>JAJQWJ010000022.1:0-2705000 GCA_023637945.1 Phaethornis superciliosus | reverse complement strand
AGTGCAGTCAGCACATCCCCTGGGAATTGCTTCTTTAGGAGCTGCCTGGGTACAGCTCCTGGTCTGGCTGGGTAAGTTCAGCCTGCTGCAGAGTGCCTTTGCAAAGTACCCTTAGTGTTAAACCCATTCTTTAACCAGAAATCCCAGTATCCAGTGGGCTGGTTCAGCTTCAGGTTAGAAGTCTGCTTTCCTTACAGGGCATTTGTTGAAAAGCTTTCCTGATTTCCCAACACAGTATGTCCTTGGGATGAATTCATCTTTGAGTCCTGCAGTGGACCACCTGTATCACTGGGTTTTATTGGGTTTGCTGAGGGAATTGGGTCCTCGGTGATTCGGTTGGATTATTTTTCTTATGACAATTATGTGTCTTTATTCATGTTCCATGTGAATTCAGTTGGATAGAGATACAATTGACTGTCCCTTTGAATGGGCATTTGATTATGTTTATAAATTTTATGTAGCACCTTTTCTTTCCCTAAGACATTGCTATTGCTGTCTAGGTGTTCTTATTTTGGGGTTGGAGGTAAAAGAGAACTTGAAAATGACTTTTAAATGAAATAACTTTCTATTATATTTATCTGTCTAGAGGCAATAAATCTGTTTCAGCAGATTAAATACTGACTTCTTTATAAAACCCTGTTTTCTCAAACCTCTTATCAGCAGCACTTGGCAGTAATCACACCTAAGGAAACTTATAATTTTCCTCAAGGAGGTGACACTGACAGAATTAAAAATGAAGGAGCCCCCTGAAAAGCCAGTTCATTACAAATTAACAGTGGTCCTAGCAAAGCAGTGGGCTAAGGCGTGTCAAATAGTGATATGGGTAAAGAAACCCAGCATTTTAAACTGTCAGAGCTCAGAGCATAGCTAGCCTTAGAACAAATTAATCACATATTGTCAACGCAAAGTTGCATCAAATTAACACATCGGATTCCAGCATATTAATGTGAGAATGCTTTCACCTGATTATTACTGCAAACCATTGCCACTCTCTGACTGCAAAGATATAATTAAATTGCTAAATAGAAAGTGCATATAATATCTCTGCATGCATTTAGGATGCATGAGCTGAAAAGATCACATCCTACTAAGTGACAGTTTCTATTTGTAGGAAAACTTTACTTTTTTTTCCTCTCATTTACTTGGGAGTACTAGAGTATGAAATTAGAAAAGTTAGCAATGTTCTTTGCACTCCATACAACTTAGGTGAAATACAGGTTTAATTTAACTGATTTGTTATGCTGCACGTGAGTACATAATTACCTTCACTCTTCTCTGTGCTTCCTTGGGGGCAGGCAGAGGGTTGAAGAGAGACTTCAGAGTTTTGAAAGCAGAATATGAAGAAGCAGATGTTAATACCTTACTAAAGATGCTGTTGATTGATCTTAGAGACATTGCTGGTCGATGTGTTTAAAATTAAATTGTATTTAAAATCTGTTGAGATCAGATAGCACTTAAATTGGGTACAGGTTAATGACATGTGCTGTGGCTGTTGACATGTTTTGTTACTTGCAAAGGCCTTTTTACTTTAGCCCATAAACTAAACTGACATTGCTTGAGATTTCTCTCTGTGTGGATGGCATCATGACATCCCTCCTGCTTTCATTCAGTTTCAACGTGGGCACCAACAATGCATTGCTTAAAACACGTTTTATTTCTTTAAAACATTTATCAGCAGCTCTTCCTCTGATCCCTGAGCACATCGTGGGGAGGTTGAGCCTGAGCTGGGTTTTGGCTGCTTTACCTGGCAGTTTCCTGGATTAAGAAGTAAGAAATAGAAGGTGCACTTGAAGTATAAGGTACAGGCCTTTAGTTTGGGGGGACAAACAGAAATTCTGCTTGAATATTGTAATTTCAACAAATGAATGAAGATGATTGTGAGTACAAGTGGAGCTCATTAAGTGGTTCTGACCTTGGCCAGAGTGAACAGAGGACCTGAGAGTTTGGCAGGAGTTCTTCCAAAACATCCAAACCCTTTTTCTTTCTATGAAATGTTATTTTTAAAAAGGGAAAAGAAAGGAAAAAAATGGAACATGCAGGAAAAATTTATTTAATGGCCAGTTTGCATTTATTTAAAAAACATTTTTTAGGCAATGGTCATTTAAAACAAGCTTAATTAGAATCAAAGAATATTAAAGTAGTTTTTATAATGCACTTGTTAATCTTTTGGCTGAATCATATTGCATTTTATTCTGTCTAATTGATTTTTAGCAATTTACTAATGTCATTATCTTTCCCTTAATTACAGATCAAACCAAATGAAAAACGTATTCACAAATTAAGGTTCTTAACAGCCAAAGAAATGTGGATATGTTTTATTAGCAAAAGGTTTTAATGTCGGCTATTTGCAGGAGGATTAAATGTATATATTTAACAGAAATGTTTATTGTGAAAAAAAATTGTGTGAGATTTTTTTTAATTATTTCTCAGAGGACAGTGTTTTAGCCTATGCCTTTACTCTGATCTTTGTACATGAAAGCTAATTTTAAAACATTAACACCCATTACAGAGCGAGCACTCTCTTGTGAATCTGTTCAGGAACCATAGTATCAGACGGAAGAATCCCGGGTTTGTAGTTAAACTTTTAATATAAATGGACTGGCAATTTTTTCATTCTTGTTTCCATTACAAATTTAAGTTTGGGTTTTTTTATTGAAGATTTATGGAATATTCCCTTCTCAAGGGTTATAGAGGCAATATAATGGTCTGAGTTTTTTCCATGTGGGATTCCTTTTTTTTTGCCTATCTGAAACAAATAGTAAAATAATTCTCATTAACTTCTTAACACTAGTAAAGCTTTCATTTAAGATGAGGAAAATGATTAAATGAACATACGTCTCTGATGAGTACTATAACCAAGTGAAATTCTATATAATTTTTCTTGGTGTAATCCAGCCCTAAAATTGTTTGTCAGATGATTTTCTCAAGGCTCTCCTTTTTAATCCCAGGACTTTTTGCTCCCAATTGGGCAGCTGAGGAGCAGGGAGCAGGAACAGTCATGTTCCTTACCAGTGTAAGGAAACGTGGGTTTAAGGGGCAAGTTTAATGAGTGATGCTGAGAAAGAAATCATCTGATGGAGGAAGTGAAACTCCATCTTCATGGGTGCCTGACTGCTACACCGTGTTCTGTCTGATGGCTTTTAAACTGAGGGGGAGAAAGCTGTTGTGATAGTGTCACTAAGCACTGTAGAACATATTTCCATGTAAGAACTTTCCTGGATAGGAAATTCCAGTTAATAATTTGGAGAAAAAACTGTAGTAAAACGTGAACATATTAACTATTAAGGGTTTAATTTCAGATGTGGGGGAAATGATAGAATGTGAGTATCTAGATAGGCACAGCAGAAATTATGAGATTTCAGGCAGGGTTTACAGATGATTTTCTTTCTTTTTAAGAATAATTGAGTCATTTTAATAAGCCTTACTTGACTTCTTTGAATGGACTGCATGTAATTCGTTGTAGCTTCAACTTTGAAATGTTTTGGCAGAAAATGTATCATTTAGCTCTTTTTTTTTTTTTTTTTCTTTTTTTTTTCCCCCTAGCAGCTGCCTTCAGTATTTGTTCATTTTCTGCAACATACAACTTTGCAGCTTCAGGTCAAATTCCAGAAACAGTTCTGTTTTCTTTGTTATCTCCATGGTTTCCTTCAGGATGAGAGAGAATAATTACACAGAACATCTTTTCCAAGCAGCTGGAGTCAAATTCCAGCTGAGTGCAGCACCTGTGAGGCTGGTGCTGTGCTGCAGGTTGGTGCCAGCCTGGGCTGCAGTGACAGAGGCTCCGCAGCACTCGGGCTCGTCCTGCTCACGCTCCTGCCCTTCTGTGAGCTTCAGATGGCAGTGATGCCAGGGAATGCAGAGTGTCTGGTTTAGACTAATTAGAGGGATGATTTGTGAAATGCTAGCTATTGATTTAATTAATCACCAGCACAAAGCTATAAAACCCATATTTTAAAAATCCCTGTTAGTTTGCCATGTGGTTAATAGATTGTGGCACATTAAAAAGTGACACGGTGATGTATTAAAAATGTTCCACCTAAGGCTGGCTAATGTCCTCGAGGAACTTGTGCTGTCTGCTTTATGCAACAGAAGCATAGGATTAGATGCTGAGCTCTTTAAGAATTGAGTATTTCTGAAAACATTTGTCTTTTGTATAGCATCTGTTCATTAAAATATATCGTGGTGTATTTCTTAACATACAAATGATGTTTATGGAGTAGTTTTAATTACAAGTTTTTGTTTCATTTTATTATTAGGAAGAATAACTCTATTCCCCAGTATTAAATTGTAATGTTTATTATTAAGAAAGATATAAATAATTCTTCTAAAGTAGGTCATTCCTTCTCT
Source organism: Phaethornis superciliosus (assembly GCA_023637945.1). Taxonomy (NCBI): domain Eukaryota; kingdom Metazoa; phylum Chordata; class Aves; order Apodiformes; family Trochilidae; genus Phaethornis; species Phaethornis superciliosus. The sequence continues at coordinate 2,700,653 of JAJQWJ010000022.1, read as the reverse complement.
TCACAACATGGAAACTAAGGACGGTTCTGTGGAATGAATGGATTTTTGTTGCAGCTGTGGCAATTGTACTTTGATAAATCTGAACATGTGTTTTTATTCTTCAGCAGAACTATTGGAATAGAATAGATGAGGGTCTAATACCCAGGGTTAGCTCAGTGCCACCACAGGCAGTGTGACATCCCTGAAGAGGCAGCTCCATGCCAGTGTTTGTCTGGCGTGCAGCAGTGTCTCTGCTGACCCACTGCACCAGGATGCTCCCAGCTGGACCAGGTGCTGCTGGAGGATCAAAGAGGAACTGGGGCCATTTATCCTAAAAATGATATCTGTACAACAGTATCAGATGTACCTGACACCTGGGCTGCCGAGGCGATGGGCTCAGGGTTTCTCCCTCCAATCCAACTGAAATTTCCCAAGAAAAAGTAATAACAAGAAATGACATTCATAGCACTTCAAGTAAAACATTTTGTAATTTAAAGCGAGTTGTATAAATGAATGTGTGTTATTATGATTGAAATATGCTGCTTCAAGAATTATATGTTGTATTCTTTGCTCAGGACTTGCATAATTTTATTAATTGTGGGAGTGAATGCCAGGAAGGAACAGGCAGTAATTTGGGATACTTGATTATGTGGTTATAGATGTAAGTCATGGTTTTGAGGTGCATATATAAAAATTCTTTCAGGTGGAAGCATGGAAGGAAAACTGTCCGGCTCTGGAGGTTATGTTTCTCAGCTGTGTGTTGTATAATTAACTGGCACATTAGGAGGGGGCTAGAATAAAACATGAGTATGTTAATGCAGCCTGGAGCTGATGTTGTAGTGATCGTTGCAATGCAGAAAACGCATTTCTCGTAACTGCTGCTGCCTTTGAAACATCTGGACCTTTAACTGAAAAACTGTGTGGTGCTATACAAAGCAGACATTTTAAGTAAAGTCAACAATTTAGAATAAAAAATAATAGTGTGTTTTTACCTTGTAGTAATATATTTACCTTGTAAAATATTTACCTTGCAGTTAAATATTCATACTTTGTTATGCTTTGTATAACAGGAAATTACTGGGTTAAATTTTTATGAATAGTGACAGTGTGAATAAGATAAATTAAGTATTTAAAAATGTTAATGGAATTTTACATTGTGATCTGCCAACTCTGCAGCACGAGCTAGGATGGTGCAAAGGAGAAATCTCCTCAGAAAGGAGCAGTGAGGACTGGCAGGTGTGCCAAATGTGACCTGTCACCTGCTGCCAGGGCTGAGCCACCTGACCTCACTAGTGGTATTTTCCGTAAGTGACTTGAAAATGACAAAATAATCATGTGACTGTAGTAGTGAGAAATGCCAATACTGGCTTAACCACCTGATGATGCAAATATCATTCTTACTTGGCCATAGCAGGGTGTGTTGGGGGATAAAAGGGATACCCTGGAGTTTCAGATGAACACCAAGACTTTGTGTGTGCCTCTGAATAATAATACAATACACAACTGAACGGGCATTTTCTCCATCTCTGTTATAATACAGTGCAAATAAACCAGACTATATTATAAATACTTAGCCTTCATATTATGTTGTCTGGTGTTCTACTCAGTGCACCACAATCTATGGATTGCAGCAAACAGGGTTCAGTGCTGGGTGCTGTGGACTGGGCAGTGAGCCTGGTGAGGGTGCCCATCATCCTGCTCTGCTGCCCATCTGCTGGCTCAGAACCAAATGCTGGAGTCATCTCATTGTGCTATAGGATGAAGGTTTGCCATATGCGTAATGGAAGCTTTAAAGATATTTGATTATCCAAGATTTTTCTTTAATTATCTTTTTTTTCACCCTTCTTTTTCTATTCAGCCCCTCAAAAGCTGTTTTGCTTAGCAGTGAATATGACTGTTTTATTCCCACTCTGGACAAAGAAAGAATTGTTCTATTTAGTATAAAGTTATGCTTTTTCGTGGTCATCTTAGAAAAATATAGTTCTTTGTGTTGCCATAAACATTTGTGCTCTGATCTGCTAGAATTTTTGTTTGTGTTGTAAATGCTAAGTTAATATATTTCAATTTTTTCCCTTTCATATATTTTCTATATGTTGCTTAAATGCGTATGTGAGTAAGTTATGTTCAGGAAGCAATTGCTGGATTTCATAGTATATTAAATACCCTGTCACCCCCCCAAAAAAATCCAAGCAACCCAGTTCACTGAGTTTAAAAGTGAGAAGAAATTTCACATTTTGAAAAGGATAAGCATTTATTTCCATTTTGTGTAATGTTTAGCATTGTTTGCTGGGAGGTGAGTCAATGACTTGAATTAATTATAATTACTGAAGAGACATATACTGATTGAACAAATAAAGTAGTAAGCTCATTCGTGCCAAGGCCATCTAATTAAATGCTAACTTTGGGTAAGCTAGATGTGCATGAAAGATTAATTTTAAGAGGTTTTTATGACTCCCACTAAATAATGATTCAGTAAAATCTTTGCATTATATCATTAGAACATCTCATCTTAAAGTGATATAACGTTTAGTCACAGAACTATTGTACAGGAAGATGCAGTAAATTATTATTGTTGAAAATTTATCACTTTTTGCTGAGAAATGTTTATGGAGTTTGTTTTAATTTTCTGCTGCGGTGTGCAGTGAAGCAAATCAGAAGTGGGAAGGATACAGTGTACACATTTTTCTCAATGACTGTTTCATTAGTTCCCATTAGGCAGGTACTGCAGCACTGTGGTTAGGAGTGAGGTGTCCTGGGGGTGGACAGACGGCACCAAATTTCTTCTTTCAGCTGGAAGAATGTTAGCAGCCCCACAATAACCTGTTCAAGATACACATCATCGGGTGTTGGATGGAGATTTGCTGATGGACTTCGAAAAGTTGATTTTAAATCTTAGAAAGACTTCTTGTGTTGTAAGGACTGAGAGAATTTAAACGGAAATAGAGGAAATTAAGTGCTTTGTTTGTGTGCATGCCACACTTGCAATAATTTGGGAAATAGTTTTTTGCCTCTTCAAGCCTGTGTACACTGCACAGTCGTGTCTCCTCTGATGAACTGTAGATGATGAAACATCCTCTTTGCTTCGAGTGAGATGAAAATGCTATAGAAATAGCAAACAGAATTTTTCCTAAGATCAGACTGCTGGAGAGCACTAGATAGCCTTAAGAGAATCCATTAATCAAAATACTAGGAAAATTTTCTGTGATTTATTGTATGTTTTCTGTGTTAGCCAGTTACTTGTCCCTTCCTTAAAGGACTGGTAGAATATAATATTTCTAACAATAAAAGCTTAATGGAATCAGATTTGTGATTTCCTAGAAAATTAACGAGATATTTTGTCAATTTTATTCCAGACTTCATTTGTCAAAATATACAGTGTCCAGTGACAAGCTAAAAGAATTTTTTGACAAATTAACTATGCCACAGGTGACAGATCAGGAAAATGTTAATTTAACAGCCCCTTTATGCTTCCCAGATTTATTGGAGGCTATTAAGGAAACTCCAAATGGTAAGGCCCCTGGCCCTGAATAGATTTTCCATTGAATTTTATACAGGAACTATTAATAAAGTTTGATGCTGCCTTTTTGAATATAGGTAATTGTACTTTATTTCCTCGGTCTCCTCAGCATTTACAGTTGGAATACAATTTTCGGTTGGGAGAAAAAAGTAGCTATGCTTCCAATAGCGTCTGTAACCTGTTTCTGAATGCTTCATCCTGAAGAAGTGACCAAATAAAATCCACAAGTTACTGCTAGTTAAATCCAGCATGGCTCAGGCTGTGAGTCTTGGCCACCAAGACTAATAGTTGGATCCCATTAAGTCAGTCCTACCACCTACAAATTCTTGCCTAATAAGCTTTGCCCACACATCTAATGTGTGATAGCTGCATGATCCCTAGGATGCCTTTTTTTTTATAAATACGTGTGTATTGTATTATGTGCTTATAAAGCAGTCTGTACATGTAGTGGCTAATGGAATAATCTGGTCTTTTTGGTTATTAGTTACAGCTCTTGATGTGTTTGTCTGTCCTCTGCTTTTATGCTGTGTATATTACTTGTAACCTTGGCATCAACTCTCACAGCTGGTTGTCAATTTTTCTTGGATTTTCCATTATCAGGACTAACCATTACTTACAATCCTGCCATCCTTGGATTTAAATATGTGAGTAACTTAGCATGCCAAGGAGTCACATTAATTTCCTTGATAACTGCTAGTTACTCATTCAAATGCAAATGTAGCTGGAACAACAGGTCTGTGGTGCTGGGTGGTATCCCCAGTCCTGACCCTGATGTCTGCCATCACGCGTTCCCCTGGTTGGTGTTTGCACCCGGGCAAAGAACAGAGAGGCTTTGAGACTGCTAAAAAGAAAAAAGAAAAATTAAAGCAAAAATACTTTTTTTCACATCTGTAGTTCAGTTATGTTAATGCTGTCCTTGGAGAGATGAAATTGTGGCTCTAGGGGGTATCTTGAAGAATCCCCCACACACAACTCATCCAAAGGCTTGGTCAGGCTCATCCAAACAAGGTGATGGAATGACCCATGTACTGTTACAAATACAATATTGCCTTTTAAATGAGTAACAAGCTTTTTTTCCTCCTGTAAAAACATGGGAAGGGGTCCAGATATCTGGACTATAAAAATGCTTTCTTAAAAAACAAATTTGTTAGATTTGGTTGGATTTTAATAACACTTTTAGCTATGCTAGTATGAATAACTTTAATCTCTAATTTCCTATTATTTCTCTAATTTATAATCACACTGAAGCATCAAATGGTTTTTAACAATATATTGAAAATAGCAATGGCATTTAACTCCCTCTTTTATACTCTCATCATAGATTTATGATATTGAATTCTTCTATTCTGTTACTTAGAATTCCAAGTGATTAATTCAAACAATTCTTTCTTCTCTCAAGGATCATGTATGTATACAGATAGACAGAGATGTAAAGTTACACCAGGGGTGCTTTTGGAGAGGGGATCAGCACGTACACTCTTGTGTCTATTGAAAAGATTACAGGTTTCAAGATGCAGTCTTCTCCATGGTAGATTAAATGTGGGATTTTTTTCTGGTAATGCAAGCTTTACAGATCTTTATGTTGCTATGTATTTTGTTTTTAATTTTTAATCCCCACAATGACAAATAGATTTTTTTTTTTTTAAATACAGTAGGTTCCCATTTAAAAAACAGTAATACTTCTTGGTTTTCTTCAGGTAGTTCAAAATAGTTTAATGGCTCCATTGTATGTGTGGTTTTATTCTTCTCTTGGTAAACCAAGGCCAAGCCTAAAGTTTATTTTTAAACATCATCTTAACTTCCTTATGTGATTGACATTCCTTTTTGCCTCAGTTCTGGGCTTTAGTCCTGTTACCTGGTTTGGTAGTTGTAGGTAGGCTTGTAAGTCTCCTCGTCCCCCCCATCCCATTCTTTTTTACTTTCTTTTGGTCCTACAAGAACATGGGGTCTTGCAATGAAGTTCAGACTTCTTATGGAAATTGTTTCCAAATATTTCATCTCATTTTTACAGATGTGTTAAACAGCAGTAGAAGAATTGGAATTTAAATGTTGAAGCTTCTTCCAATCTTAAGTCATAGCTGTGTATTTTAATCTTTCTACTGAAAATAATTCCATCCGTACCAGATTTTGTATTAGCTCTGTCATACTTTTTCTTTTATACATTCTAATGAAATATATTTTCTCGACAGGGTCATGTTGGTACAACGGCAACCAAAAAAATTGATGTCTACCTCCCACTGCACACAAGCCAAGACAAACTGCAGCCCATGACAGTTGTGACGATAGCAAATGCCAAGGTGCATGACCTGATTGGACTAATATGCTGGCAATATACAAGTGAGGGACGGGAACCAAAACTGAAGTAATGTTCTTTCTTTACTACCTCTTGATCTCTAATTTTCTCTTCTGCAGCCTTTTTACATAGCAAAATGGATTTCCATGTCAATGTTTTTATAGATAAATCTTAGAGAAACCAGCTACACATTTATCAGGATTTCCTTTTGTGCAGTACACGTGCATCTATATCCATTTCTCTTTCAATTAAACTACTGGGTACTGTACACTGAAAAGCATATGAAACCATGAATCTCTAAATGAATCATAATTCCAAACTGCTCTATGAAAAAAATGATAGAAATCTTCTGTCTTTTGGTATATCATAGCCATTTTTTGTTTTATGCCCCTTCTATTTTTTGGCAGTGTCCTTAATGTCCACAATCTCAAGGATGTAAAACAGTATCCTCTAACTCCCTCTCTTGTTTGGCCCAGGGGAAGGTGCCCAGATTCTGACTCTGGTTTCTCTGCATGGTCCTGGTTCCTCCTTCAGATCCACAGGGAGAGGAATAATTGTACTGGGTGACACTGCTTCTTGGAAGTACTGTTAGTGTTCTCCTGAAACTACAGAAAAGATTTTAGCCATAATGAGTGTGCCTAAAAACCAGAATTCTGTCGTAGAATTTCAGCATTATCCGTATTTGATTTTTGGCTGTCATTTTGCTGACGTAATTCATGACACACATGTTAAAATATTTCTGTTTTTCTAAGAGCTGAAAGGTGTGGGGTGTAAAGGTACTTTTCTAGGTTATCATCCTGGCGATAGAACTAAAATAAAGATACGCAAATAAGGACCCTGAAAACAAAATCAATGCCAGTTGTCTTTGAAATTGTGAGCAAAATTGTATTCTTTAATCCACAAGCCTCAGTCATGCAGGGTTTTAAAATAATTTTTACAGAATGCTGACCTGAGGCACATTGGCTTTTTGCTTAAAAGAACAGCATCTGTGTTTTCCTCAGAAATTTTAGCCTCAGTTAATCAATTGATTTTTCAGTATTTTTGGTAATCATTGCTTATGTCTTCATCATGAAGGAGTTCTGCCCCTAAGATTCCTGTGTTAAAATGGGTGCAGTTTGCTGTGCAGGAGAACTATTGGTGTTTAGCAAGAGCAGTTATTTTATCATGGTAGGTGACATAAGGTATAAAACAGTCAGAGATGTACTTCAGAGCCACTTGTCTGAGCAACTTTGGTTTTAAAGTAGTTCTGTGTAATACTTCAGTTTCTACTGGGTCAGAACATGAAAAGAACCCAGAATAATTTGTTATGGAGTTATTAGTAACAGATACTATTTGGTAACTGTTCTGGTACAAAGAAGGTTAACACTTTTGGCTCTTTTTTTTTTTTTTTTTTCCACTAAATCTTACAGTTTGCTCTTTCAGCATTTTTCGGAAGTGTTTGAGGACTTAGTTATCTTCTCTCCTGTTTTAATGAGGAAAGGGAGATGCTGAGAGGTCGCTTGAACTTCTGGAGTACTGAGTGATTTCTGTTTTGTAGATACAGGGGAATGCAGAAAAGCAGCCCCTCTTGGAAACAGCCTCGTGGGTATTGTTGCCTTGGATATAAGGTTTCCCTTAGTTCCTCTCAGCAAACATATGAGACATTTCAGAGGTTAAACACTTCAGTTTGAGTTGTCATTTTTTACACTAGAGAAGAAATATAAAGTTATTTGCAGATGGTGCCATTTAATTTGCTGTTATTAATTTATGTTGTTATATCCTAAGTTCAAAAAGGTCTTCTTAGTGGATGATTAGCTTATTTTTTAACGAGTAAGACACCACTAATGTCAGTCTTTGGACGTATATTTTTCAGGAGCACAGCACACTTTAAATGGAATGATGCCCCTGAGTAGAAGAAGCATTCCATGGAGCATCATTGCCCACAGCAAAACTCAGCAGTGGGAGGAAATGAATTTCACTGTCTGCTATGAAGGATAAGATGTTATGATGTGTCAGAGAGTGATTAAGGAGTCTGACTAATGTAATCAAATCTCAGGACAGAAATGATAAAATAAATAATGGAGGCATGTGTTCATCAGAACAGTCTAACAGCAGCCATTCAGAATCTGGGTACAAATGCTCAGAGGAAGGGGCAGAGCCTCAAGATTACAAGAAGTTTGTTTTCTTGTGCATTTTTTAATTCTTTCTCATGTCTCCACCTTCCTTTAGCATCGCTGGCTGCCTGTCCTGTAACAAGACTAGATTTAACTTTAGGCTAAGTCTCATAATTTCCAAATAAGGAAAGAGCTTGTGCAGGTTGCACATTCTATACTTGCTATTTGGTCCCAATTCAGTTTAGAGCATAAAAGGAAAAAAGTCAGGATCATTGTGACACTGCACTGAAATACATATAAAGAATACTTGACATCTGTTGTACAATGCATGCAGAATGACAAATATGCCTACTGGTAACACAATTTGAGAATAATGAGGTTGTAGACTTTGTGATTAAGAGAACCCCTCTGCCTTTAAAAAAAGAATATATTACTGCCTGATTCTTTTTTCTGAAAGGTAGATTTGAGTCTGAAGTGAATGAGTAATAGTTGACATCTTGGAGAATGTTTTGCATTTAGTTAGACTGCCTTTTTTCATTATAATTGTATTATATTTGTTTCTATTCAGTGTCTTGATATGAGGAACCACCAAGAGTATTAGCAGCCCTGCTTCTGGCCTCTTACATGTGAACTTTAGTCATAACCCACTGCACTGTTCTCCTGCCAAGCCCTGACAGATGTTCTGTAATGATTCTGCCTGCAAAGAGTAAACAAAATCCCTTTCTAGGAATAAGTTAATAGTGAGATGCAAAATTCAGATAAACTTACCCTTTTTAGAAGTTAAGAATGCAGTTACATGTGTCAGTTGTATTTAACTTTTGCATTCTGTCCATAGCAAACTTGGATTCTCAGAACTTTGCACCTTGTAGTTTGAAGTCTGAAGTTCAGGGCTTTGGTCCCATCCTGGTAGAGTTTCAAAATGCAGAAAAATTCTACACGTTGGATTTGTTTTTTCAACAGATTGTGACTTAATCTGTATTAATGTTCAGGAGCCCACTCCATGTTTGAAGACATGTGTAACCCCTTTAATTTACAGGATTTAACCAACATGGTGTATTTTCAGTAAAATTGGTGTGAGAGAAGTTGTTGTCACCACCACCACCTTTTTTTGGCACTTGGGTAGCTTTGAGACCACACTGAATCTGTTCTGCTGCCTGCGTGTCTCTGTTCCTCCAACTTTTAATGAGAATTATGCAAATGCATCAGGAACTAAATGAAAATGTTAAATTTATTTATACAGAGCTTTCAGTGCACTCCAGGTTGCACAGAGAAGAATTCTGTCAAGTGAGCAGGTTCGAAAGACAGCAGTGGAAGGCAGAGAGCATGGCTGTGGGGAGATGGGAGTCAGGGTGCTGTGCAGATGGGACATCTCATGGCTCGGGGTGACTTTGAAGTGATGTTAAACTGGACAGAGTGAGCATGGAGATCTTGGGGTCTGTGCTCTGAGAAATTCCAACAGAATAAAAGGAGGACAGGAAAATCACGCCAGGCATTTCTCCTTACATAAGCAGGATCAGCTATATCCAAGTCACTCACAGTGTTTTTCTTGAGGTCGTTCCCACCTGGCCTGGCAGAGTGCAGCCCCTCTGCCTCCTGCCCCAGCAGGCTCCTGGATTGGCAGAGCCCTGCTGCCCCAGGAGTTCTCTCCCAGCACAAACCTGTCACCAGTTTCTCCACAAGTTACTCAAGCACTACTGAAAAAGTTAAAACTTAATTTTACAGCAATATTCCAGTTCTTTGTAGCAGTCCAGAGACTTGTGAAAGTTTGTTTAATAGTATTGCAGAATTTTCAAAATTTTTAGTGACAAACTTTGCTGGATTGCCTTTTGGTTAGCAAATTTACAGCTTACGTTAATAGTAATACATCATTATTATCTGTTTTATATAATAAATGTCTTAGTGGTGACAAGGTGCATATAGATCACCTGGACTAAGCACTCTCAATAAAGAACAGTTGCAACCAAAGGTTTGTGAATTAATTGAGAAAATTGCAAATCAGGTAGTCAGCGAAATAATTCATTGTCACATCCAATCAATAAACTTTGTAAATCAACTCATTTAATTCAAAAAATGATCTATATAGATCAAGCGACCAATTAAACAATTAGCATACACTTTGCAATTAATTAATTTAAGCATCAATCATGCAATTGAAACTCCGATTTTAAACTGCAGAGTTTAGAAACATGCTGCCACACGAACACTGCAGCTCTACATTGTGGCCATGGAAAATGCCTGCATGCTAGGCACATTTTCAGTACGAAAGAATACTTATTCTCAACTCAATAATTTAAATGTTAGCATTCGAAATAGATTTTAATATTAGGAAAATATTTTTAATAATCTATTTGGCATATAGTTATTTCCCTATGTGGAACAAAAGAGGCTCAGAGTTTTATTTTTTTACACTGGGTTCTGTGTTATTTAGTTATGCTTAATTAATTTTTAACTGGGTTTAGTGATTGGACATTTTAGCTATTAAGAAAAAGGGGGCTTTCCTACCAGTTGTTGTACTATGTAGAACAGATTTTGCTTTTCCTGTAGTTTATTACACTCTTTACCTGCCTGAAACCCTTCTCAGTTTTTCAAGCCTGCATTCAGTAAACTTTTCCACAGCTGCTTGATCTATGAAAAATAGACTTTGCCTGTTTGTCTGTAATTCTAAAATGTAATAGTCGCATAAATAAATAAATTTTCACAAATGGAGAAATATTACTTCCAGCTTTATGAAGTCATGAAACTTTTATAGGCTTTGGTATATTTTAATCACTGTCATTTTACTTGCATTAACGATGAAGTAAGACTCGCTGCTTTACTCTGAGGTTTTGGGTTTTTCTCTATTACCACACAGCTATAGTAGCAAGATACGCTGGGATATATTTATATACATGCCACCGGTGGCTTCTCAGCCTGTTACTCTTCTAATAGGCAAGGCTGCTGATTTGTTTTCTGCAGCATTTAGCAGCTGGTATTGATCGGCCGGACTGAATCGCTTGTCTGGCTTCCCTCCTGAATCAACTTGCTTTGTCTTTGTTTCAGCGACAACGTCAATGCCTACTGTCTGCACATTGCTGAGGATGATGGTGAGGTTGACACAGATTTTCCCCCCTTGGATTCCAACGAGCCCATTCACAAGTTTGGCTTCAGCACTCTGGCCCTGGTGGAGAAGTACTCGTCGCCAGGCCTGGCAGCCAAGCAGTCACTCTTTGTCCGCATGTGAGTACAGACCCTGATGTCCCCACCACCTCCACGACTTTTCTGCTCTGCCTTTCTTCATCCACACGTAGCAGCACTGTGGGGCACAAGGGTGTTGAGGGGGCTCTGCAGATGATACCCTAGTCAGGGTCTGTCACGGGGCAGGTGGAAAAATAAATGCTGCAGGCATGGGAAGGTGAGCTGTGTTATTAATGGAGAACACCAAACTGTTGCACTCCCACTAGTGAATATTTGGCATTTACACCCAGTCTGAGCTCAGAATCTTCATTTTGCTCCAGCCATACTTCTCATGAATGATAAATATATTCTGAATAATAAATGAAATACTGGATATTATAGGTTCAGAGAGTTAAAATAATAAAGTCATTCATGTTGGATATCCAAAGGCCTTTCAATAGGTATTAAGAACTGATCGTGCCAGTGACTTCTTAGTTATTTGGAGAAAATTTATTCAATTTTATCAGTATAACATACACTCATGGTGTTTGGTTATTCCACATGAAAGCCTCTTTCAAAGCCTTTTAGATGAAGTAGTAAGATTGCAATTTAAGACTAACAGACTGAAAAGCAAGTATTTTTAAATACAAATGGTTGCAGAGTGCATGAGTAACAATGTTGGAAATGAGCAGAGAAATGAGCAGTACATGAGCATGTTAGTTGGAACAGGACTGGACACGCTACTTTAGAGTCCAGAATAATTTGGAAGAGGAAGACCCCATCCACCACTCAAACTTGAAGTTGTCTGGTTTGTAGCTTCAGAAGAATTTGCTGTATCTTTATCAGTTTTTGAGTGATACGTACTGTGCTTCATCACTTTTCTTTTTCTTCACTTGTGAGAGAAAAATCTTTTAAACCACTGGAAAGCCTTAATTACTATAACAAAATACTGGTAGCATAAACCACTTCTTACTTGGGTAATATATTTCATGTTTGGATCTCCTGAACTGAACGTGCTAGTAGGGTTTTTCTGGCTATTGGACATTTTTTAAAATTTATAAAGGTCTACTTTCCTTTCATAACCATATAGCAAGTTCCATTTTTGAAAAAACAGACATTTTAAAAATTTTATGAGCTATTTAATTGTTTTTATATTCTTTGTTCTGAAGTTTGTTTCGTAGAGGCATTCTAAAGTGTCCTACAGAAATAAATTTTCAGAAATCCCGTTTGTATTTCCCAAAGGCCCATTCACATCATTCCCACTGTATTATGCTACTGGAAATCAAAATAACCAGTCAACAGTATTTACAAATAAGTTATTCAAGGTAAACATGCTCATCTGTGCTGAACTGGCTGCAGTCCTGTGGCAGCAGATGCAGGGAGGAGCTGAAGCAATCTTGCCAGTCCTGTTGCAAGGTCCAGTTTTGGTTTGTGCAGGTTGCAGCCATGCCGTTGAGACTGGGAACTGACTGACTTGTCCAGAATATTTAGTTCCTTCTGTCTGACTGAGGAATGCTCTGTTTATCTGAAAGCAGGAATATCCCTTTCACCTGCATCTATTTTTCTAGAGTTAATGCTATTGCCGTGATTTTTATTTTTAATATTTTAGAATTCTGTAGTTGTTTTATCTTCAAGATAATCCTGTATATCATCAGTCTGCCCAGAAAATTCCAGCAGGTATACCAAAAATTCTATTCCATTCCATTCTTGGGAGGACCCTGCGTCCCCTAGAACAGAGAATTACTTTATCATCACTTGATCAAAAGACTTACTACTATGAATTTAAATGTGTACTATCTTATTTTTGTAGGGATTTGTGGTAAATGCTGCAGCTTCTTCCTTCCCTGTCATCCTACTAGTGCATGTAATTGTGGCTTCATAATTGTGGCATCTCTTTGTGCTGAAGTATTTCAGCTGCTGCTGTGTCAGGCTTGTGACTTGTAATGTTTGTTAATATTGAATCCTTGTTTTAAATAGTTGATACTTTTGAGAAGCTTCCTGATGAAGCATGGTATTTTATTTCAGATCTCACCCACCCTACATATTGGATATATTTCCAGATGTTGTGCAGTTACCAAGCTGACAGTTATGGAACCTTGCTGGGGACCATGTTTCAGCAGGACATGTTTGAGCAAAAACAGTTTGCAGAACTTCATACACTTAAACTCCTGCCAAGGCAAACTCTTAGCCACTTGAGTTAGTTATAAATACCCAGTGGCAGTGGTTAGAAGTAGCCCACAGTGTATTTTATATTCTGAGCTGAATGTGAATGTCTCTGTGGCTATATAGAGTAGTAAATAATTGAGTTTGATTAGGGAGAGGGACCTCATTATCCCCCCACCTGTGCCCAGCTGGTAGGGGAGGGTCGAGATGAAGCCATTAGCTGTCTCTCTTACTGGCATCTCAAAGAGCTCAAATACATCTGTGTCTTATTTTCTTTTCTGGCACAATCAGTCGAGCAAGCTAAGCAGGCATGACCAAATTTGGCAAGTTCCAAGGACTCTGGCAAAGTTACACAAGGAGAAGACAGAGGGCAGTCATTCTGGCTTCTTACTGCCCATTAGTCTAGCGAGTTACGATTTTGGAAAATGTTGGTTGTGGAAAGCAGTACTTTGTCCAATGTCAAACACAACACTTGCAGACAGCCCTCTTTGATGTCAAGGATGATTTGTCAGAGGAGTCACACACAGCCCTGCATTCATTTAAATGCAGACTTCTTGAAATGATGAAGTAATACCTGAAAAACTCTGGACAAAGGTAACTTAAAATACATCTGTACTATCATTGAGGCTTTTTGCCCTGGAAATTTTAGTATCACAACTTGACACACTCAATCTAATGGTGTTTCTAGGAGCTGTAGCACAGCTGCCAGTTGGCACAGAGACGAATTTTGGCATACAGCTCTTCTGCACTGTAGCACTTTTCTGTGTTGATACTACATTTAAATCACTTTGACTACTGTTTATGTATTTTTCAAAGCAGCACCTTTGCTGTACTTTAGAGGCATAGCAACATTTGAAACATTTGAAATGTATCAGGCTTTTACCATACATTTAAAAATTCAATTCAAAGCTTTGAAATGTCTTTTTTACTTAGATTGCAGAAGCACTCCCCAAAAGGCCTGTTACAGTTTTTACGTGGATGCAGGTAATCTGCAAAGTATAATTTGGAATATTCGTAAAATGCAAATTTCAGGAAGTTAATGTAGGTGCTGGGGTTAAGAAGATGGGCTCCCAGCACAGCAAACAGGGGGAAGTCATCAGGACAGGAAGCTGAATTGGGGCATGTCTAATGACAGCTGGTAGTAGTGTCAGAATACAGCCAGTTAAACCCAAGAGCACACAGTTATCTGAGGCTAACCTGAGATGCACAAAAGCAAGATCATTTAGGCTCAGAAAAAATATTGCAGCTGGCATAGTTATTCTGGTTCATATCGCGTTGCACTTTATCTTAAAAATTACCCAGCTTAAGTTAAGGACATTGCATCAGCTGGGATTTTTAGTCTTAACTTTGGCTTTGTGCTGATCAAGTGGAAATCTTTATTAGTCATTCACAGACATTTTCAACTGTGCTGACCATTTTTTGCAGCAAGCTTTAAGTGCTATAAATTCCATTTCTGTGTTTAAAAAAATATATTAATTGCTCCATTCTGGAAGGGCAGCTTTTGGAAAAGTTTGCTTCTCATTCAGAACAGAAGCCTTTTGTCCTTTAAGAGTAGGTTTTTTATTTTGTTACACAAACAGAGCCCATGGAGAGGTCTCTGCCTGTTTCCGTGCTGCCTCAGCACCTTCCCCCCCAGGCAACACCCGCGTCAGCCCATGGAGCTCTTGCCTCTTCTGTTGTTTTCTTTTTCCTCCTCTGAACCTTGCCACCCTGGCTCCAGCGCTGAGGCTGTAAAAGAAGATGGAAAGCCAAGTTACTGCAGAATGATCACTATCATTAACATTCACGGGTGGTTCACTTATCATTCCTGACTGCACAGACATGGCAGCCGTTATGAAACGTCCACAGGTGTAGCACGATGATACATATTACATTGTGCCACAATGGATTTATGTATTCTGTAACAAAAGAAAAGTGTAATGAAAAAATACAGAAGGTAATCCTTTATTCCTCCACTGTACAATTTATCAGTAATGCCTGTGGATGATAAGTGCCAGGGATTTCCTCTGCTTGATTTAACCTTGTCACCCAGGTATGTTTTTGCAAAATGACAGAACATACAAGCTAAGGAATTTCTTCAGCTTCCAATTTGTAAGGAAAAGTTTTAATTGATGGAATAGCATCTGCTCGTCTGTCCCGTTTGCTAGAGAGTTGACTTAAAATAAGGGTATTGCACATTAGCAGAGTAATCTCAAACATGTAATTTGTAGTTGTGATTAAGGCTGTGATGAAATTGGGTTGAGTGAGGGCAGTTCACACACAGTGTCAATGCGGAGCAAAACTGAGAAGCTGGCATGGTCAGGTGGGGTGTGTATTTCTTCCTGAAGAGCCTCCTGGTGCTGCTTTCCCATAAGGGAGGGTTGTGCTTGGTGAGGGATGGTCCAGGCAGGGGTGGCTCCTGGTGGACACCACTCTAGCACATCGGTGACACTGTGGGGCTTCCCCTCCTCTGACACACTGGCCTGGCCCCAGGGTGATGGCAGAACCTCTTTGGTCTGGGATTAAATCCCCTCTCAGCTCAGATTTGTGGGTTTACTGAGTGCTAAAATGTCCTTACTGAGGTTCTGCAGGGTGTTGTTAGAGGACAGTGGTGAGCCAGGGCAGAGGGAGGGCAGCAGGATGGCTGGGCTGGAATGGGCAGCACAGATCCACTGGCTCTGCTCCAGAGTAAATATCCGAGAGTTTACAAATGCAGGGTGCACTTTACATTTCACTGCTCTTGCCAGAGGCTCGCTTACTGGATAGCACACTAAATATAGTAAAACACAGAGGTTTTTCTTATTTTGCTTTGATCAGTAAAATAAACTTTCAAAGATTGTTCTGGGATGAGATCCAGCTTCTGAGGCAAAGAATGGCCATGGCTCAGGCATGGGTTAGTAATAGAGTGTCAGGAAAATTAGTCTGACAGTTCTCAGGCCAGCTGCTCAATAGAAAGAATCGACCAAGTTGGGATGGCCTGAAACACAAGCAGGATCAAGAGCAGCATGTGGTCTGTTGCAGCTGAAGTGTCAGAAACTGAAGGACAATCTTCCATTTTTGTGAGGTTCCTGATAGGTGTTGGTGGGAGCAGCCCTGAGTTGGGGCAGCTGTGATCGGATCTTTCTTTCTGGGAAAACTCTCTTGAAAAACAGTTCATACTGCAGTAAAAAAAATCAAATTGTCACTCCAGTCATTTTGGCTACAGGAGGTTTTGGAAGACACTCTTCACTTCTACTGCTTGGGTTTTTTTCTGCAGTATTTTAGTTTGTTTTCCTGTATTTTGGTTTCAGTTCTCTGAAAACCTTCTTTCTGTATTGCAAAGCATACGAGTTACCTGAAGGCATCGGATGCCTTTTGAGCTGGTGTTCTGGTGGCTGGGTACAGTGCACAGGGTTTTCCTTGTAGCACTTCACTGACAAACATCGTGTCATTGAAATAGAAGTTCAGAGGTAGTTTTCTTTTTGTAATTTGCAAGAGGTTTTTCACTTTAAAAAATCCTTTAAGTTTAGCTCAGCAGGTCAGATCGGACTAGAGCTGTAATGACTTTGGCCAGCGGGGTGAGCCACCAGGAAGCTGCTTGGCCAAAGGCAGATGTCATTCAGTGCTTTTGCACATTGCAGGGCTCTGTAACATCTTAAGGGAAGATTTACTCACTAGGAAAGAGTGGGAAGGTCTCTGATCGCTGCATGGCAGCAGTCAAAACCCCAGAATGCTTGGGCTGCACCAAGGGTGGTGGTGGCATCCCCACAGACATGGGGAGTTCTCCTGCACATGGAGCAACAGGCTCAGTTCTGCCCAGTCTGTATCCAACACGTGGCAGGAATAAAGAGGGGGAAAGTATATGCATGAAAAGGTTGAGAATATTTGGTTTGAAGATGAGTACGATAGAGTTATAAATAATAAATGGTCTGGAGAACATAAATTTGGGGCTTTTAGGCAGTTTCATTTTGCCAGGAACAAAAAGAACTGAGAATGAAATTCAGATGAGACAAACTCCCAGCTGATGAGAAGGAAACGCCATTCCACAGCAGTGACTGGTGGGACACTGCTGGGGCGAAGGGTCCAGGGGATGTTCTGAAAACAGACCCCCCTTCTAGGTCACTCACAACCTGGCAGGCATTTTTATTTTGTGTGATGCATAAATGAGCACCCCTTGTGGGTTTCTTGACCGTCTCTTCAGCCCATTCCAGCTCTCTGCAGACAATGCTGAGTTGCAAAGGTTACCTGGGTAAGTGAGGAAGGGCTGTGCTGTGCCAGGGAACAGGGGACAAACTGGTGGCCAGCCTGTGCCCAGGCTGAGACTTCACCAGCCACCGTGTCTGCACTGCGAGCAGTGGCCAGGAGAAAGCCTTAGTGAATGGTGAGTGCCTGAAGATGCCATCTCTTCATTAGGTGTGGGCTGGGGGTGCCCATCTGAAGTGATCTGATCCCAAACCTCTGCTCCCAGCGTTTGCATCTTAGAGTGACGCGGGACTCGGGCCTGGTTTCCTTGGTGTCCTTGCGTTGTTTGGACTGTTTGTTACCATCGGTTGTTTTGGAAGACACTCCATCCTCGGGGTTCGCAGAGCTCTGCTCCCTGGAGGGACTCCCAGGTGCCCCATCCCCTGCTCCAGGTTTCCATCCCTCTGCCAGCGCCTGTCCCTGCCTGCAGTGACATCTACTGACACAGCCGGGGATGCTCTGGCACTGTCACCTGCTGCTGGCCACGGACAGAGTGTGGCTGTGGTACCTCCTGTCCCTTGGACGCTGTCCCCCTCCTGCAGGACCCCCTGTCCTAAACCTTTCTGCAAGCTTTTGGCCCGTGGAGTTCACAAAGATGTGTCCGAAAAAAGCAGGATGCGGAGTTTTGAAGTAACGCTCTCTGCGAGCAGTGCTGCAAAGCTGCTGTTGTTCCTGAGGGCTGTTCTTGGTAATGATTTGTTACACCTGCCAGGAACGCGTGTGGAAATGACACTGCGAACTGTTTCTCTTGTATGCACTGCAAAACACCTCACAGATACTCAATAATGAGTGCTTGAGGAGCTCCACAGGTACATTTGCTCGTTTTTCTTTTTTAATGATGAACACAAATTGGTCAAAAATAAAGATAAATCAGGAAAATCTGCACACACCTTGAATCTCAATCTGTTTTCTCGATTTTTGTCCCTGCCTTTCTAAGGGAGGTTGCTTGGTTTCTCAACTTACTTTGATAGCACAGCTTTGTTAATTGTTGTGCCTAACGAGTCCTTTGCTTGAAGCTAACAAAAATTACAGTCAGCTGCCTGATGATGATGATTTTGTAAAACTGCATGTACATCTGTCTTGCAGAAATGCTGCTCATGGATTCTCACTTATTCAGGTGGACAGTATGAAGGTCACCATGAAGGATATCTTACAAAAGGCCTTAAAGAGAAGGAAGGGATCACAGAGAGGCTCAGGTGGGTTATTTATTGTATTTTCTGTAGGGTAGGATGTTTTTCCATTAGCATATTTTATATCTCTGTTTAACTGTTGTGAAAGATGCTCTGCTTTTCAGTGAGTATTGTGGGTTTTTGCACCACTCAAAAGCAGCTCTGTGCAGAGGTTTGTGTTCTAGACACTGGCAAAAAACAGACAGTGGAGGAGCTGCATAATGTTTGCTGCAGAGCAGTATATCCATTACTGCAAATACTTATTTATGATAACAAAGCCATTTGCATTCATGTCCAGCTAGTGGTAATTTGAGATGATGGGTGGAAGTACAGGAAACCAATCCTTGGCAGAATTTGTATACTTTTAATTTATGTAAGAAAATGATGCCTAGTATGATTTTAAATAACCTAAAGGATTCATCGTTACTTGTAGAGAAAAGAAAAATTTACTTTCTGCCATGTTGTCAGAATAGTGCTATTATAGTTAAGGCATATCAACATCTAAAAAAAGAAAATTGACAGTACTTACATTGACATTTTAGAGCAATGCTTTTCCAGGGTGTAAATGTGTGTTCACATGTATGTTGGTGTGTATGTATTTCAAAAATATAAACTGAGAGATCTTTCCAGAAACCAGAAATAATTACTGTGAGAAATTGCTCTGAGTCTTGTCATACAACAAAGGAACTTTAATATAAACCTATCTATGTACTAGGTAAAGATAAGGGTCTTGTCTTTGTAAATGAATTAAACCTCCTTATATACCCTTGGTTTTAACTACAGGAAAAGAAAATAAACCCTGTTCTCTTTAGAAAAAGTAGTTCAGTGCAGTTTTTAAACGAGTGTATAATCTGTCATGGATTTAATTAGCTATCTTTGGATGAGAGCTGAAGTTTTAATAAAAGTTAGAAGAGATAACACAGTGAAGGACACGGATGAGCTGTCTCAAGGCCATATTCCAAGGGAACGATAAGAGCTGTAAAAAATGGCAGAGGAGAGCAATTGAATGAAGCAATGAAAATCTGATTCTCGTAAAAAAAAAAAAAAAAAAAAAAACGGGGAAAAAAAAAAAAAAACAACACAGCAGAGGGGGGAGAAGGAGCTGCTGGTAGGGGTGGTTGTAGATGAGCCCTGCCAGCGTCTGCAGCAATTTGGCCGCTGTCCAGGCGTCATTGTTCACCCTGGGCTGTGGCGGTCGGTCCAGATGTGCCAACTGCACGTCCCAGCTTTTGCCAGCTGACTGCGCCGTTTGATAACCAGCTCTCTGGATGCCCATCACTGGCCGCAGAGATAGAATTAAATGATGATGATCTTCCCACAAGTTGGGAGAGGAAACAATGCATATAAATCTTGATTTCATCTCAGCGTGAGAAGTCTTTATCCATCATCACTCATAATGAACAAGTCGTTAGCTGCGATGAATGGTGTTCTGTTTTTTTCAAACACCTCTTTTGTTCACTTTTTTGGGTGACTTTTATTTATTTCCTGGGGTCAGATTTCTCTTCCCTGAAGGGAAGTGGCTAAAGGATGCACTTTGCTCAGTCTTTAAACTACTTTTCTCCTCCGTGTAACTGATGTTTTACTCTTTGTCCATTTGAAATTTGACTTTGCTTTTATTTTGCTCAGTAGTTTAGAAACGGAACAGAATTGTCATTTATTCCTTTAGCTGGTAAACTCATTTCTACTCTCTTGGCACTCCTGCTCAGAGACCTTTGTACCAACAAGGTATATAAGCATATAGATACATAGTTTGTGTGGGAGTTAATTATGTAAGAAATAATTTAAATTTGCTTTCTATAAACTATTGATGTGACATCTCATCTCTCTGAGATATGTCCATCATCCCTGCTGGAGATATGACCACAGCAGAAGTCATGACTAAGAATTTCTTAGTTACTTACAGGTGTATTTACTTCAGAACATGCCAATGGATTTATTGAAGTCAGTGTTGCTGATTTCAGTTTAAGCTTGTGTACAGTTATCTGCAGATATAGGGTCTGCAGTTGTAAGCTCCATGGACTGGAGTCACTGCCAGAAGAGTGATCACTCTAGTGAAAGGTTTCTGCTTGAATTCCTGTATTAATGATTTTCGTAGATGAAATATTTAAATTTTATATTTAATTTTTAGTTTATTTTTTAAATATTGGTGAGCACTCGTAATGCGTTATTGAAATTGTCACGTAATACATGGGTGAAAGGACTTCCCAGATTAGGTATTGATATCTGAAATTGGTAAACCATGAATTAAACTTTTTAACTGAAATTATCTTCCTTTATTCCCCATTATACAGAACTGTGATCCATCAGTCAGCTGACTGTGGGGTGTAGGGGGGTCTGGAGGGTCTTGCCTGTCATCTTCAAGCCAGCAGAAATGGCAGCTGCCTGCACAAAGGGGACCCCCAGTCCCTTCTCTGTCCCCTGCATCCCAAACCAGCCTTTCCCAGCCCCTTCTGCTGTCCTGAGGGTGACAGTGCTGTGGGGCTAGAGTACAGGTGGCACTTGGGATGCCACCACAGTGGGCACAGATAGACCAGAGCAGGAAAAGGTTTTGTGCACAGACAAAAGGAATTTGAGCTTAGACTCTCAGCACAGCACAGACCTGTGCTGATGTCGTTCAGGTCATTGCTAAGCAAGATTAGGATGTCAAAGTTCTGAATAAAAGATAAGATGTAATTTAGGAAAAGCATTTCTTCTCATTCAGCAGTGCTCCTTTGAAGTTGATTTTTCTGATTTTTAGAAAGTACTAATGAAAAATATTTTAACATGTTTATTTAAAGCTTTTGTAATAGCTTAATAAAATTGAAAGGCCCGTGAAGTTTTCTGCATGCTCTCCATGTGCCTCCAAACTGCTCTTCACAGGACAAACGAATTCATTATATTTGCAGCTTATGCTGTTTTCAAGTACTCATATAAGAAATTGTTTTCTCACCTATTTTCACCACTGCGTCACAATGTTTTTCAAATTGGTCAGATGTCTGTAGGAAAATACAGAGCTTGGTGGGCTGTTCTGGGTGAGGAGGGAATTGCAGAATTTCTGTTGCACAGTCAGGAAGAGTACAGGTATCTGTACATTCGTATTCTGGTGTGACCTGGGCTAAAATGCTGCACTACTTTTCTCTACTTGTTTTATTCAGGCAGCAGTCTGCAGCTTACAAGTAGGTTTTTCAATGAGGAATTGAGTTGCAAGTTCCTGAAAAATCCATTTGCCTTGGCTACCTCTGAGAGTCAGTGACCTTCTGAGCTTCTCTCTTTTTGACTTTTGTTTAAAAGTGCCATTACCATCCTTGTGACTGCCAACCCTCACCTGCCTCGGCAGCTCGAGGCTGATCCTGGCACAAAGTTTCTCCCAATGAACAGTCACCCAGAGCCCACGTTTCTGCAGGTTGTTTCAGCACATGCACTGGCATTCATGAAGCTGTAATTCAAGCTATGTCTGTAAAAAATATCTGTTTATTTCAAAATTCTTTTTTTTGAAAAGACAGAAGCTGAATACTTTTGACTGCTGTTTAACTTCAAAGATTATTTGTTGCAGCAAGACACGGGTCAGTAGGAGATGGAAGTGGGGTACAACCTTTGTTTCATAGAAAGCAGCATGAAAAAAATGGCAGCAGTATTATGATTGTGCTTAGCTCTGCTTAGATACTACGTTAGATAAAATTATTGCAAACTCTCCAAACTATTGCAGATTCATTGTGGTTTTCTTTTTTCGTGTCACAAGGTTTTTGCCTTAGACCTATCATCTCTGAGCATTTGGAAATAATACTTTTTGACTCAATCAACAGGAAATGCAGGTGGTAAAATAGCCTGTATGTGTTAAGAGCTGAGAGAAGGGCAGCCCTGCAGGCATTTGGTAGAGGACACGGCTGTAGTGACACGGTGCTGTGGGACCCAGTGACCTGTCCCTCTACAGGCAGCAGCAGGGGGTTAATGCCAATACTGTATCATCTCTTGCCATGTGCCCAAATAACCAACTGGAAAAAGTACACGGGAATGGCTGTAAGTTAGGGAGAAGCCTGGAACAACCAGTCAGTGCTGCATACTGGGGAAGATAAATCTGCAGAGGAAATTGTTGAGGCAGATGTTTAATTAGTTGGAGTCAGGCTGGATAAATCAGGATAGGAGCGGTCTCTGCAGATATGCTGGTGTGCCTTCCCTTTCTCAGGGCTGCTTTCATTGTCTTTAAAAACTAATGGTTCTTTTTGCTTAGGAAAGAAGCAGCAAAACCAGCCATATAACCCCTCTGTTATTGTAATGAATTCCCTTGTGTACACTCATAAAATAGAAAATGTAATTGATGTTTTCTTATGGTAATGAAAAATAACTAAGTAGAATACTTTATCATCAATTTCTTTAACCTATTGCATGCTCAGCAGCATGTACTTCACATGCATATTTTACATGAGAGCTGGAAATAAACCACTTTTGTTTGTGGAATGAGCTGCCAGAGGAGACGGATCTAATCCAGCAATGGACCACCTCGAGCATGGCTTGGAGACATCATTCACACTAGAGTTGTCTCAAAGTTGCCAGAATGGGAGAGTAAGAGACTAAGGCTGGGGTGGTATCCTGGCTCCAGCTCCCATCAGTGCTGTGTACATCACATTGGCCTGGGCAATGCTGAGATGCTGGGATAAGGGCCCAATATCCATGGATAGTTCAAGGATTGTTTTGTATGAACATGCTGTCTCTCTGAGAATGTTTTGAATATTGTGAGCACACCAGCAGCTGATGGTTTAAATATAAAATGGATCTGCAGAGTGGCAGCTCTGCAGAAGGGGAATCATACACTTGAAACCATGAGCTTAAGAACTACTTATTCTTCCTGAATTTATCAGTGAAAATGTCAGATGTGTAAACTGTCTGGATTTTGGGCAGATATTATAGTGAAGTCTTGAAAAGCCTTTTTAGAAGGTGAGATTTGGGTGGTTTAGTACTGGGTATAATTCTACTCCCTAGAAATCAGTAAGAGTCTTATTATGAACTTCATAAAGAGGTGGATTTTAGGCATGCTTTTAAAATCTCACCTTCGTGCTATGCAGAGAAAGTTTTGTAGGTCATACAGATCATGTTGCATAACTGTAAAATACCATTATCATTGTAACTCAAATTAAGGATGTGAAGGATCTGTAAGTACTTGGAAGTTCTCTTCCTTGCCTGTGAGCTGTCTCGTTCCTTTTGGTGTTCAACAAATACACTCTGTGGGATGCCAGTTGCTTTTTACTCCAGAGCTTGACTGAGTGGACCATAAATACTAATGTAAAGTAAATAAGAATGCAGAGAGAATGTGTACAGAGGCTTTGTTTTCAAACAAATTAAGCATTGATGTCAGTATATAAAAACCAAATGTTCTTAAAAGGAAATGGGAGACAAAACTAAACAACATAAAATGCTAAAATGTTTGAATAATCCTGCCTGCTTCTGGTCCGTGTCAGCCTCTCTTCATTTGAAATTTCTTGTGAACATAGAAGCCTTGTCTGATTAATCTTGTCTGATTCTAAGTAGAAATTCTTTGCAGGGTGAACATGCTCCTGATTATTATTTAATAGCTGCTTCAAACTGCAAACATCCCTGAGCCAGGAATGCTCAGTCCTTTTAAGAACAAAATGCTATACAAATTTAATTGTTATAAACAA
This sequence comes from Phaethornis superciliosus, assembly GCA_023637945.1. Taxonomy (NCBI): domain Eukaryota; kingdom Metazoa; phylum Chordata; class Aves; order Apodiformes; family Trochilidae; genus Phaethornis; species Phaethornis superciliosus. The sequence continues at coordinate 2,676,453 of JAJQWJ010000022.1, read as the reverse complement.
TACCTTCTGCCAACATTTTACAGACATGACCTGTATTTTCCGTAGGTTAGAGGGAGAGTTATTAACTTAGTATTCTGTTCAGTTTGGAGAAAGACTAATACTTTTCCTATAAATGAAAACAGCTGCTTTACAATAACATTCAAGTCCCCAACAGCTGTCAACTGGTGCTTTTTGCATTCTTTAAAATGTGTAAAGTGACCGAAAATAGTAAAAAATAATCTTACTAGTCTGGATAAGTGTATTATCTCACTGCCAGAGGAAGCTGAATAACAAGGAAAGAGAAAAATTAAAGAAACAAGGATAGGACATAAAAATAAAAGTTTGCTTATTGTATGTCAGTCTCTGCAGCAGAATCAAAGGAATTACAGCTGCAAAGACCTATTAAAATAATCTGTCCCGTTGCCAGCTAACTCAGAGCACAATCTATTACAGAAACATGTTTTGTAATGATTTATTATTCCTGTGTTTCAGAACAGTTCACACAAACTGGTTAAGTTGCCCTTCAGAATGTGGAGCACAAGCACTCCTGGTCGAGTGCTGCCTGAGGTTCTGCCCTTCAGGAGGCAGCGAGGGAGGAGATGGGAGTTGTGTTGGAACATCCACTTTCTAACATACCCATCCGAGCAGTGCTTTTAATGTCAAATGTTTTGTCTTAAACATGCTTCTGAAACTGTTTATAAACACATTTTATTCAAAACTTATGTGGGACATGAACAAAAAAGGCCCTGCAAAGGCACAATGTGTGTGAGAAACTGCTCCCTGCCCCATGCCCAGGGAAATGGCGCGGCTGCTGCACACTGAAGGTTTTCCTTTAAACCTGCCCCACGGTTTTCCTATTCCTCGAGTATCTCAGAAGTTGTGTTTGTAAATACTTGGGTTTGCTGCTGTGGTGCCATATTTGATTTGTCCTGTCCCTGCCTCCCATGGATGCTGAGCAGAATGGCAGTCCTGGCGGCTCCTGTCCCCAGGGCAGTTGCTGCAGGAGCTGTAGGACTTGCTTGGGTTTTCCTTCCTCATCTCCATCTTGCAGGTAGGGGAATGGGACAAACAGAAATGACTGGAAAGGGAGGCATGTGTGTATTTTTATTGCACGCATATATGTAGTTATATAAAATAAGAATTAGGAAGATAAAAGAAACTCTGTAAAACCACAGCCCTGTGATTAAAGCACTTTTAAGAGATGAACGACAATTGGAATAAACTGTCGTTGAGGGTTGATACTGTTCCTGAATGATGGTAACTGAGGAGTTTAAATTTAAAAGTAAATATGTTAGAGTGGGCGATGCATATGTTTGCTCTGACTCTTAAAGAGATGGAAGCCCCATCATCTGTGACAGTGACAAGCCAATTAATTTGTATTTCCTTGTGTTTACATGCATGCTTTTCTGCTTAATGGTAGTTCTGAGTTTCTTTGGCTTTCACTGCTTTGTTTTGGATAATTATAGCATCCCTGCAGAGTCTTGTGCCCCCAGTTATGAATGACTACCTGGAGATACATCAGAAATCCTCATTTCCCTTGCCTTGCATGTGGCTGTTTATATTATCAGGATTTAAATTTAAAATAGCATCAATATTTGTAGGTTCCCCACATTTTCCTTGGCAGGGTGGGTGTTGGGCAGGGTGATCCCCTCCGTGTGGGGAGGGGGTGATGGAGGCTGCTTGGAATGATTTCCCTCTGCCTACAAACTCCATCTCTGGTGTGCAGCGGTGATGATTGATTTCAGTGAGCCCTTTCTCCCCAGCTGCTGATGCTGAGCAGACACTGACGTGACAGGGGACAGGGATGTTGGTGTATGTGGAACAGCTCATCGGGAATAAAGTTTGTAGAGAGTTTGTCAGAATAGAAACAGCTCATTAGTCCTGTGCATTTGGGCTGACAGGATTCTGGACATCAGCCCCAATGACAGAGTAAAGTTTTTGTTGCTTGGCCTCAGAAAAACAAATGAAATATTGAACTGAGTCTATTTTAGATCTGTTGGTATTGAAATCATACATTTATTGGTTCTTCTGAATTGGTAATAAAGCTGTAATTTATGTGACATTTTAAATTCCACAGTTCAGCATTTGGATGACAAAGACTTTTTTTTTTAATTTCATCTAATCTGAAAGAAGGTACTGCTGGTACACCAGGTACTTTCACGGGACCATCTGGGCCTGCTAGTCTTTTGTGAAGCCCAAAACCCACCTGTCTCTGGATTATATGTGTGAACCAGGGGAAGGCACCTTTCTCACTTTATAATCCTGGGCTGTGGGTAGACATCTCTGAGCTAGGACTGCAGGTGCTCACATTGGTGCTGCCTCTTAGGTAGGGGATGGAGGGTGGGAGCTGTACCCCAGACAGCTGCTGCCCTGACATTGTCTCTTAAATTTGAGATTTAAAAAAATAATTATCTTTATATCGTATTTCTGCCATCAATGCATTACATTTTAGATGAAACGTGGTGATTTCTTTCTCTTTTTGGCTTTATTTAGAGCTATAGGTTGCTAATACAAAAAGAATAAAAGTCTATAGTAGCAATTAAATAGAGCACTGCTGTGAATAGTGCTGGTTTGGTGCTAGTTACGCTGCATGTTTTCTATTCTACAAAAAAGTAATACATAAATGAAGTGTTTGTTTCTTTTCAAGGGGCTTTTGACTAAATTCTTTAATTTCACTGGCTGTCAAGGTAGTGTTAAGTAAAATGGGTTTGAACTGCTGTAGTTTTTGTGTACTGGACTAGATGTCAGAAACCTTTGCCATCACTGGAAATTCTGTCACTCTGGATTTACTATCTGTTTCCCACAGCTGAATTCTTAAGCAGTGTGATTTAACACCTTGGCTCTCCATCAGCCAGTCCTGGCATTTATTTGAATGCATTACACCACTGGTTTCCATAAACTATTTTACAATTGTTTCATATAAATGACTGTTTATTTCTACAAAGACCATCTGTATTTCTGTGGAGTGCTGCAGATAACTGTATGTAAAATTCAGTAATGTCACAACAGTGCAACTTAAGAAAAAACAGATTGGACCAAAAAAAGGTCTCAAGCTTGTGCATGATTTCAAAAGTTTGTTTTCACTGTTTAAATATTTTTATTTATTAACCAGTATTTGCATTTGTAATGATAAAATCTTTATTCCACTTCAGAGGTGTTGAGGGACTTTGGGGATTTTTAACGGGTAAACAGATTTAAGATGTCCTCACAGCAGCAGGATTTGAGATGTAAACATTCTGGCTTTACAGCTATTTCCTCTCAAACTATTTACATATTTTCTGTTGTTCTATTGTCACTGCCAAGCACACAATGGAATCCTTGCCCCTTCTGTCATGTATTTAAAAAATTCTACAGAAAGAGGCCCAAGAACTCTCCCTGTTCTCAGTTTTGGTGCTCTCTGCAGTATATCCATCCCTCTCCTCCAGTCTGCTTTTGTTTGTAATCTGCTCCCAGAATTCATCTTCCAGCCCCAGGTCAGTGTCCAACATTGGTGGGAAACAGGGTCCAGTCCTCCCTGGTGCCTCCCTTAGGCAGCTGCCTGAGGAGGATCCCCCAGGACTGGGCCATGCCTCAGTCCACGTCCTCCCAACCAGCACACATGGAGCAGCCACACAGAGCTATTTTAATTCTCCCATATGCTGCCCATGTGCTGGCAGAGGGAAAGCTGGAATCCAGTAGTCTTACACTTAGCACGACTGATACTTTCTGACAGACTATTTGAAATGATAGAAATACATAAACCTCCTTTTTTTATGACCTTGTAATAGCTGCAACATATTTCCAGCAAATATTTTCTATAGCAATAATAAAAAAGTGATAACAAAAAAATAAATATAAATATAGTTTAAACTCAAAAGAAATCACACTTTCAAAACCTAGGGTTGGAGCAGGGAAGCAATAAATCACATATCCTTGTGAAAACAGAAACTTGAAATAGGAAAGTACCACAGACAACAGCATTAAATGTTTATCGGCTGTTTTCTTTTGACTGTTTCCTGTCTCACTGCTGCACCTGAGCAGAGCCTGGACCATAGCTCATGTTCACTTGTGCTTATGTGCTGTCTCCTGGCATCTCCTGCCATGGCTGGTGGGCAGTGGCTGCCTGGCTGTCCTTAACTCTCTGAAGGAAGGGCAGGAGCCCGAGAGGCAGAGGACTGTGAGCAAGGGCAGTGCAGCAGGGACAGGGTCTGGCCCTACAGAAACCATGAAAACTTCAACGGCTCTTTTGGGTGACTGGCCAAAATACCACGTTCTTCATCTCCGTGGATGTTCAGGTGGGTTCATAGCTTGTGGAGTGGCATTTTGCTGGTTCACTGGGGCTGGTCTTTGTCTGCTGAAGTAACAGGGACACATGTGCCCCTTTCTGTGGAAGGTCTCAGCGCATCTCAGGTTTGGAGGCTGAAGGTATTCTCGTGCCAGGTCATTTCTGTAGAAATTGTCTGAGGAACTATGCCAGGAGAGTGAATTGTTAAAGTAATCCATGAACAGGTACAAAGACCATGAACAGGCAGTGGTTATTGAGATTTGGGAGAGGTCAGATTAGAAGCTGCTGTGCTGTTAAATACGATGTATAAGCTTATATCTGCTGCTCTCTTGAGTCTGAATGGTGGCAAGGACCACCCCTGTTCAGTGCAAGCAAGTGTACCTTGGCTTCCTCACCAGGCAACTGCAAAACTGTAAAATTAAATTGTAGCAAAGAGCAGAATTAATAGATGACATATGGGCAAATGCAATTTACTGAGGAAAAAATCAGCACAGCTTTTGTAGAGCAGGTTGTGCCTCAGAAATGGGTGAACAGCCTTTGAGGAAGTCAGAGACCATTGGAACACGGATGATGTGTTTTATATAGCATGCTTAGATTTCAAAAAAAGATTTGACAAAGGCTCATAAAGCAATTAAGCTGTCACAGGATGAGAAGGAGGATCCTCACATGGATTAATAATTGATTAAAAGGCAGGAAACAAAGAATAGGAATAATGGCCCTCCCTTATTAGTAACTAGGTTACTGGTGGAGTTCCAGTGGAACTGGTAGAACCTGCATTGTTCTGTTAATGTGGGGCATGGAAAAGGATGTGAATGCTGATGTGACAAAATGTGCTGTTGATACAAAAGAAGTAAGAATAGTGCAAATAAAAGCTGGCTGTGAAGCACTGCAGAGGTATCACACAATGCTGAGTGACAGGACAATGAAACGAGAGAGGGAATTCAGTGTCAATGAGTGCAAAATAATATACGGGGTGAAAAGCAGCTGCAGCTATATGTATACAATGATGGGCTCTAATTACCTTCCATCAGTCAAGAAAAGTATCTGTAGTTGTCCTGGGTAGATCTCTGAATGCTTCAGCTCGGTGCTTAGGAGCAGTCAGGAAGACAAATTGAACATCAGAAATTAGGAAAGAAGCAGAGAACAAACCAGAAAGCATTTTTGTGCCAGTCCATAAATCACAATGTGCCCACATCTTAATTGTTATATTTTGTCTCAGAAAGGATAATAGAGAAATAAAAAGGTACAGAAATGGATGAGTGCAAAAATGAATCAGATTGTGAACTGAAGAGTAGATGCTAAAGAGATCTTTTCTAGTTTGGAAAAGACTTGACTGGGCACAAGAGAAGTCCATCAAGTGCCTGTGGTGTAGGGATGGTGAGTTGAAAGGGTTTACTCCCAGGGTTCATGAGACAAGAGCTGCATGCTCCAAAAGAGGCAAAGTCTTTCTGAGACAAAAGGAATTTTTCTCACACAGTGCAGAGAATTCTGCAGGTCAGTGTTGTGGAAATCAGAAGTTCAAAAGTGTTTTGAACAAATGCATGGGCAGAAAGAGATGAGGGCAGCAGGACTGGCACTAGGGCTTTCATAAGAGCCAGAGGAGCTTTTGAAAGGGAGGTGAAGATCAGGGATGGTAGGACATGGTGATGTGTTCTGTTGCAGGGACTAACACTGTGGAACCATAGGGTCAGTTTCAAGCCTTCTGGGGTTTTGTGTTTGTACTGGTCTTTTTAGTTTAGGCTTTTAAACTCCATAAACACTAAATACTGAGGTAAGGTTTTTATAATCCTCATTTTACCCTGTGAACAAGTTTGCAGGTGGAGGGGGATTTTGTTTGGGGTTTTGTTTAAAGCCTCCTTCTCTTTTCAAGTGTTAGTGTTTGTTTACTGTGCAGATTCAACCCCTGGCCATGGTATTCTTCATTGCTATTGAAAGTTAATGGGGGAAAAATTGCATTCCAAACATTTGAACCTGTAGTAGCCATGGCTGAACTTAGTTGATCTCTGGTGATCGGTTCAATTTAGTTGCGATTTTTAGCCATTAGGCTGGGGCTGAATGATGGTGATTTGGTTGAGGCCAAATGTCTGTAGAAAATTGGCTGTTTGATAAGAGCCCTCTTATCAGAGGGGGATACTTTCTCATTTACATTTAGATGAGTATTGATTATTTATTTACTCAGAGAAGTGAGATTCGTTCCCAGTCTTATCTCTCTCGTCTCTACTTGTCAGCAGAAAGAGAGATAGAGCTCCTGACATCAGCCCAAGATAACAGCACTTTGTAGTGAAGATAAAAGTTGGAATGGGCCTTTTTCTAGTCTTGACTGAAAGGATAAGTTTTAAAAATTAGAACTGATGGGTCATGCTTGCAAAACCCCATTTTGAAGGCTTTGCAGCTTAAATGGCAACAGAATTGGTTTGTTGCTATGTGGATGGCCATTCACCTTTTGTAAGAGATCTGCTTAATTTGATTATGTGGTGGGATTCTTCCTGCTGCACCTTTGTGTTGGCTCTAGGAAAGCTGGGGATATAACACTGGGGCTTGTTTTGTTGTTTATTTCCTGGTAAACCTTCCTCTGTTTAAAGGGTTATCTTGAAATAATGAAGAACAAGGAACACCTGCAGGCAGGGACAGCAGTGTGGATGGTTAAATGGGGATTTTAGCAGAAGGGAGGTGTTATGGAGGATTACCTCAAGGAGTGAAGTTACCAGCTGGGTCCTTCTTGGGCCCCCAACAAAACTCTGTTAGTTTGTGAACGAAAAGGCTTTTCCTGAAGGTATACCCACTTCTCTTTCACTGTTTTTGTGGCTCCTCTGACGCTGCTGCCTTGGTTCCCTCCTTCCTCTCCAGACACTTGAACACTTGTTTCACCAGCCCTGCTTGCTTTCACCCAGCAACAGGTTCTCTCTCTCCAAGTATTTGTGACAGAATTGCAGAGCTAGAATAGAGGTTTGTATCCATTAGCTTTGTCTCTGGGTGTTTTGCCCTGGTCACTCCATTTTGATGTACTTGCTCTCAGCTCAGCAGTGGAACATAAAACACATGATTTACTCTCCCCTTGCTCCAGTGAGCAGGGCTGTGTGGTGCTGCTGGGTGCAGGACGTGCCGGAGCTGCCGGCGGCCCAGAGCTCTGCCTGGGTCATGGGCCAGGACTGCTCCCTGCCAGGGCTTAAGAGGTTTATTTTACAACTGTGTGGAGCATTTGCATCAGATTACAGAAATGCATAAAATCCATCTTTGGCATTACCATTTGAAATTTGGTTTAAATTCCCAGAGCTGTGTTCTGGTATCCTTTTAGGACAATGTTAAATTATCTAATAGTTCTGCTGCAATGACATCATTTGAACCCGGGAGAGAAGCCTGGTAGTAAAATTCCATAGGATCAGTCTAACATTTTTCATCTGTGAAGCAGAGGTCATGTAAATGTGTACAGATTTTTTAAAGATATTTTCAAGAGCAGATACTCTATAAAAATCCATTTATGCTTTCTAAAAGTTAATTTCTTAGTACTTTCTCTTTTAGTATGGTATGGTAGGTTGCCTCGGTTTCTGGTCAGTAGCTCTGTTTCCTTGCTTCATTAGCAGGTGATTAATACAGTCTTTACACAAACTGGATAAAACAATTTACCTGATCACAGAATTGTCAAGTTCTCCAGATAAAAATCGTCCCTTGGCATCTCAGTGGTGGTGCTGGGGGATGGAATTGCTGATGGCCCTCTGCAGGATGGTAGGAAGCTTGCTGAGCAGCGTGAGGGTTGTTTCCATGATGGGTGATGTTCTTTTGCATGGATCCAGCTGGTGGGGTCAGATCCATGCAGGGGGTGGTAAACCACTGCCATGCTCCCATGTTTAGCCTTGTCCCCTTGTTTTCACGTGTATGTAATTCTCTGATAGTTTTATGGCTTATGCAGTGCTGGTGTCTGTCCTTCTGCCCCATCCTGCTGTCTGAGAAGCACAGGGATTGTCCCTGTCCCCACAGCAGCTCCAGCACTATTGAGCAGAGGAAGAAAATGGTGCAAATAGATGTGCCATAGTGGGGCTGTATGCTTAAAAGCACCTCTGGAAGGTCCTTTTCACAAACAGACAAAGCAAATGGGTTTTGCTGTCACTGATTCTGTTTTTAAACCTATGCCAGTTTCTAAATACAAAAATTGATTTACCACTTTGATATTTGTTTCGATTCAGTATATTTTGCTTCTGCCTAACAAGCCAGGCCTCTGTTTATTTAATTTATTTTAAATTTTTAATCATATTTCCAGTTGCTGGGAGAGGAAGAACACTGGTGCTGTTTGTGTTTGCCTTTTGTTGTTTGTGCTGGTAGGAGATGTCTCTGCTGCTCCTCATTGGGCTTTGCTCTGCAAACCCTTGGGGCAGCCTCAGGTACCACCACAAGTCCTGCTCCTTCTGGGGCTGCAAACAGCCCAGCCCTGTCCCTGCTCCCAGTGGCACCAGAATGAAGGAGCTCCATTTTATGGAGAAATAACCTTCCACTTCAGGAGCAGAATGCGCCTGGGCCGTGCAGCGAGTGCTTCACATGGCTTCTGGGGAGACAGAATGAGCAGCTGTAATTGAAATTCTGCTGTAGTAAATTTAAAATTAATTGGCTAACAAATTCCATTTCTTAGGCTTGCCATCTGAGGCTAAAATACTTATTTTTTTTATATGTTTTAAATATTTCATCATATACTCTCATAATTCAAAGTCAGGAAACATTCAGAAATATTTAAGGACTGATAAAGACAGACTAGTTTTCATTATTTTAGTTCTAGTTATTTTGCTACATGAAGACCTGCTTAAAGGTGCTTTGCATCACTTAGCTTTTTTTCAGGTATCTGTTTAGCATTATTTTACCAGATTATACAGAAACCACACAGCTGGGAACTTTATGTACATTTTGGCTCTCGGGTGTGAGGGGGAGCAGGGATCTGCCCTGGGGTGCAGTGAGGACAGGGCTGCCTCTGCTCCCACCAGCTCCAGATTCAGAAGAGCCTTTGCTTTGCCCAGGGTCCCACAGGGAGTCTGGTTCTCCCAGGTCACCCTTCTCAGGCCCTGCAGCTGAGTTATGGGGGTTCCATGCAGAATTGTGTGCTTTTTTGTTCCAGCTAAGGCATGTTCCATGTGCTCTGATCTGGAGCTGGCCCAGCAGCCATGGGCAGGGGATCCTCACCCTGTGCTGCACAGCTGCAGTGGGTGAGAACGCAGCATAGGCAAGGGTAGAAATAGCCAAATCGGGTGTTTTCACAACAAAGTGCAATTCATTAAAGAAAGGCTGCTTTCCTTCCCAGCTCTTTCTCCGTGCAGACCCCACCAGAGCTTCTCATCCTTCCCTGCCCACCTGGGTTGTTCCCTGCTGCCCACAGGGTGTGAGTGAGCCCACTCTCAAGAAGCAGGTTCAGAGCAGCTGGTCCAGCCTGGGCAGAGGTGAGGGGAGCAAACACACGGGGGTTCTGCACATCAGGATTGATGCCCAGACAATATGATGTGGATGCACACCTAGGTCTCAGTAGATATTTCTTATGACAGGTGATAGCCCCATCTTGCTGCAGTGCTAGTGTTTAATACAGGCTCATCTGGTGCAGGCATAGCACAGCAGTGTTGGGCAGCTGAAGATGACTGGGATATGTTATTTTCTTGCACACCATCCTCCACCTTGTAACAGGGCCCTTCTCTTTGGCAACAAGCTTTGAACCATGAACACCTGCCTGCCTTACGTCTAGGCCATGAGTAATCTCATGTTAGTTGAACGTGATAAACCATCACTTTGTTAGAAAACAGATGATTTTACAAGTTACTTTATGTTTCAGGTCCTCAGTATCGGCTGGAGAAGCAGAGTGAACCTAATGTCCCAGTAGATTTAGACTGTACCTTGGAGAGCCAGAGCACTTTGGAATTCTGCCTTGTCCGGGAGAACAGTATGTTTCCCCTTTTCACTTTTGCTCTTGTAAATTGCTTAAACTCACATAAGTTATGTATTTTGGAATACAAGCTGTACTGTCTGGGCAAGTAAGTTTTGACGCAACTTTCTTTCCTGAGGCGCTTCTCAGTTGTGCCAAAACAATATTCCAGAAGGAAATGATGGATTTCATACCTTCTAGTAAATAGTCTGCATCCTGCTTATCACTTCATGATTAATCTTTATCTGTTAAACTCTGCTCTGTAAAGTTATGGCCAATGCTGAAAAACACTGGGAATATGAAACTTTTTCTGTTGCAGTCAATGCTTGGTGGATAAAGTGATTGGTCTGCAGTATATTTGGCCACGTCAATGTGGCTATTAGAGGCACTGGTTTTGTCCTAATAGAATTTAAAGAAATTAACCATGCAGATATAACTAGAGCAGCTTGAAGATTTTTAAAGTCCTAGACAAATAATCTTCTCTCCAGTTATGCTCAAATATTTTTATTCTGCTACTGTTTTGATGGTTCTAATATTATTGTTTCCTGATTTCTTTCTTTATGAGATATTATATGAAATTTTTAAAAAAAGACATTTAACATGGATTTGTGTTTGTTCTCTGTAGCAATTTTGTCCATCCATCATTTTTTCCAGCAGTCATGCTCTCAGTTTTCTCTAGTAAATCTGTCACAAGTTTGTAAGTGCTTTAGCAGAGACATTAGGTCTACTCTGCATCAGTAGCAAATGCTCCAGGAGAACCTCAGAGGCCTTGTCTCAAAAGAAACATCAGTCATAATGCTGAGGAAACACTTTTCCCTTTCCTTTCCCTTGTGCACCAGCAGCTTCTCTTCACTCCTGTGTGAAGGGACGCAAAACCAAACTGCTCTGCAGAGCAGAAAGGGGGGGAGGTACAGGATAGATCCCTGAGGTTGTCCAGTCAAAAATCCTTAGGGAAATCATGGTGCCCATCTAAGGCCATGACCTTACTAGGATGTGATTTCCCCTTGTGGCCTGGGGCTGGACCTGGAGGGCTCCCTGGAGCTTCCAGTTGGTAGATGGTGGCTTCTGGTCTGCTTCATGGGTCTTGTGTTTCTCAGCCAGCATCTGGAACACAGAAAAGTGAAGGCAGAACAGACACTTGGCCTCAATAGAGTTCAAGGCACTGCTTTGGTTTGATCAAGGATGCCAATCGTCTAGGCAACACAATAAATGCTTACATGAATTCTGTGTCTTTTCTGCCATGCTGTTTGAGTGTTTTCTGAATTGATTCCAAGATTAAATACAGGAGAAATCCTCTGATTATAGTTTCTCCCCAAAAATATGGGTGAATTTGAAGTGATATTCCAATGTTGCTGCTTGAAAATGTACGTGAAACACCCATGCAGTTAACTACATGCAGAGGTATTCAAGGACAATACAGTATACAAGATCAGTCATAATTCATGCATTGTACATGGCCTGGTTTCCCCAGTACACATGAAGAAATTGAATTTTGTAGTGCTTAAGGAGCTATCTTTTGCCATGGCATTAGAATAGAACATTGACAGTTTTGCACTATTAACAAAATAGGTTGAAAATCCTAACTTGAAAATAAAATATTCATTTTTTGCATTTTGGTCTGATTTAAAGTATTTCAGCTTAGATGTGCCAATCAGGAAAAACTATGTTATAACAGCTATTATTTTTAAATGCACTCTTCGTAGTTTCATATTAATTTATAAATATATATATATGTATGATGCCAAGCATCCACTAGTAAAATAGCTGCCAGTTTCCTCTGGGTAGATAGAAAGTTTTTATTTCAGGGTATTAAATGAAAGAGAAAACTTCCCATTATTAAGAAAGATGTATGGAGAAAGCACCTATCTATCTAGCATTTACTAATAGCATTCAAACTAATAAACTGTTTCCAGTGTGCAGAACTTTTTAACTCGTACTAAGATTTATCTTTAAACTAAAAGCCTGCACTTTGTAATGTGAAATGCTTTTATGTGTAGTAGCAAACTGTTCATGGATAATTTAGTTTTATTCTTACCATCTTACTTCTGGAAAGTTCCTCTTTCTCATTTTATCATTAGATAGTAATTAGTATTCAAGGGAAATTGGTCTTAATATATTAAAATTGGTTTAGTGCCTTTAGACCTGTACCAAAGCAATGTCTTATTGGAAAATGTAATTGGGGACTCTGTGTGTGTAATTAATTGTATTACAATTAAAAATTTTCATTAAGCAATATACTAGTACATTAAAGTAATAAGCAACATTTTTGCAATGCAGTTAACTTTATATTTTGTTGTTTTATTGAGGAAATACAGGTTCACTTACTCTTGAATTAGGTACATATGGCACTTCAATATTTTGGTATTTCGATATGTCCTCAAGTGCTTACAGGAGTGCCTTTTGGATAAGGCTTCTTGGTTTAGCTTCTAACTTATTTTCAGACTCATGCTTCCAGTGCCTGTTGTTTTGGTTACAGTTTGTCTCATTTGACAGTTACAAACATAACTGTATTTCATAGTAGTATTTCATAGTAGTTCAAGTGTTTAAACAAAAATGCTACCTTTGTACTGAACCTGGTTTAAAAACAAAACTAAACCAAATAAAAACAGCAAAACCAAACAAAAGGACCCAACAAGAGAGTAAAGATCTTCAGCTGTTGTTTCCAGACTGTCAGTTTCCCAGTGACCATCAAATGGAGAAGCTGCAAACCAGCGCAGTGGCTGACCTGGGAACACTGTTGTGCTTCACCACAGGGGCTGCCTTAATGACTAGCCCTTTATACCATTTTTGCTTTTTATTCAGCTTCTGTGGGCAGAAAACACCACTGTTTTTTGCTTAAGATAGGAAGCTGTGGTTAATGGTTTGTATGGTTTTGCTGCACAAGCAGCCTGAGCAGGTGGAGAGCTCTGCGATGGTGAGGCAGAGGCACATGCTTCCTCTCAGATGTTCCTTTCCTGCTCTGGATTTTCCTACCCTACTTCTCCAGTTATTAAACCCCTGTCCTGGGCTAGGGGAAATGCCTCTCTCACAGCTGTGCTTTGCCCTTCATGCGGGTTTTTGTCTCATGCCTGGTTTCTTCCACACCTGACTCCGACTGTTTTAGCTTTTTTTAGGTCAACTTTATTTAGGTAGACTACAAGAAAAAAATAGCTAGATCATTGCAAAGCAAATTCCTGTGTGGTTATGTGAAGGAGCTTGTTTCTGGAGCAGAACTCTGTTTCTCCTAGGCAGAACTCCTTGCTAGGTCTGCTCTTGGGCTGGATAGCAGACCTGGAGCATCCACTTCACTTGATTGTCTTCCCAAGCAGAAGCTTTTACATTCAAAAGCCACACTGTGATCTCCATTACAAATACCCTGACAGCCCTGTAAATATTTGACAGGTTTATTCACAGCTGCTTGCATGTGGAAAATATTTTTATGCTTTTTCCCCCAATCAGCTGGTGGGGATGGCTCTTCCCTGGCTCAGCGTGCCGGCGGCCTCGCAGGCATCCTCACGAGCTGCAGGCTAAGAGCAATATGCCAAGTTCTGCAGTCAGGTTTTTCCCTGCAGGGCATTTCTCTCCGTTGTTACTGATATTACTGCTATTATCCAGTGCTCCCCCAGGGGTCTGCATGTCTTGCCATCTTTAGACAGATGATCTGTTTTGATGGTGGAGTTTCTGGCTGCTCTCCCAAGAGCAGCAACTGCGGAGATTCTGTAAACCTGAATCCATTCACAAAGCTTCGTAAAACAAAGTAGGCAGAGGATATGGGCATGTGGAGGATCTGAGAGGCTTCCAGAGCAGAATCCCACTGCTGGGCTGCTCCATCTGCAGCAGTCAGTGCTCTTGCAGCACAGACACTGAGAAAGTGCTCACGATTGTAGTTACACTGACAGTTTTTTTCTCCTGGGTATGATCTGGCAGGCTGCTGATTTCCTTTCTAACACTTTTTAGTTGGGCATGTGAAAGAAGCAGCAGCTGAGGTTGGTAGCAGCCGTGTAAGGTCAGTGTTCTGTGTCCCCTCTGCCCAAAGTTCCGTGTGGCCATTGAGGTGGCGAGGGAAGCACGGGAAGCAGGACAGCAGGGTTGGGCCAGGCTTGGTCTTGTGAAGTGTTTTAAGAACATTATGCAGGAGGTGCTGGAAGAAGGTTGATAAATTGCAGCTCTGAATCTCAACCCAGTACGGTGTGCTGTGGTGGCATCTCCCTGGTGTCCATGGGTGGAGGAGGGTCCCGGGTTGCTCTGAGGACAGGGCTGCTGCCACCATCCTGCCCCACTGTCAGGCACCGCCATACCACAGTGTTTCCAGATGCTTTTAAGTGCACCAAAAAGTTTGACATATCTCAGTGTATCTTTGAAGTACTGCAGCATGAGGGTTTGACATGATACATTATGATAATCCATAGTATAGAGACATTAACACAGGGGTCTTTGACAAAATACATTGTAATGTCTCTGAAGGAGCCATTACAATTTATCTTGTCATTCTGGAGCATGGAGTGGTTGCAGTGTTAAGATGGCTCTGCATAAATTCACATGTAGACTGTTTCATTTGATTTCTTGAAATCTTTAAAGTCGAATGGCTCAGCCCCATCAGTGTGTTAACCCTTCACTGCCCCCTCATCCCCAGCCCTCTGCTTGGAGCCCATGCTGGGCATCGCTCTCTCCACAGACAGTCTGGGAGGTTCCTGGATACAAAAGTGAATCTTGTAGACAGACGCTTTCAGCGCGTATTTTTACTCATTTAACAGCAAATGCTGTCCTTGCTTCAATACGCTTCATAAGCTGTGACATTTGCAGCTTAATTAACAGGCAGAAAAGGGAATACTTTCAGCCCAGAGGAACAGGGTGTCTGAGACAAGGGCTGGAGTTTTGCACTCCTGGGAGCTGTGGCCTTTCCTGGCAAACCATCCCCGTGTTGACCTGGCCCAAGCATGGAAACTCACCACAGCTTCCCTGTCAGCTGAGGTCCTGGAGCAGGGTGGGGATGTGCATCCCCTGCTCCAACTCTGCAAGTCTTGAACAAAAATAATTAAAAAAATATCTGGCAAGTTCTTATCCTGCTTTGCTAGATCTTTAAAACACGTACTAAAATTCCATCATCTCATCTTCCCATTATTAAAATTTCAGAAAAATGTAAAGTTTTCATTAATCTCCTGCAGCAAATTTAGCACTCTGAACTGGCAGTTGATTCGGCTTTTAGGACTACATTAGCTAGGATATTAAACAAAACGTGTCATTCTTCTGTATCTTCTGTAAGAAGCTAAATCAGTTTTCCAACATATTTATACCACTTTATCTAACAGAATCTGAATGATCATTTAGAGCTGTGATGCTTTATTAGCAGCTGGCATTGAAATTACTCTGCAAAATTATATATTGCATTATAGTAATGTTTAAATTGGTGTTAATCCAATGTCATAAAATGTAAAAAAAGTTTAAAGTGCGTTATATTTTTCAGTAATTGACATTTTGGCTTAATGAGATGTTACCTTTTATAAAGCTGGTACCTGCAGTAGTAACGAGAATACTAATCAGTAAATAAAGCTCAGCTTTGTTACCGCAGGGCTGTGACCAGAATGGCCGTGGTGTTGTCCCACTGCAGGGGACAATGAGAACTGAGCTAGTGCAGACATTGAGGGCAGCACCCGCTGGGGTCAGCCTCACACCCTACTCCCTCCCAGGGGACAGGCTGGGGACATCCCAGGGGATCCCACCTGCTGTGCTCCAGGGGTGTCCATGGCACAGGAGGATCTGCTGCTGGGAGGTGGCTCTGCTCTTGGTGTGGGAATGCAACTGTTCTGCAATGTCCTGAAGGAACTGCTGATGGGGCCTTTGGATGGAGGGTGAGGATTTCTCCTGTGGCAAGATGGACTCGAGCATTTTGCTCTTTTTAAAAAGGCACCTGCAGCTGCAGGTGTCCCAGCTGTGCCCACAAAAATCATATCCTGCATTTTAAAGCTCTTGTTCATTATTGTTGGCTTGTTTGTTTTGCAGGTTCAAGAGGAGAAGAGATCTCAGAGGAGGACCCTCAGATCGATATAGCTACAGTTCAGGACATGCTCAGTAGCCACCATTACAAGTCCTTCAAAGTCAGCATGATCCATAGGCTTCGATTCACCACTGATGTTCAGTTAGGTAAATCAATCCCTACTGTAACGCTCCGGAAAATGGAACCGTTCAAACCTTTGGCCATCTCTAACAGCAAACTGTCCATCTCGTGTGTTTTTAAAGCAGTCATTATCATGTTGTCTGTTTTATTGTGGAGCATATCACTTGAAAGCATCACTAGCATTTCAGCGGTTTCAAAAATTGCTTTCAGTCGAAAATATTTAAGTATTTTTATTCTCCACAATCAGCTAGCACATGTTTCTGCTGAAAGAAGGCCATTATATAATGACCTCCTATCTGTTTTTTTAATCTAGGCTTCCTAATGGAAAGCTTCTTGCCAACTGTTTTGTTATTTTTAAGTGAGGCTATGCAAAATTAGGAATGATTAAGTTTTTCCTTTTCTGAGACTGAAAGATTTCAACAACCAAATAGAGATTTGACGTGGAACAAAATAAAACTAGCGTTCTCTAAAGGTTTCATATTGTCCTTATTAGCTTTCTGAATGCTTTTGAAAACCTGGAGGCCAAGGGATGACAGAATCTTGAATTATAAAAGCCCCATTACTGTTTTAAAATGATTGAATGGCTTTTTATCTTTGTGTTTAAATTGTGAAAATTTGATTAATGATGCATTGCTAGGTGACCTGTGACATTCCTGCAAATACCTTCCATGAAGAAATGATTCAGCAGTAAAGTATTAAGTGCTGCCATGTTTACAAAATGCATTTATTCTGTACAATTCAGCAGAATTGTTTAATGTAGACTATACTAGTTCATGTATTATGGTCACTTCTGTCTCTTCCTTCTACCATTTTTAAACACACATAGAAGTATATGTCTCTAAAATTTTTACAGGAGAGGCTTTCTGAGTTTATTTTGAACTGTCTTGTTAAGGAAGGATTTATCTGATGGTGCTGAAGCAGGCCAGTGCTGGGCACATTTTCTGCTTTTGAGCAAACTATCTGGGTGTGATAGTTTGCTTCCAGTGAAGTTTGACTCACTGTATCTGGGAAGTGTCAGAAATGAGAGCTTGAAAAGGTCATGACAGATCACTAAAGATAAATGGTTAAGGGAGAAAAGCTGTTAAATGAAACAAATGGCTTAACTTGTGTAGCAGAGAAGGAGCTGACCCTGTCCAGTAGTGTAAGGACCATAAAATTTCCATTTTATAGCAATCTGTGATCGTGGATATTTTGATGGCACTACAGTGACAATGTGATTTTTATAATCTAATAATATTTTAAAAAATCAAAGAAAACCCCAGTTGGGTATTCAGATTTTGGGTAACTAGAGCGTTAAACCTTTAAATAAAGTCAAAATAATTGTATGTTGCTGGGGTTTCTCCTGAATTATTTTCAGGTACTTAAGGAGCATTGCTGGTAAAATAAGCACTCCTGGGCTGCTTAGTGCTATGTGTTCATCTTCTTTGGCTTAGACTGCTCCATATCATCTGAAATGGAAAAAACGGTGTCTAATAGTTTTTCACTTCTCATCAGGAGCTGTGGTTGGGAGCTGCTCTGTGTCAGCTGAGTGATGACCAGTTGCAAAGACTTTTCTCTGCAGCATTTCTATGTCTCCAGTTCTGGGCAGCAGCCATAGCAAAGAGACAGTTTTTCTAGAGGACACTGAGAATCCATGGTCATTCTATTGCTCCTTCTCCACAGTACTAAGCTGTGTTTCTGAACTACTGGGTGCATACTGGTACATTCTGGAAGTTTTAGGGTTTTGGATGCCTGGTCTCTGAGTCCGAGGCAAGATTTTCTGAAAATATTGGAGTAAGCTCAATCTTCTCTACACTGTGAGTAGTTTTTCTGTAGTAAAAAGCAATACATAAGTGACCCTGGGAGGAAGGGCCACCTTTTGACTGATGGTTTTATGACAGTGGAAAGCTTTAGCCAGAGCAGTTTAAGGTCTGGGGCTTTATGTTTTAGCTCATATGCAGTGTAATGCACATACAATAGTGCTCTCAACAGTTTTACAATCTACAGATTCCATCATGTTGTGAAGGAATAAGACACATTTGCTTGTATAGCACATGAGCAAAACTAAAAGCAGCATATTGTCTTGGAAAATGACTGCTGGCAAGTATTTCAGAAAAGGGGGGGCCGTTGCAGACCCCAACAAAGGAAGCAAGAACAGAACACTGTTACTGGACTAATACATCCATGGCATTTCTTTTGAGAAAATGAATGAATAGTATAAGCTGGTTTTTTACTCCATTTTTTGAGTATGACTAATTTGTGCTGCGATAGAGAGACTGCAGAAGCCAAATACATAATACTGTTTTGATTTCAGGTTTCAACACATTCAGATTGTGAGAACAATAACACAGAAAAGACAACATTCTTTGTCAATGTGCTCTTTGGATGCGTGTGAGCTTAAGCCAGTGATGTCGAGATACAGAAATAATGGATGAAGTGTACCGCAACAATTTGCAGATAAAAATAATAGAAGTTAAAGTGTATTTTACATGATAAAAAAAAGATGAAAGAGGAGGAAGTCTGTTACATCCGAGATGGTTACAAAATCCATGCTTGGTGAAGTAGCCTCTGCTGAAAAGATTGATGCAATGGGGAGTGACCTTGGCTTGGAGCAGGAGCTGGTGATGTATGTATGAGCATCTCTCTGCTAAATGGACCCAGATTTGTAGCACTAATATACATGGAAGCCCAGAACCAAACTCAGGATGGCAATAAATCAACAGCCACTTTGGGTGTCATTTCTGGTTTATATTCCACTATTGTTCTATCACTTTAATTCATGTCACTATCATTTGTTCATCTGGAACAGTTTTATATAATTTTCCAGTGGAGTTACCTGACAAATCCTATCAAATTAACAAGGTGCCTTAACAATATTGACTGACTGTGAATTCTGAAGTTGCAGGACCATACAGTGAAAATATTTAAGGGATATTTCAGGGGTAACATTTTCAGAGGAAGAGATGGGAAACAACACTCTCACACAAAGAATTCGCACCTTTATTTTTAGAATTTGCCTTGACTTTTTTCAGTGAGTAAATAAGAACTTCCCCATCAACTTTGCATGTTTTTCTTAAGCTACAGAAAATGCAATTTTGAATAATGAACAGTTACACTGAAATAACAACACTTATTTTAAATAATCTGTCCAAAATTAAATTACAAAACAAAATGGGCTCCAGATACAGCACCAGCCTGCTCCAATTACCTAGTTCTAGCAGTCCTTGTGTTAATTGGACTCTTGATACAATGCTTAATTGAAATGTGATCTCTCTGATGTGACGTATGTTTAATGACACTGCACATTCCTGGACTAATAGCAGGGGGAGAGGGTTGGTGGTGTTCTTACAGACTCTAATAGCAGCAGGTTTAGGGTGGAGGTAACTTTGTGTTAGTGGACAGGGCTGCAAGGAGGAGCCCCCAGTGGGTGTCTGCATGCTTTGATTTGAGAGTTGCAGAAAATACAAATGAATGTGGCTTGCAAATTCTGCAGCTAGGACCAGACTGTAAGAAATACTAAGTTAATTTAGGAGGGCTTGGGAGAGTTGTTATCTGTGTGTCATCTTTTATTTTGTCATATCTTTTTTAAAGTTTTATCCTCAGGTCCTTTAGGTTTTCTTGTGCTGCAGATGAGCCAGGCATAATGCATTTGAAAGCAGCACAGCCTGAACCCTCAAGAGAGAAGAGGTTATCTCTGCTGGTTTTCCAGAGATGCAGGAGTTAAATGATGTTTAAATACTTTTTTCCTCCATTGCTTCCTTTTGTCGCTTTCTCATGAGCTTCACCTATAACTCATGGCTGAAGAAGTGTAATTATTTTTAAGGCTCCACACATCTTGATGTAAAAAGCACACTGGGAAGCTTGTTCAGACATATCAACAGCTGCTGAACAATGAGCTGCTGTTCACCAGGGTGGTGGCGTGAGGCTCCGGCTCCCCAGCACGGCGATGAGGATGGCTGGAGGTGACAGTGAGGGTCCTGGGCACCTCCTGCTGCCCTGGCACCGATGGGGAGGAGTGACTGGAGGGTGGCAAGGGGTGGTCTGCTCCAGATCATTGGAGCTCTGCCATGAGATCAGTGCATGGCAACTTCGTGCACAGTCAGGCTCCACACGCATCCTCATCCTGTTCCCAAAGCACAGTGGGTCAGAGCTGGCTTCAAAATCCCTGCAGTGTAAAAGCACCCAGGGGCTCTGGGACCCGAGGTCTTTGTTTATGAGAACCTGGATAGCACAAAGAGCATTTCTGTAGTGCCAGGAGTGGGTGTTGTCCTCATGCAGTGACGTGGTGTGTGCTGGATGGGAGACAGGGCAGGGACCCTGTGTGATAGTGGCTGCTACCTACAGCAGTGGGGGCTGAAAAATAGCAGTACTTTTTCTAAATCCTGCCACTTGTGTAGCTACGCCTTCCAGAAGAGCTCTGTATGTGCTGAGAAGAATTTTTTCTGTGATGTTTCTTCCTTGTTGATATACTTATGCAGGAGAATAGAATACAGATTATCAATGCAGCTTGATAACCATTTGCTTTTGGTTTCAAAAGCTCTTGTGCTTTCAAAGAGCCCAAAAGGGCAATATGCTTTCATCCCATTTAAGATTTATAAAGTGTGTCAAATGGCTGATATGAAATCACTTAAACAGATCACTGTTGTGGCTCTCCATTCTTTCTCATCTCAGGTATTTCTGGAGACAAGGTAGAGATAGACCCTGTTACTAATCAGAAGGCCAGCACTAAGTTTTGGATTAAGCAGAAACCCATTTCAATCGATTCTGAACTCCTCTGTGCCTGTGACCTTGCGGAAGAAAAAAGCCCAAGTGAGTAGTCCTTTTTATTTATGTTCTCTCTCTTTTCTCCCTGCATGTGCTAGGTGTCCAAAGAATTATTACTGCCATGTCCTTTTCTTTCTATAGGTGTGTTTTATTCATTATAGGATGTTTTTAATCTGACTTGATTCTGTTACAGAGAACACAACATAAACATACACATTTTATGAGTGTCTTTTTAATGCTGCTCACAGCTAATGGTATCATTACAAGTGTTTCTTGCACACTGTCAGTAGCAGCTCTCAGCATTGTGCCCTGGTTGTTCCTGGCTGGTCTTTGGCCCCACAGTACACCATCCCACAGAATTGCCAGAAAACACCCAGCTCAGGCTGCAGTCAGCAAGAGGTCACAGTCTGGGAAGTCCAGAGTGCCACTTCAAAAGCCCAGTGCTTTTGCTTGTTGTATTGGTGGAGTAATGAGAGTCTGTATCTGTGAAACTTGTTTTCAGAAGCACAGGATGGTCCCTGGGGAGCTGGGCAATGTCTCCCAGTGGTGCCCAAATGTAACTATCTACTTTCAAAAAGTGGTTCAAAAGCTCAGATGGATTTTATGACACCTGTGCTTTTGCAGGGTAGGGACGCTCTGTATTAAGTACTTATCTGCAAGGTGACAGAGAGGGAGAATTATGTGATACATATTTACAGAGGTAATGATCTGTTGAATTCTCTTGGAAGAGTAAATTTATGGCTGCCACAGATTTTATCAGCAATTATTGAACTATATCCTTCTCCCCTTCATTACCTCTTCCTACTACCATGTTCATAGTCTAGTCATTGTCTTCCTTTTCTGTCTCTCCAGCAAGATCTCATGATCCTTGGGAAGGCATGATCCCAAGTGACCCAGCAGTCCAAACTCCAACAGTTGCCTTTAGAGTGGAAGGTGCAGTTTTGTGCTTGCAGGTGTACTGACACCTCTGGGTTTGTAGCCACATTTCATTTCAAATGCTAAGGCTTGTGGTGGTAAAATTGTACTCTCAGAATGGGACTGTGTCTGAAAAGCCAGCCTTGACACCCAAGGTTCATGCTCCCATCAACACAACAGTCTGAGACATTCGAGCTGTCCCCAGACACCTCCATAGCTGTGTCCTGCAGGGCATGGGGCTCCCCAGCCCCCCTGCCAGAAGCTGCTGCTGTAGGAAATGGTGCTTGTACCCAAATCCTGCCATCCCAGGGGCAAATAAGGGGTAGAATTTCAGGCTGACCCCTGGCACTCTGCAGAGGGTGAAGGGTTTGGAGAAGCCTCCAAGTGGGACCTTAGACTTCAGTGAGGGACGTTGGGAGGGGAGTGTGGTGGCTGTGATCAGCACAGCTGGAGCTTTCTGCAGCGATTGTTCCTCTGAACCTGGTGATTAACACAGTTTAATATCCGTGAGCTCTTGCTGCAGATCAGGGAGGTTTTGGAGTGTTTACGGGCACTTTTCTGCAGAAATGTAAAAACAGAAATTGTGTAGCAAATAGTGAAGAGCCTTCTGCTTATCTTCTGTGAGTTTCCTCTGAAAAGACAGATTAATGCAGCGAAGCTTTAGTGGTACTTGTGCAAGTGTTAAAGGACTCAACAGCTACAGAGAGGACATGTTCTGAATATTTACAGGGGTACTCGGGGTGGTTCTGGCTGGGGCTGCAGCTTTCCTGTGCTGTGAGTTCACAGAACCTGGAGCTGCGATCAGTGGAAACAGAAAATGAAAACAGAAAGCTTTGGCATCTAATTTGCCATTAGCATGGGCATTGTAGGCAGGAATGGCTGATGATTTTTGTTTGTCCTTGTAGTAGGCCTGGGTCAGCATTTGAATTTTTATTTGTAAATTAAATCAGACTCCCTGAATTTAGACAGAGGGAAGAGGTAATGGCCCTGCTGGCTCGATCAAATGCCATTAGAACCTGAAAACACTGTATATAAACAGCTTGCTTAAATCAGGTTCAGTCTGATTATCACGAGAGATTCTGAATGTTTTGAGTCTTGAAAGGAAGCATCCTATCACTGAGAAATAAGATTTAAGCCGTAATAAAGTAGTTGTCATTTTTATAGCTGAAAAGAGCTTTGTATCTCAATTAAGTGTACATAATATAAATTCTTAAGGAAGCAACATAATACACTTAATACAATTATATCCCTTTGCAATAGTGTAATTTAAAGGAAATCTGATTCTGTTAATGTCTCTTACATTACTTGGACAAGGGAGAAACTTAAGTGTCACTGACCACTGCCTCTTTACAAAGTGCCCAGTGGACCAGGCACAGTGGTTTGGTTCATCCCTTCCTGGACAGGACTGGTGCTGGGAGTGGGGAGCCAGCCAGGGCAAGATTCTGTGATAGCTGCAGAAGTACAATTTAATTGATAATGTTATCAAAACACTCAAGAATCATTTTCTGTGATCTTTTTTCTACTTTTTTGTTTTAATAAAGCAGATTCACCTCAGCTGCTATGTCAAAATATCCTTAATATTAAGGTAGTCTAAACAAAGGTGTCCTCTAGGTCACGGAGTACATTTCATAACTTCGGTTTGTAATTTAATTGCCTGCTTTGCACCCTGCAGCTCAAGATTTCCTTTAAATTCTTATTCCATTGTTGCACTGGGGCTTAACAGAGTGTTAACCTGGTAATAGGCACAGGGCCTCCCCATTATATGTCTCGCTATCGAGCGGTTCTGCATGACTAGTTAAAAAAGATGGCAAGAAGATTAATGAAAGCTGCCTAGTACAGAGGGGGGTAGGTACCTTTGCAAGACTTCTGGCGAGGAGATATTAGAGCTGAACCAGAGCTTGGCTTTTTCTTTATCCCATGACCTTTGAACCTGCCTTACTGTCGAGAGCTGCCAGCGGAGCCGACGTTTTGATTGATGTTGCTACACGAGTCAGTCTTTCCCATTGAATTCTACATCTGCACGAAAATAGCTTTTCTAGCAGTATTCATACTGGCTGTAAGTGATAGCCAAAGTGATGCCTGAAATGCTGCTGCGTAGTTTTCATTTAAAGCTAAAGGTATTTGATGTTTTAATTCAGTATCCAGTTCCTCCAGATTATGTATGTTGGGTAATACTAATTTGATGAATTCATTATTGGGTTGTGAAAGGGCTAAAAACATACAGAAAGTGTTGGGAAGGCATGGGCAGATTCCTGCTGCGCAGGGAGCTCCAATAGAGATGTTGTATGTTTGCTCAGAGCCCTGCAGTGGAGCCAGAGCAGAGAGGCAACAATTATCCATGTGCTCTGCAAATGGTGCACAAAATATTGTGTTAGTTCCTAGTATTCCTGCTCCTGCTGTGAATAATGCCACCTGTGAAATAACAGAAGAAAATTTGTACTTGAGAGGAGACTAATAGCAGGTGCTGATCAAAAGGTACAAAGCAGCTTCAGCAGAGAAAATGTTCCCAAACTTCAGGCTTGGAGTGAGCATCCAAACTGCTGCTCAGGATGGGGCTGGGGGCTTGGGTGGGTTTGGTGTTCGCTGGTAGGATGTGGGTGGGAACAGGAGGGGGTTGGTGGTGACTTCTCCTGCCCCTGCCCCACCAACAAGGCTGCAAATTATTAATCCCATCACCATGGAAGAGCCTTTTCATAAAAGTACTCTGGAGCACAATCAGGAGCATGCATTGCCTCATCCTTTTAACAAATATGGTTTGTAGCCCTATTAAAAGGGGTCTTCATCTATCCTGTCAAAGCTATTCTGCTGGGGTTTTTTAGTTTAATTACACTATCCAATTAAAACTCCTTGCTGCATTTTGATTCGCTTCTCCTTGGGCTTGAGTGGATATGACATTTACAAGGCTCGCCTTTCAAGCAGACAATGGTGTGATTGATGAGGTGCAGACGCAATGAAGGAGGCGATTGCCATGTGGAAACACTGCTTAGTGCATTTTGATTTATTTATCATCCTTTTTTCCCAAACAAGGTTGCTGGTGAAGAGGTTGTGGGCAACCCCAAGTTCCACCTCAATTTCTACCATTCCCGCGAAAATCTTTATTAGTATTCTGCCTCTGATAATAATTCAAAGAAGATACAAAAGGCTTTGGGGAAAAATATCCAGATGTGTGAATAGTTACCTGAATTTGACATAAAAGTGGCTCTGTGCAGCATTTTAATTGCAACTCTGCTCTCAGAACATCTGGAAACAAGACATCCACTAAGAGCAATGTTTGATAACGAGCCTGTGGTAGAATGGAAAGTCCTGAGTTGTTGGAAAAGTGATCAGAAATAGCTGAGAGGATGGGGAAGCCATCAGTACTGCAGCTATTATGGTTTTTTTTAACATTCTTATAATTTGTTCACAGTGCAGCCATACCATGGTTTGAAGGAGGTCTTTGGGCAGGTCTGGGGGGCAGGCTGGACATTTCTGTTCAATCTGTGTCCCTCAGTACAATACCCCTGGTAATACAGCTACAGTGCAACTGCTGAGAGTCCACCTAGGAGAAAACCTGTAAGTTTTCTTCTTTTGGGAGGTTGTCCAAATGGGTGTTTTGATGGTAATGCAGCACTTGTTTTTTTGTAGGACGTTCAGGCACACCCCAGGGTCATGACATCATTTTTGAGGTAGCACATGTGGATTTCAAACAACAGCTGTCCCTAAGGCTTTTAAATTAAATATAGCAGTGGTTGGTGAGCAGAGGTTACCCCATGTCAGGCAGTGTTTTAAGTAAATCTGCCTTTGTACAGAAGGATTGCTTGTGTGTATTTTATTTTCATCATTCCTTGCCTTTTCACTAGTATATTTCTAATTCTTTGTAATCCATGTGAGTCTGTGAGAAGAGATTGCAAGGTTTGATCCTGCTGTCATCATTTCTGAAATGGTGAAAATCTGTGATGATGTCAAATGATGCTATAAGTGTTTCATTCTTCAGAGAGGTCTTTCTCTAGGTATTTATGCCACTAATAACTCTTAATTGTTGACTTCTGCCTTATGGCCCTGTAATGACAAAGCAATCATCAAGGTATATTGGAAAATTAACATAAATTTGCATTTCTCAGTGTTTGTTTTCTGTTTTGTCCAATTCATGAATGGTCTTTTCGTCCTTCATCTAATTAATGATTTAATTCAGTGCACACTGTTCTGAAGAGTGGCACTAGCCAAAAAGAGGGTTTGGTACAGTCTGGGTTGGCAGGTGGAAGAGGAGAAATCAAAACTTGACAGATTTGGTAAAAAAAAATGTCTTGTGCAAATTCATGTCCTTCCAATATTTCCCAAGCAAGAAATTTATTTTTTAGACTGAAAAAAAGAGTGCCCCAATGTACCAGACTCACCCTGGGGGGATGTTCCTCCACCAGGACAGCAGCCTGTGCTAACAGAGGAGTTTCTGTCATTTCATTCATCTTCCATAATAGTTTTAGCAGATAAACATAGTTTTGGGTAACATGTACTTTGTGTTGTACAGCTGATTAGTTCTGATTGCAGAACATTGAATTTTCCCCCTGCAGTGGTTGACATCAAACCCTCTCCGTGGGGTTCTGTTTCTGGGCAGCACTGCTGGGTGCTGGAACTGAACACTTGTGTTTCTACCCACAAGCTCAAGGCCACCAACCCCTGGTCATGCAGGGGTCACGGCAGTGAGGCTGTTTGTGCAGGATCTGCATATTTTAATTTGACCATCATGTGCTGCCACTTGAGCTGCTGCTGTTTGCTACCAAATATTCTTGTATGGAAATATAAAACCATTGAAGTTCCTATTGATTTCTGAATTGTCAAGGGTGGTGCTCTATTGGAAAGAGGTACATCACGTATTTAAGCACTCTTGGAAATGGAAATCAATCTCACAATTCATAAATTCCATCTGGCTAGAATAGTAGCAGAGCAAAGTGCCAGTTACGGTTTCAATGAACTCATATTTCATGCTGTAAATAGTGTAATGTGGACACGGAGCACATAAACATAATGCAGTAATGGGGCTTTTTACAGAAAAGTCTTCTCAGCGTCTTTCCTCTAAATCACTGTCAGGGCACAGAGTGGGTTCCATGCCCTGCCTGTGCAGCACCAACCTGGCACCAGCACCACCCCAGCACCCACTGTGCCTTTGGGTCTGTGGGGCTGGGTCCCAAGGGAGCAGGGTGAGCTCTGCCTCCTGCCCCCGGCCCCACTGAGGTGGGTGTTGGCATCTGATGTTCCAGTTGTCACGGAAAGAGCTGACTCCTCACAATCCTCAGACAAGTGCTGGGGATGGAGCTCTGCCTTCTGCTGCTGTCAGCTCTGGGAATGTTCTTGCCGGGGAGGAGTCGATCACTGGTCTAAAAGAAAGATGGGCTTTCTGGGGGGTCTCCATCAGATGTGAGGGGGTTGTGATTGATCTCCAGCTTCACACTCAGGTTCTGTTCTGTGCCTCTGTCCAGAGGGAGATGCTGGGACAGCAGAGCTGGGGGAGCCCCCCAGCAGCACATGGGGCTCTGTGTCTGATGGGGGCTCCAGCCCCTTGCCAGAGGTTTTGTATCTGCACTTTCAGCTTCCTGGGTTTGTATTGATTTAGGGGCAGCCCTGGCTGGGGTGGTTTGGGTGCTGATCTGCACCATGAACCACTTGGTGGACTTCTGAGACCAAAACAGCAAACCTTGCTGGAACCCTCCAGACCATATTTTGTGCCATTTTAATTTTCATTTGTCGTAATCAGTTTAAATGTCCCAGGAAGGTGTGGCAGCTGCTGGGGCACGGTGCTGTCCCCAGGAACAGGGCACCAGCACTTGGGGAATCATAAAGGTGCAGATTGGAGAGCCAGGCAGGGCCAGGGGTGCAATCATTAACATACTAACGAGCTCACAGCCAGGAATTCCCGCATTTTTAGTACCACCTAGGCATCATTTGTCAAATGATTTAAAGGGGGCTTTTTTATTATTATTAGCCAGTTTTTCACTATAGAATTTATATTCGAGATTAGTGCATCATAATGGTGTTTAATTAACGTGCCATGATAAAATACTTGCATCTCAAATTTTCTGGCCACAGATCCGAGCATATATCAGTTGCTTTTTGGAAATCTGGAGAATTAGATAATGTAAATAAGATTTCAATTAGCTTTCCTCCAGGAAAGACTTGAAGTTACAGCAACATGGCCATTTCTTTATGGGTTACCAACTCTGAATTGAATAAATCATGAGACA
Source organism: Phaethornis superciliosus (assembly GCA_023637945.1). Classification (NCBI taxonomy): domain Eukaryota; kingdom Metazoa; phylum Chordata; class Aves; order Apodiformes; family Trochilidae; genus Phaethornis; species Phaethornis superciliosus. The sequence continues at coordinate 2,648,353 of JAJQWJ010000022.1, read as the reverse complement.
ACTGAGGGATAAGTACCATGTATGGAATATGCTTGATTTTCCTTTTGAAGCCATGCATATCCATACAAGTGAAGGGAATTTTCCCTTCCTACACATTGTGACTGTAGCCACCCAGGAGGAGCAGCAAGGCAGCCCAGCCTGTGACTGTGGTGGTCCCACTGCAGGAGTCAGATCCTGGCTGGAGGGTCACATTCCAGCACTGTGGCTGTGCCTTGCCCAGTGGTACAGCTTCCCTTGGCCATGAGCAACTGGGTGGCTTTGGATGGTGTTTTGGGGAGAGGCTGTTGGAATGATGCTTCTGGGGTTAATTGGCTTTTTTTTTTTTTCAATATAATGTTCATCTTCTGCTCATGATGACGACCCAGGGAACAGTTGTGTGGAGGAGCCCTAATGGTGGTTTTGCTGAGCCCCGGTGCTGGGCTGAGCAGGATCTGACCATCCCTGTGATGGATCCTTGTGCTTCCTGCAGTGGGGCTGTGATGAGAAAAGGAACTTTATTGAGGAGAGTTCAGCTGCTCCTGTAAGCCACCACTTGCCTTAAATTGAAATGACATGAGAAGCCTGTCAGCGTTTCATTACTCCCTTCTGTCGTGCTGATGGTATGCTAAGATCACCATCTGGGTTTTTCTTCTGTCAGGCACACGAGCTCTGCTGAAACTTTACAGGAATATTCTGAACAGTTTTTTTCTTATCTTTGCAGGTCATGCAATATTTAAACTTACATATCTAAGCAATCATGACTACAAACACCTTTACTTTGAATCAGATGCTGCTACTGTCAATGAAATTGTACTGAAGGTGAGTATTAAATTTTAACGTTACCCAAAATCCTGGGTGTTTTACCACTTGTTCAACATGGAAGTACTCAGGAGGCTCTGGAAATACATGAAGGGTGCAGTGCCTCAGGTCCACAAGGGTGCATTTAATTTAACAGGGGAGTTGATGCCTGTTATTATATTCATTTTTCAAGCAACCATAGAGCAAGCTGCCTATTTGCATATAATATTTCTTTTTATTCTTGTTTCTGGTTAACAGAGACACTGGTTTTATAGGAATTTTATAGGAAACTACCAAATTTTATTGTGTGAAGATAGTTTCCACCTCCAGAAAGGGGGGGAGGCTGCCAGGTGTGCAGGGTTGGGTGCTGCTGCTGCTCCCCTGTGCCAAATGCAGGAGTTTGTACCAAGCAGAAAGTTTCTTTTTCCCATCCTGATATTTTGTCCGCATTGTTTGTTTTTTTGTGGCTCATTATCTCACCTTGATACTTCATCATCATTGTTTGCTTTTCTTGTGGCTCTGTACCTAAACATACTGGCTTGCTTTCTGAAACAAATTGTTTTAACACTATCGGAAGAGTAAATTTAGTTTTCTGGGAGCTAATATTTTGCAGCAATTTAAAATTTAAATGTGGTGATTTTGGCAAGCCATCTGTTAAATTTGCTTTTTTTTTTTTTTTCTGTGTTTAGTTCAGAGGTTTGCTGAGTAACTGACATGATAAATAAATTTTTATTAATAATATAGAAGGTGAGCCTATTTTGGGGGTTTTTTACTTTGTGAACTGTTTGGCTAATTCTTTTGCTCCTACTTGATCTTAAATAAGCTGCTGTAACCCAGAACATTTGACACCTCTGAGACTGGTTATAAAAGAAGGCTAAAAAAAAAAAAAAAGGCAAATTCAGTTTGCTATGAATACTATGAATATTCAAGAGAGAAATATTATTGAACAGTTCTTTTTGTCTTAAGTTGCAGATTGTTTATGTAGAACATTTCCTGGTTTCATGCATAAGTTACCAGTTTGTTTTCAATTCCATCAGCATTAGGAGATGCAGAAAAATCAGACTTTTCAAATTAGGCTTTTTACATGATCAAGTGAGAGAGACCAAGGCTTTATTGACCATGAAAATTCCCTATATTTTTATGCCTTTAGCTGTAATATGCAATGAAAGTGAAACACTCTACAGTGCATAAAATTGTGCAAGTTTTAAGCCACAGCATATTAACCAGCTAATGGCAGACCAAAGGGCATTTTTATCTTTTTGATTCTTGCATTAACCTTCCATTAAAATTATCTATGTGATTATCACAGAGCACTGGAGATAATAAATTTAGGGAATTGCAGGCTTGTTAAATATCATTTTAAAATGTTTTCATCAAGTAAAATGTGCCAAAACACAGGGCAGCAACGAGATTGGCTAAGTGTGCAAACATCATCATGAAAGAGTTATTTTTACTGAATCTGGTAAGGTCTTTTGTAGCAGCCCTGTGCTACATCACACCAGCATCCTGGGGCTTCCCCACCTGCTGCATTCACCCCGAGGTTTGGGTGGCAGAGGGATGCTGAGCTCAGGGCTGTCTCCAGTGATGTTTTGTTGATGGACACTGGGACCAGTTTTACTAAAGGCTCGCTCAGTCAGGGGGTGTGAAGGTCCCTGGGCTGTCCCCCAGCAGCACTGATGAAATTAAACACCTTTCCTGTCTTGCAGGTTAACTATATTCTAGAGTCCCGAGCGAGCACAGCCAGAGCAGATTATTTTGCTCAGAAACAAAGAAAACTAAGCAGGAGAACAAGCTTTAGCTTCCAGAAGGAGAAGAAGTCGGGACAGCAGTAACACCTGGCCTGGAGGAGAGCCTGTCTGCCAAATTTGGAGGCGGAGGAAATGTTCTTCCCACCCAAGCCAGGGGGAGCCAGGACTGTGGGGCTCCTGCTGCCAACAGGCGGGAGCGGCAGGCGAGAAATCTGAATTATCCCGTCCCTGACGGCTGACAGATTATCCCTCGTGGGTGATGGGAAGTCTCCCCTGTGACAAAAATAAAGAGCCATATCAGCTGGAAAGAAGACTGTTACGCTTCAGGTTCCTTTGATTAGAAATAAGAGAATGACGTAGACTGGCATCATTTAATTACTGTATTATGTACAATCACAAGAAGAGATGTGATTACATATTATTTCACAGCCTGGTTAAAATAAATTATATACATCTGTAATACACCCACATACACACAGGTATTGCTTGTGACATGATCAAATTTCTAAAAGCAAAATGTAGGACAAATGTATCCATTTTTACTATTAATAAACAGATGTAATCTTTTTCAAGGTCCATATGATGCACAGTTCTTTTGGGGGGAGGCTGCAGTCCCAGATGGTTTCACTTCTGTTGCTGAAGTGCAGGAGGCAACCGTGAGCCAGGGAACAGCAGCCGTTGCAGGGGAGCAATTTGTGAAGAGCCGTTGAGCCAGTCAAGTGTGTTGTGATTTGTTTTGTTCAAAAATATTTTTATTTAACTGTGCTTTTCAGCTTTGCATACCTTTTATTAGAAGTTCCTTGCTGTAGTCAGCAACAATGTTTTGAAAACTAGGGCAGCATCTGGGCAGTGGAGAGGAGAGCATCCTCCTGCCCACATCCACTGTGGTTCCACGCTGCTCCACGCTGGATCTTTTCTTGCTCTCAGACATAGCCTGGACCTGAGGACTGAGACATGCCTTCACTTTAATATTATTCTTCAAACATAAAAATTAAGACCTCCTTTGTACTGAGATTTGTAACTATTTTGGCCTTGTCCATCTTTAATACATCAGGGAATACAGGAATGGGATTAGTGAGAACCAGAGCTGCATTTTTGGTTCAGGTCACCAGAGGTGTCTTTCATAAATCTCTCCAAGTCGTTGAAGCTGGAGCTCTCTGTGCTGCTGCTGTGAATTTTGTAACAAGACAATGCCCCAGTCCCAGAGGCACTGAGCTGCAGCCGGGGCGCGGGGCTGCGGGTCCCTCGGGCTCCTCCTGCCACAGCCTCACCTCTTACAGGGTCCTACCTTGCTTTTGTATAGAGAAAACTTTCTGAGCCTTAACAAGTAGTTTAGGAATAAACGCTAAGGCAGAGAGGTATGTATGTCACTTACCTGTTGCATTTAGTTCTTGGGTTTTAGAACTGAGCCCTCCTGGTGTGGGTGCTGCCACAGGAGGGAGCGCTGCCCGCACCGCCAGGGCCAGTCCTCACTGTACAGTCTTCCATGGTATCTGCAAAACAAGAGAAACAATGTTTTATAGTATGATATTAATTTTTTAAAATATTTTATATGTGCAAATGCAGCACACATACAATGGGGAAAAAAACCCTCAAATAATGCAATGTAAATGCCTCCTTTAACTAACGTTGTGAACTATTTAACATTAAAGTTGTTATGTGAATGTTCTTTTGCCACCCAGTTTTGATTCTTTTTAATTGAACTAAGAGATTGCCTGTGTTAGTATCAGAAACTACAAAAATCTTCTCCTTGTTTCCATGGGCATAATGCAGTTTTTTCCATGTGTTTACATTTATTTGTTCTAAGTGGTTATTCAATACATGCAGTACTTGCTTTCAGTAAAGCCTAAAGATTCACATAATAAAAAAATTTCTCCTGTCTGAGCTGTGGCCCACACTCCCCACCTGGACCAAACACAGGTACACCAGCTCATAAACCACCTTCCACTTGCTCCGTGCTCCCTGCAGTCTCCTGGAGCTGGGGCAGGCAGCGTGTCCCTGGAAGCCTGAGCAGGGCAGGGGGAAAGGATGAGGCTGCTGGAGGATGCTCCTGGGGTTTGGCGGGTGTGGAGCCTGTGGGGAATTTCTTCCAAAAATCAAATCAGTTGAATACATGGAGGAAATCTTCCTTAAATTCTGGAGACAGACAGCTCTGCAGGAGCTGAGCAGTCTCTTCCTCAGCACAGACATTTCTGCTCTTTAGCATTTGCTGAAAGAGTTAAACCCCAGCTCATGGTCACAATCTGTGTGCTGCAGAACACAAATCCATCATGGGCTGGTCTTTCCCTGGTAGTTGTAGATTTAATTGATTCAGATGGGCATTCAACTGGGTCAGGAAAGCAAGCTGTTCCTTCCATGCCTTGTTGCTGGGCTTGGGCAGAAGAGAGTGGCTGCCGGCTCACTTAACCAGGATGACTTCTCCCTGGCGTGCATCAGTCACTGTTGGAGACATCAGAGGTTCTCTGACTTCTGCAGTTGGAGAGGGATCTGGCCTGCACGTGCACCTGAAGTTTTACATCTGATTGCTCCTCTTGGAGCAAAGCGTGAAAAAAAAAAGATAACAAAACAAAACAAAATCACAGGCACAGACCCAGGGAGTCAGGGAACACACGTTCACTGGAGGTGAACAATTGGAGATGGTTCCCAGCACACACTGGGGATCCTGGCCTGACCAGAGCTCTTGAAGGTCTCTGCCAAGATTTGCCAAGAGCAACCCAAGGCAGAGGCTCCTTTGGATTTAGGTTGGTGGGTGCCTGGTGCATTGGGGGGGGGGCTCTGGCAGCAGCAGCAGAGATGCAGCACCCACCCTGCACTGGGACAAGCAGGCAAAAAATACCATACAGCCCTGGGTGCAGCCCTGAGATTAATGGGAGGAGTTATTTATGGAGACATGTTTGTAATGGGCCCATGAATTTCATGGAAATGCGCTGCTGCGGCAGCGTGTGGGATTGGGTGCTGCTGCTGCTGCTGCTAAAGTGATGTCCCCTAAATCACAGCCCCGCACAGTGTCCCCAGTGCCATGCTGGGACAAGGACAGAGATACAGACAGAGCTGTGGGGGCAAAAGGGCCCAGTGTGGGGGTGTCTTTGCCTAGCTGGGTGCTGCTCCCTGGCACCACTGTGGTGCCCATGGTGGGGCCTGGGGCCACCAGGAGCAGCCCCTACTACTGCTGCATGAAAGGTTGAGCACTGCCATGTTTTATCCTTCCCACACACCTCTGCTGAAATGTAAAACCAAAAAAACAAAAAACAAAACAAAAAAAACCTCAACAGGGTGTTGCTCACTCTAAAAACCCTAAGAATGATTTGTGAACTCTCACAGCCTTGGTAATCTCATCAGAGTAATGGGATTATATTTCAAATCACCATGGCCTGTTCATTACACATTTAAACTCCTTTGACAGAGGAAAAGTTAAATAAAATGTGTGCGTCAGCCCTGGTTGACTTTCCCAGTTCTCTTTCTTGATTAGACAAACAGATGCTGAGCTCCAAAATGAAAAAATAATGTGCTCATTTATTCATTTTTCTGACAAGTCACAATAGATTTTTTTACCTCCAAACGGACACCCTCCCCAGGCAGCATCATGGGGGCAGCAGTGGGCTCCAAGCCAGAGGCCATGGCTATGCTGGGCCACAAGTGGTCATTTCCACAAGGATGGCACCACCAGTGGGTAAATCTCTCCAAGGAGCTGAGAACAGCTCTGGTGTTGCTGCTGCCAGTAGCAGTGTGACCAGGCTGGGGCAGCCCTGCACCAAGAGCCCCGACCACAGCACCAGCTGAGATTCCTGGCACCTCCTGCTCAGCTCTGCTTGCCCACTGAAGGATTCCCTGTGAGCTGGTGCCAGGACTGCCAGGGCCACAGAGATGGCCACGGTGTCACCAGAGCTCCTGCCCAGGCACAAACAGGAGAGAAGCATCCATCCCATGGGCTGCTAGTGGGCTGAGCTGTGCTCCCCACCAAAGAGGGTTTCACCCCGGGGAGCACTGGGGCTCTATTAGGGAGCCGAAATGCCAGATAATTAGAAATACAACAGCAAACACCATTATTGTCAGGAGAATGCAATCGCATACAGTAATGAAGCAATTATTAATGAGCAACTGCAAGGCTGTCATTAATTTAAGCTTTTCAGGATCACAGACAAAGGCAAGTTGGATGTTCAAGCACAGCTGGAGCTGTACCCTAGGGTGGGATGGGCAGAGGGGGACAATGTCCAACACCCCCAGGGTGCCCCGCCCGGCCCTGTGCCTCTACATCCCCAACCTGCATCAGCCCCCTGTGCCATCAGCCCCTTCAGGCAGTCTGGCCATGGCTCTCAGGGGACGAGGACAGTGGTGGGGACAGGGTTGTGTCCCACAGCAGCACAGTGAGGGGCCGGTGGGTGCAGCCGGAGCTGCTCCTGCACCAGCGCAGCCTCACAGCAATCTGTCAGGCACGGGGGCTCTGCAATATGTACCTCATGTCTGGGCTGTCATCGGACATAATTCCTCCCTGCTGGCATATTGCTGATTTGTGCATAAGTGATGCATGCAATCCACCTGAGCTCAGAGTCAGGGGTTTCTTGATCTGGGGCTGTCAGGGCAGAGTGTTTTAGTGCCTCCTGCGATTAGCTGGAATTGACAGGCCCTGAGAGTGGGGAATTGCACAACAGGGGAATTAACAGCCAGGGACTGAAGTGGAGTGTGGCACTCGTTTAATCTGCAATTTATCAGTTTACGTGGCTTCTTGTCGCAGGCAGAAGATTACACTCCAAAAAAGAAGGCTCCTTTTTTTTTTTTTCTAATTTCCCCTGACAAGGAGAGGGAAGAGCAATACTCAGCAGCTGACACCTATCCTGGCTCCCCCTGGGTTACTAGCCCGTGCTGAGCTGGGCACAGCCTCCCCAGGGGAGATCCATGGCAGCCCTGGTCATGGCTGAGCAGCCCCTTGCCCACCCCCTGCGGCAACACCACTCATATCCTGGCCTCTCCCTGTCCCCCCCATCACACAGATTCTGCCATGTTCCAGTCACACCTCTGGGTCCCCTGCCAGTCCGATGGCAGCCCCACACTGGGATGTGGTGGGGATGGTGGAAGCAGGGGAAGGTGGGCAGCAAGGGGCCAACAGCAGCCCCAGTGGGGGCTGTGGGGCTGCCCATGGCCTCTGCCCCATCAGCACATGCCAGCAGCACACAGCTGGCCCAGGGGAGAGCAGGGGGGGTTCAGCCCCCACCACTGGTGGGCAGGGAGAGCAGCAAACATGGCCATGCCTCCCCATCCCCCCCATGCTGCCTGCGCCCAGTGTGATAATATCATTAGAGGCTGATAATGGTTTCCAGGAATGCTGTAGCCTTTCTGCGAGGTGACAGCCTGTAAAGGCAGCGTGACAGATAATGTATTCTACAAGGGTACAATAATGTGACTCTGAGCACATTAAACTCCTTTAATGCAGGTGACATACACCTTCCTCTTAACATACATTATCATCCTGGGGGCACACGTGGCACGCAGCAACATGGACCCTCACCTGCCCCACTCCCCAGCACTCCCACAGCTGGCACTGGTACTGGTGCCAATGTTGGCATCGGTGCCTCTTCCAGTCCCTCCCAGTCTCCCCCTAAACAGGATCTCACTTACCAGCCACGTTCTTCCTTCCCCCATGTGAGGAGGTTCAACCACAGGATGAAAATGCTCTTGCTGTGTGCAGGCGATCTCCTTGGCCTTCCTTGGCGGCTGTTCTGATACTGCAAACCTTTATCCAACCTTATGATATCAAAGATTACTTATAATGAATTAAATACATTTTTAGCAGCTTCTTTCCAGGCTTACTGCCACACTTCCACTGCCACTTCAACTTAATTAGGGAGGCCTTGCTAAAGAGATGGGAATAAATGCATCTATAGAAAGATATCTATGTATAACTGAAGAAAGCAGCCACCACAGGTCAAACCAGTACTTTCAATTTATTGCCCTGGTACTTTCATTTGTAAATAGCTTTGCCTTGCTGGTTTCTAAGTGCAAGGCTAATGTTGAAGTGCTTAAATTAATAGTGACGCACACCTTTCATTATTGCTATTAAATTAGGTGCTGGGCTTTGATGGATTCACTTGTTGCTGAACTAAAAGCCTTATAGATGTGGGTGTGTGAATCCATTTGGTTTTACAGCAAATCTAGGTCTTAATGTCAAGCCAGAGAGAGCTGATAGAGTTCCTCCCCAGCACACTCTAATTAGCAGAACGGGACCCCCGTGGCCCCAGCATGCTCCCCACTGGGCTGGCTGCTGTGGCAGGCGGGGGAGAGGAGCCTGGCAGCAGTGTGTGCTGGCAACCAGGATGGGGCTCCCAGCTGCTGCAGGGGTCCCCTGCCCCAGTGAAGAGCCTGGGCAGACCTCCTGGCCTCATACCTGGCTCCAAAGGGCTTGGTGGGTTGATGCCACCAACTCCTGTGGGCATCAACCCCACGCTGCTGCAGCATTCCCACCTTTCTGCACCCAGGGATGCACTGAAACATACAAGAGAAAAACCAAAGTCCCTGCAGGCACGTGGTGTTATGACACAAAACATCAGCTCTGTCACCTCCTGAGCTGTGACTGACGTATTGATGTGACACAGCCCCTGTGACACTCAGCACAGTGTGGGGAGAGCCTGGCACTGCCGTCTGCCCCAGGGACCCCTCTGCCTGCAGCTGGTGGGGGCTGCAGGGGTCCTGGGACCCTCATCCTGCCACCCTCATTTCTCCATTTTCTCTAATTAATGCTGGAGGTTTGCTGGTGGGATCGTGAGGAGGGACAGGACAGCTCATCCTCTGGGCAGGGGCAGGAAGGGACATGAGGATCATTTCCAGCTGCCCTGGTGATAACTGGGACATGATGGGTGAAACTGGGTGGTCTGATGCTGAGGGGCTGTGCTGTGTCAGGGGACAGGGGGGATTGTCCCCACTTTTAGGACCTGTTGAAGACCAGTTAAATATGGGTGTATCCATGGAGACCACAACTCACCTTTAAATGAGCACCAAGCACCTTGGAGATGAGCTTGAAGCCAGGATTGCCACTGAGGATGTTCCAGTGCCACCAGACCCACTGGCAGTGGGTGGCCAGGTCCCTTGCCTGCAAGGTCCACATCTTCCCATGGCTCCTATTGTCATCTGGACATTCACGTTGGGTGCAGCACCTTTCTGGCCAGATGCTACTGTGCAGGGTCCCCCACCCGGGGGGGGGGGGGTGTCAGCTTGACCACCCAATGCCCAGAAGCCTGTAGGGACCCACACCCTGGGAACCCCCCTGACACTGGGAACAGGGATCCCTACATTCCTCTTGCATGGGGAGGGCTGGGGTGCTTGGTTTTGGTTTGTGGTTTGGTTTTTTGTTTTTTTTTTTGTGAGGGGGGAGCTGCAGGATGGAGCGCAGCCCATGGCTGAGCCGCCTTTGTTCTGCAGCGCGGTTCCCACTCTTAGCATGCCATCTTGAGGCCACCGACAGCAGCCCTCCAGCATCTCACAGCCTGCCATCGGCACCACCGTGGCCACCACTGCCACTGCAGGACTAGCCCACTGCAGCCCTGCCTGCAGCCATCAAGGGGGCTGAGATCCCTCCGGACAGGGTTCTCAGCTCCCTCGATGGCTGCAGGCAGGGCTGCCAAAAGTCTTGTGGCAGAACATCCATCCACGGTCTCTCCAAGCAGCTGGCATCAGCAACCAGGTCACCATCTAGCCTGAGGGACCAACATCCCTGTGTCCAGACCTGGGGGCAGTGACATCTGTTCAGTGCAGCTTCCCTACGGACAGTGGGATGCCCAAAGCAGCCAAAATAGGGGCAGTGGGAGAGGTGCTGGCGCAAGCTGGTGGCATCACCCAACCAGTTGACCCTCACTGTGCCCACATGAGTATGTGGGGGACATGAGATGGTGGTGGTGACAGGTCCATGGCCCATCTGGGATAGCTCTACCAGCATGGGCAGTGCCAAATACACAAAATCCTCTTCCTCCTTGTTCTTTGTTTTTTAAAGATAATAAATTGCTGATCAGCAGCACCCTTCCTTAGTGTCCTCTGCAGCATTGCTCCAATAATTAATTACAAACTACAATACTGATCAGCTTGCATGTACTCAGTCTGCACTGACAATCATTAACCATAATATGAAATTTATAATGTTTAGACGTGGAACCTGGTGAGACAAACTGCTCTGCTTTTTTAATCAGTTTTATGGGATGATATAATGCATTGATCGACAAAGACAAGATACAGCACATGTTCCTGTGTCTATAGCCATGCAACCCTATTAATTTAGATTTACAAAGAGTTGCTTGATTTGGAGGGGAGAAACGAAACTTCACCAGCTTGTGGGAGAGGTGCCCAGAGGGGCTCCCTGGGCAGGGGGTTGCCAGGGTCCTGGCAGTTTCAGCTCACCTGGCTCTGGGAAGGGCTATGGGGGGGCTCAGGACAGCCCCCAGTGTTGAGCTGACTGTTCTCAGGTTTGTGTCAGCCTGAGTGTCCCAGCGACACAGTGTCAGGCACCGTGTGCCTGCCTGCACGTCCCTGCCTGCTCCTGGCCCTGCCTGAGCCCTCCTCCTCCCCCCGAAATGCATCTGTGGCTGAGCCATCGCCTTCCCAACCAGGAGGGCCCAGTGGCGGCGGGACAGCTGGTAACCATATTGGTGTGTCTTGGGCTGTCATATCACATTTGCACGCCTGCTCTTGCTCTGCATCCGGGGAGGCCAGGGTGGAGGTTTTCAGGTCAGAGGCTGCATCCAGCACAAGAGCAAAATTCTCATTTCCTCACCAAGACTTTAACTGTGAAGTGGCCCAGAATGAGTTCCTCCACCCATCAGCAGCTCCACACTGCGACCACCCCGGCAGCTCCAGCCCTGCACCAGCAGGCAGAGCTCATCCCCCATCCAGGACACCCCAGGCAGCAGTGGAGGCTGTGGATGATGACAAGAGGGGCTGTAATTAGCACTGGGTAGCTCAGTTTTATGGCAAGTACGACATGTCAAAAAATTTGGTTTCATTCTTCTAATTTAGAAGTTTAATAAAAGTAACTGAGAAGCTGTGGAATACTTAGGCTTGTTAGGCATTTGACTTAATATTACATGACGTTTTGATTAAAAAATTAGCTCTATATAATATCAATAGAGCACACATTAAAAGGATTAAGAATTGGCTGACTGACAGGTCTCAAAAAGTAGTTGTCAATGGGGAATCATCATTGAATGATGATGTTCAACATTTTGAGCCACAATCTGCAAGTAAATATAAAATCAGTGCTGATAAGCTTAGGGATGGGCACAGAGGAGCAGGGAGGTGGGAACACTGCCAAGGGGGAGCCTTGGGGGCTACAGGGGGGCTGAGACAGTACCCAGAGCCAGTGACATCTCCACCTTGCTGCTGTGGAGAGCTGAGGGCAGCCAAGGCCTTTGAGGGATAGGTGAAAGTTTGGTGCTGTGGCTGTTACACGAGTGCCAGGGCAGGGGCAGTGGGCACCGGACCCACGGCTGCTTTTGTCACTGTGGACAGTGGGTCCCTGTGGTCCTGTAGGGATGCCAGGGCAGCGATTGGAGGTCAGGACTCAGCCCCCGGCCCTCACTGACACACCACCCCCCCTACCCCCCCCCCAGAGATCGCCATTGCTGCTGCTGCAAGGTCCAGGCAGTACCTGTGAACCTCCACGACGCACACCGCACCCACACCGCACCCACACCGCACCCACACCTCCCCGGGCAGCCGAAGCCCCCGGCAGCCCCCGCCGCAGGGTCAGGCATCGCGGTTGTGTGTGATGTACAAGCAGGGAACCCGCAGCTCACCCGCAGCTCCGCTTCGCACCAGCCCTGCGCTGGGAAGAGCAGCAGCCACCTCTGCTGGATTGCGGGCAGGGACTGCCGGGACCCACCCGCGACACCTCCGCCCCCTGACCGAGTCCCGCAGGCGGGACGTGGCTGAGCTGTCGAGGGGACAGAGCCAGCCGTGCCGGCGCCCCACGGGGACAGTCGCCCAGGAGCACCGGGGCTGAGCCACCGATTGCTCCCGGCTCTGGCCAGGGCCCTGCGGCTCCTCCGCCACTGCCGGCTGCAGCAGACGTGACTTTTCATAAAGCAAATCATTGTTAGTGCAGGAAGTGTGCCTAACCCACATTAATTCCCAATTGTGAACGCTTTCAATTAGCGGCTGCAAGAACTCAGCCTGCTGGATGTGTTCATTAGTGACACGGCCTCGCCGCTCGGTGACAAACCGCGCGACAAACCTGAGGGACGCGGAAGATCCCGGCGGCGACACAGCGGGAAGGGGATGCAAAAGGCGAGGGGATCCCGGCTGCTGGCAGCGAGCAGGGACAGGCTCAGCTGGCAGGGACCCGGGGGGATGGCAGGGCCACCGCGTCCCCAGGGAGAGGCTGAAGGGGGGTGCGGTGCAGAACGCCCGCCCCGTCCTGGGCTCAGCACATCCATCACCAACAGAGGTGGAGCGGAGCCCTGGGGCCACAAGTGCCGAGTCCTCTAAATCCCACTGAGCAGATGGCCCTGAGCTGCCTTCAGAGACCCCAGGCGAGCAGGACATGTCCTGTCCTGGGCCGTGGTTGCCCTCCCGGTGCTGTGAGTGGCCACAGCAGCCCCACAAAGCCACCATGCACCCTCCCGCTCAGCCCCCCCCCAGGGCTAGGCTGGCCCAATAAAAGATTATCAGCTAAATAAAACGAGAAGTGAGTGATGCCACTATGCCCTGCTGGATTGAAATTGTGTGAGCAAAGTGGTTATCTCAGGGAGATTTATTTCCTCTGCTGGCTGCATGCAGCCAGCCCAGCGGAGAGAATGAGCCTCGAGCTCCGAGGCCACCGCTCCCTCCTGCAGTCAGCGCTTGGCTTTTATTTCATTTTTGAGAGAATAAGAACAATAAAGGAAATATACAAACAGATATTTGCCCATCACAAAACAGAAGAGCACACATATGCGCACACCCACGCACACCAGCACACGAGTGATGTCCCAGGCCCTGATGCTCCAGGCCCCCTCAGCACCCAAACGCCACAACTGGAGCAGGGTGACCCCTCAACCTGACCCGTGCCAGCTGTGGCAACCAGGGTACTGCTGGTGCCTCTCTCCAACACCTGCCCAGGGGGTCCAGCACCAGTAGACCTGCACCAGGACACAGGCTGGGGCTCTCTGCACCAAAACCAGCAAAAAATCCCCCCCCCCCAGTAAGCTCCACACACTTTGGTGGATGTTGTCACTCCCACTCTCAGTGCAAAGTGCACACAGAGGCTGTGTGCTAGAGAGAGTCCAGTTCTCAGAGCCTCCAGGATGTTCTTGGACAAAGACATGGTCCCTGCCATGGTGCTGGGAGACAAATCCCAAGGCTTTGCCCCAGCTCAGCCTGCAGGGAGCTGCCACACACCAAGCACAGTGCCTGAGGGTATCAAATCTCCACTGCTCACAGCAATCCCCATATGGGCAGCATAACAACTGAGTGCTAAGCCTCCTAGCATCACCTCTCCTGCCACCAGCTTCCATTTCAGACACCATCCCCTGATAACGACCGTGCCCCAGTGCCCACTGGAGCTGGCTGGGAAGTGTGCCATTAGATCCCAGTAACTGTAAATACTGCAAAGCACTCGAGTCAGCAGTCTTGCTGAATTTTGCTTTCAACATCTGCAGACCAATAAATCTTTGTCTCTTTCAGGTGGACTGTGCTCTCTGCATGGGCTCAGATTTACCTCCTTCAGCACCATCACCACAGCAGCAGGGTCCCAGGGCCAGCCTGGGCTGTCATCCCCTGGGATCATGGTGCAGGGACCCACCAGCAGCCCCAGCACCACGAGCACCAAGTCACCACACTGCAGCGGGCCTGGCAGCCACCAGCATCACTTCCCCTGTGCCAAAACCCTTCTACTCACCAAACCTTTACTGTGCTTTTTTTTTTTTTTTTTAATTGTTTTCAAAACAGATTTCATGTGATCCCAAAATGAGACCATGATTGTAAATTAAAGTGTAATTAGCCTTTACGCTTTTATATTCATTAACTCTTCTCTGTTAATGATGCAGAGGCTGGAGCACAAACCCAGCATTATGAAACCACATCCAGGAAATAAAATAGTGATTTAGATAATGACCAGAATGTATTGCTACTTACACATAATTAAACAAATGCTCAATTTACACTTGGAAACATGAATGAATGTTGATTAACCCCAGCCCAATGACTGTGCTGGCGATGTGGTTAAGTGCTGGTGGTGCTGGCAGTGGTGGGCAGGACACCCGCCGCCCACAGCACAGCTGCCCGGTCCAGGTGCTGCCAGTGCCACCGAACCCGCCCCGGCCCAGACCCATGGCCACGCTGCGGCCCTGCGGGCTGGTGCCAAGGCCACCCCTCCCCACAGCAGCGATGTCCCCATCGCCACACGGGTGCCCCAGATACTGCCAGGATCACCAGGTCACTGCCTCCAGGGGCCCTATCCGGCTCCTCCCGGAGCAGCAGAGACAGCGGGGCAGGAGGGGGCTCTGCAGCACAGCCCCGCACCCAGCACCCGGTACCGGCGGTACCATGGGCCGTGCGCCGGGCTCTGCCCGCTGCTCCTGCGCAGGCTTTGTCTCCCTCCTGCCCTCCGAATGTGCCGGTTACCATGGAGACACGGGCTGGTTAGCGAGGAGGAGCCTAAGCACGGCCCTTGCAGGGGGGACGGGATTTTCTGCGGCAGATCCGGAGGCAGAGCCCGGGCAGGGGGACAGGGACCCGGCCACGGGCTCCTGCTCAACACGTCCCCAGCAAAGGTGTCACCGCTCCTGGAGCCAGAGCCTCAGCGGGGCAGGCCCGGGGGGGCTGGTGTTGGTGCTGACCCCTTCTTCCCCTTTGGGACCCCAGTTTGGGGCTGCCCGTGCAGCATGGAGAGCAGAGGGAGCGGTGGCTGGCACCATCCCGCTCCCCACACCCCAAATCGGGGTCTGTCCCGACACCCCCAGGCAGGGAGAGGACAGGCAGAGGAGGGTGCTGGGCTGGCGGGTGGAGACCCCTGCTCCCAGGGACTCCCCGTTCATGGATCGTTGACTGAACAGGCCATAATGGCTCCATCTATCGGGGTCAATACGGGCGCCTTTGACACATGATAGACAATAATTGCTCCTGCTTAGAGACTTTTTAGTTCATGGATCATTGACCTGATGGGCTGTAACAGCTCCGAAGGAGGCTGCACACCCCTGTGCTTAAACGAAGGCCCGAAGGAGCCAGTGCCTGCGGAAAGCACAGAGCACACCGAAGGAGCCCGCCCCACAAACACATTCCCAGACAGCTCACCAAACGCCTCTGGAAGCTCCCCAGTTAGTGTGGCCTCGGAGGAAGGGCCAGGAGAGGAGCCCAGGAGGAAAGACCAGCACAGCCCAGCATCCCCGGAGTGCTGGGGGACAGGAGCAGGGTGCAGGGGGACAGGAGCAGGGTGCTGGGGGACACGCTCACCTCCTGAGGGCTGCAGGCTGGAGCTCCCCTCTCCGACAGCAACTTCCAGGTATATGATTTAATGAAAGGCACAATAAGAAGTGAAACAATTAGAATTTCTGCCTCATTATCATGGTAATCTTATCAGTCGGATAATGAGGTATTAATGGAGATTTAATGTGCCTCTCATAACAGAATCCCTTGGAGAAAACACATAAGGAAATTGCTGTAAATCCACTTAATGATGGAAAGGTCCCCAAACACCATATTCCAGAGGATGAAAAATGCTGGATGCAAATGAGAGAGAATCAAGGTCAATAACATTGCGGGGACTGAGCTCATGGCAGCACCACCCCACCTCCACCACACCACCACACTTGTCACACCCGTGAAAAAAGGTCTGAGGATCCAACAGGGCAGAGATGCTAACGGGGACCTGGGCAAAGTTAGTGGTAAGTTGCTCACTCTTGTAATGCCACATCCAGCACAACTGTGGATCACACTGGAACAAGGCAGAAACATGAAACCCAGGTGGTTAAACTGCTCTCCTTTTAATCAGTTTTTACAGAATAATACATTAGTAATCACGTTAGAGACAAGATGGGTTTCCTGTATACAAGATTGTGCAAGCTCATTAATTTAAATTTATAAAGGCTTTACCAGTTTCAAAGAGGAGAGGCAGTACAAAGCTTTTAAATGGAGGTAAAGCACAATTAAAAGGTATAGAACACACACTACTAACTCAGCAGAGATTAACCCTCAAGTAGTACAGGTTCAACCAAGTCCCAGCTGTTTTCCAAACAGGAGTGTTCTCCCTCCTTATCCAATGCTTCCCTGCTGCTCCAGCTCTCCATCCCCTGCCAGCCAAAGGCTGCATGGCAGCACAGCCACACCAGTTACCTTCCTGCAAACACAAGTTTCATTTGCCAAAGCTTTGCTGCAGAAGAGGTCTGCCTCCTCCCCCCTGCCTGCTCCAGCCCCTTCCTTCACACACCACTCAGCATCAGCCTGGCAGTCCTCAAACTTGTGTGAGAATTTGGGTTCACAGAACAATGATGTTTTCAAACGATGCAAGCCAATGCTGTGCTCACCAGAAACCTACCTACAGAAAACAGGATCATGTTCGTGGCTTTTTTTTCCTGAAATTTATGGCAGTTACATTCAGCATTTGGTAGTATAAGGTCTTCAAAACAAAAACTTTTAAACTCAAACACTTGATAGACCATACATGTTCTAGTTATTTTAAAGAGGTTTTTAAAAAGCTTTAAAGAAAAGTCTCATTTAGTTAGAAGAAAAAAAACCAAAAAACCTCCAAGGGATGAAAAATTCTCTTTCCACTGACTGCTCTACCCAAGAAAAGAAAATACCACCTCAGTAGTACCAAGAGGCATAGCCATGCTATCACAGAACTTGGCAGCTCCTGCAGACATGCCAACAACTAGCACTGAACTGAACAATCAAGCCTTAAATCCATGACCACAAACAGCTACCAACAACGTCTTCCCACTCCGCTTGCCCTAAATGTTTCATTCATCCTTCGGTGACTGAAATAATTTAATTAACAGAAAGCACCAAGATGACAGCAACAGGTACAAGCTTGGCTGGTGCCCTTTGGCAACAGTTCTGTTACTTTTGGTCCTTTTCACTTTTACTATTGCACACCAAAACCTAACAATGTCACTTTCTATACATGTAATTTATAATTTTAAAACAGAACAGTACAGGACACGAGGGGAAAGAGTAAGAGAACATTACAGGAAGGTTTTTAATTCTTTGGAAAGCCTAATTCTCTAACTACACCTATCAAGACTATATAAAGGACTTTCAGAGTAGGTTGAAAAAAAGCAGCAAAGGACCATCTTGCTATGGAGACTCAGCTCACCTGGGGCTCACTGAAACACTGGTTTAAAAATAACTAAATAATAACTTTAAGAAGTTCTTTTATCCAGTTCTTTTATCTATTTTTTCATTGCAGAAAAGCAAAGTGACACAAATTGTGAAGGAAATGGTTCTTGCCCTTTTCAAAAGGGAGAGTAAATCTGTGATCAACTCCTGCTCACCAAAGTTGCAAGCAGAAGCAACAGGCAGAGTAACCACCAACCACAGTGTCTTTGTGTCACCCTCTATGGATGGTACAAATATTCTCCCTGACTAAAACCTAAATGCAGGATTAAAAAGAACTTTCATGGATCGGCCTTCACACCTCAGATATTCAAGTAATAATTAAGTATTACAGGACACTTCAATATAAATAAATTTATATTGCTTTTAGATATGATCTGTCCATATCCTCAAGGGCATATTTGTGCTTCACTGCTGAATGTTATTGGGCAGGGCTGTGCTTGCAATATTAAGTTATATGTTCAGCACCAAAACCCCATCAAGGCTAAATAACTGGAATATTGCAATGCTACACAGACTGAGTTACCACAGTAAGGCAGATCTGAAGAATTTTGTTTCTACTGAGTATTGCTCCTCCACACAATCAAGTCTTTAGTAGAGGAGAAAGACCATAAATAAAAGAAAAAAGTTACAATCCCAACCTCTCACCTATGACCAGTTTGGCAAAAATGCTACACTGAATTATGTATTAGAATCTTAGAAAAGTTTAATTATGCCTTGACAAGTAGCACAGCCAAATCAAGTACTTGATACTTGACATCAATTGCTCTAATTTCAGTTAACCAAACGATTATCCCAAGTACTAGTTGCTTACAGGCTTTAATCATCAAAATGCACAAACACACAAAATTAATACTATTTTGAAAAGAATGTGAGAAAGGTTTTGTTTCTTTACCGCTCACAGACACCAATCCTTAACACATCCCTCTGTCAGAAGTGCAATGAACACTCTGGGAAGAGCAAGAAATAATACTGACATGAAAGAGTTAAATGCTCACTGTCTTTTTTCAATGTAATTCTAGCTAAAAAAGAACAGTGAGTACTTACATACAGGTAACAACCACTGACCATCCCTCAGACCATTTCATTCATGAAAAATCCATTTGGTGTTGTGCATAAAAAACTTATTATAAATTGGTAATTGCCAGTTTAAAGGGAAAGGTGGGGTGAGAAATCTATAAAACACCCTCAACTGAAGTAATGATATGTTTCATAAAGAACAGTGTTATATTTTAAAATATTTTATATGAACAGTAAAACCTGCACTGCTGCATAGCAGACAACACGAAGAACATTTAGTAAAAACATTCACTGGAACCCCTGGCATATGTATTTAATGTCACTAATCAAAATATATATTACAGTCCAAGGTTCTGTTAAGGATCTCTGTTTGGGGTTTGTACAGTATACACAATAGTTCAGAAAAAAATATTACAGTAAGGTATTCTTTTTTATATTAGACTTCTCTATTGTAACTTACAGGCCCTCTCCTCTATATATCCAAACCTTTCTAACACCCTAGTGCCCTAGTCAAAAGTGTTCAGCTATCTAATAAGCCCTATTATAAATTCCAGTTTTAGAAATTTCAGTAATCTTAATTACATTTTAATAAATAGTTCAGTTTGCCCTTTTTTAATCTTAGTCTTTCAAGGAAGTCCTTTAATTACCAAAACACAGTTTCACACCATGTTAAAGGTCAGAGAGGCTTTTGCTTTTTTATTCAAAGGATTGTGAGTCCAAAGATAATCGCAATGCATTAAATAGTTATATAATATTTACACTGTCCTCTCAGATTTTAAATTTATGTGAAAGATAACTGATAACTAATGTCAGTTATGACAAACTTTCAGTGTGGCTGGTGTCTTATTAATAAAAGGTGTATTAAGCTAGAAAGTATACTAAGTAGTTGCCCTGATTCTTCTTGTTTCAGTTTCCTATTAGGAATTAAATGAAGTGAACTATTCACATGAGAAAGAATTCAGAAAGTGGGATGGTGGAAAAAGCGTGAAGAATTTTCTGCATGTTTTGAGATTCCAAAATACCTGAAAACTGTGGTCCCTTTTGCAGTGCCAGTATCTATAGGGGAGAAAAATGCAACCAAAAGAGAAGAAGAAAAATCTGTTAAATTAATTTGATTAGTAAAGGTGTGTTTTAAAATGCCTCAATTCTGTACAGTATTATACAAGGAAAGTCTCTTCAGCTTTCGCAGCTGTTGTACATTCTTTTATACTCTTCTTCTGCTAACAGTCTGCCCGCACACGTGCTGTTTGAGTTACTTTCGATCATCAATTGTTTTAATGAATTCAACTGCTGCTGTGAACTGCATCCACCAGTATGATTCTTCTCCAGATAAACAGTTGGCATAGAAACTACTAATGTACTGAACCGTGGACAGCAAGCAAGGTGGATTTGCCTGAGGGTTAAAGAAGAAAGAGATGCTCACAGCTTGTTTGCAAAGCCAAACATCAAACATTACAAGATAAACATCAGAAATACCATTATACTTGGGCAGTGATCCTCACACATTCATAACACAGGACTGTGGCACTTATCTGTAGGGTGGTGACTGTTACCCATTTCACACAGTCAGAGCGCATCTGACTTGTTGAAAGAAGCATTTTTCCAGCAAGGAAAAATGATCAGCAGGCTAAGAGAAAGAACAGTAAACACTGGCAGACTCTGTAAAAGCCACTGAGGATCTCAAAAGATGGAAAGGCCTGTTGTGTTAGTACCTGAGACATGACAGACCATTCTCCAAACACTCAGATGTCAAAAAAGATCATCAATACAATGAAAGTCAGCCCTAAGGTGGATCTTGTACCTGAAGGAGGACAGCATTAAGCAGGCATAGATGCTGCTGGGCACAACTCAGAAAAAGCCCACTCCACACAGTGCCTGCACCCCTACTGCCTCAGCTCCAAACACAAAGTTTGCTTGGATTCAAAAATCTTAACTGTGACTATATTTCCAATATCTCTGTTTGAACTTACTGAATTAGATCTGGTTTGGAGTCGAGCATACTACCAGTTACCCCAACGTGTTATTTTTCTTCCCAAAATTTGCTTGTTTATCACAATAATTAGCTGGAGTTTGTGATCTTCGTGAAAAAAACTCACCTTTATGAGGACAAAGACCAGAACAGGAACAAAATCATCTGCCCCAGGTACTGAATCTTCATTTGCCAGACTAAGCAGGTTCATGATGGTTGAACACATTCTCAGGATACACTGCACTTTGTCTCGGGGGGTTTTGTAAGCACTTATTGTGCGGATTTCAGACTGTGCAGATGGCCACGGTGCCTCCCGGAGATATACCTAGGGAAAAAAAACAACACATTGCCATTTACTGTTTGTCCAGCCTACTACTGTGTATCACAGAGGACATGAAGTGCCAGAGACATAGCAGGAGCCATGCCCCAAAGAAGTGGGAAGCTTTATGTCAAGATGGTTACATTACACTCACAATGAAGGTGGTTTCCTGCTGTGTTAATGTAAAAAACTACAAGGTACTGCAGTGTAGCATTAGTTCTTAAATCTTACTGTCCCAACAGTCAAAAATCAGAAAAAAAAATATACTTGGAAAGATCAGTCAGTGAAAGATACCAAAGCATGGGTAGAGTGTTTTTTTCCTGCAGGATATTTCAGCTACCACAGACAGAAAAGCAATGCAACTGGGGAAAACAGAACAACCCTCTTCCCATCCCAAACACAACCAAAACCCTGAGACACATACAAAAGTAAGGAAAGGAGATGCTGTTACCTCGGGTATCTGAAGTGCCTTATGGTTTGCAGTCACTACTTTAGATAACCTCTGTATGTGCTCATGAAGGACCCTGAGACCAAACAAAAACCAAGAGTGAAAAGTGAGCAGCAGCCAGCCAGCAGTCCCCTGGGGTTTCTCACTAGTTGTAAGTTTGTCACTAGAAGACAGATCTTCAGGAACTCAGAGAGTCATGATGGTCCCATGGCTAATTAACACCAGGTCAGTAGGTGTTATCCTAATCCTCAGTCAGAGGATTTTGCCATACAATCCAGTCCAACCACACAACAGCAGAGCATTCAAACTGCACGTCCTTAATCACAAAAACCCCAAAGACATGGAAAATAATGTATCAAAACAGAAAATGGAAAGACTGAGCCTTGAAGCAAATTTTGATCATCCTCTCAACATACACACTACAGATCTGGAAGTCTGTATCCCAAGTCATTATATTTAAAATTTTGTTCTGTTCTAGCAGTTTGCTGCAAACAAACTTTTGCCCATGATATTAAAGCACCTCCTTGTTCTTAACCAAAATGTTCTGAAAGAAAACATGAGTTTGTACGGCACAGCTGACTCAGTCAAGTTTTTCACATGAAGACTGAACAGCTTCCACCTGCATCAACAAGAGCAGAGAAAACAGGTACTTCAAAATTACATTAACTTACTGGTCACGCAAAATGTCTCCATCCTGATTAGGGTAGAATGCAAGCTTGAAAATACGATTCATGACACTGCGTTCTATAGCTAATTGTGCATCCTGAAGCTGTTCTTCACTGGCATTCTGCCAGATGGCATCCTGAGCCATAGCCCCATATAAGAACTGAAGAAAATCCTCAACTTGGGCTGTTTTATCATCTGCTGCTGTGAGTTTCTGGAAATCTGATAAAAAGAGAGAGAACACTCAGTTCAGTAAAAAAAATATTACTTCCGATAACATTTTTCTGGAAAGAAGAGCCCAGAACCTACTCCAAACTTTCTGCCAGGCAGCACCGAGGCTGTTTAGCCCACACCCTGACACTGGAAATACAAGGAGGAACACTTGAAATAAATGGAGGAATATGAGGAAAAGCATATAGAACATTTAGCAAAGCATATGCTCAAAATACTGTACTTGACACAGTGCTGATCACTTCCTCTGCAGTACCAGTTCTTACGCCTCCTGCCAGCCACCCACAGAAGTAACACCCAGAACAATTGCTACAAGAGGCCCTGGTAGAAGCCAGCACATATGAAGTTGTCTGATGCTCAAATGGGGGAAGGTGGGGAAAAATATTATGGAAATGTAGGTGTACTATTTCCTACGCCTACCTTTACTGAGTATGCAGAGTTGCAACATTCATGTTTATCAAAAGAACACAGAATGAGTGATGCAGCCAAGTTAATGCAGCATGACCAAATCACTGGGCATTCCTCAGCTTCATACTTATAGTGCTCAGCACCAGAGGACAACTGCCACTCAAATCTGCCAGCAGCCTCAACACCACAGCTGTCAATTTCTCTGTTAGATCACCTAGAAATAGCTGTCTGCTTTCTGCAATGAATGGGCTTTAACTCCTTCCTGGGTCACTGAATCTCATTACCAGACCTTCAGTCCCAGCAGATTTAAATTCTCATCTTAATCCCAGCATATTCAGGCACCTTCAATATGCAGCACTGAATGCTCCAGGAGCAAGAACCAACTCCAAGTTTCTATTGTATTTCTTTAAGTCAGGTACGTGCACACAGAAGACAGAAATAAAGAAAGCTGTCTTCCTGGTGCTGATAACCTTATGCTATGATAATTTTCAATCTTTGATTTACTGGATTCATACTTCTGCTCTTGCCCAAATCTTCCAAGGTAAAACCACAGGTTTTATGCTGAGGACTGACTTGGAAATTACCATTAATCAGTAGATCTAAAATACTCACTAGTATTCATGCTTCTTCCATGGGGCAGATGCTAGATGATATGATTTAGCATAACTTTTTACCTTCATTCAAATTACCTTCATTCTTTAAGACCATGAAAAATGCAGTTACTACAGCTTAGCTGCCACAACATACTGTTACAACACAGACACAGAAACAAGAACTGTTTTAGGGGTCTGATCCTCAGGATCAGAAATTGTATTTTAAAGCATTAACCCAAGCCAGCATCTAAATAGGGAGTGAAGGAACATAAACACTTCACAGTCCACAATAATCTTACCTTGAATAAACTCCCTTATTTTCTTTTCTTTGCTCTCTAGCAGTAACCTCACACATACTGTAGTGAAGTATCTGTTGGCCACTTCTTTATCCCGCAGAACTCTTTGCAGCAGCCTTTCCAAGTGTGCTTGTGTCGTCTGCAGGCCTTGGCGACATCGAGTTAAATAAGCAATGTATGGGGCTCTTTTCCTAAAACAAAGAGTGCTCTGCATCAGATTCACAATCAAGACAGAGGCCAATCACTTTATAATCAGTTAAGTTGTATTGCCCGAGGAATATTCAACCTGTAGCTTTTAAAGCACAGATAACACCTGAATTAGGAAGTTCTAGGTTTCTCTGACTGAATTCACAGTACAATTTAAACCAAAAGGGATCTTTCCAACCTGCTAGTGAACAAATGTGCACGTATGGAAACCCAGTAATGACAAGATGCTGAACTACCTACCTGTAGTCCTCTGCAATAGATGCTAGCAGCTTCCGACAGGTCCTGTTATCAAAGCGGCTCACACACCGCATTGTCTCTTGCAGCTGGGCCATCAAGTTCTTGTCTTGGAGGTTAATAGCTTCAGCTAACTGAACTTTCAAGAAGCACACAATTTCATTATCTAGTGAAGAACAGAGGAAAATTATTGAGGGAAAGAAATGTAGACATGATGGAAATAAAACTTTTTGAATATGGGAAACACCTAACAGTTTAAAACAAAAGTTCCATACACTAGGGCAATAAATATTATTTTCCAAATAACTGGAAGAAAAAGTCTTTTGAATTTTACAGATATCAAGGGATAATTTTTGCTATCAATGTCCTATTTAGTATTTAGAACCATTCTGAAATATGAAGAGGTCCAGGTAAGGTGACAAACCCACCTGGCTGCAAATAAACCCAGAATGGATGGAAGGAGGCACACATAAGACATATACACTAAGTCAATGTAAAGACTCAGTAAATCATTTAAGTTACTCTCTTAGTGCTGTAGCACAATTCCCAACTTTGGGAGTCTATTCTACAGCTTCAGGCTCCATCTGCACTGAGATACTTCATTACAAAAACATTAGACTGGATTTAGTTGTCAGGTTTGTTTATGGAGTAAGGAAGAAAACATTTGGGGGGCAACAGGTGGTCTGTGCCTTCTGCACCTCTGCCAAACAGAAGTTACCATGAATGGTTCAGTACGAGTGCCATGAGATGGGGGAAAAAGAAGTGACACATACAATACAAAATACCTGTAGGTGTAAACAACATTTACCTTCAGGGTCAGTGTGATCTGGCAGACCATTCCTTGTTGAATGTGTCAACATTGGGAAGGCAACAGAATCTGCTGAACAAAGGGCCAATCTTAGTTTCTTCTTTGCATCCCTTGAAAAGGAAAAATATAGTTTTAACAAAGTTGTTGCAAAGTTTGCTTCTTCAATAAGCAGTTTTTACTTTTTTTTTAAAACACACTTTTGATACACCAATGTTATAAAGACTTTAGAATATGAGCTCTTTTGCTAGAGCACCTAGACCATTTTCAAAAGAATTTTCCAAAACACAGAACTGCTCTATCCTCTCAGTTGTGGAAATACGACAGTATGAGACGCTTATAACTAAAAGCATGTAAAAATTTACAGTTGATCCATATTAAGAGTGGGAATCCATACTTTTGTGGGAATCATCCATATGGCTTAATTTTTAAATTCTACTTTGTGGACAAGGTTAAACCTGCAAAGGTAGTTACCTATAGGAGAAAGCAGAACTTTGTGGCTGTGCTACTTGACTTGCAGAGTCCGGGAGATCATCTGCAGACATATTTTGCAAAGCCTCATCACGTGGAGAGTCATGCATGCTCTCACCATCCCCAATAGCCTCTAGAGAAATGAAGAAAATACCATTGTACTTTAAAGAGCAGCAAGAGAAAAAAACACTAATATTCTGTACTTTCCTGTTATTCTAATGTCAGGGGGGAATAGAGACAGCAAATAAAACATCTTGTTCTGAATAAGTAAAAAAAAAATATAATCTAAAGATCACTATGAAGAACTGAATTTGGAAAGATACGTACTTCTTCGGGATCAATTAAAAAATAAAACAAAACAAAAAAATGGTAAGAGAGGTGCTATTAACAATCACCTATCTCAAGAGCAATATGAAGGAGCTGTCTTTGGGAATACCAATATAACCCCCAGTCTCTGAGGGACTTCCCACAGATTATTTGTCAAAATGTTCCTGGTCTAGAGCTCACATTGTTCAGCTGTTAGTAATAACACTGTTCCAGAATACTTAAGTATTTTTATCTTTAAGGGGGAAGAAAATATGTTGGTGCTTATTTTAAATGCCAGGTTCTTACCTGCACTGTCATAGTTTGCTATGGCTCCTTCACTAGGGCTGGTTCTCTTAATTGCATTCCTGTATTTGTCCAGAATGTCCTCTGCAGCTTGTGCCTGTGCACTGAGCCTTGGGCTGGGATCATCTGCAAAGACCATGAAACCCAACACAAGTTAATCTTGTACTGTGCCAACTGAGAGCTAATACAAAAATTATCTACATATGTGGACTCTGGTTTTAGACACACTAAGCACATAGCTGCTTGTGTTCCATGTACACATAATTTGAATATAAAGTCTGAGGTAAAAGCAGAAAAGAAAAAAAGTACAGTGAAAGTGAACAAATAATGCCAGATCCTTAGCATATTTATGGAGTATACACAAATGGTTCTTGTATATTTGAAGACTTCCAGAAATTATTAGGCAAACAGAACACTAAACACCCACATTCAAATCATATTTAATAAGTAATTATTACATGAATGTGTCTGCTGCTATCCTTACAATTCAGCTATGATAAGGACATAAGCTTTATAATGAGAACAAAAGAAGAAAAAAAAAAAAGTGAAGCCTTGAGTCAAGAATCCAGCACTGACATCCTGACAGAAACATGACAATTTAAAAATAGCTTCAAGGCAAGAAGTCTTTATCCTCTTTCTTATTCAGAAAGCCATTTGTGAACATGAACTACAATAGCAGACACCCATCTGTAAATAGATACCTGGTGGGCACTCTCAACTCTAGAGGGCAGGTTATGAGAGAAAATTACTATGATGATGGTATTCACATACCTTGAAGTGTTGCATATCTGTCAGGCACCATGTCATCTTTGTCTTTTTCTTGTTTTTCTTTCTTTCTAAATGGAATAGGAGCTGAAAATAAAAGGTTACCTTATCAAAGACAATTCTGAGATAACTGCCTGATTGAAGAAACTCCAAGAAAGTGACTAATGCAGAAGTTTATAATCAAATTAATTTGAAAAAAAGTATAAGCCTATCTATAAGGTGCACCACACCTGTACTGTCATCGTACATAGTAAGTTCTACCTTTATCAGGCAGGTTGCTGTCCACCTAGCAGAACAGTTTTGCCTTCTAGGATGTTCTTGGCAATTACTAGCCAAAAAAGTCAAGTAGATTCCCATTTTTATTTACATGTTTATTTATACTTTATCTTAGCCAATAGTTCTAATTCCAGTATTGGTCATACACCAGAATCTTTTCTGCCAACTCATTCACACTCAAAAACTCAGGGAGAAGATGCAAAAATGCACCATGTGAAACAGAAAAGCAAAGTGGTATTAAAATAATGTAATGTTATTTGAAGTCACACAGACTGTAGGGATTATGTTGGCTTTTTTGCTAGCTGAAAGTCTGTTCTTAAAGAAGGCAGGAATATCCAATATTGAACACATTGCTCTATTCCCAGTCGTCATCATTCACAGCAGGAAAGCCAAACATCATCTTGAACAAGCTTTACTTTGTAAATAGGCAGTCTAGTGTCCAGTTATGCTGTATTACAAGAGATTTCCTAAGTTATCAACATCTTTGAACTAGCATGCTACCATCTGTAGAGAATGAGGACTAGTTCTCAGTGAAGCTGCAATGAAGTTAACACCACACCTCTATGAAACAACTGGCCTCACATCAGGATTCCAAGGTTACCCAGTGGTTAAGGTAACACAGCACCTAACCAATTCCTTTCAGCTTGCACACCTCTTCATAGCTAATGCATACTTTATATTTCAGAAATTCTCTCTTTACTACAACACTTGCAGTTTTATAAACAAGAATCCTTTATTTCTCAAAATCAAACAGGACAGCTATTACTCAGTAACAAGCCTACACCAGTCCAGTCAGCTTTTCAAAGTGAAACTGTAAAAACTCCCCATCCATGAAGTGACTGAAGATAAACCACAGGCAGCACGCACTCTTACTGCAGTACCAAAAGCAGGAGATGATCCTACCTTTGGGCATGGCAGACACAAAACGTTTCCTCCACCAGGGCTTGTTTCTGTCAGACTTCTCATCATCACTGTCTTTTCGTTCTTCAATCTGTAGAAGGGCAGAGTTTACATTTCAGCATTTACCATATCATTTGCAAAGACAAAATTTCTTCTCAACATCAGGTTATGCTACATCAGCTGTACAAACAGAACTACAGCACAGAAAGCCATAGCAGATTAAGTCAGAAATATCCCTACTGAAAAGGACAGGCTATAAATACAAAACCAAAGACATGAAGAAACTTGTATTTCATTGGTTTCTTTTTTAAAGAAAATTACTTTTCAGGATGCTGCAGCATTTTACATGTAAACACTACAACAAATCTGTTTCTGAAGTCCCACCAAATCACATAAAGTTCATACATGAAATCCAAGAGAAGCCAGATTCACATAAGCCACTTTGAACATCTGTAGCTTTACCTTGTAAAACATTAATGGACAACATTTAAAAAGTAACAGAAGTGCATTGTAATTCCTTGGCTAAGCATATTTAATACCAGCTTTCTGGCATGAGATGCATAATTAAAGTGAACATGCCAGGAAAAAAAACCAACCAAAACCAAACAACAAAAAACCCCAGAAGCCTTACCTCTCCCCTAGAGGAGTCTTTACTGGGAGATGAAGATGAGGACTGAGATGCAGCTACCAGAACAGCTGCTCCAGTGTTGGTGGTTGGCACAGGAAGCTCCCTCTCCTCATTACCAGGACGTCTGTTCCAGCCAGGATCACTCATAGGTCTCCGAACTGAGGACACTATGTCTGAGCTCCTGCTGCGGACCAGCCTCTCTGGGTAAGAGTGCCTCTGCTTGAATGCTTCCAAATCAGTTGGAATTAAACTGTGAGAGCCAAAGTTTGGTAATCGGGCCTCATTACCTCCCATAGCTCCTTCCAAGATGGGTGGATCTGGTGGTGGATGAGAGGGTCTTGCATAGTGTACTTTAGGCCTTACCACAGCTGATACACCTGTGGTCATAAGCATAAGAGAAGATGCACACATTTCTTTTAAGATTCTTCCAAATTAGCTGAACTAATTAGAAGAACTGAAAATGGCTATTTTTAAAAAAAATAGCTTATTCTTTACAACTCACCCTCACTCGATGACAGAGGGTCAAATAATGCAAGCAATGAATCTGTCTGAGAAGGAGGAGATGTCAACTGACTGGCTCCTGAAACAGAGGGCAGGGAGAAAAAGTTAGTGCTGGATCAAGAACTCCTTACCATGTAAGTGACATTGGGAAAACAGCCCTCAGCCAACAGAACTTTAAAAAACGTATCTTTTAAAATGTTTTGCAATGTATTTGTATAGGGAAAGATCTCTGTAGTACACCGAAATGATCACAGGAAGTGGGCAAGTCTTGAGGAGCAGCTAAATTCCAAAATTCAAGAGGACAGTCAGTGTAAACAAACTTAATCATGGAAAGGTCATCTTAGATCCACTATTCAAGCTAGTACTATGAAGTACTGGAGTCTCTTAAACAAATACAGTGCTAGCAAATAAGGAAAATGTTATGTTTAGCCACCAGAAGTTTGGAATTGGGAGAAACTGTAAAATTTAAGGATTCTATAAATTTCATTTTAATCAAGACCTCAGTTATAAGACACTTGTTTACAGGTAAGTGACTTACCATGAGCTGTTTCATCCATGTCAGGACTTGTCACAGAATCTTTTCCACCAAAGTCAGAACTACATTCAGACCTGAGATCCTCAATCTTATTAGGAATATCTTCAGATGTTGCACTGATACCTTACACATAACAAAAGAAGCATCTGTAACAGTCTTTCAAAAAAAAAAAAAAAAAGAAAAAGAAAAAGAAAAAAAAAGGAAGCAAAATCCTGAAGCTGCTAAAATGTTTGGGGAACACTACAGTAATCCACATCCTAACTCACAGTAGCACCTCGAGACATTATGAATTTCTATACTCCTAAAATAACATTTAATTTCAATTGTTCTAATATAGCCATAAATACACTTTGGCAATGGGGATTAAGAAGGTTCTTCACTCTGCTAAGTATTTAGCAGAAAACTAAGAACTGAAGTTGACACATGGTGATTTACTTAAAGTGAAAAAAAGAAAGCTGTGATAATAAACTAAATGCAGGAAAGTCAGGAGCTTCATTCAAATCATTCCTATTGTAGCACAGAGTACTTGATGCCCTGCTGTCCTCTATTTCTTTCGCAACATGAACTGAATCGGTGCTTTGAAAAATCCAAAATGAGTGCAAAATTTCTTTCACGAGTAAAATTATGTGTAAGTAAAACAAGCCCAGCAAAGCAGATGCTGATCATGTCCTAGCAGAGCAGTGTGTTCTCAGAGACAATGAAACCCACCTGATACAACACTGAGGCCTGGCGTGCTGGGTCGGGAACTGACCTCCCTTACATCTGTGTCATCAGATGTGCTACCCAGCCCAGAACAGCTTTCCAGCTCCTGTAGTCTTTCCTCCTGTTTTAAGTCTGGGGCCTCTAAAAATGGGAGACAGTGGAGAGTAGAGACAAAAAGTATCATTACTCAGTGCTATCCTCCCTTAACATTAACATACAGAGGGAAGGGGGTATGTGTTGATTTAATATATTCAATTCTGAGCTAAATCAACCACTTCAGCAAGCCCTACACAGAAGCCAGGGCTCTGTGCAGAGAGCAATGCTCCATCTGCACGGGCATTCTACAAAGTTTTTACTAGTTTAAGTATTGCATTTCTTACAGATAACAGTATACAGTCAAATCCTCACTAATCAAAGTGAACTGTGATCCTAGATAGCCCTACTCTAACATCATAAGGAAAGAAAGCAAACAGAAGTTTGCTTTGCAATCCTTTTTCTCTTTTTTTTGGCACTGAAGAATTTCTTAACCAACAGTAAGTCTCTCAGAATGCCTTCCATCTTCTCTCTGCCTAGGAACATTTTCTTCTTTTAATACTGGAAGTACTCACAACCTCTACCTTAATCCTAGGATTGTAATTTCTTGAAGAAAGAGAGGAAGAGGCAGTTGTTTTGCATCATATGCCTCTGGAAAAGTCTTGATTCGTGCTAAAGATATAAGCAAAACCAGCACGATTCTGACCTGAATCACTTGGCAACACTTCCACACTCCACGCCTCACTTGTAGTTTCTGATATGGTTGAACCTGTGCAGGGATCAAGCAACACGGATCCTGAACCTGGTAAACACAGCAAGCTGCCTAGCATGTTCTCTGCAGCTGCACCTGCAAAAGTAAAGCCGAAGCGTATAGCTAGATATAGGCTTCCTGAGGACAGCTCTAACACCAGAGAGAAAAAAGACACGTTTGAAGTGTCCTTAATAAACATGAAAGGTAATGATGAGAAGATGAAAGTGAGCAATGAAATATAATGGAGGTCATGCACACAAAATCTTCCTACAGAGAATCTTCAGTTTAACCAATGAAAACACCTACACAGACAGAAAGACAGACAGGGAGGAGGAGGGCTCTGCAGCTTCGCGACTTGAGAGCAAGCGTGAAGCATTTGAACATACCAGATGTACCACCCAGTTACCTGCTATTTCTTGCAAACGATCTTCATCAATATTTGGGTCAAAGTCACTGCCCAAAACATCTGTACTCCAAGTTTCGCTGACAGTTTCTGATATATCTCTGTCATCAGTCAATCCCATCATATCACGGATTTCAAATTTACGGAGCTTGTCATCAAGATTATCCTGAGTTGTGGCTATGTAAAAATAAAAAGTCCTCATATTTTTAAAAAGGCTTATCCTGTTATTTCTGATTGGAAATATGATCCAAAAAATGAAACAAAAGAACCCTTTAATTCTGCCCGCTACGTGTTTTAAAGTAAGCATTATTTTACTATTCAAGAGACCCTGCCTGCAAACAAACCAAATTGATCCGCAACCCACCAATCCCTATGACCCTTCTACCTAAAGGGAAAAACTTGCTATCATGCAAAACTTGACTAGTGGTTTCCTATAAAAGACTGAAGCCTCAAAATATTATAAAATTTCCTTTTCCTAACAATGAGCTACAGGATATATTTCTATGGGAAAAAAAAACAAACAAACCCATAAAGTGATTGCACAAGGAAATTTTACTTATTTTTGTTCTGAACTAGTCAGGTTTTCAACCTTTTCCACGGAACTCTGGCTTTACCACCTACAGCACCTCAGGCAACTGTACTGAGAAACTGCACCTGCCTTGTTCATGCTCCAAGAGCTGCAGAGCTTCCACACCATTGCTACCCGAGGGGCCTGCACCAAGCTCCGACACAGACTCCCCTTCCAAATCCAAAGATGACACAGAGTTGGAGCGATTTGAAGGACCTGTAAAAACAGATTTTACTGTAAATCTAATGTCAATAACAGTTCCTAAATATACAACATTAACAACCAAGGACACAATTAAATAGAAAGACAAAAATAAATGAAGTAGCAGTAAATTGATGTATACTTGCTCTGCTCTCGATCCCTACTCTGTAGACACTTAACCTGCACTGTGATTGATACTTCCCATACTAAGAGGTTCATGCTAACTACAATAATATATAAATACATTACCAGAAGCAGCTGGAATCTCACTGTTACTGTTCTAAACTGTAACTAAAAAGTCAATAAAGCCCTTTCTCATTAATTCGTTTACTTCCCCATAAATTTGTTTTGAGATGAGAGCAAGCAAAAGCTAAATTAGGGAAGTTACACAAAATAATGCATGCTGAGTAATCTGTAAAGAACTCTTCAAGACCACAAATAAACTTTCGTTGTGTCTATGGTTCATATAAAGGAGTTGCCCAGAGTCCAGAAACTATTCTGAGGTAAGTAACAGCTTATTAGAACACGATGAAAAATAAGACTGAGATGTCTAAGTTTAGAGCTAGGTTACATTACATAGTACTGCACTTAAAAAAAATGAAAAATCCCTCTTTTCTCCTTCTAAATACATTTAAGTGGTTTTCTTCCTACTTCTCAAGACTGAGTTACGCCTTTGGAGGTCAAAATTTAGCTCCTGACTTTTTCATTTGAAGGGCTAAAAGAAAAGACAGGCTCTCAGAGTATAATAACAAGCACAGTCTTCAAAATGGCAAAGACGACATGTTGTATCTCACTGAAGTTCCTTTATAGTCAAGGAAAAAAAAATAAAGGGACAAAACTTCTTCAAGACTTAAGTAGCCCTTCACCTTCAGATATTCCTTCCAGATTATCACTGCAGAGGGAAAAGCGCAAGGTTTTATCAGGTTTACCATGGAGTTTGTTTTCATCAACAGGGACATCTCCTTGTCCGCCATGTGCAAGCTGCATATTTAAGACCTGGAGAGGGGGGCAAAGAAACAAGACTTCCTTAAAATAACCTATTTTTCAGACAATTAATCAGTAAAAAACCCCAAAACATTGCACATGCTTTTTGCATTTTTTCCCCTTGGTCCTAATGGCACGATTCAATTCCTAACTTTCCATTTGAGTAAGGACAGCTACCTCCAAAGTCAGAGCCTGGAGAGAACACAAGGTAACCAAAATGTGTTCAGCAGGGAAGTCCTGATAATAACAGAGCCACCATCTCCCTCATCACCCCAGCAGAGTAATAAAACATGGAAACTGACTATTAGGAGGCTGCAAACTACCAGGCAAGGCAGCTAAGATGAAATAAGCAGCAGTGTCATGGCTGGTGAAAGGAAAGGCTGTAAAACCAGTCTGACCCTGAGCAATGCACTTTGAAGGCATTGGTTGCAACACGGCCACAAGAAGCTGGGCCTGTGTGTTTCCAGTCTGAGCTGCCAAACCCATCAGGATCAGTGTGGCAGTTCTACCATTCACCTGTGCAAAGGGCAGAGCTCAGGCTCAGAAGCCAAAGGTCAAGTTTTCTCTTAAGCCTCTTCAAAAATCTGTGGGGCTCATTTTCCCATGTTTATTTACTGTTTTTTGCACTTTGCAGATACACTGAGTGGGAAAAAAATATCTGATTTTTGAAAGCTACAACTGTCAAACTTCAGTAAAATAAAGTAGAGATTCTAATAACCCAAAATATAGTGTCACTTCATTGTGCTATTGGAGAACTCAGAGCCTGTATTTTCCAAAATATCTGAGACATGACAGATTTTGCACACCTCATTTTCTGACATCATTCCTGGAGTAATCTGTGGACCTGTCCCCAAAGAAATCACCAGCACTTCTTCTGGCTGAACTTCTGGGATAGTCTCCTGGGAGGATCCTTCATGATCACCATGCTGATCCATCAGAATATTTGATCTACTTCTGCTACGAGTTGCTAAGAAATATTTTGAAATGTCAACATTAGAAAGCTTTTCCTTGTTTAAGGAGGAAAAAAAGACAATACAATGGAAATACAGAATGGCAATGTTTTGCATTAATAATGCCCATACACTAAATAAAATTAGAAAATGAAATGTCAGACTTTGAGAGATAGAACTAGTGTCTGAGTACTGAACTGTGAAAAGGCAAACATTCAACACAAAAGTTTAGAGAAACAAGTTATAATGTGTCTTGTTTACATATGCAAATTCAGTATATTCCAATGACAGGAAGCCCCTTTATAAATTAAATGAGAAAATGAAGAAGTTTGTTACCAGAAAAAAAGGTCTAGATTCCTATGGTTTATAAATGTTTAATTTATTTGGATGTGTTTTCTCATAAAAAGCAGGGCAATCTTATTCTAACAGGTGTCTCAAAACCATACACACAATTCAACATCAAGTCATTTACTTTGTATATTTTGTGATTCTTCATGAGTTGTTTCAAGTAGCCTCATATTCCCACATGTGGCACCATGGAAGGAAAAACATCCACATGGAAGTAAGACTTCTAAGTATGGCAGCATGACACCAGTTATTTCTTTATTGGATCCAGGGAAAACAAGAGAAGTGTGCAGAAGTCACAGCCAAATTCTAATTATCACATAAAAGCACACAAGGTGTTTGTAAAAACTACATGTGTGTATGAAATGAACTTCATACAGAAAACAATGGAGAAATCTGAAAAAGCAACTGATTGCCAAAGTAAACTAAAGGAATGATTACATCAAGTGTTGTAAGTTAAAGTTTTTCACAGAAAAGAATGGAAAGAGGGTATTACCCACCAAATGGGGTTACTAGAGTTATATGAGCTGAAAGATTGGTAGCAGAAGTATCCCAGGCAGTAATGGCTGCCAATTGCTGTCCTGGATTTCGAAAGCATTAAAATGAAACAAAAGAAATTAAAACCTTTGAGCAAAGACTATTTTATATCATAAAATAAATGCTGTTGTGCTATTACTATATAGGCATAGGACTAGAACCATTCAGAAGCAGAGTTAAAACAACAGGGGATAGGTTTGTTTTGGGACTGGTTTTGTGGGGTTTTTTGCCACTTACTGGCCTCTATATATTTTCATTGTGTTATACACTAACACCAAATCTCTCAGACAAAAATATCCCGTGTGGTCATATTCATGTAAATATACACTGAAAAATACCACACTTCTATTTTAAGAGAAAATATTATTGAAATGGGAAAGTTAAAGACCTAGAAATTCTATTAAAAAACTGGACAACACCCCAAGAAACATAAAAGTGTGTTACAATATACAAACAACTCTAATTAGACGGGATAAATAATGGAGAGGAAAACTTCACTTCTCAGCCCATACTCTAGAAGTTCTGCTCTTGCTTTTTGATCCTCCCCCCCATTTGCTCTCTTCTAAGACACAAAAACTTAAAACTTATTTTATCCTACTAATTAAATGTCACTGCTTTCACCTCACCACTTTCCTAAGCAATCTTCCCCCCAAGATCTGCTTCAAACTTTCCCCTTATCATTGCAGTAGTTTGACTAACATCCAACTCCAGCATTTTTTCCCAAGTTTTATCTGGAGGGATGAAGCTCACCACTCTTCCATCAGAAAGTAAGGAAGTTACCTGGCTTTCCATGCATAAGAAAATTTTTCACAATCTACACAGAAGAAGTAGGAACTAAAGGTGTAGTCAAAGACTAACCCAGAGAAATGACTGAAAAAAATGTACACAAAATGTATCAAGCTATCAGAAGCCACTCAAGAAGGCTGCTTGCTTTCCTTACCTATTGGTAATCTATTTTTTTTGTTTGCTGGAGTTGTTGCAGGAGAAAGCTGTGGGGTATTATAGGGAGTCATTTCTAGGCTGCTGCTTTTCCCTGGTTTGTTCTGGGGTAAGTTTGCCAGCAAGTTTTCCAAAGCCATCCGATCTTCCTTAAGCTGATCACTTAACATCACATTCCGCATAAAGCCAACCTAAAAATTTAGAAGTAGTGTTGGTAAGAACTGCAGTATAAGCAATCTGCCTTGTGTATTCTGGTTGTAAATATATATGGACAGGTTTATACTCCCCCTTCAAGATCTTCGGATCTTACCAGAGTAGTTAGCTGGCTGTATGTCATGTAAACTACTGTTCTGCTCAGCCCCTCCAGAAGGTTCACAGAAGACATTGGAGGAGTTTCAACTGCACGCCCATCAATAACTACATCCAAGAAAGCAGCCACACAGCTCTGCAAAGAGAAGAAATAGGTTTTAAATCAGAGATCATCTACTAGAGTTTGAAAAGAATGTAAGTTACAACAAGAGTTAAGTAACTTATATTATGTAAGTTTTGCTTCCTACTTTTAAAATCTTAGTATACAATACCAGGAATCATTAAAACCACTGAAAAGCAAGCAATGAAAGCATGCAGTTACTTTTAGTACTTTTTTTCATTCCCTTCCTGCATTCAGAAGTGTTACTTAAGTGCCTTTTTGCAATTCAAAAAAACAGTTTTATAACAACTAAGCTGCCCCTTCCTCAATAATGTGCTGAGCACAGACTAAAAGTGAAAGAAGGAAGCATCACACATCTCTTCCTAAACTGATTGACTGTTATGTGCATAATATATATGTAACTTGGTTTGATGACTGTGTAACAGTTATAATTAGCAAAACCTAGAAGTTCAAAAGCAAATAAGCTTTTTAAACATGTAACAATACTTCAAAGATCATTACTTTCATCATTCCTCTGATGCAGCTAATTTTAGTATTGGATGATTCATAGTAACAAAAGAAAACAAAACCCCAAAACTACACAAAAAAGGCACAAAAGTCTCTTGCACTAAAAATTACTTAAACCAGATTTCATACAAAAGTTGTCTTCGGATCAAGGTGTTTTCTGCAGCTTCAGAAGAAAAACCACAGACAGTAATTCAGTATTTCAGTTTATAACTGAAGCAAGAACCCCAACACTTAATTCTAGTACTCAAGATTTTCTTCCCAGCTTTGTGCAGGATTCAATTTAATTTTCAACCTAGCTAAACTGGAAGCTAACTTAGTAAGTCCTTTATCATGTCTGAAAAAAAAAAATAACTTGAGAGGATGCTGTATATGCACAAGCTTTAGCTTTTTAAAATATGGATTCTTACTTTGTCAAATTTAGCAAGGTTGCTCTTCAAACGTGGATCTCCCTCTTCTGAACCTGTCATTGCCAACTGCTGCAGAAGTCTCCCAACCTGAAATGAAAAAGAAGTATTAAGAAAAATATTTTAAAACAATATCATGATGGACCCAGTTATAAAATATAGCTAAGAAAACTCCTCCATTCTATTCTTTTTTTTTCATTCAATACTAGAAATACTACTGATTAAGCGGACAATGTTTTTCAGGGAGGAAAAAATGCAAGAAGCTTTAGAAAAAAAAGCAGTCAATGCATTTAGCAAGAAAATCTGCACACACAGTACGCTGTGAGCATCCATACTTCCCCCCCCCCTTCCAAGGAACAAAGCAGGTTTTGTTTTTATAACACATCAGAATTGAGGGTTGAATCTAGGTCATTTTAAACCCAGAGATTCTAGAAGGCTGTATATATTTTACTAAGAAAAAAAGACACAACAACAAATGAACCAAAACCCCAAACTGGCTAACCCTTGTGTTAGAGCTGATATTCCTTATCCATCTCCAACCGCGCAACAACTCTCAATTTGAAAGAGTTGCCAACTGGAAGTTCTGCTACAACACAGAGGCAAAGACACAGGAGAGCATTGCTAATGTTATTTTACAAAAACATTGTTGTCTGGTTTAGACAACATTAATCACAGATTTTGTTACTTGTGTGGGCAGTATCCCAGTCAGACAAGCATTGCTTAATACCCTCAGACTACACCTCCACATACTACCACTGAGATGCCCAAGTATTTACAGAGACAAAAATCTGTCATGAGGGCTGGGAACAGAGTCTAATGAAACAGCAGATAGCTACCCACCAGCAACACTGGCTGTTCCTGACAGGTAAGGAGATTTTTTAGCAGAAAAAGGTATTTTCAGGTATTGCTTTATGCAACACCTGGCATATTTACAATAATATTTAGCATTAGAAATAACAGCACAACACCCATTTACCCACAGTCCAGAATTCATCTTATAATCACTTCTACACTTCAGCTTCTATCCCTCATCATGGCTTTTATAAAGTACATTTGTAACTCTAAGAGATAAAGACATACACACTATCATTTTTTTAAGTCAGTATTTTAAGCAAACATAAATTTTAGAGTCCATCTCTTCAGCAATGATTAACACAAATATTTCACCAGCATTCATCTCATAGGTGGGAGGGACAGCACCTTTATCTCTACTGCAGCAACATTAGTTCTACTGAAAAAAAAAAAAAAAAAAAAAAAAAAAAGCCAAGAACATCTCATACTTCTGTGGGGTTTCTTAAGACTACTTCAAAATGAATCATACCTGCATCAGATTAAATCTCGCCACCTCATTTATAGGAGCATCAGAAATGATCCCATACTGTTCTGGGTTAACAATTGCAGGACAGATGAAACATGCTAGAAGGAGGTCTGTGCACATGGCTCTGACCTCCCCAACCTCCAGCCTGTCTACACATGAGAGTGTTTTGTACATTTGTGACACAATCCATCTCAAGCTGTGAGGAAAGCAGTATGTGTTTTGTTTGAGATAGCCAATGAATTTGTTCACCAAGGTCACCAGTTTGGCCTCATTGGAGTCAACCATCTCTTGGACTCTTTGCCTGAACTTCTCTGTGCCTTTCTCTCCAAATAACTTCTCCTGTTGTATGGGGGAGAATCTCTCAATCAGCTTGTTTGGATCAGTTTCCAGGTGGTCTTCATCTTCAACCAGGAGCTGCATGATTGGCTCATGTAAAGTTGCAGTAAGAAAAAGTTTTGCAGAAAAGAGTCCTTCAGAGAAAAGTTTGAATAAGATGCTGAATGCACAGGTGCCTCGTCTCAGCAGCCGCCTGGGGTTGTCACTTTCCTTAAGTTCAAACTCAATCAAGTACCGGAGGACCTGGAGGAGGTAGCTCTCATCCTCCTGCATGATGCAGTTGCCATAAATGGAGGTAAAGACTGTGTGAATGACACTCTGAGTGTTGTCTTGGTTGAGCTTCTCTCCAGCAACCAGACAGGATGCAATAAGCCTAGGGTTCTCTCTCAATCTGTTCAGGAATTCTCCATACACAGTTTCCTGAAATCCCAACTGCTTGTATCCATCCACAAACTGTGTGTCCTCCAAGATTTTGGCATGCTGGCAACATTCCGCAGGAGAAGCTTCAGCACTTTGAAGAAAAAAACATTGAAACAGTTTAACTAACTTTTCAGCAAACAAACTTCAAACAAGATGCTATATAGTCAGTGTGTTAGCATGACTACCACCAAGGAAAAGAAGCCTTTGTCTAGATAATACAAATTCTTTGCAAATTCAGGATTAGGCTGAGTTTTGAACAGAAGCAAAACACATATATTAAAAACACAGCTTAAGTGGCCACCAAGTAAGTTTCAGGTGAGTCAGATTTCCTAGCTAGACTTGGTTTTAAACCTTACTGTTTTTATGGTCAGCATAGCAAAAGATTCCAGATCCTAAGCATGAAAAATATGATGAGTTTGCTGCAATTCACCCAAGTTTAGGAGCTTGTGCTCCCCAGGACCACCGCCCAAGTCACCTTGTTATGATCAGCCTGTCCAAGTTAATCCTTTGCTGCTTGGAAATCCATGCCGTGCGGTACAGCTTCTCTGCTGTCTTCAAGACATCTGCATTGAGCCTCTGGATCAGCTGCTTTTCCGAGTTCACGTAGAGCCGCTCCTGCTTGAGGTGATGGGCCAGGGTGTGGATGTCCAGCTTCACCATCTTGGGCAGCAGGCAGCTTACAGCACCCACTGGAAGAAAGAAAATGACACAGGTGAGTTCCAACAGTCAGGGAACAAGTTGTGTCAGCCCTCACAAAGTGTTAGCACAGCTTTATGTGTGTCAGGAAATACTGCTGAACCCCTTCCCTGCCAGCACACAAACACCTTCTCCCAAATCCAGGGCCTGCCACTTAATGACTGAGTCACTTTCCTTTAATGAACAGTTTCCTAACTGCCAATGTCATTAATCCTTCATTGTATCATCACATCAAGAACACTTGTGTAGCCACCAATCATGCCTTCAACTCACACTCATGAACTGAATTACCACAGTGCTACAGAACTCCAACACACCGGGTAAGAAACCGCCTGTCACTTGGAGAGATGTGGCCCTTGCTACAGTTCAGGTGACACAAGCTCAGGGGGATGGCTCAGGGCCACTCCAACTCATTCCCTGGTGAACAAGCACAGATTTCTGCCCTTACTCCTGTGTCCCAAAGCATGCCCACAGGACACAGAACTGCCCAAATACTTGGGTGTGGTTATCTCTGGTCTGTCAAAACAAAAGTCCTCTCCAACCTGTGCCTTGGAAGCACCAAGCTTCCAATACTGGTCTTTCCTGCTGAAATGTTAAGAATAACAATACTAGTAAGTAAAAAATAGAAAAATAAGTAATATCATTACCAAGATAAGATGGAAGTTGAAAATAAGTATGGAGACTCTGCTCAACAGTAGAATTCATTCAGAAAAAAATTCCTCAAATATTTCAATTCAGAAGAATATTTCTTTGGGCCATGATCCAAAAATGTTGCTTCAAAGAGAGAAAAACTCAAACAACTGTAGGCTTTCATAGTACATCAGGGACAAAAATCTACACAGAATACTGTGAGATCTCAATGTAACACCAGCTCTAACTTTACAATCAGAGATAACAGGTCAACAAAGAGTACCACACCATTCAAAGAAAGTTCAAGGAGCTAATCCACCTAATTAGCTCTACGGAAGAAAAAAATTATCAATGGCTTTAATGATTAAAGGGTAGAATCATGCAAACCAGATTGTTTCCATGGAATTAATTATTAACTGCTTTATGTCGTCTTCTCCACCACAACTAACAGCCATTCTTGCTAACCTGGGAAGGAAAAGGGTTTGATCCAGCTGCTACCTGTAACAGCAAGCTGTCAGATACCTGGGTAATGGAGATATGTCTGAGCTGTCAAAGGATCTGGTGATGAACCTTCAGAGACAATGCCACAGTTAAATGACAAACAGCCCACAGTGCCTCCAAAAGAACACTCTTTCACCAGATCACCAACTCCATGCTCCAGAAACTTTAAATGCACCATACCCTGGCCTAACACTGCCCCTTCCAGTGTTGCAAGGATGGGTGGGTCACTGCTCAGCACAGCACATAACCCTCTCTGCCCATCAGCTCCCTCACTAGTCACAGGTTTTACATTTGTTGGTTTCTTTCCAGCACATGGAGAAAGGCTGATGACCAGGTGCACCAACAACCATCACTGCTCCTTACATGTGTCACTCAGTTCTTGCACCTATAGTTCTACCCTTATAACCAAAACCCTGAGAGACAAAGAGAAGCTGTCACAAGCCTTCATGCATATAAAATTTGCAGTCTCATTACTGCATGGTACAGTCATGATGTTTTAAATGATGGTTTAAAAGTCATTCCTAACAAATACAGACAACCATGTGTATTTAGTTCTGAAAAAAAGAAAAAGAAAAAAAAGAAAATAAAAAAAAACCAACAGTGGTTCCAACTCATGCATTCAGAGATTAAGCAAGGAACTTCAAGGATGCAAAAATTCAATGTCTTTAACTAGGACAGTCTCAGAGAAATGATCAGAAAAAGAAACACTGGCAATACTGCCAAAGTTCTTTGAGGAACAAATAACTTCTTGCAACAAATTTATTTTTAGTCCCAGAATTTTAGGGCTCACAAAAAAAAAAAAAGTGCGTTACATTTGATACTGGCTGCAAACCACTACTGGCTGCAGTAACTATTTATTAGGCTACCAGCTATTGCTAAGAGCCAGGAAAAGGAAGTTACATGCAGAAAAATATACATACACAAGATCCACAGAACTGCCTCCTGGCTTCTCAGATGCCTTCTGCTTTAAGGCTGTACTTAGGAGCTGCTCACATTTTATCAAACCCTAATAGCTGATGTTTTCCATTTTGAAGTAGCCACCCATAGGCTCTACTTTTACTGGACAGGAAGTTAGTCCAACTGGTTCTCCTGCTGGAAAGCAAGTCTGGGGAAGGAAAGGGGGACCCACATGGGGCACCCCCTGTGAACAGCCTGTTAACCTCGCCTGTGTGCCTCTGCCTTGCCAAATTTCCAAACAAGCTTCTATTTTTGTGTCACTCACTATGAACACGTTTAACAGTAGACAAACTGATTAAACAGCTCCTGAGGTGTCTCATATACTTACAAGTGAAGTTATTGCTCTCACTGTTTCACTCAGTGTCTTTTTCTTTTTTTGATAGAGATGCTTTCAGCAGCAGGGACAGGCATTGAACAACTTTCAGCCTCTGAGGAAAGACTGTTCTTTTCCTCCCTGGCCCACAGGTGGGAATGAACTCCAAAATCCCAGTAGTAAACGAGACAAAGATGGCCTGGAAACAACAAACTTCTTCTGGTAAGTTATGATTACCAAAATAACAGACATATTACTGGTAAACTTCTCTGAAGCTATGGACAATAGAAAAAAGGAAAAAAAATAATGGAAACAAGAAAAGAACTGATAGGAAGTGAAGAGCAGCATGTTAGTAAGCATCACTACTTTGTCCAGAGCTATGAAAATTCACAGGATTATCCTGTGGATCTGCAGGAAGTTTAATGCATGACAGCAGTTTTTACCCTATGAATTAAAAAAAGGGATCAGCAGATTCACTGTACTCATAATTCTTAAAAATTAAACTAGTTTGATTACTCCTGAACTACACCTCTGTGAAGAGCAACGCTTCCTTCATACCCATTTACCTGGTTTTGAAGTTATTCTGAAGCCACACAAGTACAGCAAGCAACAGTGAAAACAATTCTGTCTTCACCTGAAGCTTCTGGCAGACATTTGAGAATAAGAGATGCAAACCAGGTAGTTTAATACACATGGTAGTAACACACCTACATGGCAGACACCGTTGCCCTTCAGAAACCTCTTCACTCTATGACCAGCATGAAAAGACAAATGTTGCATTCTCTAACCTTCCCAGCTCCACAACACTCACTCCAGGCCAGCGTTCAGGACAAGAGCCTCAGAAGCAATCAGCCACAGCTACGTATTTGGTAACACAGCAGAGTGTGTGAGCAGAGGGAGCAGTGGCAGCCTCAGATGGTGCTAATCCCAGAACCCTGTTTGTCAGATTACCTTATCAGTTCCTCGTCAACAACAAGGTGCCCATCATTATCCAACTCCCTGCTTTACAGCTACCACATACATAACTGTATAAGGAAGCCAGCTTAGGGAATTTAGATATCCAACAGTCTGCTGTGGCTGAAAAATCAGATATTAAGTAACTCCTGCTATGTACAAATTATTTCTCAACCCTGGTAATTCCATTTTGATATGAAAACATTAGGGTTTTGCCAGTGCTCAGTAACATACCCAAAGCTGTGACGCAGCAAGAGAAGCTTGGCACAACAACTGAAGCACTTTCACTTCATGATGCTCCACTCTATCAACAACAAAGCCTGTGTGACCTGACAGCATCCGAGGTGTTTTGCCCTGCTATCAACACGACACCAGTTTGTTCAGATCCCAAGACAAACCCTGCTTTTGGTAAATGTAGGTGCTGAACTCCAGTGTGTGTTTGTACTGTGGCACACGGAACATGCAGCACCTCTGTTAAGTATTTCTGCAATTCAGCTGACAGAAAAGAGATTAAGCAAAGTGGTAAATACTGTTAGTACACCAGATTCTTCTTCCTCCTCCAGCATTTCCTGCCCAGGGTTATTTTCTCCAACTGACTCTTGCTACACAGGACTCAACATCCTAAGCAA
Organism: Phaethornis superciliosus; assembly: GCA_023637945.1. Taxonomy (NCBI): domain Eukaryota; kingdom Metazoa; phylum Chordata; class Aves; order Apodiformes; family Trochilidae; genus Phaethornis; species Phaethornis superciliosus. The sequence continues at coordinate 2,604,154 of JAJQWJ010000022.1, read as the reverse complement.
GTTTGGGCAGATCTAACATAGGCAGGGCAGGGCAAGGCAAAACTGAAATCACTCTGTCTTACTGAAAAATAATTCCTAGGCGTGCTTGAAGAGCTTTCAAGCTATTCACACCCTGTATGAAGTACTTCTTTCTCAATTTATATTTACAGTAGTAAATAATAAGCTTCATTTCTTCATAAGTTAACAGCCGCTATCCCAAAGTTGAGCTAAAAAAATCCACTTTTCAGTACAACAGCTCAACACAACCTAGGAGCTGAACTCTCACATTACAATGCCTGCCATCTCAGAACATGCGTGCTACATGAAAAATGCATTTCAGTTTGCTACAGTTCAACTATCTAATCAATAATTAATAAAAAACTCCTACCTCAAGTTTGTTTCTGCCAGTGGCTGCTCTGCAGCTAGTACTGAACACACTGTCTGACCAGTGAGATTTGTGTGCAAGGAGCACTTTGTTTCTCACACCCTGTAACAGAACTTATCAGTAATTCACAGGATCAGCTGGCTGCTAAATTATGCATTATGGTATTACTGTGTTGCATAAACCCAACACAAAGCATATAACCATTCTAAAACCTAATCCAGTTGCTCATGCTGCTAGGAGTTCCCCTTATGTAAGGAGTCAAAGTTTATTAAAACTTTTTTAGACAGAATAAGTTCAGAACTTAAACTGACAAAAACAACCAGTTCCAGGCCCCTTCTCTCAAACTACCTCTCTTCCTCATCATGAGGCACCCCACCTGCAATCCACCATGAAGGGTAACTGCTCCTAAAGACAGAGTAACTTCTTCAGGACCTTAAATATTTTGGACACCTCCCTCCCCCCCCCAACAGCAGCAATTGCAAAGTCTGTTTTCTAAAACCACCATCCTGCTTCTTTTAGCTAAGTGGAAACATTAGATGTCAAGTACTGTCTGTGCCACTCCCCCCTCCATCACCTTCAAACTGCAGCCTCCACTTGGGAGTCAGCTGCATTGTTCACAAAAATAGCTTTCTACCTATCAGTAAGTGTAGTGTCACATGCTTGGTTTGACAGCTTAATCGTAAGGGCTCTCTTCCTTCAGAGTGCAGTATCATGACTTTGCAAGAAAAAACACAGGTACTCGCTTGGTTAAGTTCTTCAGCACTAAGGGTCAATGAATAACTAAAAAAGAAAGTCACGGTACTCGGCAAGCTACAAGTTTTAAACCTGCACAGTGCAAAAGCCATAAGGGAACAACGTTCAGAGCCAGCTGCTCCACCAGCCAGCCACTCGCTGCCCAACCCCACAGTGGCAAAGAGGGCCCAAGCTGCCAAGTGCTTCAATTTTTCAAATACCTCTGCAAACCTCAAGAACTACCGGTTCCCAGATACTAACATGGCAGGTAGGACTGGCTCCGGCCGGAGGCGGCTGACAGAGGTAAAAGAAAGAGATAAACACTCGAGGAAATCTTAAGGCCAACTTCGCTTGTTCCTAGAGCACCAACCTCCCCTGCGCAGCCCCCCGGCACATGGCTCTGGACAAACCTCCCACCCCACACTTCAATATCAATAAACACACCCTACCTACCCACCGCTCGGTCGCCGGGAGCGCTGCCTTTCCCTTCACTTCCCTGAAAAAAAACAACAACAACAAAAAAAGGTGTTTTTCCTTTTTTTTTTTCCTCAGGCCCCGGGACGGCCTACCCTCGCCTTCTTCCTCCCTGCTCCTCCTCTTCCTCACAGCAACGCAGGGGCGGGAGAGGGGAGGGGGGAGGCCAAGCAGAGAAGGAGGCAACAGGGAAGAAGGAGGGGTAGGAACGCGCCCTTACCCGGCCAGCACCCCGCCTCAGCCGCCGCCAGGCTCCCGCTGCGGCCCCGAGCCAGGCGCGGAGGAGCAGGACTGCGCAGGCGGCGGGCGGGAACGGTGGCGGAGCTCCTGGGACATGTAGTCCCTTGGCCGGGTCCGGGGCGGAGCGGGCGCTCCATCGCCGGCCTCCGCTCCGCCCCAGACCCGGCCCATGCCTCCCCCGCAGAGGACGAACCCAACCCCCCCCCCCCAAAGAGCTGATGTAACACTGCGCCTTCCCTCACAGCCCCGCTAACTGAGGGCCCTCCCGCGGCGTGAGGAGTGCGGGCCGCAGGGGATGTGTCCTCCCGGCCCCTCTGCCTCACCCGACGTCCTTCACAGGGTACCGGCGGCGATGTTGCGGGCACCCCGAGGCGTGAGGCCTTGCAGGAGCGGCAATCTCCCCGCCATAGCTCTGCCGGGGGTCCGTAACCATGGAAACTTCCAGAATGTAGTTCCCCCCCCCAGGCCCCACCATGGCGCCCCCCGCCCGCCCCGCCAGCCAATGGGATGGCTCCGCTTGGCTCACGCTTCTGTGTTGATAGGCCGGGTTGAACCAATCGGGTGGCGGGAGGGGGGGGGTGAGCCCGGCTGTGGCAGGGACCGCTTGCTTCTGGCCAATCACGGGGGGCCAGCTTAGTAGCAGCCAGCCAATAGGGAGGCTCCAGCGAGGGCGCTGCGGCCAATGGGAAGGCTCCACGAAGGAGTAACGGAAGGTATATAAGGACGGGCGGCGCGGCCTGGGCGCTCAGCGGCAGTCGGGGTTGCGGCGAGATCGGTGCGGGCGGTAAGGGCGGCAAGGGCGGCGGTGCGGGCCGTGCCGGGCGTGGTGGGGAAGAGGAGGAGGGTGGTGGTGGTGGTCAGTGGTGGTCGACGCCCATGTGTAGCCTCCATTTTGTGACCGGCGTCTTCTCGGCAGGGCGGCGCGGGCGAGAGGTCGGGATGAGGCACCTCCTGTGGGCGCTGCTGTTGGTGAGCGCCGCGTGGGCCGAGGAAGAGGAGAAGAAGGAGGATGTGGGCACGGTGGTCGGCATCGATCTCGGCACTACCTATTCCTGGTGTGTGGGGAGGGGATTGGGGGGCTGGGAGAAGGTTGGGCTCCTGGAGGTGGGGGGGCCGTCTGGGCCTGGGAGAGCTGGGTAATGGTGGATCTCGAGGGGAGGCAGCGGGCCGTTGGGCCTGGGGGAACGGAGCAGGTCCTTGCTTCCCCTGACGGCTCTGCTCTTCCCTAGTGTGGGCGTCTTTAAGAATGGTCGGGTAGAAATCATCGCAAACGACCAGGGGAATCGTATCACACCGTCCTACGTGGCGTTCACGCCCGAGGGGGAGCGGTTGATCGGGGACGCCGCCAAGAACCAGCTGACATCCAACCCCGAGAACACTGTGTTTGATGCCAAGCGGCTCATCGGCCGCACTTGGAACGATCCTTCCGTGCAGCAGGACATCAAGTATCTGCCGTTCAAGGTGCGCCCCGAACGCGGAGCGTTGGGCGGGTGGTGGGAGGCGGGAGGGGCCCCATGTCCGGTGAGGAGAGGCTACGAAATCATGGCGCCCTCTGATCAGCCCTGCAGTTCCCCAGTCCTCCTGAGAGGGTTGGGGTGCAGTGATGTGTGTGGTGGACAGATAACAGCTCCTTGTAATAGATGGCATTCAAATTGTATCTTACAGGGGCTTTGCTTAATATTCAGAAAAACACTTGGACAAATAGGAATAATTCCATAATCTGTTGAATAGAGCATCATCCCTTGTCCTTTTTAGGTTGTTGAAAAGAAAGCCAAGCCCCATATTCAAGTTGATGTTGGAGGTGGACAGACAAAAACATTTGCTCCTGAAGAAATCTCTGCCATGGTCTTGACCAAGATGAAGGAAACTGCAGAGGCTTACTTGGGGAAGAAAGTAAGTGCATGATGTTACTAGTAAGAATCTAAAGCAGCAGGTTTATATAGCTAAAGATGGGTAGGCTGAATCTCCAGTAACCTTGGAGCACTCAGCTGGTGGTGGGGTTTTACCTCTCCCTAAAGAACAATAGCACACTTGTCATCAGCATCACTATGGTCTTTTACAAGCTGTGTGTCTGTGTTTCATTTCTCTAACAAAACCCCCTCCATCTCTCACTCCCTGCCCAGGTTACCCACGCTGTTGTGACTGTGCCAGCCTACTTCAACGATGCTCAGCGCCAGGCTACAAAGGATGCTGGGACCATTGCTGGGCTGAACGTGATGCGGATCATCAACGAGCCGTAAGTAGCTGAACCTCCCCTGCCTGCTGGGGAGGAGGTGGTGGTGATCCCAGTTCTCTGAATGGGAATGCTGTTCTCCATGCAGGACAGCTGCTGCCATTGCTTATGGATTGGACAAGAGAGAGGGTGAGAAGAACATCCTCGTGTTTGACTTGGGTGGTGGAACTTTTGATGTCTCCCTCCTCACAATTGACAATGGAGTCTTTGAAGTGGTGGCTACAAATGGTGACACTCACTTGGGTGGAGAAGACTTTGACCAACGTGTTATGGAACACTTCATCAAACTCTACAAGAAGAAAACTGGCAAAGATGTCAGAAAAGATAACAGAGCTGTGCAGAAGTTAAGACGGGAAGTGGAGAAAGCCAAGCGAGCCTTGTCCTCTCAGCACCAGGCTAGAATTGAAATAGAATCATTCTTTGAGGGAGAGGATTTCTCCGAGACACTTACTCGGGCCAAGTTTGAAGAGCTGAACATGGTAAGTTTAGAAGGGTAAAGTTCCACCCCAGCTACATTGCACTTTGGAGTATAAATAACTTCCTGCTTGTACTAAACAGCAGCAGCTGCTCCTGCTGGGGTGGCTGGGGCTGTGTGTGCACTAATGACAGCTGAGGCCTCACCAAGGCTGCTCAAGGCAGCTGATGTTCTCCTCTCTAGTGGGTGTCCTTTGTACCTTAAGACCACTTAATCAGAGGCAAGGCATGTGTAAGTAGTATTACAGGCCCTTAACACTATAATTTTGTCTTCCTAGGACCTGTTCCGTTCCACTATGAAGCCTGTTCAGAAAGTTCTGGAAGATTCTGACCTGAAGAAGTCTGACATTGATGAGATTGTTCTTGTTGGTGGCTCTACTCGCATCCCCAAAATACAGCAGCTAGTTAAGGAGTTCTTCAATGGGAAGGAGCCCTCTCGTGGCATTAACCCAGATGAGGCTGTAGCCTATGGTGCAGCTGTCCAGGCTGGTGTTCTCTCTGGGGACCAAGATACAGGTACTGACAACCTATACTGTCACCTCGACAGTGGATATTGCTTACTGATAAATGCAGTAGAAGTTTTCCAGTCCTTCAGAAGTTTTGGGCTTCTGAGGTCTCAGGATTTTGGTTCTGGATGAGATAATGTTTATTGTTCCTTGATCTGTTCCAGGTGACTTGGTGTTGCTGGATGTCTGTCCTCTGACACTGGGCATTGAGACTGTTGGAGGTGTCATGACCAAGCTGATCCCAAGAAACACTGTTGTTCCCACAAAGAAGTCTCAGATCTTCTCCACGGCTTCTGACAATCAGCCAACTGTGACCATCAAGGTCTATGAAGGTAAGTGTCACCTACGGCAGCCTGTGATAGCTGGAATTTGTCCATGGGACTGCCATACTTGTTTTTATCTTATCACAAAGTCTGAAGTTATTTCTAGATGTTTACGGATACTTCCTTATGCTTGGCCACAGAGCTAGATCCAGTACTGATCAGGCTTCCTGACCTGCATCAAAAGCTGTTAAAATTTTTCTCAAATGCCTTGGATTACTGAAGAGCTCCTCTGTAAGGGGAGGTCTGTGGGAGGTCTCCAGACAGATGGCAGATTGAATTTAAGACCTTGCCTCTGAAAAGTGTTTAGATCTTGGTTTCATAAAGCACAAGCCACTGCTAGGAGAGAAAGAAATGATATCCAATTGTGTCTTCCAGGCGAGCGTCCCCTCACCAAGGACAACCATCTTCTGGGAACGTTTGATCTCACTGGAATCCCACCTGCCCCTCGCGGTGTCCCCCAGATCGAGGTTACCTTTGAAATAGATGTGAATGGAATCCTCCGTGTCACAGCTGAAGACAAGGGAACTGGGAACAAAAACAAGATCACAATCACGAATGATCAGAACCGCCTGACCCCAGAGGAGATCGAGAGGATGGTCAATGATGCTGAGAAGTTTGCAGAGGAAGACAAGAAACTCAAAGAGCGCATCGATGCCCGGAACGAGCTGGAAAGCTACGCCTATTCTCTGAAGAACCAGATTGGGGACAAAGAAAAGCTCGGTGGTAAGCTGTCCTCTGAGGATAAAGAAACAATAGAGAAAGCAGTAGAGGAAAAGATCGAGTGGCTGGAAAGCCATCAGGATGCAGACATCGAAGACTTCAAAGCAAAAAAGAAGGAGCTGGAGGAAATTGTTCAGCCAATTGTCAGCAAGCTCTATGGCAGTGCAGGCCCTCCCCCTGGTGAAGAGGAAGCAGGAGAGAAGGATGAGTTGTAGATACTGGCATCTCCGAATGTTGTGTGTATATATTGGACTCAGGAACACTTGTTTAAAATATTGAACTCTTCATTTGGAATGTAACTCTGAATCTTCACTCATGAGTGGAGCTGGAACCGCTAGCCCAAAGTGGCTGTATACTGCTTTTCGTTAGCAGTTGCTTAGTGTCTGGGGGGGCAGGGTTGTGGGGGGAGAAGTGTAAATGCAAATGGGGTGTAGGAGCAGCAGAAGTGTTCTATTTAACAACTTGGTCATGTGGGTTTGGTGTGGAGCTTTTTCTACCCAAAGCGACCACAATAAATTTGTTATTTACACTGGGCTCTGGTCTGGCTGGTGTGTTCATTCCTTGGCTACAGCACTGGGTTCTTGTGACAAGTGCTGCACCTGAAGCATGCTGGTGTCTGCAGCTCCTTGGTGTAACAGATTTCTCTAAGGGGGGTGTCAGCCCCAATTGCTAATGAGTTAGGGGAGGGGCTCTCTGGAGGTGTAGCTGCTGGGGGGCTGGGTCACTCATCAGTGGTGCCAGAGCTGTTGGATAATGCAAACTTCAAAGAAGGCTGGCTTAGCTCCAAATAAAAGTTCCTGTGGGTATTAAAACAATTTTTAGGAGCTTTACAGGAGTCCTATGTGAGACAACAGCCTAATTCTCTGAAAACTACAGGTAATAAACTGTGATGAAGCCCTACCTGGAACTGAATCTTATAGGTCATGATCAAATATGGGTCATGACCTCTATCCAGTCTAGGAGACAGGTGAGAAATTGACCTCGGCAGAGAAGGAGCTGTTGGGCTTGCTCTGAGACTTCCTAGAAACCAATCAACACTTGACACTTTCCCTGCTGTGAGGGCAACTTTCTTCAAGTTTTCATTCACATATCTTCAAAATACTGAAAGTTACAGCTTCAATCATACACCTCAAAACCTTAAAATTCCAGGTTACACGGCTTTGCAGATGGAAGTGTCTTGTGCAGCCAGCACTCTGTCTTCCTTGGTGAAGTTGTCCTGGCAGCACAAACCCTTCCAGGCTCTTGTGTTCCAGTGACCCATAGCCCGGTGCCACCATGAGCTGTACAGAGAGCACTGGTACCCAGGGGGAGAGAACAACAATTTGTTTATTGGAAAAAACCCAACTTAATCTGACAGCAATACAAAACCACACAGCAAAGGCTGATGCTACTCAATCAGGCTGACAAGGCAGTCCTGATACATCTCCCCCTGCATGTCCATCCCCCCAAATATTAACAGCAGGTGCATGACTGTGTCCTCAGAACACTCCTCCTCTTGGCTCCTCTGGAGGGGGACAGCTGTGTCACCTCCTGATGGGGTGGACTCTTTCCCAGCTTTCTCTTCCCAGGTGACAGCTCCCGTGTCTCTGCTCTTTTCAGCGCGCCAGGGAATGACACACATGGCATGATCCAGCCGTGCAGGGGGCAGGGGGGAGTCAAACTGCAGGAGTGTCCACTGCTGCTTCTCTGCAGTGCAAAGGGACACAGTTGTGTCTTTAAATGTAGCTTAAAAGCCATACTGGAGCAGTGATGTCATTAACTAGGTTCACTTTCATCATGACAGAGCATTTCATCTTTTACTGCTGTAACTCCAGTGCCATGGCACTGGATACCAGGGAGTGAAGCTGAGGGGTAGCACGTTTCCCATGAGCTGAGAGAAACCTCCCTACCTGTGTGATACCTGTATGTGGTGTCGAGTGCCCCGTCAGGACTTACTCCACCAAAAATGTACAAGTGCTCTTTGAACACAGCAGATGAGTGTGATGCTCGTCCTCCTGGGACATCACCAGTGGCTGGGATCTTAACCCACCTCATGTCAGCTGTCAGAGAAAAAGAACACGTCTGTAGTTACACATTATAAGAAAACCCCACAAGTTCTGTTTCAATGAGTGGGTAATACTTTAAGCACTAGAGACTGATCTTTTAGAAAAAAGCTCCCCCAAAATCAAAACACGTCACACAATGGCTACTGCTCAGCAGTGCCTCTATCCTTACTTATATCAATGCAGAACAGGTCACTGTAAAAAATATCTCCAGCTAAACCTCCATGGATGAAGAGTTTGGTCCCAACTGCAGCCACAACATGTCCATGCCGAGGAGAGGGGGGATCACCCTGAGTGTCTGGCTGGGACCAGGTCAAGGTGGCTAAAAATGGGACAACACATGTCTTAGGAAGAAAACTCTGGGCTCACATCCTCAGTGACAAGAGATAAGTGCATGTCAACAGCCAGAAACATCCACCCATCACCTGCAGCCTAAGTCAGCGCCAAACATTTCCACATCTGGGACTGAACCTGAAACCCTGACCTCCCATCCAGCCGCACAGATCCCTTAGAGCAGCACATCCAGAGGTACCTGTGTTGAACACGTGAAGCTGCTGGTCCTGAACGGGTTCTGCTCCCTTGTGTCCCCCCCCCGAACACGTACAGGCACTCTCCGATGGCTGCTGAGGAGCTGTGGAACGTCCTGGGCAGCGGCTGCTCACCGCTCACCTCGGGGCTCTCCCAGGTTCCTACGGCTGATCCAACAGCCCGTTATACCGCGATCGAGGCGGTGGCAGTCCATGGGCTCCCGCCCCTCCCCAGGAGCCCGGCAGCGGCTCTGCGGTCCCCTCCTCGGTGGGGCCGGGGCCCGCGGGCACTCACCCAGGTCCAGCACCTGCACGCAGCTCCGGTTCCCGGCCGGGTGGGCGCCGCCGAAGACCCAGAGGCGGGGGGGCCGGGCGGGGGGCAGGAAGGTAGCGTGCTCGTAGCGCGGCCGCAGTCCGCTCCAGGCGGCCGCCGACCAGCGGTGCGCGCCTGCGGGCAGCGGGGAGAGAGGTCGGTCCGGCCCGGCGGTACCGCATCCCCCGGTGCCCTCCCGGCCCGGCCCTCACCCAGCTCCACGAAGTGAGCGTCCGCGAAGGCACCGGCGGTGTCGGCGCCGCCCAGGAGAAGGACGCGGCCGCTGCCGCCGCTCGTCAGGAAGAGGCATCCGTGTCCCACGCGGCCGCGGGGCCGGGCACCGCGCGGAGCCAGACGGTACCTGCGGGTAAGCGACGGGCAGCGCTCAACTGAGCTGAGCTGAGCCGAGCCGGGCCGGGCCAACCCGAAGGTCCCCGCCCTGCTCACCACTTGTCCGGCTGCGGGCGGCATCCCGGCTCCAGCAGCGGCAGCTCCCGAGGGCCCATCCCGGGGCAGCCCCGGGGGAAGCTCCCGCCGCCTTCCGGCCCGCGCCGCCGGAACTGCCGCCAGCTTCCGCCCCCCGGAAGTGCCGAGCTCTGCTTCCGGTCCCGAGCCGCCGTCCCAAGATGGCGCCGCTGGACCTGGACAAGTACGTGGAGATCGCGCGGCTCTGCAAGTACCTTCCCGAGAACGACCTCAAGGTGCGGCCACGGCGGGCGGGGACCGGGGTCCGGGGTCCGGGCGGGGTCCGGGCGGACCTGGCGCCGGTGCTGACTCGGGGCTTGCGCTGACCCGGGGCCGGTGCTGATCCGCTCCTCTCCCGCAGCGCCTCTGCGATTATGTGTGCGACCTGCTGCTGGAGGAGTCCAACGTCCAGCCCGTCTCCACTCCCGTCACCGTCTGCGGAGACATCCACGGGCAGGTAACGGGGGCGGCCCCGCCGCGGGGCTGCTCTGGACCCCGGCCCGGCCCAGTCCCTGGGCTGGTGAGCGCAGCCCCGGTGCCGCCGGCCCCGCATTCCTGACGCCTCCGCCTCTCCCCGCAGTTCTATGACCTGTGCGAGCTGTTCCGGACGGGCGGGCAGGTCCCCGACACCAACTACATCTTCATGGTACGTGTACGGGGGCCGGCCCGGTTCTGGCAGGTGTTCCAGAGGTGATCTGGGTGCTGAGATCCCGAGCCCCTCACCGGGTGCCGGAGCTCCCCCGGGAGCACCGTGTCTGCCTTTGCTGCCGGTGGTGGTACCAATCGGTACCGTGCCGAGGGGTTTTGTTTCGCTGGGTGGAACACGGACCCGCGGTGCCGGCCCAGCAGAACCCCCGCAGCGAGGGGCGTCCCGAGGGGTGGTCGGGGGGCTCTGTGTGGGTGCGGTGGGGCTATGACAATCTGCCAAGTGGCCAGAGGACCTGTTCCTGGGGGTCCCCCCTGCTCCCAGCTCCTCTCCAGCCCTCGCTGTCTGTGCGCTGCCAGCAGTGTCCAGCGGGTGCCTCACTTTGCCTTTTTCTCTGAGTGTTTCTCCATTTACGATATTTTTTTGACTTGCAGGGTGACTTTGTAGATAGAGGGTATTATAGTCTTGAGACTTTCACTTACCTCCTTGCACTCAAAGCCAAGTGGCCTGATCGCATCACACTGTTGCGGGGCAATCACGAGAGCAGGCAGATAACACAGGTGTATGGATTTTATGGTAAGTCTGTATCCAAACAGTTTTTGAAGGGGGGTAACACATAATAACTGAGGGCAGCATCTTTCCCTCGGGAGGGGTTTTCTGGGGGCTGGATGGGAATCGGGCTCAGCAGAACCTGAACATTATAACTTGTTAACATGATCACTGTGTTTGTGAAGCAGAACATCTTTCAGTGCAGCTATTGCATCTCTCTTCCTCCAGCATCTGGGTTTTCTCTTTTTGTTTTTTGGCGCCATGTTCAGTTTTAGAGACAGAGAACAAGCACATATTTACACAGAATGGGCTTTGGTGTCGTGCAGTGGAAGGTTCTCCACAAAGTCACAATGTTAGGGTCATTCCCCTTAAGCTGGGTACATCTAAACACAGAGTTCTGTTCTCTGTTTACCAGATGAGTGCCAAACCAAATACGGAAATGCTAACGCTTGGAGATACTGCACCAAAGTCTTTGACATGCTCACGATAGCGGCTGTAAGTGTGAACACCACGGGGCAAAAACACAAGTAGATGGTTGGGGGGTGACTGGTGGAATCGGTGACCTTCGTGGGTCATTCTGGAGTGTTGTGGGCTGGGTTGAAACACGTGAGTGTTTCAGACACTGTGTCTCTTCTCCAGTTAATAGATGAGCAGATCCTCTGTGTGCACGGCGGCCTCTCTCCAGACATCAAGACACTTGATCAGATCCGAACCATTGAACGTAATCAAGAAATTCCTCACAAAGGAGCCTTCTGTGACCTGGTCTGGTCCGACCCAGAAGATGTGGATACGTGGGCGATCAGCCCGCGGGGAGCAGGCTGGCTCTTTGGGGCAAAGGTGACAAATGAGGTAACGATGCCCTTGTGTGAACAGCAAGGAGTGGGAAGTGTGAGATAAATGGGAGTGTTCGGCTCAGTTTGATGCTTCCCCAGCAGCAGATGATCAAGGGCACACTGAGATGATGAACGTTCCCTGGCAGACTACAGCCAGTGAGTCGGTGGGGTGGAGAGGGCTTGCTTGAGCCAACTTGAAAAAATGAGCCATTTGAACTTAAAAGCAGAAATATACCTGCCAGATGTGCTAATAACTGACCTTGCATTTAAAAATTATAATGCAGTGAGACTGACTGGTATCACTGGTATTTTTCTAAAGATTTAGGAGGAAAAAATACTGTTGTATTTTTCTTGACAAGTCTTCACTTAAGTTTTGCTATTTTGGAAAGCAGCGAGAACTCTGGGGTGCTCTGTGGCCTTTCTACAGCCAGAGAGGAACTGAGCCCTGCTGGTGGCACAGAACTGGGTGCAGGAGCTATCACCTGCATTTCATGTGTGTTTCTCACTGCTCAAAACTCAAAACCTGAATAGTTTTTTTTCAGTGAGGCAGCTGCTCTGTAGCCCCTCATGTTGTGTGTGCTGTGGCAGGGGGGAGGTTGCTGTGTGGCTGCTCGGGGAACACTGACCATCCTTCTTTCCTTCACAGTTCGTTCACATCAACAACTTAAAGCTCATCTGCAGAGCACACCAGCTCGTTCATGAAGGCTATAAATTCATGTTTGATGAGAAGCTGGTAACAGTATGGTCTGCTCCAAATTACTGCTACCGCTGTGGAAATATCGCCTCAATCATGGTCTTTAAAGATGTAAATACAAGAGAACCAAAGCTGTTCCGTGCAGTCCCAGACTCAGAACGTGTCATTCCCCCTAGGACAACCACGCCGTACTTCCTCTGAGACCCCTCCCCTCCAGCTGTACCCTCCCCATCCCCTCTACTCTCCCTTTACAATATACTTTTTATGGAGCACTTTGCTGCTGAAATGCTGCCTCTTGCCTTTTTTAATTTTAAATTATCTAAATTTATTGTGTATTATGGTGTCTGTAGCAAGTTCCTTTTTTTTTTTTTTTTTTTTTTTTTCCCCTCCCCTCCCCTAGATTAATTTCAGAGTATTTGTAATACATCCTTGAAATTTATACTACTGCATGTAGTTCTCGTGTATCTCTGGGTTTAGATGAAAGGTTTTCCTGTTAACAGTCGTGGTAGTGGGGAGCAGCTCGGTGCCGGTGCTGCCCAGCTCTGTGTTCGGGAAGTTTTAAAGAGATTTCAGCAGCAAAGTCACCGCCGGGGTGCGATGGCACCGAGTCCTGGTGGTTCCCTGGTACCAATAAAGCGCTCAGAAGGGCTGTTCTCCCCCTCCCCCTTTTTTTTTGTTTTGTTTTCTTAGGATTCCGGTGAAAAAAAATACAAAAACCTGCTACAGCGATTGACTTTGTACATTAAAGTAATTGTTCTGATTTTTTCAGATACTTTGTGTTTTTAATAAAGCGCTCCCTTACCCCAGCCCCGCCCGCGGGGGGGAATCACGGGAACCGAACCCCTGCCCTCCCCCGCCCCTCTCCCCGCCCGTTCCCTGCCTCCTCACCCCGGTTCGGGTTCCGGTTCCGCTTCTGGGAGGGCGGGTGGCGGTTCCGGTTCCGGGGGGGGTGCCCGGTCCGGCGGCATGGCGCGGAGCACGCTCTCCTCCCGCTTCCGCCGCCTCGACATCGATCAGTACGACGAGAACCGGTTCGTGGAGGAGCCCGAGGAGGCGGCTGCGGCCGAACCCGACGCCAGCCCCGAAGTGGAGGCTCTCCTGAGGCAATATCCTTTGGGCCGGGCCGGGCGGGTTCCGCCGCTTCCCCGGGACCGGGCACAGCTTCCCCGCTGAGGTGTGCGGGGCCGGGATCCGGGGTCAGCAGTCAGTCCCGGCGGGGGTGGCCCGGGCGGGGGGGGTGGCTCTCGGAGCCTCTCCGTGCCCCCCCTGCCCTCCCCGGCGGTCGGTCCGCGGTTCTGAGTGCAGAACCCCCCTCACCTCGCACGGTTCTCGGGGTCCCCGCGCTGCCCGGGGCTCCGGGGCTGCGGTTTGAGTCCTTGACCCGCGCCGCACAGGGGACGCGCTGCGAGCCTTCCACACCGCCCTGCGCAGCTCCCCGCTGCACGCCAAGAGCCAGGCCGCCAAGGTAAGGGCCAGCACCGGGCACAGGGACCCGTCTGCCATCGGTACCGGCCCGCACAGGGTCCCGCCTGCTTGCCCGGTGACAGAACTCAGCCACCGCTCTGCCCCGCAGCACTCGGGATCGCTTCCACCTTTGCTCCTTCTCACGTCCTCCTTTCCTTGTCTTGGCAGGAGCAGGCCCAGGGAACCATGCTGAAGGTCCTCACGTCTTTTAAAAGCAGTGAAATAGAACAAGCGGTGAATTCCTTAGACAGAAATGGCGTTGACTTGTTAATGAAATACATTTATAAAGGATTTGAAAAGCCGACAGAAAATAGCAGTGCAATATTACTCCAGTGGCATGAAAAGGTACGTGTTCCTTCTGGTGCTGCAGTGGCTTAGCCACACTCTGCAGGGTCCTCTCAGTGCTGACACAAGAGAAGAAGATGGCAAGGGGCTCCTCCCCGAGCAGCAGGGACTGACTGGTGTTCCCTTTTATCCTTGGTCTCTGAGCATGGGCTTGCAAAGCCTTTTTCTTCGTGTCAATGCTTGTCCTCAGCCAGGGGAGGAGATGAGATGTGTCAGGGCAGCATCTGTGGATGCATCTCCTGCATCTTCTGAATGCAGTGGCCCCAACAAAGGAAGCTCTGGGAGAAGAGCTGTGGGTGACTGCACAGAGTAGATGCCTTTGTAGCTGAGTGCTGGGCTGAGGGCTGCTCCTCCCTTCAGGCAGGAATCCCAGTGATAGCACTTGGTCTTCCTCAGCTGCAAGGCCTGTGGTGGCAGCACTGCCTGCCCATGCTCTTCCAGGGAAAATTGATCCCAGGGAGTGCTGACACTGCCTGCTCTGGACTGGCCACAGGATTTATCCTGTGATACCTAAAGACAGAACTTGTGTAGTGACTCCAAGTGTTTGCAGCTGTCTCTGGCTTTGCAAAACCCTGGCAGGGGAGGAGGAAGGAATTTCTCTGTGTGGCAAAGAACGTGTTTCTGCTCAATTTTCTTTTTTTTCTTTTTTTTTTTTTTTTTTTCTTTTTTCCCTGTTGTTTCCACTGGCTGCTGTTTTCAGGTCACTGTGGGTGGGTGCTCGCAGTGTTACACAACACTGCCCTGACTAGAAGGATGACAGTGCTCACAGCATGTGGGCACATGTACAGCACCACATCCTCTTTTCTTTTGAAAGGAATAGGGCAGGTCTGAAGTAGGATGGGCAGGGTTTGAAACCTTCCTTTGTGTGCTGTTTTTTTAGCACTACCAACAAGACGTGTGGCTCACTCGGAAGAGCCAGCAGCTCAGCTGCAGCACCAGCCTGTCCCCTGGAGCAGGGCTGTCCTCCCCATGTCTGTCAGGTTTGGTGACTCAGGAGCCTTTACATGCACACTGTGTGGGCAGGTTCTGCCCTGGATGTTTTGCAGTCATCTGTTTCCCAACAACAGCAAGTGTTCTCCTACACTTCAGTACCCAAAGGAGACGACTTACAATGTCTTCACAGATTTTGTTTGTTCTTTTGCATGCAATGCAGCAGCTGCCCTGCGTGACATGGTGACTCTGTGTAATCTCTCTTCTTTTCCCATCCCACAGGCGTTAGCAGTAGGTGGACTAGGTTCCATAGTAAGAGTTCTTACAGCAAGAAAGACTGTTTAAAAGACTATTAACTTGAACCCAGACAACAATCAGGTTTGGACTCAGAAGAAGGAATTAGCTGAAACAACACTGGTCCATCTTTCATAGAGATTGCAATCTACTGACATACTATGGAAACCTTCTCTTGGAATGTTTTTAACCTTAAAGGTGGGGGAAGAGTAAAGGTATTCCTGCTTATTCTGACTATCAAATACAGGAGCCAAGGCATCCTCCTGATCCCTTCTTTAAACAGCAGAGAGATGGCACACTCCTGCCTCCTGTTACTGAAAGTGAACAGGTATTTTCAAGATGCTGCTTTATTGAGGTGTGGTGATACAAGATCCTGTGTACTGCTTATTTCAGAGGTAGCTGTGTCCTTGGCAGATGCTTACGGGTGGGAGAAGCGTTAATGAGCATGGTGGGTTTGTAGGTGTGGTCAAAGAACTGTTGGACTATGGGTTGGTTTCAATGTAAAGTGCCTGCTGCATCAATAAAGTTCTTGGATCACATGAGTTAAGAAATCTGGTGTTTGCCAAATTGTCTCACACTCAAAAGCAGGCCCACATTATCCCTGTTCTCAGTTAAGTGTTCACTGGTGCCTGAGTGCACTTTACTCCAACTACTTGCAGAACCTGTCCTCAAATCCAGCTGTGCTGGCTGTAGGGAGTGTCACCAACCTCAGCTGTGCCATCAAGACTTCAAAGATGCAGTGAATACAACACATAATCACCCATGCTTTGATTTTTGTATTCTTGCCCCTCCTGGAAAGTCAATGAAGTACTTCAACAGTTACTGTTTAGGTATGAGTACCTCCTCCCCTTCTAAAGGACTGAAGTATAGCAAAAGAAGCTGCTCCTTTGATGTACCAGGACATGTAAGGACACAACTGCTCAGGCCATTACTGTCTGCACAATCACTAACAGCACCCTGGGTGTGGGGCTGGGGCTGTCCAGTGTCCCCCAGGGGCTTGGCTGGCCTTCCTTTGGGCACAACTGGGCACACTCCGAGGGAAGCAGCTGCTCTGGGGGTTCTGCTCCATCCAGGCTTTATTTTTAGCAGCTGCTAAAACAGCAAAGAGAAGATTTTAGGAGGAAGAAGTGCTCTGCCTCATTCCTGGCATAACTCCCTAAAAGAAACAGCCCCTCATTACATGGCTGAGACTCCCCTCCATACCCTGGGCAGAAAGTGGGGTTTGTTTCACACTTCAAATTTTTCACATTTTTAAAAAGCCATAGTATCCCAGTGGAGATAACCAGAATTAAGAAGAGAAAGAAATCAAGATTAGGATTTTGATCCAAAATGTATTGCACCACAAATTTCATAGTGTTTCATAATACAATCCATATTTACAGCATAGAAGGAAAGAAATCCAATGGCCATAGAAAGGATGATATATACCACTGTTTTTATACAAGGGAAAGTGCATTAGCTTTTTAATGTATTTATACACACCATTCTTGCTCTGATATCTAAAGAAAATTCAACGCTTCAGAACTAGTTTCTAGTAAGTTGATCCTGTATGAGCTTTGGAATCTCAAACTGGAGTTCTGTTAGTGAATATATAATCTAAGATTGTATATTGTCACTTGTTATTGCAGGCTGCTTGTGCTGCTTTCCTTAACTGTTCAGCAGTAACCTTTCAAGCCAGGATCAACATAAACTGATTAGGCTTGAGCAGGCATCAGTGTGAGCAGAGGGAATCCTGTCCCCCACTCTTGGGTCCCACAGAAATAGGCCAGGACAAAGGGGCATGCTAAAGAAAAAAAAGACCTTAGAGAATACCGTCTTGGTTATCCTGTCCTCACTTTGCTTCAGTAGTGAAACAATTGATATATATCTACTGTTTGATTGTCTATTTTCATATTAGAGCAGACTTGTTCTCTTCCCATGAACTTCCCTATGCTACCAGTCATGGATCAAGTTACTAAAGGCTGTTTGGACACTTCAGTGTACTAAAAAAATCCTGTTGTTTTCCTTAACTGCAAATAAATACAACCTAGCTCTGAACTGGGGAGTGTCACTTGTGCCAAGACAACAGCTACCTTGCTGTTGCCCTTGCACAGGGCCTGTGGCTGGGATGTGGCTGGTTGACAAGGCCTGGGGGGTCCAGCTGGGGGACAGCACATTTACCTCTCTGGTAACTGACCTCACATTGGAATGAGATTTTCATCTTTACCACAGCACAAGTGTGCAGCTCACAGGCTGTAACTCTAACACTACATCTCGACTGCTGCCACCAGGGTCCTTCAGAGCCCTGTCAGCAAAGCACAATTAAAACCTGAGCAGTGACTGTAGCTCCACCAGAGAACTGGTTGAATTTCCTTGAATATATTTTATAAAAGCATTACTAGTAACACAGACCTGATTGGATGGGAGTTACCATAATTGCAGCCTGCTCATTGAACTCCATACATATGTAGGTTTTTTTTTTTTTAAATATGTCCCATTTGTAAGAAGTCAGGCTTACTGCTGCTTCCCATTTTCATTAAGATTTCATAGTGGTGTTAAGAACTACAGGCAAAATCATGCTTCCAGTCTGTGAGGCAAGTGCACCCTTGGTCCCTTTTTCTTAAGAGGGAAGAAAAGAAAGCTGCTGGAATAAAGATTTATTAAATCTTCGATAAATCTCTTCAATAAAGAGTGTAATTTTTCCCTCAAAAACAAAAACCTCACCAAGCAGCATTTCTTTTACCACATAGTTAGGACACAGCAGCCCACAAGATGTTCATAACAGGTTTTAAGTATCAGTATTTGAAGTACAGAAAACCACAACCAAAGAGGGGGATACTGGTTATGAGAATTTGTTGCTAGCAGACTTGGAAGAGAAAGAACAAAATCATAGTGTTTAGTACCAATATCCTTTAACCTTTGTCACTAGATTATTGTTTGTTGTTTTTTGTGTTTTGTTGTGTTGTTTTGGTTTGGTTCTTTTAAAATAAAGGTATTCTCAGTGTGCATTCACAATACCTGGAATTCAGCTTTAAAATTTTAAAATGGTTTACTACCCCTTCTTCCCAATGCTAACAACCTATGGTACAGGCTAACAGATTAGTTTTAAAGGCGACTGAGTATTAGGTACTATAATTAAGACCATTTTAAATATTATTTTTCTTTAAGAAAAGTAAAATCAGACAACTCTAAAGTTGTGCTTTCAAATTAAATAATCATCATCAACATGCAGCCTTCAGGACTGCAGGCCAGGATATATGCACCTTCAATTACACAGTGATATGAAAAAAATGCAAACTATTAGTTGTGTCAGTATAACAAGGCAAGGCAGATTTCTGTTTTGGTTAAAAGCTCCTGCTCTGTTCTTGGAACTGGCAAAGCCCAGTACAGTATTGCCAACATGTTTTTTTCATTGCTTGCTTTCTAAAAGAAGAGAAGGAAGCTTTACTGTGCCTGGAGTTGCTCAACTGCAGCACCTCACCACAGGAGCTGGAATCACCATCACAACAGATGCACATGTCAGAGCTTGCACTGCCAGCACTGCTACCACTGAGGTTAACACCTGACCCTTTGGTGCCAAGAAACCAAGACTGAAGAGCACAAGGAGCTGACTTCCATTAGGAGACCACAGAGACAACAGTCCCCCAGTCCAAGCCAGAAGAGGTGTTTCAGTTTGTAGTGAAAATTTCTCCTTGCACAGTATCATTAGTTTTGTAAACAGTGTCAAAAGTTCTTGTACAAAATACTGCAATGACAGTGATTAAGACACACCTGAATCAGTGTGTTCAGCGTTCTTTTCACAGAAAGAAGTGGCTGGATGCTGACTGCCCAGTTTCAGGTTCCCTTAAGGCCACAGTGTCCTTGGGCTCGAGATAGATGGCCGGATACTGCCTCTAGGAGATGGCTTCGACCCAAACCATGACATCTAGGGCAGGAAAGCACAGGACATGTTATGCTACGTTTACACATCTAAGAACCTGAAGATTTGAAAAAGAAAGAATATAGTAGATAGGCACCTCCCCATCATTTGATGGAAATAACTATTTATAAAACAAAATGCTGCAGCTTCAGACTGAAGATAGTTTCACACAAACCTCGAAGAAACAGCATCTATTTTCCACAAATGAAGAAGACTGAACATTATACTTGTGTGTATTCCTTTAAAATAGTTACAAATTACAACTCTACTGAAGCAGAACCCTTACCTTGTACTCCAGAGTTTCTTTAAGCATGTTTTCTTCCTCTTGTGAAAAATTCAGTAACACAGATACAGCTTTAATTAGATGGAAAGCCTGAAAGAAACCACAGTATTTTGATGCTTATGATGCTCTCAGGCTCTACACTTCAGGACTGTGGTGCACCACAGATATTTAGATATTTAAGATATTTAAGATATTTAAGATATTTAAGATATTTAAGATATTTAAGATATTTAAGATATTTAAGATATTTAAGATATTTAAGATATTTAAGATATTTAAGATATTTAAGGAATATCTTGTTTAGGGAATATCTTGTAGCTTCAGACATAACCACCTCTTAAAAACTCAAATTCCCTTTCCACTTAGTTCATAATAATCCATATTTTCAAACATACTACTGTTAGCTGATTGTGATACTATTCTCATTAAGAAATTATCCTCATTGTCCTGAAATGGTCAGCAACTCTGAAGTGTGAAAGTATGGAACTGTCAAAGAGTGTCCTTAGCAGATGGAGTTTCTAGAGAAAAACAGCCTTAGAAAGAGAAGGTAAGTGTACATCTTTACCTCAGATTCCCGGCAAGACATGAATTTTAGTACAACATGTTTAAGGTATTCAAAGTTGATCTCCCTCGAGTCACTTAAATCAGAGTTGTTTGTGACAGTCACAGAAGCATTAGGCACTTCAGAATTTGCTTTTTCACGTACTTCAGGTACATCATTGTCAGGCCTTATTTTCTAGGAAAAAAAAGAAAACCATACGTAGAAGTACATTGTGGACTGTCAGCTTGGCACTGGGAGAGGATCCAGGTCTGAGGATCTAACACAGAGTGCTTGAAACCACAAAGTGGGTACAACCTGTGAATCAATAGGACAAGTTGCTTGTCCTTCATGGGATCAAAGTGGCAAAGTGTCTCCACCTGTGCCCAGGCTCAGGACAGAAGCCAGTTCCTGTTAGTGTTATGTGTACATCACCCAAGCAGCATGGAATTGGCTCCATGGTAGAAACAACCACCTTAAAATTTTCTTTTATCACTAACCTGCTCTGTGCCTTTCAAATATAGAATTTCTCCAAAACAATTTTCAAGCTTGGAACAAAAATAACACCATCACCATAACCTCTCATAGTAAAACTCTGCTGAATGGCAGCTGAGTAGCAATCAAATCTCAGGTGTTCACTCTTTGCGTATGTATGAAATGCCCATGTCACATTATCCATTCAATAAATGACCCAAAATAACTTACTGCCTTAATTTAAGAGTTCACTGATCTGCCTGCAAACACAAGGAAACCTCAGGCATCCCTTGTAAAAGAATTATGTTCTATCTGTCCAGCTTCTGGAATTAGCACTGCAAGTAACTGTCCATAAGTGCCAGCTGAAGTGATGAAAAAAACATAACCCTTACCAATTCTTTTTGGAGGGTTTTCTTGAGTTCTGTCATTCTTTGCTGTAGCTGCTTTATCATCTGTAAGCACAGCAAAGGTCAGTGTTAATACAGCAGTTGTTTCAGTACACATTTTGACCCACAAATCTCCAGACAACTCTTGACAAACAAGTGTAATGAATGAAACAATGACTAAACAATGCTGACAGCTCTGGAGATGCAACCTGAAAGTCTTGTCTTCCTAGCTGCACACAATAGCAGGCATGTGATGGGATACTTGGGCTTTTGTGTGGTGCAAGTGAACTGGACCCACACAAAAGGGCTCAGCAGGAAAGCTGTAAACTGTATCATGTGGTGCATCTTTCCTCCAGAACAGATAAGGATTCCCACAACTCCAGACACAGTTTTTATCCATTGTTGCTAGATCCTTGTACTATCCAGAATAAAAAACCAAACTAAAACAAGAAAACCCACAAACAAACAAAACCAAAACAAAAATATACACCAAAACAAACTATTGACAGAATCCTGGACTTAAATTGGATCTGGCATTGGTAAGTCTATCCTTCTAAGTCTGCAGCATGGCAGCACCACTTATTTGGCTCCCTAATTAAATGAGAAAGACTAACAGTTGTTTCTGCTGCTTCAGTTCACCTTGTTTTTCTCAGCAATTTGCTGTTCCAGCTCTCTGTTATCCTTCTGAAGCTGAACTATGTCTGCAGCAGCCACCTCTCCATTCTGTTCTACCACATGGTCTTCTGGAGAATGAAAATGCTGGTTCAAGGCTCTTGTTGATTCCTCTAGTTCTGAAACCTATAAAAATGTAAACAATGAACTGGAGAGACCTCATGACATTGCAGCCCATTAATACTCCCTGGGGAGAAAGACAGACTTCTTGGTTGCTGTTTTCCAACCCCTCACACACAGTCTAGTTGGCTACATCTCCCCTGCCTAACACTTTTGGGTCTCTGTCTCATTGGTTTCATAATGGCTTCCTCAAGATATTTTATAAGAAAGTAAGGGTTTGTCTTTCATAAACCAGTCACAGATCTGACAGAAAACACCTTCCTCTAGGAAAAAAAGAAACAACAAATACTGGTGGTCTACACTGCTGGTGTTTCCAGTGATGTACAAGCTGTGAGAGTGAATAGCTCCAAGCACCTTCAGCCAGGGATGCTAGAACTCCCACACACCTGCTTAGTTTCCTGAGAAGTCTGAACAGATCAGCTTTGCAGCTGCACTCACATTTCTGTCCTGTTCTCTGGCCTCCATGCACTCCTGTATCTGCAACTTCAGTTCATCAATTTCCTTTCTTGCCATTTCTTCTTTCTCCACTGCTTGGCTGTTACTTGCTTCTAGGTCAGACTGCAATTGATGCATTTGCAGCAAGACAGCTTCATGAGCTAAGAAAGGAGAGACCTGCTTAGTATCAGTTTACTGAATCAAATGAGAGTTTCCAATTGTTTTTCTAAAACAAAGCAAGGTAGAGTGACAGTAATTCCTAACCTTTTTTCCCTCTTCTGTCATAAAGACAGAAAGATGGGTGAATTTAAGCCACACAAGCTCACACCCACGTTTTTGCAACGGAGCAGCCTATCTGAAAGTCAGGGTGATTTTAATACTTAACAACCTAATTATCAATTATGCCTGCTCAAAAAAGCCCCCAAACACCTGTGTGATTCGTGACACGACTGCACAGGAGACTGAGCTGCACCAATGGCTGCTGGCACATGGCAGGCCATGGGATGGTGCAACAAGAGGCTACAATTTTGTTCCTGTTCTAAATAATGGTAATACGAGAGAAATAAGGAGGGGGCATGAAATAAATGAAGATGGCTGCACTTCTTTTTTTAGTATGATTGTGGAATACTAGTTTGCAGCCATGCTTTAAGAACATAATCTCCTGTAGAAGTGCAGTTTTTGGAGTGGTGCAGTGAAGCAGCAGTTTTTGACCTGCATAATTCCTTTTGTGCAAAACAATAATTTACACACAATACAGCAAGATTTATTTTATGCTGTGCAAATGTAAGACCTTGATTTAGAAAAGTGGTTTTGCTTTTGAGGATACAGTAGGGAGACTGTCGAATTGTTTCTGAAGAGGATAAGATTTTGAAAATTCTAATAGATTAAATATGGAAGAAAAATGTAGAATTATTACAATCTATACACAGGCAAGCCCAGAACTAGAGCGTATACTTAGATAAAGCTGTCTGGGATACAGCAGGCTAGTTTCACCTAACCTTGACTGAGTTGGTTTAGTTCTTCCTTCTGTTTTAGAAGCATATCATGTTTTTCATCAATCAGCTGCTCTTTTTCCTTTATCAAGGAAGCCAGATGTGAAACCTTCAAAGCAGACAAACAAACAGAAGTCACTAAAAATATAAAAACAAGAAAAGAGCACTGAAAGATTTCAACATGCCTCAGAGTTTCAGATTTTATTTTTTTTTTTTTTTGTGGGAAGGACTGGAGAAGAATTTCTGTATCAGTGACAAATGCAGTGGCCATTATCTGCAAGTGGCAGGGACTGCCTGAGCTCTGTGCCAGGCAATACAACACCTTGAGAAAGTGGCTTGTGCAGCGTTAGTGTTATATATAATACAATGTGGATGTTTGATCTTCCCGGAGACCCACAGAAGGCATCATCTCTACAATCCTGACCTCATAAGAAAGCACAAAATTCATGTGCTGCAGGAGCTAAAGAACACTTTGCTTCCAATAACCTCTGTGCCACACATGATTCCAGACTGCCTCAAAACCACAATCCCACACTGCCTCAAAACCAGCAGGTGGCAGCTGTAAAACAGCCAGAGAGCAAAACCAGAGACTGCCTTTTACCTTTTTGACATAGAGCTGGACCAAGCAAGTGCAGATGTACAGCAGTCCCAGAAGAATAAAAATAATAAATAAATTTAGTCAAACGTGGTCAGTTGGCAGCTCTCAGCTTAAGCAAAACATAAGTTCACATTATCCACCACAACCATTTGTAATGAAAGAGCAAAACCAGACTACGCAGAACTTACATTTGGTGACTGTAATCCTCTTTCCTACAAAGAATCCCTACAAGGATTAATATTCCTGACTGTTGTGGTAATTAAGTCCAAATTTAGTCCAGACTGCACAAGCTGGGGAGCAACCAAATGTATTTTAGACTGCCAATATTAACCCACCTGCTGTTGTAATTCCTCCCTCTGTTTTCGTGTTTCTTCCAGTGCTTTGGCAATTTCAACACTGACAGTCTCTCTGCTGCTCAGCTCATTCTGTAAACCAAAAGTAATTCAAAGGCCACTCAAGACAACTAAAACTATGTCAGACTCTCATCTTTAAATCCAAATCCATGAGCAACTAGAATTTATGGGCATTTCAGCACACTCTGATTTACACTTCCAAATGTGAGTTACTGTCTTGTTTTCCCACACTGCTGCTACCTGCACATAAGAGCAACACAGACCAAACATATCTAACGCTTAAAAGATGTCCCAGCTTGAAACTTCTATTACAAAGCAGCTCCTTTCTACAACTCATGTCTATTTATACTGTGCATCTGAAAACAGCTATAGGAAAAGAACTTTCAACGACATAAAATTACAGTCAAAAGACTGTGTATAAGCTGTATAGACCTGAACAACTTAAGTTTTATCTCCTGTTTTGAGTGCTATGAGTGGAATTTGATGCTGAACTACTCTGCATTCATTACTTCTAACAGGATTTAGAAGCTCTTCATGCCTGACAATACAGGAATGTATTATTTCTGGCTGATTTAGGCAGACCCAAGCATTCTGTTTCAGAAAAGGCTCAGCCATGTGTAATGCTCCTCAAATGCATTTCTACTGATTAACAAAGATGATTTACTGCTAGAACTATATGCAACCTGAACATAATGTGACTCCAAGTACTGAGAATGTAAACTACTTCACCATTAAGTGTTTTCCAGATGTGGATTTAACCAACAGCATAAACTAATTTAGTCTTTACCTTTAGCCTGTTCAGTTCAGATTCTTGTTTTTTTAAAGAGTTTTCATACTCTTCTCTGCTTCCATTAAGATTTTCATTTTCCTTTTCCAACTGGCTCTGCAAAACAAAGATTGTTTAAACACCAATTATTTTAATGTTTTATTTAAACAATCATATCAAAGACTTTGTTCATATTTAGTTTCTCAAAGTATTATAATGCTATTGTGCTAGGACCACTGAAGAGGAACAATGTCTACAAGCTGTGTTAAAATCAATTTGTTAAGATTCACATGGCCCGCTAAACAAAATCTGTACTTACAATCCTGTGCTGAGCAGCTATTTTATCCAATTCCCAAGTTTTTTCAAGAGCAGCAATTTGAGACTCTAGCTCAGTAACTTTCTGATCATACTGATGTTTCTCACTTAAAATCTGTTGCTGTAGTTTACTTCGTTCATCCTCTAGATCAGTTTGCTTAAGAGAAATATAGAACATTATGTTAATAAAGTAGTATTTGAAGCTTTGACAAGAATTGGACACCATTCCATTACACTCAAACTGAAGCAAAAGTTATCCTTTGGCAGCAGCATTGTGTATTTATGTACAGACACTAGTTTGGGAGACAAACAGCAAGAAAGCACTTGAGTAGTGACACAAACACAGAAAAATTAGACTGATCTGCTACTGGTCAAAGAAATATCATGAAACATACTCACCAACTTCTGGATCTTCAGATCTTGCTCAACAGCTGCTTCTTTGCTCTTTTTCAATGCTTCTGTTGCAATCTGTAGTTTCTGTTCCAGGTCTTTACTCTAAAATATAACCATACATTAAATTCCGTATCTATTGGTATCTACATCATCAGAAAAAAAAGTACAGAGTGTGAGATGACACAGTAGAGAAAGGTAAACATCAAAACCATGAAATGATGTAAGTCAGAGATACTGCCTACTTGTCATGTGCTGCTTTTAAAAAAACTCTTCACCACCCCACCACTCCACAGCAATGCCTGAACTTCAGCTATTTATTTCTTAGGACAGGAAAGATGTGTATGAAATCTCCAACTTCATAACCTCTAGGCCCTTCTTTACCACTGAAGCTGGGGTGATGACCAGAGACATCAACCAATTAGATTTTCCTTACAAGACTAAATGTGACATGCAGTCTCACCCTGGCTGAGATCACAAATGCACTGAGGGGAGGAGCTATATACAGGGCACAAAGAGGCTGGAAACAGCAGGAATTTTAAGTGAAAAACAAACAAACATGAAAAAAACCCTCAAAATTTACCTGTGTTTCTAATCGGTTCACAATCTCGGTGTGATGAGTTCTGTCTGTTAGTACCTGCTGCCTGGTTTCATCCAGTTTCTGCTCAAGAGTAGCTTTCTGAAGATTATATTGAGATCAAGAATGAGAAGAAGGATGGAAAAGGAGATAAGGGATTTTTTAATTACAATTTGGCTAAACAGTTCCCCTCCCTGTCTCAATGCTTTGCAAGTTATGATAATAGAAGATGAAGGTAAAGTGGGCACTGCTCTCTAAGAATTAAAACAGTAACACTCAAGTTGTCCTGCCTCCTGCAGAGGCACTGCACTACACTATTGGATGTTCTTTCCACGTCTGATAAGTAAATGTTTATCCATAATTAAAAAAAAAAAAAAAAAGCTTGCTAAGATTGCATTTTTTACAAGTCTATAAATGCATAATTACCTCCTTGAGTAGCTCCTGCATATGTTCATCCCCTGAAAGATTTCTTTCTAGCTTCTTTTCCAAGGAAGAGACCTTCTCCTGCAGCTCTTCAGCAAGTTTATTTCTCTCAGCTAATTCAAGTGTCATCTGTGAGAACATGAAATCACAGAATCTTTTTGTAGTGAAGCTTTCAGCTATTCCATTATGGTTTGGCTTTAAAAAGTGCCATTAAAAAGAGAAAAGTACTACTTGAAAAGACAATATGATCCTCACTTTCTAGACAGCAAATTTCAAACTCCCAGTGCATTACCAATTGTACACCTTTACACCAGCCTACAGCAATGCATCTGAAAATACTTGACCTTCTGTTTGTGCTGTTCATATTCCATCTTCAGAGATCCATGTTCTGCCTGTAACATTTCCAGTCTCTTCTCACAACCAGAACCAGCAACTCGAGCCTAAAAATTTTTAGATATTACTTGCTTTGAAATTTGTATTTCCAAAAATGCAGAACCAATATCTAATCTAACTTCTGCAGACAAGGAGCTCTGTGAATCAAATCTCACTTAACTCAAACTTACATTTTGTAAGTCTACAGAAAGCTGCTGAATGACATTTTGTAGCTCCTGTTCTCTTAATTCCAGAGCAGTGATCTTATTTTCTGCATTTGTCTCAGCTGTCATTAGTTCATCTCTTCACAGAAAGAGAATAAAAAAAAAAAAAAAAGTGAGATAACTGTTCCAGAAAAATAATCTTTAGCAGGCAATTCTGCTTCTTATGAAAATGGACCAAGTAATATCAATAAATTTTTCTTCTTCTAAGACCACCCACTGCTCAGTTATACATTTTCCACAAAAAAACCACATTAAGCATTCAAACTACGAAAAAAAATCAGCTTACAAAACCCTCAAGACCGAACTGGGCACAAAGTACAGGGAAAGTGCATACACAACCCCTCATGAACCACCTCATCCATACCTCTGTGCCTCCAGCTTCAAGAACTGCTGCTGCAACTCCTGAAGATCTTTCCTTAGGCCTGATGACTTGCTGCTCATATCCTGAAGCATCTCTTTAGTGTGGGTTAGCTCTTGAGTGCATGCCTCTAGCTCCTGCTCTGTTTTGCTCAGAGATTCTTCCTTTTTCAAAAGCTGAATTTTAGAATGTTATCTTTGACAATACAGATGATGCGATTATACTGATAAAGTCTTCTCATTGAAACTTGTCTCTTTAAGTTATGAGCTCAATTAAAATAATAAATAATAATAAATATGTAACTCCCAGAAAGTCATTGTTGGAATAAACTCTGTAATACTGTATGCATATACCTACTGTTAGGATTTTCCCACTGACCAAAGCTGTACACAAGCATTTAGACTAAAAAAATCAATGCAGAGTTACAACTTGATATTCTAACAGAAATTTCATGAAAGGAAAAAAAAAAATCAAGATAATATTACCATATGTTTAACTTTGGCTATTTCCTGCTGCTGAAAGCCCTCCAGTTCATCCATGTCATCTCGTTTTTGAAAAAAGTTCAAACTCTGCTCCCTCATTTCTTGTAACCGTGTTTCAAGCATTTTTTTTTCCTGAGAAACCAACAAAAACAAAACGAATTCAAGAATATCTGTGTGGCTCATTTCATGTAAATGAGAGTTCAGCTAAACTCTCTGGGAAAGGAATCCTTGCATTCTTGCAGCTTTAAGGATCTTTGTTGGTGTTACACTTAGAACTAGAAACTCTTCCACCCTTACCTTGCAGTAGAGAAATATACACACAGGGAAAACAAACAAACAAGCAAACAAACTCACAAAGGTTAATTACCTTTTCAACTTGGCCCAGCTTTTCCATCCACTCCTGAACAAGTAAAAAAAGAAGAGAAAAAAGTCAAAATCCATTTGCAGACTTTTAAGGACAGCAATTATGGTTAAAAAAAAAAAAGGAATTTGTACTGATAACAGAGACACTAAGTTGTGGTAATGATCAAAAAAGTAATCAGCAAAAAAAAATTAACATCAAGTGTTTTAAGATATAAAGGCTGAGGACTCATTTATCCTACCTGAATATATAAGCTTTATGAAGGTAAAATGAAAGTGCCAAGAGGTCTACTGCAACTGAATCTTACCAAACACAAGTGCAAGATTAACCTTTCATTAGAAATTTTTGAGGACAGTAAGAACCATCAGATCAATGACAAGTCCTACATACTTCTGAGTATGAAGTACTCCCTTCCTCAGAGTATGCACACTAAGTATACACAATGACTAATTATTTTAAGTAAAGCTTAAACATCAGGGTCATGCACTCAGATCCCTGTAGACAGGCAAAACTGAGGTGTTGGAGCTCTCTTACCTGGTCCTTTTTTTCTAAGGCCAAAGCCATTCCCTCAGCCATCTTGGCTCGACTGGCCTGGTGAGCTTCACTCTGCTCCTGGAACTTCCTCATGGAGGCTATCAACAGAGTCACCAGCTACATTAAAAACCCAGCTTTTAAAATTACTTCTCAATTTTCTATAAATTATTTATATCTTTAAAGAGCTGCTTAAGTAATTAGCCCATCTTGACTCTCTAGCACCAACACCATGCCACTTATGACCTCACACTGCTTACACATTGGACAAACACCAGGAGCAACACAAGACAAGTGCTGTTCCTCACTGGATTATAACAAAGCTGTGGGTTTCACAGAAGTTTCTCCTGCACATTAGCTCCAGATTTGGCAAAAGGAGTATAATAACAACAACTCATCAGCCAACACCCTACTGCTACTTTTTACATTGTAAATAAGGCAAGAAACTGTTCTAACTGTTCATAACCTAGAGGTGCAGTTTGAAAGGAAACGATTAAAATATCTGTACCTCAAACCCACTTCCTTCCAACATGAGTTTTCAACTTTAAAAAAAAACAAACCAAAAAACAAACCAAAAAGGAAAAAGAAAAGTACGTACAATCCTGATGCTTTTCTAATGCATTTTCAAGCTTCTCTTTTATCTTCTGCAAGTTTCGGATCTGATCAGCATAATCTTGTGTGAGGAGGGAGAAGCACAGACCAGGAATGAACAGACATTGGGGGAAAGAAGTTTTTGAGAAAAAGAAAAAAAAAAAAAGAAAAAGAAAAAGAAAAAAAAATGGATGAGTGGAAAATGATGATGATTTTCTCAACCAGAAAATCATTCCTGCTGAGAAAAACTTGGGTGACCATAACAACAAACACAAGCAAATAGCTCTGTACAGTCCATAGAGTAAAGAGCTGGCATAAACAGGAGGACCTGTCCTGGGACTGCTAGTTACACAGACAGGGCAGTACCACAGAATGAAGAACTAGCTCTGCATTTTACTTCATTCAGAACAGTGATCTGTTTAACCTGCTTTAGGAAAGGTCTCTCACTGGAGGATGTGAGGGTGGGACAATTCACAGCTTGCTCCACGCTTCCCATTGTTCAAGTCACAGAGTGCCTGAGGCTGTGCCCTGACTGCTGCTCCCCCAGGGCTACAATCCCCACTCCTACCACCCCACTGCCTACAGAGCAGAACTGACAAGGAAGGCAGATATATATATAAAAAACCAAAACAGAACAAACAAACAAACAAAATCCCAAAATACACAAGCACACCTTGGAAAGGTTTATCTACAATGGAAAGGAAGATTTACTTACTGACTGGGCTGCTTGCACAAGTCTCTTTATACTCAAAGTCTCCTCTGGTACTAAGCCCCAGCCAGCACTTTGAAGTTTACTTCATGCAAACAAGTGAACATTTTGCCCTTTCAATTGCAATATGAAGTAATATCTTTTTTAAGCAAAATTCACTTACAATGGATGCTACTTAGGTCATAGTCAACAGGGTTGTTGCAAATTAATATATTTTTTAAAAACCGCTAAGCCTAGGTATTTTTACTAAATTAAAACATGTAAGTTCAAAGGAAAATACTTCCTAAAACAATAGGGTTTTATGTGTATCAGGACACATACCAGATAGCTTGACCTCCAGTTTCCTTATTTGTTCATTTCTTCTGAACAACTGGGATGAAAGATCCTCTCTAGAGCTGCTTCCGTCAGACGCCTTGGTGTAAAAACAACACTCATGTAACTTAAAAAATTTAGAAAAAGTGATCCTGCTACATACTAACTCCATCATAATAAACACTATCCCACCCAGGAATAATGCTTCACTTTTTCACATAAAGGGGAAAGCTGTACTAGCACAGCATAATGTAGAAAAACTGCTGAAGAGGAAAAACAGTGAGAGCTGCAACAGCTCTGCCAGGCTGGCCTGCTCCAGGGAACACAACACAGCAGCTGGAAACTGCTCCAGCTGGTGGCTGAGGAGAGGGCAAAACAGGGAGCCTACAGGGGGAATAAACAGAGATTTCAGGATGGGTCAAAAGCCTTTTGGAAAATTAAGTCAGGAGAATTTAAGCCAGACATTGGAGGAACTCTGAGAGCCCTGCAGGAAAACTGACCACAGATTGTGTAAACTGTACGGCCAAGTAGGAGGAGCACAGAGAAGCCAAGAGGTAAAACCTGGTTTGTAGGAAGATGGTAACTAACCAGCACCCAGCTTGCTTCCCTCCTGCTTCAGTAATTAGTTTCACACTTAGGTACTGCTGTAGCTTTATTCAGTATTTTATAGCTGCTTCATAATGTTCTGCATTGAGACAGCTTTGTAACTCATGCTTGCACGGGCACATAAGCCTCCTGGTAATTAATACCACTAGCATACAAACATTTCCTCTTCAGTGTTCAAGTTCACTCAAGCTAATAATTAATTTAAGTATTAAGACATACCAAGTCACCCCCCCCATGTCTTTTCAGCTCATACACCAGACACGAGATGGTTGCCTGTAAAGCCCCAGCAGAAGCTCCACTTGAAGCATGGGGTAACTTACAAAGTCATCTCCAGAGTCGGCCCCCAGGGAGGTGATGGACTCCTTGCTGACAGACCGGGGGATCCTGGCTGCCCCTCCTGGCCTGGGAGCTACCGCTGCCTCTTCTGCTATCTTCTTCTTCAGTTTTGCAAACATTTTACTGCTCTACAGCCCTGGTGCTCTAAACGAACGCTGCCTCCAATATGGTTAATGCACTGAACGCTCTGTTTAAAGCTTCCAGGTGCTAAAAGCTAATTTTGTGCCTCGCCCACTTTTACTGCGTTTCTAGTTCCATTAAACTCTTCATAGCCCAACGCTGCCTGCAAATTAAAGGGAAATGGTTTCCACAATAAAAATTTCCACCTCTGCTCCGTACCCAGCAGAGCCCCTTACCCAACCCCCCCCCCAGCCGGGACGGGCAGCACCCGGGACCCTGCGGGAACAGTGTGCGGGCGGGGGGCTCCCCGCAGCTCAGCTCCCACCAAAGGCGAGGGAAGCTCGGGGCCGGTCCTGCCCCGCCAGCCCGGTTCCCTTCAGCCCGGTTCTCCTCAGCCCGGCCCGCGGCGGCCGCTGCCCGGCTCCGAGGCACCGCGGAGGCACCGCCGCTCTCCCGCCGCCACCCCCAGCCCAGCCCGGCCGCTCCCCGGCTCCCCCGGACCCCTCACCGCCCACCTCCGGGCCTCTCCGGGCCCCCGGGGCCGCCACCGCCGCCTCTGCCGCCGCTGCCCCGGAAGCGGCACCGTCCGGAAGCGGCGCGCAGCGCTGCGCAGGCGCGGTTGGACCGAACCCGACCCGGCAGCTCCCCCAGCGCAGAACCGGACACTTGGGAACGAGCATTTGTGATCAGAGTTTATTGACAGTGAACGGACCGGAGCGGTTGTGACAAACAGCCCCGGGGTTCAGGAGGGGGAACGCGAACGGCAGAGCCCGGCCCGGCCCAGGCGGAAGAGCGAGCGGGTTGTACACAGCGAGAGCGGGGAGAGGGACACGAGCGGACACAAAGTGCTGGAAAGTTCACTGAAAAAGGCTCCAAAGGTGGTGAGGGAGGCAGCAGGCAGGCCCGGCGGGTCGGTCCATCCCCAACAGAAAGCGAGGGGCAGGAGGTGCCGCGGTTCGGTCCGAACCTTCCCCTCTCTCCCCGGCTTTTCCAGCAGCACCAGCACTGCTGCTTTCCTCCCGGCCAGAACATGGGCAGCACAGTCCTGTTACACTGCTTCGGCCATCTGCACAGCCCTTGCCAGAAAAGAGTCTGTTCGCTCCAAAAGAAGTTTTGTTTATACATCTCTATATATTTTAAGGAAAATATCTGTTTTTACCAAAATACGATATACAGGCAACATGGCTGTAAAATAACTTTTAAACCAGTACACTATAAAATTACTTTTGGTAATAAACAATCCGGTTCTCAGAGAGACAAAACGCTGCCCTCCCTCCCTCTCCCACCTCCCCTCCTGGCTGAGCCTTGCCCAGAGCAGAGTCTGCTTTTACCCTGCAGGAGCCAGAATCCTGCTGCTAAGGAGTCACTGACAGCTGAGAGGTGATAATAAACACGTGGCAATAGAAACCTGGAAAGCCAATGGGGCAGATACTCACAACTGGCATTTATTCTGGAAGGAAGAGCTGCTGTCGTTAGATCTGGTACCACCTGGGATTGCTCAGGGGCTTCTTGAGGCCATCGAGTTGCACTGAGGTCTGCTCTCAATGTGAAGGAAAACAAAATCTTTTAAGAGCAAAAGTATCTATGCATGCATCTGGGCAACTGGCACATGAATAAACCAATAGGAATGCAGAGACACTCCTGAATCCCCCCAGAATCTATTGAATTCAGAAGTCTTGAAATAAATCTCCTCTCTCTTGGCAGAGTTATGGTTTGTAGGAAAAAAAAAAAAAAAAAGTTTAGCTCACTTTCATTCCTAAATATAAAGCAGATAACATGTGTCTGATGTTTGCCTCCCCTGCTCTGTTTGTGGGCATTTAGCTCATCAAAGCACCTGCAATACATTTGGTCATAGAGAGTATTGCTCTAAAAGCCAAAAATACTAAAAATTTAAGAGGGCCACCTCAGGAATGTTTAATATCTCTGCTCTGGAGGTCTTTGCACTGTCCTCTGCATCAGTGCCCTTCACACAGGCTGACTGCAGCCAGTCTAACATGAGAGAGTTGCACAGAGCAACTCAGCTCTGTTACATTTTTTTCCCTTGTTTGTAAGATTGCTTTTGGTGTTAGTGCCTGCAGAGCTCCCACATTCCCAGCTACAGGCACTGGAACAGGCAGGACTACACAAGGGCTCTGCCACACAGATCACTGGTGACCTGTACTTAGAACAGTTACTGAAGAATCTAACATAAGTAAAGGTTTCTACAAAAGAAGCCTCAAGACAAAAACAAGTTGTTCAGACTGATTCCAAGTTTT
Organism: Phaethornis superciliosus; assembly: GCA_023637945.1. Taxonomy (NCBI): domain Eukaryota; kingdom Metazoa; phylum Chordata; class Aves; order Apodiformes; family Trochilidae; genus Phaethornis; species Phaethornis superciliosus. The sequence continues at coordinate 2,570,509 of JAJQWJ010000022.1, read as the reverse complement.
TTAGCTTTCAGGAAAAAGCAGACTTGAAGCACAGCATGGAGTCACAGCACAAGGAAGGCAGCAGAGCAGGGAAGGTGCTTCACAACAGCATGCCAGGGAGGAATCTTGGAGCCACACTTTCATCCCATCATTAGAGGAGAATCCTGACCAAAGCTACTGAAGTAGCTTATGATTATTTGAAGTCTAATTTCCTTCCCTGACATCTATGTCTTATGATCCTTAAAAAACATCTCTGCACACATCCATGGGGAACATTCTTGAGAGGTTTAATAAGTCATGAATTGACTGATATTACTTTAATGAACTTCTGAACAAACCATCCTGAAAGTTCCCAAGAAAGCGCCCCGGGTAGCAAGGCCACTCTGCCCAGCTCACAGAACTTAGTGCTCCATTTAGTTTGCACACAAAGCTCAAAAGCACATCACATCATGAGTTATTATAGACCAGAGCACTGAAGATTCATGACCCTTTATTCCCCTCCCACTGTCATTCTGAGAAATTACAAAGGGGAAAAAACCAAAAGCCAAGAACAGTAATGCTGGCTGGATGCCCTATAGGCAGCTGAACAGGAGTACAAGCAGAGGTTCCTGATGTGGGGGCAGGATGTATTTGAACACACCACATGCAGTAAGCAGGGAGCTGGGCAGAAGCAGCCCAGAAGGACACACTCAGTCCAGTTCACATCCTCCTCACCCCTTTGATTTGGTATTGTCTGGTGGGGGCAAGTCTTCTCTGCTAACAATCAATAAAGATACACAGAGAAAGAGAGCACGAAACAAGAGGGAAGGCATTAGGTCTGAGAAGAAAAGGAGTTGTTCTTACTTAAAATGGTTCAGTCTTTGCTTTGCTTCTACAGCAAGGACTGCTAGATACAGAAACTAAATTTTTCTTCAGCACATACAAGCGCACATCAAGAAGGTACCTACCACCAGAGCACACGGCACACGGTAGCACAACTTTAGAATGACTTATTAAGGTCAAACAAGACAAGCTTTTACTGAGAGGGATAAATATAAGTATTTTCATCTTGAAAGCAGTTGCTTTGGGTGGAAAGGGAGGGGGCTGGCTCAAAATCTAAGACCAGATACTCATCCTGTCTACCTCATCCTGTTGCGCAGACAGAGGGTACCAGTTGCTTACAAAGTACTATTCTGTACTCCACCAATACAACAGGAGTGAAATCTTGATCTCTGAATACCCCTGCCAGCAGCATGACTTTTTGCCTTCTGATCTTTGGTTCAGAAGAGAATGAAGGACTCCAGGAATTGATTTTTGCCTTGGACAGTCATTCCTGGTAAGTTCAGCTGCTGAACTAACTTTCAAAGCCTTACATTCTCCTACATTCTAGCTTCTCAGGTTGTTTTGTTTTGAAAAAGGTGCTTTCTCCTCTGATTATCTAATCCTTGGCAACAAGCAAACAAACTCTTCTTAGGGTTGCAGAGTGGGTTAGAAGCCTCACAGATCACAAAGTACAGACTCCTCACTCCAGCCCAGCTAAAATGAAGACTGGGACCACTAAGGTTTTCCCAGTCAGTTAACAATCAACATCACACAGAGGTTCACCAGCCCACACCCACAGAATCATCATCATTACTATGCTTACAAACAGGACACTCTTTTCCAGATACATGGAACCAAAATGAGAATAGCTTCATCAAAGCAAAAGCTAAAGCGAAGCAAAAGCAGTTGGTTGGAAGGCAGTGAGCTGGGGAAAGCTAAATTCCACTTTCATGCAAGTAGAACACTGCTGGTGGAGGAGCAGCAGGCAGGGCAACAGATAACCCATCCCACTGCCTGCTGTACTGAAGGCTTTCAGTATTTTTAGCTTCTACAAACAGTCCCATGTTTTAACAACTGAGGACCTACCAAAAGGAAAGGCAGATCATCAGCTTCACAGTTAAGAATACATGAATCTTACACTGTAACACACATGAGAGTCCTGGCTACCTAAGGCCTCCTGTACCTCAAAATCAGTTGTGAATTCCTTCAAGGTCCAAGTGTAAGTCCTTGGAATTAGCAAATTACAATGGCAGAAGAGCCATAACCTTTACTACAACTACAAATGATCTGCAACACCTGTGTATCACACCCAAAATGGCGTATGTGTGTATATATAAATTTTGTATATAGACATTGTACTGTTTCATTCTTTTTAATACATATACAAGTACCTGTACATATATACATATTTACAATTTACACCAGCCAGTAGATGTATGCATATTGACATATACACACAAACGCCTAGAATACACATGCACACAAACACACACTCATTAAAATAAACTCCACATCCCAGGTAACAAAGTCCTGCCACAGTCCAAAGAAGAGCAGCACCAAGTGGTGAGGGGCTCAATAAACCAGCTTCAAGACTGCTTAAAACAAACACTAGCATTCACAGAAATTTTTACACTTGGAAAATTAAAGAATGCGTGGCATAAGCTTCAGCCCAGCTATGAAGAACCTTCATGCCAACCTCCCAGCTACCTCCAGCAATTCCTGATGTTCTGTACCGTGCTCTCCCTAGCTTCTCCTTTCACTTCTAGCAGCCTATGAACAGTGAGAATGGATTTTTTCATTTAATGCTTCAAATATCTTTGTTTCCTTCTCTTGCTCACACCTTCATTGACAGGACGTGCCAAAGATCCCCCAGCCCTGCAGGGATGGCAGCACAGTTCAAGTGAGTCAGGAAGCACAGTTCCCAGCAGTCAGAACAGCCTTCTCCATCAAATGTTTTTCCAAAGGCCATTGCACTCCCTCACATGCCCAGGCTGAGCATTATGGGCTGAGGGAGCCTACAATGCTGCCACACACCATTACTGCCCCTCATTTTTACTGGTTCAAAGACAGGCCTGAGATGCACTGGTGGGCATGCAAAAACATTAACAGGGCTTTATGGCAGCATCTGCCTTGACCTGCCAGAGGGGCAGCTCTTCTCTCCTAGGGTACAGAGATCCAGCACAGAAGGTCAGATAAATGAGTGATAGGAAGGACTTGTATTTAGCACTGTATGGGACATTCTTTAAGCTCCTGTGAGGGACTGGTAACACCATGAGAGCCACATGTTCCAACCACACACAGAAAGGATGGATAGCACCTGCTGGAAATGTAAGAATTTCTATTTAGTACCTCAAAATGAAGAATGCCCCCTCCTTCTGGAAAACTGTGGTAGCAGTACAAATGGCAAGATGACCAATTTTACAGTGAGATGGGGGGGTAGCTTTCTTAGCTTTGTAATTTGTTAATCTGCACACCACCTCCCCAGTCAGGCAGAATGGGAACTGTGTCTTTGGCCAGCAGTACAAAGTTTTTATATAAAATTGCTGTGTCAAATTGATAGGGAGCATTAAGTATCTTTACAACCTCACTTCAAACCCACTGCTCCAAAAGCAACTGAATTGTTCACATTTTTTATCTACTTACTTGCCCAACACTGAAAAAATATATTTGCTATGAAGGTCTCTGCTTATTGCTATTGCTGGTTTGCACTGTGTGGTTCCATCTTTGCCATTTCAAATCCATACTCTTTGGGGGATAAAATATTGATTTTCTATTGGTTTTTTTTTTCCAATTTTTTTTTAAATTGTATAAAAATAAAGGATTTCCACAAATGTGGGGTAAAGGTAACCAATAATATTTCTATGCTTAGGATCAGCTGCTGGAAATGTGGCTGATAGCCACAAGACCAGAAATAAATCTCTAGTGTTTCTTTAGTTTAACATTTAAAAGACTTGAAAACTTCTGCTTATAAAATTGACCCCATACAGAACGGAACAGCTAAACCAACAGCTGTTTTGTTATCACTTTTTAAAATAATGGTCCTAAATTTAAAAATAAAATCAAGTACTTCCTTTTATGATTTTCACATTATAAAACTGCACCATTCAAAATCTGTGGCCAGGGAAACCCCTTTGCAGTAAAACAGTTTCTTTTAATAGTCATCGAGGGTGTTTTCCAGGAAAACATTCCTAACATCCAGTATGGAAGCCAGCTCCAAAATGTGCTTTTGGAGGTGAGGGTTCTCCACCGTTTCATCTCTTGGCAGCTGAGGATAAGATTCTGGGTAATTTCGAGTCTCCTGCTAGATGACAGTGAAAACAAAGAGAATCAGACATAAATTTATTTTTACACCCTTTACAAAGAAGACTGCAAAAAGCCAACTTGACCTAAGAGTTATGATAACCTGTTTAGCATGCCACAGAGAGAGAAAATATAATAGCATTTTCAGTTTTCTCTTTCCATTGACTCAGAGATGTTCATACTGGCAATACCAATGCCCACTCATCTAAGGTGGTTCATAATGTGTTCACAGAAGCCTTGCGAAAAGAAAAAAAAGACAACAAAAACCCAAACACCACCAAAAAAGGACAAAATTACTTTACATGTACTTACCTACAAGGCTGGTGTTCACTTCTGGAAATTATAGACATGTAAGCATCTCTATGGGAGATTCATCTCACCCCAAAACAAATCTTTAAGCCACTGGGGGCAAATCTATCCCCACTGACATAAGATCTGACACCAAAGAAGCTGAGGCAGGTAACTTAGGCTTGGAAAGCTCCTGGAAGTCTGCAGTTAGATCAGATGAACACTGTACTTTCCTGTGCTTTGACTTTCTCTTCTGTCATGTTTACAATGGAGCAGGCAGTTTATATGCCAACACTCACCGTAAAGTGGTGCAGAACCAGAAGCAGACCACTGTTGGCACAGCATTAACAAACAGGGAGGGAAAATACCATCCTCCTGTTTACTTTCACACTTCAAAGACCTTTCATAATCCATTCATACTAAATACATTCAAGAAAAAAGGTTCCTCTCCTCCCCACTTCCCTATATTCTTGTTCTGTATCTTTTTAGTTGTGTAGCAATAATTCCTCCTGAATTAAGAGGAATTTTTCTAGCAGACAATGCTGTTCAGGGTGATATAAATGAATTTAGAGTGTGTCTGCTACTTACGTAGAGGAATAAGGCTTCAGAAAGTCAAAGGCTTCATGCCTTTGGAGAGACACAGATACAATACAAGCTGCAGGTATTATCACGTGAGCATCAGTTATTTTTCTGAACTCACAGTGATATGCTTAGCCCAGAACTCTTCCATCCAGAAGCAGAGCAGTTCTACATGTACGGGACAGTCACTCTCACAAAGGGATAGATAACCCTGCATACCCGGAAAATTTTGTGCATCCTCATAGTAGCCGAACAGAAGATAAATCTTGTTAGGAGCAAGCGAAGAAATTCATCCCCAAAAAATTGAAGAAAGGACTGATCTGTAGAGAAGGAAAAGAAAACTCAGTTTAGTAAGGCTTTAAAGAGAAAAAAAACCCCAAACCTTAACAAAATAAACCAAAAGATTTTAAAAAGGAGACCTGGGGGAAACCACTAGGAATACTTATGTGTTCCCCAATGCACTATTTTGTCCCTTGGAAAGGCTGAGCAAGAGAAAACAGCATCTGTGTAAGGGCCAGGCTGAGGTTTAGGTGTGCATCCCTAGGCATGTACCTATAGACCGGGAGTGGGTCAGCAGCTGGGCAATGTCTCGGTTGATTTTTCTAAGGTAATCTTGACACTTCTCCCACAATCCTCTGCGCATGCTTGATAATCCAGAGACAAATAGGAATGCCATTAAAGGATTGTTCAGAAAGAGTGTGAAGAGGCTACCCCGCTGAGACTGATCTAAAAAAGAAAAATAAATCAATAGACGGAGACATACTTTTGGCACATGAAACAGAAAAGCTGCCCCTGCACAGAATGAAGTTGCTCACCCACTACATTCTGTGACAGAGAAATTACTCTGTGCTGGTTACATCTTGTCTGGTGGCAGATCTCAAGATGATGCAATGACTAGCAACAAAGGCTTACTCAAGACACATGTGAACACCAAGAGAAATCAGATTTTCTAATGAATTGGGGAGGCCTATGTCTTCATTTTGAGCACATAACTTGAATACAGCTAAATTGGTTTGGGACAGACCCACAATGCAACTACAACTTGTTAGGAAACAGTACTACACATACCTTGTAATGCTTTTGGATATGCTGTTGGAGACAGCAAGCACACCAATGGTTGTCCAAATAAGTTTGTGAAATTCTGTAACAGATAAGAATTTTGAAGTATGGATGGTCACTTTCCATGCTTTTGGATATTCAGCGGGTTAAGGGTACAAATAAAGACTATTAATGACAAAGAACACACTAAAGCCTGTCACACAGCTCAGCATTGGCAGTGAGGCTGACAAGTTGACTCGCTCATACATCATGGCACAGAAGGACTCATTTCACTGCTGCTGACAGCAGACACCAATTTAATGGACATATGGCTTTCAGTAGTAATATGTTACTTGAAAAAAAAAAAAACATGTTCTGCAATTAAAAGGAAAGCCACTGGCTTTCAGGTCAAAACAGATCTAGCATCTTTCCTCAATACCAATTCAGCTATCCAAAGTGATTTATTTCCCTTTTTCTTTCTAGCAAGAGAAATTATTTTTGATTAAACCAAAGAGCCCAGTGGAGAAAAGTTTTAAAATAAGTTTCCTTTAAAGTATGTCATAACCTTAACATCTGCTACACTGAACCCTCATTTGCAATACTCATTTCAGGAACCTTCCACCAGCACCTTACGTATTGCCTCAGTGTCCTGTTGCACTAGAATTACTTCAGAAACCTCAATCAGTGCCTTTGTACAGTTTCACCAACATTTACCTGGTAACAGTCCTACTGTGTATCTACCTGGTAATTATACTGATTGGTAATAACTATCACCAAGAAGAAAAACACCTCATATACACAATGTCATTAGCTGTCATATGTCTCACCAAAGCATCTTTCTAAAAACTGAAGACTTGCAAAGCCATAGAAAATGTAAATCATCATACCTCCATCCTATCAGAGCACACATCCAAACCATGCAGCCAAAGCACGAGTGCAACACACGTTTCTGTAGACTATATTCTTAAAATCAGCAGGTTATGAATGGAAGGTATATATCACCATTGTGTAGAACCATCTAAAAGGTAATTTTTCAATTCCCTCTAGGTTCTGCTTAATTCAAATGGAACTTTCCCTTCCAGGAATTATATTTCAATTAAATTGCTTCCACTGAATTAATATAGTCTAAGTCTGCTAAGTACTAAAGACAGTAATCTAGTCTAATCAAAATAAACCATTTCCCATATCTGACAGAGTGCTGACTAGTCCTAAACTCTCTTCTATTTCATTAAGAGATCAAGGAAAAATTGTAATGCTAAATACTGAGGTTTGGTCTCTCATGAAAAAACAAAGCCTATCCCCATGAAGGCAGTAACTGCAGGGCAGCTCAGTCATTTGTAAAACTGCCCTATGATGAGACAGCTCCAGGAGGAATCACCCAGACATTGCCAGGGTGAACTGCACACACACCAGCAGGTTACACATCCTCATGTAACATGTGTGCTTAGCAGATGTTGAATTCTGTCTTGCACCACTCAGAGGCCGGAGCAGACTTTTAACACAGCACCAGTGAAAACGACAACGCTGAAACGCTGCCTCCGGCTACAAAGCAAAACCAAGGGTCACTCAAACATCCCAGGAAAGGTATTTACTCACTGATAATATCAGGGATCATTCTGGACTCTGTCCCAGCAGAGGTTAAGTCAACATAGCTAGTAAGTCCTGCAAGGGGAGAAGCTACATGGTTTAATGTAGAAGGTGCTGCTCATGTCAGTCACTACATCTAAACAAGCTTTGGGAGGATAAGGCTGCCAAGCTTATAGGTACCTCAGCTCTTGCCCACACAGCTGCCTACCACACACCAGGATTCCCTCACCAACAACCTCTGCTCCTGATTTCCACAGAAAAGCTCTACAGGCAATCACACAACAAAGGAACAGGAACATGTTACAGCCATGGCTTGGAGTGGAGGTGCTCCAGAAAAACCTACCCTGCAGTCTGGATATTGGTAGCAGCTCTGGATAAATAATGCCCCACTTTTTAGTGCATGGATAACCTCAAAAAGATTAGAATATGTTTATTTCAACATGTTTGGTTTGGTTTTTTTTTTAATTTTTTTTTTTTTTTCAGTTTTCCAACAGCTGCACTGGTGCTTTTTCAAATGCATCTCATGTACATCTCTTTCCAAATAGGACTACTTGTCACCTCCATCACATGCAACCTTACTAAGCTGAGTGTTTATACCACCTCACCAATGAAGGCCTGGCATCCTTACTGGCCAGAGTTTTGGATTTTTATTAAGCCTTTGCATTTGACCATCACCTTAGACAACCATAGCTACAAGAAGATGCTGATTTTAAAGTACTATTTCATCCACATATACAACGCTAACCTTCAAGAACACAGCCATCTATATTTAAATGGAAGTGTTAAAAAAATTCATGGCTTTGAGTAGATATGCTTGATTTGCAGTTATCTTCCACTTTCAGCTAAATATACAGGGAGGAAGCTGTTCAAGTGCTGCTGATTTGACAAACTGGCAAGTTGCTTCCTGGCAGGACTTACTTTCAGTCATCACCATTTAAGCCCTCCAGAGAGAGGGAGGGGATGAGAATGCACACAGGAGAGCAGGAATGGGCTGCAGAAAGTGATGTGTGAGCAATTGCTGTTGCTGCCAGCATTGCCAGCAGTGACTTTTAAATGTCAGGATAGCTGCTGTCCTATCAGAAAGGATCAGGGCAGCCGGGTGTGAAGAAGTCAGGACACTGACTGCAACTTCTCACCCAACTGCACAGAACCCCTTTGTTTGTGTCAGTGCTTGAGTCTACAGAGCATCTCACAACACACCCAGAGGAGTCACAGGACAGCTCTGTCCCTGTAATCTGGTGACAAGGAACCAAGCACGTCAGCACCCATGGAATGATGACAGACAGGGATCTACAAGGGCTATGAAATACTGAGATGAAGAGCTCTGCCACCTACCTCCAGTTGCAAATAAAACTCCTAAGCCCACACACACCTGTACCTGCCTAGGTTCAATCTGCTTCACAAGGAACTGAAAAGGTGAATGTGAGTTCTCAAATGCTCTTGTAAGAATAACTGTCAAGTGTTTATGATGTGGCTCACTTTTTTAACTACACTTAAATTTTATAATTTAATTTTCTTTATATTTTGTGGGCACATAAAATCCAAATGTGTGAATCCATCACCTCAAAAAGTTATTTTGCTCTGGGCAGTCCAAAGAGCCCTGCTATGTCCAGAGCTGTATTTGAATTAAGGATCACCAGGAATCCCTTATTGTCTCTTACAGAGCTGTCCCACTTGACATCTTTGTGCAATTCTGCTAGAGAGGAAGGGGGTAAAAAACACTAAACAAACAAAATCCAAACCCAAGTTATATTTTTTTTCTCTGAAACAAAACCAAACACCCCTGTCTGTTACATTGGAATAAACATCAGGAAAGAGCAGAGTCAAATAACTCCCTATCAAATTCTCAGTTTCTCAGAAAGACAAGTAAATAATTCTCACTGTGCTTCTGTCCCTTTTAATGGGGGAGGGAATTTAATAAAAAGCAGATTCCACTGAAATCTAGAGTGGTGAAGTTAAAAGCAGTAGTATTTAAGCAGTCCTTTGAAATGCATTACAATTCAACAACCCAAAACCCTACAGAGGCCAGGCAACCAACAGACATCAGGTAAAAGTACCCTGGCTCAACACAGAACTATTCTGAGTCACACTGATGACTGCAAACGCCTTTAAAACAAATGAAACAGTGTGAGTACTGAACAAGGAATAAGTTCATCTGGCCACTAGACGGCCCTGTTCCTCCTCTGAAATGCAGCTGTGAACATCCACTTTTCTCACTGCACATAATGGAGCTATAAAAAGGAAGACATAACGAAGTGGCACTTTCCCCAGATATAGCACATTCTTAATATCCCATTCATGAATGTAATAAACGTTGTAATGTGATCCAGATGCAACTGAGACTGAAAGTGCCTGCTTCTGTATTACCCGAAGTGCAGATTCCCAAAGGTGATTTGGCATGGAGTAATTCTACTGTTAAGTCCATAGCACCCTAGGAAGGAGGCTCATTGTCCAAACAAATACCACTCTACAGTAACACAGGCTGCTATTTCCTTGGTTCAGATACTTTTCAGACACTTCAGACACAGACACCCTGTGTTTTACAAGATCAGGCTCAATGCATTGACTCCTTTCTCTTGCTTAAAAGCAACTGAGTGTTGGATGACTGGAAAAAAAAAAGGCAGATTAGTTATCTCCCTCCCCCATGCACACACACCAAGATTTGTCTTTGGTATATAACAAAAATAAACCTTCCACCAGAGACCTTGGAAATCTTGAACAGTTTTTCCCTCCAGGAGGATTTATTACTTTCCAATGAGCGGCTGTTCATGTGCTTCTCCTTCTTGTTCCTATTCATAGGATCAGATCCTGACTAGCATGCACAACCTCAAAAGAAAAGAAAGACTGAATATAAACTGTTTAAAAAAATAGCCTGTTAAAAGTGTAAGCTAACTAGGGGTTGACACTGTATCCTACCACACCAGTAGCTGCCTTCAAGAGCCTTACCTTATAGGCGACACTGTTTGAAGAGTCCACAATGATAAACAGGGGCTTTCTGGTGAAAGGGTAGAGATCTCCAGGGTGAAGACTGCAAAGAGAAAGGGACACTTCACAGAGCACTAGAAGTGTGGCAGAGCTATGACAGTGCATACAGTTCTCAGACACACAGCTGCCCATGTCCAGATAAACAGCAAACAGATTCCCCATGCCCCAGTCCTTGGATTCATCCGCAGCAAGTAACTGCAACACTAATTGGTATTCTCTGTAATATGGACTATTTGACTTCTTACTGGTTCCTTCCCACAAGAGCTCTTTATCTTCTTGAGAAGTCATCCACCATTAATTTGAAGTTTTACAGCAATGAAGAATTTATGGTAGGTCACAGTAATACCTTTTGAATGTTTAAACCATCATTTAGCATTGCATATTAATTTCCACTTGTTCAACTCCAAGCCATGTTACATTATGATGTCCTGCACTGAGAAGTTTGAATTCAGGAGGCTTTGAGGCATTTTTCTCTGTTTAAGACAAATTCTTCTGACTCTGCAGTTGTCACACTCATGGAACTTACCAGTGCATCTCCTTGTAAGACTGGTTTCGCTTATGGATAGCATCCCCATTGATGATGTCCCTGTTACTGTTTGTCAGAACACCACCAAAATCATATGGACCTACACATGGCAAAACGAAAGCTTAAATTAGCTGAGGCAACTCACCTCCATGAGGAATTTAATGATTATACAAAAGGGAGGAAGCAGCCACAAATCCCAGAAAACCAAGTCTGGACTACTGCAGTTGTACAGATGGGATGGAAGAACATGGCAACTTTAATAACTACATATTCAATTTTACGCATTTTTAGTAGTTTCAGCATCTATTATATAGAAGCAAGAAATGCAACTTCGTAACTTCTAACTTATTTATTTGCTGTTTATCCACAAACATAATACCAAAGATCCAAATACTGGCTCTTGTTACATCATATAGCAGAAAGATTAAAACTCGTTACACATTTCCTACAGGAAAATAAAGATCTCTGTAAAACTCCTATATGAGCTAGCGTATTCAAGATTCAGATTTTGATAAAAAATTAAGACTAAATCAACAAAAACGTGTAGCCACTCACAGCAGATATACTTTCTGCAGTTATAACACTGCAAAGGGGAGGAGAGCTCAGAGAATGAATATTCTTTCAGTACCCAATACAGTAAAAACTGTTTTAACTAGATTTCACATCTACTGCAAAGGTTTACTTCTTCAAATTCCAAATACAAAATTCATAACTTTCAACCACACACAGCCTAGACGTGTGTTCCTAAGGTAAACTCAAGAAATATTCTGCCAGTTTCACACAGCTGCATTTCCTGCCTTACTGTCTGATGGAGAGCAAAGATCAAAGTAATGGCTATAAAAATATAAAATCCTGCACAAAAAAAATGTGCTAGAGATATCAGGAAGTATTTCTATCATTGACATGGGTATGAAATGTCACTAACATTAGTAAAATAAAGTATCGGGATCCCCTCATTCTGTTACACATTTGCAGAGTTGGTTGACTCATATTTGGCCACTAAACACATTTTTTCATTTTTTCAGGTTTGGATACATGACACCTTTCCATTTTAAGGGAAGCTTTGGGAACACAAAATCAGGAACAGAACATACATTAATTTAGCACTGTTACAAATGTGAGCTGACAAACACAAATGGCTTACGGGCAATAAACAGTGCAACTTGCAGCTGCTCTCCTTTTTAATAAGGTAGAACTTTTTGGTCTATGCAGACTACACTACCTTATTAAAAGAATGCAGCTGTAATGGGATTCACTTAATGAGAACCGAAGTCTGACATGCAGCTCTTCAGATGACAGAGCCTGGATGCTGGGTAGAGGGTAAGCTGAAACAAAACATGCAGTGAAGTGGACATCACGCCAGCTTTAAAGAACACAGCTTAGTTAGAATCTATCACCAAGTTGCAGCAAAAAGTATAATGTTAAAAGCATTTTTTAAAAAATCACTGCCACAATTCAAAGCTGACAGGGATTTTTTGTCCTTTAACATCTTGAAAGCTCTACAAAACGTGCATTGGTATGGACAAGGCATGCATCTTATAAAGGAATGCAAGTCTCAAACAGATGAGGCATGTACAATGTTAGGATGTTAAAAACTTTTTTTTTTTTTTTTCTTGAATTATATAAACAGATCTTTTGACTGTGTCTGCTTCAGCCAACCAGTTTTCATCTTTTAGATTGCAGCTGCAACCAAATATTCTGCTAGGTTACAAATAACAGTAGGATGAGGTGGGGGGAATTGTCAAAAATCATGAGAAGGGCTTGAATTGTCAGGTTAACAAACGTGCAAATTAGGACAGTCCCTGCAGACGCTTCAGCCCTTTTAACACCCATCTCCTGACCCTATCTTCTCAGAGTACTGGAGATTGGAAAGAATCACAAAGTGACATTTAGCCCTTTTATTAACTTGGCACTGATGCATCAATTGAGTCATGTGATGGTCAAAATTGTGGAAGCTTTTAATACTTCATATGCATCAAAAACTGGATCCACCCTTTGAAAAGGTCTCAGGTTAATGCACACTAATTGAAACACACGGAATTAACTACTGTTTGGGGGGAAAAAAAGGCTATCTTACTAAGGAGGCAGGAGAATAAAATTGACTTGTCTTTTAAAAGGAGCTTTGTGACACCTTTCTTGGTCACTTGTCGTGGAACATAGAGAATTCAAGCCCTGTTCATGACAGGGAGCATTCCTTTATTGTACCTTCACTATCCGAACGACCTGATGGAAAGACGCCCGTGGCCGACAAGTATATCAGCAGTACACTGTTTGCAGGCAGCTCCTGAAATTCAGATAAAGAGAAGAGTAGCAAGGAAGGAAACATGTAAGTGTATTGTAACATTCAATCATCACCTTCATAATACATTGTCATTTGATATCATGCAATTCCCTTCACTCTATTCTCTCTGGATCTGTATATACCCTTTCCCATCTCACATCCCCCTTCAAATAGACAAAAATGTAAGCTGCTGAGATATTTGGATATCTGTATGTTTTTCTATTACAAATAACTTCACCAATTTCACAAACCTTAAATGATGCTGCTAAAAAGGTATACAGCTGGCTAAAAGTTGGTTTATAAAGTAGGTATTTATGGGGGTTTTCCCGCCTGGCTGGCTTCTCTGTTGACTCCTGTTAACAAAAACAAAACACAAAAAACCCACAACCATATTATTACCAAAGCATTTCCATAACCCTCTAAGTGTTATTTATTAGAATGTTCCTCTTCAACATACTTCCCACACAAATGGTCTGTCCATGCATTTCCTACTACACTGTAAAGAGAAATGTACAGTATTTGAACCAGAACTTTGTTATCCATCATTTAAATTTATTACCTAAATCTTTCTTACTCTCTAAAGCATCACCCAAGAAAATAGTGGAAAGATTCACTCATCTCAACTAAATATATCAAAAAACCTCTGTGAAAACATTACTTGGATAAAACTCTACAGGTCTGAGATACTTTTCACTAACTTCTAGGAAGTTTTATACCAGCTTTACTAACCTGCTCTGCATGAGGACAACACTGAAAGAGTACATTATTTTATAATAAAACAAACAAAATACCAAGTTAAGATCTGCTGCCAGGTTTGTTACTGAAATGGAACTTACCTGCATTCCAGGTTTGTTCATTTGTGATGCTAAATTCATTGGTTCCCTTTCAAGAGCTTGTAGCATTCGGAACATGTCAATTGTTAATTCACTGAACTTGACCTGCAAAGGAGTCAAACACTTTATTCTGCCAGATACAGATTAAACAGTATTTCTTTGGAATTATCCAGGTAAGAGATCCAACTGCGTAGCAGACAGACCATTTGCTGTCTCTCAGGAGTCTGTCAATGTCACCTTTGAATCCCTGAAGACCTGTGTATGACTTTTGTAAGAGCTCACAGAGGACAAAGTCTATCACTTGGTCTACCAGGCCAGGTCACTGTAGTGCAGACGCCTACTCTGCAAACTACAAACTCTTCTGGGGTGTTTATAAAACAAGTGTTGAAACCACTATGCACTATGAATTTAGAGAAGAGCTAAAAACAGATAGATAAGACTGTAGTTTAGATACAGCTCCCTTGGCTTACCTGAAAAAAAGAGCTCAGAAAGAAGTCATGAAGTCTGTACAACTTCACTATCATCATAATCAAAAAAAACCAAGATCATGAATGTCTTTTGAAAACCCCTTCCTGTTGCGACTGAAGCTGCAACAAAATGGAGCGTGTCATCTGAAAGCTTAAGTCAAGCTTTTTTCTAGACATAGCCCAGAGGCTTATCCTGATTAAATGTTAAGAACAATTCAGGATATGAAAATCAATTGTACCCAATTCATTGATATGATGAATATAACCAGTAACAGGTCAGTACAACAGGTCTAATACCTAACATTTCACATCGAGCTCTTATTTTTGAGAACCCGTTCTTCTTGCTGCCACTGCAAACTTCACAATCAAATGTTTGCCTCTATTTGAATCTCTGGCGTAGGATCAGAAGGGAAAGGAACACATGGAAAGGATTTTGACTCTAAAGATACAAACCCACATCTCTGGAATATTTTTTACCTGGTTGTTGCAGTTCCCAATAATCAGCGCATCTGCAAGAGCAAGCTGTCCCACTATCATTCCCTGCTCTAGCAACGGAGCTCCTGTTTCAGAAAGCCTGTTAGAGGTGATTACAATGGTGTTGTCATCATTTAAAACCATGACAGGGTCTGCCTACAAAAAGCAACCAGAATAAATCAGGAATTCAAGAAAATGTACAGATCTGCAGTCACAGAGAAGTTTCCATTATTTACTGCTTATGCATCAGCAGTGTAACAGATGAGTACTCCCACAAAGTACACTTTGAAACACAATCAAAACATCAGCATTATTGGACTGGTTTCCACAACAACAGAAGTGAATTTGGCAGCCTATCCAAAATATTGACTCTGGTAACTGCTGTGCTTTCAATTCCACCATTTTCTGAACACCAAAAGCACAAACAATTAGGTGACAAAGTCTATCTCAGCTTCATGCTCCTGTCTTCAATATGCTACAAGATCATGTTTGACTCTTCAGATTCTTTATCAGCTGCCCCTGTTACACTCTTGTGAAGACATTTCAGTGATGAACCTCGACAAGAACACTGTCCCTGCCCCTGGCAGATCTGCTTGCACACAGAGATGGTGATATAGGAACACTTCGGTGAACAAGCCAGAAAATTTTAAACTAATAACTAAAAGGGGGTGGTATTCTCACCTCAATAAATGCTGCCACTTCCTGAAGAACCAGGTTCCACTCCACCTGATCTTCAGTATTAAAACGGTGTGTGTAGTCTTCAATTTCATCTGACAGCTCCTGATTGAAAAAGTTCAGACACAGACACAGTCATTTCCTAAACTGAGAGCTTAGCAGACAGTCAGTAACTTTATAATTTTGTTAGCTGTGCTGGCCTTTAGGAATAATTTTTTTTTCAAATTACTTGAGAACATATGCAGTACACTTATGACTAACATGCCAGCCAGAAAGTGTTCTTTCAGGAGACAGAATGCCAATGTTACACTGAATTTTGGCAATTCAAAGCATCTTTTAAGTAGGTCCAAATGTAAAGAATATTTGGAGTTAAGTATAACTATCCCAGTTATCTACAACTATGTCTCTGCTTATTACCATACATTATGGATATCGAGGACTCAAATTTCAACTTACAAGTGCCTTTAAATACATTGACAAAGTGAATGATAGGGGATTTTGAGCTGCAGCTGAGCTAAGCTAGCAGGTCAAGTAAGCTTAGACACAAAGGCAGTAACGCAACCTACACAAAACTGTCAATACCAGAAGCTGCTTGCAGCAGGGTTGTCAGAGGGGTTTGGGAAGCATATGCTGGGAGGGGAACCATGCTGTTCCTTTGTTGCAGTTAAAGGGGACCTCTCCCTCTAGGCTGCCTCTACTGGAACACCCTTATTTGGCATTCAAACAATGCTACCAAATCATTTGGAGCGTAAGGTGTTGATACTCAGTGTCTGATTCACAGAAGACATCCACTATGTTGGAAGGGCTGATGTGGCTAGAGCTATGGAAAGGTTCAGTACAACGTGAATATTTGGCTAGACAAATACTCGAAAATTTATATGGCTAGTTAGAAGTAAACTCTTAGATGCATGTTATTCATCTGAAAATGTGGGGATGCAGATAATTCCTTAAATAAGGAAAAAAGCCGAAAAGCTGTGCTGCAGCAGCAGCTAGCATCATAGATGTAACAAGTGACATTTCAATTGAAATAAACTATATTGTGGTTTCCCTAGTTAGGAGAAAATCTATGAATAATCAGTAACCTCCCACCCCTTAGCACCATTATCCTCATTTTAACATACCTTTACAAGGTCCTTCACAACATCCATTTTGTTGAGCAAGAGACAAACCACTATGAACCTTGCATAGTAACGCAGCTTCTTAACTACTAATTCAGGCCTAAACACAACAACAGAAACATCACAGCCACATCTGAGATTAAAATAGAACACAGGCAGGCAACAGGAACAAGGGAGAGGGAGAATTTAAGACCAAAACAACTCTGAACACTCCTCAGACTAGAGTTCTAACTTAATTTGTGTAGACATGTGGCTACTTAGAGGTTTACTTAAAATTTAGTACAGGGCCATAAAGTATACATAAGAAAGCCACAGCTTGCTCCTTCCTCAAGGTCTTCTTACATGATAACAGGCATGGGAGTCAGATGTAACTGACTAATAGCTAATAGCTTTCTAGCTAGGACCATATAATAGAATATTCCTCCAGTCACAGAGCAAAGCTCTTACACATCCTAAGGTTTTTAATCATGGCAGAAGGATTAAAAGAAACACTTTCACAACACTCTTTTTATCCCAGTAATGCTCCTACAGTTTATAGTTATTTGCTGGTTTCATGAACTGTTCTAGTCTTGAAAACTAAAGGGCATTCACTGAGACATACCTGTCTTCTTTGTTGACTTGGGAGTAGTATGACCTCTGCCTAATTGCTGAATAGAAGGAGAAAGCTTCATTGAGATAGCTGGTTTCTGAAGTACGTAAGCTACAGAGGAAGAATCAGGTTAGCTGACTGCTTCAGGTGGAAATCCATACCAAACCCTCCCTTCCTGCCCCCTCAACCATCTTGTGCATCAATGGCAAAACTCCCTCCTCAAGTAACAGTGTATGAAAGAGAGACTCTCATTCTTTGTGCCTGCTGGGAAGACAGATTTTTGAGCTTGGCTTCCATTTCAGAGAGCAGTCAAATCTGCCCATCTTGTACCCAGATGTACAGGTGACAGGTTAATTGAAAAGTTTAAAGGGACATTAAGTTCCCAAACTTGTAAATCACACTTTGGCACAGGAATCAATTGCAGCACACACAGAAGACTTTGTGGAGATAGGAGGTGAGACCCTGGGCAGCATCAGCATGACTTGCAGTGTGACACTGGGTTCACTGGTGCCTTTCCCTGCAGCACCCCCACACAATCCCAGGGGCCCTGTCATTCAGAAGCAGACATCACGACTCAACTGATATATTCATTTCTCCTGACTGAGTCCCCAAATGTCTGGCACAGAGCTGCCACTAGCACTGCATTCTGCTACTAAATCCTTTTCTGTGCTTACTTACTAATAATGGTAATAGAGCTGCCCAATCTTGGAAGCAATTTCCCCAATTTGCCAACGCTTCAACCCATACCGATTGTCCAATACTTGTCTATTTTGCAAGAGAGAAAAGAAAGATTAAAAAGCATGCCAGAATTTCTCAGAACATCACACCAGACAAGACAAAGAACCACTGTAGGCCAAATTCAGCTTTCATTACTGGTGTGGCATTCTCAGTAGCTGTCCCACACAGTGCTAGCAGCACTGCACTCACACACCAGAACAAGGACCATTTCTCCTGCAGAAATCTGTGAGAGCCAGACATAAGTACACTGCACAAAATATACACAGCAAAAGGTCACAGTTTCCCAGGAGAACACTCAGACTATGTGGCCAACATTAAGGTGTGAAAGATCAGAGCCCACACTGTAGCAAGACGCTTCACACCATTCCAGATGGGTTCTGCACTGCAGAAGCCATCATCCCAGCTATGGAAATATGTTAAAGCAACATGCATTCCAGTAGAGCTAAAGGTTTTGTTGGGGAAAAAAAATAAATCACACCGAAAATGCTGCAACATTTCAATTCATTAGACTGTGAGCACTACAGGAGTGACTATTCCCTTCCTTCATGCTTGAATTACACAGTGAGAGCTCAATCTCAGCTGGGGCCCCTAGGCATACAGGAGATGATGAAAGTTGCACTTAAACCCACAGAACACGTCTGCCTACAGCTCTCCCTTACCGATGCTGCTGTTGAAACTTCCAGAGTTTGGTGTAAACATCAAATGTTCGCCCAAAATAGGACTGCCACTGCTTTTGCCCATACTGAGGTAAATCCCTGCAACAGAGAAGTGACAAACGCAGAGTTAGAGAATAGCTTCCAGTCAGCCCAGTGTGACAGCAGCATATTTTTGTCAATGTCAGAATGTCACCACCTTTTGGAAACCATGCAGTGTCCTCTGGAGGAGTAAGAAAAGCAAAGCAGTATAAGATTTCCAGAGCAGTGTACTGGTGCATTTCTGCTAACTGTAATTGCTTTAACAGCACCCTAGGTGGAAAAGGAAATGAATATTCCTTTGCTCGTCAGCCAACTGTACTTCACACACAGCTTGAAGGGCTTAGTTTCTACATGTAAAATGAATCTGTTATCAGCTATGACTATTACCAGCTACTGTTTACATCTGGTAAACAGGAGTATAGACATGTGCTTCAGGGCACCAACATCTTCATCCAAATATAGCTTGATAGAAATATGCAAATTTAAAGCATTTACTGCAATGAATGCTTTACTACCTTCTATTGTTGCAGTAGATGTAAAACTTCTAGCTAAACAAAGGAAGTTAAGAAACAGCCCAAATACATGCCTAAGATATATGGCAGGGTTTGATACAGCAAGAGGTAGTGTCATATTTAATTAGCACATCCACAAGTTTCAATGTTAAAAATAAAAAAAACTAAACCAAACATAAAGCAACACTAAAATTGGTAATTTTTAAAAAATAACAAAAATCCAAGTTCCCTAACTTAAAAGAGTGACTGAATTAGTTAATTGACTTGTAGAACTTAGCAGTAGCAAATTGGGCTTTCAAGGCCAAATTACTTAGGACATTGGAGCAAAGTTCTAACATGAGAACACAAGAAAACACACCCTTCTCTCAGACACCGAGAAGTGCACATAAATTAAGAAATAAGCAGACAACTATTTGTTGATCATGTTTAAGCATCTGTCCCTCATCAGGAAGCTAATTCACTCTTTATATCTCACCTGTCACCTTCCTTCCTGCACCTCTGGCACCTCCTTCCCCTCAGTTCTGCACCTTGCCCTGTTCCATCCTCATGAAGCCCAGCCCAGCCTGATGCACTGGGTGTCAACAGATGAAAATTAGTGGCCTTTTCCAAAGGCTGTTAGTACAGTGTCCACGTGCTCGGCCGCTGCTGGTGTCCACATGGATATTTCCCAAGCACTGTGCTCTCCTAATTGCAGCTGGCAGAGCTGCACAATACTGCGACTCCTCGGCTCCCCAGGGAACAGGAAAGATCTCCATGGAAACAGACAGCAGCACTTGTTCTTTTGATAGTATTCTGACACGGCTGTAATAAAACTTCATTTATGACAATACATTACCGTGGTTTCCCCACAGATTTTTGCTTACAAGCCCTGCTGTTGCTGCCATCCATTTACTGTTTTGTGTTCTGAACATCATGCATGTTCCTCCTACGCATCAAGAAATTTTGCTGTGAGAAAATGGATGCATAAACTAGAGGAGATTGGGTGCAGCTTTTTTAATCGGACCACAGGATCTGCATTATTTGGTGAGAAACAGCCCAAAGAATACCAAAGACCAGGCTGACTGCAGAGTGGATTGTTACAGCTTCTCCCACTGAAGGAGACAGGGAATACATGAACCAGAAACAATTACACACTCAGTCTGAGAGCAGAACACCTACATCACAGCAAGACATTTTGCTACTTCCAGATCTACAGGAGGATATTAGAGCAATATGGAGAGAAAAAGGCAACAGCCTGACCATTCTCCAGGGTGTGCCTGGCTGAGGAGACTGGGCAGGGGACAGGCAGGGGACAGGACTCACTCACACTGTCACTGATCACCACCAGCTTTACAAGAGGAAGTGACAGCAAGAAGCAATTCAGAGCAAAGGAGGGATTGGAGAGGCTTTGATTTAGGACAGTTCTGTCCTGACAAGGAGGACAGTTACACACTTCAGTACAATAGCCTCCAGTAATAACAGGAGGCCACTTCTTGGCTTTTAAAACATTCCAAACTGGACATGAAGACACTAAGGCAGACATTCTGAAAGGATGGGTTTCCCACACTGGGCGCAGAAGACTGATTCCCTTGTCACACTAGAGTGGCTGCTGGATAAATTCCATGGACAGTCCAGAATTTAGCCAGTTCTTGCTGGGTAGTCTCAGCAAGGACCAGCACTACGTATATGCTCATAATTCATTTTCTGTCAGTAGTTTCTTTCAGCCATGCTGTTGGCAGCACCCAGATAATACTCATGGGAAACCAGCTAAAGGTGCTGAGGTTTGTCTGGGCAGCACCACATGGAAGTTGTCACAGAGGGACAGCCTCCAGAGAGATAAAGATGTGGAGAAAGTCCTAGAGACTCAGCAGAACACTTCAAAAATGAACATTACAATAACTGTAAGTTTAATATTCAGAGCTTTAAATACATTCACAGTTCTGACAGGTGTAAAAAAGAATTTCCTTTCATGTCCACAGGCTTGTAATGATTACAAGCCTCTATTCCCAGAACATGAGCAGCTGTGGGAAAATGGCCTCATGGTGCAGCTTCCCCATCTCCTC
This sequence comes from Phaethornis superciliosus, assembly GCA_023637945.1. Classification (NCBI taxonomy): domain Eukaryota; kingdom Metazoa; phylum Chordata; class Aves; order Apodiformes; family Trochilidae; genus Phaethornis; species Phaethornis superciliosus. The sequence goes on along the minus strand of JAJQWJ010000022.1, from coordinate 2,549,002 downwards.
TGATAACCCCCAGGCAGCAAGCACACCAGCAGTGCTCACAGAAACTGCCTCACTGATGCAGTCAGGGTGAGAAACCAGTCCCAGGGCCAGACCGGGTACAGGCTGCAGCATTACCTGAAGCTAACAGGGTCCTGTTGTTTCTAAACCATCACAGGCACGGAACAAACCAAGAGGTTCAACTTGCATCTTACAAGAAGTCTGCAAAACAAATGGCTCAATACTATCATCTTTTTCCAAGAAAGGACAGCAGGGATGATCCTTGCAGCCTGCACAATGAGCAACAAGACCTTATAAGCTGGGAAACTGTGATGTGTGTTGAAAGCCTCGTAATTTCTTCAACTTTCAAGCTTCTCTGTGATACTGAGTACATTTAAGCACTTTTTAACAGAAAAAAATAAATAAATAATTGGTGACAGTACACCACGAAAAACAGCTTCCTAACATGCTCCCTCTTTCCAGCCTTTTCAAGAAAAAAAGCCAATGGTATTGGGGAAAGAAGAGAGCAAATGGAACACACTTCATTAACAATTGTTACTAACTTACAGTTAAAAAGGTGTGTTTTTGCAGTGTTTTACAGTTCAAAACAGGGTGTTCAAAAAGGGAGTACAGACACAAGAAAGGCAACTTCCCTTCTAAGTTATTCTAACAGGCACAACCACAAAAGTATGGTATCACTGGTACTGCAAGCATGAAGTATACTTTGGAGCAGCACCCTTGGCAGATCATCACATGTTTTCCTCAAATGCTGTATTTGGCATCTGTATTGGGAAGAGAGGAAGGAAATGCTACTGAAACAAAGACGTGGCAGGCTGAGCCCTTGCATTTTTGGCAGCAGCAATGGCTAAGCAGCTGCCAACACAGCTATAGGCTCTGTTCCCTGTAGCTGAAGTGCCCAGAGGAGGTTTCGGAAAGGAAATCATTGCCCTCCTCTCTCTCCCCCATCACTTCTTTTCCATGAAGCATGACAAGGAAAAGAGAATGGCATAAAACACAACAGTAAAGGCTATCAGCAACTTCAAAACAGAAGGCAGGCATGCACCAAATGCATTTATTATGCTAGAGGAGAAAGCAAGCAACTGGGCTAAGAATCAGAATATACGCCAAGTAATTTCCAGGTAAACTACCCAGAAGAAAACATGCACTAAGAGAGGAGATACCCAAAAACTATAATGCTCTATCCAGTCAGCATACCCATAGGAATCACAGGCCTTATGTGTGAAATGGTGGTCAAGTTCAGTGCAAAAAGAAAATACTTTGTGTCAAGTTACTGTAAGGACATAGGCAGGCTCCTGCTCCAGCGTGCTCTTCCACACAGCAGAGCCAGCTGCTGAAACCCATTTCTCTATCTTTATTGACTGAATTTCATCCAAATGTATTATCCATTTCATTTACCTGGATAAGGGTGTTCTCCCACCTGGAATACTGATCCAAATACTAACTCCTCCCATGCCCAGAGGAAGAGACAGAACAGCTGCAGGTATTCTGCCACCGTTGGGATCTGAACATGAGCACCAAGACATTAACTGTACGAATTTGTACTCTTCAGTGACTCAGGACAAAATTTCAAGCAAGCTATGTCAAAAAGCCAATGGCATAAATGGTCCTGGAAATCTGGCCTCAAGATCTCAGCCCTTTTGCTGTAAACTTTTCTTCATGGGGTGCCATATGCAATCACCAAGAACTTGACCCTGCTGTCCATCTACCATTCAGATTTTGGAGCACAAACGGTTAGTTTGGATTTGATAACCAATTTCTGAAGCACATGAAAGGATTATTAATAGGGGGGCATGGGGAGAGGAATTAAAAACATCTTTGTTAACCATCTGTGTTTGAGTAACAGCAAGCTATACAGGCCCAAACATACAGTGTTACTCAGAGACCAGTAAGATGCCGAACTGCCAACAAGATATGAGCTTAACAACCATGTTGCTTAAGAGACTACAGCAAAGCTTAGAAATAAAACAGCTCTTGAATCCATAATCTTTAACTAGCATATATTGACATAAGCAGGAAGCCTGTATCACTGTCCAAACATGAACTATCTTCCTTGAACTCCCTTTTCTTCTGTTGCCCTTCTTACTGGTGCTGACAGAACAGGCAGACTTTCTAGCTATGACTGTGGGATTTTGGACTTTGCTGTTGACTGCATACAGACACATCTAGTCCTTAAGTGTGGACTTCATCCACAGCATTTCAGTACACATTTGATCAGTTTCACAGAATTTCCAACTTCTTGTTTATTGTTAACTGAGGATAGAGACATTCAGCTCACCTCCCTCACATTTCCTTCCTTACTGCTCAGAAGAAAGGTGTGAGCCTCTATTCCTGCAGACGTTCTTCCATGCAAGGTCCAAAACTCAGCACACGTAGATGCACATTGTTCTCTCCTACACAAACTTACTGAGTTTGAGTTCAAAATGTTCGTTGTACAACTGACTTGAGCAGCACCCACACTAAAGTGTATGTTCCAATGCTCTTCTGAGGGAAGATGGTCAAAAATACACTAACCTTAAGCCATTGAATAGCTGTTTAGATTTATCCAATAAGTAGCAAAAGTCTGTCACTGTTTTCCTCTCTGCTTGAGGAATATCATCTTCAGCTCCTCCTGATGACATGATTTCTTTTAGGGCAAACCCAGTCCTATGAAGAAGAAAATAGCCATATTATTCAAAAATTGAGGCCACTATGAACTCATCCTGATTAGATGCACGTACAGTTCCATGGGGATGGTAACAAAGAGCATGCAATTTCCCACAGGTTATTCTTCTCAACACTCATTAAAAATAACAGCTGAGAATCAAAGCGTGGGACTAATTATTGCACAATGCACTAGTTCACAGAGCAAAATTAAAAATAAAAGTGGTACAGGAGCCATAAAATAAAATAATTCTAAGAACTGTATTCACAAACACAAAACTGCCAACAAAAGGACTGTAACACAAACAGTGCTTGGGTTTCATACTTGGACAAAGAAATCCTCTCTAAATTTGCCTTTCTGCAGAGGTGTTTATCCTGCAGCCCTATTTAAAGGGCTCAGCCTGAGCTGTTTACATTTCATTTTCTTTTGTAACTGCTGAAAACTGTAGCTCACGAGTTCCTATTGCTAAAACATAGCAATTATAAACGGAATGCTAAAAAATACCCTGCTTCGTCTCCACTTCCTCATGACTGTTTAATTCCATGACTTGCGCTGCCCACAGTTATACCTGCAGATCTGTTTTTAATGTTCATATGAGCAAAATGTTATTTTGCACACAAATGACTGAACAAAACCCTAAGATATAACATATATAATACTGATATTGAGTAATTAAGGGATTATGAAAGCCTATAGAGGCAGAGGGGCTTTTAAAATGTTAGTTGAAACATACAAAGATATAAAATTTTGATCATCCAAAGGTGAGCTGCGGATTTCTCAGCAGCAGGAACAAAACATGCTCCTCTGAAAATGGCTGCCAGGTCCTTGGCTCTCCTGTGATCTCTACGAATTTCAGTGCAAGGTAAACATACTCCTATCTGGGCAAATGCAGAGCTTTTACATTCAGCAAGCTCTCTAGTGCTTCTGTTAAGCACTTCTAAGCAGCAAGTTTCCATTTGTTCAGAAATTCTGTTTGGATGCTATTTGCATAAATAATCACATACAGGTCCCAGCTGAAGCCAGGAAACAGCAAAGCTGACTCCTTACAGTCCTTTGAAAGTACCCAGAAGCATCTTTCATTGATTATCACAAAAAAAAAAACCCTTCATAATAACCAAACCGACTTCAAAAATACTTCCCTGAACAAACATTTCATGCCTACCAAATGCAGAATAAATTGGTAGTTTCCCTCAGCTTTTGGGGACAATTTAGAGAGCACATCCTGCCAAGCCAGCAGTTCCATCATCTCCCAGTTCAGGGAAGATGCAGCACTTTCACTTCTCTGCCACACACCCATGCCCATGCAGTGGAGCAGGAGTGGAAGAAGATGGGGCACACTGCCCAGTGAAAAGTTCCAGAAAAAGGTAGGAAGCATCTGATCCTTGTCAAGTAACTGCAATATGGGTGCCACACAGTCAAAGACAGTTCAAAACACACCAACCAGATGTTAAAAGCTGCTGGCATGAGCCTAGCAAGCAGGACATGAATACTGTGAGGCAGTGTGAAGCACCAGCTTGTGTATGAAATCTCCAAACATTTCCATTCACATGGCACGGAACAAACCACACAGAGTATTTAAAGCAACAACGTATGAGATCAGAGGGAACAGTGAAAGCTAAAAAATTATGTCAGAAGGAGCCAGGAGGTGATTATGGAATTTCAGGCAGAGGGACAATACCCCAGGTCCTGTGAGCTCTGCAGCAAGGGTGACCTAAATCCTGTGGTGAGGCCCGTGGATTCGGCAGCACTCCAGCGTGGCAGCCCAGGCACTCTAGAGAAGCTTCAAACACATTTTCAAACACAGAGGAGCTTGCTTAAATTGCAAAATATGTTTCACAGTCTATAACATGCCTTTCATTTAATGGTAAAGTCAATTCATTTTATGCTGCCCTTAAGTTGTACTGTCCAACTACCCCAACTGCTATTACCCATATATTCATGGTTATTTAAGCAGATGATGACCAACTTCCAGTGTTCCAGGGAAGGTTAACAAACTGGCACAACCAGCAGCACAAAGATAGTGAGAAACAAAAGCAAACTAGTATCAGTATTTGACATTGTAAAGCTCTATTACTGAACATGACCAGAGCAGTGGTTTAGGGATGCACTTGTATCACTAAGACACTGCAGCTCCAGCTGGGTGAGGGTGTGCATGGTGACTGAGGAGGAAGTAGAAGGGAAATCCTTCTGTTGCAAAAGGCAAAATTTTCACTGACCTCCTGCTAAAACTTCTAAGTTTGTTCATTATTTTAATTTCAATTAAAATACTCAGCAATGTGATATTGATACCAAAAGACTGAAATACAACTAATGGTAGTAAACTAAAAATCTCATTAGAGTCATTGCTGCCATGAAAACATCCCTGCCATTCCACATCCCAAGTACACCTTCTACTTGGTTCTAATCTGGATTCCCATATGTATTGCACATGATACAGAAGACTTGCATTTCAGTCCCAGAATAAAACACTCAAAGCATACTTCCATCAGCATGCTTTGAATTACACATTTAATGCTTATTCTAAAAGGGGCTTTGAACAGAACACTCTTCCAGAAACTCAAACAACTCTGCCCTGTAAAAATTGTATCTGCCAGCTTTTCAGACATGCTTAACCCCACTGCATCATTTATCAAACATTTTAATGGTATCCTTCCCATGCACCCAAAGAGTAAGACAAATGCAAAAATTCATCTCATTTTCTATTGATGCTTTTAGAGGGAAGGAAGTGACCAGAAGACACTTAATCTAAGACATCAGAATGGATGGAGAAGACTCAAGGTGCTTAGGAAAACTGGTTTCAATAGTACATGATAAATTAAACACAGAACCCTAATGTGCCCTCTTTGTTTCTGCATTATTTTATAATAAAACAGCTAAATCACAGTTAAAAGCAGAATGAAATGAAACTTTAGTTACTCCCACAATTATGATACTCTCTGGTTTTAATGACCCAAAGATGCAAGCACAACTGCCTGTGGGATAGAATGGATGCAACAGACATAACCCATCTGGGATGACAGAACAAGTATGCTCCAAATAATCTACTTTGGACAGTGGGAATGGATGAGCTCAAGTTTCACCCTCATACAGAATAATTAAAGTCATGTTCTAGCTCTGCACATACAGCACTCAGCAAAGAGGCATACTTCTAAACCATCCAGTGTATATGGCATAGTGGAGTGTCCTATTGAAAATCCTTAAAGGTTAAGCTTTAAAAGCACAAGTCCTGCTCAGAATGGACTGGTTTCTTCCTACATGTCAACCTCTTCATGACAATTATAAAATAACACCATACATAAAACACGTTATAAATATTTTGAAACTGAATCACATCATGGGCAAATAGAGTCTTCCTTCTAGGAAAAATGAAATGGGGGAAAAAATGAGTTAAGTCAAGAAATAAAAGCAGTAAAGAATTAAGTAGAATAGTAATAAACAAAGCAATATCCCCCTGCAAGATAACTTTAGAAAGCTGCCAGAAAGTAATTCTTCTACAGATCACAAATTTAAAGAAAAATTTTGGTTACAGACACAAGACAAGCACTGCTGCTACTTAAGCCCTGGTTTCACTCAGCCACAGCACATGCCTGGATATGATGGAAAGATGGAAAGAGAAGATGGAAAGAAAAAGGACAACAAGAAGGCATTAAATGAGAGGTGAAGCTGACTTTTCCAATGGACAGAGAAGGAAAATAAAATTAGTTATCCCATGCACTGCATTTGGCTTATCATGCTCCAGAGGAGGTGGTATTTGGTGTTGTACAAAGAAAGAACTACAATCACGAGCAGCTCAGGAAAGGAGGAGACCTTCCCTACACTAAAGACTGTTGTAATGCTGCAGCATTACAGACAGGAGAAAGAATTATTATTAGAAACAGCAAGTGGGCACAGCAAAGGGAGGAATATAGCTACTGACATAGCCCTTTCCTCAGGGACTGCTGAGCTCCAAATGAAAAATATAAATAAAATGCAACCAGTTCACATACACAATCTGGACCTCTCTTCTCTCTGATGCTAGAAGTAACCCCACAGATCTGTGCTTCTTCTGCAAACCAACGAGTCTCCTAGTTCTGACAGCCCAGCTGTACCAAAAAATATCACCTACTTAATTTTTGTTCTGATGTTTGATGCTTCTTGCTTTCTTCCCTACAAAAGAAACTGTTGGGCTGTTCTGCATGACATTTTTTAATTTTTTCTCAAGAAGCATGTTAAAAACACAACCTCCAGAGCCTGCAAAAGAAGGCACTGAATCTCTGATTTGAAAGACTGCTAAATTAAGCCAGAAAATGGTGACTTCCAGGATAATTTATTATTCTCTCAAAGATTTTTCCAACTCCTCAGGCCATACAAGGCAGAAAAAACTGTGCTAGCCCAGCACTGCATTTCACATGCCAGGTTCTTTCCAACCCACTTGCAGAATGCACAATCCCAGGTTTGCTTAGTACAATTTGTTAATAGGTTTCCCACATTCGTCCCATTGCAGCACCCAGGGTAGAGGAGCTCAGAGACACCCTGGAGGATGTCAAGACTATGCAGAGCAGTTGGATCTGGAAGGCAGCAGGAGGAGGGGTATGGGAAATGGATGAAGGTTTCATGATGCTAGCCACTATTTTTAAAGTTATGTGTCACTTACATCACACACGTTTCCACTTCCCTGTGGTTTGCTGTATTTTGGCTAAGGTTTTCCAGGCTCAGCTGGAAGGGAAGAAGAGTGCTGAAGTCAATGGCATGCACTCTGTGCTGGCCCTGCCCTGGGCCTCAGGCACACTTGTGAGCAGTGGGAGAGTGCTCTGGCTTGAGGGAAGAAAGCTGAGGAGGGAATTCAGGCACAGCTATGTTCAGTAACTGCAGGAGATGCACATCCCCTGAGCCAGCCACACTATAACCCATGTTCAGCTGCCTGGCAGAAGAGGGTGGTCATAACTTCACACCTGGCAGTACTACAGAAAGGTCCTGAACACCAGCAGGACAGAGTACAGGTGCTTCACATACATGATTTACACTCTACTTCAAAACCAGCAGAATTTACTCTTTAATTTTTAAACATTTATACTTTAAACTAATACTTTCAGAAAAAATTGTATAATTTTCTAATACCAGCACATCTTTCAGAAGGAGCTCGTCCAAAAAGCAGAAGTCACTCGTGTCATTAACAGGTGATTTCATGCACCTTACCAATACTGATCTCCAGGACGTTCCAGCCTTCCAAAGAAAACGTCTGGATGTTAAACATTCACACATATACACAGGAAAAAATGTATTACAATGTGGAGAACTGATCAATGTGACCCCGTGAAGCTTCTTGGCTAAAATTAGAATGAGAATCTGTATTTTATTTCAGGCTCCAGACACTTTGATTACCAAGCCTTCAGCTCCATCCTTTAAATAATCCATACACAGCAAGAGGACAGCAGATGCAAGTCTAACATAACAAGTCCAGGATAGTTAATGTTGGGGATGGGGACAGGAAGGAGAAGAAGAGCATTCTCATTTTTGGAAGAAATGTTCTTGGATTTTCCCCCAACTGAGACCTGAACTGCTCTCCACGGAAACCAACCATGGAAAATATGTTCCAATCTATCAGGATTTTAACGGTCTCAAACCTTGAGTTAAAAAGACCAGCTCTCTTTTCACTTTTCATCCTGATACATCTCCCACAGTATCACTGCCAAAAGGGGATATGATATAAAGCCAGATGCCCAGGTGGTATCTATTTCTTATTCACAAATTAATAACACAGATAAAACTAAGCTATTGATCATTCATCCCTGAAGCCTCGTACCATCATGTCTCAAATTGCTACCAAGAAACATCTGATATTGCCTTCATCAAGCAAGATGTCCACCTTTGCTCTGTTTGCCTCTCCTTTCTTCTACAGACTGGCATACATGCCTCTAGTGTTTTCCTCCAAAGCTGTACTGCATGTTTTGGGAAGACCATCTGTGCATTTCCATGTAGCCTGCTCGGAGTGCTGGCTCTGAATGATGAAATTAATTAGAACCCAAATTCATTCCTCCCACCAAATACCTAATTTTCCATTAAGACCCACTGCCCCAAAGTTCTATTAAAGAAGCACTGAAATAAATGCCCAACCAACCCCATACCCAGGAGCTGCTGGTGCCCACCCTGCAGGGGGACAGGCAGGGGACAGTGCTGGAGGCACACCACTGCTGTGTGCATGGCAGGGAAAAAGGGATTTCTGTCTTACTGCAAGGCTTTTAGTAGAAGCTGGAACTAAATACAGAGACTTCTCATCCCCAGCCACTGTTCACCTCAGGACACGGCTGCACTGCAGAGGCTGCAGCTCTCCCAGGGGTACCAAGCTCCTCTTACAGCTGGGCCAGGCACTGCAGGAGGATCTGCCAGCCCAGGCCAGGCTGGGGCAGGTCTGCAGTCCAGGAGAGCAGCACCCAGGGCCAGCTGCAGAACATCCAGATTGTTCTGAACCAGCTCTGCTCACTGCTGTAGAAATATGCACACAGAATGCACAATGAAAAGGACTTGGGCAGAGCCCAGGCTTTGGAGACATTTCTTCTTTGAACATCACATTAAAAAGTAACTTACATTTAAGTTAAGAAAGAGAAACATGGAGCTATGTTTTTGAGCTGATAACACTGGTCAAGCCGTGTTCTCTCTGCCTGGATGTTTGCTTATTTCAAAAAGGCAGGAAAGGCAGCATGAACCAAGAGGGTGAAAAATTATTTTGTAAACAAATTTCAGTGAGGCTGACTGAAAATCACCTGCAAATGCTACTCCAGCTGGAATTCACCAAGAAAGTATTTTTCCTATTATTTCAGTTTAACAAGTAACTTGCAGAAGTGTACTCTCTCTAAAGAGTAATTAAGAGGGAAGAATTTTTCTTTTAAATAATAAAAATATACAAGACTAAGAGAGCCTGTAGCAATCCTGGCTACACTGTACGAGTGCTTTAAAAATGCTTGAAAAAGACAAAAAGGAGGAAGCCTGACCGTGTATTTGTATAAACTTTGTTTCCTAAAAAGGGGAAAGAAAAAGGAGGGAACTATATAAGAGAAGAAGATAAAACCACACAGGCACAACTCTCCAGACACACACTGCTATAGCATTGCAGGCAATGTGCAGCAGCACCCTTTGTCATACAACTGAAAAGTTCAGAACTTTTCAGATTTGGTTTACAAATCTTTAGAAGCCCTTGCATTGCTCAAAGCACACCTGTCTGTACCCAGAAGTGCAGCTTTGCCATCTTTTCTCCCAGGACAAGGAACTGCTCATTAACATCACACTATGGAAACTGCATTGTCCTTTCTGCCTTCCACACTGAGAATCATCTAAACCACAACTTTCCAGCACTCTTCTGAACTATGGGCAGCCCCACTTCAAATACAAGAGGCATGGCATTACCATGGCCTTTTTCTATTACCTTCATAACACAGAACTTTTGCTTCTCTTCTTTATGTTTCTGCCACTGGCAATTTGTTCCACCTTTGTCCATCCTGCGTGCTCTGTGATCCCTTTCACCACAGTTCATAACCTTTTGTGCATAGGATGAACAAAGGGCAAAGGCTAAAAATGTCATCACAGTTGGGCCTCTGCTCTTCTACTGACTTAACTGGTTTGTTACAAAAAATGAGCTCAAGCTCAAAGTCAGGCAGAGGCAGAGTTTCTGGTTCACCAGCCCAAGAATCCCCAAAAGATGGTTCAGAAGCAATGTGGAAGAGGATGCAAGCGTTTCCTTGCATCCAAATTCAAATCATGAATCTGTAGTGGTACTTGTACACCACCTACATGGTACTCAGTAGTGATCTGCATTGTATGAAAGAGAAATAGAAAAAAGAACATCAGGCTAGCCCACTCTTGGCAGGGGTGGGAATGAAAGAAAGGAGATAGAAAAACACCATCAGCTGCTGCGGGCTGAGCTGTGTGTATTTACATTCACAAGCTAAACTATTTAGTGGTTTATTTACACACAATATTCTTGGAGCAGCTAAAATGGCAGTTGTATTTTATCTTGATTTTGTGCAAATGCACATGAGCCACAAAATCATAGAAGAGTCTGCAAATGAGCTATGACCCTTGTACATCTGGAAAAGCACATAAGCCACTGCAAGAAGGGAAAAAGTCTTTGGAAGGGCAGGCGCAAGGGTTGAAATGGATTAGTTATGACAAGACACCAAAATACAACCCTGGGACTCTAAAGCAACAATCAAGTCACAATACAACAGCTTATGCTGCAGGGATCACACTCCCCAGTACAACTCCTGTAGCCAAGCCACCCTTCAGCAAGGCACACGGGGGCCTCAGCTCTCCCCAGGCTGCCCCTCCATGTTAGAGTGAGGAGGGAATTGCAGTCAGCTCCATTTTATGCACATTTGATGGCAAAATGCCAACACAACTCTTGACTGAGCCAAATCTGGGCCCCCTTGAACTAAGCCATCACCTAAAGCAGGGCAGAAAAGCACATGGCTCTCGCAGTGTGAGCAGCCAAGTTCCTGAAAAGCAGCTGAGTTAAAAGATTTTTCGTCTCTTTCTTTCTTTACTCAGGAAACAACTGGTGTTTTAACTCTTTGGTGTACACTCGTTAATTTAAAACTGAATGGTTGCTATACAATGTAGCTTGATGTTCATGTGATAGAGAGACTTCTTCCTAACACGTCACATTATTTATTAGATGGCCAAATGGCAGCTCAGGACAGCATCCGATCCGGAGGGCAGCTGTCATCACACTCTGCATCTTGTCAGCATTCTCAGCCAAGGTGTCCATGGCTGCTTTCCAACTGGAACCTTACTCGGACAGAAGAGAATGCAGTACAAGCTGGGGAAAGCTTTTTACCCATTGGGTTCAGTCCTTCCCTCCAAGCCAGCACTTGGGGATCAGCTGTCAGCAAGCCTGGGAGTTGCACGGAGTGTCATGACTCTGGGAATTCACCCTCCTGAGCAGGAACTGCTTCTGGACTGTTCCTCTGCCACACAGCAGAGAAATCCCTCTGCTGACTTCTACTTTAATTATATTTTAAAAATTCAGCTGCTAGTCTGTGTTCCATTACAATAATAGCAATAATTAAAAATACTTCAAACGGCGAGTCCTCTAAACCTGCTGTTCCATCCAGGCTTTTTGGCATCACACACTTCCTTCCCTGACTGACATCCTCAGGGAGCCAGACTGATGGTTTTTCTATTCTATTCTGTTCCTCTTGCAGGGCTGTGCTGCACTCTCTCAACACATGTAAACTGCTAGGTAATATTTGTGTTGGCAACTAACTTACATATTTTATAGAAAGAGACCTCTGTTTGACCCTCCATGCAGCTCCCACACACAATTTGGTCCCCTCCTTCAAGCCATTTCCTTTTGCTGCAACACAGACCCCGTTCCGTACCTCTGTTTCCAGCCTGTTTAAAATCTACATATCCAGAGCTGAGCTTATGTGCTTAAGAGCCAAGCCTGCAAAATATCCTTATGCAAGAATACCAAAGAAAAGTATTATAAAACTTGCATGTACCCATCATTTTCCTTCTAAAAAGATTGTTCCAACTGAATGTTTCTATGAAACAAACTACAATAAGTTCTGCGAAAAAAAAGGCATCAACACACAGATTTCTGTGAGAAGATTTTGACAGATGTGCCATGTTTTGGGGGGCAGGGGTGAGGTTTTTTTAAATACAGGTAAATTTTAGTTACTTAGGCAGTAATATCACCTCAGAATAGACTTTCACACCAGAACCCTTCCTTGCCTAAGGCACATCATGCAGAATAAAAGATAAGCCAACACAGTAACACGTCCAGATGATCCAGTGATTTCCCATTATCCATTTATACTGTGGTAGTGTATCAACAACTCCATTTAAAGCCACCAGAGCTAAACCAGAATAAAAGTGATGCAAAAAGAGGCGAAATCTGGCTGGCACAGGGCAGGGCGAGCACAGCTGCAGTGAGAGCAAAGGACTGTGCAGTCACACCATGTGATGGGAGCAGTGCTGGCAGCAGAGGAGGAAAAGCTGCAGCCCCTGCCCACCCACCTTCTGAAAACTGTGCCTTCAGTGCAACAGCAGGAGCAACACAGTTTAATTTCCACGAACAATTATAAGCTTCTCTGCGTTTTGAATTGCTATTCTCCATTTTTCACTTCCCTCCATCAAATAGAACAGCAAAACAAATTAATAACAGTACAGAAAAACTATGTATTCCTCACACTGCTGAGCACTTTCAGCCTGCAGTCACTTGTAGGTGTAGTTTCTTAGTGAGCACGTTGAGGCAGAACACTGTGTTGCTGTCTGTCTCATTCTTACATGCAGTGCTCAGAGTGCTTAGCCTAACCAGTCTTTGTGATAAAATCTGCCAGTGTTTGTAAGGGACAGGGACTGACAACTGAATTTTGATGCTGTATTGTACCTCTATTTAAAGATTAAACAAAGATCAGCAAAATATTCCTTCTCTCCTGTTTTCATATTTCCTGTAGCAAATAACCCAGCCACCCGACTTGTGTATGTTACCTGTATTATTCTGGCAGTGCAGAACAATTGGAAAATTAATCTTTTTGCATCTTACTACATAATTCATTATTTCTTTAATTTAACATAAATTATGATCCGGTTTATCAAAACATCTTAAAAGACACTGACTTGCAACCCAAGCACCTTTTTGTCTGAGAGCCCAACCTGCAGTCAGGTGTCATGCTCCTCACTGGCTCCTTCCACAGTCTGAAGTTAACAACTGTTACACAACAGGGTTCACACAAGGTGAGAAGATGCACCGGGCAGTGACTGCATCTGCCAATTTCCACAGCAGGATCCATACCAGGGTGAAGGCTGCCACCCAGCACCACTTGCTGCCTCCAGGAATGGTGGGGAGTGCACGCATGCACGCAATATGTAACATTTTAGTCATATCTCTAACAGTGCTGCTTTGCATTAGATGAAAACTGTGGATTGCATTTAGAGCACTCTTGCAAAATGTAGCCATTTTTTATATTAAGGGAACCATTTTGCAGGTTGGAGGACTACAATTGCTTAGCCAAAACACAGCTTAAGCAAGCTTGGAACCTGGTTAACAAATGACAGAAGTGCAGCTTTGACAATTCAGATCCTGTTCTGTGGTGGGAGATTGGACCCAGACTCTGAAAACTTGCAGACTTGATCCTGAGTGTTTCACCTGGGGCAGACTTTAATTACTGAGATATTTAGAGCCAGTAACAGGAAATAAATTTTTAGAGGGTAACACAACAGAACAGTCATCCAGCTTCTATCCCGAAGGGCATTTCATATCACCTATTGTCCAAAAATATTTTCAGTCCAAAAGAAGAATTTGGTGACGAGGGAGGTGCCGAGATAAAACTCTAAAACCAGAACATATCCATGATGGTTCTGTCTAACAGCAACTGGAATATACAGCACTGCTCAGACAGCTCTTATAAAATCCAGCAGTGTTTCACCCCAAAGGCCTCCTCAGCTGATGCAGAAGTGCAGCAACCTGTCACCGCACAGCCCCCCGCAGCCCCCCAGCCGGCAGGCGGGATGGTAACACCAGGAATGGGGAAGTTCCAAAGGAGGGGCGGGTTTTTTAATTATTGCCGTGAGGTTGCGAATCAAGGCCTAAGCGGAGAACGTCTCACATCGTATTTCTGGTCTCCGTTAACGCCAGAGACAGCGGCGAGCACAGCTCCGTGCAGACACGCACAGGGCCTCGGCACAGCCCCCGCCATCGCTGTCCCCCGGCCCCGGGGCACAGGGCACGGACCCCCCGCTCGCTTCCCCCCGCGCCGCGGGGATGCTGCCCCTCCGCCGGGAGAGGATGCTCGGCCCGCCCCGCCCCGCACCTGCCGCCCGCTCCCGCCTCACCTGGGCTTCCTCTTGCGGGAGGGCTCCTCCGCTGGGCCTGGAGCTCTGCGGGAGCGAGACACCGGTGAGGGGCGAGACAGGAGCGAGGGGAGCTCCGCCGCCAGGCCTGCCCCAAGGCGCCCGCAGCCGCCGCTCCCGCCCGCCCTCGCCGCCCCGCCCGTGCCACCGCCCCGCCCGCGCCCCGCAGCCCGCCCGCGCCGCCGCTCCGCCCCCCGCACCTGGAGTCCGAGCCAGTGCGGGGCAGGCGCTGCCGGGCGGCTCCTCTCACCATCCGCGCCGCCTCCCACAGCTCCCGGGCACCGCCGCCAGCCCCGCGGCCAAGGCTCCGGCTGCGCGGAGCACGGCTGCCGCCTCACGCGAGTCTGGGCCAGCCTCGCCCCGCCCCCGCCGGCTCCTATTGGGGGAACACGCGGGCTAACGGCGAAGCGGCGCTCTGATTGGCGGGGGCGGACGTCAGTCAGGAGCCCCCGCCCACCCGCCCGCGGACGGCGGTGCACGGCGCGGCTGCCTGGATACGGCGGGAGGCGGCGAGCGGCGGCGCCACCCTGCGGGGAGGCCCGGCCCGGTGTGACCCGTCCCGCCCGGCCACCTGCGCGCACGGCCCTGCCCCTCTCCCAGCCCCGCTCCGTCGCGGTGGCCGCTGCCGCCCCGCCCGCCGTCACGTCCCCACCGCTGCCGCACCTCGGCCAGCGCGGGAACACCGGCTGAGTTCTGACAGGGCTCCGGCGGCTGAAAGAGAGGAGGGAGCGGCGGCGCCAGCAGCAGCCCCGAGCCGCCGCGGCGGAGCGACCCGCAGCAGCCCGCTCCCGAGGGGCCGGAGTCGCCGTGCCCCGGGGGCAGCTCCGCTTCCCGCCGCCTCCCGCCTCTCCTGACAGCGCCCGCGGCCGGTACCACCGCGCTGCCTGCGGGGGGGCGAGCAGTGCGCAGGTTCTTCCCCCGCGCAGTCGCACAGTGGTTCGCTCCGGCCGGCAGCACTCCCACGGTCCCGCGCGGCTTCCGTCCCTTCCGCCCCGACCCGCGCCGGTGCTGCCATCATGGTGAGCGTTCCGTCGCCTCCACCGCCGCAATCCGGCGGCATCCGCGCGGGTACCGGGCCGCCGCTCCTCCCGCCCCGGCGCTGTGGGACCGCGGTCTGGGGGGATGCGGGCGGGAGGAGATGCGGGGCGGGTGCGAGGGGAGGGCGGGGAGTGGGGGGCGGGCATCCCGGGACAGGCCGTGTCCCACCGGGGGCGCGGGGCTGACGGGCGGTCCGCTGCCCGCAGGCCAAGATCAAGGCCCGAGACCTGCGAGGGAAGAAGAAGGAGGAGCTGCTGAAGCAGTTGGACGATCTGAAGGTTGAGCTGTCGCAGCTCCGTGTGGCAAAGGTGACCGGCGGGGCCGCCTCCAAGCTCTCCAAGATGTAAGTGGGCTCCGGTCCGGCTCGGGGGGCGGCGGGGAGGCCGCGGGAGAGCACCCTGGGCCCTGAGCCCGAGAAGGTGGGGCCCGGGGGGGCGGTGGGAGCGCGGCCTGTAGCCGGGACCGGGTGGGCGCTGCGGCGCAGAGGGGTCTGCGAGGGGCGGTCGCAGTTTGTGTTGATTTAAAATTGGGGAAAAAAATGTGTGAAAGAAAAGTGAACATTTGTAGGCTTGAAAATCGTTTCGTGCCAGGCTTTGTGGCGATGTTAAGCCGGCGAATGCCGGAAGTTGTTTTTGTGTTGTCACAACGTGGTGCTCTGTAAGCGACCGTGTAGTGCGTGCAGGTTTTGTGTGTACCTGGTGTAAATCTGCGGGATTTGTGCTCTGAGCGATGCTTTGTTTCCCACCTGCAGACGTGTGGTGCGTAAATCCATTGCTAGAGTCCTAACTGTTATCAACCAGACTCAGAAGGAGAACTTGAGGAAGTTTTACAAGGTAAGGCCAAACATCTTGCACGGTGTTGTTTTCTTTTCCTCACCATCTTCAGATCCATAGTTTGTAGAATGGAAATAATTTTTAGGTTTTTACTTAGGAAACTAAAACTCAAGAAAAAATAATTTGGTTTATTTTAAAGTTCTGTAGTCACAGGGGTTTTTTAAATATTATTGCAAGACTACCTTGAATTCTGCAAGCTCAGTGTGAATCTGCTTTTGCCAGGCTCTATTTTCAACAGTGTCCTGGTTTGAGCCAGGATACAGCCAATTTTTTTGTTGGTTAAACTGTGATAAAGAAGTGTTGGGTAACTGGGGCTTGTAAGGTTAGGCATTATTCAAATCTTATTAGCCAAAGTAGTACAGGTGGTACAGAAGTTGGAATCAAAACATTTCCCACTTGAGGGAAGTTTGCTTAAACTTTTAGACATTTGATGGTCTCAACAAAAAGCAGCACTGAAAGCACTGCTGCTGATGTTCTTACAGGCACAGCATTGCTCCCTGACAGCCTCTCAAACTCAACTTGTCTCTTTTTGCAAATAGGGCAAAAAGTACAAACCTCTCGACCTGCGGCCCAAGAAGACTCGTGCCATGCGTCGCAGGTTGAATAAACATGAAGAAAATCTGAAGACCAGAAAACAGCAACGAAAGGAACGTCTGTACCCTGCCAGGAAATATGCCATCAAGGCATAAAGCTGCAGTGCACCCCAAGTTCTACATTGTATCAGCTGAGGGTGTGGCATTAAATAGAGTTTCCTTTGGAAGCTGTCAGTGGTGGTTTTGGGTTTTTTTCTAGTGGTGGTACAAAGGATTCATCAGCTTTATGAAGAGAAATGGGAGATCTGTCATGTTGTTTAAGCATTTATTGCTAAGTAAAATAACTTTTAGATTAGAATGTTTCTTTTTGAAGAACAGGCGAATGAGTACAGATCTGAGAGTGTGGTTCAACATCCCATTTTAAAAATATAACTTGAGATGGATTTTAAAGGGAAACTTTGCATGGATGTTTACAGTGTTTGATGTTCATCACTTAAAGGGCTTAAGAGTAAATATTTTGGTCTTGTGCCAGCATTTTGTTAAGGAGATGAGCTCATCTGTTGTGTTTTTAGTGGATTTCATTGAAACTGAAGGATTCTGCCAGCCTTTGTTTTGACTCTGCACCATCAGTCCCTTGCTCTGCAGATGCTGGAGGTGCTGGTGGTGGTTTGCTGGGCTGGGCTGAGCTGCCTGATCCTTCTCTGACCACCCTGCCTGGTGCTGCAGTGAGAGATGGCTGAGGGCTGCTGCAACCCCCTCCCCATGTTTGACTCTGTCCCCCATGGAGTTCTGTGTAACTTGGAGATGGAGCTGTGATTCCAAAGACCTTTTTTGGTTCTGATGTAAGGGCAGTGATCCTCAGTCAGAGCTGCAGCAGTCATGGTTTACGTTAGCATAGCTAACACATGCTAACATGAAAAATTCTCGTTAGGGAGTCTTTAAATTGGATCCAGATTCTGTTTAGGAAAAGGATCTTAATTCTGCTCGCTGAACTTAGCGTAGATCTGAAGAATTTTTAAGCCTTGAACAAGTTTTAACTGGAGAGAGATTTAATTATGTGCAGTAGAGTGAATTTCCCATATATTGAGCTGTCTGAGGGATAGCTTTACGATGATGCTAATGCTGGCTGTGTGGTGGCTTTGTTAGGAGCTTAGTGTGGGCCAGAACACGATCGGTTTGGCAGGAAAGGGACTGGGCCTGGCAGAGCTCTGGGCCCAGGGCCCCGTGGGGCCCAGGCTGCAGGAGCAGGGGGTGTTCTGCCTGACCTGGCTCCTTTGGCTTGCAGTGGGTCTCTGAATCCCCTGCAGTGCAGCAGCAGACTGCTCCCCAAAAGGTCCCTGCTGGTCACCCAGCACATGGGGACTCCCTGCAGCCCCACAGACTCCTGCCCAGGATCCCAGTGCCTGGCAGGGGAGGGAGGGCCAGGTCCTGTGCTGGGGATGGGACAGGCAGCACTGTCCTGCTTCACTCTCACACCATGCCTGGCTGCTCTGCAGGAGGGGCATTGTGTACCCTGTGCTCCTCGGCTGTGTCCAGGGAGTCTGATGGCTCTGCCAGCATTCCTGACATGGAAAACCAAACCCAGGTAACATTTCCCTGATGGCTGTCCAGAGCCTGCTCCTGGATGGCCATTTGTAAATTCCTGGCCCCGGCTGTGTGAGCCAGGAGTCAGTTGTCTGTCAGCAGGGACCATGAGCTGGGGGGGTGGTTTGGAAATAAAGATGGGGAGAAGGCAGATGCAGTGCAGAGCCTCAGAGGGCAGCACTGGAGTGTGCTGGAGGTGAAATGGCTGTCACCATCTATGGCCAGGAGGGCAGCACTACTTGGAGAGGATCGTGTCAGAAAATGCTGGGTCATGGTACAGATGACAGCATGCCATCAACTAACCAGTAACAAGAGTGGAAAAAAAAAAAAACACACACACAGTAATTACCAGGCACAAACCAGACACTGAACATCCAAAGAAAAGTCCCAGGTTTGGATTGCAGCATTTTGCCCAGAGAATACTCCTGCTGTGGTCACTGCAGGGACAAAACCACATGTCAAACTGATACCTTGGACCGTCCTGGAGTCACAGTTGGGCTTGGGTGGTGTTGGTATGTCTGCAGTTCTGCAAGGCACAGTTACAATGATGCAGTTACTTAGGCTGGAAGATTCCTTGATGTTTACTGCAGGTGCCTGCCCAGAGCGAGGCCACCTTTGGAGGTAAATGACTTCTCAAGTTTCTCATGGGGGTTGGTTACAATCTGTATTTCTAAAGCTTTTGCATACACCCTTGTAAACAGATCAAAACATGAGAACAGCTCAAGCACAGTGTGTGCACAGGCCACACCAGCTGTCCCAGGAGGCAAATGGGCTTCTGGTGTCTCAAGATTGAGGCACAAGATCTCCAGCTTTGCTGGTCTCCAAAGGTGGGGGGTGGCCAGAGGCAGAGCCCCTAGCAATTGGCATTGCTCCTGCCACATCCATGCTCCTGGAAGCAGCCACCCTGGGCACGTCCCAAGTGCCTTTGGCTGCATTGTGCCACCTGCTCCATGTGCCCAGGCAGAGGTGACCTCACAGAACAGCATGCAAGCACTGTCTGGCACATCTGGGTGACAACAACCCCCATGTTGTGAGTGCTCCACAGGGAAATGCCACATCCTGCTGGCCACGCAGGAGGCTGGGGTCTGCTCAGGGCAGCCCCTCACTCCCTGCCCTGAATGCCTCTTCTGTTGGCTGGGCTGGGGTAGGACTCATCCCCCCTCCTGCTGCTCCCATGAATAAGGGCAGTGTCTGGACACCCACACAGCCCCAGGGCCCTGCTCCTGTCCTGGGTCTCCTGGACAAAGGTGGCCCTTGGGTCTCAGGAAATGGGGGCACTGTGCCAGGGCTGGTGTCTGTGTGCTGGTGGCTCTGAGCTGGGGCTGGTGGCTCCCTGCCAGCCTGTGGGGTGGTAGAGAGCAGTGAGCAGAGTCCTGTCCTGGGGGTGCTGCCAGGGATGAGGTGTTTGCTGGATACACCCATCACCCCAGGGGCTGCCATGCCCTGCTGTGCTAGGGGCTGGGGTGGTTTGGAGATGGCAGTGAGGATCCTGGGAATGGATTTCTGTTCCCACTGGTGAATGAGTCAGCAGAGGCACCGCCAAGGCCCTTGATTCCCTCCCTTCCCTCTGGCTGCTGCTGCCCACCACTGCCTGGCCCTTCCCCACAGCTGCTCAGGGTGGGCTGCCCAGTTCCTGCAGCTCCTGCTCCTGCCTTACCCTGCAGCCCCTTCTCACCCCACAGCTCTCTGGAGACCAACCAGCAGCCCTGCAGCACCAGTGTCCTCCCACCAAACATGTCCCAGCACAGGTAGCCGAAGGGACAGGGACACAACGTGAGGGCTGCAGTGCTGGCACTGAGCCTCAGGCTCCCCAGAAAGAACCTGCAGACCACCAGGCTCTGCCCAGAGACTGCTGCCATGGCAGGCCAGAACATCCCAGGCACAGCCCTCTGCCCAGTCCCAGAGCCCAGCTGTGCCCAGGCAGCCATGCCCAGGAGGGACCCAGGCAGAGCAGCAGCCCCTGGCCCCAGGAGGCAGTTTCCAGCTGCTGGGAGCAGGGGGTCCATGCTGGGCCAAGCCTTCTGTGCCTGTCCCAGTCCAGCGATGGGACATTGAGAGATGCAGAAGCTCCCTGGTCCCAGGGCCAGGTTTGTGCCTCTGCTTCCCTAACGCAGGGTTTCTGTCAGCCCCTCGCAGCCCTGGAGTGCTGGGAAGGTGTGTGTGGATCCAGCAGCTCCTGCTGCTCACCCCACCGGCATTGTTTGGGTTGGGCGTCACTCACATCCTGAGCCCCCGCTGTGCTTCCAGCTGCAGCTTCATCACGGTTACAAGAGAAACAGCTTCCTGCTGCCAGCACAGCCATGGGGAAGCACTTGAGCAGGTTTGATGCTGAGCACCCTCACACCTTCCCAGGGGAGCTTTGCCTTCTGTGTCCTTCCCACCTCCCTGCTGGCCTTGGGTGCAATGAGCTGGCGGGTCTCAGCAGGGATGTGCCCATCCCGGTGAGGTGCTGCCCTATCAGCCACAGCTCGGGGACAGGGAGGGCAGAGATGTCCCAGAAGAGACCTTGGGCAGAGTGGTGCCAACACTGTCCTGCACAGCAGCTGTGCCAGGGAGCCATGGCACATCCCTAGGGAGTGGGAAATACCAACCCTCCCCAAGCAGCTGTACTGCCAGGGCTGTGCCCAGGCTTGCCGGCCCCAGGGACTGTGTGAAGGAAAGGGCAGAGCAATAAAAATAGATCCTTATGATGTTTGGTGCTCCTGGCTCCGGCTTGGAAGCATGTTTGCAATGTGGGCACAGCCCCAGGGCTCATTCCCACCTGCTGCCAGACACACATCGCCTCATTCCCTGGGTCAGCAGCCCCCAGAGGGAGGTAAGAATTGGAGGAAGAAGCCAATTCCCCCTTCAGATGCTCTGCACAGCTGGTCCCAGCCCTGCAGCCCCGGGGCCAGTGGCTCCCAGCTTCCCCTGGCCAGGGAGGGGCTGTGTGGCCATGGACAGCTGATGGTGTATCTCTTGTCCTGGAGATGGGCCCAGGTCCCTCCCGTGGGAGCAAACTGCAGCCGGGGGGGGTCCCAGCACTGAGAAGAAAGCAGCCAGGTCAGGGGGGAATTAGGGCTTCACTGCTCAGCTTCACCCAGGGGCCAGCTGCGCCCATGGAGGGTGTTTTTGGAGGGAGGGCACCAGCATCCACCCTCCCAGATGGCCTCAGTGCCCTCCCCTGAGTGCTGCATTGCTGTCACGGGGGCTTTGGGCACCACAGCCCCTCAGCATCTCTGCCTCAAGCTTCATTTGCCGCTTGCTGCTGAACTGAGAGATTTTAATCTTTTAATCACGTTATGAGCTGAGGTGGTGCCGGCCACGCACAGGAGGAATGTCTGGAAGTCAGCAGTGCCCAGCACAGCAGGAGCTCATCCTGCCCCCACCTGCATATCCCCATTGGGGACCCCTGTTCTCCTTCATCTGCATCATCCTGCCTGTGACAGAGACCTGTAGCAGCACCTGAGACTCAAGGCCAGGACCAGGCTTCAGAGACAATGGACTGGGACCATGGCCAGGAGCAGGACCAGGACAAGGACTGCTGGGTCTGGGGCTCCTGAGCCACATATCTGACACATGTCCCCTTGGGCAGCAGCAGTAGGGAAGGAGATTCCCACGTATTCCAGTGCCACCAAATCAAGCCAAAAGTACCACCATGTTGTCATGGAGATGGGCTGGTCAGGCTGCAGATGGGAAGCATCAGAGCAGGTGCTCAGAGACATTTCTATGGCCCTCACCTGAGGTGTGATCCCCTGACATAAAACATCAGAGAATGGGGATCAGAGGGACTTTAGATCAAGAAAACAGCATGGAGCAGTCAGGGGATCCGGGAGGTTTGAAGAACCCAGCACAATAACCCCCTCAGAAACAAAAGCCCCCTTGTTTTTGCTCACTGCTGGTGTTTTGGGGATGGGGAGCAGGGGGGCTGCTTCCCCAGGGCCCACGCCCCACCTCTCACAGAGCTGCAGCTTACAGCCTGTGCTGCCAAGAAACCTTCTGAGGCTGCAGACTGCTGCCAGCCTACTGTCCCGTGTTGCCTGTTGCCCCCATGTCACCCGTCCCCACCTGCCCCCAGCCCCATATCCAGGCAGAGCTGGTGCATGTGGCTGTGGGATTCAGAGGCAAGGCCAGGCAGCTCCGGGGGGGGGGGGGGGGGGGGGAAGGTATTTAATGAAACATCTGTCATGTGGGTGTAATTAAAGCTTCTCGTTATCACAGCGTTAGGGGCAGCGAGGGGCGTGCTCCCAGAGGGGTGCTTTTGCAGGAGGCCCCATGGCTGCAATTAAGTAACCCCCCAGACATGTGGGTTTAATTACCCCCTTCACCCTGTTTTCTTCCCGGGGGGATCGGCAGGGCACCCGCAGCTCAGCCTGGCGCAGCGAGGCAGCATGGAGCCACCGCAGCCCCTGCCGAAGATCAACAAAGCCCTGGAATTAGAGATGTGCTGGGAGTTTACTTTACCGCTAAAAAATGTCAGAAATCCGTATTGTTTGGACAGGGATTTGCTGGGGATGGCTAGATAAAAGCTTGGCAGGGAGCCAGCCGGGGGGGAGGAAAGTCAGTCATGTCCTTTCTTGTGGAGGGGACTTTTGGCCAAGTAAGGGATGCTCCACAGCCCCCGGCACGGGGACTCTGGGGGCAGACGGTGTCTTTGTGAGTCAGAGCAAGACCTGAGAAGGGGCTGCCAGGCTGCCCAGTGATCCCTTCAGGTCTTTGCGATAGGAACCATTTCAGCCGTGTTGGCACAAGGAGCCCGGTCACAGCCCGACGGGACACCCGGCTGGCAGGCAGGGCTAGCGGTGCCGAGGGGTGGTTGCCCTGGCACGTACTGCCTGGAGCAGGAGGAGATGGAGGCGGGGGCTGCTCTTGCCCCCCGGCCCTCCCAGCAGCTCCACGCTTGCCAAATCCTGCAGGAGCAGGGCTGCTGCTCCGGCCGTGCCCACGCTCAGCTGCTCTCCTGTCGTCCCCGCAGAGGGGCTCAGCTCACACCACAACACTCCGAACGCACTTTTTCCCCAGGACCTGCAGGGTTTGCCCCACCAGGTCTGTTCCCGAGACCCACCCGCCCCTCCCTGCCCGGCTGCGAGAGAAACGACGGCGCAGCAGCCCCCTGACTCATGTTACATTTTTTTTAATACTGTTCACGTCTAAAATGACCAAAACCAAGCCAAGCGCTCCGGGACCCTTGCCCGGCCACAGGCGAGGAACAGGAGGGCTGCGGGTCCCCGGTGCGGGATGCAGGCAGGGAACCTCGGCTCTGCGCCCGCTGCCAGGAGAGGGACCTCCGCGCGGCTCCGGTGAATGCAATTTAAATAATAAGCTAATGAGCGGCAAAAGCAAAGGCATCTTAATCACGTCTCCTAAAATAGCCATAGCAGCTGCTGCTCCTGCCCCGGCAGTGTGGGGGCCCTGCCTGCCCGCGGGGGAAGGGGTAGGCGAGGGCCCGGGCAGCCGGCACTGCTCTGCCGGTACCCGCACCGCTGGCAGCGGGCAGCGCGGGGTGCGGGGTGCGCGGTGCGGGCTCGGTGCGGTGCGGTGGCGTGGGGTGGGGTGGGCGCTGCCGTGTGGCCGACAGCACAGACCCGGCTGCCTCCCGGTGCTGCAGGAACGCGGATCTCTCCCGCATCCCCAGGAAGGCAACACCGGTCGAGCTGTCGGCCGTGGGGCAGCTCCGCGGGCCCAGAAGCCACGCTGTCATGGGGGGGTCGGTGCCTATCTGCACCCTCTGCCCCACAGTGTGGCAGGTGCAGTGCAGGTGCAGCAGATAGGGGCGGTTTGGGGTGAAAGCCACAGCCCTGGTCCAGTCGGGGTGCCAGGGCCAGGCTGTGTCAGGGAGTCTCGGCTGGGGAGTGGGAGTAGGGATGCAGCTGGGATCCGGCCCAGTGCTCACACCACGAAGTGGAGCCCATAGGTCATCTGATGGCCGTTGTCCCAGGCGTAGAGCACCTTCTCCTTGGGGTTGTAATCGACCTGTGTGGTGAAGGCATACTGGTTGAGGAAGGGCAGCCGGAGCTCTGCCTCTGTGTCTGTGTGTGTGTCGAAGGCATAGGAGATCTGCCCTTCCTTCTGGTTGTAGGTGTCCACAGCGTAGAGGATGCCACAGATGATGAAGCAGTTCCCGTAGGCATTGCGCTTCAGCCCCGTCTTCCAGGTGGTCTCCCTGCGCACCGAGAGGTCCCCAGGGTCGAGTCGGCTCAGGACGATCACCTCCTGCTGTGAGTAGTCGTAGTCCACAGAGGGGTAGATGACCCAGAGCCCACTCTCATCCACAGCAAAGTCAATGTCTGAATGGCCTTTCCACTTCCAGGGTGTTGTGTCCTCGTACACCACATCATGGAGCAGTGCCCAGCCTGCTACGTACCGCTCCTTCAGGTCATACTTAATGATGTTCTTGGTGAAGGCACGGTTGTAGTAAAAGGCACCCTTGTATACCACATGCCCCGTGCCAATCCAGTTGTAAGGCAGCTTGTAGAGGTTGCTCCAGCGGCCTGTGAGCAGATGGGAGAGCTGTTGGGACCCCTCACAGCACTGAGGTCCCATGAATAATGGCTTAAGCATGCTGGTAGGGACAAGGGACTTCTGCCCTCACCACTGCCCCATGGGTGCTGCAGGTCCCCACCAGTTGCCCACCACCCCAGGGCCTGGCACAGCTGGTACAAAGCACCCACCCAGGAGGATCCGGAGTTCCTCAACCTTTCCGCCACCTGCCCTCACCCTGCTTGAAGTTGTCAAGGCTCCTGAACTCCACCAGGCTGTTGCCATAGTAGTAGTTGGTGACATAGATGCGGTCATCCTTGGCAGCAGGATCCTTCATCCAGGCCCCTTCATTGCGCCCATAGCTGTGGTGCTCTGTGGGGGGCTCCACCGACTTGATGGTGCCTTCACACTCCACCTCCTTTACTGGGTACAGAGTAAGAGGAGGAGGAAGGCTTACTCCTGCCCCAGGCAGCCTTCCTCTGCCTGTGGCAGGGAAGTCCTTTGCCATGGCAGGGCAATTGCTGGCCTAGCCAGGCACAAGTGCTGGAACCACCAGGGTGGGTGTCCCCTCCCAGCCCCATGCTCACCCACCTCTGTTTGGCGTTTCGGGGCTCATGGTACTGTCAGCCCCCTGCTCAGGGGGGGTGTTGTGGACAGTGGTGCGGGGGGCCACGGCAGTGCTGGCGATGACCATGGTGCTGGGCACGGTGGTCTCTGCCTTCACGACAGCCTGGGCTGGGGTCCCTTTAGCCAGGGGGGCTGGGGGGCCCTTCTCCTCCTGCTGCTCTGGCACAGCTGCCCCCCTTGCAGGGATCTCTGTGGGGGATGAGCCAGGGGAATGGTGCATTGGCAGGGGCAGCCCCTGGTCCTCTGCCCTGCCAAGCAACACCATAGCAGGAAGGGACCCCAAGCCCCCCAAGCCCCTGGTCCATCCCAGGGACTCACCACGGCTGCTGGCTGGCCCCTCGGCCCCCGCCTGCCCAGCCTTGTAGTAAGTGATGCCCCGAACCACAGTTTGCTGGTACACCGATGGCTTGGGCTTCGGGGTGGTCTGTGCTCCCCCCCTGGCCTTCAGGTTATCCTTCTTTGGCTTCTCAGGCTTCAGCTGCTTCTCTTTGGGTGCTCGGGGGGCTGCCACCCTGTCCCCCAGCACCTTGCGGGTGCTGGGGTACCGTCCTGCCTCCTTCTCTGGGCTGCCTGCTGTGTCCTGGGGGGCACAGCCTGATCAGACCCCTTCCCCTCCCTCCCATCCCACTGCCATGCCAAGCAGGGGATCAGACACCAGCCCAGTACTTCCCAATGTGAGGCCACAAGCCCCAGAAGGTCAGTGGCAGTGGCCACTGAGGGGTACCTGTGCCTTGCTCTCAGGGACAGCAGCAGCATCCTTCTGCAGCAGCTGGTAGCCCAGGTTGGAGATCTCCTTCTTGATGCTGATCATGATGTCAGAGTAGTTCTCGTAGCGTCTCATCTGGTCAGTGAGGCGCATGACACTCTCCTTCATGAAGTCATTCTCCCTGCTCAGGTTGGTCTTGATTGTCTGGAGGAGAGAAGAGGTGTGAAGCCCCGCTCAGGGAGCTCACAGTACCCCCCCAGATGGTCCCAACCAGCCAAGACAGGGCAGGCTGCAGGGATGGTGTCTGCTGGAGCTCACTCACCTCCTCCAGTGTGTTCATCTGGGTCACCACCTTGCTGATGTAGGAATGCACCTTCATCAGGTCCATGCTGTAAAGTGTTCCTTCCAGCAGGTCCACCATGGACTGCAGCTGCAGAGGGAGAGCAGGGCTGGGACATGGGGCATGGGGAGGGGGTCTCTGTCCCCCCTGGTCCCTCCACACTTGCAGATACCTTGAAAAGCTCGGGGGCCTGCTTCTTCAGCTTCTCCATCTTCCACTCATTCTCACAGGGGTTGAGCGAGGAGGGGGGGGGCGGTGCAGGAGCACTTGCAGTCAGCCCCTGAGCTCACCGTCTCCACCGTGTAGAAGTCCTCCACCCGCACGCTGCCGCTGCGGAGGCGGCTGCAGGCGTCCTTGCTGAGTGGCCGCAGGATGCACTTGCAGCGGCAGTCGGAACCCTCTGAGGTCATCCGGACCTGGTCCACCTCACCCAGTGCCTGTGGGGACACATGGTGGCAGCTGGTACCCCACCTGGGTGCCCCAGGGGCCCTGCTGACCCCAGACAGCCATTACAGCCGACGTCCCCTCTGCTGCATGCCCACCACCCCTGAGCTCCTGGCCATGCTCTGAGGAGTGTGGGGCGTTGTCTGGCCCAGAGCACCTTGTCCCAGCACCCTGAACCTTTGTGGTGGTGACAAAACCCAGGCAGCCGCTCAGCCCTGTGGCCATTAGAGTGTTTTGTGCCGCAGGTCCCATTTCTGTGGCTGTTTCCCTGCCACCAGCAAGACCTATGTGAGCAGGGATGGTGGTGAGGAGACCCAGGAACTAGTCTGTCCCCCCACAGCCCTGAGCCCACACAGGGTCCCTTGTTCATGGTGACACGCAGGGGTGAGCTCAGCCCCTCCAGACTCCCACAATGGCCCAGGGCACACACTCAAGGACTCCCTTGTTTCCACACACGGCCCTGACTCATGCTACAGGGCCCAGGGTGCTTTCCAGCTGTTTTCTGCATATTCCCCCTGCATTGTGCTGGGAAACAAGGCAGTGTTGAGGAGCTGTGTCCCTCTTCCCCTCCCTGTCACCAGCTGTTCCCCTGTGGGCTCTGGCAGGGAGCATGGCCAGGTTGCTCACGGTGTGGGGATGTGCCTGCTTCGAGCACCCGGAGTGTGGGAGAACTGAGAGCAGCAGCACAGTGACCCTGGAGAGGCTTCTGACACACCCTGGGAAACAGAATGGTGGCACAGCTGGGAAATGATCTCAGCTCTGGCTCTCCCACCCTCCTTGGAGCACAGCGTGGTGTGGAAAAGGGCAGAGACCCACAGGATGATGTCCTGCCTGTAGGCAGCACCCTCAGCTGTGCAGGCTGCATCCTCTCACTGGGATGATGTGCTTGTGGCTCCGGGCAGTGGCTTTGCCCGAGAGCTGCCGCCCCAGCAGGATCCCCTCACAGCCAGGGCAGGAGCTTCCCTTCCTAAAGGGCAGCAAAACCTCCTGCATTTTGCGTTTCAAAAAAATCCTCTTTCTTTCAGGTCCCGCTGGCTGGAAGGAAAACACCCGGTGGCCCAGAGGGCTGTAAATCCAAGAGGATCTAATCAAGGTCTCGGCAGGGAGCAGCAGAGCAAGGAGAGGGATGCCCCGCAGACACCACCTCTCCAGCTCTCGTGCCCTCCTGGGCCCCCTGACCTCCCCACGGCCATGCCGGTGCCTGTGCAAACAGGCAGGACGATTCCCAGCACGGGGTGAGCTGCCGCCTGCTCTGCACACAGCCAGGCCAACTCCATCCCTCCATGTGCATGGTGCTGCTCGAGGTCCTGCTGTGCACATCCATCCCTGTGGGAGCCCTTCACAAGGTCCTGGTGTGTCCCAGAGCAGTCCCACTGAATTCCCAGCCAGGGTCCTCTATTCCCATTAACAACCCGGTAAAGCCCTACGGGTCCTGCTGTGCCCTGAGCAGCCCCAGCAGTGGCTGCTTACACGCAGCAGTGCATGGGGGGCCCAGGAAACGGGAGGTGGGGGTGTCCTCCACAGCATGAAGAGGCAACCTGTTGCTCAGAGACCCTCTGGTTGAAGCCATGTATCTCCTGTGTCTCAAGAACAGCCCCTGGCTGGGCAGGCAGCCAGTGGCCCAGGGCCCTGGCATCCGCTTTTGTCTCACGGATGAGCTGCTGCTCAGCAAAATCCGATCCTCGAGTCGAGGTTCCAGTGGACCCTGGGTTCCAGGGGGAGAGCAGCTGCCCCTTCCCGGGTGCACCTCGCTGCGCATGATCCAGGGCAGCCGCCTGCCTTCACGTGGGGTAGTAACATTAAACCTCGTTCTGCCTTTTGAGCAGCTTCCTTAAGCAGGGTCTGTTTATACGGAAAAGGCTATAAACAAGGAAGTCTTAAAAAAAAGGACGGTGCGCAGTCAGTTCTGTGAGGGTCATCCCACCTCCCTGCTTGAGATGCTGGGTGATGCTTGCCTGGGTGCTCTTCCCCAGTCTGTGCCTGGCCCTGTCCAAATTCTTGTGCCCCTTCGCCCCAGTGGGACCCACTCCCCAATGGTGTGTGGGTGGCTGGGGATGTGGGAAGCATGAGGCAGCCCCGGCTGAAGGCTGGCATGCTGCACTGGTGGCTTAGGGACAAAAACTAACATCTCTCCAAGAAACCTTCGTGGGGCTGCTGCGGCCTCCCAGAGTCTTGGGTGGTTCTTTCCCTGAACCCTTCTGCTTGTTGCATACCCCAGCCTAGGGTGCAGGCAAGCGGCTGCTGCTCCTCCTCCAGAGCTGGGTCCCTTCTCCACAGTGGGATAGAGCACCCATGGTTGGCATGGGCGCAGCTTCCCTGCTCTTTGCTGAGGGTTTCCTCACTCCCAGGTTTTTACGAGCTGAGTAATTTTCCCAGAGCTGCCTGGTTCTGGGATCTCTTGCGAGAACATCCATGTGAGCAGGAAGCTTGTGCCATTATTTGGAGAAAGCGGGACCTTTGACAATGAACCTTGGCAAGCTTTTAGGCTGTCCTTTGACTGCTGCCAGAGGACTCGTTTAGGAGGAAAACACGCTGTGTTGATAAGCATGCTGCTGCACTGCGTGCCTCTTGCACAGCTGCTGGGAGGCATGTCCCCATCACGGGAGAGAAACTGCGCACCCTCCTCTTCCTTCTCCTCCCCAGCTTGGCACAAGGTGTGAAACACATTCTGCAGCCGGGGAGCTGGGGCAGAGCCGGGCTGTAGCTGATGGTGGCCAGGCCCCGGGCGCTGGCACTGCTCGGGTGTCCTATGTTGGTCACGGGGACACAACCATGCAAGACATTTGTGCGGCAAGGGAATGCCCACCGATGGGATCTGATCCAAACTTCAAGAACTGAAAAAATACTTTTCAAGTACAGTGGGCAGCACCTGCTGCTGATCCCGAAGCGCTCTGGACACCACTCCCAAGCCAACTGCTTCATCTCATTCCACCAAATAACTTGGAAAATCTTGGCTTTGTTCATTGTAGCATCAGCTCCCTTCCTACTTGGGGGCTACTCCCCTCCCCCTAGCCGATGTCCCGGCCCGGCTGCGGGTCAACAGACCCCTTCGGATTAAGGCGAGGGGCTGGCTCCCACAAAGCCTTGTCCGGGCTGTTCTCTCTGCCACAGACACGCTAATTGCAGAGCTCAGCACCGCACCTTGGGCACCTTCCAACCCCCCAGCACGCTCACAGCCCAGCACACCCCCTCCGCCGAGACCCTCACCGCGCAAGGAGCACACCGCACCGGCCTCCCCGGGAACATCCCACACTCCTGACTCCCCGTCCCCCCACCCTGGCTTCCCGTGTAGGGGACGGCCAGTGCCTGAGCCCGGTCTTGCCCAGCGGCGCTTGCCGGGGCATCGATGCCCCAAAATCTGCAGGAAAACCCCGGCCCGCGGACGCGGGTCCCAGATCCCAGCGCAGGTTGCTGGGACGGAGCCAGCCCGCTCTGCCCGCGGGGTATCGGGGCAGCTCCGGGCGGCTGGAGGCGGGAGCGCCCCCGCTCCGCCTTGGGACTCTCCCGGAGCCCGTCCGCTGCCGCCGGGGCCACCGGACCGGCCCCGCCGGCCCCAAAGGAGCCGACCCCGACGGCAGGGAGCAAGGGGTGTACCCGCACGCTCCAGAGCTCCGGTGGTGGCGCGGCGGGTGGGCACACCCTGGCTCCGATCCCAGCCCCGGTGCCGGTGCCGGTGCGGCCGGTCTTACCGTAGCGGCGCCGCGCGCCGCGGCCAGCGCCGGGAGCAGCAGCGCCGGGAGCAGAAGCGCCCGCATGGCGAGAGCGGCGCCGAGCGCCCGCACCGAGCGCCCGCTCCGCCCGTCCCGGCCCGTCCCGGCGGGGAGGAGCCGCCCGTCCCGCCCGCTCGTCCTGCCCCGCCCCGTCCCGCCGGCGACACCGGCCCCAGCAGCGGCGCCGCTGCGGCGGGGGCGGTGCGGTCCCGCCCGGGCGGAGCTGCCTGGGGCGGTGCGGGCTTTCCCCGCTCTCCGGTACCCCGGGACGCTCATTTCCCCGTACCGGGGCTGCCCGCTCCCTCCGTGCTGCACGGTGCCGCTTTCCCGGGATGCCCGATCCCTTCCCCTGTCGAGGTGGGATTCTCGGGCGCACCCGTCCGCTCCCTCCCGCGGTCTGCCCGGTGCCGCGCCGGGGCCGCCCCTCCTTCCCGCCCCGTCCCTTATGTGCGAGCCCGGGGGTGTCCGGGCGCGACCTCACTGCCTGCGCGAAGCCCACCGGGGCGGTGCCCCCAGGACCGGGCCCACCGGACCGCCCGCGGGGCGGGGCCGGGCGGGGGGCGGCCCCGCGGGTACATCCGGGCGGTGCGGTCGGACTACGCTTCCCGCCGTGCCCCGCGGGAGGGCGGGGCGGCCCGGCTCGGCTCGGCCCGGCCCGAGCGCGGCGCCCGCAGCGGCGGCTCTGGCTGTCAGCAGCGCCCGGAGCGGCCATGGGGCAGCGCGGCCGCCGGGGCCCCTGAGACCCGCCGCGCCCCGGCCCGGCGCGGCCCCGGCGCCGCCATGGAGCTGGAGCCGCCCGCCGAGCTCCCGGAGCCCCGCGCCGCCGCCAAGGGGCCGCCCCGCAACGGTAAGTGGAACGCGGGGAGGGGTCCGGCCCGTTGCGGGCTCCCCTCGGGGTCGGTAACGCGGCGGGGCGGGTAACGCAGCGGGGCGCGGTGCCGAGGGCTCCGCGGGCCGCCCTTCGGTAGCGCCCCGGGTGCGGTGGCGGGGCGGGGGGTCCCGTCGGCCGCAACTTTCCGCCGTGGTGGGGCACAACAAAGGGCCGCGGCGGCAACGCGTGCTGCCCGCTGACAGGGTCCCGCCGCTCCGGAGAGGCGGGGGTGGGGGGTGGGTGGGCTGCGGTCTCCGCTTGTGCCGGGCGCCCGTCCGCAACACCGCCGCTCCCTGCCCGTTTTCCCCCAAACCGGGTCCGCGGTCCCATCTGAAGCCTCTGCCTGGCTGCGGGGCCACCCCCATCCCGCCGGGCTCCCCGCACCGCCCTTCCCGGGTCTCGGTGCGCTCGGCTCGGGTCAGCGATGGCTGCGGGATGGGTGCGGGAGCGGGGCCGCGCTGCAGCGCTGCCGGGGGTGTTTATGGGCACCATTTGGAGGCTGTTACCCCGCCGGTATGCAAATGCTGCATCTGCACTTGAATGTCCCTGCCAATTTTTATGGTTTACAATTGCATTTTACCATCTGAAGGTGCTTTTTTCCTACAAAGCATTCGTTCAGACAAAAGGGGCTCCTTATCGGGCAGCATCGCTGGCATTTCCCAGATACCAGCCCCA
Source organism: Phaethornis superciliosus (assembly GCA_023637945.1). Lineage (NCBI taxonomy): Eukaryota > Metazoa > Chordata > Aves > Apodiformes > Trochilidae > Phaethornis > Phaethornis superciliosus. The sequence continues at coordinate 2,516,715 of JAJQWJ010000022.1, read as the reverse complement.
CCAAAACACACAGTGCTGGCAGCCCCAGAAACGGGCATTTCTGTCATTGCCCTGAAACGTACCGCTGAAGTCCGTCCCTTTGTGAAGCTGCTAGAAGCATTTTATTTCTCTCACAATTAGATGGTACTTCTCATCCTTTAACGATTTTAGAACTTTCTGACTTCAATTTGGGAAGTGTCTGTTCCTTTGCCATCCCTGGTAACGCAGCAGCATTAGTGCTTTGTCTGCATTTACTGTTTTTCCCACAATAATGTGGAAGTTTTGGGGGGGATATTTTTTGGTTAACTGGATGAGTTTGAAGAGTTCTTTGCGTGGCTTACAGTTTTTTCATGTGATATGTGTACCTGTGGCTGCAGTTAGTCTTTTGAATGGATGATGTAACAACCTTTTACTACTTTGCCTGAAAAAAATGTGAAATAGGGGCACAGTGTTGAGACACTGCTTGACCTTCAGTCTTTCTAAAGCCTACAGCAGCCAGGGGAGGAGCCTCAGAGATTGGCTTGTTACTACTTTGTTGGCTTATAAAATACCTGCAAAAATAGTAATGGAAAATTAAGAGCCTTGAAATTGCTTCAAGGAAAATTTGTAGTGTGTTTGGCTCTATGAGGTACGGCATCTTCACAGCTTGTGAAAGCAGTTGAAGTTTTATGCAAGGAGATATATAGATACATATATAAAAGTAGGCTTATAGTCTTGGTGGCTATGTTAAAATCATTAATGAACTTAAGCTCTGCACGTGGCTTCTGTGCTAACCCTAAGTAAACTCCCACAAGTTTATTGGCACCTTCAGTGAAAGAAGCCTCAGGATCACTCTGAAATGTGGTTACAGGATTTCATTTCAGCAGTTACAGGGAATTACAGCCTCATTATTTGCAGGGGCATTTGACATCCTTAGAGTACAAGATGATGGCTGTTCTTTACTGATTTGAGTACATCCCAGTCCATGTAAGAAGCATGTGTTATCATTGCACAAATAAATATCATGGAGTAAAGTGAATTTTTTGTAAAAATCACATAATTAGGGCATTTACTTTTCCAGTGCTACTAACAATGATTTCCAAGAGGGTCCTAATAAAGACCAGCTCCCCTATAGTTTCAGTGACATGTTTTTCTTTCTGAATGGAACATGATGCTTTTCACACTGTTTTAATCACTTCATGTTTTAGCTAAAATAGCGGTAAAGAAGGTTATCTAGAATTAAGGTAACTTTGGAAACTTTGTGTGGACAGGGTCTTGGAAACCTTTTAGTATCAGGAGATTACTTGAATTTTGTGTTCCCTTAAAATTACTGGAGTTTAAGATAGGTAAATTACTGATATAGATGAATTTCATAGCAGAGAGCAGAGGAAGGTTGTAGGAGCACAGAGAATAAAATATTTTTTTTTAAAGCAAAACCCCACTGCTTGCATCCCTTGCCTTTCCACAATGCTCCCAAACTTTACCGGTGCACACTGACATTTTTAGTGGTCCTTTATGCTTGGTTGCTTTGCATCTGATCAGATAAGCCTTTGCTTAACAAAGACTATTTCATTGATACAGTTAGGTCTTAGTTTACTTGCTGTAAACTTTTCTTTGAAGACATAGGAAGAAAACCAGATCAAGTTGCTGAATGGCAATGCTGCTGAAGTCAAATGTCTCCAAATAAACAAGAAGCTACAGTGCTATTTTGTCTCAGTATTGGCTTGTTGAATGTAGATGGCTCTGGCTTTTGTAAATAATAATAGATAATTATAAGTAATAGAATTCTGAGCTTTGGGTCTGTGATGAGAAGTAAGACTTGTAGGAAGAGCTGAATTCCTTTCTTATTTGATTTGATGGTAAGATGGAAAAATACTTCTTGTAAAGTTGGAATTTGGTATTGATGGCTTCTGTAGATCATTAATCAGGAAAATGGGTTTATGCATGCCTTTTTGTACTAAAAACGGGGCTAGCAATGTGTGTTCAGCAGATGCAGAGTGTGTTGTGACACTTCAGCAACAGCATTTTTTCCCCACTCTGCTATAAAGCAGTATAGGGGTACTACTGTATTATACAAAACGAAGGAACTTTTCTATCTAGGAGTTGATTTCTTGACAGTTCTTTTCAGTTCGGCAGCAATAGAAATTTTTGTGTCCTGTCTCTGGCAAGTTTTGTGATATCTTTTTTTGGTGGGGGGAATATGTGAGCGGTTTATTAAATTACTGTTCAACTCTTACAGGGTGGTAGCTTTGAACAAATGCATTTACACTGGCATTTTCTGAGAATGAGAGCACAGTTTACCCTGTTGATAAACTGCCTGTTTAAATAAAGCCTTCAGCAGTGTAATCTGGTAATTCTAATTAAGTCATTTACATACAGAATTGGCCCAGGGTTTCATCAGATGGTTGCTGTTGAGCTGAAATGCATTCTTTCCCTCCAGCTGTATTAAACCAGCCTTTTGATCCTTTCCTTTTTTTTTAGCCCCTAAGCTGGCGTGGTGATCACTTTGCAGAGTTAATTGAGAAAGGGAAGTTGAGGGACAAGAGGACCCTTCGAGATTTAGCTTTTGTCTTAATTATTACAGTTCTAATTACCTAATTAGAAGACTTCGATCTTTTACATGTTGATAAAAATGATTCTGTACAGGTTTTTTACAAAGAGGAAAATACAGCACCAATAGACTTGCTTTGGTGAAGTTCTTTATTGGTAATTGGTTATCAGTGACTTATGGGGAAAGAGCAGTGTGGAGCTGGAGTATCCTCCTGCTTTTCCAGCTCTTTGATAAGGAGGCTTCCTTTACAAAGGGTCCTTCAGAGAGCAGAAGTCTACCTCCCCTTGCCTAATCCTCCCAGTTGCTCGTATAGGTGGTGAAATTTAAACTTAGAGAAGTTGGCAATAGGTACTAAGATTTATTCCTGAGTACATTGTTCCTTTAGGTGTCTGTGTGTGCTTTCTCCTGGAGACTCTGTCCTGTGCCTGCTCTATCACCAGCTGTACAGAAATGCCCTTTCTCTGGGTCACAAGCTGTGATTATTCTCACCTGCAAAGAAGTAGATGTAATATGGCCTTCTGCCTTACTGGGGCTTTGGTTTAGGGTGGGTAACAGTCCAGCTGAGATCTCGGTTTATTTTGCAGCAAACTGTAAGCTCAGGGCAATTTGGGTGCTAAGAGACTTTGGGTTTGATGATCTTTGCATGACTATACCTTTGCTTTCTGGCTTTGTGAAGCTTTTTTTGATTACTTCTATTTTCCTGCCTACTTGATAGGTGCTGTATGGGTCTGTCACCTTAACACTTGGGCTGACCTTTAGTATTTCACTTTGATTTACATAGCGCCTCTACTCAGGGAACTGTCCCTATCACAGGGTGATATCCATAAAAATGACACTTCCTAGTCTTGAAAAAAATCCCCAGGCTCACTGGGGACATGTGAAAAGGACACCCAGCGGGAAGAGAGGCCCATGGCTTGAAATATTCATCAATCATTTTCCTGGCACCAGGAAACCAATCAACTCTTCTAAGGGGTAGAGAGTAATCAATCACACAATGTGAGAAATGGAGATCACTGGCCCTACCAAAAATGTTCCTCCAGGTTGACAGAGTAAAAGTGTTGTTTGTGCTTATTCACAAGTAGTAACTTACACCCTGGGTGTAAAGGACTCCATCTTTTGTAAAGACAATTGGTGAAGAAAAGGATTTAATGTTGTATAGGCAGTCTAAGCTTGAACTAAAGATTTGTTTCCAGTGCGGAAGCTGAGCTATGTTTTTCTTTGAGATTTTTTTTTTTTTTTTTTTTGTACCTTTCTGTAGCTGATAGGTGAAGGTTTTGTCTCCTGTTCCCAAACCTCGGTGTTCTGTAAGGGGCAAATACAGCAGCATGGGTTTTTTCTCTAGAGGATAAGAATTTTAAGATTTTGCACTTCCTTTGTGTAACAACTGAAGTTTGAAGTAGCTTGTATTGCAAACTGATACTGGGGAAGAGCTGCACCTCTGATGCATGTCCTCTTTTTCTGTCTTTAACTTCTGTTAAAACAAACCACCATAAGTTGCCAAATAATAAGTAAAGAGTAGTTGTCAACATCTGTAGGATATTGCAGCAAGTGAAAAGAGGTTATTTGAATTTTTATTCTCTAATACGATGCTATAAATTGGAACAAGAATTGTTTATAACTTTGTTCTTTCTATGGCAACCTCTGCAATAGCTGCTACAGAAGAAATGCCATAATACTTATGGTAAAATAATTGGCAAGTTTGTTCCTAGAGTTCCTTCCCCAGGAAATCATTTCTCCTGTGCCTGATAGGCAGTCAGAAGCATTGAGGTGATGGGCCTGGTGATCTCTGGCCCTGCTGCTAGTAATGGCAGGCCCTCAAGTGTTTAAAAAGGTTTGAGTGCAATGTGTATGTGTAACAGCTAATAATGACTGAGATTGCCAGCTGCTCTTAAATGCTGAGAACAAAATCCCCAAATCCGGGCTAGTAATTAAAAGCTTTGAAATGACCTTGAATCTAAAGCTGTCTTGAAGTAAATTTGACTTTTGCCTGTTGCAAAAGAGGTTGGGTACCGTGGTGTTCTGTGCTGTTTGGAGCAGTGCTTCATGGCCACCTTGGATGAATGCACAAGACCAGAAATAATTGGAATGCAGTTGAGGCAAAAAATGACCATGTGGAATGGTTGCAAGTACCTTCTCAAAAGAAAACTGAACTGGGCTGTATGTAGAAATAAACAGAGAATAAAACTTTATACTCACACCGAACTGCTTGGAAATGTGATTTTTTTACTTACTTAGTGTAATGGCTCACCCTACTTACATACCCAGTTGGATTTGTCACATCTTTTTAAAAGCAAACTCCATTTTTCATGGTTAGTGCAGGTACAGAGTCACTTGTCCTTCTGTGAGTGTATGAACTGACACAAGCTGCACCTCTGCTGCAGCAGCATCACTACTGTGGGCTGTTGCTATTCCAGCTCTGCAGCTTTCTTATAGAGATGGTGGCATTGTTGAGGTGTGTTTGTAGTTTAGCATTTGTCTGGTCTAATGGTGTTGAAACTCCCTTTCTTAGACTGTCTTGGAGCTACTGCTTTTTTGGGTAGAGCTTTGATTATTAGGAATCTTTATGGTTTTTTGGTAGAAGTTGTCCTATTTGTCAGTGAGGAAGATAGTACACAGAAAATTATGAACTGCCATAATGTACATACCAGGGTTTCTCCTACATCCAGGAAGTTTTTATCCATGTAAGTATCCATATTGTCAAAATGGAGGGTTTGCATGAATGAAGTGAAATCAGGAGTGGAGCTGACTTAAGGGTGGTGGAAGCTCCTGCTGGGAGTGTTCCTAGGCTTGCCTTGGTCCTCTCCACAGCATCAGGGCAGTGCTAGAGCCATTCTCATCTTACTCAGGCCACTGAAGATCAGGTCACATTGGGATTATTTTCCTTGGGTTGAGTAAGAGGTTTTCAAGCTTGAGGAGGGTTTGTGGTTGGGGTGCAGGAGGCTCGTGCTCAAATGACAATCCTTCCCCCACACTGCTGGCCAAGCAGAACGTGGCCATCTGTGAAATGTGAGGTGCTGAGCAGGGGGGAGGGCCCATGTTGGAGTGTTCTTCGGATTTTTAGAGCGATTATTTTGTAATTAACATGAGGCAAGAACTTGGGGGTCGCCAGTTTGCAAGTATGCAGATTTGCTGTGTGTTGACAGTTGACAGAAAAATAACATCCAAGCAGACATGGGCGATGGTGGAGTTGTGCTGAGCCCCACGTGGGGAGCAGAAGTTGTCCACCTTGCTGGAATGAGCCTCAGAGAGAAAGGGAAGTGTTGCTGGAATTGCAGACAGCAGGAGCTAATGCAAACCTGGTGGACAGTAGGTGGGGAGAGAATTGGATTTCCCTGGATTCTTGCTTGCGCGTAATCCCCAATCCCTGGGAGGCCAAATGTGCAATGTCAGTTTTGCACTCACACACCAAAACATGGATGTTGACTGAAAGGGAAGTGCTCACGGAGACTGTACATCACTGGCTTTCATGAGAGCAAGGTGCTTGAATCAATAATGAAGGAAAATATTTTTAACAAGGTCTGACACTCTTACATTCCACAGCAGGCATTACACCCCCAGCAAACTCTGTGATGTGGAGCACTTCCATGTGCTGACCCACGAGCCTTGTAAGTTTAAATACATGGTGCCAAGAGAAGCTTGGATAGGACAGCATGGCTCACCACCAGCCACCTCATCTCATAGCTGTTGCAGGATGCTGTAAAGCTTTTTCCACTCTGATGCTGCTTAAATGTTGGTTGTACATACAGTGGTTGGTTTCATTCAGTCTTTGTATGTGTGATAAAAATTAGGAAAGTCATTTCAATGTGTAGTGCTTACACCTCTTTTTCACATTCTAGGATTCTGTCGAGATCTTCCCACAGAGCATGATTCATCCACTAGTAAGTACTAATTAGTACTAGTTAGTACTAGTTAGTCTTCTCACCTCCAGGCCAGTGCTACCAGCCATGTCCCAGCAGGAACTGGCTCTGAGCAGCTGAACGCCACTAGAGTTAGAATCTGTAATATTATCTCCACTAATTAAAATTTGAAGATAAATGCTGTCAAATTCATTAACCTTGACGTTAGGGAAAAGCTGTTTTCAGATCCACAAAAGCACTCTTGTGCTTCTCCAGGACCCCAGTTTGTCAGTGTCATTTGTGAACCAGCACCTGGAATAAAAGTTCCCATTGCCTGCCTTGTGATGGACAGGGCCACTTCCCATCATGTTTCCAGCCTGACACACTGGTGGGCAGCCAGAACCCCTCACCTCTGGGAACTCTGCCCAGTTTGCAGCTTGATCCCTGGTGCATTCTTTGTCATATTATGATATTTATCAGTAGACAGGTATTAATTTGAGTTGATAACTTAAAAACTAGCAGTTCTGTTCTTGTATAATAGTTAATTCTGTTTGTTGATGTAGGCAATTTGAGTGGACTCAGGAGATGGATTTTGCTATAGTATATCCCTTGTGCTTGCCAACACATTATCAGTGATCAGAAAGTAAATACAGAATTTCTACAGGAGTAGAGCTGTTATATTTACTGCCTGTCCAGTACTGACAGTGCTGTTTGGAATGCTGCTGCTGGAATGCTGTGGAAACCCCTTATGCTGGTATTTTAAAATATTGGGACTTTCCCAAAAAGACTGAGGCAGCCTGAAAGTCTTGGCTTATTCAGCTTATCAAAAAGATTGAGAGTAATTATGCTGTTACATCTGCAGAGATAATATCTTGGCTAGTAAGAGGTTCCTGAAGAGCAGACCTGATATAAATATTCAAACTGCAATCTGAACCCATGAATTCAAATTTAGGAATACAATTTCAGTGGAATGTAATTTTTGCTATTGGCTGTTACTTGATTTTGTATGCTTGTTGGTGCTCAAGTCAGGATACAGTGCCTTTAAAAACAGATGAGCCTTGTGTTACAGGGCAATCCTGTATTCTGAAATCCTGTTTGTGCTAACTGAATGTGAGCATACACTGCCCAGTCCACAGGAGTTGTTCTGTGGTTCAGAACATGTGATTGGGGTTCTGAATGAAACACTTCGAAAGTGAAAGGAAATGTCACCAAAAGATTGTAAAACACTTCAGTGTTGTTCTGTGGGGAAAGGTTAACAGGAATCTCGATTTACAGGCAAAGAAACTAGATGTTTTAGTGAGATGTGTTCATAGGCTTGATTATGGTAGTTTGGTAGCCTTGGTATGGGTTTATGGTAGCCCCCTTGGAATGAATGCCCAGAGCACCTCGTGGAGCTCTTCTGATGGCTTCACAAACCCGACTGAGCATTGCTTTTCATTTAGGATATGCCTGGAGGTTTTCTTCATCTTTGTAATTACCCTTCTGAAAAGCTTTGCTTCTTGACTATATGCAAAGTTTTCCCTTGTATGTCTGTAACCTAAAAGTCTAAAAAACTATGTCAAATTTTTATGAACCCCCTTTAGAGGAATGAGTTGGCTGAGAGCAGCCCCAGTGTCACTTTCTGTTCCTGGGGACACTCCCATCCCCACCAGCCCATCCTGCAGAGGACCTGGCAGTGGTTGGCTCTCAGGCACTGCCCTGTTCAGAGAACACCAAAGGCTTCTGGAAATCTGGTCCAAACCTGTGTGCTAAAGCTTACACCACAGCAGCATGCATCTCCTTTTTACTTAGATTTTTGTGTCTCTGGAGGCATTTCAGGAATCCTGTGACTTTTGATGGCATCAATAAATCAGATACCATGCTGACAGAATTTTACTGGAATGTAAACAGGCATTTTGAATAACCATGTCTGTACAGTGTTTGTTTGGATGTAGCACAGGTATAGCTCTGGAGGGATAGGAAGCATTCAGCTGCTGGGAATGTTTCAGCTCTGTTGGTAAGCAGGAGCTGGGATTGCTTTCCACATTAATGAAAACAATTCAAAATATTTATCATGAGGTGACCTTATTCCCACTCCTCTTTCCAAGCAGTTTGAGTTCCAGTGGTGAGGTGAGACAAGAAGCCCTACCCGATGGAGGGGAAAGGGAAGGAATGTCTCTGTATAGTAAAATTTAGCTGATAAGGGATAATGAATCACCTTTAGCTCAGCTCTGCTTAGTAGTAGCTGAGCTGGAGAACTGCAGGCTGGTCAGCCTCATCAGTCCCTGGGAAGAGTATGCAGCAAATCTTCCTGAATGATGTTTCCAGGCACTTGGAGGGGACAGGAAGGGAATTGTGAATGTTCATCATGGGGGCATCCTGATCAACCTCATTCCTTCTGCTGTGAAATGCCATGGATGAGGAGGGAGCAGTTTGCTCATTAACCTGAACCTTCAGTGAGGCTTTTGATGCAGTCTCCCACATCATCCTTGTAGCCCAGCTTGGCTACAAGGCAAATGTGAGCGAAAAACTAATTGGGCTTTTTACTTCAAAGGATAGTGGTCAAGGGCTTAAATGCTAATTGGTGGCCAGGTATCTGCTGGTTGTCACTGGGAATCAATATTGGTGTGTGTGGATATATATATATAGTGTAATTCTACTGAAAGGTCTTAAGGGTGCTACCATCTCTCGCCTAGAAGTTCTGATGCTTCAGCTTCGTGAGGGAGAAGTCTATAGCCCTGTGTTAAATTATGTGCATTTTTCCAGAGTCAGAATTCCAGCCATGTTATCCAACTTACTGAGGTTTTACTGTTCAAATGTCCTTCTGTTTGCAAGCCCAGAAGAACCACTGCATGTTTATGTGTGATTGATCTGCAGCAGGCTATCAGCTGCTCAGGAGCAGGGGAAATGATGGAGCCCACTGACCCAGGATCTTCTGCTTCTGCTGCTCTCGGGTATCTTTGCTGGGGGCACCATGTGTTAGTCCTGTACCCTTCCTGTGAGATAACCTTTTGGGGAGAGGGTACCAAAATTCACACACCAGTATCTTCAAAGTCCAATGCTATGTCCCAGGTTCAGGCTAAGTTCATTTCTAGGAGTTGCCCATGTACCCCTTCAATTAGCATAAATGGGGACAAGGGCAGTCAAAGGTCAAGAGAAGTTCAGAATAGCATAACCTCTTTTTGCTGGTGTTCTCCAACCTTCCTAATCCTGCACGGTTCTCCAGGCTGTCCTTGCCATCGTGTTTACTATACAGTTGTAAAAGTCAAAGGACAAGGCCTGGCTTGATACAAGGGGAGTTAGAAATCAAGTGGTTGAGAATAGGGTAGCATTGTTGCTTAAAACAGGAGAAATAATTGATTTATGTTATGGTGGCCAATTAGGCTGTAAAGTGCGAAACTCTTAAAGAAACCCCGTGGCTTCAAGGGAGCTTTTTGCTCTGATTTCTGCTCAGCAAGTAGGGGTACCCCAATAAAGGTCATCAGCTCCATGAGCTAAATTATTAATTCCTTTCATGCTACTCAGGGCTTGTAAACAGTATATAATGCAAGAAAACAATTGGCACTGTTCTCATACTGGGCAGAGGAGAGGTCAGGGGGTAAATAGTTGCATTGGCAGCAGCTGTTCATAGCTCAGCAGACTTTTGTCCTTTTCATCTTTTAGAGCAAATCAGTTCCCAAAATCTTAGCTTGTTGCTAATCCATGTCTCCTCTCTCTTAGCTGAATTGTTTTGAAGAGTTGAATGTGTTGCATATAATTATGGAAATGAAAAGGGCTGCAGGAGAGGGTGAGGGGCACAGATAAGAGAACAAAACCAGCTTGTTTCATAAAAAGCTACTTGAAATTTTAAAAAATATTTATTTACAGGTGTGGGAGAAATTTTAAAACCCACTTAAGGCAAGTTGTTAGATAAGTACTTGCACTTTTATATCCTTTATTAAAGAATTTAAAGAATGATTTTGAGGCTAATAGGTTGTAAGTACCCTTCTGCCAGTAGCAGGAGGAGCGTGAGGTGTTCCTCCTCCTGGATACTGTGGGCTCCTGTGTCAGTGCCAGCAGGGGCTGTGGCACTGTGGGATGCTGGCAGGACATGGGGACAATCCCAGTGACTTCAGACTCAAACCACTGGTGTGAGCTGAGGTGAAGATGCTAGAAACAGTAATTAAAATATTTCACTTCAAGCATGAACTGAAATTATCCTTCCCAAGTACAACTAGGCACTTTGTTTACACCCTTCAGCACACATTACAGTGAACAAGCTAAAATTGCTGTGCTGTCTGTGGGTGCTTCCCACTCAGTGATTTCTCTGCAGAAGGCACGTGTGTTATTTGGTTGCTTTCTGAATGATACCTGATAAACTGTTCCAGATGTGTGCAGGTGTAGCTTACTCCCTGCAGTGCCTGCTCCTCACACAATGGCTTCTCAAGTGGTGCAACTGCTGCTGGCCACGCCGAGCCTGTTCCTGGCCATCTGGCTGCCTTGGCGGGCAGTTGACCTCTTTTTGCCAGAGAGCAGCAGGTAACCTTTAAGTGACCATCTGCCAATCTGTTACTTCAGCCTTTCTGGAAGTCGAGTTGTGCTCAATACTGATATGTACATGGGTTAAATCTTGCCACTCTCAGAAGAATAGCCGTAGCTGTAATGTTGCTCCCCTTGGGCTGTTGTGGCTACATGTGAAAGCATAAATAGCTCTAAGTAGGAAAAAATACGAAGCTCTTTCCAGGTGTCTGAAATTGCTATAGTTGCATATGGAGGCTCTTTACTTATTAAAGATGTGGATAGTTTATGACCTGCTCTTTCAAAGGGTTAGCAGTTCCCTTAGGTGGAAAATAGGAAGACATAAAATCAATTTTTTTTTTTTCTATAAGCAGACCAGAGCCCTTTGAAATGTATTTCAGAGTGGGATTGCTGCAGTCCAGCACATGGCTTGCAGCTTTCTGAGCACTGGGGCAAGGACTGCAAAGAGCCAAGTGAGACAGTGGGTGTATGTTTAGATGTTGGAGGCAGCAAATATCTTGATAATTGAATGGATAAGAGGACAGGAGTAACCAAGGGTCTGAATGAGTCTTCCATGGTGTCTGTTGCTGTCCTAGGCTGTGTCTGGCATATCATGGCAGGAGAAGTCAGTCAGCACCAGCGTGGTGCTACCTCTGCTCTCCTCATTGGAGCAAAATGGTCTGCTCAAGTGTTTACATTTGTTTGTGATTTGCTTAATTAGAGCAGAACTTGGCACTTGTCATTGTAAACAGTGCTGGGGGAGCTGCTGCTGCCCAGGGCAGGAATGGCAAGAATGTGAAATGTGGGACTTGGACTGACAGCAAACCCATCTGTGGGCTGCAATTGTGCTTTAAGGGCCACGTTCTGTGGTCAGGAATGTGCACTTGTAGTGTGCATTTATTGGGTCCTAAGGCTAAACAAGAATTCTGTAATGTATAATTAAGTGGTATCTACTAGCAGCAAAATAATGGAGCTGGAGACTGCTTGGTTTGGGCTGGGCAGCTGGGGTGAGGTGCCAGGAGTGATTGTGGCTTTTTGGGGGAGCGATCAAGTGCCAAAAGCTGGATCTGTTTTACCTGTCTTAGGTAAAATTGACCCTGTTACTGGGAGGTGGTTCTTTCCTGGTTTGGATCCTGGAAACATGGGCCCTCCCAAAGCACAGGGAGCATCTGGCATTTTGTTCAGATCACACTTGGACTTTGTTTTTTTTTTCCCAAACTGGCAAAGCACAGGAAGGTGGTTCTGTTTCTTCTTTCAGCTGTTAGAAAATAAAGCTTGTGAAGTGTCTGCATTTAGAGACACTTGTTTCTCATGTTGCTTCAGATCAAATGCCAGCACTTTGCAGGTCTTTGGAAGGGGATCTCTCCTCGAATCAGGAATTTTCTGAGGGTGCACTGGATGCAGATGGGAGGTTGTCATGTCCTTTCACTCCACCTACAGGCTGATACCATATAGAGTTTAAAGCTGATATATTTCCTTGTGCTGGAATTTGCATTGATATTCTCAAACCACCACAAGTTACAGGTTACCAATACAACTGCTTGTAAAATTAGATCTGCAGACAATGTGTGTGAGAGAGAAGTATGTTAATTAAAAAGAGGGCAGTGTTGCTAAATACTAACTGCTTCTCAAAGCAGCTTCCCCAGGTGATCAAAGATATACACATTCATTTTATGTAATGAACACTTCCAAAATGAAGGACTTCCCTGTAACATGGACATCACAACTTTCTTATTTTCACTTTCCCATAGCTGCAGATGTGGAGCAGATGAGTTCCTCCTCTCCTGTCCTTCCTGTGAACTCCATGGGCAGTAAGTACCCCTTTTCTTGCCACATGTGATGAGGTGAGATAATCCAGAGATAAAAATCCATGCTTCAAAGTTGAGACTTTTAGAAGTTTTAGAGCTAATTCTTATTCCTGGAGGCAGGGGTTCTCGTACCTGATAGCTGTTGAGGTCTTTCTCACTGCAATTCTCAATTCAGAATTCTTCCTTCTTACTCCATCTAGTGGCATGTGTTGTCTCCAAGGACCAGAGACATTTTCTCGGTTATAAGCCACTAGATGGCAACGAGTTCTTGTCCGACAGGGATAAATCCAAAACAGTTTTGCTCAAAATAGAGGGATGAGCTCTCTGCCAGTTTCTCTCATTTAAAGCGACTTTTCATTTAATTTTTTTGGAAACTCACTGGACTTTTCAAATGTGGCAGACTATTAACTGCTAGCTCATTTAAGAAATAATGCTCAGATGTTTAGAACTGCTAACAACCTTCCAGAGTCAGGACGCTGCACTTTCCACCCACAGCATTGTGCTGATGGGCTTTTACTTAATTTGATTGGAGAATTTTGAAGCTTTGGAAAGCTGTGGTTCATTTGCAGTGGGAATGTTATTCCTCCCTTTATAGTGAGAGTTCCACTCAGGAGGAATGAATGTATAGTAAGCTCAGAGCTGCAAATATGCACATTTATTTGTGGATTAATAAAGTACACTTCTGTAAGCACCTAGAGGGGTGTTCATGTGGCTGATTGCTGATCACTTTTATACAGAAATGGGTAATTTCACACACATTTATGGAGTCATTTAAGTTGTCATTTAGACACATGTATAGCTGGTGAAAATGTTGATTAACATTCTGTTGAACCCTCATAGGCTGGAATACCTTTAGATTTGCTGCATTCAGGCACCTTATGTATTGAAAGATTTTAAAACAAATCCCAATTTTCCACCTCAGGGTGTATCTGCCAAATACTAGAAGTAAATCTGTCTAACATGAATTGAATTACCTTCCTTTCCTTTATATAATTGTGTATTACTGCTAGTCTGAATATGTTTAGCTACAGCATTCTTGTCTGTGTTACCTTTTGCTAAACTGCAAACTGCTTGTCAAACTTGTGTGCCCTGTGACGATATTTATATAAACTGTTGATTAAATAAACTGAGCTCCTCGAGTTCCTTTGCTGTCTTCCTGTCTTTTGATCACCCCGCAGCACCGGTGCCAGGGTGTGGGCAGGCTGGTGGGCTGCTGGGGCTGTGCTGGAGGGTCCAGCTGGGCACCAAGGTGCTCAGCACCATCCTGATGGGTCTGTCCTGGCTGATGTCTGGGGCAGGCGGTTCTGTGGAGTGGCAGCTCTGGCAGGGAGTGAACAGTTGGTGCCAGAAACATCTGAAACTTCCCAAGCATGGAGTTTAAAAAATTCAGAACATGTCTGCTAACCTGGCCCCCCCCCGTTAAGTTTTTTCTCTTGCTGTCTCATTACCAAACATGATTAAAGAAAAAAACATGAGGATTTTCACAACAGAGTAGAAAGCTGAGTTCTTAGGCTTATCTGTGCATGCAGAGCATTTAAGATCTGTGGAGTGTCTGCCTAAGCATTCTGCTTGCCATGCAGACAGGGGTGGCCCCTTTGCTGTAGCTTTTCCTGTTTGTCTGAAATGTCTGAGCTATTGCAGTGAATTATTTTCACATTTCCTTGCAGCAAAGATGAACACCTCTGTCAGGACTTCCGTGATTTGTATTTTTATACAGATGTATGTAGGGAAAGCCAGTAGGCTGCAATGTAAAATAATATACAAGTGTGTTCTTGTACATAATGTAAAATGCCACTGGAAAAAAATTCTAATTGTGCACCCTCACTTTTTAATGTCTTCCAAGCATGCCGACAGATTTGAACTTTGAAAGGTGTAATGTCAAACTGCATTGAAAGCGAGTAATTTCTCTAGTTTTTGTAATATTTAAACAATCCAGTGGGCATGCTTTCAGACTGTTCACATTTATTACTGCAGTAAATTCTCCATTGGCACAGCCCTGCCCTGTGCCCTCACTGCTGGGCAGCACTGGAATACTTCAGGTGACTTTTCTCTTGGCTGTCTGGTCCGCAGTTTGCATTCATTGATCAGTGAGTTGCTAGAAATGAAAACCCACCGACAGCAATGAATGTTGAGTGCAGCCATTACGTGCTGGAGATGCACAGAGCTGCTCCTGGGGTCTCCCGTGGGCTGGCTGGAGTTGCAGGCTCCTTCCCCTCAGGACAGACAGATAGCTCAGAGCTCCTTGGAACCCTGTGGACTTCTGGAAAGTCCACTTGCACAGGGAGAGCAGTGGAAAACCATTCTTTTTTTGGAGACTCCATTGAAATATGATGTAAATTGCCTTTTTTGTAAAGGTGATTTGTTTTGCTTGGTTACTCCACTTATATTACAGATTCTTGCTGCCAGGAATATCTGTTTTTTAGTTTATGGGTTTTGACTGTGTACCCCGAGGGCTTGAAAACAGTGCATTCACTGAGCAGTCCCTGTTTGTGAATTTAAATTATTTTCAAAAAATTCTCAAGAAGCAGATTGTCCTCAAACTCCATGAGGGCTGGGGCTCATCCCAGAAGTATTCACATTACACCAGTGTAAGAGGCATCTTGCTTAAAAGCAGTTGTCATATCCTCATTGAGCCTCCTTCTTGGCTATCAAAAGAGCTTCTACAGCATCCTCATGACTCCTGAGGGACCCACTGCTGTTGAGAAGTGGTTTATCACTTCAAGCCACCATTTCAGACCATGAACTTTAGTGTGGGTCAGGATTCTGAGACCTCCTTTGTGGTAGGAAGGCTCTGATGGTCTATGTAGCTATCAGCTGAACCACCTTCTACTGCTTTGACAGACCTGTTTTCGTACTTTAATTCCACTCGGTTAGAAGGTACAAGCAGAAAAAGTTTTTTCTGGTTGCAAAGCAACAGCCTGAGTCTCAGGAGCAGCTGGACCTTGCTGGGAGGGAGCGGGTCCCTGGCCAGCCTCCCCGGTGAGCAGCTGCTGAAACCAAGCACAGGTTCCTGTCAGCAAATGAGCTGACATTCCAGAGCTTTTTCCAGCCAAGCTCAAGTTGCCAGCCCAAATGGAAAGGAGGTTTCCCTCCTGATTTGGCCTGTATTCTGCTATTTTGAACATATACCATGCTCAGATTTGTTTCCAAGTACACCATATGGTGTGGATATGTTGCTGCCATTGCTCTCGGATACTTTGTTGTGCAGAAATTCTGCTCGGGTATAAAGGTTTATGGGTTTTTTGTTTGGTTTTTCTTTTTAAAGAGAAAACAAGCACTCTTATTTTGGGGAAGGCAGAAGAACTGGAGAAACTCAACCTCTGTAGCTCAATATAATCTGTAAATCATGACCTGTTAATGGCAACCACATGTGAAAAACTATGAAGGTTCAAGCTTTCCATGTAACAGAGGGTTTGTGATAAACCTCAAGGTACAGTCAACGGTCGATGGTTTTTTTCTAATTCTCAAACTCACCGACAGCGTTGAATGTTCGCTGAAGCTATCCAAAGATGGTGGTGGGACATGCACTGTACAGATTTTCCATGCATATGTTTTCCATAGACTAGTGGAAACACTGCTGAGGACTGCACATTCTTTATTGTAAAGTTTTAAACTGCAAGTATTTTAATTACGAAATGGAACCATGAGGACTAATGAATCACAGAAGTGTAACACTACAGTCCTGGATGCTAAGTTGACTTAGTGTTTCTTAAAACAGCTTTGAAGAGATCTGAAGTGCAGTTCTGAAAAAGCCATTCCTCCTGTGGCTATGTAGCTACACTAAGGGTGTTTATGTGTCAGATTTCATTATAAAGTTGACTTAAAAAAATTAAGTGAGAGTGGGATGGGGACCAGTCTCAATGCCTCTTCAGTCACTCGGTTCCACCTGGATTAACCTGACCCTAGAATGTTTTTCATGTTGCCTGTGGCTGGGATGATGCTTCCAGCCTGGTGGGCAGGCAACACAAAATACTCTTAACCCCATTTTCTCTCCCCACTGTTCACTCACTTGTGGGGTGCTTTGAGCTGCTGAGATGTTGTGGCCCTTGTAGAAAAAGAGATTTATTCTCTTTAAGTCTCCATTTTGCATCTAATTATCCTCACTTTTTCTACCTGGCTTGTATTGTTTGAGAGAGGAATTACTTCCAGCTTGTTTGTTAAAAATGAAATCTGCTGCTCTATCTGAAACAACTGCTGTGAGTGGAGCCTGCAGAACTTGGGGGGGGGGGGGGAGGATCATCTGTCCCTTTTAAATACTGGAGACTTGCTTTTAATTCAGAGTATTTTCTCATGTCATAGGGACTGTTAAGTATCTGTCTGGATATCCTGAGCTGACACATGTAACTTAACAGTAAGTGTATTGTCTAATGAAGTACTTGAAACAATCTACTATACAGAATAAGCTGTTTGAGAGATGAGCTCACTCCCAGAATAGTTTGTAGTCTGCACTTAATAAATGGACTGATTTTAATGGGATCATTAAACATCAACTGACAATAAAAATCAAAAGAATTATCTGAAAATTAGCCTCACCTTTTTCTTGCCATCTTTTTGGAGTAGGAGCTGGTGGAAAGAACAAAGAAAACTTGAATTAATAACAGGCAATGCTCAGCCTCCAGTGTTGAGTGTCTCAGTGTGAAGGATGGTATGTGGGTATAACATAAATCAAGGAAAATAAGTTCAAGTCAAGCACGAATTTTTTGTTTTAACAAACCAAAACTGTGTGTTTATATTTAAACTAGATTGCAAGAGGTGCCTTCCCTCAGTTCACTACTGCTTCCTCCCTTCCTACCTCTGCTCACCTGCCACTTGTTCACTCCCATTGTCTTGTTTCACAACTGGAGAGCTTGAATTTCTTCTGAATGTTAAAACCAAACTGTACATGTTATGTATCCTGGCTGCACATGCCTTCTCTCTTGCAAAGCTCTCCATCAGCTAGATTTTTGGGCAGATTCTGAACTGATAAAATAGTTCACTGGAAACAAAGTGGCTGGGCAGTATGAGCAAGGCTGGGCTGGACAGATGAGATCTTCACAATCGTTCTAGTGCTGAAAGTTTTATCCCCAGAACTGCAGGCAAAAATACACATTCTCTTTTCACTCTCCAAGCCCTTTCTCTTGGGGTGTGTGTATGAATACATACATATGTATGTATCCCTATAGTGTAAGGAAACTCAGGATTATCCTGTTATAGAGCAAGCCACCTGGAAGCTATAGAAGTGAGTGCTGCCAGGGCAGAGATGGGATCACTCTTCCACACAGTTCAGGCACTTTTTCCTCTTTTGTGTTTGTCTGTGTCTTATCACACAACAGGCCATGTCATTTTTTTCATCTATTTTCTTCCCTGTTTTGCTTGTCTATTGAAAACAGTGTCTTTATGCTTAATGGAAGCTGTGGCAGTGGGGAGCAAAGCACCCGACATGGACAGCTTTGATCCAGGGGAGCGGGGGCAGTCACTGCTGCCTAAGCCTCCTGTATGGCAACTTCTGTTCATTTTTCTTGCACTAGCATAGCAGAACTAGTAAGATGCTACTGAGGTTCTTCTGTGGACTGCATGGTTTGGTCTGACACACCTCAAAAACTGTGCACTGCATCCTCGCTCTGTCTCCTTTCACCTAGGAACCACTGAAGCCAGCCCATAGCTGTTGCCACCTCTGTTGTTAATGCTTAATTATTATTTTCTGTGGTGGAAAAAGCATTAGGTGGACGTAACATCTTCCCTAGATACTGGAGGCAGCCAAGGAGATGGATCTGTGTGAGCTCTGTACATGGGTCACCCTGGGAACTGGGCTCCCTGGGGGTGGGCAGTGCAGTAGTTGGCTCGAGGAGCTACTGGGTTGCTGAAGTAGAACTTTACAATGAAAATATTGTAAATTCAGAGCACACAGGGTTTTCTTTCACCTTACCAGTGGGAAAAATGGGTTTCTGTATGGAGGAAATGGTTTCCTCAAAATATGCACCCAAAGCCTGAAACAGAGGTTAACCTGTTAATTTTCTGAAATATGGGACAGGCTTTAGTTAATTTTGTGGATGTTTCTGGTACTCTGTGTTTGTGGTGCCTGAACAATTCTTACACCCCAATTCAATCATTCTATTAGTGCCTCACAATAAGGCTTTTATTTATAGCAGGGCAGCAATCCTAACGGCACTGCCCTCAAGTGCCACTAAATAAATTTAACATCTGCATCTGGCAGAAAAACAGCTCTGCTCCCCTCCAGCCCCCAGCTGGGGCTCAGGGGGGAGCAAGCACCCCCCTGGACATGGGGACTGAGACTGCTCAGCACTGGGCACAGTGCCTGCCCTCAGACAGCCATGCAAATGCCATGTGAGTCCTGTAACAAGCTTTAATTGTACTATAGAAATGTGTTTTCTTTCTAGATGTAAATGGCTTCAGCACTGTGAGCATGCAAATCCACCTTGAGGAGACAATGGGGAGACATGAGGCTGTAATCACTGGCAGCATTTTTAGTTATTGCTCTTGTTTCATTGAAATCTGGGGGAGCATCTAAGTAGCAATGCTATTCCCAAACATTTTAGATACAGAAATCTCCTACAATTAGCATGGAAGAGAATTTTTTTTTTTTTCCCTAGCTGTCCAAAAGCTCCTTGGACCACTATTTGACAATTCTTGGGAATACATGAAATCTGGGGACAAAGTGACCAGTCTGTTCCATTTGCCCTTTCAGACTGTAGTGCTGTGATGGTGAGCCTAGAGAAAGTAAACGCAGAGGTCCTCTGGAACTTGTGAGAAATGCAATTAATACTAGTTTCCTGTGATTTATAGAGGACTTAGCAGTTATTTTTATCTCATTTTGACTTGACAAGCTTGCTTGTGGATGCAGCATACCCTAGGCTTTTGTACCGTGCTTGAATTAATACCGTATGACAACTTAAACTGGCATGATACAAATTTGCTGTGGCAAATGTTAAAAGGATTTAAAAATGACAAACTGGAAGGTCTCAATGTAATTCTGAGAACTTGATCAAGTTAGTGTATTCTTAGAGTAACTCCTGTGTCCTAAATCATTGTTTTAGGCATGGGAGAAACATGTATCAGATGTTTGGGGTTTTTAGATTGAAAAGTGACACAAATATGGATCTTAGTAGCTAAGTTGAGCATAAAGGAATGCAAGTACAAAGTTACATGTTTGGGACCAGGGAACATGGACCCTGTGTGAACAGAAATGCCCTCCCCCGGTATGAGGTGGTACTTGCTGTGGTTGATTGTGTTTGCAACAAAATAAATTGCAATAGACAATTCCTTGTTCTTGGAAAATATTGGACTAAATCTCAACTAATGATTTTAGCAGAAAAAATTATTTTGGTTTTGATTCTTTTTGCTCAACGTATTTTAAAATAAGAGATTTATGTCTGAATGTTCTTGCAATCTGACATCCCAGGTTGAGTAATGAGATGCCCCCCCAATTTTTTAAGTACTTCTCTGAACTCTTTCCAGGCCACTGAAGTAAACTGTTGTATTCTTAAAACAAAATCTCTTTTACCTTTCTAGAACAAACACATGAGCTCTCAGAATTGAGCCCTTGGTCTCCTGCTAGAAGAAGTATTTGTCAAATATGTTTGTGGCTGGGCGGGAAGACCTGGCCATGGTCTGGAGCTCCCTTGCTGACCCACTTACTCAGGGCTGATCACACTGGATTAGCCTCCAGCCTGCAAGCTGGGCTCCAGAGTTGTTTGTGTCTGATCCCTTGCGCAGAATGTTGCAAGACCTGCCTGCCTCTTCACCATACTTTCCAAAGGACTAAGTACAATTTCACCCAAACAAAGTGGGGAGGAGATAAGGAGCCCCTCCAGGACTGAACCCTGTGGGGATGGCTCTGGAGCAAGCTGTGTTTATGAGCTCTTGGTACCTGCAGTGCACATGGAACAAAAATTCTCAGCCCAGGATGTCTTAACAATTGTGTATCTTCATCTCACTGAACAGAACTTCAGAAATTGTCTTTGTTTTGGAGAAAAAACCCAAAAACCAAACAACAAAACAAACTACCTTGATGGCTGGAGTCACTATTGGATTGTAGCTGTTGGCTGCAATCAATAAAGCAGTTGCAGCTCTAACATAAAATCAAAACAGTGGCTAATGGGTGCCTGGAGAAACTTGCATATTTCCTACTAATCATCTCCTGTCTTCCAGACATTTTTTCAGCACACACAGAGACTCCTGGAGACAGGCTGCTCTGCATTCACTAACCATGAATGCATTTTTCTTTTCATGAATTTGCACAGCTTCCCTGTCAACAGTTCTCTCCAAGTTTTTTTAACATTTCTTGCCATGAAGATTGCTGTCTCTATTAGGTTGTTTTTAACAGAGGAATCTCAGGTGTTCTCCTAATGAATTGCTGCAGTTGTCCTAACCCTAACCCCACACTTCTAATGCTGGGTAAGCAGCTTCTGTAGATACAGATAAACATTTTCCCTTTTGGTGTATCAAACATGCTTCAAATTCTTAATCACTGAAATGCTGCATTGCTTGAGACCTGGGATGCTTTGTATTTATTACTGGTGAATTCAGGATAAGTGCTGCTTCAGAAGATTCTCCTGTGCTGATGGCTCTTCTTGGCTGGCAACTCTGTGCCTGTGTCAAGATCAAAACCATTTCCTGGTAGCTGTGAGCTCAGGCACAGTTCCTCTGCCTCGGCTTCAGTAAGGAGAGAGATGATCCTAACTACATATGATTCTATTACTGAGAGTTTTCTGCCTTCTAGCATTTTGGAAATTGCTGGCACAGTCATCAGTATGACAGCCTTCACAGATTTAGTTCTTCTGTTGCAGAGAATTGCCTTTTGCTGGGATATCAGGACTTGCAGAGCTTGTCCAGTGTCTTTCAGGTTAGGGAGGGCAGAAAATGCCCTGTTCTCATCCTGGTCAGACTGAGATTCCCTTCTTAATGTTTCTGAAATACATCACATAGCTGGAGATAATAGCATTAGAAAGTATCCTGGTTTTTGGCTCTGATGAGCCAGGGAATGCTGCAAGCCTGTGCTGCGTGGGGCTGCCCTGGGAAGGGGCCTTACAGGGAATCACTTTTAATTACTCAGTTTGAGATGCTGAGGAAATGGCCAGGACCTGGACGTGCAGCTGACAAAGAGGCAAAATTACCTCGCAAAGCAATCAGAAATGAGAGATATTTGTTTCATTCTTATGGCCTGATCTTTATACCAAAAGGTGATCCCAGCTGGAGAAGGTCCATTCCTGCAGCTCCAGACCAGAGACATGACCCTCTTGTAATTTCTGCTGCATGGCCCTGGACACACACCCATCACAGGGAACAATTTAAAAAACAGATAGCTTTTTTTATACACTAGCTGGGACTTTTCTATTTGCCTGACTGGAATATTAGCAATTCTTTATGGGTAAAGCTTGGGATATCAGCTGGGGAAGCAGCATGGAAGGGGAGGGATCAGAGGAAGGATTTGCTTTTCATAATCATGATTTCTCTCCCCGATTCATTGATAACTGTCCCTTTGAAGATAATTCCTTTCTTTTTTTCAGCTTTATAATCCAACAGCTCTCATTTGACAGACTTCAAGATTGGGAGTTCTCAAAAGAAACACCTCTAAAATCTGCCTCATGGTTCCATTTTGGCAGCATGGTACCTCCCGGCCAATGTTCTGCTGCTGTCTCGTAAGGCTCCATTTCATGATACACTGAATATGATAAAGATTTTCCTTCCAATAACTGTAAATAACTGAAGCAGGGAAAATTATGTGAGCAGGATAAAAAGATCTGAACTGCCACATCTTTCTAACTGTTCTGCAGGTGTTAACGTTTAAAACCAGTATCTTCAAAGACTCTTGTAGAACAACTAAGTATGACTTGGGGGGCAAAAAAGGCACTTCCTCGTATCAGGTTACCAGGCAAATACTCAGTTTGAAGAAAAACTTTCCCTCCCCCCCATCTATTTAATTTCTTTGCTTTTGTGTGCTTTTAAATATTGGATGGATGTGGATATAACCCCCAGGTGAGCAGAACTCAAGCCATTCTTTTCTGAATTATACATTTAGCTTATTTAAATGCAGACATCATGTGAAACAAAAAAGAGAAAATGCACTTATGTTCATTTAGAAGAATGATCTTTGGATAACGTCACCCAAATATTCCTGGGTTTTTATCTTGCCTATAAAATAAATTGGTCCCAGTGTGCTGAAAGATGCACATAGAAGTTTGAATATGAAAGTAGCATAAAATTCAGATGGGTTGGTAGAACTGGCTTTAGAATTTTGAAAAAACAGAACAGATTTACTAAGTATTATTGTGAGGGAGTAACATACTGGAGATTTTAATCTGGAGATCTCAATCTACTGGCACCTTTTTTGTGTGTATTCTTTTCTATCGCTGTTTGATTGTGTTATCTACATTTTTTCCTGGGGTGTGATGAGAACACAACTGTTGTGGATGTGTGTTACACCACAGCTCTCTCAGCAGGATAAGCCACAGAGACTGGTGATTATGATAATTCTAAAATTTGGTTGGTGTACGTTGTTTGAATTGCAGATTCAGCAATCACTTCATTAATTTTACAGTTTTCACGCCAAATTCACTGGTGTTTAGAAAATATTTTCTAATATTTTATGATCCACCTTCTCTTCTTCCCTCTCCCAAATGCTTGCACCAACAAGCTGGTGTGTTTGCCTTATCTATAGCTCAGTAATTGCTTTCTAACCGGAACAATTAAGAGCTCTGAGAGGAGAGGAGATTTGTCATAACATGTTCCAAATGGAAATCTGCTTTTGTGTGGTTCCAGAATGGCAACCCAGAAAGCACAGGTGGCTATACTGCAAGAGTGTCAAAATTCAGATGGCAAAATCTTTCTTCTCAATAAGTAACCACCAGGGGCTGAGGAGGGGTGTCTGGCTCTGCTCTCTGGCTGAGCAACCCAAACCCTCCTTGCAGGGCAAAAGCTCTCACAGATAATTCCAGTGGAATAGCCTCACTCTACTCAGATATTTCAGTATGTTTGTCATTTCCAAAGCAAACTGCAGAAATAGTGCATCTATCCACTGGTTACTGAAGGAAAAAATGAATTAAATAGGGCAAACAAAGCTGAAGCTAAGCTATTATGTATTTCAGATTGCCCACTATTTGGCATGTGGGCCAAATGCTTTAGATTATAAGTCATAAGCCTTTCAGAACCTTAAGTTATTTTAAAATTAAATGGATGACAGCCACAGGTCTGCTATATGGATTTGATTTTCTTTGTATCTTAGCAGAAGTAGTAAGCAACGTCTGTAAGTATCTAACAAAGCTATTTTCTACTATTACGGAGAGATTTAGTATGAGAAACAGCACTGAGACAGTACCACGTTTTCAATAAAACAAATTGAACAGATTCTCAGAAATCTAGGTCACAGTAACAGATGACCTATACATGGTCCTAGTTTTTGATGCAACTGTCTAATCTGCTCTGAGAGTACTAGCCAGACATCATTCCTAATTGACCTTGATATTCAGTGAACAGAAAGAAAGCTAAAGCCACATGATATTTAAATCTTTAGCAAAAAAAATATACGGCAAACTCGAACACGTTCTGTTTTATAACTAGAATCTGAATTTGACACGTGAACCTTGTCTGCAAACACGTTGATCACCTTAAAAATCTGGATTTAAGACTCCATCTAAAGAAATATATCAGAATACGAATAGCCACTGGTAACATCAGTACCAGGGAGCTCTCACATCCCCTGTACATCCAGATTTTGTCACACAGCTGCCCTGTGACGTTCCCTCATTCCTCTGGAGTGGTGGATTCAGCTGCAACACAAACCCTGGTCCACATGGGACCTGCTGACCCTCAGGCATGGCCCTGCCTGCAGCTGCCCATGGGGGCATAACATGGGAGCCTGGGAATATCCCAGCGATGGGCAGACCTGATGCCTCCTGTGCAGACCAGGCTGGTCCCCTTTGTCTGTGACATTGGAGTTGAGATGTCATGTAATTTCCAGAAGGCACTGAGGGCTTTCTGCATGTGTGGAAAGATCGTGTGTCCTGCTGAGCTAAGGGAAACGTGTGGGCTGCCAGCAAGCCCCAAAGAAACTTAGCAAAGCCCTGAATGCTTATGTGAAAAGATACTTTTCACAACAACTATAAACTGGTTTAAGTGACCAATGGGAGAATCATTAAACGTAGCACAGGAATGTTTTGCCTTGATAACCTGTCCTTTGCTGGACCTCGCCAGCTCTGCTTCCTGCAATGACTTTGTCACTTCTGAGTGTGACAGGGCTTCGCTCTCGCCCAGCCCTGAAGCCCCCATCAGACCATGGGCATGAAAAACCCTTGTGAGCAGCTGGGGTGACCTGGTGGCAGTGTCCCACAGGGAGACAGAGCACTGTGTGCTGCTCCATGCCACCCGCAGGGATGTGATGTTGCAACCCAAAGGTGGAGAGTGTGAGGCAGTGAGGGTGGGCAGTGCCCTGCCACCAAGCAGGCAGGACTCCTGTTCCCAGCCTTACTGTAATATTAATTTACACATATGTGTTTAGGTGGCAGGATTGTTAAAGCAGAAGGGTTTTGGTATTGAAATGCAGCACTTGAGCGCTCAAAATGTGCAGGTTTATGCAGTGGTCACTGATGGTACTTGTGTGAATTCCTTTGTGTTACAGGCAGCTGCTGACAGGTCATGCTATTTTCAGGCAGGATAGGGAAAGTAAGAATGACTGAAGTCTATTTAAAAAGGTGATGTCATCAGTCTGTATGTCTGTGTTGCTTCTTATGAGAAAAAAACCAACCCAGGCCTTTATGTTATCTGTAATGAAAAAACACCCGGTTGTTGTCTTCTGAGTTCCTAACATTTGAAACTTCTGAGTGATGTGGATCAATACTGTGGTTTTGGAACAATTACAGCATCTGCTGGCTATTATTGAGATAAAATGAAATTCTTAGGATTCCATATTTTTTGTTAAATTGCCAAGTCTGTTGCTATATTCCAGTGTACCTGATGCAGTTTTATTGGCAACTAACCCTGCAATGCAATGCTCTACACTAAAGGTCAGGTAATAGATGTTTTGGTCTTCTGCAACTTCTAAATCTATCAGTGGTTAACAAGTTTCTTCTTTTTTGTCAGTTTTCATTAACTTTCTGTTGGAATAGCTGTAAGTGGAGTTGGGAAAGCTGGCTTTTGAGTTATCTGTTATTTTCCCGTGCAATTAAAAAAAAAAAACAAACCAGAACAACATACTAAAAAAAAACAGACCCCATGAGAACAGCCATCATCATCCTTACATGTGTGATGCGATTATTCCCATGTCCAGGCTGAGTATGCAGATGTTTACGGGGGCAGGTTATGCCCAGGCATTCCTTTTATGGCTATTTTGATTAGGCAGAAGCTCTTTCTTCCAACAAGTAATGGTCTATTTTCCATTCAGTGATATGCTTAATAGGTATTCAAACCCTTAAGACCCAAATGCAAGGTCAGAATTTAACTTTCCAGTACGTATTTTCTTTTGGGCAGCACTTTGAAGGGGTAGGTTTTAAAATCAGCCTCCAGATGAATACCAAGTGTTAGCAGTCCTAGAGGTAACAGAAAAAGGTTGCCGTATTTTAAGGATACCATAGTATTTAATCTAAAAGTGCTTTGTAGGTAGAGCCATCAACATCCTTAAACTGCATTAAAATAATCCATAACAGTTTTGTTCAAAGGCTTATTTTAGTCAAGTCCTTCTGGGTTTATAAATACCAGCAAGAAGAAGAAGAAAAAAATCAAAATAGCGTGACTGTAATCTAGCCTGATTCTTATCACCTCAATTTTACTGAGAAGTAATACACCCAAGCCATTGTACTACATCAGAAAGAGAATTCAAGGAAATTATATAATTATTCAGTCAAAACCAACTCCTGTAAAAAGTCATGTATATTTCTAATATTCTGGAATAGCAGCTGAAAATTATGAGCTGGCCCTTTACATACATGTGTTTTGTTAATCTTACAAGTAGCACCTTAGAGAGGATTTCACTTTTTAAAAAAAAAATGGTGGTGTTTTAGTCACCCAGTCTTTTTTTGGCCTGTCTCTCAAAGGAGCAATGGAAGCAAGTCCATCATCTGCCTAAGAGGCTTGAGCAGAGCATCAGCAGGAGTCTGCTGGGGTATCTCCCGGGTGCCTGGAGAGACGGACTTGTTTTCCTCACTTTAAAATTTTTCCCCTTTTCTGGAGTTCACAAGGATTGCGTTGATAAAATATGCTCAAGGGCAGCAATCAGCCCAACCTTTGTGTTCTGCAGGTTACGACGTTGGTACCCCAGCAGCTCAGAGGAGGGCAGAGCTCACACTGTGGGGTGTCACAGCTCCATGGCATTGGTTTTATCCCAGATGGAGAAGAGAGCCAAGTCATTCCTGGTGGGGACACCCGCCCTAATGCCTCTGTGAATGCCAAGAGTGCCAATCCCCTGCTGGAGCGGGTATTTCACCTGGCACTAAGTTAGTTGGGTAGGCAAGATTTATGGAAAAAAATACAGAAAATGAGGAGGAAGAGCCCCAACCTCCCTGCCATCGGGGTGAGGATTGAACCAACTTCCGCCGCAGGGCTGAGGCAGGCGCACAGCGAGGGGCTGGCTTTTCATCTCACCAACCTGCTGGTTGGGTTCCTAATCTCAATAATTTCTGCTCATTGGCTCCAATCAGCGGATTAAGAGCCCAGTCTCTGAGGAGTTCTCATTTTAACTGGAGACTGGGGGGAAAGCAGGGAAAACAGGAGGTACCAGACACTGAATGTTTTTGCGTTTGTTTTTCTTATTTATTTTGGTATTTGCCAAGTTGACACATCTGGCTAGTGTCCTACACAGCTGATGCAGGGAGTAAATTTTCTAAACCTTTTCTGATGAAACCAGCTGCCCAGCCTGGTCCCCTCACAGCCCACAGAACATGAAGTCTGTTCCACCACCACACCTCGAGCAGGGCATCAGCTGCCTCAGGAACCAGTCTCCGCTTTTGTATAAACACTTGGAGGTTTTCTGTCCACAGAATTATTTTTCATTTTAATTCCCCACCCCACCATGAATTAAAATCTCCAGCCAGATCATGCTTCTGCCTTCCAGACACGAGGCAGCCGCCCCAGCTGAAAAGCCAACCATATTGACTTCATGGTTTTATGTACTGTGACAATAAAGCTTTTTATGATGTTCTAGGTGGTTAAAAATGGCAGTAAGGAGCTCTTAAACATGGCACAGTCATGGTGCTCTTCTGAACCGGCAGACCTGCCAAGAGTGCATCAAAAGCTGTAATTTCCTGTGCAGTGAAGCCCCTGTCTCTGCTGCCTCCAGCTTTGTGTCCCAGGGCTTGTGCCTGTGTGCTAACAAATCTCTATTGTCCGGCGGGGCGAATAGTGGCTGGGACCAAAGAATTGCTGTCTGGTTTCTATTCAAATCCAGGTAGTCAGAGATATGAATGGAGTTTCTGGAACAGCCATGTGAATAACCTCTGCCCGGCGGGTCCTGCCCGGCGCCTTGGCTGCCCGCAGCACCACGCTTGGAAATGCACTTTTCATCCTCCTCCTGGCTTTTGATGCTTAATTAAAAGTTTTAAAAATATGCCATCTGGCATTCCTAGGCAAAACAAGGAGGGGGGGAAAATCAACTTTATCAAAGTTGTTGAGGAATTCTAGCCGGAGTTTTTTTAAAAAAATGAGTTGGTTTTTGCTAAGAAACCGGACAAGAAAAGTTGAGGAAAAATTATTTTCGTCCAACATACCAGATTTGTAAGTGGATGTTGACCGAGTCTTTTATTGTACACAGGACCCTGTGCAAGCGTCACATTTAATAACTCCAGATGGCCTGGCGAGCAAATACATTATTTTCTTTTAGAATAAGTTAGAAGAAAAATTTCTGCTTTAAATACCGCAAAACCGGGGTTCATTTCACTGGCGTTTTATTCATTTATTTATTTGCAATTAATATGAAATAAACTAAGGCTGAGCCCCGCCTGCACAGCCAGAGAACTAAACCCCGCAGCCTCGGGGCTCTCTTTGCTCTCACAACTATCCCTAAAGCAGTCTTCGGTCGCGATATCGCTCCGCAGGTGTCACCGGAGGGGGACCAAGCCACCCGGGGGTGGCGGGGCGAGACAAAAGACGGGGGGGGACCGGAGAATGGGATGTGGGGGGGGGGGGGGATCTCTCCCTCTCTCCGCATCCCCGACCCGCGGCAGCAGCTCCCGGTACCGCTGAGTCCTTCGGGTGCTGCTGCTGCGGGGCGGGGACGCCTTGTCTGGGGGCTGCCCCCCTCCTTTTTGTCCCCGTCTGGCTCAGTTCCTCCCCGCCAGCCCTCAGGCGACACGCGTGTCTGGTTACCGACCCGCAACCCGGGAGCAAACTTCCAGCGCTGGGGAATCGCTCGAGTTTCCCTTATCTCCCCCCCCCCCCCCTCTTTTTCCCTCCTTCCGTCCCTCCCGTTCCCCCCCCCTCCCGACCCCCCCCCCCTCAAGCTATGTTACATTAGCAAATGTGCCTATCGAGATTGTGGTTGTTTTGTTTTTTTTTTTTTTAATATAAAAATTTAAAAAGCGCTTCTGTTCGGAGAACAAAGGAGCACGTGCAGAAATGAGACTGGAAAAAAAAAATAATTACGTTTCCCTGACATCGCAGGGCGGCCCCCGCTTCCCCCCCCCCCCCCCCCCCCCATTCCCGCCAGCGTTCCCTCTTCACCAGCCGTTAATCGCAATTAACGCCTTACCTGGCGGGGCGCGCGCTCCCGGCGACGGCTCCGCGCTCGGCTCCCTCCCCCAAAAAAAACGAAAAGGAAAAAAAAAAAAAAAAAAAAAAGAAAAAGAAAAAAAAGAAAAGAAAGAAAAAAAAATCAAACCAACAAAACAAATAGAAATTATAATAACAACACACTTATGCACAAAAAAAAAAAAAAAGAGAGAGGAGAAAAAAAAAAAAAAAAAAAAAGTTGGTGCAGGCAGGACCCGCAGCTCGGGCGCGGCCCCGCTCTCTCCCCGGCGCTGCCCCCGCGGCCGCCGCCCCCCGCCCGCTATATAGGGCCCAGATGACGGGCAGGGGCGCAGCCGGTCACGTGCTGCAGGCGCCGACACCGATTGGTTCTCCTGCCGCGGGGTCGCTTCCTGATTGGTCCGTGCCCGCGCACCGGAGGGTCCCCCCGTGCACCCCCCTTCCCCGCCGGCGGGGCGCGGGCCGTGGTCGGGGCCGTTTGTTTGGGTGTCGGCGTCGGGGCCGTCTGGGGAGCCCGCTGCCCCCCGCGCCCTCCCCGCAGCCATCCGGGTGTTATTTGATACCGACATCTCACAATGGGGTGCGATACACACCGCCACCGAACCGCCGTACCGACCGCCGGGCCAGGCTGGCCCCGCTGCCCGGTCCCTGCTGGGCGCTGTCACCACGGCCGTGTCACACGGAACCTCCCGGGAGAGGCTGGACCCGTACCCCTTGTCAGACGGGCCCGCTCGCCTCCCTCTCCCCCCCCCCCAAGGACCCTCGGACCTTGGGGGTTATTTCTGGGCCACCGGGAACCCCTTGTGTCGTGGCCCGGTTCGGGACGTGAGCGCGGTTTCCGTGTGGGTAACGTGGGACCGCACCCTGAGCATCCCGAGGGGCAGCAATAGGTGCTGGTGAGGGGTGCGGTGGGTGCTGCAGAAGATGGCGGGGGTGGGACAGCACCCACCGGCTCCTCAGCCCAGCTGCCCCGAACCGCAGGCAGCACCGGGGCAGATTGTCGAGGTTCTGCAAGTGTCCCTGCTGGGAACACTTCGGTTCCTGGCCCTGGAACAGCAACTCTCTCCATGTTTATTGCAGGGCAGAAATAAAACGCCTTTGAGCGTGTTCTGGAATGAGACCACCTGATGATAAATGAATTCCACTGACGTGCTGGTTTCGGTGGTTTTAGACTAACAAAACTCAAAGCTGCTCCCACAGACTTGTCTGTCACCTCTCCCTGGGCTGGAACAGTGAAGTGAGACACTCAGCTGTCTCTGGAATATGGAGTTGCATAACGAGGATGCGCTGACTTCGGTGAAGTGTTTTCAGTGAGGATGCAAGACCATGGGGAGAAGTTAAAGTGCTTGTTCCATTTTCTCCTCCAAGCTCTTCCCCAGCTGTTTTAATCTTCTTTCTCTGCCGGTTTTCAGTCGCTGACCTTTCTTTCTTTGAGGACATTTTGACCAAAGTACTGGACACCTTCCTTGGAGTTGGACTAGATGCTTCCCAAGGTTTCTCCCAACCTGTGACACTCTAGGTGACACAAGCTGCTGGCAGGGAGGTGCTGCAGCAATAACACAGCTCATGCTCCTCTGCTGGTGTGGTGGAACTTGGGGCTCTTAAGCTCTGTCAGCCACATCCTAATGCCAGCTTTGGGACATGGAAGGAGGAGGGCTGGGCCAGAGGGCCCTTCTGGGTGTTCTGGACATGGATTACTATAGGATGACCTCAAGGGCTGGCTGAATGCAGGGAAAATGAAATGAACAAATAAGTGTCAGTTACATGGAACATCCAAAAGGAAGCAATTAGGAAAAAAAAAAAAAAAAAAAAAAGGAGGTTAGTATGCTGCTTTAGTGGTGACCCAGACTTGTATCAGTGTCACACAGCTGCCACTGATGTGGATGAAAAGGTTCCCACCTCCTCATCATGAGTGTGAAGGAGATAGCTCATATCTGCTGTCTATTCTGCCCACAATAACCATTCTGGTACCTTCTCTGGTTTCCAGACAGCTTCCTCCTCTCTCTGCTTTCAAAGATTATCTTTTACTCCTTGAGCCACTTGACAATTCTTCTAAAATGTAGTCAATCCTATTGTTAAAATATTTGTTCCTGTGCAGACTGGGGTATGAGTGTGCCTCTAAGTGGTCAGCTGTGGGTCACAGTGGCTGAAAAGCATACAATATCTGATCCTTTCCTCTGCACCATAAAAGCCTTGGTGGGATGGTCTTTACAAGCCGTCTGAACAGCAATTGAGCTTTAGGAGATTGTACAGCCCCCTGCATGTGGCTTCATGGACCTACTGTACTTCCCAGCCTTGTATACTGTCCAAATAATGAGATCTTTCAAGGTAATACCCTTGTGTTTGCTGTTAATGATTTGTTCTTAAGATTTGCTTAAAAAAAAAAAAAAGCAAGTGGGACAATTTTTTTTGGAAAACACTGAGGTCTTTATCCTAGATTAAGTTCCAGACTACTGCTCTAGCCTAGGACATTAGGAATCCTGAATTAGGGGTGACTTCGTGCTGCCTGCCTAGTACAAGGTTGTGATAATTTTAAAACTTTAGTAACCAAGAGTCAGAAGCCCTTGGGTAAACCAATTTTAAACATTTGCAGAAATCACATGAAAGCGCCCAAATATGAAATATTAGGGTCTAGAAAAAGTAGTAATGTTTTGCCATAGTGTTTAAACACAATGCTGCCCCAGTCTTCAGATACCTCTTTCTGTCTCCCATGTCAGAGGTGATCTTCAGATGGTTAAGATGCTTTCATGATTTGAGGCTTGTCCTAATTACATTGCTCTCTTTGTCAAAGCACTATGTGCTTTTCCATTGGATGTACATCATGATTACTAAATCAGAATCGTGTTTCACTAAAACTGTGGAAAACACTGCTTCCTGTTGGGAGATTGAACTGCTGGAGCAGTCGTGGAGAACGAGTTCCCCAGGCAAGGGCACCGCAGCCGGGGCCGTTCTGCTGCGTCTGTTCCTGGGGGCCAGAGCTGGGCCCTGCAGTGCTGGGAAGAGGAGGAGGAGGTGGGGGGTTTGACCCCTAAGCCATTTTACAATATTGGAATCAACTTTGTCTTATGTTTTGCTGCATAAAATTTAGGCAGGTCACAAGGAAAAAGCAAAGATCTGTAGAGGCAGCTGAACGAGTGGCGATCCCCACACTCCCTTGTGCTGCTCAGGGTTATTCTTGTGTCTCGCTGGCAGTTCCTGTCCTGCAGGATGACCAGCACTTCTCTCTACTCTAAACTTGCTCCTGCAGTCAAAGGTTGTGCTCATCCTGTGTTACTGCTACTCAGTTTGGGGTGAAAATGTCTCCCCTTTGATGTGTGGTGCAAGGTCCTGGTCATTATGTTCCCTTGGCCCTCGTTTCCGAGGAGTGTGAATAAAGTCGTGCAAAACCAAACCCCATGGTGAGTGAGTGAGCAGATCCTGGCTCTGATGGTGGAGCCACCACCCTGCCCCTTCCCCAGCCCATGCAGACCCACCAGCTCATCTCCTCTCTGCTGCTGTCCCCCCCTGCCTTTCCTTGGGAAATGGGAATGTGTCTATTGTCAGGTTCATTCAGACAAGATTGTAAAGGAAATTATTTAGGAAAATAGTTTTGAAAAAGTTAATTTGGGTCAAAGAGGGATTAACTGAGAAAATTGTTTCTACTTGTACATCCTTCTAAGAAGTAAGCAAGGGAAAGCTTGGAACTAAACCTTGTTGAGCCCATTTTTTTGAGTTATTCTGTATGTGCTCTGTCCTTTAGCTTTCATTACTTAAATCCATCTGACTTGATGAGGAAGGAAGGAGATTCAGTTTGAGAGCAAATTCAAAGTGAAACGATTTGGTCAGTGACATGATGAAAGGGATAAGTGTAGGTAGAATGGGATTAAACAGGAGTATTCTTGATATTGAATGCATGGTCCAGTGGCCTCTATTTTAACACTCACCAATAAACTGAGATAGAAATTGATGGATAGAATTGAGAGAAATTTGTGGAAACTCAATGCAAAACTTGAGCACATGAGGGGGAGACCGTGTCAGGAAGGATGCTTGGATCTGGAGGGGGCAACCCAACAGGGTGACAGCAGCTCACAGCTACACTCTTCCACCTGGTTTGTCATCCAGAGGGAAACACTGACAGACAGCAATCAACTTGAGTCTTGCTTTTCTGTGCATTTACCTGCAAAACCTCAACTGAAAAAAAAAAAAGTCTTTAAAAGTGGAATTACACTGGCCTTCCAACGTATTCACATTCACTGCCACTAAAACATATATGCAACAATGAGAGTTAGGGAGTAGGTGGAATTCTCACACTTGAGAAGTAAACAAGAGGGAAAAATGAAGGCATAAGACCAAAGCTAAGTAACAAGTCAGTGGAAGAGCCAGAAATGGGGTCTGCTAACTCTGTGCTTGTATTTGTTTTTTAGGTTATGCTGCCAGTATTAATAACAAAGGAATTGGCTTAGTTTCCACATTTCAGCAATGAAAAATGCATGTCTGTATGCTTGTAATCAGGGGAGCACTTGTACTCCGGGAGAGGCACGCTGCAGGTTAGCACTCTGGCAGGGTCCCTGTGGCTGTCTTTTTCTCGGTGGCTGTCACCTTCCGTAGTCATCAAGTGGATAAAGAATTTTTGTCATGCTGCTTCATGAATGAAGCCTGTGCTCTTAAGGAGCATAAGAATTAGCTGTGAAGGATGCATTATCACAAAGCCCGTGATGATGTTGAAAATCCTAAAAAACTAAATATACTTTCCCTCCATTTTCCGTTTTCTCTTATCAGGACTCTAACGAGGTACAGAATCTGGTTTTAGTTTGTCATGCTTTTTTTTTTTCCTGGCTGCTGCTAAAATGCTTGGGATTGTGGAGAGCTACCAGCCCTTTGCTTTTAGAATCATTCAAAAACCTTCCATTTAGAAACCATTCTGATATCTTGGTGGGTTTTTTCTTCTTCGTCTTTTTTTAACTACTAAGGAAATTTGCATGAAAATGGAATCATTGTTTCTGAAGAGTTCCATCTGCTCCTGCTGCTTATTCTGTAGCTGAAGTCATAATCCTCTGTTTGTGAAATTTCCCATTGAAGAGATTTTTGGCTTGTTATAGTTTCAGCAAAATTTCAGAACAGAGGAAATATAGATGCTTTACCTAAGAACAAAAAAACCCAAAAAACCAACAACAACAACAACAAAAAAAAAGACAAAAAGAAAAAGAAAAAGCCTTG
Source organism: Phaethornis superciliosus (assembly GCA_023637945.1). Lineage (NCBI taxonomy): Eukaryota > Metazoa > Chordata > Aves > Apodiformes > Trochilidae > Phaethornis > Phaethornis superciliosus. The sequence continues at coordinate 2,482,219 of JAJQWJ010000022.1, read as the reverse complement.
AGATGACATCAGAGCTTTGGGTGCATCTGCAGCCAGCACAGTGTGGCTCTGTGGGGACAGGGTGAGCAGGCAGTGGGACAGGGAGGGAGGTGGCCAAGGCTGGGCTGGGCAAATGCCTTTCCTCCCAGTGCTGGAGCTCTGGCCTGGGGTAACGAAGGAAGAGCACCTTTCTGGTTGGCTCAGTGTATTAGTATTTCTCGTGGCTGGAGTCAAAGAGCAGAGTTGATTTGGGGTCACTGGGATGCGCCAACTGGCTCGAGAGGAATGGGCAAAGTCCCTTTAAAAGAGCTGTGGGCAGATGGGAGCAGCCCTGCTCCTTGTGAGCAGCCAGGAGGATCCCTCGGCTGGGTATTGGTTCAGCCACTCTGTCTGATCCAAAGGAACATTTCTGCAAATGAGAACAAGGTTTGTTGTTGTTGTTTTTGTTCTAATTCCAGCTGTTCCCAGGGTTTATGTGTGTTACATACGTTTCTGTGTAATGCCACGCTCATGTGTGCCTGCCTGTGAACACCAAACACATTCTTCCAGCTGAAGCAGTAGGAAATAGAGAATCCTGTGGGCTGGGAGGTGATGCTTGTCCTGCCAGGACCTCTTGTCGCTATGCAGAAATGCTGGAGGAAAGTGGGTCAGGGCGAGCGGTGCTGGAGCAGCCGCAGCCCAGCGCAGAGGGTGAGGGCTCTGCTGTGCCAGGCGGGCAGGAGGTCACCCAAGGGACCTGCATGTGGCTGCCATGAGCCCGAGATGTGTTCTGAGACAGTTACTGACCTCATTTTCCATCCTCGTTTACAGGATTGTTTTCTGCACCACGTGCGGGATTCGTGGAAAACGTTGCATATGCATGAGCTAGGCTGTGCTTTAAAGGAGGTAATACACAGTTCTGCCTAGGAAAAACAATTTATTTTAAGCATCTGGCGTTTTCTCTGTTAATTACATCGTGGTATGCACATCTACCCTGTGTGCAGTACCTGTTCTTGAGGGCTGCCCTCTTCACCCTTCTCTCTATCAGCCTTCATCTCTGCAAACTGGACTCACACACCACTTCTGCTCACCCTCTGCCCTCTTGGGTATCTCATTCTGTGTGTGATGGCTGTAACACGTTCCTGCTTTTCCCAGGGAATGCCATGTGCTCACTTGCTCTAGCTGTGGAGATGAGTCCGTGGGCCACGTCGAGCACCATCCCCTGGACACTCTCTGGCTGTCCCTGCAGGTCCCCTGCTCTGCTGTCTCAGCTTCTCCCTGTCTTTTGGCTGCTGGACTCCCTACACTTTGTAAAACCTCTCCATGGTTTATCCCTTCACAGGAGTTGGCTCCTGTTGGGTGCTGGTCCTCAGCCCTGCCTGCAGCTCAGGTGTAACTTTTAACAGTATTTCAACTTTTCTACAGATCATATATATAATCTACCTCTTCAGAGACAAAGAGTAGCTGATATCAACAAATCTGCATGCTTTGCATGTGGTTGTGCTTTGTAAGCTCCACAGGAAATACCCTTAGCTAAACAAAGTCATAATTACATGCAGCTTCCCACCTCTGTTCTCTCCCTGTTCTGTACCCAGGCAGTGCTCAAGTACCAGTGACCTAGGAAAGCTGCCTCATCCCAGGCAGCCTCTTGTCCCCTTGTTGCCAGCTTCTTCTCCTCCACCTTCTCTCTTAGCTATCCCTGGCTATCAGAGCCTTCTAAAGAGATAATTTAAGTCTTCTTGTCAGGCAGTGCCTGGGATGGGTGCTGGGTGATTCCCTGCTTGTCTGCTCCTGGGAGATGGAGGTCCCCAGCATGTCCTGTCCCCCTGGGCCTGAAGGTCACCTGCACCCACAGGGACTCCTGGCCTCACCGCTCTGACATCCAGCAGCTCTATGAGGGTGTCCTGGTGGTGCTGCCTTACAGAGGTTTGGCTGGAGCTGGGGATGAGATGCTGGAGAAGGTTCTCAACCTCTCTACACTGAGCACAGTGCTGACCATGCTGGTTACACACCCCAGCACCCCCCAAACTCATGAGTGGGACACAGGTTGCCACAGCAAATACTGGCAGAGCATTATGGTTCTGTGGGTACTGAATGCTTTTAGAGGAGAAGCTTGTATTGGTCTTCAAGCATAAAAATTAGCAGAAAACAGATGTAGATACTGTTCTGGAAAATGTTAGAAAGATCACTTCTACAAGGGGGAAAAAGCCCTTGCAAAAGTTTGTTCTCTGTTTTGGTGCCTTCTCATTTGGGGGCCTTCTCATTTACCCTTACCTGACAACCATAGGAAAACACTTATGGCATTTTCCAGGCATGTTTAGCTTGCTAACATGTGGGTTTAGTTTTTCTTTGTTTCAAACTGCAGGTAAAGCTGTGAGCTCTGCTTGCTCCTCAAGCGGGGCTGTGGTTCTGCTGTTTGACCTCAAGAGCTGGGTAGAAGGCTGGTTATAAAACCCTGTTAGAGCTGCAGTACCACGTCAACATCATTCGAAACAGAGGTGTCTGTATTGCTGTTTGCATATAGCTCCTGTGTTTTTTCTTTTAAAATTAATTTCATATTTTATTTGTGTGTGCAGAAACACAGCGTCTCACATGTATGACCCATGTATAAATTCTGCACAGCTACAGCTAAGTTATAAATGAGACTAGAAATTACATGTAGGTCTGTGATTTAATTTTCTCTGACATATTGAGTCTATGTTTTAGCCTACAGAACTCCACAGCTGTGCCCTAATTCTCTTTTCCTTGTGATCTCAACATCGCTGCCTTTTAAGGCATTGCTATTCTTGGATCTCAGCAGGACACCATGTTAGACTGTCACCCTGCTCTGCTGTATTGCCATTGCATAAAGCAGCTTCTCCCTGGACTTACAGACAATATATGCAAGGAAAAGTTTGGGTGGATAAGGCTCACTACACAATAGTATATATTAAGGTGTGGGTGTTGGGATTCCTCCCTGGTTGCTCTGTGGGTGCATATTTATCTTTTGTTACAAATAATAAGCAATAATGCAGTTAGGTTTCAGCAAGAGTTGTACTTGGGGTGACAACTCAGGCAGAAAAAGACAGATTTTTTGCTTTAAAGAAGAGGGTCCCTGCCCAGTGGGAATTTATACTTTGTTTTGTTAAGTGGCATTCATATGTATAAAGAGCCATCAGCCTAACTCTTGTTTAACCAAATACTGACTGTGGTGTAATTCCAGTGCGGCCTTTCCCTAACATCTTCCATTTGCTCATGTAGATGTAGCACAAGCACAGTTTGCTAAATTTGGGGTAGAAACTTGCTAGCTGTGATTTTGCTTGTTCTAACACATACACTGTGCTCAGAGACGTGAATCTGAGCATTTGGAGTGTCTCCTGTGAGTAGCAAGGACTGTTCTCTGGAGTACGTGTGCTGCAAAGTCATCACAACGCAGCACACACAGCCCTGTCACCTCTGCTGATAAAGATGCCTGGTGGAAAGCACTGGGAGGGTTTTATTTGCCTTGTTTTCAAGATATATGATCAAAACACTAAGACAGAATTTAATTTTTAACTTCTAAAAAATGAGTAGGCTTATCTTAAATAAGCAATGTGAAAATATAATACGATTGGAATTCCAAAAATGCAATTCTGAAATCCGGGAACTGTTGTTGGGGCAGATCATTTTAATTTCCGATTTCTGAATCATCCATGTTTCCTCTAAAACCATCTCAGATTTCTTGCAGCACCTCTCGTTGGAGGGGACACCTCTGGCTAACCCTGTGCTGCATGCCAGGAGTGGTGATGGAGCCATGGGCAGCGGGGAAGGCAGCCCTGGAAGGGCAGTGTTGTCCGTCTGTCCTGCTGCAGCACAGACAGACACACAGCCACAGCTGCTCCTCAAGCCCCAGAGGGAGAAGGGGAGTTTGTTTGGTTTAGGAAATCTGGCATTCTGAGCCTCCCAGCACAGCCCAGGGCAGCAGGGGTGGGCTGGGGAAGCTGTAGGGATGGTTGTAGGGTGGTCACCAGGGCACAGGGCAGCCCAGGACACGCTTAATGAGGGGAAATCAACCCCCCTAATCAGGGGCCGATGGCCCCGAGCAGTCATGGAGAAAGGTGGATTCCTTTGGAGGGTCGTTTAGAGGCATCTGCTAGGAAATAATCCCTGCACTAACTCCAGGACCCTCTGGCTATGAGGTTCCTGCAGAAGGAGCTGAAGTCCCTGACATTCTATGTGACTTTTTGATGCTGTCACTTGCTCCTGTTCCAGCTGCTTCTACCCCAGTGGTCCCAGCCAGGGCTTCCAGCCCTAACACTGAGCACTGCAGTGATGTTCCAGCCATCTTCAGGGGGAAATCATAGATGTATAAAAAGAAAATCAAAAAGTGAGTGTTGGTGGAAGGGTGCTGTAGGTAGTGGGAATTCAGAGTGTGATGTAGGCTGTCCCAATAAATAGGGCAGATTAAAAATATAAGCCACTTTTATGCACCCAGAATTTCCAAAGTATCTGTGGTTGTTTTAAGAAGAAATATAAAGGCTAAGAAACCCTTCTCAGGTGACAAACTGAGAAAAAAAAGCCATTTGGCTTTCCTGCCAGCACTGTGCTGGTGGTGGTCTGAGAGGATTTGGATGTGAGGAATTAGTTTATTTTTAAATGTCTTTTTCTAAAGTAAAAGTAAATTTTTCTTAAAAAATAAAAATTAAAAAGAAAAAAAAAATTAGTATTTGTAATTTGCCGTTTCCTCTGCATCTGCTCTGGCCCCTGTCTGAGAGCAGGCCGAGGCTTGCAGGGAGCTGGGACAGTCTGGCCCAGCACAGCCCTGCTCATGTTTAGGTTCCCTTCATCCATGGGTCTTTTCTGTGTCTGGATGCCTTAATGAGGGAGGCTTTTGTGGTCAGGGCTGCTGACAGGAAAGAAAAAGGGGAAAATAAAAATATGTGTAGGGAAGTATTGTGGGAATAGCTTTCCACAACATTCATGGGCTCTTAATGTCCTGAGGACAAAGTTAGGGAATTCAAAGAAATAAAACCCCTTGGCTGGCTCTGACAAATTACAGCATTGTTACATTACATTTAATGTATTTTAATTGAGTCTGGGTTTGTCCCCCATCAGTTTTATAGTGCTGTCATCTGGAAGACAAAATATAGAGCTTGGATCTGGACTGGCTGTATCTAGAAGATGAGACTCCATGTGAACTGGCTAATTACCCTGGAAATGAACCAGAGCAAATGTAGGTTTGTGAAGGATCTTCTAATGGGAGTAAAATATTGACTAGCTACCAGTTAACTTAGCGTGAGGCTGTGTGGTGTGGAAAAGAGTAGTTAGACTGTACCCTGAGACATATGGACATAGGGACCAACTTGATACCCCCAAAATTAGTTCCACCACATGGAATAAGTCCTTGCCTCTGAGGCAGCCACTTGGCACAGAGCAGATCCTCTGCTGTTTCTTCATCTGGGGAGGTGGATGGGAGATAGAAGCTGATCTTCTGTGAATCAGCCACAAAAGAAAATAAGGGCACATTTTTCTAATGGACTTGATGAAAACAGGGATATTTGGGTTAGAGATTCTGGGTTTGGAGAAGATGTGGCTTGCTGTGCTTCCCTCTGAACTGTGATGGTCACTGCTCCCTGCCTGGGCCTTTAGTGCCTGCTCTGAGTGGCTGCTGGTTGTTGGTGTGGTTTTGGTGCAAGATGACCACTTTTCCTGGTTTCTCCTGCTTTCCTCCCCATCAGTGAAATTAAGGGAAATTTCTTAGTACCCAGAGGACCCCTTTTATCTCTGAGCTACCTGCTGGATTACATAGAAAGGTTTTATGACCATGGGAATTTCCCCCTGAAAATGTGTTGCAGCCCACTGTAGCTGTTACCACTGTGTAGGAGCTTTTCTCCTCAAGTACATTATCTTATTACCATAGATTTAAATATTTGATTTACAAAACGTTGCTGACTGATACTCCAGTAGTATCATACAAGACACATCACAATAGATACTGAGTTCAAAGATTGTTTTAAATGGCTTTAATACAAACAGAGGTCAGAAAAGGCAAGATAACAGCAGAGGAGGCTATGTCAAAAAGTAATTAGAGCAGGACAAATGGATTGTGCAGGCATGTCGAAGGCTGTTATTTCTGTAGGCAGTGAGTAGGAAAGGTGTTAATGTAATGTGACAGATCTGGAGCAAAAATGAGGGTGCAGGGAAAACAAATAGGAGCTGACCAATGGCATGGTTTAAATTATGAGGTTTGCTTTAACATAATTTGATTACACATGAAAGAAATGTTTAGTGTAGTTTCTTTGAAAATCTAATTGTCTTAAATACCGCATGTTCGATCCACTCTTTACACCCCAAGAAGCCATCTCTGTGCTGCTGCAGCCTCTCTGTCAGGAAAAAGCATGTGAATTGTTTGCCCTGTGCAGCTTCAGGAATGGAGAGGAGGATGAAACGGGGTTTTTTTCCCCCCTAGTGTTAATCTAGAAAAATTGTCTGTTATTTGCAGTCACGTACATCTTAATTTGGAACCTCGTGCTCTCTGGGGTGGGTGGTATCTGGGGCCTGGGAGTTGCTGGTAGAGATGATGTGAAAACTGAGTATGTTTTTATCAGAAGGAAAGGACTAGGATCAGATTTAGTGGAAGAAGACAGGGAGGTAACAGCTTTTTTTTCAGGGCCCAGCTCTTGCCATATTCAAAAGCAATATTAGTAGCATGGGGAAGCAATGCAGAAGTGCCTCACATTTCCAGGCTGCTCCAAAGGGCTGAACAGAAGGAAAGATTGAATTTCCTGAGCACTCTCATCCTCTGTGGTGTCAGATTCAAATCACACTACCTTGAACTGACACACGTGGTTTTGAGTGCAGGAATTTCTCCTGCCCTGTTGTGCAGTGTCATCTTCTCTTCCCTTAATTGTCCTTGCATTTCTAATAAACATATTTTCCATGGATTTTTGAAATTTTGTAATTGCATTTAAACTTGATGTCAAGAAGTAATTAAAGGTGAGACACGCTAAAGGTGGTAAAGTCCTTCAGGCTCCAAGCAGAGGAGGTGTTGGCAGAGTTAAGAACAGAAGCTGGAGGTGCTGGCGATGTTCTTTTTTTCAGTGGAATATGCTGGTTGCTGAATGGATGTATTCTTGGGCTTTTACCTGAGAACAAAAGGCAAGGCTGGGGGTATATTCAGGGTATGCCAGGCAGTTCCTCCACACTCTTATTTCTGCTCTTGTAAATTCTGGAAAGACATTTCTGTTCAGTTTTTCCTGTAATACAAGAAAATAGTATAACAAACATCAAAGAAAAAAAAAAAAAAAAAAAAAAAAAAAGAAGGAAAAAAAAAAGAGGAAACATTTTAAATAGCTACTCCTAATAACAGAAAAATTAATAGCAGTAAAACTAAAACCAAAGGCCCGACAAGCCCACAGCGGGTCTCGGTCATGTCCCTGTCACCTCCGGAGCATCCCGGGCAGGGGGCAGAGCAGGGCTGGCGGGGGCAGCTCCTGGGCCAGGCAGAGCTGATTTTCAGCCCTTGATCTGAAGGTCTGACGGTGCAGGTTCCGAGCAGACCCCCTCACCCATCCCTCAGTCGGGTGCTGCCCTCTCCTGTCCGGCCCGAGGTGCGGGGTGGTCCCGGGGGGCTCAGCGGTGCGGGGACAGGGGTGAGGCAGGGACAGGACCCGCAGCTCCAGCTCGGAGCCTTTTTTCCTCTTTTGTTTTTTGCTGACCCGAGGTGTGAGGAAATGTTCTCTGGCTGTTGGTTTGTTTTGCTGGAGGTACCAATTGTTGCTGCTACCTGGAATCAATGTTTCAGAACAATAATAATAACAACAATAAATAACAACACTAACAATATCAACAACAACAACAACAGCTTTCACAACAAACTGTTGTTAGCGTTGTTAAAACTCCGGGGGGCTGCAGCAGAGGCTGTAGTTGGTGCTGCTGCAGTTGGTGTAAGCCGGAAGCTTTTGGCCCCTCAGTTTGATGCTTTTCCTGCCCCTCCAAAGGGGGCGACTCCAGCTCAGGGTCTTCCCCATGTTTTCTGGAATGCTCTGAGGCTGTGTGCCCGAGGTGAGGTACAGGGAGTGACCGGAGATGCTCCTGGACTGGACTCATCCTGCTTTCTGCAAAGGGTTTGAAAAGGAGCTCGATTGCCTGCTCATAGAAATGTAAAGCTTCTCCCTCTGCAATTCTCCTTTCTTGTACTTGCCCACGAAGGCAGTAAAGCCATATACTCCACATGCCTACAGTCCCATTTGTTTTCTTTTTTTTTTTTTTTTTTTTCCCTCTAAGGAGCCCTTAATCTCCCCCCTGCTTCTTCCTCCATTACACAGAGCTGGTCTCCACTGTTTGTCACCCAGCAAGGAAAATGCAATGAAAAGCTCCTTGCAAGCCGTTCAATTGGCTGGGACAGCAAATTCAGTGGTCAGGCAAATAAAAATATAAATAAACAAATAAAACTGGAAATTTGATAGGATTCATTTTACACAGCAACCCATCAAAATAGAAAGAAGGATGAAAATGCTTAATTTTATGTACACCAAGTGGATACCTTCACTAGAATTATTAAGGCCACATTCCTGGCATGTTTTGATGCTGGGGAGCAGTGGAATTACCCACATCTATTCTTAAACATTCACCACAAGGCTCCTCAGAAGTCGGGGGATGTTTGTGATAATTTCTTGCAGTTCCTTCCATGGCTCCTCTAAGCATTGTTATTTTAATTTTTGTATAGTCCCTGAACTATCTGCATACATAGGGTGAGGGGAGCAGAGGTTTTGGGGAAGGCATGTGCTGTGTTTACCTGGAGCCAGCTCTCTCACTGCAGTGGCTGGAAGCAGTCACGTCCGCACTCCTGAGGTGCCCTAAGCTGATTTTATAACATTTACTCAGCTGCATTTACAAACCTGCGCAGGGCTCAGAGCATCAGCACTGCAGAACAGAAATACTGTCCGTGGCCCTGTTTGCTGTGTGCTGGCATTTGCTCGTGCCCTGTTTGTTACTTGAAATCCAAACCAGTTCAGTGTTTCAGTTCAGCCCATGGTGAGCTGGGGCACAGGCAGCTCAGGGAGATGTGATGGGTTTTGTTGTCCTCAGCTCTGACACACAAAAGGGCCGATGTCTCAAACTGCATGGACACAACAGAGCCCTGATTGTCATGAAAATGGGCAAGGCCTGGCCGGAGCTGTGCAGCGAGGGTGGGTGGGAGGGCAGCCCCCACCCCGGGCCCTGCCAGCCCTGCTCTGCCCAAATCCGGAGGTTTTTCAGTGTTTTCAGAGGGTGTCCTGGAAGAACACCCTGGCTGCGCTCTGGCAGCATCTGACCCCTTTCAGTGCTGCCTTAGCCTCCGTCTGGGCTCGACAGTTCTGAAAAGCCTGGGAGAAACAACCATGGTCCTAAAAGAAAATAGAGAAGATGTTCCTAAGGACAAGCTCTCTCAGCACTCCTACATGTGTACACTTTGCCTAACCCTAACCCTTTTGGCAGAGTGTGGCACAACTCTTATGCCTGTTTTGTCTTTCTCCTGCCACACTTATAGCCAGTGATCTTCTCCACACCATCTCCTGGCTGCATTGCCAGCTGGGGGCTGTTTCTCTGCAGTTCACTTTGGACAAAGTGCAGCAAAATGCAGCAAAACGCAGTGTTTCTTCTATCCTCACTTGTGACCTGGTTGGTTATGGGAAGAGCCAATGCTTGGCACCCCCTGGAGATCCTTCTGTGTCCTCCTCTAGCTTCCCATGCCTGTCCCTTATGGCCATGATGTCAAGACAATAAATCTGGGCAGGCACTGATGTCACTTGTCCAGTTTTGGCTTTTACTGTTGTGAGCTCCTGTTATCCTAAAATTTCAGAGTTCTGTTGCAATAGCATCAGATTTTCTGTTTGGAGAGAAAATTGGCTGATTCAATTGGCTAAAAAAAGAACCAACCATATGATTTTTTTCTTTTACCAGGTTTGCTTTAAGGTTGTTTGGTTCAGATGACAGAATTAATCTTTCTCGTCTCTTTTCCTGCCCTCTGCCCATTCCAAGTTTGGCCTCTCATTTTACAGAGAAGTTCCAGAGCTCTGCAATTATTTCCTGCCCTTAAGGATTTATTATGGACAAACTGTGACATGTATGTAATCTGAGTTTTGAGTGATTTGGAAGATTTGAATGGTTTGGCCAATTATCCTTTCTCCCAGCCAGGTTTTGTCTACTCTCGCAGTTGTTTCAGAATTAGCAGTGGCTTTTTTCTGGGGCCTGTGTGTTTCTATTTTTGAGCCCCAGCAGCAGCAGTGTGAGCAACTTGGTGTCAGCCTGTTGTCCTGAGATGAAGTTGCTTTATTTCAGCTCGCTGTGTGCACATCACACGGCGGTGCTACAGAACCATCACTCAGCATTCTGGTCACACCTCTCCGAGGGGTGCCGGGACTGAGAGCTTGCATGGGAGGAGGAATGCGGAGCTCTGGGAGCTGCACAATAGTCAGCAGCTGTGTCAATAGTGCAGCAGGGACGTGTCCCCTGGCCCTGTGCTGGCAGGGCAGGGGAGCAGCTCCTTGCACAGCCCTGCCCAGGCAACCTCCAACAGGAAAAAGGGAGGTCAAGCTAAAGAGGATGTCAAGGGCTGAGAGAGCAACTGCCCAGATTGCAGCAGGAGTAAACTGGAGAGTGGGCCCAGTTTGTGACAGCTTGGTCCTGCATCCTGCACCTGCTCCTGCAGAAACCCGGGGTTACAACAGGATTATGAATCCACAGAATGGCTGAGGGGCTGGGGTTGGCAGGGGCTGTCTGGTCCCTGGTGGGCTTGGCTGGAGCAGGGTGCCCGGGCTGCCAGGAGGATGCTGCTGAGCTCTGCTCTGGTGCACAGATGAGGTTATTTGCAGTGCTGGATGTCACCAGAAAGCAATAAAATTTCAGGCTTGAGATGGAGTGAAATATGACCTCTTTTGTTGCCTCTGTGCCTTGTTTATTTTAAGTTGGCCACTTCTCAGAGCGTGGTTGCGCCCCGCAGTCCTCAGGCTGAGGAGCAGAAGCAGATGATGGCTTTTGAACAGAGTCAGTGCAGACATCTGGAGCACAGGTTGAGTTGGGCATCGGCAGGAAAGTTGTTGGCCATTCCCTTAAATGCCTCAGTGTGGTGAGTGGTGGCCTGGGCTTGGTCAAACCCAGCTGGCCACTGGAAGAGGTTATCCTGTGTCTGCAGCACATGAGTTCTGCAACACCCAAGGGTGAGTTCATGCCAGAGGAGGATGAAAGAGGGGAAGGTAAAGGATGGGAAGGGAAGGGAAGGGAAGGGAAGGCAAGGCAAGGCAAGGCAAGGCAAGGCAAGGCAAGGCAAGGCAAGGCAAGGCAAGGCTGGTGGGCAGCATGGACCTTCCCTTGACACACTGGTGTGGTGTGGGAAGCTCTGCCTGTCACCTGGTGCTGCCCCTGTTGGCTTTGTTGTGTTGGCAGGACCTGTCCATCCATCCTGAGCTTGTATTTCAGTCACCATTAAAACTAAGAATGGGGTTTTGCCCAGTTCCCGTTACCAGCGTACAGACATCAAGTTCATACTTAACAGAAATATTTTTCATACTAGAAATTCCTGTGTTTTCTTCCCCACCTGTGTTACTGCCCGACCTCAGCAGACAGTTCTCTTGGCTCTGTTGGGAACGGGTGGAAGAAACACCCAAAGTGGTGGCCGGGAAACCGCACCCAGAACTCCGGGTGGGGGTCCAGGCGGGGTCTGTTCTGGGTGCGGGTCCCCGGGCCTGGGTTCGTGGGCGTGGCCCGGTTGCGGGGCGGTCCCGGGGCCGGGCCTGGGTGCGGTCCGGCCCCGCTGGGCCCTGCGGGTCACGCTGACATCACGGCTCGTTAGCATAGGGCCGGCCCCGGTCGGCGGCGATGGCCGAACCGGGCTGCCCGCCCGCCCGAAGCCGCGGCCCCGCTCCCGCCGCCATGAGGCGGCCCTGAGGGGCGACACCGGGGGGGATGAAGCGGGACTCGACCTGCATGGAAGGTGAGCGGGGGAGGGGGCTTTGTTCGGGAGGGGGGAGGGTGCGAGGGGCCGGGGTTGGCCCGTCCCAAAGCCCGGTTCGGCGGGGACAGCGGCGGCGATGCGGGGGCCGGGCCCGCACCGGGACTGGGTTGCGGGCTGGCTGTGGAGTGTTTTTTACTTATTTCCTCCGGTTTGGGGAAACCCCGAGGTGCGGGGTGCTGGTCGGCACCCCAGGCAGCGGCTGCCGGCCGGATTATGCAATTAAAGGGAAAAAAAAAAAAAAAAAAAAAAAGTATTGGTTTGTTTTGTGACTTAATTTGTTTATATTTTAAAGTTCCTAATCCCTTTGACCATCTGGAAGAGCTTTTTTTAGTATTGTTAATTATTGATAGTAGCGAGGTCATGCAGGCACTTGATAACACTGCTCCATCCCTCCTGGGACTGCTACCAGTTCCCTGATATTTTAAACCTTTTATTTTTTTCCGTGTGGTTGATGGCAGTGACAAAGCTCTTCTTGAGAATCAAGGCAAAATATTTACGGAAAGCACATCGCTTGTTTGGGTAACCCACATTTTGAAAAGTCATTATCTGTAGTTGTGCCTGGGCCCTGCCTCTTTCTAGGCAGGGGCTGCTGGGGGTTTAATCTTACATTTTCCTAATTCTCCATCATTCGCAGTCGTTGCACATCTAGAGAACTTAAATTGGTCCAAGAAAAGTTTTTTCAGTGAGGCAAGCCAGGCTTTATTCTTACTGCTTTTGTCAGTTTCTAAAAAACAAAACAAAACGGAGTCTAAACCAGGTTTTAGCTGGGAGCATCTGGGGCAAGGAACCCTGCAAAAAAAGGTTTGTTTTTCTGAAATGGGATTAAAGAAAGTTGATCACTGGGGAGAGCGGCTGCTGTGCTCGGAGCCGATCTGCAAACCGGGGGCGGTGCTGGAGCCCCCGGGGCTGGGACCGCCGCTCCAGGGACTCATTTTGGTGCCTTGGGCTTTTGTTCCAAACTCTTTGTGCAACAACTGGCCCGAGAGAAGGATCAGGCCCCGTCTCCCATCCTCCCTGTGCCGCACAATGGAGCGGGGTGAGGAGCTGGCAGTGTCCCTCGGGTGGCTCCTGGGACATGGGATGTATGCAGGGGGATGTATGCAGGGGGATGTATGCAGGGGGATGTATGCACCCCGTGCTGTGGGTGCTGGGGGTGCAGGGCCGGGGGGGTCTCCCTGCCCCCAGAAGTTGCATGTCGCAGATCAGTTTTTGATATGCAAATGGTGCTGGGTCCCAGCCGCGGAGGGGAAGGGTGATGGGTTTCATCAGCTGTACACTCTTGATTTATACCTATGCAAATAAAGAGCAAATGATGATTTCTGCATTTTCGGAGGGTTTTCTTTCGACTGAGCTCTTCTTTAGCAGAAACAAAACGACTCACAAGTAAGACTGCGAGTTTTGGATTTAATTACTAGAGAGGGAGAGCAGGGCAGAGATATGCTGGCCTCTTTTCAATACTCTTAAAATGCAGCTGTGCCTCTATAAGTATAATATTTTTTACAGAGAATAGGGTTGCAGGCAGCCTCTTTCCCCCCCCCCTCCTTTTTTTTTTTTTTTTTTTTTTTTTTTTTTTTTTAAGGACTTGAGCAGGCTTGTCCATTTAAATTAACCTTTATCCCAGCTGGGCACACAAATGTTTTTGTTTTAGTTCACAGAGGGTTAATTCTATTCAGGCCCGGTTTGATCTGGGGCAGCACAATCTGCTCTTGGAGTCAGGCAGGAGCTGCTGCCTTCACCCCAGATGCAGTGTGGGGCTGGGACCCCCACCCACAGGTCTGGTGGGGGAGCAGGATGCCTGGTCCCATTGTACACCCAGCCAAGGGTTCGGCCCAGGGAGCAACCACTGGACAGAAAATTTAATCCCTGTGTTCATTGATTATAAGTTAAAGAAAAGCCCTTTAGGCAAACGTGCCTGGGCTTGGGGGTGGGCTTGTTTGGACAATGCAGCACTGAGCAGTGAGGGGGGGAATCCCCCCAGCTCTCTGTCCTGAATTGAAAATGATTTTCTTGAAACTAAAAATTTACAATGAAAAAAATGCTTAGGAAATATAAAAGGGGGCTGGGGGAGCGAGGGGGCAAGGGAGGAAAGAAACCCTAACACATGTGTTTGTTGATGTCTCAAACACACACAGAGTGAGCAGGATTTTGTGAGGATTTCAGTAGCACATGTGTGAGATCCCCCTGCCTCCCCCCCTTTCCAAACAGCTGGTATTTAGCAGCTTGAGATTTAAACCCAGCTAGAGGGTGTGTGATAGGGTGAGTTAATCACCAGGCAAACAAATGATACGCACTTGGAAAGATGTTAAATATATTAATGATTTCAGTGCTGAGTGTCATCTGTAATATTGTTTTTATTTTCAGCTAGGAAAGATTTTCTTAGCTGTAAGTCACGTTTAAGTGGGAAGTTTTCCAAGTGCAGCTCCCTGTGTCCTTCCTTTCACTTTCTAGCAGGACTGGATCCCAGCACTGTCTGCTCTAGGGGCTTGGGTGAGGGTTTGTTCCTGCACTTTGGGCCTTGCTCTGGGAAATAAAGCCTTTGTTTCTGCTGTGTTGTAAAGCACCACGGGCTGGCTGCACTGATGCTCAGCCTTATTTCCAAGGGAGCTGTTGGGATGCATCTCCAGGGGTGGGTGTGATCCTTCTCACAGCTGTGGGGAGCTGCTGGGATGGAAAAGCATCTGGTCCCCTCTGGGGTGATTCCCTTCATCTGCTCAGGGTGCTCATCCCAGGAGTGATACAGGTGGGAGTGGTGGAGGCTTGCTGAAGGCTGGACCTGTGCCCCCACATTCTGGTTTATTTTGCTCATTTGATTTATATTCTCATTCATGTGCTTCAGTATTTTTTGCCTGTGTCTTTGCTGTGTGCTTCAGCAGGATTGGAAGGTATTTCCCTATGGAAATTCTTAGGATTTTTCTTTTAAAAATTATCTAAGGCTACTCATTTCACTGTGGGGAAAAGCAAGTCTTTTGAAAAATAAATGTCCTGTTTCTACTCTTTGCCTTATAAAACATAAACAAGGAGAGATTTCTTCTGTTTCTCACACCATCTTCTCTGACTCTTGTGAAACATCATAATATTCTTGGAGAATTTACATTGTATTAAAATGTGGTATGAAACCTACCATGACCTTTGAAAACAATACCTCCTTTAATGTGGCTTTGGGGAGGGGTTAGCGAGGGAGTAGCCATAAAAATCTTCAGGGTTCAAGATGAGGTTGAGATTTTTGTGAGTGCTTTTGTCGTAGCAGCAATTGTTTGATTTAGTGGCCCCTGCTACAATGGGCTGTGAGAACAAAGCCAGAATATCCCATGTATGAGTTCCTTAAATGTAAGATCCATCAGGAAAATAGGGATGGGGGGGAAGGGGTATCCTCAGTCATCTCTCTCTGAAATAAAACATGTGCAAGGTATTTGAAAAATCTTATCAATTGCTTTGTTTCCTAATCTACCTTGTCTTTTATGGCTTTTAAAACCAGAGGAATCAGTGAGACAAGAGGTGACAGAAGGGGGGGAGGGTGAGCAGGCAGGCTACTTGCTTTAAAATGACTATACTTGCCATGAGTTTTGATATTCTAGTGAAATTTCAAGGTTAAGGGAGTTCAGAGTACTTCCAGTGCAAATTTGCTTTGAAATTGCCTATACTTTACCGTTATGGTGAAGTTTGCTGTGGTTCTCCCTGGCTGTCCCAGCATTCTCCTACACAAGGCACTTGCATTAAGTAGGGTGAAACACATCAAAGGTCAGGAGCTGGGGGGGGAGCATTGGGCCTGCTCACAGCTCCTACAGGAGTCCTTAAACCTCGGAAACCCTGAGACTTTCTGTGGGTAATTATTTTTTTATTTCCCAGTTCTGCCTGAATAGCAGCTGACGGGGTGTGTGGGTTGCTGGAGGTCTGTGTCTTTGTTTGGGGTGTGTGTGTGTGTGTGTGTGACACTGCTCTGCAGTGAATGGTGCCTGGAAATGCACCCGCTGAACAGTTTGTGGTGGGGGGCATGGGCAGTCAGTGTGGCCACTTGCACCCTGCCAGCGGGGTGGCCAGGGAAGGGTTCTGGTCCCTCCAAGCTGTAATCATCCAGACTTCCCACCTCTGCAGGGTGATGGCCCTGTTCTTCCCACAACAAAAAAGCTGTGCCTGGAGATGAGCCCTCAGCTCCATCTCACACCACCCACCTGCTGGGCTGAGGAGGGACCCCTGGACACCCCCCCCCCCCCAAGATGCTGCAGCCATCCTCAGTGTCCTCTTCCACTTTCTGCCCTGTCTGTTAGCCCATGGTTTTGTGGCTCCCATGATGTGCCTGTGGCCAGCATGGCCACTGCCCTCGGTTTATGGCACTGCTGGGGGGAGCAGGGGGGGGGCCAGGAGTGCTGCTGAGGCTGAGCAAAACCTTGGAGATAGAGAACTCCTGTCCCCAGCTAATCCCCAGCCCCCTCATTGTGCTTATCACATCGCTCAAGGTGGAGATTATGCAATTGGGGCTACAAAGTCATGTTTAGCTGCTGCCCCTGTGAGATGCTCTGATAGCCCCTGCCTGATCCCTGCTAGCATTCCTCGGCAGCACATACCCGAGGTTGTCTGTCCTGTAAAACTGGGAACATTTCAGTGTGGTGATGACACCACAAATGCTTCTTTAAAGTTTGCGCTTCATTCATCTCATTATTTTAAAGGGCTTATAACAGTTGCAGTGAAATTTGCAGAATAGTGCAAATGGGCAGGCCGTGCTGTTGCAAGCCTTGTGAAGTTTAATACAGAAAGGTTATGGCTTCTACTGGGTTGAAACTGTGGAGAAAGCTGCTTGGGAATAAGAGCACCTGGTTTGGATTTTTGCTTGGCTCATGTAACTGAAAACTGTTTTAATTTCTGATCCTAATCCGTTTGGCTCATTTATTTCTATTGCATTCACATGTTCTCCAGTAGTAAGAAGCTACATCCTGGTTTGTTGGGTTGCTTAGGCTTGCACTGAGGTTGGAGGGAGCTGCATTGTGACTGATAACTCCTGCTGCTCCCAAAATCCTCCAGATAAGAACAACTTTATCTGGGAAAGCTGCCTGGTCAAACCTGAGTGAGGAAAGCCAGGCTGGGTGTTGTGGTGCTAGAGTGGGTTTGAACCAGCTCGTCTTCACAAGGCAGTGCTGTCTTCAGGTTGGGGTTTCCAAGGTCTGTGTCATTTTGCTGAAACAAAACAGGCTGTCCCAGGGGCTGGGGAATATGTGACAGTAAAAGACAGAAATGTGGTTCCTCCAGTCCCGTACACCTGGCTGGTGGTGTGGAGCAAGGCTTGGGCACCCCTGTGCAGGTGCAAGGCATGAGGATCCATATGGGGTTACTACCTGGGTCTCTTCAGCCATCATTTATTTTCTCCTTTCCATCTGACATCACCTCAAGCTCACTGAGCTGAGCATTGTCCCTGCTCTGTCTCAGGGCAATGCTGGAGTCTGAAGATCCTGAATTGCATGTAACAGCCCCTCTTGCTGGTAGTCCTGCAATTTGCATTTTCAGCCATCCCAAAGCCTTCCAAAGGTTTGGAAAAGGAACAGTAAAATCCCATTGTCGTGGCTTAACCATACCATTGTTTCTGTAATAGTCAATAACACAATTCACGTGGGTTCTGGGTGGTGACTTGTGCTGTGAGGCTTTGCTGGAGCCGCTGGAGGAAATGACAAGGTGTCCGGTCCCTCTTCCTGCCCCTGGGAATACACAAGGAATGACTGTTTTGTGTTATTTGCTGTCCACCCAGCACGGTTTGTGCTTGCACACCCAGCTGTGGGGCTGAGGTAGGGCACCTCAGGCCCATTTTCCCTTCAAGGTCCCTGTTCCTCTCTGCTAACTGCAGCACCAAGTTTGATGGAGGCTGCTGAGGGGAGCCACCTTCTCACCCCTGCCAAAACCAGTGCTGTCCAGGCAGGTCACGGGGGGGCCAAAACTTTCCCAATCCCTTTGGGAGAGCTCCTGGTGGCTCGGTGGAGCCGCTGGGTTGCCCACAAAGCTTTTCCTCTTCTCTTGCAGATGAGCGGGTGGATCAGCGAACCTGCCTGATCTGTGGGGACAGAGCCACGGGGCTGCACTATGGGATCATCTCCTGCGAGGGCTGCAAGGGCTTCTTCAAACGGAGCATCTGCAACAAGCGGGTGTACAGATGCAGTCGGGACAAGAACTGTGTCATGTCACGCAAGCAGCGCAACAGGTGCCAGTACTGCCGGCTGCTGAAATGCCTCC
This sequence comes from Phaethornis superciliosus, assembly GCA_023637945.1. Lineage (NCBI taxonomy): Eukaryota > Metazoa > Chordata > Aves > Apodiformes > Trochilidae > Phaethornis > Phaethornis superciliosus. The sequence continues at coordinate 2,464,095 of JAJQWJ010000022.1, read as the reverse complement.
AGATGGGGATGAACAGGAAAGGTAAAGGCAATGGGGCTCTGGCAGGGGGGGGTTCATTTCAGTGTTGTGTCTCTAGTCTTCAGTCCGTTTTTTTGGTTTTTTGTTTTTTTGGTTTTTTGTTTTTTTGGTTTTTTGGTTTTTTGGTTTTTTTGTTTTTTGGGTTTTTTTTTTTTGAGTTTTTAATCTCTGGAAGTATTGCTACCCATTTCAAGCAGAGATGTGTCTGTTCAGTGGCAGACAGGAGTCTGAGCAGACACGGGTGCTGCTCGTGGGACAGGCAGGTGGGATTGCAGGAGGGACCCTTTCCCGGCTGCCAGGCAGGGGTGTCACTGCATGTTTTAAAAATGTAGTATGGATGCCTGTAGGGTTATCATTCATAGGAAAGCCACCTGCCAAGAGCACTAAAACTTCCATAAATTTACTACAAATCCACCAGGATCTTCCACAGAAAACACATCTGAGGGCTGAGATGGGAAGCTCATCCCCTGGCTGCTTTGATTACAAATTATCTTGGGGAGTTTTATTGGCGGGAGCAGAGCCCCTGGTTCCTGGTAACCGCCTCACCCGGAGACTTCAGTTCTGGCTGAACGGGACTCCGGGCTAGTTTGGGGTAAAAAAGAACCTTTTAAAGCAACTCCGCTCCCCCCGGCCCGGCAGCGCGCGCATGAACCGCGGTGGCGGAGCGCCCCCTACCGGCCGCGTGCTGCCCAGCCCCGGGTGTGCGGGGGAAGCTCCGCTGCGCGCTGCCCCGCACCCCTCTCGCACCCCCCCCTCTGCCTCTGCCCCTCGCATCCCCCCTCTGCCTCTGCCCCTCACCCTCCCCTCTGCCTCTGCTCCTCACCCCCCCCTCTGCCCCTCGCACCCCCCCTCTGCCTCTGCCCCTCACCCCCCCCCCCGCCTCTGCCCCTCACCCCCCCCTCTGCCTCTGCCCCTCGCACCCCCCCTCTGCCTCTGCCCCTCGCACCCCCCCCTCTGCCTCTGCCCCTCGCACCCCCCCTCTGCCCCTCGCACCCCTGCCCCGGCAGGACCCCGGCAGTATCTTGGAAAACTAGAAAAATTCCCCCTAAAACCGAAAAACTGCTGCTGTAGTCCCAGTAAGTTACAAAACCCCGAATGCAGGAAGAGAGTTAACCATGACAGCGTAGTTATATGTGAGTCACAGGTTTTTAATGAGAAACCAATGTTTTTTTAAAGGTCTCATAGAAAATGAACAACCTTAAACAACAACTGTTAAAAATGAGTTTGTTGTCTTGCTATATCTTAAAAGATTTACATGATGTTAAAGATGCCCATAATGGGTTTATGTCCTGTGTTTGTGGTTTGTTCAGTGTGCTGAGATGAACACTGTCTGGCCTCTCTAGTAAAAATCCTGTCTGTTCCGTGGAGGTGATGGAGTTTGGGTTAGAAGGGTTAAAGCTACGGCAGCCCTGGTGAGGTGCTTGAGGTGCCACAGGGCTGGCAGAGCTGCAGACCACCAGGGCAGGTTTCTGTGGTGTTTGCATTGCCTGGCACAGTGGTTGTGATTCAGGGAAATGTGGTTTGCATCCAAGGGCTGCACAGCTCTGCCCATTGCCTTGGGTCAGCCCTGGGTCTAACCCCAGCATCAAGGCAGACAGGGTTGATTTGAGATGAGGAGATCTAGTGGGTTTCTGCTACAAAATTCCTTACATTTTGTGCCATTCTCTGCTTCAGGAGGACCTCTTGCGGCCCTGTGTGCCAAGTAGGGCCAGCAGCAGCAAGGTCACTGTGCAGCTGGGTAGAGCCTCCTGCCAAGTCTGGCCAGGTCGTGGTGGGAAAGAGTTTGGGACCTGATAAACGAGGGGACCCAGCCCAGGAGAGGAGGCACAAGGAGCTGTGGAGGTCCTGGAACGCTGTCGTCTTCTGCTGAGTTGTTCTGCCAGTAAAGGGAAAAGCATGGCAAAGAGGAAAGCAGAGAAACAGCTTCAGGATAATCTTAATTGCACTTCACTGAAGCTCCCTGGAATTTGATTAAAGAACTTAAAAGTGTAGCTCTGTACTGCTAAGCTAGGCTGCCCTTCTGGGGTGAAGCTGCACAGCTCAGTCTGGTAACTTGGATTTTAAACTGCAGCTTCACGTGCAGCTGCCTGGGCCAGACCTTTCCCTTCCATTTTATGTCAGCAGTAGGAAATCTGACCCTCCAAGGTGTGATGGGGTTGTTAGTGGTTCCTGGTGAAGGGCTGTGTCTCTGACAGCATCAGGAAGGGACTGTCCAGGAGGAGCTGGACTGGTTCACTGGGCTGCAGGTGACTGCGGTGGAAGTGCTGGCATTCACATTTCTGTTTCCAGCAGTCATGGGCATTTGCTGGGTTATTTCCAAAGGTTGCTTTCATAGAATCGGCTGGGTTGGAAGGGACCTCAGAGATCATCAAGTCCAATCCTTGATCCACTACTGCTGCGGTTCCCAGCCCATGGCACTGAGTGCCACATCCAGTCTCTTTTTAAATATCTCCAGGGACAGAGAATCCACCACTTCCCATTCCAATGTCTAATCACCCTCTCTGTAAAGAAATTTTTTCTAATATCTAACCTAAACCGCCCCTGACACAACTTGAGATCATGCCCTCTTGTCTTGCTGATAGTTGCCTGGGAAAAACAACCAACCCCCCCCTGGCTACACACTCCTTTCAGGGAGTTGTAGAGAGTGATGAGGTCTCCCCTGAGCCTCCTCTTCTCCAGGCTGAACACCCCCAGCTCCCTCAGCCTCTCATCATAGGACTTATGCTACTTCTAAAATTATTCTGAAATTCCATATGCTGCTTCCATATGCTACTTCTCAAATTATTCAGAAATTGTGATAAATGACTTGCTATTCCCTCATTATCTGATCACATGAAGAAGTACTAAACTCCACATGTGACCCCCACGATGCCCTTTGGGGTGAGAGTCATGGTGTGTATTGCATGAACTCTCCAGTACCCTGGAGGTTTCTGTGTAACCTGCTTTGTTAAGCAAAGTGAATCTTTTAAGTTGTAAAGATTTATTTTTTTTTAAATAGAAGATACCTTCTTATGTATTTCTAGAATACTAACCATTAGTGTTCCTCACCAAGGGCTGGTTGTTTTCTTTCAGCAATCAGAGAGGATGGCATGCCAGGAGGCAGAAACAAAAGCATTGGGCCTGTCCAGGTGAGCATGTCCAGCTGTTTCTCCATGTGTTACTCCAGGTTTTGCTGCCTTGGCCTTTGCACCTCCCATGGTGGTAGGCTCCAGTAGGTTGATAAAGCTTGGTGCTTGCCTGACCCCAGAGTGTGGTCGCAGCGTGCCCACATGAACATGCAGGCAGTCTGCAGCCACCGTGGCACTCTGTCCTTCCTGAGCCACACAAGGGCATGCATTCCTTGCAGCTCCCAGTAAATCTCCTGGGCTGCAATTCCTGTGGTTGTTGCAGGCGGGGCACCCAGTAAATGTCTGCCTGATGGATGGCACAGCCTGTCTGGAGATGTCTTGTAAAGCACGAGGTAATTCAGCACAACAGCTTGTGCTGCATGCATGAGAAATGATGGCTGTTGCCAGCTCGCTTCTAGAAAAGTAGTCTTTTTAAAATTTACTGTTTGTTTTAATAAAATAGAAGTAACATTGCGAGCATTTTCTGTAACACTGTGTGCCTGTGGAAAGATTACTCGTGCCAGTCCAAAACCAAACCTTGAAAAGCCAAGCAACAGGACTGGAATAAATTGGCTAAGCAATGTTTTGTTCTTGAAAGTGATGTTTAGAGTTCACTGCTCTTGCAGCATGTTAACTTGAAGTCTTTCCATATTTTGTGACAGTCTCTCTAAGGGTCATACACAGAACTTGCAAAAAAAAATTATTTTTTCTTACTCTCTAAAACTTGTGGGAAGCATCTGATGCTTGGTTACTTCTTTAGGTGCCGCCTGGTTCTTATCTGGGGAAAAACCAGTTAAGGAGGGTTCCCTTTAAATGTTTTTCTGACTATTTTTATATGTCACCTTGCCTCTCTCAATTACTTTATCAAACTGGAGCCTACCCCACCTCCTGTTGGCCTTTTACCTTTGCTGAGCACTGAGTGATATTCCCTATGAACAGCCTCAGTTACTCCCAGGTTTTTCACTGTGTGACAGCAGCTGATTTGTGGCTCACTGCTGTCTGTATTTGACATCATCTTTTCATGTGTCTGTAACTGTCTGCCGTGTTATCATCACTTGAATTGCACTGCAGGCACTGGAGGTCACTGATTAGCTGTCAATAGTGTTTTTCCTGTTTGTTGTTAAATGTGAAGGAGAGCCGCAATACCTGCAGGAACAACGAAGCGTTTCCCTGTGTGCAGGGTGGTTTGTGGTGGTCAAGGTGTTCATGTACAGAGTCTGCCTTGTTTCTCTTCTCAGCTGAGGTAACCATAATGCCCTGTGTTTGACAGATATCGGAGGAAGAGATTGAGAGAATTATGTCTGGGCAAGAATTTGAGGGAGAGGCAAACATGTCATGGAGCAACAATGGCGACAGTGACCATAGTTCCCCTGGAAATGGAGTTTCTGAGAGCAACCAGCCTTCGCCTGTTTCTACTCCATCTTCAAGGTGGGATTGATTCGTGGCAGAATTTTGTGTTACCATAATCTTGACTGTCTTTCTGTGAATGATGCTTTGGCAAAACAAAAAGTGTGTCTTTGTGTAAGGTGAGAATGCTGCAGATTCCAACATCGCTAATAGTGTTCCAAGAAAGGCAGCCCTGGATTGAAAAACAATTGAGCTGGGAAGTGAAGTGCTTGTGAGCAAATGAAAAAGAAGGCAATGATATGTTAAAATCCTATTTAAAATACAGTTTTTAATTTGTATTGATGGGTTTTTTTTCCTCAGGTCATGGGAGCTTGATTACTTCTTGCTGTTCTGCATAATATATTTTTCTGCACTCTGCTCAGATTTTGAAATGAAATTACTCCATTTAGGTTACTAATTGGTGGTGTTTTATTAATGTCAGTTACTGTTCAGTTAGCCTCCTGATACAGCCTTTGAGTGCACACATGATGAGAACCTCAGATTTGTGTTCCATCTGCTTTCACTTGCATCTTAAGCTGGAAGATATTTGTGTTCACTGGCTGTGTAAATTCTCAATTTACAATCCTAAATGCTGGCTCTGTGAGGAAGCTGGGATGGGAATGCTCAGTGCAGTTGTGTTTCTGGACTGCTCTCCAAATGGCTGCTCAGCAGCAGTTCCCAGATCTCCATTAAGTGGAAGTCATGCCGAGCCAGGCTCAGGGCAAGTGTAAGTATTTCCCATGTAGGTTTTAAATACAAAGGTGGTTTCCATTCTGGTTTCTTTCCCTCTTTTAATTAACATTTCTGATTGAGCTGGATGCTACATTTTTGTGAGACAGGTGGAATTTTGAGGGTATATTAAAAAACTTTTCCTTTTCCAGTAGGTCTGTGGAGCTGAATGGATTCGCTGCACTCAGGGATCAGTATATCGGGACACCGGTGTCCACGCACTATCAGTACCTCCCGCACCTTTTTAGCTATTCTGCTCACTCAGCTCTGATGCCCCCCCAGACACGCAGCCTGGACCCCCAGTCACACAGCCTCATCAATCAGTTGGTGTCAGCAGAGGACCTGGAGCCGCTCGGAACACCGATGCTCATCGAGGACGGGTGAGTGTGCACGGCACAATGTGAGAGGCTGCCCAGAGCTGCCTGTTCCTGCCTCTTGTTGGGGTTCTCCTGTCCCTGCCAGCATGGGTGGCTCCAGTGTCTGCTGCAGGGGCTGCTAGTGGGGGGTGGCCAGGGGTTGGGGGCAAGTCCCCAGGGAGAAGATGCCATTGTAGTGCAGGCAGCAAACCTGACCACATCCATGGGTGGCTGGTGTCCTTGCTGTGGGCTGGAGGTGGAACAGGCATGTACAGACCTTGTGTGGGGTTTCTAGTTTGGGGGGTGACCCCAAGCTTGGGGGTCTGGGGGTCTTCCCTTGCAGCCCCTGGCTGGGTGCTGGCTGTTGTAGCTCTCACTGCCAAATGACACTCTGGCCACCAGCATCTTGAACACTTGAACATAAATTCCTGTGGCGTTTGCTTTGCTTTTCAAGTGCCTTGTCAGATGATGTCATGTGATGTTGTTAATGGTTTTTATGCCTTCATATTAACTGTGCCTGCAGGTATAAAGTGACGCAGGCAGAGCTGTTTGCGTTGTTGTGTCGTCTGGCGGATGAATTGCTTTTCAGGCAGATTGCTTGGATCAAGAAGCTGCCATTCTTCTGTGAGCTCTCCATCAAGGACTATACCTGCCTGCTCAGCTCCACGTGGCAGGAGCTGATCCTGCTCTCCTCACTGACTGTTTACAGCAAGCAGATCTTTGGTGACCTTGCAGATGTCACCTCCAAGTACTCCCCCTCTGATGATGAGCTGCACAGGTGAGACATTGGGCTGAGCTCATGGGCCTAGGGATGAGTGAGGTCTAAGGATGGAGGACCATGGTCAGGCATGTGTTTCTGGCCCTGTGACTAAACACCTCTCCTGGGACAGGTTACTTCACCTGCTGCTGTTTTCCTTTTCTGTTTTTTTTTTTGTTCCAGGCTTAGAAAGTACACCAGTGCTACTCAGTGTTGAATCAAAACAATTGCTTCCTTCTGCAGGGGAAGGTACGTGGTGCTGTTTGAAGTTCCCACAGCAACACTGTCCTCCTCCAGCACAGCCCCACAACCCATCTTGTTTATGGGTAGAGTAAAACTAACCAGCTCTTTGAGTAACCCTGAGATATAGAACAGAAGGTCTTTTTAAAAACCCTTTGGGCCAGTGGAAGGGTTGTTCACAAAACTGATTGTCTGTATTATCAAAGTGGTCATTATTAATTGCTATTTCATTGTTTTGATTACATAAATAAAGATGTTGCAATTTAGCTCTTTTTTTCTGTAGTATGTGCTATCTGATGCTCTGGGAACCTGCCTTTCATTTATCATTTTGGTCAGGGTGTTGTTTTTTGCTTTGAGTGCTTTGTTTTGTAGTCTTAGTGCCAGACAGATCCTCCTTTTGGTAGCAGACTCACAATCTCACAGATTGTAGCATTATATGTAGGGTTTACAGAAGCTGTTGCCCACCTTCCATTTTAGCATTTGCCCCATTTGTGCTCTGCCCTTGCTGGGCCTGGTAATTTTGCAAGAATCACCAGGGGATCTACGTGTCTGAGGAGCAGAGATTTAACATCCTGCTGTAGCCTTCAGCCACTGCAGTATTCCTTGGGATTCCTTTGTGTGTCTGTTTTGAGGACTGGAGGGGATGGCTGAGACCATGGCAGAGGTGAGTGGAGGAACTGAGAGCTGGACCCAGGTATCTCATTTCCTGGGGCAGGTTCCTCCACAGGTTGGTACTGCCTGGCCATTCATGGTGCATCTGGTGCTGCTCCTGCAAGGAGCTGCAAGAATCATAGAAAACCACAAGAACGTTGCTCCCATGTGCAGCCATCCTTTTGTTCCTACTGTCCTGGTCAGAGCCTCAGTAGAGAAGTGTTTTTTTCACTTTGAGTTTGTGATAAATACAAGCAAGAGGTAAGAGAAGAAGACAAAGGAGGAACCCTCACTCTTCAGAAACCAGAACTTCAGAGCTGATCTCCTCAAAAGTCTTTCAGAGAAGATCTGTGCACATGGATGAAAATAGGTGTTTTTGAGAGTGAAGTGTTTCTGCAGTCTCTGCTTCTGATTTAGCCCTCCAAGTATCATTAATTGCCATTAGTAACATGGGAAAATGCACACCATTAAAAAAGCCATTCAGTGGGAAGTTGGACAGATGAGGAGTCCCAAGCTGCATTGCTCCCTCCCAATTGTCTTTGTGGTAGTTCAGGCAGAGCTTTGATGTCCATAGGCACTCGTGGAAAAGTCGGTGCCTTCAGATTTGAGAGGGACTCTTTGGAAAGGTATCTGAATTGTGTGTTCCTCGAAGAACCCCTGTTCCTCTGGAGCTGATCAGTAATGATTGCAAACCAAAGTTTAATAGGTCTCACAGCCGGATGAAGAAATCTGGCTGAGCTGTGCCAGTCTGACACTCTTGGGTTCATTTCTGGTTTTATTTTGCAAAATGGGAGCAATGGTAATGCTTAAGTGATGAATGAAGGCACAGGATGAACTTCCTCAGCCCCTATGTTTTAGTCCCTTCTAACAACTAGATAAATATTCTGTTTGCCTGCTAGATCAAATGTTTTCTTTTTATTGTGCTGTTTTTCTGGAGATGAATATGAAATGAATAGATTCCTGACCTCCCCCCCTCCTGATAGTGCTTCCCTTCCCCCTCCTCCCTAGCTGATCCGGGTAACTCCCAACCAGAAACTTGCCTGGTGTAAACTGTAAGGAAAAGTGTGTGGAGGAGTCAGTCCTCGAGAAGAAATCAGGCTGTGAAAAACAGAACAGCTTTGTTTGAAAAGGGGAGGAAAGTATGTGCAGAAAAGTAAGACAGTTCAACTGCAGGAATGAGAGAAGAGCTCTCCTGGATTTATGAAGTGATGAGTGGCTGGTAAAAATGTACATGCTCTAAAAACAATTAAACCTGACAGACGACTGAGTGGTCTTTGTGCTCATTAACTTCTTGAGCTTTGCAATCTTGCACCTGCAAGATTTTTAATGTCAACTTGAGAGCAAGAAAACTTGTACAACTTTAGATTAGCCGACAAGGCTTTCATCACTTACAATATTACTTTCCTGAAGAAGTGACCTGCAGTTCAGATAGCTTGTTTTCACTTCTCTGAAGTCAAACTCCACCATGCATTTTACAAATAACTTTGAAGTAAACAAACACACATGCCAAAATAAGGTATTATTCAGTGAAAAAGGTTCTATTTTTGTTCTATTCAAAGATGGCTTTCTGGCTGTGCTCTTATTCTTGTGTTGTACAATGCCAGAGCACAGCTGAAGCTTCCCTAAACACTTCTGTCCCACTTCTGAACATTTTTGATATGTTGTTTCTTTGAAACATTGCTGTGAGATGTGTTCCCGAGAGGTCCTTCTGGCCCTGGACACAGATGGCACTGTCTCTAGAGTGTACCTGTGAGCACCAGCAGCCCTCCACAACCTCCAGCTCAGCTTCTGCCTACTGCTTACCCTCTGGCTTTTCCTTCTACATTAGTTTAATAGCACCAGTACACTTGAAGCTGTTTTAATGATTTTTAAAATTCTATTGCAAGATGTTAAAATTTCTGAACTGATTTTAATAAGCTTCTTACTTTTATGGCATGGGCTGTGCCCTGTATACATTGATGTGTGATCTCTATTATTCAGATTCAGTGAAGAGGGGATGGAGGTGATGGAGCGGTTGATCTACCTCTTTCGCAAATTTAACCAGTTGAAGGTCAGCAATGAGGAGTATGCGTGTATGAAAGCCATTAACTTCCTAAACCAAGGTGAGTCAATGAAGAGAAGGTATCTGTCCCCCTGGAGAAATTGTCTGAAACAGTCTGAGCAGTTTTTGCTTCCCTGATGAGGAATGGGAAGAAGGGCTCAGAGACTGACAAGGAAGCTGAGCTCAGAGCCCTCTCTGGGCCTCCAGAGCTTGGGTACCTGTGTAAAGACATTGTAGAAATATTTTCCTTCAGCATATGTACTTAGGTCACCTAGTTGGCTTCCTGCTATTGAGATCCTATACGTAATGCTAAGTATTTAAAAGGAAGAGTAATCCCAAATGAAGTGTCTATGTGCAGGCCATGAATTCTGCCTGAGAGGGCTGAGCCCCAAGTTGAGTGCCCAGCTTCATTAAAGCCCAATTTGCTTCAAGCCCCAGGTATTTTGAAATCATGCAGAGTAATTCCTCAACATGTGAGAAGCTCCTGATATTTGAACAACTGTAGTGGGCTGAAATAGTTTTTTTTCATAGTTGTGCTTGTCCCTGTCTCTACTCATGCCTGTTGTCTCCTGCTGCTTGTGGATCCCTTACCTGGTCATTTCTCATGACACCACATCTGTGGGGCCTCACAGGACAGTTATTCATGTTGTAAGTGAAGACAACTGCTGAGAGGCAAATGCCCAAAGGATGGTGTTCATGTAATTTTGGAAATAAATGTCCCCAGAGTCTCCTGTATGGTGAAAGATAGTTGCAGTCTGTAAAAATATGCTGCAAGCTCTCTCCTCCCCCACTCATTTCCAGCAGGAGATAGTGCTGACACGTCAGTCTGTGCCGGGCTGAGGTTCCGGTTTGCTTCCCTGGGCAGTTTCCTGACGCTGGATAATGCACTTCTCGAGCTGTCTCCATTGTTTTCCAAAATGTATTTTCATTAACTTCCTGTCTTCTTTTATTTTTAGTTGAAGTTTGCAATTTTTTATGTGAAATACCTGAGAATTATTTTTAAAAGGCAGCTTTTGGGCAGTGGATGAGTGCCTCTTCCGTCAGATGTCTCACAGTACTGAGCCTGCACTGTGGGTCTGCAGCTTCCTTGCTCCAGGGCAAGGGATCTTCCCAGGAGCCAGCAGCATCACGCTGAGTGAGAGGTGGCAGACTGCCTTCCTACCAGTTTGATAAAAGTTCACTCTTTCTTTGTGTATGTTGCCTGACATTGGCAAAGCTAAATTTAAAAATAAGATGTTGACAAGTTGATGTGACATAATTCATAAGGAGATGGGGAGAAATATGGTGATACCTTGAATCGTAGAGCTAAATGCCTTGCTCAGCCAAGGTGATACAGCTGAAATCAACAATGTTACTGCCTGGGGAAGGGTTCTGCTGAATCCACAGTGAGGACTAAACCTTGACACTCAGCTGCTTTCCACCAGGCAGGAGGGGTTTAAGGTTGCCAGAGCCGTTTCCTTCAGGAGCATCCACAGAGCTCCTCAGATGAGCACCTCGGGACATTGGCTGTTCTCATCCTGGTGTTTGTGGGAGGAAATCCTGTACCCAGATGTGTGTAAATCCTGTGCCTGTACGCATGGCATGCAAAGGCATTTACCAAGGGAGGCACACCAGGAGAGGGAACAGTTTTAGTATTTGTCCAGCTGGGCACTCAGAGCCAGTCCTTGAAGCAGGGACTTGGGGTAGATTTTTAGCAATCAGTCTGTCTTCCTGAAGAAATGTCAGTGAGTAAGTGATGCTCTTCTGGGATGTTTTTTGTCATGGTTTTATCAATCTAATGGTATTCCTTTTCAGACATCAGGGGTCTGACCAATGCATCGCAGCTGGAGCAGCTCAATAAGCGGTACTGGTATGTCTGCCAGGACTTCACTGAGTACAAATATCCACACCAGCCAAACCGCTTCCCGGATTTAATGATGTGTTTGCCGGAGATACGGTATATTGCAGGTAACTTTTTGAGCTCTGCTCCCACTGGGGTCATGTGCAACTTATGAAAATCTGCTTTTAAAAGGGAATTAATTTATAACAGTGAAATTATTATCAGCTTTGGTGGAGGATGTTTGTGAGGGACCTTTTTGTATCCAAGCTTGTAGCCTATCTTTAAGCCACCCTCCTGCCATCCCAGCTCACCAGCCAGGCTGGCTTGTTGCAAACTCTCCCTGTGATGCTGGTGGATGCAGTGTTAGGTCCCACTCCACGAAGACCTCCCTGGCTCTGAGCTGCTGCTCTTTAAGTACTTTGGTCAGGTTCTCCTTTTATTTTCTTCCTTTCAATCCCCACTCTGAGGCATTTTGTCTCAAAAGGGTGTTATTTGGTTTGAGTGGTTATCTCACAAGAAATAGAGATCCTTGAAATGCTGCTTAATTAAAGAGCAGATGCTGAGCAGAGCCAGGGGCAAACCAAGTCTCAGCCCGCCTGGACCTGTGAAACCTGCAGGTGAATTTTCAGATGCGGTTGTGTCACTGATGAGACCTACAAGGTCTGGTGTTACCAAAGCATTGTCTGTTCCTGAATGTTATGGCAAAGGGAGACACTTGCCTCCCTGTGTCAAGGCTCCGTATGCTTCATCCTACTCCGTTGTACTGAATCAGATAATAATCACAGTGGAGCTCTTGTAATTTACTCATGGAGATCAACAAGGGAGTTTGAGGAGAGTCTGGATTTAGTCTTTCCCAGTTTCTATAAATACTATGCCATTGTGGAGAAATCATTTTGATCTGACTTTGCCCATTTATTTTGCTTTCAGTTCAGTAAATAATAAATCCTGTTGTGTCCAAATGAATATCAAATGTCTAATGTAGCAGTAGGATGATTAACTGTTTCTCTGAGAGGTTCAAGGTAAAACTGTTGCCAGCGTTGCTGGCTTAGGTGTCTCTGAAATCTGATTCAGGAATGGCTGCTAATTCTATTTTATTTTCTTACCAGGAAAAATGGTGAATGTTCCCCTGGAGCAGCTGCCTCTCCTTTTTAAGGCTGTTCTACATTCCTGCAAGACCAGCGTGAGCAAAGAGTAAGCCCAGCTCGGCCCGGCCGGTGCCTTTTGCTGTGGAGCCGGCTCACCCGGGAGAGGGGCAAATGCCACCCAGGCAGGGAAGGGGTGGTGGCCGTCCCTGCCAGTGTAGCAAGAATCTTTTTTGTTTGTTTTTGTTTTTTTACTCTTTTTCCTATATATTTATTTCACGACAGAGTTGAATGTATGATCTTCAACACGATGCACATGGTTCTGTATGAATGCAGCAGATGCATTCTCCAGCGGTTTACAGAATGTGAAGATGTTTAATGTTACAGTGTTTGTTAGGGTTAGTTCTTTTGTATTTTGGGGGCTGGGGACTGAGATGACTAAGACTACCTCAAGGAGAAAATGCTGTTCACGCACTGCTCTTTCCATGATTTGTATCCAAAAGTGTTTGTTGTAGAGAGCAAATGGCCTCACTGCATAGCCAGAGCTCTTAGTGTCCCAAATGGACCAGTTTGGAGAAGCGGGTGTTCGAGAAGTGCCAAGCTTTTTTTTTTTTCTTTCTTTCAATATAAAAATAATTTTTAAAAGGCCAGGGAGTGGAGGAGAAAGAACAGTTTGTCTTGCCAGTTGATTTCTTCTCTTCTGGGAGTCTTCAGGTACAGGGGGTAGCTTCCTGTGGTTCCCCTGAACCCTGTCACAGTGGGATTGTAGCTCTCTGAAGTGCGAGAGGAGCTGCAGGAGTGGGTGCTGCCCCTGCCCCCCCCAGCTGGCTTCTCTCTTTTGCCACATACTCTTCCATGTGACTGAAATGGGGTTGCTGCAGTTCATAGCAGACTGCTGGCATAACACAAAGGTACTCTTGTTGCTAGAGAACTGCAAGTAATTTCTCATTGCTCCCTTAACATCCATTTTAGGTTCACAAAAGCAGGAAAAACCTACTTAGGGAAGAGGTGGGGTTGTCCTTTTTAGTACATTCCTCCAAGGTGGTATTTTACTGCTGAGGAGCTTCTGTTTTGCAACAATTCCAAGCAGACCGTTTTTCGGATCAATTAATGTACCCTGTGGTTAAATGTGACCTGTGAAGTGGGGACAGGGGACTCCTGTGTCTTCTGGCATGGCTTTCTCTGCTGGACTCAGGGAATGCATGATCCACAGTCTTGTCCTGCCTGCGCTGTTCTACTGCTTGTGGGACCTTTTCTTACCAGGAAAAAACAGTGTTAGTGCAGTACTTGGTGAACTGTTCTGTCCTAGGTGTTGTAGGGCTTGGATTTTCCATCTTGCAGCCTTCACACCACTGCAAAGAGAAATGGTTTAATGACAAGTAGTTAGCTGTTTGAGGAATTGGTAGGTGCTGGTATTAACCTGAACTTGAGTATTCTCTTAAGTAACCTCATGCCTTCCTGCTGCTGGTAGTGGGAAGATTGTTTGAGATGCTCATTCTAGTTTCATTCATTAAGAAATATGTTGAAAGACTTGATCACTCTTCTGGGCAACCATGTCACCCTGGCTGGATTTCCTTCCCTGTGCCCTTAGATACAAATCTGATCTTTATGCAGCAGGAAGGTTCATCAACAAATGTTTGAATACTGTTTTTAAATTGTTTTTGGAAACAATTTCTGTTCCTTCAGGGTAAGAGGGATCAGTTGGTACCTTTTTGTCTTGTCCTGGTGACAGGCATGGCACAAGGTGAGTCCTGCTTGGAGGTGCTGAACCTGCTGCAAGGTGAATGTAATGGTGAACAGGAGCAAAATCTCATTCTCCAAAGCTGTTTTTTTCTTCCCCTTTTCTCAGGGGTGCTCCCTGACTCACAGCCTGAGGGGTGCAGTGACCCTCTGGCTTGGCACGCTCTAGGTCCATCCATGGTGGTGCCGTGTCCCAGTCCCAGCTCTCCTGGGAGACCCGCTGTGGGCTGGCCGGGGGCAGCATTGCTGTGCAGTCCTGCTTGGTTGTCTCCCAGCAGGATGGTTTCTCTTTTCCAAAAGCCCACTAGCTGCTTGGTGTTCATTATTTAAGTAGGATGTTACGGGTAACAGCTGCTGGGCCCAGCAGCAGTGCAGCTCTTGAGAGCTTCACAACCCAAAGGGCGTTCCGTAAATCTTGTGTATTTTCTGTGTTGTCAAACGAGACAAGCCTGTGTTTCTCAGGAAAGCCTTCTGCATACAGCCTATACCTCAAGTGTAAATGGGAAGACTTTAGTGTATCTGTTTGTAAGTTAGAAAGCATTTCTCAGCTTTTAAGTTTAATTTTTCAAATAGTTTTATACGATCTTTTCATTACGGGTTATCTCCTGGCTTGCTGTTTTATACACTCAAGGAACTTTAAAAATTGCATAGGAGTAATATTATTCTACAGTTACTTTATTATGATCTGTTGATAAATAAGAATTTGTTTTAATTAGTGTACATAAGTGGTCATCTTATTGCCAAATACTCAACAAAAATAATATATTAGGTATTTTGTGTTTATCCAAAATTGACTCCCAAGACTAATGCTGTACCAACAGCAACCAAAAACCTAAATTGATTTATGACAATGAATGGACAGTAATGTTTGACTTTCTGTTGTGTGAAGCAAATTTTAGAGGTTGATTGGCAGCAGTAACCATTACTGTAGAACCCATTTGTTGCAGGGAGTAGCAAAGCCTTGCTAAACTGATGAGTAAGGGAGAAGCTAACACACCAAACCTGAATTGAGCTCCCCGACAGTCATTCTTAATATCTTCTGCACCAAGTCCTCTAATGACTTGTATTTTTTAAACAGGGTAAAGTGAATGTGTTGCATTGCAAACTCAGGTATTATGAGAAGGTAGGAATGTAGAGCTAGAGATGTAGAGATGTTAGGTCAGTCACTAGATGTATTTGTGAATTTGGTTTGAAGGACACCCTGGAAAGGTGGAATTTTTGTTCCATTCTTCATGTAACATTTGGTTTACAGGGACTCATATTTTATTTGTGCTTAATGCTAGTAGGGGGAAGTTCATTATCTTTGGTATCTATCTGCTCTTGCTTATCTGACCTTCTGTCATAGAGGAATCAATCAACAATAATAGTCTTTGGTAGAATTTTCTGCCATGACAAGTCAATTTTTATCCCCGATTTGAAAGA
Organism: Phaethornis superciliosus; assembly: GCA_023637945.1. NCBI lineage: Eukaryota > Metazoa > Chordata > Aves > Apodiformes > Trochilidae > Phaethornis > Phaethornis superciliosus. Next base: position 2,448,747 of record JAJQWJ010000022.1, on the reverse strand, counting down.
TGAATTGGCTGACTGACCCCCTCCTCTCCTTCATAGCATTTGTGCAGATGGAAAGCTGAAGAGTTACTTTTAATCTGAACAGAGATTTGGGACATAAATTTGAAGTGCTGAGGCTCATGCCTGTGGAGGGGCTGTGCTGCAGTGTCACTGGCAGCTCATTGCCTGGTGCCAGGACAGAGATGCTGCTGCTATGGATGGGGCTGAGTCCCCAGTGTGTGGCTTGACCCTGGGGCTTGAACAAAAGCTTTTGGAAAGCCACTGGATTTTCTTCCACTGCCTGCCTGCAGTGCTGTGCAGAGGCACTAAGTGCTTTGGGTCACCAGGGTGCAGCTCTGGGTTCTTCTGTAACTCTGAAATCCTGAGCTTTTGCTGTCCCCCATCATGCAGAGACCAAAGGGGAGGTCAGGGCGTTTGCAGGGTGCTGGGTTGGATGGCTGCCAGCGCCCCAGTGGTGCTGGGGTCTTGCTTAGGGTGAGGAGAGGGCTTCTGGGCACTCCAGCTCTGCCCACAGGGTGGCCTGGGTGGCTGTGCCACCCCACAGTTACCCAAGCAAAGGCTGGAGCTTGTATTGAGTTGTGTCATTGTCCCTCCCTCTGCCCCACACTGTCTGTCCCTCTGCCTGTCCCTCCCTCTGACCCACACTGCAGCATTCACCTGTGTTTTGCTTTTCAAGCTCCTGCACAGAACCGCAGCCACCTCGGGTTAAAGATTGTAAGCGTTGTCCTTCAAACCAACACTTTTTAAAAAAAAAAAAAAACAAAACACTTGAATTTCTTTTATCTTTACTACATTTTTAAAAACAAACAAACAAACAAAAAGATTCTCCTGTGAATGTGCTATTAACTGTTCATTCTTCTTTCTTGGTTTTGATTTGAAGCTGTGAAGCTTGGTGTCTGTGAAAATGTTATTTCTGTATTTCTCAGGATAATAAGCGGCAATCATCCCTGCCACATAAAGGGCAGGAGAAAGGGGGAAACTTGGGGAACTAGTTTAAGTATGAAGCTAATTTTTAAGTTGTAGATGACGTGTAAATCAAGGGTAATACTTAGCATGTCAGTATCAAGCTGTGGTGTTTCTCTGGGTTCACGGTGTGTTGTTTGCAATACACAGAAGCTCAGGGATAAGTATTTAAAATGTGATCCAGAGAAACCCTAGTTTTGATGTTGCAGCAGTTGCTTCTTTCATAGCTCGTTTAGAGGACCTATTGAAAGTGGAGTAAAACCCAATAGGGAGATATTATGGGGGACAAATTTTTGGCTTGGTTCTTGGGAATTTTGCCTGCCTAAAGGATTTGAGGTCTAATGCGAACAGCATCCCAGAGCTGTGTCCTGCTAGGAGCTGATAGCTGAGGCCCTGCTCTTCCCCGGGGGAGCCAGTCAGTTCATCCAGGCTGCTTGAGAAAGGCACCCAAGTGTGGAAGTAATTTTGTTGCTTAAAGCTGCTGGGCAGTGCTTGCACTGGGCAAAAGTCAGCAACAGTTTGCAGGGCTGAAGCCCACCTTCCTGCAGCCTTGTTGGCCAGGATCTGCAAGTTTAAACCCACCCTGTAGAGAGCTGGAGAGGCCAAGCCACGCAATATCTTCCCCTCGGAATAAAAAGTTAGAAAGAGCTACTGTGCAGCTGACCTCTGACAAGTCTATGAAAGAAGCAACATGGTTCAGTGGAAGAAATGCCCCCAAGGGCAAAAAGAAACAGAAATTGAAACCAGATGACGATCAGCATTAACAAAGCCTTTTGTGATTCATTGTTTTCTTTCAATTTTTAAAATGTCTTGTAATAGTTGATAACATTATTGACTCAATTTCCATAACAAAACTACCTCGTGTGACATCCTGTTTATCATCTCAAAGGGATTGTGTGAAAAACAAAATACTGCCCGTGTTTATGGCCAGGGAAGAACAGGGGGTGAGGTGGAGGTCTGACATGCTGCTCTGGGGCTGAGCTCCAGCATCCCCCTGGCAGAGCACAGCCCCTGCCTGAAGCTGTGGGGCAGGATGTGGCTCTTGCTGGTTTGGTTTTTGTTGGTGCCCATAACATCATGGGCTCAGTTCCAGCTTTGGTACAGATGTGATGCAGAGGCTGTGTTTCTAGCCTGGGAGCTGGCAGAGCCCTCCTGCTTCTGCCCTGGCCATGAGTGTGCCGGGCAGCTCCAGGAGGGAGTGGGTCTGGTTTGCTGCCATGTGCTTGTGTCAGCCCATTGCTGGCTGGCAGGAGATTTCCAAGCTGGACAGGTCCTGGTCTTTGGGTCCTTCCACAGCTGTTCCGGGTGATGGTTTCTCCTAGTAAAACACTTAATTTTTCTCACGATCCCTTGTGTAAATCAGGGAAGCAGGATGTTGCCTCAGCATGACACAAGGTGAACGTTGGCACACTTGGAGATGGGGCTGGGGCAGGAGAGTGTGTCTGGTCACTGCCACCCTTGCCCTGCAGCACCCACGGAGGAGCAGGCCCTGAGCTGTGCTCTTGGGAGCTGCTGTTCCCTCGCTACACGATGACCAAATGAATGTTTCTGCTGGCACGTCTCGGCGTGCCGCGGCACAGCCGGGCCCCTCGCGTGGTGAGACCAGCACGGGTCCATGTCAGCCCGACCTGCCCCTGCTCCGCTGCTCTGCTCTGTGACTTGACTACCTGTGGAAATGTGACCAATAAGTGTTGAACGCATGTTTAGCGAGTGTTAGCTGTATGAACTAATAAATGTGAATTGTTCTGCACTGCTGGCTTCTGCTGTTCCCTCACATCTTCCTCAGTCATTAGGGTGATGGAGCCTGGCGTGGGTCTGAGTGGCATCCATGGTCCTCCCCTGGAACAACTGTCACTGGAATCTTAGGTGCCTTTGGAGAAGGCCTTCCTTGGTGTAGCTGGGGATCAGGTGGGTGCAGGAGCAGGAGAGATGTGGAGGTGAAGGTTTGCAGGGCCTCTGCGACAGGCAGGCAGTGCTGCCCTTCCCTGCCCCTGGGGTTGCTCCATTTGGTCACTGCACCGGTGCAGCCCAGGGTGCTCACTATGTTACTTGTGGCACAGCCACACCACTGCTGTCACCTGGGGGGTTCCTGTCTGTGATGTGGCCAGGATGTGTGGTGGTTGGGGTGGGCAGGTGCAGCAGGAGGAGGGTTTGCAGCAGCAGCAGCAGGAGACCCATGTGGCAGCTGCTGCAGGCAGGAGGAATTAGCCCAAGAGGTAAATACACACCAGAAATCCTTGACCAGCCTGCTCCAGAGAGACTGCAGAAATCATTTCACCATCTCTCATGTCGCTGAGGTAGGTGTATGTTAAAAGACGAAGAAGCACTTTTTGCATTTATGTTCCTGTGACTGTTGGAGAGCCTCTCTCACATTAAGGCCCACGCAAGGTGAGGCTGCACTGCCACAGCAGTGGCTCCAAGCGAGCAACTGTCCCTGTGCTCTGCTGCTTGCTCCCACAGGGCTGCTGTCACTTTCTGCATTGCTGAACTTATAAAAATGGGAAAATTTCCTTTTAAATGTTTAGGACCTCTTAAGAGCATTTAGGATTTTTTTTTCCCCTGACTACTTTAATAATGGAAGATTCTATGGCAAAGAAATAGCAGTTAAGTGTCTGCCTTCTGGCACACAGAGGTGCAGCCTGCCACATATTTCTCTTGAGCTGAAGGATTTAACCACTCTTGGAGCTTCTGGGTTTGAACATTAAGCTTCTGGATTGTAATAAGCAGTTTTTGTATGGGGTCTGTCCCAGCACAGGGCAGAGGGTGTCCTAGAGGGTTCTTCTCACCTTTGTTTCAATTCTGGCACAAGCGATGCTGCACTGCTCTTCTGCTGGGCCCTCTCCCACACCCTGTCCTCTCCATTGCAGTAGTTTTTCTTCTTCACAGGAGTTCTCCTCCTCCACAGCACAGCTCAAGTGGTTTTGATGCTGTGCTGGCCTGGATTTATCCCCTGAATGGGACCCAGGAGGTCAGCAGTACCAGGGCTGCCAGGGAGGTGGCAGAGGATCCTTCACACATGTGGGGCGATTGGTTTGTCCTCACTTTCAAAACAAGAGGCGATGGGGCGTCTTCTCCCCTCATCCTGTGCTGACACGAGGGCTGCCTGGAGAGCAAGGCTGGAGTGGGAAAAGTACCAGCACATTTTAATTTTCAGCTCAGCCTCTACTGACCACTGTATTTTGATTAGAGCTCTGCTTCCTTTTCATCTCGGTGCTGTGGCTGGTGACAACTGCCACAGCCTCGTGCGCGCGGTGCAATAGTTTATCACCGAAGGCCAGCGGCTCTATGAATTTAGAGCCAGTGCTGAACAAATCACGCTGTCACTAACGTCAAACTTGTTAACCTGATCTTTGGTGGATCACTAGTGTCAACATTGCACGGGACATACATTATCGGGCCCAAGGACTTTGGGAGATGCGTTTGTCAGGCTGCTCTGTCACAGTCCCACTCTTGACCTTCAGAAAGTAACTTTCAAGGATAAGCTGCTCTCCTCTTAAAAAGAGTTGCTTTTCCCAGGAGTGTCACCCCATGGCTGCTGGCTGGGACAGCAGTGCATGGTGAGGCGGGGCCCCCACACCTGTAGTGGTGGTATCAGGTATCAGCCCAGCAATGGGTGAGTGATCTGCTGGGACGGTCCTGTGAGGCATCTTCCAGGGCTGCAGTTGGATTTCTGGCCACACTGTCCACATCAGTTCCCTGAATCTCTCTTCATCTTGTTGCCAATGCTCTCACATCTCCCCTCATCTGTTTCTCAGTCACTGTCCCTCTGGAATTCAAACCTGAAAACCAGTCCATTGCATGCAGCAGACTGGTGGGCTACCACTTACTGGACCATCACAAGTCTCTTGTGTCTTGGTTTGTCAAGTGTAGGTTCAGGAATTACTCCTGGTGTTTCTGATGGGGTTGATTATCTCTCTGAAGATCAGACAAAGGATGGACCATCATGGCCAGGATGGTAACGAGAAGCTGGTAAGCTCCTTCTCAAGCTCCTGGGGGTTCTGGGTTCTGCAGTACCTTTGTGTGGGTCAGTGATATCCCCCTCGGCTGGAGGGGAGCGGTGTCATGGGATAGCCTGGGCAGTCTGTGTGGGGCTGTGCAGTGACAGGGTAGTACTGTGCCAGAGCAGACATGATTTGTGTGGCCAGGTGAACCCTTAGGTGGGCATTGGATTTGAGCTTCACGTCCCTGTCCCTGCGGGCTGACCCTGCTAATCAGCTGTGAGAGAGAGAGAGAAAGCTGTAGAGAAATCTTTCTCTGTGCTAACCTCATCACAATAAAGATTCCTATAAAGAGCTCTTATCCTTGAAGAAAATGAGGTACATAAGCAGGAATAGTAAACAAAAGGCTGTCATTTTGACCTAGGAGTGCTTCATGTTGTTGGCAACTGCCAAGAGGAAATATAAAGAGAGGCTGCATCCAAGTCCCAATTATGCAGAACTATGTGACTGATATGTCAATGAGTCCCCCCGGGAGGAGACCACCAGCACTCTCCTGTGCTGCCTGTGCACCATCTGCACACACCGCCGGGCACCGGGCCCGCCCGCGCCCCCGAGCCAAGGCGTGCGTGGCATCGGAAGAATGTGGGGGACAAGGTAATGTCATCGGGAACGCTATCACCAAAGTCCTCGCCCCATGCACATTATCGGCACGGGCCCCAGAGTCAGGGACTGCGGGCAGCCGGCGGTGCAGGCAGCGAGATCTGGCAAACAGTAGTGCTGACCACACCTGCTGCAGGCACGCTCCGGGAACGTGGCGCAGGCAAGAGGGCTGCCCCACTGCCGATAAGCAGAGTGGATGGAGATAAAATCCAAGCAGGAGATATGCTTTGCTGAGCATCAAGGCTACGCACCAGCAAGGAGCCAAAGCTGCGGCGGGCGGAGCAGCTCCATGGGCTCTAGCTGCTCTGTGGCCGTAGAAGGCAGGACAGTTGCTGGACCAAAAGCTGTGATGATGGATGTGTCAAGGTTTGGGCCCACCAAGAGCACAAAAGCTGCGCTGGTCCCTTCGCCATGACAATGCTATGGCAGGGCAGTGAATCTGAGGCCCATCCCCAGTTTGCAACAGCAGTTGTCCCCTCCCCAGAACATCCCTGGAGACACATAGAGCTGGAAGCCACATGGCCACCCCATCCCTTCCTACTGGGTGGTGTGGTCACCAAAATGTCACCCCAGTGCCCTCCTCTTTCCTGTGCCCATGGAATCCTGGAGCTGTGCATAACCTTCAACATGAGCTCCATTTGTGCTGGCTGCTCCTGGCTGTGTGGGCATGTGCTGCCTGGGGTATCCAAGGTCTCCTTGCACGTCCCAGTGGAAACGCAGTATGGAGCAGGGACAGACGGCAGTAGCAGGGGTAAGAGGTTGGAGCTGCCCCTGCAAAGGGTCCTGGTGCTGGGGCTGGCAGACACACCTGGGCATCCCCCATGCCAGAGGCCCCACACACTGGCCCTGCTGGCAACCAGCTCCACCTCAAATCCACCTTCCCAAATCCACCCTCCTGCTGTGAGCCAGGACCCACTGGGCTGCACCGTGGCCCATGCGCTGGCCCTGACCCAGGGCTGCTCGCCCGCTGCAGGAGCTGAGCCACGGCCTTGGCAAGAGCCTCTGCAAAGGAAAGTGCCCAAGGCCAGTGGGGACGCACTTACCCCCAGAAAGCACCTTGATGCAAAAATAGCAAACGGCCGGCGTGAGGCCGGGGCTTCCCGGGGGAACAATGCCTGGCGGGAGGAAGCGGCCGCGGCCACCCCGCAGCTCCATCCCCGCCTCGTGTGGTGCTGAGCCATGAGCTGCGGCGTGCTGGCCCGGCAGGGACCTTGAACCTGCCACAGATTTATTTTCCTTGACATTGGCATCGCGTCGGAACATCTGGCATGTGGCTGATAATTGCTGGGGATCGGGGCGGAAGCCGCCCTGGGCCTGGAGCTTCTTCCAGTGCTCTGTTTTCATTAGTTTTTCTTTTCTCTTCAGCTGCAGAGCGAGGAAAAAACAAGCAGGGCTGCACAGCTCACCGCTCCTGCTCCTCTCCCTGTGACCACGGCGCCGGGGGCTCCCTGCTCTCCCCAGTTTGGTGTGGTTGGGCGTCAGGGTCTGTCACTCTCCTACCATGTCTGGGCTTCACCCCTGAGGCGGGAAGAGCTCTTCCCTGACCCCCGAGCCTGGGACTGTGGGTCCTGCCACACCTCCTTGAGTGCCAGCACAGGGCTGGGAGTTGTGGCTGCCACCCTTCCCTTGGGACACAGCAAAGAGCGGGCTCTGTGCACAAACACATGGGGAGATGCTGTGGTGATGGATGGCTGGAGCGTGGGGCTGGTGGTGGGAGCAAGTCCCTGCTCTGGTGGGACAGGAGGTGACGCTTGTGTCCTCTCACCTCAGCGCCTGGATCTGCCGCCCTCATGTTTTAGCTGGGCAGTGGGAAAGTGGAGCCCTGTGGCCAGCACCATGACCACAGGTCAGGATCATACCTGTCAACGGAGGGTGGGACAACCCCCCCACCCTTGCCAGGGGTTAGCTGCCCCTCCGTGTTCCAGGCCAGGGGGGACTCACCTTCCTCCAGTGCCATGGTAGCACACGGGGAGCTGCTGGCACCATGCACAGAGGAGTCCCCTCCCACCCTCCGCTGCCGAGGAGACCCCTCAGGCCTGGGAGGCCCCTGTTGTGGGTCATGGTGCTGGGTGGGTGTGATGGGCTTAAGCTCCTCTGAGGCGTCGTGCCCTGCGGCCGCCTCCCTCCCACCCCGGGCTGTAAATCAGTGTGGCTGTGGGTGCTGCCACCCGCCGCTGCCCCCCACCTCCCCGCTGGGTCTCTCTCCCCTGGCGCGTTATCTGCTGTGGGGGTCCCACTTATCTTCACTGTCACTCTCTAATGCTAGTTTATGGGCAGCGTTTTGTAGCTTAATTATGATGTTTTTCAGCGCCGTCACGTGGCTGCAGAAGCCAATAAGGCACCAAAGTGGGTCCATCCCGGCTGAGCCTGGCCCCCGTGGGGAGGAGATTGGACGGTGTCCTGCCCGGGGCGGCGTGTGCGCAGCCAGAGCCCTGACACCTTCCCAGCGGACACGGGTCCCATAAATCCCCCAGGCTGCTGGGACGGGGCTACAGTACCCACCACCCCACGGAGGCCCCTTGGGCAGCAGCTCCCAGCCCGGTACCAGTGAGGATCTCCTGCCCAGCAGGGCACGCAGCTGCCTTGTGGTGAGTATTTGCCCATGGGAAGAACCGCGGTCCCCCTGTCCCACCCATCTCCCACTCTCTGCCGCCATTCCCCAGCACAGCAGCAGCCAAGGCCTAAGCTGGAGACCCGGTGGGGCTTGGTGAGGAAGCAGGAGCTCTGCGTGGGCCTCCACTTCCCGTCCTCTCCCCATCAGCAGGCGTGGGGATGGAGGCTCTGCTCACCATGGGTGGTGGAGTGAGGCCTTTCTAGCCATGCTACTGCTCAGGAATGACAGATTCAGCTGCTGAGGGGCTTGGAGAGTCCATCTAGGGGTGGCCGGGGTCCCTGGGAACCCCGGTACTGTGTGTAACCCATGGAAGCTCAGGCAGTCCCTGCACCCCTGGAGCAGGTGTGGGAAGTGTTAGGGATCCCTCAGCGCCTGGGCCTGGCTGAGCCCCCCATCCCTTCCCCAGCCCGTGGTGGCCAGCACCAGAGCCCTCGACTCAAAGCTGCTTTTGTTCCTCGCGGTGTTTGCTCGGTTCTTCTCCCAACCCACAGCCCCTCCTGGGCTCCTCTTCCCGGATGGCAAGTCCTGCTCCACAGCTGCCTGGCAGCTCCCTCGGGAGCTCGCGGGGGCCGTGGCCGAGGGGCTCAGCCGGCAGTGGGAGCAATCCTTGCCGGCCAAGCAGCGGCTGCCCCGCTCCGGGGGCTGCTCTGCTGCTATTCTTAGCCCAGGCTCCGTTCCTGATGGCTCTGGAGCGATGCTCCGCCGAGCCCGTTTCCTGTTTGCCGCTCTCCCTGCCAGCGCGCTTCCTACCCACCGCACCCCTGGGCAGCAGCGGGGTGTGGGGTGAGCCTTGTGGGGCCAGGGGACACAGCTCCCCTTGGCTGGGTGCTGCCAGCAGCAGAGCCAAGGATCTGGGGCACCCACGGCCTCAGAGCCCCCAGGTCCCTGGACACCCTGCAACTCCCCTGGAAGGCAAAACACCCCGAGCCTGAGCTCCCCACCTGAGGCTCCTGCCTGCACTGGGACAGACTGTGGCTCTGCACCAGCCACCGAGGGTCTCCTGCCTGAGTGAATTAACTCTGACGGGAAAGCTTCAGCTCCAGCAACCAACTCAGAGATGGAGCCTTGAGCTCCCTGTGGCCGAGTGCCTGGACAGCAGTGCATGGCCAGCTGGCCTGGGAGTGTCCCAATGAGCAGGATGTGCTGGGAACATGGGTGCTTCTGTGCCGGTCTGCTGGTGTCATGGAACATTTCATTAAGAATCCCTGAATGTGAGTTAAATACTGGTGGTAAAGCAGCCATGTCTGACAGGTGGACCAAAACACCATTGGCAGTGGCTGTTCTGCTTGGGGCAGTCAGCACCAGGTCTGAGCCGTCACCTCGTTAGTGGTTGTCCTGGGGGAGGTGTTACCATGCACCCCAGCATCCTTCATGCAGTTTTCTCTAGGCTCTGTGAGTACCTCTTGCATCCAGCTGGCCAGTGGGACTGCCAGGGGCAGGGGAACAGGGCTGGATCTGAGGGGTCTGGCAGCTCTGTGCCCAGCAGATGCAGGGTGTTCCTCTTGCTCAGACATGTTCAATTGTGATCCATCCCCCAGGACTCCTTGTGCACATTCTGGTCCTGCTGCTCACAGGCTGGATGCTCAGGGAGGTGGGGGACTCGTTGTTCCCCACTGATGGCCTGGGGGAGCTGCACCGGCCCTGGGGTGAGCAGGGAGGGTCTCAAGCCCTCTCCTGCAGCAGGGTGCCCCATGCTCCTCCTGTCCCTGGGGTCCCCTTGGACAGAGTCAGGTGTCACCAAGGCCTTGGCCGAGCAGCTCCCCTAGCCCAGGAGTGGCAGGGGGGGCTGCTCCTCCCCGAGCCCCCCAGCTCCCCTCTGCCCCCGCTCCTGGCCCGGCTTTGCTGCCGGAGCTGCCCTGCCCACCACCCGCCGGGGCCTGCTGGGCCGGGGGCCGGTACCGGGGCAGAGCGCGGCCCCGTTCCCGTGTCCCCGGGGCTGGCAGGTCCCTCCGCCCCCGCCCCGTGTCCCCGTCAGCCTCCCGCTCTCCCCAGAGGAGGTTCCCCAGCCCCCGGGGGGCTGGCCGCTCGCCCGCACCAACATGGAGATGCTCTTCCAGGCGCTATAAAGGGCTCCTGCTCCGGCACCTGCCGCTCGGTCTCGCCGCGCCGCGCTCCCGCTCCGCACCCAGCGCAGGGCTGGGGGTCCCCGTCCCGCTGACCCGCTGGCTTGTCCCGCAGCAGGGCCGCTGGAGGGGATGGACTATTCCTATGATGAGGACCTGGACGAGCTCTGTCCGGTCTGCGGGGACAAGGTCTCCGGGTACCACTACGGGCTGCTCACCTGCGAGAGCTGCAAGGTAAGAGCGGTCGGGGCGTGCGGGGCCGGGGCTGTGCGGGGACCAGTGATGTGCGGGAGGTATAGCCGGGGATGTGCGGGAACCGGCGTTTCTCGGGGACCGGTGCACGGGGGAGACGGGGCTGGGGCTGTGCGGGGAGCGGGGAGGGGGCTCTGCCGGAGCCGGGGCAGCCGAGCCAACCGCGGGCCGCTCCTCGCCCGTTTTCGTTAGCGAGGAATTAGCTCCCGGCGGCGGGACGGGAGTGCGGCCGCGACGGGAGCCCCGACAGCGGTGGGCGGGGGCGGCGGGAGTCTCTATGGGAAGCAGTGTGCGGGGACAGGGGGACGGGATGCCGGTGCCGGGATGACTGTGCTGAGGTGCCGGTGACCGCTGCGTTTCCACCGCCGTCTCCGTAGGGCTTCTTCAAGCGGACGGTGCAAAACAACAAGCACTACACCTGCACCGAGAGCCAGAACTGCAAGATCGACAAGACTCAGCGCAAGCGCTGCCCCTACTGCCGCTTCCAGAAGTGCCTGACCGTGGGGATGCGCCTGGAAGGTGAGGCAGCTCCGCGGGCACCGCCGGGCTCCGCGCCCGCCGACGGGGTCAGGGGCTGCGCGGTGTCCCCGCTGGCGGTCGCGCTGTCCCCGCCGCCTCTCCGGGCCGCTAATTTCAGCGGCAGCTTCGGTTCCGTTTTTCCCTCTCAAGTTAAAAAAAAATTCGTTTTTTCGCGTGGCGTCCTGCTTTCCCTTTTTTTGTTTTTGTTTTGCTTTCCCGGGGGTTTTTGGCTGCTGCGGCTCCAACTTTCCAGGATTTTCTTTGCTGGCAGAATGGTTGGGAACTAGCGTAGAAATTATTGTTTTCCTTAAGCACATAATTCCAGAAGCCAAGACTTAAGGAAAACATCAAATATGACGAGGCTTACGATAAAACTGCTGCAGACCCACCGCAAATGATATTTTTCCTGTCGGTGACATTTAGTACAACAGATTTCTCGTTTGACTCTCAGGGAGTGCAATCGCAGCCCCCCCGGCCGCCGCCCCGCTCAGCTCGGAGCAGTCGGTCCCGAGTCAGAGTCGGGCCCAAAAATCCCCGCGTACTGCGGTGCGGTTTCTGCAGCGCTTAGCACGGACCAACAAAACGCGTTTGGGGCACAAATCGCTGGCAAGAGATTGCCAAGGAAAAGCAGCCGCGGAAAGGAGCCCCCTTCGCTCCCCCCAGGGCCAGCCGCCCCCCCACCTTTTTTGGTCTGAAATCGTTTATCATTTACACCGGATGAAGTGGGCTGGATGCTCCGACCGGGCTGAGCCCCCTCCCCACCTGGCCGGGCTGGTTTCCAAGGCCCGGTCCGGGTGGGAGCTGAGGGTAGGGTGTGGGTTAACCAAAAGGTACTGGGTGCACTGGGTGCACTGGCACACACCGGACACTGGAGAGGCTGGGAGCAGAGGCACAGGAGTAAGACACAACATGGAGCTACAACATCAGCCCTTGCAAACTCCCGGTGTGGGGCAGCTTCCAGTGCCCTTCCAAATAGATCCCGGTTACACTCTCCTCTCTGGGCTGGAGTTACTGGTGCCCTTAATCAATTTCTTTGTGTTCTGGCAGTTTTGACCCGGGTATCCATGGGCAGGCAGGCAGGGAAAGCGCTTGTGGTGCCTGGGAGGGGGGGCACAGGCGTGGTCTTGGTTTGGCCATTTTTGTCAGGTTTTGCATTCTGTGGAGTTCACTCTGTTCCACAGCCCACGAGGGCCGTGGCTGGGTGTTTTGGGTTTTTTTTTTATTTGTTTTCTTGCTGTTAGCTCTTTGGTGCAGCCCTGAAACGGGTAGGGGTGGGCACCTGGTGGAGGGTGATAGTCCCACAGAACCGGCTGTTTTGTACTAAAAACGAGAGCTTACTTTTCCCCTGTTTCTGGTATTTTTGGGCAGGGAATCGGAGGTGGCACTTGGAAGGTGAGTGTCAGCTCCTCTGGTCTGGGGATGCAGGGAGTGCAGGGGCTATGTGGGTGGCTCCAATTGGGCCCCCTTGTCCCAGAGGTTTGGGTGCACCAGTTGCTTGTGGCAGCCATCTGGGACCCAGCAAATGGCAAGTTGTTCCAGATCCCAAGTGAGGCACAAGCATCAGGAAAAGCGGAGCAGGAGGGAATTAGAGAGGCCTCCTCTCCCTTTGTGTTATTGCTGGGAGAGGGAAGGAGATGCAGTAGCCGTTGCCTGCAGCGGGTTTGTGGGACTGGCTGTGGGAGAATACAGGCAATGCCATAGGGGTCCCTACCTGTGCACCCTGGCTCAGGGTCAGGGGGCTCTGTGGGGGTCCCTGGGCATCACTGGGTCCGGCATTGAGCAGTGGTGGGAACACAACACTTGAAGAGAACGGGAGATTTGGGCTTTTGGTTTGCTCTGGCATCACCGAGGGGTGCAGCTGGGGGTGCCCAGCCTGCCAGTGCCAGCCAGGGCTGGGTGAGGGGTCTGTCTCTGGGGGACCCCGGCCGGGTGTGCACATGTGCTGACTGTGTCCTTGGCCAGAGGGGTGCGGGCAGGCTCTCAGGACGGGGGGGGCACGGCACCCCCGCCTCGGAGGATGCCTCTGTCCGCTCCGCTCCGGCCAAGATGCTGTTTTCATGAATAAAGAATGAGAGAGGAAGAGCGGGGCGGCTCCCCTGGGAGCACATTCTTGCTCGCCCTGGAAATGCTGCTGCCGACTCTCCTGCCTTTGCAGCCTGCCTGGGAGAGCCTGGGAGGTGCCCTGGCTCCCCGGGGGGGCTGCCCGCGCTTCCAGTCGCCCCGGGAGAAGTAGGAGAAAGAGCGGCAGAGGTAACAGCTGAGACACAAAAGCAAGACCCGCCTGCTGTCAGCGGAGACTCGAACTAGCACAGAGGTTCTTTTGCCTTTGATGCTAAGCCTGTGGGCTCTCTTCCATCCCTCTGCGCTGCCGTCCAGCTCCCAGAGAGCTGAGGCACTTCCAAGGCTGGGCCGGGACAGCAGCCCCCGGGTGTGGGGCGGTGGGGAGGGAAGAGCTCCGGCTGCAGAGCAGCACCTGCTTCCTCTTGCCCTGACACATTCTTGGGTTTCTTTGGGAGTTCAGAGGGAGCATCTGCTTTGCTAGAGCCAGGAGGTTCTGATGGGGCTGTCAGAGTGACTTGACCACTGTGTTGCCCATGACAGAGGCAGAGACAGGCAGAGCATAAGCTTGTGCTGCCTGGATGCAGGCAAACCTGGGCTGCAAAGGGGCTGTGGGGGTTCCAAGCTCTGCAGAAAAAAAGAAAATCCCTGGGGTTGTTCCAGAGTCAGGGGCTGTAAGAATGAAAGTGAGTGTTGAGCCCCATTTTTTTCCTCAGGCTGCACAGGCTGTCCTTTAATCCACAGGAGTTACAAACTGATTTATTTCCCAGTCTGTTTCATGGTTAAAGCCATGTGTTCCTTCCCTGCCATTCCCAGAGGCTCTCAGGGTGACACCAGCAAGGCAAGAGCTGGGGCCTGCCTGACACCCATGCCATGTCCCTGCTGTGTCTGTTTGGGCTGGGAGCACCACAGTCTGTCCAGTGGCTTTCTGGGAAGATCTCCCCAGTGCCCCCAGCCTTGTTTGGCCACTAAATCCCCCCTATCATTGCCCTGTGGAAGCTGGTCTCCCCTTGCAGGGCTTCACTGCATCCTCTGCCTTCTCTTGCCCCCAGCTGTGCGTGCTGACCGGATGCGTGGAGGGAGGAACAAGTTTGGACCCATGTACAAGCGGGACCGTGCCTTAAAGCAGCAGAAGAAAGCTCTGATCCGTGCCAACGGCTTCAAGCTGGAGACCATGCCTCAGATCATGTCCCCGGTGCAGAATGACTACAGCCTCTCCTCCACCATCCACAGCATCCACGCCATGGCCAAGACCTTGCCTCCCAACCCCGCTGCCCTGACGCCTGTCGACTACGAGCGCAGCCCCTATGGGACACCCTCCCTGGGAATGACTGTGCCCAGCCACGTGCCGCTCGCCGGATACCACTACCCCTCCTTCCCCAACCGCACCATCAAGTCTGAGTACCCAGACCACTACACAAATGCACACGAGCCTGTGCCTGCCTACATGTACCCAGAGACCTACCCCAGCAGCTCGCCCCCCGATATCCCTGAGGTCATCCTGAAGCTCCTGCAGCTGGAGCCCGATGAGGCCCAGGTCAAAGCGAGGATACTGGCCTGCCTGCAGCAAGAGCAAGGCAAAGGCAGGCACGAGAAGCTCAGCACCTTCGGCCTCATGTGCAAGATGGCTGACCAGACCCTCTTCGCCATCGTGGAGTGGGCACGAAGCTGCATCTTCTTCAAGGAGTTGGAGGTAGGAGTTTGGGCAAGGGCGAAGGATGCTGCACTGGGTGGCCAGTGGGAGACAGGTGGGATTTGGGTGGAAATACCATGGCTTGGATGCTTCTGTGGGCAGGATTTGGGCTGAAATGCTGTGAGGATGGGGAAATGCCCTGGGGCTGCCACCACTGCAGAGCTGCTGCTGTGTCCCCATCCTGCTCCTCTCCCCTGGCACAGCAGGACTGGAGGCACTGGGGCCCCATGGCAATGTTGGAGTGATTCCTGCTGTCACCGTGGGGCTAATGATTGCAGATTCATCACGGTGGGGGCAGGTGTGGAGGCAATCGCCGGCAGAGTGACTGCAGTGTCAGGCTCAAGATATAATTGAAAAATGTAACATTGAGGAATTATAGTTGAGACAATTCTCTCCTCTGCCTTCAGGAGGAAAATCGATGCTGTCAGGTGGGTGCCTATTAGCACCAGGCAGCCAGGGCAGTGGATACCACCAAACCACCTCCAGAGCTACTTGCACTGCCAGCAGCAGTGAGCATACCTGGCTGAGGGATGTGGTGCTGGCCTCCCTCCCAGCAGGCCACCACATCTAGGAAATTCCTCTGAAAACTTACCAAGGAGTGGATTAGCAGGGTTGGGGCAGCCTCTGCCATCCTGCAAACCTTCCAAAGCTTTCAGAGATTTTCTGTTCCTGTCCTGGGCTGGCCTAAAATCCCAAACTGGTGCAAAAATAGGAGAGAAAATTTTGCAATGTGTCCAAAACCCAGAGAACTATGTCCTGGGGTGACTGGGAGACTTGTGTGCCTTCCCATGATTCAGGTGTGGGGCTGTGCAACCCAGCTCTGGGCAAAAGCACCTTCCTCCTGCTTTGCCATGGGACCATGCCCCAGGAGCGGGCCAGATTCTTCCCCATGCCCACCCCACCAGGTGCCATGGGGCTGAGTGTGGCAAAGCCTCACAGCTCAAAATAGCCCCCGGCTGCCAGAACAGTGTCAGGAAATGGCATTGTGGGGGTGGGCCGGGCTCATTTCAATCATATCAGTGTCCAGCCTGGATTTTGGGAACAGGGTGGCTGTTGTTTTGCAGAAGATATTGTAAACAGTGTAAATTCAGCTCCCGGCTGCATTGCCGAGTAGCCTTGTAACTCCATTGTTAGCCTGATTGTGCCACCAAAATAGGCTCTTTCCGTGTGAATCAGTGTCAGCGGGCACTCCTCCTCACCCAGGGCTCTTGGGGGGGGGATGCAGGGCCAGAGGCCTCACCTGGGCAAGGACCACTGCTGTCCTGCCAGGAGTGGGAAAGTCCGCTGACATGCCCAGGACAGGGGACATGGTGGCCTTGGGAGGTGGGCTCAGCTGGGCATCACCATCCATCTTCCTTGTGCCTTTTGCCTTCAGCCATGCAGTGAGCCTGGGGCAGATTTCCAGCATCTCTCAGGGCTGGGGACCATGGGACCAGAGGGAGCGTGAGAAAGCACGGCT
The DNA here is from genome assembly GCA_023637945.1 of Phaethornis superciliosus. Classification (NCBI taxonomy): domain Eukaryota; kingdom Metazoa; phylum Chordata; class Aves; order Apodiformes; family Trochilidae; genus Phaethornis; species Phaethornis superciliosus. The sequence goes on along the minus strand of JAJQWJ010000022.1, from coordinate 2,432,531 downwards.
GGTGATGGCCTTGGCTCTCTCTGAACCCCCAGCATGGGCTGTGGGGCAGAGCCCCTCTGTGTGTGCCCCCCTGGAAGGTGGCTTTCCCTTGGGTATGAGGAGAGATGCCATTGGGAAGCAGGAGCAGAGCTGGAGCTCCTGAAAACCCATTCCAGCTCCTGCTGGCACATAAAACCAAACAGCTGCTGGGGCGGTAAATGAACTCCTGCTAGTGCTGAGTTTATGGCTTTACCCTAAAGCCTGTAGCACAGTCAGACTGTGATCTTAAGTCAGACTGTGATCTTAGGGATCGATCACCAGCATGGCCCTGCTGGGTTCTCAGGGCTCCTGGCAGCAGCTCTCTCCATCCCCTGGGAATAGTTTTACTCCCAGATGGGGAAGGTTTGTTGTCTGAGAATGGTGCAGGGATCCAGGCTGGAAGGGAGGTGAGCTGGGACTTGACTGCAGGGCTGAGGCTGGAGCAGGGGCACAAAGCCTCGGGACATGGGGACACACTAGGTCACACCTGGCCAGGATGAATCTTTGCTCCCTGCCCAGGGAGAGTGGGAACAGGTCCTCCTGGAGCTGGCAGACCATGTTGCCATTCTCATCATCCTTCCCATTCTCACACCCGCAGCCTGGTGAGGGGCAGTGGTAGAGCGGGTGCTTTGCCATCTCCTCCTGGTGGGGTGGCCAGGGTGGAGGCCCTTGGGGAGGGCCCCTGGGGAAGGAGGGGGGAGCTGGGCTAATGGCCTCTTGACATCGGCTCACACGCCACGTCTGCCCAGAGGCACGGGGCGGTCAGATTGAAAACAGATTTAACTTCCCAGATATATCGTTTCATTTAAGGGCCAGTAATTCTGTCAGTCTGCCACTGACAAACGAGGGTCCCCATGCCAATCCGCCGGGGAGACTGATGTCGCGGCGTTCATCTTGTGTCACCAGGCAGAGAATTACGGACTGCGCTGGCCTTCGGAGCCAAGACTAATAATGCTGCGCGGCAGAGGGGATTTGGGGGCCCACTTGTTTATCGAGGGCCGTCCAGGCAGCCGTGGCGCGGGGCCACGCGGGCGGAGGTGGAGGAGGTCAGTGCTGACGCCCATAAATACGAACTTTAACTGAGTCGAGATGAGATGTGTCAGGACTGAGGGAAGATTTGCAGCATCTCCTCAGGAAGAAAAATATGGGCTGAGGGTGAAATATATTTTGTTGGGTCGTGAGTCTCAGGCAACTTTGTCCTTTCAGATGTAATTTTTTTTATATACATATGGAAAGAGATGGAGAAACGTGCATGCACACGCACACTTGCACACTCGCACCGTGTCTGGCTTGCTCTATACAGACGTATCTTGCACTGCCTGGTTTATATGGGTGTTACTGCCATGTGTACATAGAAATGTCGTGCACACAGGGGTACAGTGACCTTTAGATTGGGATGAGCAGCCAGGAATGTTAAACAAATTGCTGCGGTTCCAGCCTGAAGGCCAGGCTGGGCTGGGCATGCAGTGGGTCCCTGTGGCTGGTGGGGGGGCAAGGTGTGGCTGTGGGGAGCGAGGATGGACCTTTGGTCCCTCTTCACCATGGGGCTGGGGCAAACAACCCTCCCAACCACAGGCAAGCTCCAGTGGAAGGGGGGGATGATGAGGGCAGTGCTGTCCCCCCAGCCTGCCTCAGGCCACTGGGTCTCTCTGCTGGGCCACCCTCCCTCACTTTTCCTTAGAGACCCCGGGGCAAAGCCCAGTTGCAGTCTGTCGCTTCCCTGCCTTTAGCATGTGTGGGTCATCTTGACCCCATCTCCTGGCCAACAGCCAGCATGTTTTTGGCAGATTTAAAATCTCCTTCTGGTCATGGATGCTGCAGCAATGTTTAGCATCCTGTGCACTGGGGGAAATGGGACAGCTCTCCCTGCCTGCTGGCACAGCCCTCTCCTCTCCTCCGGGACACACACCCAGAGCCATGATGCCCATGCAGCCTTGCAGCCTGCAAGCACCTGCAAACAGCAGCAGCCTGGGACACAGCAGCATGCTCTGCCAGCAGGGAGAGGAGATCCCTACCCTGCCACTCTGGCCTTGGTGTTTTCTTGCTTTAAGGCTCCCATCGCAGTGGTATCTGGGCAGGGGGATGGGGACCTGCACTGACCATTAACACCTTAGTCCTGTGTGGGGTTTGATGGCAGGAGGCTGGCAGGCAGTAATCCACTTTCACACTTCTCTCCAGCCGAGGTGATGGTTCTGCTCAGCACCCGGTAATTGCCCAGGCTGCAGCTCAGGGCACTGCCGTGTGCTCTGCACCTGTGTGGCTGCAGCTGGGGCAAATCCTGCCCCAGGGATCTGTGAGGAGGCTGAGGGAGCACCCCGGGGTGAAGGCAGGTCGGAGGCATCCGAGCACCCCTTGTGCCTGTGGTGTGCTGGAGCTGGGGGGGGGCAGAGGCCAGGGATGGATGTCCTGGGACCTGTTCAGGGCACCTGAGCACAGCAGGGTTCCTGGTGGGTCTCTGTGTCCTGTCACAGTAGTGCCCAAGAGAGGCTGTCCAGGAGCAGTGGTGCAGGGAGCAGTTGGTCTGTGCTGTCCCCATGGAAGGCCTCAATCCTGTGTGGGGAATGTTTTGCTGTGCATTTTGTGAATGGGTTAAATGCTTGTTTTTTTAAAAAATTGCCTCTTAAAGACAGCTTGCTTCAGGTCCTTGATAAAGCACTCCACTGGAAAGCCTTGACATTAAAAGAGGAAGATCCTTTGCTTAACTTTTAAAGCCAAGAGTGGGTGTGTGCTGCCTCACCCAGGAGGACTGATGGACATGGTCTGCTCCTCTCCAGGGAGGCCAGGCTGGTGCTGGGCACCAAGGGGATGGTTTCCTTCTGGGGAGACCCCTTCAGTGGGCTGCACAGCTGGAGCATGACCATGTGCAGACCCTGCTGCTGCCCCAGCCCCGGGCACGGGGACACAGAGCTTGCTGCTGAGGTGTGGGCAGGGCTGGGGTCCCTAGAGATGTCCCCAAGCCCTGCTCAACCCCCAGAGCCCAATGGGGTGCAGGGAGGTGCTTGGCTGAGGGAGCTGAGCCTGCGTGTTGCTTTGGGAGAAGCTGATTAGTCACTTTTAGAGGAAGAAAAGAAGGTTTCAAAATTGTTGAAATGCTTCCTTTTGGGATAGCTGAATTTTTAATAAACGATTTTTAGAGCAAAACTTTCAGGCTGTCCCTTCCGGAGCCTGTCCCGCTCAGGAATGAGGCACAGGAAGGAGCTTCCAAAACAACTCAGAGAACAGAGGAGCTCTGGAGCAGTGGTGGGGCTGGTAGCGTTTGGCCACAGCGGGGCTCAGCTCCCTGCAGGGGCTACTGCCAGCTGCTTACCTTGCCCAGGGGTCAGCAGCAGTGCAAAAAACCTCCATTTTGTTTTTTGATGAAGAATGAGCTTTTACCCCAGTTCTTTGTTCAGCAGCTGAACGGGAACCTCATGGTCTGTAGGGCTGGGCCGTGTACCAGGGCTCCTCCACCTGCACCCGCTGCAGGCAGGTGTCACACCTCGGGTGTCCCCAGCTGCTGCTGCTGCTCTCTCCTTGCCCTGCTCTGGGGCTGACCACCCCCCGCATCTGAGAACAAATCCCAGCAGCTCACAGGGAGTGCTAGGCTCCGAGACCATAAAGCACTTTCTCATCTGACTTCCATTCCTTTTGCAATCTCCTGGTGCTGGTTTATTGCAGCCTCTTCAGCAAATCGAGAGCATTATCCAGGCCTGCGATACTGCATCTGTCTTCCTCTTATTAAAGGCAGGGAGCACAATGGCACTGCAGAGCTCTTCTGCTGGTGCTGAACGTGCTCTGCTGGGAAGCATTATGGATAACCCCACCCCTTGCCCTGCACCAGCCCTGCAGGAGAAGGGGGCTCCAGGCAGGGCAAGGGTTCAGCTCTCTGCAGAAGGGAGTTGAGATCTCACAGAGGCCACACCAAGCTGGTGACCTGGAGTGGTTCTCAACAGCCAGTGGGGAAGGTGACTGAGTGGTACATGGGGCCAACACCCCACATCCAGACCTAGAGACCTGGCACAGCTCGGGGTTCTGCTGAATTCAGCTGCTGGCTCCAGCAGCCTGCAGCCCACTGGCATTCCCACCAGACTTTTGGAGGGCCTTACAGTTTGTGCCCAAAGCAGACCTGGTGCTTACAACTGGCTGTAGATAAGGTCATCTGGGGTCTTAGGGGAAGGCAGAGGTTTGTCACATCTCCAGCACTACATCCATACCCAAGGCATTGCTAACCTTGGTGTCAGGTCCTATCCACTCTCTGCTTCATATAATGACACAGATGACTGGACTAGCAGCTCTACTTCCGTGTACTTAAGTTGACAATAGGTTATTTTTTGGCACTGATGCCAAGTTTAGTGGAAAACCCTGTTGTGCTCAAGGTGTGGGTCCCACCCAGTTGGATGCTATGCATCAAAGGATGCGTTTGAGCTGTGGCTGCTGCAGGGCTGGAGTGTGGAGCTAACCCTAAACACACAGAGCTGGGGGCTGGAGGGTTGGGGCAGGGCTGCGGCAGCCTGATCCTCTCCTGCCCCCTCAGCTGGCCATGCCCTGGTGTGCTGGGTGTCAGCAGTGTGGCTCTGGCTGTGTTTCAGGTGGGTGACCAGATGAAGCTGCTGCAGAACTGCTGGAGTGAGCTGCTGGTGTTTGACCATGTCTACCGGCAGCTGCAGCATGGCAAGGAGCACAGCGTGCTGCTCGTCACTGGCCAGGAGGTGAGTGTGGGGCACAGGGTCCTGTCCCATCCCATCTCCTACCCCATATGGCTCTGGGGGGACTGTGGCCGCCATAGCTGATGCTACCCCTGTCCCTGCAGGTGGACATGTCAACCATCACAGCCCAGGCTGGTTCCATCCTGAACACGCTGGTGCTGCGGGCACAGGAGCTCGTCCTGCACTTGCACTCGCTCCAGGTAGACCGTCAGGAGTTCGTCTGCCTCAAGTTCCTCATCCTCTTCAGCCTCGGTGAGCATTGATGGGGGGCACAAGTGAGGGGTCGCAATGCTTGGAGTGACAGCCCTGCTGCCACTGGGCCTCAGGGGTGGGAGCACGGCTGGAGGGAGCACAGGGGGAGTCTGGCCACGCTGGCTGTGGCACCAATGAGTGAGGAAGGGCTTCTAATGAGGAGCGAGGTCTGGGACCTCCTGCAACATCTCCCAGTACAGGGCTGGGTGCTGCCCCCAGGCACCGGGGACGGTGCCAACCCCGTGGCCAAGCGGAGCCTGTTTTGGTCACTCGCCCGTCACACCGGGCAGGGAAACAACCGGCTGATAGGGCTGCGGCAAAACAGGCGTGTTGAGAGAGGCGGGGGCTGGGCACGTCCCTATCTCCCGGGATTTGCGTCAGAGGGCCCGTGGCAGGGGCTGCGCACCGCTCCTGATTAGGCTCAGTCCCGGAGCCTGCGGTCGGGCTGAGCCGTCGGGTTCACACCGTCCTGCTTCCCCCAGACAAAATACACGGGAGCTGCTGCCAGAGCCCGAAATGTCCCTGGAGGTGCCAGCTCCATCTGCTCCTGCCCTGCTCCTGCTCCAATTCTGCCCTGCTCCTGCATCCAGCCACCGTCATTCCCGGTGCTGACACTGTCCCCTCAGCCCCAGGCCAGCAGCAGGGCCTGCCAGGGGCTCAGCTGGCTGCCTTGCTTCCAGCTCTCACCTCTGCCTCTCCTCAGACACCTCCATGGCCACTGCTAATTGGACCCACCCGGACAGGGCAGGAACCGGCAGCTCCCCAGGGAAACTTGTGCTTGGGTCCCTGCAGTGCCCTGGTGTTGAGCCAGGATGGTTTAGTCCAATTTGGGGTGGCCCTGTCTCCATACCCATCCCTGTCCCCATCCCAATGCCTCAGTCTGCACATGTGTTTGTGCACCACGGGTCCCATCCAGGTGTCAAGCTCAGCAGGCCATGAGCTGCACTGAGCACCATAAGGACCCAGTGTGTGTTTTGGTACTGGGTGCTTGACAGAGTTTGGATCACTATGTGTCCCATTGCTGAGGAGCCAGCCCACTCCAGGGGTGGTTCTGTCACTGTGTGAACGAGTGAGGTGGGAGCACTGACATACTGCAGGCAGTGGGAACCTGCTCCAGGTCAGGGCCAGCATGGTCTGAGGGACCCACTGGTTTGACTGGGGTTTGTTGTGGACGCATCCCTGTTGGCGGGCAGGTCCAGCAGCCCCGGGGGCAGGATGGGTGTCTCGGGGCACAGGAGCCGTGCTGCCAGTCCATCCTGCACCTGTGGCATCTCCTCCTGCAGCTGACTTTTCCTCTAGAACTGTTTTGAAATCCAGAGAAATGGGATGCGATAATTTTCTATTCAAACAATGATAACGTCTAGCACAAACAGTGCCCGGGCTGGGAAATAGAGGACCCGGTGGGGCTCTTACCCTAAGCTGGGACCTTCTCAGGCTGCTGCCCCATGGGCTCAGCTCCAGGAGGGGAGGTCCCTTCTTGCTGCCCTGTGTCCCCCCATCACGGCCTCATGGAAAGCAGGAGCAGGGTCCTTCCTCCCACGGCTGCCGTGCTGATCGCTGCCGCTGTTCCGCTTCCCCTGGCAGTGGTTTTCAGGAAGGACATGGCACTGGGGCACTGTGGTTTCCCATACATCATTTTACCCCAAACCCAACTTTTTCTCTCCATATTGCAGAGCTCACTTGGAGTAATTTGCCCTTCGCAGGCTCAGCTGTAGAGGATGGGATTGTGTATTATGTGCAGGATGTAATTGCCTTTAACAAGAGAATTTCCACATTTACCACTCTGCCACAGCACAATCAAAGCCAAGCCCCTCTCACAAGAGCTGCCATTTGAGTTCTAAATAGATTTCTCTCCTGAGCAGGTAAAGAGATTTAATTAAAATTAGGGCTTCTCAAAATAGCAATATTTATGAGGACAGCACAGGTTAGCTTTGTTCTACAGAAGGGCTTAATAGAGCCTTAATGGATTGACCTATCATTCGATTTCATGACTTACATTCATGAAGCAGCTACTCTTGGGGAGGGGAGGAAGAGAGGCTTTTATAGCCCACATTCCCTTAAGCGTTTGCAATTTATCAGCAGCTTCTCCCAAACAAAAGGAGCTGTGAATAGGAAGAACACTTGAGGGCATAGAAATAATCCCAGGCATATCTGTATGTGTGATGGGAGGCTTTGTCACAGGACAGTCTTTGCAACTGCTGCAGTGTCTCTAAATGAAGTGAGTCAATGTTATTTGGACAACATTCTTTATTCCTTGCAGGAATGAAAAGATTATTCAAATATTCAATTAAACATTGAATAGGGTCTTTCAGAGAACCAGGTGAGTTCATCGAGTAGAACTAGCTATTGTTGAGCCAACTCAGGGGATAGGTTTGACATTTATCAATATAACTTCTTTTTTCTAATGACATGCACAATAACCCTATGCAGATAAAGATGTTGTTATTTCATAACAACAACCTGGGGAGAAGAGAGATGGCCACAACAGGAGCAAATGTGTTGCAGGAGTGAAAAGGGAAGGGTGATCTGATAAAGTGCAGTTTGGCAGGACCTGTGGTAATCTGTGCCTGTGCTATGCAGTGCCCAGCCGTGGGCATGGCTGGAGGCTATGGCTCCCTGGGGGTCCTGCAGCCCCCCCACCTCTGCATCTGCTCCCTGAGCTCATGCTGGGGGGCCCCAGCTTTGCTGGGCTGGAGCAGTCCCCGGTGCCATCTCCATCCTGGGGGAGCTCTGCCAGCCCAGGTAGTGTGGAGAGGCTATGAACACCCCCACACAGCATCTGGGGTCCCACCTGCTCCCTGCTGCAGCCACATCCAGCACCAGCACTGTGCTCTGCCCTCCTAACAGCTGCTCATCTCTTTGGCTACAGCAGGGACCCTTCTGGATCAAAACCATGTTTGTTTCCCCTCTTTTGGGGGATAAAAAGCAGAAAATAATCCCCAAACACCTAACTGCCCTGTCCAGCCCCACGTCCAGGTCTCTCTGGTCCCATCCTGTGGGCTCCCAGCACAGACCTGGATTTTGCTGCGTGTTTGTGGCCCCTGGAGATGGGCAGGGAGTGGGCAGGGCTGGTACCTGGGGGCAGATGGATTGCGGGGGAGCTGCTGTGGCCCTGGTGAGGCACAGAGGATTTGGGTTTCCAGGCTGGGGAGCCTTGTTGCCATATTGGAAAGACGAGGTTTATCAGGGAATTAATTCAGCCACTCCCTCGTCCTTCAGGAATTAAGTGGGGCTGATGACAACGGCTCCCTGACTGTGGATGCAGCAAAGTTTCAGCTTTGTGGCTTTCTGGGTGGCAAGGGTTTGGGGGAGGGTGGCCCAAAGGCCCTCCTGCTGCCTGTGAGGGTTTGGACATCCATGTTCAGTGTCTGGGGAGGCCCAGGGACAGGACAAGGGTGGGGACCCTGTGGCCAGGCAGGGATGGGGTGCAGGACCCCTTCTGTGCTGCATTCTCAAGCACGAGGGGTGTTGAGCAGGGGGATAGGTTCCTTCTGGCGCAGTGCAGTAGGGATGGTGCAGATGCATGAGTTTGGCACCATTTCACCATTCCATCTCCCCCCTGCAGATGTGAAGTACCTGGAGAACCACACGCTGGCTAAGGATGCTCAGGAGAAGGCCAACGCGGCACTGCTGGAGTACACACTCTGCCACTACCCCCACTCTGCCGACAAATTCCGGCAGCTGCTGCTGCGGTTGGCAGAGGTCCGGGCACTGAGCATGCAGGCAGAGGAGTACCTGTACCACAAGCACCTGAGCGGGGAGGTGCCCTGCAACAACCTCCTCATCGAGATGCTCCATGCCAAGCGGACTTAAGTGCGGCCTCCAGCAGGGACCCGGCAGAGCCCCCGGCCACTGCCAGTGGTACAGCCAGGGCAGGATGTGTGCCTGGGGCTGGGGGCTGCAGTGCCTCTCCACCTCACCTTTCTCAGCGATGCTATTTAACCTGTACTATTGGAAAAGTCCCAGATGGTTTATTTTAATACACAGTAAGGTCAGCTGAGAGCTGCAGAGCCATGGGCTGGGCTGCCCCTTGGCTCCTCTGCACACCCGGTGCTCGACCTGTTGCTGCCTGGCCTGGCTCTGAGGTTGCAAGGAAGGGCAAAGCCTGTCCTGGATTTTCTCCTATTCTTGCTCCTCTCCTGCCGCCCCTACCAGCTGTTTCTCCACTGCTGCCCTCCCTGCCCCAACCCTGCCCCACAACTCAGGGCCCCTTGTGCACAGGGCAGGGGAGAGGTGAGGCGAACCCCCCCCCCCAGGTTGGGGTTTTAGGGCGGTGGGGGTGTCCCCAGACACCAGGAGTGAGGCAGAGGATTTCTGCAGGAGCCAAGAAGAATCCTGTGGTCAGGGCTGGAGATGGTGGCTCCACGCAGCCATGCCAGGACCCCAAGGTGCAGGTATCAGTGTCCACAGCCCCAGCTCCCTGCAGCGTTGCTGCTTGCTCTGTGCCCTGCTGCTACCCTGGGTGAGCCAGGGCAGGCAAGAACAGGGCTGGGCAGAGCTGAGCCCTCAGCTGAGATGTGTTTCTCTCAGTGCTTATTGGTGCTGGAGACACCAGCTGTGGCTTTGCAGCCTGTGGCAGCTGCTGTGCCCAGAGCCCACGCATGTCAGTGGTCATCTCTGGAATATCAAAACTTTGCTGTCGCAGGTCTAAGAGATTCAGCAGCAGGAAGAGGGGACTGTCCTTTGGGCCTGTGGCCCTGCTGCTGCACCCTCACTGACACCACAATCTCCTTATTGTTGGAAAGCTTTGCAGGTCACTGTACCCATGTGGCATCTGCACCATGAACAGAGTTGGTGGCCCCAGTGGGGGTCCTGCTGCCCTCCAGCCATCAGCCAGGTCCAAGCAGTGCCTGGAGAAGAGCTGAGAGGGAGGATGCAGGTGATGCTGGCCTGGCAGGATGGAGATGTGGGGCAGCAACAGGTCCAGGCTGCAGAGCCCAGAGCTACTCCTGTGCCAGCACGGGCCCAGATGCTCGGGGGAGCTGGGGGGCTTCTCAGCCCCCCCCTGCATTTAGCTGCCCAGGCGCATTGGCAAGGATTAATAAGAACTGTTCTGTGCTCCATGCTGGGCCAGGCTGAGCCCCCAGACCCCCCTGTGACACTCTGCCACATCCCTGGCTGACAGCAGATGCTGTCCCAGAGCCACAAGCAAAGAGCTGTTGGTTCTCCTCTCACCATGGGACAGGGGCTCACAGACACAACTGGGCAGCACTGGGGGGCTGCAGCCCCTCAAGCTGGGACGCACTGGACTCGTGCTTCTGCTGAGACTCTTTTGGTGTCAGCCTTCCCCTCTTTTCCTCCCACCACCAGGTAGCCCAGCTCAGCCCCTCACCACGGATGGGTCCCCCAGATCCACTGAGGCTCCTCCAGCATGCCCAGGGGTGGTTCGGGTTTGTTCTCCACAGTGGGTATTTGCTCCTTGTCCGGAGGGGGCTGCGCGGAGCTGGTGCCTTGAGGAGCTGCAGACGCTGCGCGGTTTATGGAAGCTTGTTAGATGCAGAAGAGCATGTTTGTCTCTGCTTTTCAACATGTTTGTGCATTTTCCTCCTGAAGTCTGTGGTTCGGTTTCACCTTCTTCTTTTTGTGAACTTAAAGAACTGGAGAAAATGGTTTAGGAGGTAAAAGATGTTTTATTTTCAGAAAATGAAGTGTCCTTAAGTGTCTCTCCCTCTCTGTCTTGCATATCCTTTTCTCCCTCTCATCCTGCCCCTTCCCCACTCCCCACCCTTCCTCCCCAGGCAGGAGGTTACCAAATTCCTTGTCAGGAGCAAACCACTGTAATAAATTTTGCAGTTCATTTAAAAAGGCAGACTTTGTGCTTGTTGGCTGCCTGTTGTGTTGGTGCCACCCCCTCCTCTTGAATTCCCATGTCCCCACAGGAGAGGAGCCCTTGGCCTCTGCACACGCTGGGTGCCCATGGGTGTCTCTTCAGGCCCCACACCTGCCTGCAGTAGGACCAGGACCCCACAGCAGGACCAGGACCCCGTGGCTGCAGGAGGAGGGTCACTGCTGTGGTGGGATTCAAGGCTTTGGTGACTCAGGATCTGGTTCAAAGTGCTGCTCAGAATTGCCATAGTGACTCTGTTTTCCATGTCAGCACAGGAATGACAGTGCTTATGGGCAATTAGCTTAGACAGGGGATTATTCATGCAGCCCTTGGTGGTCACTGCTGCTGAGGGTCCCCAGGGCCACGCAGTGTCCTGCTCCCCAGCACCACAGCCAAGCCCATGCCCAGCCCTGCACAGCCACTGCACGCTGCCACACCTGGCCACGAGATATCCCATTACAACACAGAGAGAAGGTTGCCTTTAAAATCAGCATTTACTGTCATCATGATCAGCACAAACTCCAGCACATTTTCTGAGCTCTAAACACTAGGGAGGTAACAGGAGAACAGGTTGGATGCAAAGGACAGAGACAGAAAACAGAATGGCAGTGGGGGGGAGCCTGGGGAGCAGAGGGGGGACAATTTCTGCTCAACAATCTCTGATGGTGGCAATAACCATCCCCACCAGCAGCTGCACCAGGCCAGGAGCCATGGGCACCCCCGGGCAGGAGTCACAAGTACCTGCCTGGTGGTTGCCTGTAACTGGAGAGGAGCAGGGCAGTCTTCAGCAGCAGCAGAGACACCGTGAGACACCAGGGTACCCCAGTCCTGCCTCGGTTTTGTCTGCACATGCTGCTAGGAAGAAGCATGGGGCTAAAAACTCTTCCTGGGCTGGGACAGCCTCCACATGGAAGCCAGCTCCTCTGACCTGCTGTCCTCCCAGCTGCTGGAAGAACCTCGGTGTTGTGGGCCCATCACCCAGAACTCCTCAGAAACCTAAAGCAAAAGAGAGATGGTTTCAGAGGTGCCAGTGAGGATGGGGTGCCAGTGAGTACATCCACAGAGGTCCCAAAGCACAATGGAGAAAGCTCAGCACAGCCCCAGGACAGAGCAGGGCCCTGTGGCTGGTGCAGCTCTGCAGCCCCATGGCTCCCCCCACCCTTTGAGGGGTCTCAGAAATGCCACCCTGATGGCAGGCAGCCCTCCTGCACAGGGTCAGGGCTCTACTGAGAAACCACTCCTTTCCCCTGCTCAGTCATTAGCCCACTGCACACACCACTGAGCTCTGGAAGCACTGAAGCATGAGGTTTCAGGGGAGTATAATGGAAATACCAGTGCTGCTGAGAGCAGGGACATGGCATGGGCTGCACCTCCTTCCTTCAGGGCATGAGGCCTCTGCCCACAAGGAAGGACCACAGCAGGGATAGCAGCAGTGATCCCACAGCAGGGCAGCCCTGCAGGATCAGCATGGGGTAGTCCTGCCTTTGTCCCAGTGCCCACCATGCTCAGGTGCTTTACTGGCTTTGAACCACAAACTTTCGTAATTTAGTCATTATTTTAAACCTGATCTTACTTAAGACTCTATGGTGAGAGTTGCAGAATTACTCAATACGGATCACAGAAATGCTGAGCCATGGAGACAAGACCCATGTTGCTATGTGTGGCTTAGCAACATATAAATGTATTCAAACAGAATAATGAAATTATGGTAGGGAAACAAAGCAGCCATCACTTGAAGAGATGGAGGATGTGGAGGCCTCTTGGAGCTCTTGTTTTATAAGACAAGGAAGACGGTAGTTATTGTTTGTGCAAATATGTGAACCCCACTGGTCATCCCCTGCTCACATAAAGGGTGTGATGAATCCAGCAGCCGCTCACAGCTTTGTGCTGCAGGGCTGGAGCTCATTACTGTGGCACGTGTGGCCCTCCTGAGCAAACTGAGCCCAAATATTGGGGGTGGGGAGAGGTCCATAGGGCACAGCACAGCTCATGCCTGCCTCCTGCCATAGCCACGCTGCAGAATGCCTCATTTCTGTGGAACTGGACTATCCACATTTTATCCTCCCTCACCTTTATGCGTGCTAATGCACCCCATGGAGCCCGTCCCACCTCCCCTGGGGACCTGCAGGCTGCCCCTGCACTCAGAGCCAGCTCGATGCCCAGTTGGAGCAGGGAATAGGTGGATCACACCCCACATCTAGCACAGCTTTCCTGGGATATTGTAAGCAAGTCATTTAAGCCCTGAGACTCCCATGATTTTCGTTACAGCTGGCTGGAAATTTTAAAATAAAGATCTTTGGGACAAAATATGTCCCTTTTCACTAAACAATTTTGTGGGAAAGCAATCAGAAGAGGGGTAGCAGTGTGTTTTGAAATTATTTCTCTATCATCCATCACCAAGCTCACACGTTCATGGGATGCTTCCCCTTCAGCTGTTATCCCCAAGAGCTAAACAACATTTTGCTCTGCTGAACAAGCTGTGAAGACAGGAGGAATCTGTGCACCACTGAGCTGCCCTGGGGTCTTCCAGGCATTACTGCAGCTGGGCATTACTGCAGCTGGGCATTACTGCCTTTTTTTCTTTTTTTTTCTTTTTTTCCCTAATGTCTGGAATCACTTGCCTTTGAGCCGGGAGCCCCGCAGCCGGCACCAGCGCTGTGCCGCACTTGCACCGGCTTGCACGTACACAAGTGTGCAGAGGAGAGCTCTTCTGGTTCAAGGAGATCTTCTCCTTCACCCCAGGCTGAAGGACTGCCCAGACAAGGGCTCCCTCGCCCCAGGGCACACAAGGAGATGCTCTCAGTGCTAGCAGAGAGGGTGGCCGAGCACAGCCTGCCCTGCACCCAGCAGCACCCGGCGTGCAGGGGGGAAGGCACCAAACCCATCCCGGCCTCCTCACCCACTGCTGCGCATACCCAGGCTTTTAAAAAAAATGCACTGAGGGATTACCTGAGCAAACAAAACCAAACTAAACAACCCACCTCTGTGCACATCTAGAGTTTAATGACACATGTGGCTCGGTGAAAATGTGCAGGAGTAGGTGAGGGGGAGGGAGGGGGGGCACAGAGCACAACCACACGTGCTGGGGTGCAGGTCTTGCTGTCTCTGAGACCCCACTCCTACGCCTGAAATGCTGCAGCACTTTTACTCCAGGATGCCACTGATTCTGCCTTGCTCATGTGTCCACTGTAGGGAAGAAAGCTGCAATGCTTCTGGGTGGCATCGTCTTGAAAATAGTCTAAGCATGCCCTGCTTAGACACTTATTATGGAGCAAAATCAGAACCTGCTAATGCACTGCTTCTTTAGACAAAAGAAAATGTAACAATGCAGAAAAAATATTATCAATCCATCCCCTTCTTCACTACACTTCCTGTCTCAGTGACCCCATCCAGAGACAGCACTGAGCCTGCTGGGGGTACTTGGCAGTCGTTGGTAAAAAAAAGAAAAAAAAAGCTGAATATTCTGCACCTGTCCTCAGAGGAGCTGGTGGCTTGGCCAAAGGCAGGCAGGGAAGCTGGGGTGGGAGCAGGGAGCTGTGGCTGGCCAGCTTCTCCCCAGCACTGCAGTGGAGCAGAGGTCTGGGGCTTAGGAGGGATTTCTGGTTTTAATTCTACCCACCTCCATGGTGACATTGGCCTTTCTACAACCTGAAACAGAAGATGCTAAATGGCTGCTTTTAAGCTCATAAATCCAGCCCTGTCTGAACACCCCACCTTTCCTTCTTTGGAGCAAGTCCCTTCTAACACCTGCAGCAGCTGCTGGTTTGAAATCCCCCATGGCAGCAGAAGCTGTTGCCACCCCTGCAGCAGCCCAGGTCCTGCCAAGCAACGAGGTGCTGTGCAAACCAGGTGGGTGCTGTGAGATGGGCAACCACGAGTGCTTCTGGGGCTTTACAACCCCCTCCTCTGGTCAGGATCTCCCTCCTGCCTGGCCAGGACTGCAGCCAGGGCAGCTGGGAAATGAAACCCTTCCTAAAGCCTGAGGAAGAATCACCACCTTACACCACAGAAACCAGTATCAGCAGTAGCAAAGATCAAAAGAAAACAATGTAGGCAAATGTTACCTGAGGATTTGAATGCTGTCAGCTCTACAGCCTGAAAGAGGGGAGAAAATCTGTTAGCAGAAGGTACAGGTCTGAGTACTCTGCTGATGGTAACCCCCCTGGGCTCCCCCAGCACCCACCTGCCCCTCTGCACTCTGAACCAGAGCCCTCATCCCGATCCTTGAGGGATGGGCACCTGGCAGTGCCCCTGGACACCACTGCACCCCTCACAGTGCCTGTGGGTCACCCTGCTCCCCTCACCCTCTCTGAGACCCCCAGGCCTCTCTGCTATTGAGGGGAAATCCAGGAGAGAATTTTCTCCCCGCAGGCTGTGGTGGAAAGAGCACACATGAGCCTGCACCTTGAGCTTAAGTGATGCTCAAAGCTCTGTGAGGTGTGAAATTCCTGCTTCCAGCTCAACAGCAATAAATATTACCAAACAACCTTTTAAAAAGCTGAAACACAAAGAACATCTCGTCTGTGTTTGTATCTTCACTCGCTCAGTGTTTTGTCATTTTAAGTGTTTTCAAATGTTTTTAAGTAGCATCTCCTCTTCATCCAAACTATTGAGCAGCTGCCAGCGACATCCTTAATTCAGGGCTCCTCCAGCGAGTGCCATGACTCATTCAGCCAGGGAGCAGGAAAACCATCACTGACTTATCTAACCAAGGAGCTCAGAGGCAGCACACACCCAGGGGAGGGCAACACCCAGCACAGCCACACCGACCACCTCTGAGGTGAAGATGGGGCTCGGATGGAAATTCCCCACGGCCCGCTGCAGGGATCAGTCATGGAACCCCAGGATCTGCACAGCCAAAACACCCACCAGGACAGGCAGGAGAGCATGGCTCCTGCACTGGCAGCAGCCTCACCTTCTGAAGGTGTTACAAAGGAAGGAAGCTCATTAAAAATGCAATGTTTAAGCAGCAAAGATACACCAAAATCCTCGGTGACCCTCATATGGAGGAAAGCGCTTTCTGTCTTTGCCTGCTAGGAAATGCCATGGCCTTGGCATTTAGGAGATGTGCTGCCTCCTGATGCTTCCTGCCTGGGGAACCTCAGGCCCCTGGGTTAATCCCTTTGTCCCACTCTCAGGTCTGGTGCCAGGATCTTAGTCCTGGTCCCAGCTTACAGAGCCAGCACCTGCCTGGCTGAGAAAAGCATCGTCTGGGAAGGGATCCCCTGGCTGGCGCTCAGCAGGAGGGGGAATGGCATTAACCACAGTATAAATCATGAGAGATGAAAATATGGATTTTATTGAGCGGCTTGAAAATGATATGCCAGCTATAGAAGTATTATCTATTGGATAAATAAGAGCTGTCTATGTGATACAGGTTTTCAAAGGATAAATATTAGAGAGGGAGAGAGATACTTCAGTGAGGGACTCATATGAAAGTAGTGTCGGATTTTATTCTGAGGAAATTACAGCACTTGTATGTCAAGTGCACAAGGACTGATGATCATTTCAGTAGTGGGAGATGGAAGTGTTACCAGAGTAGTCAAATTTAAATTGTTCTCTGCCATAGGCCCTACCTTACTGAGCTCTGCATTATGCTCCTGCAGGCAGCACAACCCAGCCTGTGCTCCCTGGAGGGATGCAGCTTGCTCACCACAGGGACTGTGAGTCCCTGCTGCTGTTTCCATTTGCTGACCCTGCCTGGTTCCTCACCAACAATCAGCAACTTCTGTTACACCCTGGGACAGAGGGGATCAGTGCTACCCTCAGTCTGCACAACAGGTCCGAGCCAGGCAGCTTCTGGGACTTGCTCAAGATGAAGCATTGAAGTTATGCTAGAGCTGGTGACGTGACCAGGTATCCCCAAGTCCCAGACCCTCACTGGAACTGTTCCTACATAACTGCTACACTGGACACGGATGGAGGTGGAAGAGTATCAGAAGATACTACATACCGGTCTCTCAGGTGACATGATTGATGAAATCCCCATGGGAATTTTGGCTCCAAAACTTCCTAGGGGGAGAAGAACCACAATGAGTTTGGAGACTAGAGAGTAGAAATATTCTGTCCTTTGTATCCCCTAAGAATACACTGTCCTTTGTGTCCCCTAAATATCTCAAGAGAATGCAATGCTGTGTGACACAGCGATGAGACCCCATGTCTGGCCAGCCTGCAGGCAGGAACCTGCTCCCTCTGAGATCCACGTGCAGACCATCCCCACCTCCCCTGGGAGACCTTCATCCTGTGCTGTACTTGCAGCAGCAAACCCCAAGTACTCACACAGGCCCAGTGTGCAAATAGGTCTGAGGCAGTGCCCAGTGAATGTGCACTGAAATTCAAGCCTTGGGAATAATGATGCTACTGAGGTTTCATGACACAGCCTGGGCCAACAGCAAGGACAACCCTCTTTACCTTTGTTGGTGATGTTCTTCACTGGGGGCTCTTTCTGCACAGGGCTCGACAAGGCACTCTCAGCTGCAGAAGGACTCAGTTTCCCTGTCTCCCAGGAGGTTGTATTTCTTGGACTTGATAAATAGTTGATGGGATGAGAGCAGTTCTGTAATGAGGAAGAGATACAGGACAGTTAAAACAAACGTGTGTCTTTGCTGGATCCAGGTCCAACTTTAAAGAATGATTTCATCTGCACTGCAGCCCCTGGGACTTTGACTCCCATTGCACCCTGATACATCAGGATAGATTATCTTTGGGTCTGCATTGTCCAACAGGTCTGCAAAGAAGGGAGACAAAACAATAAAATAAAAAAAGACTTTTTTCCAACATCATCTCTTCAAAGCAGACCAAATGTACGTCTAGGGCTCTGCTCCTGTGGGTGCCAGGGTAGCAGGACTTCCTGGCAACTTACTGTGAATGAGAGTGCTTTCTTCTTATCCTTCATCCTCTGGATGGCATTCCTCACCTGGAGCAGAGCAAGGACATTAGAGAGGGCCACAGCAGCTCTAGCAGAGCAAGATATCTTCCAGCAAGTCATGGAGGAAAGGAAACTGCTGTCCCAGAAGCAGAGTCAGGGTGATGCTGTCTGTTGCACCTCCCACCACCCCAGCAGCCCCCTCAGTTGCTCATAAAGAGCAGCTCTGAGGAGAGGCTGAGCCAGGGCCCATCTCTTACCTCGCTGTTATAGATTGCATAGACCAGGAATATGTAGAGGCCCTGCAGAGGAGAGAGAGCAGGAAGGGTTAGAGATGTGCAGCTAGGGAGCACCCAGGAAACACCTCCTTCAGATTTCAGAATCAGAAACCACCAGGAGTCAATTGGGAGGGAAACTGAAAGCTGGGAAGGAGACCTCCCTTTCCACCAAGCACCCACCCAGAGTGGGGGATGTCAGCAGCAGACCAGGTGCAGCATGATCTCACACAGTGACAGACCACAGCCTTAACAGGACCCTGTGGCCCGGGTTGAGTGGGGTATGGATCCAGAGGCTTTGCTCGGTGCCAGGCTGGGCAGAGGTTCTCCCTCCTGCCAGCACACTGGGGCTCCAGCAGTGCAGTGTCACCCACCCTCTCCCTGCCCACACACTTGGAGCTGTTGGGTGCACACGCTGAGGACCACAGAGCAGTGACACACTCTGCCACAGCCACTCAGCCACAGCTGCATGCCCAGGGCTGGTGTGGGATGTGCTCCGGGGAAGTGTCCGCAGCAGGGCTGGAGTGAGCATCGCCTGGAGGCCACAGCCTGGGGCTAATTACAGCTCCAGACCAACGATTCTGGTCTTAAGGCAGCCCTATCTGGCCCACCAGATTTATGTTATATCTGTGGGGTGTTTGTTATCGCAGCTAGATAAATCAGCTGCAGCAAGAAAAGTAATCCATCTTGTCTGCTGGGAGCCTTGCTCTTCATCTGCGGGCTCTTGGCAGGCGCGGTGGTAGCAGCACCCTGGCGCCGTGCCATGACCTGTCCTTCAGCCAGCACTGCCGCTCACTCCCCCAGACCAGATTTCTGGTGGGGCTGCCAAGGCAGGTCTTCCTTGAAATAATCATTCTGGATGAGCGTGGGGAGAGGGGGGAGCAGCGGGGTCGGCTGGGAAGGGAGCAAGGAAGGAGAGGAGGCCCAGCTGTGGCGGTGGGTGGGAACAGAGCTGGGGTTCTGGAGGAGCCTGCTCCTGCCTGCACTCCTGCCCGCAATGCCCTGTCCCCCCCAGCTCCCTGCTCATGGTAGGGCAGGTGCTGGGTGGCCACAGGCAAGGACATGGCACGTGCCTGCAGAGCAGGATGGATGCCACCCCAATGCCACCTCCTGCTCCCTGCCCAGGGCAGAGGTTCAGGGAGCCCTTTGCCCACCTCCAGGACCACCCTTCCATCTCTACCAGCTGAGGTGAAGCCAGCAGGTTTTACCCAAACTACTTCTTGACAGCAGCAGTTACCTCTGCCCAGCACCAGGAGCTCAGCAGGGTCTTGGTGTCCCAGCCCCAAACCATGGGCTGCAGGGAAGGTGCTGCCTCCTGCTCAGCACCCTGAGACCAGACACCACTGCCACCTCAGGCACAGCACTGCTCCACGTTGCTTCTCAGTCACTCAGCTGAATTCCTGCACTGCCTGGAGCAGTTCTCATGTTTGGTGTCGACGCACAGAGTAACCTTGAAGACAGGCTTGGGTTTCCGCAGATAAACAGTGAGCACTCAAACAAACAAACAACCACAGCAGCAAAACTTCCCTGCACAGGACTGGCGCATGAAGAAGCCCGCTGACCTTAAAGGGAATTCCAAGGTGAGCCATAACAGTCAGCACAGGAGTTGAGATGGGATGGTTTTATCTCTGTTCCCTCCCAACTCCACAGCCAGCATCTCACAGCCCTCCCACCGGCACGAGTGAGGAAGCAAAGGCTGAGTGAGCCTGGAGGATGCCACCCGGGTCCTGACATGGTCCAAGGGGTGTTAGCAGCCACTGAACCAGGGGGCTCATCCTGAAATTTCCCTTTCCAGTTTTGGGCTGCAGAAGGCAGAGCAGCCCTGAGTGTTACTGGAGAGCAGCCCTCCTGAAGGCATCAAGACCGAGGGCCTCAGCAGGACCCCTTGGTGTCATACACGTGCTCATTTTTTTACAGAATGAACACTGAAGTGAGGCAGAAGCAGACTGCCAGAAGATGGAGAATTCTTTGGATCCCAATGTCTTGGAAGGTAGTACTCAGTTGCTCTCTTCACTTGGGTCTCCTGGAGCAAGATTTGTCCTCAAGCACTGGGCAAGGGACTCTGTAAAACCTGCCTGTGAATATCCAGTGCACAGGGAGAGGGGTGACTGTGGGGTTTCTGCTGGCACAGTCTGATCTCCAGGGCTTGGAGCCTGCAGAGCTCACCTTGGAGCATCCCCTCCCGCTCACCAGGAGCAGGGGGGTTCAGTGCTTCTCTAGCTCCATCTACAGCTGCTTTTCCTCGAGGTTTGGGAAGTTTCTGCCAGCAAGGGGCTGAGAGTTGAATCGCAGGTGGCAAGCACATGTTCCGGGACTTCTTGTCACCATGTGTCCCTGAGTTTCAGATATCCTGAGGTCCCGGGAGCAGTCCTGGCTCAGTGCAGAACTGTGTGCTCCCGGTCCTGGGGCTGCCACAATGTGCTTTGCTCACTTAACCACATATAGGCTGGTTCAAGTTTTAAACACTTGTGATGAAATCAGCATACTTAGAAGCAAATATTAAGCATTGCTTTACACACCAGGGTCACTTTCTGCCCTACAGAGATCCCTGTTAATAGCAACATTCAACACAAGAAGCCACTGATACCTGTTTGGTGTCGATGTGAGGATCCACACGGAACAGGACTCACCTGGAGGGAGTTCAGCACGATGAAGACATAAGCCCAAATGATGCTGAGGTGGACAAGGACCCCACACACCCAGGTCAGCCCCAGCACGGGTAGTAACACCAGGACAGGCTTGGCTGTGGCCCTGTCAGGAAGAAGAGCTCAGCATTACCTGGGCACATTTCAGAGGTGAAACACTGTGCACCAGCACCCACCTCCCAGCTCCCCATGGGGATCTCTGTTGTGCTTCACCCAGACTGTCCTGGCAAAACTCCCCATCTTGCCAAGTGTCCTTCCTGGCTCTGCAAACCCTGCCCAGGGTCCTGGCATGTGTCTGGGGCATCTGCACTAGGATACAGAGCACAGAGGACATTTGCACTGGGAGAGTCCCAGGGGTTTAGAAGCACCCTGGCCTGTATCTTGCAGTTGAGAAGAAAATTTCCTTGTCTCCTTGCTGGAGACATCTCACCTCCCCCAGAAAGTGCCTTTCAGATGATGTGTCCACCAAAAGGCACCCAAGATGGTAGCTATGGAACAAATTCCTTTGCAAACAGAATCAGTTAAGAGGGAAAAAAACAAACATTTCACCTCCTGGCCTCCAGCGTGCCAGCTTTGCTCTTTATTTATCACTGAGAATTAGCAAGAATGGAGCTCTTTGACGTCATTAGCCATGAGAAAACAGCTATTTCCCCCCCAGTTGCTGCTCCAAGGAGGACTTCTGTATTTGTTTTGTTAGCATATGGATGTCACCCTGCCCTCCAGAAATGCCCTATCTTTGTGCCCCTGCAAATTTGGGAAAATTTATTTATGATACAGGGGAACAATGCGTGTCTAGCAGGGGTACCCGGCGCCAGCTAACAACAATAAAGTTTCACAGAGGATGATAAAATAATGACTCAAGCAGCAGTTTTTTAGAGGTCTCCCTATATTGGCTGATTACAGCAGCTCATACCACCAGGATTATTTTCCATCCACCATGTCCCAAACTCATCAGATTCACCAGGCTGGGAGTGCTGTCTGGAGCAGGCAGGCTGCCTCACAGTTACCCTGCAGGAGAAAATCCTTCCTGCCCTGCCTCTCCCAGCCTTCACTTTGTCAAGGCAAAGACTCTTGGTTTGACAGTAATCCCATCATTTCACCCCCAGAGCAGGCAGGGCAGGGAACACCAACCCCTCCCCTGCTCACCAGATCTGTATTCCAAGCTGGTTCTCCAGGCTGCTGTTGTGTGTCAGCATCTTTGATCTCCTGCGAGCACTGGACACAGTCACCATCACCACACGGAGCAGCACGAAGGTGTTCACCTGCCAGAGAAGAGCCCAGTAACCTCCTGTAATCTCAGCTCCAGTGGGGTGAGGCTTTTCTGCTGGAGATTAACTCCAGCTAACTAAGTGTCAGAACTTGGGGAGAAATGTGTCACTCTTGGAAAAGCAGTGAATAAAACACTTCATAGAGCTATCCAAGCACATACAAAATCTGGAAAACTTATCTCAAAACCTCTTCTACAGAATGTCTTCCCTGTCAAGCGTCTACTCTGGATCCCTTGAACATTGCAACTTTTTCAGCTACTGTGCTGTTGTACAATGACACTCACACTACTTCAAAGACATAGATGTTCCCTTATTAAAATCAGACCTTTTGTTAAGGCAAAGTCACAGTCAGCCTACACATCAACCTACATTCCTAATTGAACAGCCAACAAAAGAACTGGTCAGCAAAATATTCTTAAAGCACTTTTTTCTATCAAAAAGCTGCTCTGGTTAAAAGAGATTTATTTGTGCTGTGAAAGTATATATAAGGTGTAACAAAAAATTTCCTTTAAAAATAGCAGTCACAGTCCTGCAAGCAAGCACCTTAGCCACAGGAGTGCTCACACCCCTGATTCTGGAATGTCTTCCTAAAACCAGACATGAGGGAATCACACCTTCCAGGCAGGTGTTGGCACTTACGGCCAGGATGAAGAGAACAGGACCAACAAAAGCCCAGATGACATTGGTCTGAATGTTCAGCCAGCAGTGGTTGTCTGCCACATACTTGTTAAAGGAAGTTGCAAGGGTCACCCCCACAATAATGACTGGAAGACCTGAAGAAAAAAAAAAAACCAAACACAACAGATTGAACCCCAGGAAAAGCAGAGATGAGCCACACAGGTCAGCTGTGCTCTAGACAATTGCTTCAAAACCCCCAAGACCAGACATGCTCCAGCATGAGCCCGTTTAGCCTCTGAAACCCCATGAGCAACATCAATTTACTGCAGTGAAATCTGTCCTGGCTCTGCAAGACCAGATTTATACGCTGTCAGCATCACTCTTCTAGGTATAAAGCATTCCAAGTCCTGAGTCCTGATCAAAGCAATTTACTCCTCAGATTGCCTTTTTAACAAAATAGACAATCAAAGACATGAAACAATCAAAAACATTTGAGCCTGTGGCCTGATGTCCAACCAGGTGGGTGTTTTTCAAGGAGCATTGACCTAATGACACTCCTCTTTGGTATGAAACTCAGATTATCCAAAGTAATCCTACGGCCCTAAAGGGCTCTCTCTGAGGAAAGGGTGCTTAGTCAGGAACATATGTATATTCTAATTGTTAACAGACAGTAGTAATGCCCTCCAAGAACAAGAACTGACTATAAACTTCCTCAATTTTTTGTACTGTACAGAACAGAAATGTTTTCTAACTTATAATCTAAAACTGTCAATTTCACACTCAAAGGTAAGAAAGCCTCTGGGGAGCAGTGGCACCCTGCTCTCATAGTGAATCAAACCAAATATGTATGAATCTCTTCTACTGACATTTTAGTGAAACAAAGCAATTGACCCATTTTTCTGAGCACCCAATGCAGAGGAGTCTGTAGATACCCCAGCCTGTCACATAGTAGAACTTCATTCTCCTGTCTTCACTCATGTTGACTGCTACCACCTTGCTCCACAGAAGCAGCCCCTCTACCAGCATCCATGAAAAGGCTGCCATGAAGAAGAGATGAAGGGAGGCAGTGACCATGAAACACATCACCTGGAGAGAAGAGACATCACACACTGTTTCAGGAGGAGTCCTCTGAGGGCTTCTGAGTGTGTGTGATCAGGAAGAAGAGAGCAACCTGTAAATTATGCTGCAGAGAGTGCAGAAGTGGTGGATTTAAACATCCACAAGCATGAAAAAGAGTTTTTGAAATTGCAAGACATTAATAGTCCAACTGCTGCAGCTCACACTCATTTCTTCTGTGACCATCTAAAGCCACAGAAGAGGGAACTGACAGCATCTTTTCCCACAGTTCTTGGACTTTCCTTGAAGGCCCCTCATCTTAGAGCTGCTTGATTGAGCCCTGGGATGTGGAAGAGAATACAGAAGAGGACAGAACTGTATGTTGCTGCTTTGTAACTACTTAAATTTCCTGAAGCATTTTTTGCTGGAGACAAACTGTCACAAGAAAGAGGTAAATTTTCCTGACAAATTGCACAATGCATATATCCTTATCTCCAAACACGGAGACACAATTCTTTCTTAGATCCAAGTTACAGGTAATTAATGAAACATTAATAAAAAGGATTACAGTTTTGCTGTGACAGTAAGGTTTCAGCAGGCCTTGTCCTGCTGCCTGAACAGGACATGTTCTGGTAAGCTTACCTGGTTGGTCTTGGCCAATTCACTGAACATCAGCAGAGCTTCTGCTGCAGCTAATGCAAAGATCAGGTTCTTGTGCACAGTTGTTCGTTCACTCTTGGGGACACTGAGGAAGGAGACAGGAAGCCCTCAGCTGCAGCCAAAGGAGAAGGTGTACAGGTTCTCACTAATCCTTGCTGGGATGCACAGACCTGCCTGGATGATCTGCTATCTCTGCTACTCCCTGCAAAGCTCCCCAGCCCTCCCCACACACCTACCTCTCCCCACACTGACCAAAACCACCTTGTTTGCATTCTTGTTCTGAAGCAAAATAGCAAACAAAAACCACAGAGATGGCTACAAGTGTCTGGACTTCTCTTACCCAACTGCAAAGAATAAAATGAGGGTAACAATCAAGGCACAGAAGGAAACTCCACATCCAATAAAAGTCAAGGTCTGCAGTGTGAGCTCCTCCTTGGTGCTCCTCTGCTCCAACCATGAAACAACAGAAGACACAAACACCCCACAAATTAACCACAGACTGGTAACAATTCTGTCATCTACCCCACAGACCATCAGGAAAAGGCTCCTCTCTTACCTGCATGTCATAGACCTGCAGCAGCACAGCAAAATTGGTGGTGTGGTTGCAAAAACAGGCAGTGGAGTCCGGGAGAGATGTCACCACAGAGCAGCCATCTGTGGACCACATCCCACCAGCATCTGGGCTAACATGCAGAAAAAAAGGAAAACAAACAAAAACAAGAAAATCCAAAGCCAATGCTAAAAACAGAGAAGAAAACATGGAAATTACCATCCACTTCAACAGAAAGCCAAGGCATTAAGGGAATTTCATTCTTTCAGAAGAAGCAGAGTTGAACTGAGGAAGAAGAGGATATCAAGGACAGGTTGTGATGTGGAAAGGAAGATCAACTTCAGGGCAGGGCTACTAGAGGTGTTTGTGCAGCAACCATCTGACTCCAAAACCACCCTCTCTCCGCCTTCCCCCAAATAATCCATGCCTGTTGCAAACCTGGGACTCTAAGGAGGTTTTTTCACTTGAATGACTTAATTACCAATCCATAATATATCACAGACTCAGTGCTCTCACTGTGGTGACATCCAGCAAAAACACATCTCAGTGCCAAGCAGTATTTATGAGGCATGGGAGTCCTGCAGTCTGTTGGGCTATATATCTTGGCCCAACCTTTCTTTGTTGCAGGCGACAATCATAATTAACTCAGCCTTTCCATTTTAGTTGTATATACCTCATTAAAGGTCATTTGCTTGTGAGTGACTTTTACAGCAGAAACCTTCCCAGGAGAGTGGTACCACAGCAGACAGAGGATGTCAGTGTGCAAAGCAGGCAAAAAATATAGATCCCTACTTTTATATTTATATTGTTACATTGTGTTTTTCTGTGAAAATAAAAGCTCATAAATCTGGGGACTGGAACCGAAATAAGGCACCTGAGGCTGAAGTTCCAGAAGGCACAGATGGGCCCCACCAGCTGACGGTGCAGGTCCTGCAGGCAGAGAAGGAGAAGAGATGTCACAGCCATGCACACTCCGGATGCAGATGGGACAGTGTCCTCACCAGGCTGCAGCAAAGCAGCACAGGACAAACTCCAGCCCAGGGACACAGGAGCCGAGGTGGGAGAGCTGGGCATGGGAGAGCCCTGAGCCCCCGAGCAGGGATGCTTCCCGGGGTACCTGGATGTGGTGCTGCAGGCGGTAGCGCACAGAGGTGCTGATCTCCTGGTAGTCACTGAGCAGAGTGGAGGAGATCAGAGCAGTGCCCACCGTGGTGCTCAGGTACCTGTGAGGAGAAGGGGCTGCTCAGGGGCACGGGAAAACACAGGGAGTGCTCAGAACACGGGGTCTCACAATATCCAAGACATATGGAGAAATCCAGAGCCAGGTGTGCAGTGCTTCACTGCCAGCAGCAAAGGGTCTGGAACCACCTCAGAACCCCTCCGATGACCCCGTACTGAGGTACTGCGGGGAGGGACCCCGCAGAGTCGGATCTGGAGCACCCGGGGGGCTGGGCTGAGCCCAGAGGGGCAGCGGATGTGCGGGGATGTGCGGGGATGTGCGGGTGGCCATCCCCACCTAGTGTCCAGAGCTCCCCGGGGACTGTCAGCTCCCGCCAGCTCCAGGGACACCCCCGCTCCTTCCGTCTCGGCAGAGGGGACCCTGTGGCAGCCCCGTCCCCAACCCACCCGAGCAGGGACCCTGCGGGGAGCCAGAGGCGCCCAGAGGGACAGGGGGTGAGGCAGGGTCCAGGGGCAGCCCCGCCACAAAGCACTCCCACCCCTTCCCGGAGAAATGAGATGGGATGGAACAGCGTGGAGGGCACCCCAAAACTGGGGCAGCGGGAGGCTGAACGCAGAGCTGGGAATAAACTCTCTGGTGGTGCTGAGGGGCAGCCCTGGGTGCAGGGGGGGTTCTGTTTCACTCACCTCTGCCCTCCGTCAGAGGCAGCCACCTCCTGGGGGACAGCACTGCTGCCAGCCAAGGACAGGCAGCGCTGCAGGGACCCGTAGCCAAACCACATGTTTTTCACCGTGACCCTACGGAGACCTGGACAGAGAGAGCACCCCGGGAGGCTCCGAGCAGCCCCTGTGCCTCAGCACCCAGCGCTGCCCCAGCGTGGGGATGGGACACCGGGGGTCCAGGGCACCCACAGCTCCAAGCTGTGCCTGCAGAGGGGCTGTGGATATTCTCTCTCCCACTGCCCATCTCCCTTTCACCGAGGGCATCTCCTCCCCACGCTCCTGTGTGCGGGGTGAAGAGGTCCTCCTGTTGAAGAGGATGCAGAAGTGCCATGGGGAGACCCTGGGAAGCACAAGCACCATGACCTACCTCTGGCTTTCAGTCTTTGCATTTCTTCTGCAGGAACTTCAATGAGGTCATGCCGGCCTTTCTCAGGGCTCTGGACCACGTACACCTGACTGCTCAGCTCCTGACTGCTCAGCTCCAGCTTCCTGATCTCCATCCCTGAGGAAGGGGGAGAATCAAGTGCTGAACCAGGGTTCAGCCCTTCTCCAGAGCTACTGCTACAGCAAAGTACCACAAGGGACCTACAACCCCAGACAAGAGTCAGAGAAGCAGCAGAAAGATCCTGTTCAGGGCAATCCATGTGCATCTGGGCTCAGGTTGTCTCCTGTGCCCAAAGGCTTCTTTACAGTCCTTTTACAACCCACAGTCCACACTACATCACTTCTGCGTGAAGGAAATGGGGAGAATGCTAACCACAGGGTTAGCAAGAGAGGAGGCAGAGGAGGA
Organism: Phaethornis superciliosus; assembly: GCA_023637945.1. Lineage (NCBI taxonomy): Eukaryota > Metazoa > Chordata > Aves > Apodiformes > Trochilidae > Phaethornis > Phaethornis superciliosus. Next base: position 2,405,120 of record JAJQWJ010000022.1, on the reverse strand, counting down.
GAGGTGCCAAAAATGGACTTGTACTGGGAACCAAGTGGGATGACTGAGCTGGGGCGCAGTGAGATGCCCTCCCTGAGCTCTGGCAGTGCCACTCACCAACATTCTCATGCTGGATTGTGATCTTCGTCCTCTCTGCAGTCAGCAGTGGGGCCAAGTGTGACACCATTCTGTCACAGAGCTCAACAATAGCCATAGGCCCTCTGATAACCTGCAAACACAGAGAGAGCAATGAAATCAGCACCTGCACTGCCAGCTCATGCTTCTCACAGCAAATACAAGAAACTGGAGACAAGACTGGCCATGAGGCAAACTCGCTGGGTGTTGAAAAAAAAAAAAATTCAAAACAAAACAAAAAACAGCATTAAGCCAGCATGAGAATTAATAACTAAATAAGCTGATGTAAGGTATTGATTTTTCAGACCCAGCACCTGATTTTTGCAAAGCTGTAGAACAGCCAGCCTCTCTTCCTAGAAGAGTTTTCACCCAGTGGATTTATGCCTCTATTGAGCTGTGAGTAACTGTGGCCAGGGAGACCTGAGCGACTCTAAATGATGAGGGAAACTTGAACTATTCAGAAGCCTTTCATCTCTGGTGGTCCCTGGCTCGGTTCCTGGAGCACTGGCCAGGCCAGACGGTGTCACACATTTCCCAGGGACGGGTGGCAAGTGCAGGCCATAGAATAGACACAAAAGACCCATGTGAGAAGGGAAGAAGCCAATGGACAAAATCCCAATGAGGGTGGGATGATGGAAATCCCTCACACAAAGCCTGATGGTTGTTTGAGCAGTGTGGGGGCTGATGGAAGATATCTCCTTGGCAGCCCACCCACGGGAAACACAACAAACCATGAGGGAAGGGATTGCCCTGCCAGAGAGGGCAGAGTGTGGGAGCAAGGAATCTACAAAGCACCAGGAATCTGCAAACTGTGTGTAAACCTGTAAATCCAGGCTGACAAAGTATAGAAGCTTGAAGAGGGCTGAGACAGCCCACTGGAGCGGTCTGCAAGGAAGACACCACTTGATTGCACATTTTTGCATAAAATCCTGTTTGCATCTCCAACAAATGAGGCAACAGCAAGGCACCCAGACCTGACCTGGACTGGACAAGAACGCCCATGTTTAATGCATTTTACAGCCTTGGGCCAATGGTTTGGTGTGACCATGCAGGTCCTCAGGCTCTGGTCATAGAACAGTCCAAGGAACCACACACACAACAAGAGGAACTGCTGGGACACGTGTTACCTGGTTGACAGATGACCACGTTTCAATATTCTTCTCTTCCAAGATTAACTCTGTCACTTCCACATAATATTGGCCCAACTGCTCCAACATCTCCAGTTCCTCTCCCTCCTGAACTTCCACATCAGAAACGTGTTTCAGTAACTGGAGGACCACAAGGAGGTCAGATGGCTCCAGCACTCCTATCTCTCCTTCCCTCAGGACAGTTGCCAAGACATCCAGAACTCCAAGGGTGACAGAGAGGTTCATGTCTCGGATGTCAGTTGTGAAGATGTTATCAGGAATCTGCCATGGAAAAGATGTTTTAGTTCAGTGCAGGGCCCTGGTCACCAGTTATGCCTTGGCAATGCCCTGCTGCCCTGACTGCTGTAGGACCCCTGCCTGGCCAGCCAGGCACAGCTTAGGGGAAAGAGATCTACCTTGACATTTTAATCTCTTGCCCAGCCTCTTAACTTCAGTGTGAGAAGTCAACCTGAAGGAACACTTCGCTTGTTTGACCACAGCACGAGTTACAGCTGCATTGGTCACACACTGACAGCAGCTCAGAAGAGGCCACAGATGTAACTGCTGGCAAAGTGACCTCAAACACCAGCAGGAGCCAGCAAGTCCACCCTAAAAAAGGCTCCTGCCTGCTTCTGGTGCCAGCTGCTACTGCTGGGGCTGCAGGACTCACCACAGTCCTCCCTGCAAGTGTGTTCATGTGGCCCACAAGAGAATGGCTGGATTCCATCTGAGCTTTTTTCAGTTGCCAGTATGCATCTGAAGATAAAACAAAAGCATAACCATTGGGGTGGTGTCTAGCAGCATGGTTAACATATGTCTATGATTCTATGATTCTATGTTGTGTTCAAAGCCTGGGAAATGGTCCTCAGACAGTGGGTAAATTTGTAGGACAGTCAGGACAAGAAGACCTCACAGCTGTATTTTATTTCTAGTAAAAGATGCCATCTGGAGAGACAGCCTAACACTTCTTTCCTGCCTCCTCCTTATGTGCCCCTGGCCAACAAGTCTGGAGATGCCTGGACTGGGAGGCACTCTACAACATTGCCTCCAGGTGCCATGTACAGTCACTGGGGAACCGTGAAATGTCCTGTCCCAGGGCATGCAGCTGAAACAAAGTCACTGCTACACCATGCTCTGCATGAGAACTTTTCAGAGCAGATATGAGACCCCCCCACCACTGGCCATCACCCCAGCTGGGACCTCCAGGAGTGGATGCTGTGGAAGCAATGAATAAATAAGTAACAGATGCTGTACCCTTTCTGTAGCGACAGATAAAAGGCAAAGTCTGCAAACAAGATGTGTAACTGAATCCACTGCTGCCAACTTCAAACACTTGGCATTCCTCAACAGGCCCTGTGGAAACACACAAAGAGAAGGCCCATGCTCCCCAGAGTGCCATCCCTGGGCAGGTATCACATTTCCTGCAAGCAACCCCCAAACCCTGCTGAAGACAAAAGCTGCAAACAGCTCCTTCAGGAACCCCAGGGCTGAGCCTGAGCAGGGATTGGGGCAGAAACTGCTTCCCATGAGCCTGGTAAATACCCTCCAGGAGGAACTTGATGGCAGTGCCAGGTCCCGAGTGACTTATGGGTCATGTCATGCCAGGCTGGCTGAGGGACAGCTCCCCTCTCCCAGCAGAGCACTGTAGCATCACTGACAAGTATGCCCTTTCTCTCAGAAGAGGAGAAAGGCTGCAATGAGCCCAGGACACCCCAGCAGATGTCTGTGCTGGGGTCACTGCTGGAGCCTTCAGTGACCAAGGGTCTAGTGGTGACTGTTCTGGCCCCGTGCTGCAGGAGGGAGGTGGAGCAGTGAGGGCAATGAGGTTTACCTGGGCAAAGAAACTGGGTGGTCACCTCCTGGACAGTGCTTTCCACCTCCAGAGCATTTGGGCTCCATGCAAACACGAGGTCTTGCTCTACCACCCAGCACGACCGAACCTTCTCAACCTGCTCCGCGCTGAGGACTTTCTGCCAGATGTGCAAGTCAGTGATGTTCCCACTGAAGGACTCCTTTGCCTTGAAGGTTCCTCCCAGGGAATCTTGATCCTGCCCAATTATGAAAGTCCCCTGGCCATAGATGGCCTGGGGGGCAGATGGCCCCGCAGCACACAGACCGCTGGCAGATGCCCTCCTTTTCCCATCAGTGTAGATGGCCCAAGTCCCATTTTCCTGCTGCCAGGTCACACAGAAGTGATGCCACTGTCCATCAGCACGGAACACGGGCAGGTATGGGGAGTGGTGCCCATGAACTATGAGAGCAAACCGAACAAAGCCTTCCTCGTCAACAAAACCCCGGAGCTGGAACTCATTAATAAAAGCTGGCACAGCATAGGAGAAGATGGTAGCAATCTCCTGGGTCCTGGTGTCCCACTGCAGGTGGGCACAGGCTGTGACAGATGGCAGTGCTGGGAAGTCAGAGAGCACCTTCACGTATTTTGTGTCTGTTTTGTCTCTGAATACCAGGACAGGTACAATGTGGTGCCCTAAAAAGAGGAATTTCAGTTAGCATAAAGGCAGAAGCATGGACCAAGGTCTGCTCATCTTCTACTGGGGTGAAAACATCATTTTCATTTGCCTCCTATTAAGGCCAAGAACTCATGGGCTTTGCAAGCAAGGACATCCTGTAAGGATGCAGCAAGGTTCCACTTCTGTGCCTGAAGGGGATCAGGAAGGCAGGTGAGCTGAGATCACATCACTTCATAAAGGTAATTTACAGAAACTTAGGTTTCTAGCAAATAGCATTGCAAACAATGAATCTGGAAGGAACAGCATGTTCCCAAGCACCCCATGCTATAGCAACCAAGTGCATAGACAAATAACACCTTTGAGGCAGCTGCCACGGGTGCCTTGCTGCCGGGGAACACCATCCTCCTGCTTCTGTCCCTAACATCATCATTCTGCAGGACCCACAGGTCACAAATGGCAAGGCTGAGAAAACCAGACCTGCTTAGAGGGAGGTGGTGTGGGAGGAGGGAGCAGAGGAGGTCCCTCTGCAAATCCCTTCTGCTGCAATGCCCCAGGAAGGCCTGACAGTGACTGTGCAGCTGAGGGGCTGGGATCACTGTTGCTCAAGCTGCCAGTCCCAGATTCTGACTGGAGGTCCTGTGTGTTACCACAGCGACAATAAAAAATGAGCGGCGACTTTTCCAGTCAGATTAATTTTTCAGGACTGAAAAAGATCCATCAGTGAATGTGTCTCCCAAGAGTCTGAGCACACATATACTCACGTCTCCGTTTTGGTTTGTGCAGGACACCATCCCTTTCATTTAGCCAGATGGAACCCCTGATGTGGTGGGACTGCAGCATTTTGCTGAAGGAAGCTTCCTCACTGTCTTGGGGCTCAAAAAGCAACTGAGCAAAGTGGTGTTCACAGTATCTGTCTGCATGCCACCAGTCCAAAGCAGTGGCCACATATTCGTACACCTCTCTCGAGGTCTCAATCGTGACAGGAGCAAAACCTGGAGAAAGACACACATAATGTGGAGGAACACGAAGACTCTCCAACCCATTCTCCTGACACATACACTATGGGGTCAGTCTCTTGCAGCATCCCCAGCATTTACAAGTAGTACCTGGTGCACCCTGGAGGAGCTGAAGGCAGGAGCTCATCTCCACATTCAGCCCTTGGGATGTTCAGTGAAGCAGATATGTGAAAGTAAATTTTCTCGTTCTATACCCATTTCTCAGCTCCTATCAGCTTCTGCATTTGCAGATGCAGTTTGCAAGCACAAAATAATCTGTTTTGTTCACAGCTATAGTGCCACAAAGGCCAGCAGCTGAGCACTACTTACCTGATTTTAGACAGTAATTTCATAGTTAGCCAAGCAAATATTTAGCTGTGCAAATACCATTTCAGACACAAAAGAGGCTACCAGAAAAAAATGTTTTTGCCTCTGTTTCTGCCACCTTTTTATGTGTTGTTTCTCTGTGCTGAATATTGACTGGAAGAACATATACAACTACTGATAAAAGCACTCACCTTTAGAAGTCTGATTCTTGGCAAGGGCTGCAAAGGCCAAGAGACTCCTGGACAGATTGCCAACCTGTTGGAGAGGATGTCTCTTAACATTCATACAAAGCATTGATATTACCTCAAATACTCAAATTATAAAATTACTGTAAAACTCACCAGAAAGCTGAAGAACCAAGAATCAGGTCTCAAGTCTCTCCTAACCATGCTGACCATCTGGGAAGCTTTCAGACTGCTAGAATAAACAAAACACTACTAGAGTTGCACTGCAGAGACAGCAGCACTCTACAGAAAGCTGGTTTAGACAAGGCTCTTTTCCTCAGAAGGATTTGAATCAAAAATGGAAAAACAACCCTAAAATACCTTCCCTGGCTAGAATCCTATCAAAGCAACACTCGGTTCCCCTGAACTCACTGAGTTCCTCCAAATTCAAAGTCTCAGTTTTACATTTGTTTCCAGGATATAGAACAATCCTAAAGCATATACAGATGTGTGATATTAATAGACAGGGAAGTGAGCAGAGTGTCTGTATCTGCATTACCTAAATTTAAAAGCCACTATAAATTGCATCGTTAAGCAGTGCCAAGCCACTAGCAGCTTTCCTCATTTCTTTTAGAGCCTGCAGAGTCCAGTACCAGAGCAGACCCTGCAGCCCAGGCAGCCTCCCAGCAGTGAGCACCCAGCTCGGTACCACCGAACCCGGCACCGGGACTGACGGCAAACCCTCCCGCACCACCGGAGGAAGGAAACCCGGGGTGTGTGGCTGTATAAACCCCACTAAAGCCATCGATACGGGGCTGTAAAGAAACAGCCGCGGAAACTGTTCTCCAGTGCCAACAAGTCCTCAAGGCTCCCTGCCAGCCCTGAGTAACCTCCGCGGGCTCTGCTGCGGTGGCACTCCCGCAGCACTTTGCTGCTAAGGGACTGAGGATCAGGACTCCCAACATGTCCACAGGCTTCCAAAGTTCAGCAGAGACACAGCAACCAGCCCCCGCCCTGGGGGAGATGTGTGCGGGGCTCTGTGCTCTCCCCAACGGATTGCGGGATCTCCCCCGCGGCTCCGCTCCGCACCTCTCCGCACCTCTCCGCACCTCTGCCCCTCCGTGCCCGCTTCCCCGCTCCGTGGCTCCTCCGCCCCGGGAGCCCCGGGCTGTGGAACCCCCGCACTGCACCCGCAACCCCACCCTCAGCCGCAGCCCGGGACGGCTCCGACGCCCCCGACGCCCCCTTCACATCCCGGCACTCACAATCCTGCTGGCTCCGCACAGACAATCCTCCTCCCGAGCCACCCCTTCTCCTTGGAGGTCCCCGGTGAAGCTTCCCACTTGATCTGGGCAGAAAAACCAGGCGGTGGGGGGATCCCCAGGAATGGTGCCAGGAGCAGGAGGCTGATCTGATGTCTGCAGGCTGAGGAGCGCAGGTGAAGGGCGGCTCTGAGGGAGATGTCTGGGTGCACAAACGAGAGAGCCGGCAGGAGCAGGGGCAGCTCTGCAGGTCACCCACCCTCCGCGGATTTCCTGACCCAGGGGCCTCACCGTTCTGCCATTTCCCCAGCCCCGGGCAGGCTGGGGGGCTCAGGGGCACCCCCGGGGCCGGGCAGAGCCGCTCTGCTGATGAATGCCCACTCGCTCTTGCTACAGCAACAAGCACACAGTTCCCACTCCTCCCCTCCAGTGCATGCTTGAATCACACCATGGATTCACGGGCAACTGGCTTTTGTTCTTCAGGGTCTTCGTCCGGGAATGAAGGCAATTACCGCATCCCTGCGCCTCTGCTCGCTGCAGTAAATCTCTCTCAGAAGAATAGAACTTTGAGGCAGCTGCTCCAGGCTGCTTAGTCACCACTGCCAGTTTGGAGATGGCCTGGCACTCCTGACAGCCTGGCACCCAGAGCTGAGGGCTCATAGAGCAGCACTCAGGGAGGGGTCTCTGCAGTTGGCCAAAACTGGGTCCTGTTCTTTAGTGATGCAGGGAGCAGAGCTCGAGTTCACACCAAAGGTATCCAGAGAAAAAGTGCAAATTGCCTTTCAAACTTAGAGCTGGCTTAGGTTTAATGAGAGTTAGAGTTGCCCAGAAGAGAGCAAACTATTTTGTTTATGCCCACATCTTAGAATTCAACCTTTTGTAAACACTAACTGCAGTTTTCTGGTAGCATTAGAAACAGAATCCAGCCCACAGCTTCCAACATCACTCCTGTTGTGTTCTACAGCCATACAAACCATGCACATGTAGAAAGCTGAAGAAAAGTTTCCTGTGCCCATTGAATCCTGAGCTTCTAACCTCACCTACACAAGTTGTTTGGATTTAAAGTGCAGTACCTTCCAGAACCACACACTGGACTGTCAGACAAGACTTGATTCTCTAGCTGGACAGCTCTACAGACTCTGGTAAGAACACTGGCATTTCAAAGGAAAGGTTACAGCCAGCAGCTGTAACAATTAGAAGCAGGCACCTCGTTATCCTTTCACCTAAAATCACACCTGAGATTCACTCCCAAAGAGTGCAGGCTCATGGGCTGCTGAGCAAGTCCAGAAAGTGGGGTCCATTACTCGGTCTGCTGGATGCTTCCTTTAGACCTGTCAGTCCTCTGGAGGTTTCTTGCAGCCGCATGCACACGTGGGCACTGCCATCTGTTTGCTCCTTGACATGGCAGCAGAGTCATCACCACCAGTGCTGGTAATTTGTTATTGTATTGGCACTAATTCTTACAAAGTTAATTCTCCAGGCAGTCAGCTGTCTCCTTAAGGCAAATGCAGTTCCTGAAATCAGCTTCCATAAAACAAATTAGAAATAACAGAGTTCCTAGAGTTAAGAGGTGTTCATCCAGTGCAAGACGACCTTGGCAAGCAGACATATGACCTTGGGATGGTTAAATGGTAAAATTCCAATTTACTTTTAATGCCGGCAAATCTCTCAAACAAACAGCTGAACAAAGGGCAAGTTTTTTTGAGGAGTTTGGGTGATGTCACTCTGGGTCATTTATTTGTAAATAGGTTGTGATTCTGTTTACATACAGCTTAAAGAATCAGCTCAGGTGCATTTCAATAAGTGTTATCTTTACCACTTAGAAAACCCTGATCTGCCACTTTCGGCACATCTTTCACACCACCCTTGGAAGAGCTTCCCAGCACATGGGCTAGCAACATGTTAGTTTTCATAAATAAAATATTTGCCAAGTGGAGTAGAAAGCCATGTGTCTGAGCAAGATGCACTAAAAACTGGAAAAAAGTGCCATGTGTGTCAGAGATCACCAGGTTGAGTTGCCAGCCTGTCCATTGCAGAGTTATCCTTTCAAATAACATTTCCCTAGCCCAGCTGTAGATGTTATTCTACTCCAGCATTTGTTTCTTCCCACTTTTTACTGCACAAAACTGACCCTCTCTGATCTAGGTCCTCCTCAGGGAGTTTATTGCCACACAAAGTTTGAATTAAACGTGGTTCTGAGCAGACACAAGACTGCCAAGTGTTGACTTCTGGGACATTAGTAGAAGAAATGCAGACTTACCTCTCCCAGTGCTGGGGCTGTGAAGGTGTCACACGCCTGCCCTGTCTCAGCCCTGGGACACAGCCCTGGGACAGACTCTTTTGTGCTAAAGCTCCTCTCCTTTCCCTTCCCACACCCCTGGGATTCCCATGCGTAAGGAGAAAAGGGCGATTGCTGTTCCATGAGCTCCTGCTGGCTGACAGGCTGCTGGGTTCTGCTCCTGCACCACCTCCTGCTCAGTTCTCCCACAAGAAGATTCATCAGTTTTCAGGAAGCACTTAACACTGCACTGCAGTGATCTGCTCCCCACACATCTTCCCACTGTTCAGCTGACTGGGAGACATCAGTCCAGGACATCCCATGTCTGTGACTCCAGGCAAACTACTAACACATCCTGCCACTGTCGTATGGATCAAGCTATTGGAAGCAGCAGTTCCTGGAAAAATCCTGATAACTCTTCCACCTCTGTACAAAGTCACAGCCCCACCACCAAACCCCTGCAGACATCAGCCAGCAGACTGGTCTGGAGCTGCACAGCAACCGTGGACTGGCCAAGCCAGCCAGCAACAGCCATTGAGAGCACAATTTGCTCTTTGGACTTTGGATCATGGATGCAGTTTCACAGCTCTGCAGGAGACACAGAGGACATGTGTTCAAGGTAATTCTTCAGGTTTCCAAACAAGCATCCTCATTCAGCACATTAAAGATCTACCCAGATTTGCTTTTATGGCCAGACACCCGCATGTTTGACAATCCCATTATTTGTTTAGTTCTCCCATCATTTCTCCCCTCTCCTTTCAAGTCTGTCACATCAGACACAAATTTCATGATGCTACAAGCTTCACATCAGGAGTTTGGAACAACAGGGATATATCCCCCAGGCAGCTGAGGCACTGGGCACAAGAAGCAGCTGAGATGACTCGTGTTGCTGCACTGCTTTCAGGGCCCTTGTAGGGCTAGTAATTTAGGAGGGTTTTAAACATTCAGAGTGCCAAGTATGGAGCATTGCCCAGGGCTGAGAACTTGCATTAGCTGGGTAACAAGTCTGTTGTGGGGATGCTGGTGCTTAGTCCTAGTCCTGGCTAAGCACTGCACAACTCTCACTCCAGCTTCTCTGTGCAGAACCCCCCTTGGTATTCATTTCCTATGATCCACCACTGACAACTACAAGCCATCTCAGCTGAGAAGAAAGCCTTTCCTCCGCAACCTCAGGCTTATATTTCTAAGGCAAATAATCCTATTCCAGTCTTATTTTTCTTTCTCAACTTGTTTGTAGAGTTAGATTTAACAAGGGTTTTATTTTGTTGTTTCTCTTTCTTAAATGCCCCAAAGTCTCAGTGAGGTTTGTTTCAACAATCTCTTGCAGACATGCCAGCCTTAATCTCACTCTTCCAGGCCCTTCTTATTGTCTGAGATGAAAGCACAGCACAGAGCCTCCCCTGCTAATTGCCAGCTCTCTGTTTCCCAATGACAGGTGTATTGTCTGGAGGAACAGACCCAATTGTGTCCCTGCACAGTGGGGCATCAGCTGCTGATACTGGAGAGCGTTTCAGGAGACCCTGGGCATGGCTGGTTATTCAGTGCCATCATTTATAACAAATCTGTGTAGCCTAGAACTTTTAATAAAAAAAAATAGCACCTGCCTTTGTATTAATCTTTGTTTCTCTCAAGCTACTAACTACTAATCTCCCTTCCTCCTACCACCAAGACAGAGCACTTGGTTCTGATCCTCTCTGTACTTTTTTAATGAAGGGGTTTTGCTGGTTTAACCAGGCACCTACCATGCAGCTCCTCTGACCTGTAACCACAGCTAGAAAAAAGTTTGCAAACTGCTATTCCTCTGGGGAGCATTCTGGAGCAAGGAGACTGGCTGATACACAGAGGCTCAGGTTCCTAAACATCATGCAGAGATGGTTTATGTCCTCAGGAGCTCCTGAGGAGCAGCCCCAAGGCAAGGAGCTCACTTCAGGTACAGTGATCCTGTGCCTGCTTCATCCGGGAGGAAGAGGGGCCCTGCTGCTCAGGGAGAGTGAGGAAAGGCAGCAGCAAGAGGGCTCCTGAGAGATGAGAGAAGTACAAGAACAACACTGGACCCAGACTGCATCTGTCTTTCCCATTTTTCACATGAAAGGGTGAAGCTTTCCATACGCCACCGGTGCACAGCTGCAGTGCTCCGGCACCACACGACCAGAAAAGCAGCAGAACCCTCAGCAGATGGACCCGGTTTTCACTGCAGAAACCTGGCAAGAGGGAAACCATCTCCTTACTGGATTGAATCACGTCCATCACAAGACAGGCAGGAGAGTCTACAAACAACGGGCATAAGCAGCTCCACACCAGCTTGCAGGAGCACAGATGTGGGGAAGGGGGACGGACACGCAGTGGTTGCTGCTGTGATCCCAGGGAAGACAAAAGCATTTTGGGTCCTATGCTATGAAATACAGACTCAGCTCCAACTGCTGTCTTCTCTGCACTGCATTACAGTACCCATGTCTGCCCAGGTCCCCATCACCCCAGTTTGTGACGGGGCTCCCTCTGCTCAGTATACCCACTTCAGGTATTTTGTTTCCCACTTCAGTCCAGGTACTGGTATTTCTCAGTGCAAATGGGAGATCTTTTTCATGCCTTACAGCAGGTTACAGCCACAACATGCATACATACCTGCTGCTCCAAATGGGTTCTGCAAATGTGAACACTTACAGGTTACCAACACCTATTTTTGGAAGCTTAGGCTGTCCTGATAGTGGCTGTACCTCTGCAGTCACCTCCAGGCAACTCAAATGCACATTCACAGAGCAGATAGAGACTCCCCACTTCACATCCTTTCTAATGACATGCAGCACCATCTCAGAGAGCAGCACACAAACCTCTTCATATCTACACAGACCTCTTCATACCTGAAAGTCTCTTCCTCCTCTTCCAACTTGTGTAGTTTTGCCAGTTTGTTCTGCCAGAACCTAAATAAAGCCAAAAACATACTCTAACACTACTAACAGAAGGACTTCTACAATTGTCACCAGAACACCAGAAATTCAGGCACTTCTCCTAAACACCACTGACAAGCGATAGACAGTAGCATAAGGATTTGAGTATCATAATGCTAGAAAATGGTTTAAGATCAGCACTGGACTTTCTTGAGTTTCTAGCATCACAGCATTCAGCTGAAGTCAAGCAGAGGTCTCCCTGTGTACTTCACTTCTCCCCATTTCTTGGAGGAAGACCGTCTATTTCTCACACCTACACTTCTGGCAGTTCCTTTTCCCTATTCAGAAACAGATTCTTTCCAAAACTTTCAGAAACTCTTGGGAACTTGCTTCACATTTCAGGGCACCATCCCCTTGTCTGCTCTCCGCTTCAATGTCTTCTTTCAGTTTTCAAAGTAATAAAAACACCCTCTGGACTCAGGTCAACTCTGTTTTCTGTAATGAATGTGAACACCTTGAATAAACCTCCTGCTTTTGGAAGCTACAGATGCACAACAAAGATCCCTGAGAGATTGCCTTTTGCCCTAACCCAGGCAAGCACTTACTTGCTGAGCTATGTTTTAGCCACAAGTGGGCAAAGTTTTAGTCTATCTAGTTCTGATCTTGTCAGAATTGTATTTCAGTTCTTCTGAATTGAAGTTCTTGGCTTGCAGTTTGGTAACAGATCGTTGTTGAGGCAAGATGTCTGAAATTGGAGTGTTTTTGCACAGAAGAGACACATGGTGCATTTATTCTCCAGTTCAGTGATGATCTCTCAGCCTGGCTCCACTCCTAGCACAAGTTCACCCTGGGACATTCCAGGAGCTGCTGGCTAGTTTGGGACTCAGTTTGTTGGAATATGCACAAGATTCTTCCAGGAGCTGTGCAGACAGAGGCTGAGGGTGAGGGCAGGCAGCCCCCAGCCATCAGGCTTCATGCAGCAGGTACAAGTGTGGCTGCCCACAGGACAAGGAAACATTCCTGGGGTTTCTGTAACTGTCATTCCACATGCCTGTGCCAGGGGGGATCTCTCACCTTTCATTCTGAAATGAGTGCAGGCACCAGTCCCATAGCCACAAGCCAATCTTTAAATAAGGTTCAATAGTTTAAGATGTCATTGGGCACTAACGCACAAAGAAAGCACTGAATGGGAAAACAAACAAACCAACAAGCCCAACAAAAAAAGCCCAAACAACTGGGAAAGCAGAAAGGTATAAATTCAGACACCAAAATACCTGCCCTATTGAGCAGCTGTGGGAGAGTGGTCGCCGATGGGTGGTATGTTTGAGTTTTTTTGAAAAATGCAAAGATGTAGCCCGACTGTTGGTGGTGCTGTGGGTAGGGTGGCATGTGAGGCCATCTCAAGTCACTGCACAGCCACTGTCCCCAGCTCCCTCCTGCAGAGGCAGGACAGGGAGTGACAAGAAGATGATGGATTTCCCAGTACTATGTGGGTGGGATGTGGTAGAACCCCTGGACAGGGCAGAATCCCAGCACATCGCAGTCTCTCCCAACAGCTACCAATTGCCCCCAGTTCATTCCAGTTGCCCCAGATACCTCAGTCCCCCCCCACAGTGCCTCCCAGTCTCACTCTCAGCTGCACAGCCACCCACACCCCCCACCACATCCCTGCACAATGTGCCTTTGTCCCCCATCCTTCCACCGCCTGTCACTGTGGAGGGGGAATGACGACACACTGACGACTCCCCCCCTCAACCAGAGCCCCACAGCTTCCCAGCTTCCCACACCCCACACTTCCCCCACTATGGGACAGGAGGAGCCACCTGGGGCTTTCGACTTAGGGGTCCTGCGCACCCCAAAGGGGCTGCTGCTGGGGAGCGAGCTGGTAGGTAGGGGAGGGCTGGGAGTGTGCTATGATGATGTATGGGACTCTGTGGGGCTCTGTGGGGTGCTATGGAGCTCTGGGGTTGTTGGGGGCTTGTTAGAGGTGCTAGAGGGTGGCGGGGAATTATGGGGATACTGTGGGGTTCTATGGAGTTCTGTGGGGTGCTATAGGGCTGGGAGGAGGGGGAGAGTGTTATGGGGCTCTATTGGGTGGGTGGGGGGGCTATGGAATGCTTGGGGGGGCTATGGAGTGCTGGGAGGGGCTGTGGGGCTTTACAGAGGTCCCCCATGGAGCAGTTGTGGGGCTGCTGCTACCCCTCCCTGCACCCCCCCCACATATGTCTGTGTCCCTCAGGTGCTCTGTGGGGCTGTTGTGGGGCTGCTGGCTCCCCCTGCCCCCCCCACACTGGCCCCAGCCCTGCTGCAGACCCTGGCAGGGGCAGCTGCCCTGGGGGGGCAGCTACTGCGGGACCGTCCCCATTTGCCCCATGGCTATGGTCCCTGCCTGGTATGTGATCCACGACCAACCCACAGACCCACCTCTGCTTCACACATTTCCCACCGTGTCCCCTTCATGTCCCCATAGCATCCCTTCCATGTTTATCTTGGCATCTTCCGGTGTGTCCCCTGAGGGTATTCCTTTATCCCCTCAGCATCTCCCAATGCCCTCATCATGGTGTCCCCTCTCATGTCCCCATGGCGTGTTCCCTTCATGTATACTCTGGCATGCCCTGGTGTCCCCATGGTGTCCCCTCCTGTGCCCATGTTGTCTCCCCTCCATCTCCATGTACCCATGGTGTACCCCCATGTCTTTCTCCATGGGCCCATGATGTGCCTTCATGTCCCTATAGCATTCCCCTTCAACATTTATGTCCTCCTCTATGTCCCCATGGTGTCCCTTCATGTCTTCTCCCAGGACCTCCTTCGGGCCGTCAGCGGGACCATAATCTTCTTTGTGGTGGCCCTGGTGGCCTTGGCTTCTTCCCGTGATGCTTTGGCAGCCACCACCTTCGTGAGTGTCCCTCTTCTCCCAACCCCAAAACCTGCCCCCACTTCATCCCCTGCCCCCATATTGACCAAGCCCCACCCCCTTTTCCTCCTCCCCAGACCTTCAGTCTCATCCTCTCCTTCCTCTTCGCCTTGGACAGCTTCGTCACCTACCGCACCAAGGTGGCCTCAGTGGTGGGACGAGGTAGAAGTGGGGTAGGAGCAGGTCCCAGATGCCTGGATCCCCTTGTCCACCATATTCTCCAACCCCTTTGTCTTTCTCTTCCAGATCCTGACATGGACTCAGCCTAATTGGAGACCCCCTCAACTTGTTTTCCATAATTTCCTGATGCCCCTTCCCATAGCCCCACATCATAACCCCCTCTGGATACCCCTTTCAGCCACCATTTAAACCTCTTCACCACTGATGTTTCTTTACGGTCATGTTTTTGTGGGGTGAGGTGGATGAGGAAACACTTTGTGCCTCCCCTCACCCCTTCCCCCACTCGCAGACACCGGGGATCTTCTGACTGTCGTTAATGAACTACTTCTACTTCATTAGGACCCCATCTTGGATGGGGGTGGGTTATGGTGGGGTCATTCATGGTGGTGTCACTCTTCATCGTGCAGCTTCTGGGGTAGGGTGAGAGAAAAGGGGCGGGGGGTTGGGGGGGAAACTGGTGAGTGGCTGGTTGTAGAGTGGCCATGGGACAACTGTGAAAAAGGGGGCAGGTCCAACCTTGGTTCCCATGTCGCGGCTCTTGGCCCGCAGCTTGTTGACCTGGGACTCAGCCATGTCAGCACGTTCCTCTGCCTCCTCCAGCTCGTGCTGAGCCTTGCGGAACTTGGCCAGGTTGGTGTTGGCCTGTTCCTCCTACATGATCAGGAGAGTCAGGAGGGTCTCCCCAGTCCATCCCACCAAGCAACCATCCATCCATTCAACCATCCATCCATTCAACCATCCTCCCATCCCACCCCTGCCCAAGGTACCCACCGCCTCCTCTGCCTGCCGCTTGTAGGCCTTGACTTTCATCTGCAGCTTGTCCACCAGGTCCTGCAGCCGCAGCAGGTTCTTCTTGTCCTCCTCTGTCTGCAGGGAGGAGAGAGAGGCAGCTGGAGATTGTCCCCAGGGCATGACCATCTCTCTTGGGCTCTTTCTGTGCCTCAGTTTCCCTGCCTAGAGACCTCCTGGGCAAGGACCGGTGGAAGCTGAGCTGTGGTCTAGCTTCTCTGACACTGTGACCATAGGGTTAATCACCCTCAAAGTCACGGGTGAAATCAGGTTATGTCCTGAAATCTAGGACATGTCTTGTGTCCTAGGCGTCTTTGGGTATGGAGTGAACAACTGAAGTTCTGGGTCACTGGTGTCCCTGTGGCCACCAGGTCAATATTCTGGGTCACCTGTCTCCTTTCAAACATCAGGTCAACTTTCTGGGTCATTCATGTCCCTGTGGCCACCAGGTCAACCGTGTTTTAAACCCATGGTTCTAGGGGCAGTGGGTGATGTTCTGGGTAATCCCTATTCCTCTGCCCACTAACTCTGCTGTGGTTTAGGCCACACCATGGATCTAGATGAAGAAGGAAGAAATTGCAGTCATCCCACCTGGTAGCTGAGCTCTTTGACACGCCGTTCAGACTTGCGGAGGCCCTTGATGCTCTCTGTGTTGCGCTTCTGCTCGGCCTCCAGCTCATTCTCCAGCTCCCTCACCCGTGCCTCCAGCTTCTGCAGCTGCTTCTTTCCTCCCTTGAGGGCCAGCTGCTCAGCCTCATCTAAACGCAGCTGCAGGTCCTTGATGGTCTGCTCCATGTTCTTCTTCATCCGCTCCAGATGGGCGCTGGTGTCCTGCTCCTTCTTCAACTCCTCTGCCATCATGGCCGCCTGCCCAAGGGAAGAAGCCATTAGAGAAGGAGGTCTAAGGTAGGTTTTCCATCACCCTATGGTGGAATGTGTCTAAAATGGCAGCCCCACCACAGCACTCACATCGGTGATGGCTTTCTTGGCCTTCTCCTCAGCATTCCGGCACTCCTGGATGGCCTCCTCTACCTCCGTCTGCAACTGGGAGATGTCACCCTCCATCTTCTTCTTCTGGTTGATGAGGCTGGTGTTCTGGGGATGGAGGAGAAGATCTCATGAGGTGACTGTGGGGCTCCACCCTGCTTATCTCTGCAGGCTTCAAGGATTCCCAAATGGACAAGATCCTTGGTAACTCAACCCAGGAGAAGCCCAGGGTTCTGGGTAGAGGTGTTTTTTCTTCTTGGAGATATGTCAGGTCTCACCTGCGAGTGCAGGAGCTGGACCCTCTCACTGGCCTCAATCAGTTCCTGCTCAGCCAACTTCCGTGCCCTCTCGGTCTGTTCCACCACTGCCCGCAGCTCCTCCAGCTCTGCCTGCAGGAGGTTGTTCCTCCGCTCCACAATGGCGATGTTCTCCTTCAGGTCCTCATTGGCCCTGACCACATCATCCAGCTGCAGTTGGGTGTCCTGGTGGGTCAAGTGGGATGGAACTCAGCCAACAGCTCCACAGACGTCCTCTAGGACGACTTTCTCAGAGGTGAGAGATCTTACCTTGAGGTGGGTCTGGGCTCCCTTCAGGTGGGATTGGGCTTCAGCCGCAGAGCGGTTGGCATGGCTGAGCTGGATCTCCATCTCATTGAGGTCACCCTCCATCTTCTTCTTCAGCCTCAAAGCCTCATTGCGGCTCCTGGTCTCAGCATCCAGGGAGGTCTGCAGTGAGTCCACCACCCTCAGGTGGTTGCGCTTGGCCTGCTCCATCTCCTCATCCTTCTCAGCCAGCTTGCGCTCATAGTCAGCCTTGACCTGGTTGAACTCCAGCTGGGCCCTCAAGATCTTCCCCTCCTCATGCTCCAGAGATGCCTGGGGAGGACAGAGGGGATGTTGAGGACCACAGAGAAGACCATGGGGATATGTGGGGTCATGGCTTGGCTCACCTCAGCCTCCTCCAGAGCAGCTTGAAGCTCTAGCTTCTCAGCATCCAGCTGCTTCCTGACTTTCTCCTGCTCATGTATGGTTTTGTGGCTGGCACCCAGCTGCTCCGTGAGGTCTGAGATCTCCTCTGCATGGGTGACATGCCATCAGACCATGTGAAACATGGTGGAGACCAATGAGGTGGGCAGGGGATCACTGTGGTCTCACCTTGGAGGTTCTTGTTTTCCCTCTTGAAGGTTTCCAGGTGCTCTAGTGACTCCTCATAGGCATTCTTCAGCTTGAAGAGCTCAGTGCTGAGAGACCTGGCTTCCTTCTGTGATGCCTCCAGCTCAGTCTGTGACTCTTCAAACTTCTGCTTCCACTCGGACAAGATCTGGGACCAAACCAGTGATCACCCTGTCTCCACGTCCCCCTCTCCTGCCATCCCACCATCATATAACTCCTACCTTGTCAAAGTTTCTCTGTTTCTTGTCCAGGGCGGCAGCAGCTGCATTTGACCTCTCCACGTCCGCCATAAGATCCTCAATCTCATTCTGCAGCCGGTGCTTGGTCTTCTCCAAGGAAGAGCACTTGGCATTGACTGCCTCCACTGCCTCCTCAGCCTCCTGCAGCCGCTGAGCCAGCTTCTTCCTGCCCCAGGGAACAACAAATAGACATGGCTGTGGTAGACCACAGAGTAAGTGGGTCAACTCCAACCTTCTTCCATCCAGAGGCTGCTCCAGATCCTTCTACAATGGAGGGGTCTCCACTCACCCTTGCCCCATAGAAAGCACCCCACCAGATTTGGTTGTCCAGTCCCAAACCCAATCTAGGTTGCCCCTGGGAAGAATTTGGACCTTCCACTGCCCTCAAGGATGGTGTCAAAGCTTGGAGGAGTTTCCTGTGTCCATACCTTGGGGATGTGTTTGTTGCCCACCATTGTCTCCCTCTGTGGGGAGATTACTCACTTGGCCTCCTCCAGCTCCTCAGTGCGCTGGATGGCATCCGTCTCATACTTGGTCCTCCACTGAGCCACCTCAGAGTTGGCCTTGGAGAGTGAGCGCTGGAGCTCGGCCTTGGCCTCCGTTTCCTCCTCATACTGCTCCCTCAGCAGATCACAGTCATGCCGGGCCGATTGGAGGGCATGGGCCAGTGCATTCTTGGCCTGGGAGGTGTGAGGGGAAGGTGGGACCATTGGGTCCACATCACACAGAGCCATCTTGATGTTCTTCAACTGAGTTAGTTTTAGTCTTCATCACACCAACCTAACCAGACCTTCTGTAGACTAACTCAACCTTCCTTAGACCTCCTCTAGACCAAACCAACTTTCCTTAGGACTTCAGGAGAAGGTGGGACAGTTAGGACCACATAAAATTGAGCTATTTCAATGTTCTCCAACTCAGGAAGCAGTGGTCTTTCACAGCCCAGCTTTCTCTAAACCATCCCAACCCAACCTCACCACCTCTAGGCCCACTCACACACATTTAGGCTGGTACAATTTTACTTCACCTGGTCTGATCCTATCCAGCTGCTGTAGACCAAACCAGCCACCTCTTAGATGACCTGCCCAGACTGACTCATCTGCTGTTAGACCAATACAACCCAATGGAGCCACCCTTAGATGACACCTCCCAACCCAACCAGTCTGAACTTCACTCATTTTTTGGTGCTACCACCATGAGGGTGAAGGAGACCTTGTCTTGTCGCTCTCCTGGAGACCCCAAGACCACAACAAGAGTTAAAAGAGTGAAGAGAGACCCAGGAACTTCACCTTCATCTCCTCCTCCAGCTGCCTCTTCAGGTCCTCCATCTGCTGGGTGTAGGACTGCTTGCCCCTGGTGAGCTGAGAGATGAGAGCCTCTTTCTCCTCCAGCTGACGGGACAGCTCTCCTGCAGAGGTAGGGAGAGTGTTTCAGGGTGGGACAGGGGATGAAGATGTGGGATGGGGGCTGAAGATGTGGAGCAAGGGGTGAAGCTGTCAGGTGGGGGCTGCCATAGGTCAGGACTCCCACCATTCTCAGTCTGGAGCTTGGCCCGTTGGGTGTTGGTGTCATTGAGGACTCGTTGAGTTTCCTCCAGCTTTGCACGGTGTTCAGCTGCCTGGTCCTCCAGGGTACGGGAGACCTTCTCCATGCCCACCTTGGAAGAACAGAAAAGAGCAATGAAGCTGCAGGTTGATGGCCACAATGGAGGTAAGACACCCACGTTGGCCTCCTCCTACCTTGGCCTTGATCAACTGCTCCATGTTGGAGCTGAGGTCATCCAGCTCCAGTTTGAGCTCACTCTTCTCCTTCTCCAGCTTCTGCTTGACACGTTGCAGGTTGTCAAGCTGCTCGCTGAGCTCAGCCACGCTGTCTGCATGCTTCTTGCGCAGGGCAGCAGCTGTGGCCTCGTGCTGCAGCGTGGCCTCCTC
The DNA here is from genome assembly GCA_023637945.1 of Phaethornis superciliosus. Classification (NCBI taxonomy): domain Eukaryota; kingdom Metazoa; phylum Chordata; class Aves; order Apodiformes; family Trochilidae; genus Phaethornis; species Phaethornis superciliosus. The sequence goes on along the minus strand of JAJQWJ010000022.1, from coordinate 2,385,291 downwards.
CAGGTCCCGCCGCATCTTCTGGAACTCTGCCTCCCGCTTCTTGTTGAGCTCGAGCTGCACGGAGGTGGCACCACCTGCCTCCTCCAAACGCTCACTGATCTCCTCCAGCTCCCGCGACAGGTCTGAACGCAGTTTCTCCACTTTGGCCCTGCCTGTTCGCTCTGCCTCTAGCTCCTCCTCCAGCTCCTCGATCCGTGCCTGTGGTCCAGGGATGGAGATGCTGTCATCAGGTTTGACTCCGTCCAACTTCTCCGCTGAGCTCCACTGGGAACTCTTGAACTCAAGTCAACCCAAAGAGCTGGAGACTCTTCAACTCAGCCTGACCCAACCAGGCTTGTCTCATCTCATCTCATCTCATCTCATCTCATCTCATCTCATCTCATCTCATCTCATCTCATCTCATCTCATCTCATCTCATCTCATCTCATCTCATCTCATCTCATCTCATCATCTCATCTCATCTCATCTCATCCCAACCAAATGTAGACTGTTCATCTCAAGTCAACTAAACCCCCACTGCAGACTCTTCACAGCTGAAGACTCATCAACCCAACCAGCTGGAGGCTCTTCAGCCCAGCCCAACTAGGCAGACCCTGGATCCCTCACCTGAAGCTCTTTCAGCTTCTTCTGGAGCTGAAGGGCTAGTGCCTGCTCATCCTCAATCTTACTGTTCTGCTGGTGGATCTCAAACTCTTTCCTGCAGAGGAGAAGGTGGAGAGAGCTGAGGTCCCTGCCTGCATCCACTAACCAGCTCACACCATGGCAGGAACAGCAGCCTCACTTTTTGAGCTTCTCCTCCAGCTGCTGCTTGTCATTCTCCAGATCCATTATGTTCTCCTGAGTCAGTTTCAAGTCACCTTCCAGCTTCCTCTTGGCCCGCTCCAGGTCCATCCGGATTTTCTTCTCCTGTTCCAGGGAGCCTTCAAGCTGCGTGGAAACACAGAAAATGAGAGAAACCTCTGGTTTTCACCAGTTCTGTCCCAGGAATCTCCTTGGCAGTGCCTGCGTTGGGACAGGCCCACACTCACATCATCAGCTTGCTGTTCCAGCTTGACTTTGGCCTTTGTCAAGGTGTTGACCTTGTCCTCCTCTGCTTGCAGGTCATCCAGTGATTGCTGGTGAGCTTCTTGCAGGGCCTTCTTCTCCTTCGTCAGCTTGGCAATGGTCTCATCCAGCCCGGCCATCTCCTCTGTCAGGTTCTTGACCTGCAGGAGGAGAAAGGTGCCAGAAGGTAGGGCAGAGCTTAGAGATAATGGTCTTGGCCATTGATGCCATTTCAGTGCAGGAGAACCTAAAGGGCCTTGGGTCACCTTGATGTAGCCCAAGCCAGCTGACTTTGGGTCAGCCCAACACAACCAGGCCAAGTTGACTCAAGTCTCTTCAGCCCTCACCTTGTTCTCAGTGGCATGTTTCTCCTTCTCCACCTTGGCCAGAGTCAGCTCCAGGTCATCAATGTCCTTCTTCAGCTCTGAGCACTCATCCTCCAGCTTCCTTTTCTTGGCTGTCAGCTCAGCGTTCATCTCCTCTTCATCCTCCAACCGCTCTGTCAGCTCCTTTACCTTGGCCTCCAGCTGGATCTTGTTCTTGATCAGCTGGTCACAGCGCTCCTCGGCATCATTGAGGTTGTCCTGCTCCTGTATTTGGGGGGATGGGTCAAGAGGAGTGGCTTGGCAGGGGGGATGTTGGTGGTCACCCCCTTGAAATAGTCTTGGGGCGTGACCTCACTCACAGCCTGCACTTGGAGCTGAAGGTCATTCTTCTCCTGCAGCATGGAGACCATCTTCTCCTCCAGCTCCTTTCGCCGTGCCTCTGACTTCTCCAGGGCCTCCTTCAGCCGCCCAAACTCCTCCTTCATGTTCTGCACCAGAATAATAGTGATAATCTCCATCCGTCAGCCCCATCCAAGGTGTGTTATTGGTTGTCCCAACATGCCTGAACCATCACTTTCTCCCACCTGCATCTCCTTCTCTGTCTCAGCACTCTTCAACAAGGGCTTGATCTTAAAGTAGAGCTTCATCCAGGGCCAGTTCTTCACCCCCATGAAGGCCCTGATGTTCCACTGAATCACCAAGAGTGCATCCCTGTCATGGGGACACAGATGCTACCAACCCATGGACCTGGTGACCCCCTGGAGGTCTCTCCCTGTGGAGGACTCCACCCCCTCTCACCGACGCTCCAAGATCTTCTTGAACTCAATGCGCATAAGCTGACCCCGGGCCTGAGCCTGGATTCGGGTGATGATGCGGGAGAGACGCTCATCCCGCATCTCCTCCAGCAGCCCCAGCAGCCCAGCCTTGAAGAAGACCTGGGAGGAAGAAGGAGATGGGTGAGCAGATAGGTTGGTTGGGAATGGTTGGTGGACAGATAGATGAATTGATGGGTTGGTGGGTAAATGGAAGGACAGATGGGGCTGTAGTTGGGTGGGTTGGCACATGGATGGGGGGACCACAGAAAGACCTTACCTTAGTGTGTCCAAACTTGTACTGGTTGTGGTCAATGTCAATGGACCCCAGGAGTTTCTCAGCACCTTTGCGGCTGTCAATGAACTGTCCCTCAGGGATGGCTGTGGGGTTCAGTATGCGGTACCTGGTGGCCAGAAAGGATGGACACCACAAAATCAACCCCAGTAGGGTTGTCCACCCCTCACCCTCACCCGTAGTTCACATCTGCTACCTCTGGCGGAAGTCTCCATAGAGGATGCGGTTGGGGAAGCCCTTGCGGCAGATGCGGATGCCCTCCAGCACCCCGTTGCAGCGGAGCTGGTGCATCACCAGGGCATTGTCCATCACACCTGGTGGTGGGTTAGATGGAGTGGTCAGCTATGAGCCACACTGACCACTTCCGCCATGCCCAACCCTTCTCACCTGGCTCCTTCCGCTCATTAGGGATGAGGCAGCGGACAAAATGGGGATGGGTGGTCTTGAGGTTGGCCATCAGCTTGTTGAGATTTTCCTGAGGAGGGGGGAGAAAAGAGGTTGCTGAGGTGAGGCAGCAGGGGAGGAACCAGAGGGTGGTGGGGCTGTCCTCTGCAGGGACGTTGTCTTCTCTCTTCCCTGTGGGTGGTCCCTCACCCGATGCAGGGCTGAGACAGTCTGGAAGGAGGAACCTTTCTTCTTGGCTCCTTTCCCCTTCCCTCCATCTCCACCTGGGGAAAATAAAGGTGAGGTGATGTGGTAAGGAAGGAGCATCTTGTGGGAAACTTTCTCCATCCACCCATCACCGAATCACACTTCACCCACCAGCCTCTGCCCCAGCGTAGTTGGAGAAGAGGTTAGCCAAGAGCTTGAGGGCTGATTTCTGGTAGAGCCCCACCACCGTCTCATTGAGGGGGTCCTTGTTCTTCTCTAGCCACCCCAGGATGTTGTAGTCCACTGTGCCAGCATAGTGGGTGAGGGAGAAGTGAGCTTCTGTCTTCCCTTTGACGTTGCGTGGCTTCCCAAAATTAGCTGATTTGCCCAGATGGTTGTCATAGAGCTTGGCCTTGAAGGTCATGTCTGAGGCCTTGGGGAACATGCACTCCTCCTCCAGGATGGACATGATCCCCATGGGCTAGGGAGAAGAAGATCTCATTGGACATGGAGGAAACCAAGCGCAAATTCAATCACTCACCTTAAGGTCCCTGGCAAGCACCAACTGGAAGGATACTTCTCCACAAGAACCTCCAGCCCCCAGGAGGCTGTGGGGGAGGAGGTACCTTCTCAATGAGGTCGATGCAGGCCTGGAGATCCATGCCGAAGTCGATGAATTCCCACTCAATCCCCTCTTTCTTGTACTCCTCCTGCTCCAGCACGAACATGTGGTGGTTGAAGAACTGCTGGAGCTTCTCATTGGTGAAGTTGATGCAGAGCTGCTCAAAGCTGTTGAACTGGGAAGGGAGAGAGGAGTGGGCCAGTGGGGGTCAACTGAAAATCCAGTGGGGTCTACATAATGCCCAATGCAGCCAATGGGGTGAACACAACACCCAGTGGGGTCAACAGGTTCAACATGACAGGCAATGGGGTCAATGGAGTCAACTCAACACCCAGTGGAGTCAATGCATAACGCAAAGAAGCAAGTTTGTACTCAAGGAAACGAGTGGAAGGCCAATTGGGCAATTCCAAGGCCAGTGTGAAACTTCAAATGAACCTAACCTCCAACTGGCTCAACCCAATGCCCAAGAGACCAGGCCCAGACCACCACAGCCGCCTTCAGGCCTTACATCAAAGATCTCAAAGCCAGCGATGTCCAGCACGCCAATGAAGTACTGTCGTGGCTGCTTGGTCTCCAGTGAGTTGTTGATCCTCACCACCATCCAGTTGAACATTTTCTCATAGACAGACTTGGCCAAGGCCCCAATGGAGTAGTAGACCTGCTGGACATTCTGCCCCTTGGTTACATACTCGTTGCCCACTTTCACCCGGGGGTGACACAACCCCTTGAGAAGATCAGCTGAGTTCAGCCCCATCAGGTAAGCTGACTTGTCAGCATCTGCAGAGCACGGAGAAGACACAGTCAGGTCCTACCTGCCCTTCAGCCTAGCATGTCCTCAAAACCTGTGTGTCCCATTGTCCCAACTCAACCCACCTTCAGTGCCATCTGCCTCTGCCTGCTCCTCTCGTTGCTTCTGCTTGAACTTCATGTTGCCGAAGTGCATGATGGCGCCTGTCAGCTTGTAGACACCAGCTTTCTCCTCGGCAGTGAAGCCCAGGACGTCGAAAGCGCTCTGGGAGGTGAGGAGGAAGTGGGTTGGAGAAGGCCTTGACACTCTCACTGCTCAGCTGAAGGAGTGGCCATCTGCTGTCAACTGTCTGTGTGTCTCTCTCCCTTTCCTGATCTCCAGTCTGTCTATCCACCTGAGGACTCTCCCATCAATCTCTACCCCCACCCATCCCCATTCTTCATGTCCCACCTTCTATCCCAAACCCAAACCCCATTCCACCTTCTTCCCATCTCTCTACCCTTCCCCACCTCCTCCTTTCTTCCATCCACCTTCTACCATCTCCACATTCCACCCATCACTTCCCTTTCTCCTCAGCCACGGGATGTCCATTACCCCACCCCACCCCTTACGTCAGTGGCCAACAGCTCCTCCGAGTCGTCAATGGAAGCCACAGTCACTTCTCCTTGGGAGACGTAGCTGTAGTCATAGGGGTTGTTGGTGATGAGAAGCATCTCTGCTCCACGGTGGCCCGGGACAGAGACACAAACTCAGCATTACCAGCCCCAAATTGTCCTCAATCCCCCCAAGATAGAGAGCAGAAGTGGAGGAAGGGGAAGACCCAAGGCCAAGACTCCAGATCAGCCTCCCTGCCTGACTCACCCAGCAGCTCCGGCTTCTTGTTGGAGAGGATCTGGTAGAAGATGTGATAGTTCCTCTCAGACTTCAGCTGGAAGATGACACGGGACTTCTCCAGGAGGTCTGGGAGAGCAAGAGAAGGTGGGGGGAGGTTTGGATGAGGAGGTGGATGGAGACATGGAAAGATGGACATGGATGAAGACATGGAGCAGTGGAGGAATGGATGAGGTGATGGAGACATAAGGAGATGGAGGGATGAAGAGACAGAGGGATGAGGAGATGGAGGGATAAGGAGATGGAGGGATGAGGAAATGAAGACACCAAGAGATGAAGGATTAGACAGATGGTGGGACAAGGGGAGGGAGAGAGGGAGGGATGATAGATACTGAACTTCATCTCCTTGACCCCTCAACCCACTCACAGGTCTCAATGTCAGCTGATGCCAACTTCCCAGTGGCCCCGAAATGGATACGGATGAACTTCCCCTGGGAGAGCAACAGCATCAGGTGGAGGTGGCCACTTTCCCGTGGCTGGTCCTGCCCCAAGGACCCCACTCCACAGACCCTGCCCCACTCACAAAACGGGAAGAATTGTCATTCCGGACGGTTTTGGCATTGCCAAAGGCCTCCAAGGCAGGGTTGGCCTGTATGATCTGGTCCTCCAGGGTACCCTGGTGGGGTGGAACAATGTGTAGCAGGACTAGGTGTGGACATTGTTGGGGGAAGCTCACCACTGAGGGGGTATGACTTGAGGACACACCTTGCTGCTGTTGGCCACCTCCTTCTTGCGGTCACCAATGGCAGCAATGGTGGCGAAGTATTGGATGACCCTCTTGGTGTTGACTGTCTTCCCTGCACCGGATTCTCCGCTGGTTGGGACAGCAGTGAGATGGTGGAGAGCTGCATGGCAGCTTCTCCATCCCACCCCACCACTCTGGAGCAGGGATATGGGGACTTACGTGATGAGGACAGACTGGTTCTCTCGGTCTGCCAGAAGAAGAGAGAATTCAGGTAGGCTGAAGTTAGGGGAGAAGTTTGGGGACTTGGGGTTCCCCATTCTCCCAGGTGAGGACCAAGTCTGGGTCAGGACATACTTTGTAGGGTGGGATCTTCTAATTTGGGGTCCTGGTGGAAGGTCCCTACCTGTCAGCATGTTCTGGTAGGCATTGTCAGAGATGGAGAAGATGTGGGGTGGAGCTTCACTCCTCTTCTTGCCCCGGTAGGCAGCCACCACCTCAGCATTGTAGACAGGCAGCCACTTGTAGGGGTTGACCGTCACACAGAAGAGCCCTGAGTAGGTCTGGAAAAAATGAAGGTAGGTCAGAGCCAGGAGGTCTCATCCCACCAGAAGAGGACATCCCAGTTCTTGGTGGCCCAAGGAGCCTGGAGGGGGGGACATCCTGGTTTTGAGTGGCTCAATAGATGTGGAGAGAGGTTATCCTAATCCTGGGTGGTCCCAAGGGGCCCAGGGATAGGACATCTTAGAGTCTAGGTAGCTCATGGCATTCTGGAGAAGGGACACCAGGTTTTAGGTTCCCCAAAGTCTATGGTGAAGCCACAGCACATTCTAGATAGCCCATAGACTGTCTGGAAGGCACATCCAGTTCTAGGTGCACCCCAAGAGTTTTAGGGAAATAGCAGCAGCTTCTATCCCCTCCACAGGTTGTGGGACAGGCCCAGCCCCGTTCCCAGGTGCCTCAGGGTCTCGTGGGAAGGCTCACATAGATCATCCAGGCGGCGTAGCGCTCCTTCAGGTTGTAGAGGACAGCGGGCTCATGGAGGAAGGTCAGCATGGCCATGTCCTCAATCTTGTCGAACTTGGGAGGGTTCTGCTGGTGGATATCGGCCTCCTTCACTGTCACAGTCTGGGGGGCAGGGACATGGCAGGAGTTGGGGGGCACCCCGTGGCTTGAGGGCATCCTCCATGGGTTGTGAGGTCTCCTGTGGGTAGTGGGGTGCCCCATGCATGTGCGGGGCATCTCCCATGGGTTAAGGGGTCCCCCATGGGTTGGAGGACACCTCACAGGTTGGGGGCTTTCCCATGGATTGAGGGGTTTACCATGGGTTGAGAGATGGAGCACAGTGACCACCCACCCCCAATTAAACTCCACCCCCCATAAAAGCCTTTCACCCCCATCCCCACCCCTCACTCCCCACACTCCATTAACCCTTTGCCCCCATGCACCCCCATTAACTCCCAGTCCCCTTCCCCTGCCCCCCATCAGCCCCCTCCCCATTAACCCTCTCCCCCCCTAAAGCCCCATTAATCCCTTCCACCCCTCAGCCCCCTCCCCACCCCTGCCCCCATTAACCCTTCGCCCCCTTCCTGTGCCCCCCCCTGCCCCACCTCTCCCAGTTCAGTCTGGACGGTGGCCTCCCCGCCCTGCCGCCCCACCACACGGCCCCGCACAAACTCCAGCCGTGCATGGGGCACAAAGCACTCGCTGCGGGGATCAAAGGGCCTGGTGGTGGCTGCCAGCCTGTCCTGCTCGCTCGCCCGCAGGAATGGGGCCGCTGCCCCCAGCGCTGCCAGCACTGCGTCCCCCATCTGTCCCTGGCACTGTCAGTGGGGATACAGAGATGGGACTCACAGCACCTTCAGCCTATAGCCTTGCATAGACCCCCTATAGCCATGCCACGGGCCCTATAGCCATGGGGCAGACTCCTAGAGCCATGCATGACTTCTGTATGGAGCCTCACAGCTGTGCTTCGACCTCCCCCTCCACAGCAACATCTGGACCCCACAGCAATACCCAGACCCCCCATAGCAATGTCCGGACCCATGCCTGGACTCCTGCAGCAATGCAGGGGGCCCCTATAGTCATGCACAGCCCCCCATAGCACAGCTCCCTCTCTTGACAGCCTGCAGCCCCCTACAACCATGCTCACAACCCCACTGCGATGCTTGGAGCCATGGACAGAGCCCACAGCAGGTGCCCAGCTCCCCTATAGCACTGTACCCACCCTCCCCCCGAAGTGCCCAGCCCCATGGCTGCCCCATGACGGCATCCTCACCTGGAGTCTGTGGGTCTGGTGAATAAAGATGGAGGGAGCTGGGGGGGACATGGGGAGGGTAAGAGGCTGTGCCCCTTGGCTCCCTGTACCCCATAGATCCCCGTAGCCCCCACTGCTCCATAGATTCCTCTATCCCACAGCACCCCTGTGCCCCAGAGCACCCATAGGCACCTTTGATCCATATATTCTTGTGCCCCATAGCTCCCATACCCCCCTTGTGCCCAATAGCCCCACCATGCTGCCCACAGATCCCATAGCCCCTATGCCCCAGAGCCTCTATGTGTGCTCTGAATATCCCTGTGGACCCCCATGTAGCCCCCCATGTTCCCCATAGCTCCCATAGATCCCGGCACCTCATAAACACTCCGATCACCCTACAGCTGCCTTGAGTGCCCCACAGATCTCCTGTACACCCCATAGCCCGCCTCTACACCCCATGTCCCAACCCCATATCCCACCCTGCCCCTGTATGCACCCCATATCCCTCCCTCTGCCTCCACATCCCTCCAGCCCCCCACCCTCTGTCTCTCTGCCCTACACCGGGACCTATTGGGGCCCCGCAGCCCCACGGCATTTATAGGGTGCTGTGGGGCGGAGGGGGGGGAGGGAGGAGCATTCCTGGGGAGGGGGCGGCTGATAAGGAAGGAGGGGGAGGGGAGAGCCCCATGGCATTCCTCCAGCGAACCAGGCGTCCCGGCCTCACATATCCAACCCTAAGCCTGTTTTATGGATCAGACCTAAGGGGTTGAAAAAGGGATGCCCAGACCCCTTGTATGTTGGGATCTGGGGTGTCTATGGGGCCCAGACCCCTGGGTCCCTTATGTGGGGGGGTCTATGGGGCCCAGACACCTGACACCCTTTGCGGGGGGAGGATGGGAATATGAGGGTTGGACACCTGGGTTCCTTGAAGGGGTCGGTTCTATGGAGAACTGGACTGCTTGGGTTCCCCGTGTATGGGGGTTTATGGGGCTCGCACGCCTGGGACCCCAGGGAGGGCGGGTGGAGGGAGCTCTCTATGGGGTCTGGACGCCTGGGTCCCCTGGCCAATGTCCCGTCACCCCCGGGGTGGTGACAGCTCGTCCCCGTCAAGTCTATATCGGGACATGGGGGGGGGGATCTTTATCTCGCCTCTCCAGCGAGGCGACGTGTGGCCGGCCCTGGGGCTGGCGGGGGTGGGAGGTGGGGGGGAAGTTGGCTGCGGTTCCCGAACATGGTGTCTACTTTGTCATCGGGGAGGTGACAAGTGTCCCTGCGAGGTGCTACATTCCAACGGGACATGGTGGGGGGGAAGGGGGAAGGCAAGCCGGGTCCCCACCCCCGCATTGTGGCCCACAGATTCTCCCTTCTGCCCCACAGACGCCCACCCGATCCCTCCTGTGTGCTATAGATGCCCCCTTCGGCCCCACAGATGCCCCCCTCGGCCCCCAAAGAGTCCCTATGTGATCCCACAGGACTCTTTGCAGCTCCCAAACTCCCGAGGGGGAGGGCCCGCCGTCCGGACGCCTGGGTCCCCCGGGGTCGGTCATGCGGCTCCCGGGAGCGAGGGAGGGACGGGGGGGACAGATGGACGGGTGGGGGGGGCTGGGAGGGGGGACAGGAGGGGACACGAGGAGGACGGCGAGGTGGGAGGGGTGGGGGAAGGACACAGGCAGGACGAGGGGGAAGCTGCAGCCTGAAGATAGGTCCCAGGGAGTCACCCAGGCTCTGCTGCCCCCCAGTTTCCTGGGGTCTCGCCCACCCTCTGCAGCCATAGAGCAGCCCCCCTGTACACAGCTCCCCACACAGGTGTCCATGGGGCTGGTGTGGGGCAGGAGGTGGCTGAGGTGTTCTTCTCTCTGAACGCTGAGAGTAATGACAAAGCTACACTTCTCTTAAAGCTGTTGAGTTTACAAAAATTGGTTGTTCAAGTAGGCGAACTGAACTTTTTTATTTAAATTGTGAAACCTGTTTTGATGGCCCGTTACAAGGAGGACAACCACAGATGGGCTCCAACACACATCCAGCAGTCCTCAGAGTTAAGAGGGCTGCTTACCCATCAATCTTCGGCACTCCTGCCCATGCCGTTCAGCCCAGGATTTCTTCCTGCAGGTCTCACTGCAAGTGAAGATTGCATGGCAACGCTTGCAAGGTGACAGCTGGATTCCAACTGAACGGCCACACTGGTAGCAGTACTTAAAGAAGGGCAGTCTAGAAGAAAGGCAGTTGTAAAATGAGAGCACTTGGTGTGGTTGGATTGTTCCTCATGGTGATAGCATGTTTGCAGATCACAGCAGAACTGAATAGAAATGGCTACAATACAAAAATAATGTTCAACAATGGGAAACAGGAGACTCAGTAGCTCGCCACAGGAGTCTGCAGAGAACAGAGCACACAGCAGCTGCAAAGGAACAGCCCTGGGAAGATCAAGTGTCCCATGAGAACCATGGCCAACCTTCACCAGCCCAGCATGCACACCCTGCACCAGCATCCTGCACTGCATTGTGCCCACAGCACAGCCTCTGGAACTGCACATTCCCAAACTGACAGGCAGGATGGATTATATAAGGTCAGAGATAACACAGCCAAGCTGGTAATCTTGAAAACCCCTGCTAGAATCCACTGGGATACTACAGAGGCCATGAGGGACACTCAGGTTGCTGCATCCCAGAAGTTATACCAGCACTGGAAAAGCAAATGAAAAGAACTTGGGCTAAGGCTTCCAGTGGAACTGTAAAACAGAACATGAGATCTAAGTGCAGCCTGGACTACATATTTACATATTTTTAAAGCATTTAAGAACCCTTTCCCAATAGCTGTCAAATTTTACTGGTTTCATCTGTCTCTGCAAATCATCACATCTATTTGCAAAATCTGTGTGCTACTTCAGCTTTCTGGTTCTCTTTATGTTCTCTGGCTGTTTCTGCATCTTACGCTCTACTTGTTCATCCATGTTGGTTCAACAAAAAATGGTGCCTAAAATTTGTGTCTTCGGAAGTGCTCAAGTTCCTGACTCCCATGTTATTTTCTCTTGATTCAAATACTGAGGCAAAGTTGTGAGCTCCCAGAAGCTGGAGAAGCTGACAACAGAACTCAATGACCTTGAGGCAAGTATTTCCATTATTACTGAAACTTTTCTTAATATGCAGTTCTAGGAATAACATCCAAATTATCCAGGTCTTTCCTGCAATTTCTAGAGCTACAAAATTTGTATGGCCCAGTTTTTTAGCACTTTCATACTACTTTAAGGTCTAAATGTTGTCAATTGGGTTTCAAACAGAAGGACACACAGGGAGACTGGATGTCATCCAGACTCCCCTGGCAAAATCTGAAGCTGATGAGCAGTGATGTGATGAGAGCAGAGAGAGAAGCCATCTGCAGCTGACTTGAGAGGAAAAGGAGAAAAGCAGCAGGGTCACAATGGCTTTGGTGAGGGAAAAAACAGGGCACAGTATTTTTGAGTAAGAACCACCAATACTGGAATGCAGTATCTCAGCCCTACCTCATTTCTTCCAGGTGATGGCTCCCTCTGTCCTTTGTATGAACGGCGAAATCTACTGCTACAACAAGCAGGAAAACAAAAATCAGTACTCTGAATGAAGAATTAGAATGTTAGTCACAAGATCCACGTTTATTAAAGGTCTGCTTGGCTCTGTCAGCTGTATAAAATTTGAAGATAAATCATAAAATGCATCTTTCATAAACAAGCTTCAGATATCAAGGAAAAAAGGAGCCAATTTGCTATGTCTCAGCCAAGAGGAAAAGACCTCACAGTTCATTTGCTCGTAGTTCCTGGTAGTGACAAGCCACAGTCACAGGTTTGCTGAACTGCAAAGGTGACAATCCTAAAGTTAGGGCTCCCTTCCCAAGCATGATGCATCTTCTGCCCCAAGGGCTGGTGTTCAATCACCCAGATTCTGAGCTTGATTTCACCAAACATTTTATCACTTTGGAAGATGTAACCCAAATCATCTTAATGTATATATTAATTGTAGCTACTCTATTACCAGAAGGAAATTGATACAATGGGAGTCTAAGTAAGGGATGTGAGTTGCCATAAGCAGTGACCATGTGCTAGAAGCCCACAGAACATCTGTATCCTATTCCATGCACTGAAGGAAGGTGAAGCAACTCCAAGGCTCTCCCATGGATGAGGAACAAATTCCCTCAAATACTCCTCAACACACTGTAATAGATCTTATGTGGAGTTTTATGAGGGAGCAGCTGACAAGTACTAAACTCATCTCCAGATTTTCTTCACAATGCCTTTGTCACTCTCCTTAGTTTGTAGAACCCCTAATTCTCCTTACCAAAGACGTAGGAGCAGTTTCTAGTAGGAGTTACCATTTCAGACAGGAACACTGAAATTGTAACAATAAATCCCTCTTCAGGTGATGTTACCCTTAATCTTGAACTACTCTTAGGCTTGAACTAACATTTCTTGGCTCTTCTCAGCTCTTCCTGGTCCCACTCTTTCTCTTTCAGGATTACACTCTCACGGAGCTTCCATGCAATGTGTTCCAGCAGGGATCGACGGGTTTGAAAAACTTCCTGCTCAGCTGCAGATAGTGTGTGGTATGGTGTGTGAGCAATTCTCCTATCCTGCAAGAGATCAGGAGTTAAACAATGTACAGGAACACTGGCACACTCATGTCTCAGAGTTCAAGCCAACCTGACAGCTCCTGGCCGAGAGCAGTCTGTGATGTGTGTCATAGCACATGTCCAGGTTAGATGTTCTAGTTGTCCCAATTATCATTTTGGTGAGTGCTCTCAAATTAATAGAAACAACTGTCAAATGTTCCTTCAAAGCAGAATCATAGGATCACAGAATAGTTTGGGTGGGAAGGTCATCCACCTAACCCCACTACAGTGAGCAGGGACACCTTCTACTTGGCCAGGTTGCTCAGAGCCCTGTCCAACCCGAAAATGAATGTTGGGGTATCTACCACCTCTCTGGGAAATCTGCACCAGTGTTTCACCACCCTCATTGTCAAAAATGTATGCCTAGAATCTAGTCTAAATCTCCCCTCTCTTAGTTTAAAACTATCACCCTATAACTTCAGGCCCAGCTAAAAAGTCTTTCCCCATCTTTCTTTAGGCCCCCTTTAGGTATTGAATATAAGGGTATTTTATAAGGGATTAATAAACAATAGAATATTATTTTAGTAAATCCCTTTATTTATTTAGTAATATATATTTCAGTTATTTTATATACAATATATATCATAGAATACATATTTCAATGTATATTTTATTTAAATATACAACTTCTTTAGGAAATCCATTATTTTAAAGTCTGATCAATAATGTCCTATCGTAGCATACAACAGATTTAAAATTACCATGATATATAGCCCATAATAACTTCTCCTGATTTGATTGTAGCCTCAGGGAAACACACATTACTTTTGGCTTTAATGCCTCAGTTTAAAATTGCCATTAGCTCTTTTCAATCTGATTATGGATGTAATGTCATAGTAACATGACAGTGAGGATTGCCTTCACAGATAAAACTACCAGAGGTGCTCAGAGTTCATCTGATGCTGAACTGAAAGCTGCCAACAAATGAAGGGGAAAAGCATATTTCCATGGACATTTCTGAAGGAAGCCTCAGGCAATTCTTAAGGCCACAACAGGCCACGTGCATTGGAAGAGATGCTAACTCATGGTACTTTTGATATGGGAAGTGATATCATACCTGAGAGTATTTGTAGTAGGCATAGTCCACTGCTGTCCCCACGGCCTTGCCCTGTCCATCCCCAAGAGTAACTGGTGCAAGGATGTTGGCACCAGCTTCTAGCAGCTTATTGACCTGAAGAAAGCAAATCATTACACAGCCAAGCAAAAAAAAAAAATAAAAAAAATCATCTCCAAAAAATGCATTCACATGACAGCTACAGAGACAAGTATAAGAGCTTGACCTCCATTTGTGAGAATATTCTGGGCACTGAGACATACGTTTCTTCTGGCCCTCCAGAGATTATGAGCAATTCTTAACTCTACATGTGTTGTGTAAGGAAAACCTTCCTGCACACAGTTGCTGTTTGTTTCTGGTATCTCCAAATTCTGTTTGCCAAGCCCCAGCTGCATCCTGAATAATCACCCTGTGCTCCATAGATGAGGAGAAAAAGGAGAAAAACATTGATTTCCACAAGGCCAAACACTGTGATTGACCTTATCATAGAGGAGGAAGCACCTCATCACAAGCAGCATTGAGCACTCTACAATAACAGCCAAACTGAACATATCTCTCAATTTGGTGGCTGGCTCTGTTTATCAACATGGTAATAGGCAGAACTAGCAGGGCTGTGAGAACTATGACCATCCCAGTTGACTTTAATTTTGTTTTTCCTCTTCTAGATAGGAGGTTATCACCCTCTTTACTCAAATAATTAAAATTAATTTTCCTATCTGTTCCTCTGTTCCTCAGGACAGGAACCAACAGTGTTAGGAATAAACACAGATTAATTGCTCTGGAAAAAAAAAAATCAGCTTACACATTAAAGAGAAAGGGGACTCAGTGGACCTGATAAACATCACTTTTTCTGAAATTTAAAAAAAAACAACCAACAGGAAGATGTTATCTCACCAAAGCAATTCTCTGTGCTGCTGTTCTCTGCTGTTCATAAGCCGTGCTGAGCACTGCACAAAGGGCACTTCTGACAACTCCGCTCAGTGGCAGGTTTGGGTCAGCCCCATGTTTGAGGAGTTCAGCCACTGCCTGCAAATGTGACCAGTGAGTGACTGGAGAAGCTATTTCAGTACTGCAGCAGGAATGAAACCCTATAGAGATGAGCTGAGACCCTAATGGTTTACAGTATTTTCCATGGCACACCTGGTGTATCAGCTCCTATTTGTCCTGGATTCAGCAGCACACAAAAATTTAACCCACCAGTGGTTTTCACTTCTTTTAGAGTGAATCATACCTCATTTACCTTTCTGCTTGCTCTGGGCTATTTTTCATTCACTGGGAAGCAGTGTGGGACATTGAAGGATACAGCAGGGGACAAGCAGTGACTTCCTGCTGTCTTCTCAGTTAAAATAAACCTTCCAGAAATGCTAGGAGAGGGAACTCTGCAAGATGAGGGCAGTGCAGGGTCCTGGGTCAGGGCAACCCTCTGCATCAACACAGGCTGTGTGGAGAATGGATGGAGAGCAGCCCTGGGAAGAAGGACTGGGAGTGCTGGAGAGTGCTTCTGTAGAGTGTCTGTGTGCTTTGTACTGAAGAACAGGAATCCAGCCCCTCTAACCTTGGGGCAGTCTGTCACACTGGCTCCTGACACATGTCCTCAGTGCAGAGTCCCACCCAAAGCCTCACCCTGTCTGAGGATCACTATTAATCTGCTCACAGAACACCATCAGTGGCTACTCTTGTACCTGCTGGCTACTTGCACCCAGAAGTATGTGCTCTGGTGTTTATTGGGATGCTCTGGGCAGGGAGGCAGCCTGTAACAGAACTAAATGTCCTTGTGATTCATAAACCAAAACACCTTTGGTACAAGTGCTAGTGCCTTCCAAGAAGTACCCAAGTGTATCTGGCTACTTCATACTATAGTCATAGAGTTATATAATCATTTTGCTTGAAAAAGATCATCAGGTCCAAGCATTAACCCAGCACTGCCAAGACCATCACTAAACCATGTCCCTCAGCATCATATCTACACAGCTTTGTAAGCCCTCCAGGGCTAGTGAATCCACTTCCCCAAGGTAAACATGCAGCATACTGCAGGGAAAGACAAGACTCTCACAAAAACATTCTCCCCATCTCCATGAACTAACCCCTCGAGTTCAGTTAATGAAAAATCCAAATGTTTGAAAGAAAAGCAAAAGCTTTATTATTTTAACTGAAAATGTATGATTGCAGGCACCACTCATTATGTAAATTGCCATCAGACAAGCCAGACATGAATGGACTAGTACGGCAAAAAAATTAAGGAACATAAAGACACTCACCAAATCATTCCTACTGGCAATGGCTAAGGACAGTGGTGAATGGCCACTCCATAACATGTTTGGATTTGCCTGATGCATTAAAAGAAGGCGGATAACATCTCTGGCATGCTTTGTAGGCAAGTGTGGTGGAAAAAGGGAGAATTAGATCAGAATAGTGTTGAGTTTTTAATATTAAATTCAATAACAATAATATAATTAATAAAATTAGCAGCATAAAACACATTCAAACCTTTTAACTAAACTATGATGTTCTATTAAAATCCACTTTCTCATGACTGAGAACCCCAAGCACAGTGGTGCCACACATTAAACCTCTTGACAGCCAAATTATCAAATGTCATCAATCCTGCCACTATCAGGAATATGCAGGTTTGCTTCTTAAGAACTAGGTCAGCTCCCTAAAGAGGAATGAAATGTTTTCACTGACAAGTTATGTAATTTCAGATGAGCTTAGAACTATTCCCTGTGAGTGGAGTCTCAAAGGCTATGATCCTACCTTGTTGTTATCCTCTCTTTCACATGCAATATGCAATGCAGTCCTTCCACCTTCTTCAGGGAAAGGACCACTATAGGAGGAAAAGTACTCTCGTGGTGGTCCAGTTTCATTCTTCACTTGCAAAGTGCCAACCCCTGTGCAGCTGGCTGCTCTGGCCTGAAATCAAAGTGAAATCATGTGCACATTTGCCACACAGTTTAAAGACAAGTTAACAGAATCCAAGACTCTCTTGTTACCCCTGGGTCTTGATCTCAATCATGGGCAAGACTTTTTCAGCCCCACAAGACCAAGAGCCACCCTTTTTCTACTTTCTCCTCTACATTCAGGTCTCATCTGTTAGACTTTTGCAATGCACACTAATTTGAGAGACAGATGTTAGTAACTTTTTCTGTGCCAGATGATACAGTGTAGGGAATGGGAGGCACAAAGAGCCTCTGTGTGTGGGGGGGGAATACAGATTAATTCTGTCCTTAGTTTTGTGGCCTACCCAAACTGCTAAGATGTGACAGAATAATGCAGGGCTCAAATTTAAATTTTTCTTTTAATTGGAAATATTGGAGGCAAAGTGAGTGCTGCAGGAAGCTAGCAGACAGAGCCTGGGTTCAAGGAAAAGAGAAATAAGGAAAGAAAAGATTAGGCGAGATCCATGGAGATGAAACAAGCAAGTCCTGTAACAGACACAACTATTTATGCAATCATATCTTCAGGCATTTTTAGTGGACTACACACACAAGACATTTAAACCCTTCCTTATATAAGGCATGATAAAAAAATGTTGTGGCACACTAAATTCAGAAGGATATGTTCATTGCAACCCAATATTATAGAAGTCAAGTGGCTTTTGCCTTTTTTTTCTTCTTTTTTTTTTTTTTTTTTTTTTTTTAAGGCTCTTTCAGTGGAATGCAAAGATTTCACTGTGAAATCAAGCAGGCAGGAATCTCAACTCCCTGCACAATCTGCATTTGCATTTCAGCAGTTGAAAGATCTCCAAAGGCAAAATACATACCTTGTCTGGACCATATATTTCACTTCCATCTTCTGCCCTCGCATTTATATCTGGGGCAGAGTGCAGGAGGTGCTGTGTTATCTGGACCCCTTCCACTCCAGGAATTGAGGCAGCTATGTGCAGAGGTGTTAACCCCCCTAACTGAAAACACAGAGATAGCATCAGGACTCCTGTTTATCACAAGAAGCACTTAAGCAGCCCTAAGTATTTTTATCAAAGAACAACTGAAACTCTCTCTTCCCACATGCTGTGTCTCAGAAAGAGCCACCAGGAACCTTGATCCTGGAGTTACAGGACTGTGTAACACTATAGCTCCCACACACTACTACTACTAAATACCTCAACAGCTATTACCCACTTGAGGAGCAGTTTCACAAGTATTCTTCAGCCACTCAAAAGCCCAGAAACCAAAAAACACAGTAAGATTCAAAATACCAGGAGGAGCTTTGTCTTCTTCCTATTACACAGAAGTATCTTTGTGTCTACAAAAAGGATAATGGTTTTAATCAGCTTTCTGGCCATACTAAAACTTATTCTGCCAAGCAGGATATTTCACAGTAGGGCAATTACGCTGCAGTACAAATCTGGAATCCCACATTATGAGTTATAATCCAGTAAAACCTTAGCTGAAAGCTGCACATCAGTCCTTGCTCCTGTTTTTAAGAGGAGTTTCACAGCTTCTGTGTCTGCGGCTTTAACAGCAAAGAAGAGGAGGTGTGGTGAGACCCAGGCTGCATTGGGATCTGCACCTCGACGAAGCAGCAGTTGGATTGTTTCCCATCTTTTCTGTTGTCTATAATTAACATAGGAAATACCAGAACAGCTTATTAGCACCTTCTAAGAAAACTCTAACAGCCAGTGGACTGAGGTGGCTTGCAGGGGGCAGAGCTGGAAGGTGCTGCTCTGCAGTGGGAAGAGACAGCAGTGTGTAAAGCCACATCCCAGTGACCCCACAGCACCCAGGCAGCACCACAGTGACCTGAGCAGGGACAGCACAGCCAGCAGATCTCAGCCCTCCACACCAAAGGAAGGACAGGCAAAAGCTGTCCCTGTGTTCCTTGTGTGGGAACAATAAGCAAAGCTAGGCGAGGTTCTCTGCATCTCCACCTGTCACTCGTGACCTGTAAACATTTAGTCCTAAATTTGTTTAATGAAAGAAGCAGACTGCTGCTTCCCACCACTGAAGACTCCTTGGAATATTCTTTCCTCAGTCACACCTCATCCATCCCAAGAAAACAAAGGTACAGTGTTTTTCTTAAACAAAAGCTGGTGCAGAAGCTGTGCCAGGTTAGGACAGTATATTCTGGGTGCTATTTGCATTTCTACTGAAAAATTCATCACTGACACAAGTCCCATGAGAGTCTATAAGCAATAAGCATCTCCTACTGGCATGAAAGCAAGATTTGCCCTGTTAAACAAACAAACAAAATCTTTACCTGCGGTGGATGCACACTTCCATGAAATACATAAAATACTGTTAACTTTTTTATACAAAATGGCTTACAAGAGTTGTTGTCGCTTCTATAGTGCATGAGACTTACTCTGAGGTGATGCCTTCAGCCACACTGACTGTTCCTGAAGACTCAGATCGTTTGTTCCCCTTAAAGATTTAGAAAAAGAAGGTTACAAAAACGAAAAAAAAAATTTCCAGTGCCTGATTCAGTATCTCACACATCAGAACTGTAACACAGTACAGCATATAATGATAATGGCATTTTGTTAACAACTGTTAGAGAAAACCTTTAGAAGCAATTTGTAACTTAGGGGGTTCTTAAAATAAAATTTCTATAAATAACATATTTTTCTTTTTCAGTTTTTGTAGTGTCTAAAGCAAGTTTAGAAGAGTTAAAAGTTTCTTCCAGTATACATCACCTGGCTTAAAAGAAAAAAATTTTGCTGAAATAAAATAAGACACTTATAGATTTTTCAGCCTGTATTAGTTTGCAAGAAAATCCAGAACTAGGATCTACAAGATTGTTCTCAAATCTGGATGCACATGCAACTCAGAGAAGAAGCGGAAGGAATGGAAGTTTCCCTTGCTGAATCTCAAGAGACTGACAGGCAGAAACCAATGCAGTAAGAACCCCTTTCCATTCTGAATTACCAAAGACTACCTCCAAAATAAGAGGTAATGGTTCCACGCTGATCTTCTGTGAAGTCTGAGCAGCTGCCATCTCCTACTCCCCTTCTCCCTACCCCTCTAAAGTCTCACAAATTTAGCAATGGGCCAGTTGAACATAGTCTTGGAACCACAACAGCAACTTCAGAGCAACTGAGGATTATTTGGTACTTAATTTCCAACAGGTTTCCCCAAGGCATGGGCCCCTACCTGCCCAGTAAATTTAAGAAGCAAGCTTATAGCTTGAGGAAATAATACAGTATTATACAAACCTTGTAACTGTGCAAGCTCCTCTCGGCAATATTAGCCTTGAAAGATTCTTCTGGATAAAAGAGAATAAAGCACATGGAGAGAGCAGATAATCCTTCATCATTACACTTATTTACATCAGCTCCACTATCAAGAAGAAGATTGACAACATCATTGTGGGAATGAACCTGTAGAGGGAAACATCCGTACTTGAACATACACAGACACTCTTATGCTTTGGATGTGCAAAGAGCTGCCATCACCATTTAAAGTAGAGATGCTCTGCACTGTTAAGCTAGTTCAAATTTGTATTTCCCACAAAACAGAAACTCAAGACTGAACCACATCTCACTGGGTGCAGAACATCCATTTTTCATCTACTTTCTAACTCCTAGATGGGGTTAAGCACAATACCAGCTGTTACAACCACTACTCATGCCACCACCGCTTTTCTGCTTCTCCTGAACATTCCTTTCATAACAAACATAATGAAGCAAGAAAAAAACTTAATCTAGTCTGCTGGACCAGGAATTTTCTCATCGTGTGTGAGGAGTCATGCTTAGCCTCTTACAGCAGCCGCAGCAAGGGCTGTGTATCCACGTTTGTCAGCTGTGTCTGGGTGAGCAAGCCCATTCCTCAGAATTGCACGGGCCCCATCGCAGTCTCCTTGTGCTGCCTTCTCAATGAGCTGCTCTGCTGCAAGTTCTACAGGGCCTGGAGGGCCATAGGTACCACGGGCTCCTTGGAGGATGGGGCTGACATCTGGAGTGAACTCTGCCTGACAGCGCCTTGGAAAGGAGAGGAAAGCATGGAACATTTAAGCAGCTGGTTACTCCTGGTTTACTATGGCAATAAAACGAAACACACATCAAGAATAAAACATGCATTTAGCAAGATGGGAAAATAACAACAGCTGTCTTTTTAAGAACTATTTCAGACTGGGTAAGTTTGCTCACATTAATGGCAAGGAGGCAAAATGGTGTACAAGGGTGATGGCAGCTGCATATAGATCTTACATAAATACAAGTTAAAAACCATACAGCTACTGACCAGGTACTAAAATAAGAAAATAGAATCTGACTACCGTATGTTTCTATGAAACCACTTTATCATGTACACTCATGACATCTGTTTATGATTTAAGTTCCACCACCTGCTTTAACTATGACTACAATAAATGATTATATAGCTTGTGTTCCTATCAAAAAAAGCAAAAATACTCTGTGGGCCCAAAGAGCATCTCTAGAAACAAGTACTGAGCTATGTGAAAACAGACCTTCAGCTGGCAGTTCTACTAGCTGCAGACTTGCAGCACACTCTGTACAGACTTGAAGAGGAAGAAGTGTAAGACAACTGCAAAAGGTATTCCTGGCCACATTGTGAGTGCTTTCAAGAATCTGTCCCTGTGCTTCTCTACATTTCTATCTCTATGCAGGACACTACACTCTGAGAACTGAAAGGTCAGAACAGGGCTTTACAGCCCTTGCCTCCCAGTTCCTTTCAAAACTGGACTGCCAGAAACTCTGACGTGCTAATGAGCAATAAGACTATTTTTAGAGGTGTCACCAGGACAAAATTGTTGTTTAATTTAAAGGAGTATAATCTGTGAA
This sequence comes from Phaethornis superciliosus, assembly GCA_023637945.1. Taxonomy (NCBI): domain Eukaryota; kingdom Metazoa; phylum Chordata; class Aves; order Apodiformes; family Trochilidae; genus Phaethornis; species Phaethornis superciliosus. The sequence goes on along the minus strand of JAJQWJ010000022.1, from coordinate 2,363,593 downwards.
CTAAGACATAAGTACACCGTTTGTCTCTTTTTTAAAAAAAACCTCATTGGCAACTTGTGATCTCAAGGCCATGAAAAAAAATCTGGAGCACAACTTTTATCCTGCAATGTAACTCTGAAAATAACGACCACATATGGGTAATTTATAAAAATCCACACACAATAATCTAATTCTCAACACTTACCTATGCTTATAAACATGCATTTGCATTCTAACCAATAGAGGGGTTACATTTGCAACAGGCCAAGGGTCCTCCTCGGGCAGCTCTGGGCTATTATAAAAATACTGAGCATCACACTCTTCCAGGAAGGAACGAGTCAAAGTTAGATGATCTGTGTTACGAGAATACACAAAGAGTCCCTCAGGGCAAATATCCTTATCATCAAAAGGAAGATGTTTGTAGTTACGGAGATATGGGTCCTCCTCAACTGAAATATACTTCTGAGAATTCCCATCAATATATTTGTGGTGTGCTGGATAATCCAAGAGAGAAAAAGAACCAGGTACTTCAGTACAGAGTTTAATTAGATGATCCCTGAGCCACAAGCCAACGTCCTGACAGCCGTCTGGGTAGCTCGCAATCCCTGGTCCAAATCTCTCATCACATTTGTACAGCCCCTTAAGAAACAAGGAAACTCATTAGTATCAGTCAGAGATCAAACAAGGTATACAGCTACAGTCTGGTTGGTATTTAACCTGGGTGGTTCTGACCCGACCTACACCCTTTTGGCAGAGCAGAACTTGCTGGCGACACTCTGAAAGAAAGCTGTCACACTCACTTTGGTCCATTTAACAGAAAACGCAAATCTTTCAGCACAAGAACAGTGGAAGTCCCTAAATTCTTTTCCAACCTAAATGATTCTGTGATCAGTTCCTTCAATATCTTCCCATGCAAAAATCAAGTACAGCCAAAGCTAAACTATTGAAAAGTGTCCTAACTCTCTAGAGATCAGAGCATGGCAATTTTGCTCTGAAGTAAAACACTAAAGGAACTGCTTGAAAAAAAACCCACACTCCAATTTTCCAGTAATAGCACTGACTTTGAAAGGCAAGGAAGCCACAGTATAAATACTGCATTTTTCCAGTTACCTGAAATTTTCTGCCATCTGCCCATTCCAAGGTCCCATAGCCTTCCACGTGGCCAAGATAAAGAGCACCTGTGAATTTGGAACCATCAGGCCAGTAGCAAATCCCTTTCCCATGCTGGTGGTCCATGTAGAACTGTCCTTCATATCTCTATAATGTACAAAAGAGCAAGAGTGTCAGAACTGACAGGACAGAAATAAAGGAAATTTCCTCTTTACTGCAACAGAGAGGACTAATGAGGTGTGGGAATCAGAGGCTGCTACATAGCTATAAAAGTCTGAGCACCATCTCAACTCCATTTAATCATAGGCTTCAGAACTCAGACAGGATTTTACTAGTTTCTCTAAAAGCTCTTCCATTCCAAACAGAGGGGAACCAGCAGGAAGCATAAAGTCCTCAATTGTCAGATGCAGGTGAAGTGACTGGATATTAAAATTTTACACACCACTTACTTAAGAGATCAGTGTGACTCCTGTCCCAAAACAGACACTGTTACCCTTCAATATATAACACTGACAAAACTTTTCACTGCCAGCAGACACAGTGCTGGACTGTGGGAAGGTGATAGATGCCAAGCCAGATGGTTATCCATAACCCTCCTCCCTTCAAACCTTGGCTGGAGCCTTCTCCTCTCTGCTCTTGACTAAAATTTGGTCAGGTATCATTGGCCAATCAGTTGAAGCAACACCAGACATTTGGAATATATATTTATTTATTTATTTATTTAACGAAACTTTTGTATTTAAAGTAAATCTCACTTAAATAAGAAACCCAGTTTCCTACTTCTGGTGCATTAAAAGTAATAGTAAGACTTGTAGCTTTGCCACAGTCCTGGTATTTATATTTATGTACTTATCAGATGGTCTGGTGGCACAGGAGTGACAACCCTGAGTTAAAAATAACAACCTGTAACGTGGGTTGTAGCAACCGCAGCCACTGAGTTGTGTGCCTGTCCCAGGGGCAGAGCCAGCGGGGGGGGGAGTACAGGGGAAACGGCGGTGTGGGGACAGCGGCAGGAATGTCACCCACTCATGTCACCCACTCATGTCACCCACTGATGTCCCCCACCGGCACGGTGACAAGGACGCAGGTCCCAGCCGTGGGGCAGCGGGCAGGAGCTGGGTTTGACGGGGCCGAACCCCTCCGGTGTGGCGGGAGGGGCAGCCTGGGAACCCCGGACATCTCCGGAACCAGCGCCGGGCCCGGGCCGTTCACCCCCCCCCAGCCTCTGTACCTGGACGGACGCTCCCCGGGGCAGGCCCCGTGGGGGGCAGGGGACGGTGCCATCGGCTCCCCCGGCTCTGTCCCCGGCTCCGGCTGCCATGACTGCGCCCCGGCCGGTGACGCGAAACCTGCGTTGCCCCGGACACCGGCACCGGGGTGGGGAGAGGCAGGGCCGGGCCCAGCAGAACCGGGGTCGGTGGCTGGATGAGCAGTGCCCACCCTCGCCTCGACCCCCTGGTCACGGACTTGAGCTGGGGGTGGCTCTGCCTGCACGGCAGCCCGGCCAGGACAGCGGCTCGGGACCCAAACCTGTCCCTGTCATCCCCGTGCATCAGTGTCCCTGCCTGTCTCTGCCCTTGTCCCTATCCCTGTCCCCGTCCCTTTCTCTGTACCGCACCTTCTCTCCTTCTTACTCTCCCTTCTTCTGTCCCTGCCCCTTCCCTGTCCCTCCCTCTCGCCCACTCTTGTCCCAGCTACTCTTGTCCCAAACACCGAATTTCACCAAACCTCTTCAAACTGCCAGATTTCCCAGCACTATCAGAGAAGACAGCTAATCAGTCCGAGCCCCCCCTTCTCTACAGAGGTGCAGACAGTCTGAAATGAAGTCAATTCACAGTAAAACAAACTGGGAGATGCCCAGCAGTAACCACCTGCATTGGGTGTTTGCAAGGGGGAAGCACACTCACTCCTCATCTGCTAACTTCTGCTGAGCACATGGCCTGCTAGGAATTTTGGATAACAAACACACCTTCAAGAGATATGGATTAGCTTCTATTGTAAAGTGTAACGGGAGCTCATAGTTTAATAGAATGAAATTTGGGATAATTTATGGTTGACAGAAAATCCCACAGAACTAGAAGAGACCTGCTGGAATCTCACAATATTTGGGGGTTTTGTGTTTTTCTGTTTGGTTGGTTTGGTTGTGGGATTTGTTTTTGTTTGGTTTGTTGTGGGGTTTTTTTGTTAATACATTGTTCATGTCACTTCTGGGTGTTCTGTCCTCTCTTACTGAACCTTCTTGCCAGTCCCATCAGAAAAAGTGTCTTGAAGACAATTTCCCCTTCTCCCCATGATTTTATTAGTAAAGTTTTGAGATCCTGGATGGAAGGATGTCACAGCCTTCCCTCCCCACCTCATCTGTATGAAGTGTGGCACCTTCTATTCTGAATGGCTTATGTCTGCCAGGTTGTATATCACACCCTCTCCTCCCTCCATGCATGTTTGAGCAGGCAGATGGAAGCAAAAGATATTTTAGAGCTTCACATCTCGCTCATCTGCCATCACCACTGGAAGCTCTCCTCATAGGGCTGTTTCTAGCAGAAGGCATTTATCCATCTTCCCTTCTGAAGGGAGAAAATGGTGTTTGATGCAATGCCTGACATGTATAGATGCTTTAATTAAATACCTTCTTGGCAACCTTGGTAGAACAGATTCAGAACACCCATATAATCCAATAAAATGAATGATAGTGAGCAGTCCTAGAAATAGTTTGATTTTCTATTTCCTGGCAAATCATTCTTGTTCCTGCAAGGATCAGAATGCCTTTCCACTGAACAATGGTGTAGCATATTGTAATATAAAGTAGCCTCCTCTTCTCTAGAAGATTTGAATGGTATGTGACATTTCCTACACTATTCTATTTAATTTTGGAATTTTAATAACTGAACTGCACAGAAAGCTTCAGCAATGAGCTCAGAACATTCTTGTAGTGGATGAGGCCTGGGTAGGAAGAACAGAAGCTCCTTTTAGGGACTATCTTGAGCATGCATTACATTAAGGATATTATTTAAAGCTTTTTTTTTTCTTAAGAAATGTTCACAGATACTGCTAATAAATATTCTGAGGTGAGCTCTCCCCGGATGAATGAAAGCAAAACTATATTAGCTGTTTTCTCCATGAATATCATAGCAGACTGGTGCAGTTAGTCTCTGAGCTGGGTATCTAATGTGTCCAGAGCCTGCAGATGCCAGCAGAGCCTGAGGATCCTGCCAGGCTGTGGCTGGGTGGTGCAAAAGCTGCAAAGTAAGCTCCACTCTCCACTGCTCTTGTGGATCTCTTCAGATCAGGGGAACTCGGAGGATTACAGGTTGCTCATGAGGCAAATGGTGGCTGCTGGGAAATAAGGTGAGCTCGGTTGCCTCCATGGCAAAAGCAAAACTGCTCTGCTAAGGGAGAAGCCAGCAGTTTGATAGAGAGGAAAATAGATCCCAGCCTGGACACATTTGCTTGTCCAGCAGCAATTGTTTCTCAGTTATAATAAAATGTCCCTGCTGGAGCACAGTAACATCAGCACTTCACAGCTCCCTTTTTCAAGAACAGACCTGTTAGGACTTTCCCTTCTCTTCTGGTGATGTAGGACAGTTTCCAGGTGGGATTCCCTGGACCAAATCTGGCCACACAGGACAATGGAAATGCATCCCCTGCTGACTTGCTCTGCAGAAGGTCCCGTGTGGAGCTGAGGAAGGTCTAGGGTGGGCTGGTCCAGGGAAGCTGATGTCACTTACATCCACTGACTCTCTGGCTGCAGCTGGGTGCCAGGGCACAGCTTCTAAAGAATTCCCAGAATTTCCTCACCCTGGGAAAAATGGGGAGGAGGAAAGCTGAGAGCGAGTAGTGGATGCTGGTTCTGGTTCTGGTTCTCCAGACCCTGATTACACACACACACACACAGACACATCTGGATGCTGGTTCTGGTTCTCCAGACCCTGATTACACACACACACACAGACACACAAACACACAGACACACAGACACACACACACACCCTGATGGCACAGGTCTGGGCTGCAGGGAACGCACATGTGGGTGGGTGGGTGATAGCTGAGAGGGAAAGTCAAAGTGTGAGGCCAGCATGAACTGTAGGCTGCTATATTTAGCCCTGTCACTGGGCAGATAAGGCTTTTTAAAATCCAGAATAAAGGAGATAGGACTGAAACCCACCTATTTTTCATTACCTGGAAAACACAAACCCCAGAAGTAACACCCAAATCAGCACAGCACCTCACCATGGCACAGCTCCTTAGGTGGCTAAGACACTGAAGTATAATGGTTGTGGGGTTTTTTACTGAAGCATAAAACCCCAGGGACCAAGGAGCAATTCAAGAATTCACAAATTTACACATTCCATGTTTTCTTGGAATGTCTGATTTTGGCTTCCCACAGGATGGAGTTTTGGCCTAATCCAACTGGCAATATTGCATATGAATTTTCATGGTTTCCCACTTGGTTTTGTGCTTCTGCTATGGCTGAATGCATTTTTAGGGCACAGCAGATACGTAAGTTAATGCTTCCTCTGTCTCCCAAGTTTTTGTGGGAGCAGATTCTTCTACACATGGGAATCTGATGGCTCCTGCACAACACTGGCATCTCCTTCCAACCACACAGGGAGGCTGCCAGCTGCAATTACAGTGACAGGCACCTGCATGGTTTTCCTTGAATCAGATGACATCTACCTTTTGGTTCCTTAGCAACATCCCAATAAATTTCTAAGATTTGTGGCTGAAATTTAAGCTGGTATTTCTGCATCTTATTCAAAGTCTCTACAGATCTTTTTTAAGGGGTTCTGAACCCATGGGTTCCAGAAAATTAATTGTGTCTCCCCCTCAGGTGGAGCTGTCTGCTCCTTTACCACCCAGAAGACAACAGAAGCAGATGTAATTCTCACTGGGTGTGATGATTATTTCAGTTATTTCAGGACCTGTCAAATGCCACCCCTTCTCCTGCCACAAACATGGCCAGCCTCTGTTCTTGCTACTCCTACAGCCTTCAGTAACAATATTTTTGCCCAGGTTACTGATGAAACATCTCTTCCACTGAGTCTTCAGTTACATAAATCTGAATTTCAAGTCTTCTTTTGAGGAGAGGGATTTCTTAAATCAGACACAGTTTTTGGATGAGGGAGAAAGAGATCCATGAGCCCTGATAGCCAAGCTTACAGGGAGGTGCTGAGCAGGGTCCAAAACTACCAGTGTGCAGTGCAATGCAACATCACCTCCAAAGGCTTTGACACATGGAGCTCATGACTGTCGTGCAGAAGGCACCAGCTGGCAGACAGGAAGAGGATACAGATAGTCCAGCAGCTCCCAGAGATGATATCCAGGCACATGTGGCCTGGCAGTACATCTGCAGTTCCTCTCCTTTCAGGAGATTTGTCAGGGACACGGCTTGTTGCCATCACCACTGGATTTCAGATGAGTTTTAGCTCAGGGAGGGACAATGGTCCAACCCCAGCAACATTCAGTCCTTGGTCTTGACTCCCAGCTCAGGATAAAGGAAAAATTGCTTTCTACAAAATTGTGCCTTCTGATTTGCTAAGCAGATTCCCCATAAATGCTTGGGGACTTGAAGATCAGTTCAGTTCTGGAGACTTCACTGTTAGCATATATGTCTTCAGAAGTGTTGGGTTACGGTGCTCCCCCTTCATCCAGAGAACTTAAAGTTCTTGTTTTCTCAACCTCAAAGTGCCCCTGGACTTGATACTCACATGGGACATTTCCAAGGACTCAATGGAGAATATATAGTGAAAAAAGAATTGCTGATGATATTATCATCCCTATGCAATCAATGGATCCTGGGATGAGGAAAAGCAATTAAGAACATATTGATCTCTAGGCCGGTTCCAAAATCTGCCCTTGGGGCCTGACCTACTTTGGACTGAGCTTGTCCAGTGGCAGTCCCAATAGCAGCTGCATCAACAAGGACACTGCTGATCTCATAGCTCATTAGAATTTGGGGTATTAGAGGGACCTCATGGTAGGAGAGAGTGCTTGAGGGGAATCTCTAGTGTCCTGAGAGCTGGGAAAGGCTCCAAGAAATCATAGTCTCCTCTCAACTGGGATGCAACAATATTAAGAAAAAAAATTAAATTCTGTGCTCTGCTAATGTTCATAAACTGAACAGGCTCTGTGGCTGAGGGTAATGTGTACCTGGACACAGGTATAGCAAAGCCAAACAGTGATCCAGTAATCCCAATGGCTGTTACAAGAAGCAGGGACAGGAGGAAAAAAGAGGTGGGGGAAAAAAAAAAAAACCAACCCTGTTGCACTCACCTGACCTTTCCTGGAGATGGAGTTTTAACTCCATTAGTCATGGACCATGTATGAACTGAAGCCTGTGTGAGGCTTGCAAAATGAAGCTGCCCAGCAGGCTGCAGCTAGCTACACCAATGATTTTGCTGGTTTACCTCCCCTAGAAATAGAATATGAGAAGAGAAAGTCACTCAAAATATGCAGAGGATGGTGGTCTGGCAGGCTGGGCAGGAACTTTCCCGCCAGGCTTGTGGAGTGTGGTTTATCTGGGAAGCAGCTAGAGCCCCAACCAGAGCCCCAGAGCTGAGAGCAGGCAGTGGGCCAATGCAGGGGTGGAGCTTTCTGTGGATATAAAAGGCTTGGAGAGGTCAGTGCCCCCTCCAGCACCTGGAGGTGGCCAGGGGGAGTTGTGACCCCATGAGCTATGGGGACAGTGGCCCCAGTTCTTTTGGCCCTGCTCAGCCTGACAGCATCAAGATGTGATGCCCAGGACACCTGCCCAGGTAAGCAAGCACAAACCCTGCAACCCTCAACCCCCCCCTTCTGCTGGGACAGCTTGGTCCATCTCCCCCCAACAGAGGAGCCTGGGGGGATATGATTTCTTTCCTTCATTTTGTAATTCCAGTTTTTTTTTAAATTCAGAGGCAGGTGGGAAGAGGGGGAGAATGAAGTCTCAGCATCCACTTTACAAACCTGCTGGCTCCAACTGAAAGTGTAGCATCCTTCCCCTGAGTGCTGGGATCTTGTCCTAGTTTGGGACAGGATAGAGCTAATTTTCTGTCTTGTTGTTTGCTTTCAGCTAATTCTCTTCTAAGTAGCTGTACTTGCTGAAATTAACAGCAAATTTATCAGTTAGTGTCTGCTTTTGGGACTGATACCATTCAGTGTTTATAGTTATGGCTTGAGAATGGTCTGCAGAACCAAGGTCACTGTTGTGTTCTGAGGAACATGGAATGCTCCAGAAAGAGAAAGGGAGTAAAGGGGTCACACCTGCAACCCTCCTTTCAGGGTAAGCAGACAAGATAAATGACCAAAATTGACCAAACAGAGCATTCTATCCCATATGCATTGTACTTGGTATAAATTTGAAGGATGATGAGGGTCAAAGCCCTTTTCCTTCCTTTTACCTGTCTTCACCTGTTTCTGCTTATTTTGGCATCCTGGGAGGGTTCAATCTGTTTGTCTGCCTCTGGTCTTGCTCCATGCCCTCCTGAATCTGTGTGTTCCTGCCTCCAGCTCCCAACTGCTGCTGATCCCAGAAGTCCAGCCTGGACTTTCCCAGGGCTGCTCCACAGCCTTGGTGGTGATGAGAGCATAACTGGGGAGAAAGTGGGAAGGAACATGGTATCATTTTCCTGTATATTTGCATATATAAAATTATTTTTCTTTTTTATCATTACTGTTTCATTAAAGCTGTGTAGCTTAGTTTCCAACCCATAAGTCTCTCTCTCTTATTCTCTCTCTGTTCTTTATCAGGGAGGGGGATTAACAGAGAGTATCTGTCATTCTGTTAATTGCCAGCCCATCATTAAACCGTGACAGATCTCCAGGAACCAGCTGTCCCAGGCAAGGTTTTCCATCCTATTTCAGGGTTTGGTTCCTGATGCCTTGGCCCAGTTGCTAAAGGCTGTGGAGCAATGTCAAGGGCCAGCCAGGGCCTTTCTGGGGGCCAGGTGCCCTGGCAGCTGGGGTCAGCACAGCTCTGTCCGTGTTCCTCAGGAAGCAGACAGGGCTGGTGCCCAGTGTCAAGAAACTGAGTGGAACCTTTGCTGTCCACAGACCAGTCAATGACAGACACTGCTGCCGATACCCCCAGGCACCCCTCAGCTTTTGTGTTATTAAGCTGCAGTGTATTTGTCAAGCATGTAATGACACGGATCACAGACTCCTCTGCCACTGAGCTCCCTGAAGCCGGAGAGATTTGGTGTCTCACTCCTCTGATATGAGATCCTCAGTGTCATCTGTTAATCCTTACAACACTCCAAACTACAACCCTTTTCCTCACACTGCTCCTGAACTCCAGAGGGTTTGGTTTCCTCTCCAAGCCAATTAATCTCCACAAAGACTGTCTTCATTTCCCCAGAGGTGAGACTAGTGGGACTGGGTGATGCTGACCGCCTCGCTGTTCTCCAAGGATGCCCAGGGATCCCAGGTGCCTCTGGCCCAAAAGGAGAACCAGGGCTTCCAGGAACAAAAGGTGAGGCCCCAAAACCAGCGATGAGCATTGAGGTACACGATGGCTTTCTTGGTCAGGGATCAGAGAAGGAAGGTGAGGCTGGAGCTGTGCTGGCACCAGCTCTGGGGGTAGTGGAGAACACCCCATGTAGAAACCTGCTGGTACATGTTGAGTCATCTCTTTTTCCCTGAGTCTTGTCACAAGGCTGAAGCATTCCTGGGCTGAGAAGAATCATAACCAACTTGTTTCTACTGCAGTAAAAACATTTGTTTATTTTCTGAGTCTTTGCTGAACAGGCTGGGTGGAAGGGGAGGTTGATGCTCCTGCATGTCTATAGGAAACTGTTTGGGAACTGTGCTGGCATCCTGGCCTCAGGAAGCAAGGAAAATGGGTCCTCCAGGGGTTTTGTAGCCAGCTCATAGAGACGGTGAATCACATTAGCAGGGGGAGCAGATCTACCACAGAAAAATCCATGGGTTGGCTCCAAGATGTACAAAGCTCATGGAAATTAATATATGATCTTCCAATTAGGATTTACACTGGCCATACAAGCATACTGTAGCTTAGACAGAAGAAAAGAAGTAAGATATATTGTAGGATTGAACATAATTAACAAAACTCAGCTCCTTTGTTTCTGGCCAGCTGCCCAAGCTCTGTATCATCTCCTGTTTGGTCAGTTCATGCTGTGGACATACAAACTTAGTTTTTCCTTCCAGGAGAAATGGGAGCCCAGGGACTTCCCGGGAAAGCAGGACCACCTGGCACAAAAGGTAATGTATAACATTCAGCTCAAAGCCATACATTTATTCAAGCTCAGACAGGGTCTGCAAACCTGAACTGCAGAGCTGGCCCAGGAACCAGCCCAAGAGTATGGAGGCAAAGCAGGAATTGGGGTGTGTGTATTGTATGGGATGAGTTCTAGAAAGAGTGTCCTTGAGCAGGAACACATCACAGAGGCAGACACTACTCTTCTTGTCAAAGTTCCACTTAGCAGCCCTCCAAAATCAGACCTCCCCCAACCTCCCTTTCACCCCTTCACCCCTGAAATGGGCCTGCACCTTGTCAAACCTGCCCCCCACCCCACCATGGAGATCTGGGGAGCTTTAGCAGGAGCTCTGGTGCAGAGACACGGTGCTGAGTGCTTCCAGGAGCCCCAGCCTGGACTTGGACAGTGATGCCATTGCAACCTCTGGACCAGAGGGTGGGATCAAACCACCAGGGAACAGCTGGCAAAGGCTGAAGCAAGGAGAGAATGGGGATTCTTTGCAATGAGGTGAGACCCTGAAAAGAAGAAGATATCTGCTGAGAAATCAGCTTTCACTCCCCCCAAGCTGTTCTTAAGGTCTTCAGCAACATCTGTGGAAAGTATCTCTCCTAAACAAACCAGTTCCCAGGAGAAGGTGGCACCCAGGAACTGAGCACCCATGCCCTGACTAGCTGGGAAAAGAACACCTTTCCCTTTTCATGTTGAATATGCAGCCAAAGCAGAATTTCAGCTGAAACCCCTCCATCATCAGGAGATGAAAAAAGCAGCTGTTGCCCTAAATCTGACTGGTGCCTGGCTGAGAACAGGAAGACCCTACAAAAAGCCATTGAGATAGAGCTGTGGATGTGCTAGGCTACAGGAGATGGAGCAGTTCTTGCTTTCCTGTGTCTTGCTCTTCCCAAGAGATGCTGCTGGTCAGGGGAACAGGCAGGCTTGGCTGGCAGCACCAGAGGGAACACTCAGGGGTGGGACACTGGGAGCTGGAACAGTCACCAAAGTGGCTTTGCAGAGCTTTGGCAGTTCCCCTGTGCATTTGGTTCACATGGAGGAGGTAGAGCAGCCACCTGAGGACCTACAGTCATTTACACAGACTGAGCATTTTCCTCTCACTCTTGCAGGAGCAGCAGGAGATCCTGGCCTCCCGGGACCAAAAGGTAAATCACACTGAATTTATTGTGTGAGCTGGTTTAGTTAAACTTCTGCCCTGGGCTGTTCTAGAGCTACACAGCAGTCCTGAGCAGCTATGGGGAGATAAGAGTCCCCAGCCATGTCCTGACTGGGCTGTTTGGTGGCAGTTGTGCCCCACTGCATGCTCAGCCCTAGCCAGGGGTGTGAGCAGCCCCTCTCCCAAACCTGTTCAGGGCAGCTCCTTCTGCATGTGTAACATATCCCTCAACGTGTCCCTGCCAGACCTAGAGAGCTGGTCCCTGTGACTGAGGTGCCACTGTTATTACAGGATCTGGGTCCCCACCTGCCACTGCTCCTCTGTGTTCTTCTCCATCTATACAGATGGTTCCTTGATGGGCTAGTGGGTCTCTTGTGGTGGGCCTGGAATGATCCAGGGCAGAACACTATGGTTTCTCTGTGCCCCCCTAACCATACAATCCCCTCCCAGGATTTGTCTTGGAAAGCAAATGATACCAGGGGCTGGAAGAGGGAAGGGCGGGGTGTGGAAGGTGAAGAGCAATCAATGCTGTTGTTTGTCCAACAGGAACAAAAGGAGACCCTGGGCTTCCAGACACGTGGGGTGAGTTTCATCCTAGGTTCTGCACACCACAGTTGGCTTCACAGAGCCAGTGGTGGTGGACACCCTGCTCCAGAAGTCAGGATAGGGCAGCAATAAAAATTAATTCAGAGTGACAAGGAAGGACGGAGTAGGGAAATACAACTGTTAACCTATTTACATCTCACAGCCACAGGCAGCTCCTGTGTGTCTACTCTGTAATCCAGCCAGGCCAGGAAAGTCACATCCTCTGAGCACTGCTTGAGACACCTGTCCTGGTGGAGGTCTGCCTTGGTTTTTGAGAGTATTAGTGTCCTGGTTCCCAAGATGTGGGAAATTACTCTAGATGTGCTGCTACATCAAGGGCTCTACCATGCAGGTTCAGCAGACACAGAGTTCACGTGTGAATTTAATCACTAAAAAAAAACAACAAACAACTGCATGAGTTACAAACTGCTCTGGCTACAGGTTTCTGTAGCCATAGGGCTGCAGCCATGTGCAGAGCCTTGGGCAAATCAGAGCTGCTTTAACACCTGGAAGTCTCTGGTGTCTTGCCCCTGCCCTCCTGCCCCAGGTGCTCCTCTACCCTTCTGTGCATCTTGGGCACGTGAAAAATATTTGAGTAAGCAGAAACAGGACAAGCACAGGCCCACTCCTGAGATCCCTGTGCCCAGAGCAGCTCAGCACAGCTTTGCATCCCTTCACCACCCACAGCCACTCAGATCACCTCCTGTTCCCCTGAGACAGTCACAGGCAGACTGTGGCTGGGTGTTGATATGGACTGCTCCAATCAATCCTTTGGCATCCCTTATTCTGAGCCTCTGCCATCAGGCATGGGGTTTGGGAATTTATACATAATATAATATGTATATATTCAAAAGTGCCACCTATCCAAACCACAGAGGATGTTTCAAACCGAGTTTCCTGTATTCCAGGTGGGTGTTTTTCTGTGTCACCACTCCTCTGCTGCCACCACTCCTTCTGTCACCACCCCACAAGTCCCTGAGCCTGGAAAAATTCCTCAATCATGAGTTTGTCATCCTGCTCTGGGCAGCCCCATTGCTCAGACCTGCAAAAGAGTCATTGCAGATGAGTGGAGTGTGAACACCTCAGACCACCTCTGGGCAGGTGCTATCTCCCCTCTGGCACATGGACTCAGAGGCTGAAGTGGGGTTTGCTGAATCCTTCCAGCTGGGAGGCTGGAGGGCTCTGAGCCCCAGCTGGGCACCAGGCTGATGAGCCCCTTGGATGCAGCGAGCAGGCTCTAACTCTTCCCACTTCATTTCTTTCCCTGATTTGCACAGAAGCCAGGAATTGTCAAGAGCTGTTGGGCAAAGGGAAGCTCCTGAGTGGCTGGTACACCATCTACCCCCAGAGCTGCAATGCCACCACTGTCTTCTGTGACATGGACACAGATGGCGGAGGATGGATTGTGAGTGGGGTGAGGAGGGGGAGGCTTCTGTGTCCCTGCAGTGATTTTATGAAGGGACAAAGGATGGCACCAGGATAGGGACAAAAAAAGGAGGAAAACACTCATGGAGAGGACAGCTGAGGTGCAAGCCAGGAAGCCTGGGTGAAGCCCTGTGGATGCAGGGGATTCTCCCTGGAGACATCTCCAGGAGCAGCCTGAGCACCACAGGCCTATTCCCTGCATAAATCAGCATATCATAGAATCAAAGAATCCCAGAATGGTTTGGGTTGGGTATCCTACTGCCAAAGATCATCCAGCGCCACCCCCTGCCATGGGCAGGGACACCTCCCACCAGCCCAGGTTGCTCCAAGCCCATCCAACTTGGCCTTCAACACTGTCAGGGATGAAGAATCCAAAGCTTCTCTGGGCAACCTGGGCCAGGGGCTCAGCACCCTCATAGCAAAGAATCTTTTCTTAAGATCTCATCTGAATCTCCCCTCTTTCAGCTTGAAACCGTCCTCCCCTCATTCCATCTCTGCAGACCCTTGTCCCAAGTCCCTCCCCAGTTTTCCTGGAGCCCCTTCAGGCACTGGAAGGTGCTCTAAGGTCTCCCCATTGCTCCCTTCTCTTCTCCAGGCTGAACACCCCCAACTCTCTCAGCCTGGCTCCAGAGCTGCTCCAGCCCCTGGATCATTTTTGTGGTCTCCTCTGGAGGAGATGTGCCCAGTCCCCAGGATCCCACAGGAGTGTCCTGATGCTAGGGCATCCCTTGCCACAGGGGCTTTGCTGCCCAAAAGCTGCAGATGTTTTTTGGGGGGCTGAGGGTCTCTCTCCTTTCTTCAGGTTTTCCAGAGGCGCTGGGATGGGTCAGTGAACTTTTTGCGAGACTGGGACTCATACAAGCGAGGCTTTGGCAACCAGCTGACAGAGTTCTGGTTGGGGAATGACAATATCCACCTCCTCTCCTCACTGGGTAAGATCTGACTCTGTCCTGGGGTCCTGAGAGTTCAACCCCTATCCCACACTTGGTCAGTAAGGGACTCTGAACCTTTGGCACCTGTCTGAGGTCCCAGCAGTTATCCCTAAGCAGCACATAGCTCCTGCAGCCCTTCACACACAGGGAATTGCACATTGAAAAATAGGAAACCTAGAAGCCAGGGAAGAGAATAAGCTAGCTGCATGAGCTACCCTCAAGACAGGCCAAGAAACCTTCCTGCTAAGACTGGTTGTGGTGTCAGGCATCTTGTTCCCATGCAGTCTTGGAGACACAGTTGTGCACAGGACTCCTGGGCATGCAGACCTCTGCCCATGACCACCCAACATCAGATCAGGAAAGGAGCTTCACAGGAAAGCTACCAAAGCAACAGGAATTTCAAATATATCATAACCTCTCAAGTAGTGGAAGTTCCTCTCAAGGTAGCTCAGGGCTCCTTAAACCCTCCACCCTGATATCCAGCTGCTTACTCACTGTCACCCCCACATCACCACCCCTGTCACTTTCTCTTCTAGGACCCTGTGAACTCCGCATTGACATGAGAGACTTTGAAAACAACTACTATTTTGCAAAGTACGCTTCATTCAGAGTTTTAGGAGAGTCTGAGAAATACAAACTGGTTCTAGGAGACTTCCTTGGTGGGAACGCTGGTAAGTCAGCAGCAGCCCCCTGGAAAAGGCTGTTTCCTAGAGCATTTCAGGATTAGATGGCAGCATTCTAGAGCATTTCAGGATTAGTGCAGCCCTTTATCATGCAAACTCCTCTTACCGCCTACATTTTGGGTCCATTTTTAAAAATTGGTCATGATACCCCAGGTGCTGAGCGACCTTTGGGCACAGGGAAGGACAGGGACTTCTGCTTTTGGTGGTATTGGAAAGAAACATTTGCCCAGGAGGTTTGGCATTTCCAGGATTGGGTCTGTTCAATACCTGCAGCACTGCATCCTGTAATCTTTTGCTTTACTTTAAAAAGCAAAGTCCTCTGCAATATTCAATCCCCTTCATTCAGGTTTGAGTGAAACCATCACTGGAGTTAGCAATGCTCTGGCTTTATGTCTCTTTCTGTTCTGCAACTTGAGTAGCCCAGACCTTGGTGTTTCTGCAGAGAATCTGAGCAGTGAAATGGAAGAGGCACCTGTGGAACTGGGAGGAGAAGCTGGCCCACCTGATTCACAGGCATGGAGAAGTTTCCCATGCATTTCAGCAGTCTCAGCAGAGCTCAGGCTATTCTTTTCTCTGGGACCAAGGAGGAAACCTGGGCACCCAAGAGTAGAGCAGGATTTAAGAATCTCTTAAGAATCTGCCATGCATCCAGATTCTTAAGAATGCTCCTCACAGTGCTCAGACACATCAGGGGCCTTTTTGTGCTCTCTGTTCATTAACTGTGACTGTCTGCTCTCTACAGGAGACTCCTTATCATATCACAAGGACATGCCATTTTCAACAACAGACCAGGACAATGACATGAGCTCCTTTAACTGTGCTGCAGAATACAAGGGAGCCTGGTGGTACAACGACTGCCATTTCTCCAACCTGAATGGGATGTACTGGCTGGGTGTGCACAGCAGTTATGCTGATGGCATCAACTGGAAGACAGGCAAAGAATACCATTACTCCCATAAGAGAACAGAAATGAAATTCAGGCCAGTTTAATATGGCAAGAGAGCATCTGACCAGCACCAACAAGGGACATTCAACAGTCAAGAGAGGACACAAACCATAATGTTGTTTGTAGGGAAAAACTGGACCAGAAAGGGTGTGACAGGTTGTGCCTTCATCCTAGAGCAGACTTTCAGAGACCTGAGGAAACCAGTGCATTACCTTGCTTTAAAGACCAAGTGATGGTGAGGCTACCTGCATCTCAGATAAAGCTCTCAGATACTGTCACCCTAAATAGTAACTACTGTAATTATCTGATTAACTACTGTAATCTCTGATGGCTTGTTGATGTGTAGCCATCTCACCACCACTCTGCAGACCCAGGATGATGAAACACAGCAGCCAGGGCTGATGTGGAAAAGATCCATTAGACTTTATTCCCAAATGGCATTTAGAAAAACAAATACACCATGGACAATGGAGGAATGCACAGCCCTTGGGGCACAGCGTGGCCACATCCACACCTTTAGCACCCACCGAGCAAGCAGCCAGTACAGGGAAGAGGCAGAGGAGGCAGCTCCTGGTCAGTCCCAGCAAAGTTAAGCCCCCTGCATTGCCAAGACCCCCCAGACCCCCAGTGCAGCTGCTTCAGTCCAGTGTCAGGACTCCAAGACATGAAATTCAACAAGTGACCTGGACTTGGTGTCAGACTACCGTGGGGGAGCCTGAATATGACCTGGGGGACATACCAGCAAGTTTCTCATGCTCATCATTCAGCTCTCATCAATGAAGATAAAATCTTGGTCTGTGACATTCACCCAAGATATTCCCAGACCACCTCTGTTCTCTGCAGACTCCCAGCCTTGGCTTTCCCAGTCTACATGATGCCTGCAGATGGCCTCAGTCCCACTTGTTTCTGCAGCAGGCATCAAAGGTCCTTCCAACAAGGACCTGATATCCTTTGGTCACCTGAGGTCCATCCCATGAGAGTGGATGGGGCACATGACAGGCCCCAAAACACAGTTCTGATCCACCACAGCTAAGACCTTGCTAGCTAATGCTATCTTCCGTGCAGAAAATACCCCCTGCCTGGATCTGCTTAATCCTTGAGCAGGCTTCTTACCCCTGAGCAGATAAATAAAACCAGAAAATCTTCCTTTCACAACCTCACCAAAGTGCACACAACTCCACATGCCTTTTCCAGTGTGTCCCAGTCTCACAGTTATTGCTCTGCAGGACATGAGAGGTTGGGATGTCCTACAGAGGAGGGCAGAGACTCAGGCCTGGGAGGCAAGGGGAAAGCTGGGGAAGGGCTTTGGGAACTGACTCTAACCAGGGAGCAAATCTATTCCTCTGTGGAAGAAGAGCCCAGGGGAGCTTGGGAAGCCTTGTCAAGTTGCAGCTAGCTCCTCCCCAATTTACACCCTGTGATTTTCACCCAACACGTTGATGTGATGCTGGTGGTGGCTGGCTCTCTCTGAATACATACATGTCACTGCTGTTCACACTGCTATTTCAGTCCACTTCACTCCACTGGTCTAAAGTCTCCAAACTGGTACAGGTCAAAAAGTGGCCAGTCTCCCTCCTCCAGGTCAAAAATCTTCCCTGTGAGGGTGTCCCACATGGACAAGAAGGTGATGGGTGCTTGGCCAGGCAGAGAAATGGGTGAGATGCTAAATGATGCTGGACCCAGACCTGCCCTGGTTTGGCCTCCCAAGCTGTTGGCACTGTGCTCATTGCCATGTCTGCAGCAGGATGGGAGAAGGAGGGGGGGGCGGCAGACCCTTCCATCTTTGAGCCCCAGCCAAGAGTGGTGGGGAGAAATACAGACTGCTGTGATGCTGGGACATGTGTCTGACAGAGTTTTTCTGAGGGGAGACATTAGTCAGGTAGTCTGCCTTTCAAAAAGGCACAACCTTCCCATCACCCCAGCTGGGAGTGACTTCAGTTGACTTCCCAAACCTTGCCAGGTGTCCCCATGCCTGGTGCAATTTGTAGACAATGCCAGGAGATCTCCCTGAGCATCCCTGTTCCTGTAAGGCTGCTATAAGGTCTTGAATTGTAAGGCAACCCCAAGTCTCACCAAACACCCCCAAGCCCCTCTCCTTCACACTGCACAGACCTCAGCCTCCCAAGGCCACAGGGACAGAGAAAGGGAAGGCCCTGGGTGGGGGAGGAGGCACAGAGAAGCAGGAGAAGTTGATCTTTCTGTCCAGGATTTGGAAAGCATCCTCAAGGGAATTCAGGTCCCTCTAGGATCTTTTGCTTTTAACAAGCAAACAGACAAAGGCTGCTCAGTGTCCAAATTACATCTGTTAAAAGCCTGAGCTAGGAAAAATACACCCTTGGTAAAGTCCCTTCTCCATTTTTAAACATGTTTTCCATCCAAGAAACTAGAGACAGAGACTATGATCAAATAAACACCAGTGCATCTGTTAGCTCTTCCCTTCCCCACCTTCCTTTCTCATTTCTGACCCCCAGACAGTTAATTTACAGTTTGGATAATTCTCTGCTGAGCCTCACAGGAGGCAGGCAGCTCAGCCTGAAAGTTGATTGTCTCTCTTAGGCTCCAGGTTCTCTGCAACATCCTCCAGCTCATCCAGGATTTCAGAGAAAGATGGCCTCTTAAACGCTTCCACCTGGAACAAGAAGAGAAAGCTGAAGAGGACACCCTGGGCAGGAGATGGGTGAAGCTCTGCTGCATCCCCCAAGGCTGGGTGACAGCCTCCACCCATCACCAGCACTGGTCTGGGTCATATGCCTGCTGGTGAAGTCTTCTGGTGTCACCCACCATCTGGTGACCTGGGCTGCTGTAGACGAGGTGTGGGTGCAGTGAGATGCTGAAAAACAACCTGAAATGCCTTGAGCAGGACAGTGTGGGAATGGCTCACCCCAAAGCCCACCCAAAAATGCAGGGGCCAGTGCTGTGCAGGGAACGGCTGCAGGAAGGTATCAGGAAGGAGATGGGATATTCCCTGAGCTTCTTCCTGACACTCAGGATCTAACTATCTTGTCTCCTTGATGTAGCTCATCCTCAGGGGGCTGTGACCCACGGTGCCACCAGAGTGTACCCAAAGGGAATGTATAGGGCACTCATCCCATGTCCCCCTCCACCATCCTGTTCTGCCCTCTGTGCCTGACCCCACAGAGCCAGCCTGGGGAGCAGCTCCAGGAATCCCCCACCAGCACATGGCACAGGGGCAGAGAAGAACAGCCCCAGACTATCCCACTGCTGCATTAGGAAGCTGCCCATCAAAGACACAAGATCTGAACACACAGAAATCCGAGCCAGCTGCTGATGTGAATCACTCCCAAAGATTCAGGGAAGTTATCCACATGTCCTCAGCCCATGCAAGGGTTTACTTCCCTTTGCTACCTTCAGCTCTTAGCAACTAGGTGCATTATGACCACCCAGCATCTCTACTCTCTGCCTGATTACTGCCTTTCTTTCTCTCTTCCTTTCAGAGATTAACTTGAACCCTTCTTTTCTCTCTGCTTTGCCTCTTGTGGCTTTGGGCAGCATGGGAAGGCCCCCAAGCTTTCACCATTACCCTTTATGCTAAAGCAAGCAAGGTTGGAGAACTATGCTCTGATGACATCTGTGAGGCCAAGGCTGGTGACAGCAAGGTAGGGTCCTGCAGAGAGGACCAGCTGGATGGCTCTGCCCACAGCCTGCCTCAAGGAGAGACTGAGCATCATCACCAGCCTGCTTCCCACTCTGGGGTTGACACACAAGGGAACAGCCCTGTGTACCAGCACTGAGAGCAGCAGGTTCAAGCTCTCCAGGGTTCACGACAATTTTGGTTTCTGTCATACAAATGTGATACAAATAAAAATCCAAATAAAAAAGCCCAAAAACCTATGAAGGATCTCACCCGACAGCAGCTAGCAGTGAGGTCCATTACTCGTTTGGGGCATTCACTGATCATCCCTTGGAAGGCAGCCACATCCAAGCCATAATCCTGCAAAGAATGGAGAAGGTACAAAGAGAAGGTTTCAGCTATAAAGTCCTTTAGAAGCTTTACATTTTTCTCAAGGTATTAAAGCACAAAATGCTCAGGGTTTTAAGCTGTTGGGTCTCCATCACAGCTATTTTACTGATGACTATGCAAAGCTCCTGGGGCAACATCAGCCCCAGCAGGATTGCACAAATGGTAAATCCCCATCTGAGCTGGAAGTCTGGCCTTGCTTCTCTGCCTGCTCTGTGCTCTGCCTGTGGGGCAATATGTGTCCTCCTAGAAAAGCTCAGACCTAGGCAATAAGAGCCACAAAAGCAGAAACCAGGAGAAGAACCAGCAGTAGTGCTGAGCAGCAGCCAGGCCAGGAACTGCAGATTATCTGTTCTCCCAACAGCAATTGAGAGTTGAAGGGGTCCAGCCAGCTGTCTTGTAACTACAGCTTTGTCCCTCCAGACTTCAGAGTCTCTGATAGGCAATTCTTCATCTTGTGAACGCAGACGGAGCACTATTTCCTGTTCAGTCTCACAAAAACATGGAATAATCTCATGTCACTGCAGGTTCTCTGCATGCCTCCTTGGAAAGCAGCAATTTGCTGTTTTCCTGATGATTTTCATCCCTGTTCAGATAAACTTTCATTTTCCAATCTGTGGAAGAGATGTTGAAAGCTGAAATGATCAAAAGCTGTGTTTAACCTGCCACTTCAATGGAGAAGCTGAAATACCAAAGCAAAGTGAAGTATTTGGAATTAAGGTCTTTAAAGAGAAGTACTTAATCTCAAATTGTTGATTTAACTTGAGTTTTGAAACTATGCATGCACTGAACTTCTGCACTGAAAATTTTTTGATCAGATTTTCTTGTGGAAATACCTCTGAGTGTGAACACACACATGAGTGTACAGGTCTGTCTGCTCCAGAGAGAAGCCACAGTCTGGTGCCATGGAGAAAACACCATTAGATTTGGCTACAGAAATCATTACCTGAGTCCTAGGAAGCACTTCGGGGTCAGCTGGGATCCTGCCCAAGATTTCACAGAGGACAATGCCAAAGGAAAACACATCCACCTGCACGAGGAGGGGGAGAGCAAGAGGTGGGACAGGGCATGCACAGTGCAAAGCATGAGAAAAGAGAACACCAATGACAAGGTCCTTCTGTTAGTTAAGCATAAGCCCAGCAAAAAAGCCCATTGGAAATGGATGCAGTCAACCTCTAAACTTCTGGGCTTCTGAATCCACCCAGAAACACCACAGCCTCACTTGGAGTCCAGCATCATCTTTGGGAAGCCTGGCCCTGTGCTCTTGTTTGCGGTGTCTGGTGCTTCTACCACAGCTCTGGCACTCTCCACAGATCCTGAAACAGGCTCATTGGGCTGTTACTTGTCAGCATCTTCTTCAGAGAGGCTTCACTCTCTGTCCACAGCAGCTGCCCATTTCCCTAAAATTTTAACTTAATACAACCACACACAGAACTTCCAAGTTGCTAAGCACAGCACTACTGAGCAAAGGTCCAGATAGCAGGACAGCATTTCCCAGGGAAGGAGGGAAGGGCTTTTCTACTGTTGGGACATGTCACCTGAAAGCAGAGGAGACAGTCCCCACACTCCTTCAGGAACTCTGAGGATGAAAGGAGGAGCTGGGAAGCAGAGCTTTACCTTCCGGTCATAGGGCTCTCCCCGCAGCATCTCAGGAGCCATCCAGAAAGCAGAGCCCACCAGAGAAAGCTTCCTCTCCACATCCTTCACAGGCAGCTCCACCACCTCCCTGGCCAGTCCAAAGTCAGTCACCAGAGCCTCACGGCCCCGTGGTGTCACCCGGATGAGGCAGTTCTGAAAGGAGCCCATGGGCATGGTGTGAGACACCCAGAAAGGCCCTGGACTGAGAGGAGTCTCCTGAGCCCTGCTGGTGCTCTAGACACAGACAGAGACCACCTCACATGTTGCTGGCTCCCAGCATCTGTCACAAGCATTCTGTAAGCATCACCTTCCTCCTTGCTGTGAGCAGGAAAGGAAATCTCTAAATCTGGCAGAGCTTCTCTTGCAACTGTTGGCAAAGAAAAATCTGTGCAATCCTGCACACATTTCCATCCGGTTTCTTTTCTGACAGCAACAGCCCTAGCTCTGTCTAGGTCTCCTCCTTGGCAAGAGATGAATGAGAGGTAATGACAGGCTTTATCAAGAAACCTTCTTTGCCTGTGAGGGATTAGCAGGGAGCAGAAGGCCAGCATGAAGACTGAGGTGCCCTGGTTAGAGCCTTAAGGGATTCCTGCAGGCTCCCCAAACACAGTTCTCTTTAGCATTCCAGGAGTGGCATCCCCTTCCCAGCTGCATACCTTGGAATTGAGATCTCGGTGGTAGATGTTTTTGGAGTGCAGGTAGATCATGCCTCTGGTGATGTCAGAAGCTAAGTCCACTTTGTCCTTCCACGTCAAAGCAATGTCTTGGCTGGCCAGGAGCTCCTCCAGGCAACCCCCATTCACGTACTGTGAACACAGACAAGAAGTGAGTGGTTGTGCAGCCAGGCACAGGCTCCTCCGTGGAGGTTCCTGGGTGCTAAGCCCTCCCTCACCAACTCAGGAAACCCATCCTGCAGGATGGAGGTCGGGAATGGCACCACACACAGGGGGCACTGGGCAAACACCCCTCCTGGCACAGCAAGTCACTGCCTGGCTCTGGGCTCTGCCAGGGTTGGCTACAGTCCTTACTCACAGGCAGTGGGAAGGAGGCAAAAGCCTGGCAACAGGTCAACAAAAAGCTCAGCCAACACTTTCTGTCAATAACTGTGTAGGAACAAAGGTGAGGTCCTGCCACTCTCCATCTGCTTTGCCTTCTACTCCCACCCTACACCCCCAACTCCTCCTGGCCAGCTGGCCCACTCTGGCCCTTTGGGGGTACCACACCAACCTGAAACACTCCAGCTGTGACCAGCTGTGGTGCAGAAAGGACCAGAAGCCCCTCTGAGGCAATCTGGCTAGTCCAGGGCCATTCCCTAATGCAGGAGTTGCAGAGGGATAAATGGGTGTTACAGGATATCTGCAATCCTCCCTGTCAAAGGCCCCCAGGGTCATTACCTGCCTGCAGCACACTTTACCTCCAGAATAGGGTACAGCTTGTCATCCTTCACACATATCCCAAGGTACCTAAGTAGAAGAACACACACACACACAAAAAGAAGCCATGAGGGTTCAGCTCAATCCCTCACTGCAGAACTGACTTAGAGACACCAGTCCCTGCCAGTGCCCACTGCTGGTGGCAGGAGGATGTCCCCACCTGACGATGTTGGGGTGGGACAGCTTCTGCAGCAGGCTGATCTCACGTACAATCACCTCTTGGTCCACGTCATTCTTGTAGATCTTCACCACCATCACCTTACAAGCAGCAGTCTGGGTCACCTGAAGCCAAAGTTGAAGAGGGACATCTCTTAAGTTTCCAGAGGTCTGCCAGCTCCTCTGGACCCTTCCCAACCAAAGGTCTGAATCCCATTTCCCTGCAGCCCCGCAGTTATTCATCCAACTTGCATGTTTTCTGCAGTTCCATGGCCAGATCCTGCCAGCCTGACTCCATTCAACTTGCCACATGTGCTTGCACCAGGCAGGGATCTTACCCAGCACATCTCAAGAGTACTCTTCCGGCAGAAACACCATATGCAGAAGAAATGTAGTTATGATGTTTATCATGGGGTTGTTCAAGCTAAGGAGCTGAGGGCAATGGTAGAGTCAGTCCCAAGGTGTTTCTGCTGCATCTGTGTCATGTCCCAGCAACCAAGACCACTGCCAGCAGCCATGTTCAGGAGGACTGATGGGAGGAGAGTTAAGGTGACAAACCTGACCACACCTGCCCCAGTGAGCTGCAAGGGATTACGACAAGGAAATAAGTTTGGGGACAGGTTCCTCAGGAGAGGCACCATCTACACGGCCTAAGCAGCAGCTCTGCTGCTCTCACAGAAGCTGTGGGCTGCCTCCACATCAGTTTACCTTGTAGACCTTGGAGAAGAAGCCACTCCCTATCAGCTCGGTGTTGAAGCTCTCCCAAAATTCCAGCTTCCTAACGGCCGTGCGCAGCCTCTGCCAGCGGTCCATGTGGCAGTACGTGTCGGATGACTCGGTGTAGTACTGCATGGGGCCAGAGGGCTCCTGTGTGATCAGCCCTGCCTCACACATCATGGCACAGCAGCTGAAATACAGAGTATGGCACAGTGAGACATCAGTGGCATCTGGACACCAAACAAATCTCTGCAGTAGAGAGCAGAACTGAGCAAAGCCTAAGGAGCAGAGACACTGAGCTGATACACCCATAAACACTGTCTCCCGGATAAGTCATCCTGGGTGTACAACCTTATGCAGGTTGTATTTGGATGACTTTAGTTCAGGACTTAAAGATGTCAAATTATGATATGTTCCCTCACACCTTCTGAAGGTTTATGGCAGATAGGATGCGTCACCTTCAACCCTCAGCCCAGGAAAAGTAGAGGGTACTCAATCTTGTTCAGACAGTTCACATAGTATTAGAGGCCACTGTGTTTAAATTGGGCTTTAAGCATATATCATATGCTATACACTAATGCCACATCCATGACCCCAGAGCTCTGGACAGGGCTTAGCTACTACTGCAAGACACAGAGCCATGGGTTGAGGGTGCTAGCAGGAAGCAATCTTAAAAAGCATCCTCACTTGACAGGTGCCTACAGGTCATTACAAGCCCTAAACAACCACAGAACAAAGAAATGCCCCAGCAACCCTCCTCCTGTGTGTGTCCTGAATTTTACTCCTCTGGGTCTTCCTGGTCCCTGGACACCAGGTGGGTCCCCACACACTGCAGGGCAGGGCCCAGCTCACTGGTGCTGCCCATGCTGCTCCATGTGGAGGCTGGAAGTGGGGCTGTCACCAGCCAGTTCCCTCCTCACCCAAGGAGCCCTAATCTCCAGGTCCCTTCTGCCCAGTGAACCTTTGGAATAGCTTTTAAAAATCTGATAAAGACTTATCATGCCAGGCTGCATAAAGACATTTAGGTTGCTAAGATGCAGTTTGGCCTCTAGCATGGTTTAAGGACAGTCAGACACCACAGTCCTCCAAGAACTTAACTGTTCTTGGAAAGCACCAAGCTTTCAGCAATTTTAACCCAATCATCTATGAAGCTCTCTGTCCTGATAACAAGACCAATGCACAGGAAGTGCCACAGTACTCCTGGCTGATGGGGTGTTTTGGAGGAAGAGAAACAAGAACCAGTGAGAACACACCCTCCAGAGCAGTCAGCAAGTTTGCTTGCCTTGAAAAATGGATGATGACTGACAAGGTACACAAAGTCCTTGGATATGGAAAGGTGCAGAAAAGAGTAGAAAAAAAATCAGTTGTAACAACTTGGCAGTCACCAGACTAATCCCATGCATTATCTCTTCTCCCTTTGAGACATCTTTCTTCATTTTCTGTAATTTTTAATTTAGTTCTGACGACTCATTGTACAAGACCCCCTAACTGATGTCATATGGCACTGATTTCACCAGCATATATAAATCTCATTTTCCCCTGATATTTAATTGACTACACAAATGAAAAAACAGAGCAGGGCATGTGGGTGTTTAAAAGGAAGCACAGTGTGTGGGAGCTGTCAAGCATTTGAGCTGGCTCAGTCATCCCCAGCCCACCCTCTCTGTCAAGAAAAACTGTGACCTTACTGCTGAAATGTTTGAGGCATCATCCGATAGTGAATACCAGAACTTGCTTCTTGGTTCAGCCCAGAGAAGAGAGCTGAAAGCTGTGGAGGGAGTGGGGAGGGAGGTGGGGGCTATGCTGTCAGAGGGCCAAGTTCCTTGCAAACCCAAACATGCCCCACAGCAGGTGAAAGTTGCACTCCTTATCTTTGGGGTTTCCAACTACAATTCCAAAGACAAATCTCAAATCTCAACCACTCTGTGGTCCCAGAAACCAAGGAATTATTTTTAGATGAAGGACTGCTCTCCATGCAGATGGCTGGAGCCATCTGAGCTAGAGCAAAGGCTCTGCTGGTGAATCACTCCACAGTGATGGAGCTCTGTGTCCATCTCTCCTCAAATGCTAAAAGGCAGTGACAGCATTTTGCTGGTTCTGCAAAACACTGATACCTCAGCAAAGAAAACCCCATGTGCAACTATCAGCACTGCTCCTTCTCAGGGACAACATGGTTTCTACCCTGTGAATCCTCTCCTGCATGCCTTCCTTGGTCTCCCAAAGCATTTGCTACCTCCTGCCCGTAGGAACACACCAGGTTGGAGTGGGCCAGGCACTGTGCTGTGGACGCTTGCTAGCAGTGCTCCAGATGTTCAATAAGCTGCTGAAGCCATACCTGATGCTTTGCCAGCTGTTTCTGAGCAATGCCAATGCTCCCCTGTTGAGCTACACATAAGAGCTCTCACCACACCTAAGGAGTCATTTTCCTTTTAACCATCTGCCTCTTTTCAAACCACTAGACAACACTTGGATCCTGCCAGCTTTCCTAACACCCATGAAGAACACTGAACAGAAACAGAATCAAACCCCCTAAAGCACCCCTAATCCCATTTTGGGGATGCTTAGAGGGTATTATCTGAGCTCTGCACTTTGGCAGCCGTGTGAGGAGAAACTAGCTATTACACATGGGAAACCATCAGGAAATGGCTCAAAATCATTGAATTGCCTCAGAGCCATTTTGGAGAAGACCCAGTGGACCTGAGCCCCATACTCCAGCCAGCTCTCCACCCCTCAGAAACAAGGGGATAAGTTGGGTGAAGAAGACAGCTAGTGGGGACCCACCTTTTGTTGATTGCTGTATATATAGACCTTCAGTGAACTATAGGAAGAATGGCATCCTCATGGTATTCTCAAGCACTGTGACAGGGACAGCCTGGAGGGACAATGAAACCCTGCTTTTCTGATGCTGTTCCTAGGAAAACTTTAATCATGATCTAACATTTTAATTTCGATCTAACATTTTCACCTTTTAAATTCGAGGTTGGCAGACACCAGAGTCACCACCATGACCATGTCACTCCACAAGATTATTCACGTACAGCACAGAAAAATCCTGCCCCATCCACTCAAGTATCTCTGCAGTTGTGTCAACTTGAGACCTGAATCCACCAGGCCAGAAATCTGGTGTGGGACCTTGCTGGTTCAGAGAGGCCATACTGGGAGAAATTCTGTCCCTGCAAGCATCAGAATTCCTCAGCATGTTTCCCTTTGGCCATTTTCTACTCCCCAGACAAAGCAGGACTGTAGTAAATATCCAGCAGATAGGGTTGAAATGGAGTTAGAGCATCTCAGGCATTATATTCCCCAGTAGTGGAAAATTAATCTCAGCAACCCCATCAGCTCCAGCTGGCTTGTCCACAGCAGCATCTAAGCAATCAATCTTTCCAGGCAGCTTAAAATTAACAAACAAACAAAACAAGCAAACAAACAAACAAACAAAAAACAACAAAAACCCAAAAGATTTTAAAAATTGGAGCGAATTTTCAAACCCCTCTCCCACTTTTGAAGCCCTCTTTCTGCAAACAGATGGAGCAGAATTATTTCAACAGGTTTAACAGAGCCTGCTGTGCTTTGAAGCTTTCTCAACACCGGAAAAACACATTTTCAGACCTGCATTATGCAGCTTGTGCACCAGACTCTACACACACACTCTGTAGAGATGAAGTCAGGAGGTGACGAATCCTCTTTGATTCACCAGCACTGAAGAGGGCTCATTTCAACAACCCATTTCATCATCTCTGCCACCCAGATCTCCCCAAGAGCTGGTGTGATGGCCAACAATGGCATGATGGCCAACAGCACACCTCTGCTACCCTGACTGCACCAACAGGCACACCAGGAAAACACACTGGCTTCCAGACTCTGTCTTAAAATACACATGGCTGAGGCTCCAGGTCTCAGCTGTGTCTGAAGCTTTTGAACTGCATATACAGATATATTAATTCACTTTCATTTTTTTTCCCCTGCAACAGATTAAATCACGTCCAGAAAAAAAGCTATTTCAAGAAACAGATGATGATGATGATGACAATGATGATGATGATGATGGAGGCAGCAAGGGCACTGGGCTTCTCCATCCCACCTGTTCATGGGAACTAAAACAGCAGCACCCCAAGATGAGTTTGCCTCATGGGCTGCTCTCCTATAACATCCTTCTCCACTCCTCACCTTCCTCTTGCCACCACCTGCTGTACCAGATCCACCACTGGCTAATTAGCACCAGATAACTTGTGGAAGGTTGAACTTTTGCTGGCTGACAAGCTGTCCACCCCTGCTGCATGCCTTAAAAAGTCAGGTTGCCCCTGCCAGGGAAACTGTTTCTCCAGATAATGCTCTATGAACAAGCAGCATTTGTATGACAACATGTTATGAGAAGTTTCTCAAGGCAAGCAAGCTGTTTCCAGAGCTCCACACACGTCACAGCCAGCTAATGCCATGGACACTGAATGCAGTAAAGTCTCTCTCTGGGGAACAAGGTATTACTCAGCAGCTCCCACAGGGCCAAGGAAAGAGAAAGAGATTTGCACCCGATGCAAGCATTTTCTTATCAATGGAACCCAAGAGACTGAGCCCCAAAGGCAATCCCAGCTCCCTAGAGATATTTCATATTCTTGCAAAGGAAGAATATTCAGCTATTACTAATAGATGGAAAAAATACAGCTAAAACATACAAAAAGCAAGTTAAGTGACTTGTCCAAGGCCACATCATGAGCCAGAGTCAAGGCTGAGCTGTGAGGGGTGAGAATGGCCTCCCCTGGGCTCACAGACCCAGTTCTGCTCATTTGCCTTTGGGCTCTCACTTGCAACTGGCACTGCTCACTGATAGCTCTCTTCACATGTTTTTTTTTCTATAAATCTGCCCAATACAGTTTTTGAAGCTACAGAGATGTTTAGCCACAGAATGTATTCTTGGCCAAAAAAAGCAGAGCTTGGTAGCAGGGTCTGCTGCACAGGGAGGGATGGAAGACTGGATCTGCTGTGACAAAGGCAACTGCAGGCCATGCCTCTGCCCATGCTGCCAACACTGTGTGCCTGGCAAGTCCCCCAGGATGGTCACAGAGCCCTCACCCAGCTGGCAGGGCAGCAGCATGCTCCTTGCGTGGCCACCAGTCACTGTCACTGGCCTGTTACCCACATCCACTGTGAGGAGGGTGACAGGGAGAAACCCAGCAGAACCCAGCCCTGAGGAGCTGCCTGAAAACAGCTCCAGAAAGCTGCTGGAGATCCAAGTCATGCAACTCACATCTGCAGGACATCCAAGTCCACTTCCACCCCACTGTAACTCCAGTGGCTCCAACAGGTTGGGTGTGCAGCAGTGTGGAGCTGACCCAGTTTGTGATCTCTGGCTAATGACAGCTGGGGACACTGGGGACACGAAGGAGCACAGTGCTGGACAACCACTGGCTGAAGAGCAGCAAGAGGACACTTCAGGTTCAGCAGCAGGGGATGCACCCAGCTTCCAGCACTCACATGGAAGATCAGATGGGGCAGGAGCTGAAGCATTTGCCATCAATGCTCAAAGTTTAAAGTTGCCTCAGAAACTGGGCTCCAAGTGAAAACCCCAAGGCCTCCCAGGCTGATGTTTTTACATATAGTTTTCACTGCAAAATCTGCCCTCAGGGGAGAAGATTATGCAAGACTTAATTTGAACAGCAGGAATGACCCTGAAGTGCTTTCTTTGCAGCCCATGATGTTTTAAACTGCCTGTAGAAAGCTATAGCAGCAGAAAACCAGTTCACAAGGGAGGCAGTAGCAGCTTTCTCCGTGCAGCAAGAAACAGGGAGGTGGCAGGAAAATTACAGCTTCTGACCTAAGTCGCTTATGTCTCATACTCTCAGGTAACTCCTGTGTCACTCTCCAGGTGCAGGGATATTTGGGTGCAGCCTGCAGGTACCAAACATGCTGCTGAAAGCTTTGACAACTGGTGTAGGAAGGTGCTTTGGCTATGAGAGAACCCACAGTTTCAGCTTGTGAGCTTAAACACTGCTTTGGGATCACTAGAAAGCACCAAATCTGACAATGTTTGGGCTAATGATTTAAAGAGAAAATAGCAGCTGTGTATTGACAGCAACCATCAGCAGTGGAGACTGCTGAGGGATTTGCTGAGTGCAGAGGATGTTGCCTGCTGGACCAGCAGCCTCAGTGCCCGTTCCTCATGGAGTGACAATCAATGGGAAAAGGCCCAGAAAATACATGCCAGGTACTCTGAGTGCCAGCCCCAACTCTCACCTGTGGAAGGAGCATGGGCCAGGTCAGGCAAAGTCCCTGCAGGATGCCAGGAGGCTCTCAGTGCTGGCAGACCCATCCCACAGTGATCCAGAATCCCAGCTTTGCAGCCTGCTGTATCCCTCAATCTCACTGCTACAACCCAGCCTGAGTTTATGTTCTCTGTTCTGGGACAGGAGCATTGTCATTATCCCCTTTTGCGACCATCCACATGCAGGTATCTCTGCTTTGAACACTGCTGGCCTCTGTTTGGTCCCTTGCAGATTTGTGCCATGCTGTCACTGACCTTGCACAGAAAAATAAATCCTTCCATTACTCTGTGATGGCTTTTTACTGTTTGTTTATCCCACAGCTTTACCTATGCTTTGCATACAGGCTTTACACAGCCTCCAGCTCAGTTTTCCATGTTGTCTGGATGTTTGGGATTTTTTTTTTTTAAAAAAAAAAAGAAAAACAAGACACATTTGGAGTTGAAGCTGAAGGCTGGAACCTGTAGCTCAAGCATACTCTCTCCTGGGTATTGTGTCTGCACTGGAACTGCCAAACTTGTCAGGGTCAAAGAGACCCTGGAGCTGTTGGTCCATGGATGTGGGAGAATCCATCCTGCATCCATTTCTTGAGGCAGCAGCACCCTGCTCCCAGGGCTGCTCTGGGACAGATCCGTGTCTCCAATCTGGGTTCACCAAGAAAGGGCAGGGGAAGAGAAACCTTTTCTGCAGAGACTGGGCTGAAAACACATCTTTCCTTCAGCAAACCAACATAAGCCAGCATCTGCACAGTGTCTGCAAGCAGCATCAGAGCAGCATCGAAGGCAAAGTGCTTGCTTGGACACAGGGAAGGGGGACATGGAGCAACTGCCTTGGAACTCCACATGAAGCACAAACTCTGTTTTTCCCCCATCGGGATCCACTTTTTTCTTGCAGTACTCCGGAAAGCCCAGAGCTCTTCTCTGACAGTGCCAGAGACATTTGTCTCCAGGGACAGATCCGGGGGGCACCTCTGGCTCTACGGGGGTCACGGATGTCCCCAAGCTCCCCGCCAGCCCCTCAGGAGCAGCTCTCCCCATCCCCCCGCCGCAGCCCTGGGTCCAAAGCGGTGGCTGGGGAGGGCTCAGCCCGGTTTCCATCCCTGGAGGGGGGAACGCGGCAGCTTCAAAACCGGGAGCCCGCGGCTCAAGCGCCGCAGAAACGGAAAGTCCCGGTACCGGGCACGGCGGGTCCCGCAGCGGGTCCGGGGGAGGACGGGGATGGACCACGGGGAGCTGCGGGATGCTACGGACGGGACCGGGAACAAGGGGGTCCGGTGCAGGACTGGGGACAGCGGAACCACGGAAGGCTGCGGGCGGGGCGGCGGGGGTTCCGCTCCTGGATGGGAAGAAGAGGAGCCCGAAAGCGCCCGGGGAGTGGAGCGGGGTGGCCAGTGTCCCCCGGCGTGTGGCCGACCCGGTCCAAGACCCGGCGCGGGGCAGCCTGGGCCCAATTCGATGACTCCCGCCCGGGCCGAGCGCAACTCACCTGCTCGGGCTGGGCCCGGGTCCTGCAGGACACAGTACCCTCGGTTCGGCCCGGCCCGGCCCGACCCGACCCCACCGCCGATCCCCTGTCGTGAGCCCGCTCGGCTCAGTCCGGCCCGGCTGGTCCCGCCTGGTCCCGCCCGGTCCCGCCCGGTCCCGCCCGCCCCGCGGCCCCGCCCCCGCGCCGTTCCCCGCACCCCCCGGGAAGGCTCCGTGTCCCCCTCCAGTCCCCACGCTGCCCCCGCGGGCCCACGCGGGACAAAGGTCTCTGCTGAGGGGTCAGCTGTCCCCGCCCAACACAAGCCCAGGAATCTCTCGGCATCAGCCACCTCGGGATCTCAAACCTCCTCCGGAGACCCCCAACTGTCCCCCCCTTCAGGGCTCCCCCCGAAGCCCCCGGGAGGGCAGGGGGCTGCGCCACAGACAGACACATGCGAGCAGGAGCCGGCCTGGCATGGCCACCAGGTTCATATCAAGGACCCCAGACTATTAAATGGTGACAGATCCCGGCACCGAGACTCCCCGGTACTTGCACGGGATCAGAAGCACCCACCTGAGCCCAGCCTGAGGAAGGAAAGCACACACATCTTCCTCTGGTGTCTCTGACATGGGCCAAGTCCTTCCACCTCTCCAGCTCTCCTTCTTCCTCTCATCCCTTCACCCCCGGGGTGAGGGTGCTTCACCCACCATCACGGACCCACGGGGCAGGAGTAGGGGTGACCCCCACTTGTGCAAAGGGCACAGCAGCATTTCTCCATTGATACAAACACTGCTTCTACGAGGTGAGGGTGCCCGTGGGCTGCAGCAACCCCATCCATCACAAAAGCACCTAGGGCTCCTTTCTATTTGATGAGGGCAACACCAATAAAACCTGTATAATGCAGGAGCCAAGCTTGAGGAACGCAGATGGTGCCAAGGGCAGCTGGGCAGCCACAAGCAGAAACATCTGTGCTGCACTATAGTGACTCTGGCGTGCTCCAGTGTAGGACAGGCTCCAAGGACAGCAATGCATGACCAAGGCAAATGTTCAACCCCTGCCCCTTCCACAACATTCCGGTCCCCACCAAAAAGCAACAGCCAGGGAGTGGGACGGGCAAGCAGGGGGCAGTAAGCCCCCCGACTCCTTCCCCCAGCCCTGCCGGGTCCCTCAGGAATGTCCCAGGCTGCTGCGGCTGGTGGGACACGGAGGCAGAAGCAGCTACGTAGGCTGGAAAAGAAAAACGTGGAAGAGGCAGTCTGTCCTGAGTGGAGGTCCTTACCTCCTCTCTGCAGAGGGATGTAGCAACCAGGGTACTTGCCTCCAATAGGAACGAAATCAGGTGGAGCAAAGATGGCTGGGTGGATAGGGCAGGAAGTTTCATTTTGGGTATGTCCCTCAGCCTCTTACCCTGAAGAGCAGTACACTCCATCCACCACATCTGCCACAGGGCATTGGTACATGGAGAGAAACATCTGGCTGCTACATACCTCAAGTTCTGCCTGTATCTCCTCAAAGCCCCAGACACTATGACTTAAAGCCTCTTGTGCATCTACATGCCAACTACCAACAAGGGAAGCAACACAAATCTCTTTTCTCTGGGATGTCCAAGGGTCATGTTCACCACATGGAAGGTAGATACCACAGATCACAACACAAGATGCAGTTTCAAAGCCACTGTCTTGTACAGAAAGCCAATATTTATACATCACTAGCTGTGATGCTCTTAATGGCTTCCAGATACCCGACTTCAAAAATATTTACAGCCTATTCACTGCTATCTGTAAACATGGTTGCTAAGATGCAGCTGCACAGTAAGGAACCATCTTCACAAGCATGCATGTGGAGCAAGGATCCAAGAGCAGCAGGTGGGGCAGATCCAGCAGGGAGAGCAGAGCCTGGCCCAAGCACACTCACAAGTCAGGCTACCAACTCTTCCCTCAAATTGGTGGCCATTTCAGAGACATTTTCTTCTGACCACCTTGATAAACGGAATGTGAACAAGCAGATTTGTATGTGTGGTACCAGGAGCTTGTCAGCAAACTGGCACCCCAGGGCTGTTGGGTGGGCTGTGTCTGGGTACCTGGGCTTCCAGGGTTCCATTTCCTTCAGGGGAAACTGGGAAAGGGATTAATAGGGACTAAAATCAACTCCATTCACAGGGCAGATGTGTAAGCAAGCTCAGCAAAACTAACAGGATAGCCAGGCAAGTCCATTTGCAGGGTGAATCTCCCATGACTGGGTCCCTTTGCCTGCCCTGTGCCAGCATCAGCCTCCTCACCCACTGTCCTGTGAGCCAGACCTGAAGACTGATCCCTCGGAAAATTAACAAGAGAAAAAGGAAACTATTTTTCATCTGGCTTAGCTCCCAGGTCCTGCTTTTTACCCAGCAGCACAAACCTGTGCCTGGGAGGGATGACAGCAAGCACCCTATGGTGGGTGGGGTGCCCCCATCTCCTCACTCCAACCTGGGCACACTCAGGACCAAGTGAGTGGCCAGGTAAAGTGGCCTGGCTGCCATTTCAGAGCCAGCTTCCCACCTTCTCTGCCTTTTGGCCAGTGCACTACAGAAGACAACATCTAATGCTTCCTTTTTTGAACCCTTGACCTCTCTATTTTTGATCTCCTAGATCTCCTCTATTTTTATCCACTTGCTTCACACGCTGAAGTACAAGGACCTCTCCCATGCTTACCTGAGCATGTAACAGGTACTGCTTGATCCCAAAAGCAGTTTGGGAATTCTTGTAAATGAAGATACACAGATCCTACTGCCTCCAAAGAGGAAACTGGATTTACTTAATTACTATGTGTAGGGCTGTTTATAATGGACGATATGCTGAAGGCCTCTTCCTCTTTTCAATTCATTTGAACATCCCATTTCCATCCTGCCAGCGAGGATCCAGAGACCGTTCTGCTGGCAACAGAAATCCACCAACAGAAAGGCAGTGCAATGCCACAGGACAAGTGACCGAACTCTGCACTTTAACATAACTGGAACTCAGAAACAGGTACATGAACAAGCACGTATTTTCATTTCTGAGGATACCAAGAGCCTTTTTAAAAGATGTTACTTTATTAGGACTGGTTTACACAAAAGGCTTTGATGAAAACCCTTTGCCAACAGGACGAATGCCTTTTCCCGTGTCACCTCATGGATTTCCCTAACCTCTTAATAAAACTTGGCAATGACTACAAATCCTTTCTTCTTTCCTTAAAGCCCTGGATTACACACTTTACTGCCATTACTTAAAGCCTAACTCTGCAAAGCTCTTTGGGAAAGATTTTAGATAAGCAGTAGTCTAAAAATAAGATCATAATCCTGCTGCATGCATGCATGTCCTCACCCTGAGCACATGCAGGACCACAGACCAGTTCCAGCCTTACCTCTCCACTGCAAAAGCAATCAATCTCCTGTTAAAATGTTCAGTTTTTTCTGTAACAGCTCACATTTTAAACTAACATGTCTAAAGATTATCAGAGGATTATGAAGTTGAAGAACCTCGTATGTCACAGCCTTCTCTCTTGGGAGATGGGAAGAAAGTTGCTTGAGCCTCAACCTTTGCAGAAATAAATCTGCCCAGGAGCATCAAGTTGGAACAGTTTAAGAAAAAAAAAAACAAGAAACAAAAAACAAACAAACAAAAAAACCAGCTCCCAAAACATCAGGGATATAATCTTAATTATAATGACACTGTACTTATTGAAAGCACAAACCTGGGAATGCAGGCAAATAATTTTAAAATAACATAGTTGAAATACAATGCAGAACCCTACTAATATTTTAATTCTACCAAATTCATACAGAAAGCACAATACTATTTATGTCCTAATGCACTAAAACCATTCTTTTTAATCAAGTTCCATAAATCTTATGCAACTTTCAGACAAGAACCAGGATCTCTGCACCTCCTCAGGCAGGAACCAGAGGACAAAACCAGTCCTGAAGAAGCCCTGGTCAGAGCCTCTCATGAATCCTCAGTCTGCTGCTCTTCTCTCACCATGCCAGGACAGGCTGGATCTGACTTCTCCTTGGTTTCATCCTCGTGTGACCACCTGACCAGACCCATGCCCACGGTGCTGTTGCCACTGTGTGGTTGCAGACGGTAACACTACACATGAAAATGCTTCTGAAGCTTCCCACCACAGCTACGCCTTTTAAATCTTAGAACACTTTCTCTGGTCTTCAGTAAGCTAAATCCCTTCCTTTATAAAATAGAAAATTTCTATGACATTTACACACATCCCTTGAAGCACTTGCAACGTTTTGAGTACGCTGACAATGTACTGACTCTTTGAGGTAAAAACAAGCCCTTTTTTTTTGCCTGTTTATTTAGCACCTGGCACAAAAAGGTCAGGCTAGACCATAGGTACTGCTGTGTTTGCTTACAGCTTTTTTTTACTGCCACACTGGCAGCTCCAGCCCTGCCCAGTTTGGGATGGAACTTTCTCCATGCCCCTTCTCCATCATGGATGCATGGCCTTTGAAACATCTGCTTGGGCCTCCTTCTGAATTATAGACAGAGAGAAATCACCCATTACATTATTTCATGGTGCTCATGAGTTTCTCTCAGAGCTGCCTCTCTCTCCAACCACAGGAATGCACTTGTCACACTGCCACACTCTTCTACCCTCCTGCTCAGAGTGGGCAGCATCCTCCTGATTTCCTCTCCTTGGCTGCTCCTTCACCCACCACTCCTCACTGGAGCGGGGGACACAAGCCAACAAACCCCCCCGTGGAGTCTCACCTTGATTTCCTCCAAGGCTGCATTCCCAGTACCTCAACTGGGTGCTGCCACAGCCCTGCATGCTGCCTGGGCTTTGTCTCCTCCCCAGCTCTTCCTTCTCACACAAACACACCGCAGGTGCCACAACTTGTCCTTTATAAAACCCCCACCCTGGATGCAAAAGCTGCAGAAGTTTGAGGAGCTGAAGCCAGCAGCAAGACAGGGAAGCAGGGACCTGGCATCAGCACCCTCAGCATCCCAGCCAGAGCCATGGGGACCATCCTGTGCCCCCATCACACCCAGTGCCCACCACAGCCTCATCCCAGACCTGGGTCCTTCACCTGCTGTGAAAAGAACAACAGACACGGAGCCGGTGTTTGTTTTATTCCCATTCCGTGCGGAAAAGGGTGCGGGGTGATCCCGTGCAAAGCTTGCACAGCCTTAGGAAAACCACAAGAAGGAAATTAAGTGAATGTTGGCCACTGTCACCCCTAACCTTACACGTGAAAGGAGAAATTTACCATCCCCTTATGGCCAGGCTCCCACTGTCCCTGCCGTGGGATTAGGTCGGCGGCCCGCAGGGCTGATGTCCCCTCCTCCCCACGACACAAGCCCAGCGGGTTTGGAACCCGGGATTCAGGAACTCCTCACCCTCCTCTTCAGACAACACCGGGCGGCAGCGGGGAGCCCAGAGGCACCGCCCGGCCCCTGGAGAAGGGAGGGAAGGAAAAACCCCCCCG
The DNA here is from genome assembly GCA_023637945.1 of Phaethornis superciliosus. Taxonomy (NCBI): domain Eukaryota; kingdom Metazoa; phylum Chordata; class Aves; order Apodiformes; family Trochilidae; genus Phaethornis; species Phaethornis superciliosus. The sequence continues at coordinate 2,326,475 of JAJQWJ010000022.1, read as the reverse complement.
GAGCCCACCCCCCCCTCAGCACCCCTGGGCCCACTCGTGTCCCCATTCCCCCGCACCGCCCCGACTCCCGGAACCGGGTCGCCCTTCGGAACCCGAACCCGGAGGTTTCCAGCCGGGGCAAGATGGCGGCGCCCCGGTAAGCAGGGTACCCGCGCGATCACGTGGGGGAGGGAGGTGGTCGCGTGACGCCGTAGTCCCGGGGATCACGTGACTGGGTGCCGGTGGTTCCCACGCGGGACAGCGGCCCGGTGAGCCCGGCGGTGCCGCGGAGTCGTCGCCATGGAAACAGTCCCGATGCTGCTGCTGCTGCTGGTGCCGGTGCCGGCCCATCCCGCACCCGGTGCGTGCTCCCGGACCCTGAACCCCCCCACCCTTAGGCCGGACCCTGCCGCCCGCTCCCGGGTCGGTCTGGACCTTGACCACCCCCCCACCACCACCCCCGGTCCGGACCCCTCAGCCCCTCCTCGGGTCTTGGCGGGTGGCGATGCCCCCGGTTCCCCCCACTGACGATTTCCCCTCCAGCTGCCCGCGCAGCCGGGCCCGGCTTGGAGGAGCGGATTTTCCAGCAGGTGCGGGACCACTTCAACTTCGAGACTTGGGGCAACGAGACCTTCCCGCAGCGGTACCTCGTCTCAGGTGGGTCTCGGGGTTGTGGCTCAGGGATAATTTCCTGTCTGGGCTTCAGCTGCTCCCACGTGGAGGCAGAGCCGTCCCGGTGCTGGGGCAGCCAGGAGTCCACTGGGGCTGAGTGAAGCTGACCCCGTGAGCCAGCCATTCCTTTGGGTTTAGGGAATTCCAGACTGGTTTAGGTTGGAAGAGACCTTAAAGATCATCCAGTGCCACCTCTGCCATGGGCAGGGACACCTCCCACCAGCCCAGGGTGTTCCAAGCTCCATCCAACCTGTCCTGAGACACTGCCAGGGATGGGGCAGCCACAGCTTCTGGGGGCACCCTGGGCTTACCACCCTCACAGCAAAGAATTTCTTCCTAAGATTTTATCTAAATCTATTCTCATTCGTCTTGAAACTGTTTCTCCCTCATCCCATCTCCTTGTCCAAAGTCCCTCCCCAGCTTTCCTGGAGCCCCTTCAGGCACTGGAAGGTGCTCTAAGGTCTCCCCATTGCTCCCTTCTCTTCTCCAGCCTGAACAACCCCAACTCTCCCCTCCTGCAGCTTGTTCAGCACCTGCACCCACTCAGATACATTTCAGAGATGGGGACTCTGGTGAATTTTCATAGTGCACCCAAGGAGGAAATTTCACTAATTTCAGCTGCCATTTTTGAACAGAACTTTGAGATTGCCTGGTATAAAGTGTTGCATAATTTTTATTTGTTTTCTTTTTAAAGTGTAATATTTTATCCTGTCCTGGACAGGTTTGAATAATATTTGTGAGGAAAAAAAAAAAACAACAAAACAAAACATTACCATTGCAGTTTTTCTGCTTTACAAATAGTTTCTTACTCAAAATTCCTGAGCAGTTCCAGCAGCTCTCTACTACTTCTTGTGCAATATGTGACTTTTCAGACTGTTAAAAAACCCGAAACTATTATTTCACAACCAGGCATCTGATCATCTTGAGTTTAGCTGGCAGTTGCTCAGGATTTCAGTCTAAAAATAGACACCTTTTTAAGCAACCTGTCTGGTTTGGTTTTGGCTCCTGTGGATGGTTGTTTACCCCAGGAGTCACAAAATACGTTGGAAAGAAAGGCAAAATAAAGGGAGCACTTCAGCAGCCCAACTGATATTCAGTGGAAATGCAACACAGAAAGAGGATCAGCCTGTAGAGCAGTAGTTTCTCTAGTGAGTGGTTTCAAACATATTTGCAAGCCAAATTCTCCTTGGGTAAGTCTGTGTTGAGAATTCCAAGAATTAAATTCATACCTCTGTTAGTGGAGATGGCCTCATGTGACATCCTGCAGTGGAGCCCATAGGGTGACTGCTGCTGGGGGGTTCCTTTGGACAAAGTGGCAATGTGTTGAAATCAACACTCAGCTGATGGTATGAGGTCTGTTGTTGAAGAAAGCTATTTATTATCCCTTGTAATTCCTTTGCAATTTAAGACTAAGCTAACATCAAATGTTTGTTAAAGTCAGCAAGGATTAAAGCAACTGTTTGTTAAATAAGCAAGTATTGACATAATGGGTCAGCTGGTCCTGCCAGTCTCAATTTGCCTTTGGTTATAAAAAGATCAGAGGGTGAAGCACCTCATCTTCATTATCATCATATATAAATGATACAACACATGAGAAGAGATCTGTGTGTGTGTTACACATATAACAGAGTGTCAGCAGCAGCTTATCATGGGTGGCATCACCTGCAGCATGACCAGCAGGGCAAGGAAGGGAATTCTCCCACTCTGCTCTGGTGAGACCCTAATCCTGCAGGGCTGGGGGCACCTCTGGGTTCCCCAACACATTGTTGGAGCCAGTCCAGAGGAGGCCCTGGAGCTGCTGGGAGGGTTGGAGCAGCTCTGGAGCCAGGCTGAGAGAGTTGGGGGTGTTCAGGCTGGAGAAGAGAAGGCTGCAATGGGGAGACCTTAGAGCACCTTCCAGTATATAAAGAGAGTTTGTGAGGAAACTGGAGAGAGACTTTTTAGCAGAGCCTGCAGTAACAGGACAAAGGGCAGGGCTTTAAACTGATAGAGGGTGGTGGATTCAGATAGGACTTAAGAAATTTTTTTACTATGAGGATGTGAGACAGTGGCTCAGGTTGACCAGAGAAGCTGTGGATACCTCATTCCTGGAGGTATTTGAAGTCAGGTTAAATGGGGCTTGGAGCAGCCTGGTCTAGTGGGATGACCCTGCCTGCAGAAGAGGGGATGATCTTTGAAGGTCTTTTCCAACCCAAACCATTCTGTGATATGTGATTTACAGCCTGACTTCACATTGCACATCACAGCAGGAGCAGCAGAGAGATGCAGGCAATTCCCTAATGCCCATTTTGTGGGAAAGTGATCTGTTCAGACTATTGAGGATGAGCTGGGAATACAAATGGGAAATTGCTCTTTTGGAGAGGAGCTGTTTCCAAATGCCTTGCAGAACTGAGATTCTAGGGATTTTCAGGCCAAAATGAAAGCCTCAGGCCATGAGCTCCTCAAAGCTCTTATTCAACCCATCTCAAAAAAGATTTCTGCAGCCTGGTATTGCCTAGGTCAGATCTTGGGGATGAGCAGGTTCAGAGTGCTTTCTTGTTAAATTCCTGCACAAACTCACCAAAAGCAGAATAATTTCATGCTCGTGTTTGGTTTGGTTTGGTTGTTGGTTTTTTTTTTTTTTTTAAACTTGCTTCTGTCAATTATTTCACTCAGAAAAGTTCTGGAAGAAAGGATTTGGACCCATCTTTTTCTATACTGGCAATGAAGGTGACATCTGGACTTTTGCTCAGAACTCTGACTTCATATTTGAATTAGCAAAGGAAGAGCAAGCACTTGTGATTTTTGCTGAGCATGTGAGTATGTAGTAATTCACCCTGGAGAGTTTTTCTGTTCAGTATTACTGAGTTCAGCTTTTTGCAGATTTGGAAGAATAACATCATCTCTTGGTATGAAGCTGAGGTGTACCTACTCTAAGCTTTCTCCTCATGGTAGCAGCTCTTCTTTACTTAATCACAGCTCCTGATTTTTTTTTTTTTTTCACTACACCTTCCAGCAATCCAGGGTGCAGGCTTCTGTTTCAGTAAAACCCGTGCCATGATGTATGTGCTTTAGACCAGTGCTGTTGTGAGTAGTTGAACTCCACACTGGACTTGAAAGTTATTTTGTATGGATAAATCTAATATTTAAAAAATTATGGATATGGATATATATGGATATAAATGGAATTATGGTTAAATTTAATATTTTAAAAAGATAATATTTCTAGACTGTGCAGTCCCAAGCCAGCCCTTCCCTAGACACACCACTCTATTCCATCTGATACTCCACAACATACACATGCAGAGATTGCCCTGTTCCCTTTTCTAGTTGGGGATTTCAGGGGAGAGATGTGTGCTGAGTGCCCACTTGGCACCCACTGAATTCCTGGGCTGTCTGGGACATGTCCTGAAGGTTTCTGTTTATCAAATGCAGGAGACAAGGCCCTTCCTCTGCTACAAAAAGGTTTGAGGATGCCACATGCTGTGTTGTCACCTCCTCTTGGTGAACTGGGTGCTTGTCCTAGTTCTACAGTGAGAACAGAGAAGGTCCAGACCTTGACACTAGCATTCCCACAGCATCTCTCTTTCCTTTCAGAGGTACTATGGGAAGTCTCTTCCATTTGGACTTGAGTCAACACAGCTGAAGAAGACTGGTTTGCTTACCATGGAACAAGCCCTTGCTGACTACGCTGTGCTAATTACTGAGCTCAAGCAGCAGTATGGTGCTGCAGACTGCCCTGTCATTGCTTTTGGAGGCAGGTAAGGGTTGTGTGCACTCCCTCCCTTCCCTGCATCCTTTCCCAGCCACAGTTGTGCTGTTAGCATCAATCTCTTTGGCTCTCAAGCAAGTTCTAAAGACAGAGCTTTAAGCTATTCAATGGAGAGCAGAGGTACCAATGCCTGAGCTCTCAAGAGCTCACCACCAGGTCCCAGTCAGCTCTCCCACTGAAACTTAGTCTCAATTTGTGAGTGCTTTGGAAAAGCACCACTAGCTGGAAGTTTCCATACATCTTCAATGTACCAGTCAGACATAACTGCAGAAAATGGGAAATTCCTCCTGCAGGATCAAAATGTTTTACATCGGAAATACAGAAAACTAATAATTTTTAAAATATTCTCTCTTAGGGCCACCCATCTTTTTATTAAACACAGTCTCTTCAACAACACCCTTCCATTTTCACTGTAGGGGCCTTTATAATTCTTCTCTGCAACCTGCTGCTTGGTTGCTCCTGGCTTCCTGGCAGAAATCTTTCCCCAAAGCGTTTGCTCTGTTGCAGCTCAGAGTTGTGTTGGTGCCATGTCTCTGTCTTCTATAGGGCTCCCCATGCCTTTATTAGAGGCATGCATCACTTAAAAGGCTCCCCATGCCTGTAGTAGAGGGATGCATCCCTTAAAAGGCCTCCACAAGGGCTCTAATTCAGTTGCTGTGAGCTAACAAGCTTTTCACCTGACAGTTATCAAGCTTCTAGTTCCCTCATGGTGACTGGACAGTTGATCTCAAGAATGTACTGTGACTGTCAGGCCACTGTTGCTAACTGTCAGTGTTTGGCTGGGCTGTGGGTTAGGATACATCTCTCTGTGTGTAAATCCCAGTTCAGTCTGCAGCAGCCTGAGCAGCTCTAAGCCCACGTGAAAGACACTGAAATGTTGGCATTGGGGTGGCACAGCATTTCCCAGGAGAGAAAACAGAAATCTGTTGCTATAACTTTGCCAAACTTTAGCCTGAAATAACTTGTGACAACTTTCAGCTACTGCCTCTTGTCCAAGGCCAGGGTTCAAGAAATGCTCCTTGCTTAATACATGGGTGATGTGGGAAGGGTACTTACTGCTTCTACCTGAGGTGGTGGGAAGGAGACTCCTACACAGGGAGGCTTGGAGTCAGGCCAGCTGTCCCCTGTGTTTTGGGATGTCATTTGTCACCCCCAGGAGTGACCTTGGACTAACTCCACAAACATTGGCATATGAATGATTTTTGTTATGTTGAGTGTATTTAGCAACCCTGGATATATCTGCAGATTGTGTGCCTGGCAGTGAAGCTACCAAGGAGGCTTTAAGCTCTGCTTTATTTGTTCACATCTCCCCTATCCTATTCCCTGCTCTGGTCCCACCAGAGCTGATGTGAGGATTTGGGAAAAGGACAGTCACAACACACAATGTGCTTGTCATGGACCAGAACTGGATCTTTTTACACAAGGGTGGCATTTACCAGATATCCATAAGCTTCTTGTTGCCTTGGGTTAGGGAAGCCTGTGAACACCACCCTGAGCTTTTGATTTACTGTGGTCTAAGCTGTCTTTTAAAGCAGGGAACTCTTGTCTCTCCCGTGGCAGCTATGGAGGAATGCTGAGTGCTTACATGAGGATGAAATACCCCAACATTGTGGATGGAGCATTAGCTGCCAGTGCTCCTCTGTTGTCTGTGGCTGGTCTTGGAGACCCCACCCAGTTCTTCAGGGATGTAACAGCAGTAAGTAGCATCTCTTTTCAGGAGCATTATTTTCTTCCTTTAAGGATGGATTTTTTTCCTTTTCCATGTGTTAAAGCAGACATCTGTCTGCTGCTCAGAGAATGCAGTTCAATGGGAAAATGCAAGGAGAAGCAGCAGGTGGAGATGTGGTGGCTGAGCAATCCTGAGTCTTTTCTGTCCCTTCAGGATTTTCAGAAGTCAAGCCCAGGCTGTGTCATAGCTGTCCGCAAAGCCTTCCAGCAGATAAAGGACCTGAGCCAGCATGGAGGTGAGGAGTGAGAGCCCTGTAGATGGGTTCCCAAGGCAGCCAGGGACAGTCCCAGCTGGGAGGAAAAAGTTGATTCAGTTTTACTTTCTTTGGGTCTTTCATTGGTTCACTGAAATCAGCACAAATGCCCACCTGGCTGCCTCTTGCTGCTGGTATGATTGATTTTTGATTTCATGAAGAGTGCTTTTTGTTTTCCTTCCATCCACAGCCTATGATGAAATCAGCAGCAAAATGGCCACATGCAATAAGATCTCTAACAAGGAGGATGTTTACCAGCTTTTTGGGTTTGCTAGAAATGCCTTCACCATGATGGCCATGATGAACTACCCTTACAAAACAGATTTCATGGGTCAGCTCCCTGCCAATCCAGTGAAGGTGAGTGCCTGGGCACAGTTTCTTCTGCACAGCAGCAAGAGGCACCCTTGATGACCAGGGTACAGAGGCTGCACAGCCAGGACACTTCCAGGCTCACACCATCAGTGGTGGTGGCAGGAGGATCTGGGGGCATAATGCAGCCTTTCCACTCTGACTAAATCTCCACTTTTAAACTTCTCTGTGATGATGACCACTGTTTTTGAAATGCACTGCTGAGGGGCTCGTCAGGGAGGCTTTGCTGGAGCCACTCTTACCCTTTGCCTTCACCTTAGACACAAAAATCTGTGCAAGCTTGTGCAGATTTTAAACACTAAAACCCCATAGCATTAAAAAAATAGTAGTTTTTTTGCAGCCCACCTCAACACACTTTCATAGATGTGTTTTTCTTGGTGGGTGGGGACGGAGATCTGAATCAAGTTCCCTTCCAGGGTCTGTTTAACAGCCTGTAAAATGGAAATAATTATTCTACACCTCCCCTTGGCAAGGGGCATTAAAATATTCTGGTTGTAGAAAGAAGGAACTGTTGTGTATCACTGTGGCCTTTGCACCACCACTTACTTGGTAAAGGAACTGTTTGCCCTAGTCCCATCTCCTTGTTTCTATGCAGTTTGTTGCTAAAAGGGAGGGGAAAAAAAGCAAAACAACCCACAAAAATCTGTTGCATTATGTCCTTGGAAAGCTGCTGAACCATAAAATGTGTAAATGGTAATTTTAGTGAATCTTCCAGCTTAACCCCTCCATGGAGCAGAGACTGTTCACTATCCTGTCTGCAATCACCTGTACTGTGTCTCATTCAGGTTGGATGTGAAAAAATCCTTGCCCACACAGACCCAATTCAAGGCCTGGCTGCTCTTGTTGGTGAGTTAATATTATCACTTTGGTCTTTTCTTTAACTCCCTGTTTTCCAGAAGCAGCTGTAAGTAGAGCCATTGTGCTGGTATGACTGATCTTCTACTGAGATGTGTTGCCCTGTGTTGGCTTTGACTGTCAGGATGTCCCATGGTGGCCCTTGGGTTCATTCTTACACCTTTCCAAACTTATCCTCATCGTGTTTTTCAGCCATTGCAGCCCCTTAGCCTGTTGACTTTCCATGAAATGTGGTCTTTTAAGGTATTTGGTTCTTTTCTGACCTACTTGTCATCACAGAACTCTAGGTCTTAGTCCAGTGGCAAAACAGTCCTAAATACATTGTATATATTTATCTAAGTGAGTACTTAATTTGTCAGCCAACAGTGTTTGTAAGGAAAATACAAAGCTCTTTTGAAGACTTCCTCATAAAATATCTCAAGTTGCTTTTAATTGTATAGTTATTGACATACAAATGTCACTGTCAGATCTTGACATATTCACATCCTACTCCTTCTCTGAGGCAGAGGCTGACTCTTGTTTCTTTGTGATGAACAAGCTGCAGGTAGATTTCTTCCTGACACCCATGGGGGAGTACTTTGTGCCCCTCCTCATCTCACCAGCTACATTCATTTGGGGCAGTTTGATCATGCAAGAGGTGTGATCCACCAGAGCTTTAGGCAGGGGACTGGCTTTCTTCCATACCCTCCCCTCTGTGTCATACAGGAAAACACTGTCTTCTTTCTGCATGTGCTGCAGTGAACCACCTCCTGCCAGGTAGAGGGTAGACTCGTGGGCTGTGATGCTGAATTGGCAGCAGTTGAAGGGGGGGGATAGTGTTAGTGTTGTCCACTGGTTGCTTACAGGACAATAGCATTCCATCTCATTGACAGGAATCCAATCCTCTGCCTGTAGAGAACAAGAGCAACATTCACCCATTGTATTGAGCTTAAAGTATCACTGTCATGTCAGGATAGGATCACTTGTTTGGTGATAAAGGAAACCAGTGTTTGAATACCCCAAGGCTTCATCAATCAAAGCCTCAACAGGCACTGAATACAACACCAGCATGGTGTGGCTTGAAAGGAGAAATCAGAGGAATGAGCTGAGCAGCATGCCCCAGGTTCCTGCTGGAACCTGCATAGCCCAAGTCCCTGCTGCTCTCTGGACACTTAGCACATGAGAAAGGAAATGGGAACTATATTGCATTGAACTGTGGACAACTGGGTTTGCGTCATCAGGAGGAATTCACTGTCAGCCTTGATTGTGCAGTTTCTCTTTATGGATTTCTATCCCTTTCTCAGTGAACAATTAAGTACTCTGAGAAGCCCACATTCCTTCAAAAGGAACCATACCTGTCAGGGTAAAATCAAGCTGGTTCCTGAGTCTTTACACTTGCAAATGGGAACGCATGATCTCTGAAAACTTGGTTCTCTTCATGGAATAGGATTGTCCTAGAGGAAGCCTTTGGATCCTGTCTGGTCACTTCCCACTTACCCTCCCCAGGAGCCTGGGCAGTGCTTGTCCTTATCTTTTAGAGATGGGAAATCCAGGTTTGAAGAGACTTCATTTGTATTGCAGGACTTGAACCCATCTTTTCTAAAATCTGGGCTAGTGTCCTCACTGCAGTCCATTCCTCTTCCCATCTGCCAGTGTGTTGTACCCTCCCAGCTCAAACAAGATGTTTGAGTGTCTGGGGCCACTGTCACAGTTTCACACTTAAGTTTTTCTGTGTTAGCAGCCTATGCTTCCACCATATGTTTTCTCTGTTTAAAAAAATGCTTTAAACAGTCCTTGTATTGTAGCAAGTAGAGTGTGACAGCAAGGCACCTTCTAAGCACAGGACTGTCAGGGAAGCCACATGCTTATTAAACTTATTGGCCTGACTGGCATCTGTGTCAGCCCACAAAGAAACAATAACAACATTACTGGTCAACCTGTTGGAGTAAACCAGTCTGGGCCTAGCAATACAGAGACCCCGTTTTGGATCAGATTTGGGATTATAAGAGCAAATTAACTTACTCCTTTTAGTGTCCTTCCTCCAATGCAAAAGATCCTGTCTCTGACTGTTGCCATCCCATGATCACAGCGGGTGAAAGCCATGGCACTGTTGCTAACCCAGCGTCGGAGGCGAGGGAGGTAGCTGTAAGTGTCTCGTAAGGTTTTACCCCCAGAGAAACCCCCTAGAAGGAGAGCAAAAGTCTTGAAAACATATCCATCTGACATCCAGCAAGCCATCTGCAAACATCAGCAGGTCTGATCTGTCTTCTTCAAAATACGCAAGAAGCTCAGAGTTACAGTTTTGCACCATTCTGAAGAGCTGGTGCAGTATGGAATTGAAAAGCTGAGCTTCGTAGGTATTTTAAAGAGAAAGGGAAAGCCCAGCTGGTTATGGCTCTTTCTGTAAATGGTTTTCCACAAAAGATTTCTGAATAAAGCCCTTGGGGGTATTTCAGGTGTAACCAGGAACAGCTTTAATTAGGGAATCTGCTTCCAGCATGCACAGTCACAAAATAGTGGTTTGAAAGAAGTCTTCAAAACTCATTGACAGGTCAGAGCCAATGTGCCAGAATGCTGTCAACTTTTCCTCTTTATAAGGCACTCATTGGGGCATTTCAGGGGTGCAGGCTTAGACTGGGACACTAAGATGCCATCAAAAACCAATGAAACAGTATTAAATATGCTACTTTCTACTAGCTCTATCACCTGAAATATAGAGGATTCCCTTGTGGGTTGTGCCTGTGTGATCAGCAATAGGCATGGGGAAAGGAGCTGCAAACTCCCACTTGTTGTCAGCAGGCTGGTACAGCTCCACAGTGCAGGTGAGGCTTCCCAGCAGTGTCCCACCACCTACAGCAAAGATGTGATCAGACACCACATCTGCATGGAAGCGTGTCCGCCTCTCCAGCATGCTGGCGACCTGGAGCCAGGAATTGTTGCGGGGATCAAATCGGAAAACCTAGGATCACAGCAGATGGGTGGTGGTTAGCAGAGAGTGGGCAGCTGGCTCATGTGTTGCGTGGCTTCAGGAACTGATAAACGTTTTCCCAGCGCTGAAGAAGGTTTTATGTTCAAACCTGGACAGGCCCAACTCCCAGTGTCAGCCATCTGACCTGGCAGCACCTCCCCAGGGGAGCTTTAGGCTCAGGTGTGGCCTTTCTGCAGGTCTAGGGGACCTGGGAACAGCTTGGGCTCTGAGCTTGCTGCAAGCAGGTGAAAAACATTGTCTTAATGAAATACCTTTGTTTCACAAATTAGCATTTGTCAGCTCAAAACTGTTTCAGTGAGATTTAAACAAGTACATTTTCCACCTCTGCTGCTGGTTTGAGTGTGTAGTGAAGAGAAGAGCCCAGAAGGCAGGAGTGGTTTCTTGTCCCTTGTGGCATCACCACAGGGGCACAGCAGCTCAGGTAAGGCTGCGTTTCCACTCACATCGTGTTTGGCAGTAAATACCTCCCCAGACCTGTTTTTCAGTCCTGGTTAGAAAGCCCAGGTCACTGAGCAAGGGCAGATAGTTTTCCAAGGATACATATTTCTTGCATCTTACCTCATTTGTTGGTTGTTTTCCTGTGGGATCAAACTTGCACTGTCCCCCGATGATAAAGAGGAAGTCACTGAGGATGACGACACAGTGATTGTAGACTGGCACACGGAGGTCCCCAACCTTGTGCCAGGTGATGCAGCTTTGATCTGCAGCCCACATCTCTCCACACGTGTCATTGTCAGTGGTTCTGCCCCCAGCCACAAGCAGCATGGTGGATCCAGCACGGATGCTGGTGCTCTGGCTTTGCAGGATTGGCTGAGCATACAGCTGGGAGTGGTAACTCAGGGCCTCCTGCAGGTACCTGTGGCAGCCTGAATCCAGCCTCATAAGAGGCACTTCCTGGATGTATCTCTGCAGATCCCGTAGAGGAATGAGAGGGAATCTTATATGCCTTAGAACATCTGCTGCATCTTTCAGCCGCATGCAGTCGTGCTGCAGCCAGGTTACTGCTGCTCGGAACAGCTCCAGCTCGCTGCATCCTGATGTGTCTGTCCTGCCTAAAATTTCACAAAGGGTTTCTCGGTCCAGGTCTTTCAAGCACTGAGGATCAGCCAGGATCTGTTGGTAATGCTGCCCTACATAGCACATGGCTTTCCGTCTCAACTCTTCTGGGCCCAGTTTTTTAGCAATGTTAAGGACATCCATGCAGTTTTCAGAGTTCAAGCAACCCTCCAGAAAGTGAAAGCACAGCTTGAGCACCTCCCGAACCAGGAGGGTTTCTGCAGCTTTGAAGGTCTCCTCAATGTTCTGCAAGGAGAGGTCTAGTTTGTTGGAGTAAATGAAGTTGAGAACATTTCTCAGCCCAGCAGCACTGACAGCTTTCAGCTGAATGTTGCCACCTGGGTTCCTTGCTCTTGTCAAGTTTCCAACAAACAGGATCTTGCAGTAATTACTCGCTGATGCTAAAATGATCTTGTGGGCTGGAAAGTGAACCCCTTCTGCCTCCAGCGTCACGTCGCACAGTGCTCTCTGTGAGCGGAGGCTCCCGAGCCCTTCCAGGAGTTTGGCCAGGTAGGTGTCAGACACCAGCCTCGCCGTGGCTGGGGAGCTGAGCAGCATTGCTTGGAGGTGTGCAGCCCTGGAGCAGCCCCAGGACTCTGCTGCACACTCACTGCAGCTCCTGGGCAGCTTCTGGCAGCTGAACCAGCAGTTCCCTGCCCGTGGGGAGGCAAGGCTGTGATGCCCAGGCTGCAGAAGGCTCCCTCCTCAGTGTCCTCTGCCCAGCACACCACAGGTCCCGGTGCCCTCAGCCTTGCAGAGCTGACTGAGAGTGTTTGCAAGTGGAGCTGTTGGTGCTGGTTATCACACAAAGCCCACAGTGTTTGCGGGGTTTGCCTGAGCTGTGACGCTGGCCACTGGTGGAGCCGCATTCCTCCTCCTCGCTATCTGGTATCTGCCCATCTGCACAAAAAGCAGCTCATTCCCCCACAGCTCCTCAGCTATGCTTCAGTGGGCTGCCTGGTCAGGGCCTCTTTTGTCTGGGCAAGCCTGCACATGCTGTCTTTCCCTTATTGAACAACAGTCAAAACAAAATCCTGTCTGTGCCATGCCACCCTTGGCCCTGGGACTAAGCCTGATGCATTCAGGCACCAGCTGCTTTCCGGGAGGTGACTGGAGGGTCTCAACATTCCCAGTCAGTTGGAAGCACACAGCTGATGTCCTGTGCACAGCCTGCTTCTCCTGGTTGTGTTTGGGCTTGGAAGTTGGGGCTCTCCCAAGGACAAATCAGCTGGTCACTTGGCTTCTGGCATGAGCAGAGTCAGCCCAGAGCACCTAGAAGCCTCTTCCTCCACCTGGGTACAGCAGAACCAAATGGTAACATGCAGCCAGGCTTGATGCTGTGTGAAAGCTTTGGCAGAAAGTTGAGTCAGAAACTTCACCAGCTGGGGTATCTTCCCCTCTGCTGGATCTTGCTATGAGGCTCACACAGGAGGTGGGGGGTGAGAGAGCAAAGAGTTACTGATGGCTTAGCTCTATGCTCTGTTCACTCCTGACAGGGGTGTTCTACAACTCCTCCGGATCAGCCCAGTGTTACAACATATACCAGCTGTACCAGTCCTGTGCTGACCCCACGGGCTGTGGCATTGGCTCAGACTCTGAGGCCTGGGACTACCAGGTAAGGTGTTGGAAACACCTGTAGGCTCCAGCCGCTTCCTCGGTTTTTCCTTGGCCCATGACATGTCTTGTCCTTATTTCTCTTAGGTTTGCACTGAGATCAACTTAACTTTCAACAGCAACAACGTGACTGACATGTTCCCTGAGATGCCCTTCACGGCAGCCATGCGGGAGCAATACTGCCAGAGAAGATGGGAGGTGACACCACGGCCACACTGGCTGCAGACAAACTTTTGGGGAGGAGGTGAGTTGTGCTGGCTGTGTCCCTTTACCCTGTAGTTGTCTGACTGGCCCCCCTGAGCTCCATGGGGACAGGCACAGCACAATAACAAGTCCTGGAATTAAGTCTTGTGCTGACTTGAGCCAATCAGACCTTTTTGTACCCCCTTGAAACAGAAGTGGGAAACCTAAAAACTCCCAAGAGTGTGTTTTATTCCCTGTTTTTTTTCTCTTGTTGGCCATGTTTTCTGCAGTGGCAACACTTGCACTTGGGTAAATGACAAGAAGAAGGTCTCTCAATGTTGTCTCTCTGAATTTCAGACCTGACCAGTGCCAGCAACATTATTTTTTCAAATGGAGACTTGGATCCATGGGCTGGAGGTGGGGTAAGCATGTGCCCTTCTGCACTCCAAGCAGGTAGAGCAGCATTTCCAAGTGACCCACCCCTCCTTCTCCCTTTAAGAGCAGCACCAGCAATTCCTCCTTAGCCCAACTGAGTTTCTGCAAGCAGCTGTTTTATGCTGAACCATTCAGGAGCCTCAAGACATTAATGATGGACACAGTGAATAGAGTCCACCAGCCAGGAAAACTGAGGCAGCAGAGGTGGCTTCACCACAGAAGAAGCAGCAGGACCCTCTTATCCAACAGCTAGGGGTCTGAACTACAGCTGTCATGTTTGTGTTGAGACTTGGTGCCAACACAAGTGTTCTTTGTTCTCTCCAGCCTCAGCATCCTTGGTGAGACCAATCAGTAGCTGTGAGCAGCACCTCAAACTAGGGGGTATTTTGGCTTGGATCATACAAATCTTCAGAGTGGTGGGAGAGCTCTAGTTTAAATTTTAAAACCAAAAGTTACCCAGAACTGGATTTCAAGTTAGTTGAGCTGCTGATTGTAATGCAGGAATTCCTTGTTTTAGGCTGCAGGAAGAACAGGCTGCTGAGGGTGTCCAAAGGAGCCTGTTAATTCAAACTGTACTGGAAATAGCCTAAGTTTTCACTTCATTCATATTCAGGCACCCCTTGGTGGCTGAGCTCATTAGCCCAATGAGCCATACCAGGGATCTCGTCCCTTGCTTTTTTCACCATCCTGCCCAGCTCATCCTCCAGTTTTCAGAATTGTTGTCCAGTTCTGCTGGTTAGTTGGTGAGAGATCATCTCTGCTCCTTCTTCTTCCAGATAAACAGCAGCCTCAGTCCTTCACTAATTGCTCTGACCATTCAAGGAGGGGCTCACCACCTGGATCTTCGGTAAGTTCTGAACACTCCTTTGGCTGACTAAATCCTGCTGCCCTTGGGGGATGGGGTTTGATCTCACTTAGCCACAGGCCAAAGACAAAATCCTGCTGCCCTGGGGGGTTTGATCTCACTTAGCCACAGGCCAAAGAGGGCTTCTCCAGGGGAAGCGCCTGCGTAACTTCTTCTCCAGGCCATAAATACAAGGTCCAAGCCAGCTCATCTCAGTCCTTTAGTTTTTTGGCTTCTGTGCAAGAGGCAAAGCTGCCCAGATGTCACTGACACTGCTCTGCTCTCTCTAGAGGACACAATCCAGCTGACCCCCCCTCTGTCACAGAGGCACGCAAGCTTGAGGCGAGCATCATCAACGGGTGGGTGAAAGCCGCAGCAATGGGGAAGCGCTCAGGAGCTCCAGGGAGGGGAAGGCTGTGAACACATCCATCCCTGCAGCCTCTGGCAGGGTCCCCCCAGGCTGCAAAAGGACAGCAAAAAGGACAGCACCCAGAGCTGTGTAAAAAGTGTCATCTGCTCTGCCACGTGGGTGGAAATCCACCCTTCTGAAGTTTCCCGCCTATCCCTAATCAAGCATCAAAAGAAAAGCAAGAGGCAAAAATCACTGACTGGATCCAAACCCACATTGTGTATGTTTCCTACTCACCTGCTCAGAGTGAGGGGGAATCATAAATGGTGGAAATAATAAAAGCTTCTCTGAAGACCCCAGAAACATCACTGTCTTGAACGGTGAAGTTGCATTAGGCACCTCAGAGTTGAATCTAAATTTCTCTTAGACAAAAAGTGTTGAATGACTACTGAAAAAGCAGAGGCATGGTCATTAATTACACAGGTTTGCAGGGGTCTCCACCAGTTCATTAAAAAAAAAAGGCTCTCAGCCTCACCCAGTGCTGTGGGTTTGGGTTTTGTTTTTTGTTTGTTTGGGGTGTGTTAAGTTTTAACTTGTACAAGAGATCTCCAGTTGTTGAGCTAGAGATTCACACAAAGTAATCCCAGTGTATACTGCTGTCACTCAAGAGCTGCAGATAAGTGACCAGTAAAGCACACTTCTTCTGGAGACATCTTCAAATCTTTTGAAAATAAATTACAGGTTTATTAAAGTGTGTGAGATCATTTCATGGATCGGTACTATAACCAGAGATAAAAAAGGATATTCCTCACCTCCCAAGGTAAAGTAAACTCATTATTTACACATAAACAGGTGGATTCTTACATACTGGAATTACTATGCACCAATAGTAGCATAATTTCAAAAATATTAAATCCTGCTTACCAATTGGATGCCTCAGTAGATCCATTTATAATGCTTTTACAAGTTCACAGAGAAGCCCTCCAGTCATCAAAGGCTTTAAGACCATTAGTCAAACTCCACAGACCTGTACCTTCTCTATGCTGATGAAAACCTCTGCCAAGAGCCATCAACCACCCTTTTGCTGCTACTGACATCAGGCTTCAGGTTTGCTAAAACTGGTTTATACAGAACAGGAAACAAAGCAGATTCTTTGCCTGGTACTTGGAGGAATAAATACAGCTGGTACCTACATTTGGCATGTCTTGCTGAAAATCATTGCTAACAGAAAGCCACGAGGAAAGTGGTGGGGGTGCTGCCAGCAAATACCATGTACCCTGCAAAAATGTCAGTTTCTAAGACCTGTAGTGAGACTTCATTTCATAAAAGTTCAGAGATTAGATGTGAACTGTGGCTCTATCCCTCTACTGGATTTTCTTTGAGCAAACAGCTTTGTATTTTTTTTTTCTGAACTGTGGCTTAAAGCCCAGTGTGAGACTTCCAAGTCCTACAGCTGTGCAATACCCCATGGCTCTGCCCATACATCCATTTCATCAGTGAACAGTATAGCTGGCTGGGGTCATTTTGTTTTATTTTAATTAGGCAAGGCACTGAAGTTCTTGGAGCAAAACCATGGCAGCTCTTTGTGCAAAAGGACAGAATCAGTGGCTGAAGAGTGGCCTTTCCACAACATTTGACTGAAGCAGGAGAAGTGTGTTTGTGCTGAAACACCAGGGTGGATTACAGCCCCCTACAGTTAAGGCTTTGGGTCAAAGAATTGCAGAGTACACTAAAGAAAACTCTTCAAAGATGTGCAGAGCTGCTGTTTTGCTGGGGGAGCACAGAAAGTGGAACTGAGATGGGCTGTGAAGCTGAGACCAATCTGACACAACATATTAGGTTAAAGAGGTAAAAATAAATAAGCACTTGAAGCACATTAACATTAACAAAAGGAAGAAGCAGATGAGCTCTTACTAACTTATTTAGGTTCATGTAATTTCACATGGGACACAGGAGCTGGAAACAAGCATTTGATCTCACAGGTAAAGAGAGCTGAACAATCTTAACCTCAGGTGTAAAGGAAGAGGGCAGTAAAGTGCCACTTTGCAAACAGATTCAGTTTTCCAGGTAGAATTAGGTAGAAAAGAAAACAGTTGGACCAAGAGGTTCAGCTAAAAGACAAGAAGTGTGTTTGAGAAAGTGAAGGTTTATTCTCTCCTTCCTTCAGTTCATTATGAAATGGATTATTACTCTCAAGCCAAAGGCAAAAAAAAAAAATGAAACTCAGACTCCCACAGTCTCATTTTTTGAGTCAACAATATTAAGACTAGTGTAAGACTTCAACAACAGAATTTTTTTTGGTAAAAATTCATATGTATTCCACTTTCTAAGAAATCTCTGTTTCTTCAGTAGGGCTGCCATACAGCTGAAACACCAAACTCTGCAAGTTTTACAGTCCATAGCAAAGTCTATGAAGAAAGTAAGGGTTCAATATGAGCTTCAATCAAAGGCACAAGGCCAAAGCAACACAGGTCAGAAGGGCCTAGGGGGGGAGACTCACTAAATTTTGTTTTTTTTTTTTAAATCCCCAGGTTTAAGCCTTCAGCTTTTATCTGAAGCTCAGCTCCTCAGTAACATGAACCCAATCCACAAAGAAAAACACTGAAGGTGTTTCCTCCCACATTTCAAAAGCATTTTCCTCCTTCACTGTTAGGTTAAAGAAAACAAGTCTGGGGAACAAATCAGTTGTGCAGACAAAGAGTACAGTTACTAGATCCCACTGCACACAACGGAGAAACTCATTTCTAGGGTTACTGGTGCCATGTGAACTGAAGAAACATTAACATTCTGCACAAACTTGTCATGTCTTGCAAATGACAGGGCCCCTTTTAAATGCACCTTTTTCTGTCATCAATAATCTGTAAAATTTCTCCATTTAAGCCAATGATGGCTTATGGAATGATAAATACTCTTGGAATGATAAATATTCTTTAAAGTACTTATAGAGTGGTCCCAAGGGTAACTTCTAACTCCAGCAAACAGAACTGATCAGCATAAAATAAAGATGCATCTTACTAATACAAATCAAAGGTTACAAATATTTAAGAAATACATATACTCCCTTCAACCACTTTGTAGTTAACCATTGCAGTCAGATTTAATTGGTTCCATTTAGCAGCCCCAGATTAAGAGGGGACTGTACCTCACCATTGCTACCAGGCACCTGCATGATTCTGGCTGCTCCCATTAATGCCAGGGGAAAAGAACATTTTGGTGAGAAAAACCTGTTTAAAAAATATGAACAAGAACATTCTGAGAATTTATCTGTGAATACAGAACTGCCAAAGTAGCTACAAAACCAAAAGGAAAATTACTACAGAAAGCTGATTTCCAAATGAATGGTTTCAAAATCTATTTGCACATATAAAAATGAGAGATTCCAGGGCTCCCATAAGATTGTTTAAAAAGCCTGGGTCTGGTTTGTCTTCAAGCAACTGAACAGATTTCACCAATTCAATTTGGACAAGGAATTCTTGTAATGCATTTAGACTGTCAGCTTTTAATACTACTAATGAAATCTTTCTACCCAAAGTACTCCTAATGGAAAACAAACAAACAAACAAACACCCCAAACAACGGAAACTTTCTCCAAGGACCAAAAAAGGCTGAATAACACAAACTCTGCTGTTCAGCTGTAAGCTTGTTTTGAGCCACCTACCATCTTACAATGCAATATCTGTGCAGGGAGAGATGGAAGGAGCTGACTTAGAATTATACCTATGTGCTCAGAAGCTTTCCCAGTGCCCAACCTCAGAAAGCAGCTTTCAGTCAGAATACCTGAGTCTAAGTGATGCAAATAATATATAAAATGCACGTGTAGTTTCACTTGTGTTTCACATTATCTCCTGCATTCCTGCAGATAAGTTAAAAAACTGCAATACCTATACAAAACTATAAACCACTTTAAGCCAAACCAGCAGCAAATTCTCTTCCATCATTCATTTCAGCTTGAACAGCTTCTTCAAAGTGCTCCACAGAACTAAGACACTGTCCAACAGATGCATTGCTGCCATTTTCTCCTTCTAATGGGATGCAGTACAGCTTGGTAGTTTGGAATGAGATCAGAGTATCAGTTGCAATACTGACAGCTTTGCTTCTATCTGAGACAACATGACAGTTTTTTATTTATTTGCCACCTGAAACACTACATGTCTTTTTGAAGAAATGGCACTGTAACTGAGTGAATCCAGAATAAGCCAGAGACCTGTAGGCTTATTCTCTCCAGGGACAATCCTGTGCTGTAAGACAGCTTGCTGCATTCCTGATATTTAATGAGTGTTTAGTAAGAGTGACATAAGTGAGTTCTGGTTCACCAGAGCCCCATGAATGTCATGGTCCAAACTATAATTATTCTCTGAACCTCATCTTCAATACCAGGAAAACCAGCTTAGCAGGGCACAGTTTGTACACCCCAGAACCAGGGATTAGATTTAAGACTGACATGACTTCTCCAAACCAGAGACACTTTCCCAAAGGTTTTGTTTTCAGCCAAAAAAAGGTGCAATATAGCATCTCTCCTCAAACCCTGAAAAGTAAAGTGACTTGAAGATAAAAGTGCCACCATTGGAAGGTCTCCTGACACTCAGTCTAAGCTGACACCCAGATAGGGAGTGGATGAGCTTCTGTGTTGAATACATATTTGTCAAGGTTGATTAAGTCTATGTCATCTGAAAACAGCAGAAACATGTATTTGAGTGTTTCCCCAAGGAAGAAGCTCTCCATCTTATCACGTGGCTCAGGATTACTGGGATTCTGGACGTTGTTAATGGAAGTATAACCACCTGTAGGAACCTGTGAAAAAAACCAAAAAGCAGGAATTTTGTATATTTCAATAATCTAAAATAAATTATTTTCATTTTTTAACATCCAGATGCATTTGGAGAAAATAAATGCTAAGAAACATATCAGCATGTTTTTCATTTCATACTTCTTTTCATTTACATATAAAACCGCAGTTCCAAAAAAAAAAAAAAATTCTTACTGCATTTAAGAAGAAACCAGGAGGACACAATGAAGCAAAATGTCAATTTATGCTTAATTTGAAGAGGTATCAAAAAGAACATCCCACAGAAGTATCTGGACAAATGTAGAGAAAGCACCAAGTGCAATTTCTACACTGGAGTTACTCAAAGCACTATTGCTTAAGAACTGACCATGGATGTTGAATGACCACTGGTACCTAGGCCACATTTTTACAGTGTATCAGGCAATGCATCTCAAACTGTAAGGCACTTTATGAATTAAATTTTTCAGTGTGTACTTCTGAATTTCCCTATGGGTATTTGATGACATAAGGTTTCCAAAATTCTTGTTGAGAGAGCAAGTGAGTGAATACAGTCATGACACACCAAGAACATCATAAGCTGACCTTACCCGTGTGTATTTATTGAAGTTCTGCAGGATTTCCCAGCCCCAGTCTTGGTATTTTTTATCACCAGTGAATCTGTACATATAAAAAAGGCTTTCCACAGTTTCTGGTCGTAGTAAGTTGTGCCTGTCTGCAGGCTACAGAGGAAAAACAAAAAGCAAGAATAATTCAGACAGGGAATTTCCTCAAGACATGTGCAGTTAGAAAAATAGTGATTCTGACCTCTATCTACCCCAAAGAGTTTATTATACATAATTCAGCTTCTAAATACACTACACAAGTAATTAAAAACAATGGCTAGGGTACACCTAGAAAGCAAGGCAGAAGAACAAGAAGAACAGAGCACATCACTGATATCTGGCTGGGAGGTTCAACACCAGAATAGGTACAGAAGAATCATATAATAACAGTTGAGGCCAGCTATCTGCTCACCTTGATTTCCACATCCTTCTGGCCCTTCTGTGCATGAAGATTGAAATGAACAATCTCTGGACTCAGGCCTGTCTCTACTTGAGAATACATCTGGTAACAGGTTTTGATAAGGGATTCAGCTAATTTCATGTGATCAGCAGTCAATCCGTTGTGAGCTCCCAGTGCCAAAGTTCCAGGCAAAAAGCAAACCAAGTGATCCTGCAAGACAAGACAACTCTTACTAAGGAAAAATTAAAACAGGTATTTTTGTGTGTGTGTCTCTCCATGTCCCTATGTGTGTGACAATTTTGGGGGGAAAGTTTTGGTTGTTGGGGTTTTTTTGTTGTTGTTCTTTGGTTGTTTTTTTGAGGTTTGTTTTGTTTGGGGGTTTTTTCTTTACCTTTTTCTTTCTCTTCATCAAAACACATTTCAGGTACCAAGAACTTGAGGGTAATTTTTTTTTTTTTATTTCAAATGCAGTTGTTGTTCTTACCATCTTGGCACTGAAATGGCCATGAGCAAGCTCTCCTACAAAAGTAAGCTTCCTGGGTTGGGATCTCTGAAGAAGATGCTTTTTTACTCCTTCTATGGCTCTCATATAGTCTTCTAAGAGTCTGTGAATGAAAATCATTCCCAGTTGGCTCACATGCATGCAGTCAGAACACATTTAATCATAGGTGATGTTCAGCATAATCCATTTGGAGACTATTAATGCAGTCAACATTAATCTGAATGTGAAAACTAAGAACAAACCCTCCAAGTCACCATCACCTGTACATCAATTAGTAATCACTAGCCTGTAGCAGTATTGGGTTTAGTTGAGAAACAAACCCCAAATTTAAAGAAAATATGCCCTCAACTCTTGTTTCTAGGCAGCAAACAGATTTTATTTCAAGCATCATCAGAACTACAGTAATAGAAATATACAGAAAATCTATGTTGGTAAGCACCTCTTGGAGGTGTCCACTTCAGTCCTTTACTCTGAAGCAGATTAAATTACATCAGGTTGCCTAAGGAATTATCTGAGCAATTTTTTAATATCTCCATCCAGTGATGGAGATTCAGTGACTGAACAATCTTTTCCAGTCTTTGAAATGATGTTTCACAATAAAAGTGGTCACATTATTTAATTGGAATTTCCCTTGCTTCAAAGTACTTTTATGTGGAAAATTCTGCTAAACAATTGCATTTTGAGGCTCAAAAAAAATGCCTTCATTCATGGTCCCAGGCTGTTCTCCATTTACAGTGAGGTATAGCTTGGAAAAAGCAGTGATGCAAACTTTCTATGGAGAGTGTACCTGCTCTGATACAAAGAAATGCCTCAGAGAGGCACAGTGTCACTCTGTATGCATTAAACTGCTCAACAAGAACAACTCAAACACAACTGTCTAGCTCATAAGCAGACAAAAACTGCTTGTATTTTTTTTTTCCAACACTTTGCATTCCTCTGCTCCTTGCAAATGTCCTCTGCAGCTTACCAGTGGAGAAAGCTAACAGACCTAAAGCAAAGTTTACACAAACATCAAACTTCAGCTTTCTAAGAAAAGTTATTCCTTATGGATTAAGTCTCCCGCCTCAACCACCTTGTAGTGGGTGGGAAACAAACCCAGAGAAAACACAGACATCTCTGGTGAACTGAAATATCATCAGAATTTCAGAAGTGTCTAATTATGCTCTATATCTACTGCAAAGACTTTATTCTCTTCTCTCATCTGTAACACTCTTCACATCTGATGCATTGAGGAAGGAAAGCTTTCTGAGGAAGAGAAGTTTTGAGTCTAAGCCTAATTCTCATGCTCTTATTACATCAAATTACAGCAGGTCCTTCTTGTTTGCTTAGCTTGCTCTTAAAAATAAAGTGATATTTTTGTCGACTGTTGGGCACATACATAAATCTTTTATTAGTAGACTACAAAAGAAGGTTTTACAGCTCACTTAATTCTCACACCAATATGAGAAGTGGGAAGAACTTACTCGTTTTCTTTTTTTCCACCCTGAATCCATTGCTTCAGCAAATACTCATAGTAGCTGTCAGCTCTGGCTCCCAGGGTATAGACACCCAAGTGAGTGAACTGCCCACTGTTGGTGTTAATGAACATAGGCACTAGCCCATCATTTTTCCCTGAGAGGGTATGAACATGTTTCATCACCCCATCTACAGCTTTCTGAAAGAAACAAAATAGAAAACAAATTACAGGTATAAATGATGCACAAAACTGTGGCTAGTAACTTCAGGCCAGTAACAAATCTTTCATTACTCTTCCTCAAATTAGTATTGGGGCACTAAGCTCAGATAATGCAATATATTAAATACAGAATCACAAACTTTATAAATCAAAATCCACAATGTTCTAGGTACACTTAAGTACTCTGAAATAATTATAAATATTTCCTTCAAGAGAGCCCACTGAAAAGCCAGTACTATGGCACAGGACCATGTTCTGACTTACTCATATTTACAAAGTTGAAGTCAAGTTAAATAACAACTACATGAAGCATTCAATAGCTAAAAATTCTTTAAAATACCTTCACTCTTCAATACTTCAGCTTTGGAGACAGTTTAGAGCAAATAGAACAACATGACCAAGCAAAAAGAAAAGAGGAAATTCTACTTTTCTCTGGCATTTTTATTTCAACTAACTTCTCCTTATACTGCATCCTACTGTCAAACCCTTAGCTAGAGTCACATTTTAGTTCCTTGGATGGCCACACCAAGGTTTTGTTCTTTGCAATTAGGCACTAGAATCAAGGAACTGCACACAGAATTCAAAGTTAAGGAAGACAGTTTCACAGTCTCCTGTTCAGCATATTTTGTCAAACTGACAACCTAGTGTCAAATAAAAAAATGTCAATGGTTAAAACTGGGAGGTTGGATAAGAGTGGGAGTGTTTACTTTGGTTTCCTGTGGTTTGGCTTTGCTGTTTGGCTTTTTATTTCATGGGTGATATTTCTGGGTTTTGCTTTTTTAAATCAAAAGCTTTTTCTGAGGAAGATAAATAATTATTCAACTCCACTGCTCTGTATTAAGAAAACAATTGGAATTACTTTGTTTCTTTTCCTCCTCCCATCTATTTTCACAACTCATTTCATATTAGCAACTACAGAGACCCTATATGTTGATGAAGAGTCAGTGGTGGAGCTGTAGAGAGGTGGAAAAAGAGAGAAACACTGACTGGTTCTTGCATACCTGGAATTTCTCATCTCCAGTGAGACGACTGAGCTCCCTAAACTCCAGCTGAATACTTGTCACCTCTGCCACAGTGCTGTCAGATGTCCAGCGAGGTGGATGTGCAGTGCCCCGGCCAATGTTGACATCAGAATATGGTATCTTGGAAGGGGTCTTGAATGCTGGCATAAGCCTGTTCCCAATGTCTTTCTAAAGAAAACCCCAGAGCACAGGACAGAGACAAGCAAACAAAAAGTAAATACAGACACACAGGCACACCCCTTTAGATTTTCTTCCCTCAAGCAGACAGGAAAAAAAAAAAAAAAAAAAAAAAAGAGAACAGCACCTTTGTTTGAAATGGTGTGAGAATGACAAGAATTAAAAAGGGCCATGGGTTTATTTGCAGTAATGACTGCAGAGTTGCCACCTTCTTCCTGGCATCAGGTGTCTTGTTTCAGGCTGCACCCTCAACACAATCTGATGTAATTCTGCAGTCTCTGACTGCAGCTAACTCATCTAAAGAGGTGACTGATGGTGTTGAGATACACAAAAAGGGCAATAAAAGACAACTATTACACTTTGCCAACCATTTTCCCCTCCTCTGTGTTTCATGGACTTTATTACAGTCAGCTCTTCATGAACAGAAAAACAGAAATTTAAGAATTCCCAGATAAAGCACAGCAAAACTCTGAGGTTATCCAGGAAGCAAAAAGAAGCAGAGGCTTAAAAGATTAATGGTAAATCCCTTTCCCACCAGTTTAAATATGTAACTGTTAAAACCCAGCAGCATTTAAAATGGAATCCAGTTTCAAGTGTGATACTAATCACTCACAGCTTTTTCCAGGAAGAGGCTGTCTCCAGAGAGGTGATAGGTGCTCAGCAAGCCTCCCAGGATACGAATGGTACTCTCAAACAGGTTCACATCCACATTTTTATCAAACACCAAATCATTTGCTACCCATTTTCTTGCTTCTTCAAATTCTGCAGAGTAGAACGGGTAGTTCAGTTATGAAGTTCTGGAGTGTTCCAACAACTAAACTAGAGGCACTGGTACTCCATAGAACCAGGACATTCTTAGCTGTTTACAAAGAGCATAATTTTAGGTGGAAAACTAAAATGAAGAGCACATGCTAGAGGAAGTTTGACTACCATGAGCTTAATTCTTATCATCATCCATCAGAGATGCACAGAAATACACTCTAAATTAAAAGAACCTCATAGCCTAAAAAAAAAAATATTTAAAAATTGAGGATTTATTTATTAAAACAGTCCAAAAATTGAGATCTTTTAAGTCCATCCACTGACTTGTCAGACAATCTGCTAAATTTCCACAAGAGCCTTCTGAACTTTTTAATTAAAGCAGTTAGATAGATAAATAGATATTTACCCTCATAGGAAAACTAAATTTACTGGCCATACATAACAAATGTTCCCCTCCAAAAACTTTGGAGGGGGAGAAAAGCAGGAAATCTTTAGGGGAAAAAAAAAAAAAAGAGAAAGAAAAAACAAACCAACCAACCTTCTTTTAGGCCTAGAATCCACATGGTATCCAAGGCATCAATCAAGGTAAGCCCAAGCCCAAACCACTCACTGTAGGACTTGGACAGAGGCTTCAGCTCATCATGGCCCCAGGCAAAATCCTTGTATCCTTTCCATGCGTGGCGGAAGGCTTCGATCACAGCCAGCTGGCGTTCGTTTATGGGCACTGCAAAAAGGCAAAGAGCACCTTGCACAAGTCTGCTGCAGAGGAGCAAGGCAGCTATTCCAAACAACTTTCTGCTGCCTTCTACCCAAAATCTACTTTCTTCCAAACTAAACGATCAGTGTAATAGAAAAACCACCCTCAGCTTATTCTTTTCAGGATAGATTTTCCTCTGGCAGAGTTTCTGGTCAGCACTTCAGTCATGTGGAAAGAGAGGTCTCTCCTTTGCCAAAAAAAAAAAGTCACTTCTGCAAATAAAATTTTAAAATAATCACATGCAAAGTTGTTAGATGAGCATCACTAAAGCTCAAAGACCTCCAAGGCCAGAAATATGATTGCTTAAATCAACTATAATTCAGCTGCCCAATGCACATGGTTAACAATAAAATCCTCAGCTAATTTACCACCTACCATTTTTTTCTTCCTTGTCTTATTGCTTTCTGCTAAATTTAAAATCAGTTATACAAAACTACTTCTCTTGAGCTTCTCATTTAAACAGTTTTCATCTTGAGTATCTTGTCTCTTTCCATAGTTCTAGTGAAATTTTTGCTCACAATTTGCCATAAAGTTGAGCTTATGTTATACATCTAACAGAATAATTTCAAGCCCACTAGCTAAAATTTTGCAAAATGTAAAGAAACATTTCTGAAGTGGCAAATACCAGGCAGCATAACCAACCCCATATATATTATACCAGAACAAGCCAAATACATCACATTGTAATGTGACAGGATCTTTACTCCACACAGATAGCAACTGCAAAAACAACTTCTACAGCTTTCTGGTGAGCCTTAACAATAGTGCAGTTTAATTCAGGGAGGAAGTCACTTTCCCTGCATTTGCAGAACAAATGCAAAACAACCCCTGAAAAAGGAAGCTGACCCTTTCAAGCCCTCTCTCTAAAAAATTTTCCTTTCCTGGAAAAAGGATGGGAGTGGCTGCCTCTGCTCAGAGGCTCAATTTCAACGATTTGCCACTAAAATTTATTTTCAATATTATTCTAGCAGTTTAAAGGAAGCAAAGAGTGAGGCAAGATAATGAGTATTGAGTGTATGCTTTCCATAAACAGAGAAGAAATTAAAAAACCACAACAACAGAACCAAACAGTGCAAATATTCCAGCACATTCTTTTGGTTTCCCTTATATGGGTTGAGAAGAAACTGATGGGGGAAAGATAAGCACCAAAAATTCTGAAGGGATGAAACTGAGGGCATCTCCACAGTCCATTCAGCATGAAGAGATTATCTCTTGCAAAGGCAACAAAAAAGTCCACAATCAGGACCATCTCTGCTTTCAACCCCCTTGTTTTAGAATTTCAGAGCTAACAACACTGCTGCAAAAATAGAGAGTGTGAAGGAATATGCAAATAAGTTTGTATGTATAAAAATAAATAAGTAAATAATTTTTTGTTTCCTTTAATTAAAATAAATAAATAAATAGATGTGTGGGGGGAAGAATCACACAACTTCAACCTGAAAAGTGAACAAAATTATTACTAACTCTACTATTTACCTGGTTCCTTCTGGTCTTCAGCTTCCACAGATGAAGGTTTTTCTAGATCCTTGATATTAGGAGATGGAGGTTCAGTGCTTTGGTCAGGTTCTATCACTGCTCCTCTCCAACTGCAAATTGTAATAAAGGCTTAATTTGATAACACAAAGTTATCAAATAACAGAGACTTATCTCTACATTTTCTTTTTTCAGGATACTTTGTTAAAATAGGACATGGATTTTGTATCAAGGATCAAAATAACTATGTTGTCCACTTGGTAATTTTTCTGCTCAAAGAAAGTGATTTGCACCACAGGAATTTGACTGGATTTAGAAATGTGTCTTAGAGGCTCTTGGAGTTCCATTACATATTACAGTATCTGCATAATGGGATGATTAATATTTTTTCAGAAAGGAATAAGGATCCCTCACAGTTACATGCCCACTACTACATTCATGTCTACAGCTTCTGCCAGTTGAACTTGGGCATTGTACCCCTACCCAAGCACTGACACTGCTGTGATTTTCCAAGTCTGGCCCAGGACAAAGATGTTTGTGACAATATTATTTTACTGCTACTAGTACATTAATATTTAGTACAAAAAACAAATGGCAGGAATGTACAGACCTTGAACATTTTTCTGAGCATTATGAGTGTCTAAGTGCATTAGAAATACAGAGAGCCCTGGAGGGCTCCCAATCCTCTGCAGTTCTGTGATCTAAACAGTAAAACCAGAAAACCTGCACATTCACCAACATTAGATCAGCACAGCAATATCAACAGCTGTCAGCTCACACCTGAGAACAAATATATGCACAGAAAGATATCAACCTCAGAAAAGCCTTTAGGATTTTCACTCCAACACCCAATGGATCTTGGAGGACAGGGAGAGATCACTGCAACTTGCTGGAAACACTTCTACCTGATAACAGATTTCTCAGTTTTCTCTTCCTTATCAGCTTGGACCAACTCTTCTGTGACTCTGCTTGTATCATGTCGAGTCTTCAGCCACACATCCCTCCGTGGTGGCTTGATCTGCAGATTGGAAGGACCACGCCGAATATGAGGTGGTTTTGGTGGCTTCTGAGAAAATGAAGAAAAAAGAAAAATTGCTTCGTACGTTACCAGAGATGGTAAAGTCTCAAATCATAAATCAACCTTATTCCAGTGTTGAACATAATTTCAGGTAAATCTTATTTTGATAGTATATCAGCATGCAAGTTCTGCCCTGAATGGAAGGCACGCTGAGCACCTTGGATTTTTGTTTGTTTTAAACTTTTGGTTTTACTGCTACCAGACAGTAATTTAACACAAGTCTTTACAAAGCATTCCAAAGATATTTGATTCCATTTTACTAAGCACAGTAAATTTGTATTACAACTAGCAAAAAGCATGAAAAAAAAAATGGCAGCATTAGGGAATACCAAGAATTACTATGCAGACATAAACGTATATTTGTGTATGAAGTGGCAAAGATTTAATAATCTGTGCTCTGCTGAGATTTTTCAGGATCCCAGAAAAGCTATTCCAATTCCCTGTGACATGGACTGTGTCTTACATCTTATTTTCAGCCACACCTCTATTTAGGCTCCTCACAACAGCAATGTTGACATCCAGAGCACTTCAAGTCCAAACAAATTAATCATACCAGGAAAGTGAGGCTTCAATTAAGAGGTCACTGACATGAAGTGCCAACACACCTAGATATATCAGTGATTAAGAACTACTATACTAAACACCTTAATAATAATTTTTAAAAGCCAATAAATACTATACTGAAGCCCTTCCTGAGAAGGTTTAATTCCACCTAGAGCATTTATTGCAAGTTGTAACTCCTCTGTCCTCAGCATCTGCTGGAACCAAAGACTCCCTGCAGCTTTCACAAACCCTTTGGTAGATTTATAAGTCATTTCCTCTCATAGTACCTGTGGTGAAAGCTCTGGGTAGTCTCCAAGGTTGGCATCTGCTTTTTGGGGTGGTGGTAGAACGGCTGGATTTGCCAGCTTTAATCCGGGAATTTCTGGCTCTGTTTTCTGATCATCCAACTGTTTGCTTGTTAGACCTAGACAAACAAAATTGCTCAGCAGAAGGAATCAACAGTTTAGGCTCCAGCTAGAAATTGCTACTTTTGCTGCATTCCCATACTACATCTACCTCCAAAAAAAGTGTTTCTATTCAAAACTCTGATAAACACAGCCAATCTTTAGATACAAAGTGTCTTTTGGAATCAACACTCTTCCTAATACAGAAGGAGGTTTCTAAAAGGCACATGCTTTATTTTAGTTGCTATCATTTTAGCTTCTCAATCCAGGCAGTAAGATAATAGCAAAGGTAAATGTGCCTTCATACTGTAAAAAAACTTGGAATTTCTAATCTGATGGACAATCAAAACTATAACAGGATTATCTCATCCTACTGTTTAGGTTTGGGTTACCAGTATCTACATACAAACACAATTTAAAAAACACCCTCAGCCTCCAAATTTTAATAAACTAAACAAAAAAGTTGCTCTAGTCAAGATAAACAGTGAAAAGACATGACAAATATTTCTGATTAAGCAGAATCAAGTCATTAGATCATGTCACAGAAATTCATCCCACAACTGTGCTTTAACAGACACACCCGGTCACTTTCAGGAAAAAGGAAAACTTGTTATAAGAACCACAACAATTTCTTACATGCCAATAATTCTGAGCTACACAGAACACATACTTTTCCATGGCTCCTCCATGCTTGTGTAGGAAATTACTCCGCAGACTACCAAGAAAGCAAACAGGAAGATAATGACACTCCGCTGCAGTCGAGACAGCTGCTTCCATTTCTTTAGGAGAGAAAAAAAGTGAGAAGGAGAATATCTAGCAGGACATTAGAAGCCTACTCAGTCAAAAATAAACTCTTATTGGCTCATTCAGAGCGACGACCACAAATCCAAGCAGGTTTAATTTTACCCTCTGTTTCCAGCCGCAGACTTCCACTGCTTATTTTCTTTGATAATGCAGAAAACAGAAATCTAACACAGCACAGCAGGCTCAGGGAAACATCAGAGCCACTTGCTCCAAGAACCTCAGAGGCTGCCAAGTGCCAAACCATTTCCCACAGAGCATATATTGGCTTTCACCACAACCTTCACTGTGTGCATCTGCCCAGATGAATGAGGAAATAAGCCAAAAGCCCCTTTCCTCCCTTCTGGCTGGGGAGGTACTGCAAAACATACATGCAAAACAAGAAAGAAAAGAAAGTGGTAGAGAAACTAAAAATGTGACTGTAGCAAAGAAGAAAGGCTCAAAATAAAACTAAGCAGTAGTGCCTCTACCAAACATATATGAACAAGTCCTGCTAGCACAAATAAAGTCACCAACCCACAGCAGCATGAAAATGAAATACTCCAACAGAATGATGAACAAAATAAAACCATGATATTTTCAAGTTTAGTCCAAGTTATAAACGTGTTTTTAAAACTAAAGGACATATAGCTGAAAGTCAGACAGCAAATGTTACATTAGCCTGAGAGACAGGTTTCCTCATTTATAGAGCAGCTGGAATTAAACATTAACTGTTAGATTACCATTTTGGTAGTTTTCCAACAGTCC
This sequence comes from Phaethornis superciliosus, assembly GCA_023637945.1. Classification (NCBI taxonomy): domain Eukaryota; kingdom Metazoa; phylum Chordata; class Aves; order Apodiformes; family Trochilidae; genus Phaethornis; species Phaethornis superciliosus. The sequence continues at coordinate 2,295,689 of JAJQWJ010000022.1, read as the reverse complement.
AATCAAAATTCACCAGAGCAGCAGTCTGCTGCTCATTACTGGTTTTGCTGTACAGGAAGGATACTTCAGTGCCAATGCTGCACTTGGGAACTGCCTGAAGTTCCCTACAAACCACTCTGTCCCCCACAGCACTTCCCATAGTCCTCATCCCCTTTACAACCAGGGGCTGCAAATGTTTCAGAGCAGAAGTGCCAGTGTGTTCACTGGGAGCCCCACAGCACATGCTTCAGGGTGTCCTCCTGCAGTGTTGACAGTGCAGTAACCCTGCACACCACAGAATGTTCATCCCACTCCTTCATTTTCAACCCTACCTGCACAGCCAACCCTACTGTCCTCTCCCAGCTGCAGAAGGATGCTGGAAACCCAGCAGCCCTGTTTGCTTGGGATAGGATGGGAGAATGGGCATTGCATGTAGTGTCTCAGGATGGGTAAGAATGAAGCACAAGAATACACAAGGGCATTCATCACCATCTCATTTTTTTTTTTTTATGACAAAAAGTAAGGTTGGAAGGAAGGGTGAAACATCTCATGGCCTACCCCCACATTTTCCTAGCGGTTAATAAGAGACAAGATGCCATACTGTGTCCCTAAACAAGTTCTTCATACATCTGACCACCTCTGTGGGCAGCTATACCTCATCTCCTCACTGCAACAAGGATTATTTTGCCCTTTTGACTCACTTTCCCTCCCTGGCCTTCCAGCCCAGGACTTCTACCCCCAGCAGAGCAGCTGCCCACTCCCTCCCCCCAAGCAGGCAGGGAGGTTACTGCCACACAGCTCTGTCAGAGACCCCCTCTGCTTACACCCACCGTTCCCACAGAAAGCAGAGCTATTCCCTTTACTTTCCTAGGACAGAGGACAGGGATCCCCCGTCAAGCCCTATAATAGAGGACAAATACATTTAGACCCAGTCTGACATTGTTCTAGCCCTGCCCAGACAGTGCAGTGCTGCCCCCCCCAAATACGAGCAGAGTGCAGGGATCCTCTCAAAACACACACCGTATCCCCTGCCCCGACTTTGTTCACAAAAAGTAACATTAGTGACACACTGCTCTCCTCAAAGCCCCACACAGAGGGCATCCCCACCGCCAGGAACCCGCAGCTCCAGACCCCTCCCCAGCTCGGAGCGGAGGCTCCGAACCAGGACTCCCAACCCCGAGTTCAGCGGCACCTGAGCCCGCAGCACCCCAACAGAGCCCCGCACCCCAACAGGGCACCCCATGGCCAAGTGTCTCTGCACCCAGCCCCGGGGGACCCGCAGCAGCTCCATGCCGGGTCCCTCCCCTCAGCCCCGAGCCCCCCGCTCTCCGGAGCCTCTCCCGGCCCCGAGCCGGCCCCTCACCCGCCAGCAGGAACGGCGCCTCCAGGCCTTGCTGTTGTTGTAGCCGCCGCCACCCCCCACCGCCTCCTCCGGGCTGAGGGTGACGGAGATGAAATCCCGTCGCGGCGGCGAGGCGGCGGCAGCAGCTGAGTACATGGCGGCACCTCAGGAGCCGCGTCCCTCCCGCCGCCCGTCCCGCCCGCCGCCCGCCATCACCCCGCACCGCCCGGCGCTGAGCCGCCGCTTCCGGCTGCCGGTCCTGCCCCGGAGGACTTCCGGGTCTCCATGGCGGTCTTAGCAACGGCGGCGGCGGCAAAAGGGGCGTGGGGGGGATCGGCGGCCCTCGGAACGGAGAGCGGGAGTGCTCGTCACGGCGGGCAAAGAGGCGGCAGCCATCCCCACCCGCCTCCCGGTGCAGAGACCCGGGGTCTGCAAGGGGTTTGCTGCACCGGGTTCCTGCACCAGCATCTCCTTCAGGCAGGGGATGGCGGTGGTGGGGACAGAATTCCAGACCCTGCCCAGGCGAGGCCTTCAGCCGCCCGGTGGGAAATGAGATGGAGGGAAGAGGCTGGGAGCCCCTGGGTTCTCCTGCGTGTTCGGAGGTTGCAATGGAAGCGGCCCCGCTCTGGCACCGGGGGTGAACTCGGTTATCAACCCCAACGTTCTGTGATACGGACTGGTTACAGAAAAACTGGCGAGAAAGAAAGAGAAACTGAAATGTGCCTGTGGGAGGGCATCAAGAAAAACAACTCCAGGGCTCTGGGCAGAAGGATCTCCCTCAGGTGGGGACAGCACCAGGGGACATTGTCCCCCGAGGAGAGGAGACAGCACAGACACCACTGCTCCTCCAGCCTGCCGGCATGGAAACCCCCAAACAACTGCCAGCAGAGGAGAGAGAAGAGCTTCTAATGTCATTAGCACCTGGGAGCGAGACAAGAAGGGAAGAGGAGCCTGAGGAGAACTGGAATTTGGGAGGGGATGTGCCAGAGTGGGTGAAAAGCAGTTCCAGCAGTTGTGTAAACAAAGCAAGATCCAGCACTGAATTTGGTACTCGGCAGGATCTATTTTTCCCACCCAATTCCTTCCCTCACCTGCTTTCCCATCTAGCCCCAGCCCTGGTTGCTCCCTGTGCAAAGAGTTCCCTGCACTTGCACTGGGGAGGGACAGTGACAGTGCCAGTGGGCACAGGGGAAAGAGCCAAGCACTGCTTAGTGATGTACACAACAGGGCTGTGGCTTTGTCATAACCATTACTTCTAGAGCAGGCTCATGGTCCAACCAGAAAAATAGAGTGTTGAAGCAGCTGCTCTAATAGCTGGTCCTGAATTTACCTTCAGCTGTGCTTAACGACCCAACATGCATCATATGAGGCTCCAACTTTGGAATTCACTTCACACCAGATTCCCAGATAAAACTGAAAATTGGGTGTTTTCCTGAGCACTTTGTAATAATAAAAAAAGCAGTTTTGGTAGAGATGAATACTCCATGTAAGTAAGCAGAGGAACAATTTAACAGAAGTCTGAGGCATGCATTAATTTTTATTATTATCCTATCACAGAAAACCACTGATTCATGTAGCTCCAAAACCCACTGGAAACCTCAGCAGTCTTCACATGGGTGCCAAATGAGAATCATGGGGGGAAGGAAGATTATCTGCTTCTAACCTTTGCTTGGCTCAGCACTAAACCCCTAAAAGAGAGGACAATCTGTCATTTGTAAAAAATTACTGACTTCCCCTGCTGATTGTTCTATAAATAGAGCTCAGCTTGAGCAGTGCTGGCCAGTGGAATCCAAGCAAAAGCTGCATTACAGCAAGTGCTCATTACCTACACAACAGCTGTGAAAGCTTGACTCAGATCTGGATCAGTCAAATCTTCTTAAAATAAAAGACAAACACACACCACCCACAATTAAACTCCCTCCCCTCAGTACACTGGAAAAAAAAACAAAACCAAAACCAACACCCTCAAACAAGATTGCAGGCAAGAACAGTTGTGATGGAAGCCTTGTGATGGAAAAAACACATCCCACAACATCAACCCCCTTGAGGAACAACCCTCTGCATAGTTCCACATCCCCTTGCACATCTGATGCCTGGGCAACACCCATCTCATCAGTGACATTGTCTCAGTGTCCTGCAGCTTTGGTGACAACACGACATGTAGGGACAATGACAACAGGTATATTTTACTGAAGAACAAGGAACACAGACAGACAAAGAAATGACAGTAACACCTTTATTATAGAAATGCTTAGGTGTCCATAAGTTTCTGAAGTACTGCAATACATCCCTTTGTTTCAGGTCCTTTTTTCATTTTTTAACACATTAAAATTATTTTGTTACACAGAGGACTTTGGTGTCCAACAGAGATGTTGGGTTTTTAAGTTCTCTCAAAATTCTATGTTCCATTTTTAAATGTGAGGAGTCATAGAAAAAAACAGACAAGGCAGTCAGCATTCTAATTCAGAGTCTCCTTGAAAACAACCTCTAAAAGCCACATCAGGAGCTCAGTGCACACATGATTAAAGCACATAGGAACTGAAGTTTCTAAAGATCACTTTAAAAAGAGCAAAAGAAATATCCTTTCTTTATAGCCCAGTGCAGTTTAAAAGAAGTGTGTGCCTGAATTGACAAGGAAAACTCAGATACAAGTTTGTTCTCAGATATAAAACTTGACTCACAGGAATAGAATAGCCCACAGAAACACTGGGGAAAAAAGCATTACAGAATTGAGTGTGAAGGACAAATGCTTAACTTATACTAAAGATGGGAAGTGCTGACTGCACATGCAAACTGAGGTAATCAGAACTGTAATTAGTTGGTTTGCATGTGCAAAAGGCTCATTACTCGTGTGCGTGCAAATACACTTTATACCTGAAAACCCTGCCACTGGAATTTTGATGCTTTTTTTGGGAAAACACAAGCCTACTAACAAGCTGCATTTATTCTCAAAGTCATTTTTATATTTCCCCAACATTCTGAACACAGCCTCATGTCAGGAAATACAGGAAGCCACATGAGTTGTTTAAAAGATTTATGCTTAATAAAATAGCATCAGCAATAACATTCCAAATAAGGCATCTTCCTCACCACTTCCCTTAACTTTCTTCCCTAACAAACTTCCCTGATTTAGGGAGAAGTATGGAGTGATCCTGAAGGAAAGGCTGCCCAGCAGCATACCTGGAGCACCCTCCCCAGGAGTGAAATGGCTTTGGTGTGTTCAGCCCAGGCTGGGCAGTGTCCTAAGGCTGAAAAGGAACAGCCATCTATGGATCATGGCCACCTTGCCATCCCTCAGACAGGGCTGAGTTCACATGGTACACTCATTCTGGCAATGTGTCCTTAATTATCTGACACTTAAGATTAGTAATATACTCCAAAGGAGGGCATCTAAAAAATTGTAAGTGAAAGAGGGTTGGAAAACTGTGTGGCCAGAAATTGTGTTTTCCTGTGTATACTGCTTATGCTGGGTTTAAGACTTTTTTTTGTTTGGTTTGGTTAAGCATTAAATTCCACCATCATGATTGGCTCCTCTTATTGCTTTTCAGTACTTTAAGAGTCCCCTTTGAGGGTTATGGTATACATTAAACAGAAAAATTAAAAGTAAAATAAATGTTTGTTACAGACAGGAAGAGCAGAGAGCTGTTATGAAAAAAATTATCATCTTTAATTAAAAAATCCCCACGTCATTACAACTCTAAAAAGCAATCAAGTCTAATCTAAGTCTGCATATTTACTTATGTTTTCTTGGAATGTCACGACAAAGCCTGAATAAACAAAATAGTCTGTTCTGCTTTGGAGACCAAAGCTCTAAGTGATGCATGTAAACAGCAGCATCCCTACCTACAGAGGACTCCTCTGTTTGATCTGGTTAGAGAATGCAAATGTTGAACTGAATCCTTGATCAGTGCAGGATTAGGGAAAAGACAGATCTCTGGAAAGGCCCCAGTACACAAAGTCATTCCATAGTTTCATGGTGGGGCCTGAAACTGATTCTTCAGCCCTGCACACAATTTAAAAACAGAAACAAACAAAACCCCAACCCCACCCACACAAAGATACCTAACAAGGCACTTAAGAGATTTAATCTTCATGAATGCAAAGCTGATTTTTTTAGGCCCTGACTGCCTCTTTTACATATTCATATGCAAAGCAAATACGAAATATAAAATCTCTTTGGCACCCAGAAGATATTAATCTTAATTCACATCCAAGTCTACAAACCAGACTGAGGTAAGAGGCAGAGCCTTCCAAGTTACCAAATAGAACTGGTGAGCATGTCCATGTGTGTAAACACAACTGCTGCAAGGATTTGGTGTTGATTAAAAACTGCAAAGCAATTTTTTTTTTATAATGAACTTCGTATCTGACATTTTAGCAATGACAGTTTTGATAATGAATCTGACAGATATCTGATTTGAGAGGCAAAGTCCTTCCTCCTCTTCAAGAATTTCCTATCACATCTGCTTTGTTTTCATCGAGTACAAAGGGAGAAAGGAAGTCTTTGTTCTTCATGTACTCCTCCAGACCCTGGGAATGTGTTAAAACAGCACTGTTAGGTTGGAAATGCATCCGACTGGTTACCTGCACTGTTTCTGTAAAGTCTGCATTATGTCCCCAAGGAACAACTGACTGCCCCAAATTAAAAGGTCACATAGCAACTATTTCTCTAGTGACACAGGTAGAAATCACTTCAGCCCCAAGCCTGAGGTTCAGGAGGGAGAAGCACTGATGAACCAGAGAACAACAGATCTCAGAAACAAGCTTCCTGGGGAGGGGCAGGCATGGGAAGGTGTGGCCTCAACTCACATCAGAATAATCCCAGCAAAGAAAAGTCAGCTTAAATTGCCTTGTTTTCATTTGGCTCTTAGGATGCATCAGCTGTGATGAGTTCACTACCTGCATGTAGTGAAGATGGAAAGTTTTATGACCACCTCTCCCTGCAGCACCAACAGACCCTCCTGCAGTCCTCTGTTTCTTACCCTGTCTGACTAAAAGACAGGGAAGCTTCTCTTCTTGCTACTAAATGGAAGCAGCTTTCCCAGGACCAACTATTTTCAAAGGGCCCAGCCTGAGCAATCTGTTCTCAGATGCAGTTCCTCTAAAGCCAATGCACATATCACACTTCTGACTCAGTATTTACTCACAGTGGGAGACAGGAACAAATTAGCATACAACTGAATACAGTGACCCCCAGGGATTTTGTAATTTGAGTATTCAGCACTTTTCATTGAGAAGATCTTAAAGGACTTGTAAGATTTAATGAAACTGCAGTCTCACTGCAAATCTCATTTTACAGATAGCTAAAACTGAGAGTGAACAGAGTGCTGAAGAGTGAACAAAGAATGTAAGGCAGAGCCCAAATCCTAGTTTCTCTTGATCTTACCATTTCTCAGCAAGCTCAGGCTAGAGAAATCCTCTGTGTTTGGAAGGAAATCAGAGGCAAACCTGCACGCTCTTAAGAATTCCTTCACAGATAGTTATTCTCACCTCACCAAAGTAAGACACTAATGGAGAAATCTCACACACAGCTGGAGGATCTTCAGTTCCTGAGAGACTAGAGGAGAGAACACAGGATTAACCTCTTGCTATCTTTGCAAAAACACAGCACCTTCTTTGCAAGACCATCAAGAACAGAACATCCAGAAGGGTAAGACATTTGTTACATTCAGATGCACCCAACACTATTCGAATGTAAAGCATGAATACAAAAGGGAATTAGCAGGTCCCAATTATTTCCATCAAAACAAGAACATTGCTTTTATAAAGGTACTTTTCAAGTAAACTGAACAGGGCTTATTAAACTATGAGTTAATGAAATAATAGTCCCATGTAGTAAAAACAGGTTTCTATTCAGTGTGATGCTGGAAGTACCTGAACTAGTAACTGCTGTAACAGCTGATCCTTCAGCCCACCTGAGAATCCTGATGGCCTTTAAGCACTGGGCCACCAGAATAGTGGTAAGGACTACAAATTAAAATTCCTTGAGCTGGCTGAACCCAGATTGATGGATAAAGGTTGTCCTTGCCTAACAAGCTCCTGCAGGAGGAATCAGCTCTTGACCCCAAGGGCAGGACTCTCTGCCAGAAATAAAGCCCCAGAGCACTGTGCCCTGCTGTCCAGAGCATCCACAACCACTGATGGAGCAGATTTGTAACAGCCATTGCTCAGAAAAGATCAGCTGAAACAAAATCCCACAGAATCACCCTGTGATCAGACTAACATTGAGTTTTGCAGAGCACAGAAAGTGCATCAGCCAGTTGGCATGGTGTGGCAGAGAAGCTGCAGAGGTCACAGAGGTTCATACCTGAGTTTCTCTGGTATCCTGCAACCATTTTCATCCAGAAATCTGGCCCCAGACTTGAGTGCCCAGCGGTAATGCTGGGCCAGGAGGGCTTGCCGAGCAGTGGTAGGAGTGTCTCTGTCAGCTGTGTCTGCATTTTTTAGTGGCGAGAACTCTTCTTCTCTCAAAACTTCAAATGCCACAAAATTCCTACCAATAAGGGGGAGAAAATTAAAAACCAAACTAACCATCAGCTCCACTGATGGAACGACAGCTTTTGTGGGGAAAGGCTCACATGTTTTTCAGAAAGCAGCAATGTATGCAGCCTGGGGCAGTCAGGCTAAAGGAAGTCCAACTCTTGTCTGAAGAACAAAGAAGTACCCAGGGTTGTATGATGGAAACACACAAGAATCCTTGTCTCTCTTCAAACACAACAGCACCCTCACAACCCTCTAGAGCTGTGCACAGGTGAGAGGAAAAGCAAGAGTTGTACAGAGAATCCACAGAAACCTGTCAAGGCACTGGGATGGACAGAAAGGCTCAGTTCAGAATACAGCAGGATGGAAAAGGCAGCAATGCCCAAAGCTCAGACACAGTGCCAGCTTCAAGGCTCAGAGCATTGTACCCTGCCCCAAGAAACAGCCCCTCTGCTTGGGAGTCTGTAGGCAAGGATCAAGCAGACACCAGCTCCCAGGGATGAACAAGCAATACGGGAGGCTTCACAGCTGAATGTTAAGTACAGCTGTTTACCAGAAATGGGAATGCAAATTAAAAATAAATCCGACAGCAGCATCTGTGTGTTTCTGCATTTCCTGTGTGAAGAGCAGCTGCAAAGCTGATTTTGCACTATTATTAAAAAAGCACAAGGAATCACTGCTTGCAAATGAGTCCTTTCCAAGCCCAGAACTCAGCACTGTTTCAATCACAGTGGTTTTGCCTTTGGTATAATACTTTACTGAGCATATGCCATGAAACAGTGAAGTATATAAACCTTGGTCTCTCTGACCTAAAATAAATCCTCAAAAAAGAAAAACACTTTCCCCCAAGATAATTCAGTTTTCCTCAGGCCTCTTTTTGCCATCTACTTAACCCAAAACCAGAATCTTTATTGCTGAATTCAGGACCTTAGAAAATAGGTGTTATAAGAACACTTGTGCTAAATTCCTAAATTATTAAAATTCCACATTCCCTAAAAACAAAGTACCCCTGACTGCTAACACTATGTCACTTCACTCTCAGCTATGTTTTAGAGCTTGGCCAGTCAACACTGATAGTTCCCACAGCAACAGTAACTTGTCTCCAGAGTGCTCAAGCAGCTTCTTTAATGAGCACAAATGAGCCCTGCATAACACACACCAAAAATGCAGCAAGAGCTGCAGTTGCCATGGAAGCCACGACTCTGAAAGACCCAATTTTTGCAAGTCTGAATACTCCAACTTGGGCTTGTATTAAATGGTGGCTTTGCACTTGATTTCCATTTTTCTCCTTTCTTTTACAGGTTCTGCAGTTCTGCAGGTTGGTGCAGCTAACACATTCCAGGTGGAATGAACAGTTCTGGGAGCATGATCAGAGGAAGCCTGGCTGCTGCCAAGCATCCTGTGATCACACCTTGCAGAACCTGCAGCATTATTGTTGTGTTGGAGCTTGGTGTAGATCCAACAGCCTTTCTACCAAGCCACCCACAAGCCACACACTTCCTGGCAAGGTCTGTTACAACCTAGAGTCATTCAAACGTTCAAAAGGGGAGGAAAAAAATCAAATCATGTCTGCCACTAACTTAGAGAACTGGAACACATCAAACACAAACTTCTCCAGCTTTATCCCGTTTGGTTTTAGCGGTTTTACCAGATTTCCCTCCTCGTCGATGTAGGGCACCTTTTTTATGGCTACGTGATGCCTCAGCTGCGGCTCATATTTCCTGCAAAAGGAGAAGAAAAGTTGGTTTACTTAATGCTCACTTAAAAAAAAGTGGTATACTTCTGGGAAGCAGCTGGCTTATTACTGCTCAACATCACCTCTCAACTGTTGCTCTCTCCAAAGTGACCCAAGTCACATCCAAAACTTTGATACAACTTGGATCCATCTTGACTCAAGTCACATCCAAGAAATACTTTTGTGAGTATTTCTTAAGTGAGCAGAGCAGCCTGGTCAGTGGCACTCCCTGTACCAGTGGGACATGACATGGCAAATAAGGAGAGGGAGGACGTAGTGGCCTGCTGAAATTGCAGGCAGAGTTAAAGATAACACAAATCTGACCAGGAGGGTGATGGAGCACAGCAGATCCCTCACACAAAAGTAGGTCAAGCCCTTCAAGAGGTCGTATGGCTGCTCCATGACTGCCCAGAATCATATCCCCACCTCCCAACACCAAGGTGCAGAGTCCTTCTCCAGCTTCACCCTCTCCTCCAGTCTCTGTTGTACCAAGAGATGGCATCAGTGACATCCCCATTTACAGTCCTCCCTCTGGAACTGCACCACTGACCACACTGCAGCCCACAAGCAAAGTCAGGCACTGGTATAACTCAGTCAATTTAGCTACAGCAAAGCATGAGACCTTTTCAATGGGTTTGGTCAGAAAGGTGCCCTGAGCTGTCAGAAAGGGACACTGCTGTTTTGAACTATTTGGAGGAGAGAGGAGGTAAAGAGCAGAGCAGGAGGTACCCTTAAATGGTGCTACAGAGTATGAAACTGAAACACCCACTCTTGGAGGCATTTCTGGGCTGCCTGGCAGGTCTGCTGGGACTTACTGGGCCACCATCTCCAGGAACTCAACTGTGAAGAAATGGTTGCAGATATTGCCAGTGCTGTACAGCAGTCCCCCGTCAGGGCTTCGCTGCTGCGCGGTCTCCAGGCTGATCTCACTGTACTCCACCACCTGGTAGAGCCCATCCACACAGCACACCACCCCAACTGGCTCCGTGGGATAGGCCTTCTCCACCACCTGTAGCCACAGGACAAAGGGCTATGACTAGGAGGAAGAAAAACCCAGCACTATTCCAATTTCCAGGCACAAACCATCCTACAGGACCGCTGCACATGGATCCCCCCAGCACCACGGGAGCACAAGCAGGAAAGTGTCAACTGCATGGAGGAGCCTAGAGGCAAATTTTGCCCAACGAGTGGGCCCAAAACCCAGTACTCAACCACTTAATTGTACAGTTGCTCAAAAGACAAACCAGTTAAAAGAAATCAGCATATTGTGGGGCACTTCTCTTATCAAGGGACATGGCAGTAAACAGAAAATGTTTGCAGATATTAACCTCCAGCTCCCTATTTGCATGAACAGTGTTACTGATTAAATCAATACAAATGCCTCCTCAGGCACCTGCTACTTCAAGGTGACAAACCCAGGCTGGTTTGTCTGTCCCCATCTCCCATAGTGGGGCATAAGGAATGTCTCTATTAGACTTCCAGGTGCTATTATAAAACACAGCCCACCCCAATACAGCTTCTAGATAGCCCACGTGCCTTTGTAGAAAGGGCAGGGCAGAAAGAGGAAGCAGTTGCAGTCCATGGCTTCCTGTGCACTTACAGTCCTGCACAAAGTGAAGTTTATTTTCCACAGGACTTTAGGAAGAGGGGAGGCCACCCACAGGTAGGGACCCCAAGTGCAAAGCAGGAAGCAAGCAATTCCTCTGAACCTCCTCAGAGCAAGCAGCTGGCACACAGAGCTCTGAACACCCTGCTTCACCTAAGCTCACCCAGCCAGCAGCTTCCATGGCCAGCTAGACCTTAACTCCCAGTGAGAAAATGGCCCAGCATTAGCACTGCCTCACCTTTGCACCACAATCTGCCCCTCTGGAAACACAGAAACCTATGAAGACTGGATCTGCCATTTTCACAAGGATGTTGTCCACACAGTATACATGGACATACTGGATTCCGCGCCACTTCATGTCATCCAAGATCTTATTATCCACCAGAGCTCGGTATAAGCCACCATTGCCATCTATACCCAAGAGAAAAGAGAAAGCCCTAATTAATTAGTTACCCCGAGGGTTTTTGCAAAAGCTGAAAGTCCTGAACAAACTTCTTAACAGCACAGCAGGGAATGCTTTCTAGCCAAGAGTCTGCACTACCAGATTTTATTTCCAGTTCTTGCCAGCCAATTCAGGCAAGCCTGTTCCCCTCCACACCCCAGGTCCCTCACAGAGAAGAGCTATAGGATGGTATGAAGCCATGCAAGATCCAAGCCTTGCAAGATCCTCAGAGTGAAAACACCCCAGAGGGTGGAAAAAGCCTGTTACATCTCTTCCAGTGCGGAGCAAAAGCATATTTAAAACTCAGCCTGGAGAAAAAGACTAAAATAAACCTTACTCTTTGTTCACATCCCCACCACAACTTCCCAATACCCAAGACCTGAACTGCAGCTGCACAAAAGGCACCTGATCGTTTGTTCATCACAGATCACCCTTTCACAGTTTCTCTTTTGACACCCCTGTCAGTGCACAAAAAACACCCTGCAGCCACAAAAATGCATGACTGCAACATGGCACTGACCAAACTGCCTTCACCAAGTCTCTTACCATACCCAGGCTAGGAGAACTTTACTAGGTGAGACACTGCAATCATTTGGTAGAGAGTTAATCTTCTTGCTGCTTTTTTATCCATTTCAGCTAACAGCTTTGACCTGGAGCCTGGCTTCTGACAGTAAGGCAGCATCCCAGGGATTTTGAGCACATCCTTGCCAATGTCTTCCTGACCTGCAGATGCACCCCTCCTTACTCTGTCAGTACTCCCAGCATTTGCTAAGAAGTATGCACTGTGGACCAATCTCCAGCAAGAACTAAACAGAGATTGCTACACTCTTGATTACCATCCCACACTGATCAGAAGCATTAACACTGACCTCCAGACACTGCTCCGTGTGCCAAAGCTGGCTGATGGCTGGTGATAATTACCAACATGTATTAATTACATTACTGTAAGAGTGAACAACAGAATACCTGGTGCCATAGCAATTTTCCCTCTCTCCTCCAAGATGGCCTTCCCATCAAAGGTGACAGCAGGCAGCATCCTCTGTTCAAACATGACCACGTTGGATCTGTCCAGGTTGAAGTAGTCATGTTGTACAAAGAACTCCTCTGTTGGCCCCAGAGTGAACTCACTTGTCATGATGTACCTGGGTAGGAATGGGTGCTGAGCAGCCAGTAAGGAAAGCATAAGCAAATGACAAAACTACAAATGGAATATAAAAGGGAGGAAAATCAAGAGTGTTAAATGAAACACTATAGAATCCTGCACTGTGCCATCAAGCAGGAGAGCTTCCTTCCAGAACTCATCCAAAAGGAAGGAAGGATAGAAGATAATGCAGGCAAGACTGCAATGCCAAGAGCCCTGCACACTAGGTCTATGGATCCAAGTCACCTACCAGGGGATGGTACATTTGCAGAGGTGTCTCTGGCCAGCAAGCTGCTCCACTTTGCGGATTCTTTCGGCTTGGATCTGATACAAGGTCTTGCCACTGGGCAGCCCCACACTGTACATGCCCTTGGGGTAGCTCACTCCCAGGCGAGTTCCTTGTCCTCCAGCCAGGAGCAGCACTGCCACCTTGTTCTGTGAGATCTGGTGCAAGCCTAAACATGAGAAAGAAGCCCAAGGGAACCCTCTGAACTCCTGCAAGCACTGCTGGCAGTGTGTGAGGCCGGGCCACCCCACAGCATTTGCTTTCTATTCCCTGCTACAGATGGCAGCACAAGGCCAGATACACCAGCTCCCCACTGGCCAGGCAGGGCAGAAGATGAAGGACCCAGTTTGGTTAAAACCATTAATTTAACTGCATGGCCCTGACCCAGACCCGTTCACTGGTTCCCATCTTCCTCACACCACCTGCAAGAGGCAGTGACCACCATCTGAGCCAAATGCCACATCTGGGCTCCACCATGGTACCAGTTGGTCACAGTCACCCTCCTCTGCCAGGCTGGAGATGTGAGCACAGCTGGTGGAAACCCTGGCTGGACCAAGCACACGTGGCCCCTTGGGTCACCAGAATTTTCTTCTTCTCCCTCCATCACCACTCAGCCCTGTCAGCAGAATCTGACACAGCAGAAAAGCCCTTCTGTCCTGTGACCCTGCCACTTCTATCTTTGCTTTTGTTTGGAAATTTTTACTCCCCTGCCCACACAGCCCCACCTCTTTGGCAGCAGGTTTAGGTCAAGGCTGTGCAGACGTGACAATTTAGGCAAGAGTCTCTCCGACCACAGCTGGTTTTTTCTGGCTTCCTCTTTTTCATCATGATTATTTTTTCACAGTGCTGTTCTTTTATAAAAAAGGGAGACATATCAGAACTTGTGTAATTAAATGGAACAGAACATACACCAAGAAAAAACACATGATGTCCATCTGGGACATGTGCTGTGAAGACAGTGTGGAATAATAGCTAGAATTGATCCAGACTGCATTTGTGCTCTTTAAGTAAAGGTAAAGCATTTGGAGATGGTGGAATGTGGCCAGTGTACCATGACTACCACAGATACAGCCCTGTCATGGGTACTCAGTGTGCTAACTCCAAGAGAGACTGCATGGCAGGTGGAGTGAAGACACTGAAGCTACGTTCTGTGGCAACAGTACTGACTAACCACATTTTTGATACCCTGGGCCAACAACCTGCCACCCTTTGACAAATGCTGTTCCTAGAGTGTACTTTTACTCATGATAATCTCATTTTAATATAAAAACCACACCTCCATCCCTACAGTTACCCACCTCCAAGGTGCAACCACCCCTCACGGAGGCTGTGCACTTAATTTTTTGTAGCCTATACCTTTAAACATGAAGTGAGGGAACTTTGCATCAATCACAATAAAGATATTCTTTATTAGAGTCACTCCATCTGTCAGGTAAAACAGTATAAAAATAGATAGTGGGGGGATGGATGTTAAGGGAGATACCATGGCAGGAAAGCATGCCCCTGACCTCTGGGACCAGTCAACAGGCTTTGCTTCTCTTCCCCTCTGCTTTGGGTAAGACTTGAACACCAGTGTATCCCATTTCCCTTTACCTCTGTAAAGTCTCTTTTATACTATTAATTTCTACATCTGTGGTTTCTGGACAGGTCCCTCCACCCCTTGCAGAAAATCTCTATAGAGTACTCACAGCCTAATTATTTTGCACATGCTTCTTTTTGCACACCTATCACCAGCAATCCAAAAGACCTTGTACACTGTTGCTTTAATAAATCACACTATCCACTAATCTTCTGGTAAGAAAACTAATTTAGTGTGACCAAATTCCACCACGTGTCCGTGGTAGTGTGATATCAGTACTGCATCTAGACTCTGGTTTTCTGGCCTACTAAAGGTGAATATCTGAGGTTCATCTGGATTGCAAGTGGGCTTATTTTCTGCCAAATTTCTTTACTCACTTCAACGCCACAGGGGAGCACAGCCCCCCGTATCCAGCCACCACCTTCCCCATCACCCCCACTCTTTATACATCCACAGGATAACCAGGGGAAGCCACCATCCTGCAAAAGACATGGATGCTGGGCTTTTCTGGGCTTTCTCTACACGACCCATCTGTTCCCAGATCCCATCTCCTCCCTGCACAGGGCTCCAGACCAGCCCCCACGACAGCCTGAAACCAGCCTGGCATCCTTAAGTGTTCTGGGAGATCACCCGCTGCAGGACCCTGCAATCCCTCTGCCCTCACCCTCCCCAGGGAATTCACCCGCACCTCCGAGGGACAGTGTGACCCCGGCCTTACCCCGTGTCCTGCCGACCACGCGCTGCCCCTCCTCAGACACTGTATTTAACAGCTGAGACTGAAAATTCCATGTTTCAGCCCCAAAATGCCTCTGTAGTCCCTGCCGGGCACCAGGCACCAGGCTGCCCGTGTTCAGCGACCGGCGGCACAGCCACAATCCCGCATCTCTCCCCGCTCACCCTCAGCTTCTCCGGCCTGACCCCAAACCCCTCCAAAATGCGGGGACACTGCACAGTCTGCCGGACCCCCAGGAGCCCCGCCGCAGGACCCGCTCCCTGCCAGCCCCGACTCCCGCTGCGGCCGAGGCTCTGCGGGAGCTGCGGAGCGTGCGGAGCAGCCTCTGGAGGAGATTCTGGAGGAGCCTCCCCAGCATCCCCGCGTCTCGCACCGGGAAAGGTCCAAGGCCCGGGCCGGACCCATCTACCCCGCGCTCTGCCGGCTGTAGGTCAGCCCCGGGTGGTTATCAGGGGAAGCGGGGCCGTGCTGGAGAACCCCGCGGGCGCCGAGACCGGCGAAACCTCGTGAGGGCGAGCAGGGAGAGGCCAGACGGGCCGAGCCCCAGACCCCCGCCCCGGTCCGGTCCGGCAGTGCCTGCTTCCCGCTCACCTTCCGCCTCCCAACGCTCCAGCATGGCGGGGTCGCTGCGGCGGGCGCTGCCCAGCAGCCTCTCGGGGAGCGGCTCCATCCGCCCGTCCAAACGCTGCGGCGGCTCCCGCTCCCGGGCCCCGGCGGCCGCCGCCAGCCGGCAGTGCTCGCCCAAACCCGGTGTCAGCGCCTCCAGCAGCGCCCCGCGTTCTGCCGGGCCCAGCTCGGGCCAGAAGTGCAGGAGGTGGCTCTGCCCGCACCGCTCCAACCGAGCCCGCACCTCCTCAGGAGGCCCCATGGCCCCGATACCGAACTCTGCCCGACGGCGGCAACGGGAGGGGCGGGGATGACCGAGAGGGACGGGGCTGGGAAAGGCGGAGCCGTGAGGGAAAGGAGTTGGATGTTGGCTGCTTGGGCTCGGGTGCACCTTCGACACTGATTCCCGCAGAGTTCTCCAGGAGAAATTGTGTGTCCATGGCTTGGACCCACGTACACTTCAGGGGGTGAAACACTGATCGCCCCCCGAGAGCTGTGGTGCAAGCCAGCTGGTGGCCGGTCAGCAGTGGTGATCCCCAGGGCTTCATACCGGGGGCAGTTGTATTTAATATCTTTATCAATTACACACATACACTGCCTCTTCCCAGCCTGCCCTGTGTGTGAGTGGGTGCAGGTCCTTCCACACATGGTGCCTGAATAACTGTCAACCCTATTCACCAGAAAAGGCTCTGTCAGATCCAGATGATAAATCCAGCCCTGCCCTTTTCTGCAGAACTTGTGCAGCCCCTGCTGCCTCTCCTTGAAGGAACCTCAAGATGTAGCCATGGGATCTTATAGCTATGGGATCTCATAGCAGTGGGATCTCAAAGCCATGGGTTCTCAGCTCTCAAAGAGCCACAGTGAATTCTGCTGTGGTTGGGGAGTGTGCTCCCACCCCTCAAATCCAGCCATCTGCCAGAACAGGTTGGTCCTGTTGCACAAACCTCCATGGCCTGGTTCTACCCATCACACTTGTGGGGGTTGAAATTTTCTTCTGCAAAGCAATAAAATCAGTGGCAGGTTGGAGCAGATATTTTTGTCAGGACAAACTGAGAAAGCAGGAAGGAGGTAACAGTTAGGCCAAATAAAACACAAATATGCAGGTGGAACAGGAAATTCAGCATGAAGAAGCTCCAGCACCCAGAAATGAGACAGACAGCAAACACTGCTCCACTCTGGTCAGATATTCTACCAGGAGAGAGGCAGAGCTCCGAACTTTTATCATCCTGCTTTAGGCTTCCATAGGTAAGTATCCACCAGTATGTTCCCTGGAGAAATAAAGTATTGCGGTAATTTCCTGAATAAGGTGAGAACCTGGGCAGTTCATGGCTGTGGCATGACTGCTACCACAAGCTGCTCTCAGCTGCTTTCATTGGCAGTAGGCATTTGTAGCAGGGCAGAGCAAACACTAGAATCTAATGGGATGCCTTACAGCATCTATCACCCTTCCATTTAAGCCCCAAACTAATTGCTAGATTAAAACCCATCTTGCTGCTGAACCCATCAGCTGGAGGGGTGGGGGGGGACACAGCATTGCCATTTCCTACCCACAGAAATTCTTGCTTTGTGGACCCAGGCACGTGGCAGAGTGAGGAAACAAATCCCCCACCTCCCTGGACAGCTTATTTTAGCTTCCCACTCGCTGCTCTTCTCCCAGCCCTCGTGACAGCCCCCAAGCCACCAGGCAGCCACCAGACTTCCTGATTGCCAGCCCTCTGAGGAAAGAAACAGTCTGGAGGAAAGAAAAGTAACTTTGTGAGAAACTTCTGACCTCCTCCAAAGCAAACAGAGCATATCCTTGAGAGGGTCCAGAAGCAGCAAGAGGAAAAATACGATGGCATCTCAGAGCTGGGAAGATCAAACAAGAAAGCCTTTCCCCATGGGAAGATGTGCTGCATCTCCCTGACCACAATCCCCTCACCATTTTTAGCCCCTGCCCAGAGGTTTCCTGGGGACAGATGTATTTCTGGGTTGACACTTTTGCTAAATCCCTGGAAATGGTTCCCTACACCTCCTCAGCTCTGGTCAGTGTCACGTAGGAAGGGATCCCAGGCTCCACCACCACCAGTGCTGTGCTGGGGTTTGGTGCAGCTCCTGCCACCTCTCCTCCCAATGATGTGTGGGACACAAGGGCCTGCCACCAACCTTCCAGGGGACATCAGATGTCCAATTCCCCCCCCCATAGAGGGCCACTGGCACACTGGGTGCCACCACACCAGAGCTGAGTGTGTCCCAGCAGACCAGCAGTGAGGGGGGGGGAGGATGGGCCAGGGGGCAGATGGTGTTTCACAGCAGCTTGGAGGAAAGAAAACTGAGTAACTACACTGTTTATATTTAAAACTCCAGAGATTGCTCCATCAATCAGAAGAGGGCTGACCCCAAGATTCAGTGTGAGAAAACAAAACAAAAAACAACCCCTGAGAAGACCTTTTCCAGGAATTTTCCAAAGCTCCCTAGCCTCATTCCCCCAACAATAGAGAGGACAAGGACATGGCTCTGTCTGATGGTGGCATCCTGAGGGCTCTTTTGTATGGCAGGTGCAGTCAGACCAGAGCTGCACTGGGCAGCTGGATCCCAGCTCTCTGGTACCAGAGCAGAAAGCTCCACATGGAGGGGCAAGAGTATTTCAGCTGAACCTCCAGACACAGTCAGTGCCAGGAATTATTTCTGGTATCTCTGCTTGCTTTCCTGGTGGGATAGACCGGCTAGGCAGGGAAATCAGACAAAAGACATTAAGATTGTTTTGACTTCTCCCTAATATTCCTGGCTGTTCCAGCAAGCCCAGTGATGTGGCAAGAACCCAAGGAAAACCTCATTTTCCTGCAGATTTAGCCTTTGCTGAGCAAAACAGCCTGGTGTGCTGATTGTATCAGAGCTGAGCAGTGTCACATGCACTTCCTTGTTTCTGGAGCAAGCAGGGAAGGGATGATACACCAGTTCCTTCTCTCTGTATCCCACACAGGTGTTAACCTGTTCAGTCAAACATGGATAAGCCAAGCAGAGTTCTCAAAACAGGTAGGACAGGTCCAGGAAACTTATGAAAATAAAAGCTTAGAGGAAAGCAGGCTGGGAACAGCCAGATCATAGCACAGAGGAGAGAAACCAGAGCAGTCCCTTGACAGAGAAAAGCCGAGTGAGGGTCCCCAGAGGTTGTGGAAGGTGTCAGTGGATTAGAATATCCTTGCTTTCTGCAAGGATATGGTGTTTCTAAGGTGCAAAAAGCATAGAACAATTTTGGCTGGATCATCAGATCCAACTGTTTCCCCGGCACTGCCAAGGCTCCCACTGACCCATGTCCCACAATACTACGTCTCCATGGTTTTGAAATTCCTCCAGGGATGAGGACTCCAATCCTGCCCTGGGCATCCTGGGCCAGGGCCTGACAACCCTTTCCAAGAAGGAATTGTTCACAATCTCCAACCTAAACCTCCCCTGGCACAATTTGAGGCCGTTCCTCTTGTCCCATTGTTTGTCCCTTGGGAGATGAAGCCCTTTGTGACCACTGGCAGAAACACCAATAGCTTTTGGGCCCCGGCAGTTGAGACCCCAAGTTCTGCCGGTACAGAAAGAGATTTGTAGCTGCGGGAGCAGCGGGTGAAGAGTTGCGGGGTAAGGAATGAGGATTCGTGGCGGGGCGGACAGGTCCCGGCCAGCGCGGGGTTGGGGGGGGAACACCGAGGAGTTACCGGGGGTGCAGGGACTTGGTTGTTGAAAGAACGGAGAAGGAGACACCTCCCTGAGGCCGTCCCGCACTCAACCGATGGGTTGCGGGGGTCTGGGGTCCGCAGAAGGGGCCGGGACTCAGCGCTGCCCCCAGCCCGGAGCGGGGCGGGCGCCGCGGGGAACTCAAACCGCCGTCCTGCCCCTCAGCCAATGAGCAGCGCCGCCGGCCGCGTCTAACCAATAGGAGCGCAGGAACTCCGGTGGCCAGCCAATGAGCGCACGGGGGCGGGAGCGGCCGGTAACGCTCCGGAGCAGTGGCCGGTGATGGCTCCCGAGCGCGGCGAGCGGGCAGTGCCCGCCGGTACCGAGGGTTTGCCCCGGGCCTTCCTGCAGAGCCTGCGGACACTTTTCGATATCCTGGATGACCGTCGGCGGGGTTACGTTCACCTGCGGGAGATCGAGTCCCGTTGGAGGGGAGCGGAAGCCCGGGAGCTGCCCGCCGGGGTCCTGGAGGGGCTGCGGCGAGCGGCCCCGGCCAGCGGGTACCTCACCTTCGAACGGTTCGTGCTGGGGCTCCGCGCTGCCCTGCCCGCCGCCGAACCCCAGACAGAGAGCGGCGGGCGGAGGAGCGCGGAGAAGCCGTCGGGTTGTGCCGAGGAGCGGCAGGGGAAGAGCGGTGAGCAGCGGGAAGCGGGGCAGGGCCAGTCCCGCAGCCGAGGTGAGCGGGGGGACCAGGGGAACGGGGGGGGACACACAGGTCCCCGGGGGCTGGCGGTGAAACGGGCGGGTCGGGACCGCAGGGTTCATAGAATCATAGAATTGTCTGGGTTGGAAGGGACCTCAGAGATCATCAGGTCCAACCCTTGATCCACTGCTGCAGTTCCCAGCCCATGGCACTGAGTGCCACATCCAGGCTCTTTTTAAATATCTCCAGGGACGGAGAATCCACCACTTCACTGGAAAGTCCATTCCAATGCCTGACCACCCTCTCCGTGAAGAAATTCTTTCTAATATTCAACCTAAACTTCCCCTGGCACAACTTAAAACCATGTCCTCTTGCTTGTTGAAAGTTGCCTGGGAAAAGAGCCCAACCCCCCCTGGCTCCAGCCTCCTTTCAGGGAGTTGTAGAGAGTGATGAGGTCTCCCCTGAGCCTCCTCTTCTCCAGGCTGAACACCCCCAGCTCCCTCAGCCTCTCCTCACAGGACTTGTGCTGGATCCCTTCACCAGCCTGGTTGCCCTCCTTTGGACCTGCTCCAGGACCTCAATCTCCTTCCTGAACTGAGGGGCCCAGAACTGGACCCAGGACTCGAGCTGTGGCCTCACCAGGGCTGAGTACAGGGTGTTTTGCTCCGGTGTTTTTGCCTCCCTGGGGCAGCAGCCGAGCCCTTCCCGCAGGCTGGGTGGGAAACTCCGGGGGAGTCGGTGCTGGTTTTACTGCAGGTTCAGGTGGGTTTTGTCCTTTTCCACTCAGGGCTTGTGCTTCCCCTCGGCTCCCTCTCCTCCGGGCTGCTCGGTAATAGCGGTGACAAGAAGAAATAAAGGCTTGACAGGAGCAGGAGTCTGTGGGTGACCTTCCTGCAGCCGGACAGTTCTGGGGAGTCGCTGGGTCCGGGGGTCTTCGAGAGCCGTCTGGTGGTGGTGGTGGGCTCCATGCCCTTGGGAAGGATCGGCTCATGATTTCATCCACCTTTAGGAGCAAAATAATTAGCAAAACCTGATCCAAGTTTTTGTTTGGATAATTCTGCAGCACTGTGTACAATAATCAATAATTAAATGGTAAAGCAGCATCCGGGAGATGTCCTTTGCTGTCCCCAGGTGCTGTCTGGGTAGCCAGGCTCTATCTGTAGGTCCTTGGGGACTCTGCCCCTTCCCTGGGACCTTGGCAGACCTGTGCCAGCTCTGTCAGGGTCCTCGCTGACCCTGGCAAGGGGGAGACTGTTCTACTGGCACCTTGATTTGTAACTAGTCAGGATAAGAAAACCAGGCTCCTGGGTTTATCTTATGTAGGTAATAATTCCTTATCTAAATTTTTTTAGCACTTTGAGATCTGCAGACACAAAGATCTATGTGAGGAGCTGGTGTTTGTTATTGCAATACTTGAGCATGAGTACTTCCTTTACCCTGGGAAAGTTGTCTGGGCTGGTTTGCCTTCCCTTCCTACTCTCTCCCTCCCTGTCCTTTCTGCTGGGTGGAGAAGAAACTTTAACTGTGTTAGAGGTTCTCTGCTTTCCATTTTGCCTCCAGACTAATGACTGGAGCTTCATCTATGAAAATATTCTTAAGTGAGCTGTCATCAAGAATGTAAATCTGGAAAAACCTGAAAAAAATCCTGCTGGGTAAATAAACAGCAAATTTAAAATTCTGCCCTGGAAAAGGAGTGAGCAGATGACTACAGGAACTTTTCATTTAATGAGCATTTTTCCATTCCAGGCTGATGTTACAGTGGCATCCTGAGCCTGTGGGCAGGGTTACTGCCTCAGCCCTTGCCACCAGCTCTCCTCAGCCCAGGGCAGTGTTCTGCCAGCAGGCCTGAATTTCAGGTTGATTCAGCAGCTTAGAGAACTTTATAACTGCAAGTTACTTTATCTCTTTTAGCTCCAGGTCCCGCATAGCTGCTCAGTGCCCCTTCCCACCACAGAGGGCTTCCCAGGCTGTGGTTGAACTTGTCAATGTTCTCCTCAGCTGGCTGAGAGGGTGTGGGGCACTGCTGTGGCAGAACATGTCCCTTTGGTGCTGTGGAGGGATGTGCTGGGTGCTGAGAACTGCCTGTGACTCCAGGCAGCCCTGTGTCTCTTAAGGTTCATCTCTGGGCTTTGAAGATGCTTTGATTCTCCAGCTGCATGAGGCAGCTTTGGTGAGCACCCAACCAAGTGCAGTGAGATGGGGTATCTGTGCTCATCAACTGGAAAAAGTCTGAGCAAATTCTCTCCTTGTTTGTTTTGGAGGAAGGAGAGGCTCACAGAATGCCACCCGAGCTTTGCTTTCTGTACCAGGGAGTGTCTGCGTGCATGAGGTGTGATTTGGATGCAGATCATAACAACATGGCAGAGCTTGGGGCCAGGGGATTCTCCTGGTACATCCAGAGGTGCAGTAAACCAGTGGGCCAGTGATTCTGTCCCCTTTTCCCCTCTAACCATCCTCTAAGATGGATAGAAATGCTTCTGAAGAAGCTGTGTGCTGAGAGCAGGATGAGCTGCAAGAGAAACTGTCTTTTATTTTCTGTGCTACATGATTTGCTTCTCCATTTAAGGAGTGAAAACTGTTACTTTGGAGCTGATATTTTAAAAGGGTTTTCTTTAATGTGACTCCAGAATGCTTCCAGTGTCATAAAACAGCTTTATAATTGTAAGCTGAATCACATTAATTAAGGATAGACAAACCCAAGAGTAAGTAGTCCCTGCTGAAAGACTCCTCTGTATCAGAGAAATGCAGAAAAATGTTGTGTTCATGCTTGCAAGTGCAGCTGAACTTCAGGATGCTCTGACCTGATCCCACCAGTGCTGGTCAGGCAGCAGCACTTTCACAACACAAATCCAACTCTTCAATATCCCTCTCCATATTCATGGTACTTGGTCAAGGCCATTGTGTGCAGGTGTTTCCAGTGCAGCACTACATTACTGCCAGAACCAGGGGCAGACAATTGCACCAGCTCAGGTTAACCTGCCCCTTACTGCAACCCCAGCACAGCTTTGCTCTGCTGCAGATGAACTTCACTTCAGGGCCGTGGTGATTTGGCAGGGGGCTGTAACCAGTTGTCTGGAGAGGTTGTGGGGATCTGCTGGTTATGTCTATGAAATTTCCATCCTTAGAAGCTTTCAAAATTTGATAAGATCCCAACCAGCATTGTCTGTCTTCACAGTTAATTTTGCCTTGAGCAGGAGGCTGCACTACCTGATTTCCAAAGGACTCCTCTCCTCTAATTTTTCTCACCAGGATTTGGAGATATTTCAGCTTTTAACTAAAAGGAATGAGGGCAGCCCGAGCTATCTGCACATGCATCCTCTCTGCAGGGTCTTCTGGGGACTGGGCCAGGGGCTGGGGCAAGAAGGGGGGAATATCCCACTGGCTGCCAGGGCAGGAATGGGCAGGGTGCTGCCTGCACCTTGGGTGCCCCAGCACCATGGGTTGGGGACTGCTCCTGGCCAGGGACAGGGATCTGGGCTGGTGTGGGCATGGCTGCAGGGCTGTGTTTCTGGCACATTCCCTGGGGTTTGTGCTGACTCTGTACCTTCTCCATGGTACAGACAGTGCAAGCAAGAGGTGTCTGATCCAGCCTGAAACCCGCCAGTATGAACTTAATCCGCAAAACTAGGTTATGCATGGATCTGCACCAGTGTCGTGTGTTTGTAGTAGGTTGGTGCTTTGCAAGAAAGGATGTGGGGATTTTAATAACATTTTGGACAACCTACAGCCTGATTTACTCTATGCTTAGACCACAGGAGTGGGGGCTGAGGGGACATCTGCATGGCCAGGCCTATCACCGAGCAGGAGCTGCCTTCAGGGAGGAGTCAGGTCCCTTGCAGAGCTGATGCCAGCTGAGCAGGAGGTCCCATGAGGACAGGATGAGGGTAGGCAATATCACTAATGGTTTAATTGCCTGTGCTGGGACTAAACCAGCATTGCCTGGAAGCTACCTACAATTGCAGAAGATGAGCAGCAAAGTCTGTTGCCAGCCTGGCACAGCCAAGTAAGCCATTGCTGAAGCCTGCCCTGCCCATACAGAGTTGTCAGCAGATGTTTGGGCCACTGCCTTGCTCAGCTGCTCCCTGCCATGTCTGTCTGCAAGATCACCCTGCAGCTAATCCGACAGAATTATGGCTGTGGGCAGGTCTTTCTTGCAAGTGTCTGGTGACCTGATGCTTTCTTCTGATACAGGTGGTGACACTAAGGCTGCTGGGCAGTCCCAGGAAGATGGCAGCCATGTGTGGACTGGGGACACTCGGAGGCATCAGAGGGGACGTGCTGAACACAGGAGACACACCATCACCAACGGGGTGGACTTCAGCATGGTAAGAGGACAGCCCTGTCATAGACTCCAGAGAAGGGGCTGGTGGTCCCTGGAGGGAGGTGGGTTGCAGGGGTCCCTCACCACTGACATTGGTTCTGTTTGGGCTCTGGCTCCCCCCTGTGCTGTGTGAGCTGTGGAGTGTGAGGCAGATCCTGTTATTATGGATACAAAGCTCTGTTGATGTACATGGAGGTCCTGCCAGGTGCTTTCTGTCCCAAACTGTGCCAGACAGGGAGGATGTTGGGGTTCCCCTGCCTGTCCTTAGACTGGGACATCCCACAGAGCCAGTGCTTGATCGCACGACTGCATTCCCATGGGAGAAACTTGGGCAGGGAAAGACAGATGTATGGGTGTAGGAGCAGGGTCTTTGGACCTTTTAAACACTCCAACAAAGGTCAGGAACTGTGCTGGTGAGTGGTGGTCCTGGACTGTGTCCCTGCCAGATGTTCTCTGTAGCTCAGGGTTCAAGCATGCTGATCCTCCTGGCTCCCGAGAGACTTCTTGCCAGAAATGCAGAAAAATTAGCATTGAATTTAGCTGGGCAGCCCAGGATGGAGGGATCATCTGCTCTCTCTCCATCCCTGAGTGGAGAAGTTGGATCAGATTGCCTGGATGAGGGGGCTGCACTGCACCCCAGCAGGATGGAGGAGCTGCCTGAGCATGTTCCTCACAAGCTCAAGCTAAATTTTCCTGGGAAGAGAGCCAGAACCCAGCCTGCAGCATGACTATTTGTGGGATAAGCTTGGGCCAGCATCTGAGCTGCTGCTGAGGCAGCTGTCACCTCTGCACTTCCACTCCTCACACCCTGGTGTCACTCTGAGCCCAGGGCTGACCTGCAGTGTGGGCAGCATCAGTTCAGCCTGGTGCTGGCTTTGGGGGGCCATGGTGTGCTCTGGTGCCTGTCCTGGAGAAGGGGACATTGAGCACACATGCTTTGCTGGGCTTGCAGCTGTGTCAGGGGTTGGGATGCTCTTGGGCTGATGGGGTCTCAGCTGGGAGGTGCTGGCACAAATATAAGATGTGTGCATCTGGGGATGGGGGTCTCTGCTTCTCAGGGGTTTGGTGGCTGGGAGTTGCTGCTTTGGAGAGGCGAAGATCCCACCTTCCCTGGCAAAGCTCTTCCCTGTGGAACGGAAAAAAAAAATAGCCTGGAGCCCATCACTGCCCTGAGCTCTAGGTCCTGCCTGGCACTGCTGAGGGGCTGGTGGCCAGTGTCTTGCTGAGAGCCAGCAGCAGCCCTGGCATAAAGGGGGGCTGGTGTGGGAGGGTTGGGAGGCTTCAGGACTGGCCATGGGGATGGGGAGGCACTGGCAGCCTAAAGATGAGCTTGGTACAGTCTTGCTTGTCCCCAGGGGTGCAGATCTGTTCAGTGTCACTTCTGAGCTGAATCCCCTTCTTCCAAATGCTCTGCCACAACCTCTCCATGTTGTCTGTGCCTCTGCCCCCACTCCCTATGTACCCAAGTGCTGTGCTGCCTTCTGCATGCTGACCCCTGAGAAGTGGGGAATCTATCTCTGTCCTGCACGTAGGAAACCTTCCCCCAGCAGGAAACTTTGGGTTCTGATCCCACTGAGTATACAGAGTTAGCTGGAACAGGTTTGAGTGCAGCAAGGACCACATCCTTGTGCAGGACAGCACTGTCACCACTCCCTTGATGCTAGGAGGATGTTGGGCCCCCAGAGACAGGGCACTAAGCTGTTATGGAGCTGATTTGCCTAAAGCCGAGGGAGGGATGGGAGCACTGGTATCCATCCTGCATCCCCAGCTTCATCCTGAGCAGTGAGGTGCAGGTCAGTGCTGGGCTGTGCTGCAGCCCCTGGACCCCTTGCACCACCACAGCTGGTGTTTGCTCAGCTGGTGTTTGTCATGGCACCTTTGCAGCAGCTCTTCAGGTGCATAAAGATCTCCATATCTCTCTTCAGATGATGCTGGTGCTTCAACCTGGAATACTGTCAGGGGTGTCCAGCAGCAGGGTGTGCTGTACTCTGCTCAGCTCACAGGTGTCTGGGGAGGAAAGCAGAGGGGAGAGCAGAGTGCTGTGGAAACAGGGCTGCAGGTTTTTCCCCAGCTTTTCAGTCTGCACATTTATCTTGGCTGCTTGCTGCTGCCCAAAGCCCTCTGTGTGTGTCTGTGCTTCTGGCTGACACCCACAGCCTTGGGGGGATTTGGGGAGCGGCTGCAGGCTCTGCTCTTGCTGCATCCCTGGATGAATAAGAGGTGGAGAAACCTCTTGCAGTGGAGAGCAGGAGGGTGGAGGTGGCCTCACTGTCCTTTGCCTGCTTCTTTTGTTCCATCAAACCAGAGGACTCTTCCTCCAAAGCAGCATCTGGCAGCAGCCATCATCCCCATCATCATTTCATGGGGAGAGAGAGGCCGTGGTCCCTGCCCGTATCTATGTTTCTCTGCACTTTCTGCAAGAAATCAAATTCTGGGGCTTGACAAGGCTTTGGTGGGGAGCAGGTGACATCTCTGCACCCTCTGTCCTACAGCTGAAGCACATGAAGGAGCTGGAACAGGAGAAGGATTTCCTGCTGCAGGGTCTGGAGCTGATAGAGCGTGCTCGGGAGTGGTACCACCAGCACATCCAGTTCATGCAGGAATGCCAGAGGCTCCTGGGGAAGAACAAAACCAGTGCTGTGAGTTGGGCTTATTTTTGGAATGCTGGTCTCTTTGGGTGGGTCTGAGGCTGTTCTGGGGGTCTGGAGAACTGGGTTGAGACTTGGCTGGACCTGGAGCCAGCCCCTGGTAACCCCCAGTCTCTTCTCTCTCCCTGTTCCCTCAGGAATTTCTCCCTGAGAGTGGCCAGAGCCACCTGGGGCGCCTGGTCCCCAAACTGCAGGAAGTGAACCGCTGCCTGAGTGACCTCCTCTCCACTACCAGCAAGGTGAGAGCAGCAGAGCAGCAGCTTGTGGTTGGTTGTGTGAGCTCAGGACTCATCCTGCCCCTCTTATGCTGGTGGCTGGGCTGACACTGGGGAGGCAACTTGGCTCTATGGGCAAGATGGAAGATGAGCGAGGGTCAAGAAGACAGCACAACTGGACTGGAAAATGCTTGAGGCATCTGGGGAACTAAAAGATCCTCCCTAAAGGTGCATCTGTTGTCAAGGGAATAAGGAAAACATCTGCTGAGGTGCTGAGTCAGCCCTCTCAGAGCTGGCAATCCCACTGTGCTTGGGGCAGGAGCATGCTGGCAGGAGTGCTTCCCACCTCTGCCTGCCTTGCTGGGACCCTTTGCCATGGCCTATGCTGGCATTTTAATCTTCTCTCAGTACACTGTGTGCCACAGAAACATGTTCTGGCCTTGGGAAACAGTGGGGAGGGCCAGTGGGAAGGAGAATCAATGGCTCATCCATCCCCTTTATCTGCCCTGCAGCCAGTGACCTCCTCCTCAGCTCTGAACAGGCTGGGCCCCGTGGCATCCCCAGCCAAAGCAAGCTCCCAGCAAGCCATCAACATGCTGAAGGAGCAAAACCGACTTCTCACCAAGGTAATGAAGGAAGGAGATGCCCTTCAGGGAAGTGGGATGGGAGTGGGGAAGGAATGCAAGGCAGTGGGGGAAGTTCCTTCAGCTTGGCTAACCTTGGTCATCCCAGAGAAGGGCAGGTGGGCTGCACCTCGAGATCCCCCCATCACACAGCTATTTGCTGGGTGAGAGCTATTTGCACACAGCTGTGTCCAGCTATTTGCTTTTCCCACCAGAGGGAAAAGATTGTGACAAATACAGGTGAGGGTGCAGACCTGTGGTGTTCAAGCTGGGCTGCTCAGAAGGGGACACCCATGATGCCTGTGCCAGTACTCATCTGTATTGGTGCCTGGGGTCATTCCTAGGTGCAGTTCAACACTTGCCCTTGTTGAACCTCTTGCAGTTTCTCTCTGCCCAGCTCTCCAGCCTGTCCAGGTCATGCTGGATGACAGCACAGCCCTCTGGTGTGTCAGCCACCACTCCCATTTCTTATCATTGTCATTTCCCTTCTCTGAGCAGTGTTTTTCTCTTCTGTCCCATACAGGAGGTGACTGACAAGAGTGAACGCATCACCCAGCTGGAGCAGGAGAAATCTGCCCTGATAAAGCAGCTCTTTGAGGCTCGTGCCTGCAATAACCATGAAACGAGCCAGCTAGACTCCACCTTCATCTAGTGCCCATCACCCCACTCCCCCTCCTTGACCTTCCCTGGAGGTTTTGTGGGACTCTTGGCCAAAATACAATGCACCCATAGCTCCAGGTGCCATATCTCAAGGTCTGGAGCTGCTGGTGGCATCTCGGCAGGATGGAAGCTGGGAAGGTGCTTCCCTGCCCCCTTTAGGGGAGCATCCCCACACTGCTCTGCTGCTGGGCTTTCCAGCCATGCTGCTCTCAAGCTGCTCTTTTTCTGTCTCTAAGCAGACTGCAGGGACTTCACCCCCAGCCCCATCATCCCCAGTGTGCTGTGGGAAATGGCTGCTGCCCATACTGGGGGAGCTGCTGTGCCCTGGGCCTGACCTTGGCTAAATTTTGACTGCTCTGAGAAAAAAAGATGATGCATCTTTAACACTCCAGCTGGTATCTCCAGGAAAGGTGGCCTGTCCTCTGCTTGTTCCACTTGTTGGAGGACAAGATTGAAGATCCACTGGGACATGCCTGGCCCCTCTCCCTGCTGCCTGAGTTGTTCCTGAACACTACACAGGGCCAGAGCCATGCCCCAAGCTGGGGCTCCTGGGGTAATGCCTCTTTCCAAGTTTGTATTAGTGATGTTAAAGTCACCGTTTACACATCTGCAGGCTCCCATAGTTAATGAGCCCGAGACCCAAAGGAAGGAGTCCATCCATACCTCTGAGCTGCTGTTTCAGGCTCTTTGCTGATCAAGGCAGACACCTTGACATCTCTGTGTTTAGCTTGCCCTGACAAATGTTTCCTTCTGTCTGCTAGGCTTAGGTTTCTCTCATGTATTTATTTGAGCATGGGTGACAGAGCAGAGACTGGTGGCCCTTTACACATTTCCAAGTGGAGAAACAGCAGCTTTGCCTGTCCCCATGGTGTGTGCTGGCTCCCCAGGGTGACATCCTAGGCATGAACTGCACCTTGTCCAGGTCCCTTGGGATGAATCCTGTTAGACTGGTGCATCTTAGGATATCTCCTTCCCACCCAGCTCAGTGATACTTGAGCTGAATGATGTCTTCCATGTGGCTTGGTACTTGGTATTTTTATTGCTTTTATAGGAGATCTTTGTGAATCCCCATGTAGCATAGGTCTGACCTTCTGTAGCTTCAAGACCAGGACCTTTCTCTCCAAGGTTATTCATATTCTGACTCTCCCAGCACAATGCTGTGGCACAATGCACTGAGCTGGGCAGAAGATGCTGGACCTGCCCTGGGCTGGGCACCATGCAGACCAATTCCTTTCTCCTTTCTGTTTTCATCTGTCCAGTGCTGTTTGTCCCATCCAGCTCCTCTCTTTGAAGTTGATCTTGACCTGCAAGGCATGAATCCCTGCTCTACCTTGTGTCTGCTGCCCTGGGCCAGAGTGAGGACCAGCAGAGTGACAGGGAAAGGGAGGAGGAACAAGACCATGGCCAGTCCTGTCCCCTCTCTGCAGGAGAAGGGTATTAGTTGTCCCCTGGGTATCAGTGCTTGCTATCTCTTTCATGATGCCACTTCTGGTGCCTGTTTGGACTGAGGTTTAATTAGAAGAGGGTCTCATGTCTGTAGGGACAATAAAGTGAGGTGAGCTATTTCATTTGTCCTGTCTTGCTGCCTAAATCAGCCCATCTACTGCTGCCAGCCCTGAAGTTCCTGACTGTCCTGTCCCAGGAGATGTGAATGAGCTGAGGTTGTGCAATCATAGCCTGAACACAAGGAGCCCTCTGGGCTCTCTGCTCCAGGCCATGTTCCCATGCCCTTTCCCATCCTCTCTGGGCTTCCCTATTCTCAGGCTGGGTGCCCTTGCTGTGGGATGGGGTCATGAAGCCACCTGCACCCCTTCCAGTGCTTGAAGCTTCCTCTGGCTTCATCTTCTCAAGCTGTGCCAGGGACTCATACCCCTCCAGTGGTGCTGGTGTAGTTCACAACCTCTTACTTGTTTTTAAACCCTCGCCCACCTCTCCCTTGGGGGGGGGGGGGGGGGGGGCTGCAGGCATTGGTGGCCATGGGGCTCTGCAGGGCCAGCTGGGGGGATGTCACTGGTGTGCCATGGCCTCCTGCCCTGTGCCACAGGTGGCAGCACACACTCGGGGCAGATCTGGGCTTTTAGGATGTCCGGAGACTCCATCCTTTGCCCCCTGGCCCTGGCATGGGATAGGGTGGGATCCCCTGCAGGAATGGGGCCAGGAGGGGGATCCCAGCCAAAAGCTCCAGGGATCTGGGCTGCGGCCTCTTTGAAGTGGTGCTGAGGCCACCCAGCAGTCACAGACAGGGTGAGGAGGGAGCAAGAATTGTCCTCAGTTCCCATTTCGTGCCTTTGCTTGGATTCAGAGCCTGTGAGGAGGGAAGAGAGGATCATTGTCCCTGCTCAATGCTGCTCTGTGCAGTGCCAGGGCACTCTGCCCCAGCCCCAGGGAATGTGCTGGCTGGGCTCTAGCAGTGCTAGCCCTGGGCTAGCTGCTCGCCAAACTGCTGCCGGGGGAGCTCTGGTGGACTTGCTGGCACTGGGAGCTGCCAGCCATGGCCTGGCCATGCTGTTTCTGGTTCCCTGATGGGTCTGACCTGTGCCCAACCCTCACCAGTTTGTGGGGGACGTGTCTGCTTCAGCTCCCTTCTCTGTGGAGGCTGGCAGCACCGTGGTGATGGTCCAAGAGCCATGAGACTGGGTTTGTGGGGAGGTCTGTCAGCAATGGGTTATGAAGGTAAAATCTTCTCTTTAGTCTCTGTTCCTACTGGAGCTGGGTTGGCACACACCTGTGAATGGACCTCCAGGGCTCTGACTGCACCTGGAGACCACTGCACGAGGCTGCAGTCCACCAAGGGAAAAGCCAGAGCAGGTCCCTGCTGTCCCCAGTCACGACAGCTCCTGCTGACCCACCTCAACTCAGCCCCTCCACGCTCGGAGTTGTCAAACCCTGATACAACACAACACAACACAACACAACACTACAGCATCACCACTCACATCACCGGGCACTGGCACCAGGGTGAGGTGACATTGAGGGGTCCCCAGTGCTGGGCCTTGGAGATGGGGGGGGTTTGACCCTTGCCTGAGCTCAACCAAGAGATGTGTCTGCCCCCCGAGTTGCCCTGGGTGATGCAGGATCTCATCCTCTGAGTCCTTAGCTATGTGGTTTGGGAAGGATCCAGTCACCCAGGTCTATTTGTAGTTTCCCCCTCTTCTCCTGCCCAGCTCCATGCCCTTCTCATGCCCTTGCAGGCTGGGCTGCATGCCCAGCTACCCCCCCTTAGCAAAGAGCTGCTCTTCCAGCAGAGCAATTAGCCCAAATGCCAGCAGAACAACTGCATCTTGGCCCCCCCAGCCCGTACATTTTGTACTTTTTGCTTTTCTTCCCCACTGCATGGTCACAAACTGCTCTACTCATTGCAGGTCCTTTGCTGCCTGAGGCTCCAGCTCCACAGCTCCAGCTCCACAGCTCCAGCTCCACAGCTCCAGCATGCTGTCAGCCCCGTGTGCTCTGTGCCCATTGTTCTGATCCTGCCAGTGCAAATCCCTGGGAGAAGACCCAAGGATGTGATGACAAGAGCTGAGCTGTGCAGGGCTGTCTTGGCTTAGGGGGTTCCTAGTGCATCTCAGACCTGCAACCCATTGCTCAGCCCCTTGGTCCCTCATTGCAGGTGTTCTCCTGCCCCAGACCATCCCTGTGCCTTGACACTTGACACAGTGGAGCAAAAATCCACTCCCAAGTGTCAGGGGACCAGATCTGCCCTCTACCCTGCAGGGGATGGCAAGGGCAGCAGTGTGTGAGCCTCTGCCTCATGATTCTGGCTTGATCCTGGGGTCCATGGCTGTGCCCAAGACCCCCAACATCTTCATCATGATGGGAACTGAGCACGGCATCCTGGCTCTGCTCCAGCATCCTTCCAGGTCCCTGCCAGGTCCAGTGTCCCTGCAGCCATGGTCCCAGCCTGGTCCAGTTGCTTGCTGCTGCTGGCACAGCAGACCCAGCCTCTTCCAAGGCACAGCTGATGGAAGCCAGATGCTCCCTCCTAGGAGACCCATTGCAATGGGGAGGGGCTCTCAAAATTCCTGCTTTGCTCCACAGCTGTGTGTGCCACAGGGGCTGTGACTTTACCCCTTGCCCTACAGAAACAGGCAGCTATCCCCCATGGCAGATATCTGCCCTGTTTCCCCACTCTCAAAGTTGGGGACTGGAGCAGGAGGTGGAGTCCTGGCCAGTACCCAGAGAGGCACCCTTACTTGTGAGCAGCTTCTTCTGCAACAACAACCAAACAAAAAAAAAAAAACAAAAAACCAAAAAAACAAAAAACCACAACCAACCAAACAACAAAAAAACCCACATTACCAAAGCTTCCTATCAGGAACCTGTGAGCAGGCAGGGCTGCCTGTGCTGCCTGCACCAGGGCATCCTGCAGCCACCTCTGTGTGTGCCACAGATGGAGACACCCAAGGCAGAGCTCAGACACAGCAGTGACACCCCAGGGCCAGCAGGACATCCCATCCTGAGCCAGTTGTCCTGGCTTGTGCCATTGGGTTGAACAAGGTGATCTTTGGGAGTTCCTTCAAGCCCAAATCATTCTGCAGTTTCATGTGAGCTGGGGTTGAAGGGATGCTCAGGAAGAGCTGAGCCCCAAGAAATGCCAGGACAGGCAGGGAAGGGCTGAGCACAGCAGGGACTGCAGTGCCCAGGGTTTTGTGTTGGTGCAAAGGCACTCAGTGGCTCTGAAACCTCAGCAGCTGAAGATGAATGGCTCCCATGTAGTGCTGGGTAAACTGGGGAAAAAAAACAACAAAACAACCCAGTCTTTTTTGTCCTATTGATTGAACAAGGAAACCCAAAAGGCACCTCCTCAGCCTCCAAGGATTTGCTTAGCGCCAAAGGAAAATATTTTGTGTTGTTTTGCATTCAGTTTAGGCTTTGAAAGCCACTTTCCCTTTTCCCTCTGCTGTATTTAGGACCAGTTGAAACAAAAAAGCCATTTCTAAGTAGCCCCATCCTGGGCCTCCCACCATCAGCTTTCTGACATGCTGAAAGCATCCACTGCTTTGGCCTGCCTCCAAAATCTTCATTAGATCTTAAAATCTTCCAAAACCTCCATTAGTTCTGAGGCTAAAACACTTTTCAGGGCAGAGCTGGTTCCATGGGCAGATCAGCCCCTGTGTGCCAGAATCTGTTCTGGGGTCTGGGTGCAGTGAGATGTGCTCCAACCAACCTGGAGAGAGCTCAGCTGGGTGGGCCAGGGAGATCATAACCAAATAGTTTAACGATTTCATAATTAAATATTTAATACTGATGGCTTAGGAAGAGAGTAAGTTGGACTTGTGAGGGACATCCCAGTGCTGATGTTCCTCACAACACTGGCTCACCAGTGGCCAATGTTTAGTCCATTCCAGTGGCTGCTGCTGGAATGAGGGCTTGCTGGACTTGTCCAACAGGGACAAATGAGCCCAGCACCCCAATAGCATCCCTGGCACCCCAGCCTCCAGGGCAGCCAGAGGCACTTGTCTAGTTCTGGTGGAGTTCTTGGAGGGGTCTTCAGGGACAGCTGGATGCCTGCAGCTCTGTGCTCTGCACCACCCAGGACACCTGGACATGTCAGCTGTCATTTTCCTTTTCTGACTGAAATCCTGAGGGGTTTTTTATTTCTAACTCAGCCATTTTTCACATTTTCCTCTTATGAGTAGGCTGTTGCAGCACTGCCAACTCCCAGAAAGTCATAAATCTCCCTGGCCTTTCTAAAATCCTGAAATTAGGGGGAAGGAATATATTAAAAAAGCATTATTTTGTATGCAATGCTTGGAGGAGAGGGCATTTATTCCTCTCCAGGGTCCTCAGCCTTCATCACCTCCACTGCTCATCTTTCCCCTCCTTTACTGGCCTTTAGTGGGAGCCTGCTCTTACGAAACCCACCGAGCTGTGAAAACCCAAATATTGCAAAACTTTATTTGGTTAAGAAGAAAGGGGAAGCTGTTGGTGCTGTGTTAGTGGGGAGGTTGGGGGCAGCTCACCCAGCAGGATCTGACACTGACCAGAACATCCCAGTTGCTCCATGAGACAGCTCTGCTGGCAGGGTCTGGGGGGGACATGGCTCCCACCAGGGCTGCTGGGGGACACTGGGAGCTCTAAGCCTACCCACTGGTGCTGCCCTGGGGCCCATCTCAGCTTCCCGTGGCTTTTCCAAGGATTTCCACCAGTTTTCCAAGGTCCTGAGCTGCTTTTCCTCCTGTCTCTCAGTGGCATTGGTGGCTCTCCCAGCTCACAGGACATTTGCATGGCAGGTTAGGGACGTGGGGCTGCAGGACAGGTCCCAGGTCCCCTGCTCAGGTCTCCAGCTCCCCATTGCTGCAGCTCAAGAGAGTGCTAATGAACACCCCCAAGTGATGGACAGGGGGGAGATGCCAGGGGGGACACAGGCACTGCTCCTGGTGACATTTCCAGACATTCTCACTGTGTCTATGTTCTCACCATGTCCGTGCTTTCACCATGTTCATGCTCACACCGTGACTGCTGTCACCACACCAAACTGGGCTCCCCCCCCTGCACACCAAACCCCCCTTTATCCCCATTCTGTTTCCAGCTCACCAGCAAGGTGAAGAGGGAGGACTCTCTCCATGGGCAGCAAACTCTGTGACATCCCCTCCAGCATCCCCATGTCCACCTGTGAACCCCATCTGCTCGTGGCAGGAGCATCATCTGTGCTGGGAGCTGGGAGAGGTGCCTTGTCCTGCAGGAGCCTGGGAAACTCCAGCATGGGATAAAATTAGCCAGAGCTTTTATTGCTGGGATTTTATTTTTAAATCGAATGGAAAATACATCACTTGGGGGAAAAGTCAAGAGGTCTGGGCCAGCCTGTGGGATAACAGTTACTGCCACCTGCTCCCAGGTTGCTTTGCTCAGAAGTGTGTGCCAGCCTTGGCCTGAGTGGGCACCCAGCCTCCCTGGTGAAGTCCTCACCCACCATGGGCTGCCCGGATATTCCCAGGGGACCCCAGTTACTCCTGGCACTGGACACACAGCTCCTTGCACCAACTCTGCTGCAGGCACGGTGGTCCCGTGGGCTGATGAGAGGAGCCTGAGCTGCAGCAGCTTGGGACAGGGCTCAGGGTCTCTGTTTCAGACCCATGAACCTCTGTCTGGTGCTGGCCAGGACGTGGCAGCCACTTGGCAGCTGTGAGTGACCCCAGTTAGGGCAGTCTGGCTGGTGCTGAGCATCCACCTAACCAGAAGGGAGCAGAAGTGTCAGTGCCTGGGCTTGCTCTAATGAGAGTCACTCGAAGGATGGCAGAGAGGGAAGCAATATGCAAACCTGCCTACGTGGGGGAAGGACATGGGGGCAGCCAGGAAGGCTCCTGGCAGCAGTCTGGGTCTCCAACTTGACCTCAGAGGCTGAACAGGCTCCTGCTCAGGCTTTCTGCAGGAAGGCAGAGGTGTGGGAATCCCCCTTGGGTGGATGGCTGCTCCACCATGGGACATCCATGGGACAGCTTGCTTCACTTGGCTTCATTGGAGGATGCAAGGAAAGCTGTGCCTGGAGCACCTCTTCCCCCCCCCCAGATGCTGTTCAGCCCTTTTTTCCTTTTTTTTAAACACCTTACCACAGAGGAACCACCATCTTTGCTGATGCTCTCAGCTTTGAGCAGTGGTGGGTCCATCTTGGAGCCAGCTGGAGCTGTTTGGGTCCAACAAGGTGACAGCTTCTGGTGTCTTCTCACTGAAACCACTCCTACAGCCCTCCCACTACAAAATCCCTGCCACAGAAACCCAGTGCTGTCCCAAGGTCCCCCCAGCAGGAGAGGGACCAGGTGGGATCAGAGGGTGGATGTGCTGGGAGTGGGATGTGGTTGTGGGATCTGTCTGACACACACCAGGCAGGATTATTCCTGCCCCAGCAGTAATTTCCCATGCACCTGGGCTGCTCTCCATTCTCCTGAGGACTCACCAGCTCAGGCAGTTCCCTCAGCACAAGGCAGAGGATGTGTTTCAGGAGCCCAACCTCTGCTCTTTGGAAAGGAGAGGAGCAGCTGCTGGCTGCTGGGCAGGCCTCTGCCAGGCTGTCTGCACCCCCAGCCTCTGCCAAATTTCACACTCATGCAAAATGCAATTTTTTCAGCACTAAGGGTTTAACTTCATCCCTGCCCAGGGACTTAGAGCTGAAAAAAAAAATAATAATAATTCCAACAAAATAATTCCAGCAATGACCAATTTTCCCTGCAGCAGTGCAGTGTCTCCCTGCAGCTCCCATCAGCAGCACTTGGAGCCGTGATTGATCTTCCACCCCACAAAAAAGCAAAATCCAGCTGAAGCTGGAAAAAATGCACTCAACAGCTGCATCCAAGTCACCTGCTAAAACCTGAAACAGGATTGAACATGAAGGTGGGATGTGTGTCCTTCCCATGCCCTTCCAGCCACAGCCCCAACCCCAGGGACACAGAGGAGCACCTGGAGGTTGCACTGCCAGCACCCACAAAGGAACCCGGGTGTGCTTTTCTTCTCCTTTTGTCCCACTTACAAAAGCACAAATGTATCCTAAAAGGGCAGGGTGGTGGCTTAGAGTGAAGCATCTGCAGCCCTGGAAGTCTCAGAGATGATCCCAGGACACAGCTGTTCTCCAGTTAGATTGGAAATCCTGAAGAAATTCTTTGCTGTGAGGGTGCTGAGCCCCTGGCCCAGGTTGCCCCATCCCTGGATGAGTTCCAGGCCAGCTTGGAGCAACCTGATGTGGTGAGAGGTGTCCCTGCCCATGGCAGGGGGTTGGAACTGGATGATCTTTAGTTTTCATTACTTTTCTTCATATCTTTAGATTTCTTTTTCTTTAGTCTCACATTCTACTATTCTCCTGGCTCCATCACCTCTGTGCCCACTTCAGGCTCAGGAATATGTGTTCAACCCCCCAGGGGGATGTTCCTGCTTGCTTTTCTCACCTGCAGCATGTAACAGCTATCATGGGACCATGGTTCTTCCAAATCTTTGGCATCTGCTGGTGAAGGAGGGAGGCTGGACCTCCTGGGGCCCTTTGGCCAGCCAGGATGCTCCCCAGGACAAGGGTAACACTGGATTGTGGATGCACTTCAGGGTGTCCATCCACAGCCCCAGAGATCCCTGTGCATCCTCAGCAGCATCCAGCTGCTCATAAATTATCCTGGTTTGGGGTGTGTGAAGAAAGAGGAAATGACTGAGGCTCTCAAGGGCTTTTTAATAGCTTCACAGCACATTTTCTTCTTCATACTACAACTCATGGCACCCCACAGTGAGTTCAGAAGCTCTAGTTGACCCTGAAAGACA
This sequence comes from Phaethornis superciliosus, assembly GCA_023637945.1. NCBI lineage: Eukaryota > Metazoa > Chordata > Aves > Apodiformes > Trochilidae > Phaethornis > Phaethornis superciliosus. Next base: position 2,257,708 of record JAJQWJ010000022.1, on the reverse strand, counting down.
AATAAAAGTCCAGCTTTGCAGCTAAATTCAAAAACTGAAAAGTGTAACTGTGAAAATTCCTGCAGCTCACAAACTTTCTTTTTTTCAAAATTCAGGAGTTTGGGTTGTCTGACTCCCACTTTTGACTTTTAAGCCATTTGAGAAAATACTCTAAAGAGAAGACATCGGGGGTTTCCCTCCTGCCCACACACCCCACCCCACAGGTCTAGGGAAAGTTGAACCCTCAGGGGCTCTACAGAGCCTGTAGGATGTGACCACAGCCCCAGGGGTCTGCATCCCAGCACCCTTCCACCATGGCCCCAATATGCAGCTTGATGCTCTGCCAAAAGGACCCGTGTGCCCTGCTGGGATCTGCAGCCTCACACCACAAGCCTGGGGAAGCAGTTCCCGGGTCACTGAGGCTTGGGATGTCCCCAGCCAGCAGCTTGAGATGTGAGCACCCCATGGGCAGACACCTCCCTGCCCTCTGCCCCCTCAGAGAAGGCTCCTGGCATGGGAACCAGTGGGGTTTTTCCAGAGAAACTGCCTGTCTCCTGGCTGATCCCTGCTCATGGGGCCCCCCCCGAGCTGGCATTGCAAAGAAGCTGCCCTGGGAAACTGGAGAGAGAAAAGGTTTTTAGGAAGCAAAGCAAGGAGGGAGAATTGTGCTTGGGTTTGATCTTCTTCCCAGGCCAGCATCTTTGCCAGAATGGGGATTACAGCCTTGGATACACTGGGGTCCTTACAGTCGCAGAGCACTTCAGTGTCTAAGAAAAAGCTTGAACCCTAGCAGGAGAGGCTGCTGTCAGGTTTTCCAGTACCCTGTGTAATTATGGGACTTCTCCACTCAAGATACAGGGGGGCCCAGATGCCCCAGTCCTTTGGTTGGTGCAGGATTCAGCCTGGCTGGCAATCCCTGGGGCAGGGACAGCTCTGGGTACATTGGGTGTCTGCCCCACACTGGCTGCACCCTCTGGAAAATCCATCTGGTTTCTGTGCCAGACCCTGGGGCTGGGGCAGTCCAGGGAGAGCTGCAGAGTAGGGACAGTTGCACATGGCCCTGGGGACTGGGGGAAGGTGACAGCTTCTCCACCTGGCTGTGTGTCCAGTGCTGCTCCCAAGAAGGGATTGGGTAGGGATTGGGATTGAGAGCAGGGCTGGGGGTTCCCCCTCCTGTGGACCACAGCCTGCAGCCCTGTGAGCAGCCCAGTCCTGACCCCTGGTTCACACCCATGGGTGCTGTGTCCCTGCTGGGGACACCTTTGCATCCTCCATGATCCCCAATGTCCCTGCTGCCCACCACAGAGACTGCAGTGCCCTCCATCCCCTCTCTCTGCCTGATACTCGTCCTGTCTCTGCAGAGTAACCACAGCACCCACTGCTCTCCTGTGCACCCTCCGGAGCAGGTCAGGACCACCCTGAGGGTCCCTTCAGGGAGTGTTTTGTTCTAGCAGCTTGAGTGCATTGTGAGAGCACTTGTGCATTGCTCACGGCTCGCCCACGCTGGTGGCTCATCCTAATCCCAAGATTATTAAATGCTCCTGGATCCATCTCCCCTGCACTTGCTGTTGCCTCGGGAACTTGCAGATTGGAGCTTAAAACCCTGTCCCTAATCCCTCCTTTTGGACCTCAGCCTGTTGCAGTGTCTCCAGGCTCATTCCGTTCTTCCTGTTGTTTCCAAGTCACACATGGAGCTGCAGCACTCCCACCAGTGGCCCCAGATGTGCTCATCCATGTTCAATAACCTTGAGAACCTCCAGCACCAGCAAACCCCACCACCTCCCAGGGCCAGTCAGCAAGTCCCTTTTCCTGCTCCAGTTTCTCCAGTTTCCTGCTCCAGTTTCACAGGTGGCCCCACATCAGATGTTTGTGTTGGAAGAGGTGGCTTAGAGAAGCCTCTGTCCTTTGTCCTGGAAAGTGGCTCTCCCACACTGCTGGGTTATTCCTCCCCCACCACTTTGTCCCCAGTGAATATTTCTCCCATGAACCCCATGGCTGGGACAGAGATTCCACCAGGACCTGCCTGTTCTGGGGAGCCTGTGCCTCTCCTGGAAGTGGGGGGGAAGAAATCCCTGTCTCCCCTGCCCTGCTGACCTGGTCAGTGCCCACAGCTGCTGCAAGGGATGTGGAAATACACACCAAGAGCCTGCAGATGCCTTTCAGCTCTCTCAGCTTCACCTGGCTCCAGGCTCTCAGTGCTTTCCCAGGATGAGTAACAGCACCAGCATGGTTGGGAGTTGGGACTCCGGACCTGGATGCCCTTTGCCTGTGACATTGCTCTGCTCATCTGGGCCCCTGTGCCATGCCACATCTCCCAGGTACACCTGGTCCTTCTCTGCCTTGGTCCGTGACAGAGGTGACACCTCCCCACAGGCTGTAAGCACACAAGATTGGCATTAAATCATGGGGAGCTCCCTTCATCTGGTTGGTTATATGGTTGTTTGAAGTTTCCATAAATGTCTGGTCATTCTGTCCCTCCCGTTATCAAATCAGGCCCCCTAAAATTTCACCGTGTGCCTCTGTCCCTGGAGATAGGATGATGGGATTGAGAGCAGCCCTGCAGAGAAAAACTTCAGGACACTGGTGGACGAAAAGCTGAACATCAGCTGGCAATGTGTGCTGGATACCCAGAAATGGTGTCCTGGGCTGCATCAGCCACAGAATGACCAGCAGGGATTCTCCCCCTCTGCTCCCCTCTGGTGAGACCCCCTGCAGTGCTGGCTCCAGCTTTGGGATCCCCAGCACAAGAGGGACACAGAACTATTTGGATTGAGTCCAGAGGAGGCCACAGAGATGTGCAGAGGATGGGGCAAAGGATCTCCCAATGCTGTAGGAAGGACAGAGCAGCTTCCTTTGCCTGAGGAAACCAGGGACATGTCGATTTTGGATGCCAAGCAGCACAAGGCTGGCACAGATGGCTGCTTTAGTGCAGGATTCTGCTCCCTCCCTGGGGATATGGCTGAGTTCTCCCTGTGAGGGGCTGGGGCTCCCTGCATTGTGTAGGCAGAGGCTCTGCCCTGCTGCTGCCTTCTCTGACTGGGGGATGACAAGAAATGTATCCCCTTGCTGGGGCCAAAGCTGCCAGCTCCTGTCCCTGGCTGGGCTGATCTCAGGACAGGGTGCTGGCACACTCCCCCCATCAACGCACCCTCACTGAGATATTTATCTGGCTACACATGGTTTCACGTGGCTGTCATTCCCCTTGTGTGGCTGGGAGTGTTTCCAGTGTGCCCCAGCTCTCAGTGCTCTTTGCTGGAGTCTGATTCTCCTGGGACACCCAGGCTCAGCCAGGAGTGGGCACAGGATCACTCAGACATCAGCTCAACCCCCTCTGTCCCTTGGGACCAGTCAGAAGGGTGGCAAATGTGACTGTGTGCAGAGTGGGAAGGGATGCAAACCCCCTGCTCCACGTCACACGTGCAGCCTGGGAACAAGATGGACAAGTCTGCACCACAGACAGGAGACACATCTCCACTCAGATCCCAGGAGGGTCCCACCACACTCAGTAACCTCCTGCAGAAAGGGCCTGACTGTGAAGTCCCCCAAAACAACACAATAACGAGGAGCGAGGGACCACCCTTACCCCCACAAGGGTGTCCCAGTCTGTCTTTGATCACTGCCATCTGGAAAAAGAGATTTTTGGGGCCTATTCAGTCTATAAAGAACTCTTCTCACTGTTTGCCCAGTCACAGAGAAACAGGCTTGGCAGCTATTAAGAAAGGGATTATAAATGCAATCCAAGGAAGATCTTTCTGCTTCTCTGTTGATCCCTGCTGCAGTTGCCCCTGTGAGGGTTGCAGATAAGCACCAGAGAAACATTCAGCAGAGGAGGAGGGTGCAAGGAGAATCAGGCATAGGCAGGAATTTCCCTGTGGAAACTTGAGCTGAGCCTTACAGTCAGCAGGGATGCAGGAGGCCAGTGAAAATGATGCTCTGCCAGCACTCAGAGACAAGCCTCTGGTTTCCTATGTTACTAGCAGCAGCAGCAGCAGCAAAGGGAATAATTTTTTCACATAAATCAGTATATTAATGTATGGGAGTTGATTGACACAGGTTTTCCAGAAGTTAAATGCTTAATGAATTGAAGAGGTGGACACACCTGCAAACACTCCCAGTGAAAACACCAGTCCTGTGGGATGCTCTGTGCTGCAGTGATGGACACCAGCTGTGTGAGGGTCACTTGCTGGGCCCCTATTTAGTCATTTTCTTCCCCAAACTTTGCTGCTGGTCATAGCTCTAGGGGACAACACTGGGGTTCATCCCTGGCCATCACCTTCAGCAGCAGAGCCACAGGTTGGGCCCCTTGAGGCAGCTCTGTGTGCAGACACCCCAGTGATGGGCAGGAAGCACTGCAGAGGCCTCAGTGCTGGTGCAATAAGTGACTTAGAGGGCACTTGAGAGCAACAGAAACAGCAGCTTCTTGCAAAAAAAATTCCGAAGTGGTTCAGGCTGTGAGGAGCTGAAGTGTGACCCCCAGCCTGCAACCCATCCAGGCCGGAAGTTGTGTCCTGTGTCAGCCTCCTCTCCTTGGTTAATATCTCCTTGTTTATTATTTTGTTTTATCCCACTGTGTCAGCAAGCTCCAAATGTCCTTCTCTGAGCCAGGGCCCTTCCTTGGCTCGCTGCTCCATGTGGAGACACATGACATTATTCACTTGTGAGCATACTGAAAACAATCTCAGTGTATGTCCAGGCTCCTCGGGGCTGTCACAAACTCCTTGCAATGATTAAAAGCAGTAACGTGTAGCTGTTAATTCTAGTAGGTGAGGAAGTTTCTCAGAGCTTTTCTGTCCCTCTGGGTGTTCTCACCTCCACCAAACCCACCTCTGGGCTGAGTCCTGGGGCAGGGGTGATGCCTTCTGGGGGAGTAGGATGGGGCTGAGTCCTGGGTTAAGGACAACGCCTGGCAGGGGGAGCAGATCCAAAGGATACTGACCGGGAAGAAAGGAGAAAGTGGGGCTGAACCCCATGGAAAGGAAAGGCTGATGCCTGAGGCAGGCAGGGACAGGGCTGGGCCCAGGGCGAGGGTCACGCTCGGGGGGGCGGGACGGGGCTGAGTCCTGGGGCAAGGACTAATTCCAGGGAGGGGGGGGTGGGGTAAATGGGGCTGATCCCGGCGTAGCGGTGATGGGTGATGCCCCAGGGCTGGAGATGGGGCAGGATGGAGCCCGGAGCAGCGGCAGCCCCCTCCCCCCCCCCCCCCCCCAACCCGGAGGAGCCCGGTGTCCCGCCTGGGTGGGCCGGGGCTGCGGTGACTCAGCCGGGAGAGGCGGGAGAGGAGGAGGCGGCGGGGGAGGAGGAGGAGGAGGAGGAGGAGGAGCAGCGGGAGCCGCCGCAGCCGCCGCGGAGCCGCTTACCTGCCCCGTCCGTCCCTGCCATGGCCCGTCGGGTCGCCGCCGTCCTCCTGCTCCTCGCCCTCGGCTGCCTCCTGGGCATCCTCCTGCTCTGCCTGGGCTCCGGGGACACGCGAGGACCGCCGGGCTTCAAGGTGAGCGGGGTGGGCACCGGGGACACGGGGCACGGAGGGGACTGGGACAGCGGGCCCCGGGGATGCTGAGGTACCGAGGTTGGGGGGAGCCGCAGTGGGATCCCCCATCTCCTGTTTGCTCGGGACGGGAAGGGCTCCGGCTTCCAGGGCATCCCCAGAGCCACGGCAGAGCAGAGGGGCGGGGGGCGGAGGGAGAAGCCCCCGCAGGGCTGCCCAGAGCCAGGGATGCCCCGGTCCCACGCCAGCCCCGAGCTCTCGGCTGCGGGGACCCCCAGGTCCAGCACCTCAGACCTGTGCTTTGAGAGAGGAGTCCGCTGAACACCCTAAAAATTAGCGGTGGGGAGTCTGGATGTGGCTCTGCCTGGGCCAGGGCATCCCCTCCCCACTCCAGCATCATCCCCTGCCCCTGGCAGAGCCAGAGCAGCTGGACCAGAAATGCACTTCCCCGTGAGAACAAGCTTCTTTTTTTTTTTGTTCTTTTCCATTGTAAATTCAGATGCTGAAAGAAGTTCCCAACCAATTTCTTGTTGGCCAAGTCCCCCAGTTGACTCACAGCTCAAGTCTTTTGTTTTAAAAATGTTCTCTTTTTTTTTTTTTTTTTTTTTTTTTTTGGTGGCAGATTGAGCTATTCCTTGGGGAGCAGGCTCTCCTCCTGGAAAATGGTTCATCCAAAACCCCCTTTTTCTCATCCCAAGCAGTTTACATGGAAGCTTTCTGAGCCAGCCTTACTGCCAGATGTGTTGCCTTCTCTCTGGGTTTGTCAGATGCAATGGAGATGAGGTTGAGAGATCGAGCTGGCTTCAGCCAAGAACATACTCACCTGCTACTCATAAAGCTAGCAATGTTTAACTCTTTCCCTGTGACACCTTTCTTTGCCACCCATTGCCACATGCTGAGGCATAATGAGCAGTGCCCATGGTTGGTTTCAAAACCACATCCTTTTTCTCTCTCTGGATGGTAGCACGCTCCAGTCTGCAGAAAACACTGTAGTTTGGGGCCAAGCATCCTTGAACAACCACCTGGACTTGTCCCCACCCTGTCCAGCCTGGGGACTTGGCATCTTGCACCACTGCTGGATGTGCTACACACATGTGAAGTCCAATATGCTGCATGCAGTGAGCCAAGAGCTCACTACTGATGTCATGGCAGTGCCAGGCAGGCACTGAGGGGTTTGCTTTTGCAGCTTGTTTTGGGGATGAAAAGCTTTATCCAAATCTAACTCAGCCCAGAATGTGCAGGCATGATTTAGAGGATGGACCTGCTGTGGGGGACCCTGGACACATCCTTCTCACTCACCTGGGCCAGACATGGTCCTTGCTGGCTTGGTCCATGTTGGCAGCAGCTGCTGGGTGACAGCACTACTCACTGCTGAGCTATGGCTCCATGTCTTCCCTTTCTACCTCTTTTTCTTGGAGTATAGCCCTAAAAATACTCCAGATCTGTTATCCTGATACCAGAGGGACTGATCCTGGGAGTGTGGTGTTCCCCTCCCCCTGCTGGCCCACAGTAGGGCTTTTGGCACCACTGCTGTTGGCTGGAGCTGTTGTCTTCTTTTGACAACGATTTTTCCTTCTTTTGGCAAATCTCTCCACTGGCTGTTACAATGCCTGCAGGGCTCCTCCCCTGCGAGCTGTCCTAGGGGAGCTGCAGGTCTTGCAGGGGAAGGAAACCTGTCATAACCCCCCAAAGACCCACGGGTCTTCCTGTCCTTGAGGGAGTTGTGGGGCTGCTCCTGCGCTGCCCCTCGGGGCCATCCAGAGGGTCTGTGGGGTCTGGGCTGGTGCATGGCCCAGGCTGCAGTGAGCTGGGCAGTTCTGTGTGTCCCCTGACTCCTCTCCTCAGCTGTGGGACACATCTGGGCACAGCCATGCAGTCACCTGGAGACCTGAGCCCTAATCATATTTTCACTGCTCTGTGGACACTGGGGACATCCGCAGCCTCTGCATCCCTTCTGCAGCACCTTCAGGACTGAGCAGCCCTGGCTGGGTCTGGGCTGAGCAATGCTGCTGTTGCTCAGCAGTGCTGCAGTGGGGCACAGGGATACTGTCCCCATGTGGGGCCACATCAGGGACCCCTATGTCCCCAAGCCCCATCACCGGGAGCTGATCAGGGGTCCTGTTGTTAGAAAAACCTGTAACCTGGAAAAAACGTGGGGACTGGGGCCAGGGTCATGAACACGTGTGCAGGGCCCTGCCAAGCTCCAGGGTGTCAGCAGCTGAATGTGCTGTGGAGGATGAAAGGGATGACAGGAGCCAGGCCCTGGCATGAGGGTGCGTTAGGGCATCCTTGTGTCCCTCCAGCCCTTGTTTCCAGCTAGCTCTTTGGCAGGCAGAGAACGCCTCAACTGAAAGAGCTGTGAGCAGTGCTTACACTGCAGATTGCTAATGGGATGGGCTTTCAGCCCGGTCTTTCCCTCTCCAGACTTCCCATCTGCAGGGGCCCTGCAGACAACCTGCCTGGGTCCCCTGTGCTGCCCTGACACAGGGACAGGGACAGGGAGAGGAGCTGGGACAGGGACAGGCACCATCGCAGCCCCATCTCCAATTCCCATGCAGGTGCTGGAGGTGCGTGTGTACCTTTGGGTCTGGAGGAGGACACAGGAGGGCACTGAATCCCTGGGGGACCCTCTTGGCCTTCGGGGTCAGCCTTGACCCCTTCGTCTGCACACTCTTGTGCTCACTGCCAGCAGCACCACTGAGAGGGATGGCTTCTCCACAGGGAGAGGCTGGGGTACCAAAACCCTGCACCCTGGGAGTGGGGCAGAGAGGCTGCTGTGAGGCCATGGCAGCTCCCCTCATGATGGAGCAGTGAGGAGCAAGCCATGGTGCTGGTGCTGGTGCTGGTGCTGGTGCTGGTTCTGGCTGGGTGCCGGGCACTCCCCGGGCTGTCAGCACCCACCACGCTGTGCTGGTCCTGTTGCCACATGTTGTTACCTCACTGCTGCCTCTTCTGCTGGGGCCAGGCAAAGGGTCTCCTGGGGCCCTCACCCACAAATCCTGGGGCTGCTGCCTCCTTTGGCACCCTGCACTAGGGTGTGATGAGCTCTGCCACTGGGACACCGGGATCCCAGGGAGAGACACCCACTCCAGCCTGCAGGTGTTGGCAGCAAAGGACACCAGGGTGTGCCCGTGTGGGCAGCTGGTTCTGCAGCCTGCCCTGGCCATGTCACTGTCACCCCAAAAACACCACCTCCCTGCAGACCATGCTCTGAAGGGGGGTTGGTGCCACCTTTTCCTGCCAGTTGCCCTGTGCAGGAGGCAGAGCTGCAGCTGCAGCCTCCTCCTGTGCTCCAACTCGTCAGGCTGGAGCAGGCAGCATGCCCGTGCACACCCACCCAAACGCATGTACACACAGACACAAGTGCACACAAACACATGAGAACACCTATGAGCACGCTTCCCACATGCATGCCCCATGCACACAGATACCTCCACACCTAAATTTGCACACATGTGCCTGTGTCCATGCACACACACCCTCCCGTGCACACCTGCAGGCACACACACCACTTTCACACGTGTGCTTGCACAAGCCTACACATGCACCCTGGTGCCAGCTCTCCATGGGGCTGGGCACAGCTGAGCCAGCTCTGGAGGAGGCAAGAAGAGATCCCCCAAACTGGGATTCCCCCAGCACAGGCACATAGGGCTCTTGTGCCCATCCTGGATCCAGACAGGTGACAGAACTCCCATGGCCACATCCCTGTGGGGATCTTGCTGTGGGGTGGGTTTGGTGTCCCCAGTGTTGTTCTTCTCAGGGTATTCCCATTCCTGGGCGCTGACACTGGTGTCCCCAGTGCTGCAGGCTGTGCTTGCTGCCTCATTCCCCAGCATTTCTTAGTCCCTGCCACCCTGCAGGTATCCCTGTCTGCACCCTTGTCTCCCTCCATGGGCTGCAGCTCCCCTTATGTCATCCTGGGTCTGGAAACACTCCCAGGGTCCCGACTGTGCTCAGCCACTCTGTGTCAGTGTTTTCTCTTTGGGAACAGGTTGTCACCATGCTAATGTCACTCCAGATGATATCTGGGGTGGCAAGGGTGTGGTGTGGTGCCCTGTGAGGACACTGGGGACACCTGCACAGTGGCCACAGGGCACACAGGTACATATGTGGCAGAGATGGGTAGGGGGACTGCTAAGGTTGGACCCTCCCCAGAGATCCCTGTGGGCATGGCAGCATCCACTCGTGAGGGCTGGGACAGTGAAGGGGGTGTGCTGAGAGGACCATGGGCTAGGAGTGGTGGTCACATGCCAGCAGGCATCCCCTGGGACAAGTGGCTTCACTGGTACAGATTCATCATTTATTGCTAGTGCTTGTGCCTGCTGGTTGATGGCCCATACATGGGTGCAGGGGGTGTCTGTGGGGCCAGGCAGGCAGGGCAGAGGGTGTTATGGCAAGGAGGGGGTGGGGGGACACCCAGTGCCAGGGGTGCATGGCCAGTGACACACTGGGCAGAGGTAGCTCAGGCTGCCCAGGGCACTGAGCCCCAGCACCCTGCACCTCTCTGCAGCATTCAGCATTGTTGGGAGCTGGAGGAGGGGGGGTGTTACCTGTTGGAAATGGCTCCTTGGGGAGCAGGGGGGACTGCTGTGGTGTGGCTGTGGGAATGGGAGTTGCCTCTAAGTGTCGACCCCCTGTCTGTGTGCCCTGATGTTATTTCTGTGGCCACTCGGGCTGGAGCCCACTCTGTGGGAGAGGGATGGGGACAGGAGTGGGCCCGGGGACACCCAGCAGGCAGGGCTGGGGTGGTTCCTGTGCTGGGCAGGGACAGGAGCTGCTTGCCACAGCCAGGGGCTCTGCCAGGAGCGGGCAGGGCAGGCAGAGCCTGTGTACCAGGTAGGATTAACTCTTAAATGCTTTTACACCACCGATGCTCAACTGCTCCCTGGCTCCCACCCCAACCCCGCAGCCTCCTCGGACAGCAAAGCTGAAGGCAGAGCAGGCGACCCCTCCCCGGGTGCTGGGTAACCTTGTTTGGCTGGAAGGAGTGAGGATATTTATAGCCAGAGAATGGCCGCACCATACAAGGGCAGGAGGGACGAGGTGCCTGGCTGCCCTTCTTTGGTGAGGCATCCCCGAGAGGCCGCTCCCAGGTGTCACCCCCTGACCCAGGGACACCCCCCGGGCAGAAATGCATCGGAATGGGGAGATGGGAGCAAATGGGGTTGGGGGGGGGACACACCCTCGCACTCTGTGCTCGGGGAGACAAAGGGGTCCCTGTGCCAAGCAGTGTCCTGGGGTTGCCAGTAACCCTGCCCAGGAGAGTGCCCGATTCCAGCCCTGTCCTGGGCAAGCAGATGTGGTCAGGAACATGCCCATGCTGAGCCACCCACCTCTGCCAGAGGATGCTCCTGAAGCTGCTGGGCAGGGCAGGGTGGCTGGGCACAGAGGGGGGGTGAGCCCCAGTGCCTTCTCACGGGGTGGGCTGGGACAGTCCAGGGGTCTCCTGCCCCCTGAGCTGACCCACGGCCTCCCCCCTGCAGTACGGCATCGTGCTGGACGCCGGGTCCTCCCACACGGCCATGTTTGTCTACAAGTGGCCTGCGGACAAGGAGAACGACACCGGGGTGGTCAGCGAGCACAGCATGTGTGATGTGGAAGGTAAGGGCTGTTTATTTCCACAGGCTGGTGACAGGGTCTGTCATGTCCCTTGGGGGCAGGGTACCATGATAATGCAGAAGCCCCCATCATGCCCACCCAGCTCCCTCCCTGTGTATTCACCAGCACAGGGAGGTATTGGAAGGGGTCCAGTTCTGTTCCCAAAATCTTCCCATCTCCCCCCAGAGCTTGCAGCTCTGAACACCTGTGGTTTCTCTTTTTCTGGATGCACTGAACTGCCAGGGAACGTTTCAGCTCCCTGCCTAGCTCAGCAAGGAGTGAGAGGGGGTTTCCCACTCCCCATTTAAGCATCCTTACCCTGGCTGCTAGCCAGTGAGGGATGTAGCATGCGCAGGGAGATGTGGCTGGTCTCTGGGTGGCTCCACACCTAAAGGAATCTGCAGCACCTGCTTTTGACTAGGCTGAGAGGGGCACAGCTGCCCACCCAGCATCTTCCCACCAAGCCTCTGCCCACCACCCACAGGGAGCAATGCAGTTTCCTCTCTGCAGGTCCTGGCATTTCCAGCTACAGCTCCAACCCTTCAGCTGCCGGCACAAGCTTGGAGCCCTGCCTGAACCAGGCCCTGGGAGATGTGCCCAAGGAGAAGCAGGCAGGCACCCCGCTCTACCTGGGTGCCACGGCTGGCATGCGCCTGCTCAAGTGAGTGTTTGCTCCAGCTGTGCCAGCTGCCTGGCCCCAAACACTGCCAGGGGCCCTGATGTGCCACCCTGACATCTCACCACCCATGGCAGGGGTGAAGGATGGAAGGGGTGAGATGGTGAAGGACAGCCACCATATCTTTGCCAGGCAAAGCACCTAACCCTCCCAGCTCCATGTCCTTTTGTCCCTTGCAGGGGACCTCCTGCTTTTCAGAGCAGGGAGATGCTCCGGGGTACATCCCTGCCTGAAAAGGGGCTGGCATAGAACCAACTCCAGGGTAACCCAGCAAGCTTTTTTGGCCAACTAAGAGGGAAGTCCCCATGCACCCATTGCCAGTCTGATGGGATGCTAACCCTCTGGAACCCACACAGAGAAGGAAGTCGTGTCTCCTCACCCAGCCCTGGGGTATGGCTTGGGAGGAGGGAGCACACCCCCAGCCCTGCCCCCCAACACCTTCTCCAGCAGAGACAAGGGCAATTAGCTGGGTTTTTGGGGGGACATCCCTACAGTTACCCTGGCAAGGACCCAAGTTGCCTCCTGACCCATGTGCTGTGGCAGGTCCAGGCCCCTAGGGCTATGGGGGCAGTGAGGGGTCTGCTCGTGGCTCCCCAGCACAGCCCTTCCACTCTGCCCACAGCATCACCAACCTGCAGGCTTCAGATGCCGTCCTCAGAGCTGTGGCAGCCACACTGAAGTCCTACCCCTTTGATTTCCGGGGTGCAAAGATCCTGTCGGGGGAAGAAGAAGGAGTCTTTGGCTGGGTGACTGCAAACTACCTCCTGGAGAACTTCATCAAGGTGGGCAGGGGAGCGTGGCACCTGCTGGGGATGGCTGCAGGGCCAGGCTGTCCTGCAGCTCTTCACATCCTGATGCCTGCTCTTGTCTGTTGTGTTCAGCGTGGGTGGCTCGGGGAATGGATCCAGCCCCAGAAGAAGACTCTGGGAGCCATGGACTTTGGCGGTGCTTCCACACAGATCACCTTTGAAACTAAGGACACCATCGAAGATCCCAGAAACGAGGTGATGCTGAAGCTGTATGGCCAGGTGTACAAAGTGTACACCCACAGCTTCCTCTGCTACGGAAGGGACCAGGTCCTCAAGAGGCTGCTCTCAAAGCTCCTCCAGGTACCAGTATGTGGGTGACAGAGATGCTGCCTGTCATCACCTTGTGCTTGCCCACTCACTCGGGTGTTTAGGGAGGGGGGTGCCCCAGCTCTGGCTCTAGGACAGCCTCATGGGGCTGGCTTCACACCTCTTCCAGTCAACCTGGGTTCTTCCCCCCAGCCCTCTCCAATGGTCCCAGAGCTTCCTCCCACCCTCTCCATAAGGTGTTGCACCCCTCAGTCAGAGCCATGATGTCCTAAGTCATCTCAACACGCTTATGTTGCCAACTCCGTATCCCACTGCCCAAGCTCCTTCACACCTCTTCAGCAGGGAAATGGGGGCAGGCAGGTCACGGTGCCAGGCCTGCCAGGGTAACAGCATGCTTCACACGTTCCATGTGTTGCTTCTCTGTAAGGCTGAGGGCTACAAAACAACTGTCTCCCATCCCTGCTGGCCCACTGACTATCGCAAGAGCCTGGTGCTGAGCAACATCTACGACAGCCCCTGCACAGAGAAGGAGAGGCCCAGCCTTGCCCTCAACAGCACCATCACCGTGGTTGGCACCGGGAACGGGAGCCTCTGCGCTCTGTATGTCAAAAAGCTCTTTGACTTCACCACCTGCTCCTTCTCACGCTGCTCCTTTGATGGCATTTTCCAACCAGAGGTTTCAGGAAACTTCATTGTAAGTCCTGGTATGGAGCAGGGGGGTGGCCTGACTGCTGGGTGGGTGAATGTCCCTGGGCCCCAGCATCATCTGGTGGCAAAGCCAGAGCTCCAGTTCTGCCAAGGCAATCGCTTGTGCCCACCATGGCTGTTCATGGCGAGGTGGGTTGCTCCCAGCCTATCCCACAGCTACCTCCTTTTTCTCCACCAGGCCTTCTCTGCCTTCTTCTATACAGTTGATTTCATCCAGACAGTGATGGGGATACCTGTGCGCTTGCCCAGTGACCTGAGGGATGCTACCAAGACCATCTGTGCCACAAGCTGGAGTGAGGTGGGCTCCTTGGGTACAGCAGGGTGGAGAGGACTGCTCTTTGTGGGTATCAACTGGCCTCTGAGAGAAGCCCTTCGAGGAGGCAGGGTGTCCTGGCACACATGGAGCAGGGCAAGGGTGGGTGATGGCTCCCACAAGGGACCCAGAGAGGCTCAAGCGGGCATGGGCCAGATGAGACTGGCCAGAGCTTCAGGCCATAGAAAAAAAGGCTGGATTTTGTTGGCTTGACACCTTTTCTCTCTCCCTTTATGCATCCCACTCAGCTGCTCCAGAAAGCCCCCAAGCTGGAGAAGAGACTGCCGGATTACTGTGCTGTCAGCACATTTGTTTATTTGCTCACCACCAAAGGCTACAACTTCAACAACCATTCCTTTCCCAACATTGCCTTTCAGAAGAAGGTGGGCAACACCAGAGAACATATTCATACCATGGTATCTTTTTGAAGTTAGGCCAAAAAGCCCTGCAGGAGAGATGATCCCACACCAAGCCAAGCAATGTGAGGGAAGATCTCAGGGAAGAGAGGCAGGAGGGACTCCCAGTTTTGGGGTGGATCTTCTGGGAGATGGAAAAAAAAATGAGATGGCTGAGCTGTATTGATGGACTCAGGTCCTCAAGGCATTGGGCATCTGAAGCAATCCTTTGCTCAGGTTTTGTTGGAAAGTTAACTCAGGGCAGGACCCCACCTTTGCCAAGTGCCCTCAGATGGGCAGTGAAATCAAGACTGGCCTGAGCTGAGGAGATCCTGCTCCCATCAGGGGAGCCCAGCTCAGCACAGGATTGTCACTGATTTGTTCCTCAGCTGTCTGGATATGTGGGTGAGCAAGGGTTCAGGGTGCTGTGGACTCCCCCACACTCCTCCCATGGGCTTACACTGAAATGGTCCCTGGAAGGTCTCTTGGGGCCAGTTGGGTTGACGAGGGTGGTGACAATTCTGTGCTGTTTCCACAGGCAGGGGAAACCTCCATTGGCTGGGCACTGGGCTACATGCTGAACCTCACCAACATGATCCCAGCAGAGAAGCCTTCTTCCCACAAAAGTATGCTGTACAACTACTGGGTCATCCTCATCCTGCTCTTTGTCTTCACCACTCTGACATCTCTGGTGACTGCCGTCTGCCTGCTGCGGCGCAGCAAGTCCGGGGCAATCTAATGGCAGGGACAAGGTGGGCCTTGTCTGCAGCACCCAGCACCATCCCTCCTGCTGGAGTCTCCGTCCCCTGAACACTTGGGATGCAGCAAGTGCTCACAGATGGCTTTCTCTGATACCCACTGCTGACGGTTCCAAAAGGAAAGCTGTCCCTTTCTGCCCTCCCCTTGCTTTCCAGCCACAGAAAGGGGAGACAGGAGAGGAGTGCAGGCCCTGCAGAAGGATGGCTGAGGGGTTCCCAATGCTACTCAGGGGCAGACCCCAGAGCAGGCTCAGGATTCAGACATCCAGACCTGGGGCACCTTTCTGACACCAGGCCTGGGCTGGACTGGGCCAGCAAGTCCAGATAACAGCACCATTTATTCTCATGTGCACGAGGTAGGTGGGGAGAATCACTTAAGCTTAGCCCTTATAGCTGGCCTCTCTAGCCTGTCCCTGGAGCTCCAGCCCTGCCTCCTGGGAGTGCTGGCCATCAATCACCCAGAGCCCATGCTGGCTTTCTGGCTGATGCAAAAACCCCACCGACCTTTTTGAGGGCCACATTTTGGCTTAGCAACAACCAGACATGGGGAGCAGGCAACTTCCCAGGTCACATTTCATCAGCCAGATGTGGTGCCTTCCCCATTCCTGTGGTTCCTCAGCCAGACATGCCTTTGTCACAGCCTGAACCTCCTCTACCCCAATGGCAATGACACAAAGTCCCCATGGGCCCCTGGTGCATGGTTATGCCAGCTTTAGAATATGAGCCCTGCATCAACCTTTGCCTGGCACCTGGGAAGATGTGCCTTCATTTCCAATTGAACAAGAGCAGGGACGTGCAAACATATAGAAGGTTGGGTTTTGTTTGGGTAGTTTGTTTTTTTGTTGGTTTTTCTTTTGGTAATCAAAAATAAATTTTTTGTAACCACTCCTATGGTTTTGTGCCTCTTGAACAGCAAGAGGCTGGTTGAGCCTGGCTGTCCCACAGGGGTAGAGCCACTTACAGGTTCTACTCAGATGTAACCACAGACCCTGCCTGGAGGTCTCGGTCCTTTGCAGCCTGCCCAGCCCTGAGACACCATCATGGCTTTGTATGCTCTACCAGCCCAGAGAAACTGCTAAAATGGACCTAGGTGGCCTTGAAACCTCACTCCAGACTCAGGATCACCTGAAAGTGGAAGAGTTTTAAGCAGCCATAGTTGCAAAGTTGAGGTTTCCCACGCACTAGAGGTGCAGTCGCTCCCCAGGTGTGATCAGGCAGCACTCAGGCTACCCCTGCACTCAGAGCTGCATCCACAGCCACAGCAGCAACAAAAATACACAGGGAGCCTCTGCTCCCAGGGGACAGGGTTGGGTGCCCAAGCAGGGCAGGAGAGCAGCCATAGGGCTGGCAATTTGCTGCATGGGGCCAGTCCCAACTCATCAATCCTTCTGGGAAGAGCCTCTTGCCCGGTGCATTCTTGTGCACACCCCAGGTCAGGAGCAGCTTTAGTGAGAGCTGTGCTTTCTTGCTACCCTCCTTGCTCTCTGCTCTGGCCAGGCTCCTGGTAACACTTAATGCACCTGCTCCCTGCAGCCTCTTGGCTTTTAGATGTTCTGGTGGCTGCCCCTCATCTCTCAGCACAGGCCAAGCATGATTCCAATCCAGGTGACGCTCTAAGCCCCCAAACCCAGTTTTGTCCCCAGACCCTTATCTCCTCAGTATGGGCACTATCTCCTGTGGCAAAGCTTAGAGACTGTCTCCAGCCCTCACACAGGAGGCATTTCTGGTCTCTGAAGCTGAAACACTGCTGCCCTGCTGTAAGAAACCAGCTGGCTTCCTTAACCCAGGGTGCATTTCCCCTTCTAAGAAATCCAGCTGCAACTGAATCAGGGCTGGACATTCACCAAGAGCAGCTGGAGTATGCTATTTAGGAGAAAATGAAGAGGCTTTTTAATCTTCCCACATGCCTCCCTGGATGTGTGGGATTTAAAGCAGTACCATTCCCTTGCTGGCTGGTTATGAATCTGGATGGAGACTGGGCCTGGCAGGGTGACATCCAGAGCAAGGAGGGCATTGCACAGAGGGGCTCTGGGCATCTGATTCCCCTCTGAGGAGCAGAGTGGAGACTCCAGAGGCCATGGGGCTGCAGGGCCCAGCTTAGCTGCATCCAGGCAGGTGAGAAAAGCCTTGCTTCTATGGGGACAGCGAGCAGCTAGGCTCAAGAGAGAGCACATGGCAACAGCTCTTCCCACAGCTCAGACCAGTCCATGCCCGCAGTCACTTCACAGCCCTGTGCCACTCAACTGAAGGCACCATGGTTTCAGAGGGACCAGAATTCTCTGATCCAACACTTCTTGCAGGAGCTGCCTCAGGGGGACATGCACCACCTGCATCCCAGCTCCTGTCTCACCACGAGCCTTTGCTTCACCCACAGTGTGCAGTTTCAGCTCTCAGTGTTTATTGTACCACTCACGTGCAATGTTAAGGGGCCAGCTGGGAGGCAGCAATCCCTACAGTGCTCTCCCTGCAGCATTGACTCATTCGAGCTCCAGGGCACTGCCACAGAGCCCACCAGTCTGGCTGGCAGCAGAGGCAGCTGGGCAGAGAGGAGGGGGTGAAGCAGGACTGGGCAGAGTGCACTGGGCTCTCCTGGTTACTCCACAACGTCCCCGTATTTGTTCCTCCTCACTGCTGGCACCGCAGTCTCTCTGTCTTCTGGGCTGGGAGGATTTTCTGCAAGAGAAAGAACAAGCTCCCTGGACCCCCAGCTATCCTGCTGTGTTTGCCAGAGGAAGGCAGAGAACCACAGAGCCCTGCTGAAGTGTTTGAAGCCTCTTCAGCTTGGTCCAGCTTTGGAATCTCACAGTACCAGTGGGAAAAAGCAGCAAAAAGCCATGGGAATGGCCCAGCAGTTGCTGTCCTGCTGCCCCTCCAGCTCTGCCAACAGAACAACCAAGGTGTGGAAGGGTTTACAGCCTCCCTCCATCCCCTGCTCTCTTTTTTTTCCAGCAACAATATAGCAAGACGAACCTTTCTTGGGGTATGACTCTCTGAAGTCAGACCGGTGCTCTGGCAGAAGCTGATGCCTTCAGGGTCAGTCAGTCTGGGTCAGTGCTAGTGCTCCCAACACAACCAACTTCTCCCCTGCCCTGCTCTGCAAGTGAGCTGAGCTTGTGCTGAGGGCCAGGCCTTTTATTGGCCTCCTGATCCTGATCCTGCCCCTGCGCAGTTGGGCCCAGCCCTACCCAGGCACAGGTGGGTGAATGCAGGCTCACACCCACTGCCTGCTGATCAGCAGCACCTGGCTGCTGCTTCATTTCACTACACTTTTTTTTTTGTTTTGTTTATTTGTTTAAAAGAAACACAAGAACTATGTGAAGTTCAAAGAGAAGCTGGACCTTCCCGCCTATATAGGCAGGTCACGGTTTTGGTCGTGGTGTTCCCCATTTTCCCTTTGCCAATTGAAGTCTTGTAGCAGCAGTGCAAAGGGGAATGAAGGGTCTACATGTGGTCCATCACCTGAGCAGTTGCTTTGCTGTTATGGGGGTCCCCCAAGTAGTAAAAACTGACAATGCACCTGCATATATAGGTGTGCTTCTCTTTGAACCTCACATAGTTCTTGTGTTTCTTTTAAATAAATTAAAAAAAAAAAAACAACAAAAAAAAAACAAAAAAAAAAAGTGGGGGGGAAGTGTAGTGAAATGAGGCAGCAACCAGGTGCTGCTGATCAGCAGGCAGTGGGTGTGAGCCTGCATTCACCCACCTGTGCCTGGGTAGGGCTGGCCCCAACTGCACAGGATCAGGATCAGGATCAGGATCAGGAGGCTCACACCCACTGCCTGCTGATCAGCAGCACCTGGTTGCTGCCTCATTTCACTACAAAACAAACCCTCCACGCTGGCCCTTGGGAATCCACAATACTGTCAGGGCATCAGGCAGAAAACTGGTCCCACTCCATGCTGCCTGAAGCCCAGAGGGACACAGGAGCCATGGGGCTAGGCAGGGGGCTGCAGCCACCCCAGCACTGCTGCCACCACCAGGTGCCTGCTCCATCCCTTAGCCACAGGGTGACAGTGTAGGACCAGTATGGGGATTTTGGCAATGGCACAGTCAACAGTTTAATGACAAAACCAGCAAATCATTGCAGCAGGAAAAATACAGACAGGACAACCCCAGGGAGAGCAGCAGGGACAGATGTGAACATACCTGTGGGCACAGACACCATGCCATCCATGGTGAGCTCTGGGGGGCTCTTGCCTGTCTCCAGGTAAATCCAGAAGTCAGAACATTTCTGTGTCTCAACTCTGGTTACCACATAACTGGCAATGGACCCTGCAACTGGAGAGACCAAGATCATAGAATAATTTGGGTTGCAGGGACCTCTAAAGGTCATCTAGTCCAACCCCCCTGCAGTAAGCAGGACACTCACCCCCGGCCAGGAGCAGGCTCCACTGCGGGCTGTACGGCAACTTCTTATTCAACAGCTTCTGCAGGGCGAAGGCGGCTCCGCTGCCTGTCGGAACGCGGGGCCGGGACCCGTTACCGGCCACAGCCCCCCCCGGGCCGCCCCCCGCCCAGCCCCGCGCTGCCCGCAGCTCCCGGGGGGAGCCAGGAGGAACCGGGGTAGCGGGCCCAGGGCGTACCTGCCAGGAAGGTACCGATGCCCTTCAGGAAGGCGTGGGACTGGCAGGCCGCGTACTGCTGCAGCGCCTGCGGGGAACCACTGAGTGCGGGGCACCGGACACCCGGATCCCGCAGCCCCAGACCCCGCGCTCCGGGTGCCCCCGCACCGACACCTCTACCCCTGTCCCACCGCCCCCCCGGTGCCCCTACCCCGACCACCCAGCCCCGGTCCCGTCCGGGCGCACCGGGTGCTTGGCGGCCACGCTGTCCTCCACCCGCTGCAGCCCCAGGTTAACCATGGCGGGGATGCGGGACCCAACTACCGGGGCGGCCCCGCAGGCTCCGCCCGCCCCTTCCGGAGCTGCCGCCATGGAGGAACCGGCCGGGCCGTACCGCTTACTGCAGTGCGGGATGGACCGGTACCTCTGCTACTGCCGCCCCGGTCCCGGCCCTGGCGGTACCGTTTAGTGAGTGAAGGGCCTGGAGCGGGGCCGGGCTGGGGCTGAGCAGCTCCGGTACAGCCTCCCGCAGTGTGAAGCCGCTGCCTCCCGCAGTGTGACCGACGCGCTGGAGGTCTGGGCCGGGGAGTTCGGAGCCTGCCCACCGCTCGGCTGCGTAGGTACCGGGGCTGGGGGCAGGGAGGCAGTGGGTCCGGAACCGGGTCAGACCGTATCGGGACGTGCCCCCTTCTTCTCTACAGCGGTGCCAGCCCCAGGAGCACGGCCAGAAGATCAGGTGGGTGCTGCCGCCGCGGGGAGACGGACCCTCCGCCGAGGGTCCCCCTAACCCTAACCCTGACCCAGACCCTAACCCTGACCCTAACGCTAACCCTGACCCTAACCTTAACCCTAACCCTGACCCTGACCCTAACCCTGACCCTAACCCTGACCCAGACCCTAACCCTGACCCTAACTGTAACCCTGACCCTAGCCCTGACCCTAATGCTAACCCTGACCCTGACCCTAACCCAGACCCTAACCCTGACCCTGACCCTGACCCTGACCCACGCAGGGAGGCTCTGGGGCTCGGGGCCGCCGTGCTGAGCATGGGTGCGGGGAAGGCCACGCTGCAATTGCGGGAGAAGGAGGAGGAGGAAGCAGCATCCCGGTGCTCAGCCCTGGATCTCTTCAAGCTGCCCGCGGCCGGAGCGAGGAGCCAGCTCCAGGCACTGGTGTTTGGCATGGCAGGGCGTGTTGAGAGCCTGGAGAGACGCCTGAAAGGTCTGTGGGTGTCTGGGAGAGGGTAAAGGCAGGGGGAGGGTGGGCACCCAAGGGTGCCCTCAGCCCAGCCAGCACCGGGAAGAGGCTGTGCCTCCCTGAACATGCCCCATGTGCTTGGTCTCCCACATCGGGTGGAGTGGCCAGGAGGGCCGAGCAGCAGGCATGTGGCTTTCTGCCTTATCCTGTTTGGACTGCTTGGTTCCCAATGGTGGCCAGGGTTTGCATCTGACCCCTCGGGAAGAAGAGATCCTGTGTGGCACCAGAGGACACAGTAATGTTTCTGTGCAGCACATTTTCCCCATGGCCAGCACCACACCGGCTTCTCTGTGTGGGGAAGTCACCTCGTGACAGTCTCTGTTTTAGGGGTCTAGGAATATCCTGGGGCAGTGGTGGCCAGGGTGGGACTGGTTGGAGTTTGGTTGTAGAAAGGAGGGAGTTGGCTGGGCAGGCCTGGGGTTCTGTGTGCCACGTTGGGGTTCATTGTCACAGACTCTTGTTCTTGTTTCTGTCTTGCCAGCGGTGGAGACTCTGGTGTCTTCCCGCAGCCCTGAGAAGAATACTGCCCTGAGCCAGCAGCATTTCCTGCCAGGTAAGTGATTGCCAAGGTCACCTCTGAATGTCCTGCTGCTTTTTTGCCTTGTCTTCCCCAGGACACTCTGAGTCATCTCGGCTGTGGCTGCTGTCACCCACCCTGCTGTCCTGTGCCTTCCCTGGCACAGAAGGGCCCAGGGTTCAGCACAGCAGCCCTTGGGGTGTGCTCAGGTCAGAATCTGGGCATCACCAGCCAGGTTCTTGACTTGCCTTTGGGAGGTCAGGCTTGGCTGCTCTTCCAGATAGGGAGCCGTGGCAGGTCCACAGTTCCCTGCTCCCTAGGGAGAGGAGACTGGGCTTGGCCCTTCTTCACCCACCACAAATACTGGGCCAGCCTGGCTGGTCTGCTTGGAGCTCATCCTGGGCACAGAGAGGTTTGCAGGGCTGCCAGAGCAACTAGCTGACCTTTTGCAATCCCATCCTGCCTGTCCCTCTTGGATGCAGACCCCAGCCCCAGGAAGAACAGAGATACTGGCTCAGCTTTGCTGGCCAAGAGGAAGATCCCAGGAGAGTCTCTCATTAACCCTGGCTTCAGAAGGTAAGTGCTGCCCCAGGCCTGGTGCTGGAATATCCAGCAGTCTCTGCTCTGTAGCTGCATGGGGAGCTACCTCCATCTC
This sequence comes from Phaethornis superciliosus, assembly GCA_023637945.1. Classification (NCBI taxonomy): domain Eukaryota; kingdom Metazoa; phylum Chordata; class Aves; order Apodiformes; family Trochilidae; genus Phaethornis; species Phaethornis superciliosus. The sequence continues at coordinate 2,235,729 of JAJQWJ010000022.1, read as the reverse complement.
CTTCTAGCAAGAAGGCACCATCTGGAGTGGACTTCGAGGACTCCTGACCTGCCCTGGCCTGGCCCTCAGTGACAGCTCTACAGGAGCCTTGTCAACTGCCTGGGTGGCTGGTGGAGGACATGTCACTGCACCCAGGGAGGCCAACAGGACAAGCAGGACTCAGAGGACTGGAGCCAGTACCTGGCAGGCCTGAGCAGGCAACAGATTTCCAGCTGGAGCTGGGCCTTTGGGCAGAGAGGTGGGGCAGGTGACAGAAGTGGATTTGTTCCTCCAGCTCTTTCCTGTTGTTAGGGACCCCTCCTCTACTTCACTTGCCATGGGTTGGTGGGGTTTTTAAAGAACTTTTATATTGCTATGTAACAAAAAGACTGCCTGTTTTTAGATTCTTGTCAGTAAAGCTGATTTTAGCCACCTGGTTTCTGCGGACTGGGACAGTGACAATATGTCAGTACATTCTGCCTTTCCCTTGATCAGGAAACCTGAGGCCAATTTCAGCTGACCTGGAGGGTCAGAGACTCAAAGGAGTTCACTTTTCTTCCAGCTTTGTGCCAGTGATCTAGTGGGTGAGTGGTTGGAGCCTCCCTAGCCTCCTGGAGAACTGGGAGAACGGGTCCAGCCCTTGCTACACACTGGGAGAGCTCTGAGAGCCTGGTGCAAAGTCCTGTGAGGGAGGAGAGCCACTGGGGCTGGTCACTCCAGACTCACATGTCTTGATTGCAAAGCCTTTATTAATTTCCAAGAGCTCTGATACATGGCTTGGGCTTGCCCCACTGCACCCCCACATGCCTCTCCCAAATCTGCTCCTTACTGCTTGCAAACAGCAGGTTCTGGGACTCCCACTGCATCCTCTGCTCCCCCTGCCAGGCCAAGTGGAGCTGAGCTTCCACCACCCACTGCATCAGCCCCAGCTCTGTCCCAGGGCTTTTCCTCTAGCTGTGCCGATTCCATTTATCTGGTTCAGGTCTTTGGGGACTTCTTGTGGTGCCTGCTGCCCTGGCAGAGCCTTGCCTCAGGTCACTCACCTGGTGGGTGGCATGCCATGCCTCTGCACATTGCTGCCTTCTCTGCAGCTTTGGGCAGCCTTTCCTCCCCAGCTCCTGCCCTTGGCCTCAGCAGTGCCTGTGTCTCTGGCCCCTTTCACCCATCCTGATGCCTCAGGGACTGCAGGGCAGGTCGAGGGGCCCCTGGCCAGGCAGGGAGGGTAGCACAGGAGGCAGTAAAACATTTGTGGGCTCAGCATGGTGCGGATTGCTGCTGGCATCTCAGGCAGGAGTGCCAGTGGGGGGGACTTGGGTGCCAGGCTCCTGCTCTTTGCCTTTTGGAGTGCGTGCAGCCAGGACTGCAGTGGTCACGGCAGGGCTTGGGGTGGGTGCTGGGCTGCTGCCCAACCCTGGTGGTCACGGCAGGGCTTGGGGTGGGTGCTGGGCTGCTGCCCAACCCTGTCCCTGTGCCCGGCTCACTGTGGCAACCGGACCACGGAGCGATAGGCCTGTACAATCTCCTCGGTGCTGGGGCAGGTGTATCTGAACTCCTTGGTGTCACCGGCACTGCTGAGGTAGCGCCAGACGCCCCGCAGGTCCTTGGGGATCCCAAAGCGTCGGTAATGCTGGCACACAACCTGCAGGCAGGAAAAAGAGGTGAGCCCTGGTGTCCCTGCCGTGGATGGGCCGAGCAGGGCCCTGTGGCATACCCTGTGGTATTTACAGGTGGGAGCCATGCAGGATGGGTGGCAGGGCCAGGGGATATCCCTGTCACTGCACCACATGGGAAGGGGTGCAGAGGGGAGAGATCTGTGGGAAGGCACCGTGCTGGGGAGCAGGCTGCCAAGGGGGCACTGGGATAATACAGAGGCTGGGAAAGGAGCAGGGGGTGGCTGCAGGCACCCAGGGGGAGGTGAGAGTGTCAGGCTGATGGCATTAAGAAGCCAGGGGAGAAGGGGAAAGGGACGGCTGAGCTCACCTGGACGATGTTGAGCTTGGGCAGCAGGTTACAGTCAGCTAATGTGAGCTGGTCTCCATCGAGAAAACGGCGCCGGGAGGCCCGGAGGTGGGGGTCCTGGGCCAGTTCATGCTCCAGGGGGGCACACAAGTACTCATCCAGCTTCAGGAGGGCCCGCAGCAGGCTCCTCTGCAGTGCTGGGGGGAGGGCAGCCATGCCACTGGGTCAGGGCACAGGTCCCTGCAGCTCTGCCAGCATCAAGCTGAGTGTCCCTGTCCCCGTGTTCTCCCCACCTTGCCCAGGCTGGACCTGCCCCTGCCCTCCCAAGGGAGCGCGGGCACAGCCACACTGAACTGCAGGGAGAAACGCAGCCTTGGCTGAGGTCTAGAAAGGGTGAGCTGGCTTCAGGGCACCTGAGAGGAGGCACAGTGTGTGTCTGTGTGTCCCAGCTCGAAATTGTACAGGGGGTCCCTCCACCCAGACCAAGATTGCACCAGGTGTCACCACCCCCCAGCTCCTCACCTTCATCCTGGGCAGGCACCGGGTTCTTGATGTAGGTGGAGAACTTGTGGAAGATTTCATTCCCGGCCAGGCTTGACTCTCTGTACTGTGGGACCAGGCTGGGGAACCTGCAGGGATGTGTGCACAGCTGAGGAAGGAGGCTCACACACCCTCTCAGCTTATCCTGCCCCTCTTTGTCCCTTGCCCCCTCTCAGGTCACTGCCCACTGACATGGGGGGGCCCAGCTTCTCCTCCAGGAAGTCCTCGATGGTGACAGTGTCAGTTTTTGGCTCGCCGTTGTAGAGCAGAACAGGCAGCTGGGCACCTGGGGCGAAGTCCTTCAGCACGTCCAGTGCTCTGCAGGAGACAGGGATGGACAGTGATGCCCAACAGTGCCCAGGGATCTGCAGAGCACCACAGGTCTGTTTGTATGAACACGTGTCCTGGGCAAAGGGATGAGGTGGTTCCCCCCCCCCCCATCTCAGAGTGCCCATGGCATCTCTGCCCTAGAAAATGCCCACTGACCCCCCCTCAGGCTTGGGGGTGCAACAGGCTCCAGCATCCCACACTGCCCACCCACGGTCCCCTTCCCAAGGTGCTGGGGACCTACCACCCCCCATCAGTGTACCTGTGGCTCTGTCCCCAGGGCTGGCAGCCCCTTGGGCAGGGAGCACCACTCACCTCTTCACATCCACAGTGGTGAGGGTGAAGGGAACCCCTTTGAGCAGCAGCACCATGAACAGCCTCTGGCAGAAGGGGCAGTGCCCCACACTCTCTCCATCCTCACTTGCCTGTGGGCAGAGAGGGAGAGCTCAGCTGTCCCTTCACCCCAGCATGGCCACAGCAGCCCTGATGCGTGCAGGGTGAGGGTGGCAGGGCACATGCCACCCCCAGGCTGGCTGCAGCCTGGTGAGCAGCACTGGCACCTATGACACCCGCTGTGCTGGGCAGGAGGCCAGCACCCAGCCTGGGGCCTCAGCACCCCACCCTGGAGCAGCCTGCGTGGCACAGTGGGTGCCAGCTCTGGCACCTCTGGGGACCAGGGGAGCCTGGGCTGCCCCAACCCTGCTGTGCCGAGGCAGCTGGGACTTGGGGACAGAATGGTGGCACCTGGGGATGTCCGTGGCAGGGGCTGTGCAGAGGAAGGTGATGAGGATGCCCCATCAGCCCCAGGTGCCATGCCAGGGGGGCCCTATTATGCCCTGTGCAGCCAAATTGTCCCAGCAGGGTGGTGGTGGAGAGGGGTCCAGCCAGTGCCACAGCAGCCGGGCTGCTGGGCAGGGCCTGGTGTGGGGCAGCCCAGTCCAACCCCTCACACTGAGCACCCGTAGCACCCCGTGCCCACAGGGCAGCAGCAGCAGCAGCATCCTGGACCCTGGGCTGCCCCAAGCTGCTCCAGTGCCTGCCCAGAGCCCTACCCCTGGCTGCTGCACTGAGCATCGGTGGCCGTGCCACCGCAGTCCTGGCAATACCGGGTGACTGCCAAGGGTGCTGCCCCCCCGTGACCCCCTCACCTTGACAAAAAGCTGGATTTGGGGTTTCTCGGCCATGCTGGGTGGTGGCTGCCGGCGAGTGGTAGCTGAAGTGCAAGTGCCCCTGTGAAGCTGGAGCCACTCCCATCCCACATTCCTCCCTGGGGTGCACCCATTCCCACCCACGCCCGGCCCCACGGCACAGCCAAGGACGCCCAGCATTGGGGACGCCCAGCCATGGGGCCACCAGGGCTGCTGCCAGCCCAGCCCAGCCATGGGGCCACCGGGGCTGCTGCCAGCCCAGCCCAGCCATGGGGCCACCGGGGCTGCTGCCAGCCCAGCCCAGCCAGGACAGATGACAGCACTGCCAGCAGCACTCTGCAGAGATCTGTGGCCCCAGCCAGCCCCACCACCCACCCAAGAAGGCACCAAGGGCTGTCCCCAACAAGCCCTGTGTTGTCCCCAGCTCCCTTTGCCCCCACCAGAGGCACCACAATCCCCCTCCTCCTCCCTTGCCCAGCCCTGGCACTCCTGCCCACCAGCTACCATACAGCCTTACCGGCCCCAGTTATTATTATTATTTTTTTTTTTATTTAAAACAATCGTTATTTTCACATTTCCTCTGTTTTGTTTGTTTCTTTTGCTTGCAATGTACAGGCTCCTCTGAGGCGACCCCAGCCCTGTGGGTGCCCTGTGCCGGGGCTGTGCGTGGCACTGGTGCCGTGCCCACAGCTGGTGGCCAAGGACATGCAGAGGGAGGCTGGAAGCAGGGCCAAACTCAACGAAGCAAATAGTGTTAAGGCAGCAGCCACCCCTGCCCTGGGGTGATGCCCTCCCACTCCCACCCCAAGTGCCAAACCCTGGGGGTGCCCCCCAGATGGTTTGTGCCTGGGCAGCCCTGAGCCCAGGGCAGGGAGGGCAGCCAGGCTGTATGGGCATGCTGTGCTGGGGGGGTACAGAAGCCATTTTTTTTCCATTGACCATTGAAAGCCATGGGGCACATGGACGGTGAGCTGGCAGGCAGTGGAGGCAGCTCTTCAGAGTGGGGGGCTCTGTGTCCTGAAGAGTCTTGAGCAGCAAGGTGGGTGAGGACAAAGCCCAAGTCAGAGCACAGGGCAGGACACACTGGGGTGCCACCACCAAAGTCACAGCTGGAGACCCAAGCAGGACTCTGTCCTGCTCACCCTGAGCTGGTCTGCCCCCACTGCCCACCTGGGAAGGCAGAGTGCCCAGCAAGGGAGCAGCAGGCACCCCAGGGTGGGGGCTGCCCACCCATGCCATCCCCCCCAGGGTCAGCCAGGTTCCAGTATGCCATTAAAAAAAAAAAAAACAAAAAAAAAAACAGTCTGAAAAAATCTGAAAATAGAGCTTATCTCCCCCCCCAGTTTTTCCCCTATTGAAAATATTGTATATTGTATCACAATCCATAGCAGGTGACATACAGGGCTGGCCAGACCAAGTTGGTATGGGGACAGTAGAGGATCACCTGGGTCTGCCCCTTCTTGGGTATCCCCCAGTGGGTGGCAGGAGCCAGCCTGGGGCCTCCAGCTGATCCTCTGCCAGGGAGGCAGAAGGGTCAGTGGTGACATACAGGGGTGGCTTAGGCCCAGGGAGGGAGGACTGTGGAGAGTCACCCCAGGGTGCTGCAAAAACCTGAGGCACCCAAAGAGTGCGTGGTCAGTCCATGGGGATCACGGGCCCCATGGTAACCCCACATCTGGGTACAACTGGAGGTTACTGGAGAGCTGTGGGGTACTGCTGGGCTGCAGGTGCCGGGCATGGGTACCGTGGTTTGGTGACAAGGTGGCAGGACCCTCTGCAGAAAGGAGGAGCACTGCTGGCCAGCCCTGGGCACACTGCCAGCCCCATTGCCGTGGCCCAGCCTTCCTTCCCACTGATACTGGGCACCTGAGCCAGGCTGCACTGGCACCCAACTGGGCTGTCCTGCTCTTGTACCTCCAGGCTGTGCCACTCCCAGCTTCAAGAGTCACCCTGGGGTGGAGCAGCCCCTCTCCCAGTACAACCCATGACCCAACAGTAAGAAACCGGTGCAGGTGGATCATGTACGGGGCCAGACACTGAGCAATGAGTGCCAGGAGGAAAAGGAGGGGGACAGAGCAGAAAGGGGACACAACAGAAAGGTGACACAGCAGCAGTGATGCCCTGCAAGGGGAGGTGGGTGGTGAGGGCAGGCAGGAGGAGGCAGTGAGGGGCTCTGGGAGGAGGGACATGGTTGGAGGCAGAAGGGAGAAACAGCTGGTGCCAGTGAGTGAAATACCCTGTGAAATGCCCCTCTGCCCCACCATGTGCCCCTCAGCAGGGCCTCCAGGATGGTACCAAGTGTCCAGTGCACGTGAGGCAGAGCTGGGATGGCCAGACCCCTTGGCTGGCAGCAACGTGGGCACACAGGACACACCTGGGGGCTGCAGCCCTATCTCGGGGAAGCTGGAGGTCGCTGGTGACATCCCCTTGGTGACAGAAATCAATGGTGAAGCACCAGGGCTCCTGCCCCCAAGACCCCCTGAGTGCCAAGGGCAAGCACCAAGCCAGGGGGGATGGAAACAAGCAAAAGCAGTTTTTCTTCTGGCCCTGCCAAGGCTGGGCCCGGGGTGCTGCCAGTGCCGAGGGCAGAATGGAGGCATCCCTGTGGGTGGGGGTCTACGGGGTGGGTGCGACACGGGTGTCCAACCAAAGGCACCACTCACCGACCTTGTCCCCACCACAAAGTGTGCAGGGCCAGCAGCACTGCTGCCCAGCTCTGTCCTTCTCTTCACAGTCTCTGCCCGGCGGGCAAACCAGCCGAGGGCCATGGCCCCCAGCACCATGCAGTGACACTGCCCCAGACCTGAAGGGGACAAAGGCCACAGAGTGGAAGGTGGCTCGCAGGGTACATCCAGGCTGGTGCCGCATCCACCGTGTCCTCTCTGGCTGTTCTCTCCAGCCGCAGCAGCTCCGCTCGATGGGGCGAAGGGAGGGGGAGAGGCCAAAAGGGTTCGGTGACATCACAGCCAGGGGACATGGCCGCCCCTGGGAAGTCTCAGCATAGTGTGTCCGTGTTGAATGAGAGCTGAGCCTGGAGGTGCAGACAGGAGGGTTCAGGGGCTGAGCAGGGACTGCCCACTCTGCCCAGTGCTGCCGGGGCCATAATCCAGCCTGGGGTCACAATCCCCCCCTCCCAAAGAGCCCTCTCCAGTCCATCCCTGGCTTGTGTCCCCTCCCCAGTGCTACAGCACCCAGGGGTAGTCCCTGTGTCAGAGACAAAGCTGGGACCAGGGACACCGAGATCTGGGGACGACTCCTCACCCTCTCCTCCTCGAAGCTGATGAGACCTTCATCATCTGTCTCCAGGTCCTCCTGCTCCTCCACAACCAGGGCCCGCAGCTCAGTGGGGGCAGCCCGGGGACGCAGCAGGCTCAGCACCCGCTCCAGGGGTGACTGCAGGGCACAGCTGGGGCTTGTCTCCTGCTGCTCCAGGTTGTCACTTTGCTTCTTGGCAAAATTCACAAACACCTGGGGAGAAGGGGCAAGGGGCTGTGAGGGACCCCCCACAAGCACCTCCACCCCTTGTCCCTTCCATCACACTGCCGGACACAGACACCAGCACATCCCGTGGGGCTGTGGCCTCTACCAGACACCCCACCCAGTTCCACATTCCATCCCATGCATGGGTTCTACCAGGTACTTTGGTACCGCCTTTCCCCGAGGCACAGCAACCCTCCCAGCTGCAAGCAACCAGCTGCCTGGGCTATCCCTGGTCTCACATTGTCCAGAGTGGTCTGGCTGACAGAGTAGTCTTCAATGCCCAGGACATCCACCACCTGCTCCATCTTGCTGAAGACCTGTGCCAGCGAGATCTGGTCCGATTTCAGCTGGTACTGGGCCTTGGTGTGGTGCCGCTCCTGCAGGGGACACAAAGGTGACATCTGAACCCTCATTCCCTGACACCCCCCCCTCACATCACACCGTGGGGGGGTCCCAAAGCAGTGTCCTTTGGTTAATGCTGTTTGTGCCCCAAGGTGTGGCCTGGCAGGGTGGGACTGCCACCCCAGGGAGCTCACCTTGAGAACAGCTTCAGGGAAGTTGCGGTTGAAGAACCTCACCACCTCCTTGATGTTGAGGCTGGATTTGGTGCGCACCGTGATCATGTAGCCATCTCCAAACCTGTGCAGGGACAAGGGACCCTGTGAGGATCTGCCCTGTCACCTGCCCTCCTGCAGGAAAGGGCTGACCCCACGGAAGGAGCTGATGCTCTCTGGCATCTACTGCACCCAGCAGGACAATGCTGGATGGTCAAGTGAGCCCCTCTCCTGCCCACCCTCCAAAGCCCTCACAGAGGGCTGACATCTCGCCATGGCTGCTGCAGAGGCTGGGACCCCTTCCACCCCAAACAAGGACCCTTTCCTTTCACACAATGTGCTGGGACCCCTCCAGGCTCTGACCTGTTCTTCAGGTGCTGGATGCTGCCGAGACACTTGAGCCGCCCATTCACCATGATGGCCAAGCGAGTGCAGAGTGCCTCACACTCCTCCATGCTGGGGACACAGGGCAGATTCAGCAAGGTGACATGGGGGGACAGTGCCAGGGACCGTGGCTGGGGCAGGTGGGAAACCAAGGCAAGCTCCCCTGGCCATCACTGGGGTGCCCATGGACCCGCCACCAGGGATGGGAACAGTGAGTGTCCAGAGTTCCCTCTGCTCCCCAAGCTCCTTCCAAATGCCCTCCCCCAGCACCCCAGAGCCCCCTCCCCCCCTCACAGCACCCCAGCTGCTCAGGGACATTGTGGGCCCAGCCAGAAACCCCTTTCCCTTGGACCTGTGGGAAGTAAGCACCACGGAGCGACCCGTTTTGATGACATCCAGGATGAGGTTCCAGAGAAAGCGCCGTGCCTTGGGGTCCATCCCTGTGGTAGGCTCATCCTGCAGGACAGACAGCACCTTCAGCCATGCCAGCCACTGCAGGCACCCTGTCACCCCCTTCCTGTCCTGAGCCTCGCTCAGGATACCATCCCACACCCCAGAACATTCACGACAGAGCTGGGGGCAGGATTTCCCACCCAGGGTCATTTTGCCACTCTAATCTGGTGCCAGCCCCAGAGACACAGAGGGTGGGAGGACCCACAGGCAGGGTGCTGGAGCCTGGGACACACCAGGAAAATGAAGGCTGGGTATCCAATCAGGGCGATGGCAGTTGACAGCTTCCTCTTGTTGCCTCCACTGTAGGTGCTGGCGGGCTTGTCAGCGTACTTGGTCAGCTCCAGCTTCTTCAGTGCCCACTTGACCACCTACAAAGTGTGGGGGGCTGCTGTCACCCTGCCAAGGCCACAGGGCTGGCAGAGCTGGCAGAAGGCAAGTGGTTGGGCCCTGTGGGCCACAGGGACAGCAAATGATGTGTCCGTCAGGGGAACCCCACGGCAGTCTCTGGAGCAGCCCTGAGCGTCGGTGTGGGCCTGTGAGAGCACGTGCTCCGTCCTGGGGGTGGCACTGACATGGGGACATGGGCAAGTGGCACTGGCTCAGTCCCCACTGGTGCCCAATGACATGCTGTTCCCTTGAATGCTGGCAATTGCCTGCCCAGAGCCCTACCCGCTCCTCGTCCTTCCAGGGGATGCCACGCAGGCGGGTGTAGAGCTCCAGGTGCTCCTGAGCTGTCAGCTCATCGAAGAGAGCATCAAACTGGGGGCAGTAGCCCAAACTCTGCTGGACCTGCAGGAGCTCCTTCAGGATGCTGGGGAAGAGGAAGGAGTGGCCATTAGGAGAAATCACTTTTCAGAAGCACGCTGTATTTCACCCCCCTTCACAACCCTTTATCCTGGAGCATCTTCTACCAAGCAACCCATGACACCTTGGCCAAGAGCCAGCATCACTTGCTCCCCCCCCAGGTGACTGACAACCCCAGGACCCAGGGGCTCATGTTGCTTCCTCCTGGGGGGACCAGACCCTGTCCCACCCCCAGGAGAGTGGCCAATCCCCACTTCCCACGCAGCCCACGCCCTCCAACCTGTGCCCATTAACAAAGGCCTCCCCGCCAGTGGTGCTCTCATCCCCTGTCAGCATCTTGAAGGTGGTTGTCTTGCCGGCACCGTTGACACCCAGCAGCCCGAAGCACTCCCCGGGTCGCACACCCACACACAACCGGTCCACAGCCAGGATGCGCCCGATCTTCCGGGACTTGTACACCTGGCGGGGCAGTGGAGAAGGAGCTCAGCCCACCTGGACCCCCAACCCCCACCCAACATCCCTCAGATGGCATGGCTGCAGCCCCAGAACATACACACACACACACACACACACACACACACACCCCATCCCATTCCTGCACCTTGGTGAGGTTTTCAATCTTCAGCATGTCATTGTCAGCATCGCCACGCAGGACACGGTGACGCTCGTTGGCCACGTCAATGTCATCCTCAATAGGTTTGGTGGAGACAGGCAGGCGCCTGGGGGAGGGTGCAGGGGATGAGATGGTGATGCTCCCACCAGAGGGGCAGCCCAATGGCAAAGCTGTTTGCCATGGCCAGCTCCCACCAGCCTGACCCTGGCTCCCCAGCCACACTCACTGGGGCTTCCGGAAGAAGTTGTACTGGCACATGATGGTGATGAAGAAGCCAATGAAGCCTTCAATTGTCATGGCAACAAGCCCCCGCGTCACGATGTCCCATTCAAAGGGTGACTTGATTTTATCAAACTGCCCTGAGACAAAAAGGAGAGAGTAGATGAGTGAGGACACTTCCCCACAGGGACAGCTCAGTCATATGTCTCAAGCTGGCCCATGACAAAGACACTTTCCTGCTCCCAGATACCCTCCCCTGCCACAGCTTCCTGGGGTAGTGACAAGGCTCTCGTCATGTGTGCTGTGAATGGATCTTACAACTTTTCAACCACAGGAGGGTGAATCAACCCAACAGAGAGTATTAGATGGATTTGTCAGATCCTGCCGTGGAACTCCCCCCTGTGATGCCAACAGCACCTGGGTTATGTACAGAGCTTTTTGAGAAGCAGCGAGCAGCAAGAGCTTTGAAGGTCAAGCTGAAGCCATGATTAACAAATGGCTCATTTTGGCTGCAGAGTGCAACCCTGCAAAAAAATTACTTCTGAAGGAAAGAGCCTCTGCAGTGCCCATCCCTCTCATTGAAGCACTCTCTTACCACAGCCCACCAGAGTCACACCAGAGTCATTGCCCACCACCACCCCACTGGAACCCCAGGGTGTACAACAGCAGCAGGAATGCACAACTCTTCCTGGCTCACAACCTCCTCTCCCTGTGGAGCTGCTTTTTGAGATGGCCCAAGGAACCATGTCTAGCATCTTAGACCCCACACCATGGCTGCCCCTCAGACATGTCTGTTCCTGCACCCCAGCCTAGTTCACATTCCCTGGCTTTTTGGTACAGGCTGCTCTGGGCCTTGGGAAGCCCCACAGGGCAGGCAAGGGGGATGTGCCAGCACTGAGGTCCCCCCCAGGCCCATATGCCACGGAGCAAGGGAATGAGAGGCCATACCAATCTTGGCATAATACTCATTGATGTATTCGTTGTAGGCCATCTCCATCAAGCCATGTCCCAGGTTGTAGTTAGGGAATACAAGGAAGCAGCTCTTCAGGTAGCTGTTCACCACCTTCAGATCCTGTGGGGACAGGCAGGGAGGACCCAACCATCAGAAATACCCCTGAGGACACCGAGTACATTGCAAGATCATGATCCCCACCAAGACACAACCCAGTCAGGCCATGCAGCTGACCCTGCTGGGAGCAGGAATTTGGAGCAGAGACTTGAGGTCTCTCCAGTCTTAAGTTGCCCCATGACCCATCTGCAGCTTCTCCATTCATGGTGGCCCCAGGCAGAGCTGTGAATCCCATACCTTGTCATGCTCAAACAGCTGCAGCAGAAACGTGGCAACAGTGGCCGTGATGCCAATGAAGAGGTTGATAACGATGAGAAAGACATAGGCAGAGCTGGGCACCTCAAACCAGAAGGAGGCAGGGTACATGATGGGGGTGATGGACCAGCTGGGGAGGCAAGTGACAGGAGGGCATGTCAGTGTGGCAGGAGAGGGACTGAGCACCACCAACCACCAGGCCTTGGCACCACCCACATCCCAGCCCTGTCCTCCCCAGGGCACCCCCAGCCCAGCCCTCAGAGCCCACCAGCTACAGAAGCTGCAGGATACCAGGGCAGGGCAGCCCCCAGGCTAGATCCTGCCAGCATCACCACAGTCCACAGGGGAGGCTGGAAGGACCTCAGTGCACCCTGACCACCACTTTAAGCAACTTACCCATAGAGCAGGAAGAGGGAGAGGACAGCAGGGAAGTTGGTGGGAGAGGTATACGCTGGGAGGTCAAACACAAAGAGGATGATGATGCAGCATGTGGCAGGCACCAGGTAGTTCAGCTGGAGGAGACAGAAACTTCTGTGACTGTCCACCCACCTGCCTGGCTCTGGGAACTTGGCTAGCAGGGCAATGTTCCTTGCTCACCATGTCCCACACGTAGTTGGCCAACCAGTAGATGACAGGGTCACAGCCACTCACGAACTGCAGATGTTTGGCCTTGGTGGCCTTTTCGGCCACCAGGAACACCACAAAGCTGGCTGGCACAAAGGACATGGCCACGATGATGAAGATGGCTATCACCACGTCTGTGCCTTGCAGGCTGCACAGGGAGCAAAGAGGAGAGCAGGATCCTCATCACCCTCAGCTGCTCAGGGAAGGGCCACCCATGGCATGGGACAATCACTGTGCACAGAGGAGGGCTCAGGGATCCCCACATCACAGGCACCCAGTGTCCCCCTGCAGCCTGTTGCCCAGCAAACCACAGAAGCTCCCTCCTTTCCCCAGGCCAGCCACCCTCCCCCAGACCCACTCCCTGGACCTACAGGTAATCCAGGGACAGGCTGGCACTCGTCTTGTTCATGGGGTGGTTGGTGACTGTGATGCCTGTGGGAAAGCCCAAGGAGATACACAGAATGTGAAAGGTGGCTCAGGACAGAAAGTGTTACCCCTAGTCTGCCTGGTCCTGGCTCTGAGTGGGAGGATGGGTTTCCTCTGTGTCAAAGCAAATAAGCACCGCAGGGCAAAGACCTCCCTCACCAGCTGGCAGGGAGCATCCTCAGACAAGTCCAGGAGCGAGCAGGCAGCACCTCAGGAGGTTCTGCCTCAGCCTAGCCCCTTGCCTAGCCCAGACTTCACAGCAAGGTGTGTGACCCCCCTCCCAGACACCAGCCTGCTTCATCCAGTAGGGACATACTGCACTTCACAGCCCAGGTGGACCATGCCCTAAAGCTGTCCCTGATGTCCTTCTGCCCATAAACACCTCCAATTCCTCACCATAGGCAGCAGGGTTGCCTTTACTCTTGGGCAAGTTGGCTCGCAGAATGGCATTGTTGAGAGTGTTGAGGTAGGTGGGCATGCTGTGGTAGCCCTTGTTGTTGTAGAAGACCTGGAGGATCAGAGAAGAGTGTTGGGAGGTGTCAAGAGAGCTGAGCCCATGGCAGATGTACTGGAAGAGTGGGATGGGAGGGGATGAGCTGGGATGGGACAGCCACAGGGCAGACTTCCTCTGCTCACGGCTGTGGGGACAGCAGCCTTCTGTTGACCATGCTGGGCCAGGCACACTGAGAGCCCCACCAGAATGGTTACAGCAGGCAAGGAGTCCCTGCCTCCTCCTCCTCCTCCTCCTCCCCAGCTGCTGCCCTCCTACCTGGGCTGCTCTCCGGACAGCAATCTTGCGGACTGTGGCAGGAGCCTTGGCCCCAAAAGAGGCTGGGATGGATTTCTGGATGTTGCCAAAGGTGAGTGCCCCATACCTGTGGGACAAGGCACCACCAAGAAGCTGTGACTGCTGTCCCCCACCTCTGGGAATAGGGTCACACTCAAGCACGCTCCTGGCTCCAGTCAGCACCCTGGGCTGGTGTCCCCAAGTCCCCATTCCCTCACCCATGTTCCCTGGCCCAGGCCAGACCCCCTCCCTGCCTCCCCTCTTGCCTGTGCAGCCGGAAGCGGTCCGAGGTGTAGAGCAGATACTCGGAGACATTGCGCCCTGTGATGTCTGCCAGGATGTCCCCTGTCACCACCTTCATCTGTGGGGGGTGGCCTCCCACGCCACTGGGGCAGGAGAAGCCGGTCCCCTGCATGGAGCACATGCACTTGATGGGCTCGTGGATGATGTGGGGCAGGGCAGGGGCCGAGGTCACAGTTTCTGAGGAGCAAAGAGGGCAACTCACAGCCAGGGGAGTGGCAGGGGCTCAGCTCAGGGGTCCCAGAAGGGCAGAGGGAGCACACCCAGCCCTGCTGCTGGTAGTTGCTGCTGTGCCAGAGCCTGGCTGCAAGAGGACTTCTGTGTCCTGGTGACCGAGAGGGGCATGGGGAAAAATTCTGGAGGACAGAAGCAGTTTAGAGAGAGGGCACAGGGAAGGAAATGGCTGGGGAATGTGGCTCAGTGAGGGTGACACAAGGGTGTCCACAGGGCTCTCAGTGGTGTCACCATCCCACGGAGCTGCAACAGCACTGCTGGGGGTGAACGGTGCTCCAGGGCCAGCACCAGACCTGAGACATAAGTTCATCCCAGAGATGTGACCCTCTGCTGTGGCCAGGCCAAAGAGGCATTTCCAGGAGTCCCTGGAGCTGCTCCTGCATGGAGGTCTATCACCTCCCTGCTGGAGATCAACCCCAGGTCTCATTAGACTCGGACACCAAGTGCAGATGATACCTTTGATGGCAGAGGAGAAGGTTGTGGAGTTCCAGGAGTGGAGCAGGTCCTCATCCACCGAGACAGGGTAGTCAGAGGGGGCTGGGGATGGAGGTGGTGGCACAAAGTTGGAGAGGGGCAGGCCCTGGGTGAAGGAATCGATGCACATGGCGTCGAAGTACTTGGCTGCCAACATCTTGGACTCGTTGCTGTTGAGGTTAAGGGTTTGCATGGGCTGGTCCAGCGTGTTGTTGAAGGCTGCCTTGAGCACACAGGTGGCCCCCACACCGGAGGGCAGGTGGAAAGTGTTCACCAGCTGCTGGGGGCTGGCATCGGGAGACAGCCTGATGCTGCAGGGTGAGGAGTGGGTGAGAATGAGCAAGGAGCAGGAGACATGGGTCTCATCACCTTGGCCAGTTTCTCTGGGGATGTCCTCGAGGTCTTGCACATAACATAGCTGAATGGACATGAGCTGAGTAGCCAATTGCAGCAAGCACCTGCAAGCACCTCTCTCAGAGACACCCCAGGAAGGATGGAGACTGCTTTCTCCAAGGAGCCTTGGCATGGGAGCCAGCCCTGCTGCCAGCTGCCCCCCTGCTGCCCCCCATGGCAATCCCAGGGATGGAGATAGGGATGGGGATGGGCACAGGACGTTGGTTGCCAGCCAGCAGCAGCTCTCACCGGTACTCACGCCGCTCCTCGTTGGCATAAGGAATGAAGTTGCCCTTGGGCTGGGTGTAGTTGTGGTACTGTGATGGTGAGAGGATGAGGGGTGGCAGGTCACCTGTGGGGACAAGGGAAAGGAGCTCACTGATACCTGCAGCACCACCACACACAGGCATAATAACTGAGCATCCACAAGCCTCATCCTCATCCTCCCCCTGTCCCATCCCCACCAGCCACACTGGAGCAGCAGAAAGGGCCACCAGTAGCCCCAAGGGTGCAGGTGGGTGGCTTGCACTCACCTATTTCAGGCACAGAGAGTGCCACTGTCATGGCCACACAGACAAAGAAGGCAGGCAGGAGGATCTGTGAGAAGAGGGCTTTGGTGTTGCGCTTGGCGCAGTGGAAGCGTTTGACAATCAAACCATGGAACTGGCGCAGCTTCAGCCAGGAGCCCTCCAGCTTGAAGCTTCCCTGCCCAGCCAGGTCCCGGTCCTCTGTCTCTTGTTCTGGAGTGGAGAAGGAAATCAGCCCCCTAGCACCTGCTCCCAAACCCCTCTTTGGTCCACAGGGAGCTGAGCCAGGCACCAAACTGAGCACAGCCACCTGGAGGGGCAGGGCAAGCCCCAGCCCTGATGGCCACTGAGCATGAAGTGAGGCAGCTGGATAGCAGGTTCCTCATGACCCAAAATAGGAAACTCAGACAATAGTTTTAATAGTTTGGGGTTTTTTTAAGAAAAAAAAAAAAAAGAATTTCAATCTTTATGGCAGAACCTCCCCATATTCCCATCATCTCTCCCAGTTAGTGAGGGGTCAGCACAGTCAGGGAGAGGGGATGGGACATGGGTGGAGGACCCAGTGAGGCAGCAAGCATGGGGGCTGAGGCTCATGGAGCTCTGCCTCCAACAACTCAAACCCCAGTGCCCAGAACAGCCTCAGCCCAGGGGTGCAGAGTGTCACATCCTGGAATTAATCCCAGCAAAAGCTGCTGGGTTAAGCCAGCAAAGGCTTTGTAAATCAAACAGCAGCCTCAGAGCAATGCCTGCATCCTGCAAACCCAGCAGCCAGGCAGGGAGAGAGAGCCCTGAGCCCAGGAAAGGATACAGGGAGTGAAGCCACCAACTGGAAAATGTCACCATGCCCAAGAGCCAAGAGGGGATAACCCAACAAGGTGCCAGCATGAGAAGCAAAGCACGTTAGTGGGGTGAGTCTGCAGGGTGGCACTCGGGGGATCTGCGGGAGGCAAAGGGCAGAGCTGGTGCCAGCTGTGCCCACTGGCTCCGTGTCTCAGCAGGGGACACACCCATAGACATGCTACCAGTTTGGGGGTGCAAACTGGTGGAAGTACCCATCCCCAGCCCACCCACCCAGGCTACAGTTCTTGGGGTGCAGCGTTGGTGGATGCATCACCAGCCCCCCTGTGAGGTCTTGCCCCACCAGGCACCATCCCCACCCCTCCACATCCCAGCTGAGCACCTCCTCTGGCCCCGGCTGGGCACCAGTGGCACCAACCTTGCAGACTGATGTTATCGGGGTCCTGCTGGTTATCGATCAGGGGTGCATAATCCCCAAAGAATTCAGAATAAGCCCCACCTTCGTCACCCCGCACGGAGCCCACCGAGGAGCCCGAGCGCAGGGATGCCTGTGACTGTGCCAGCTTGGAGCAGGTCACCAGGTTGCTGAGCTCCACCTCAGGCTTCTCTGGCACGGCTGCTTCAGCCAGGGGCTCCCCGTTGGCCTGGGGCTTTGGACCCAGCTCCGGGGTGAGTGGCCGCAGGGCGTCCTTCTTGGACTCCTTCATGTCTGAAAGGGAAAGGGGGGTTGCCACCAGCCATGCCACCCTTCACCACAGCCTGGCACAGATCTGCTCTGCAAAGCCAGAGTGGAGCAGAGGTTGGTTGCCCTTGGCCCGGATGGGCTCAGCTGGAGACCTGACCTCCCCTTTGGGAGGGGGCTCCTGCAGCCACACTCAGGGGACAGGAACCACCAACCCCAGGCAAAGGCACACAGCCTCCCACCAGCACCAAGCTCCCCACCACCACCCGTACCCACGTCGCTGTTCTCCAGAGACTGATCCTCCTCAGACACCTTCAGGAAAACCTCCTCCAGTGTGGTGTCCATCAGCCCAAAACTGGTGAGGTCCAGCTCCTCCAGGCTCTGCTCTAAGTGCTGTGGAGGCAAAGTGGTGCATGAGGAGATCAGGAGGTGCCTGGAATGCCATGGCCCACCCTGCTCACCCTGCCAGCTACCCCCACCAGTACCTGGAAGAGCCTCTCAAAGCAGCCCTTCTTGACAGCCTCACTGGGCAGGATGTAGGAGAGCTCAGTGTTGGTGTCTGAGATGAGGAGGCAGGAGGCCACATATTTCTTGATGAACTGGGAGACACGAGGCTCGGAGCAGGGGCTGACAGAGGAGTGGGCTGGGGGGCTGTGTGGCTGGCCCAGCTCTGCAGCAGAGGGGCAGCACCAGTCAGTCACTTCTCACCTAGCCTCCCACCATGACCCACAATGTCCACCTACAACCCAGCACTGCAGGGGCACCCCCAAGCCTCCACTGTGGGGTGCTGGAGGCTTCCCAGTCACCCTGCCTGGCCTGCTGGTGCTCTGCACCACGGCCAAAGCTCAGTGGGCAGGATCAGCACTTGGAAGGCAAACACCACGGCACAGGTCACCCAGATGGGAGAAATCATGCAGGAGGGATGCCACCTCCTCCACCCTTGCCCCTCTCCCCTCCATCCTCCATGTGGCCTAAGGAGACTCAGGGTGGGAGCACTTAGATGTTGACTGGGCTGAAGAAGGGCTGGTCCCATCTACTCATCTAAACACAGGGTCCCAGTGCCCCTCAGACCTGTGCCATTCCTGGTGTCTGACTGCTTCTTCACCACTGTCAGCTTGTAGCCATCGCCGTAGGTGCTCTTGAGGAAGAGTGGAGAGCCACAGCACTTGAGCTTGCCGTGGGAGATGATGGCGATGCGGTCACCCAGGAGGTCAGCCTCATCCATGTGATGTGTGGAGAGCAGGATGGTCCTCCCTTATGGTGGCACAGAGCCTCATCAGAGGGTCCAAGGCCACTGCAGCCAGAGGAGCAATGCTAGGCTCTGCCCACCTTCACTTACCTGGCTTATACTTGAGGATGAGGTCCCAAATGGCCCTGCGTGCATAGGGGTCCACACCAGCAGTGGGTTCATCCAAGATCACAGCCCGTGACCCACCCACGAAGGCGATGGCCACCGACAGCTTCCTCTTCATTCCCCCCGAGAGGGTCTGCACCAGGGAGTGGCGTTTGTTGGAAAGCTCCAGGTCCTCAATCATCCTGAGGACAGGTGGGAAGCACCAGAAATGTTGAGGGGGCCAAAGAAACACCTGGTGCCAGTGGGGAGCAGGATGCCTCTTCTCTGCGTGGTAATTATGGCCCTTGGCCACTGGGGCAAGCCCAGCTCCAGCTAAGCTACAGAAGCATCTTCTGATGCTTTCCTCAGCCTGATAATCCAAGTTTTGGAAAACACTTGGTGGAGCTGCTTCAAGGGACATTTCTGCTACCAGATTACCCACCCCAGCTCAGCCAGCAGGAAGGGGACCCAGGCATGCACAGGGGCAAAAGGAGCAGGAGGTGCCTACTTGTCCATCTCCTTGCGGATCTCCTCCTCCGCCATGCTCTTGAGCTGTGAGTAGAACCAGAGGTGCTCTTCCACTGTCAGCCTGTCGAAGAGCACGTTGTGCTGAGGACACATACCCAGGTTCTTCCGGATCTCATCCATCTCTGTTCGGATATCGTGGCCATAGATGGTTGCAGAACCCGAGGTTGGAGGGAACAAGCCAGTTAGAATGGACCTGGATGGATGCAGAAACGCAACAAGGTGAGGAATTTTGGGTTCCTCCATCTAATCCTGCTCTCAACCATCACCCCCAGGAATATCTGCTGGGCCCCAGGCAGAGCAGTGTCAGTGCAGGCTTATGTGCCTGCTGCCCACCCTCCTTTTGTGGTACCCCCATCCCCACCCTGCTGCCCTCTGGGCACAGAACCAGCTGCCACAGGGCCCTGCAAGGACATCATGCAGCCCCCTCCCCTGCTGCCCAGGACATTGCCCACATCCACCCTGATAGGCACTCACATGGTAGTGGTTTTGCCTGCACCGTTGTGTCCCAGGAAGGAGACCACCTGGTTCTCATAAAGGTTGAGGCTCAGCTTGTTCAGCGCCAGCTTCTTGTCTGTCTTGTAGACCTTGGTGAGTTTGTCAATGCAGACAACCAAGGGGAGATGGGTTGGCTCCTCCTCAATGCCTCGTGTCTCCTCTGCTGTGAGAGCAGGATGCTGAGGAGCCCAGGGATGGCAGGGAGGATGGATTTCCCCACCCCCACCCCACAGTGGATGTGCTGGCTCATGGCCCCCTCCCCTCTGCTTCTTATCAGCCTCCCCCTCCCATGTCCCAGGCAGTGGCGCCCGGCTCAGGATCCCGACCCAACAAGGACACAGGGGACACTCAGGAGTCCCTAGCCAAAGCAGGACCCTGCAGCAGAGACAGGGCTGCCCCCAGACCCCCCCACCACCTCTCTGCTCTCACCCAGCCTCCGGCTCTCCATGGCACAAGCCTGATCCTCCTCCATGATGCTGAGGCGAGTGGTGCGGGACCAGGGCCAGGTCCATTCCCAAGTCTCCACTCGCCCGTTGCCCAGCCAATAGGATTTCTGGAAGGGGAAGTACCAGGGCCGCGGCAAACCAAACATGCCTGCAAGCACAGGAGTCAGCACCAACCCACATCCCCCCCCACACAGACACTGGCCAAGGGCATGTGCAGAGCTTGCTAGGGGTGCAGGCATGGACACAGGCTTGGAGGTTTCTCCAGCTTAGGATCATCACTGATGGGGGCTGCAGATGAGCTGGGGGTCAGAGCAATGCTGCTGGGCAGGGCAAGGAAGTAAAGTCCTCTGGGCTTTGGGTGGGGCCTGGCTCATGCTTTGGTTGGACTAGAAAAGCAAAGGACATCGGTGAGACCCCACATGAGTCGTAAAGGGGACAGTACTCCAACCATGGACACTGCTTTGCCATAGTTGGCAGTGAACCAAGATGTGTGACTGAAAACCTCCAAGGAACCCACTGGTGACACCAAGGTTTGTGGGCAGGTGTGCCCAAGAGGACACATACAGGGGACCCTGAAGGCAAGCTGTGCTGAATCCCACCAAGTCAGGGCTGAGCACTGCCAGGAACCAGAAGGTCCCTAGCAGGGAGGCTCCTGTAAGATCAGAGATGCCCTCAAGCCCCACTGCCCCCACGTACCAGGGTGCACAGCCTCAATGTACCACGTGAGCACCCCGTACACCACGGCATCCACAACCAGCATCATCATGGACAGCAGGAGGTTGAAATCATCTCCTTCCACAGGTGACTGGCTGAAGGTGTGCCACTGGATGCCCACGCCAGCCACCTCATATAGTGCAAAGTACTTGGAGCCCAGGCCAAAGGCTGTGGTGGACATGAGAGACTGTGGAGAGGTAAAGGGAAGAGAAAAGGACACCAGGAGGAACCACAGATGAGCTCCAGAGGAACAGGTTGAGGCAAATTCCTGCCCAGTGCTGCTCCACCCAGCCCTGAGGAGATGCTCCCTCCCCTGGGAGGCATCAAGCCTTTGGGCATGCCTCCAAAATGCCAAGGGGAGTTGGTTCATAGAGGCAGAGGTTTGAAATGGGCTTGGTGACAGCTTGGTGAGCTGTGCAATGAACATGGAGTGCACACCCGGGGTCAAGAAATTCCCCAGCAGCCAACTCACCGCGATGCACTTCTCAAAGGCGGTGATCTTGTCATGTGCCACCTCCTCCCGGATGGCCACATACATGTAGGGCACGTAGCTGAGGAAGTAGATGATGCCACCACAGGCAGAGGCCAGCTTGGCTTTAGAGTAGAGCACTGACACCAGAAAGCTGCAAGGAGGACAGTGTTACTTTGGATCCTACCCCACCAGGGGCTCTGCCCATGCCATGGTGTTGAGGTGATAAACTGATCTCTCCTTGCCCGGACAGCTCCAAGCACCCTCACCCCAATGGCACAAAGACCCCAGCACTGTCCATGACCCCTCATCCCATGGAATGGACCAGGGAGCTCACCAGAACATGATGGTGGCTACTGCATAGATGGCGAGGAAGAGCCAGATGATGAGGACATCGCTGTGCATCAGGACCTTGCCGTACTTCAGGATGGCGGTGAGCGCCGTGACCGAGATGGAGAGCTGGACAAAGCCAGTGATGAACCACGCTACCCAGTGCACTGCATTGTTCAAGCCCATCATCTTCATCACCTGTAAGGCCAATGCTGCTGAGTGGGGCTGTCCCCTGCCCCACACATCCCTGCTGCCTCGGCTGCTGGCTGGGAGAGCAATGGGCAGCATGAAAGGGGGAGATGGGGGCTGTTGGGAGCAGTCAGGCCACAGCACCCTGTGCCAGGGTGCCAAATGGGCTCAGCTCCCTCTGGCACTGGAGACTCAGTAGGACCAGCTCAGCCCAGGGATGTGGGATCTGCACCTGCCCCAGCTCATGCACCCCAGATGCCAGTGCCCCCCCCAGGGACCTCTCCCACCGTCCCCACCTCTTTCAGGCGATGCTCCTTCTCTGTTACAATGTGCTGGATCATCATGGCCACTGAGTAGACCCAGGAGATAACCATGCACAGGGGCATCATGTGCTCGATGACAAAGAGAAAGCTGGTGGAGGAAGAGCTGGGTGGTGGCACCACCACAGAGACCCAAGGGAGACCCTGGGGCAGCAGAGGGGTTCTCCCACCACCCAGGACAACCAGCACTCTGGTCCAGCAGCTGCACAGTGCCCTAAAAGAGCTTCTCCAATGAGCCCATAGGACACCCTGGAGTCCTGGCAGGCAAGCAGGCAGCAGCCCTGGGCTCAACCCAGTGCTCTGCCAACCCTGCTGTGGATAAGGCTCTATCCACTGTCCTGCCCTGGAGGGATGGTGGCTCTGGGACTTCTCCAGGTGCTTCCTCCAAACCACTGTGTTCAGTAATCACTGACACCCCCATGTGCCATCCATTGACCACACTCCTCTGGTACTCCCCAAGTGTTTCAATCTTCAAGACATCTCCCAGCCATCAACTCCTCACTTCAGGTGGAAACTGGGCACAAAATCTTTCCCCTGCTTGCCTACCCTGGTGGCCCAAGTAACAGCTTAACTGGTTTCTCATCACTCTCTGTCTCTCAGCCCCTCAGACTTGTCCCATGCAGAGACATCCTGGCCTGCAAAGGGTAAGAGGAAAGATCCTGCCCACCCTGCCCCCATGGTGTTACTCACTCATCCCGGGTATAACATGGGTATGGGAACATCTGCACGTAGTTGCCGGGCTCCACCACATCGTGGCCAACAAATGTGTTGATGAGGGCACGTTCCATCATATCTGAGGGGACGAAGAAGCCAAGCTGAGCAGGCAGTGCAGACAGGGGCAGGGGCCATGGGCAGCTGTGTCATGGAACTGGCACTCACCCTGGATCCAGACAAAGCCGTAGAGGAAGTAGAAGCGGCCACCAGTGTTGGGGCCAGGCCGCCAGTACGCCCGCCGGATCTCGTTGGTCTTCTCCGTGAAGCTGGAGTTCTGTCGGATCTTGTACATGACATGAGGGGGCAGTGAGCCATCCTTGTTGGTCTGGAAGATGACACCTGTGGGCAGCAGAGAGGCAGGGAGCACCACAGGAGGCAGCCACACCAGCTGGCCTGCAATGACCTGCAGGGATGTGGAGGGGTTGAGGGCACCCAACGGCACCACCAGGGCTGCCAGGGATGAGGAGGGTGGGCATGGTCCTGGCATAGGGTGTGAGGGCACAGGGGAAGCAGGCAGCAGCACTGGGAGAGCCAGGACAGCACAGGGCATTGTGCCTGGCATGGGTTGGCCAGGGACAGAGGATGGGAACTGCGAGATGCTTGGTCCACTCATCCACCCAACACATGCATCGAGGCAGCCACATTCCAAAGTCAGGAGCCCTGGGCACAGCTCAAGAAGGACAGGGGTTCAGGGACCTCTGCAAAGGGGCTGGTTCCAGGGACATACTTGCAAAGACCGTGACATTGTCCTGGTAGGCCTGGTTCAATGTGTAGTTGACGATGCTCTCCTCATCTGGGAACCCTTTGAAGACATCCACGCTGACCTGGTGAGGGGGAAAGACTGGTGAGACCCCACTAGCCCTGCTGGGTCTGGCAAGCAAACCCTGCACACAGTGCAGCCTGTGCTACCCACAGCCACCCTGGAGCCCCGAAACCCCACAGTGAGTATCCCAGAGCTCTTGACACTGCAGAAGCCACTAACTCCTCCTTAAGGAGGTCTGAGTGGACCTGACCCATTCTCAGCCCCATAGAGCCCAGCTGTCAGCCCTGGGTGCTGCTTCAGCACCCATGTTCACACGAGTGGGCACAACCTCACCTTATCCATGAAGTGGACCCAGCCACAGGCAGCATTGTCAATGGCATCCAGCTGCTGGAGCAGGACGCTGGCGTTAGGCAGGGAGAAGTTGCCATTGAGGAAATTATGAAGAACATCACTGTCAGAGACATTCAGGATCTCTGGGTGCTTGTGGAGGTCAGCAGTGAACTGGGACAGGGAGACACAGGAGGAAGAAGTTGGGGTAAACCTGCAGCCCCCTGTCCTCCCCATGGACACAGATGGGACTCAAGGCTCCTTTTGTGGGAATGGTGAGACAGCATTCACCTCACACAGACTGGCCCTTGCAAACGCAGGGTGAAGAGCAAGAGTTTCTTTATATGAAGAAGCCACAAGATGCCTGGGGTCAGGACACCCCTGGGGCAGTAAAGCTCTGGCAGACTCTGTCCCCACCAGACTCTCCTACCTGCTGGAGCCAGCGGATGCGCCTCTGCAGCCGACCCTCCTCCAGGTAGGCATGGATCTCAGGGGAGATGTTCAGCCAGGCCTTGGCATAGTGGGTGACATTGCCCACGAAGGCAAAAGTCTCATTGGCCTGAGGAGGAGGAAGGTCACACAGCAGGAAGAGGCAGGGGCTCCCACGCTCTCCAGGGTGGCTAACAGCCACGGAGGTATCTGCCCACCTCCCAACAGGCATCGCTACCCCAACTGGAGCAGCTGGCCCCTTCCTCCCCACCTGGCCCCAGACTCATTCCTCTCAGCACATATGTCCCTTGGTGGGAAAGAAAGGACAAGGGTCCTGACCTGTCCTGTCCTGACACTCTCACCTTCAGGATGACCTTGTCTACTTCAGTGCCCACAGGTGCATACAGGATTTTGGGGTTGCTGGTCATCAGGTGCACGAGGAGGCCCAGGTTTCGCTGCTCCTTGCTGGTGAAGCCCAGTGAACTCATGTTGCCCTGCTTCAGTGCCTCGGGCTCGATTGTCCTGCAAAGGGCACCCAGCTGCCAACTCCACCCCAGCCCCTCCAGCCCTGCCCAGGAGGAGATTTCACAACAAATCCCATGCCAGGGTGGTGCTGCCCAGCACAGGGAGCTCCTTGACTGCTGGCAGAGGCACATCCCTGTCCTGACCAGAATCTGTGCCCCCATCCCCCGGGGTTCTTACCGGTTGTTGCCGCAGAGGATGGGCTGCAGCCCAGCCCAAAGCTGCACAAATGCTGAGAACTGTCCCTGGGAGCTGTCACTGCCAGCAGAGCCCCCCCCCAGTCCCCTCCTCCTCTGCCGTGGCATTGCTGGCCGTGGCATTGGTGCTGGCCCAGCCAGTGCTGTTGGCAGTGGGCGGGGGGGCCTTGCTGGCACAGGCTCCCTTGGGCAGCAGCTTGGCCAGTGCTGAGAGGATGTCCACATCACGGAGAACCTTCTCCATCTCCACCAGATCCTCCAGGAGGGCACGGAGGCGGTGCTGGGCAGCCGTGCTGTTCACCTCGTCCAGTTTCAGCTGCGAGGATGATGTGTGGGCAAGGAGTGAGCTGAGGCAACAGAGCTCTGCACCCCAGCAGGAGGGGACCAGAGGGGACCCCAAGCAGTAGCAAGTTGGCTTTCTTGGCCAAAAGGTTGGAGCTGTGCCCAGCTGGGGCCTTGGACTCACTGCTGTGCATTTGTCACTATCAGGAAGTGGGAATGCAGGCAAATGTTGGCAGGGTCTTGTTAGGGGATATGTGATGTCTCTCAGGCAGTGAAGGGTGGTCCTCTGTGACCACAAGGGACATATCAGACTTGTCTGGGACAAGGAGGGCAAACTCTGAGCCAGTGTTAGGGAGCAGTGCCACCAGGGATGCTAACAGTCCCAGGGAGTGGAGACTGCAGGAATACACTTGGAGGATGCTGGGGACAGCCAGACCTATCCAGTGGGCAGTGTCTGGTGGGTGCCAGGAGAGGGCATCACCTGAAGTCCCCCCATGGGGCCGAGCAGGGGGTGCACCACGTAAAGAGATGACCAAGAAGGGTCAAGGCCATGTCACAGAGCCTCCCCATCTCCACCCCCCCCCCAGTGAGCAGGGAGATGCTGCTCAGGACTTATCCCTGGTCCAACAGCTCCCCCAGCCCCACTCTCACCCTGCTGGCAATCTTGGGGGTGTCCATCTGGTCCCGCAGCTCGGTGGCCAGCTGGCTGAAGCGCTGCTGGCGAGCGCCCCGGGTGCCATTGCAGGCCAGAGCCCGGTACGCCTGCAGCAGGGGCTGCTGCCCGGGGGCAACGTGCAGGAGCCGGCGCAGCCCCCCGGGACCCTGCTCACACGTCAGCTGCTCCAGCACCGGCCCGGTGAAGAGGACATGCTGAGGGGTAAGGAGCCACGGGGTGAGCTCGAGGCACGAGGGCACCACGGCACAGCCAGCACTGTTTTACCTCCCCCAGGCACTCACCTCCATCTCAGTGATGAAAGCCTGGGGGCTGCTGGAGGCGGTGGGTGCTGGGGTGGTACCAGCAAGGCCCAGAGCCTGGGAGAGCAGGTGGAGCAGTGATGGCCGGCGTGGGGCTGTCACTGGGTTCTGTAGTGCCCTGTGGACCAGCCCGTCCTGCAGGCTCCTCCAGCTGCTGGGCAGGCTCTTCTGCAAGAGGGGTGACTGGTGCTGTGGGGGCTGCCTGAGGTCCCCCTCTACGTGTGTCCCCAAGCACCCCTGAACAACCCCACGGCACCCCAGTCCATGGTCTCCATGGGGAAGGAGAAGGAAAGTTGCAGTGGTAGTGGATCAAGGGTTGGACTTGATGATCTCTGAGGTCCCTTCCAACCCAGCCCATTCTATGATTCTATGATTCTATGAAAGCAGACATGCAGATGGGAGGACAATGGGTCCTCTGCACCCCATCCACTGGAAGGAACAAGAAGATTGTTCCCTCTACAGCCACTATCCAGGAGGTGCCATCACACACTGCAATGCAAAACTGAGGCAGAGGCACTGGTGTGCCTCAAACCACTGGGGGAACTGGTGGAAGCACTGGGATGGGACCCAGTCACCCTTGCTGTTGCTCTACCCACCCAACAACATCCTGTCACATCCCCTCTGCTGGGACGGGCACCCCAGATCACCCAGTGGGGGGACACGGAGGGGATGCTGAGGACAAGCTTTGCCCCACCATATCTCCTGCATGCAGCATCACTCCTCACCTCCAAGTGTGTGATCTTCTCACTGGGGCCAAACTCATCCCACAGCTCTCGCTCATGGGTATCATCAGGTACCAAAGGAAAGGAACCAAAAAACAGGCGGTACACCTAGAGCAGGGACAGGAGTGGGGCTGCTGAGTGTGCCAGGAATGGGGACACCTGTGTGCCCAGCAATACCCCAACATGGAGTGGCAGGGCAGGGTGAGTCCTGGACAGGTGCCCACCAACTCCCCGTCTGTGGGGCTGGTGGTCAGGGCTCAGCCTGGGTCAGGATTTATCCATTTGCTGGGGCAATGCAGACCCCTGCAGCACCGTGCAGTCACCCACCACCCACCTTCACCCTATTCACCACCCACCTCCTGTGGGTTGATGCTGGAGCCCAGGAGAAGCTCGGCCGTGCTGTTGGGGAGGGACAGGTTCTGCATCAGGAAACGGTGCAGCTCACCTTGGTCCTTGGCTGCCCATGCCAGCGTGAAGCCAGACCCTGGCAAAGAGCAAGGCAAGGGGGTCAGAGCAGCCCACCAGCACCGGGAGCAGGGAACAGCCTCACACAGGGACGTATCATAGCTGTTCCTGCCCAGCACACTGCAACGTGGGACAGTGGCAGCACTGCCACATGCCATCATGTCACATGCCAACATGTCATCTCCATCCCAGCCTGTGTGCAGTGGGTTAGGGTTAGGGATGCAGCCCACCTGGCTGGGTGCTGAAGGGGGTCTCCATGGAGCTGGGCTCACTGCTGCTGAGGGCCTCCAGGCGCCGACGCAGTGACTCCAGCTCCTCCTCCAGACCTGGGTGCTGGGGGTCAAAGAGGCTGCTCTGCTCCACCGCTTCACTGAGATGCTCCAGGAGCTGTGTCACCCTGTGAGAGCCCAGCACCACCACGGCTTCAGCCCCCAGGGGAACAGCTTGAGGTATCCCCTGCACCCCAGGGATACAGCGCTCGGGAGCCAAGCTCTCTAGGGGCACAGGCTGGTGCCTTGTTCCCGGTGTGGCAGTGCCAGGGTGGGAAGGAGCAGGCTGTGCACGGGAGCAGGCTGTGCAGGAGGAGGAAGGCAAGGGCAGGACTCACGTGGAGTTGGAATACTGCAGGAAGCCAAACTCATCGCGCTGACCGTCGGGGCACAGGGACTGCATGACGGGCAGGATCCCGGCCGAGGTGAGCGGGGCCGCCGTGTAGAAAGCTGGAGCCAGCAAGAGAGTGGAGGAGGCCAAGGAAGGTACGGGCAGGGAGGAAGAAGAGGTGTGGGGAGCAGGGGGAGGCAGGGGCCACCGGAGAGACAGACACTCAGTTCAGAGAAGTGCACGCTGGGCCCTGCAAGCCCCGCGGGAGGTTGGCGGCCGCGAGCAGAAGTCTGCAGCTTCCCCACCGAGGTTGTCCCCAGATGGTGGCCTCTTGGGGCTGTGGGCAGCTCCTGCCACCCTGGCTCTCTTGCCCCTGCCTGCTCCCCCCTGGGTGATGGGTCCCTCCCACCCCAGGACAATGCTGACTTCTGCTGCTTGTCCCATGATGACCGCCAACCTCCCCCGGCCTCTCAGCCCCTCTTGTTAGTAACCTCAGAGACACTGCTGGATCTTCAGAGGAAGAGAAGGAAGAGGAAGAATACAGCAGGGAAAACAGAGTTGTCACCCACAGAGCCTCAAGCCCCCGGCCCCCCCTGCCCAGCTGCCCTGACGAGTGGCTGCTGGAGGTGGCTGGAAATGGAGACACAGTGAGAGGAGATGGAAAAAATGAGGAGCAGCAAAGGGACAGCAAGTATTTCCCCCCCCCCTGCCAGTGCTGAGCTATGGTCCCTGCTGGGGTCTTTCCATGTCTTTTCCCAGGGCAGGACAAGCCCAGAAGGGCCCTGCCTGAGGGGGACCAGAGGATGTCACGGGGCAATGACCCAGTTCTCACCACCCTGGCTGGTGGCCCCATGGTTAGAGGCAGATGAGTGCTGTTAGCACAGCCACAACAGGCAGGGGCTGGTGAAGATGGGCTGGGACAGGGACAGCCCAGAGAAGGCAGGGACATATAGCATGGAATGGGCCAGCAGCCTGCTGGGGTGGTGGGAGAGATGGTGGTGGCCATGCCATGCTTTGGTGGCATGGGTGGCATCTTACAGGCCTCCAGGCTCCTAGCAGTGCCATGTCCTGGCTTGTCCTGGCTGCCAGGAGCCACAACAGGGACCCAATTATGGTGCAGAGGTGGGAGCTCTCCAACCTTTGACTATCTCCAGCCTGCTGGGGACCAGCTGCAGTGGGTGACAGGCAAGAGTGGGTGACCACAGGCCACCATATAGGTGCCAGCACTCAGCATGGTCTGCCCCAGGACAGAGGAAAGAAGGGCTAAGGACAAGCTTCCACCTGACCTAGAGAGCCCTCTGCAGCCTGGAAGGGTGGGGACATCACTACTGGTGGCCCCAACACCTGGGGAACCCAGCATTGCCTACTCGGTGTGGCCACCACCACCAGATGCCAGTCCTGGGGGGAAGCCCTTGGGGAGAAGCACTCAGGGCTCACACTGCACTGTCCAAGCTCAACTTCACCAGCCCCAGAGGAAAGTGAGGTGGTTACAGAGGTGTGTATTAGGCCAGAGTGAGTTGATCTAAACCAGGCTCTTACTCCCCAAAATAATTAGCTGGCAGAGGCAGGGGAAGGGGGGGGAAGCACCCACCCGCCCCACCAACTTACAGACTGGTGCATGCAGTAGAGGCATGGAAGGCAGACAGGCAGGGGAGATGGTGGGAAAGAAAAAGAAAATATGAGCAAAAAGAAAGAAAAAACAAACAAACAAACAAACAAAAATAATAATAATTAAAAAAAAAAAAAATCACACAATACAGCAGACGTCAGTGCCAGGGCAGGAACCAGGGCAGCCCCCACCACTGCCTGCAGCCAAGCCTGTGCTGGCAGCTGGGCTCTCTCTCCTCGGTATGTGCTGAAACACAGGCTTGGATCATTATTACATTGGCTGGCCCCTAGCATCTCCCCCTGGCCCCACCGTGCCAAGGCACTGGCCAGGGTGGGTGTCCCATGGGGTGTTGATGTCACACATTGCTCCTGGCAGCCAACAGCTCTCCTCCACCACCTCCCAGTGGCACAGCCTGCAGGCACTGGACCTGCAGCCCCAGCCAGAGATCCAGATGCACACCTCTGGGAGCCCCCAGCTCTGGGGCCATAACTTTGTCACCTTCCCAAGGCCCCAGAGCCACACCACAGCCAGACACGGGGCTCCACACGGTGCATTTTCCCCCACAGCACCACAAGGAGCTGGTGATCCCTTCCCAGCACCATCCCAGGTGCTCCCTGAGCACTCTGGGGACCATGACTGTCCTAGTCCCATCCGCCTTCAACTCCCCTTTTCCCTCACTAAATGTCCTTATGAATGGCAGTGACAAGCTGGTCGGTGCTGCCACCCCCAGGGGGGACACCCCCCCCTGGAAATGACACTGGCTCTCTGACCCCTCTGTGCCTGCCCCACCAGCCCCTAACTGCAGCCCCTGCCCAGTGCCATGTCCCTCAAAAGACCCCTCTGGGTCCCCACCAGCTGTCACAGTGTGCCCCAAGGCTGTGCCCTGTGGACAGCACCCTGCTGGCACTCACCTTCCTTCACAGGGATGGTTGGCTTCTTCTGCCGCAGCCCCAGGAGGATGAAGAAGAGCACCAAGGGGATGAAGATCTCAAAGGCCAGCACCCACTGGGGACAACACAAAGCAGAGGGACTGTGATGCTTAGGGTCAGGACTCAGCTGCCAAAGAGGGAGCACGAGCAGGACAGGGGTCCCCAGGGCACTGGTGCAGTGCAGCACTGTGTCCATGTCTTGCAGGTGTCTGGTGGCACTGCTTCAGCTCAACCAGAGGCACGGGGGGCTCTGGGCAGCCACGGATCTCCTGCTTGCCCCTGCCTGCTCTGTCCTGCCCAGGGCACCTTGGAACAGAAGGTACCACATGGAGATGGACTGCTACATCACACACACAGGGTATCAGGGCTGCAGCCCAGCCCCGATGGGACACTGTCACTGGGGCTGCCAGGGGAGGTAACACCAAGTCCTCATGGCTGGCAAAGAGCTGCAGGTCCCCATCCTGGCAGTGCCTCACACCTGGTAGCTCCCTGACACTCGTGCCACTGCTGGGTCCCACTGCAGGGGACAGACCCTGCTGGGGGGGGGGAGTCCCAGCACCCCCTCTGTGCCCGCCCAGAAGGTAATGGCCTTGTAGGATTTTCACTGGTGGCATATGGTACATCACAGCAAATCCCCAGGAATCCCTGACACCAATCCCATAGGATGCCCAGGCTAGGCTCCATGCCCAGAAGCCTTGGGGATGGGCACCGGTGCCTGCCACCAGAGGGGCACCCAGCACACCCAGGCATCCTGTGTCACATCACAGCCCCAGTGTGCCTGCTGCTGAGTGGAGGGGAATGAGTGTAGGTGAGGAAACTGAGGCACGGGGTGAGGTGAGCCAACCTCAGCTCACTTCAGGGCCACATCAGACCCCTGGACCCAGTGCCACCACAGGCAGGACAAGCCCCAGCTCTGCTGCCAGGAAGGTGCCCACTGTAGCACCAGCCTGGTCCCCTGCAGTGACCAAGCACTGGCAAGGAGGAAGAGAGGGATTTAAAATTACAGGGGCTGCCCAGAAGGACTCAGTTGGGAGCAGGTGACAGGATCAGGCTCTACAGTCCCCAACAGCATCACCTCCACATTGCCCTCACACAAAGGTTGCAAATGCTCTCTCAGAAGTCCCCAAGTCCAGCAAACAGCAGTGAGCAGAGGGACCCACAAGCCTGGATCTTTGCCCCAGCTGTGGCACTCCTGTGGGCACCACGGTTGGCAGGGCTGCAGGACAGGTATGGCTGCACCCATGGGTGCCCCCAGTGCTGCCCTCCCCACCCCCAGAAGTGCTGATTTTGGGGGCGGCAGAGACCACAAGAATAATAGGTGGGGGGGTTGGCAACAGTGAACACCTCAGGAGCAGTAGCAGGGAATCCTCCTCTGTCTGCCACCACTGCTCCCAGACAGTCCCTGGTGTCACTGTTCCTGCTTTGGTGAGGTGGCAAGGGACACCCCGACACACTCTGTCCTGCACTGGCTGCCTGCACCCACCCCCTGCCTGTTTACAAGGCAAACAATTGGCCTCTGTGCCCAGGCACATGTGGGACTGTCCTCCCACACCCACGCCGGGCAGTACCAGGCTCCCTTGGGGACTGCTGGGCCCTTGGTGGCAGCAGGAGGGACCTGCTGGTTGTTATTTATTTTTTTTTAAGTGGGTCATTGACCTTTTGCTGGTCTCCTTTCCCAGAATCACCCCCCCCACCTCTTCCCTGACCCCTCCTGCATCACCCAGTGGCAGGGCTGGCTGTCCCCACACCACCAGGGGTGACACGGTGATGGACAGACATGGTGAGCTCACCAGCACACACTCTGGGACTGATCCTGCTCCTCTGGTCCTGCAGGAGCTACCCAGTGTTGAGAAGGGGGTCAGGGAGAGGTTGTCCTAAGGGAGCCTCAGCCCCTCCTGACCCTCAGCCAGGCAAGGGCCACAGGCCATGGGCTTTGGCAGGACAACTCTGCTGGCACCCCTCGGGCAGGGCTGCATGGATGCCCCAAGAGCCCAACTGGATGCTCCCTATGGAAGCAGCTCTCTACATCACTTGCCACCTCCCAGAAGTGCACTCCATCCCTCCTGCCTGCTCCCAGAAATGCTTCCAAAACCCGTGCCCCTTGTCTTTGGTCAGCATGGCCTTGCAGAGGGGCACCCAGGGGCTGCTGACACCCCCCCTGAGGCCTGGCTGCTCTCACTTTTCCTCAGTCTAAACTGTGCCCGTCACCTCTTGTCCCACTGCCACCTGTCCCAAACAATGGCACCTTACCACACCTCGATCACTGCTGGCATGGCATGGCATGGCAGCCTGGGGGGACATGCATTGGGGAAGCTGGAGGAGGACGAAATTCCCATTGGGGTTTGCCAACACCTCTCCTGAGCCCAATTCCACTGTGCCAGAACAGGCAGCCCAGAAAAAGCAGAGCACAGCTCTCCCCGTGCCACCCTGCAGTGCTGTGTCATCCCTACACCAGCGTGCCAGGCCAAGGGGGACACACCAGCAGCAGTGCCTGGTCAGCACTGGCACAAAGCACTGGGACCTGGCCAGCCTCCTGCTGGCACAAGGTGCTCAGCCTGAGAGCAAGTGGGATACCCCAGAGCCTCTCCCCATGGGCAGGGAGTGAGGCAGAGCCCTGCAGGAACAATGGCTCACAGCCCTCTGGGCCACCAATCACTCTGCAACAGTTGCCCCCACAGCCATCCTGTGAGCAAGAGCCCACAGGGGACACAGGGACACAGGGACACTGGCACACATGCCAAGCCTGTGCACAGCTCCCCCTCAACTGCCCTGTGCCAGCTGCCAACCAACAGCAAGGGGGGAAAGAGCACCCTGAGGGGTCAGCACCAGCCCCATGCTGGAGGATCTGGCACCAACACTCACCACAGAGCCTGGCAGAGCCTGGAATGGGGGACCCTGTCCCCAAGGGACACTGTGTCCTGGCACAGGCACTGCTGCAGCAGGACCCCGTGCCGGGTGAGCCCTGCCATACCCCAAATTCCAGTCTTTCTTATTTTGCAGGCATGAAAATCTTCACTCCCAGCAGCCAGGGAGGAAGGGGCTGACCTGCCAGGACAGCTCCTGTGTGCAGTGGGAGCTTCCCAGCTCTTGGCCAAGGAGCAGAAAACACAGAACTGCACAAACCTCTTTCCCTGCCTCATGTGCATCCTCCCCCTACCCCAGGGCCTGCACCAGGGGACCCCACTGACACCAAAGTAGCATCTGGAGCCCCAACTCCTGCTCATTTTTCCCCTGAAAGAGCTCCAGACTGCCAACACTGCCCTGGGGCCATACCAAACCCAGCAGCACACTTCCATACCCGGCACTCCAGAGCTGGGAGCTCCAGCTGTGGTTACCTTCCCTTCCCAAACCCGTGGGCAAGGGAGAGGCACAGGAAAGGCAGCTGAGCACCCCGAGATCTGCCTGCCCTAACTTTTGAGATAACACCTGTTAATTTTACATCCAACATAGCTTTAAACCAGCAACCACAAGTAATCTGGGAGACCATCCCTTAAGATGCTCACAACTGAGCTCACCCCCAGCAGAGACAAGGTGACAGATGATGCACAGGCTGCATCACCCAGGGCTTCCATCAGCACCCAAGGGGACTGCCCAGCAGCCCTGGCTTCTCTCCACCCAGAGCCACTGATGCTCTTCTGTTCAGACCCCTATTGCCCCAGGGCTCTTACCTGAATTTCTGCCTTGGCAAGAATAAGTCACAGCCAAATGCCCAAACAGCCTCCAGAACAGCTCACCCATGCCAAGAAAAGTCTGATGCTCCCACAGGAGCATGAAACCTTACAGAGGCACCCCGGGACAATGTCCAGCCATGATTCTGCCAGGCTGCAGGCAAGCTTGTCCAGTGACAAAGGGAGGTACAGAAGGGGGTGACATGCAGTCTCAGACCTGTCTTGAAGGCCACAGAGTCACGCAGCCTCCCTGCATCCATCATTGTTGCCTCCTCAAGCACAGCAGCCAAGCCCTGACAGACAAAGCCTGTCCCAAAACCACTGCTGTGCCTCGCTGCTACACTGCTCCCCAAACAGCCTCTGGTGACAAGGATAATGGGGACCACCCAGGGCCACCATTCAGGGGCAGCTCAGGGGACTGGTCCCTGCTCTCCCAGACCAGCACCTTCAGCCAAACACAGAGCACAGGGACTGAGGCAGCCACCCCAGAGCAGCAGCCCATGGCATGGGGCTGTGCCACTGAGCAGCTCCCGGCAGGACAAGGACAGGGCATGCACCACACTCCTCTGAGACTGTGAGAAGCCCAGCAACACCCAGCTCTGACTCCCTCCCAGAGTAAGCCCAGAAGGGGAGGGGTCCAAGCCCTCCAGCCTCTGCCTGTCCAGCAGCAGGAGACCAGCAGGATACAGAGCTGGTTTTGCTCAGTTAAGCATCCAGCTCTGGATGGAGCCAGGGGAGACTCACGCATGGGGATACACTCACAGACAGCAAGGCAGGAGATGCTGAGGCTGGGCTCCAGCACAGGGCCTGGCTCTGCCCTGGCCATCCAGCACTGGCAGCCCTGCTCTTGGGCCACATTCCTGCAGGAGCAGGCAGGGTGATGTCTCCTGCACAGACAGGGAATGCGAGGTGACCATGGCACTTGCACCCAGCGGGAACATGAAGAGCTAAGTGACACACACAGGGCACACACATCCTCGGGCATGACTGCCCCAAGGTCTGCACCAAATCCACCTGTGAACACTCGCAGCACAAGGTGCTCACACTGGCACACTGCATGCCTCCTCCACACACAGCATTGCTGGGTGGATGAAGAGGTGCTGGTCCTTCCCCTGCCACCCACCTGCAGCAGGAAGGGCACTCCAAGACAGTCTCCACATACAGGGGTGACAGAGCCTGGGCTCCTCATCCCTATGCAGCTGCAGGTCCCTGCACTGCACCCACCCACTGCCAGCGGGGCTGGAGAGGGACAAGGAGAAACAAGCACCCAAAAACCTCTGGTCTGTAAGCCCACCAGTCAAGGCATCCAGGCCTGGGTCAGTTGCCAAGGGCTGGCAGATGCCAGGCTGTAGCTGTGCCAGCTGGATCCTGCTGTCAAGCAGGGGTCTGTGACACACTGTGCCACACAGCCCCTTGTTGTGGCCA
Source organism: Phaethornis superciliosus (assembly GCA_023637945.1). NCBI lineage: Eukaryota > Metazoa > Chordata > Aves > Apodiformes > Trochilidae > Phaethornis > Phaethornis superciliosus. The sequence goes on along the minus strand of JAJQWJ010000022.1, from coordinate 2,200,249 downwards.
TGCAGCTCTGCCTGGGGTGAGAAGCAGGGATGACTCAGCCACAGAACATCATCCCCCTCATCCATTTTGGGGGCACTGGGGCTGCCCGTGCAGCAGGGACCTGCCTGCAAGATGGGCCTCAGCACAGCTCTGCCCATGCCATCCCCTGCCTGCCCCCAGCCCAGGGGGTATCCAGGGGGGGCAGAGCAGGCCCTGCTGCCGGCAGGCTGCTGGTGTGGGAAAGACGGCAGGATATTTTGGAAGGGGAAGAAGAGATTGTCAGATTGTGAGCAGCAGCAATTCGCTACCCTCCCCCACCCTCTAAAAATAACCGGCTCGGGGCACCCGGGGCACCCATCCCCCTGCCCACCCTGCTGCCGGTCCCTGCGGGCAGGGGTCTCTCCGGGGTGGGGGTCCCTCCCTCCTTCCCACCCACCCAGCAGGACCTGGCAGGGCAGCGCTGCAGAGGAGCAGCCAGGCAGGGACAAATCCTCCTTCCTCTGCCAGCCCCGGGAGGGGACCAGCACCCGAGACCCCCCGAGTTCCCCTGCCTCACACCCATGGAGCAGGAACAACTCCCCTCCCTCCACGGAGAGGAGACAGCTCTGCCCCACATGTGATTTGGAAACCTATTTATAGCCTACAGAAACCGAAGGTATGGGCAAAGCTCTGCTGGCCCGGGGGGATGGCGGGGCTGACGAGTGCCCGGACCCCCGAGCGGGCCGAGATGCTGCCCAGGGCGGAGAGTTGGGTGGCAGAGAGCACCCTGACCCTGACCGCGGCCCTGAGCTCCTCCCAAGGCACCAGGGCCAAGGTGGCACCCGCGGACCCGGGGACTCCGCTGTCGCCGGCCCCCGAGGGGCGCAACCGGGCCGGGGCGGGGGGCGTGGCGGGGCCTTCCCGGCCTCTCCAGGGGCTCATCCGCGGTCGGCGCCCGCATCCCCGCATCCCCGCATCCCCGCATCCCCGCAGCCACAGGAGAGCGCGCAGCCCCGGGCCTGCACCCTCTGTGCCCCGGGCGGAGGGGAGCACCCACGGGAGTCCCCCGGGGCGGTGCGGGGGGGGAGCTGGCTCCGCATCCCTCCCGCACCTCCGGCCTGCGGCTTCCCGCGGGCTCCCGTCTCCTGCCCCGCTCGGGGCCTGGCCTTGGCCCCACCGGTGGCTGCAGGGGGGCTCGGGACCCTCCTTGTCCCGCTCACCGGGCTGCGCCGCTTCAGCGTCACGTTTTTCCAGAGCAGGAGATGGAGCTGGTGCAGGAATCCCATGGCCGGGCCGGGCCCAGCCCCGCCGCAGGGGCTGCCCTCGCTCGGATCCGCGGATCACCCGGCCCCCACCGCCATGCCCCCCCGGGCCGCCGCCGCTTTTCTTCGTAGCAGTCCGGGAAGGTGGGGATGGAGCGAGCCGGACCCCTCCTCGGTTCTGGCTGCAGCTCCAGCTCCGGCCCCGTCGAGCCCAGCACAACGAGGCCCTGCGCAGCACCGCCCCCAGCCCGGGGCCACCACCCCTTAAAGGCACCGCGGGGCCCAGGCAGCTCCGCTCGGTACGCCCGGCCCGGTTCGGTACCCAGCTGTGTCCCATTGTCCTGTTCCCTGCCTCTCGGGGATCTGCCGTGCGGGGATGGCTGGTGGATCCCTGATCTCACGGGGGATCCACGCCCCCTGTCTGGAGCGGGACACCTGCCTCAGCTCCGGAAAACCCAGGGACCCGAGGACCTGCCCCTGGAGCTGCCCCTCTCCTCTGGAAGCCAGAGCCACGGAGAGGCCACCCCTCACCAGAGCCTCCTTGCCCTTCCATCATTGCTCTTCCAGGACAGGAGAGCTGGGGAGGTTGGAATGTGAGGGTGGCATCACTGTCCCCACATCAGGGCTGCTGCCGACCCTCCTCAGGCCCAGCCGATCCCACAGACAGGTGGTGGGGTGTCCACATGTGGTTTTGGCAGGGAACAGCCTGTCTGCAACAAACTGTACCCCCAGCCCATCGGTGACTTGCAAGGCTGGAAAGGGTATCCTCAGCAGCAGTAAACATTGAACCAGATCAGCTTGATTCCTTTCCTTCTTTTCCTTCTTTTCCTTCCTTTCCTTCCCTTCCCTTCCCTCCCTTTCCTCCCCTTCCTTCCCTCTTTTCAACCCATCCCTCCCTCCCTTCATTCCATTCCTCTGGTTCTCTTCATTTAACCACCTGTCCATAGCCCTCTCTCCTCCTCCCCTCTCCTCTACCTATCTCTAACCATCTCCCTCTCCACGCTGCTTTCAGGGGCTGTGAATAACTCCTTTGGCTGCCACAGCCCAGAGTGGTGTTGCTAAGGGTGACTGCATTTTGGGTAGGCTCTGTGACAGCTGCCCGGGCACTAACAAAAGCTCCCCTTGTCCTGCCACAAAGTGCCATTATTCACAAAACTTCTGGGTGAAACACTTGTGCCAAGGTGAGGGAGGATAAGGGATGCCCAAGGGGACATGGTGGAGGAGAGGCATGGTGTTGTCCTGGCTCCTTGCCCTGGAAACTGTGGCTGTTCTGGAGGGGCTACAGGTTGTGTGGGCAGGGGTGGGGGCAGCAGAGCTGCCCGGCCTCAACCAGAGTGGGGCAGGGGGTGGCCAGACTGGATTTTCCACCCGCACCTCATCGGCATTAGTAACCCAAGGGCAGCTGTGCTGGGATCACCCTGAGGTTTGCTGGCTTTTCTCTGGCTTTGGAATACCGGAGACATCTGGTGTCATAGTAAGGTGGGCCACAAAACCCCACAAAGGGCCAGCAGCATGCCATGAGGCAGCACAGCCCTGGGTAGCAGTGGCCCATCTCCTCCTGGGACCCCTGAGCACCTCTCACAGACCTTCCTTCCATGGTGACCATCTGGGTAGGATCCTCTGCAGACTGCAGCACCCACCCCCACCCCATAGCCCTGTCCTGATCCTGTCTGGAATTACCTGTGGTTCCATTGCCTGGTCCTGGCCACTGCCCCCATGCTGAGGCAGAGCTGGCCCTGCCCCACAGAGTCGCTTTGAGCCTCCAGCACAATGCTGCCACCTCCCCGGGGGGACACAGGGGTCATGGTGCCAATGGCTGCAACTATCCCCCAGGGCTTTGTCCCTCCTGTGAGGATGTCCTGGGGCTGCACCTGGGGTGATGTCTACAAGTACTGGGAAAAAAGCTTCCTCCTGGTCCACCATCCACCCCGCATCTCCTGTGGAAAATTTATGGCTGATGCTGTAACCAATGCTGTCCTCCATGGAGTGGAACAGCCCTGGACCATGTAGCCCCTGTCCCTAGGGCTGTGCAGGGGGACACAGCAGTGTGGGCAATGCTGGCAGCTCTGGCCAGGCAGGGAGCACTGCCTGCAGCAGGTGGGGCTGCACAGTGCCCAGGACCTGGGCTCTCAGCCACGAAGAAGTGAGAAAAGATAACAGGAAATGGGACATGGCTGGGGAGGAAAAAAACACCCAGCCCTAGAGCTGCAGTTGGCCTCCCAGGGCGGCACTTTGAAACCACAGAGCCCTGCTACACCCCAGCAGAGTGGCACAGCACCGTGCCCAGCCACTGCCTGGCCCTTTGCCTTGCTGCCAGCTCTGCTGCCATCCTTGCTCGGGGATCCAGGCAGCTGTCAGGAGCCAGGTGCAGGGGGGGCTGCTGAACCCAGGGACCCCCAGGGAGTGCTTCAGGGCTCCCATCTCTGTGTGTGCCCCTGCCAGCTGCAGGGACATCACTGTGTGCCTCGGGCCTCCCTCTGCTGCCTCAGTTTCCTCATCTCTCTTCCTCTGCCAGGGCTTTGGAGGAAATTTGGTTCCTGGGCAAAATGCCAGCAGAGAAAAGAACCAGGTGTGTGGCCAGGCAGGGAGAGGGGCTGGTCTGCAGCCAGGTACAGGAGGCAGCTCTCTGTGCAGACACTGCCAGGGCACGGGCATTCACGTGTCTGCTTCCCCTTTCTGCACAAAACCTCCCAGGCAGGGCAGGTGCTGGGGCTTGGTGGCACCCAGGAGCTGGTGGTGCTGCTTTGGCTGGATGAGTTTCAGGATGAGTCAGTGGAATCCAAATTCAGGATGGCATCCTCTTTGCAACCAGCTTTGCTGAGCTGCCCTGTGTGCTCAGCATGGCCCCCCCAGGAGCTTTCCCCCCACATGACTATGGTTCCAGTGGGCAAACTGGGGTAGAGACCCTGGAAAACTGCACCCCAACCAGAGCATTAGTGATGTGGCTGATAGATGGGCCTGGAGTGGACTTGGCAGAAAAGAGCAACAATCTGGGCTAAGTTTCAAACCTGACACCTGGGAAATCCCTTTGGAGACCTGAAATTCCATGTGGGGCCACCTGCACCTTCTTCAAGAAGCTGCAGTCCAGGCAGAGGGTAGTGTAGGAAGCACAATGGGATGGGGCAGGGGAGCAGCATCTGCATCAGGAGTCTCTTCCAGGGGTGCCACTGGGCCATATGGGGCATGCACTGGGCAACAGTGTCCCACTGATATGGGGCATGCACCCAGCTGGAGGGCATACACCCAACCACGGGGCAGTCACAGGGCATGCACCAGCCATGGTCACCTACTTGGCCACACATCTTTGGGGCATGTGTTCAGCTGCTCATCCCCCACCCAGCCGTGGGACACTCAGAAGCCACGGAGCACCCACTCAGCCCCAGGCCACCCACCTTGCTATGGGGCATCCCCTGTCAGAGCATCCCCTCAGGTATAGGACATGCACGAGCCAGGAGGCACCCACACGGCCATGGGGCATGCCCTCATCATATGGGGCACACACCCAGCCGTGGGACACATTTTTATTGCGTGGCACTGGGGAAGTGCTGGGAGCAGGCTGTGCCAGCCGTTGCAGGTAGCAGGAAGGACCCACTGTGGGGCTGGGAGGACGAGGCAAAACCACAGAAAAGAGGAAACCCTCGAGTGCCCCAGCCCAGAAGCAGCAGCTGCCCAGGCACACACAGGCTGGCACCTCGCACACCAGGGCACCAGCCCTTCCATGGTGAGTCTGGGCCCTGCACATGGGGAGAGGGGATGAGAATGGGGTCAGCTCCTGGTGCTGCCAGTGTCCCCACCCAGAGCATCTTTAAAACAGGGGCAGCATCCCCACTGCCAGGCACCCGAAGCTGCTGGCTCTGGTGCAGGGGGCTGGCACAGCTTTCCCAGCCCTCCCTGCTCTGGGTGTCAGGTTTTTTCTGAAGCCTAAACTTAGCTCCTGTATTTCAGTGGGACAGATGGAGGGGGGACAAGGAAGGGAGGGGATTTTTCGCAGCTAAATTGCAGCAGCTGGAGGGGGAGAGTAGAGCCCTGCTTTCCAGGAGACTCCAAAATTGTGGAGGAACCAGCACAGCCCTGGGTGGCAGTGGGGCTCAGGCAGCCAGTGTTTTAACAAAGATTACCTGGGAATGGGAAACCACCTTCAGTGCTGAACACCATGGGCAGCCCCTGGGTGCTGAGTCCTGCCCCCAGGACCAGCACCACTGGGGGACTGGAGATGGCAAATGGCAGGAAAGCATCTCATGGCTGGGGTTCCCATGCTCCTGTGGGCAGTGCCCCAACAAAGGCAGCCCCAAATGGCCCCTGCCCTGCCTGCAGGGAGCCAACCATCTGTGACACCCCAAAAAGAACATATGAGTGTTTGGGACACCGAGGTGGTGAGCTGCTGAGCATCCCATGCCTTTGGTGGCTGGGGAGAGCATCCCGAGCTGGGGACAGCACCCTGAGCCCAGGGAGAACACCCCAAGCCCAGGAGCTCCCTGCCATCACCACAGGAGGGTGCTGGGGTCTCAAGCCAGAAACTCCAGTCTGGTCCTGGGTGGGTTTTGTACTTCCCAGTCAGCTCCTGTGACACCCCAGCTCGCAGCTGGGGCTCCACTGTGGGGTTAACCAGGCAGGATCCTCTGTACCCCCCCTTGTTCATCCTGCAACACCACCACCTCCCCTCCCCAGCAAGCTGAGATGACATCCCATAGTGGCCTTTCCTCTCTCCCAGGTGTGGGGTCTGCCACCCCAGAAGGTGACAGCAGCCTGGCAGCATGCCCCGAGCACCCTCCCTGCCATGGTCACTACGAGGCTGGCCCAGTGTGAAGGTCGTGGTCACTTGTGGGGTACTGGTAACCATACTCTGGAACTTGAGTTGCTTCCTCCAACCCTCTGAGGTCTCTAGCAAAGCCCCCAAGCACACGGAGCCACTGGTGGTCCTGGTATGGGAATGGCCCTCGAAAGAGGTCCCTAACCTCAGTGGGGACATTTGCCATGAGCTGTACAGCATTGCAGGCTGCTGGCTCACCACTGAGAAGCAGCTCCTGGGCCGGGCAGATGTGGTGGTGTTCCCCCACAACCAGCTCCAGGCTGGCAAGGACAGGCTGCCCAAGGAGAAGGCACCAGGGCAGAACTGGGTGTGGGTCTCCCTGGAGTCCCCCTCCAACACTAAAGCTCTAGCGGGATGGAACCAGACCTTCAACTGGGTAATGACCTACAGGAGGGATTCAGACATCTTCATCCCCTATGGCAAGCTTGTGCCCAACCAGTCAGCCACCATGAACATCCCCACAAAGACTAACTTGGTGTCCTGGGTTATCAGCAACTACCACAGGACTCAGAAAAGAGCTGAAGTCTACAAAAACCTCTCCAGGTACCTCCATGTGAACATATACGGGAAAGCAAACAAAAAGCCACTTTGCAAGGACTGTCTCTTGCCAACTACATCCAAGTCCAAGTTCTACCTGGCCTTTGAAAACTCCATCCACCAGGACTACATCACTGAGAAGCTCTGGAGGAACTCACTCATGGCTGGCACTGTGCCAGTGGTGCTGGGACCTCCCCGGGCCAACTACGAGCAGTTTGTCCCTGCAGACTCCTTCATTCACGTTGATGACTTTGGTTCCCTGGAAGAGTTGGCCACTTTCCTGAAGACCATGAACTCCAGTCACTACCAGCAGTTCTTTGCCTGGCAGAAGAGGTACAGTGTGAAGCTCTACGCTGACTGGAGGGAGAGGATCTGCACCATCTGCACAGCCTACCCCAGCCTGCCCCATGGCCATCTCTATCCCAGCCTGGAGAGCTGGTTCAACACCTAGAGTGGGGCTGGTGTGCTGGGGCCATAAAGCATGCTGGTGGGCAGAGGATACTGGGGTCAGGAGGGTGTGGGGAGCCCCAACACCTCCACCCAGCCTGGCTGTTGCTACACTGGGACCTTGAGCAACTTCACGTGATTTAATTTCTTGCAAAATTGGACTAATCCTCCCCCCAGGACCTGACAATGACCTACCTCACCAGGGTGCTGGCAGGACGAAAGGGTGATTTGGAAATAAAATGACACAGTGTTGCAGAGGCTCTGTCTGTGGTTCATGGGCTCCCCAACACTCCCCTGTGATTTCTCCATGTGTCCTCAGCACCTTCTGAGTAGTGAAGCAGCAGTGCCAGAAGCCTCACAGTGATGTTTCTGTCTGGGCTGGAGGAGCTGAGCCCAGAGGTTAGGGTTAGGTGGGGGGGACAGAACACTGTGTCAGGGACTGGGAACACAGCCTCTGGTCCACCCCTTCCCAGCACAGCACAGCAGCACCCATTGCCCCACCCAGCCACATGAGCATCACCATGTTAGAGGTTGGGTGGGACACCATACACAGGCACAGAAAGTTAGGTGTTGAAAAGGACCTCTGGAGATCATCTCATCCAACCCCCCCTGCCAGGCAGAGCAGGTTCACCTACATCAGTCTGCACAGGATGGAGTCCAGTACTGGTTTTTAATGTCTCCAGAGATGGAGACTTCACCAACTCTCTCTGGGCAGCCTCTCTATCTCTCTGAGAGTTCTGTCAAAGAGAAGATTCCTCCAGATGCTCTTGGGAGCAATGCCCAGTGACCTGCCCGTGCCAGGGAGGGGGACTGCAGCCTGCCCAGTGACAGAGGGATGCAGTGGTTTCCAGCTGTCTCCCCACTCACTCTTCCAGCACCCTGCCCTGCTGCAACACTGAGACAGAGGTGGGGGGCACCTGGAGCCTCCAAGCCTGGTCCCATGGGCACCCTGTGGCACCTCAGCCTGTTCCATGTGCCCTGGCCACTACCAGGCCCCTGCACACCCCCAGCACCCACACAGTGAGCACCCCATGGTGCTGGGCACTGTACCATGCTGTGGGCACCCTGCTCCAGGGGCTTGGGTGGTGCCCAACACCCCCTGATGGGAAGCACCTATGTGGGATCGGTGGCAGTTGTTGGGGTTGGGTGACAGAACATGGGTATGGGACACTGCACCATCCATGGTTTCGTGCCCCTGGGTTTGGGGCCATAAACCCCTGATCAGAATGATTCATTTTGCCACAGGTTTCCCTCACTCCAACCCCACACTTCCTACCCTGCCACCTGCCCACTGAGACCCTCCCCATCTCCAGGACGTGGGGTGCTGGGGGTGCTCAGCCCTGTGGTGACAGCTGAAGCAGAGGGGATATACCCCCCCAGGTCTGGCACCACTCTGGGCCCCAGCCCCCCAGCTGTTCACCCGGCCGGGCCCAACCCTCACCCCCCCACCCCCTCTTTGGATTTCTGTGGCTTCCGATTTCCGTCTGGTTTTGTCATCTGGGTCAAGCAGAGCAGGAGGGGCTCCCAGAACCGGGGAGGGGAAGGGTGGAGTCCGGTGCTTCTGCCTGGCTGGCCTTTAGCTGGAGCGGAAAAATCAGTGGGAATATGAAGAGAAGCAAACCTCGGGGAGGTGACATCTTTCCCAGGCGTTCTGCTACCACCCCCGCTGAACAGCCAGCATCCTGCACCCCTAAAATACCAAGCAGCAGGGGCAGGGCTTGCAGGAGGTGCCCCACTATGCCCCCACATGCAGCCAAACCCACACCACTTGGTTGCTCACACCATTCAGGGATGCAAGGAAAGGGTTAACTTGCTCTCAATGCCCCGAAGAACTGAGATTTTTTTTTTATTGCCAAGGAGAATGTGATTAAGAAAAAAAAAAATTAACTACAGCAGGCTCATAGGCACAGGGGGGGCTAGCAGCATGGACAGGGCGGTGTTGGTCCCCAGGGCTGGGGACCTACCAGGGAAAATGTTTCCTGGGCAGATGGGCTGGGGCAGAGGGAAAACAGCTGGAGAGCAGAGAGGACCTGGGGGTGCCTGGGTGATGCTGGGCACAAGAATCAAGAAGGATGCCCCTTTCTCTGAAAAGAACCAAGTCCCACCAGCCAGCATGCACATGGATAGTTGAAGGTCTCCTGGGCCACCAGGCAGGGGGTGGCTGGGCCTGGGGTCCCCTGGGTTCCCCCCCACAGGCTCCCCCTCCCAGATCACCCTGGCTGCCCAGGCAGGTGGGCAGAGCCACGAGAACCCCAGCCCTAGGCACAGTGCCCCAGACCCATTTGAAGTGACAGTTTGGAGAGCACCTGGGGAACTAGTCATCACTACAAAGATTTTTTTCTTTTTAAAAACTACATCCAAAAACCTTAAAAAAAAAAACAAACAACGAAAAAAACAAAAAAACAAACAAAAAACCACCTCCTTCCCTCCCTCCCTCCCTCCCACCCACCCACTTACCCTAAAAAATCTAGGAAATACTTTTTTCTGGGTCTTGCAGGAGAGCAGCTTGGCTGGGCTGGGTGCAAGGGGCTCTGCTCAGCACCCTGGGCACACCTGGCTTTGGTGGGTTGCAGTGGGGCAGGAGCAGCTGCCCCCCAGAGGAGGTGGAAGGGGAACACTCTTTGGACCAGTAAGCTCACATAACTGGGAAGGGCTGGGAGCAAGGGCAGAGAGCAAGCGGGCACCACCCCGGAGCCAGGCTCCCAGCCTTTGCCCATCCCCTCCTGCCTCAGAAGCCCCAAGGCAGCCCAACGAGGGCCCTGGGGGCAGGGCAGAACTCGTATTTTCTTGGGGCAAAGTAGGGGGGTAGCTGCCCCCAGAGAACCAGCCCAGCCATGGTGTGGGGTGACACCGCACCGGACCCTGCAGGCCCCTGGATCAGTGGCTGCTGTTGTTCATGGAGAGCCCAGGCTGCAGCGTTTGAGGGAACATCTCAGCTTTGTGGAAGGGTGGCATATAGACAGGGGGGGAGGGTGCTAGGCTGTAGCCCTGGGACGTTACTGGGATGGGCAGGGTGGTAGGCACCAGGGACTGGTTCATGTCATACATCACACCCTCTGCCTCGTTGCCAAAGGGCAGCAGCAGCCGTTTGCCTTTCTGACGCCGGTTGCAGAACCAGACCCGAACCACCTGTGATGGAGGGAAGACAGGGAAAGGTGAGGGGGGGGGGAGTCAGGGCACTGACCCTTCTGCAGGTGGCAAGTCCACAGCACCCTGACTCTCCCTGGCACTGCTCCTCTCGAGTCTGGGCTCAGAGAGGCTGATGGGGGCTTCCAGCCTTGGCCACTCTCCCACAGCTTCCAGTACTGAACTGGTCTGATGTGGGCACTTAGAAACAACAGCTGCTTGGGCACCCATCCCACAAACCCTCCCGACCTACATCTTTGTCTAGGTTGAGGTCCTCAGCAATCTGGGATATCTCCTGTGGACTGGGCTTCACACACTTGCGGAAGAAGCTTTCCAGGGTCCCCTTCACGTTGGTCTCAATGCTGGTCCGGCGTTTTCTCTTTCGAGCTTGGGCCAACACTTGCTCCGCATTGCACATCTGGAAAAGAGAGGCCATGCTCTTAGTCACAGGGCTGGCAATGTCCCCCCACCAGGCTCTGGACACACGTGCAGCTGGCTGCAAAAGTCTGGGGACAAGCTTTGTCCTTGTGACATTAGCAGCATTAGGCTCCTTTGTCCAGTGACTATTCATTTGTGTGTCACCCCACTGCAACTGGGAACACTCACCGTATCCCAGCACTACCTGAAGCTGATGCAGGGGAATGTGTGTGTATTCCTGCATCCCTCCAGGCTACCCAGGGAGCAGCAAGCTCCAGCAGGACCTGGCTGCTGAGACAAGCTGCCACAGTTGTCACAAGGTGTCTAGAGGGGTCCTTGGGATGTCCCTTGAGACTGCCAAAATCAGGGGGTTCCCTCCCACACCAGACTGAAGCTGTGGCAGCGAGATGCTGCTATGGCACAAGACACCTGCTGACCCCTACTCTACCCAAAAACACGTCCTGAAGGGATAAGCTGCAGCTCAGTGGCTGCTTGGTGAGCAATACCCCCACCCACCCACCCAGCCCTGTACCTCTTGCATGTTGTCCGTGTTCTCTGCCTCATTCAGCCAACGCTGCAGCAGTGGTTTCAGCTTGCACATGTTCTTGAAGCTGAGCTGGAGGGCTTCAAAGCGGCAGATGGTGGTCTGGCTGAACATCTTCCCTGGGTGGGCAGGCAGGGTGTCACTTTAAGCTCCTGCCACTGTGCCAAGGATCTACACCCCACCCAGGACTGCCCCCACCTCCAGCAGCCCCTGTCCCTGGGATGAGGGATCAGGAAAGGCATTCTCCTGGCTGCTTCAACAGTGCTCTAAAGCTCTGAAACACTCTTCAGCAGGCAGCTGTAGCTGTTTAAACCAGTTCCTTGGTTTCCTCCCTTCCCCCCCGGGTGTGGGGGATCAGGCCCTTCCTGGGCCCTTACCGTAGAGGGTGCCCAGGGCCAGCCCCACATCAGCCTGGGTGAAGCCCAGCATGATGCGCTTGTGCTTGAGGTCCTTGGCAAACTGCTCCAGCTCTTCCGACGTTGGTGCATCCTGGCAGGAACAGGGAGACACCTCAGAGGGGACAACTCGGCTGCCTCAAGCGGGCTGTGTCAGTGTTTTGGAGCCAGCGTGGGATAGGGATGGGGCAGGAGGGGGACACCCATCATCCACTGCCATCCCTGGGCAATGGGACGGGTAGCAAAAAGGATTTAATTTTTTTCCCGAACTCCAGAGCAAGGTACTCTGCTCAGGGACCCCAAAATGTCTCCATTCCCCCCACCCCACGCATGACCCCCGACATCCTACCCTTCATGCACACAGCCCAGCTCACACCACGCTGGATGGCACAAGGGACAAAAAGCAGGTCCCGGGAGCACCCAGAGCCCCCGCTGCCCGAACACGCTCTGGGAATGTCCCCTCTGTCCCCAGGTTTAGCGGTGATGGGCTCAATTGCGGTCCCCACTCCCACGCACCCCACGACACCTCCCTACGAACTCAGCTGTCCCGGGGGGGGGCACCCACCCTCCCGGGGCTCTCGGGCATGGGGCAGCCCCTCTCCCGGTGCAGCTCAAATGGCTCAGACAAGGGGACGGTGGAAGCGCCAAATGTCTCCCGTGGCATCCCAAAGCCTCTTCGCTTTCACCAGGCTCTTCCCTTGCGGAAAGCCTCTTCCCCAGATGCTGCCCTTCCTCCCTGCAGCCCAGCCCTTTACCTGCCTCGATGATATTTAATCACTCTTAAGCATCATTTCACTATTTTCAGAAAAAAAATCGTATTTTACAGACGTCCTCCTGCCACCGAGTCCCGGCTTTTAATCCCTTCACACACCGGTCAAGAAGCCCGGAGCATCCCCGCCGGCCGCCAAGAAAATATTTTCCCCCCATCTCCACCCTCGGGGGACACGCACCTCCCCACCCATCCCCCCACGCTCCCCCCCCGAGCCCGGCGTGCGGGGGAGATCCCGGATCCCGCAGCTCGTCCCAACTCCTCACAAACCCAACCAACGCACCCGCAACAATTCCCAGGGACTCAGCAGCCTCGGCAGCATCTGCCATTCCCCCCCCCCCCGAGGCGTGACTGCCTGGGAGGGATAAGTGGAGATGGTGGTAACATTGAAAATTATCACAAACAAACCCAAAATATATCTACCGGTCACGCCGGTATCAAGCGGTACCACACACCGGGCTGATCCCCTGAGCCCCCGGAGCGGCAGCATCCACCGGGAGCCGACGGGGCAGAGCCCGGGGGTCCCCGCATCAGAGGCGGTCACCACGGCACCGTGTGCAAGGGACGCTCAGCACAAGTGAAACACGCCCCGTGAAAACTGCCCCCGACCCCAAAAACCACCTTTCTCAGCCCAAAAACATGCCCGAAGCTCTTCCCCCGGCAGAGCCGCTGACCCCGTTGGGACGAGCCCCGGGCTGGCACATACCGGGCCGGCCTCGAGATTACCCGGTGCTCGGTAGGAACAGGCTAGACGGTACCGGCGGGGTCTCCCGTCGCTCCCTCCTCCCCCTCCCCCCGGGCCTGGCCGAGCATGCCCGTGGTTAAGCGTGAAACTCCCAGCCCCGACGGAGCGGCCCAGGCTCGGCTGCCGGTATCGGGGCAGAGCGGGCAGCGCGGTGCTGCTGGGGAATCCGCTCTGCCGGGCCGGTTAGGGTTAGCGGAGAAAAAGTCAGGGCAGCCCCTTCCCTTCCCTTCCCGAGCCGTCGGGTCTCACCTCGTCGCCGCTGTCGCTGGAGTGTCCGCCCTCGCTGGCGGCCCCGCTGGAGCTGCCGCTGCTGCCCAGCCCGGAGAGGCCTCCCGAGCCCGGCTGCAGGGCAGTGGGGCAGAGCTGGGCACCGGGGAAAGCGGCGGCAGCGGGGCCGGGGAACGGCGGGCCGGGAGGGGCGGCGGGGCCGGCGGGACCGACCCAGGGCGGTGCGGGCCAGGCCGGTCCGCAGCAGGCCGCAGCGCGGGGCTCGGGCTCTGGCTGGCGGCATGGCCGGCTCGGACGAGCCTCGACCTTGGGGGGCGGCCCGGAGGGGGGAGGCAGCCAGGCTCGGGCCGGCGGAGGGTCCCGGTTGGCCTCGGGCTCGGCGGTGAAGGGGAAGAAGAGCGGCTGGGCGGGCGCCCCGTCGAAGCCGCTGCGGGGGAAGGGCGGCCCGGCGTCGGGCAGGAGGCCGAAGGGGGCGGGCGGCAGCCCCCCGTCCGGGCTGAACATACTGCCCGCGGCCCTAGGGCTCCATGTGGGGGCTGCGGGGCTCGGCCCGGCCGCCCGCCGGCCGCTACCTCCCTCCTGCGGCTCCGCCAGGGTCTCTGAGGGTGGCGGGGGCGAGCCGGGCCGGGCCGGACCGTATGGAAATGGGCCTCTGCCCCATTGGCCCCGAATCGGTGGGTCGGGCGTGAACTTGATCCCTCCGGGGGGGCGGGGGGTGCCCGGGGGGGAAAGTGCGACGGTAGGTGGGCTGCGGCACCCTGCCCTCGGGCCGCAGAGGAAGGGGGCCGGGGTCGGTCCCGTCGGACCAGGGACTCCCTGCGGGGCCTCGACCTCCCTTGTCCCGCGTGTGGCGAAGGGCAGAACCCCCCGCACAGATCGGGGGTTCTCAGCGGGGCCCGCGTCTCCAAGTTTTGGGGCAGCATTGGGGATAAGCTGGGAACGGGGGTAATTTTGGAGTGCGGGGCTGATCCGAGGGGGGGATGCAGCCTGACTGGGGCCGCAGCAGCCCCTTGGCGGCAGAACAAACCCCGGGTCCCACCGTGCAGACTCAGGCCTGTACAGGACTCAGAGATCCTCTCTGCCCCATGGCTCCCGGGGATGCCCTGCAGAGTGCTTCCTGGATGGAGCTGGGGGTCGCCGTCTCCTTCACGCTCCCACTGTCCCCCTCCTCTTCCTCGCCCCTCGGGGGGACCGTACCCATCCCTGAGGCGTGCACAGGGGCTGCCATGGGCTCTCGGGTCTGCTCCAGCGGGGGGCGCTTGGTATTTTCCCTGTCTTAAGGTCTTTCTCCTCACACTGTCCTGCACAATGGTGCCTGCTCCAGCCATGTCCCCCTTCCCACTCTCCTGCCTCAGCATCAGGAACTTTTCCCAATGCTCTGCGGAGCTCGGGCTGCCCGATGCCGTCTGCTCGGTACCGGCAGGCAAGGGCTGCCCGGGCACCTTTGACCTCTGCTGGAGCAGGACGAGAGCTGATCCTGCTGCCAGCACCGCTCCCTGTTTATTAACACGGATTACCGGTAGCCTGTGGCCGTCTGGCACTGTAGATATGCCGGAGAGATAGGCTGGAGCAGCCTCCCCTGCTGCGGTGGGATGGGGATTATGATGCCAGGCAGGCTGGGGGAACACACTGGTTGTGAAGGACTTGCCTTGGGTCTCCAGAGGGCTGGCACCCAGGGCTGAGCACTGGAGCATCCAGGGATTCATACCCAGGGGCTGACACCCAGAAGCTGACAGCCAGGGACTTACACTCGGAAACAAAAACCCAGGGACTGGTGCCTAGGACTCATACCCAGAGACTCCTACTCAGGGGTTGGCACCCCAGCTCATGTACCCAGGGCCCAGCACTTTAGGACAAGTACCTAGAGATTAGCACCCAGGGGCTGGCACCCAGATACCAGCAGCCTCTGGGGCAGCACACGGTGGTGTCACATGTTGGGAGGAATGGAACATCGTTCCCCTAAGTTCCTGTAAGTAAAGGAGAATGATCAAGAGGATGAGCTGGTAATAAAACCCATTCCTGACTCCTGGCTGGACATATGCCAATCTGCCAGTCCTGCTGTGCCAGGCTGCTCTGGCGAGGGAGGGCAGCTCCAGGAAAGTGACCTGAGGGTACAAAATCCCTTCAGTGGGTTCATGGGTAATGAATTTTTCAGCCCCATGGCTGCAAAACCGGCTGAGGGGAAGCACTGGGCACCATCCCCATCAGGCACTGGGTCCCCTCCCTGGCCCCTGCTGTGAGGGTGCTGGCACCCAGGTGCCGTGCAGGCAGCCCCATTGCCTTCCCCCCTGCTCTCCCCACTTTTCCCCAGTGCCTGTTTCACTGCCTGCACCCTGCCTGTCCCTGCCAGCAGGCAGAGGAAGTCTCTCTGCGGGACTCTGATGGCAGCCATCAGCCCTGCTCCTCCCGGGCTCCCGCTGTGGCCCAGGGTTTCAGAAGCTCCTTGGCCGGGCAGTAACTCCCTTTTCCTTTGATTTATTGTTCCCGGGCTGGATCCCCTCCTCCTGCCAACCTGCTCTTTCTCTCCATCCCCCCAGGAAGCCCCCCAGCCCGACGAGGCCTCAAACGCATTCCTCCTGCCTTTCATATACAGGCGGAGGGGAAGGGAGACGTTGACTTTGAACCGGCCCCTTTGTAGGAGCGGGGCCCATTGTGGCCCTGATGGTTTTAGCTGGGGGATGTGGAGGGAGTCAGTGGGGTTTCTTGGTGCCTGCCCCCCCCCCTACATTTCAATGGGGGGCGTTTGAGGAGGCTGTGTGAGGTGCCCTCTTCTTGTGCGGGATCATGGTGCAGGGATGGGCGGGACTTGGCCGTGCTTTGGATCACAGCCTCCTGCCTGCTCCAGGAGAAGGAAAGGTTCGTCCCTCCATCACCTGCATGGCTGGTGTGTCCCTCTGTCACCTTCATGGTTGGAGCCTGCTCATGCTCCAGGCTCGGGCCCGGCTCTGAATCTGTAACCCAGACAGGGATGGTTTTGATCCCGCTAGGAGAAGGGGAGCAGAATGCACCTCACTGAGATGGCAGCAAGCTGGGGGACAGAGATGTGCATCCACTTGGCTTTCCTTTGCTAACGAAAGTCAGTCTAAGTCTGGCACTGGTTTGGCTTGAAGGCTTGTTTCTAACTGTATGACAAGAGATGATGGTTTATTCACTGTCAGCCTGCTCTGTCTCCAAGGGAAGGTGATGACAAAGCCCTTGGGGTTGTGCTGGATCCCTGGGGTTTCATACCTTGGGGGCCTGCAGCCCCCTCCACAGAGGGTCGTGGCCCGTGGTCAGGAGCTTCACCCCAGGTTGGTGAGGAGGGCTGGGCAGGGACCTCAGAAGCCCCATCCCTGAGAGGGATGCTGAAACTGCTCCATGGAACCACAATTTGCTTGACTGCAGCTGGCCCGGGTGGGCCTTTTTTGCTTTCAAACCCGGTTGAGACAAAAATGGATGAGGACGGTTCTGTCACCTCATTAAAAAGGCATTACCAAGCCCGGGGTGTAATGTGGGTATCAGCCCCCCTCACCACGGTGCTTGAACCTGCCAGTCAGACCTCTCTGCTGCATTACAGGTGGGGAAACTGAGGCACAGACCTGCTGGGGCAGAGCACAGATCCTGCCCTGGCATGGGAATGTGTGCAGCACAGAAACAGTTTCCCAGGAGAAGTTTCTTCCATGTCCACACATGCGGTGGGGACACAGGTTCCTTGGGGTCCCTGAGCCAGGGGTTCTTCCTGGGAGGAGAAGCCAGGGTTTACCTTAAGCCTGAGCAAATCAAATGAGACTGGGTGCACTCTTGAGAGGCTTCTGGACTCGGCGAGCAAAGGCAGGTGAAATTTGGGGACCTCAGAGATGGGGTGCAAGGCTGGGTTTTTCCAGGGGTGAGCTTTGGGGTGGTCCTGGGTGATTTCGGGTGCGATGCTGCCTGCCTGGGGCTGAGGTTGGACACCCCGGGGCCATCAATGAGCGGGGCTGAGGGTGATGAGCAGCAGCCCTGAGGGTGCCCAGGCGCTTGGGCAGTGAGTCAGCACCCACCCTCCGGCTGCCGAAACCAGGAGGAGACGAGATCGTATCAGCCTGATGGGGGGGCTGGTGTGATCAAAGGGCCGGGAGAGGAGCTCAGGCTCCAAACAATGGGGGGACACGATAGCCCTTATCTGCTGGCCCCGCAGAGGTGCGAAGGGCCCGGCCCTCGGGGGCAGGGGGGCGGATGGGTGCTGGGTGCTGCAGGGCGAGGGGCGGGCAGGGACATCCAACCTCTCCTCCAGCCCTTCCTTGAAGAAACCTCTCCTGCCAGACACCGAGAAGCAAAATAATAAACTCCGCTTCTTGCCGGGTCTGGGAAAGCCTTTGGGAAGTGTTTGGAGGTTGGTCCAGCTGCAAGGCTCCTGCTGTTCCCCCAGGAAGCTTTTGGGATGGAGAACCCACAGCATCCACCTGTCCTCCCATCCCACCCCACTGCTGAGAGGAGCACCCCAAGCTGAGGGTCCCGCAGTGGGGAGCTGGCCCCACACCACACACTCGCATGGGTCTCAAACATGGTCGTTTAATAAAATCTCTTTTTAAAAGAACTACAATCCATACAACACCGAGGGGCATGGGGAGAGGGGCGGCAGCCCACAGGTATGGGAGTGGGGGAAATGATCTGCACAACAGCCGGAGGCAGTGACTCTGCCAGGGACATTCCCACATCACCACCACTCACCAGCACAGGCCCCGTGCTGCCTGAGTGTGCACCGGCTGCTGAGCGTGCAAGGGCTCCTGTGTGTGCAGACCACCCGTGTGCAAGAGGCCATCCTTGTGCAAGACAGCACAGGCATTCAACAGGTCACTTGTGGCCATGACAGTCCACGACAGGGGCTGGACATCAAGCCACATCTGTGAAAAGCAGCCCCAAACCCACCCCAGGCCCTGCACTAGAGGGGTCTTGGCCAATGCACGAGGGAGGCTTTGGGGACCAGTGCTGGGGTCCCAGCAAAGATGTGTTGTTGGGGGTGGTGAGCCTGGATGCAAACAAAGGCCATGGAGGGATGCAGGGATATCTCTGGAGCCTGGGAGGTGCCCAGGATGGAGCAGTGGAGACTGTCCCCTGTCATGAAGGGATGCGTGGAGAAAGCGTGAGGCCAGTGCTCCACAGGGATGCTGCAGAGGGCATGGGCTCTGTGGGGCAGAGGCAGCACAGCAAAGCTGGGCCTTGGCTGTCCCTCCCAGCCTGCCAAGAGCCCATCAGTCTCACTCCTTGCTCCTCCACAGCCACATAGGCTTAACACCAAAACCTTGAACACTCTTTCTGATCTTTCACCCCACGAAAGTCCAGGGGGAGAGCCCAGCTGGAACCCAGGAGCAGCTGCTCTGCTGGCACAGCCTGGCATGGGGTCCTCAGTGGCTCTGGGACTGCCCATGCTCTCAGGCCCCAGAGGGCCAGCACCCCTAGAAGGGGGAGCAGACTGTGCAGGGGCAGAGCAGAGCAGAGCAGAGCAGAGGCTCTGTTCCAGCCAGGCACTGTGCAGGGCTGCATCAGAAGCTGCATCCTGGGACTGATGCCAGCACCTGCCTGAGCCTCCTCCTGCTTCTGCCCCAAGTGGGACCCTGCTGCAAGGGGATTCCCAGGCAGGGGAGAAAGAGGCAGAGCAGCCCCCAGAGCCCTCAGTCTCCATCCCTATCAGAGGGCTCTGGGCAGGCTGGCAGCCCTGACACCTTCCTCCGCAGACACAGAAATGCCTGGATGCCCTTGGACCCCTTCCCTGCTCTCCAACCCCCCCTTCAGCCCTTTCCCAGCTGCAGCTGGGGCAGCAGCCCCCTCCTTAAAGCCAGAGGCAGAGACAGTGCTGTGACCCTCCCAGTTCCTGTACCAAACCAGCGGGCACTCCCCATGCGGGGCGAGCGAAGGGCGAGGCAGGGATGCGATCACAGCAGCAAAGAGGACAAGGAGGCTGGAAACGGGGGCGATCCCCCCCTCCCATAGCTGTTAGTGGGTGTTTATTGGGCAGGTGTGAGCAGCCTGGCACCACCGGTCCGCGCCCCTGGATCTGTCTCTGGGTGCCCCTCCGGGTGTCCCCCTTGGCGACAGGCACAGAGTCTGGAGCGAGCTCGGGCAGAGGAGAGGAGGGGGTGTTACTGGTGTGAACTGGGGTTGGAGGGGTGTAAGGAGGAGTCGTCAAACAGCGGGTTCCTCACTTCCATTTCTCCAGTCTGCGATGGTGGAGGGAGCAGGATGGGGGGGGGGGAAGGAAGGAAAAGGCAGGAGGTCAGAAACCAGATGGGGTTGAGCTGCCCTGTCCCAAGGGGTTTGGGTCTGAACCTCAACCCAGCAAGGAGGGAGGAGGAGAGGGGGGACCTCGTGGGGCTGAGATGGGGTGTTACACACCAGGATCCCACCGTCTCCCCTGGAAAGGCACTGCCTCTCCACCAGGCCCGGGATGCTGGGATAGGGGATGGGGTGTAAAACCCATTGTCCTGGATGGGACAGAACCACACAGCATGGCTGGGGACTCCAGGATGGGCCCAGTTGGCAGGAATGGGGTCCCTTGCCCAGACTGGGGACCCCAGGACAGGACCCCCAGGCTGGCAGGAATGGGGTTCCTTGCCCAGACTTGTCGTCAAGTGCCCTTTAATGGGCCTGCAAAGACCTAATGATGACCCTTAATCTGGGCCCTGATGGCCGGGCTCCGCAGTCATTACCATGTGAAAGGATCCTTTCGGGTTTCTTTGTGCTCTTTGTACCCAGGGCTGTTAGGAGCTGCCCTTCCCTGGGGTGTCCTGCCAGCCAGGAAAGTTGCCCCTGGCTTTAAGGGGTCCCAGGTCCAGGTGCTGGGGAGGCTCCAGGATGAGCTCCCCCCTCCAGATGCCCAGAGCCCGAGGTGACCATGTCCCTCAGGGAGAAGAGGGTGGCTCTGACAAGGGCTGCTCTGGCTCTGCTCCCAAAGACATGGGGCAGTGCTCCCCAGGGAACAGCCTTGTCCCATGGCACCCAGACCAGGGCACCAGCTCTGGTGGGACCTGGCCAGGGCACAAGGGGGAAGCAGAGGAGCTGAATGATCTCAGGCTTTAATAGAATCACAGAGTAGTTTAGGTTAGAAGGGACCCTACAGGTCATCTAATCCAACCCTCTGCCATGGGCAGGGACACCTCCCACCAGCCCAGGTTGCTACAAGCCCCATCCACCTTGGCCTTCAACACTGCTTCCCTGGGCAACCTGGGCCAAGGGCTCAGCACCCTCATAGCAAAGAATCTCTTCTGAAGATCTCATGTGATTCTCCCCTCTTTCAGCTTGAAACAATCCTCCCCTCATCCCATCCCTCCAGGCCCTTGTCCCAAGTCCCTCCCCAGCTTTCCTGGAGCCCCTTCAGGCACTGGAAGGTGCTCTAAGGTCTCCCCATTGCAGCCTTCTCTTCTCCAGCCTGAACACCCCCAACTCTCTCAGCCTGTCTTATGAAGGACAGGTTCAAAAGGCTCCTCATGAGGAACTGCACATCTCAGGATGTGTTGGATCCCACCCTGCACTGACAGGTCCCTCCCCAGCTGCCCTGCACCCAGCATACCGGAGCCAGCCCAGGGCACTCATACACAGTGAAGTCTCCATCCTCATTCTCCTCATCAGATGATGCTGAGTCTGGCAGCTTGGGCTCCTCTTTATGCCTGGGGGAGAGGATGCAGAGAGGGGGGTGAAGCACCCCAGTTAATGGCAGGACATGGTCCAGCAATGAGGTCTGCTGCCTGCTCCTGGGGCTGCTTACTTCTCCATGGAGAGCATCTGCTGCTTTTGGTGCTGGTAGTGGTACATCTGGGCACTCTGAGCCAGTGTCTTGTCCCCAGGCTGCAGAGAAAGCAAAGACAGGCCTGGAGGCCAGGCTCTGGAGAACCCTCCAGCCTAGCAGGAGAGTGTCCCTCTGTGTTGGAAGCTCCTCAAGCAGAGCAGACACCTGATCTGAGCACAAAGACCCTGAGAGAGAATGTGGGGGACTTACCGAGATCTTGTCATAGGGCAGGGGGCTGGCCACTCGCTGTGCTGAGTAGTCAGCTTTCTGTGCCAGCCTGATCTCCTTCTGCAGCCTGCCAGGGGGGAGGAGAGTGGTCAGCAGCAGCCTCAGAAGCAGACAACTCTGTACAGGAGCCAGTGACCCTTGGGGGGATCAGCCCTCCTCCTCATTCCCTATGAGGGCACCCATGATGGGTGGCACCCCCAGGCACAGCCACCTCCGTCCTGCAGGACCTGGGCACGAGGCACCAGTGTGCTGGGGGTGTAGGTGCTCAGCACCACCAGAGATGCCCAGACCAGGTGTCACCCTCTCCTAGGAGCCTGTGCTTGGCCCTTGGGGTCTCACCACTGTCCTCCAGACCCATACCTGCAGGACTGGCAAGGGCAGCTCTTGCCTCTCCTCCAGCACCCCCCTCCACCTAAGCCTGGGAAGCACAGAAACACTGGGACAGGGCACAGGGACACTGAGGCACTGGCTGGCATTGGCAGCCCCTGGCTCACCTGCACCAGCAGACTGCAGCCACCATCAGCGCCGAGACCCCGGCCACTGTGCACACCACGATCAGCCCTGCAGAAGGGGACACAGGGGGACAGAGGGTGAGCCCGGTGTCACCAGCCCACAATTCCCTGTCTGGGATGTGAAACACCCTCCCAGGACCCGCATGTCCCCGTGGTCTCACCAAGCACCACTTTGTCATTTGAAGGGATGGGGGATGCTTCCACTGGGTACTTCCGGACCGTGGCAGTGGTGGTGGTGGTGGGGAGGGTTGTGGCTGACTTGCTGCCAGCAGGACCCTGCTGCAGAATCCCCCCTCTCAGCCCGCTGGCCACACGCTGTCTGATGCTGTCGGGGGCCAGGGTGGCTGTGGGAGAAGGCAGAGGTGTGAGCAGAGCTGTCTGGGCAGCTCTGGAGATCAAACCCAGCTGGGGTGAGGGTTGTACCCTGGAGGGATCAAGTACTTACTCCTGGGCTTGCCATCCCGCAGTGCCTGGGGGCCAGGGGCCTCCTGCCTGGCCAGCACGTCTGCCAGTAAATCTATTTCTTCCTCCAAGCTAGGAAGGGATGTCTGCCCTGTGCAGGGAGAGAGGGGGTGTGAGATGGGCACCCCGGGGTGAAGCTGTGTGCCCAACCAGGCATCCCCCCCCCGATGGGGACCATTTGGCCTTGCACAAGCAAATGTGAGTGGTTTGGAGTGCAAGGACACAGCCCTCTGGCACAACAGCAGTGCCAAAGCTGAGACCTGGGATCTGCAGGTGTCCTTGCTTCTTTTAGGATGCTTTTCACCCCACAGATGCTGCAGCCACCCCCCCCCATGCCAGAGACAGTGGGTGCTGCAGAACCCTGTCAGAGCAGGCTGCTAGTGCCCAGTGCTCAGGACCTGCCTCCTGGGGCCACGACCTGGACAGAGAGAGACCCCCCCCCAGCCACCCCATGGGGCTCAAGGGGCAGCTCTGGCAGGGACAGTCTGTTCAAGAGCAGGCAAGGGGACACCTGAATGGTGGTTTTCCCCTCCCCACTGTCCTGTACTATATGGCCTTGGGGGGCTGGAGCTATCCTGGGGTGGGGGATCATCCAGGGATGGCCAGGAGCTGGGGGGACCCCTCTTTCCAGCTGAGGGGCTGGGGGCTGGTTTCTGCCCAGCACCAGCAGGATGCAGCCCCTTTGGGGAGGGGGTCAGGATGCTCCCTGCAGTGGGGACCACCACATGCCCACAGGGCACAAGCCCTGCACAAGCACATTCCCGAGGTGTGCCCCTGAGGTGCACCCTGGGGACCCACAAAGGGCTGGGGCACAGGAAGAACCCCCACCTGGTTCTGGGGGTGCCCACCCGTGAGGTGACAGCAGGAATGGTGTTGCTGTCCCCAGCCTGCAGAGCAGAGTCAGGCTCTGACACTCCTCACTCTGTTTTTAACAGGATTAAACTCAACTTCAAAGGCAGGAGACATCCCTGTTCTCAGCCCTGCTCCCTCTGCCCAGCATTCAGGCTGCTCCCAGCGGGAAGCCCTGGAGGGTAAATCAAGATGTACAAAGGCAAAGTTCCTGGATAATTCAAGGTTATAACAATTACAGTTCCTCTGGAATCTGTCCTCTCTCCCAATGTTTGGAAAGAAATCCCAGTTCCCTCAGGAGCCAAACACAAAGGCCTCTCAGATGCCTGTGACTCAGAGCTGCACAAGGCATTTAAAAGAAGGACACTTTAAACAAGTGCACAAAGAGACACTGTCACCATGTCCCCTGTATCCTCCAGCTCCCTGAACCCCCCCAGCCTCCTGTCCTTGGCAGGAACTGGAGCACCCCACACACCTTGGGTTTCCCTGCCCCTTTGCACCCTGTTATTTCCACCCCAAAGCAGTTTACAAAGCAGAGCCATGGCCACACGCTGCCAGCTTTGGGACTGTGCCACCACTGCCATGTCCTGCTGGTGAGTGCTGAGGGACCAACAGAGCTCCAGACTCTCCAGACAGGCAGGGGAGTTGGCACAGGATGAGTGTGAGCCCTGTGGGGACAGTCCTGTGCCTGGGACAGGGACATTCCTGTGCCCCATGGGAAGAGTACTGTGCCTGGAATGGGGACAGCCTGGCTCTAGCTCTCCACCTCGGTCTGTCCTGGTTTTCATGGGACCTGGGGGACAGCCTGCTCTGGACACACACGTCACTGTTAGGCCTGGAGGATGCAGGATGCCTTTGTGCCTTGGGCAGATGCAGCTGCCACAGTTGCTGCATCAGAGGATGAATGAGAAAAGGGAAAAAAAAAAAAATTTGGAGGGCAGCTCTGA
This sequence comes from Phaethornis superciliosus, assembly GCA_023637945.1. Taxonomy (NCBI): domain Eukaryota; kingdom Metazoa; phylum Chordata; class Aves; order Apodiformes; family Trochilidae; genus Phaethornis; species Phaethornis superciliosus. Next base: position 2,176,272 of record JAJQWJ010000022.1, on the reverse strand, counting down.
GCCTCCCGCAGTGCCAAGTGGCACAGGGAGAACCGAGGCTGTTTGCTGGTTTTTGGCAGTGCTGCTCACCTGCATTAGGCAGCTTTCCCACCAAGTTCCCTTTCAGCAGCAAAAAAAAAAAATCCCCACGCACCCGTTTTGTTTGGCAGCTGAGATTTCCCTTGGCAATGCCACATCTGCCCCCCTGCAATGCTGCCTGGGCAGAAGCTTCCTGGCACCGATGGCCAAATCCTGCTGGGCACCATAGGTGGTGAAACACTGGACCAGGGCTGCTCCCCAGGAACCAGGGGATGGGGTGACCCCCTAATTCCTGCCCGGCTGCCCCAAGCCCTGTGGCTGGCTGCAAGAGAAAGGCAAAAATCTCCCAGGGTCCCCCCAGCCCTGCTGCAGTGAGGTGAGCATGCTGGGCAGGAACTGAGCATCCACAGGGTGCACACGGGGCGTGCACAGCCCATGCTCAGGGTGTGCAGGGGATTTGCACCAGGTTTGCACAGGGCACAAGTGCCCTCTCACGGCAGCTCCCACCACTGCAGCAGGGAGGGCACAGCCAGGCTGGCACACAGCATCCCAGCCCCTTCCCAGAGTCTCATCAGCTCCCTGGAAGGCTTTGAGGACATCCGGGAGTGACAAAAGGACACGTGTGGCTTCTGCCCCGAGTGGAGGAAACTTGATGTTGACCGTGTCCACAGGAGGGCACAAAATTCCTACAAATCGACTTACTCCTCTAATCCTGCCCCAGGATGGCTGATGCCCTCCTGGCTGCTGGCAGCACAGCAAGTGGGGAGGGGGGGATCCCCCAGGTCCGTGAGCCTGGACCCCCTTTTCCTCGGGATCGGTGTCACTGGCATCCTTGTGCTGCTGCAGCCCCCCTTGTTTGCATTGCATCCCCCCCCCAATGCAGCTATCACAGCTCCTCTGCATGCGCACAAGTTACCCCGGGCAGCTGGGTGCTGCTGCCAGACCGAGATACAGACAGGATGCAAAAACTCCCGTGGAAATAAAACCACTCCCCCTGCATGCCAGGACAGGATTTTGGGAGGGGATCCTTTTTTTTTTTTTTTTTTTTTTTTTTTTTAACTCCCTGTCCCTGCCCTTCTGCTGCCAGGAGGTGGTGGCATTGATTGAGGCAAAAGGACAGGGCTGGGAAAGACCACGGGATGGTGGCCATGCTCCTGGCATTCCCAGGACCCTCATTATGTGGTCCTGAGTGTCCCTGCTGGGGCTGGATGGTGCTACCGTGGTCTCACACCCCTCTGCCCAAAGTGGGTGAAGATGCTGGGTGGATGCATCTCCCTGCCAAAGCCAGCAGAGAGCAGGGTTGCTATGGAGATGCCAGCAGATGCACAGCCCTTCACAGAGGGGAATTTGCTCCCCAAGATCTCACATTAAAAAAATACACCACAAATAACTGTTCAAGCTGTTTGGTACCTGCAGATGTGGGGTCCATGCTGCCAAACACCAAGCCTGGACCTCATCCCACTGCCATACTCTTGGGCCCTCCAGCAATCACAAAGGGTCTCTCTCAATTTGGGGGGGTCTCTCATTTGCTTTAAGGGGTGATCCTCCTGCCAGGAGGCTGGTGGCACAAAGGGCATGATGAACTCTGCCACCCCTCATGTGCCCAACCCCTGCAAAGCACGGGCAGAACCACAGCCACGTCCCAGCTGGACCCAGACACAGGAACCAGAACACAAACACACCCCAAAAACCCCAGCAGACCCCCCCTGTGGATACAAAGATTGGGGGGCTGCCCCTCTGGGTCCTGTCATGGCCCAGCCAGCCCCTGCTTGTCCCCTCTGCTCACAGTGCCCAGCATGGGATAAGCTACCCTGTGAGTTTTAGGGGACACTTTAGGACTTGAGGTGGGGGAAAAGGAATGTGATGGTGAAGATGGCAGTGCAGTGCTGGTGGGGATGGCAGTGCAGTGCCAGCGTGCTCCCTTTCAGCCCCCAACTCCCCCCACTCCTGGTGGAGCCAGGGCTTGGGCTGGGAGGGAAAAAACAGCTTCCAGGGAGAGGAGAAACTGGAGGATGGGGAGCAGGGGGTGGGAGCTCCTGCATCTGCCGAGCAGTGGGGTGGTGGGCAGGGGGTTGTGGAAGGGGCCACTGCAGGGCAAGGAACACTTACCACTGAGTGAGAGCTGCTTCTGGACACATCTCCCATGCTCATCCTCCTGGAAGGCAGGCAGGCAGGGGCCACAGCTGCCCGAGCCAGGCAGGCAGAACTGCCGGCGCTGCAGGGCACAGTCCAGGTTCCTTGGACAGGAAACTGCTGCAGGGAGAGGAGAAAACGGGTCAGGAAGAGGAGAGGGTTCAAATATACCCCCTGGGCTTGGCTGTGGCCTCCCGGAATGCCAGGGCAGGTCACTGGGTGTGGATGGGTTTCACCAGGGTTGCCCGTGGCCAACCAATCCAAACCAGAGCTTACGTGGTAGCTGTCAAAATAAACCAACCCAAATTAACCTCCCCCAAGCTTCAGCATGGCCATGAGAGGTGGTCGTCCTAGTTGTCCTCGTCCTCATCATCATCCTCATCCTCACCATCACCATCATCAGTACACTGAGTTACTGAGTTTCCTCTGCTTTGACATGGCAACAGGGTAAATCAGAGGGACCCAGCCCTCACCCAGTGCCACACCATGATCCAAACCTCCACTGAGGCTTTAGGGGCATCTCACTCCTGTGACAGACCCGGTGACAAGCACAGAGACCCTTCTGTCAGCAGCTCATGGCAGTGTGCTGGTGTCCTGGGCTGAGCACAGCTGGACAGGGCACACAGCTGGATGGTGGGTGCATGGCCAGATGAGGGGGTGCACAGCTGGATATGGACACACAAGGGGATGGGGACACACATCTGGCTTCAGGGCAGAGCAGGATGAGGGTGTGCAGAGCTGGAGGGGGGTGGAGAGGGGCACAGCTGGATGGGGGCAGCACAGCTGGACAGGGGTGTGGGGCACAGCTACCCCAGCCCTGCCCTCCAGTTGTATCAGTGTGTGGCCATGCCCACACTTTGCCCACGGGCAGGAACATAGCCACAGGCCCTCTCTGGGAGCAGGGCCAGACCTGGCCACCCCCAGCCCAGCCATGAGTCACAGCAGGAGGCAGCTCCCAGCACCGTCCCACGCTGTCCCCAGCAGCTCTCATCCACCCACACCAAACACTGTGGGCAAAGTGCCCACTGCCTGCCCGTCCTCATGTCCTGGGGGATGGAACACCAGGGACAGCCCTGCTGCAGCACAGCCTCCCAGAAAGTTTTGGGGGCTTTTCTGAGAAATCTCATCCCTGAAGGACACTGGGGGGAAGGGGGCAGTGGCTGTGTGCCCAGGCACTGCCTCGTGGGGAGTCCTGGCACAGCACGGAGCCACTCTGAGGACACGAGGCACCAGGGCCACCAGGATCCCCCAGCAAGGGCACAGATACCAAGCAGCATGTCACCCCAAAATGGCAAAGGTGGGATGCCACCCCAAAGCAACACATGCAGAATGCCACCCCCAACAACCTCCACTTCCACAGCCCTATTTCCCCAGTGAACTGCTCAGCAGAGGGGGTAACTGCTGGCAATGCCTCCCCCCAGCACCTGGACCCCTCCCCACTGCAGCCCAGGGGGCATCATGCCCATCACTCTCCAGCTGGCAGTGCCAAACCTTGCTGCAGTGGTTTTCCCTGCAGGGTTTTGCTGGGAGCTGCCATTAGGGTTGGCTGAATCCCACACCTGGCACCAGAGCCTGGGGGTCTTGGCTCAAGGCCCCCCTTGCCCCATGGTGCTGGGTTTGTTCCCTGAGGACAGCAGAAGGCTGGGCTGTGTGGCTGGTGGGGAATTAATGGGAAAATAATCAGGTGTTTAAGCACAGAAATTGGACTCAGCTGCCTGCTTCTCCCACCCTGAGCTCAATCTCAAGGCCACTTTGTTTAAAAATCACAAAACCACCAAAACACATGTGGGGCAAGAGATGGGGACGTGCCACATACCTGCCAGGTTCTGGGCGAAACATCAGAGACCCCCCCAGCCCTGTGGGAACACATCACCCCTGTCCTGGTTTGGGCCAGGACATCATTTATCATTACTGTTTCATTAAAGTTGTGTAGTTTAGTTTCCAACCCATAAATCTCTCTCCCTTATTCTCTCTCCTTCCTTTATCAGGGAGGGGAATTAATAGAGAGCATCTGTCACTCAGTTTAACTGTTAAACTGTGACAACCCTGAAAGAGGTGCTGGCAAAAGTTGTTCATTAGTGGAAGGAAGATCCCCTGGCATGGACCACCCCACTCTTGTGACCACCCAGCACCATAAGACCCCGGTGGGACTCTCAAAGTCAGCTGAGAGCCACCTTGGAGCCACCCTGGGGACAGGGCAGAGGGAGAAGGGAGGGAGGCAGCCCCAATGCAGTGCCCAGCAACTGGTTAAATAAACCCCAGCCTGGAACAGACAAAGGTGGGACCTTATCTCTGAGGAACGTGCTGTGCTTGCCCAGCTGTCACAGGCTGGGACTGAGAGTGAAATGGGTGGGAATTGAGCTGATTAAAGTCCCTGTGTGTAATCAACCGGTGGTTGGTGAGCAGATATCGTGGTGTTGGGCACTCTGCAGGGTGTGGGGTTCCTAGGAGCTTCTGACACAACCCAAAGCCCATGGGCAGCTCCCTGGGTGGGCTAATGAGGGTGGGCACTTCTGTGCCAGGCTGGGTGCCAGGGACTGAGCAATGTGCTGGCACCTGGGAGCCACAGGGACATGTCTGAGTCCCAGTGCCCCCACTATGGGGGCTTTGGGTGGGAGAAGCTGCCAGTGCTGGAGGAGGCAGGCAGCTCCCTGCAGGTATGAGCAGAGCCCAAGCCAGGGACACGTGGGAGTGGGAACAGCCCTGAGGAAACACTGGAATGTGAGCTCCAAGGTGTGCACACAACCAGACCCAGACCCCAAACTGGTTACCTGGCTGTGGGGGAAGCTCAGCACGGGACCCTCAGCCCCAAGGAGCCACCCTGTGCTGTGAGGTCTGGCTGGGCAGAGCACAGAGCTGCTGGCAGACACAGCCCTGGGTGAAGCAGTTTTTTGACACCTGTGCCAAAATATACAAGTGGAAAAAAATCCAAAAAAACCCCAAACCCCACAGTCACACCAGGGAGGACGTCTGGGTGGCTGGGAAAGCAGGAACCGCCCTCACTGTGTCACTTCTGCAGAGAGATAAAATTCAATATAAGCGGATAATTAATTATTTCTGAGCACTGGTCCGAGTGCTTATGCTCTGTGCACTGGCAGCACCAACACCTACGCCCAGCCTGCTGGCTGCCAGGCACTGGTGCCACTGGTATGAGCTGGCAGAGCCAGTTTGGCACCGGCCGCAGGTGGGGAGCGGGCATGGAGCTCACCCCATCCCCAAGGCCATACGTGGCAGCCAGGCATGGCCCTGGTGGGGGACAGTCACTGAACAGGGCATGGGGCCACACAGCAGGCATGGGGGGACGTGGAAGGAACAGGGGTGCAGATCTCTGCTCCCAGGTTGAGCCTCCACACGCTGGCACACAGCTGGAGGGATAACCACGGTGGGTTGGTGGCAGCCAGTGTCTGCCAGCTCTGCTTTAAGGTCATTCCTCCTCATCCTACACCAGCCAGGTGATGGGGGATCTGCCTGTAGCCTGCCTGCCATCCCAACAATTTTGCTGGCTGCTGGCACCACCTGGGGCTCTTCCCAACTATACAAATTCCTCCTGGCTCCAAAGGGTTGGAGCTGGGCAGGCAGGGGAGCAGGCAGGGGGGTGGGCAGGCAGAGGAACCCTACAGCACACCCCAGCCCTTGAGGTCTCATTTCCCTCTGCTCCACAGCAGGCAGAGGCACAGGGGGGACCGGGACACCTGAAGACCCCAGCCCGACTCCCCTGTGCCCAGGGACCCATCCCCAGGGTCACCCAGGTGGCCACCACCTCGATGGCCAGTGGCCATGCTAACACTGGCCGTGGCCAGTCGGGTTGGGTGGTTGGTGTCACCTGCGTGGGTGCCCCACCCCTGGCACCACTCCTGCTGCACACACCAACCACAGGTGACACGCATAAACCACAGGTGACAATGACAGAAGCCACATGGTGCCAGCAGCCCCGAGCCTGTCCGGGGATTCCTGACCCAGCTGCATCCCCCTGTCCAGAGAGCAGGGAGAGGGGAACGGGGCCTCAGGCTGGGCCATACCCCTGGAGTGATGTCCCTTCCTGGGCACAGCCACTGTCACCATGGCCCTGGCAGCCCCAGGGGCGCCCTGACACCCTCTGCAGAGGCACCCATCACCCCAGGCTCCTGCACCCATCACCCCAGGCTCCTGCCCCACACAGGCAGCACCCGAGAGCCCCCCCTGCCTTGTGTCTCCACAGGCTGCCGAGGGGTGGAATATTCGAGGGTTTTGGTATTAAAGCAAACGTGTAGCCTGACTGTTGGTGGTGCTGTGGGTAGGGTTCAACGTGAGGGTTAGGGCCAGCAAAAGTTTTCAGTGGTCACTCTTTGCATTTTTTTTGCCAGGCCCGTTGGTACAGAGTTTTGGGGCTGTATTGAGCTACAGTGGGAGAGCCACCAAGGGGTGGAATATTCGAGGTTTTTGGTACTAAAGCAAACTCGTAGCCCGACTGTTGCTGGTGCTGTTGGTAGGGTTCCACGTGAGGGTTAGGGCTGGGGAGCACGGGGCAGCTCAAAGTATTTATTTGCTTTCTGCTTGGGCAGGTTTGTCCAGACAAAGGCCACGTGCCATCATGCTTCCAGTCACCGCAGCCAGCGGGGCTCATGTCCCAGCTTCCAGCTTTTCCAGTTCAGCCAGGTGGGCTCTGAGGCCATAAAGCATGGTGGCACGGATTGTCCCTAATGTGGCTTATGTCACAGCACTGCCAGCAGCCTGAGCCATGGGCTGGGGGACAGCTGTGTCCCTGCAGAGACCCCTGGCAGCATCCCCCCTGCAGTGAACACCTTGGCTGCACCACCCTCCCACCAAGGGGCTGGTCCCAGGGGCTGTGTCCCCACGCAGGAAGGACAGAAAATGCCACCCCAGGCAGTCACCCCGTGGAAATGTCACTGCTGCTGCCTCCGAGCCACCAGCCCCAGTATGGGCAGCCACCACTGCCAGGAAGAGATGGAGCCAGAGCAGGGGGACAGTGAGCTGTGTGGCAGAGGAGATGGGAGCTGTGCTGAGGGCAGCTGCCTGCTGCAGCCCTAAGGCCACTGTGATGGGCTCCCAGAGCCTTGTTCCCCTCCGGGTGATACTGCAGTGCCAGGGCTCTCTCCAGCCACAAGAGCTTTGCTTCAGCTATTCAGGGAGAGAGAAGAAATACAAATTTAAAACAAAAAAGGAAAACCAGATGTTGTTTCCATGGTGCTACCCACCCAAACCTGCTGCTGGCTCTGCTGGGTGAGTACCCACTCATTGTGGGGACAACCAGGCTGTCCCCACTGCCACCTTGTGCCAACAAGCACCTTGCTGTCTTCCTCCCACCTACTTTCAGCCTTGTTTATCAGGTTTTGCTCACGTAAAAACCAATAGGGCTGGGGCAGGGGTTGTTTGTTTTTTGTTTTTTTTTAATTTCCTTTTTACTTGCTGGGTTTGGCACAGGGTGATGGGCAAAACAGCCAGGGGCCAGGACCAAGGTGTGGGGCAGCTCCAGAAGCGGGTGAGAAGGACTGACCCATGCAGGCACGGTGTGGTGACACCAGCTGCTAACACTGTGGCACTCTGACGTGGTGTCAGAGCCTCCTTGTGCCATCGTGGCAGGGGACAGGCAGCACCAGGGTGGGTTCTGCCCTGCAGTGTGTGTGGGTTCATGGCACAGAGCCACCCAAACCCCGAGCAGCCTCACGGGGAGGGCTCAGGTCCCACTCTCTCCTCCTGCCACGGATGGGGCACACACGGATCAGGACCCACAGAGCCATGGAGAGAAGAGCCATGGCTAGCAGTGGGCTCTCCTGGCAGGCCCAGCAGTGCCAGGGGGGAGGTGTGAGAGGGCAGCTCCCATCTCCTGCCCCAGCACCCATGGAACAACCACACACACCCACGGAAGGCTGGAAATAACAGTGGAGCAGCAGCTCCTGGCTCAGCCCCGCTGTGCCCACTGGGGCCAGATGTTCTCTAGCAAAGCCAAAACCCTCCCACACCTTGCTGCCATCCTGTGCTGCTGGGAGACATTTTGCAGGCTTTGGAAAAGATGCACCAGCACGATCCTGCTGATGAAACACCCTGAAGCAGTTTGGGGGTGGTGGCAGCACAGGCGGCTTCACTCCGTCCGTCTGTCCTGCCCACACACCTGGCAATGGCCTTGGCACTGCCACCAGTGTCCCAGGGTGGGACACAACCACTTATCAGCACATTCTGGCCACTATAGGGTCTGACCTTGGAGCAGGACCCCCGTCCCCACAAGCCAAAAAGCCAGGGCTGCTTCACCCAAGCCTGCTCGGGCTGCACCCACAACTGCACCCAATGCTGACTCAGCCACAAAAACCTGTGTACATCATATCCCAACGGGACAGAGACCAGAAACTGGGGGGAGGACTGAATCCAGAAAATGGGGTGCCTGAGGGATGTACAGCTGCATCCCAGGAGTGCCGCTGAATGCAGCATCCTGGGCTCCAGGAAAAGGGCTGTAGATGTTGCCAAAACAGTTGGACCCAGAGAGTTCTTTTGGGTTTTATCCTAAGAGGAGGTGGCCAGCTAAGGGAAACCTTCCTTCCAGCTTGGAGAAACCTCCGTTCCAGCCAGGAAGCCAGGAATTACAGCACAGGATGTGTCACATTGGCAGCTTACCGGGACTGCCCTCTCTCATGGCTTAGTGGGTGGCTGGGAAATAATCCCTGACAGATGCAGGATGAGTGCCCAAGGCAGAGCTCCCCAGGAGCGGGGGGAGACCTGCAGACCCCAGCCGAGCACAAGGCAGCACCCATGGGTGCCTTTCCCACCTTCTGCCCTTGACCTCCAGTACTGTCTCTTTCCCATAGGAAGGGAGCAGGAGCCCATGGTTTGCCTGTGCTGTGCCTGTGCTGTGAGCCAGGGTTCCTATCAGCACACCCAAACATCAACTCTTGCTTTACCCACCTGAAGAGACGGGTCCCCCCAAAAAAGCAAACCTCCCTCCCACAAAAGCTTTGCCCCCTCCATCCCTTCAGGAGAGACCCCAGCAACATCCCCTGGGGTGTCCTGGTCGTAGTGGGAAGCTGCCAGCCCACAATGTTCCAGGATGGGAAGAGAGAGAGAGATCAGGACCTGCTCTGGCTGTGTTTCCTTCCTCCAATTCAAAGCACTTAACGACCAGTTTCTTCCCATTGCAATTACTGTTAGCTCATGAAGCAGCTAATTACAGGCCTGCTGCAGCCATTCGGGGCTCTGGTCACCTTGCAGCTGTGGCACTGAGAAAAACCCAAACATGGGAGGGAGATGCTTGGGTGCTGGCAGTAGTGTTGAGGCCAAGCCCTGAGGTTCTGGGGGACAGATGGTCCGGGGGAGCCACTGCAGCCCCAGAGTCCCCCAGTGGGGATGAAGCACTGAGGCACTGTGTTTATGGAATAAAGGTAGGGATGGGGCTGATGGCAGCTCCTGTCCCCAGTGCCTGGGGACCCAGCACCTTGGACCTGGGGAGAGGCCATCCTGTCAGCTTTCCTATTCCTGTGAGCCCTCCTGTCCCCAGCACCCCCCTCATCCCTCCTATCTACACCACCCACATCACCCCATGAACCTTCTTGTCCCCAGTACCTTCCATCAACCTTCCTGTTCCCAATGCCCCCCACCATGCTATCACCTGTCCTGTCCCCAGTGTCCCCACAGTTCACCTGTGCCCAGCACACTACCCACCCTGTCACCCCTCCTGTCCTCAGCACACTGGCCGATCCATGACCCCTCCTGTCCCCAACATCCCTATCAGCACTCTAGTCCCCAGAACCTGTCCCCAGTGACCCCATCACACTGTCATGCCTCCTGTCTCTAGCACCCACATAACCCCCCCTGTCCCCAGGCCCCCCTGTATGTGAGGCAGAGCTGAGCCGATTATCTCCCTTAATACCCCCAGGGCCCTGAAGAGCTGTTTCAGGCAAACATCCCAAAGCTGTCTTCACCTTTGTTGTATGGGAAAGACCCAGGAGTCCTCAGGGATTGAGGGGTCCCTGGGTTGGAGGGTGGCTCTGCCATCCAGGGCAGCCCCAAAGCCCCCCCCCTCTGGGCAGTGCAGTCCCAATCCAGACCCTCAAGACTGCCTGTGGACCTGAAACCCACACTTGGGGCTGCCAGGGAAAATTGTGAATCCGAAAGGCCTGATCCTGTTCAGGGTAACTGCAGCATCTCCTGGGACACTGCTCTCCACTCCCCAAGGTCCTGCACCCATGGGGATGGCTGGGGGACACATGGGTTTGTGGGTCCCCAGGGAGCTGCAGCCAAAGGAGAGGAGGAACTTTCACCACATCTCTTCCATAAACTCCTACTTGATGCTGACCATGCCAGGAACTGGGATTGTGGAGATCAGGGGCCTCTTTCCACCCATTTTTCTTCCCTGTGCCAGCTGATGGAGCCCTGCCTGGGTCCCTGGTGCAGGGCCTGACCCATGGAGCCCCACAGGGTGCTCACATCCCAAGCTCCCCACACCTCACCTACCTATGAGGGCTCATTTCTCATGATGTGAGGCCCCCCCACCCAGAGAATGCAGGGGGGGGACCTTATATCCAGGAAGAAAATCCCACAGAAAACTAAACTGAAAAGTAATGCACAGCTCTCAGGGGAGCAGCACCCTGGCTGTCAGGTGGGAAACACTTGGTCTGCACCCATGAAAAAGGACACCCCAACATGCAACATGCAGCTGCAGGGGGCTTGGCTGCATGCTGCAGAGCAGGACCCTTGCCCACCAGTGCCACTGCTGCCAGAGGGACACAGATGACCTTCTCTGTGTCTCAAGAAATAGCTGGAGCTGGAAATCTCTCCCTCTGCAGACTGACCCGCATGATGTCAGGGGGCTCAGGACCACTCAGGATGCTCTGCAGGGCAGACAGTCCCTTGAAGGTGCCATGCAGCACAGGGCACTGCTGTGAGGCTCCCAAGAGGGGCTTGGAGATGCCCCAGCTTCAGTGATCAGGAAAATGGTCCCTAGGGACAGCCACTGTGCCCCAACCCTGCTGCCACTCCCACCCCAGCATGGTGGTTGCAAATTAGAAGCCAAGAAATGGCCAATCCCACAAGGCTGATGGCTCCTGCCTCCCCATGCCTGGGTCTAGACCTTGAGAAGTCCTTGTGCCACCACAGAACTGGGGCAGCTGGTGTCAGAACATCCCTGCTGCCACCCACATCTCTGAGGAGCAGCATGAAGAGGAAAGGCAGCGAGGAGCTGGCAGCTCACACCAGGCCAAATGGGTCACTTGGACTGGAAAGGATCACTCATATTTTGCTGAATGGCTTCCCCAGGCGTTTCTGGTGCAAAGTGCTGGCTGTGGCAGCAGGGCCAGGGTTTCAGGTTTATTAAAGAGGTTCCTGCCCATCATCCCATTTGGAATTTTTTTTTTTTTTTTTTTTTTTTTTTTTTGTTTATAATAATAGATGAAGTTTGGCAACCAAATTACTCGAGAAGGTGTGTAAAGTCTGACTCTCAGTAATGCTCCAGGAAATGCAGCCAGCAAATGAAGCGAGGAAGCATTTCTTCCCCAAGCTGGGTGTGCCAGATAGCGACACACGGGGAAAACACACAACCAAGGAGCAACAACTGAAATCAAACCATCAGCTGCACCACCTCCAAAGCCAGCTGCTGCCCAGAACAGGCCCTCAGCAAGATGAGGATGTCACTATGACATGTGCAGGCTGCATCCCAGGAGACAGCATCTATCGCAGGGGGCCTCTGGGCTGCAGCACCAACTGATGAAGGTGGGGAGGAGACAGCAGTCCCTGTTTGAAGAAGCCTTGCTGAAGCCATAGAGCCAGGATGACATGGTTATGTTGGCCTGGGACCTTCTCCCCCAGCTCCTTCCTTGACAGGAGCCACTTCCTCACCTTTCTCCATCATTCTCTGACCTATCCACCCAGGAAGGGAATCCATAAAAGGGGAAGAAACTGCCAGTGTTTCCCTGACTCTATTGCACTGGAGGAGGAAGGCTGTGGGGTGACTCCTTTCCCTGCCCAGCATCCCAGGGATGCTCCTCCAAGTGCCCCAGCCATCCCCAGGGGAAACCATCCTGGAGGTGTTCCCTGCCATGTGCCGCAGGATCCTGCCCTCCTGGCAGCGGGATGCTGACCTCAGCATTTCCTGATGATAGGAGAATGAGATGGTTGGAAACAGCCCAGAGAAACTGTTCCCAGTTTCCTCTTGGGGAAAGAGGTGAAGCTGTCCATCCCAGTCCCATTTGTGCAGGGGGTGTGTGGTAACCCAGCCCTGGAGCAGGATTAAGGGTTGGACTTGATGATCTCTGAGGTCCCTTCCAACCCAGCCAATTCTAGGATTCTAGGATTCCATGCTGATGGCAGGGTGAGGCCTCCTCTCTGGCAGACCCTGGGGCTGGGAAGAGGAGAAGGGAAACTCTGCCACCTCCCCAAGCAACAGCCCCTTAGCAGAGCTGCCCAGCAGCCCCTGGAGACAAACCAACTTATCCCTTCCCCAGCCCCCTGAAATTGGGAGGCAGTAGAGATTATGCTGGATCAGTGGCTGCATCAGAGCTGCTGCCATCTCCTTCCTCCCATCACTGCCTGCGTCACCCCCAGCCTGACCACCCCGGCCTTGACAGCCACGCAGTGGGAGAGAGCAGGAGAGCAGGAGCATCCCCACCTCCACCGCCAGCCCCCGGAGTGGAAACACCCGGATGTTTTGAACTGCTGGGAGATCTTAAAAAAAAATAAAAAATAAATAAAAAAAAAAAATCGCACCTTCCAACCTTCCCAGGGATCAGGCAGCAGCGTGGCAAGGCCATCTTGTCCCCGCTCACAGCAAGCTGCCTGCCCAGCACCCGGAGCAGGGAAACAATATAAGGGAAAACAATATCGGATGCGGAAAACAATGCTGGGAGTGAGGAGGCATTCCCTGGCTCCTGAGGCCAGCGAGGCGGAAAGCAGGAGACAGAGACAGGCTGTCCCAGAGGCAGGGCATGGCACAGCACCTGGCTGGGGCTGGGGCTGGGGCTGGGGCAGGCAGAGGAGGCACCCCCGGGGTCCCTGCAGAGGCAGATGGGGGGGTGGGGGGGTGGGTGGGGGGGTGAAAGGGGAGGCAGTTATGCCCATCATGGCCTCACACACCCTGGCAAAGAGCAAGGGGACATAGAATTATAGAAATCATCGAAACTAGAGAATAGAAATTATAGGATCATAGAAAGCGAGGGGTTGGAAGGGGCTTTGAAAGATGACCCAGTCCAACCCCCCCTGTCAGAGCAGGGTCACCTCCAGCAGGGCACACAGGGACACAGCCAGGTGGGCTGTGAATGTCTCCAGGGAAGGAGACTCCACAACCTCCCTGAGCAGCTTGTGTCAGGGTTCTGTCACCCTCACAGTGAAAAAATCATTCCTGATATTTATATGAAAGCACCAAAGCTCCAAACATGACACAAGTCCTGGGCCAGACCCGCCGGGAGGGGAAATACACTGATCCAGACCCCAAAATTATTAAAGAAAAAAACCAAAACCAAACCCTAAACGACAAAACGACCCCTCAGACACCAGAAAGGAGGTGAGGGTGGGAATGCAAGCCGGGCAGTTCTTATGCCCCGGGGGGACAGCAACTCCCCCGCCCCACGGCAGCCCCGGGGAAAAAATGTGGGGGTCACACACCCGGAACCCCCAACACTCGCCCCGGACATGGCTCGGCCACCTCAGCACCTTTTTTTCTTTATTGTATTTGTTTGTTTTGAGATCATAATTTTTTTTTCCCTCAGTGCAGGCGCTCGGGAGGCCCGCAGCCTGCCCGGGGGGAGCTCCAGGATCGGGTCCCGTTCCCCCCCCCTCAATCCCCCAGCACCGGGGGGGAACCCAAACCACTGCCGGAGCCCGGGCTGGTGCCGGTGCCAGCCGGTACCGGGGCCTTGGCTGCAGGAGGGCGCTGGCGCTGGGCTGCAGAGCTCCGGGGACGGCTGAGAACCGAGAGGGGAGAGAAACCCCGGGAGGGGGATGGGGGGAGCCGGGGGGGGACAACGCTGCCCGGGGAGGGGGGGGAGGATGCTGAGCAGCCCCGTTCTCATGGCAGCCTCCCGGTGGTGCGGAGCGGGACCCTCTGCCCCTCCGAAGGGGACGGTGATGGGGGGGGGGACACAAAACCGGGGTCGGGGGCAGCACTCACCGGCACGGGCGAGGCGCAGGCGGCAGCTCCCGAGGGCAGCGAGCAGCAGCAGCAAAGCTCCGCGGCGGGGGGCAGAGCCCCGGGCCCCAACCATCCTCCGGCGGGCGGCGGCGGCTGCGGGCGGCGGCGGGAGCGGAGCTGAGGGGGTGGGCCCAGAGAAGGGCGGGGAATAGGGCAGCCCCCCCGCCCCTTCCCCGCCCCCCGCAGCATCGCGCTGGAGAGCTGGAGCCTTCCTCCTGCACCCTTCATCCTGCATCCTGCACCCTTCATCCTGCATCCTGCACCCTTCATCCTGCACCTTTCATCCCGTATTCTGCACCCTTCATCCTGCACCCTTCATCCCGTATTCTGCACCCTTCCTCCTGCACCTTTCATCCTGCACCCTGCACCCCCGCAGACATCATCACTGGGGGATCAACACACCACCTTGGGCCGGTGTCAGAGCAGAGCCCGACCCCCCCTGGCTCCAAGCTCCTCTCAGGGGGTGTCAGAGAGCCAGAAGCTCTCCCCTCAGCCTCCTCTGCTCCAGGGTGAACACCCCCAGGGCCCTCAGCAGCTCCTGGTCAGACTTCTGCTCCAGACCCTTCCCCACCTCCGTTGCCCTTCTCTGGATGCTGAGACAGGCAGCTTGGCAAAATCCTGCTCTGGGCACAGACCCGAGACCCTAGCACGAGTGAGATGATGAGATGCTGGATGGGACGTGCTGTCTGGGATCCTGCTGGCCAACACGGGATGCCTTTCCTGTCCCCAGCTCTTGGTGGAGGGATTCCCATGGCCTGGGCTCAGCCCCAGCCGCCGGCACCGTCGGGAACCCGTTAGTGTCAGTGGTGCCCTGGCTCACTGTCAGCCCTCTCTGTGCCTTGCCAGGGTCTGCCAAGAGTGAGTGGCTGGGGCTGTGGAGTGCCAGGGATGCCAGGCTGGGCTCTGGCAGGGGCTGATGCCCTCCTGCAGCATTGCAGGCAGAGAGGGGTGACAGCAGGGTGTGGGGCCAGCCCTAGGGACAAAGCTCTTCATCGTCTGCCTCCAGCAGAATAGAGGTCCTCAAGTTTTCTTTCTTCCTTTCCTTTCTTGGACTTTTTCTCCTGCCAGATGCCTGGGTGAGCCTGGGATTTTCCTTCCAAAGGAAACACCATGAATTTCCTTTGCTTTCTCATTTGCTGCAGCTCTTTACTTATTAGTTGCTTCTCAGTTTTATCACACACCTTTGGGACCAGTAAGAGCACTGGGCAATGGTGCTGGGACAGCTGGGGCAAGTGCCCATGCCTGGGTCAGTAACCATGTCTTTAACCTGATGGTTTTTGCCCTGCAGGAAGGTGGGGCTGGAGGGTTACTGGGATGGATGTTGGGCAAACCCAAGGAGTTACTGGGGCAAACTTGGTCCTGTTTATGCTGATGTAAATCCCTGATAAACTCAGTGATTTTAATATGCTCTGAAAGAGCCAAGCTCCTCTTCTGCCCTGAATTGTCCCTGTCACCAAGTGGCAGAGAGGCCAACCTAAACCAGTGGGCAAAGTCTCTTCCAGATCCTGTCCCCTGTGTCACCAGACCCAGAACCTCTGTCTGCACCCAGGGGACCGATGCCCCCTTCTTCTGTGGTTGTCCCTGAGCAGCCTAAAGGTGCCCTTGCATGGCCAGGACTTGGCACATCCAGGGCAAGGTCTGACTGGGACCCACAGGAGCAGGGCAGGTCCCCAGGCACTGCAGCTGGCTTGGCCCTGCCAGGTCTGAGGCTCCTCAGTGGGGCTGGGGGTTGCTCTGCCCCACCAGAGGTTCTCCTGGATGAAGCCTGTGTAGCCTGGTGTCACAGCTTAATGCTGGGCTGCCAATTAACTGAATGACAGAAAATTAGCTCTATCCTGGCCCAAACCAGGACACCTGGGCCATGCTGTGGCAAGAGGTTGGACTACAGACTCCAGAGGTCCCTTCTAGGCTGTGAAATCCAAGGTGTCCCCCTCAGGGCTGGCAGACAGCTCTGGCTCAGCCCACCTGGGAGACCAGGAGTGGGAAGGGATGTGAAATTCCTGTTTGATTTCCAAACGAGCCCTTCCAGCATCTCCAGGGCCTCCTCTGGATTGGCTCCAACAGCTCCGTGTCCTTCTGCTGTTGGGGACCCCAGAACTGGACCCAGCTTTACCCCAGAGGGGAGCAGAGGGGGACAGTCCCCTCACACTGCTGGGGATGCAGCCCAGGACAGGGGTGGTTTCTGGGCCAGTTGATGTCCAGCTTTTCATCCACCAGTGCCCCCAGCAGGATAAAACATAAACTATTCTTGCCTCACGCAAAGCTTGTTTTTGAGGAACTCGAATTACTACGTGTAGTGACAGCAGATGTCCCCAGAGGTCAGGGAAATAGCTGGTGTGACCAAAGCAGAGGCAATGGTTGCCACAGGAAAGGACAAGAAAGGAGAAGAGCACAGCACAAGAGGTTGGAAAGCACCATCAAAAGATCTTCTTGGATCTAAATCATCTTGGGAAGGAGAGAAAGGAGGTTATAAATCACAGCTTTGTCTGTCATGGTCATGCCAGAGATCTCTGGATATGCCATCTCACATATCACTTCCCCACATCACAGCATGAAGAGAGCTGATGGTTTGGGTTTTTTTGTACCTGCTCCAGAAAAATAGGCTGTTTTTAGAAAAGCTGCCTGAAAAGATGACTTCAGTTAGAGCAGGCATGAGTCAATGTCATCCTGCACAAATAGAAAGATCAATAGGAGCAGATTGGTGGCTGTGGCTGTGAACAACCACGAATCAGGACCAGCAAGCAGAGCTGGGTGCTACAGCTGGGCAGATCTGGGGAGTCAAAAATAGAGAAAATCTGGGATTTCATTAAAGCAAAGGTGCAAAACCCAGCTAAATGCTCCCTCTCAAGCAGGGGGAGGCTGGTGGACCAGGGCTGCTTCCCAAGTAAAGCAGCAATGGAAATACACTGAGGAGGATATTTGGAAAGAGCAGAAAGGAAAGGGCCTGCAAAGTGGTAAGCAAAGTCAGCACTGAAGGACGAAGAAGACTGAGAATTTCTTGTGGTTTCATGAGATTAATCCAGCCCCAGAGGTGAAGGACAGGCAGCCCCACAGTGGCAAACCAGACAGAGCCCAATCCAAGTTTTCCAGGAGGACAATGACAATTTATGGTAAAGGTGGCTGGTGACAACATGAGGGGACAACAACAGCAGCATCAAGGAGTCTTGCAAGGTTTGGTGCATCTCCTGTGCTGGGTCCTGCCTGGGGCTCACACCAACCCCAGGCAATGCTTCAGGATTGGGGCAGAGCAGCTGGGAAGTTGGGAATTGGCCACGGGAAAAAGACCCGGGGTGGTCACTGCTGCTCAACAGTGGCAGAAGAGGAAGCAGCATGTGGCTGCTGGCTTGTGTCAGCACTGGTGTGGCCAGCAGGAGCAGGGCAGGGATGCTGGGCACTGGTGAGGTACACCTCGAATTGTGGGGTCAGTTCTGGAGGATTCAGACCTTCCACCTTCCACCTTTCACCAGCACTGGAGGCTGAGAGGTCCTGAGTGGTCCCTGCCATGGCCCAGCCCAAGCAATGAACATGCAGGGTCTCAGGGGGAGCTGAGGGCTCCAAGAGCAGCAGAGTGAGAGAGGGGATGGTGAGTTGGGTGGTGCTGGTTGCAGCCCTAAGAACTCCAGACTCTGGAGGAAATTTATTTTTATTTGGCAAATAAGAGGGACAGTTTACTGAAAGAAGTGGAGACTTGTCTGAGGTTGGAAGAGGGATGGTGAAGCAGCAGCCTGGAGCTTCAGAGCCTGTGTCTTGCATTGCTCAGCTGGAACATCCACCAGCCAGCCTACACATCCTAGAAAAGAGTTGGGAGAGGTGGGCTGAGCATTTGAGAGCTGGAGGCCAAGATCCAGGACCCAGCAGGGCTCTCCAGCAGGACCAGTGTGTTCCCCTCCCCCCAGCCACCTCCAGCAATGGGTTTCTAGCTAACCCCAACACCTGAAGCTGTACCAGTGTGGTGGACATCACCTGCCAGGGTGGGCCAACAACAGTTATGATGCCTGATGAGACACCAACCCAACCTCTGGCTGGTTTTGCTGGTCCACAACCCCAAGGTCCCTTTGGCAAGTGCTGGTGTCCTGGCCCTTGCTGTTGGATGAGCTCACAGCTGTTTCTCCACTGAAGTGGTGGTTTTGCTTTACTCAGAGGGCACACGCTGCTCAGTTTCCCAGAGGGAATGGTCCTTCCCAGATGCAAGCTCAGGTTTGAACCCTGGAGGGTTTCAAGGAGCTCATGGTGGCCCTTGCTGGGGCACCACGGGAGCAGTTTCCAGCTGGGATGTGTCAGACACCATTTTGCACTGCAGTAACTCACCTATGCCTCATCCAGTTTGCATTCCTCTGTGAAAAGAAAGAGAAAGGCTGAGTCCAGGGCTGTGCTCTGCCTGGTCCCATTTAGCACCCAAACAGAAAACTTAGGGCAAAGGCTGAGCAAGGCAAAAGCCACGTGCCAAGCCAGAGTACTTTCTCCTGCCAGCCCAGCCCACAGAGTGGTGGCAGCAAGGGGATGTCCTGGTTCGCCATATGGACCTGGCCAGCACAAAATACTGCTGGCAGTGCTCACCCTGTCTGGGCAGCATCCAGATGGTGTCCTCAGAGAAGCTCTTCTCCTTTGCCAGCTTCTTGAACAGTTTTGTGACTTCAGAGCTCACCTCCTCGGTTCTGCCTAAAGGCAAGGACCTGAATTAGCTCCAGGTGCTGGCCTGTCCCTGCATCTCCTGGGCAGCAGAGGAGGACAGGATGGATGACAGTCCCTGGGAGAGGGCTGGAGAACTGGTGGAGATCCTGGAGAGCGGTGGTGGGCACAGGAGACACCCCTCCCAGGGAACACGATGAAGCAGAGGTCCTGGTGCCAGCACAGTGTCCCCACCCCTGGTTACCATCCCCACAGTTTCTGCCCCCCTTGCAGCAGGACCCCTGCTCTTCCATTTCATCAAAGCCATGGACCCCAGCAGAGCACAGGAACCTGAGCCCCAACCCCCCCTGCCAGCCCCAAACCACTGTCCCTGCCCCACCACCCAGGGGACACAGGGACAGGCAGCAGATCCAACCCCACTCCCAAACACACCCAGGGCAGGAGAGAAGCAATGGGGAGAGGGCTGAGCCCCAGACCCTCAAAACTCTGTGGTTCATGACACTCCTGGAAGGACCCCCAGCCCAAGCCCCCCCAGATACACACTGTAGAGCCTCAACATGTGCAGGGTCTTCCCGTCCTTCACTCTGGTGGCAAAGACAATCATGTAGGTCTTGTTGTCAGTGGCCAACAACTGCACTGTTTTATTGCCTCTGTCTGCAAAGGGAGGTGGAGGAAGGTAAAAAATCACTGACCTCTCCCTGAGAGCTCCCTCAGCATACAAGTACAGGTCAGGATGTCAGGGCCAGGCCCACCCAGCCCCTCTGTCTGTTTTTTCCTCTTGCTAAGGCTCCTCTCCACCCACGGGTCAGAGCAGAGCACAGGGACACAGTGTGACCACAGGAGGGTCATTACAGACCACAGGGCTGGGAATGGGAAGAAGCCACTTCTGCTTCATCCCCTGGGAATATCCACCCCAGGCTCGTGGCAGAATGGTCCTGCTTTTCCTCAACATTAAGCTTGGTCTGAATGCGTCTTATGCCAGAGCAGCTTCCCAGAGGGAGGGAGCAGGGGAGTGTGCTGTGGTGGTGGGACACCAGCCCTGCCACCCAGACAGAGAGGAATCTCCCACCCAGGACCTCAGGAGGGGCAGGCAGACATCCCCAGGATACCCCAGGACAACTGTCTGCTTCAGACAGGGGTGATGGGAAGTCCTGTGGCCAGGCTCACCCACTCACCAGTGCTGTAGTACTTCCCCGGGATGTCTGTGGGCTTGTAGATTGAGGAAAATTTCAAACATTGCCCTGGGCTGCAAAAGAAGGAAGGGTGATCAGGCTGTGGTGAGGTGACCTCCCTCCCCTGGGGATGCTGGATCCACGGTCACTACCCCAAATGTGGAACTTGTGGTTCAAGGATGGTTTGCCAGGGCAGGGGGGGGATCCTTGGAGCAATGGGTGCCTTGGTCTGGCAGGGCACAGCACTAGCACCCAAGGGTTATTCCATAGGGTCACACAGCTATTCCGCTCCTCATGCTCTGAGCTTCTGGGATGAGGTTGGTGCTGCTGGGAAGGTTTAATCATAAGGTACCTTATTCTGGGAGCACTGGGGTGTCTCAGACCCTCTGGTGGGACC
This sequence comes from Phaethornis superciliosus, assembly GCA_023637945.1. Lineage (NCBI taxonomy): Eukaryota > Metazoa > Chordata > Aves > Apodiformes > Trochilidae > Phaethornis > Phaethornis superciliosus. The sequence goes on along the minus strand of JAJQWJ010000022.1, from coordinate 2,155,817 downwards.
ACTCCTGGATGGTGCTGCCTTAAGCCTGCTCTGCCTGTCCCCATGAGGCAGCTTTCCCCAACCCCTCTTAAACCTCGAGGCTCTTTGTCCTGCCTCACCCCCTGCCCAGGTCTCTGGAGACACCAGTGAATGTCCAGGGAGATGAAGCCTGTGGAGAAAAGTTCTTGGCACTTACGTGGGAATGGCAAAGGACACATTCAGGTCACCCTGCTCTAGGACAGTGACGCTGGCCATCGCCACCTTCAGGCTCTCCTTCTTTTTGATGTAATCCTCAGAGTCAGAGGCCATAGCAACGATGTACCATTTCCCTGCCACCTGGCAGCAAGGGAAAGGCTGTGAGTTAGGAGCAGGCAGAGGCTGTCCCCTGTCCCCTGTCCCCTGTCCCCTGTTTGGAGACTGAGCCAGGACACCCCCATGGGTGTCATGCCATGGGACACCATGCCATGGGACACCCGCATCCCCTTTGGGCACCAAAATCTCTGCTGGAGCTGGGTGACAGCTCCCAGGGGTGGCTGCGATGTCCCCATCGGTCCCCAGTGCTGCAGCACCAGGCTCCCACCTTCCCTTCCCCGGAATGTCACAGGTCACCTTGCTCCTATCCAGCTCGACATTCCCGGTATCCGCAGCCTCGGCACTCAGCAAGCAGAGCAGCACCAGCCCCAGGCTCAGCACCACGGTCCTCATCTCCCCGGAGTCTCCTCTGCCTTCTCCCAAGGGATGGGGAGCGGTGCCGGGGCTGTCCCCTTTATACCCCGGGACTGTCCCCTTTATACCCCGGGACTGTCCCCTTTATACCCCGGGACTGTCCCCAACGGTGCTGAACCACACGGGAACCACACTGGGATTGGCTGAGGGTTTCAAAAGGTTGAATTCAGCCCCGGGATTGGAGGAAAAAAGGAAGTGGCCTCAAGTCCTGGAAGGGTCTGAGAAGAGGAGTTACAAGAAGCTGTTGCACAAGTGCCGAAATTTTCCCAAATTTCGCAAGAACAAAGAGAGGTTTTTGTTTCCCAACAGGTTGCCTGGGGGCTGCCGGGAGGAGCCGCAAAGTCCTTTCCGGTATGGGTCACAGGAGCATGTCAGCCGGTGACAACAGGTAATCTGTCCCTCTGGCATCTTCTGCCACTCAGGTTGTGCCCAAATGCCATGGCCTGTCCCCACGGTGTCCCCAAGGCACCCAGGGTCCCCAAAGAGGGATGTGCCCAGAGCAGAGCAGGCAGAAGGTGGAGCTCACGTCTCTCCCCTCCTTCCTGGAGTGTCTTGTCCCTTGTCCCTTGTCCCCTGACAGGTTTCAGGGTCACAGTACCCGGGTCAGGTAACAGCACTGGTCCCTTCACCCTCTGATCACCCGGTACAGGATGAGTGCAGCCTTGTGCAAGCCCAGAGCACGTCAGGGACCGGGTGATGCCCCATGCTCGGGGCTGTGTCTGGGGTAGGGGCTGTGGGTGCCCCCACTCTTGGCTGTGGCAGCTCTGGGATGAATCCTGTGCCAAGGAGGAGGATGGCTGGGGAGCTGTGCCACAGTTCAGTGCTTCCCAGAAGGGGCTGTGGCTTCCCAGGCTGTGACCCCCTCCCAGAGAGGGTCTGGCACGAAGGCAGCACCTGGGGCTGAGCCACATTTGACACTTCCTGAGTGAGAGTTCACCATGTCGGTCTGGTTCCTGCCCCCCATTTTTAGAGAGAGCTCCCTGCAACTTCCCACCTCTGCCCAACCCCCCCGTGCTGCCAGTCTGCTCTCCAGCAGGGAAACTGAGGTAGCAAGGCTGGTGTGGCCCAAGGTGCCTGAGGGGGGAGATGGGAGCAAATTCCCCCAGCAGGACCCCATCTCCTTGCACTGGAGAGATTTGGTGGCCAGGCAGAACCATGGCAGGGGGACAGCCCCGGCTCCTGGCACCAGCCACTGGCCTGGCCTCCCCCTCCCCATGGCCTCACTGGGGCTCCCCCTGTGACAATTCAGCAGACACAGGCAGGGGACTTGTTTTATCCAGGCTTTAATGGGGAGTGGGGTACAGGTGTGGGGAGCAAAGCCAGAGAGCAAAGGCTGCTGCAGTGCTGGGGGTGGGATGGGATGGGATGGGATGGGATGGGATGGGATGGGATGAGATGGGATGAGATGGGATGGGGCAGCCACCAGCTCCCGGTGTTCCTGGGGCTCCATCCAGCAGCAGCTGGTGGATCTGCCTAGAAGAGATGGGGGGGTGAGAGTGATTGAACTGGGGGACACACAGGGAGACATTGGCCCTGCCAGCCCCATGCCAAGTGGGTGGGCAAGACAAAAGAATGACCCCACGGGGAGTGGGTGGAGGGTCCCCAGTGGGGGTGAGAGAAGCAATCAAGGGAGGGGATGGGACTGGGGGGTCAGTGGAGTGGCTCTGAGCACCCCCAGTGCCCTCCTACCATGCTGGTCTGAGCCCCAGCCAAGCCTGGACTCACCTAGGCAGCATCTGCCATGCATTTGTCTGCAGGAGGAAGAAGAGTGAAGATCAGGGGATAGGAGACCACTGGCCCCCCAGGGACCCCACAGAAAGGTGGGGACAAGCCAGGAGACTTTCATCCCTGGCTCCCTGACCCTCTCCCCCAGCTGCTCCTGCTGACTGCTCTCACCTGTATAGGGCAGGATGAGGATCTCTTCATCTGTCAGGCCCTGCTCCTTGGAGAACTGGGTGAACCTCTCCAGGCGCTCAGGACTCAGCTCCTTGGTCCGGCCTGCAGACAAGAGCAGGGTGAAAGGCAGCCCCCCCAGAGCCCCCCCCAGACTGGCATTCCTGACCCAGGGTACAGGCAGCCCAGCAGGGATCAAGTTCACCAGGAAGGGTTCCTGCCCCAGCCATCCCATGGGTCACCCCAGCTTGGGAGATGCTGCTGCCCTTCTCCCATGGGATAGATCCCCCACCGAGGGTATTCCAGGGGGCCCAGGGGGGTGTGGAACAGAGGTCCCAGGGCAGACGTACTGTAGAGCAGCACCATGGTGGAGGAGCCAGTGCTCTTGGAGATCTGGGAGGCCACCAAGGCATACTCCTTGTAGTTGGTCTCCACTACACGGATGTCATGCTGGCTGCCCCAGCCTGGGGGGGACAAGGAGAGCACAGTTCAGCTCCAGCCACCAAACCAGCCCTGTGGAGCTCCAGCAGGGATGGGAAGCAGCATGGCTGGGCTGGGGACCAGGAACACATCAGGGGCTGCCCCACAGCAGGACAAGCTGGGAGCTGGACACTCACGGGGGCTGGTGTAGCTGAACTGCCCCGGCTGCTCCATCTTGGTGTAAAGGCTGTTCCTTTTCACACATTCATCACCCCTGGGGAGCAGAACACCAGGATGTCAGGGGGCTGGGGGGATGCTTCAGTGCCCACTGCTCCAGCCCCTGGGATGGGAGAGCACCCACCCCCTGCTCACCCACCCCCTGCTCACCCACCCCCTCACCATGCCCGTACTTGGGGTAGGTGGAGGTGACTTCCAGGTTCCCATCAGCAGTGGCAGAGATGACTGTGGTGCACAGCTTCATCAGGTGCCTCTTCTCCTTGAACCAGTTGGAGTTGGAGGCCAGGCCAACAGTGTACCACCTCCCTGTGAACTGCACACAGGCTCCACTCAGTTGCCAGCCGGGTGGACACCCTGCACCTCAACCCCTGGCCACCCACCAGCCCCTGCCCAGGTCACCTCCCCCTCCCCTGCCAGCCCATGCCCACAGCAGAAAAATGTCCTGGGGTCCTGGTTCCCTCAGGACCTGCTACAACTCTCACACCCACAACACCCAGTGGCAAGGACTGGTTTGTGGCATGCCCTTCACTGCTGGGCACTCAGGGTGTCTTCTTTCTTTTCACCCCAAGCCCAGGAGGGGGTGACAGGACCACCTGGCTCTGAGATGTCATTTGCATCTCCAGGGACACGCTGGGACCTTGGGGCCAGCATGGCTCATCCCAGACTGGTCCCTGGGGCCACAGGCTCCGTGCATCCCGGGGAGGGGGGGAGCTGGCAGCTTTGGATGTGGGCTGTGCAGGGACAACCCTGGGAGGACACACCATCCCATCCCCCATCCCTGCAGGACATGCCATCTCTTTTTACCTGCCTGGGTGGCTTTGTTGCCCAGGACCTCTCCAGGGACTCTCAGGAGGAGTGGGCAGCGTGGTCCCCACCCGTGCTGGGGGGGCCAGGACCACATGATGGGGGCAGACACAGGCTGTCCTGTCCTGGGTCCTGCCCTCCAAGGGGGAGGAAGGGGAATGCCAGCACCCTGACCATACCAGCACCCAGGGGCTGGGAGGACAGAGGGGTGTGGGGGGCCCCCCAGCTCAACAGCTTTTATTTTTGGGGGACCCTGGGTTGGAGGTGGATGGAGTCCATAGGGGGGGATGGGACGGGGGGTCTCTGGCCCACCTTTGTGCTGCCTCTCAAACTCAGTCCCCCTATAAAACCCCCTGTGCCTCTTCACCCACAGGAGGTGGCCCAGCCCCACAGCCACGTAGTCCTGCCCCACGGGCTCCTGCATCCCCCCCTCTCCCCCCTTGGAGCCACCGACCCCAGGGCTCCCCAAACCCACCCCTAACATCATCTCTGCCCACTCGCAGGGCGAGAATCCCCCCCAAGCACCCACGAACCCCCCGGCAGGAGATGCTGTCAGGGCTGGGTCACCTTGTCCTGCTGGAAGTCGCTTTGCACGGGAATCTCATCCTGAGCCTGCAGGGCCCCCAGGAGGGTCAGACCCAGAACGCTGAGCAGTGTGGAGTGCATGTCCCACCGAGCCGAACCGAACCGAACCGAGCCGAGCCGAGCCGAGCCGAGCCAGACAACGGGGCAGTCCTGCAGTGCTGAAGATCCCGGCAAGCCCCTATTTATGGGCTGGCGGTGCGGTGGCCCCCGGGGGCCAGCTGGGCCTCCCCCCCGTGCTGTTATGCAAGTGAGAGCAGGGGCGAGTGCCCAAGCCAAAGGGCAGGCGGGGGGGAACCTGAAAATATTTCCCTCCTGTTGATACGACATGTTTGCTTTGGGGTGCCAAATGGCTCAACAGCAAAAAAAAAAAAAACAAACCAAAAAAACCCCAAAAAAACAAAACACAAAAAAACAGCTCACAGCCAGCACGGCAACTATCCCAGCCCCCCAGAGCTGGGGCCAGGGTGGGCCCAGGAAGGGGCCCAGGACCCGGGGTCAGGGTTTGCTGGCTGCCCCATCCTTGTGGGACAGTCTGGCTCAGGCTCAGAGAGGGGCAAATCAAGTGGGAGAACTTCAAGTGCTTGCCAGGTTCTGATCCAACCCATGTGGCTTGTGGGCATCTGCAGGGGGTTCTGCAGGAGCAGCCGCCTGGCTCTGACCCACGTCCCTGCATCACCTGAGGAGAAATCTCAGCTGGCCCTGCCACCTGCAGGGATGAGTCCCACTGAGACTGGGGGCTGGGGGGGCTGGGGGAGGCAGACCCCAGCTGTGGGCAGCCCTGATGCCTGTCTCCCTGGGGACCAGCAGGCAGCTGGATGGGTCCCCAAATGTTTCATCCCCCCCACCTTCCCCGATGCCACCTTGCACCCCTTGCTCAGAGGGGGCTGGGAAACCTCCTCCCTCTTGGTTTGAGGTCACCAGTGGGTGCTGAGCTGTCCCCCCTTAATCTGGGGACACCCTGAACACCCACAGGGTGAGGGCTGGGGGTGAACACTGGGTGTGGGCAGCAGCATCCCTGGCTCTGGCAGGGTTTTGGGGCAGGGCTGGCCGTGTTTGCTGGCTCTCCCCATGGCACAGCCCTGCCAAAGCTCTTTACGTAAGGAGCCTGTTTTCACAACAGCTGGATTTCTCCTATGGCAGCCCCCCCTCCCCTTCCCTGCCCCAGCACATTCCCTTCCCCTCTCCCTGCTGCGTGCCCCGCCTGCCCCCACACACCCTGCGCCAGCCCCAGCTACATGGATTTATTAAAACAAAACAAAAGCTGAGCCAGGCAGGACCCAGCATCACGAGAGCCCGGCTAGGGCCCCCCCGTCAGGCTGGGCTGGGGGCTTAGGCCCTGTCTGAGCCCACCCTCAGGGTGCAGGATGCTGGGAGCAGACTCTGCATCGGGCACCAGAGGGACAGAGGACCCATGGGTACCACTGCAGGGACACAAAGCCACCCTTGCTGTCCAGGTGTCCAGGGTTCCCTCCCCACTGAGAGGAGGGGGTGGCCAGGAGGTGCCTGGGCTCCTGGTGGGGGCAAAGGTGGGGACCAGCCTGAGGAGCTGGGTGGCAACGTTGGGTGCAAGCTCCGGAGCAGGGGGGCAGTGGCCATGGTGTGGGGCAAGCTGCTGGGGCTGGGGGGTTCGGGCAGGATGGATGTACCTGGGCTGTGGGTCACAGAGGTGTCTGGACACAGATCCTTGGCACAGCCTGGGTGTTTGTACCCCAGGAATGGGCTCTCAGATCCTTGGCACAACCTGGGTGTTTGTACCCCAGGAATGGGCTCTCACCAGGTAAACACAGACTGGGCCAAGCTGGGGTGCAGGGGGGTCCTTGGGGAGCTGCCACCCCCCACCAACCCAGGCCAGGGGGTCAGGGCTCTCCCCTCACCACCCTGCACAGCTCCCCCCATGCTGCAGCTGCTTGGGGGTGCAGGGCTGAAAGTGAGCGGGACCCACAACCCAACAACACCCCAACAACACCCCAACACAACCAACAACACCCAAGGCACGGAGAACCCGGGGGTTCTGGCAGCACAGGCAGACACCCCAGCCCTGCACGTGGGCAGCAGGAAAGGGGGGGGTGGCTGCAGACCCATCACGTGCGGTCCCTTACCGGCCCTTGCATAATTCCCTGATAAAAAACATGTGTTACCAGTTCCCGCAAGGATTGCAAAACTCCGGCCTGGCGGGCAGAGGGATGTGGCAGGGGGCTGTGGCAGGGGGCTGCTCCCCACCCCCTCCCACCCCAGCCTAACTCAGGGAACCTGCACCAGACATCCAAAGCATCCCTGAGCTCAGCCGGGCTGGACAGAGAGGACAGGAGGAGTTCTTTGGGTCTCAGGGGAGACCTCATCACTCTCTACAACTCCCTGAAAGGAGGCTGGAGCCAGGGGGGGTTGGGCTCTTTTCCCAGGCAACTATCAGCAAGACAAGAGGGCATGGTCTCAAGTTGTGCCAGGGGAAGTTTAGGTTGGATATTAGAAAGAATTTCTTTACGGAGAGGGTGATCAGCCATTGGAATGGGCTGCCCAGGGAAGCAGTGGATTCTCCATCCCTGGAGATATTTAAAAAGAGCCTGGATGTGGCACTCGGTGCCATGGGCTGGGAACCACAGGGGGAGTGGATCAAGGGTTGGACTTGATGATCTCTGAGGTCCCTTCCAACCCAGCCAAATCTGTTATTCTATGCCAGAGGGGTCCTGGGAGGGGCTGCAGCTCCAGGGTTCGTGCTGCATGCAGCCCCTCTGCCCTGCCTGCACCACAGCCCAAGCCCCTGCAGCTCCTGCAGCCTGCTCAGAGCATGCACAGGGGGTTCCTGCCTTTGGGAAGCCCTCAGAGGCAGGGGTTTGGCCCTTGGGGAATGTGGTCCATGGGGCTGGGGCAGGAGCAGGGGCTGTTTCTGGGAATGGGATGTTTCACAGCTCCAGAAGCCCTGTGATGGGAAGCAGGATTTCCACTGGGCTCAAATTTCCTCCTCTGGAATTTCCTACCTTGTCCTGGGGGAAGGGCTGCTCCTGGCCTGATCCCTACAGCCCCCCAGGCACCAGGCACAGGGGGGGGTTTCCCCCAGACCATGGAGTGCTTGGGGTTTTCCCTCACTCACACCCCAAACAACCCCAAAGGAAATCAGGACCACGGTGACTGCTGCCTCATTATCCCCTTGTTGTGGTGAGGCCAAGGTGAGGATGAGGGGGCAGAGGATGCTGGGGCACTGGCAATCCAGGGGTGGAAGCAGCACTGGCATTGGAGCAGCTCCCTCGAGGGGTGACTTCCCTGGACACAGACCCTTCCACAAGGTGTTTATTGGGGTGCTGCTGGCTGCTGCAGGGAACTGGGATGTCACAAAGTTGTGGGGGCACAGGAGAGGGGCAGCTGGAGGAGCTGGTGAGTTCCACAGGGCTGGAGGGCAGCAGGAAATGCCAGCTGTGTCCTGCGTGGATGTGGGTGGCTGATGATGCTCTGTGGACTTCATGGCAGCACTCTGCACCTAGAGTTTCATTTCTGGAAGGGAAGGGAAATGCCAAGGGGCTGGGGAGAAGTCTGAGCCCATCACCTGAGCTGGAGACCCACCTCTGCCTCCTGAAGCACCATCAAGAAGTGACAGATGTGTTCCCAGCCCTGACCCCAGAGTGCCCCTGTCCCAGAACACCCCATCCCAGACCAGCATTCACCCCAGTAACGGTGCCCAGCCCACAGCCAGGGCAGGAGAAACCCACATTGTGCCTAAGGTGGGCTCAAGCCTGGCACATGGGGGGACCCAGAGCACCTCCTGGGATCCACAACTCACCATCGAGGATGTGAAACTCATCTGCAGAGTTGCAAAACCCTGTAAGAGAGAGAACCTGGGGTGAGCATCCTGCTGGGGCACTCAGCACCCCCTGCCCCTGCCCCCCAGGGACACTGTGGGGCACAACCCTGTCCTTACAACCCTTGTTGTCCCTGGGGTGGCCACAGCATGGGGACAGGCCCCACATATGGCCCTCCGGTGGGTGACACGGGGCCACAAGCAGCTCAAACCCCAGTGTCTGTGCCTCCCCCTCCCCACTCTGAAGGGGCCAGACCCCAGCCCCTCCTGCCAGGCCCTTCCTGGGCACAGCACTGCCTGTGGGTGCCCCTGCTCCCAGGGGACTGTGTGCCACCCACCGTATATGGGGAAATAGTAGGTTACATCTTCACTCAGCCCCACAGCCCTGACACGCTGCTCAAACTTGTCCACGACAGCATTGCTGACCTGGCTGGTCCGTCCTGTGAGGAGAGGGAGACACTGCCAGTGTCAGTGGCCTTCAGCTCTGCCCCAAACCCCCCCCACCCCCTGCCCCCTGCAGCAAAACTCAGGGCCAAGGGGTCTTTTGGGTGGTTACCTGGTTTCCCCCCCACAGCATTTGGGGAGAAACTGTGTCCTGTGTGTGTGTGTCCCCACAAAGTGAGGACAGGACCCCATGGGGATGTCCCATCCCTGCCTCTGGGTCCCCCAGGGCTTTGGGTGGGCATCCCCTGAGCCCAGCATGGGGGTCCTACCCCTCTGCCATCCCAGACCCCAAGCACCAACCTACCATAGAGCTTGACTGAGATGCTCTGCCCCTTCTGGTAGTAGAGGATGGCATAGCTGCTGTGGTCTGTCTCTGCCACCACCACATCCACCTTATTGCCATAGCCACGGCCTGGGGAAAACCCCGTTAACCCTGGTTAGCCCTGGCTAGCCCCAATACCATCCCAGTGCCTCATTTCACTGTGAGTGGGGTGTACAAGGGGTGCAAATCAGGCACAGAGCAGGTGCAGGCTCAGGGGGCAGCGGGCTCTGCACCATCCCACAGCATTCCCTGTGGTGTGGGGATACTGTGAGACTCAGACCCCGAGCTGGGATAATGGGATGAGGACACCAAGAGCAGGAGGGGAGCATCTCCCAACCCACTGTCCCCCCCCCCACCACTCACCCTTCAGGAGGAAGTGTCCGGGGGTCTGGGCAGGGTGGTAATGCTGCCGGATCTCCCAGCACATCCCCTCCCTGCACGGGCAGAGGAGATGGCATCAGGGCAGGATCTGGCCCTGGGTCCCCGCCTGCCCCCCCGTGTCAGGACACACGCACAGGACCTGTTTTCCTGGGACTTTCTTTGCTCCCCAGGGTAGGTGCTGCAAGAGGCTGTCCCCAACCCCCTGGAGACACGCAGGGAGCAGTGGAACCCGAAGCCACCTGAGTCCCAGTGGTCCCTGTCCCCTCCATGCAGCCCTGAGCCTGGCTCAGCCCCACAGAGCCCCACGGGGGTGCTGAAGTCCCCCCCCCCCCCGCCAGATTCCTGCTGGGATGGCCCTGAGAGCCAATCCCTGGCTGAGCAGCCTTGAAGCCACTTCAGCCATGGCTCAGTGCCTCAGTTTCCCCAGCCTGGCTGCTCCCCACCACCCCCACCCCAGGTTGGTGGCCGTGTGGGTGCCGGGGTGTCACCCCCACTGTGGCCAGGGCTTCCACCACAGAGCATCCCAGAGGACATTCCCAAACCACTTTGCTCCAGGACAGCTCCATGGGGCTCGTGGTCAGGACACTGGCAGTGTCCCTGTCCCTGTCTGTGTCCCCAGTGTCACTCACAGCTTCCTGAAGGTGCTGATGTCCATGCTCTGTCCCTCGGGGACGGTCACTGTCACCGCGGTGGCCTGCAGCCGGTGGCTCTGCTCCGCCAGGTCCCTGCAGGATGAGGCCATTCCCACCAGGAACCACCTCCCTGCCAGCTGCGAGCACAGGGGGATCACATCCTGACAGGTCAGCACCCCCGGGGTGCCACCACCCCGCTGCCACCGCCCCGAGCACCCCAAACTCTGCCCAGAGTCCCTGTGCTCCCAGGGGACAAGGGGCACAGCACGGGGGGACAGCTGGAGACAGGGACAGAGGGGAGCAGGGGAGGGGGGGTCTGAGGCATCCCCCCGATGTCCCGGGTTGTCATTCCCGGAGAAGGACAGGAAGGAGAGAGCCGGGGGGTGACAGGCAGGGACACACTGGGCAGTGTCCCAGCCCCATGGGGGTCCCCAGCACCCCCCGAACCCTCACCTGAGAGAGGCTGAGCCCCGCCTGAGCCCCCACCGCCTCCAAAGGACTCTGGGGACGGGGTGGCCGCGGCCGCCGCCGCTGTCCCCAAGCCGGGGGGACCGTGAGGAGCAGGGCGAGGAGGAGGTGGGTGCCCGGGGCCGCCATGGGGACGCAATGCCGGGAAGCGGCGGGGCCAGGGGGGTGGGAATGGTGCCGGGAGGGAGGAACGGGGTCAGGGACAGGGACAGGGACAGGGACAGGGACAGGGACAGGGACAGGGACAGGGACAGATCCGGGGGCTGGGGGTGCCGGTGGGCCCGAGGCGGGGGCTGCGGGGACATCGTGGGCTGCGGGGACATCGGAGACATCAGGGGGTGCGGGGACATCAGGGGTGCGGGGACATCAGGGGTGCGGGGACATGGGGGACACTAGGGACATCGGGGACATCAGAGGTGCGGGGACATGGGGAGCTGCGGGGACATCGGGGACACCAGGGGTCCGGGGACATCGGGGAAATCAGGGTGTGCGGGGCCATGGGGGGCTGCAGGGACCGATCCCGGGGGTGTCGGTGAGGCGGGTGGGAGCCCCGGTGTTGCGGAGCGATCGCGCAGCGCTCCTCAGGCCGCGCCTGTCCCGGGGGCAGCTCGGGGGTGGATGCGTCAGGTCTGGGGCGGGGAGCGGGGCGGGGGAACCACCGAGACGGGAGCACAGAGCGGCCCCGCCGCAGGACCGGAAGCACCGGGCGGGGGCAACGGAGCCGCCGAGGTGCCGGTGGGGACCGAACCGAACCGAACCGAACCGAACCGGGGGTGCTGCGGGGCCCGAGCCGCTTGTGCCCCCCCCCCCCCCCTCCCTCAGCCCTATTTCCACAGCGGCTCCGGGCTCTCCGGTTCCGCGGTCCGGGCCTCAGCACCGTTTGTGTGCAGGCAGAATGACACGATGGAGGCGGGCGGCGGCCCCCTCCTCCCGGACAGCCTCCTCTACGAGATCTTCCTCTACCTGGAGCACGGGGACGTGCTGGCGGCCGGGCTGGTCTGCCGGCAGTGGCGAGCTGTAGCCCGGGACGAATTCCTCTGGAAGGAGCTTTTCTACCGCTACTACCGCGTGTCCCGGGAGGTGCCCCGGCACCCAGGTGTGCTGCCCGGGGAGGGGAAGGGGCTGCGGGGCTGCTGCGGGGCTGCTGCGGGACGGGGAGGGCGGCAGCAAGGGGCTGGGGGCTGCTCGGCCCCGGGGGCTCCTGCTGGGGGAGCCCAGGAGGGAAAATTCGCTTCCCCTCTGCTCCTGCTCCACCTTCTCCCTGCTGGTGTCTGCTGGAGGCACTGAACTCTGTCACTGCAGCAGTCCTGAGGCTTGGCCTGGCCCCCCGAGGGCTCTGGGACTGCCCAAACCCTTTAGGAAGGGGCATCAGGGGCTGGGGATGCCTCAGCTCGGGTGTTCTCTCACAGACAGGAGGTTTCTGAGCTCTCCCTGGCAGGTGCTGCCCAGCCTAGCCCAGGGACATCCCCAGGGGACACAGAGAGTCACCAGCTGACCCAGGGGACTCCCTGCTGGCTTTTCCTGATCAGCACCTCCCAGCAGGGCTGTGCTTTGGGCTCTGTCCCTTCCTCTGCAGGTTCCAGTGACCTGATCAGGTGTTTCCAGGGGGCTGAGGCAGGAGCTGCAGCCCGGTGGGTGCCGTGGTGTGAGGTGTGTGTGGCTGTGTCACCCTGCACTGGTGCTGGTGGCAGTGGCTGAGCCATCCTGTGATCACAGGGGGTGGGGGGAGATGGATCTTGGCCTCAGCTTGAGGAAGGAAAATCACCTGACAGAGCCTGCCCTGAGCAGAACTGCAGTGGGAGCAGCACAGCTCTGTTCCCTGCTGAGTATCTGGGTCTGGGTGCAGTTTGGTGTGGGTTAGGGGGGTGACCAGGGCCCTCTTGGAGGCTGCAGAGCCACTCCTGGCATGTGGCACAGCTCTGGGAGGGCTCTGCTCCATCCTCCTCCCAAGGATGGGTGCAGGGCTCCCAGTGGAAGGAATTGGCTCCTTGACCTGGAGTTGCAGTTGCCACAGCAGGATGGGAAGAGCCCCCAGGGGTGAGCAGTGGGGGGAAGGGGGGGGGAAGCACCAGCTCAGAAGGACTCTGAGAGGAGGTGGGATGTGGATGGGATGAGCTGGGCTCTGTGACTTCGGTTCCACAGACCCAAGGAGCTCCACGGGGTTGGGAATGTTGTCTGTAGGATGGATCTGGAGTTTTTGACCAAGCTCCATCCTTTCCAACCTCCTGGAGTGTTAGGAAGTTGCCAGCCCTGTTCTTTAGCACTGTCTGGGGCTGAGCAGTCAGGGTCACTCAGCAGCTCTGGGGCTCCCCCAGGGCTGAGCTCCTGGGCCATGGGGCAGGGGGTGGCAGCTGAGGGGCTGGAGTCTTCAGCAGCCTCTGGGGTGATTCCTGGGCAGCTCTGCTTTGGGGAATCCTATCCAGTGGGGCTTGTCAGAGGCAATGTTGGGATTCCCTGGCCGGATGGGATCTGTCCAGGCTGCTTCCCACTCAGGTGAGCTGGAACAAGGAGAGCCAAAGGGGAATGAAGTGCCCTGGCAGTGAGCAGCAGAGGGGTGTCCTGGCAGCCTGCAGGAGCAGGTGCCTCCTGGCCTGCAGCAAGTTCCACAAAACCCTTCAGTCCTGTTCAGCATAACTAGGGAAATTGGCCCTTATCCATATACATGTCTAATCCTCTTTGCATCCTTGAGATTTGCTGCTGCAAGAGGTCTGCTGGCTGACTTACTGGCACTGCACTCAGAATCTTCTTTATTTGTCTTAGTTTATTTGTTTTATTTGATGTTATTGGCCATCAATGTGATTTCTGCTCCAAGCTCCTCTGTTCCCAGTTGAAGTTCTCTAAATCTCTTTTCTCACGGAGATGGTTTTTTTTTTTTCCTGGTCTCATGCCCTTTCTGGAACTTTATTAATTCTGTGCTAGACAAGGTAATGGGAGTGGAGCCACCTACCCTGGGGAGCAGCTCCCCTCTTGTCACCTGACAGGTTTGTCTGCGTGCTGCTGCAGTTCTGCAGAGCAAGGCTTTTTGTCTGCTGTCTCAGAGCTGTGCTCTGGATGTCTCCTGCACTGGCTGCACTGGTTTAGAACGTGGTGGCACGCTGAGGAGTTGTGTGTTTGCTGGAAGAAAAGGTTCTGTGTGGGAGTGGGGAAGCTACTGTGAAAAACATGAGCACAGCTGGAGCCACAGGGCCCTGGGCTGCCCCAGCAGAGCTCCTGGCACAGCTTGCAGCAGTCATGGCTGAGCTCTGTTAAACTCTGAATTTTGTGTTTGGGCCAGTTCTGTCACTTCCCTCCCCTTACACTCCTGTCCCCTGTCCCTGCTCGTGTCTTACAGCTGCTGTCTCCTGGTATGAGGAGTTCCAGAGGCTCTATGACACCATCCCCTGTGTGGAGGTGCAGGCCCTGAAGGAGCACAATGACCAGGTTTTGCACCTCAGCTTCTCCCACTCTGGCTGTTTGTTTGCATCATGCTCCAAAGACTGCACTGTCAAGGTAAAGCAGCCACTGACTTCCCCTGCCCAGCCCTCCCAGCTCAGCTTTAGGGGGGCTGAGTGTCTGCCAAAGGAGAGCTTTGGGCTGGTGTCCCTGGGCTTCACAGAATTGTGGGGTTTGGAAGTGTGAACTAGGTGATCTTTGGAGATCATTTTGTCCCCACTCCCCTACTGAAGCAGATTGACCTGCAGCTCATTGCACAGGATGGTGTCCAGGCAGGGTTTGAATCTCTCCACAGCCTCTCTGGGCAGTGCTGTCACTCTCACAGCAGAGTTTTTCCCCATGTTCAGCTGGAACTTCTGTGTTCCAGCTCATGCCCCTTGTTCCTGTCTCTGGGCTCCAAGAAAAAGAGTCTGGTTGGAGAAGATACTTGGGCCAGTTCCTGCAGGTGCTGTTCTCAAAGCTCCAGAACCAATGAGTCCTGCACACAGCCTTGAGGGCTGGGGGTTCCACTTGCCTGGCCCTGCCTGCTCTCTGGGTCCAAATCAGTCCCATTGGCCTGGGGGTCCAACAGCAACCATGGAGATAATGATCTTCTGCAGGAATTGTTCTGCATGAGCAGTTACCCTGGGAGAAATCTCTCTGAATGTGCAGACAAACCCATCTGTGGCACTACCAGTCCCTGCCTGAGCCCCTCCTGCCCTGGCTGCTGGCCATTTGTCAAAGCTGCTGGCCACTTTGTCAGGGGGCTGACAGGGAGATGGGGCAGGGAAATAGGATCTTCCATGCTGGATTTTTTTTTTCCCTGCCCTGGTGAATGCTTGGGAACAGATAAAGCAGAACTGCTCTCAGGCTCCTCAGCAGCTTCCTGACTGTTTGTCCCTCTGTCTGCAGATCTGGAGCAATGAGCTGGACATCTCCCTGCAGCACAGCTCCAACATGAGGCCATACAACTGGAGCTACACACAGTTCTCCCAGTTCAACGCTGATGACTCCCTCCTCCTGGTGTCTGGTGTCTTTGTGGGGCCTCACAACTCCTCCTCAGGGGAGATTGCTGTCATCAGCATGGGTAGGTGCCACCCTCACCTCCTGGCTGGGAGGTGGGCACTGCTGGGTGCTGCTTCCCCTCCTCAGCTGCATGGCAAGAAGGCAGGACAAGCAAAGGGCTCCCAGTCACAGTTTTGGCTTGTCAATAGCCTTAGCTCTGCCTGGGCCACTCTGTTGTCACCCAAGGGCAGGGTCGCATGTGTTCATTCTCACTTCTGTTCTGTTACCTGCCTTACCTCTGTCTTGGACCCACCATTTCTGGCTCGGATGGGGATGATCCCATCCTGAGGCCTCAGGTAGCATCTTCCTTCAGGTCTGCTGCCCCTCTCCCAGTGCAGTTTGGTGACACTGGCTCATCCCAACTGCCCCAATTGGTCACTGTCACTGTGCCACAGTCCCCCTGTGCCACACACTGAGAGGAGCTGTGAAAGACACCACTCCATGGCTCAGGAAGGCCCCGGGCTGGGGTGGAGAGGTTCTGAGCACCTTTGGCATCTTCCTGCTCTTGAGGGTTTCTGCTCTGGGTGACACCTGGGGCAGGGCAGTGTGGTTAGATTGCTCTCAGCTCTGTCTCTGTCTGGTTGCCCTTTGATTTTGGGTTCCCTCGTGTGTGCTCTCCCCACATGTCTCTGGAGGAGGCAGGAATGATCCTATCCAGTGACTGGAGCTGCTGGAGGTTGGGCAGTGGCTGCTCAGTGTGTGCTGGGGGAGCTGGGCCAAGGCCCCTCCTGAATTTCCTTCCGTGTCTTTTGCCACAGTTTCTCCAAAGCCCTTGCCAGGAGCCAAGGAATCACAGAATAGCTCAGGTTGGAAGGGACCTTAGAGATCATCTCCTCCAACCCCCCTGCCATGGCCAGGATGCCTCTGATGCCTCTCAGCCAGCCCAGGTTGCTCCAAGCCTCATCCAGCCTGGCCTTGAACACTTCCAGGGAGGGGGCAGCCACAACTTCTCTGGGCAATCTGTTCCAGTGTCTCACCACTCTCCTACTGAAGAGCTTCTTCCTAAGATCCAGTCTAAACCTCTTCTCCCTAAGTTTAAAACCATTTCCACTTGTCCTGTGGCTGGACACTCTTATGAAAAGTCCCTCTGCAGCCTTCCTAACCCCTAACCCTAACCCCAACAAAAATTTTTATTTCTTTTTGGCATCAGCTGGTGCTGATACCTTCTGTATTAGCTCAACCCTCCACTTCTCCAGCGAGTGCCCTTCCTGTAGGTTCCCTTCAGGTACTGGAAGGCAGCTCTAAAGTCCCCAAGGAGTCTTCTCCAGGCTGAACAATCCCAGCTCCTCAGCCTCTCCTCATAGCAGAGCTGCTCCAACCCCTGGATCATCTTTGTGGCCTCCTCTGGACTCAATCCAACAGCTCTGTGTCCTTCTTCTTGTGGGACCACCAGAACTGGATGCAGGATTTGAGGTGGGGTCTCGCAAGAGCAGAGCAGAGGGGGAGAATCCCCTTTCTTCATCTGCTGGCCACACTCCTCTTGATGCATCCCAGGACAACGTTGGCTTTCTGGGCTGCCTGAGTGTCCTGATCTTGAGATCCTTGTCAAGCAACACCCCCAAATCCTTCTCTTCAGGGCTGCTCTTGACCCCACTCTGTACCCAGCTTATAATTGTGAGCCATCACCTCACTCAGGTTTCCTCTCCCTTCCAGAGAACTTCACTCTGCTTTCCAGGGTGAGGAACAAACCCTATGATGTCTTTGGCTGCTGGCTGAATGAAACCAATTTGATATCTGGGAATCTGCATCGGATTGGGCGGATAACATCCTGCTCTGTGCTCTGGCTGAACAATGCTTTCCAGGTGAGGTCCCTGTGTTTCAGCAGCTGGGGGAGGAAGTGCTGTGGAGGAGGAGGAGGAGGAGGCAGAAAGGGGATGGGTGGCCCTGTCCTCCCTGTTTGTCTCCTCTGACTTGCCCTCAGGAGCCTAAGCTCCAGGGAAACCATGCATGAGGTTTCTCCACCCTTGGTACAACACCAAGGTGTCCACTGCAGTGTTCCATCACCACCCTCAGACTCCATTAACTCTTGCCCCATTAATTGGGATGAGGATTTGACTGCAGTGCCCTGGAGCACGTGTTGCTCAAGAGGAGAGAGGTGGAACCCCAGTGGGGCTGCTGGAGCCCTTGGCACTGTGGAGTTGGGCCTGGGGCAGCTGTACTCTGTCATGTCCAGGCAGTGGCTGTTCTCCCAGCTGGAGCTCCAGGTGTTGTGTCCAGGAGGTGTCTGAGCTGTCCAGGAGCTGTGTCCAGGGCTGAGCCCAGCCCTGCCATGCCCATGGGCCAGGTGCTCTCTGCTGTCTTGAGACCTGGAGAGCAGTGTGTGCTGGCCTTGCTGCCTCGTCACTCCCTGGCACTTGTGCTGCTCAGACCTGGTCCCTTTCTGTGTTTTGCCTCTGTCCTAACATGACAACTTCACATGCTGGCATTTTGTCTGTTTCAACATCAACGATGGATGCTGGCCCTGGGTGAAGTGAGACCCTTCCCATCACCACCCCTCTGTGCTGTGCCAACACTACAGCATTAACTCTTCCATCTCCAAAGGAAGGAGGAACCCCTTTGACCAAGCTGTTGGAGCACAGCCACAGGCTGCCAGAGCAGTTCAGCAGGAAGAGGCCTTCAGTGTGTGTCTGGGAGCAGCTTGCCAGCTATTCCTGATGCTGCAGGCATGCTTCAGGAGCATGGAGCCCTCCACTGCTGGTTGTCCAGAGGGATTGCACTGCATCCCGTGCCCCTGTTTATTCCAGAGCCTGTTCCTGAAATTCTTGCCAAGTGCCAAGCAGCACCAGCTGATCCCCTGCAGTGGGGGTGGCTGCAGGGCTGCCCGTGTGGCTCCCAGCTCTGCTGACACCTGCCTGCAGGCCCCTGTGACTGAGGGCTGGTGCATGGGCTGGTGGCCTCTGGGCCACCTCCTCTTGGTCTGAGCTGTAGGGGTGAACACGAGGTGGTTCCTGCTCACTTCTCCCTTCTCCTTGCAGGGCATAGAGTCTGAGAACGTCAACGTGGTGAAGAGACTCTTCAAAATCCAGAACCTGAATGCCAGCACCATCCGGACTGTGATGGTTGCTGACTGCAGCCGCTATGATTCCCCAGACCTGCTCCTGGACTACGAGGAGCAGCTGGCTGCTTCCTCCACCTGCCCGGTCTTTGATCTTGGCAGTGACAGTGAGGAAGAGGAGGTCAGGCCCAGACGGGCTCCAGAGCCAGGAGTCCAGGAGCTGCCAGCTGAGAGGGGTGTGAGGGCAGAGCCTGGGCTGCAGCAGTTGTTTGATGATATCATGGAGGGTGTCAGACCTGCCATGACTGAGACAGAGCTGGAGACAAAGGTGGCTGAGCTGTTTGTACGCAACAGAACTAAACCCCCCGAGCTCAACCTGCTCTCCCCAGAGAGCAACAGCAAGACAAAGTATTTAATCTTCACCACAGGATGCCTCACCTACTCCCCACACCAGATAGGTAAGGCTGGTCAGAGCCTGGGCCTCCCCCCGGGGTTGGGGGTGTCAGAAAAGCTTTGTGGTAATTTCTTCCTGCTGGGGGAGAGGGAGTTGCTGCTTTGCACAGGCTGCTGGACCTGACCCAGGAGGCTTTTGAGGTGTGACCCCATCACTGAAGAGGGTCAAAGCCCACAGGTACTCCTTGAGGGGTGTTTTGTTGCTGCAAGGCTTAGTGCTTGGCCAAACAAGAAAGATGAGGGCTGAGCAGAAGATGGAGAAGGGACTCCTGACTTGAGGACATCAGCCAGGAGCTGTGCACAAGGGGGTGGATGTGGGCAGTGATTGCCCTGATCAGGGTGTGGGGAAGGGCTGCAGCCCCATTCCCCTGGCGTGGGGTCAGGGGGAGCAGCTTGGCATCACATCAGCTCTTAGACACAGCCCTGCCTGCCCTCCCCCACCCCCACCTCACTGGGTTGGTGCTGAAGGGGCCTCATGGTGGGGGATGAGCCCCTTCAGGGGGTTGTGTCCATGGCAGGCTGGTGCCAAGGAGTTGCTACGGGCTCTGCCTCTGCCTTGCTCCTGGGCTGGGATGTCTCTTGCTCATCTGGGTCTGGTTTTTGGGGCACTGAAACCAGCAGAGCCTGGGGGTTCAGCAAATTTGTGACGAGCAGAAGAAGGTAGCTTGGCTGCTTCTGCAAAAGCCTTAATGTTCATGGAAAGGACTAGACAGATCAGGGGAAGTGTGGGGCAGGAAGGAGAGCTGCTGCAGGCAAGAGGACTCTTCTGTAATTCCAGACAGTCTCTGTTCTTTTGCTGCTTGCACAATTACAGCCTCGCGTTGCTGCTGCAGGCTCTGCCAACCTTCCTGTCAGTCCTGCACCAGTACAGCCCAGTGAGGCAGAGAGAGGAAATTCTGGCAACCTGGAGCAGGGTTGCTTGGTTAACCAGTGTGGCTGTGCTCCCTAGTCGTCACCAGGGCTGCAGGGTGGACTTTGGGCCTGGCCTGGCTCAGCCCTCTGTGCCTGGCTGCCCCCAGACCCATGCAAGCTGGGGCAGAGGTGGGGATGGTCCCGGGGCAGTGCCCACCTCTGGGCTGGGATTTGGTGCCTCTGAACTCTGGTGCCAATGGTGCAGTCAGTGCCCACAGCAGAGTCTGGCTGTTGGGAGGGTCAGGCCCTGGCTTGGCTCCTCTCCCAGCTCTCAGTTATTGCAAACCATGAGGTTTGTCCATGGTCTCTGTGTGGAAACAGCCACCACACCTCTGCTGCTGTCCCCTGAGGGGCTGGCACTGGGACTCTGTGCCACTCACCTCTTGCCAGGCTGGGGCTGCTGTGGGAGCTGCACCCCTGGCTGCTGCCATCCCTGTGATCTCACCTTCAGAAGTGTCCTCCCAGCTCCTGTGTCCCTTGGCTTGAGGAGGGCCTGAATCTTTGTGTCTGGGGCCCTGGGGCTGAGCTTGGTGCTGCAGAGAGGAGGCACAGGGTGGGGGCAGGCAGTGCCCATTGGGTGGGAGAGGGAAGGTCCTGAGCATCCTGGGCTCAGAGGCAGTGATGTTGGGAAGGCTCTTGGACTCAAGGTGCAGTGTTGATGTCTCCCCTGCCTTGGAAGGGCTGGAACCAGGGGTGTTTGGCAGCATTTCACTGGGAGGCAACGGGGTGGGCCATGTTCCAGCTCCTCTTGGAAGATTAAGCCCATGTGAGCCCAAGAGCTGCTGAGGCCCATAGGAGCCCTCCAGGAAGCTGCCATGGCTGGTCTGTTTGGGATCTCTGTCTGGAGCTGGAGGAGGGGAGGCCTGGATCCATTCCATGTGTCTGCCTGAGTCAGGAAGTTGAAAAGCTGTGAAGGACTTGAGCCCAGTTTGAGTTTAAACCCCTGTTCTTGAACTTACCCTGGGGGTGATCCCCCACCTACACTTGGCAGTGGCAGGGGAAACCCTGCTGGGCCTTCTCCAGGCTGGATGTCACCCAACCCAAAGATTAATTGAGGAGAAAAACCTTCCTGTAACCAGAGTGTGTCCCGGGCCAGTGCAGCTTCCTTGTGCTCCAGAGCTGGGCTGGGGGTGAGGCTGCACCAGGCAGGATGGCAGCTGAGTGCTGAGCATCTCCCTGGCTGGGGCTGGATGTGCCAGCATGTCCCCAAGGGCAGTGTCCTGGCCAGGATCACCCCTTGGGAGAGCTTGAGGGAGCCTTGCAGGGACAGCAGCCCTGTCCTGGGCCTCAGCCAGCACACTCAGTTCTACTTTCAGACCAGCACTAAGGGAAGCCCTTAATGGCTTGGGGACTTCCACCAGCCCTGCTGTCTGCATCCTGCAGAACCACCTGATTCTGCTTTCTGTCCCCAAGGGATTAAAAGGATCCTGCCTCATCAGATGACAACAGCTGGGCCAGTGCTCGGGGAGGAGAGGCGCTCGGATGAGTTCTTTGACTCCCTCGATCACGTCATCGACATCCACGGGCACATCATTGGCATGGGGCTGTCCCCTGACCACAGGTGAGCATGGGAGGGTGGCAGTCCTGACCCGAGGGGGTGGGTGACAGCTGCTCTGGGGCTTTAGGGAGGAACAGGAGCAGTGGGTGACACAGGGTACTCACATCCCATTTCTGTCTGACTGCTGATGGCACCTGTAGGGCCTGAGCAGCTCCTCTGAGCCTGCAGGAACACTTCTCTCCCTCTCACTGCCCAGACTGGTTCAGGGTAGGAGGAGCAGGAGCCTTGTGAGGGCCAAGGAGCTGCTCACATCAGAGGGTCTTGTTCCTGAGGCAGATCAGTACACTGCCATCCCTCAGATTGGGTTTAACTGGATTAAAGAGGCTTGAGCTAGCCCCAAGCGTGGCTCTTTCCTTTCTGAAAGGGGCAGAAAGTGGTTGAGCACCACGCTCCTGTGTTTCAGCCTGGATTTTAGCCAGCAGGAAAGCTCTTGGTCCCTGCCCTGTGTGTTTATAGCTCCTTGAGCTTTGTTGCATGCAGGGAGGTGCAGGGTGACCCCTCTGCTCCCCTCCCCAGGTACCTGTACGTGAACAGCCGTGCCTGGCCCCGGGACTGTGTCATCTCTGACCCCATGCAGCCACCCCCCATTGCTGAGGAGATCGATCTGCACGTGTTTGACCTGAAGACCATGAAGGAGGTGAAAAGGGCCCTGCGAGCACACCGGGCCTACACCCCCAACGAGGAATGCTTCTTCATCTTCCTGGATGTCAGCAGGGACTTCGTAGCAAGGTGCCTGGCTGTGGGGTGGGCAGGATCCTGACCCCACACCCAGTGGGGCTTTGGGGTCAGCCGGGTGCTGGAAGAGAGGTTTGGAAAGAGACAGGGTGTGGATGGATGCTGTCTGCCCTGGTCCTGCTATGAAACTGGGGAGGAGGGGAGGAAAATCTGGGGCTGTGGCATGTTTGGCAGCAGGTGACAAAGCTTTGGGGCTGTGGGGTGAGTTGAAGGGGCTCCTCAAACAGCTCTTGGGGCCCCGAGGGGGTTGGCCTGCCTGGGTGATGGGGCTGCAGGCAGAGGCTGGGGCACTCTCTGCTTTCAGGTGCACGGAAGGAGAGGGGATGGGAACAGCAGGTTTGGGGGGTGCTGGGGTGACATCCTTACTGGTGTCTTATCCACTGCAGTGGGGCAGAGGATCGCCATGGCTACATCTGGGACAGGCACTACAACATCTGTCTGGCCAAGCTGCAGCATGACAACGTGGTGAACTCGGTGGCATTCAGCCCAGTGGAGCAGGAGCTGCTCCTGACAGCCAGTGATGATGCCACCATCAAGGTCTGGCGTTCCCCCCGTGCCGTGCGTGCCCAGCAGGCCAGGAAGCCCCGGCCCAGGAAACTGCTCTTCTCCTGGCTCCTGAACCAGAAGAGCTGAACCCAGGTCCACCTGCTCCTGCAGCTTCCTCACTGCAGCCACCTCTACAGCTTGCAGAGCTTTGAGCCCTGCACAACAGAGATGAGCTCTGGGCACACGGATCCAATCTGCTGAGTCGGGAGGAACCCTGGCAGCAGGAATTGCTTCGTCCTTGGAGCATCTGCTTCAAAGACAGAATGTAAGAGCTGAAGGCCTGTTCTGGGCCTGGCAGGCAGCAGCCCTAGCTGGTCACTGCAGGATGAGCTCCTCACGGCTTCTCACGAACGCTGCTACTTGGTCACAGCTTGCTCTGGGTGAGCTTTGGTCACCAAAAGCAGACCAAGGTGTGTCCCCAGCATTGGTACTGTGTGAGCCAGGGATGTGGTGCCCTCACCAAGAGCTGCAGAGTGCTTGGCAGAAATCACAGACAGTGCTGTGCTGTCTTACTGCAGGACTCTTCTGATACAGTGGTTTTGTTATTGTTTGTCCCAAACCTCCACAGGCAACTGGGTGTGCTGAGTGCCTCCTCCCACCCCATGCCCTGCCCCAGAGTGGGGGCAGCAAGAGGGGAGGCAGGGCTGGGGGGCCTGGCTGGCATTTTGGGTGGCCCCAGGGATGCAAGCAGCCTCGTTGGTGCCTTGTGTTGGCAGCTGTGTGTTGGTATCACCAGTTTCCAAAAACAAGATGAGGGAGGGCTGGTGGTGACATTGTGCTGGCTTTGTCTGTGTCTCCCTCTGCTTGTCAGCACTGGGTGAGGTGTGGCAGTGGGAGGTGTGTACTGGGGGGGATCTGCTGTCCTTTCCCAAGGAGCAGCTGTGAGGATGACTGTTGTGACCAGGGTCCCCTCCCTCTCACACCACTCCAGCTGTGGCACTTTAGGTTCTCTTGTTACGTTCTCCCTGAGGGGGTGCAGGTGCCCATGGGTGGCTGTGGTTGTCACCCCTGGGTGTCAGGGATGCTGCCCTCCTCTGCCTGAAGGGACAGTGAATGTTTCCTCCCACCCGGGCCAGCTTGCCAGGGGTTGGGTGATCAGCTCCTTCCCAGGCCCCCACTAGGGTGGAGCTGCCTCACTTGAAGTGATTTATTTTGTCCCTGAAGCTTTTCTCCCTCCAGTAAGTACCCAGTCTTGACATGGCCAGGATGGCTGGGGCTGGTGATGAGCCCAGGAGCTGTGGTCACTGCTGGGAGCTGGGCTCTCACTCTTGGCTCTGGGGGCCAAGCAGGGGCTGGAGGAGGCATCTGGGACTCTGCCAGGAGCAGCAGGGACAGTTGTCTGTGCCACTCATTGCCTCAGGTTGCAGAGAAACCCAACAGGGGTGGCAGATCCTCTTTTGACATGCACTGATGGCTTTAACAGCCCCTGCAGCCCGGGGCAGGTGGGTTTGTACCCTGGGTCTGCTGTGCTCCAGCAGGTGCCTGCGGCTTTGTCCAAAACCCCTGTACTCAGGTTTTCTGTCACAGGACTGCCAGGAACAGGGGAGTCCCTGTGTGCACAGCCTCTGCCTTCCTCCTTCTACCCAAAGATTGTGAACTCCCCCGTGGCTTGGGCAGTAGTGAGCAAGGCACTGAGGGTTTTATGTTTGTACCGAGTTTTGCTCTTCACTACAGCATTGAATAAACATTCTGCTAAATCAGCTCTGCAAGGTGAGGTGGTTTCTGAATGCTGTTCTGTCCCCAGGAGGGTCACAGGGTGGGGGGCACTGCTGTCAGTACCTGCCCCAGGCTGGGGGTGCAGGCACCAAACTGGGCAGCAAGAGGAGAGGAGAGGCAGGGAATGAGCCAAGTTCTCTTTGCCCTCCAGAAGGAGGGGAAGGGGAAGCAGTCAAGGCCTGGCTCATCCTGCTTTCTGTGTCCCTCCCTGCAAGCACAACCCAGACTGGCCAGGCTGGGGGGGTCCAGCACTGCCTGGGCTGTGGCAGGAACTCCTGTGCCAGCAGCTTTGTGTCACCCTGCAACAAGGTGGGTGCTGCAGGCCCCCTTGGGCACCCCTCATTTTTGTCACCTGGAGACAGCTGTGCTGTTGGTTCCCAAGCACACATTCAGTGCTGGTGCTGCTGCTCTGGAGGTGCAGGACAGGAGAGCAGCACAGGTACTTGGCTCCCAGCACCAGGTGTGTACCATGGTGGATGTGCTTTTCCTGTTATCCAGCTCCCCAGGGAGCTGTGCCTGTTCCCTGCAGCCAGGACAGGGCTGGGTCATCCCCAAAGAGCCACAGTGCAGACCCCCCCCACCAAAAGACAGAAATAACTCCTCACCCCAAGGTGATGCTGCCCCAGCTCCTCTCCCACCCCATGCAGGGCTGGAGCCCCAGGGATTGTACACCACCCAATGCTCTTCTAATGGCTTTTATTAGTGGTTTTTGACCCTACTACATCCTCAAGGCAAGAAAAAAAAATTAACTTCAGAGTGCCAGGCTGGGAGGGGTGCTCTCCAGTAGCTATGGTCAAAAGCAAAAAAAAACAACAAACAAAGAAAAAAAAATAAAAAGAAAAAAAGAACAAAAACCACACACAAAATCCAGTGGTGGCTTGTGCCAAGTGTGGTGTGTGAGCCAGGCCCAGGGCAGTGCCATCTCCCTGCCTGCAGTGCACTGGCTGCTAAAAACCTGAAGGCACAGACAGCTTTGTCAGCACCAGGCCTGTCCCTCCTTAGCCACCGGCTGAAAGTTTCTGTCCCTGAGGCTCACCCTCCATGCCAGGACCCCCCCCATACCCTTTGTGCCCCCCTGCAGCAGCATGGCCCCAGTGTCCCCTCCAGAGCCTGCACTGGCAGCCTGAGCTCTGCTGCCACCTTGGACTCTCCCACCCACCTCCCAAGCACCTTCTGGGACAGGAGGAGCAGCACCCACCCCCTGGCAGCAGCTCAGGCTGCCCCCCAGCTGAATTCTGCAGCACAAAACAACCCCCCTGCCCAGCACCCTGAGAGCAAAGACATCCCCAGCAACTCTGACCCAGCTCCCTCCACACCCAACACACCAAATTCTCCTCTGTGAGATAAGCAGAACCAACTCTGCAGCCCCAGTCCTGACCTCTGCTGGGATGGAGGCTCCTGGAGCTGCTGCTGCCAGGCTGGGGCTTTCCTGGGCCTGGGTCTCCTCCTAAACAGGGGCTGAGCCTGGCAGCACAGGGCCTGTCCCAACCCTTGGGACAAGCTGGCAGGGTCTGTGTTGCACAGGGGGGTGCTGCCACCCCCCCAGACCCCTGGGAGGAGCTGAGGGTCCCTGGGGCAGCAGCCAGGGAGGGTGCAGGCAGCACAGGGCACCCACCCCCCACTGACCCACTGTCCTTGGGAAGAACGGGGCAGGTCCTGCCTGTAACACCCCCCCCAGCTCAACCCCAGCCCCACAACCTCCAGCCCCCCACTCCTGCCCCAGCCCCTGCACACATCAGGTCTGATAAAATGTGCAGCAAGACTTTAAAGGGGCTCCAAAGGTTGTTCCCAGGCAAGGTGACCCCCACCCTGCCCAGCACAGGAGGTTCAGCTGGGGTCAGGGCCCAGCTCAGCTTCCCAGCAGCCTGGGTGACATCAGGGATGACACTTCCAACCATTCCAGGAGTGCTCTCATGGAGCTGGGAGCCAGGCAGGGGCAGGGTGGGCTCTGCGTCCATCAGGCCAGGCAGGGAGTTGCTGGCAGAGGGGCTCAGGCTTCCCTCCACCACAGCCATGTGTGTGTGTGTGTGTGTCCCCAGAGCCACCACTCCTGCCAAGTGATTCATGGTGGCTCTGAGCAGGAGGAAGGTGGCTGCTCTCCAGCCTTGCTGCCAGCACTCCCGGTACAGGGGCTGGGAAAAAACCCTGGACTATTACTGGAAGGTGGGGGCAACATCTGCCTCCCGTGACCAACAAAACCTTCCCTGGGAAATCTTCAGCCACACAGCACAGGCAGGGAAGGCAGTGGAGAGCCCAGCCTGGCCCACTGCCCACCCAGAGTTACTCGTGGCCACCACAAAGCAACCCCTAGGGACCTGGCAGCAAATTCTTCTGAATACTTGCTGCCCCCAAGGGAGCAGTTCCAGGAGCCCAGGGACAGAAAGTGCTCAGCAAGCTTCACTTGGGGACCCATCCAGCTACCCCAGGTCCTACCCAGGTGGCTGCAGGCTCATCAAGGGGTGAGCAGGGAGATCTCCAGTGTCTGAGCAGGAACCAGGAGGCTCCTGCCTGGGGCACTCAGGGTTCAAAGGAGCTGATGTCCTGCACTGAGCCCTGTGTCACTCTCCTCTCCTGGGACAGGACAGGCACTCCTTGGGGAATATTCACTTCTCTTTTCATCAGCAGCATCCCTGGGGCTGCCCCACGCTCCCTCCCAGGGAGCAGGCACTGCCTGCCTTATCCTGCCCTCCCAGCTCAGAGCACTGCTGCCCCCTTGTCCCTGCTCAGCACACTGCTCTGCAGACACAGACAGACACAGAACCAGCAGCAAAACAGTTGGCACCTCTCCTGCCCAGCTTGCACCGAGCCTGCCAGGCACCCTTCCCCTCCACCGAGGCACAGACCAGCGTGGGGCAGTGGAACCCCTGCAGCACACACTTCCACGAACAGAGATCTCTGAAGAAAATCCTGAGGGTGGCTGAGCCAAAACATCCACACGAGGTGGTGCTCAGGCAGGCCAAACCCTTGTTTTACTACAGAGCACTGAGGCCGTGCACTAAACTGGTAGAGCAAGAGCTGCACTGGTTTCCAGTTGGAGCCCAGCTAGTGGCAGTTCAGACACCCGAGTCCCTGCAGATCTTCTTGTCCCCCACACACTGTGAACGTCCACCCAGATCTCTTCTCAGGGAAGGTTTCTCTGACACCAGGGAAGAGCGTTCCCATCAGACACCTTGTTTCCACTCAGGGCGAAGGTCCCATTTTGGGAAGGGCTTCTCCCCTTCTGCTTTTTTGCCCCCTCCTTGCTCCAAGACCTGCCTGCAGCACCAGATGGGGATGCCCCACTCAGAGCTGGCTCTGCTCCCAGAGGTGAGGAGGGTTAGAGGCCCGTGAGATCAACGATGGCTTTAATAAAGATGGCATCATCACGCACGTAGGAGTTCTTGGCTTCCATCACAGAGACAGGGCAGAAGAGTGGGCAGCCACTGGCAATGTTCATCTCTGTGACAGGTCTCTGGAAGGAGGAGGATGTCACGTCAGGTCGGAAGGCATCGATGATGTGCTCTCGGTTGTTCTGATCCAGAAGCATCAGGGTTACCTGTGGGGAAACATGAAAATGATACCCCCATGGCTGAGGAAAAAAGCACCTGGAAACCCAGCCCAGTGACCTGCTTTGCTTCGAGCCTGTGAAACATCCAAGTGCACAAGCAGCCACAGTCACACTCACACCATGCAGCTGGGAAGCTGAGGGATGATTGCAATAATACAACATAATCTTGGTGACATTCAGCAGAAAACTTTCCATATCCTGCACTGTCACTGGAAACTCCTGTGTGGCAGCACAGGGCTGTCAGACTGACTGAAAACCTCCAAGTAACTGGCGTGGTGTCTGCTGCCAACACTGACACCCCAGGCAAGGATTTACTGAAGTCACAGAGTTGCTGACCCCCTGGGAGAGAAGGCAGCCCCCATCTCTGCACCAGTGCTTTGCCTGCTATAAGAGCTTTTTAAAAAATCAAATTCCTGCTTTTTTTTTTTTTTTTTTTTTTTTGCCTGCTCAGCCTTGAAGTGTTTCCCAAACCTGCAACATCTAGGGAAGGCAACCTGAGCTTCTGGTGCTGAGTGAGCACCAGCCTGGAGTACCGAGGCCACAACCACCCCCTTCTCACTCAATATTCACACAGAAGCTCTGTTCACTCTCAACATGCTGCTGCTCTCCTACTGCAGCCTCTGCCACTTCTTCCCCCAGCCCTGTAGCATTCTGACTTCTTGACCCAGCACACTGGCTCCTTTCAGCATGGCTGGGGAATCCCCCAACACAGCCAAGTCGTTTCTTCTTCCTCTGCTTGCTAAGCAGGCCAAGGCCAAGGGCATCTAGAAGCTTCAGTAGGTGCAAAACTCAGGGCATGTTGCCTGGCTTTTGTCCCAAACCCACCTTCTGGTTGAAGGGCCACCTCAGGAGGGCATCATGGGGTCCTTTCATCACCACGAAGAAGAGGGACAGGTGGGTCCCACGCCCGGTGCCATCCCCGTTCAGGTAAACACGCAGACACATCTTGTAGCCGTACTTGCTGGTGTAGAAAGCTACCAAAGAGTTGCAAAACAGACACAGTGAGTGTCACACCTGGTAAAACCTGGAGCCAGCAGGTTCCTTTGAACCCTGAGAGATCCAAAGTTGGGAACCTGGAAGATACCAACCTAAAATACATGTCCCACAGAGGAGGTCCAGAAAGGCCCCAGGTACAAACAACAGCCAGATGCCACTTCTGACTGTCCTGGACACAGCCACAAACCCCTGGTCTGGCCAAGATGCAGAGCACTGCAGCACAGCTGGGCACCAGCCCCTCAGCTCTCCCCACCCACCCACCACAGGCACAAGGGCCCTGAGCAGAACTTGATGCTGGAGCTCTGCCCCAGAGCTGGGGCTTCCCACTGCATCCCCAGCAGAGCCACAAACAACTGCTAAAGGAGCTGCAGCTCATGGCAGTAATGGTGGGGAGCAGGAACAAAACCACCCCCCCAAAAAAAAAAACAAAAAAAAAACCCCAAAAAACCCCTTGGCTAGGGTCAGACCATCCCTGGTAC
This sequence comes from Phaethornis superciliosus, assembly GCA_023637945.1. Taxonomy (NCBI): domain Eukaryota; kingdom Metazoa; phylum Chordata; class Aves; order Apodiformes; family Trochilidae; genus Phaethornis; species Phaethornis superciliosus. The sequence continues at coordinate 2,126,723 of JAJQWJ010000022.1, read as the reverse complement.
TTGCTGTACCTTCTCTGAGAGTTCTGTGCCTCACAGAGGCTCAAGCAAGATTCCATCACCATGAGGGTCCCAGTGTGGAGATCAGAGCCAGCATTTAATCCCTGTGGGACTCAGTGACTTTACATGGACAGGCAGAAAGCACTGGTGTACTGTAAACCTCAACAGGGCAAGGAGAGAGAGCAGAGCTTTCTCACAGTTTCCCTCCTGGCTCTCCCCAACTCTTTTCCTCTGGTCCTTCCTTTCCACCTGCTTCACCCAGAGGCTTTCAGAGCATCTACCACCCCCTGTGAGTCCAAGCAGCCCATCCTCTGGGGCTTCTCAGCACTCCTGTGACCCTGAGAATGTAAAACCAGGTGGGAAACTGGAGGAAGGATGACCCGGATCAGTGGGAGTAGCCTGGAAAAGACATCAGGCAGGCATAGTGCCAAACACCCTGTGCACCACCACACCAACCATTCAAACCTTGAACTTTGAAGCAGGAAACATCCTGCTTCCCAGCAATGGTGAAGGGCACTGGAAGCAAAACCTGCACCCCCCAGCCAGCAGCTGGTGGCTTTCCAGTAGAGGCTTCACTTTGAAGTGTCCTGGTTGATGCTCCCAATGAACCTTCCTTGTGCAGATTTGCCTTTTTGAACTCTTACAACTTTGCCCTTTGCAAAACCCTGTGGCTGTTGTTGTGTCCTCACAATGCAAGTGAGTGGCAACTGTACTTCCTTCTCTTCGTTTTAACACTGATCTCATTTGGTATTTCTGCTCCTTTATGTTTTAATACAATTCTACTCCTTTCCCTTTTCCTCTCCTCCCAGCTTTCACTTTCCCAGCACTGCTCTGCTTCACTTTCTAAGATTAAAAAACCCAAGAAACTTTTGTTTTGCAGCATAATGTCCTCAGCTGAAGCAGCCCCAGGAACAAGGATCTCTCATCTAAGCAACACAACAGACTGCTGCAGTGAACACAGCCTTGTGCTCTGCACTTCCAAGATTAAAAAAAAAAGGTTTTTTGTTTCTGCTGCTTTTCCAGCAGCAGCCCTGGTGTCAGGCAGCAGCAGCATCACCTTCCCATCCCTCCAGCCACACACAAAACTTTTCACAAGCAGACTGCAGAGACCAACCAGCTACACAAAACAGTCTGATGGCCCACAAAAGAGCTTTTCCTTTAACAAAAAAGCCACAAGGGCATGAGATGGAGACCAGCCACCATGCAGTGTGCAGGGGGAGGTACCAGGAACCTGCAGGTCCAGAAAGAATTGTGCTTTCAAATCCAGGCTGATAAAATGTCTGGGCAGATGAAGCCTCTTGAATTTGGAAATTTCACCCTGCTCCTCCCTTGGGCTGACTCTGATACTTATATCCCTGCACCAGCTGACTTGATTCTCCAACCTAGTAAAATAAATACATCCCTGCTGCAAGAAGCCCAAGGGGCATCAGCCCATAGAGGAACCAAGCAGTCCCCAAGGTGGGGCACAGGGATGCCCAGGGATGGAAAACAAGTCAGCTCCATCCAGGATCTCCCTCCAAACAGCAGCCTCTGAAGTTGTTCAGGTCCAGCAGCTCTCAAGTAGGGTGCAGGAGATGGATAGGATGCAAGAATTAAGGTCCTCTCTCTAAGTCAAATAAAATAGCAAATAAAATCTGCTGAAGCAGATTTGTTCACTTTGGAACAAGATAGAAGGTGCTGTCCTTCCCAAAGGGGATGAGAGCAGGGGTTTTCCACCCTGACTTTCAGAAGGAAGTGTTAATTTCATGCATACAGTTTCGGTAACAGTTTAATTCCCCCTCATGAAAATGAATCCTTTTTTCTTCCAGTTTTTCAAGAGAAAAAGGACACTGAACAGCCTTCATACAGAACACAGATTTAAAAATAATTTTTAAAATCCAGTTGCTTTTTTCTTGCAGCCCAGACACCATCTGCTTTTCCACAGCACCAGGAAGGTATCTGGAAGATGTGAGCTCTAGGTCTGCATGCAGCTCTGAGCATCTTGGAAAAGCTCTCCAGCACACTTAGATCTAAGCAATTCTTGCTCAGGCAAACACAGACTCTCTCCCTCAACCATTTTTTTGCAAGGTGAGCTTCCCACTGAGCACTGAAATAGGGTGAAGAGATGGTTTCACCTTATAGCTGCAAAGCTGGGAAGTGCTCTCACAAACAAGCCAGATCACAACCTCCTGCTCCCTGTCCAAGATCCTCTTTTTTAAGAAGAGGAGGAACACCCTGGGCTAGGGTAGTTCTGTGAGGAGAGTCTTCCTCTAACAGATACTCAAGCACTTCCATAGGTATGGACTGGGTTTTATTCAGATGTTGTCCCTTGCACCATCACATTTTGGGCACGAAAATATATTTAGGGGGCTCTAATATACATTTCCTCCCTTCCTTAATCATTTTATTGCTGGGTTTTACAGTCTCTGAGTATTTTAACTATAGGGTTATTCTGAAGGGCTATTCTGGAGCTATGAGAGTTGAGAGAAATTAAAAGGCTTCTGCAATCAGACAAGCAGCTCTTTCAGCAGAGCAGCATTTCATTTAGCCCAATGCTAACAAAAAAACCCCAAAGTTCCAGGCCCTAGGGGGAAAGAGGGACAGAAAAGCAGTACACCTGAAGAGCAAGTGCCTCCCCAGCAAAGGGCACCATTACATCACACAGCTAAAACACAAAAAAAGACTTTCTGAATTTTGCAAATTTGTGGTCAATAACCTGGAGAGAAGATGGCAGGAGAGCGGCCTGTTATAGCCTCCTGACGTTTCCGGGCAAATTCTGTTATCTTCCAGATGAAAACACCATCGTAGGTGGAAGCTTCCATATTCCGGATTTTTTCCTCCATCTCAGCCATGGCCAAATCTTTGAGCCCAATGCTCCTTTCCAGCTGCCGGACCTGCTCAGTAGATACACGGTGCAGCCTGGTTAGAGACAGTACTGCTGTGAGACCCACGAAAACCAGCAGACACCAGCAGCCCCTACAGGGTGACGTGGCAGGGAGAGGTGTTCTCCAGAACTGACAGGGATCACAGGAGGGAGAAATTGAGCAGCCTAAGGCAGTTCTCTGAGGTTGCCTTTGAACCCTGTCATTCTGGGGAATGATCCATCCAACCATCTCAGTGCTTGAGCTGGATGTGTTCTCACAGTGAATGGAAAAATCCTCCCTGTGAGTGGGTCTGTCATGTTAGCAACAAAAGAACTGAGGCTGGGGGGGGGGAGGAAAATCCCTCAGCATTGGGACAAAACTAGATTGAGAAAGACAAGAACCTACGCCCAAGCCAACAAGTTCTCCACAGGGTTAACCAACCACAACTTGATTACTAACAGAGAGCTGAATGCTTCCTGCATGCCAGTTTAATTCCCATCTTTTCCAGGAAGCTTTTCGAGGGTTGGGTGGAGGCACAAACCATATTTTAGTGCATGGAGATTCGGGGCTAGGTGGTGAAGCTTTGCTAGCTAATAACACAGAAGCAGAAAAAAAACCTTCTGCTAAAAGTGCTGGAAAGCCCAAGCCTGGGGTTCCACACACACCTTGTTACTCAGTGTCTCAATTTTCTCCTGGTCCAGTCGATGCTGCCGACTGTAGGCTTCAGCTGTTAGAGACACTCTTTCTACCTCCCGATTGAGCACGCAGACAATGTTCTCAAAGGTCCCTGTTTTCCTCTCAAGGGCCTCACATCTTCCCAAGAGCTCCAGGGACCTGGAGAGCTCTGGCTCTGAGCACAGAGAGCTTGCAGCCAGCAGTGGTGAGTTGGTTTGTGATGAGGAAAGGGCAGGAAGGTGCTTTAGGTCTCCAGAGCCAGCTTTGAGGCTGAGGACAAAACTCAGGAGCATGTAGAGATGTTCTGCCAAACACTTGCTTTCATGTTCTGGCAGCTTTTCATTTTCCACCTACATGAAGAGAAATACATTCCCCAGTTCAGTAAACTCAATCTGTGCTGCCACCATCCATAGAACAAATTCCTCCTCTTGAGGTCACAACGTTAGCTTTAAATTATAAAGGGGAAAAAACAATGAAAGATAGTTAAAAACCCTGTTTTGGGGTGTTGTTTTGTGGTTTTTTTAGAAAATGTTGCAATTGCATACAATGATGGATGCTTAACATTTCCCCAGCTGTACACACTGTTCCATTCTCTCTTCCTCCAGTACTTCCCCAAAGGGCTCAGGCAGATGCACTTAACACCACCAAAGAACAAAGCCTCACATAATCACCCCAGAGAGGATTTTATATGAACATCACCAGCAGGAGCTGGGGAAATTAAGCCATGTGGAAAAATATGGCATGGTTCAAGCTCTAGCAGGACAGCAGGACACTAGATGCCCAGTTCTGTGCTTACAGCTGAAAGCCACGTAACCACCAGAGTCTCAGAGCACTCAGGGGTGTTCCTCAAGGAGGAGGTTTCCTTCCACATTAAATTCACTCTCTGGATACCAGAACTCTGGACAGCAGATCATGTTAAGCTTCCTTTGTAAAGGGTTTGAAGCACCACTTTTTTCAAGTATCTGAACACAAAATCTGTAACAGTTTGGGCAACAGCACTTTGCAGCTTAAAACAGATAAACATCAACAGATAAACATCAGCAGACAAACATCAACAGACAAACCCTTACCACTGCAGCACATCCAATGACCTTGAATCTGCAAGGCACTTTAGATCTCCCACAAGACTTCACATGGTCCCGAAACTAGAAGGGAAGGAAGGCAACATGAGATCTGACATGCCCCTGGTAGCTCCATTTCCATCTTGCCAACATCTAGGAAACTGCAGAATGCCCAAGCCACGATCAATCATCACCTGCCAAAGTGTGTGGTTAAACCTGGACACTGCCTACTGCCAGGAATGACTTTCACTGCAATGTATATATAGCACTTGACCCCTGGAAGGGAGTTTTATTTCCCTTTTGAGGGCTAGGAGGCTCACCTCTCACCTGCATATGCAAGAAAGAGAAAGCAACCAGCACATGGACATGTTATAGATGCTGAACAAAGGCTCAGTGGAAGAGCAGGCACGAAGAACAATCCTGGGAAATGAAGAGTCATTTAATTTGTGCCCTTCATGTAACACTGGTCAGGACGTGCTACTGCTTGGTATTTTTACTTCCAGCTAAACAGTATAAATCTAAGAATAGAAAGCTTCCTGGTGGTCCTGCCTGAGTATTTACAATTATTACTGCAGGTCCTGTGGAAGGGAAGATCCTCTGCTGGGTCCAGCACCCCGTTGCTGGGCTCAGCCACCTTCTGCTTGGCAGCTGCTGGGAAAAACTGAGGCCAGGGGTGGATATTGCTGCAGAGAAGTGTGACAAACCCCCAGCCACCAAGAGGCCTCGTGGGATTCCCACCCAGTGTGTGATTAATGCTTACAGCACTGGCACATTTACCACAGTGGATTCAATACACCTCTTGTCATCATGTATCAGCCACCCATCCTGAACAGCAACCATGTTCCACATTCAAACACCTACATCTGCTGCAGCAGATGTCAATTAGAACTGGTTTTAAACCCTTTTAAAGGTTTCTAGATCCATCTGGCCAGCTTCCTGAGTCAGGTTACTCAGTTACAATGGCTGCAGCTCATCAACAAACATTTGGAGAGAGATGAAAGAGGGAGTTAATATTTAAACAGAGGACACACCACCTACAGGACTCCTACAAGCCTGGTCTCTGCTGGGCTCCAGTATCAGCCTGCAGATGAGCAAACCTGTATCCCAAGACCACAGCATGAAGCCCTTCATTATGCTGCTCATTTTGAAGGACTCTTTGCTCATCTTTTTGATGCTTCTGTCATTTCTGCCCTTTACAACAGTGTTGCTAAAAATATTTGTCAGCAGCAGGAAGATAGGTTTTGTATGAATGTGTTTTTTTGAGGATGTTTCCTACAACTTTGATTTTTAGACTTTTGAGACTTTCCCCAGGAGCCAGCAGCATGGAGGGTCTATAGATATGGATTCCCTTACATGATTAATTAGGCATGAATTGATTTAGCTAGAACCATAGAATCAAAGCACAGTTTGGGTTGGAAGGAACCTTAAAAGATCACCCAGTGCCACCCCTGCCATGGTCAGGGACACCTCCCACCAGCCCAGGCTGCTCCAAGCCCCATCCAACCTTCAACACTGCCAGGGATGGGGCAGCCACAGCTTCTCTGGGCAACCAGGGGCTCAGCACCCTCACAGCAAGAAATTTATTCCCAATGTTTCACCTCAGTCTCCTTTCTTACAGTTTAAAGCCATTCCCTTTCATCCCATCCTATCCCTCCATCCCTTGTCCCAAGTCCCTCCCCAGCTTTCCTGGAGCCCCTTCAGGCACTGGAAGGTGCTCTAAGGTCCCCCCAGTGCAGCCTTCTCTTCTCCAGGCTGAACACCCCCAACTCTCTCAGCCTGGCTCCAGAGCTGCTCCAGCCCTCCCAGTATCTCCAGTGCCTCCTCTGGACTGGCTCCAACAGCTCCGTGTCCTTCTGGTATTGGGGACCCCAGAACTGGACCCAGCTTTACCCCAGGGGGATCTCCCCAGAGGGGAGCAGAGGCACAGAATCTCCTCCCCGAGGTAGATGGGCTCTCTTTCCATGACTCTTTCCATGGCTTTCTGTAGGACACAAGCTTTACACCCTGTAAAGGCACAAGTGTGTCTCCCAGGCAGGCTGGGCACTCATGGGAGGTGGTACCAGCAGAACCAGGAGTGCCAACCAGTCACCTCCACTTGCAGTTAGCCAGCTCTGGTGGAAAGGTCACAGTCATACCAACAGCTGCCACTTCATTCTTTTCCCCACTCCACTTTCTGTCATCTTGGTTTTCCTCCCTGCTCCTGGTGTCAGCCCATCAGGGCCCCCCCAAGAGATGGGTCAGTGGGATGGATACCTTTTCCCTTGGAATCTTCTTGCCACAGCCCTCACAAGTCAGTGGAAATTCAGGGCACACCTCATCATGAGCCTGTGAAAGAATGAACAAGAGAATAATTAGTCAAAGCTCCAATGAGGTCACACAATGAGCACAGTTCCACGGGGGTAGCTGTGTACTTTATTACAGAAGAGAGCTATATTCTGCCAACCTATCCTCAAATCCTGGTCATGCTGATAATTCTGAATGCTGACTCACTTGCACAATCTCCAGGCTACCAGGATTTTGGATGGCTGTGTAGCCTCAGCCTCAATTTAGAAGCTGCTATAATAATTTAAAAAAAAAATTAAATTCCTGCTTTGATGGACAAAATCATCAACAGGAAGCTCTGTTTATGGTTCTGCCAGAAAAATACATGTTGGGGCAGGTTGAGTGAGGCAACCCTCTGTCTCAGCCAGGTGATTTGTATAATCTTTTCACTGCAATGGCTGTCAGTCAGCTGAAATATGAGCTCATGGCTTACCCATCACACAGGGCTGAGCTGGCTGATAGTACCTTCATGTTTGAATCAAAAAATCATTTTTCAACCTGAAAAATACTTTAAAACTCTTTCATTTAGAGTGAACAAGCACCCAGCCCTGCATCACAAGCACATACAGTTCGTTTGGCAGCCAGAGAAGCTGCACAAGCAGCCAGGGCAATGAGATGCTCTGTCCTCAGTGGATACTGGGGCAGCCACACCAGCTGAACTGGGAATGCCACAACCTGCCTTGGCTTTCTGTGTCACTTCCACACAGCTTAAACCTTCTCTTTACACACCAGCTTGGTGAAACAAGGCATTGTAAAGGCCATGGATACGCAGTTCAGAATTCAGATTAAAAGATAAGTGCACTAAAGTGTCCTGCCATAGTAGTAACAGGAAAAAAAACCCAAAAACCAAACAGCCATGATAATAACAAGGGAAAAAACCAAACAGCAGCATTTATGGAGGAGTCACCCAAAAGGGGATACATTGAAAACTTGGTCACATTTATTCTTTATTAAAACAAGTTCCTATCTTGAGGGGGGCTGAAATGTGCACAAACTTAAATCCTGTTACCACATCAGAAACTGGAGAGTGAAACTGATTAGTGGCAGCTTGGGCTTCCTCTCCTTACTCTCTCCTTTTCATACTTTCCATGAACACTGGGGCTCAGAGCCTCCTGGGTGGCTGGGCCAGGCTGGGCTGCCTGCACAGGCAGAGGAGGAAGCAGAGCAACTTCCTTCATCTCATTTGTCCAGAGGGGCTGGACCCATTCTTCTACCCACTCACTGCTCTCATCTGATAGAAACAGCAGATAGCATCTGCCCCATGACCCACAGAATGCTGGCATAAGAACAGAGAGTCTGGCTGAGGGAAGGAAACTTCACTGGAGAGACAACTCTTTAAGAAGGGAATATTTAAAACCTCTGCCCCTGTGCCAATATGCTAGGTGTGAAACTGTCACCCCCTCTGCACTCCCCACCTCCTGGCATTGATTTTCCTTCTGGTTTCAGGCCACGTAGCACCCAAGATGCTGGCAGCCCTGCCAAGCATGCCCAGCTTGCAGCATGAGGAGGGAAACCAGTCCCATGCAGCTCAGACTGCAGCTGGCCACAGAGAAGCAGCATTAGTTTTAACCAGCACAGATCCAAATCTCTAGACAAACATTTTTGTATAAACACTTTTGAGCTCTCCTGGAATCCCCTGTTCTTTCCCTTTCTATGCAGGTGTCCAAGCAGATGGACAGTAATGCTGCTGCAGGAATCCACCCCACCCAGGAGCCAAAGAGCAGGGGGTAGCATTCAGGCCTGACCTGCTGCACTTCACTCCCCTGGGAATGGGGCAATCCTCCTGTTTACACCTTCCCCAAACCCCCATCCATGAGATTCTGCAGCAAGGACAAGCATTGCTGATGCTCAAGTGCTCACTGTGAACATTTGGGGCTGCACAGGGCTGGGTGAGTGCAGAGCTGCTCTCCTGGAGCCAACCATTTATGGACACCCAAGGCTGGCAGGGGTCAGACAGGGGATGGCAGTAAATTACCAGAGAGCTGGAAGCCAGCAGTCTGGCTCAGACCTTCAGGGCTCCTCTCAATCACCTCAGTGGTGACTTCTCCCTTCCAGTTGTAAACTGAGGCACAGAGAGGCCTGCAGTACCCAGCAGCAGGGGCAGGAAAATCCCAGAGGGTGTAGGAACAGCCTGCACAGCAACATCTCACTCCCTCACACCATCAACACCAAAACCCATAATCGATCCACACATCGATTTCACTGCCTAAAAATAAAACACTGAGATAACCCAGCAGAGCCTGGACATCACACAGCACCAGCAGAACAGACAATTCTCTGGGAGCCCATCTGAGAGATTAGAAAACCAGACACTGCCATAGCCTTTGGAAGGGCCAGGACAGCCCCAGGGCCAGCTGGAGCCTGTGCACCACTGTTCCCACACCTCAGATGCAGTCAGCTGCATTGCAAAACAAACAAAAAAACCCCAAGAAATTAAAAAAATTATGGCATTGGACTACACCAAGTGTCCATAAAGAGCTGTTTAACACATGAGGGCGGTTCAAAGCAATCAGTAATGCTCGATCAAAGATAACTGCAGGTCTTCTAGACTACAATTACCAGTTACAGTCATGGTTGTGCAAAACATGCCCAAGATGTGCTATTCATGTGTAATGAGGTCACTGCTGGAGAACAACCTGCCACCAGAGAGAACTCTCCAGTCTCACCATCACACTGACTGCAGGTTCACAGCACTGAGCCACCAGCTGCTCCTGAGAGCCCAGTGCTGCAGCACCCAGGGCTGTGCTGACACAAGCAGGTCCCAGGACAACACCCTGCAGAGACCTCCCTCCCTTCCAGCAGGACTTCAACAAGCACAGAGCTCCACCTCAGTGCTCTAATCCAAAAGGACAGCCCCGGGCTGAATCCTCTCAGAGATCTGCCTGACCTTCACATCAGCAAGGGTGGTGGTGCTGGCCAAGCTCTGGGAGCTGCCAGGGGGAGGGCGAGGGGGAAGGCGAGGGGGAAGGCGAGGGGGAAGGCGAGGGGGAAGGCGAGGGGGAAGGCGAGGGGGAAGGCGAGGGGGAAGGCGAGGGGGAAGGCGAGGGGGAAGGTCACCTCTTTGCCTGTCAGGAAGTGTGGAGGTGCAGGCTGTGAACAGAAGGGCTGTTAGAGCAGGAGCCTGAGAATGCCACTGGCTCCCAGGACAGTGTAGATGAGACAAATATTACAACTGGGACAGCTGTCAGGAAAAAATGAGCCCACGGTGAGCTGTTCTGGTTTCAAACTTGATTTCCCCAGGCTGTCTGAAGAGTTGGAAGGGGCCAAGTGTGTGTGTGTGTGTGTGTGTGACTCTGGCTTTGGCTCCTGACAGATACCTGGAGCCCAAGGAACATCTCCCTGGACGTGCTGCTCCATATCCCCCAAAGCTGTGTTCACAGGAGGGGTTTCATCAGGGGACACACAGCACTATTTAGGCTTCAAAGCTCGTGACTGACACCTTTTAAGTTTCCAGGAGGCAGATGCCAAAACTGTTAATGAGATGGGCCACCACAAGAAGGCTGAGCTGTTTTCAGAAGCCAAAACCAGACCCTCTACAGCTGGGGCTTTCCAGCCCCCTCCCACGCAGGCTCTGGCACTCCCCGTGGCTTTACCTCCCACCATGGTGTGAGGGGAAACTGCCTCGTGTCTGGGCAGCTGCATCAACCCCACTGGGTGAGGGAGGATGGGTTTTGGTGGGGACCTCCCACTCTGGAAAGTAAAGGTGTGGCAGATCTGCTTCCCCAGAGTGAGAGGTCCTTTGGATCACCTGCATGTGCAAAGTCAGTGATCCTCCCAGAGGGAAGTGATCTGGTCCTGGGACCAGCAGTGATCTGCTGATCAGGCGGGAGCTGGCTGTGGATTGCAATGCCATACACTAATCTGAGGCCAAAACCTTCAAAAAAAAGGACAAGTCTTTTACCTGACTTCACAAGGAAGATTGGTCACCCTGCTATAGCATCATCAAGTGTGCCTGCCACAGCACATAAAATGTTGTATCCCACAGGGACATGACCACCATAAAGCACTCCAAAACACACTTTGGTGAAGCAGCTCCAGCAATGTAAAAAAGCCTAAAGCTGCAGTTTTCAACCTAAGGTGAAAATCACCACCAAACCCAGGGCATTCCTGGAATGTGGATGGGAAAGGAGGGCAACACAAAGTTGGAGACCCCCCTGGCTCAGGGCCCTAGCACCATTTCAGAAGAGGGGAAAGCTTTCCCTACACAAGGTGTGGCAGGGCTTTCCCAGCATCTCCCAGTAGGAGCACTGGCCAAGATGGGATGGGCCAGTCACTCTGTCCTGCAGGCCCCAGGAAGCCACGTAGCCCAAACTGGTATGCAGACATGCTCTGCAAAACCATGGCCTTTGGAGAAGTATCACTTCAGTCCTGAGTTTCCACAGGCTTCAATTAAAATTGAACTCCTCAAAACCAAGGTAACAACTAACTCCAAGGCAAATCCATGCCCTCCCCTTTGGATTAGGACAGGTTATTCCCACAGGTGACAGTTACACATCCTCATCTGAGCTCATCTGTTTCCCTAGGAACCACCCCTCTCAACTTAGTTTAACTACTGCTGTCAGGATTAACCTTAAAAGTTAATTTCCTTCCAAAACTTCAACAATTCTATTTCCTTATGTCTCAGATAATTCTCTACATCTGAGATGACCAGGGAATAGTTAAACCCTCCATCTGGGTAACAAATGGAAGGGCCAGGGCTGACCACATTAACACAGCTTCCAGCAGCAGCACAGCTCATGTCCAAGGAGATTGCCCTTTCAGTGCTGTACCTCCCCTTGAGCCCTGCACTTAGGTCTGCCTGAACAGAAAGTGAAAGTGAAAATAATTATCAATTTTTTTTTTTGCACAACCAGAGCTGCAGAACATTTTTCCCCATGTTCATGCCCTGGTAAGACTAGCAAGGCAGAGATGACAGGACCTCTGGATTTGTAAGCAGATAGCAGCCAAGGAAGTCTCTCTCGAGCACATGACTCAAAGTAGCAAACAATGAATTTGCTCTTAGGGACTTTCCATGTCCTGTCGGAAATAGCACAGCGAGGGAGGGACTTTCCATAGTGGGAGAGCTGAGCTGGGGCAGCACACACACTGCTGCCTGCACCAGGAAACCCCAACCAGCCCCTCTGTAAGGCAGGTTCAGCCCAGGGTACCCAGGGAGACTCTGGGCTCACATGGTTGTTTGATGCCTCCTCTTATCAGCCCTGCTCAGCCACACATGTCATCTCCCAAGCTGTGACCACAGGAGGACAGCCAGGCATGATTTAATGCCACAGCTTTTGGAGGAGAGACAATACAAGCCAGACCTTGCCTCCTCTTATAGCTCCCAAGAAAGAATCTGAGTTTCCCAGAGGACACCAGATAATCCCCCTGAGGCTGAATGGCCCCGTGGCAGGCAGGAGAAGGAAGATGGAACCCAAGTAAATCAGGCAGCACTGCCCAAAATCCCATTGTCCAGGACTGCTCCGAGGCTCCCAACACCTCACAACCCTGCAGCCCAAGCACTCTGGAGCTGAACCTCTACAAAAGCATTCTCAGTTTTAGCCAAGCTCCTCACAGGACCTATTGAAGATTAGGTGGAGAGTAAAAAAAGAGGCACAGCCCTAACAGTTCAGTGGCTCTTGAGGAGTTCTGCAAATCCCAGAGTATCACACAAAGTCTTGCAAGAGGACAGACTCATCCCCTCACTACACCCACCCCTCTGCACACTGCAGCAGGCAGGGGATTTGTAGCCAGCAGCAGAAATTGTTCTGCTCACTAGCAGAAATTAAAGCATGGGTCAAACAATCCACAGGCACCAACAGCACAGCTTGGATCTGAAACCTCACTAAAACACACTGTGCCCTGAAATGCAACTCCTGAACTCTGTCTGCTGCATCAGTGTTCACACCTTTTAACTGGACATTTATTCAGTCACAGATCCACACCATCAGTCATGTACAGATCTATGGGTGAGAGCTCCACAGCAGGAGAATCATTCAGCAGTCTACAACCCCCCATCTTTTGGACTGAACTTATAGAAGAATGAAGTGGAAGGTGGAAGACAGAGGACAAGGAAGCTGAGGCACAGAAGCATCTCTGTCAACAGGCTCAGCAAGCCAGGCAGAAAATTCAGGCATGAGCCCGTGCTGCTCTCTTCCTGCCACCTTGAAGCAACATTACAACAAGAATCCAAATGTTACCCTAGACAGACCCAGGTTACACCTTTTCCTGACACACATCAGTCACTATAATCAGAGCTACAATCTTTACCTAGTATTTAAAAGATTTGCTTAATGTTTACAATCTAGCAAATGCTAGAGGGAAATAAAAGAGATGCATTTTACCTCATGCCCTGTCTTTCAGAAGCACCCAAGCTTCCCAGGTGAGCATACATTGCTGGTAACTGCCAGCACATTGTAACAGTGCAAACAACCACAACAGAGCTGACTTGTTGGGAAGCAGAAGCAAGTGTGAGGCTAACAGCCATCCTCAGCAAGAACACACTTCTTCTGAGTCATGTTAGATGTATACAGGCTAAGGATCAGGGCCACAAAAATGAGAGTTGGTGGGCTCCTTGAGAGGATCAGAGCTGGAAAAAACATCCTGTCCATCCAGAACAGCTCAGAGCAAAGGGGTGGGCAGCCAGCAACCACAGCTCAGTCCAAGGGAGCAGCTGGCTGAAAACATCATGGGCAGGCCCCTTCCCCCAAGCTCACGGACCTGAAGTAGGCTTCAGGTTCACATAATGCAGAGAACTTCCCAACAACTTCATGGCAGGGCACAGTTTCTTGATGCTTTGTTTTTTTAAGAAGAAAGCTGGAACCAGTGGTTCCCACCAGGCAGGGATGTGCTTGGTGCCTGTGATCACAAGCAAACCTGAAGATGTTTCCAGTGTGTGGAAAAACACAAACATACCTCAACCACATCTCTCTAGTTCCTAGTGAAGTCCAGGAAGCTCCCACCACCACTGCCAGGGTCAGCAGACAAGGAAAACCACTGGAGCTTTCCCCAAACACAGAAGAAACACAGACATTGAAGGCCTTGCTTTGATTGTTACCTCATATTCTTTAATAGTCCCCTTCCAAGTGCAGCCACTGTTGATGCAGACAGCAGGCAGGCTTTCCACCTCCCGACGAGCTGCGTTGTCTGGGAAAGCCTAAAATTCAAAAAAACCCAAGAAAACCACAAAAATCACCAAGAGGCTGCAGTTATGATTGAATCTCTTACTTCTTTATGAAGACTTTACTAAGACTCCTCCCAGGTCAGTTGCCTCATCACGTCCTCAGAAGTGTGCTAATGGCAAACAAATAATTCCTACAGAGTTTAAGTAGGCCACAAGTATGGGAACATGACCTGGATTGTAGGAGCTGGGGAGTCCACCACATTAATCACAACTCTCACTACTGAAGAGAATGTTTCCTAGGAACAAGGGATTCCCACAACTTCTGTTTTAAATGTAAAATGCAAGTGGTATTGATGACATTATGATAAGCACCTTTGTTTTTTTTTTAAATGTATTTTTACTTACTGAGCCTGTTTCCAAAATAGAAAGTCCTTCTTCATATATTCCTTCTTGAATACAGCTGGCACACTTCTGAGGTCCAGCACTAGCAGACAGAAAAATAATCATGAAACACAACAATTCAAGCATTTCATTATTTGTTTCAAGCATTACACTAATGTGTACTTTTGATGCCCATTTCTCATTCTATTTTTTTCCTGTCTCCTGATTAACTCTGTTCAATGTCCCTCACTTCCAAGGGCAGGGAAAGACAGAGCACTACACAATTTTCTGGGAGGCAGGGTGTGCTTAAATTTCCCACATTTCAGCATGACATCCATACAATGACTTTGAGGGACAAGCTCCTTCAGCAGCTGTGAAGAAGACTGAAGGAGATGGATGATTCACCTGAATGGCAAAATCACTCTGGGAGAGTATGGAAAAAGGAAGAGTTTTCTCTTCTTTTTTTGCTTGAAAATGCATTTTAAAGTGTTTGTCTTCAAACAGAAGGCCCAAAAGTTACCTTATAATTTTTTTCAGACAATAGGAACAGTAGCGATGTCCACACTGAGCTTGGAAGGGCCTTCTCAATATATTCTTGCAATCAGAGCAGAGGTATTTGATCTCCAGTTTAGTTCCCAGGATTTCCTTTGCAAATCCAGGCTGGTTTAGATCCAAAGAACCAGGTGGAGTAGAGTTTGCTGCTGCCATGTGAACAAAAAATTCTGGCTGTATGTCCAGAGCCTGAAAGTAGAAATATTTTCTCAGGCTGATTATGACTGGATGATGGAAGTTTTCCATACAAACAGCATTCCACCCAACCCCCCAAAACACAGGTAAACAGACTGATGTAAACCACACATCTGCCTCCATCTAGTTAAAAGTAGGGAAAGAAGCTTCACAGTTAATTTTATAACTAAATGCAAAACAAAAAGACAGAGGGGATAGACCTCACCAAAATTCCCATCCAGCTTTATTTAGCTGCAGCCTACTTTGAGAAACTGAAGCTTCTGGCCCAAAACAAGGCAAAAACCTGTCCTAAAGATGCCCAGCAATATAAATAAATCACTTTAGTTCACCAAAAACCAACAGGCACCGAGCGAGGTAAGCACAGCCCAGCAGCCTGAGGGACAGGACCTGAAAGGAGGCTGGAGCCAGGGGGGGTTGGGCTCTTTTCCCAGGCAACTTTCAACAAGACAAGAGGGCATGGACTTAAGTTGTGCCAGGGGAGGTTTAGGTTGGATATTAGAAAGAATTTCTTTATGGAGAGGGTGATCAGCCATTGGAATGGGCTGCCCAGGGAAGGAGTGGATTCTCCATCCCTGGAGATATTTAAAAAGAGCCTGGATGTGGCACTCAGTGCCATGGGCTGGGAACCACAGGGGGAGTGGATCAAGGGTTGGACTTGATGATCTCTGAGGTCCCTTCCAACCCAGCCCATTCTGTGATTCTGTGCTCGGTCCCTGGAAGGTGTCCCGGGCTCTGGGTGGGACTCGGAGCTGTGTCCCAGGCACCCGAGGGGAGGAGGAGAATGAAACGCGATCGCGTTGAGCACTCGGGAAGAGCTCCAGGAGCGTCTCCCGCCTTCCCACACCGCAGCTCACCGGGTGCTCACGTTAACCGGGGCCTTTTCACCTTTAGCTGCACCCAAACCCCCGCTCCCCTCCCCTGCCCTCCCCGCCGGGTTTCCCGCCCCGGATAGGCGGCGGGAGGCCCGGGCACCGCCTGCCAACACCGGTTACCTCGGCCCTTCCTGACAGGACGAACGGTTCCACCGGGGCTTCCCGGTGCCCTGAGGCTGCTCCCCAGGGGAGGTCAGGCTCGGGTTCTGTCCCACAGGCCCAGCCGCCGCTCGACCCCCCCGGTCCCTGCTGCCCCCGCCCGCCCGTTCCTCCCCAGCCCGGTACCGATCGCAGCCCCGCACTCACCGCCCGCCTCCGTCCGCGCCCCGCACCGGAAGCGGACACAGACCCCGCCCACCGGAAGAACGGAACGCCCCGCCCTGCCCCGCCCCGCCCCGCCGGGACACGCCCCTGCCCCGCACGCGCGGGCGCCTAGCAACAGCCCCGCCTGGGATCAGGGGGCGGGGCCAGAGTCATCTGACGTCACAACCCCGTCACCTGTACCGACACCCCCCGGCGTGACCACCACACGTCACACCCATCCCGGCACCCCTGCCGGTACCACCTGTCACCCCTCAGACACCCCCCCAGTGTCACCCCCTCAGACACCCCCAGTGTCACCCCCATTGTCACCCCTCGGACACCCCCCCAGTGTCACCCCCTCAGACACCCCCAGTGTCACCCCCATTGTCACCCCTCGGACACCCCCCCAGTGTCACCCCCTCAGACACCCCCAGTGTCACCCCCATTGTCACCCCTCGGACACCCCCCCAGTGTCACCCCCTCAGACACCCCCATTGTCACCCCCCATTGTCACCCCTCGGACACCCCCTCAGTGTCACCCCTCGGACACCCCCTCAGTGTCACGCCTCAGACACCCACGGAATCATGGAATGTTTAGGTTGGAAGACACCTCCAAGATCATCCACTCCAACCTTTGACCGACACCCCCCAAGTGTCACCTCCCCTCAGTGCCCCCCTGTCACCCAGAGCCTTCCCCTCCCTGTCACCCCCTCCCACCATCGCTCCCACCACCCCTGTCCTCTGGCACTCCTCCCCTCGCTGTTACACCACTGCCTCCCGCACACCATATCCCCGCCTCAGGCCACCCCCGGGGAAGGGGCCCAGAGCCCCCCCGGGACTCCCCCACCCATCCCCCACCCAGCTGCTGGGGGACTTGGAAGGGACCCTGTGTCCCCCCCCGGGACTCCTGGGGACAGCCACCCTGCCGCCACCACCTCCTCCTCACCCCCCACAGCCCGGCTGGGCACGCAGCCATCAGCCTCCCAGTACCGACCCCGGCCCACAGAGGATTTTTTTTTTTTAGGGCGCTTTCAGCCGTTTTGGGCAGCACCAGGTGCCTGCTTACCTGTGCGCAGAGCGCCATGGCCGCCCCGTTCCCGTTCCCGTTCCTGTCCCGTTCCCGCTCGGAGGGGATGGAGCCGGCGGGGGAGCAACAGGAGGGATGAGCGGCAGCAGCAAGGACGTGGTGCAGCAGCAGCAGCAACAGTAGCAGTAGCAGCAGCAGCAGTAATAGCAGCAGCAGCAGTAAGTAGTAGCAGCAGCAGTAACAGTAATAGGAGTAGCAGGAGTAGCAGCAGCAGTAGCAGCAGCAGTAGCAGTAATAGCAGCAGCAGCAGCAGCCAGGCGCGTTTTGGTTTAACCAAAAAGAAAAAATGACGTGAGGGGAAATGCAGCTGCTCGCCACAAGGCGCTGAGGTCAGGCGAGGGGCTTTTTGCAGGGGAACTCGCCGGAGAAAGGTGACGGTGACAGCTTTCCCGCTCATGGTCCCCAGGGCTGGGTTGGAGCCCCCGAGAGCTGCGGGACCCCGGGGGTTTCACTGCCTCCCCCCCGCTGGCTGGCAGGGACTGTGGCGTCCTCATCTGATGGGAATTCACCCGGTGCTGGAGAAATCCTCCCCGGGCAGAACCAGGCACTGCGGGTTGGTGTCACAGCCACCAGAGATGGCGGGAGGTCCCTCCTGGTGACCTCAGCCGTGAGGATGGCGAGGGGGGGGGGCTCGGAACAGGGGGGACAGTCAGGGCACTGTGCCACGACCCGCAGGCGCCCACCGGGCCCTCAGGCATGGGCCGGGTGCTGCTCCCGTGCCCATCCAGGCGTGATGGCCTCTCCTCGGGCTGCAGGGAATGCTGGGGGTGCCACGGGGTGCGGGGGACGAGGATTCTTCCCGCACATGTTGGCTCCGGGAAGGGCATGGATGCTGCTTCCTCAGGATGGGCACCACCTCCCTCCCTCTGCTGCAAACTTCCTTCTTCCCAGCCTACGAAACCCTCCACAAGTTCTCGGCTGGTTGATGAAACTCGGGGAACAAAAACCCCTTCCGCAGCACCCGAACAACCCGTGAGGCTGGAGCAGTGCAGGAACAGGACGTGCTGTTCCCAAACCCAAGAAGCCATCAGGAATCGCAGCGTTAGCAGTGGGATGGGAACCACCCAGGACTGCTCCGGCTGCCGCAGCCCCCACTGCCCCCCCCGGCCTGGGGAACAGCTCTGGGAATGCAGAGCAAACCCCTCCTCAGGCTCCATGTCCCGGGTTCCTGGGCTCCCGGAGCAGAACACGTACCCGTGACGGAAGCCACGGACCCACTGCGCGGGTGGGACCCCACATCCCGATGCGATCCCCCCCCCGCGAACCCCCGGCTCGGGGCTCTCAGCGGGATCTGCTCGGGATGTTTAACCCCCCCCTCCCGCCCCGCATGTCAGAAATGGCGGAGGGAGCGGTCCCGGTTTCCCCTCCGGTACCGCAGAACCGGTGATGCACGGCGGAGCTGCGGGGGGGTGAGGGGGGGAGGTGTCACTGTGTCACTGTCACACGGGCACTGCCAGCTCCAGCCCCACCTCACCCAGGGCTCCTGCAGGAGGGAGGCAAACGGCCTGCCCGGTCCATTGTGACCGGTGGCGGATGGACGGGGACCGGGACTCGTTCTGCTCCGCCTTCCCAGAGCCCCCGAGGGGAATCCCCGTCCCGCGGCTGCTCCGGACCCTCCAGCGAGCACCCGCCATACCCACCGCTGGGGATACTCCCACCCACACCCACCCACAGCCCCTCGCCCTGCGCTCAGGCCCCGCACCGCCCTCAGCACCCGGGGCCTCCCGGAGCCGATGTGAGCGGGGGGGGAGCGGCCATGTCCAACCGGGAGGGCGGCAGCAGCAACGCCCCTGCCCCACCGCCATAGCGCTGCCCAACCGCGCTCTCCTATTGGTCAGCGCTTCTGACAGAGACGCCGGCTAAGCCAATCACCTTCTCGGCCTCGGGTTATTGGCAGCCGCAGCAGCCTCTCAGACTGCGCAGCCGGGCGCCCGCCCGCCCCCGGATTGTTGTGTACACTGACCAATCGGATAACGAGCGAGTTGATTGTCAGGGCGTCCCGCCAATGAGAGGACGCCAGTCCCGGAGGGTGTGCGCTCCGCCTCTTGGGGCTCCATTGGACAAGTCGCCCGTCCTTCAGGAAAGAAGGCTTCTCATTGGCGGAAGCGTGGCCCCACCTCCCGGGGGGCGGGCTCTGGATTGTGATCCCTGAGCAGCGGGCGCGGCCCTGGGCAGAGGAGTTGGGCGGCGGGCGGGGCCGGTGAGCGGTGCCATGGCGGAGAGCGACTGGGATACGGTCACGGTGCTGCGCAAGAAGGGCCCGAGCGCGGCCCAGGCCAAGTCCAAGCAGGTGACGAGCGAAGGGGAGGCCGTTCAGACCCGGGCCGGGACCTGGTGCCGCCGAGGCCCGGGCGAGCCGGTGGTCGAGGCCCTCCCGGTGGTGTCGGGGCGGCTGCGGCCCGCGGAGCGCTCACCTCGGCTCCTTTCCTCTCCTCAGGCGATCCTGGCAGCGCAGCGGCGTGGAGAGGACGTGGAGACCTCCAAGAAGTGTGGGTATCCAGCGGGCTGGCAGGGCAGTGCCCGGGGAGGGGAGCCCAGCCCAGCCCGGCGGTGCCTCTGCCCCTCGCCCGGTCCCGTCCCTTCCCCCCCACCCCCGGCCCGCTCCACCGAGAAGGCGGTGCCTGGAGGAGGGTGGGGGCGTAAGGCAGCACCCCCAGCTAAACCACAGGTCTGCCTGGGGCTGAACAGAGCTGAGATTCACCAGGGAGGGCGGGAACCCCGAGGAGAGCAGGCAGCACCCCGAGGGATGAGGCAGCACCCCGGGGAGAGCAGGCAGCACCCCGAGGGATGAGGCAGCACCCCGGGGAGAGCAGGCAGCCCCCCAAGGAGAGCAATCAGCCCCCCAAGGAGAGCAGGCAGCACCCCGAGGGATGAGGCAGCACCCCAAGGAGAACAGGCAGCACCCCAGGGAAGGGGGGGAGCCCCCCAAGGAGGTCAGACTGCACGCCAAAGAAGGGGGACCACTCCCCTATTGCCTGCTCTGAGTTTATTGTTGCCCTGACTATTATCTGCCAAGCTCTAAGAACTTTCATGAGCACAAAACATAAGCTCCTAATTCCTGTGCCTTATTTCTCTTGTGACCATATGCTTAAGGATTTCACTGATTGCTGACCTTCCTGTGGCATTGCTCTTGAAAAATTCCCCCTTTCCTGTCTGATGTAAATTCTCAAGTTCTCTCTCCATAGGGAGGAGATTATGATGTTTGGAAATAACTAGGTGATCCTTGAACAAGGGTTAGTCAGCCTTATCAAGAGACTGAATATCAAAGAAGGGATTCAAGCTATGACTTAAGTACTGTAACTGGGACAAAACAAATAGCATAGTTTTAAACTTTCTGCTTTCTGCAAACGTAAGTGGAGTTTAGTTATAAAAGGCATCAGAAAATTGATTAAAATCTACTTACTCATGCTGCCTTGTACCTTAGCAAACAAAGTTCAAACTAATATTGACTGTCCCTTGCCATGGCACAAAGGTGTGGTGGAGGTTGAATGTGAAAACCCAAGCAACAGCAAAATGTGGAGTGAATTTCATATGTGAAGTGAAGGGGGAGGGCTCTGTGGCTGTGTTCACACGTCAGCACTGACTGTAATGAGCTGTCTGACCTGTGCTGGCTGGCTCAGTGCTGATGTTGGCATGAGGAAACCTTGAAAACATCTGGGATCCCAGGAATCTAAATGCATAAAACACACCCAAACGTATTTTGATACTTTTTGCATCAGCTCTGAGCCTTGTTTTGTTTGTTTTTTGGTTTGGTTTGTTGTTTTTTGTTTGTTTTTTTTTTGTTTGTTTTGTTCTTGCTTTGAATGACAGGGGCAGCAGGCCAAAACAAACAACACTTTATTACAAAGAACACAGCCAAGCTCGACCGAGAGACAGAGGAGCTGCACCATGACAGAGTTCCCCTGGAGGTGGGCAAGGTGATCCAGCAGGGCAGGCAGAGCAAGGGCATGACACAGAAGGATTTGGCCACGGTGAGTACAGCTGGGACCTGCTGGGAGCCCCAGCTGGGGTTTGGGCACCTCGAGTGGACACTTCTCCTGTGTGGGATGGTGTGTGATGAGCAGGTGAACACAGCAACACTGATAATCTGATCTCTGGGCAGTGTTAGTTATCTAGGAAATGTTTTGGGGGTTTCTCTGTGCAGCTCTTCACCACCTGCTTGGAGATGGAGTGTTGTTGGTGAGCTGGTGGGAAGCTTTTTTTTTTGAGCTTTTTTTCCTGCCATCAACTCAGAAATGATGTGAGCGTGGCCCATCTGGGCCTGACAGTGTTCAGCAGTGTGTTGCTGCAGCACAGCATCATGTTACTGCTCCTCTGAGGGGGTTTGAAGTCTCCAGGGTGGGAGTCATCAGCAGGGTGACACTGGAGGAAGGCAACAGTGGGAATGGAGGGAGCCTGGAAGCAACAATGTTTTTTCTGATCCTGGGATAACTAGAGGCTGTTACTGATCAGAAGGCTGGCACTGGGTGTTTGCTTTGTATGGAGCTGGTGTTGCTGATATCTCCTCTCTTTAGAAAATCAATGAAAAACCCCAAGTTATTGCTGACTATGAATCGGGAAGAGCAATCCCCAACAACCAGGTTATGGGCAAGATCGAAAGAGCCATTGGTAAGTTAAGAAAAGAGACTTCATTAAAATCCCATGACACATTTTCAGTGCCTGGCTGGGCCATTCTGGGTTCAGCTATTTACATTTTCCACCTCAAAAGCAATTGCTGGCTGTAGGTCACTGTGGGTGTGGTGTCACTCCTCTGTGTGCTGATAAACCTTGGATCTGCTGCCTGAAGCCAGAGCTTGGAGCTCTCCTTCTCCATTGTTCATTGTCATGCATGGGGCCACCCTGGTGTGCTTCCCCCCAAAATCACCAAGATCTGGAGCCCCAGGAAAGCCTGGTGATACTTGGGAAAGGATCTTGCAGCCCCCACTGTTGATTTTATTCTCAGAGACCCATTTTTCAGGAAAGTAGTGCACAAGCAGGAACTGGAGCTTTGTCTAAAACTACTCAGGTGCTCCTGGAAATCTGAATCAGGATTCTCCTTAACTCTGGTTCTCTGCCTTCTTTTTTGGATGCTCTCTTCCTTAGAGCAAAAATTTGAGGAGATAAGGCTAGAGGGCAAAAAGTCATAAAATGATCAGCATAAAATGATTGAGCACTGACAGCAGCTGAAGCTCATCTCCCTTCTCTTATTTCAGGCCTTAAACTGCGTGGGAAAGATATTGGAAAACCTCTGGAAACTGGTCCCAAAGGGAAATGACACCAAAGCCTCGAAATCAGTTTGTTCATACTGATCTCACCTGGCTGGCTCTCCTCGTCCACCTGGGTCTCACTGCATCTTGCCAAGCTGAACAAGAGGGTTTCAGACTTGCTTTTGGGGGGGAAATCTGCTGAATCTGTTCCTGCTGTAAAAAGACAACCTTAAAGAAGCGATTTTCCTGATTTTTGTTTTTCCTTCCTCCTTTCCAGAGATTGAGGAACTAAACCCCAGAAAAACGGGCATCTGGTGTGCCAGAAAACTTGTGCATCTTGGTGTTTAGAAGCAGCTTGTGTTAGGACATAAGGGGGGGGGTCTGAAATGGGATCATTTAATTGGAAAAAATAGGGAGAAGGGTGGGATATTATATAAAAATAATTGGGGTGAGCTGGGGTGTCTGCATTTGACACGATGACTCAGTCACTGCTTCAAAATGACAGTTTGTTCCTTCCTTCCAGACTGTTTTTAAGAGCTCTATAATAAAGTTTGATACCCTTCATCATGCAGGGGATCAGGGGAGCTGCTGTCTGTCCATCAGCTGCTGCCAAACTTTGTGGTTGGGGGTGACAGGAGCTGCACCTCCTCTTCCCTCGGGAAGCTGCAATTCCTCACACTGCCTGGGGGGTTCTGGGGTTAGAGCAGTGCTGCTGCAGCCCCCCTGCCTGCCCAGGGCCACTCAGCATCTTTGGCTGGTAGCCCAGAGGTGAAATCAGTCCTCTGGTCTGATGGTGAGTGGAGGCTCTGGAGCTTCGTGGGGTGAGGTGGTAGCAGGGGACAGAGTGGTCTGAAGGCAGAGCCCTCTGTCTCACCTACCCCTGACTCCTGGAGCAGCTTTGGGAGCTTGTTCCTGAAAGGTGAGGCAGTGCTGGAGCTGGGTGGATGGTGCTCTGTGGGCCTGGGGTGTAACCTGTGTGGAAGGGGGCTGAGGGGAGAGGTGTCTGGGGCAGGGCCACAGGGAAACCAGGCTGTGGTGGCAGAGGGGGGAGAGCAGGACACCCCAAGGAGACTGGGGAGAGCTGGATCCCTGCTGGGCTGAGCCAGTCTGGGCTCTTGGAGCTGGGTGGTGGGCTTGATCAGGGGCTGCTCAATGGCTGAACTCTCAGATTCAGTTTTGGAAGCTGAGAGGTAAGAGGGGTTGCAGGAGTGGGTACTGAACCTGCCCTGTTTTTCCCAATGACATTTAACAGCAAATTCTTGCCTGGGTGGCAGATGGGCACCTACAGCAGGGTCAGGGCTGCTCCCTGCCCACAGCTCTGCTCCCACCCTCCCCAAGTCCCTCACAGCCAGCAGAAGAGCTGGGCTTCCTTCCCACATTGTCCCTGTGTCCCGGGAGCTGTTGTGCCTAATCCCGGGTGTAGGAAGGGACCCATGCCCTGTGCAGCACCTGCTGCCCTCCCCAGCCCTGTGCAATTCACCCCACTCCATGCCTGGGACCTGAAGGCATGAGCAGGGCTGCTGTGAGGAGCTGCTAATGGCTCAAATCACTGCCACGGCTTGGTGCAGAAAGTTCATGTTATAAAAGGACGTTTTTCCTGAGCTCTTGCAGGTAGTGGGGGCAGTGACACGTCCCTCTGTGGGACTGGCACACCACAGGCAGCATCTGCAGCAGCAATCCCACTGCCCCGTGTCTGATGCTGAGAGCTGGAGGTGGAGTGTGAGGTGCTGCTGGAGGGATGCTCTGCCCTGTGGGCCTGGGCAGGAGTTCCTGCTGCTGGCTTCAGTTCTCATCCCTCTCTTTTGGCATTGAAGATATGGTGACCTTGTCCTGCAAAGGAAGGGGAGCAGCAGTTACACGACATGTGGGCTGTGTCTGATTTGAAATACGAGGAACTCTTCCAGGCTGCTGAGGGAGAACCTGTGTGCTGGCCCACCAGGGCACCAGCTGAGGCAAGGGAGGTGAGCCTGAGGGGCTCCACAGCCTCTTTTGGGGTCAGTCCTGGGGCTGATGGCTCTGCTGGGGACAACATGGCACCAAACCTGCCAAAAAGAACTGCAGCTAAAGCTGCCTCTCCCAGGGAGGGAGTTGTGCCTTGCAGAGGGTGAGCAGTGTTTGCATGCCCCGCTCTCAGCAGGCTCTGGGGAGGAGGCTCAGCAGCCTCAGCTTCTTCTGGAGCATCTGCCCCATGGCAACAGCAACACTTCTGGGTCAGACCTACAGCTCGGGGTCACTCATTCACCAGTGAGTGATAAGAGTCAAGCCCTTTGCACTTCCCTGCCGTGTTGGCAGTGTGGGCTCAGGGGGAACCTGCTGGGATCTGCTGAGCTTTCAGAAAATGTTGTTTTGACACCGTGGGGGGGAAGTGGGAGCCCTTTGCCCTGTCCTTACATCTCGAAAAGTGATATTGTCGAAGCTCTGGGGAATGTTGCTCTCTGCTGGTGTCCCACTTGCCAGCCCTCGCCTCTTCAGCCAGTACCAGCCCCCAGCAGCCACCAGTACCAGGACAACGATGGCCAGGAGAACACCCAGCACCACCTCTGTCACGAAGCTGCTGGAGGATTTCCCTGGAGGGAGAAGAGATGCTACCAGGCTTAAACCCCCCTCCCAGGAGAGCTGGCTACAGCCCCAGCACTGAGTGGCACAGCCAGAACGGGCCTTGCACCTTCTGTTGGCACCCCCAGGCTGGAATGGCAGCCCCCCTCAGTGCTGTACAGAATGTCATCCAGAGCCACTGTCCCTTCCATTGGCCACCTTCGGGTGCTGATCTCAAAGATGATCTGCAAGGGAAGATGGGATGGGGGGGTGGGGGTGTTGATGGGGAGGGCCACCCGCACCCTCACCTGAGTGCCCCCTACACCCTAGGGTGGCCCTGCTCACCTGGAACTCGCTGTGGCTCTGCACGGGCACTGTGGCTCCCTGCCAGGCATGGCTCTGGTGCCCTGGCATGGTCCACACCGTGCGCTGCCCCGCCACGCTCTGCACCATCACCCGCAGCTCCCCACAGGCTGCAATGTGGAGAAGGACAAGTGTCCTGTGGCCACCCAGAGACCCCAAGAGCCACCAGACCTTCCTGGCTGGGTTGTTGTCCCCTGAGGTGGCAGCACTCAGTGGGAAAGGGACATTCCCTATGCCCAGCTGGAGCTAAACCAGAGCCTCTGTGGTCCTGTGGATGGGAGGGGATTTGAAAGAAGCCCCCACTTCCATCACAGTGAGCTCCTGACCCCCTCCCCAGGGCCAGCAGTGCCTCCTTGCCCCAGCAGTGCTCACAGAGGTGCTCTGGGATGTCCATGTGGTACCAGAACTGCAGGCAGGAGTCAGTAGCAGCAGGCAGGTGCTGGCTCTCCAGCCGGGCAGTGGTGCCTCCAGGGCCCAGCACACTGGTGTCAAAATGCACGTAGTGACCTGGACAGGTAGGAACAGAGCACAAGGTGTCTCCCAACTCTGCAGCCCACCCCACCTGCCCTGCTTCCCCAGAAAAGTGCCCAGAATGATGTCCAGAGAATTGCAACTCCCACCCAGCTTCTCCCTGCCTTTGGGACAGAGCCATCCCTCTCGAGGATGGGGATGCTGTGGAGCCAGGACCCCTGGGACATTCCTGAGTGACCTGTCCAGCTCAAGCCCCTCTTTCTCCCCACAGCTGGTGCCCTGGGGGGGACTGGGGGTCTCCTACCGTCCCTTGTGCCCAGGGTGTGATCCTGCTCAGGGCCAGGGTACTTGGCAAGGGGGATCCCACTCTTCCAGCCCCAGGTGAAGCTGTGCAGGCGGGGGTCCGAGGGGCTGCTCCAGCCACACATGTCCCCCTCAAAGTCACAGGATGCTGGGAGGAAAAGGGGGGTCTGTGATGCACCCCATGTCACAGGCACCTGCTGCCCCCTGTGAGATGGGGCACTCAGGGGCAGGGGGCAAACCTCAGCCCCCTCCCCACTGCCTGCAGCGGGATTCCCAGCAGTCATGGCAGAGCTGTGCTGGATGGGACCATCCCCATCCCCATGGCAGCACATCCCCATGGCTTGCCCCTTCCCCCTCACTGCTCTGCAGTGTCCCCAGGGCTCGGGCTGTCACCTGGCTTGGGGCAGGCTCCCTCTGACACATGCAGATCATCCAGTGCAATGTACCCGTGGTCACCCCCAGCTCCCACTGCCTCGAACCTGACCTGCCGGAGGGGTGGGCTGAGGCTGGCAGCCACCATGCTGCCCTCCTCACCCCCAGCCTGTCCCCATCCTTGCCCCAAGGCCCCTGCCACCCTGCCCTGTCTCACCTGCCAGTCCCCATCTGGCTGGACAGTGACATGGCCACGGTGCCAGGCATCCCCCTCCATGGTGCTCACATCCATCACCTTCCTCCTCACCCCGCTCTGCTCCACAAAGACGCCGAGGGAGCCTGTGCAGGGCACCCGCCATGGAGGAGGGGACCAGGGCTGCATCCTGTGGAACCCCCACACATCCAGAGGTGCCCTGGGGGTCTCGTGGGGGGGGGTCTCAGTGCTCACCTGGGGTCCCTGCACTCAGCTGGTACCAGAAGGCCAAGCACTGGGTGGGTGCTGAGGGCTGGTAGGGCTGGGAGGTGAGTGCAGCTGCTTGCCCAGCAGGCAGGGAGCCCCTGCCCGTGCTCACCACCATGTAATGGCCTGGGAGGAGAGAAACCCCCATGCTGGGACCCCCACCCAGCCCTGCTGGGCACACCCGGGGCTGATGGGGCCAGGGAACCCCGCTGGGTTGGGGGCTGAGAATCTATGGGTTGGGGGAACTCTGTACAGGAGTGTCCCTGCACATCCTGGGCCAGGCAGGCAGGAAGGACACTCAGAGGAGGAAGGGCAGGCAGGGCAGGGCAGGCAGAGGCTCCACCATAGCCCCTAGCAGCCACGGCTCAGTACCTGCAGCAGTGCCAGTGGTGTGGTCAGCCCAGGGGCCGGCGGTGGGGCCGGTGCCATTGCTCTGCCTCTGCCAGGTGTGGTGCCCGCTGCCTGCCAGGCTGCACCCATCCACCTCGAAGGAGCAGGAGAGCTCAGCCCCGCAGGGCCCTGCTGTCAGTGCCAGGTCATCCAGTGCCACGTCCCCCCGGAACCCATCCCGCAGGGCCTCGAAGACCAACTGCCACCAAGACAGCAGTGTCAGACGCTCTGTGTCCTGCTGGCACCCCTGGGATGGGGTGGGGGGGTGGCTCTCACCCAGTACCGCCGGGGGCTCGTGGCAGGCAGCGTGGCCTCTGCCCGGTGCCAGAGGCTGCCTTGGCTTCCCCGCCGGGTCCACAGCATCCTGTCCTCCTCTCCCTCCAGCCGCAGCTTGAGGTTCAGGGTGCCTGAGCAGAGAGGAGGATTGGGTCAGCGCCCCACAGCCCTCGGAACCCCGCGGTCCCCAGGGGAGCAGAATGGGGCTGGGGCCTCCCCAGGGGCTGCCAGGAGGCTGCTCACCAATCTGCGGGCCGGCCAGGCGGTACCAGAAGGAGAGGCAGCGTGGGGTGGTGCTGGGCTCCTGGCTGTAGGTGCTGAGCTGTGCCCGCTGGTCACGGCTGTGCAGTGCAGAGGGGTCAGCAGCCAAGAAGAAGCCTGAGTGTTGGGGACGGCCAAAGTGGAGGGGACACGGGCATGGGTGCTCCGAGCTGTGCCTGCATCACCCTCATCCTGGTCCTGGAACCGGGTGTCCCTGGGCTGCCCCAGCTGAGCTCACCCCATGGACACGGGGCTGCTCGGAGTGCAAGGGGCACATCCTGGCCCTGAGGACAGGAGGGTGTGGGGTCCCCAGAAGAGGAGTCATCCCCTTACCGGAGCCAGTGGTGTGGTCAGGACCCTGCCCCTGCCCCTTGCCATAAATCCATCTGAAGTCACTGGACTGATCCTGGTACCAGCCACACGTGCCCCTTTCAAAATTGCAGGAGAGCTCTGGCCAGAGAGAGGGGACCATGGTGACAGAGGGGAGATAGGGGACCCCACAAGCAAACAGGTCCCCAGAATGTCCCTTTCCCCCTGTTCCCCCACCCCACTCTCACAATTCATCCCACACAGGTGCCCTGGGGTAGGATCAGTGCTTGTCCCCATCCCCAGGGCTTCTGCACCATGGTCCTGTCCCTGGGCTGGGGACAGGGTGGGCAGTAAAGAGGCAGCCCCCATGCTAGTAGCAGTGCCTGTCTCTGTCAGTGGGGGTCCAGTGTCCCCCTCCTGCTGCCCTCCCTGCTCATGTGTCTCTGTCCATACCTGTGGCCCCCGGAGGCACCACACTGGGGTGACACTGCACAAATGTCACATTGTCGATGGCAGCGGTGCTCGCCAAGTCCTGCAGATCCACCAGTGCCAGGAGCTCGACCTGGGGGTGCCATAGCTGAAGTGAGCTCGGGAGTGCCTGGTGCCACTGGCACTGCTCTGCCCTGCATGTAGCCATCCAGGCTGATCCCTGTGCCCTGCAGGCACCTGGAAGGGCCGGGTCCTCTCTCCCAGTGGGACACGGATGTGTCCCTCAGCCGTGCCACCGTGCCCCCGTGTGTGCCAGGCCAGATGAGTGGTGCCAGTGGCATGATCTGTGATGCTGATGGTGAGGAAGCCTGGGCAGGAGAGGAGGGGTGAGAGAGGGAGCTGTGGGGACCAGCCCCCAACAGCCTCCCCTGGGAACCCCCCAGGGTGCCAGCATCCACCCAACCCACAGCCACAGGGAACAGGGACACCCCAGCTCCAGGATGGAGTGATGAGCAGAGCAGGGCTGGCAGAGACAGTCAAGGTGTGTGTCTGAGGGTGTCTGCCATGTGGCAGGGCCAGCCAGGGAGCAGGCAGGACACCCTGGGGATGGGCAGGGGGTTACCTTGAGGCCCACTGTGGATGTGGTAGCTCAACTCCAGGGTGCAGGCAGGGCCAGAGGGGCCCAGCAGAGGTGTGCGTGCCTTGGCAGCAGCCACCATTTGTCCTTCCCCTGCCTGGAGGGCCAGGAAAGCTCCTGGACAAGGAAATAACTTGAGAAGTTGGAACAGGGACTCCTCATTCTTCATTCTTGGCTGCACACCCTGCCTGGGCATCACCCTCACCCTTCCTGCAGGGGAAGGGCACCCACGTGCCCCATTTGTGTGGGAACAGGGGGTCCCTGAATCCTGGGAACCCCAATGGTGCTGGGGAGCAAGGGACTGGCCTTACCAGTGAGGATGGTGTCAGCAGGCTTGGTGGGCTTGGTGGCCCTCTGCACGCCCCAGCGCAGCCTCCCCACACTGACATCGTGCCAGCCCCCAGCCCCCTCCTCAAAGGTGGTGGCTCCTGCAAAAGCCCAGGCTCAGTCCCACCAATCCCCCACGTATCCCAGTGGCTTTGTGGGCATCTGCATGCCCTGTCCTGGATAGCCAGGTCGTGCCCAGGTCACCCTGCCACTTGGCTACCAGGGGCTGGGTCCCCCCGTGTTCTCACCGCAGCGCTGCTCGTCGGAGCCATCAGTGCACGTCTGAGCGAAGTCACAGGCCAGCTCTGCACTAATGCATTCCCCACTGTCACAGGCCACCTCCTCAGCTGCACAGGGGCCAGCACCCACCCGGCTGGGCAGTGTGGGTGAAAGCTTTTCTGATGGCAAAACCCCCCGGGATGGAGAGCAGTGGTGAGAGGGCTCAGCAGCCTCAGGCTCACCCTTTCAAGCCATGATCCCCTATTCCCGATCATCTCTCCGTCTCTCCGTGTCCCCCAGCCCCATCCCTGCCCTGTCAGCTGCCACCAGGTGAAGGGGACAGAGGGGGTCGGTGAGAGCTGCCTGTGGGACCCGGCTCAGGCTGGAGGTTTTAGGGTGAGAGGGTGGAGGGTGTTACAGCTGCAGGATGAGGACACCAGGCAACCTGGGCTGTGGTTCCCAGGGCAAGCAGTCACTGTGCTGTGCCTGGGATGGGCACTGTGATGAGCAGAGGGACAGCCAGACCCTGCGATGGGTCCTTCAGGGTCACAAAACACCTGGGGACAGCTGCTCATGCCAGAGCAGGGGCAGGGGACAGTCACCCTCCAGCTCACCTTGCTCCCGCACACAGCCCGGGGACAGGATCAGGTCATCGATGGCCACCGTCCCCATGCCACTGGCCACCCCTTCAATCAGCACCTGTGGGGAAGAACCGTGCCAGCAACATCAACTTGGGGGCTTGCAGAGTGCAGAGGGGGCACTGGGTGCCATGGGGTGGGGATTCCTGGGATCAGTCAACACAGATGGAGGAGAGGAGTCTCCCAGGAGGAGATTTGGTGGGAGCAGGGGCAATGCTGTGGCTTGAAGGGGTGGTGGGGTGGGCTTGGGTGATAGTGCTGGCCCTGCAGATAGCTATGGCCTTGGGCTCTCTTGTGGGGTCCTCAGAATGCCATTGGGGTATCTGCCAAGACCACATTAGCAAGGGAGTTGGGTTGTGTGGGTGGCCCTGGGGGACAGCAGACAGGATGTTGGGAAGGCATAGGGTGACAAGTGACAGGAGAAATCCCCTGTTTCCAGTGAGGTAGTTCCTGGGCTGGGGTGGCTGTGAGGGGAATTTGGAGGTGTAAACACAGGAACATGAGGGTGGGACATGCCAACCCCAGAGGCTCAGCTCAGCTGTCTGGTTCTTACTTGGAGTGTCCCTGTGTCTCTCACCCTGCAGGCAGCCCAGCTTGCCCCAGCCTACCTTGAAGCTCTCTGTCACGTTGAAATCCACTCTTTCCCGGACCCAGAAGCTGCCCAGGTCCCCTGTCCTCTCCCTCACCAGGTGCTTGGTGGAGCTGGTCACGTAGGAGATGCTGAGGCTGCTGGTAGCTGAGCCGTGGAGGTGACAGTACAGCACGAGCTGGGGACAGGGGGTGAGCGAGCCCCGAAACACCGGGCAGGGGTGCATAACCCCCACACTATGGTCACAGAACTGGGGCTGGAGGAGCTCCGAGATGCCACCAAACCACCCCCAAACACCCACTACCCATGCCCAGCAGAGAGCCATCCCCAGCCCCACGCAGGGGTCCCCAAGGCTGGGGACCATGTCCCTTGCTACCACACAAGGGGCCCAGCTGTGACTCACGGAGCAGGAGCTGGTGGCCTGGAAAGTGGGACTGCTGAGCCGAGCTGGGCTGGTGGCCCCTGCAGCCGAGGGGCTGCCCACGTGGAGGTAAAAACCTGCAGGAGATGCC
Organism: Phaethornis superciliosus; assembly: GCA_023637945.1. Taxonomy (NCBI): domain Eukaryota; kingdom Metazoa; phylum Chordata; class Aves; order Apodiformes; family Trochilidae; genus Phaethornis; species Phaethornis superciliosus. The sequence goes on along the minus strand of JAJQWJ010000022.1, from coordinate 2,095,059 downwards.
AGGAAGGGTGAGTGGAAGGTGTGCGGGTGTCAGGGGATGGTTTCCAGGCACAGTGTTAAGCCAAGCCCAGGTGCCTATTACTCCAGGGGCCAAAGGGGAAACTGGGGCCAGTTGTGCCTCAGGGACTGCCCTGGAGTGCTGGTGCCCACTGACATACCTGTCCTGCTGTTGTGGCTGTGGTCTCGGGTGGGGATGTTGTCTCTTGTCCCCAGGCTCAGGCTTGTGTTCCTCTCCCATGTTAGCTGCCCAACCTCTGTCTCCCAGCTGCAGAAACCTTGCTCAAAGGAGCAGAGGGTGAAGGGCTCTGCGGGGAGGGAGAGCAGAGCAGTGACCCAGGGAGGTCCTTGTCATGGGCTGACCCCTCCTCAAAACTCTTGAGGCGATTCAGCCCTCTCTGCCATGCAGGCGTGGGGCAGAGCTGGGCTGCCTGGAGGATTGGCTTTGCCTTCTAGGTCAGATTCTCAGCCCATCTGTGGGGTAGGGGGCTGGTAGGCAGGACCCCCCAGCTGGGGCCAGAGATGCTCACTGCAGCGTGTCGTGTCCTCATCCGAGCCATCCCCGCAGTCATCGGTGCCGTCGCAGAAGCGGTGCTGTGCCAGGCAGCTGCCCCGGCTGCACCGGCTCTCCTGTGCCCCACAGACCAGCTGCCTGGGCTCTGGGGTAGTGGGGACACACTGTCAGCACATGGCTGGACCCCAGGGACCTCAGAGCATGAGGAGATGACCCTGCATCCTTCCTTCCCTGGGGTCACTCAAAGGAAAGGCTTTCGCTACCCACACCACTTCCTGGCCAGGGGGCAAGATGCTCGCAGGACACCGTGAGCAGTGGGCAGCCCTGGTGGGTGCAAAGCCCAAAGGAGATCCCCCTCGAATCCTGGCTCCTGTCTCATCCCAGAGGATGTGGGACTCACCCTGCAAGCCACAGTTCCTGAAGACGATGTCATCGAGTGCCAGGGTTGCCCCACACGCAGGTGGTTGGGTCAGGGAGAAGATGAGCTGCCAACAAGACACCAGGGATGGTGTGAGCTGGGAACCTTGGGCTCCAGATGCTTCTCCTGGCCCCAGCTCAGGGGATGGTGCCCAGGTACCACCATGGCCCTCTCTCACCTGAAACTGGTCTATGACCCGGCCCGGGTAGGTGACCAGCTGGTGCCAGCCCTCGCCTTGTTGCCTTGGGCTCTGCCACAGCCCTACCACCTCATCCCTGTGTGCCATGGCCAGTCGCAGCACTGCCTGCTCCATCCCGTTCAGCCCTGTAGGAATCCCAAAATATGGCTTCAGAATTGGGCATCCCAGGGGGGTACCCAGGGATGGGACCCCTGGGTCTCACCAGCTCTGTCTGTGGGATGGCAAGGACCCATCTTGAGGTGTCAGTGGCTCTGTCCCTGCCATGAGGGCAGGTGGCCCCATCCCTCCCCACTGCCCCCATCACCACTTCCCTGTGGTACCCCAAGGCCTGGCCATACCCACCCTGGGTGCCCTCACAGCTTCCTGACAGGTGGTACCAGGCCCTGATCTCACACGTGGCAGCTGCTTCTCGCATCACTGGTGACCTGAGCCAGGCCGTGGCCGTGGTCTTTGCCGGGGGGGACACGGTGACCATGAACCACCCTGGGGAGGGCAGAGACCAGAGCAGGGGCTGCAGCCCCATGGGATGGCACTGGAGCCATGGCTGGCAACAGTCCTGCTTACCGTGGGTCTGCTCTGCACCCTGCCCCCTACCAGGATGGGTGTCCCAGCACACCAGCTTCAGGGCACCCACAGCCCAGGGTGCATTGGCACCAGCCCAGCAGCTCCTGCTTACCCAAGTCGGTGCCCACAGTGTGGTCTGAGGGGGGTCCTGTGCCCCACGTGTCTGTGCTGGCCCGGCCCCTCACCCATCTGTGAGCTGAGGTGCTCACATCCCGCCAGCCGCAGTCACCTTCCTCGAAATCACAGATGAAGGGCTCTGCAGAGCCATGCAGGTACCCTGGGATGAGCAGATGGGGTGTCAGGGCAGGGCGGGGGTCATCACGAGGGCTTGAACCCACCTCGGGGTCCTGCAACCACCCTAGGAATTTATGTCCACCTCAGGAACCTCCTCCCACTCTAGTGACCTCTCCTACCTGGGGAGACCTTCATCTACCCCAGGTTCCTGTACCCACCCTCAGCACCAGCACCCACCCCAGGGACCTGCACCCACGGTGCCCCCAGTAGCAGGGCCTGGGAGTGGGGCTGGAGCCCGGGCACCCACCACACTGGTTCTCATCAGAGCAGTCACTGCAGTTGCAGATGAAGTCACAGAGCTGCTCCTCTGAGCTGCTGCAGCTGTTGACCACCGTGGACCCACCTGGGAGGACAGCGATGGCTACGGGAGAGACAACAGGACAGGGGCTGAGACCCCAACAGGGCACGGTGCCTGCAGCAGTGACAGAGGGCACACTGCAGGTGACATCTGCCTGTTTGGCACCCGGCTTGAGGGAGCACTGAACTCTCAGCAGCATCATCCCTTGGATGGGATCCCCCACCTCCCCACACCTCCCCCAGCCCCCCCATTCCCATCTCCCACTGCCAGCCCCTGGAGGGAGCACTGACTCTCACACCCCAGCTCCCGTTTTGGGGGAAACAAGATTCTCAGGGAACCCCGACATCCCCATGGGACCCCATGAGTGGGATGGAGCAGGGCAGCCAGTGCTGTGACCCCTTCCCCTCCCCATGGCCTGACCCCGGTGTCAGCAGAGCTCACCCTGAAGCAGCAGGAGGGTCAGCATCACCACTCCGGCCATCTCGAGTCTCTGGGCTGCAGTGAGGGTAAAATGGAGCTGGGAGAGATGAGGGGCTGGCAGGGGAGGTCACACTGTGAGCCAGGGGGATGGGATCTGCTCCCCAGGGCCTGCCCCGTGTTGGACTTCAGCCCCACTGTTATCAGCTCCGGCCATGGGGTTTATGGCTCTCTGCAGGGCTGGGACAGGTGACCTGCAGTCCTGTGGCCCGGCACTGCCACCACCATCACTGGCAGTGGCCCCAGGAGACCTTCAGCTCCTTTTACCCCATTGACCCCCCCTCCCTCAGCCCCCCCCCTTTTCCAGTCAGGCCAAGGTGCTGGGTGTTGCTCTGAGTGGGATGGGGCCAGTGGCCCTCTCCAGCTCAGCAAGGGGAAAGGCCACTTCTTGCTGCTGAGCCAGGGGTGCTGCCATCCCTGGAGAAGCTGCCACCTCAGCCAGGGCAGAGGGAACAGAATCATAGAATCATCAAGGTTGGAAAAGAGCTCTAAGATCATTGAGTCCAAACCTCCACCATACAACCCCTAACCACTAGACCATCCACTGTAGTTCTTCATCTACCAGTCCTTTGAACACCTCCAGGGATGGTGCCCCCACCACCTCCCTGGGCAGCCTGTTCCAATGCCTCACCACTCCTTCTGTGAAGTTTTTCCTAATATTTAACCAGAACCTAATGGAGATGTGGTGCTGAGGGATATGCATTAGTGGTGGCCTTAGCATTGCTAGGTTAATGGACTTGATCTGAAAGGTCTTCTCCAACCAAAATTATTCCATTATTGTGTTTTTATCAAGGCTGGTACTGAAGGTAGTGGCAAAGGGATGGAGTTCCTCCAGCCCCAAGTTTATATGGGACAGTGACTGAGGGATTCACCTGGCCAGCCTGACCTGCTGGCCTGTGTCCCTTCAGCTGTCCTGCCACCCAAGGCACCAGCAGCTTTTCCCAGTCTCCACACTCCTCATAAGTAGGGAGTGTCCCAGGAATATCCTGAGGGGCAGGAGCCAGCCCTGGCAGTCTGGAGGGCTGGCATGCAGGAGGATGCCCTACCTCAAGGTGTGATCTGCGGAGGTGGGAACCAACACATTCCAAACCATGCTGCCTGGAAGCTTGGCTCCCTCCCAGCAGAGGAGTAGGGTCCTTCTCCCAGGACCCCCTTGCCCTTCCCTCTGCCAGGCATGCAGATCCAATGCTTTCTCCCCATCTGCATCACCTTCTGCTGTCCCCACCCCAGACCCTGCCAGGTCAGGGCCCCCACAAAGGGCTGAAAACCCAGGTGGAGTCATTCCTGAGGTAAAGGGGTACACCCCAGCCCCCCCGGGGAACCAGGAATGTGCAACTACGCAGGCAACTGCACTCCCCAGCGTGTTTAATTCTCACATACACATGTGGGATAAACCCCACCAGGCAGGCCATGGCACAGCACCCATCACCTTCACCAAGGCTTTGCTGTGCTATGCTGGGGAGGAGAGGAGCACCCGCGGCGTGTGGGAAGTCCAGTGATGGTGGAGAACAGGCAAGTTCAACACAAAGGGAAACCAGGAGAGCCTGGAGTGCTTCTGAGGATGGGGAGCCAGCCACCACCACCCCCCCAGTGTTGGATCTGGCTGCACCAGCTCCAGGCTGGTGCCACTGCCCATCCAGAGAGTGTCAGTAGCCTTCATCTGCCCAGGTGATCTCGTAGTCTGGGTACTTGGCTTTCAGCTTCTCTGTAGTCACGGAGTGGTCCGCTCGTCCAAAGCCCTGGCAGAGGAGGGTCCCAAAGCAGTCAGCACCCACGTCAGGGCTCAGTGAGCCCCCCAGGCAGCTCACCACAACCACAGCCCCCAGAGACACCGATGAGCCCGTTCCTGTGACAGAGGGATCGATCCTCTCTGATCCTTAGGCAGCTGTGGCTCAGCCCAACCCTGGCTGTGGGGCAGCAACAGCACCCAGGCAGGGGGACAGTGCCACCCTGGAGCTAGGAAAACCGGCACCGGTATCACCAACTCCCTCCTCGGGGAACACAGGTCTGATCCAGAAGAACCGCTGCCCCCCAGCTCAGCTCCTCTGCTCCCGGGGGACACGGTGCCGGTTCGGCCACGGGCAACAGGACAGACGGCACCTGTGCGAGTGTGGGGAGGGTGGAGCCGCCCCCACGGGTACCCCCCGCGCTTACCACCGAGTACCCGTAGACGTGGATCTTCCTCTCCTCGGGGCGGTGGGCGAGGCGGCCGCCCCCCAGGCACTCGCAGTCCAAGCCCCGCTGTGCCAGCTCCTGCGCCGTGCGCTCGTAGATGTCGGCTGCGGGGAAACGGAGGGGGGGGGCAGGGCACCCCCGTGGGTGGGCACAGGACCCACCGCCCTTCCTACGCTCAGGACCTCTCCGGAGCAGCCCCCGCCAGCTCCCCTCGGTACCCCCGGGCGGGCGGGATCGGGCCCCCCCCGCACCCCTACCATTTCCCCCCCCCATTCTCCAGGGATCCGGAATACCCCCGAGTTCCCTGAGATACCCCCGGGGATCCCGACTCCTCCCTCTCGGGGACCCCGCGGCGCACCCGGAGACCCTCCCCTCCCCTCCCCTTCCCTCTCCTCCCCTCCCCGGTGCCCGCCGCCGGTGCCCTCGCCCCTCACCGTGGTACTCAGCCCAGCCGTGCCCGCGCACAACATCCTTGCCGGTCCCGCCGGCCGCACGCACCCGCAGCAGCACGTACTTGAAGACACCGTCACCATCGATCTCCACGTCCGCCACCCCCGTTAGAGCCTCCGCCGCCATCGCGCCCGCCCCGCCTTTTCCGACACAGCGACCAATCAGCGCCCCGCCCCGCCTCCAAGCCCCGCCCTTTCCTCCCCAACCACCAATCAGCGCCAGGACTCTCTCCGACGTTCCCGCTCCCGGCCCTGCCCGCTGCGGGTGTCCCGGGGGGCGGGCGGTGGCGTGGGCGGTGGCGTGGGCGGGGCGTACCGGTAACGTACCGGTAATGTACAAGCAGCGTACCGGTAACGTACAGGCAGCATACCGGTAACGTACAGGCAGCATACCGGTAACGTACCGGTAACATACAGGCACCGTACCGGTAGCGTACCGGTAATGTACAGGCAGCGTACCGATAATGTACAGGCAGTGTACCGGCAGCATACCAGTAGCGTACAGGCAGTGTACCGACAGCGTACCGTCAGTGTACCGGTAGCGTTCTGTCAGTGTACTGGCAGCGTACTGGTAGCGTACCAGCAGTGTACTGGAAGTGTACTAGTAGCATACAGGCAGCATACCGGTAGTGTACCGGCAGCGTACACACAGCATACTGGCAGGGTACCAGCAGCATACAGGCAGCGTACCGGCAGTGTACCGGAAGCGTACAGGCAGTGTACTGACAGTTTACAGGCAGTGTACCAAGAGCATACTGGTAGTGTACCGCTAGCATACCGGCAGCATACACACAGAGCACCGGCAGCGTACCGGCAGTGCATTGGCAGCGTACCGGCAGTGTACCGGCAGCGTACCGGCAGTGCATTGGCAGCGTACTGGTAGTGTACCGGCAGCGTACCGGCAGTGCTGCCTGGGCCCGGGGCTGGGCAGAGCCGCCCCCCTGAGCCGGGGGTGGCTGGGAGGTGTGCTGAGGGTGTTCTCACCCCTGTTCTCTCCCCAGGGCCCCGGGTGTGCCATCGTCCTGGTCACCCGCACCACTGGCTGGGACCCCCTGCTGCCCCGAGGGGACCCACCCGCCTGCCAGCACCACACCATCCTCCACCCCGAGCCCACGGTGTCACGGCCGGGCTCCCCGGTGACACTGTTTCTGTCCATCCTCATCCCCTGACCCTGCACCCAGCCACCCCTCCCAGCCCCTCCTTCTCGTGCTGTACCCAGAAACCTTATGGGGTCCTGGGGTGCCCTACAGCCACCCTCAGAGAGCCCCTGCTGCACCCAAAGATTAGACACAGACACACGTGCTCCAGACACAGACGCTGTAGGAACAGACCTTGTGCAGCCCAGAACCATACAGGCCCCTGCCCCATGCCCCCCCTGGGCTGCCGGCAGCAGCCACTGGAGCGCTGTGGCTCGGCAGCACCGCAGTGCTCCACAGGACCCCATGGCTGGGTGGGGGCATGGCATAGGTAGGGCGCTGGCACAGGGGTGTGCGTGGGCAGGCACAGGACCACTGGGTGTGCAGGCAGTCGGGCGGGCGGGTGGGCAGGGGCTGGGGGTTGCAGGGTGTGCCCCCAGCCTGGCTAAGCACCGTTCACACCGGGAGGGCTCTGCAGGGACTTGCTGGGACACTGGCTGGGACCCGTGCCCCACAGCACCCCAAGGCCTGTACTCCTGTCACCCCGTGGCCTTCTCCAGACTGATCTTCACAGCCAATATCGGCTGCCTGCAGCCCATGGCAGCCTCCACCCCTCAATGCTGCATCCAATGCGGGGGGGGCTCTCCCACTGTGCCAATGGGGCAACACCTATCTACAAAAGGGGATGACCTGAGGGTTCCAGGGGAATGATCCAGGGGGGCCAGCCAGGGGTCCCACCCCATGTTCACATGATGTCGTCCAGAAGGTTGGGGCTGGCCACCCAGTCGAGGGTGCGAGGCTCGGAGGCAGCCATGATCATGCACATGAACTGTTTGCCCGTCCTCTTGTCGATGGGGTAGATGGTGGTGGGGGTGAAGCGCTTGTTGCTCTCCACAAAGTCACAGAGCTGCTCATAGACGGCGGGGAACTCGTGCCGCAGGAAGACCCCACGGATGCGCAGCTCCCGTTGGATGTTGATGAAGCAGACCTCCCGGGCCTTGCGGCCCTCCTCCCCCTCCTTGTCAATGTCTGCTGTGCCAGGTGGCGGTGTCAGGATCAGTGTCTCCATGTCCCGCTCTTTCTTCAGGATCTTCTTCTCGGGGCTGGAGGAGGCTAAGGCCACCTTGGCGTATTTCCTGACCGTCGGCACCTGCATCTTTGGCGACGGCCTCTCCGGCACTTTTTGGGTGATAGCGACGGTTACATTCAGGAGGAAACATTCATTGGGGTCATACTGGTTCCCCGTCTCTCGCAATTCCTGGGCATATTCCCCCAGGTTGTCCGAGTAGCTGTCGAGCTCCCGGAGGGACAAGTAGGTGGGAGACATCAACAGGCTCTCCAGCCCAAACTGCAGGAAGTTCTCAGCTGAGCCGGCATTGGGGAAGCCCAGGAAGAGGACACCACGGCCGCGGGAGAGGTAGCCCACCTTGGCGATGCGTGAGAAGGCCTTGTGCACCTCGGCGTTCTCCCGGCAGAACTGCAGGACATGGCGGCAGACGCTGCCCACGCGCCCGTAGACGCAGCTCTCCTTGTGCGTGTCCCAGTCCTCGCGGCGGCAGTGCCGAGAGCAGTAGTAGGTGTAGCAGCTGTGGCATGACTTGAAGTAGAGGCAGGCATTGAACATGGTCTCCGTCCGCCGGCACCTGGCGTTGGAACACATCATCATGTCGTCCTCCTCCGCGCTCAGGTCGGGTGAGCAGTTCTCCGGTGACTTCTCAAAGGGGCCAACAGACAGTGGGGCAGGCGGGGGGCGTTGGGCGCCGGTGCGGGAGCTGGGACCTGGCTGCTCCTTTGTGGGTCGGGGTCCCTCAGGCATGCTGGGGGGGACCCTCCTGCTCTCGCTCCGGCGGGGGGGCCCTGGGGCACTGCTGCTGCTCAGAAGCTGCTTGAGTTGCTCAGCAACACTGTCCCTGTCCCCAGCGCGGTGGCCTGGTGCCGGCTTGTAGTCAATGACAAGGTCAGTGATGAGCTCATCCAGCTGTTCCAGGCTGCGCTGGCGCCCCGAGCTGCTCTCCCTGGGGACAGGCTGCGGGGCACAGGGCACAGCGTAGGGACCGCGCTCCCGCCCTGCGTCCAGCATGTCCCAGCTGGCTGAGCGCCTCTCGCTCCGGCCCAGCCCCTCGGCACGGATGTCATTGTCAGTGATGGTGATCTCTGGAGTGACATACCAGGAGCGGCCCAGGGGACCGCGACCGCCATCGGCATGGACCCTCTCAAGGATGGAGCTCTCAGAGAGGGACAGGGCAGCATAGCGCTTGGGTGAGCTGGACAGGTTGATGACCACCGGCTGCCGGCGCTCCTCAGGGGATAAGGCACGGTGCTGCTCCTGGGCAAGCAGATTCTCGTAGCTTCGCCCGCGCTGCAGGGCCTCCTCCCTGCGTCCTGCTGGCGCCAGAATGTTATCCCAGGATTTGGAGTAGTGCTGGCTCTCCAGGCCCAGCCGTGGCGGGGTGATGCTGTAGCCGCCGTGCCAGGAGGAGAGCATGGCGTCACGGCCGGCTGGCTGGGGGGCAAAGCGGGACACCTGCAAAGTCTGGTAGGGCAGCGCACCCCGCTCAGGGCAGAACCACTCCCCAAAGTGCAAGGGCTGAGTGCTGCGGGGTGGGGGACACGTCCGCGACATCACCTCCCGCTCCCGGTACCTCCCGTAGTCCTCAGCGTAGAAGAGCCGGGCGGAGGAGCCGAGGGCCGGGTACGTTCGGGCGTCCTCAGCATAAATGGTTTTGATGGGGGTGCCACGGGGGGCGTAAAAGCGGGGCTCATCCCGGTAGAAGGTGCGGGTGGGAGCCTCCTGCACTGGGTATCCCCGTGGCTCCTCCACGTACAACGTCCGGGGTGGCATGGTGTGGATAGCTGCTTTGGCTGGGTCCTCGGTGTAAAAGTGCTGGGGGACGCTGTGGCGGTTGGGGTAGGGGTAGCTGGCGTAGCCAGAGCTGCGGAGGGGCATGGCGGGGCTGGGGCACCGTGCCGGATCCTCTGTGTAGAAGAACTTGGCTGGGACACCAGGTGCTGAGAAGGTCATGCAGCCCCTCTCAGGGTACTCCCTGAATTCCCGCGAGGCCGGAACCGGCACAGTCTGGTATGCCAGCGCCCGAGGGTCCGTCTCGTAGTACTCCCCGGGGTAGGGTAGGAGTGGGGGGTCCCCGCTGTAGGAGTCGCTGGGGGTCGGGGTGCGGGATGCCGAGCCCTGCCTGCTCCCTGGCACGGCCAGGCTGCCACGGGCAGCACCGGGTGCACGTGGCCATCGCGGCGGTTCCTGCCGGCTGGGGGCTGCCCGCAGGCTGCGCGCCGTGTGCACCAGCACCGCCTCGTCCGGCTTGATGTCCACCCGGCATTTGACGTGGGGACTGGCACCTACCTTGGCTCCCGGGCCCTCGTCCAGGCAGTTGCTGCCCAGGCAGAGCGGAGAGATGCGGCTGACGCTGCTGCGCTGCGGCTGCAGCTTGATGGGGTGCACCTCGTTAGCCAGCACCCGCAGCGGGACCTGGCCCTCACGGCGTGGCGAGGGCTCAGTCCGGGAGGGCTCCCGCGCCACCCGCAGCACCTCCCGCCCGCGCCGGGCCGACGGCGGTGACGCCGAGACAGCGATGGGCACGGCGGTGAAGGTTGGCTTCACCCGCGGCGTGCTCTTGGAGCGGGCCCGGCGCTTGGGCTCACTCCGTGGTGGCGGGGCCTGACCGGCATAAGAGTCTGGTTTTGGAGGTGCTCGGCGACCCTGTGTCCCCGGCACGGGCTCAGGGGTGCTGGGGTGCGGGCAGGGCCGCTCCATGGCTGGGGGTGTGCCCAGCTGCTCGTCCAGCGACTCAAGGAAGTCAAAGCTCCTGCAATGGCGCTTGTTGAAGGGCTGCGGCTCGCGGGGCAGGGATGAGGACATGGAGGCGTCACATCGTGCCAGGGGCTGACAGACAATCGAATCCCGGGGGGCTGCGGTGGCCACCTTTATGTCTTGGTACACTGTAGACACCAGGATGTCAGGTGGATCCGTTCGTGTCATCTTAAAAGTGACTCTTCTCTTGCCAGCTCCCCTTCAGACGGCCTCAGAGGAAGGCAGCCAGCCCTACAAGAGAACAGACCCGGCATCTGAATCCCGCTGGGGACCTCCAATGGTGCTGGATAAATCCCCACAGCTCCTGGCTGGGGCTTCTCTTCCACCCCCCCCGCCATTACCCAGATGTAATGCCCTGTGTAATGCTGAAACTGTGAGGGGGACAGATGCTGGAGGTGAGGTGAAGCCAAGGATGCCTGTCCCTGGAGAGATCCTGATGTATCAGTGCCTGTGGGGCTGGGGGACCGGGTTTGCCCCTGTAAGGGTGGCTCAGCATAGGCCCCACTGCATTACAGTGCTGGGGGCTGGGCAGAGCCTGGGGTATTGGACCCCTAGCAGGCAGTGATGCCAACAGCACCATTGGGAAGCCCATCCCCATGGTGTTGGGGTGGCCACGGGCAGGGAAACACAGCCCAGGGTCCTACCTGGTCCGGCGGCAGCAGGGAGGGGGTAGGTGGGCTGGGCTGGCCGAGGACCCTGGAGTGGCTCCATCCCAGCACTGCAAAATGAAAGAAAGATTTGAGCAGCCAGGGAAATCCCCTGCCAGGCTGAGGGGTGGCTGCGGTGGCCATGGGGTGCCTTGGGGGGACATCAAGTAACCCGAGGGAACCCCTAAAGACACAACTCTGCTGAGCCAAAATGAAGTGTGCCCTGGGGATGTGGGCAAGGCACCCCCCAAGCACTGGCAGGTCCTCCCACCCGCCCCAGCAGCTGCCTGTGGCAGTGGGGGAAAGCAGGGACAGCACGGTGCTGGCATCCCTAGTGCCTCCCGGAGTTGCCATGGTTTCTCCAAATTATTCCTCCTCGCTGTGGGTGCGTGGGGAGGCTGCTGGGGCGGCAGCACTGGGAGGGGTGGGGGCTGGGGGAGAGCTGGAGATTTGCAGCACCACAGGCAGAGCAGGGCACCCACAAATCTATAAGCATCCTCTGCTTATTTGGGGGGCCCCTCCAACACTGCTGGTGCCTCCATGGTCCTGCACCCCATCTGTCCCCAGCCCCAAGTCCCCTCTGCCAGGAGAGGGTTTTTCATACAATCCCTCTGCTTGCCCTCCTGGCTGGTGGGTGCTGGGTGCCCCACTTCATGCTCAGCTCTGCCCAGGGTCACCCCAGGGATGCCAACACTGGCTGGCAGCGGTGGCACCCCTGGCAGCATGGCCTGAGGGGACTCATCCAGGCCCCTGCCCACACCCCCACTCTGGGCAGTGTGTCACAGAGTCCCCCATGGCCTTGTTGTTGGGAAGGACACATGGACACCTCTGCCCAGCCTGTCCCCAGCACAGCAGCCTCTCTGGCATCCCAGCCATGTTGGAAGGCACCTGGTGGGACCCTCCATGCCAGCCCACAGGGACCATCCCAGCTTGACCTGACACTGATGTGGGGCCCATTGTCACCCCCACAGCTGTACACCCCCAGCCCTGTGCCCACTGCTGTCTGCAGGGCCCTGCTTGTAGGCAGGGACTGCCCTGGCTCCCCGCTTGCCACCCCACACACCCAGCTTTCTGCTCCCACCCATGAGCACCCGGCTCTGGCAGCTTGGGCACCTCCACCCCCTGGGAGCAGCACAAGGGCACAGGAGACGCCAAAGGGCTCCAGGGGAGGCTGCCAGGAACTGGGTCACAGCCAGCACCTGCAGCCGATGCAGTGAAGCTGTTGCAGTGTCCTGCCTGCCTCAGCCCCGCGGTGCCGGTGCTGCCCGACTGCTCTGCACCCAGTGCCCTGCTGGGATGCTGCCCACACACACTGCACACACTGCACTGAGCACTCTCAGGGCACTGTCCCTCAGCCTGCCTACACTGCCTGCACGCTCTCCATGTGCAGGACAGTGCCTGTACACCGCCTGGATCCTTCCCACCCTGCCTCTGCATCGCCCCAAGCTGCCCTGCCCGTGTGCTGCCCCACAGCCTGCCTGCACTGCACTCAGCACTGCCTGCACTGCACTCAGCACTGCCTGCACTGCCTGCACTGCCTGCACTGCCTGCCCAGCACACACACTGCCCTGCCCGCACCGGCTGCGCTGCCATCACACTGCCTGCACATGCAGTGCACTGAGCGCTGCTGCTGCAGCCCCCCGCAGGCAGGCTGAGCACGCTGCCAGCGCTGGCTGCACTGCCCCGAGCACTGCCAGGGCACCGCCAGCACCCGCACTGCCCCGGGCAGGCATTGCCAGGGCAGCATCGCCCGGGCACTGCCAGCCCTGTGCCGGTGACAGGGACACTGAGGGACTGACAGGGTGCTGCTGTGTCCTGGGCACTGCCAGCCCACAGGCCCACACTGCCCGGCACTGCCCGGTGCTGCCTGCCCAGGGCTCTCCCCGCAGGAGGGGATCTCACCGCCCCCAGCCCCTCCTGGGGCAAACAGACACTGCTCCCCCTTGTGCCACCACCACCTCACTGTGTCCCAATGGTATTGTGTGTCCCCCCCCCCATGCACATCGCACTGCCCCTCCACACATTCCCTGTGCCACCCCCAGCCCCTGTGCACCCCCACATCTCCCCCAGCCCCACCTGAGCCCCCCCTTCCCCCACAAGATTTCCCCCACGTGGCTGCATGGCTACAGCACCCTTGGGTGCCACAGCACCCCCTGCCCCGCCTGCACCCCTGGAGGGGCTCATCCTGCCGGGGGGTGCAGCACTCCCAGCCCCAGGCCAGGAGAGCAGCCCCAGTGCTGGCATCCAGGCAGGGGGGATCAGCACCCCGGGGTCAGCAAGGGAGACCCCGACCCCAGCCCCCAGTGCCCTCTGGCCCCCTCTCTCTGCTGGCCAGGCCCTGGCACCCCACAGAAGGGGGGGACCCCAAACAGGCAAAGCCGAGGGAGGGAGGGGGGGGGCACCCCGGGACCGGGAGATCCCGGGTGGGTTTGCAGTGTCCGGTCCGGGTCAGGGGGTAGCCGGGGGCAGAGGGGCTTTCCCGGGCACTGTCTCCTCCGCGCCCTGCAGCCCCCAGGGCGGTGGCCCCGAGCACCCCCCGCGCTGCGCACCGGCACCGGGCGGTACCAGGCCCGCTGGGCCGCACCGGGCGCTGAGCCCGCCCCCGGACCGGCATCGCCAGGAACCGGGGGGAGATGGCCCGGCTGAGGCACTGCGGCGGGATGGGATGGGAGAGAAATGGGATGGGATGAGGATGGGGGGACACGGGGTATGGAGTGCGATGGGTTGGGATGAGTCGGACCGGGGGATGGGGATGGCCTCAGGAGAGCTGGAGGGATGAGATGGGGAGGGCACAGGGGGATGGGATGGGGACCGCGACATAGGGCATGGGGGGATGGGATGCATGGGATGTGATAGCATGGGATGGGGTGGGATGGCCCGGGAGGGTCTCGGGATGGGGGGGATGTGGCACACGGGGGAATGAGATGTAGGCTCCGGGGGGGCATGGGGGGATGGGATATGATGCGGTGTCCGGGGATGTTGCGGGGCGGGGATGGCTCGGTCAGGGTCCCTTGGGACTACGACAGGCCACAGCCCCTGCCGGGTCCCCCCTTTACCTGCTTCGCATTCGCGTCCCCCCCGCCCCCGCCGCCGCCGCCGCCTTAGGCTGGGGCTGCCGCCGCCTCGGGGGCCATGGTCCAGCCCGGTTCCGCCCGATCCGGCCCGGCACAGTCCAGTACGGCTCTGTTCGGGCCGGTACGGTTCTGCTCGGCTCAGCCCGACGCTCCGACGCGGTCGCCCGGCTCCGTCGCCGCTTGTTTTCCCATAAATACGGCAGGCGGAGTTACCGGCCGGGGCCGGGAGCAGGAGCCTCCCACCGGCGCCGCCCCCGGCCCCGGTCCCCATCACCGACCCCCGGTCCCCGCTCCGGCTCCGCTCGGCCCTAGCCCCCTTCCTTCCCCCGCAGCATCCCTCGGCCACCGCGGGACCCCCCGGGCAGGGTCTGCGGGACCCCTGGCGCCCCGTGCCCCATTCCCGGAGCCATCCCTCGGGGGGAGATCCCCCCAACACCCCGGGGGTTGGGCACCCGCGGTGGTCCCGGGCGAGGCCGCGGCATCTCCCGGAGAGGTGCTGGAGGTGTTCAGCCCCACACCGTGAGCCCCCATCCCCACGGGCAGCCCGGTGCCAGCAGCCCCCCGGTGCCAGCAGCCCCCCGGGCCCGGCCTGCCTGACTTTGGCACATGCCACGGGACTGCCCGGCCGGGGCCAACCGGGCCGCCAAATCCCCGGTAAGCTCCCGGGCGCCGTGGCCTGGTTTCCCGGTGGCGGCGGGGCCGGCGCTGCCCGTTGTGACCGGAGCCCCCCGGGATGCTCAGCCCCGCCACAGGCACGGCCCAGACGGGACACGGCGGCGGCCGACGGCTCCCGGACAAAACGGGACCGATGCCAGAACTCTGCCTCAGTTCCCACCTTGCCCCATCCCTCCTGCCCACAGCTCCTCAAGCACCCCGAGTGCAGCCCAGGGTCCCAGTGCCTGGGGGTGCCCTGTGGAAGGGCTTTGGCACCAGGGACCCACCGGGAGCTCAGCCTCATTGCACAGGTAAGTGGGGTGTAGGTAAGTGGGGTGTAGGTAAGTGGGGTGCAGCAGCTGGGTGGGAGAAGCTGGGAGCAGGGTCAGGTCACCCCCCCTGAACAATCCCCCCGTTGGCCCCCCAGGGCCACACTCAGCTGGGTCACGCTGTCCCCCCCCCCTCAGCACTTCCATTTTCCTCCCGGCAGGATGCAGGGCTCGGGCTAGTGGTTCGGTGGCTCCTGCTGCCCCCGGCTTCCTGCCCCCACCACCCCTCCCCAGCCCCCGCAGTGCTGCTCCATCTGCTCCCTGCCTGCAGCCAGCCCCGTGTCAGAGCTGAGCACTGCTGAGGTGTGTGACATGGTCAGGAACACACGCAGGAGGGTGGGTAGGGCCAGCTCAATGCTCAGAGGGCTGCCAGGGCTCAGCACCCCCCCCCTCTGCAGGTGCCATGACACAAATGATGCAGGAGCCCAAATCCTATGGGAATGCATGGAGTCCCCAGCATGGGGGATGCTGCTGCCAGGTGGGCACAGAGATGCCTGCCCTGAGGACATCCCCTGCCCATGCAGCTATGGGCCTGGGTGACACCTGCATAGATCAAGGTCACCCATCCAGAGCTCTGCACTTCAGGGTGGCCAAGGGGGCCTCAGCCACCCAAGGGTTGGGAAGAAGCAAGCTGGACAATGTTCCCCAAGCCCCATGGCAAGGACCATCTGCTCCCCCGTGCTGCTGCTATTTTAGGCTGGGAAGTCCTGAGGGATCCAAGAGGACTGTGGGCATGTCTCCATGCCATTGGAAGTGACAGGGCCATGGCATGTGCTGCTGTGGGCTGTGACACTTCCAGGCTCCCAGGGATGAGGGGCAGCCCAGCCCAGCCCCTTGGGTGCTGAGACCCCCCAGCGTAGCTGTCAGGCAGGAGTGGGGGGACTGCTCCCTGGCCTTGTGCCTGCTGCCCACAGGGATGGCAGCCCCTTGGATGGGTGGAGATGCCCCTTGGCACAGGCACTGGCAGAGCCCCGTGCTTGGTTTGAGGTGCCTGAAAGGAGGGGCCTTGGCATTGTCCTGCCAGTGGGATGCAGCAGTGGGGTGGGGTGGGCACTGTGCCCTGGCAGCACAGGCAGCCCCAGCACTGGGCAGGACTCTGGCCATCACTCCAGCCTACCCAGGGCATGCCCCACACCAGCATCAGCTGCTCCTGGTCCCCAGCAGCCACCACCCAGTGCTGGGCTGGTGACCCAGCAGTGCTGGAAGCAGTGATGCTGGGTGGGTGCCCATCACTTCACTGCCCTCCATGGAGCCACTCCCTGCAGGTCAGCTCCAGGACAAGCCTCCTCCTTTCCCTCCACAGCTGCCACCCAGGCTAGGCAGAGACACACAGGATCCTGGAGCAGGGTGAGGCACATGGAAGAGGAGACTGGCATTCCTCAGGTGTGTCCTGACCAGGAGGACCTCAGGTGTCCCCTGGCACTGGGGACACAGGACCCTCCTCCTCCTCTCTACACTGAGGAAGCCTCACACCCCTCCCCACCATTTCCCCTCCTTGCTCCCACCCCCGGGCAGGGCCTGCCAACCATGGGGAGATCTTCAGGAGTTTTGTGGGCTCCCAGCCTGGCATGGTGCTCCCAGCATTACCCTGAGCTGATCTACACCTTCTGTTTCAGCCTGTAACACTGCCCTGGTTTCCCACAGGCTGCTGAGCCTACAGCTTCAGCAGACCATGCCCCATTCCACCTGGACTTTGGGACCCAGTGGGCACGGCCACCACGGCTCCCTGAAGGTGCCCAGGGACTCTTTCCCTTTGCTCAGCACCTCCCTGCAAAGTGGCTGAAAGACAAAGGCTGAATACTCACCAGGAGATGCTCTGGGGCCAGGAACAGATGGGACATGCCTGAGATGCTGATGGTTTATTTGGGAGGCAAACCCACAAATTCAAATGGCTCAGCCACTTGCCCTGGTATCTTTAAGCAGCAGACTGAGCCAGCACTGGATTAATTACATTATGGCATGACTGAGATTGTTGCTAGGTTACAGCAAGAAGCACCTAAGCCCATCCTGCTGGGGGATTTCCCCAGAATCACTCATTTTCAAGCTCGGGGGCATCCCAGAAGCACAGGCAAGCATCTTGCCAAGGAGCAGGAACCATTCTGGTCAGATGGGAACCCCTGCAGTGCTGTGTCCAGCTCTGGGGTCTCCAGCACAAGAACACGGAGAGTTGGAGCAAGCCTGGAGGAGGCACTGGAGCTGCTGGGAGGGCTGGAGCAGCTCTGGAGCCAGGGGGAGAGAGTTGGGGGTGTTCAGCCTGGAGAAGAGAAGGCTGCAATGGGGAGATCTTAGAGCAGCTTCCAGTGCCTGAAGGGGCTCCAGGAAAGCTGGGGAGGGATTTGGAAAAGGGCCTGGAGGGATGGGATGAGGGGAGATGCTTTCAAACTGGGAGATTTATGTTAGACGTTAGGAAGAAATTCTTCTCTCTGAGGATGTTGAGACATGGGCCCAGGATGCCCAGAGAAGCTGTGGCTCTCCTTGCTTTTGGCCCTCGTCCTAAGGAGGAATGATGAAAACCTGGAGCCCTGGTGAGCTGGCTGTAAGCACCCAGCAGGAGAAAAGCTGGTCCCACCATGGGGTGCTGCAGGAGATAGATTGTATGGGAACCATCAAGTACCAGCCCTGCCATGACCTCACCTGGACTGGCACGGCCACTGCAAGATGAACTCCAAGGGGAGCTGGTGCCAAGGACACAGCCAGGGTCAGCCTGTGAGGTAGAACAAAAGCAGAGCAGGGATCTGAGCCCTGTCCCTGCAGGGATAGGAGCAGGGAGCAGGATTTAAACAACTGCTAGCAACGAAACAAATCAACAAAATCAGCCAGGAATAAATCTGGATGGCAATTAGCAAACAGCTCCTGAGCCTCAAGGCAGAGGGCTGATGGACAGCTTCCTGCAGGGATGCTGGAATCTGGGCTGGTTTTGAGGGCTGGGAGATGTAAGGACTGGTCAGTCTGTCCTTGTGCTGGGTTCCCACTTGGTGTTTTGGCACTGGGGTGGAGGAAACCACACGTTGGGCATCGGGAGCCAGAGGTTGGTCCTGGCCCAGGCTGTGCCATGATGGGCTCAGCTCACAGCAGCTCGATTCTCTTGCAGGGATGAATTTGCTGACAGCCATGAACACATTAACATGAGCAAGAGATTTAGCGAGCAGGGATGGACACCAGGGCCAAGGAGAGCTGGGCCACCAGGAAAGAGGTGTGAAGACTCTGCCTTTGCCCCAGGGAGGGGATGTTACAGGGACAGGTGTCAGCTCCAGGCCACTCAGGTGTGGGGGAGCTGGAAGGTGTCAGTAAATCCAGCTCCCAGCTGGGAGCAGAGGGATGCCAGCACAGGAGGCAACTGTGATGGCTGCAGAGATCCAAATGCTCTCTGAGTGTGACTTCACCCACACTTTGTCACAACAGCTGCATCAAGTCACACGCCAGGAGTTGCCAAGAGTGACAAGAGCTGCAAACTGCCACATCACCCCACTCCAGGGACGGATACAGCTGGAAAAATCCCCCAAACCCTCACCGGGTGCTGAGCTCCCCCTATTCATGTCTCAGGTGGCAGAACAGCCCAGGGATGCTACGGGGGCAGTTCCAAGGCAGACAGACACAGAGTGCCCTCTCCTCCTGGGAATGCTGTCCTCCTCCTGGGACAACCTCAGCTCCTGGACTGCACCTCACAGAGCCCAGGGCTGGAAACACAAGGGACAGGAGCAGGAGACCTTGGAGTTACCTCCCATGACTGATCATGTGCTGGCTCCACACTGGCACAGCAGAAGCTGAGATTCCATCGTGTCGTGGCCGAGGGTGGATCTCCAAGTGACCAGGCAGGGGAGGGGACAGGACAGCGTCCCCCAGGACAGCCTGGCAGGCTACAGACCCTGCCATACATTTGCCTTCTCCCTCCTGCTGCTCTAAACCAAGCAAGACCTGGTACAGCATGCCCACTATTAACTGCCAAGAAACTGCAGCTACCCAGCTTCTAACTCTGTAGGTTTTTTTTTTTTTTTCTTCATGGATGACTGATAAACCTAAAAGCAAATCCACTGGTACCTCTAGAGGTGCTCACACAAACTATTTATATCAATGTGATCCTGCAGAAGCTTCCCCATAATGACAGGCACGTACAGACTTTTTATATTTAGCTTACTGGAGAGCTGGGCATGGGAGAGCCCAGGTCTGCTCCTTCACCCCCCACTCACTTGCTGGCAGTGGATTATACCTCATATTGGAGCCCTATCCGGTTCAGTGCTCCCTGAAAAGGGAGAAGACTAAGGCTAAACTCCTCTTTTTCTGTTATTCCTCTCCACACTCCCACTTCAGCCACAGGGTGGGATTTCTCTGGCCTTGCTGCCAAAGGCAACACATGCCAGACATCCTCCGGGGTCCCTGGTGTTAAGTAAAAAGCTCCCACATCTGCTTTAGTGGATATACTTCTTTTTAAAGAAGTATTTTGGATCACAATGACTCATCTTTGCTTGGTTTTGTCTCATCTCCTTGTGCTGAAAAGGAACACAAGCCCTAGGGAGTGTGAAAGCTCCTATGGTGGTCAAATCTGGCCCAGGTGAAAAAGAAACCAACGCCAAGAGCAGTGTTTGCAGGGGACTCTGCCTTCTGCTTCCCAAGAGCTGTGTTCACAAAGCAGCAGAGCTCAACAAAACCACCACCTTCCTTACTGCTGTGCAGCAGCTCTCACAGGATAGACCTCAGTTTTTTGGGAAAAACTTAAGAGGTTTTGTAGAATAATGGAATCATAGAACAGTCTAGGCTGGAAAAAAACTTTAAAGGCTGTCTGGTCTAATGCCTGCAGTGAGATCCTCAACCAGATCAGGCTGCTCAGAGCCCTGGTCTTAAACGTCTCCAGGGATGGGGAACCTGAGCCTGACGTTCAGTTCAGCTTCTTTTAACACTTTTTAATTTAGTGCCTTGTTCCACGAAGTGCAAAAATGCACCAGAGCAAGGAAAGGGCTTTGGGGTGCCCTCCTGGGACAGAGTCCTGGGGGGACAGGCAGCTCCCAAGCCCAGGCAGAAAAAGTTTGCAGTGGAAAAGAAGATGTGCGGAGGCAGTTGTACAACAGAGCTTTATAGTCAGAATGGATTGTACCAGGTTTTTTCGATGCAAAATGGAACATGACCCAAAATCTTCACAGAACAGAAGCACTTGATGAATGCAGCCAGCTGAGGCTCCAACCCTGCTGCCTTTTTGTAACAGAGCCCACAAACCGGTCGCATCCCAATCCCGTTTTTCCTCCCCAGACGTGCAAAGTTTGAACTGTCCCGTGCAATTTCCATACAGTGTCATGTGAAACGTTGTGGTACTCAGAGAAGTAAACAAATGCTCATGGCAAACAGACCCGAACAACTTACTGCTCATGCAGCAAAACAAAAACCCCAGTTTGTTGGATAGGGAAACTTACAAGTGCATGTTGGGGGCTGGGGAACAGAAAAAGAATGGAGCAGGTGACTCTGTGTTTTTCAATACAACTCTGGAATGGATGATGGACCAAAAGTCCAGAACGAAAAAAAAAAGCTTTATAGGGATGTAGAAGGAAATCTCCATTTGGATTTCATGGCTGACATTTTATAACAGAAAAGGGAGAGGCAGAACAAAACCAAATTTCAAATCAACCTGCAAGCCACAGGGTAATGGAACGCACAGATCCTTGAGGAAGCTTCACTGAGCTGTGCAAGGGACACCTGAAGGGATACAGAGAGCTAAACAAGCTCCATCAAACACAGGGGCTGCTGACTGAGAGCCAGGCAAGCATGAAGGGCTGGCCTGGAGTGCCCAGCCAACTGCAGCCAATGCTGCAGAGCAGACCCAAGGCCATGCCTCTGTGCTTAAAGCAAAAATTCAAAGGTTTCCCAACCCCATGGGATGGGAGCAGGCTTTCCACCTGGGACAGGAAAAGGGGCACGCTGGCTGCTGGGAGGCTTGGCCTGTTGGCATGGCTGCAGTGTGGGCAGAAGCCAGAGCAGAATGATGCTGTCTGAGCTACAGTGGGTGTCCCTTGGTGCAGAAAGACAGTCTGGGTTTTACAGCATGACTGTAAAATGCCTGAGAAGCAAATGCCTTGCCATGCTAACACTTCCCTGTAGACAGTTCTGAAGCTCTGGATATCTTCATTTCCACATAAGAGTCATGTCCCTGAGAGGTACCAAAGGGAGGGGATTTCTAGTATATGCAAATTCAAGGGTAGGAAATGCAGAAAAGCACTGATTTTTCTCTCTTCTTCAGGTTAACTTTGCACTTTGCATTGTTTTCCCAAACTGCATAGCAGCTTACATGTAGTGTCTGAGACACTGGGGCCACGGAAATCAATGGGGCTTCATGAATTCCAACAGCAGCACCAGTGAGTGCTAATTAAGCTGCTGTGCAGAAAGGTCCTGTTCACAGGACTCCAAAGTCACACACACTCTCTCACTCTGGCCCTGTGGCTGTGGTTTTAGAGAGCTGTACCACAGCACCATCTTCTTGATTTAAAGCTCATCAACTGTTGGGTGGAGCAATGGCCAATACAACCTTTCTCATTAAAAAAATAGGAAGGATAAAAAGTTAAAGACTTGAGACAGGCGAGCACGATGTGTTCATGCAGCATGTTTTGTTGCACTCCTCTTAACAAGCCAGGGATTTCAGGTGTGCAGGAGTGGAACACAGCAGGGGTGGAGCAGGAGGCAGGACCCCTCCATCTCCCACACCCTGACAGCTACCCCCAGGGGCACCTCTGGAAGGAGGAAAAACAACATCCTGGAAGTGGGCCTGGGAACTATGCCCTGAACCTTCCCCTTACTCAAGTACATCTCAGCTGGATTTTCTTTGTGTAACGAATGCACCAGAACAGCACACACAGATGCAAAGCTTTTGTTTTGCCAGCTCTGGTTGGAGAGAATATATGGCAAACAGCCAAAGCTTTACACATCTGCACCTGTCCTGGTGTGACTCGTAAGAAAAAATGGAGACAGCCAGGACACAAGAGTCTGCTGCAGGTACATCTGGCCAGCCTACAGCTCCTCATAGTCCCCTCCTCCTCCAGGCTTGCTCCCACTGGCTCCTCCTCCAAGAAAAGCCTCAAGTTCATCTATCTCATTGTTTTTCTCCTTGCTCTTCTTTTTCTTTTTCTTTTTTTCTTTCTCCTCTTTGCTCTCCTCCTTCTCTTTGCTCTTCTTGTGTTTGCTCTTCTTTTTCACAGACTTCTCCTCTTCCTGGAAAATGAGAATTTTTTTATTAGTAAATCCTCTGAGCACACCAGTAACCCAGCACACACCACCCTGGCACTTGGCTCTGACATGAACCCTGCTTAGGGTGAAGCATCAGCTACCAAGGTTGGCTTGGAGTTAATTCCAGAAGACCCTTCTGTGAGTTTGGACAGAAAAGAAGAAAGGCCATCTGGTTTGTATGTAGCTGTCACTACTGTATGTAGCTTGTGCCTGACAGTACCAGAGTATTGGACATGCAGAAATGTCAAAGACAAAGCCTCCTGCAGACTTCCCTCACTACTCCTGCAGTTGGGTCTGAAAGGGACAACCTGCTGCTTGGAATGTCATGGTGCTTTCAAGAGACTCAGCCCAGCAAAGCTGCACTGTTCTATTGAACCCTGTGTTTAACAAACTCACACACTGCCTTTCCAAAATCCAACTGCTCCAAAAGCTTGCTTTTAAACTCCAAAGTGGTTAATGGTCTGCAGAGCCTGGGAGGTACAGATCTGGCTGTACGAGGGGAGGATGGACGGAAGTCTACCAGGCACACAGAGCACTGCAGAAGGCCAGCTGTAGAATGAAACAGTACCTCTTTGCTCTTCTTTTTCTTCTTCTTTTTCTCCTTAGAAGGTTGCTTATCTGTTCAAACAAAAAAACCCACAACATAGTTTTTAATCAGTTTAAAATGTATGAGGCAATTCTACCCTGCCCCAGTTTCCACCCTGGAGTCACAAGCAGATGCAAATCCCAACTCCTCAGGACAAAATGCATCCCTCTGGAAACCAGCCCAGGCCCCAGCACTCACACCTGAACTTCACCAGACACATCTACTTTAATTCTAGGCATTGCACTATCTGTGCTTTTGTGTGTTATCAATACTGACCTGGATGTTCACCTTACTGTAGCTACTAAGAAACAAATGCAGGGATCAGCTCTATGAACCTGGCCAAGGGCCAGCCTGGGACCAGATTATTGTTTCCAGAACTGTAGAAGAGCTCTTGGGAACAATTTCCCTCTGACCATGAAATACTCAAAGGCAGAAGAAATCCCACCAGGCACAACTTGGGCTTCTGTGAGTTCCTAGGACTGTCAGGCCCATTCAGGACATGGAGGTGGCAGATGGGAGCACCCTGAAGGGATCCACACTCTGCTGTTTCAACTGTGCATGGAAATGACACCATCAGGAGGCCAACCTGACAGCCCTGCAGGGGTGGCTACCTGCACCCTATTGAGTGAGTCCATCAATGTCAAATAATTTGTCCCAGGTTATCATGGTGGGTGACTTGGCTGCTAATGAGGCTGCTGAACATCCACTGCCTTTCCACAAC
The DNA here is from genome assembly GCA_023637945.1 of Phaethornis superciliosus. Lineage (NCBI taxonomy): Eukaryota > Metazoa > Chordata > Aves > Apodiformes > Trochilidae > Phaethornis > Phaethornis superciliosus. Next base: position 2,071,499 of record JAJQWJ010000022.1, on the reverse strand, counting down.
AACAACTTGAAGAGGCTGTCTGCTTGGCTGTTCCTCAGGAGGGTTTATAACTGTACCACGTTTCATGGGCAGTGTTTGACTGAAGTCTAATTGCTGGTCAAACTCCAAATGACTGACTACCAAGACATGTTTTTATATTTATCCTAGAAAGAGGAAACAGGAGGAAGCCACACTGAATTAATAATGCTGCTAAACTGAAGTTAAATTATTGACCTGGGCCTCTGCAGATGCACTTCTACCTATTTCAAGTGGTGCTATTCAGCAGCTCAAAGTGAGAAGTCAATGAAGCCATCACAGCCTGTGATACCTTGCATACACTTTTGGAACTGCTATCAAAGAGAATTCTCTCTGGTGCTGCTTGCAGCTTTTTTGTCCCTTCAGACTCCTCATCTTTCATGGTGACATCAGGGGCAGATCTATAGGAAGCTGCTTTGCAGTAAAGCCAAGACAGCAGAAATTAATGTTTGCAAGTAAGATTTGTTCTCTCAGGGAACAGGAAAAAAAGAAAAAGCCTGAGGAATGCTTTGGTTGTGATCAGAACTCCACTCCACCTGTCCCAAAAATAGAAAAGCAAGTTGGCAGAGTATGTCAGAGCATTTTGCTCAAATTGATCCAAATTCTTGAGGGGGTGGACACTGCAATGCTGAGCAGCACTTCCTGCTACTTAGCATGCCTGGCTAAGCAGGAAGCCTTGTACAGAAGCAGCTTGTGAAAGATGTGCTCCTGCTTCCAGCTGATGCCAGGGAGAGGCTCAGTTCAACCCCTTGGGGAAAAGCTTAAAATTATTTATGTTGTTTTAAACCACATTAAGGACTCAGAGAGGGCAGAAGTTACAGAGTATGTTATTTGGTCCTGCAATTTGGTTTGCTTACACCCAGGAACCATTTTGGAAAAAACCAGATGTCTGGCAAACAAAACCAGCAAGAGTGGAAATAAGTTGTGACCCTTACCTTCCTCACTGCTCTCTTTGGGACCAGTTTCTTCCAAACCCAAACCAAAGAGATCTGAGTCATTTTTCAGTTTAAAGGAGTGGAGCACTGATTTCACAGGCTGGGGTGGCTTTGCCAATGAGGTATCATCATCAGATATTTCAGACAGATCTTCCCGGACTGGGAATTCATCCTATAGAGAAGAAAAGGGAAACAACACAGACAAATTTTTCAACCAAAATCTCTAAGCATTTTGTAGACAAAGATGTCAGATGTCAAAAGAAGGGGAGGAAGGAAGAATGCACTCAGATGTTATTTCCTGGAAGTCAATGTTCTTGATATATTTATTTTTTGACTCAGTAAAGCATCACAGCAGCACTGGTACTGGAAAGCTTGCTCTAGTAACTTAACATTCATGCCACCAAAACCAATTTTCTGATATAAGGGGATTAAATGAGAACTTCAACTGTGTTAGATAAACAGCATCAGCCACTAACTGCCCTAGAAAGGCACCTCTGCTTTGGGGAAAATCTAATCAGGCTGAGAACACATCTCCAGACTTGAAATACAAAACCTCTTTCCTGGGCAGCTCCGTGGGTTCCTGTGTACCAGAGGCAGCACACAGCAGGGCCAAGGATGCAGTCTGGGTTTGCAGAATAAATCACTTCATTGAGTCAAAAGGGAACATGCTCCCAGGGCAAATCTGCCCCTTCAATGTAGGCTAAAAACCAGGATGCTGCAGAGCCTGGATATCACCCAAACTCCAACTCTGCATGATGGGAACAGAAATGAAGTTTAACGATCTTCTGATACCTGCCAACTGATCCTCTTCAGAATTCATTAATCACCCTTTTTTACACCCTCCACACTGATCACAGGGCTTTGCTCTGCTGCAGACCTCTCTCCTCCTTGCCTATGGTGGTAGTTTTACTGCTTTGCCTGACTGCTTGAACTTGAAAAGCACACTTGAGGGCATCTCCCTGACACTGCAGCAATTGCAAGCTCCCCCACAGATCCCCTTCTCATCATCACATCCATGAAAAATAAACTTGCTCCAAATACTTTTGCTTTCATATTAAAGTGCCACGAAAAGCAGGTACTGAAAATGCTTAATAAATGGGAAATTACTTAATAAACAGCATGACACACAGGCAGGGTCAAAGCAACTGGGACTATCACCTTTTCTGCAGGATTTTGGAATACTGCAAACACATCAACCACTCCTGAACACTGGCAGCCCTGAACAGCAATTCCTCATCCCAAATCCCACTTAGCAGTTTCTAAAGATTGCTCTGCTGGCTCTGAGTGTGGATCACTGAAACTGGGGATATCTAGAGTCATAGCAGCAAGTTCATACCAGCCCAGAGAAGATGTTTGGTTTTTCTCCACTTCTAATACTGCTGCACAGGGGTTCTTGCTGCATGCTGTATTTCAGCAGACAGCTGCAGGGCCCATGTGTGCAGCCTCACAGAGACATTACAGCCATCCTGGCTATACTGCAAAGTCTTTCTCTGGCAGATTTTCTTACTTCAGTAAGGAGTTTTGCCAAGTGAATTTCATTATGGCCTTTTGATCACTGGATAGACTGTAGGGAGCTCACTTGTTCTCTCTGTCATGTACACACTTTTACATGTTAAAACTTTGGGTGAAAAATAATTAGCTTTGTATTTTATACCTTCCACACTGCCAGACTGGCAGTGCTCTGGACTTACTGAGAATAAACAGCATGTTAAGACCTGTAAGGACAAACCTTATTGCTGTGTGGCTTCAAAAAATTAGTGGATTTGTGCTTACACCAATTTCTTCAGATTACTTAGCACCTGACTCACAGTGACTGCTGCTGAGAGATGGGAGAGCAGATGAAAGCTCTGCTCCAGGAGATGCCTCAGCTCTTCAAGCTCAGCTTTGCAGCACTGCACAGCAATTCATGCATGATATTTACCATTTTCTTCTTCTGGCTGTCAGAATCCTCACTTTCAAAGTCTGGGTCATCCATAACAAATGAAAGCATCTGAGTAGCTATTGGTCCCTCTTGATCACTGTCAGACTCCTCAGGCTTCTCCTCTTTGACCACTTTCTGCTTGAGAGCATGTCCTTTGCTTTGGGAAGTGGTCTTTGGGGCCTGGACTGCTGCTGGAGTGGCATCAGCAGCAGCTGGCAGCTTAGTGTTGAGCTTGCTGCTGTTTCTTTCAGACCCAGAACGTGGAGGTGAACTGTCAGGAGGCTTTGTGTCAGTTGCTTTGGTCAAAACTGCTTCACTCTGTAGTTTCAGAGAATTTCTGGAAGACCTGAGAAGAAAGACACAAGATGTCAGAGTCTGTCCACACTCCCACTCTGTGAAGCAAATGGTGACCATTTCATACCTGAGCCTGCCTCAAGGGCTGCAGTGTGCACCCTAACAGGATGCACATTTCATCCCAGGGGGTTGTGTGGCCAAACACAAACCACTCAAAAGGCTGGAGATGACCCTTGTGTCCCTGTAGGTGCTGATGCAGAGGTGCCAGTGGGCCACATCTGACTGTCACCCACAAGATGTGGTATGCAGAGAACATCATCCAGTTGATTGTCCTCCAGCACAGTGTGACGGATGATTTCCACTCCCTTCACCCCAAGACTTGACTCCTCTGCCCTCCTCACACTGCTACTAACAGATGTTCAGACACTCAGCTACAACCTCTCTCTACTTCAGAAAAAGTGTGGTCCATTGCCAAGCAGAAACATACCAGTGACCACAGAAGTGCAGTGCTCAGAGGGACACTGCTTCAGGGCTGTGCAGAAACCACTTCATAAAGCAGTCACACCTAAAACAAATACATCCCAGCTGACAGCTGAAAGAACAGGCTGAGAATGACACCAAGATGTCACAGAGGCCACACAGAAGTCAGTGGCAGGATGGAGAAGAGGCCCAAGTTTGCCAGCATAACCCCCCCACTTCAGTCTGTGTTTGTACCTTTTTTTTTCCTGCTCTGTGTTGATACCTTCATCAGGTATAAGTACAACCTTAGAGTCCTTCACATCTTCCTCCTCCTCACTGGAGAGGGTAATGTTCTTGCTGGGCACCCGTTCTGCTGCTGGCATGGGTCTGCTGGGGATTTTGTCATCCAGATCCAGGTCATCTTGGAAACCTGCCACCATGGGGTTCCCCCCAGGCACGTCTCCATCACTGCAGAACAGACAAGGATCAGACACAACACTCCCAGGATGGGCCAGGACAGACATACAGACATCCCTGTAAACAGACTGTTGCTTGCCTGGCTTTTCCAGCCAGCTTCAGGGTCAATGCCCCCCCTCCTGTGTCCTGTGGGATACAGGGGGGAGCACAAGCCCAGTACAAAATAGGCCACAGAAGGATGTGGCATACAGTATCTGCTACTGTTTGAGCTGAAAATAAGAGACTGGAAAAGCTGAGTCTGTGGTTTCAGCTCTGTCAGAACATCTCTGGTCCAACATGCAAGGATCAGCCAATTAAGCTGTGGGAACTGCCTGCCCTAATCCCTTGTAATTAAACCTGATCATCTACTGCCACTATGGGAGTATGGGAATTCACTTGCTGCTATCACCTTCCTGGAATTATTTCTATTTTTCTAGTGTTCCCTGTTGCAGGCAGCTACCCAGACACCATAACCATGCTTTAACATTCCCCAGATTAAATTAACCTAAGAACACACTTCTAGAGCTGGATGTAACCCAGTTACGTGTTCAGAGCACCCTGACAGAGAGCTTCACAGCTGAAATGATGAGCTGAGGATTCTTGTCTGAATGTCCCCAGGACTCAATAATTTTAATACTTTCTGAAGGATTTGCTCATGCCAGGAATACAGATATTTTCCCCAGCAATAGCTGATGAGCCTTTGCATCACTTTCCTTGTCCTGTTTGCTTTATCAACCACAATCCTTCCTGATAAGTGACCAACACAGGAATCACTGTCCTTTTAATGACTCATTAGGGATTATACCCACACAGCCTCCATTGCCACACAGAGACAAAAAAAAAAACAACTACAATTGCTTGGAATAGGTTATATTTTAGAGGCATAAAAACAATCACAAAAATCCTTAACATGGAAGAAGGAGGTCTCCCCAGTCACAAGCACACATCCAGTGCTGGAAGGGACAGTGGAGGATGTGCTGGTGGGATGGGAGATGCTGAGCCCCTAACGCAGTCCAGATGATTGCTCTGCTCACTCTGGCTCTTGTGGTTCCTCACAGGTTAGTTTTGGAGAATCAATTCATCAGGCAACAGACAATGCAGTTATTTGTGACACAGGGGACACTGTGTTTACAACTGATGTAGCACACTGACTACAGTTAATGCCTGCCTGGTCAGAGGGCTAAGAACAGGGCTGAAAGCCATTCCTCTGCTGTTTTGGCCGTGGGTCTCCCTGCTCTCAGCACAGCTCCCAGCCCAGCAGAGGCAAACTGCTGAAGAGCCCCTTTATCACTAACACTGCTGCTCTCATACTGAGACAGAAAGGAGGCACACAGCCCATCCTACACAAAGGAGAAGAAAAGTGGTGTTTAAAACAGTCTCCAAGGCTGGAGGAATTACAAGTGAGTGATTTCTGAGGTCTGTGAAGCACTGGCAGGGTTTCCTCTTGAAATGCACTGAAAAGAAAATGGGAGCTGCATCCTAAAAATGGTTAGGATACTATTCTGAAGTAGTGACACTGCATTTCTTTAACACATCACTGCTCTATGAAGTATGGGGGACTCTTCAGAGATTACTGGTACTGTCCTTCTACGGCACACCATGCAAGCCTTGCAGCCTTTAGAGCATTCCCAGTCTAAAGAGAATATCCACATGTGTACACACCCCCTCACAAAGTGGGTCAGCTCTCTTTGCAGTGAGAACACTGCCTCCATCTATAACTTCCACAGAAATTGTTGATTGGCAGCTTAAGAGCAAAGCCAAGAGTGGATAAGAGTGGATATACATCAGGAAACTTACTGCTGCAGTACAAACAAGGCCTGACAATGCAAAATTAGTATCAGCTTGTTGTCCTGAGGTTCCAGCTGGGAGGAATTCAGAGCATGCAAAACCCAAGCTCATTGCACCACCTCTCCACCCCCTGACATGCTGCCAAGCCTGTGTTAGTGTTGAGGTATGAACCAAAAGCAACCCCACTTGCCAAGGTCTGTCTGAGCTACTGACCAAAGAGCACATTGGGGTTTCCCCAGTGAGCCCTCTGCCATGTACACAGAACAGGAGGTGAAACAAAACCTGGATGCAAGCTGAGCACGTGGTCTCAAACCTGGGCTGACAGGAACCTCAACCTGGGGAACTGGAAAGGGCTGCTGGGGGGCACCCAGCTTGGCAGAAATGAGCCTGGGGGTCCTGGTGGGCTCAAGTTGACTGTAAGTCAGCAAGATGGCCCTGCTGCAAAGAAGGCAAATGGTATCCTGGGCTTCAGGAGGCAAAGTGCTGCCAGAAGGTCAAGGGAGGTGATCCTTCCCCTCTGCTCAGCACTGGTGAGGCCACTCCTGGGGTGCTGTGTCCAGTGTTGGGTGCTCCTCAGGACATGAGATGTGGGTATATTGGAGTAGCCCAGTGAAGAGCAACAAAGATGATTAAGTGTCTGCAGCATCTCTCACATGAGGAAAGGCTCTCTCATGGGAGTCAGGAATGCTGGGACTCCTAGGAGGGAGAAAGCTTGGGGGGACCTTATCAGTGTACTGAAATACCTGAAGGGTGCAAAGAAGATGGAGCCAAGTTCCTTTCAGTGCTGCCCGGTGACAAGAGGCAAGGGGCACAAACTGGAACACAGAAGGTTCCCTGTGAAACAGGAAAGAGTTTTTCTGCTGTGTGGGTGACTGAGCACTGGCACAGAGATTGTGGAGTCTCCATCCATGGAGATATTTGAAAGCCATCTGGACATGGTCCTGGGCAACCAGCTCTGGGTGGCCCTGGTTGAGCAGAGGGGTTGGACCAAATGACCTCCAAGGATGCCTTCCAACCTCAGCCATTCTGTGATTCTGTGAATGTAACTGCTTTACACATGGAACACACTGTGCCTGTGGCCTTCTCACGTGAGATAACCAACAAGACTCTTATCTCTCTCATGTGGGCTGACCACAAACTCTCAACACACAGCCCATTCTTCTGCACCATCTTCAACAGCTCAAGTCTGGAGCTTATATTTGGTTGCAGCACACCCACAAGAAATGCTGGCAAGCTGTGTAAGCTCAACATTCAAAAATGTTCAAATGCATCTCTCTAATACGTTCTCAGGCTTTGTTCCTCACTGAGGTGCAAGCTTCCAGTATTTAATTTCTGAAAACCAGTAACATCTCCATGAGGTCTGAGTGGTTTCACAGGAAAACTTTTGTGTTCTGTAAATAAAATTCTGCAGCAGCAGATTTTGTTGTTAACTACAACAACCTACTCACTGCAGTAGAAGCTGATTATTAGGGATAATGACTACAGCACACTTATGCTGCTGGGCATTGTGGGGTTATAATTGGCATCCTGAAGAATATAAATTATTGCAGGTGATGGTCACACCTCTGAATTTCAGCAGATCTGGCTTACTGCGGTGGGCTCTTTTTTGGTAGAAAAAGTGCACTTGTCAGGCCACTGGAAAATTGTGAACTGCACAAGAAACCAGAGCAAGATATGGATGCTAAGCTGCAGAGAAATAATCAGCATCTGAATTTGCAGGGATGCACTGCAAGGTCTTTTCCTAGGGAAACAGAGCTGTTCAACTGCAGATGGTTACTGCTGTTCTCAAAGGATGAAGCTGTGAATGAATGTCCTCTCCAGGAAAGCCCAGAGGTCTCTCTCTCTGTGTCCCCACCAGCTCCTAAACACTGGAAGGCTGCCAAGGCTGGGGACAGAATGCCAAGGGGCATCAGAATGTGACAATTCTACAACTAAGGGAGCAGGGCTCCTGCACCACTGTTTGAGATGTCTGGCTTTTTATTTAGTCCAACACACACCTGCTTCCAATGACTGATGTCCTAGAGAAGAGGAGACTTTATTAAACACCCAGCCTCCTACCCACCACAAGAACTGCAGCTGAAGAGCTGTGAGGGCAACCCAGGACCCAGCCCCACAGCAAACCCCAGAAGGTCAGGCTTGGCTCTCCTGCCATTTCCTTGTTCAACACAGAAAAATATCCCAGCTCAGCCACAGCCACGAGCAAGATGCTTTGCAGGCCAGCAGGCTTCTAACAACCATCTCATTTTTTTTTCTCTTTCTTTATTAATAAAACATTCATGTGTTCTCCCATCACAAGGGATGATGATTCAGGCTGACCTGCATTAGACAGGCATCGAGCCTCACACACAGCATTGATTTCAAGTTGTAGTTGAACTAGAGAACACTGAATTATGATAAAGATGCAAAAAAATGCAGAATCCCCCATATTCACAGATGAGCTGTATCAGCATTTAATTCCCCTCCTGGTTAATACAGTGAGCATGACAAGAGGCAGCAGGCAAGGAGTATCCTAACCAGAGGGATGCAGAGCCTGTGACTCTGAAAGGAAAGGACTCTGGCCATGCTTTGGGCCTCTGCAGTGGGAAAGTATTAATTAGGCAAAACATGGTATCCCTGCAAAGTGCACTCTGTTCCAGAAGGAAAGTATCTCAAATGTTTCAACACATTGGACCAGAAAACAGGTCCCTTCCTGACCCAAGCAACCCAGTGGTTTCACACTGAGTATGAAAGCAAGACAGCAAAGCCAGGAAGGTGATAACTGGGATTTCCTGCTGCTCCCTGTCTGGATACTGAAATGGGAGAAAGTGAACACTGAGACTGACAACAGCACAGCTGGGAAGGCAATGGTACATAGGAGCTGCAGCTGGCAGCTAATTGCTCTACAATCACCTCAGGTCAGCCAGGCCCAAGCTATCACTTATTCTGCACACCCAGGTATGTCCCTGACCCCCCCTCCCTCCACCCTCCCCTCCTTACCTCTCGCTGTCGATGCGGTGTTTAGGCTGTGGTTTCCCTTTGGACTTCTGTGGGGCTGGGTCTTCCAGAAAGCTGTGGTCCAGGCTGTCATCAGGAACAAAATCCTCCACACTCTGCACTTTCACAGGGGCTTCAGGGTGGGGAGAAGGAGTGGCAGCAGCAGGGTCTGCATTAACAACAACAGCAGTTGTAAAACACAGGGTTCACCCCAAGAAAGACAGAAATTTACTTGTCTAGGATCTGTCCAGCCCAGGGTGACAGGACCTTGGCTACACAGCAAAGGAAAGGAAGGGTATGAACAGGGTACTCAAACCAGTCCAGAATGTTTCTCAAAGGCCTCCGTGGAGCTCCTGGGGTTTAAAATGCACCAGGCTGACCCAGGCTCTGAAAAACTCTATCACGTAGCTGACTCTGCTCTACACTGAACACTAGGACTGACTCTGCCCCAGCCAGGGCTGTGTGCACCCCTCTTGTATGATGGCCCTTTGTTAGTCTCTCACCTTTTCCAGACTGTTCAGCTCACCCCCAATCTTCCTCATGCTTTTTCACCTCTTGAGATATCAGGACTGCAGGCCACAAGCCTGAAACAGTTCTCAATTAACAGATTTAAAAAAAAAAAAAAAAAGGAAAGGAAAAGAAAAAAACCAAAATCCAAAGATTTTAACACTGGTAGCAGACCATGTGTCTTTTTTTATTATGCATCAATATGACAAAGGTTTTCTTATTGACAGGGGTAAAACGTGCTCTGCTTTGTTTCTGGGTAAGAAGAGTCATTGACACACTGAAACAGGTGTCCTGTGTCATAACCTGCTAATGGATTGAGGACGTAGAACCTGGTTTGCAAATCTAAAACTGAAAGATTTCAACATCTGAAACTGCAAATTGTGTTCCCAGAACCTCTTCCTTTCTTTCTGTGGGTGTCTCGAGAGCACTGTGAACTCTAGGGGTTGACAGTTTGAGAGGGAAGGTATTTCAAAGTGAATCTGACAAACAAATTTAGGTCCATCTCAGTAAAAGTGCATGCAACAAAACCTTGGATGCCTCTGCCCAGCAACTTCATTGGGCAGGGGTTGGGCCCACACGCTGCCCTACTCTGCTCCATTATGTACAGCACTAGGGAAGCAGTTGAGTAAGGCTGTCCTCCTCCTCAGACCATATTTGAAGCAGATTATTTCTCAAGAGGCAAATCTGCTGCAGAGCCTGGACTTAAGTGATCATTTCTGGCTGAATAACCTTTAAAACCAGCACTCCACTGTTCTCTGTTAACACACAGAAGCCCTTTTGAGCCACCAGACTCTTGTGAAGACAGTGCTTCCAATAGCTTTTCTAACAATTCTTCCCATTCAAGAGGGATGTCTGCTCCTGGTAAGAAGCTGAAGGGTATTTTCTTAGTGTCCCCTTGTGTGTTCAGTACCTTTCTCCTGCAGCACACTGCAGCTACCACCCAGCTGTCTGGACTAAGTCCCCAGCCCAGAGACAAACCAAAACGGAAGAAAGAGTGACAGCACAGCACTCCTTAGCCACAGGGCCTGTGGTTTTCAGACACCTGTCTGCCAGAGAAATGCCCATGAGAGGCACCCTGCTCCAGCACCTACCTGGCTGGGGAGGAGAGGGGTCTGGGGCAGGAGAGGTCCCAAAGAGACGTGATATAATGCTGCGCTTTGGCGGCGGGGCTGCGGCCGGAGGGGCTGGGGAGGGTGTAGCTGGTGGAGGCAAGTGGGGCTGCTGGGCTTCAGGTGCAGGCACTGGTGAAAAAGATGGGGGGGGTTCAGGAGAAATGGTGGAGCTTGTGGAAAGTGGCTGCAGTGGCTGCGGGGTGCCAGGGCTTGAGCTGCCTGTTGAGGTGGAGCTTGGAGGTACTATGGGTGACTGGGAGCCAGAGGAAGGGCTTTGCCCGTTGGTTGTTAGTGGTGATGTGTGTCCTCGACTTCGGGCTTCCATCATTTCAAGGAAGCTGCAAGGAAGAAAAATTGGAAATGTAAGGAATCAGAGAATCATCAAGAGTGGGAAGGGACTTCTAGATATCATTTAGTCACTCTCCCACTAAAGCAGGATCACCTAAAGCACATCACACAGGACTGCATCCAGGTGGGTTTTGAATATCTCCGGAGAAGGGGACTCCACAACCTCCCTGGGCAGTCTGTTCCAGTGCCTTGTCACCCTCAGGGTAAAGAAGTATTTATGTTTAAATGGAACTTCCTATGTTCCAGCTTGTGCCCATTGACCCTCGTCCTGTCACTGGGAACTACTGAGAAGAGTCCTGCTCCATCTTCCTCACACCCACCCTTCAGATACTTGTAGACATTAACAAGGTCTCCCCTCAGCCTTCTCTTCTCCAAGCTAGAGTCCCAGCTCTCTCAGCCTTTCATCATAAGAGGGATGTTCCAATGCTCCAATCATCTTTGCTGCCCTCCACTGGCCTCTCTCCAGTAGATCCCAGTCTCTCAAACTGGGGAGCCCAGAACTGGATGCAGCCTCACCAGGGCAGGGTAGAGGCGGGGAATGGCCTCCCTCAACCTACTGCCCACTCTTCTTTATGCAGCCTATTCCCCAGTATTCCCCACACTGCTGGCTCATGGATAATTCACTATCAGGACTTCTTCTCCTCTGATCTGCCTTCCAGCAAGTCCACCCTAATCTGCATTGCTGCTTGGGGTTCTTCCTCCCCGGGTGCAGCATCCTACACATGCTCTTATTGAACCTCATCAGGTTCATCTCTGCCCGGCTCTCCAGCCTGTCCAGGTCACGCTGGATGGCAGCACAGCCCTCTGGAGTGTCAGCCACCTCTCCCAGCTTTGCATCATCAGTGAACTTGCTGAGGATACTCTTTCTCCTCATCCAGGTCATTGATGAACATGTTGAACTAGACCGGACCGAGCACTGGCCCCTGGGGGACCCTGCTCCATTGATCCCTGAGTTCTGTCACACAGCCAGCTCTCAATCTACCTGTCCACTCATCTAGCCCACACTTCTTGAGTTTTCTAATGAAATGAATGGAGAAAACCTGCCCAACAGAGCACTGGGCATGATGGTGGACTGCTTTGGCTATGTGCTGAGCTGGGAGGGTTCAGGTCTGGGTCAGCTTTTGGCAATGCTGCAACTCCCTGGGCCACGATGAATCTGGTTTACCCACATGAGCTAAAAACTCACCCAATGTACATTGAGGTGTGGAAAATCCCCACCTGCTCTGGACTGCAGGATTAAACTGGTATTTGGAATGCTGCTGGGAATTCCCTGGACAGACAGACTATAACAAATGCCAGGGCTTGAAACACCATCTGAAGTCAACTCCTGGACATATGTCTCTGAGGGAGTAAGGGAGTAAGTGCTACAGGAATGGCACATTTTTAGATTCTGCACAAGAGATCAGTGTTCAAGAAAACTCAAATGCTATCAAAATATCTTATTTCAGCCAGGAATGAATTTGAGAGGAAAATCCTTGAATATAAAAAAAAAAAAAAAGAGCTATCCAGAGGGCTCACAGAGGACTGACTGCTATTATTCTCTGCCCAACATGCACACACAGGCAGTCCACCCCCCTGCACACTCCCCCTCTGTGTGGGAGGCAGTAAACCCAAACAGCAGAACCTTTGAAGCAAGCTGTGGTCCTGCCTGGATTCCTGACTAGAAGAGCATCAAAGCCTGTATGCTAGAGAGGGTGAAATTCTCTGTCCTATTCAAAAAGGAAGCCAAGCCTGATGCTGCTGCAGCCTCCTTCTGCAGCCCGTTTAGTTCTCAGCCTTCTCACAAGCTGTTTGCAGAGAAACACTAACAGACAGGCTCTTACTACAAAATGGTTTCAAGCAGCACATCTAAGAGATAAAGGGGGCATCCGAAATAAAGCATTGTGTATAAAACTGAGCAAACATCACGGTCTCACCTTATTTCATTAAGCCTAATGAACTGGTGAAAAGAGGCTTTGGGTTCAATTGCTACTGCAGGACAGACAGACTTTGTTGTGCTCTAGGCAACGAGTATGTCAAAACAGAGACTCCTCTCCCACAACAGCACAACTTCATCCTTCAGGGACTTGAGCCAGCCAGACATCCTCACCAGACACCTTCCCTGCAACTACTGCCAAACAGAAAGCAAGCAGCAGGGGCTGAAAGACTTGAACTCCCCTTGAGATCTCATTTCTTCATTTTAAGGAGCAACCTGTCACACTTTTAAGGAACAAACTAATATACTTTGTGATCAGTGGTATTGGGAGCCCTAGAGAACAACACCCCTGGGAAGCTGATGCTGGAATTGGAAAAGCAGGAGTCCTCCCTAACTAAGGAACTGGCTAAAGGGCAGCACTGAAAAGCAGCATTAGCTAAGAAAGAAATCCTTGGCACTGTTCCTCAAGGATCAGCCTTGTGGTGTATTTCAGCATTTCAAGAAAGAAGCACAGAGACCAGGGAATTGCTTGTGAGGTTGATATCTGGGAGGCAGCATCAATAGAGAGGGACAAGAAACAGAGGGAACTGGATGATCCTGTATAACAGAAATGGGAAGACATTCAGCAGTACAAAGGAAACAGTCATCTGCTGAAGGGCTAGGACACAAGGGTTCTTGCTCCAAGTTCACCACACCAGAAGAGCCAGGAGAGACTCACCCACTCATTCCAGAAGACTGAACTAAAGGCTGCATGGGAGGAGCAGTAAGGGACTGTGGCTGTCACATGGCCACCCACTGCCTGTCCCCTGCAACTGCTCTTAAGGCACCTAAATCAGTGCCATGCTGTGGTGGCCTTAGTGATGCTTCCCCAGGATCTGGGCCAAAGCTTATGTGCTTATTCCACCAAGCAGACTGGCTATAACAAAACAAGCTCCTGGCAGAGCTGAGATCAAAGCATGTGACAGAGCGTCCACTCCAGCACTCCCTCTTCCCAGGGGATGAGAAGCTGGGGTAAGCTGCATGACAACACTTTCTGCTAAAAATGGTGCATGGATTTGTTATGCACCAAAAACATAAAGGAGCTTCCCTCTTGCACTGAGCTCTGCAGTGATTGCTTTGGGTTTGTTTGGAAGGTGCACAGTGCATCACACAGACAGCAAGAAGGTACCAGTGTGTTTCCCATGCATCCCCGTTGCAGTGCTGCAGGGCTGGGCAGCAGCACATCACCCCCCTCCTGAGGAGGGATCACCCCATGCGCATTCAGCATCCTTCAGGGCAGACTACACAAAGTGCAGTGGGAGGGAATGATACACCAAGGGTACCTGCAGTTCAGCCCTTATCCAACACAACAAATGCTCTGAACCTACACTCCCCATGAGCTGTCAAGGCCTGAACAGCCACCCGTGAGAGCTGCCTGCACAGGATGTGTGGCTCCACAAATCCACACCAGAAGCACTGAGTGCTGAATCCTGTCACCCCTCCCTTCTGAGCCTGGACTCCTGGCGAGCCAAAGGCAGGATAGCTGAAGAGCTCTGCCCTGTGGGATTCCTCCTCTCAAGCCTTACCCAGGGTTAAAGCCTCCTCCCTCCCAGCTCTGAAGGGAGATTAATCCAGCTGATCTACTTGCCCCCTGCTCTTGTTTATAGCAACAGCCATCCTGGCTGGAGGCCTGTGAGCCTGGTCACTGCCTGTCCAAGGTATTGATGCCAGCACTGCCCCTCTCCTGGCTGAGCTCTCCAGCTGCCTCTGTGAGCACCTAAAGCACCAACACTACATAAGAACAGAGCAGAACAACCTCTGAGTCCCTGACAGGGTCACTGGGTATCACCATCAAGACAGCTGGGTGACTCAGGCAGGGTAAGACTATTGTAATCTGAAGATCAAAGATCCTCTATGAAGTACATACAAAGTACATATGTACATATTAGAACACAGAATATGAAGCTCAGGGAGTATTTAAAGTTGGACCCAATGAAGAGGACAATCTTAACAGTATCAGGGTACTTGAAGATTTACTGTACTGTGTACTACCAAAACTGCCCATTTTGAAAAGAACCTGCTTTGTTCTGGGCAAGGAGCCAGCTCCAGAGGGAGTGAGGGCTGTGACTACCACCTGTTTCTCCTGCAGAAACACATGAATTTTAAGAGCTGGAGGGATAAAAGGCTACATAACTGATGTATAAAGACTGTCATCCTTCCCTCCAGCTCAGCTAATCTGGAGAGTAACACACATGCAGACTTCTGCACCTGTGCTCCTCTGCCTTGCTCACCTACACTGTGTGAAGGGCATCAGAACAAGGGACAGCAAGTTATTTTTAGTAGAAAGATGCAATGGTTATTTGGGGACAGTGTGACACAGGCTCTTACCCCAGCACAGCACCAAGGAGAGATGTGGCACGTGTGCTTCATGTCACCTTCCTCAGCCCCAACCAGACACGTGGGCCAAGTGTTGTGCTGTGTGCCATGACACTGGGAAAATAGAGATGGTCTGATCCTGGATTCACATGGGCTGCATAAAGCAGCTCTGCTGAGCTTTCATATTCATATCTTCTTCCATGAAAGAGGTGGGTGGAAAAAATGCTGCCAGCAAGCTCCCAGTAATTTCCAGGGTGGAGGTGTTTAAGCATCATCTTCACTTCAAAAATACTACATAATGCATGAATGCTTCCTCTGGCTTTACACACACCCTTCAGAGGCACAAGTGTGGCTGTTTAGGGAACACACCAAGCCAAACCTGCCATGTGACTGTTTTTTCTTATATCCTATTATAATCTGGCCACTGTGTTCCTTATTCTATCTTTTTTTGTCAGTCCTTCACAGAAGGACCCCCTACAAAATCTCACTGTGAAACAAGCAGCATCATGCCCACCCTAGGTGCAGACCAGGTCCCATTAAACTACAAGATGAACTCATTTGTGAACCAAGTACACCTCTTTAGTAAATGTGCTACACAGCACCAGATGGGTTATCTGTCCTCACCTTTCAATCCTTCCATTTCAGACCAAGTAACAAGTCCACATCCTCAAACCCCCTGAATAATTCACTGTCAGTTGGACCTGCTTGCAAGAGGAGACTTATGCAATTTTAAAGATGAACATGCTCTGAATATTCATCAGGGCCTGAGGTTACTGTTGCTCTGCTCTTGGACCAAAGTAAAAATAAAGTACAGAAAGACTTGTTAGCTTCACAGTTCCTAAAATTGTCAGCGCTCATGTTCATTCACTTTTGAGGACTGGAGCAGCCTAAAGCTTTTTGGCTCCTAAATGTAACATGCTGTGAGCAATTTTTCATGTGGCATGAAAAGCTTTGGGTTATGTTATTAATTGTAAAAACAAAGATTAATAGGCCATGTGACATGAGTGTAACTGGGGTTATTGAGGGTTACGTTTCCACGTTTGTTTCGGACTCTTTAAAGGTACTAAACCCAATTTCCCCCTAAGCCCAAGTCCTGAGTGTGAAATAAATTGCCAAGTGGTGTTGAACCCTGCTGCCCAGGCCTTGGAGGGTACAGCCCCTCTCCAAGAACACCTCAGGTTTTCCACTTGACACAGCATGGATGTAGCAGGATAAAGATAGGCTTTCTCATGAAGAATAACTTAAGTACTTCTTTTGACTAAATAAGTCTCCAGGAAAAAATAAGTGAATTCCAAGAGAGCTGATTACTTAACCTTTGAAATTAAATGTCTTTTCATATTAGAAAAAAAAAAGAGTAATACTAGAAAAAATGCAAAGATAAAAGCTCATGAAAATTGTACATTAGGTCCACTTCTTATTAACTCTTGCAAACATTTTCACCAGCAGCTTATTCCTGAAAAAAAAATAATTTTTCAGGGTGAGCTTTCAAAATTTCCCAAAAACCATTTCTCCATGTGCACCATTCAGTGAGAGAACAGGCACACAGTTTGCCTTGTGACAGAAGATAAGCCAGTCACGATTACAGATGGAAAAAATGAGCAAATTCAGTACAAATTCAGAACCAAGTAAAAATGTCACTGTTGTTTGTTTAATAAGAATTCAGGAACTCAAAAAGAGCTGAAATGTATTTTTGAAAGAGTACTGAAAATGTAAAATCTGAGGAACTACAGGAAATGTACCAAAGCAAGAACTGTGGCAGGCAGAGAGGAGACTAAGCACAGGGAAAGAGCTGGAAGCAGCTAAATGTGTCTGGCCAGGCAGAGCTGGTGCTGCCAGGGGATGCCTTATGTAAGGAGATGAGGCAGCTTTGGGTGCCACCTCGTGTCTTCTCTGGGATCCACATTTTGCAGCAATGACATCTTGTCCTTGGGTACCCAGCTGCAAAGAGGAGGAAGAGTTCTTGTTCCCTTTCTGTTCTCACCGATCCAAATTTAGCATCGGTCACTGTGACAGAGCCGCTACCAGACATGCACAGGGGTTAAGGTGTCACCTTGTGCCTGCTCCATGGCCTGATTTTATGGCAGGAGAGAAGGAACTGCCTCAGAAGAGTTGCTCCAGCAGCCACAACATGACCTGCAGCCTTGAGTGCCCAAGGACACCTCCTCTTGCTGTGCAATTTGTGCTGAACACCAGCAGAACCCATGGGAGCAGCTGAGACAAGGGCCCCACATCTGCCAGGGTCCAACAAGACCACTGTGCCAGTGCCTGGGCTGAACACAAGGAGGCCAATGCTCCAGGAGCTCCCTGGGACATCCACTGCAGTACCATGTTAAAGATGGCAATCCCAAAATAATGGCCCTTTGGATTTGTCATTGCACAGTGCCTAAAGCAATGGGACCAGCCTGGATTCTGGATGTCACCACACTGCAAATGCTACTTGAGCGATAACAGCATTTCTGCAGGAACATGTACCCAGCCAGGGTACCCTCTGGCAGTGGAAGCACACCACTAATATAACCTGGTGTACACTGCAGTGCTCCAGCTGGATGGCATGGTCCAGTCCAACATCCACTGTTGGAACTGGAAGCTCTTGTATTATCCAAGCTCACCCCACCTCTGCCAGTCCCACACTGCTGCTGCTTCCTTCACATTTTCATGTTCAGCAGATGCTTCTCTGAGCCAGCCCAGCTTGGATTAACCCAGAAATCTGTGAGCTGAACTGGCACATCTGAGGGTCCAGCAAGTGCTAAAGCTGGTGTAAGGGTGAGAGGTTACAAAGGAGCAAGATGTTCTGGTGTAAGTTTGGAAGAGCTCCGCCAACTCTCAATTAAGTATCTTTCCATTACTGATGTAGAATAAACAGAAATACTGGAAAACTCTCTCTGACAGCACAGCCCACACAGCCCAGTTCTTTAAGTAGGGACTGTCTAGAGAATTGCTGAAGGCAAGAGGCTAACCAGTGCCTCAGGGGAGGAAGGAGGTGATCACTCTGGAAACAGGACTGCTTTGTGTGTATTTGGTACATTTCAGTGCTCTCACAAAGGAAAACACAGCAACCAAGGTTATAGATCTTGAAACTTGGTCTGAAAAATTCTTGTCAAAATGGCTGTGCATTAATATTTTATAATAATCGATTCCAACTTCCAAAAAAAGATGTCTAAGGTATTTTTTTCCAGTTCATTCTGTAGTTGATTTTTCTGGCTTGCTCACTACTGCAGTAAGGACCCTGCAGTGGGAATTCACAAGACATATTTATCAACAACATACAAATCTGAAGAGATTCCTGTTCACTGTGCTACAGATGCACTGGCTTTGCAGAGCTAATCTGGCAAAAGCTCGTTTCAAGCAGCAAGCAAACAGTCAGAGCACTGAACAAACACAAGCCAACAGGAACTATCCATTCTTCCAAACCAGAAATGCACTGAGGAGTCTAGAAGTATTCAAAGGCAAAAAAGAGAGCTATATTGTTATATTCCTGTCTATCGTACAACACACAACACACAGGAAAGCAAGAGCCAGAAAAGGAGGAATCAACTTGTCTTCTGAGCAGTAGAGATGGAAAATAACCCCTTTCAGCAGCAGAGGCTGCAACACACTTATCTACAATCCCTTCAGCATGTACTGCCTCCAGGAGTGCTCCTCAGCTCCACCTCCACTGCCCTCCTGGAGACCACGTGCCCATATGAACCAGACCCTTCACAGGGATCCCCAAGTGCATGCTTTATTTCAGGTGATGCCACTTAAAAGTGACATTTTCCAAGATCCAAAGAAAGTCTCAGTGTCCCTCGCTGGACCCTTCACATGCCACAGCTGGGGCTGCCCAACATTCACCTGACACCCAGAAGTTAGAAAAGATGGCTCAAGGACATACAGTTCGTAGTTTTGATCTTCTGTCTCTTGCTGCACTGACAGCTCCTCCAAAGTTGCATCAATATCCAGCTGATTTGTCTCCAGCTGCCGTAGCAACGTCTCCCTCTGAAGAAAGAAAAACAAGCTGGGTCTGAGCAGGAAGGGTCATGGTAAAAGATCTCTGTGCACTCACAGGGTGCAGTGAGATCCTGTGTCACCACAGCAATGAATTAAACAGAAGCTTCGGTCCCTCTCACAGTGTTCAGCTTAAATATAGAAGCAAAAAGAGAAAGTGAAGCAGTAGCAAAAGTATGCTAATCCAGAAAGTCTGTGTAAGAAAGTAATTTGTTCTGAGAGCTGTTCTCAACCATAAATCAATAATGAGTGATTTTCAGACACAGTGTTGCCAGTGGCATTTGGAGAACAGAATCATCTCCTGCAGAGTATGGTTGTGCAACCCATTCATTCTGATACCTTTTTTCCTCCTAAAAAGCTAAAGCAGCTTCTCTGTGAGCAGGGCCCAGCTGATGCAAAACCTCAGAGTAATTTTCTTTTTACTGTCAGGATAGATGAGTGAGCACAACCTGTCAGCTCAGTGAAATTTTAGAAGTTGCTGCCCCTCAGTCTTCAGCTGCTGCCTCACAGATGGGGGACAGACACTCCACATTTCACATCTGCAATGAAGTGAGTTTGCTTCACTAATGTAACACAGGATAGATTAATTCAGTCCTTCCCTTTCCATTTTTTCCAACAGAATTCAAGCAAAAACCTCAGTTGAGAAGTGTTGGCTTCAATACCTCAAAATCAGCTGCAAACAGGACAGTTCTCCCAGCAGCCTGGATGGCAAGGAGAAGAGATCAATAACCACAGACATTAGGCGGGGGAACATCCATCCCACAGCACCCTGCCAGCCTCCTGGGGAGGCTCAGAGCATGGGACAAGTTGATTTATATCAAATTCTACCATGACTTAAGTTATCTTATTTACTAGAAGATACTTGGTTTTCTTTAAAGATAGGAAAGATATGTTTTTTCTTTAAAATAAAGAGATTCTATGATAATTTATGGTAATTTACTGCTGCCAAGGTATTTAGACTCTTCAATTGTACTGTTTTCATTGTGTTAAGAGCTTGGACTGATCCCTGTTTCCTTTGCTAGGTAATTTTTTTTTACCATATTCATAAGCCCCATGCAGATGGGACTTGACTCCAACTAATATGTATACAAAGAAGTATTAAGACTTTAGTTAACTTGAATTCCCTTTATTGTGGTATAGTCAACAAAATTTCAGCAAACATACTATACATATTTAAACTGGCAACATTGAACAGAAGGACTAATCGAGACTTTAGAATAATTCCAGATTATTGAATTCAAGATTCAAGAAATTAAAAATTATAGAAATAATAGATTTCATTCTTTTATGCTATTCACCCAGTGTAAGCAAAAATGCGACAAAAAAAGAGCAAATTTTCTGTTTCTTTGTCCTCAGGTTCCTAAGGTGAGTGAAATAAATGCTGAGCAAACTAGCTGAATAAACAGAGGCAGAAGAGACACTGCTCCCCACTGCTTACCTTAGGCACTGAGATAATGACTTTTATTAAACAAGTGGTTTGCCTTTCCTGATACTTTTGCAGTAAGACATACACCAGAGTTGTATTAACTTCAGTTTTCAAAGGTTACAGTATATTAAGAACTTAAATTTAATTATGAAAGAGTTACATGTAATTTTGTAAAAATTTCATCACCAAAAATGGACTTCAAAAAACTTTAAAAAATAAATTCTGTTTTACCATGCTGGTATTAAAATATTTTAAAAAAACAGCTTATTTTTAGCAACGACCCAAAAGAAGGGGGAAAATCAGGTGCCACAGACCAAGGCTTTGGCTGAATGCCACTTTCAAGTGCTTCCTGGCAAAAGGCAATTTCAGCTGTCTGCAGAATTTTGTCTCCTTCTGAAAGCCTGATTGACCTGATCCCATTTGCACATTATGTGGGCCACTAGCAATACCTGCAGCTAAACTGCACTCTCCAGGCTGACAATCCTTCCTCTGGAAAGGAACTGATAAATAATTGAAGAGCCTGGGCTGCTAGAGGGAACGTGCTTTATACTGGGGGTATGAATTTCAGCCACCACTTTCTTCACAAATAATGCATGAATGGAAGCTGAACCCAGAAATGTGCAACTTAAAACCAATGCACTGAATGCCAGATCTCCTAAAGGACAACGTGGATTCTAGCACAGAGCTGAGCACCTTCCCCCCTTGAGAGCTGTGGGATGTGAGGCTGAGCAACACAGAAACCTCAGAGCTCAACTAAGACTGATGGATGAAATCCTAGGTGCATTTAATACCTGGTAACATTCCTCTCCTTTAATCCTGCTTTACACCAATGCACCAGGGAAATTACTCCTTTTCTGGAGACTGTTAACTGGCAAATCTCTCTGAAAGTTGAAGCAGAATCCTTAGGAATTAAGCCTAGCTGTGATTTTCCTACAAATTTTAACATCATGCTTCACTGGATGTTCATCAGGCCCAGCCTGGCTCCCTGTGAACTCAAAGCAGGAACCCAGGAGCAGCAGTTCAGGATCTAAACTGTAATGAGAAATCTTTTCAGTTTTGTTTCTGCGGTGTTAGATCATTTAATTATGTTACATGAAAAACATAGGATTTTGGAGTCTAATTATGAGGCACAGGCACCTTTTAGTTTACCCCCAGTGTTACCCCAAACCCACTGAGAACAACTGTGAGCTGGTCACCCCATTTCCCTTGCCTTTCCTAAGCAACTGTCACTGGACTCCCTGAGCTGCTTAAGGTTATATTACATTTATTTTTTCTATCTTTCCCTGAAGACCAAGATTTGTCCAAGAAATTCTCTGGTCTTGGGGCCAATTACCTTATCTAAGTGTCCTAATTGCTTTCTGTCTCAGGTTACAGATCATGTTTACTTATACACAGCACATTTAAATAAAAGGTCCTTTAAGACTTGCATCCTAAAGTTGTTTCCAAGCAATAGTGATAGGATAAATGCTTTGGTATTTCCTGCTTATGACTATGAAAATCATTGCATAGACTGATTATTAACAGTATCACTTATGAGGAGCTTTCAGAAACAAATCTGGCTGGAAGTCTTTGCCTTGTACCAACATGTATTTGAATAAAAAAGGAGAGATCTACAAAACCAACAAAAGTAACCTGGGAACTAATTATTCCTCATGGTTTCCACATGGTTTACCATAGCAGCTGAGATTATAAAACCAATCATTTAATCATGCTGGTACATTTTAATCTCCTCCACTGAGCAGCAAGTTGGTTTATAGCTCAGTTTTACAATTTCCTCCTCACTTGACTTGTTTCACTGGGTTTTTACAAATTCTATTTTCTTACCCTGTCTCTTTGTGCTCTGCAGCCTGAGGACATGGTACCATCCACTAATATATCAGGTTCTTCTGAAATGAGTATTTCATTGGGGATTATTTATATAAAAATACACACAGCCATTTCCCTTACTGGTGAAGGATAATCAAGATCAACTTCATGTTTTTTTCCATTCAAAAGAGAACAATGATGCCACAACTGATGGAAGACCCAAAAAGCATATGACCCCAAAAGACCCCTGCATGATCACCCCAAAAGGTCCTCTTCTAAAGGACCACAGCTAAGCCTATGGATGCAATTTTTTTGCCAGTGTTATTCATGACCTTGGAGCCTTTCTCCAGAGGTAAGCAGTGGTGAGCACAGCAGAGAAAAGTCCTCATGCAAGCAGAGACATGTTTCACACTGTCCTAACATCATTTTGTTAACTACTGTTATAAAAACAAAAACCTACTGACGATCCTTTAACAACAAAAGAAACCCCAAATACTAAATTCCTGCCCTAGAGACAGAGAAAATGAAAACTGTCCCACCCAGCTAGCACACTGGGGAAAAATCCTCTCTTACCTGCAGCTGCAGGAAGGGGATGTTGAAGAACTTGTGCAGATACTTCAAGCCAAAGCTGTTCTTCATGGAAGACTCAGCATAGCGAAAATACGAGGAGCCAGGGGGCCTGTCTCAACCAGATAGGTAGAGAGAAGACAACTGTAAAAGGACATGGATTGTGTACACCCAGAAGAGGCAAAGTGCTGAATTTCACACCATGAGTGGTCCCCATTTACAAGCCATCCCCTCAACCCCCAAATGTAGGCAAGCTGCACTCTGTTTGGGACTCATTATTTTGTTTACAAACCAAATCACAGGTTATCCCTCCTGAGAGGTGGCAGAAGGCAGCTCTGGTGTCACAGTGTCATGTGGCTGCCAGGCTGAGAGATACTTTGTCAGGACGTTGGGCCATTGGTTTACCAATCTGGGGCTTTCACAGCTATTCAAGCTGTTCATTTCTCAGGGAAGGTTTTCTTTTAAAACTGCTAACAGACCCACACTAAGTCACAAGCACCAGCTGTGGGCATTAAGCTCAGCTAAGTCACATCAAGGGATGAACTTGTAAAGAAACTATTGCATTATGGAATCAAGCCTTAAAACTGTGTGCCTGACACAGGCACAAACAAGTAAGAGAGTAGAAAAATTAATAAAGTGCCTTAAAAACATAAAACCACACAAAAAGGTACAAACTATTGAATTCCACACAAGAAATAGTATGTAATATCACATAACAGAGTGCATCAGATCTCTGCATAAGGGAAAATCTTGCCTGTCTGGCAAGGGAGGTGGGTGGCTTGGCTGTGGCAGTGTGAGGATGTGCTTGGCTGTGTGAGGATGCACTTGGAGGAAGAGAGAGGCAGACAGCTGCCCTAGCTGGCTATCTTGGAGAATTAGCGGAGCAGAGAACAGTTGCACTGCAGGGAGAGGATTCTTTCACAAGAGAAGGACTATCCAGAAGGTACTTCTGAAAGGCACACGCTGTCAGGCACTCAACTGTTTCCTGGAATAGAACAGGCTCCTTGTCTAAGGAAAAAAAGCCCTCGGTGTAAACTGAAGCTGCTGTACGAGATGCTCAGAGCTTCAAAAGCCCAAAATCCAGGCAGGGGGATGAAAGTGATGTGGATCTGAAAGGTGGCAGCAGGAGTTATCCAGAGGTACTGAGAGCCAGCAGCCTGGTGGCCATGGTGCCATCTCACCTGTTCAGGTTGTCGATGAGGTCCCGCACGTCTCCGGGCAGGATGACACGGTGCTCCCCCATGTCCCGGTAATTCCCAAGCACACACACTGGAACGTGGGTTGGCACTTTAGGAAGCTCCCTTAGAATATAGTTAAATGTCCTTCACCACAAGAGAGAGAGAGACACAGGCAGATGAGTGGGAAACATCATTCCGTGAGCAGATGCTTGCACAAATCCCAGGCAAAAACCAAGAGTAAGGCGTTTTTTTTCCATAATCCTTCCAAGATTTTTTCCCCCATGGAGAAATACAGTCATTGTAAATATGTTGTATCAGTGTTTATGAAAAAACAACTTGACAAGTTCAATAATCTACTCGCACTTGCACCTCACACCATTTCCCACAGTTCTATAAAAATGTACGGGGTCAGCAGAAGGAAAGGGTTCACTCCCTTCAGCTGTCAGTCAGCTCACTGATCCAAACCAAAGCTGTAAAACAAACTTAAAAATAAAGCAGGAACCCCTACCATCTCCTCTTTCCTCTTGGCTTCCATATGTCTCTCACCCTCACCAATAGATGTGCCAAGCAAACAGCTCATTTTTTCTGTACATTAATGCAGCCTCAGGCCTCTTAAATTATCCTTACTAATACCAATATTCCAGGGAATTTCTCACTTCTGTTCTCAAGAGCAGGGGTCTGTATGATGCCTGGCATACTTTGCACCCAGGACAGCACTCCCTGCCAAGCCTCCAGCACCAGGATGGATCAGAAACCACAGTACATGAGCCCACAGGAAGGCTGCTCACTTGGAACAAGCCCAGGAGAGGAGCATATGAGAAGACTTTCCAGAAGATAGAGCTAATGTTTTAAGGGATACAAGCTTGCTACAACTCAATAGGCAGCTTATCAGCTCCAGAGTCCGTCTGGGAATCAGGAGGTATACAAGTTATTTATCTTCACTAAACAAAGGAGAATCATGTGGCTCACACTGCTGAAGATGTCTTACCACTGCTTGGTGATGTCAAACATCATCACGACACCATTGCAGTTTTTATACACATCCAGGAACTCAGCATCCAGAGCCATTTCTGACTCTGCCTGAAGAAATGAAAGAAAAGGAAGCAGTAAGTAACTTTATTCAGCCTCAGGTGAGTACCAACCAAAGCTCAGGCCATGCTGAACAGGCAGACTCCAAAGTGACAGTATCTGGGGATTTTACATCACCATCAGTTAAGCAAGACACCTGGTGCTCCACAGCTTCCATTGCCCACAGCAGCAGGATGTGAAGCACCTGGCAGTTGTCCTGCATGGACAAGATAATTCCATATAAACTACAGGATGTAGGACAGAGGACACAGCTCCCATTCCAGGTTTTTGCTGACCCAAATAGAATCACAGAATCATAGAATTATTTGGGATGGAAGGGATCTCTAAAAGCCATCTAGTCCAACCCCCTGCAGTGAGCAGGGACATCCTCAATTAGATCAGGTTGCTCAGAGCAAATATTGACTGTACTCCTAATGCTTCTGGTACACAAAACCAGGATGCAGTTTGTACTGAGTTTCTCCTATGCAAGGCTGAAAAGACTTAGTAACTGATTTGCTTTTCATTATCTGGACTCTGCACACTGCAAAGCACAAACTCAACCTTCAAGGCTCCTGCTGCAATTTGGTATCTATGGAACAATTCTCACTCATTTCCCAGGAGTGGAAAATGCACCCATGTTGGCAAAGGAAGAAGCAGCTGTGCTATCTGTTCTCATAGAGCCTTTGTCCCCATGGGAGAGTATTTTTAAAGAAAATTCCCCTAATCTGACCAAACACATGGAGCAGGACTGGCACCCTGGTGAAAGAAGTAACACTTCAGTGCCTTCACCCATCCCCAGAGTCTCAGTGCCTTTCCCACCACTTTCAACAAAGCAGTTATTGAGTGAGCCCCAGCACTGCCACATCAACAGGAGCAGTAAAGCTCTTGAAGAACTGCTGCTGAGATCATGGGATCAAGGGCCTTTAAACTGAATTTTTCCTGAGGATTAAAGCATACATCTTTTGAAAGAGATGCCAGGGAAGTCTGCTGGCAGCCCACATGCTGTGGTTTGGGGAATGCAGTAGTGTGGTCCCCCATCCAGCACTTTGTTCTCCAGCAGAAGACTCAAAGGAGACACATTTGTGCAAGAGCCCTGAGGAAGCCACTCTGTTTACTTTGATGTGCTAGGAAGCACTCTTATTGCTCCTCCCTCCTCTGGAAGGCTGTTAAAAGGTAACTGTCAGCCCAGTTTTAAGGACCAGCCAGAGCACATGGCATCAAGTGACTTCAGGTCTCATGAGAATTCCATAGCTAAAGGACTTCTTGCTACTGCCCATCTGCAGACAGGTACAAAGCAAACATCTGGGGTGCAGTAACTCCCAAAAGACAGAATGGAGAACAGCAGGAAAGTTGTGGTGAGGGCACAAACAAGAATTAAATGCATGGGTAGAAGAGTGGTGAGCACCAAGGACCACACTGCCCCTCATCTGCCTCCAGCAGAAACAAACACACAACTTATGTTCCAGGGACCAAGAGGAGGTCCAGAGTTCCAGAGGTCCAGGTTCCAGAGGCCCCTGCTAGGAGGCAAACATCCACAATCAAGGTGACTCACCTCCTGAGGGTCGTTTTCCAGTTTCAAACCATCTCCTCGTTTTTTGCATTTACCTTAAAAAAATTGTAAAAAGAGAAGAAGAAAAAAAAAAAAGATTACACTGTGCAGAGCAGTCCATGTGCAGGACCACAGCATTTTTAAAATCCTTAAAGCAAATCCAACTTCTGCTGTAAGCATGGGGAATGAGGAGGGGTGGGACAGGCATGATTTGCTGAAGAATATCAACTATGCTGTTCAAGAACAGCAGCCATTCAAAGATGAACAGGAAGAAAGTCTGGGGCAGCTCAAACCATACTCTTCACAGCCTAAAGTCATAAAGACTGAGTTTGACAGGGTTTGGTGCACACCTGACCACAAAGGGAAGCTGCTTTGTTGCACTTTTTGTTGCATTAGAGTTTATGGAGCAAAAGATTGTGGGGATGTGAACATCTGTACATATGTGGCTGTCCTGAGAGATGCTATGACATTGCTGTGTAAATACACGTGATCTCAGAGGCCCCTGGGTGCTTTGGGCTGACATGTGACCATTCAAAAGCTACACAGGCTAAAGACATGCACACAAAAGTAAGTCAGGGGCCAGGTAAAACTCTGATCAAACTCAGATGTAAGAGGAAACAGGCTGGTTGGAGAGGAGACTAGAAAAGCACTCCAGAGACCTGCCCTGCAGTCCCAACCACCACAATCCCAACTGAAGAATTTACAGCTTTCTCTCTAACTCATCAGTTTCTTCTAAGGAACATGCTAAAATATAGCCCAGATACTTGCAGAGCAGATGCCCTGAGACTTCTCCCTTTTATTACAGCTTCAGAAGGACTGGATAAGTTCACACACTGGCATTTTAAGGAACCACTGGCTTTTGACTCGGCAAGCCCTGAAAATGCATTGTTGTTTTTAAACCTTGAGCACCCTGAAAATTTTGCAGAACATCAGTTATGCTGTGATGATTTTCCAGATCTGAAAGCCTGCAACCACAGCAGATGGAGAAGACATCACCATCTGTCTGTACCTATGAGTAGGAGAGTGGCCATCAGCTAACATGATTTTCTGGTGTAGAGACTCAGCACTAAGGATTGCCAGAATCTCAGTATGGGAGAGTGAGGACATCTTTCCCCTACTGCCACACAACTTCAGGGTGGATGTACCATGGAAAAATCTGCCCTTGCTCTCTAGGTATTGTTTAAGCTTTATGTATGGCAGTTTCCAGGGTTTTATCAAATGATGAGCACTGCAAGATCTGAAGTTAGATTTTATAGGTACTAATACATTCCAGGTATTAGTGACAGCAATTAAGAACTGCATGTATCTTCGTAGTCTAAATAATGACAAAATTACAACTAAATTATAATGGCAAACACGTGGAATTCCTTCTTGTAATTTCTGGAAAAAACCTGCATCACTGACACTGGAATATGTTGGCAGCTCAGATGCACCCACAAAAAAGAATCTCTTTGGCTAACAGACTCTGCAACATTGGGGACCAAAATAGCTTCCACCAATTATTCAACTCTGCTTGAATTTACCAGGGGCAGCTACTTGTAAAATTCATGGTTCTGTCAGATGCTGAATGTGAAACAAGCTTTTCAGTCTTTTTGTATGCAGGTCAAGGTTAAGGAGTTATGAAATACAGTTATTCATGAAAGTTTTAATGCTGCAGGATACAGCAGGAGATTCCAGTCCCTGTGCCCTGACAGTGTGTGTCTGGTGGGGGCTTCTGTTCATCACTGCAAAATGTTTGCCTCCTTGGCATCTGACTGTTGGATCTGAAAGGGTAGGAAATATTAATCCTGATCCATTCATGCAGCATGTTTCCCTGGAGGATCCAAGTACAGGCTCTGATTTTTTTCAGTGCAGCTGAAGTCTGGGACATGCACACCTTTTCCCACTTCAATTAAATTAATTTCAAGTTAGTGGCATTCATGTGGCTTCTCTGAATGTAAAAACATTACTGTTTCTGCAGTTACTGCTAAATTATGCTTAGCATGACCTGAATTTCTAGGCATTACAACAGAAGCCAAAGCAACCACAAATACACTTCCCAGGTCCTCTCCTCCTGAGCAATCAAGGTGTCTTTCTAACCTGGACAGATTTGAAATCAATGCTTTGAGACTGAATAAGCCCCTGACACACCTCTCCCTCCTTGTGGTATGATGTCTGTATCAAGAGGAACGAGTAATATTCTTACATGATGCTCCCCACTGCTGTAAAAGAGGTCATCTACAAAGGAGTAACAGAGCTGAAAAACGCATGTGTGTGCGGATTCATGCACAGGGCCTATTTCTGGAACCAAAACTGCAGGATGAGCTAGATACAGACAAGATGTATTTATTGAAAAGATGAAATTCAGCCTGCAAAGGCAAGTGGACAGTGAAGATCGTAGTGCTTTATGAACGAGGCCCTGGGCTTTAAGTTGCACTGCTGTGCAATCCAGGTGCCTCAATTAGAAAGCAAGGGTGCTTGTGTTGTGATTTCTCAGTTTCTCCACCTAGAGTGATGCCTGCTCCTTATTTACACAGAGAATAGCAACACTGAGACCAAATCATCTTGCAGCAGTGCCCTGAAG
Organism: Phaethornis superciliosus; assembly: GCA_023637945.1. Taxonomy (NCBI): domain Eukaryota; kingdom Metazoa; phylum Chordata; class Aves; order Apodiformes; family Trochilidae; genus Phaethornis; species Phaethornis superciliosus. Next base: position 2,042,280 of record JAJQWJ010000022.1, on the reverse strand, counting down.
TCTACAGAACAGTTCTTAATGAACACCAGAAGACTGTGTTTGTGGCTAGCATCTGAGAGCCTCTCTGCATCCCTGTGTGCCACCAGTTTTGTTGCAGGAGAGCAAGGGCTCAGTACAGCTTGCCAATAAATGCTGCCCACAGTGTGAGGGAGAAGCTTCTGTTCACCATTCAAATATACAAGGCCAGAACATCTGCATTCCCAGTGTCACCTAACTTAAAGACCTGAAAATAGCATAAATATTAATTCTGATGATTCCTCCTTTCCTCAAATGCACCTCTGGGAGGGAGGGGGGAGAAGGGGCAGAGAGAGGAAAGGAATCTCCCATAGGAGGGAAAATGTTTATGCTATTTTGGGGGCTACAGAAAAAAAATTATTTGATCCCTTCAGTTATTGTGTGGGAACAGATGCAGGAACCTAACTGGCACAAGTTAAAGGACAGGAGATCAGAACTGCTGCTGAATCACCTGCATTTACACAGCTTCTTTGCATTCAGGATCTATTAGAGCTTTATGACCTGTAGTAGTTATGCAACTTGCTGCAAGCCAGAAAGATGAGTCAGGTCTGTGACTTTTGCTGATATCTTTCCAATGTTCCGTTAGTTCCAAGGGCAGTAAATGAGACAGTATTTACTACACACACTGCACAAAATTTAATATACTCCATAGCTGCAAGCAAGCTCTGCTTTGTTAAGATTTTAACAAATGGCATCGTTACACAAATGAACCCCACTCAGAGGCTTGAGGAGAACCCAGCAGGCTGCAGGGAGGTTTGTTCTCCAGTGAGCCTGCACCTTGAAACACCCCAAAGAGTCAAGCAAAAGGGCAACAAATCTCCCCACAACTCTAAATTAACATTAACATCTGTGTGATAAATAAATGACACCAAGGCACCAGCCAGGCAGGGCCAATGGAGCTATAACTTGCCTTCCTACAACAGGCTGGAGGGAAACACCAAAGCTCAGTGCTCCACAATAAGGATGGGGAGGACACTGCTGGGAACTGTGAGGAGAAACATCACTTGATAAAACCCCATTTAACTCCAGTGCAAAAATGTAAATAAAGTTTTTCAGGGTGCATTTTATTAAGTTTATCCAAACCCTCCTGTGCACATTCACACTGAGATGTGGAAAATGGCAGCACTGCATAGCAGAGAAGAGCCTGAAGCTCTTTACAAGAAGCTTTACAAGACTAAGGTGGAAATCTGGTTTACAGATACTTCTTTTAGGCAGTCTACCTACATCCCCACATCAAGCTTTCTCTTAATTTTCTCTGTCAAGGAACAATTCTTCCACAATGGGAAAACACCGACAAAAAAATGCACCTGGAAAACAACATCAGTTGAAATGCATGTTCAGAACATGCATTTTTTTGTTGGTTTCAGGTTGAAAAATGCAGTACTCTGCACAACTCTAAATATGCACATTAGCCAGGGTCTGATAGACAAGGGAAAAAAAGGAGGATCAGGTCTTGTCAGCACTACACTGCAGCAGCACTTGATACTTCACTACTAAAATCTACAGTCTCTCACCAAAAGCATCACGCAGGAGGATTTTTTGTCCTGAGCATAGAGAAGGAAGAACAAAAATGTCATGAGATAACCTTAAGATGAAAATTAGATATAAGCAAGCTCTTAACAGTTAATTTTCACATTTTCATCAAGTTGTACTTACGAAGAATCTGCAATGCTATGGCAATAGGATAGGATTTGATTTTGTTCCATCATGGTGATCTGAATTTTTACACTGCATTGATTAAGTACATTTGATTACATAAAAATACATATCTGTGGTCCATAAGTAGGGATCTTAATAGAATTGAGTTTCATTTCAAAAGAACACAAAGTGTCCCTTGAGATCTCTAACACACACTCCAATCTCAGAAATGAAAGCAGTACCCAAAGAGCTGTTACCAACATCTGCCTTGCCAAACAAATGCCAAGTCTCTGGTTAAGAAGAAGCCTCTGCTCAGAGCAGCTATTCACAGAAACAAATGCTGGGACCACATGATTCCCAAATTAACTGTCTATCTATTCACACTGAAGTTGCAAGGCAGGGAGAAAACAGATGATGTTGGAGTCTGCTGCTCAGATTCCAGCTCTGCTCATGTTATCCCAGGATCTGAGATCCAAACCATAATCAGACAAACTCCAGCAGTAACTCTGACCTATGTAAGGCTTTGTCTACACAGTGAAAACTGGGGTTTAAAGAAAGGACAAAGCACCCAGGATTTTCATTTAAAGTTACTGGCTCAAGCTTAGCCTAAAGGCTCCATTATGCATTTGAACTAAAGCTGCTGTCTTTAATTATCTTTTCTTTTTCACTATTTTAAATACAACTTATCTAACAAGGAAAATTAAATTTCTCCCTTTCCCACCCCCTGTTGTACTTATCTTCTTATTTTTCAGTGTTAGCACACGTGGAAGCTGCACAGGTGGAGGCAGCTCTGAGGAGTGTGTGCCAGCACAGGCTGCAGGAAAGGCAGCAGCAGCCAAACCATAAAAGCTGAAGTTTCAGTGACTGTGGTCAACAGACTTGACCAGCAGACACACAACATCAGGGAGTATAACCCACAGAACAAAAGATGCTCACTTGTAGAGCTGCTTTCCTGACTAAACCTGCACCAGGAGCCTGGCTGGTACAAAATGCCTCTGAAAAGCCAAGCAATGTCTGCATTTGGGGCTACAGAAGGGGCTGCTCAGATTTACAGCTGGATGCTAACCCCTGCTAGCAACACTGCATTCCACTGCATCCAGATTGGGTGTTCACTTATGTCTTTGGGGTTTGTTTTTACTCTTGATAAAATAGGACTTTAGACTCTGACAAAAACTGAAAACTAATGGAAAATGTATTCATAATACACTCCTTGGCTAGGTATTTAGAAAGATTTTGGATTAAATATATTGCATTTTCTGTCCAAACTGAATATAAGTAATTGGCTTCTCTTTTATTCTTCCCTCCTGCATACATTATGCACTGCAGATAATATTTTATCAATTTAATGATGACATGCTCAGCAAGAACTTTGATAAACAGAACAAAAGTCAGTAGCTGCCTAAACATATATGAAACTATAAAGAACAGAAGCTGACATTTATAATAAAGTTCAAAGACCCTGAATACTCTATTTCATCTATCAAAGAGCACATGATGCAATTGTTTCTGAATATCAGGTGTGATCTAAGTCTGGATTCCAAATAATGGAATATAATTCCAAATAAAGGAGACTCCTTTCTCCTTTCCCTATTTTTTTCATGAAGTAATACCCATGCACCTGAAAATAGCAAGTACAGGTGTTTTTCTAAAGTATAAGTAAGCAGGTGTTTCTGAATCCCATGTGTATTTTTAATTAAAATTGAGAAAGAACAATGAATCTCCATTAGAAAGGAAGTTACAAATCTTACCTTTGTCAACTACATCCCAGACTTCAACTTTTACAATATCATCAGTGGCTAAAGGCACAATAAGGAACACAGTGTTAGAACAGGGTTTCAGGAAGATGATCAACACAGTACACACCACAGAAAAACAAAGCCAACACTGCCAGAGCAGCAGCTGAGCATCAGATGGAATTCTTCAGTGAGTTAAAAGAAAATCCTAACATAATAAGAAGGGTTGCCACTGAATGTCCAATTTATACACAGAAATTGTGCTATCTAAAGAACTTCTTAAGGACTCTTAGTCACATAAGTGACAGCCAGATTTCCTTGATGTTTTATGTCAGAGTTGAAGCATGTTATAAACACTGTGTGTAGGTTCTTTTCTGAACATGGAGTTTTCCATAGTCTTTCAAAAAACACATCAATTTAATTTGAAGGAAAAAGTCTGGTCTATAAGCAAGATATACAACTGAAAAAAAAAAAAGGTATACATACATTTAAGGAAGATCTACCTTACTAGCAATAACATTTTTATGTGAACATGACAAATAGTGCAGACAGCCCTATGGCTACAGAAATCCATTCTCTCTGCACATCTCCAGTCTTGTTTTGTGAAAAATACAGTATTATGAGCAATCAATAAATTATAAGCAGCAACATAGATTTGAGCTACTAAAATCTAAAACAAGACTAGCAAAATTCTATCTGCAGTACCCTGCCAGTACTGACAGCAGCTTAACTTTCCAGTGGCATGAGGGACAGGCAGCTTTGGGTACATGTTTCTGTGCAATCCAAATAAGCACTTTGATGTTCATGAAACTGTTCCAAGAAACAGCTGCTTTTTGGAAATGCTATAGACTACAAAGCAAAAGCTTGTACATAGAGCAGCTCTGAATATGAGGCAACAAAATAGGAGGATAATGTCTCAAAGTAGAAAATAATCCCCATAGGAGGGCATGAGAATTTAGCTAAGTGCCATCGTCAAGCCAGGAAACATTTCCACTGTAGAATTCACTGATGGCTTAACTTACATGCTTCAAAATATTGTAAAGACAGATTATGAATAAAGGAAAACTTTGATCCTCTGCTTCTGGAGAAAGATCCATTTTTTACATTTACAAGAAGCAATGCCAACTTGCATTATCCTGCTTATCTTCCACACTGACAGCAGCACAGGAGGAACATCACTCCATCCCATGCAGCACAGGCTGAGGTGGGACTGAAATCACAGTGTGTCCACAGCACCAAAACCTCCACTCCAATGATCCAACTCCCCAGATCAATCCTGTCCCTGACTCCTTCTACAGACCATCAAACCAACCAACCCACAAAGACAGAGGGGAAGCAAAAAATTTTGCAAAGAAATTGACTGCACAAGATTGGGGAAAACCATTTTTGCAGGTGTGGTGGGTTTTTTTGTGTCTTATGAGCACCAGTGCTCCTGATAGCTTGTAAGCCAGTAAATTCTTCCTCTAAATCACCAGCTTCATTCCTGATTATCCTGAACACACAAGAGGATAATTACTTCAGAGCTTCTGTGTTGGCTCTGGTATATGACTCACACACAGCAGCATTTCACCTTCTCAGCTTTGGAAGGCACATTGCAGCAGGAGTGCCAGTGCATCCTTTTAACTCTGTAACTTGGATTAGCATAAAACATGGATTAAATCACTTTAAAAATCTGTGCTCAGTTGCTATTTGGCCAAGCACTCTGCAGCCAGAAGCACACACTAAGGCACTGCTTTCCCAGACAACAGTGGAGAGGTGTAAGAAGGTGTCACCTCTTAAAACACTTTCCTTGAATTGCAGCTTCCAAGGATCCATCCTTTAGCACTTATACAGTTTCTAAATAAAGTGTTTAAAAACATGACTGAGAAACCGAATAATAAATTAAAATAAAAAGAATGATGAGAGATCATTTCATCTCCCAAGCACACACAGAAGAAAGAAGCAATCAAAGCTGCTGTAGAATTTCTACCCCAAGGCACTGTCCCATGATTGCCACCCTCTCCACCCACTTCCCTCTTACTTTTATAATTCCAGTGGATGCTGGTGACTTGGATCTCCTGAGTTGGAATATATTCCTCAATAAATTTCTTTCCCTGCAGTCTGTGCCAGAGCGTGGTTTTCCCAGTGTTCCTGTCCCCTCGGATGACAATTTTCACTGAGGAAAAGAGAAACCAGATAAAGTTGAATAACAACATTTTGAATAATGCTGTGAAAAAAGCATGTTAACTTTTTGCAAGCATAATTCAGATGCAATCAGTTTTGCCATATTACACAGGCACAATGGGTTTTATTAAAAAGCATGAGCCTTGGTCATTAAAATTAGTGTTTCTTCAGCTACTCACACTAGCTCAGCATAAAAAATCATCAAGACTGAATGTTCAGAAACTGTACAAATTCAGCCAGCCAAGCATCCTCCTGCTTTCTCTATCTCTGCCCAGCCTTTACTCCCACCCTGGCACACCCTCCCCTTTTCCCAGCCTTTTATGCCAGGCTTCTCCTTTAATTACCTTCTCTATCATTCCTGCTTCTACCGGAGAACTTTTCTTTGAGAAATCTTGCACTTCCCAGACCTAGTTGCTGAGTCACAAACAGCTCAAGCAGCAGATCCCCAACAAGAGCAGACTCACCTGGTTGATGGTCACAGTTTGGTTCAAATTAAATCAAAATCAGCCAATCCTACATGCACTAGAAACAAGCTAAATAGAACCAAAACATCCATGTCCCTTTGGGGACATAAACTCACTTAGGTAACAGTGACATAAACCCACCACAGGTGCCCCATGTGGCAGAGGGACAGTCCCTAGCACAGGAGCAGCCCTTGGCTGCTGGTAGGATAACCAAGGATAACCAAGGTGCTGTTTTCAGCCTTTCTCTTACACTATGGGATTTATTTTATTTTTTAAAAATTCTATCCTTGCTTGAAGTGGCAACCACAAGGCTATTGGGAAACATCAGCTGACATTGATAGAATTTGTATGCATGCATTTTGAATAGGAGCTATTATCCCCCAGAAACAGAGCCACTTGGAGACATCTAATGGCAGATTCTGGTGATTTGCATTAGGTTGTGCATCATCATTTGGGCAAGGAAATCTCAGACTGAAGACTGCCTTCTGTTGCAACTCGGGAGTTATTGCAGGCACTTCAGAGAAAAGCTGAAGAGGAAAATGTTAAGGTAAAACATATACAAACTCTCTGGCGTTCTGTCATGTGAAATTTTGTGCTGCAATTCCACTGTCTTTTGTTGTTGCACATTGTAAAAGAATAAACAGCAGTACATCTCAAAGTTGCTTTTTAAAATAAGACATTTCCTGCATTTTCCTTCCCCCTGCATGTGATTCTGTTTCCTACTTACAGATGGTGAAACAACCAGTGGAGGACTCCTTTGATTTTTCTGAATTAATGCAGCAAGTCTGTAGCACAGGCAGAAGGAGATTGCATTTGTCCCCTTAAAAGCCAAGCCTTCCTAAATCCTCTCACTGCCTACCTTAGAGAGCCATTTTAAAATTTGTATTCCCCCATAAAGTGCAACATGAGGTACCAAACCAGTGAGACTTAAGGGACAAATAGACCCTTCTCTAAATAATTAGGCTGCTCTCAAAGTGAACTTTCATGGACACTCCCAGGTGACCCAACTGTGAGGTCTCCCCAGAAGGGGCAACCTTACCTCCCTCTGCTCCAGGCACCCCCAGCAGTGGGGTTTGCCAATCCTGTACACCCTGGATGCAGCATTAAGAAGAAAGCCCAAACCAGAAGGTGTTCCATGTTCTGGGCAAAAGGAGGGCTTTTTTTTTTTTTTTTTTGTGCACTTTCATGTCTTTTGCTCCTGTTCCTGACCATCAATTGATAACTTCCAGGGAATCCTCTTGCCAATGTAACCCACACAGAACTATTAATTTCACCTTTGTTTGTCCACCACTGCCTTACATAAACTTTCACATTTGAGTAACCTAGTGCTGGCACTTCCTCCTGCAATTTGTCTGGTAATTTGCCTATACAAGCACTGCTGCCACAGGAATGAGGTCCACCTTGCTCACTCTCCACTCTCCCACTCTCTCCAGCCTGTGCTACTTTCCCTGGGCCAGCAGAACTGCCTGAACAGTGCTGCAAGAGACCTCATCCAAGGTCAGACTATCCCAAGGACAGAAAAGAGAGGAAGTTTTTACAAGAACTGGGTATATTTGGGGCTGTGATCTCCCAGAACCATCCAAGCCACTCCATGCATGGTACAGACCCACATCATTTTCATCTCTGTAACTTCCACAATGCCTTGGTAAAACACAGGAGCTCCATGCAGATGACAAAGGAAGGAAAAAAGTGGAGGTGGGGAATGGCATTATGGAAATGCTTCAGTTTTGAAACAGGAGGTGACTGTTGCCAACAACTAATACTACCCCTTTGCTCTCATCATTTCATTTGCAATTTAAACCTACCCACCTTGCAACACTCTTCCTTCTGGAAAATTTAACTGAGTGGGAGAGAGACTGTCAAAACAAATCACTTTGGGTCAGCTTAGAGGTGCATGTAATCCTGAGTGCCATTAAAACACCAAATAACCTTCAGTATTACCTCAAACAAGGGGGCTGTCTGGTTACAAAATGTTCTGGAAGTGTGAATGCTGTCCTGTTGTGAGCTCTGCAGAGAGGCACCAAGAGGCAGGGGACAAGGCCCATGTCCCAGCCATTTGCTGCCTCCTCTATCAGCACACAGCTCCAGGCATTCTCAGCACACTGATTATATTTCTGGGAAGGAAGCAGACTCCAGTTCCCTACCAGTAATGGTCTGTGAAAGCAAAGAAACCTTTCTGTAAAACCAGTCATCACAGGACCCTTTGGTTTAGGTTTAGGCAGCTCCAGGGAAACAGGAGTTGGAAAGATCTGTGGTTGTTAGCAGTGGCTACCAAACCCATTCCTGCACTCCTCTGCTGAATGTCATGTATTTGCTAAGAATGGCAACACAGGATCTGCAGCTCTGCCCTTCCTAAGCAATGGCCCTGGTAATGACATTCCCTCACAGCCCAGCTCCAGCTGAGACCACAATCTCACCCTGCTGAATCCCCCTCTGCCAATGCAGTGCTACCTCAGGTACCCTGCAGCCCTTGTCAGCCTGGCCCTCTCCTCTAAATATTACAAACAAGCAGTCCTGGGAGGAGTTACTATGGAAATTGGAAAGCTTCCCCTAAGGCAGTGACAGAAAGCTGCAGATTTATTCCAAATATGAAAGTGGTAACTAGAACACAAATCCTGATAAAACAGGGCACAACCCAAAAAGCTTTCCTGAGGCTTTTGGGTAATGAGACAAAATGCAGCAAAGCTGCAGTTGGCATTCCTGGCAAAGAGGTAGAGATCTCTGCACGTTTGTCAACAATGCAGTTAATCACCAGATAACAAAGAGCTGTCCCCATCAATTGCTGTGCCAGCTGCGTGGTGCAGCTGAGCCCTCCTGTCTGCAGCACAAAGGTTCACTCTTTGAAAAGTCAACTCCTTTCTCTTACATAATTGACAGCCGGGGTCAGATACCTGATCCCAGCCCGAGGCACAGCAGTCCCTGGCCAAGGAGACTCTGCAGAGATCAAGACTTCAAGCCACAGATCTCCAGGTAGGTGTTTAACGAGGTAATTCTGTATTCCAAAGCACAACAGCCTCATCCCCACTCCCCTGTCTTTCACTGGAAACCAAGTCCTTACCAATACCACTCTGCCACTCTTCACATTCACGGCTGCTTGCTCAGACACTAATTTTCTAAATTAAGGGCTCCTGGCATATCCAGCAGATGTGTTATGGATAAAAAGCACCAAATGCTCTCCCCAGCAAAGCAAAGAGCTCAAATCCTATCAGTTCAAAAGCACAGTCAAGAGTAATCATCCTAAACAAAGCAAAAGCCCCAGAGCCCAAAGTGCTAACCTCTCCCTTCACACAGAATTTCAGATTAAGCTCCAACACGAGCTCTGTTCCTCCAAAAGAATTCCTCTATTCCTTTACAGAATTTATCCAGTGCCACGTTGACACATCAGCCTCTTCCCAACCAGAAATCTCATCCTTGCACCCTGACTTCCCTGCCTGCATCCCCACAAACTGATCCACCCAGTGCTCTCTGGTCCCATCCCTATTTTCAGCCAGGATGACAAAACTCCTGTCCCCATCTCACAATTGTTACTTCAGGATGTATTTTACATACTTCCAGGGCCTTCCCTACTAAAAATAACCTTTATTGAGCTTCAAGAGAAAAACACAACCCTAAGCCTCAACACTGAAAGGAAAACAAATTTTGAAAATGTCCCTTGAGAGAAGTCCAAACGTTACCACAGAAAGTGAGAATGAAATGCTGTACCAAGGACACATAAAAGGATGTATCACCCACTTTTTATTAAAGCCTGGCAGGGCCACGCTTTTCAATAGACACCCATCATGTAACCACCAGAGCTTAATTATAAATACCCTTATCCTAGGCTGCCAGGAAGGTCACCCACACACCCAGGGGAATTACCCTCTCGATGCTTCAACTGACAAAAACTGGTTTACAAGGAATTCTCTTGTGCCACAGTCAGCAGAACTCAGGCAGCCTTTCAGGCCATCTGCCATCGACTGGGGACAGGGCTGCACGACAAGTTCCCAAGTCCCGCACAGCCAGATAAAACTTTCCCTTTCTCCTCCCACGCTCCCGCAAACCCTTAAACATTTCACTGCAAACTTGGGCCGATACCGGCAAAATCGCTGCCATGCAGAAGGGACGCGTTTCAGTGTCCCCCCGACCTCTCTGGGCACGACACGGGAGTCAGACGGGACAGAGCTGGCCCCTCAGCCGGGCTGGCAGTGCCCCCCAGAACCCCCCCGAACCCGGGTTCCGACTCACTGTTATACTGGACTCCCTTGGCAAACCTCCTCTGCAGAGCCTGGTTCATGGACTGCAGCCCCGCAGGGATATTCTTCTCTCTGCCCGGCGTCTGCTCCGAGCCCACCAGCTTCTTCAGGGCCGAGAACATCTTTCTGGTCCCACACCCGCGCCTCCGGGACACGGACACGGACACGGATTTGCTGCCGGTGCTGCTGCGGGGCTCAGGGCGGCCCCGGGGGGGACATGGAGGCTCACGGGGCTAGCAGGGCTGGGCCGGCCATGAGGGGCTTTCTGGGCTCGGCAGGGCGGAGGTGGGCGGGCTCGGTTCGGTTCGGCTCAGCCCGGCCCGGCCCGCCGCGGCGAGGAGGGGGCTCAGCCGGGGCCCGCCGTGTGCCGGGACCGGGGCGTTAACCGGGCATGGCCCGGGACCGGGAGCGGCGCGGAAGGGAAGCGGGGCTACTGCCGGTGAGGGGGGAGGTAGAGACGGGACCGGGGTGGCGGCTCAGCCCCGTCGGGCGCTGCCGCTGAGGGTCGGGCAGAGGGAGCGGGGGTGGCTCAGGGCTCCCGCCGCCGCCGCCGCCATTTTGCCTCTTCCGCTTCCCCGCTGGGGATGGGACGGGGCACGCGCGCGGCCGGCTACGGTGGCCGGCGTGGGACAAGAGAGCGCGGAGCGCGGCCGGTGATGGGGGGGAGTGATCCCGCGGTTCAGGGCACGGTCCCTGCCAACCCCCGCGGACCCCCGAGCCCTTCCAACACCCCCGAGGTCCCCTGACGTGACCCCCATAGCTCCATCGTTCCATTCTGGGATCCTAATACCTTCCCAGGACTCCCCCAGACCGTTGCAATCCCTTCCAGGGAGCTTCATATGCCCCCACCCCTGACCCCATGAACCTTGGGACCCCGTCCTGGGACACCCAGAGCTGCCCCGTGACCCCCAGAACCTCTATTATCTTGATGCCCTGTAGCATCCCTGGTGTTCCCCTCCAAAACACTTCCAATCCCCTTCTGGAACCCCAGTGACTCCCCTGTGAACTCTATAACCCCTGGAATCTCTGCCTGTGACACCCTCATTTTGCCCCCTAACCCTTACAACCCTTAAATTGCCTCCTGTGGCCTCAAACAATCCCCCTATGACCCACTGTAATATCCATAATTCCCACCGTAGACACCTGTGACCCCCAACCTCCACAGTCCCCTGCTGTGACCCCTCAGGGTCCTCTCTGACACCCTGTAATCCCTCACTGTAACCCCATGTAATTCCCCCCATTCCACAGGGGAGCAGGCTGAGGAGGGGACAGGGATTCAGTGGGGAACACCCAGAAGCCCAACAAATGGGGGACACCCCCCCCAGTGAGGACCTCACAGCATCCCCTGCCCATCCTGAACCCCCCCACCCTGCTCCCCACCAGCTCAAAGACAGACACGGGGCTTGTTGGTCACATTTGTCATTTACTGCTGGAGGCATCTCCTGTGCCACTGCTGGCACCCTCCTGCTAAGCCTGGTGCTGGGTGCTGACATCTTGTCCTCAGTTTGACAGATGCAAAAACTCCTCGTCCTCTGCAAGGGTGAGAGACACAGAGGGTGACAGACTCAGAGACCCCCCCAGCAATTGCTGCTGCTCCCCACTTTGTCCCTGCCTTGAGTACAGGCCCTCCATGTATTCCAGCGCTGGCTTGGCATGTCACTTTGTGTCCCACCACCTGCCACACTGGCATTAATGCCCTTTCTATTTGTGATGGGATAACAAAAGATGGGCTCTGCTCTGAGGCATGTTGCTATGGCTTCATCCTCCATCCATGGAGACACAGCAAAACCTCAGCTCCTACACCTTGGGAGCAGGCTTGCCCAGGGCTGGCTGTGGTTGAAGACCCCTGATCTTGCCCCTCCACACTCCTGAAAACCTGATTGTCCATCTGTGCTGAGTGTTTCCCAAAGAGGTTCAGTATGGAAGCACCTGCACTGACTGGAGCTGCAGGGTCTGGCAGGCACTGCACAGCAGGTAGGTCCCTGGCCAGGGATGCACATTTGGTCCTTATATGATATCAGGGTCCCTACTCCCCCACAAATCTCTCAGCCCCTCTTTTCCTTTGATGGCTTCCCCTGCCCAGGGGCTGTCACCTCCACTGCACCCCACTGTTCCCCAGTCTGCTTGGGGCCATTCCCCCTCTTATCAAGAGGGACTTGGCAGTTCAGTCCTGGCCTCAGTATGCCTGCAGACAATATGCACACCTCTGGGTGACACCATCTGCAGGTCAGTGACCACATTCCTCAGTCCATCAGAGCCCCTGACTCAGGACAGGCTCATCCCAGGCACAACACAGGAACATCCCACATCCGTTCCAGATCCATACTGGATCCAGACCCATAACAAACCCATGACAGAGCCATCCCGGATCCATGACAGATCCATCCTGAACTTACCCAGATCCAGCACAGCCCCATCCCAGACCAGGGCAGGAGATGGTGCAGGATGTTGCCCCGGCTCCCTAGCACAGGGATGGGGTAGGGTGCAGGGAGGAGAGGCAGGGGTGAGGTTACCTGCCAGCAGAGGAGCCCCGCAGTATTCCTTGCACTCCTTCTCCGAGTAGAACTGATTCCCATTGCCCTTGCAGCCCCCGTAGCTGAACGTGATGCACTTGCCCTGAGCTGCATCGAAGGCCCAGCGTGTCACCGGGTTCTGGCAGGGACCCTGGATGATGGGCAGCCTGCAGGCAGCTGTGGGGACAGGGGGATGAGCTGAGGGCAGGGGGCTCAGGGTCCCCCCCACCTCCCTCAGGGATGCTGGACACGGGGGGGTTTGAGGCCACGCTCAGATCCCCTCCGGAATGCCCGTTCCCACCGGGATGTCTCCTGGCTCACCCTCGGTCCGGCAGGCCTGCAGACATTCCTTCTCCGAGTAGAAGTTGTTGCCATTGCCCAGGCAGCCTCCATAGAGGAAAGTTTCACAGGCCATGGAGGAGGAGTTGTAGAAGAAGCGGGAGAGCATCCCGCTGCAGGGCCCGGGGTCCTGGCTCAGGCGGCACGAGTCTGAGGAGAGCGTGGGACAGGTCCCTACAGGTCCCTACAGGTCCCTACAGGGGCACATGGGGTGGGACACAGGGGGACACCCGGTGGCAGCCCCCTCCCCTGGGACCTACCTTCCTTATTGCCGACATAGGTGGGCAGGGGTCCCGCAGCCGAGCCCTCCTCGGGGGGCAGGACTGCTCTCCTCACCCTCTGCACGGGGAAGGAAACACGGAACCGCTGTCAGACCTCACCCAGGGGATCTGCTGCCCACCTTGTCACCCCCTGCCATGGCACTGAGCTCTCTCTGGACCCTCTCTGCTCCCGGGATGGGCTATGCCAGGGGCAGTTCTGCTGGGTGCTGCCCCGGGTTCCAACCCTCCTGTTGTTCACCTGGGATCAACAGCCTGTGATCCCCCTGCTCCTCACACTGCTCAGCACTGTGCTCATCTCAGGTGGGCAGCAGGATCATGGATTTGGGATAAAGACACCCAAAGTACCCCAGTCATGCCCCGTGGGGCTTAGTCTCTCTTCTTGTTGACACAGGGTGGTGCATCCTCCACATGTGTATAATAAATGGGGCTTAAATAAATGGGGCTGTTTCTCCTCTAAAAGTCCCATCCTTTCTTGAAAATCCTGCTAACCACAACACAGTGAATTTGGGAGGTTGTGGATTAAGGACCACTGGGATGCTGAGCTGCATCTCCATCCCTAAAGAGGGGATCTGTAGCCTGACCCCCACAGCCAGGCAAAGAGCAAGGAGATACCGGGCTCCACATGCAACAATTTTCTCCCCATAAAAAAATTAGAGTAGGGAAGGACTGTTGCCTACCACTTGGAAAGGAGCCCTGGTGGCCACCTGCACCCAGGACCCTCACCCTGAAGCCTGTGCCTGTCTGCACAAAGCACAAGGCAAAGACAGTCTGTGGAGATGAAAGATCACCTCCCACGGTGGTCAGAGGATCTGCTGCCCAACCCATGTGTTCTACCCACAGAGCCTCACCCCTGGACACCAGGTCTCCAGTAGGTTTGGCTTGAAGGGGATGTCCCCAGCCTTGATCCATCTCAGGATGTCTCGACTGGACCACTCACCTCAGGGGCAGTTGTGGTCTCCTGGGGGATGCATTCACCTGGCCCAGATGACAAGAGAGATCAGCAGTGGGAGAGGAGAAGTGTCCTGACCAACTCATCTCACTGTGGTCCTGCACGATGTATGCACGGGACCCAGGAAAGGGGACACCCTCCCAGTTTCACCCCAGTGTTCTTCTTCTCTTGCTGCTTTCCACCTCCCACTCACAGGAGCATAGCCCAACAACCCCCCACACCTACCGGCACCATGTTAGGCACCATCTGAATCCAGGCTGAGAAAGGATCTCCTCAGGTCCTGGGAGCACCCAGCCATGGGAAGCAGTTCTGGGTGTCCTGAATCCTTATCCTAACACAATGTTGTGGGTGCATTGACCTAGCAGCCCAACAAGGACCCCACTGACTGATATGTGTCCTTGTCTCCTTCCCATCCCATCCTACCAAAGCCTTTGCCTTTCCTGCCTCCATCCTGACCATCTTCCCTTCTCCCCAGCCCCACACATGGAGAAGGAGCAGCCTGTTGGCATGACGATGGTACAAGCAGAAGGAGAGCCAGAGAACCACATACTTCATGGTGAGTTACCTCTATTGGCCAGGATGAAGATGGAGTCCTCTGGGATGCCCATCTCCAGAGCCAGCTGCTGGAAAGACTCAATGAGATCCTCCCGGAGCTCCGGGCTCCTCCCTGGGCAAGGGAACAAGTTGTGAGCAGGGCTGGTGTGAGTCCAGTACCAGCTTCCTGGTCCTACCCAATCTCTCTTCCATTTTTCTTGACCAAAAAGCCTTGGACAAAGTGATTTTAACATCTCTCAGTCATGAAAGTCAGCATCTCAGGCTACCTCAGAGCCTGGGTTCTTCTAAGCAGACATTGCCACCTTAATACTAAACACCAGGATGGTTTGGATGTTCATTCTGTGGTGTGGCTCCAAGCCTCTGTAGTGCCAAAGATGAGCTGGTCCAAGGCATCACTTCCAAAGCCACAGCCAAGGGACCTGAGGAACCCTGGGGTGGTGTTTCTGAGCTGCACTGGCCCACCCTGGAACCTGCTTGCCCTCAAATGCCATAGCCAGACATACCATACAGCTTCAGAGTGGTGCTTGGGCCAAAACTACTTTTCTTCTTCAGCAGAATGACAGCGTATTCTTCGTAGTTGGTGCGGAGCACGTAGGACTGAATAGACATATCCCATTCTGCAGGAGACAAAAGCACAGAGGATGTAATTCTTGCCTCTCAGGGAGAAACAGGGCAGTGCAAGACAGTCCCAGAGCTGGGGGCTGAAAGCAGGCAGCAAATTCAAGAGAAAAGCTGATTTTTGGCAGGCATGCCCTTTAGGCTCACCAGCCTGTCCTTAGTTGACGGGTTTGGAAGCCAAGGGTTGAGGGCAACTGAGATACCCCCAACAATCCTGAAACATGGCTGGTGGGAGCCTGCCTCAGCAAGAGACCTTGGGGACAGGAGGGATTTGCTGGAACATCTCATCATCCTGGTCCTATGCCAGGACTGTGCTGAAACAGCCCCTTTTCCCCAACTTCACTCCACACTTTTGCTGGAAATAACCCCAACTGTGGAGCAGCCTCTGAGCCCTGCTTTCCTGAACCCCTTCCCCATCCATGCTGGTTAAAACTGCCCAGCCACGCTGCAGCTCTCAGGGCTGAACAGGCTGGGAGCAAGAGTGACTTACTGGGGTTATAGTAGGTGTATTTGCCAGGGGTGCTGGTTTTCTGGTACTCTCCTGAGACACGTGTGCAGTCACCTTGCCTGGAGGGAGGAGGAAAACAATCAGCTGCTCTGAGTCTTCATTACTGCTGCTTATTCCATGAAAATCATGTCTGGGGCACTGAGGCCATGACACAGGAGCCCTGAAATCCCCCTGCCCAAGGTTTTGAATATTTGAGCCCAAACCAGCCCCTCCTCAGGGCCCCGTTGCCAGCCAGAGCAAGCAACATCCATACCCTCCTTCCCCCTGCACCTTGTCCCAGACCCTGGGAGATGCAGCACCCCTGGGGGGAGCTTTGTATGAGTGCCCCATACCGCAGCCTGGTGCTGGCAGTACTGATCTGGTCAGCACTGGGGCCTGAGCTCAGGACCAGTGTGCCCATGCTGAACTTCTCCCTGTAGTTCTTCATCCATTTGCAGGTGGTGCCAATGGCGATGTCGTACCACTTCCCATACATCTGCAGGGAGAAGAAAGGGACATCAGGAACTGAAATATTCACAGCCAGAGAGCAACTGGAGGGAGAAGGCGGAGGGTGACAGGACCAGGGCTGCTGCAGGATTTGGTAAGTGGATCAGCACTGAGCAGGATTTTCCTGGGTCCCCTGACCTCCGGCCAGGGCTTCCCTGAGGTGTCCCAGGGGTGCCCAGCCCCAGGCACACATGTGGGGCTGTGAAGAGGCAGGGGCTGTGGCTGGCAGCTGGCATCCTGCAGGAATATTGCCCACGGGCCCTGTCCACACCCCGCGGGCAGATCAACAGACATGATTCATCTAACCCAGCCACCCTGCGTGGGGCTTTACCGGGGTGAGGCCACACTGAAAGCCAGTGGGGTGGCACCCCCTGTCTAGCACATAGGAAAGGCTATACTGCCAACACCTGTCCTGCTCAGCCTGACACGGGCATGGTCATATTGCCATTTTCTGGAGGAAAATGAAATAAACCTTCCCCCCATCCCCTCTGCTCCCAAAATTAAGGGACCGCAAGCCGCTGTTACCCGCTCAGCCTCAAAATTCTCCTGCACTTGGATATCCTCATCCTGGTCCCCAACCGGGGTCCCGCTGGCCAAGACGAAGAGGAGGAGGGAAAGAAGACCCCAAAACATCGTGGCTGGTGGCTTCAGAGCCCCAGTGACCTGGCAGGATCCCGGACTCTGCCCTGTCCCCACTGCGCAGCAGTGTGACCTTCAGACTGCAGCCAGCGGGGCTGGACAGCCTCACTTGGGGGGCCTGCAAGGGGGGCATGGGGCAGCTGGTAGCCTCACACAGCCCTGGCCATGTGGCCATCTGGCCCTGATCCATGTGGCCAGAGGGTTTTCCATTGCCCTTGGCACTGTGGGGATTTGCAGACAGCTGGTGAGCATCCTCCTGATGTATTAAGCTCAGCTCCTCACCCTCCCCTGTTCTTACACCACTGCCTGGCCCAGACATGGGACCAGGACCTGTCTGTTTTCCTTATTCCACCCTGGGATTCAGATTCCTGCCCTGTGTCCTGCAAAGAGCCCTGATGGTGCACCCAGCCCTGCTGGGCCAGACTAGCCCTGCAGAGAGGAGAGGATGGAAGGGTGACCCCAGATGGATTAATTCTGGCCAGTGTCCCTCAGGAGCAGAGCCCACCCTGCCTGCTCCCCTTCTGAGCTCCCTTCCCTGGGGGTCCCAAGACTTTGGCCAGCACCTGGGAGCTGGGTGGGTGTCACCACCCCACCACCAAGGGCTCAGGGACCTGTCGGGTGTGGGCAGGGTGAGCCATGTCCCTCCCCAGCACTGTTTGCCTTTGCAGGATGATTAACTGAAACCAAACAGACGGGGGAGAAGGCAAACAGAGCAAAGGGCAGCAGCCCTGCTCCAGCTCCCGACCCGGTACTGACAGGGAAGACCCAGAGCCGGAGGTCAGAACTTTAGCCACTGGACCCGGGGTTGGTTCCGATGCCCGGGCAGTTCGGGGAGGGGTCCAGCAGGGACAGCCCGAGCTGGCTTCACACGCAGGTCCTGGTGCCACATCTGGGGCGTCCTGGGGAGCACGGGGGAAATCTGGACGTGGGGCAGAGATCTCTGTAACCATCCCCCCTCAGCAGCCGGCCCTGAGCTGCTCCCTCCAGAGGAGCCCAATCCGGGCCAGAAGCAGCCCGAAGCTCCATCCCCCCGGGCTGAGGACACCGAGGTCCCATCCCGCTGTCCCCAGCCCTTCCAGCACTAGGTGGCAGCCGGCGGTCAGGAATGAGGGACCGGCCCGAACCCCCCCCGCTCCCGGGCCCGCTCTGACCGGGACTGATGCGTGGAGATCCATGAGCCCCAGGAAGGGGCTGTGATGGGCAGTGAAGACTGACAGTGCTGGGCAGAGGGAAGGGGCGGCCATGAGCTGCAGGGACCAGCAGGGATGGGGCAATGGAAATTGGCAGCGATGGGAAATGGGAATCAGCCCTGGAATCATAGAATGGGCTGGGTTGGAAGGGACCTCAGAGATCATCAAGTCCAACCCTTGATCCACTCCCCCTGTGGTTCCCAGCCCATGGCACTGGGTGCCACATCCAGGCTCTTTTTAAATATCTCCAGGGATGGAGAATCCACTGCTTCCCTGGGCAGCCCATTCCAATGGCTGATCACCCTCTCTGTAAAGGAATTCTTTCTAAAGTCCACCCTAAACCTCCCCCGGCACAACTTAAGACCATGCCCTCTTGTCTTGATAGAATCATAGATTCATATCAGAGATCATTCTGTTTGCCAAGCAGGAATCGCTGTAGAGTGGTGGCAGTCGGGCTGTAGCTCCCGGCTGTCCTGGGGGAGGTGGCAGGGAACAGGCGGTGGGGCAGGGAACAGGCAGTGGGGCAGGGAACAGGCAGTGGGGCAGGGCAGGGAACAGGCAGTGGGGCAGGGAACAGGCAGTGGGGCAGGGCAGGGAACAGGCCTCCCCATGGCACTCGCACACAGAAATGCCCCAGGAGGACATAGGTGCACAAGTGACAGACCCAGGTGTGACCAACACAGGACATCCTCCTGTGGGATCCTCTTTGGGACCATTCTGCTTTACTGGGAGCTCCTGTGCCCCATGCTACGACCAGGGGCAGGGGAGGGAAGCTCCGGGTCGTGGTCTCCACCCTCACGTGCAGTTACTTTTTGTGTCCCTTCTCGCTGTGCCTCAGCCTCGCCCCATCCCTCCCGCAACCCCCCCAGCCCCCCTCCCGCAGCCCCCGCCGCAGCCAGGCACACACACAAGTGAACTTTTCTGCGTTTTCCAGCAATTAAAAAGAATAAAGCAACAGTTGTCTCCAGGCAGGGCATGGATCCTGGTGACCCTGATTTTCTGTGTGGCTGGGCAGGGTGAATGGGGCTATTGAGCCCCCGATGACTGGCATCTCCACTCCAGGATTGTCTCCCCTTCCAAGTCCCCCTCCCCGAGCTCTCCTCCTCCCTACCCTCCTCCCCGCTTTTAATTTCCTTCCTGGAGAGAGCTGCTCATCCCCTTCCCATTGGCCAAAGGCCTGAAAGGGAATGGAGGAGACAAGGGGAGGATTAAAGACGCTCTGCTTAGGAGCCGGCAGCCTGAATACGAGATGCACCGGCTGGGAAAGAATGGGGCTTAGTGGGGCACCAGATCAGACCCGCCCCGCAGCATTCAGCCCGACCCGCATTCCTGCATCGCTAAGCAGGGACCTTTGTCCCCATCGGAGGGACACCCCGGACCCCTGTCCCACCTGCCACTGCAGGTAGACCTTCTTGGGAAGATCCCAAGATCAGCCAGTCCAGCCTGGGACATGGTGTCCCCACCCTGTAAGGATGAGGAGGCAGCTGGGGGCATCGCCCAGAGGGATGTGGAGCAATTTGGGCCTCTGGGACATTCACAGTCCTTGGCCCAGCAGAGCTGTGGGGCTCATCCTGCAGGGTTGGAGTTTAAGGCAGGCACCAGTGTTTCAGCTCTTTTTCTTCCTCCTGGAGAGGGACTGGGATGCCACAGCCTTGGTGTCAGAGATGGTGGTGCCAGCCACATCCTCTCAGCCTCAGCAGACCCCTCAAAAAGTCCATGGATGTAAATTTCCCTTCGTAGAAGCTCCTGTGGCCAGACTGTTTGGGTGCAGATGTGCCTTGCCTTCTCACCAATCCTATTTACCCCCCCCACCAGCACACACACGTTGAAGAACTTGCCAAGGTTTTTGAGGTGTTCCCAGTGCAGGTCTGGGGAGTGGATTTTGCTGCTGGGGATGGTTCTTGGGGGGGACTGAAGCAGAGCAAGATGGTGGGGTATGGGGTCACACTGGTAATGAGGGACCCCTAAGGGCAATGGTGGGGGATGGCCACTTGTCACAGACCAAACCCATGAGGAGGACACATGGGCACTCAGCCAGGAGTAGGACTCTGGTGTTGGCACCATCTGGGGCTTTCCATGTACCCTCCACACCAGGCTGAACTTCCAGGTACCACATCAGGTGGGGAGCAGGTAGAAGGGAATAACTTGGTCAGGGCAGTGTAGGTTTTGTGCCCGTGGTCCCCACCCAAGGACACCTCCCTTGCCCAGGCAAGGCCAGTTCCCCAAAGCTGGAGCACCCCAGTCCCCTCCATGTTATTAGTGTGGATCAACCCTTAGTGTCTGCACACCCGAGTTCTGAGTTCAGGTGACCAAGATGTTTCCAGGCTGAGAAGCTGGTGGTCTGCAGTGGGGAGCAAGGATGAGGTGGCTCAGCAATGTTAATGTCATTTTAGGTTTCTGGAGGGTGCCAGAATCTTCAGATCTAGATCATTTGCTGGCCTGGTTCCTCATGCACCTCAAAGCTGTGCAGGACCTGCAATGGTCAGGATGGAGCCCTGGTAGTCACATGAGGACTGCTGCCATCCCTCTCCCACTTCCACAGCCTGAGAAGGAGCTCAGACACCACCTCAGGTGGGGTCAGAGCTGAGTCCTACCCCAGTGACCAGGCTGAGCAGGCAGGGTCCCTGTCACTGCTGCCTCCTGAGCACTGCACGTGACCATTGCAGACTCCATGACCCAGGTGGGACTCCTAACTCAGGCAGCTTCAGTCATCACATGCTGAAATTCATTATTTTAGAACATTTTCCAGTATTTGGTAATAAAACCTGCTCTCTTGAAGTCCTGTGAGTCCAGCAGAAATTTTCTACCAGAGAAGAACATGAAAACCTTCCCAGATGAGTGTCTCCATTTCCATCCCAGAAGGCAGAAGATAATGCCCACCTTCTTCCAGAGAAGAGTCACATCCCTTCAGGCATCCCACCACCTCCTACCAAACTTAGCAGTTGACATGAAGCCCACCTCAGGGAATGAGATCTGAGGTCTTTGCACCAGGAAGTTTCTCTGACTGAGGGCAAAACAGGGAAAAAGGGTGGGAAATAACCAGTTTGGGCAGAAGAGACCTCCATTATCAGCATGAGGCACCTGCCCACTGGGTGAGCATCAGCCAGGGTGAGACAGAGGTATCTGGTCCTCACTTAGGGGCTGGTGGGCACATTGCAGTGGCCCTCAGCTGTGACTTGCCCTGCAGGAGACCTTCAGCAAGACCAGGAGTCCTTTGAGATTGTGGGAGATCTTTGCAACCCTAAGATTTGGGTGTCCCCACAACAGCAGTGCCCTGTCACTGCCACAGCACTCCCCAGCACTGTCAAGAGGCAGGAGACACTAAGGGTCTGCACCTTTTTGTGTGCCCAGACTCTTTCCATCCCACCTGGTTCTCATCTGGCCCCCTGTGTATGCTGCAGATAGAAACCATGAGCTCCTTGCCAGTGGAGGAGCACAAAGGTCTCAGAAAACAGGAGCTCCCATCCCCATGGAGGAACCCAAGGACAACAGCAAAACCCACCCTGCAGACCTGCACGGGGAGCACCCCAAAAACCTGGGCAAGTCCTTCAACACGTGTGTGCTGCTGGGAGGGGTGAATAAGATCCGTGAGAAGGGAAGAGACAGTGAGGAATAAACCTGAAACAGGTGGGAAAGGCAACTCATCTCCCTTCCTGGTGGCCAGGGGCTTTTTGTCCCTTTCCCTCCATGCCGAGGGGCTGGAACCCGGCATTTCCCAGCCTGCAGCAGATGCAGCCCCCGGGCAGGCGGTGGGGTTGCTGAGCCCCTTCCTCCGGGATGGAGCAGGACCAGGGGGCTTTCTCTTTAATGCAATGCTATGAATACTCGGGGTCTTTCTGCTCGCTGTTTAATGGATTTGAATGTGAAAAGGTGGTGGAATTGGGAAGAGGGGAAAAGAGGGGGGGGGGAAGCCAGGCCTCTTTGTTCTGGAGATGCTGCTCCAGCCTTGGATTTATTTAGCATTTGGAGGGCTCTGGGGTCTTTCTCTCCTCCCCAGCCCCTCCAAAGGCTCGCTCCCTTTTCTGCCGCATGCTTATTAGCATAGCAGCTGCTCCGGGAGAGGGGCTAGACGAGAGAAAAGGATCGAGGCGGCCGGGAAATGAATAGGAGGGGGAAAAAATAGCTTAAAAGGACAGGGGCTTTGAATGAGGGGGAGCTGTGAGTGGAAAAGTGGACGGGGGGGCAGTTCGGAGTTGTCACTATAGCTGAGAATGTGAGCAGGGTGAAATGTGAGGGCTCTCTGGTCGGGTTCTGTGCTGGGGGGGGTGATGACCTGACCCGGGTTGCCCATTGTCCCCTGGTCGTGGGGACAGGCAGGGTGGTGGGTGCTGAGCTGGCACCTTCCTGTCCCCACAGTCCTGCTGTCCCGGGACACCCTGCATGCCTCTTTCTGCAGGGATCTTGGGGTGTCCCAACTATGACTTCTGAGCTGATACATCAGGGAGAGACCCCAACAAGTGTCACAGCAGCTGGCAGTCCCCAGAGGTGCTGGGTGGCTGGAAAATCCGTCTCCTCTCCATGGAGCAGGAGGAGAATCCCCCAGGATATGTGGCAAGGATGCAGCCAGTGCCTCCAGCTCCCCAGCAGAGCCCTCCAGCCACCTGATGGATGATGGATTGTTTTAGGCATAATTAAAGGAAATGAGATGTCCAGGACCTGTCACACCAACCTTGTGCCCCAGCTCACTGAGGGGCAACTGTGCTGAGACATCCCAGGGAGAGCTCCCTGAGCAGGCAGAGGACTGGTCCTGGGCAGAAGAAGTGAGGTGTGAACACATGCAGAGTCTGTTTGTGAGATTGCATCATGTGGAACAGAGTCACTGAGGTGAGAAGTGTTTTTTCAGCTGGAGACAACCAGAGGCAATACTGCAGTGCAGTCTCTGGGTGAGAGGAGGCTGCAGAGGTGGATAACCTCTCCATGGTTTGTCATTCCCCTGGAGCCAGGAGACTGCTTGCTGTGCCCTCATCTTTCCAGGCACAAACCATCAGTCCCTGGGTGCTGCTCAGGCTCCATGCAAGGGCTCAGCCTCATGTTGCCTTGCCAACACGTCTCAAGGGCTTGATAGAGCCACCAATCATTGTGTCCCCTCCACCAGCCAGTGTCCCCTCCACCTTCCCTATCTGATCTCCCAGCTGTGTGGCTGGGTTAGCCCTGCCTCTGCTCCATGCCAGGCTCCCTGGGTAACTTCAAGTTCTCCCTGGTCTGCCTTCAGAAGAGACCCTCCCACACAGGAATGATGCTGGGTTCAGGCTCAGCAAAGAGTTGTAAATTAAAACAGTTGTCCCAACCACCCCCAATCCTGTCATCCCTCCAGCAGTCTAGCTTTGCCTCTGTCCAGCTCTCTGTCCATCCCCTGGCACGCCACTGTTCCCCCATCCCTCCCCAGCCATCCCCCATTCCTCCATGTCCCCAGCAATCCTTCCATTTCTCTAAGCAGTATTTCACCCTTCCAGACAGGAGCCACATCCATTCTCCTGCCTAAAACAAGCCCCACCAGGGTGTTGCCTCACTTCTTTAGGGTTAGGAAGAGAAATCTGATAAGATGAAGAAGCCAAAAACTACACTGCACCTGCAGGCCTGCATCTCACCCGCTGTGAGACCCAGAAGTCCCCTCTCCATTGGCACTCCAGGAGATGGATTCCACTGGGACATGGCAGCTGAGGAGTTTCTGGGGAGGGCAGACATTTCTCCTGCCCACATGAAGGAGCAGTGGCCAATGGCATCCTGGCCTGGCTCAGGAACAGCGTGGCCAGCAGGTCCAGGGAAGGGATTCTGCCCCTGTACTCAGCCCTGGTGAGGCCACAGCTCGAGTCCTGTGTCCAGTTCTGGGCCCCTCAGGTCAGGAAGGAGATTGAGGTCCTGGAGCAGGTCCAAAGGAGGGCAACCAGGCTGGGGAAGGGATCCAGCACAAGTCCTGTGAGGAGAGGCTGAGGGAGCTGGGGGTGTTCAGCCTGGAGAAGAGGAGGCTCAGGGGAGACCTCATCACTCTCTACAACTCCCTGAAAGGAGGCTGGAGCCAGGGGGGGTTGGGCTCTTTTCCCAGGCAGCTCTCAGTCAGACAAGAGGGCATGGACTTAAGGTCTGCCAGGTTTAGGTTGGATATTAGAAAGAAATGTTTACAGGGAGGGTGATCAGACACTGGAATGGGCTGCCCAGGGAGGTGGGGGATTCTCCATCCCTGGAGGTTTTTAAGAAGAGACTGGATGTGGCACTGAGTGCCATGGGCTGGGAACCGTGGTAGTGGTGGATCAAGGGCTGGAGTTGATGATCTCAGAAGTCCTTTCCAAGCTGGCTGATTCTATGAACGGGGAGGGCAGCTCCAGCAAGGGCATTTTGGGGGCTGGGACCTTTACACTGGAGGCTCAGCACCAAGCACTGCTGCACCATTAGGCTGGCAGCAAAACGGGTTGAAACCAGGAGCTGTTCCATCCTGCACAATGGACTGGGGATCCCCAGTGCCACCAACTGCAGCCTGCTCGGCCACCCGGCCACCCACCCACGTAGAGGAGCTCACCCCCACGGCAGGGATGGAGCCCAGAAAGCAGTGAGAAGGGGCAGAACAGGAAGGTTGGAAAAGGGGCCAGCCCCGCCGGGCAGTGTGAGCCGCTGGCTCCTCCCCAGCACCAAACAGTGGCTGATTGTGGGGTTTTGTGTTTTTTTTTTTTTTTAAAAAGGTAACTCCTATTCGGCTCTGCAGGCTGCAGCATTATCATAGTCATACAAGTGCCCAACAAAGCATCTATTTAAAATGTCCTGAATTTTGATTACAGCCCATCCCCTCTCGCTCGCCCGCTCGCCGTCTTTCTTTCTCATTCATTACTTACTCTGTTAAGCTCCCTGAAATTCAAATAAAATCCCACCTCCTCCCCCCCATCCATATGCGTTGGTCGATTCAGCTCTGATGGCTGAGCTTGACGGATGAAGGGCAATAGAAGAGAAGACAAAGCTGTCAAACCTCACTGGGCTGCATTGACTTCCCGTGGTCCCCACGGCCGGAGGGGAGCCCGATCCATCTGTATCGGAGTCAGTAGCACAAACAAAAGCAAAAGACAATGGCAGGAAGCACTTGAAAGTTCAAATTCTTGCTCTGGTTTCTCTTGGAACAACAGCACCTACGTAACACGACCGGTAGACAGTAACACGCAGCCTGGGACAGGCAAAAATGCCAGAAGAATGTGCTTATGCCACTAAATTCTCCAATATTTTTGTTTTATCGGAACAAAAGTAGAAAAAGGAAAAAAAAAAACCAACCCAACCAAAAAGTGCAAGTCTTTGGAGTTCCTAGAATTCTTGGATGGGGTTTCTGCAGAGCAGAACTTCAGAGCAGGGTGGCCATGGCACTGGGGTCAGCCCTGGGGTTAGGGTTGGGCTGTACCCCCAGAGTGTCCCCACTGCTGGGGCCATGGGAGGTGGGGAACCCCAGGGTCCCAGGTGGCATCATGGGGGCCATTTGTACCCATTGCCCAGCCCAACTTCCCTGCCAAGGGGATGTCCCAGGGCCCCATCCACTCTGTCCTGTGCAGACTTGCATGCTGTGTTTCCATGGAAAAACCCATGGCTGAGGCAGGGGCTGGCCCAGCCCAGCTGGTGGGAACCCTAGTACAAGGTGAGCAGTCAGAAGTGGTGGGGCTGAGCCCTGTGACCCCCCAAGCAGATGTCTGGATGAGGTTTTTGCAACATCCCAGGTGGTATGAGTGGGAGTGAACTGCACCAGTGGGTCAGTGTCATGCAGTGCCCCAAACTCATATCATGGGAGAGATGTTCCCTGTCCCACCTTCTAGATTTGGCCCCCAGGTGATAAATCCCCAGGACCACCAGTGGTCGCAACTGATGGTTTTGCCATAATCTCTTTTTTTTTTCCTGATAAAAACCAGCTGGGTCACTCAGTGCCTGTCTTCTCCGTGCTGGGATCTATGTCCCCAGGGCTGTGTCTGACCCAGGCACTGTCCCACACTGGTGGGGACAGGATGGGACAGGGCTTGGCACATTGAAGCAAAGGTTGGCAAACCCAGAAAGGTCACATCAAGTCTTTCCTCCAGGTTTCCTCCCCATTTGCAGGACACTGCTCCTGGGAACACACACCCCGGAGCCAAATCAGGCAGGGCACAAATTCCTCAGGGATTTAGGTGTTTCCAGAGCTGTCAAAAGTATCCATATCTAAAAAGCCTCATCCCAAACCTGCACTGCTGGCAGTGAGGCACCTCCAGAGCCCTGATGCAGGCAGGGGCTGCTTCTGTTCTTCCCACTTCCCAGAACACCTGGATCCTGCCTGGGAAGCCTCCAAAGGTGCAGGGCTCAGCCTGCTTTGGGGCACCAGCCTGCTCTGAGCCTTGGGAGAGGATGGAGATGTCTTGGGGATGGTGACTCTCACCCCACACCAACCCTCACCCCATGTTCTTTCCAGAGGATGGATGAAGACAACACCAGTTTCTAGCTGGAGGTGTCCCAACATCACAGCTTAAGGGCTTGGCAAGGATCAGCCCACCACAAAGCCTTGCTGGGGCCCAGGAGGGAAATAAAAAAGGCCCAGGAAGGTTTGGAGGGAGCCATGGGGATGTCAGCTACCCAGGCTGCAGCCCCACAGATGAGTTCTATTCCCATGGTCTGTGGTGCATGGAGCCTGGGACCAGCCCCAGGACTCCCCCCACACTCCCCAAGGCCAGGCAGCTTCTTTAGGGCCACCTCAAACCCTACATGCCCCATGCAGCACTAGGTTTCCATCTGAGCCATCACCACTGCCCCAGCCTCCACACCCCCTCCAGCCTGGGGGAAGGGGCTGGTGGTGGCTGCAGCCCCCCCAGAACCCACCCACCCATCACCCTCAGGGGATTCATTGAACCTCACAAGGTTCAGACACTGACAAAGGACCTGGGAGCCCAGCCAAGCCACCCACCACCCTGGGAGCCACACAGCTTCACCCCTACCCATACCCAAAGAATAATTAAAAAAAAGGCATTTCTTTTTTTTTTTTTATAAAAAGATCAATGAAAAATTTATTTATAAATTTCACACTCTGGGGCTACATGTCTATATCATACACTCAGGAATATGCTGTACTGTACAGACTTTATCCAGTTAGAAATGATCATATAGTGACCCACATACAGCTTCAATATAAGCCTAAAAATTCTTAACATTAATTAACATAATTAAAAAAGGTATTCGCATCTAAAGAAAAATCTACAGAAAAACTCCTTTCTGGAGCAATCTGTGCATCAGCTTCAATGTCTGCTTATTTCACTGACATTATCAATATATTCTTCTTACAAAAATAATAATAAAGATGACTGCTGGAAGGCAACCAGTCATGCACGAATGAGCCTCCCCCACCTGCCTCTTTTATTTATTTCTTGTACTCCCCGTTTTGGCGTTTGGTCAGCAGCACGATGAGCCAACAAGGGGGGTGGGGGGACCCTCATTTCAATTTGAATCAATCTGCATCCCTTTTACTTCTCAGGATCAAGAGAGTCGGGGGGGGTGTGGGGGTTGCATAGAAAATTGAAACTCTAGGGACTAGGAAGGGCAGCAGCTTTTCAGTAAAATACAAAGGGATGTAAAAATACATCAACTCACAATTTCACAGCAAACCCCCTTCCCCAGCGTAGTTTCCCAAAATCTCAGCATGTCTAAAGCTCCAGGAGGCTGGAAAGGAACAATACTTTTCTTAAACAACTCACCCAGTATTTCACACAGGAGATTCACAGTCTTAATAGGTATTTTATAAAAATATAAATATGGGTTACATCATGTTGTTTTTACAACACTGGACACAGCTCCCTTTAGACTGGGTTTATAATCAAGATTTCTTTTTAAAAATCCATCTAGAACTTGGCTTTACAATACACTTTTTAATATCATGTCATAAATGTTATGACATTTCATTGTGGCAAATCCATTTAGTCAAAAAATATAGTCAAAAATGTGCAACCATCTGGTAACAACGATAAAACCTCACTAGAAAAGATCTTGTTCCCACCCCGTAACTATCACACAGAAGCACCAGTGGATGTGCTGCCATGCTCACAAAAGACTTCGGCCAAGCAATTCCTTGCAAATTACAGCACTAACAGTAGACGCTTTTGACAGGGCTTTTTTTTTTTTTTCTTTTTCCTTTTTCTTCTTTCAATCTGGAGCTTTTAAAAATCATCTCAAATTGCTGAAGCAGAGAAAACCCAAACCAAACTGCAGACTAAACCATGAAAGACAAAGCAGAATATTCAGTGCAATGGGAAACAGTCATGGCAGACTCAAGTTTTTGTGTTTGGTTTCTTGTTTGTTTTTGTGTTTTTTGTTTCAGTTTTTAAGACTAGGACAACAAAACAAAAAAAGCGTATTTCCCAAACCATATTTTTGAAACACCACCAGCTTCAAAAAAAAAACAAACCAAAAAAAAAAAAAAAAAAAACAAACCACCAAACAGGCTCACAATCTTCACCCACAAATATATACATACATGATAAATAGTTAAGACACAACCCAAATAAACCAGCAGGTAATTATTTTTTTTTTTCTTTTCTTTTCTTTTTTTCTTTTTTTTTTTAATTGTAGTGGTTTGGGTGCAGGGAGCAAGAGAGGAAAGAGGAGGGAGATGGCAGTGATACGGATGGTTTTAGTGCAGACGAGGAGAAGAGGGCTGAAAGACCAGTGGGAGAAAGGAGACTTCTGAAACTTTCCGCTTTTTCCAAATGGATGTTCTTGTGCCATAGCAATCAAAAGCAGCATTTGCGATTATAGGTGCAGTCACTTCAAAATGCGACTTCAGGTGGCTCTCTCTTCTTCCTCCCTTTCTTTTATAAATATATATATATATGTATATATATATCGTATAAAAGGCGGGTGAATCTACGTACGTTAAGTGAATCGTTCTGCATTGAGAAGTGTTATCCAAGTTTCACCAAAAAGGTCCCAAACTTTTCAGTAGTTTTCCGGCATCTCTAGGCAGCAGAGAGCGCTCGCGCCCCTTGGCTGTGCAAAAGCAAAATCCTCTGCCTCTAGAGTTTCTTTTTTTTTTTTTTAATTTAAAAAAAAAAACCATAATCCAGGATTTGCTAATCCCCCTTTACACACAAAACCAGAAGGATTCAATGTCTTTTCCTGGGATCTCACGCGTGCTAAATGGATTGAAGGAGCGGGTGAGGATGCAGATGTTCTTCAGACACCCAAAGCTGACAAACCAAAGCAGAAAAACCCAACGCAAAATCGAACAAAAACAAAAAAAACAAAAACAAAAAACAAAACACAAAACCCAACCAACTAACCAAAACCAAACGAAAACAACAACAAAAAAGAGCAACCGGGGTGAGCAAACACTCTGTCATATTCCAACGGAGTCGCCTCGGGAAAAAAAAAAAAAAAAAACAAAAAAAACGACAACAACAACAAAAAAACAGTGATGGGAAACCCCTGGGAGAAGCCGAGAGGAGGAACTCTGCATCTCCTCCTGGCCCGGGAAGGGTCTGGGGGGACGGGAACCCCCGGGGCCGTCACCACTCCGGGGGAGGAACTCTGGAACCCCCCGGGCAAGGCGGGAGGGGAGGCTGGGGAGATTGAAATGAAGTCGGTTCTGAGCCAGAATACTTTAAATCGGGGGGGAGCGAGGGAGGGAGGATTAAATATTAGCGGGTTGGAGGGAGAAGGGGATGGGGGAGCCCCTAAAGCATCTGCCCAGA
Source organism: Phaethornis superciliosus (assembly GCA_023637945.1). NCBI lineage: Eukaryota > Metazoa > Chordata > Aves > Apodiformes > Trochilidae > Phaethornis > Phaethornis superciliosus. The sequence continues at coordinate 2,012,288 of JAJQWJ010000022.1, read as the reverse complement.
CGTCAAACTGAAACCGTGAATACTGTGAGTGCAGCCGAGGTAGATGGAGGAAAAAAAAAAACAAAAACGACAAAACAAAACTAAACAAACCACATTACAGCAGGAAAACCACCCTTGGAAAGGGAAAAAAAAAAAAAAAAAAAAAAAAAAGTAAAAGCAGGCGAACGGCGTCGTGTTTTGCGTGGGCCCCCCAAATCTTCGCCAAATAAACCCCACGGGGGGGGCGGCAGCAGCTTTGGCGGCCGGGGGAGCGCGGGGGAGAGGAGGGGGGGGGGCGGCCCCGGCATCACCGGGCTCCGGCGGAGTATTTGGCCTTGGTGATCAGGTAGAGGACGATGTCCTGGTGGCCCCCGAAGGCGGCGATGTGCAGCGCGCTCCAGCCGTCGCGGTTGGCCAGGCGGATATCGGCGCCGAATTTCACCAGGAGCTTCACCAGCTCCAAGTTGCCGTCGATGACGGATTGGTGCAGGGCCGTCTGCCCCTCCGGCCCGAAGGAGTTGACGTTGAACTCGCAGTTCGTCATGTTCTGCAGCAGGGACTGCAGCTCCTTGGTGTTGCCCCGCCGCACCGCCTCCTGGAACACTCTCTGGCTGGGCGGTGGCGCCGCGCACGCCGAGACCTCGCTCTGGCTCATGCCGCCGCCTCACGCCCCCCCGCCCCGCATGGACGGCGACAACCGGACCGCCCGGGCATTCGGCGGCTGCTGCTCCTGCTGCTCCCCGGCCCTGCTCGGCGTTACCGCCGCTCCCACCACCGCCGCTCCGGCCACCGCCGCCGCTCCGAGCCCGGGCCCCTCTGGAGCGGAGCCGGCCCCGCGCCGCGCCTTTTACCCGCCCTTTTATTTGCATAACAATAGCTCAGCCGTGACGTCACCCAATGGGGCGGGGCCGCGGGGCCGCGCGCCCATTGGAACGCCCGGGCAGGGAGGGGAGGGGGGGACACGCCCCCCCGGGGAGCCCCTCCCTCACCCCTCACTGCTTTTTTGGGGGGGGCTGGGAGGGGAGGGGGTCCCGGTCCTGGCTGGTTTCAGCTCGGGGTTCTGCTGGGTTCCATTCAGTCCGGTCCGGCTCCGAGCTCCATTCGGCTCTGACGGGTTCGGTTTGGCTCGATTCGGCTGTGCTCCGGTTTTGGTTCGGTCCGGCTTGGCCCGGCCCGGCCCGGCATTGCTCATCTCGCTGTAGCACGGCCCGGTCCGGTCCGGTCCAAGTGTAGGGTTCTGCCGGGCTGGTCCCGCCGCGGTCTGTTCCGGCTCGGCTTGGTGCTTTGGCTGCAGGAAGGGGGCACCACAGACCCGGCGTGAGGGGCTGAGCCCAGCTGGACCGGGCCGGACCGAGCTGTGCTGCAACCGGGCTGTCCCCGTCCCCAGCCACCCCCAGGACCTCGGCTGCCCCCGCCGCCCTCCCCTCTCTCCCCGGGCCGGGACCCTCAGCGGGTTGGGGGTCCCCAAGGGACGCGTCGTGCAGGGGCTTCACCCGCGTGAGGCAGGGACCGGGACCGGACCCAGCCCTGCAGGACCCAGCCCCTCTGGAGGGCGTTGTAGGGGGGGGGCTTTGGGGATCCTCCCGTGGGATTCATTTTGGGGAGTGCAGAGGCATCACCCGCCAGGTCCCGCCATCCCCAGAGGGGTCACACGGAGCTTTTATCCAGCGCCGCATCCCAGTGCTCCCCGCATCCCCAGAGTGTTGGTGTGGGAGCACTGGGAGGTGTGGACAGACACTGTGGGTGGGCAGGAAAATGGGCAAAAAGGTACCAAAAGTAGTGCAGGAACCCAAAGCGGCACTGGAGGGGCCCTCCCTGCATCCGTTTGGCCTCTGGGAGCAAACGGCGGGGGCCGGGTGGGAAGGGGGTGCCTGGGCCTGGGCTCCCCAGGGCTGCCCAGCATTTGGTTGGGCTGGGGCAGGGCAGGAGGTGAGGGGAGAGAGGAAGGAGCGTGTTGTAAAACGAGGTGACAGCAGCGGCACCGAGGGCAGCTGGCCGGCAAGCTGCTGTCACCTGGCTGTGTCATCGCGTCCATTTGGGGATGGAAAGGGAAAAATCAGCCAACTGCTGCTGCAGTGGAGTGAGAAGGTTTGGATCAAACAGGCTGTCGGGGAGGCATCCATCCCACAGATGGGGGACAGTGGCCGTGAGCTCTGGGCATGACTCGGGGTGTAGTGTATCCCCATGGCTTTTCCCTGCAGCAGCTGGGCCAGACTGGGGCTGGGCTCTGTTCCTTTATTAGAGGGGTTTAAACCAACCTGGAGTGGGCTGTGAGGAGTCAGCAAAGTGGCTCCTGTTTCTCCTCCCATAAAGCTATGCTTTTCCAAGCCCATATCTGCAGCTATTTTTTCTCATCCCCATCTCCATCCTTATCCCATTACCATCTTCACACTCACATCCATGCCCATCTTTGTCCCGTTTTTGTCTCATCCCGTGCACACCTCCATCTCCAACCCCATTCAGTACTTATCCATCCTATCCCTGTCCCCTCCTCCATATGGCCACATCTCCATCTCCTCCCCCATGCCCATCCCATCCCAATCCCTATCCTGTCTCCATCTCCATCCCATCCCCATCCATCCCTATCTGGTCTCCCTGTCCCACCCAAAGCATATCTACCAATCCCACCTTTAACACTGGTGTATGGCAGCTCATTGTTCCCATGGAAAAAGGAGGATGGCAATGTGACCGTGGCCAGGGGCTTGGGGCTGGCCCAGTACAGCACTGGGCTGCAGGCACTCCCTTTCTGGTGTCCTGTGTCCCCGCAGCTTCTCCTAGGACATCCTCGTGCCACTGAGCCCACTCAGTGCTGCCACAGGACACTGAGGTGTGTTTGGGGTCTACACGTGGGTGCGGGAGCTCTGGTTTGACTGAGGAGAACAAAGAGGAGCCACCCCCGTGGGCCCCATTCCAGGGAGGGGATGGTGGCTCTGCCCCAGCTATTGTGGCAGCTGGGGACACCAGTGGCAATCCCTGCCATCCTCTCCCCCATGTCATAGAATCATAAATTGGCTGGGTTGGAAGGGACCTCAGAGATCATCAAGTCCAACCCTTGATCCACTCCCGCTGCGGTTCCCAGCCCATGGCACTGAGTGCCGTGTCACCTCCCTGGGGTGAGTTTGGGGCTGGGATGTGGCTTTGGGTGACAAGCGAGGGCTGAGCAGAGCCTGGCACTGCCAACAACCACACCACAGCCTTGGCCACGCCAGTCACTGACCCTTCCCCAGCACCAAACCCACCCCGGGGAACCCGGCAAAGGACGGGGCCTGCGGTGGTTCTGCTGGAGCTGGAGGTCAGGGCTCTGCTGCTGCCAGAGCTTTCCATTCCCAATAATCCCGGCGTAATATCTGAGTGTGTGCCTTGACGAGCTGTACCCTGCGAGGTGTGGAACCGTCTCAGGGACTCGTGGGAGAGTGGGAATTGCTCACACCTCCCCGGCCCGGGGCTTGGCCAGAGTTACATCCTCGCAAGCAAATCTGCGTTTGCCAGTGACACTGGTGAGAAAAATAAAGCGCCCGGGCAGGGACCCAGCCATGCAAATGTTCAGGGCTGGCAGGTGGGGGCAGGACGCGGCCTGGGAACGGCGCCAGAGAGAGAGAAATAAGCAAAAAAAACAAAAACAAAAACAACAAAAAAACCCCCAAAAAAACAAAACAAAAAAACCCCAAAAAAACAAAAAAAAAAGGAAAAGAAAATAAAAGAAAAAAGAGGAAAAAATAAACAAAAACAAACAAAAACCCCAAAATAAACCCACAAAACAAACCAACCAACGTTAAAAAAAAAAAAAAAAAAAAAAAAAAAAAAAGGCAATTTTGAAATCCTGCGTTTTGGCTCCAGTTTGTGCCCTAGCTCCGTGAGAGGAGCCGGGTGCGGTGGTTCCTGCAAGGGGCTGCGGAGGGGCTGAAGGTGGGGGCTGGCTCGGTGGGCCCCCCCAAGACCCATAGTCCCACCGAGGGATTTATCCGCTCCCTTCCCAGCAGAGGGGAAGCTCCAGCGTTAGGGCCAGCGGCGGGGCGAGGGACCCGGCACTGCGAACCCTTTAGCGCCGAGAACAAACTTCCCCTCCTCAAAGAGACGTGACTACTAAATTTCCGCACCCCCCTCGCCCCCCCATCCCTCCCAGCTCATGGGAGTTTGCAGGCCAGAGAAAAGCGGCATGGCCCGAGGGGCTCAGAGCCACCCCGCTGGCGGGCAAGCTGGGCTGGGCACCTTGCAGCCCCCTCCCCAAAAAGCCCAAGGGGCGATGCCCGTCGTGCGGGCCAGGCGGACAAACCCCTGAGAGTCCAACCACCCCCGGAGGCCTCCTTGAAGAGAGCCGGAGTGCCGGGGGGACGGAACCGGGGCAGGCGGCGAGGGGGGCGTGCCCCCATTTAATTCATTAAAATGTGTCGGAGAGCGTGGGAAAGACGAGAGCTTTTCTTCCCAGCTCAGGGACCCGGCGTGAGGCGGGACGGGAGCTCAGCCCGCCCGCTCGGCTCCCGGAGAGTGGGGAGGAAGCACCGAGGTTTCCTCTGCCCCTGGCTCCGCCGCTTGCTTTGCCTGCCGGCTTTTTGGCAAAGCCCTTGTGCCCGAGGCTGCGGGGAGACACGGGCTTGGCTTGGCTAGGCTTGGTTTGGCTTGGTTTGGGTTGTTTAGGCTTGGCTAGGCTTGGCTAGGCTTGGTTTGGCTTGGTTTGGCTTGGCTAGGCTTGGTTTGGCTTGGCTAGGCTTGGTTTGGCTTGGTTTAGCTAGGTTTGGCTAGGTTTGGCTAGGTTTGGCTAGGCTTGGTTTGGCTTGGTTTGGCTAGGTTTGGCTAGGTTTGGCTTGGCTTGGCCAACGCCGTCTGCCCGGCTGTGGGGATGCAGGATGAGAGGGGAGCCCAGGCAGAGCCAGGGGCTGCAGTTGCTGAGTGGGAATCCTGTCCCCTGGGGATCCATCTTCGGGTAGGGGGAGAGGGGAGTCCTTGTCCCAGGGGCTGCTTTTGGCAAAGCAGCAGTGGGGAAGGGGCTCCCGGGAGGCCTGAGGGGAAAAACCTTTCTCTGCACTGCCCAAGAGCAGTCCTGCTTGCAGCGGAGGGCAAGAAGGGCCACAAGACCAGTGTCACATCTTCCCATCCAGGTAACGTGGACATGTCACACACCATGAGCCCTCAGCAACACTTTAGCCTTGCCTGGGGGGCTGGGACCTGCCGGTCTCGAGGCAAGAGCTGGGGGCTGCAGGAGAAACCTTGTGCTGGGAGGACACGTGTGCGGGTGTCCCGTGTGCTCTGCAGGCAGCAAGGCACCACAAGCAGAGCTCTCTTGGGCAATGTGGAGAAGCCCCGGGGTTAAAAGGAGGCTCCAGGCATCCCCCATCCTCCTGGAACACCCACACCACAGCAGCCACCCCAGGAATGTGGGCTGGGGATTGCCACTTTTCACAAATGCCACTGCGGATGCTGCTCTGTGTTTTTGTTCCCTCCCTCCCAGCCTGTGACAAACAGGATTTAAAAACCCGAGTGAGAGTCAAGCACAGTCACAGCCCTACGCGTGGTCATTGTCCTCAGAGGAACAAAGGCAGGGGCATCCCTGCATGCTTAGCCCCAGGCTGGGGGACCCCGAGTCACAGCATAGCAACTGTGAGGGTTGGGCTGTCTCTCTCCATCTTGGCCTTTAATTGTCCCAGTGCCCTTATCCTGCTGGAAATGCTGCAGGTGTTATGATGTTCAGACCCTGAATGTAACCTACAGCCTTCATATCTGACCATTGTTTGGGCAAAAGGCCACCCAGCGGGACACCCTTGAAGGTGGAGAGCTGCTCCTGCCCTGTGCCCATGTCCCCCAGGACACAGGGTCCCCAGGGCCACTCATTTGTCTGCTGCATGGTCAGGGAAATGGGGACTTCCCTATGGTCAGTGCAGTCTGGTGGGGTGACATGGCCATAACCCCTTGCTGGACACCCAGTGAGGCACACCTGGTGAGCACTAGAAGCCCACATCTTGGCAGGCTGCTGGAAAGGGTCAGATCTTGGGGTATTTCCCAGGAGGAAACATCCTCCCGATGCCAACCTCCCTCCTCACGTGGCACCGACACCTCTCTCCTCTCCTGCCCCCAGCAAGGGGCCAGCAGAAATGACCCCCAGCCCGTGGGAGCAGCGTTTCTGCCATGTGGGGTGGCACAAGGGCCTGAGCCTGCAGTCAGATTCTGGGTTGGTGCCCAGAATCCTGCTGGGTTGTTTGAAAACGGCAGCCAAGCAACTGGGAGCACGATCGGAGCATCTGGCTGGAAGAGCTGCTCCGTGTCAAGCTTGGGCAGCGGTACAACCCTCACCCTCCTCCTCTCCTTCCCTCCTCACCAGCTGCCTTGGGGTCCCACCAGCCGTAGTTCAAGGCACAAAGTCACACCAGGGAAAACTGAGCTGATTTCTCTAAGCAAGTCAAATATGTGGCAAGGTTTCCTCTCCAGATTACAGGAGGAAGGAAGTTTGGTCGGAAGGGGATGGGGATAAGGTGGAGGAGAAGGGAGGGAAGCACATTCCTGCCTGGTGAGGAACAATGTTGACATATTCATTTGTAAACTAATGCTGGCCTGAGTGCCAAACACCTTGTCCCCATCAAACTCTGAAGTACACAAGGCAAGGAGAGGAACCTGCCCAATATCCAATGCAGGGGGTGATTTCTCAAGGCTGAGAGATGCAGCTCATTCAGTCTGGTGTAATAAAACCCAAGATAAAACTCCTTCCTGGTGCCGTTTTATCACAGGGTCCCCTCCATGATCACCCGGAGCAGTGCAGGGGCAGGAGTTGAGTGCAGGTGAAGTGACCTGGGGGTCAAAGTGCTCTGGGGTGGGCAGCCCACCGGAGCTGACAGCCCTGTTAGAGCCCCACCAAGGCACCACCAAATGGCTCTGTAAACCACCAAGGGCTCATTACTGCCCTAATAAATGTTAAATATATAGTATGGCACAGACAATGGGGTTTTCAAAGTTTTTTTAAAATTATTTTTAAAAGTAGAGAGATAGGGAAACAATATTAGAGGCTGATTAAAAAGCTGGTTTGTAATTCCCTTTGATGTGTATCCACCATTCAAGACTGGACAATTTATGACTTCCTGGATACTGCTCAAGGCCAGTCCAATGTGGAGTTTGATGTTGTCTGTGGCTATGACTGGAGATGACCTTGCTGTACAGATCTCACCTCAGCATCACCTCCTGTGGAGAGCTGAAAGACAGAGGTGCTGTGCAGGGTGGCACTCACTGCCTCATCCCCAGGAGCTGGATGAGACCCTTTGGGAGCCGTTTCATGCCATGCCCACATGTACACATGACCTGCCAGAGTCTGCCCTGAGTTAGTCTTCTCCTAAACCAGTGGGCAGGGGGACTGTCACCTTTTGGGGACACTTGTACTAACACCCAGGCAGAAACTCGTGGCAAGAGGGATTTTTAAAGTGGAAAAGGGGTTTATCTTTTGGCCAAAGGCCTGAGCTGGGGGGAAAGATGTCCCTGGGGGAAAGGAGCACCCAGTACCCCAGGAGTGCTTGGGGAGGGCACAGGAGTCCTGCACTGCAGTGTGAGTGGCCTGGGCATTTCCCTGCCCCATAAATGTCACATTGAAGTCAAGAGCCCCTTGGGCCCTTTTAGCAACAGCCTCAGAGCCTGGCAGTTCACTGGGATTAGAGAAGGAATTCTGCAAATGCTCCTCAGTGGCAGTGTGGAGCTGCTGCCATCTGTCCCTGGGCCCAGAGGTGTCCATGGCCATGTCTGGAGCTGCTGGACCAAGGTGCTGGACCTCACCTGGCTCCCATGGGCCCCTCCACCCTCCTCTGGGCACTGACTGGTCCTGCTGGTGCACCTGGTGATGCTGGGACCACACACTGCACTGTGTCTGCCCCATACAGCCCCGGGCAGGGGGGGTGGCTCAGGGGACCCATCACAGGGTCACTCCCAGGATGGCACCAACACCTCTGTCAGGGTACCCCTGGCTCCTGAGCAGGGAATGTGGGTGCCAGAGGACACCGTGGTGTTACCCAGTACCCTGAGGAGAGATGCCGGGAGAGGAACCAGGGTGAGATGGGACACTGGGGACAGGTTGTGATGGGACTCGTGTCCCACAGGCTCTGGGAAGCAGAGATGCTCCCTCCCCCTTGGAGAGAGGTTTAGTGCTGCTGCTGAGGATGCAGCTCCCAGCTCCATAGCACGAGTGACTCAGCAGAGGGGCAGGAGGCAAAGGGTCCTGCAGGGTCAGCACAGCCTGGGCTGGTGTTCTGGAGAACTCTGCCCCACTCCTGCCATATCCAGCCTCGGAAAGGCAGGAATAAAGCAAATGGGCCATTTCCCAACCATCTCTGATTTAATGATCTCATAGAGGCCACGTATCCTTGGGGTATCACAAGCCATGAGTGTAAATGTGACTGTCCCTCCCCCAGCCCCCCAAAACAAGGGCCCCTTCCAGCTTCACATGAGAAACCTCCAGCCCGAACCTGCTCAGGTTTACCAGGGAACATGTCCCCTGTGGTCCCCATCCCACTGTGGAGACATCTCCAGCCCCAGTGTTCCCACTCAGCTCAGCTCATAGACACCCTGCTTGTCCCCAGCAGGGACAAGGACATCATGGAACTGGGAGACGACGTGTCCAAAATGGGATCCTTCCCAAAATACCTTCCCACACTGGGAGCAGCAGTAGAAGTCGGTGAGCTCAGCTCTGTCCAGGACCCCAGGGGGGATGGTGGCAACCTGCAGGACTGTCCCTTCTGCCACCACCACAGACCCCCCCAGCTGCTCCTCCTGCTCCCCATGCCGGGTGTCACTGGGCTGGGCTGTGTCACAGGTTGGCATGGTGGCATCATGGCTCCAGCTGGGTTCCACAAACCTCACCAGGCAGCCTGTGGGGAGAGGAGATGGCAGATAAATCATCAGCCACTGGTGCGATGAGTGGGTCTGAGCTCAGCCAAGCGAATGACCCTTGTGAGGGAATGTGCTTCCAAGCACTGGAACCACAGATTCCCTGCAAAACCCTGGCCCACCACTTGTTTTTCTACAGTTTATAACACAGACATAAATCTGCCTTTCTTCCCCTTCTCTATCCATGGTGCCTCCTCTCGAGCACCAGAACTCTGCATCTGCCCCTAGGATCCTGACAGGAGGGACCTGCACCTTGGTTTGGACTTTGAGATCCAGCCATAATCAAAATGACACTGACAGATGCTATGTGGACACCTTCCCCCACCACTGAAACCCCCCCAAAATTTCCCCAGCACCCAATCCTGCCAGCATCAGGACAGGGACACGGGATGCTCCCACAGGAATCCTGGGCAATTTGCTCTCCCTTTCGACACGCTCCATCAGCCACCCTGCTGCTGGTGGGCAAAGCCAACTGCAGACCCCCTCCTTCTCTGCAAGGGGGAGGAGAAACCTCCAGCTCCCCCAAATACCCCCTGGGCTTGTGAGAAAAAAGCAGACAGGGAGGAAAAGTTCATCCGTTAAATGGGGAGAGAAAGGCTGTGATGGTCACCCAGGAGTTCTGCCTCTTGCTTGCACCAGCCCCCTCCTAATTGTGACTCTTCAAAGGGTTGAAAATGCTACATCACTTCAAAGTGACCATTTTTGAATAAGAGCTTGTAAAACCCCTTTCTCCCCCTCCCATCAAATTCTTTTCCAGGGCTTTTGAAGATGCCTGCGCTCCCCTGGCCACCGTGGTAAAAGGGCCACCAGGCACAGGGTGCCAGCCAGTGGGAACTGTGCTGGGAAAAGGTCAGACCCCACAGTAAAAAAGGGTTTTCCTAGGGGAAAGTGGGGATTTTTTGAAGGAATTTTTTTTTCCTTTTTTTTTTTTTCCTTTTTTTTTTTTTTTTTTCCCTCCTCCTGGACATGGGCAGAGCCATCCCCAGCACAGCTGCTGATCCCTTGGGGCTGCAGCCTGGCTCACCAGGATGCTGTGCACCACAGGAGTACCCTAGAGAGGGAGTAAAAGGCATGTGAGGGGGGTGTGGGGCCCAGCACATCGTTCCTGGATGCCAGGATTTTTTCAGCTCCAAGCTTCCAGAGCTCTGCTCACACCAAAGGCTGGATTCCCACCACATCTCCGCGGAAGAGAAATGAAAGCGGTTCCTTACCAAATCAATTAGAAACACCCCTTGGGAACTAATAATCCCATTATAAAACATCTTGAAAATAAAAAGCCCTTTTGCTGCTTGCTCACCTCTCCCCCTCACCCAGGGCACCTCGGGGATGATGGAGCCCTGCAGCTCCTCAGCACCCTGGGGACTAGCACCCACACGTGCCAGTGCTGCAGAGCTCCACAGACAGTAAGGATTGTCCCCATCCCCTGGTGCTGTCCCTGACCTGGCAGCCAGAGATTATCCCCTGACCCCTTCCTGCCCTCCATACAAGCCACGGCCTCACACGTGCTGCACACCACATCTCCAGCTCCTGCTCCCCCCAGGGAATGAATATCCCATGGGAACAGCACAAATATTGCTGTTCCCACCCATGGACATGTCCTGCCAGCGAGTGCTACCATGCCCAACGTGGGAAGGAGATTCTGTGGGACTCCAGTTCTGCTTATTTCTGCACCAGCTTCCTCTCTAGGCTAAGCAAGGCCACTTCCAGTGGTGGGACCTCACCCCTGAGCCCAGGAGATGTCGTTGCCCCCCTGCAGCAGCCAAAGTCACTGCCCCAGAGCTCGGCTGGCAGCCCAGGAGGGACCCCCTTCTGTCAGCTTCCAGCACTGAGATGGTGGGGAAGATCCATTTCAAAGCTACATCTCATGCCCTGAGGTCCCTGCATGGTTCCTGGTGCCCAAAGACCCACGTCACCTTCACCCCAGAGGACACAGAGCCAGTGGTGTGTGCCCCAGGAGCACAGAAGCATCCGAGGTCCCCGTGGCTGCTGGTGATTGCTGGGGTGACAGTCTCACACAAGTTCTGGAGGGGAAAAATTGCAGCAAAGGGGCTGTGGTGGGCAAGGTATCTTGTGCCAAAGATCTTGGGGAAGGCAGAGCCAGGCCGGGAGCCAGAGCTCCATGTGTGTGAGGTCCTGCCCGTGGATGGGGGGCTGAGCCCAGCAGGGGACATGGGGGGCATGTGGGGCACGGAAGGGGCTGCTGGCAGTGGGCAAGGGGATGTGCACCCTCCCCTTCCCACAGAGAGGGAAGTGCAAGGGTCATACTGAAGGGCCACACCGAGGGACACCTTGATGATGACATCAGTGACATGTAGTCCTTACAGCTTGTTCTGTTGGCTGCAACACAGAAGTTACTGGGACCCCCCCACTGCAGGACAGGGGACACGGGAGGGCCTGGGAAGTTGGGACAGAGCAGGATCAGGGTCATCCTCCTTTGAACCCTTCCCAGACCGCACAGCCCTGATTTGGCTGGAAAGCTCCATCCCCATGTGCATCAGCCCCAGGGATCACTGCTGGGGAACTATCAGGTAACCCCAACTCCCTGGGGGGGAGCCAGGTACTTCTGAACACAATCCGACCCCTCAGGCCCCCTTTCTATCCCAGCTCCCTCTGTGTCACCCCCGCTAAGACCCAAAGGTTTGGGGTGAGGAGCCGGGTGAGTGTCCCAGCTGGGGACCTGGCACTGTCCCCACAGGAACCGCAGCCTCCTGGCCCCGGTGCTGGGCAGGGCTGGGGCTCTGCTCCCCCCGCACCCCATCTCAGGCTCGTCCTTAATGAGGCAATTAACGCCGGGGTGTTTGGGAGGGAAGCGCAGATCCCAAAGGCTTTTGCACAAGGCTTGCAAGCAGCCCTGGGAGCATTCTTGGAGTACAAAGGTGCCTGGGAAACCTCGCTGCGGTGAGAGATGGAACCCGATAAGAGGAGTTACAAGCCTGAGAAAAGCACTCGATTGCAGGGCACTGAAGATACCCGGTTATCTTTTCCTCCTCGATAAAACAGATAAGCAAAGGACAAAGGACCCGGGGTTGTGCAACCTGGGCTGCGGCAGCCCGGCCACGTTCTTGAGAGGTTCCCAGGGCAGAGGAGGAGGAGGAGGAGGAGGGAGGAGGAGCTCAAGGCAAGAGGCACCTCCAGTTGCCATCACCTCCCTGTGCCACAAAACCCCACTGGACAGGAGCACCCCGGGGTCCCCAGCTCCTTCCCTGAGCACCCACCACTGGCAGTGGGCACAGACAAAGCACCCACACACGGGAATGTGTCACCAGCTTCTGATCCCAGCAGTGGCTTTTCATGGGAGCTCATGAAATTCTTCTAAATGGAGTGAGCTGGATGAGAGTGACCCAGCCAAAGGTGTTTCTGGTTGGGCTCACCACTGCAGCCCCATCCTAGCCCTGCATTGCAGCTCCTTGGTTCCCATCCCTCAAGGTCAGATGTGACCCCACTGCACCCCAGAGGGAAGAGAGCCTAAAGGCCTAGGATTGCCTGGTCTGGGAGTAAAGGGGGCTGGGGAGCCCCCAGGTCTGAGTGTGCAGCCCTTTGGAGACCTGTCCCATGCCCACAGAAGCCTGCAGAGCCACCTGAGACACCCAGGGTGCCTTGGCCTCTCCCACAGGCCAGGTCTGGTGAGGATGCACAGAGAGTTTCACAGGTGACAGAGCCCTCCTGGGACAGCACTGGGATTCCCCATTCAGCAGGAAGGTGGGCATGAAGCTCAGCACAAAGCCCAATGCTGTGCCTCAAGGAAGGGCAGCAGGAAAAAACTGCATCCAGCCTCAAGGTTTGTACATGCAGCAGCCTCTTCTTACTGCACTGTGGAGCACCCGGTGGGTCCCACCACCCCCACAGCTGTCCAGGTGTGGTTGCTGTAGAGGAGGGACCTGGCACTGTACAGCCTGCCCTGTGTTACCTCCACCAGCTTCCAGCTGGGCTCCAGTGCAGAGCTGAGGGTCAGGAAAGGACAGAAACCCTCAGGAAGTTCCAGCCAGGCTGCTGAGAGCCTCACTCCATCCCGTCATCCAGCACAGGGATGTCCTGGCTGCTCCTCCAGATCCCCATGGGCTGCCCAGGGCTCATCCTGCACTGGTGGGATGTGACTCTGGAGGAGAAGATGGGCAGTGGGGATCTTGTTGGTCTTGAGTACCAGGTTTGGTTGGTCAGGGAGGGTGCTACCCCTGCCTGGTGCTGCTCCCTGAGCACCCTCTGCCACTGTGCCTGCTCCTTCACCTCTCTCTAACCCAGAGTGGAGGCTCCAGCAATGCCCACTCATTTTCACATTTTTCACAATGTTTCAGATGGCATGAGGGTGATTTTTGGATTAAAGGAGCCTTTTCTGTTTGGTGAATACTAACCAGACCAAATGTGCTCCCTGTGCCTTTCCCAGGGACTAGATTCCATTGTACAGAGCATCCCCCAAGCACCGGGGCCTGTGCCAGATGTTTTTACCACACTGATTAAGCTAGAAGCCAGCCAGAGGAGAGCCTCTGACACATCCCATCCCCCTGGGTGTTTTGGGAGGCCTCCAGAGTGATCATGGATTGCCCATGCCACGTGGTGACCTGCAGAGCTGCTGCCTCCCTCTGCTCCATCCCCTGCCAGCTCCAGGCATCTCATGCTTAGAGCATCCCACTGGGAAAAAGAGATCCCATGGGGAAAAAGCTGTCCAGGCTTGAAACTATTTCCAGCACTTCCATCAAAGCCCTCATGCAGGGAGAGCTCAGCTGTGTCAGGAAAAATGTTCCTTAAAACCTGGGAACATCCTAGGTGCAAGTTGGACTGAGCTATTACAGGATGAATAAGTTGTTTTTCATCACTTGGAAGCCCTGCCATAAAAATATGGGACCCAAACTGAGCAGCATTGGCCCAAGTTTTGCAGCCATAACACAAGTGGCCCCAGGCTGCCTGCAGACCCTGGCACTCAGGGACCTCTGAGCTATGTCAAGGGTTGGTCAGGCAGGGTCTGTCCCCATCCACAGCTGATATCTGCCCCAGTATCTGCAGCTCCCACCTGCAGGTGAAGCTCCCCAGAGGAGGCTTCCTCCTTGCCTGGAGGCAGGAGCAGGGAAAGGGCATTTTCTTGCCAAGCAGCAGCATCTGGCCACGGTCCTGGGAGTTAATCCATGCGTGGTGGCAGGGGTGAGGTGGCACAGCCAGGGCTGGAGCCATGGAGCAGGGACCAGGTCTGGTGTGGGTGAGCTGGGGGTGCCAGACTCCCACTCCATGCTCTGTTCCACAGCCCAAGGCAAAGCAGGTCCTTGCCACCAGCCCCCTCCAGAAGGAAAATGTGAAGGAAATCAGGGAACGACTGAGATTTTCCTTAGTAACCCACTTCTCTGGCTGCACATCCCATCCCATCCCACCCCATCCCATCACTGTTCCCACAGGACACTGTCATCACACTCTTCCCTTGTATCTCTTCCACAAAACTTGACCTCAGTTCCGACATCCTGGGGACAACCTACCTGGGGACAACATGCTCATGCTTTTAATCCCAGTACCCCCCAGCAGAATCTGAATAGAAACAGAAGCTCCAGGGTGGCTGGAGCCTGGGGGGAACAGGGGTCCCTGTGTAAATTGCCCCAGGGTTCTCACTTTGGGTCAGGTGCCACCTGCCCAGGAATCACAGTTTCTATTTTACATCTCCTTTGCAGCAAAACACCAACACTCCAAGGCACTTTGGGTCCCTGAATGGCTCCACCTTGGGGGATTCTCCCTAGTGAGGTCACACCTGACATGGGTGGTGTGGGTCTCCCAGCAGGGCCAGCAGACAGGGTCCTCCTCCCAGGGACCTCCCCAGGGACACAGGGGACCCAGCAAGAGGCTGCATGGCATGATGGGGACACAAGGTGTTGCAGACATGGTTTAAAGGGGAGGTATAAAGGATAGAGGAAGGGATCCTTGAAGAGTCTGTGCAGAGGAGCAACAGCACTGTTGTGTGAGACCCCTCCCCAGCTCCATCATCCCTGTCCCAAAGAGGGAAGGGAAAACTGCTCAGATGGTGGCTGAACACATTTCACAGCATTTCTATTTCCCATACTCCAAAACTGGCTGAACAGGCCTGGCTGGTCCCTGGGTACACACACACTGAGTGCCCTCACCAGAGAAACCGCTGGGGAGGATGCCCGGGACCTGGGGAAGCACAGCACTCCCAGGCTGCTGGCACCATGAGAAAAGCCACCCCACCACGTCCCTCAGCCCCAAAGCCACATGTGGGATTCCCAGCAAAGCCACAGCCGGCCAGGAATGCCTGGCAGCCACTGCTTCACACTGCTCTCCCCTCACAAGCAGATGGGGAAACTGAGGCACGGCGAGCAACATGGTGAGCAGCAATGAGTGCAGGTGAGAAAGGCTCCACCAGCAGCACCAGCCAGAGGCATTTGGAAGCCCATGTGAGTTTTCCAAGTCAGATGTTGATGACCTTAGGCTCTCACTTAAGCCACTGCTGCTGTGTCACCAAATCACCCCAGGCTGGGCAGTCTCATGTGTGACACAGGACAGCATGGGGCAGAGGGCTGGGAACTGTGCTGTGTGCACAAGCTCAGCTGGGCATGAAGGGAGCTGGAAGAGCTCTGGCAGGTCCACAGAATCCCAGAGTGGTTTGGGTTGGAAGGACCTTAAACATCACGTTCCAAACCCCTGCCATGTGCAGGGACACCTCCCACCAGCCCAGGCTGCTCCAAGCCCCATCCAAACCTTCAACACTGCCAGGGATGGGGCAGCCACAGCTTCTCGGGGCAATCTGGGCCAGGATCTCAACTCCAGGTCGGTGCCAGGGAACCTCATTCCCACTCTGAGACCCCAAGGCTGGGTGGGACAGTCCCACTCTGCCCAGGACAGCAAGGGGCAGTACATCAATTCTTGCCATTGCTGCCACTTACCTGGGCCACTGTCACCCTGTGCCAGCCTGCTGTCCTCCACCAGCTGCTTCATCCTCTCCCTAGGGATTTTTAGGTACTTGTCACAGTTGCACACCTGGAAAAAAGAGAGAAGGAGGTTGGTGAGATGGTGACTGTGCTCCCTGGGCAGCTCCTGCCTGTCTGGAGCACACTGCAGCCTCAGTCACACACATCAGAGCAGTGGGCAAGGTCTGTCCCACTGAGAAGAGGTGGCAGAATGGCACTCGACACAAATCTGAGTGTTCACCAGCGACAAGAAGCTCCTTGGCAGCAGCACCCCAGCTTTAGGGTGCTCGGCCACATCTTCATGCTAGGCTGATGCCCACCCCTGGCCTTCCTCCCTCCCCAGCTCTACACAATGCCAGGAAAGACCAGGAACTGAGACTGCCCTCAGCCAGCGAGCAGACACCCAAAGCGTGAGCCATGGCTTCATCACTTGTTTGTTGTTTCTTGTCTCACAGAAGCTTTGGAGGATGGCTGTGGACCCCAAGACAGGCTGGGAGCTTGGCTGTCTGCCACAGCACCAGGAGCACCAAGCCTCATCTTCTACCCCAGCTTTGGTTTGACCAAATGCACCACGGACTCCTGGTCCTTAGGGAGCTCCCCAGACCCCACTGCTGAGGATCATTCCCAGCCAGGGCCTGGGGCTGAGCACAGGGTGCAGGCAGCAGCCAAAGCCACTTACCCAGAAGCCATGGGCCCTAAATCTCCCCAGAGGCATCGCTCTGACAGCTTCATCCTCCCCACTCCCTGCTGGGATGGGAGCTGGGTGCTGGGATGTGCCAAAACACCTTTCATCAGCTGTTTGTTTTTAGCGGCTGTTTTCTGCTTGCGGAGCATTTTAAGCACACTGCACACCCAAGCCAAGCAGGCAGAGAGGTGCAGAACCTCACCGACCAGAACAAATTCCCTGCCTGGGGCTTTGCTCCAAAGCCTGTTGAAACCAGAAAGGTTTTTCCAGCAGCTGAGCGGGCACCGGCGCCTCTGTGGGTTTGTGGTGTGCATGCTGGAGCAGCCCTGGGTTCATGGGGAGGTGCAGTGATGCCCCCTTTTTCCCATACAGCTGCCTGAAGGAGGACAGGGGGAGGATGATTTGTTTGAGAAGGAGCTCACCAGAGTGTCCCAGCTCTGCCCTGCAGCAGCAGGAGGTTATTTCCACCACCAGCAGCCACAAAGCCAGCACAAACTCCCCACCCACTCCTGTTTGGCCACAGGATACCTGAGGTAGGGTCTGAAGCTCCAGTCCCAGGAGCAGAAGCACGGACAGACAGATGGATGGACAAGGTGTGAACTTAAAAGCACTCAAGTGATGTGTCAGCTGCTGCATCGGGTTTAAACGGGAGGTTTGCAGCAATTCCCTATTTGCACAGATGCAGCCATCAGGGACCTCAAACTCATCCAGATGTGCTCAGAGCTCTCTATGCTGCTCCAGCTCTCCAGCCCAGCTCCTTGCTCATGCTGGGGACAAGCCACAGGCAGTGATGTGACAGGGGCTGAGCGTGCCCTCCCTGCCCTGAGCACGGCACAGCTCCCTCACTCCCACACTCAAGCCCTGGTACCCAGGGAAAGGAGGCAGGGTGAAACCCCAGGGGAGAAGGAAGATGATCTTATTTGAGTGAAGATTAATTTCTGGAGAGCTGGATGAACAGCTGGAGTTACCTGATCAGGAAGGATGTGCCCCTTGGATGCTCAATGCCAGCCTCATGTGAGTGAGGGTCACACTGCAATGGTGATGCAGGGATCTCCTCAAGCCTCAGCAGGATGGACTGAGCAGAGGTGGGGCTCCCTGGCTCCTTTTCACACCTTTGCCTCCCTCAGCCCCAGAGTGGCTCAGCTGAGCCTGCAGCAGCAGCCCTTCATCAGCTGGGCCAGATCCAGCCCAAAAAAAAGCTGAGAAGGGAAGAGGAGCACAGATGGATCCAAGGGTGAGCAAGAATTCCAACTCCAGTAGGAGAATGGGTTTGCTGAGCTGGAATCAGGCATTTTTCTTTGGAAATTTCACAGGGTTAGAGATTAAACCAGTCATACTGTACCTTTGGTATTTGGGGTATGTGATAGATGGGCTCCTTCTCTCAGGGCAGATGTCACCATCAGCAGTGGGACAGACCCTGATGCTGCTGCCCTGCAGAGCTGTGCTCTGGCCCCTGCCAGCTGTGATGGCAGCTGGTGCTGATGCCACAGGACAGGACAGTCCCCCCGAGGACATCCCACTCTGCCCAGGCTGGACCTGGAGCCATGGGTGGCACCAGTCAGTCAGGTATCCAAAGCCCTCGTGAAGCTCCAGGGTGCCTGCTGGGATCTGGGATTGGATCAGGCAGGCAGAGGTGACAGGCAGCTCCAGAGACACATGCTGAGCTCTGCCTGACCTGTGACAGTGACAAGAGGGAAGGGGACTGCATGCTGGAGAGCCTGGCAGTGGGAGAGATGTGGGATAGAATCTCCAGGGCATGGGGGCAGAACTGGCTGCACTGGGGTGTCAGAGGCTCTCAGAGTGGTCCCAGACCACCCAACACCAAGCTGCCACCTGGGATCAGTGCAAGGGGGACTCGTGACAAACAGCACCCTCCTGTACAGCCCTCCCTGCTGGACACAGACACCCCTCCATGTGAGGTCAGGCTTACCTCTCCACAGTCACAAACACCAAACCCACCCAGCACCAGCCTGAAACACACCACAGGCTTTGGGCAGCCGTGCAGGGCACCCAGGGGGTGCTCAGAGTGACCTTGGGAAAATTTCTCTACTCTAAAATTCAGCATCATCATAAACTAGAGGCAATCCACCCCCTGGGCTGGGGATGCCCCAGCAGCCCGAGGGAAGCCCCGTGTTTCCCACTTGCCCAGGGCTGCCAGACACTTGCCACAAGGCTCCAAGCCCCACGCCATCTCCTCTGCTTCCCAAAAACACAGGGTGGGCTCAGGAGCTAGATAAGCCACTTAGCAGCAGCACCAATTAGCTGTAATAAAAAATTGCAATTAATTTTTTTTAATGACTTGCCAAAATGAGGCAGAAGAGATGAAGTGAGCAGGGCAGGCTGCCACTTGGACAGGCTGAGTGGCTGCTGTGCACGGGGTGCTGGTGGCCTTGAGCTCAGTGCTGGGCTCCTGCCCAGGGACATGGCTCCCCACACCTTCTGCATCTCAGTGTCACTCCCCGGGGCTGTGGAGCAGGTTTTTGCATGGGTCTTGGTTTTGTTTCAAGGACAGGGAAGTGGGATACCTCTCTTCTGGGGAAGGGATAGGTTTTTTTCTCCTTGGGAAGGTTTGGGTTCCCCGGATCCATGGCAGCAGGATTAGCTGCAGCCATCATGAAGTGGGGCAAATGTAAGGACAAAAATCTTGGTGGTGGTCAGAGAGCAGGAGATGGTGGCACCCAGGAGTGCAGTCACTGTGAGCAGAGGTGACAAGCCAACAGTGAAGAATTCATTTTCTCTCCTGCAACACCCGAGGGTCCCCCCAGCCCCTGTGCCCAGCTCAGGGTGAGGGTGGCAGCTCCTGCCCAGCCCTGCCCTGGGGACGAGGAGCCGCAGGGTCTCCATCCCTGCCTGTCCCTGTGTCCGGAGTGACAGTGGGGCCACGGGGGAGAGAAGGGGTGAGTTCATCTCGGGAAGAGGGTCCGGGCAGCCCCCCCCAGCCCAGTGACACGCGTGGTGCCATTGCCCAGGGGTGTCCCCGTGGGCGCAGGCTGGCAGCGGGTGCACCTTGGCGGAGCAGCAGCCCTGCCTTTCTCACGCTGGGGCAGCCCATGCCAGCACACGCTTAGTCACTGGTAAATCCCAGCCGAGATCTGCTCTGCCCTCTGTGAAATGGCTCTTGGCTGCACCCCCGCTGAAGCAATCCCAGTGCTCGGGAGCCATGGCGGCTCCGCGTTCCCACGGCATCCCGGCTGCCAGGCCCCGTGTGAATCAGCCCCTGGCAGGAGGGTGCTGGGTGCCCCCACACAGCCCGTGCACAGCCCCGCTCCCAAACCCTGGATCTGCAAGAGGGATGGGCCAGGACTGGGCTCTCGGGGCAGGGGGACAGCTGTGACATCCCCCCCTGCCTCCCTGGGCTCTGCTCGCCGAGCCCACATGGAGGATGAGGAGGTGGCTGACCCATCCCAGATGAAGCTGAGGTCCCTCTCTGTCATTCCCCTCTCCCTGTGACTCTCTGGGTATCCTAACCAAAGTGCTGCATCCCAGGACCAGGGGCACTGGTCACCCCTGCAGCCATGCACCCCTGCCCCAGGACCTCATGCCAGCCCCAGAGGAAGCTGCTCTGGGATGTCACCACTGAGAGCTGTGACACAGAGAATAGAAGGAGTGATGCCACAGGATTGGGACATGATGTCATGCCCTGCTGTGACATCAGAGCTGGCATGGATCTCACGTATTGCTGTGGTCCCTGAGCTCCATGAGCTGCTTCTCCCTGTCCCCAGAACCTGGGGTCCCCCCCAAGCCGAGCAGGAAACTGGCAGGCAGTGGGGCTCTCCCTGCCTGTGGCCAAGGAGGACATGGCAGGTGAAATGTCTTTTTGCAATGCTGGCATCCACTGGCTTGGTTTTTGTTTAGGATGATCTCTGCCTCTCCCAGCCCTCCTGGGTGAGGATTTCACCAGCAGTGACGCACAAACCTCTCAAGACTTGAGGGACTGGATGCTACAGCCTGGAGCTCCAGGGCCATCTCAGCATCCCATCCCCTTTCTGGGCCTCCACCCAGCTCCCACCCAGGAAGCTGAGAAGTTTGAAGAAAACTCAGGTTCAGCAGACAACAGGAGACAGACCTTCTGGGACTCCACAAGGGTCCCAGGAACTGGTGTAAGCTTGGCTGAAGACAGATGCATGAGCTCACCTGGAGGTCCATAGGCTGGTGCCCAACACATGTGGAAGATGAGGAATTCAGCCAGCCATGGAGTCAGCTTTGCTGCTTCTTTTAAAACCCCTGAAAGCTGCACCCCCAAAGCCTTGGTGATGCTGAGCTCTGCACAGAGGAGCCATCCCCAAAAGGGGCCAGAGGCTCATGGGGCTCCTTCCACCTGCCCTGCTGACAAATGTCACCGGCCAACGTCACCAAGGGATCTCCTTGGCAGGTGTTTTACTGGTGAGACACAACCCTCTGCCTGGAGAGCTGCTGGCTTGGGAAATCCTCAGTGTATCAAAACCAGCCACAAAGGACAACAGTGCTCGGTGTGAACTCTTTGGGTCAACTCAGGGCAGCTCACGTCAGGACAATTCCCTGGGCGTCTTCTGCTCACCATATCCCAGGACTTCTCAACAGCCACCTGCAGTGATAACTGTTTTCCTACTCACCGCCTACCCTCTTCCCTTCCTTTCTTTCCCTCTCTCTGAGATGGATATCATCTGGTGAAAGGGCCGCTCCTCCGGATGGAGGTTGCAACTCTCTTTTTGGTTGTGTAACCAGAGTCCATGAGCATCCAAGAGTTTCTTTCAGGGACTTACTGAGACTAGAAACTTCCCTGGAATGGGCGTGCAGGATGCTCAGGCTCAGCTCTCTCCTCTGCACTGGCTGCCCACGTGCCAAGCCCAGGCATTACAGGCAGGTCTGATTCCAGCAGATCTCCTGCAGGGAGCACCCAGAAAGGAGGGAGATGCTGGGAAGAACAGTAGAAGAAAACCAGGTGACAAATTCCAAACACAAGTCAGGAGCTGATCATGCTCATCTGCCCACGTGTAGATTTTCACACACTCTTCCCAAGTCTCCAGCTCCTCCTTCCTGCACTCACAGCTTTGACCTTCAGACACTCTCCTCTTCCTCCAACAACACTGTGGGCTGGATTCCTCAGCATCTTTGAGGTCCTTGCACAAAGAGCAGAAACAATTCAACCTGGCAGAGCTCCCCACACCCTGCAGGTGCAAAGGCCAGTCCTGGGGTGAGCTGAGCCCCTGGGATGGCTGCACCTCTGAGGGAATTTTCAGAAAGCAGATGGCCCTTCCCCTTTATGCCAAGAACTTTATCACTGATCTTCTTATCACCAGTACCTGAGAATCATAAAGGTACACATTGCTGCTCCAGCTCTTGTGAAAGGTCCAACGTTTGTCCTTGGTACCAGCAAACCCACTCAAGCAGCAGGTGGGAGGTATGGCCGTGTTAGCCTGGTCCTTTCAAGGAGAAGTGGCTCTTGGTGCACATAAAAGTCTGGTGTGGCCACCAAACCCTGGGCAGCCCTGTCTGCCACCAACACTGTGAGAGCTGTGCCAGAAAATTGACTGTGATGGTGCCAAATGGGGTCACAACCCAGGCATCTGCCACCAGATCTGCCTGAGCAGTGAGCACCAGTATTTTTCTGGCCATCTGAACCAAGCAACGTGCTGCTGGTGGGAACACGGGGCTGCTGGTGGGATTCTGGCATCATACAGGGGAATTTTGGTTCACAAAGGGGGAAGGGCTCTGTTTATTGAATCATTAACATCACTTCCCTCATCACCAGCCAGATACTCTGAGAGGTCTCTTAGGCAAGTGCTGACCTAGCCCAACCCTGCTAAGCTGGTAAGATGACATGGGATCCCATGCCAGCCTGGTACGGCGTTCCCACTGCTTTCTCTGCTCCCGCTTTGCTATTAGTCATCCGTTTCTGGAAGGTTTCTCATGCATAATAAAGTGTTTCAACACTTGCACAAGCCAGCTCTTCTCATCAGGAGTGACCCGCTGCATTTCCCAACGCCTTCCCTAGGCAGTCCTTCCGACTGCCACGAACACAGCGCTAAAACACGAAGTTTTCTATCCCCCTCGGAGGCAAAAGGTGTGGGAAATCGAACAGATAAGAATGCCTTTAATTAGTATCATTTGCATAAGCCCTGGGAAAAGCTCACCTGACAGCTAGAAGGGCCTGGCTTGTCTGGGAGCACTCGGGCCTGAAACAGGCAGATTAGGGAAGTTGCTCAGCTGATGGGGTTGGGGACATAGCAAAGACCAAGGGTCAGAGCTGGTGGAGCCCCAGAGGCTCTGCAGGCAGCCTGGCTCCTACTGGATCCTTTTTTGGGCACCCCAGCTCTTGGCTCGGGGCAACCTAGCTCCCACGGCTCTCTATGGCAGATGCTCCCTTGTCCATTTTCACCTACCAGTTCTCAGCTGCTCCAAGTGGGAGGGAAGGATGCAACTTTTGGGTTGGAGGAGTCTGTCAGTTACCCTGGAGAAAGGCAGGGATGGGAAGAGAGGAGAAGCACAAGCACATCCCTGGATAACACACGAAGGCTGCTGGAGCACCTGGCAGGGACAGGAACTCTGCTTCTTGCTCCTCTCAGCTCACGTGTTGCCTCCAGCATGGTGCAGGCAGCTGTACAAACCTCATCTTGCCCCTGCCTTGCTGTCATGCTGCCTTGAGTAGTTGGTGCCTAATTGTCAGCGACACCAAAAGCCCTTTTAGGTACCTTGGTCTTTGCAGTGATGAGAATCTCACCCAACATTACACCCAAACCCACACGCAAGGCTGATTTTCCCAGGGGAAAAAAAAAAAAAAAAAAGATGCTCAACCTCCCTGCTGCCACACACATCCCCCCTCTTGGGTCCCTCTGTCTCCTCCAGCTGCCTTTCAGCTCTCTCAAGTCTCACTTGCTCATTTTTCCTCCTGGCTGGGCTGTGAGGTGCCGAGATGGGGGCTGAGCCCTTCCAAAAAGCTGGAGCTGCCACAGCACCCTTGACCCAATCTTCACCATAGCCACAAGCTCTGTTTATACAGCACCCAGCACAGTGGGGTGCTCTGGAACAGGCTCCCAGCACTTACAACAAATTTAATAACAAAGCCAAACCGGTAACTAACTGCCTCATAATGAGGTTATGCATCACCCCCGAAGCCTTTGTTTTGGGGTGAGCTCTGTGCCAGAAGCTGCCAGGGGCTGGTGGCCAAACTGTTCCTCTGCACCCTCCTCCCACCCTGACCCTCAGTGCCTCCAATCCTCCAGTCCTATGCCAGCACTGCAGAAATGTGCTTTCCCTCCACCTTTTGGGTGAGGGTTAACCCTCCCGGGTGTGCAAACCAACACCCTGCAGCTCCAGGGCACACACCTCCCATCCCAGCCTTCTCCTCAGCCATCCCAAAGGATCCTGTGCCATGGCAGGAGAACAGGCAACTTGCCCAGCTCCCTGCCATGCAGCTCACTGCTGCTCTTCTTCATCAGGATACTGCCCAGAGAGATGAGAGCTCAGACCTTGACCATGGGATGCTGGAACATGTTGGTGAACATGAAGGCTGGAAAAAACAACCCAGCCTGAAAGAACTGAAAATCACCCCAGAGCTGGAAACATAGTGCAGGATCCATGAGGATCCTCCAGACCTTCAGCATCACAGTTTGGAACCCATAACAGAAAGGGACAGGCAGATAAATTTTCTGACTGTGAGAGTCAGAGCTCTGGAAACTGCCAAGGACCCAAACTTTGTTTTCTATAGACAAGTCCAGCCCCCAGATCATTAGCAGTCAGGCACAGGACAGCTCTTAGTTACCCAAATTCACACTGGCCGTGCTGGAAGCTGAATTTCCTGCCTGGCCCTGGTACCACAAAACCCTGGGGCTGCAGTTGAAGCCCCAGCTCCATCTCTGCACTTTTCTCCCAGCTGAATGTGCAGCCACACCAGGGCCTCTCTCCTGGGCTCCTGGTGCCAGACAAGCTTTAGGAAATGACCTTTATCAAGTACTAATCCAACAGCCACCCTTGCTCCTACTCCTTCTGGCTTTCCCTGGCAGCTGTCCCTCCTCTGGTTGAGGTCCTGGGACCATCTGTTTAATATAGGACAGAGTTTCTCCTTTCACCCTGTACTGGGCCCCCCAAGGTGCCTGTCTGGAAGCTGAGCCCCCCCAAAGCTCCCTGCTTTTCCCCAGAGCAGTTTTCAGCCCTGTACAAGTGGCTGAAGCCACCCAGGGCCAGGTGGCTACATGGCTCTGCTCCTCCATGGCCATCTGCTCCCTGAGCATCCTCACCCATGAACCCCTCACTGCCTCCTCCCCTGCCCTCCTGGGGGTCTCGGGCTGGTGGCCCCAATTCAGGGCAGTGGCCAAGTGGGTGCAGGGGCAGTGGCAGAGCCGAGTGGCAGGGGCAGGAGCCGGGGAAGCTGGGCTCATGTTTCAGCTTCTATTTTTGTCTGGGAACACGAGTCTGCATGCGGAGCAACGTGGAGGCCCCCGGGGGACTCACTGCCTTCCCCAGCTGGAGCCAGATCCCATCAGCATTACCTGCCCTGCCTGTCAGCCTGCCAGACCTCCGGGGAGAGGGCAGCATCTCCAGAGGCACCAGGACATCCCCCCCCACACCTCCACGCAGCCCACGGTGCAGCCTGGTGGGAGAAAGAAGCTGGGGAGAGGAGCAACATCCTCTGGGCATGGCTCTCTGCAGGGCAGGCTGAGGCTGGGAACACTTCATCACAGCTAACCCACTCAGACCATGCCACCACCTGGGTGACAGCGGCCACGGGCAGGTGTCCTTGCACAAACCTGGACTTAAATCCAAGGCACAGGGACAGGGCTGGCCCAGGAGGGGCAGAGTCACCCCACTTGGCTTAGAAAAGGGATGAGCTTGGCCTTGGAAAGGGAAAAGGTGAGATCCTGGCTCACAGAGAAGCTGTGGCTGCCCCATCCCTGGCAGTGTCCAAGGTTGGATGGGGCTTGGAGCAGCCTGGGCTGTGGGAGATGTCCCTGCCCATGGCAGGGGGGGCACTGGATGAGCTTTAAGGTCCCTTCCAACCCAAACCAGTCTGGAATTCTATGCCATGGTGCCACCTTGGCTCAGGACCCAGGGGTAACCCCTTCAATCCCACCTTGCATAGTGCCCTGCCTACGTCTGTAGGGCTGCACCAGCACTGATGATTTGAATTTATTAAACCAAAAACTGGACGCAGCGTGGAGGTAGGTGCAGAAAAATGGAAACTTGAGTGGCCTGGGCACTTGAGAAGCTGGCATAGCCTGCGGGGTCCAGACTGCCTGAAGCCACCCAAAGGAAGGCTTCTGGGCACAGGAGTTTGGAGCCTGTCCCCCTCACCCTGGGCAACCATGGAGGATGAGGGCAGAGGCAGGAGGAAGCCAAACCCCCCCCAAGCCCGGCGGGCAGTGCTTGCTGCTTTAATTGGGGCGAGAATAGAAGCTACAGGAAAAAAAAAAAAAAACGGGAATATATTAAAAAAAAAAAAAAAAAAAAAAAGCGTGAGAAAGGAAATCTGAGCAAGGCCTGGAGCGATCTAACCAATCCAGCGGAAACAATAGCCCAGGAAGAAAAACCAGTTCCTACACATAAGGTAGAATAGGCTGGGAACGGGCTGCAGGAGGGAGGGGAGGGGGGAGGGAGGCGGGGGGCTCACCCCGAGCGCTCCCAGCTTGCAGAACAAGATGGGCTTTATGGAGCTGTGCCTGCCCCGGGCACCCTGCCCCTTCCCAGGGGCCATGGAGGATGCCTGCCCAGCCTGCTGCCTGCTCTGCTGCCTCTAACAGAGCAGGATTTGGGGAAAAACCTCTAATCCTGGGTGTCCATCCCTCACCTAATCCTGGGTGTCCATCCCTCGACTGGGCTGGGCTGGCACCTGCCCCACAGGGATGGATTGAGGAAGGCAGGGTAGCCCCAGACTGGCTTTAGCACCCAACATTCCAGTCTGAAATTATCCCATTCCAGTCTGAAATGAGCCCTGAGGGTGGGATTAGCCCCCACTGGAGATCAGCCTTCAGACTGGGCTCCCCCAGGTCTGGGCTCCAAGGGCTGTGTTGGGCTCCCTGGGGCTGAGCACAGGTGGGATGTGGAGCCCAGGGAAGTGATGCTGCTCTCAGTTTGGCTGTGGTGGAGTCAGGAAGGGAACAGGGGATTTTGCAGAGGTAACAAATTGTGCAGAGCACCCACCCCATGGCCAACACAGACCAGCTCTGGCCAGCCACCCCACCACAAATGTGGTCCCCTGGGGAATCGATGAGGGATGCAGCTTCACATCCCCCCCAGAACCCACCCTGGGGGGTCTGTCTGTCCCTCCTGGGCAGCACAGCATGGCAACCCAACCTGTGGGAAGGACTGGTTGAAAATGGGGAAAGCCCAGGTAGGTAAACCCACCCCAGGATGGTCCAGAAGTCAGGAGCTGGGGGGAGGGAGGCAAAGCTGTTCCCAGAACATTTTTCTGTCTTAGCACACTGGAGCAGGGCAGCTGAGCTGCAGCATCTCACATCAGCCCCTCTGCCAGGGGGCCCTGAACCCCCTGAATGCCTGGCAGGGGCAGCACAGCGTGGCTGTTCAGGGTGGGCAGGGGGCTGGGGGCTCCAGACACAGCAGGAGGGGTCTTGTGGGGCATTAAGAGCTGTCCTGGGGTCCTGTCCATGCCCATCTTGGTTCTTAATGAGGTTCAGGCTCCTGGCACTGCTGGTTGGGAGCCTCTAAAAAAAAAACCCACCAAAAAACTGTGCCATCACTGCCCCCCAGAAAGAGTCCCTGGGCCTCCAACATCAGAAGCCTTCAGTTCAAAGCTCTGGAGGTAGATGCCACGTGGGCATCTTATGACCTCCCCAGGATCCTGGTGGAGGGATGCACTTTGTGTCTTGGTTTGTGTCCAACCAGCCCAGAAGAAACCCAACTTGTCACAGTTCTCCCATGGCCCATTGCTGTGTGAGGCTCCCCTCCCTTCTCTGAGCTAAGTCTTCTCCTCTTCATGGAGAACATAGAAATCCCAAACTCTTGCCCGCATTAGATCAACCATGGGCAAAACTGATGGTGAGAAAATCATTCTTGGTGCAGGTCCTGCTCATCTCACGGGGCCACCAGAGCTGGGGAAGCTTCCTGAGAAATGGAGCAACAACAGAGGGGACCATGGGACTGCTGGTACCACTACCCTGGGTGTCACCATGAAAGTGGCACATCCTGCCTGAGAATTTGATGACAGTCAGACACTCTGCACAATCCTCCTAGGTGCTCTGGGATAGTGCCTGCTGCAGATCATCCCCATCCCTGGAGGAGATGGAGGTACCCACAGCTCCTCCATGGCAGCACCAACCAGCTTCTGAGTGAAGAGGATGCCCCCACTGCCTGCACATCCAGAGCAGGATGGAGAGGAATATGGGCAAGGAGGAACCATTTTAACACCCAGAACCATGCTTCCAATCCAGTCTTCCAGAATCCTTTTCTCTAGAAAAGTCCTACCAGGGCTGGGTCCAAGGCTGGTCACCTCTGGGACAGAAACTGAACACACATGGCTGTAGGACATACTGTGAAGGAAGGTCCATGGGCTGCCCCAGGGGACCATACTCACTGAGGAACCTTTGGTAAGACAGGGGTGGAAAAAGCAGGGAATTTTGGTAAGGACCAGGCTGGTGCCAAGCACCTCTGGGAGGCTTCCCCAGCTGATGCAATGGTTGGCCTCCATGGTACAGCTCATCCCATGGGGGAACAGAGTGTGAAGCCACTTGGTTGGGCTCTGCCAGCACTGAGGAGGTCACAGGGAGCACCATATCCCTTGAGAACAACAATGTGCATTTCATCTTGAGGGAAAACGCCAGCTCTCCCAGGACTTCTCCAGAAGGATCCCCCCCACCCAAAAAAAAAACAAAAAAAAAAACCCCAGTCACAGAAAGAAGCCATTCAAGCTGTTAACTGGGACCTATAAGAGGAAAGCTCTTAAGCAAGGAGCAACCCCAGGAGAACTCGTGCACTGAATGCCCACGTTCCCAGCCTGACACCTCCCAGATGTGCTAACGTGACCCTGACGTGTTGGTGACATCTGAGGTCACTGTGGTCAGGCAGGAATATTCCTGGAGGGCCCAGACACCTCCACATCTTCTCACCACAGCAGGGGGGGCACCTGGGGAGCTGCGTACAGCATCACATGCTTTTGTCACACACACACAAAAAAAGGTAAAAAGGGATAATAATATACACATAAGCATGTGGCAATTCTGGGGGGGTTTGCTGGACCCAAGGGATTTGTTCTCTACTGTTCCAGTGGCCAACTGGAGGAGAGAAAGCTGGGAGAGACAGCAAGAGGAGCCATCCAGCCCCACCAAACTGGGTGGCATCAAAACTTTAATTTCAGCCCTCAGTAAAAAAATGCCCATGAGTGGAAAATGTTGATGGGCTTTTTGTGGAGGTGAATTCAGGGAGGAAGGAGTGCTCTGTTCCTGCCATTCCTCTCCAGCTCCCTCATCTTGGTAACTGTGCTCCCCAGGGTCCACACGGGTACCTGGGATGATGGAGAGGGCTGAGGATGTTTTCCTGTAGCCTCACTGGCTCCTCTGGCTGGGCAGGACTCGGTAACTTCCCTTCTTGCTGTAGGTATGCATCCTGCTGGGCTCTGTGAAACCAAATCTTTTATCTGTGTGGGCAGCATCTTCAGAAAGATTTGGGTGAGGGTCCCACAGAGGTAAAAGCTGCATCCCTGGGTGCCACTGCTGCACCCCAGTGTCCTGCCATGGGCACAGATGCCACGGTTCATCCCTCTGGCCACACTCCAGAGCCTTCTCCAGAGCAGGGCATCCCATCCGAGCTGCTGCCATGTCCTCTCCTCCAGCCAGCCCACGCTGTCCTCTTTCTCCTGCAACCCCAACCCCAAAAAACCAGAGGAAAAGCCTGGCTGAGCACTCCCATCCCCACACCATGCAGGCTCCCTCCCGGGCACATGCAGGAGGGCAGAGTGCCAGCAGCTAATGGGAAAGTTCAGGGTCGGGGCGAGCTGTGGGGAGAGGCACATAAAGGGCTCATTGTGCTCCTGGGCTCCCTCTGCTCTGCCTGTACAGGGCTCGCAGTTCAACAACAAAACGTAGCCCAGAAATATGACAAGACACCTTTTTCCCAGGCTGCTGTTAAACTCTAATTAAACATTTCAGCACTCTTGAGCGAGGCAATGTCTGCTTCTCAGGCTCAGGCTATCTCAGCTGGAAAACATCTCCTCTGGTGGAAGCAGGCTGGTGCAGGTTGACCCAGAAAGATGCCCCTCAGGCCTGGGGATGAGGGGAACAGATGTACCAGGGTGGGCAGCCTGCTCCCACCTTTGGGTTGACTTGGGGACTACTTGCTGCTCCTCTCTCTGGAGGCTGGGGCTGGTCCGTCAGTGTTTGCACCCATGTCAGCCCAGGGCAAAGGAAAGCCAGGCAATAGCTGCTCCATGATAGCTCCAAATCTGGCCTTTGTGTCCCAGAAATTGCTCACTGATGCAGAAGGACCACGACTCTGCCTCATCCATGTGTCTCTGCAGGGCCTCACACAAGGTCAGTACCCTTCCAACCTATCATCTGAGAAATCTTTGCTGTGATGCTTTCCAGCAGTCATATAGCACAGCCCACAAGCTCTGCCCTCAGACCTGGGAGGTTTTTGGACCTCAGAGCCTGTATTTCAGTAAAGCAAATTCTTCCCAAGCTTCATCACTCTCATGGCCAGACCCTGGGGCCACTGGTTCCCCTCCAGACCTGGACTACCTGGCTCACCCGCTCCAGAGGTTTGGATATTTAATAATAACCCAACAGACAAGCAGAATGTTTGATTCTCATTCTTTGTGACCTTTGCAGTGCTGACCATCATCACATCTTGTGACAATCCAGTTGGTCTTAAGTAACCACTTTCCCACTCCATCCCCATCACAATTCCCCACAGCTTCCAAGCCTGGGCAGGAAAACTGGGCTCAAGCCCTCTTCTATCTCCCCAGGGAAGCAGAAGTGCTCCCAAAATTTTATTTGACCCATAAATTTCCAAAGCTCAGTGGGCTGTGGGAGATGACCAGCCTCAGGACATGGAGGTCCCTGGGGAAAGATCTGACCCCAAGCCCTTCCCTTTCCAAAAATCCCACTCTTTGCTTTCCTCTGGGTTTTCCAGATAGCAGAGCACAGCCTGGCCTTGATCCCCTGAGAGGGGTTTGCTGCTTGCCCAGTGTGCCCATGGGACTGTGTCACCAGGGAGGACTGGGAGGCATTGCCACCTGATTCATGTCACCAAGAGAGAGGAACCTGTGCACACCTTTTGAGAGGTGCCATCGGAAAAGTGAGGTCGGAGCTGCCACCCTGCTATTTTAACAAATGGATGAGAAACAAAAGAGCACAAAAGCAACGAAGCCAGATGCTGCCTGAGCAAGGAGGGATGGAAATCAGCAGGTGAAGATCCCCTCCTAGATCACTAGGATGCCAGGATGAGCATGGTGATGTCGAGGTGACACAGCAGCCAGCCCTCCCCACCCTGCTGAACACAGACTTAGGACCTTGTTTCTACCAAACACAGACTGTACCACAAAAAAAAAAAAAAAAAAAAAAACAAAAACCACACACACAAAAAAAACCAAAAAACCAAAAAACCAAAAAAAACCAACAAAAAAAACCCCAAACCAACCATCTCTGATGCTTTAACATCTGGTAAAACCATGTGGAGGGACCCAGTGGTGCTGAGCTGCTGGCACCAATGTAGTTCAACTACGGCATCAACCACCAGGTGCAGTGAACTAAGGATGGGCAGCTCTGGCTCACTGAGGACTCACAAACCATCAGGTTTCCTGCCTGCACCCTTGGTAAACAAACAGGCTGCCCAGGAAAGGGTTACTACAAAACCCTGCCAGTTCTAAGATTAAGTGGTGGGAAGGTGTCTTGCCCTGAAAGGCTGGAGCAAAGTGACAGCCCAGGCGATGACACTTGTAATTTGGCATCCTGTGGGGGTGGAATTTGGCAAAACTGGTCTCTCCTGCTCTGAGGACATTCCAGCTCCTGCACAAAGGGGCAGTCTGAATTGAACACCCTCAATAAACACAGCAGCCGGGGGTCTAATCCAGCTCAGGACCCACAGTTAGTGACAAGCAGCACTGTGCTTCTCAGGGAGGCTCCTGTCCTGTCCTGTCCCATCCTGACCCATCCCAACTCGGGGGCTCTGGGCCTCCAGCTTCCACCAGTGCTGCAATTCCTGCCACCAGGATCAAGGATCACCCCTTGCAACCCTCACCCTGGTGTCTGGGCTGCCCCCCATGGGACACTGTCACCCTCAAGAAAATGGCAACACCGACTTGTACCTGGGACCCCCAGGATGGCAGGTGGCTGACAACCCTGGAGGGGCTGTCCCTGGGTGCCAGCACTCTCAGGGCTTGTCCTCCTCTGGTGCCACTGTAGCAGGATGGGGTGGGAAGCTGAATTTGGGAAGGAATCTTAATTTTTCAAGCAAAAGCAGGGCCCTTAAATCTTCCTCACATAGCACCAAGATGTGCTGTGCTGCCTGGACTTCGTGGAACACAGATGCACCCAGATCCCCAAGGGTGCCCTGGGTGGCACTGTGAGGCACAGTCCTGGCACAGACACGGCTGCAACGCAGTGAGGGACACGACTCGGGGGTGATGAGGTGATGACAGGAACACATACCAAGGGCACCCATCATCAGAGCAAGGCACATGCCAAGGGGGCTCCCCCCCAGCATCCCTGCACAACCATCCCTGGAACCACATCCCCACCAGGCACAGCGACCCAGAGCCTCCCTGCAGGTCCCACGCTGAGGATACTGTGACACTCTGATAGAGGTGATGAGGGACCAGATCCTGACTTAATTGCCTGTTTCCCAGGCTCTTTCTCCAGCTGCCCCCCACCAGGATGCGTGTGCTGACAGGATGGCATCGGGGCACGAGAGGGAAGGGGGGACAAAGGCGCTGAACTGCACTCCTCCTCCCTGCTCTTGTCAAGGCCGAGGCACTCTGCTTGTGAAGGGAAAATGTTCCCAGGGTGAAGGTGTTAAATACCCTTCTCCCGTGCTTCTGTCACCTCACAGTCCTTGGGGTGTGAGAATCAGACTCTATTATCCCCTCATTAGGAACTAACATACTGTACTAACCTTTTCACATGAAAGCTACGGTCTGTTCTGCAACAAAAGCTGACGCTTGGTTCCCAGGAGTGGGAAAAAACCCCAACCCCAGAAGCACTTAGCAGGGGCCGGGGGCTGGGGGCCAGGGCCATGCAGAGCTGTCACCATGCAGAGCCAGGGGATGGTCCAGGGGGAGGAAGGGGCTTCCTGGGCTCTGAGGGGCCAGCTGGGCACACAGCTCCAGTGGCATTGAGCAGCAAAAACCCTGGGGGGTTGAGGGGTCTTTACTCCAGACCCTGAGATGGCTGTGGTTCCCCCTGACTGTCCCCCCCATCCGGGGAGGGATGGAGAGGCTGTGAGTAGCGGTGCCAGGAGGACTCTGTCCTTTCCTGAGGTTTGAGGACTCTGTTCCACTGTCCCCTAGAAAGGGGTCTCAGACTGGCAGACACCTTCAGCTCCCCCCAAGTTCTCCCTGAGCAGTTTCCAGGCTCTTCCCGCACCACTGACCAAAGCACATTGGGATTTGCAAGATGTGAAACTCCCACTCCTCTGCAGGCTGTCTGGAGAGGTGGGAAACTTGGCTGGGAAAGCCTCAACAGGCCATGGAAAAATCCATCTGCACAGCACCTGGGGGCCCAGGTCAGCATCTGGTGAGGACAGATTTTAAGAGCACCAAGCACAACAGGTGACATTTCCGTCTCTGAGAAATGTGTAAGCAGCAAGGACAGGACTTGTACCACCACAGACCACATGTCCCTGCCCCAGACATTGGCAGGAATTGCTTGAGAAGACAAAGAGTTGGCATAACATCCTCCTGGATCAGGCTTTTAATTAAAGGAGACCTGCCCGGAGTGACAATTTGAGCTTCTGCCCATCACATCTTGATGGTGAGATAAAAAAAGAGCTAGAGGAGAGATCTTGAAATAAAAAGATGTTTCCTGGTTCTTTCACTTTAAAAATATCTGCTCTGCCCCGTTTTTAGTTAGAGAACTTAAGACACCTCCGGGAAGTGGGCTTGAAAGGTGCCCAGGGCCTCAGTGGGTCCCACACCTCGGGACACATCCCTGCAGGGGTTCCACACCTGGGGACAGGTCCTTGCCTTCCCGCATGGCTGCAAGACCCTACAGGTTCCAGATCCATTTGCCACCTTGCAGTCTGGACCAGCTCCATACTGGAGGAAAGCAGGAGTCAAGAGAGATGCGTGCCCATTTTTTTCCTTTTTTTCTTCCCCTTCCTCCCTGCCTGCCTCCACCTGCAGTTGGCTGTGAAGGCAGCTCCCTCCCTGACCCCACGACCTGCCTGTCCCTACACACACATTTTTATTAGATCCTAGCCCAAGCCCACTAAGCTGTTTCACACAGGCTGCTGGTGACAGCTTCCAGAGCTGTTTTGCTGCCAGGGGATGCTGTGGAGGTGTCGGTGCTACACGCTGCTTTGCAAAGTAATTGAATTAAAACCAGTGAAACGTTTCGGTGCTGCCTGGCTGCTCCTCTCCATGACAGGGCTGGGGGCAGTGGCCCGGGGTGGCCTGGAACACACGTGGCTGCTCTCCTGGGCCAGCTCAGCTGCTCTTTTCAGAAGGTCACTTTTCTTCTGAGTTGCTGCAGTTCAGATTTGGGTCATCAGGTTTGATCTCAGCATGTCAGAGGACTGGAATTCAGGGGGAAGCAGAAGCAGGATAAATGCCGGTTGGCTCCCGGTGGTGCCTTTTTGGGTCGGTTTCAGAAAACCTCTTGGTTCCCTTCATCTGGCAAAGGGGCTGGGAAATCTGGCAAGGAGGTTCAGTTCCTCACCCGACACAGGGCCCATGGCAGCACCTCTGCACAGGGGGTGTCATGGAGATGAGCCGGCGGGGGAGTCACCACCCCAGCTCAGAAGCAGCTCTGAGCCACAGCCCGAGCCAGAGCCACTGCCACCAGGTTTTGCACAAGGTGAGAAGCGATCCTTACCCAGGGGCTGGGGTGGATAAGGCTGGAGGAAGGAGATCTGATGCAGAGGAGAGGTGCAGAGCTGAGCTGGGATCCTTGTCTCTCCAACCATTGTTCCCAGGCTTCCCAGTGCCAATAAAATCCCCCAGGTCCTGAAGACGTTGGTGCTGGCCGGGGGGGGGGAGGCAGAGCACTGTCAAACTCATTGCAGCTGTGAGACCGCAGCCCCTGGGAGGGTTTCCCCGGTGCCATCAGCCCATTCCAGCTCCCCTGAGCTCCTCTCCAGCTCCACACGTCGAGTGGGTGCAGTGTGGGAGATGTGTGGCGTTGTCCCAGCAAGGTCACTTGTCCCCGGGGTGGACGGCAGCCCCGGACCTGCCGGGAGAGCAGCCAGGAGACACAAATGGAGACAGAGGTTTAGAGGATGGCTTCGGATTTTCCACTTCCCCACCTGAGGTCTGCCTGAACCCCCTCATTGGTAAGAAGTTCACCACCAACCAAGCCACCCTGAGATAGTTAATTAACTTAAAATGTGACATTTAAGATGAAACAAGTGATTTCCTCCCCCATTTTTCATAGAATAATAGAATCATGGAATGTCTACAGTTGGAAGGGACCTTAGAGATCATCCAGTTCCAACCCCCCTGCATGGGCAGGGACACCTCCCACCAGCCCAGGCTGCTCCAAGCCCCATCCAACCTGGCCTTCAGTACTTCCAGGGAAGGGGCAGCCACAACTTCCCTGGGCAACCTGTGCCAGTGTCTCAGTACCCTCAAATTATAGAATTTCTTCCTCATGTCCAACCTAAATCTCCCCTCTTCAAGTTTGAAACCATTTCCCCTTGTCCTCTCACTACACACCCATGTAAAAAGCTCTACCCCAGCTTTCTTGTAGTCCCCTCCAGATTTTGGAAGGTTGCTATAAGGTCACCTTGGAGCCTCTTTTTCTCCAGGCTGAACAACCCCAACTTCCTCAGCCTTTCTTCATATTCAGTCTTTCAGCTCAGTTCATGCAGTGATAAGCACATCACAGTCTGGGTCATGCAGATGGCAAGCTGGGGACCTCTTTAGCTCCATCAGCATCCTCACCCAACACTCTCTGTGGGTCCCTGAAGCCTCGCTGGTCCCCACCTGACATGTCAGGGGTCTCAATGCCCTTTTCTTCACTGTTTACAGCTGTTTACAATTTCTGGGCTGCAATCCCACGCTGGTGGCTCATGGTGAGCTTCTCAACATGGTTCTTGCTCCTCCAGCTCGGTCAAAGGATGGTACAGAACAGAAGGCAACCTGTGGTGGTGTCACCTGTGCCCTGATGAGTTTCAGAATCTGAGTGGAGATGGCAGAGGAGGCTGTGACAGAACAGCAAGACACAGCCACCCCTTCACAGAGCTCCCAGCTGGTCCCAGAGGGACTGAATCCACACCCAAAACTCTAGGTCTGGGCTAAAGCAGCGTGGGGTGGGGATGGCAACATGGCACAAGGCACCAGTCAGGAATTGTGCTGGGCTCCCGTGGCATGTGGCATGATGATGCTGTGACATGGCAAAGCTCCTGCTAAGGACAGGAGACCCAGGAATTGGGGACACCCAGGTTTGCTGTGCTTGTGCCACTCAGCTGAGCCACCAAGCCTTGTCCCTGCCCTCACCACAAACCAGAGAGACTTTGCTGTGTCACCACTGTGTGATGGCACCTGACAGGGGGTGACAGGGACAATTTTGACCAGCCAGCACCGTCACAGCCTGGGCCAGGACTGGTGCAGCTGCCTCTGTGCAAGGACAACCCCCGCAGCCTTCTCCTTCAGTGAACACCCCAGAGCCTCCAACCTCCTGAGGGATGCTCAGCGGGTGCTGCCAAATCTTGGTCCCCAAATCCCCCCCCAAAGAGGGGATGGTGGTGCTGTGGGCTGGGGCTCAGCACAGGGCCCCTCTCCATAGCCCTGGGAAAGCCCAGCCCTGGGCTGCTGCCATCCCACTGTGCGGCAGAGATGAGAAGAAAAACAACTCCTGGGGCTTCCCCTCACCTCCCATCCTCCGGGGCCACGCCAGCTCTTTCATCTCCAAGTGCCAGAGGCTCTTTCATCTCCCACCCGGAGGTGTGAACCGCTCCCCTGTCACCAAAGCCACCCCAGTCCCCGGCCACCGCCGCTGGCACCGGGACCAACGCTGCCGGACCAAATGGCTGGTAGCCCAACCTGCCCTGCCAGGCCCTGCTTGCCAGAAGGGGGGTGGTGGGTGAGGGATGGTCACCTCTGTCACCTCTGGAGTCACTGCCAAATTGCTCAGGACCCCCAAAATCTTCTCCCTAACCCTAACCCTAACCCCCAAAATCTTCTCCCAGAGAAACGGAGGCACCGGGATTGCTTCTCCTTCTCCCCACAAGTAAGATGCCATGGGGGGGGTGCCTGCTCTTGTTCACATTTGCTCAAACTCAGCTCCTCTTTGTTACCTGGTGCTGACACAAAACGAGGCCACAGGGAGATACCCCTGTAGGCAGGGGTCTGTGCCACCAGAGCCCTCCCTGACCTGCAGGACAAGGTGGTTTCCCAGCCCTAAAAGCCCAAAGGAATTGTCCTGATGGGGCCACCCTGCCCGACCTCCAGCCCAGGTGGGAGACAAGCTTGGCCTCATCCTGGCAAACAACCCTGCAGTTTATGGTTCAGCTACGGCTTCTCCTTGGATTCTGGTTTAATGGTGACAAAGCTTTGTTGTCACCACACGGGTCAGGGCACAGGGAATGGAAATAGCTCTGCCAAACTTCTGTGAATGAGCAGCATTAAATGAGCTGCTTGATGGGTATGGAATGCAAAGAGAGGACAGCTGGGTAGGGTGGAAAGCTGAGAGAAAAAAAAAAAAAAAAAAAAGAGAAAAACAGGAAGAGAATGAAAAAGGGAAAGAAAAAAAGAGAAAAAATGAAAAGGGAAAAGGAAAGGGGAAGAAGAAGAAGAAGAAGAAGAAGAAGAAGAAGAAGAAGAAGAAGAAGAAGAAGAAGAAGAAGAAGAAGAAGAAGAAGAAGAAGAAGAAAGAGAGAAGGAAGCGGGAGAGGGAGAGGGAGAGGGAGAGGGAGAGGAAGAGGAAGAGGAAGAGGAAGAGGAAGAGGAAGAGGAAGAGGAAGAGGAAGAGGAAGAGGAAGAGGAAGAGGAAGAGGAAGAGGAAGAGAAAGCGGGCTGTGGTGGCAGAAGGAGACAGCCTGGGGACCCAAACCCTACAAAGCAGGTGAAGAGTTTCCTGTGCTGGGGCTGGTGGTGCTGCAGCACTGCCAGGACAAGAACTTCACGGGCTTATGATGTTGGGACACCTCAGAATCATGGAACTGCACCCAAAAAGCCATCAATTAACACCAAAGAGTTTTCATAGCACCAAACAGCTCCAGATCCTGAGCTCCCATCTCC
Source organism: Phaethornis superciliosus (assembly GCA_023637945.1). Taxonomy (NCBI): domain Eukaryota; kingdom Metazoa; phylum Chordata; class Aves; order Apodiformes; family Trochilidae; genus Phaethornis; species Phaethornis superciliosus. The sequence goes on along the minus strand of JAJQWJ010000022.1, from coordinate 1,974,550 downwards.
TGGCACATGGGGCTGCTGCTGGTCAGCATCACAAGCTGCAAACCTGCCCAGGGCAGGATGGTGTCCATGGGGCCATGCCCTGTCTGGTCCACTCTGGCTGCCAGGTCTGTCCCATGCAGAAATATCTGGAAGTCCCAGGAAGCTGCCCCGTGGAGCCGAGCCCCAGCAAAGCTTCTCACAGAGTGCCAGGTCTCAACCCTGTTTTATGGCTGGTCCAGTACAGCCCAGCAGTTGGAAGGAAGCAATCAGTACTCCTTGTAAATGGAGTTGTTTTGCACAAATGCAAAAACCAAAAGCTTAATATCCATCCCAATTTAACCTAATCTTGCAATGCAGTCACAAAACCTGACAGTCGGTCTTCACACATGCTGATGTTCCCAACCTGCCATCCCCCAACTAACCCAACTGTCCCAGCTACTCACCTGCTCTGACATGGACTAAATGGGCTAGATAGATGGATTAAATCCATCTAACTCCTCACAGATACACTGACATAGGACACTTCTCCCCTGGGACACCCAGCACCAGGGTATGCAGAGCTGGGTGAGTGGCATGTGGGCTCAGCAACCCATTGAGGGGGAGGTCTGATCCCCCAGGTGTCCCAGACAAATGCCTTAAAGACAATTTCCCCTCTCCCAGCAGGGGAATAAAGGAATAAAGCCAGCTACTGGCAGTGGCTCCACAATACCGCCAGCCATCCCTGCCCCATAATGGTGGCAGAGGGGATACCAAAGGAGACCAAAGGCTTAGAAAGGAGGCAGGGATACCACCAGGGTGCATAATCCTATCTGGAGTGGTCCAGGCAGCTGTCCCTGTTTGTTTCACTCTGGAAATCTGGATCCTACCTATTTAAATAAATCATCTGGGACTATGGGGGAGTCTGCTGTTTAAAGGCACAGGGAACAGCTCTATTGGAGTAGGCAGGGCCAGGCTGGTCACTCTGAGAGCCTGGGAATATTATTGTTGTTATTATTATCATCATCATTATTATTAACAACTCCATCTGCTGCAGGACTACTTATGTTCTGTAGAGAAACCCAACAGCAGCCCATGACCTGACAGCTGGCAGAGGTGAGCCATGGGGCAAGCAGTCAGATAAGGTGATGGCTCATCTGAACACCCCAGGGAGGCCCAGCCTGACCCAGGGGTGGGAGATGCTGTGCCCCGTGGGGTTTGGGAGGCAGGCAGGTGGGTGCTGGGCTGAGTGAGGGTGCAGGGGATGCCTTTGCAGCAGAGCAAAACCAATCCCCTCCTCGGTGCTGGGGAGATGCCCTCCATGCCTGCAGCATGTACTGCAGCCAGGTGTGCCCTGGCAGTGCAGGGCAGCAGGGTGACATCAGGACTCAACTCTCTGGCTGTTGCCAGCCCAGCTCCCTCCAATCCTACGGGGTCTCTGCACCCACAGAAGAGAAGGAAGAGGTGGGATGGTAGGGTGGGTGTCCAGAGCAATCCAGGCAAGACATCTGATTTTGTGCAGGGGCCTGACCAAAGATGGGGCATCTGAAAACATCTTGTCTGCAGGAGAGCATCTCCATTCCCAACCCCATCCTCATCCTAAGTTCCATCCCCATCCCAACCATGTCCCCCATCCCTCCATGTTCCCAGGCTCCCAGGGAACAACCCAGCCATGTCAAGTGTTGACTCAGCACCTGGGCACAAGCAGGTGGTGTCAATGGCATTGTCCCCAGGGCACATGTGGAGCTGGGGAGGCATTTTGGCCAAGTCCCTCAAGGTGCAGCCAGGTGGCCACTTGTGGTGGCTACTTGTTTCTTCCACCCACCAGGGAGGACCCAGATCAGTGAATGCTGAAAATCCCATTTCTCGGAAAGCTGTTCCCATTTTTTTTCACAGGTCTTTGAAAAAACACTTGGCTGTTGCCCAGCACTAGCAGTGTTACATTGCCCCTCCAGCTCCTAGACTCCCCAGTGACCTCCAGGAATATTTCTACAGCTGCCCACACAGATTTCCCAGGGAAGGCAGCATGCATCCTCACAGCACAGCAGCCACATTCCCACTCTCCCATCCTCCAGGATGATCCCAGCTCCTAGAGGAGGCTTTTGTTTTTTCTTTCTGATGTGGTGGGATGCAGCCAGAGGACCTGGTGGCAGCAAACGCATTTGTCACTTTTCCCCGTTTGCCTCCCTGCTGCACACAAAGCCCGTGGATCCCCCTTGGATGTGCCTGTTTAGACCATTTGGCTTTGGCTCATTTGAGCTTTTGGGGGCAGCACTGGAGTCACCCCGGCCTGGGTGGTCCCTGCATGGACTCCAGAGGACAGGGTGCTGGAGCCTCAGATCTTGGCGAGACTTTGGCAGCAAAATCAGATTTCAGAGGGGAAACGAGGGCTGGAAGCCTCAGCCTCGGTGCTCAGCTAATTTTCTGAGATCTAAGGAGAAACATGCAAAGCCTGATCACGACCAGGCATGGTTCAAGTTCACCTGCAGTTCCTTGCTGTCAGGTCACAGGGGGAAAAGCCAGAGGCGGGATGGAGGGATTTTCCCAGCAGGCTCCTGCCCTGGCACGCTGCCTGTCCCCAGATGCTCCGTGATGCTGCAGAGCCCTGGCGCCAGACACAAAGCAGCTGAGCTTCATTTAGCTGCTCAGGGCCACTCTGCTGCACACCCACAGCTCTTCATCGGGGAAATTCCCTGCCTGGCCTCTTCCCGAAAAGAGGCTGGAGTAGGAGTGTGGGTCAGATCCAGCCCTGGGCCCTTCCTAACGTTGCCAGCTGGAGATTAAAACCATGGAAGCAAATGAGAGCCTGAGGATGAGGGAGATGCTCACCCATCAGCAGGTGAGGTGGGGTGAGAGCAGACACTGCAGACACCCCTGGGGTTCACAGGCTGGGCACTGTGCTTTTGTCCAGCAGCCCTTTCCCGGCATGAATTTTTGGCACAATATTGCCTCCCTCCCTCCCTCCCTCCCTCTGGGAAATTTTGCTGATAAGGCCGGGATTAAGATACAGAAAAATGCCTCCACATTTCCACCCAATTTATCCATCCTGTCCATCCCTGGCTCTCCCAGCAGCAATGGGGGAAGCTCAGCTCCAGACCCCACAGGTGATGCTCAGACCCTCAAGCATCTCTCCTGGCTACGTGAGCAGGCCAGCAGACACGGGAGCATCACTGGGGACCACTGGTCCCGTTCCAGTCAGGTTCCCATGCCGTTACCCCAAGAGCACAGGAGTGAAAGGGGGGCCCTCGGGTGCCTGACAATGGCTCTTTCCTTCCCCCTCAATAGCAGCGAGGGCCACGCTGGGCTGACATGGAACTGTGCACAACAAAAGCCAGTGTCCCAACAAATCTTCTCAGGAGCTGGGTCCCCCGGGTGACCCGGAGTTAGCCCGGACTTCTGCTCCTGCCCGGCCCTCCGGAGCAGGAATGTCCCTCTGAGCTGGGCCGGGGCTGGTTCCCACGCTTCCAACCTGCTTTGCTATTTATCAGCAACCAGCCTCTAATCCCCTTTGTGAAGGTCTGATTCAAGCTCAGCACAATGTGGTGAAAAGGGAGGGGGTGGGTGGGAGATGAGGGAGGGAAAAAGCAGTTCCAAAGAATGAGAATCAAACCCTTTAGCGTTTTCCCTTCCCAGATGAGGGTTCCCTGGGGATTCATGAGGCTGTCACCTCGCTGGGCAGTGCCAGGCTGTGTGGGAGCTGGGTGGCTCAGCCCCCTGGAAGGGGCTTGTGGTGGGATATGATGGTGTTTAAAGAGCACACATGTAAAAAATCACCTGTGTCCTCGGGCAAGTTAATTCAGATTTCACGCTCGCTGCTCTGTCATGACCCTCCTCCTCAGCAGCTTCATCCATCACCCTTGAAGATGAGCCCACTCTCCCCACACTTTCCCAACAGGGATGGAGGAGTGTGCTGGACCGTCACTGGAGGGTGTCTGTGGGGCAACAGGGCACATAAACCCCAATCTCCTCCTGTCCAGCCACCCTACCACAGCCTCTCCCTGCTGCCACAACCTTCTCTCTTCGCAAACCTCTGGAGGAAAATAACACAATGAAATTTCCCCATCCCCAAATCAGGCAGAGCCGGGCACAGGTGCCCTGTGCTGGGTTCTTGCTCCATCCTCCCCAGGGCTGAGCACCTCAGCCAACTCCTGTTTGCTTTAGGGGAAGTTTCAAAAGCCCTTTCCACAGATAACTCTAGAACAAAACAGTTTCCAAAGACTGCACTATTTACAAATGAGGGGTTTCAAGCTTTTGTCCTAAATCCAATGCTGTTTTCTTTGCAAATGGTGGGGTAAAAAAGCAAAAGAAGAGACGACCTTGAATGCTAATCTTGTTAGGTTAAACTGTTCACTAAACAGATGGAGGTGGAAGGCAATGGGATTTTTGTCTTTCAGAGGAAGGGGTTAGGATTGTAGGGCACAGAGGTCATTCCGGGCAAACTGGCAGCTTTGCTCTTTGTGTTGCAAGAACAGGGAGAATACTTTCTCCCTGGCAAAATTCTCCAGGCTGAGATGGTATGGTGGGGTTTAACCCTCTGTTACTCTGGTGGTCTCACAGGATGGAGCCCCTGAGCCTTGTTTCAGGCATTGGGGTTACTCCGGGCCAGTGCAAGCCAAAAGCACCCCAAAAGGGACATGCTGAGAAAGACCCCATTGCTCCCCAATGCCACAGCATCTTGACATCCGTTGAGAAGGACCCTCCCAAAAGCCACACTGAGGCTCCTCCAGTGCTTGGCCCATCTGGGGAGGACACTGGGGACAGCAGCCCCTGGCACAGCCACCAGCAGGACACGCAGCATCCACTGGGACCTGCTCCCAGGATGACTTCATGCTGTCAGGCTGGCAGGAAGTTTTGTGCCCTCAGCTGTGAACGGAAGTAATGCCCCTAAATCCCTCTGGAGAGAGAAACTGTTTCAGTCTGAGGGTCCGGACCTGCAGAGGAATGGGGTGGCAGCCAGAGCATGGACCCTCTCACCACCCCGTGGGCTTGGCTGTGGCACCTGAGGGGCTGGCTGGGACTTGTGCTGTCACTTGTGGTCAGGGCTGGGGTAAGGAGCTGATGGAGTGTCACTGTAGCACCTGGAACTGATTAACCCAAACCACATCCCTGCTGATACCGTCCCCTTGTCCCCAAGGCCAAGCAGGGAGCTCACAGAGCCCCAGGAGCTGCCCTGCTGCAGAGGGGCTGAGGTGACATGGCCACTGTCACCCCCCAGCCCTGCATCCCTTCCTAATGCCCTGACTGGGCTGGAGGACTCACTTGGACCTGTTAGGGTGCAGCACCCAGGCTGCAGCCATCCTTCACCCCACAGAACCCCAGGGGCATCAGGAGCAAGTGGGATCATCATGGAGGAGGGCACTACCACCTAGCTGGGAGACATCAGGATCCAGAGGGATATGACAAGGTGCTGGCAGACACCCAGGACACCACAGAGAGCAGTGAATACTCTTCAATCCCTCCAGGTTTTCCTAAGCTTTACCAGGGCTGTTATTTTTTTGCAAGCTCCACCAAAAGCAACTAATCCAACCCTTTTCTAGTCTCATGCTTTCTTGCAGCCTGACCCTATTCTACCCCTGCATCCAGGGAGTCAAGAGATTCAGCCTGGGTGCTCCTGCCAGCCTGGGTGCTGATATCACCCTGGCTGCTAATGCCAGTCCAGCTACTTGACACCAGCCTGGGTGTTTAAGGTCAGTGCAGGGTGCTCAGGCCAGCCTGGGTGCTCCCACATTCCCAATGCTGCTATGAATAGTACCCTGAGGAGGGCACAGCTGGGACCCAGCCCGTGCCACCATCATGAGCAAAGGTGACTGCTTCCCCAGGTACCTATTGACACCTGTTTGGGGACAATGCCAGCCAAGAGAATCCAGCTCATACCCAAGTTTCACCTTCCTTGAGCCTTCTGTGGGAAGAAAAGGAAAGCCCCTTGCAGGGACCTCTGACCTGCTGGTGTGACCCCAGCCTGTTGTCCCCATGACCCTCAGCAGCCAGACCTGGCAGGAATCCTGGGGCTAGACAGGGTCCCCATGACCCTCCCTGCCAGTCCCAGGGCCCAAGGCTCTGGTTTGGGCAGGTGGTGGTCACACCAGTTTCCTGCCCTTCCTACCCATGTGTGCATGTGCCTGTACCTCACCATGCTGCTGGGCTGCTCCGGAGGGCACATGGGGTGAAGCAGCAACAGAAATGAAAACACAAAGTTATGAAGAATTGATAAAATAAATTTAAAAAAAAACAAAAAACACAACAAACCAAAACACAACCCCCAACCGGATCTGACAAAGCGGCAGTCAGGAACGAGGAACTGCCCAGTGGGTGAAACCCTCAGGGGTCCACCACAAACAGAATCCACAAACAGAGGCAGGAGAGGATGTGGGAAGGAAAGGGAGGAGATCCTGAGTGTGGTCAAGGAGAGGGCAGCTGGGAGAGGTGGGATGTGAGGAGATCCCCTCTGGGCAGCACGCCCAGCCCTGGCTCAGTGACTCTGGGGACAGTGGGCAAAGCCAGACAACCCTGAGCACTCTCTGGTCTGCAGGTCTGGACCCCAGAGGACTCTGCACTGGTGCTGGGACACAGGATAACCTGGTGCTGGAGCTGCTGGGGTTGGAATGGAACTCCTAGTGCTTTGTTTTAAAATAACAGCTAAGGAGAGGGTGCTGGTGGGTCCTCCTGATGGGACGTGCTTCCCCGAGTACTACCAGCCAGGCTGAGCATCATCCAGAGCCAGACCCCCCAAAAAGACATGGGAAGACCCCCCATGGGAAGACTCAGGACAGCTGAATGCATGCTCAAATCCACTGCTTCCAGCCACAACAGCACATGCACAGCAGCACAGCCAGCAGTGCCAGCAGCCTGTCCCTGCAGAGCTCCCTTCTCTGCCCAGCCCAACACCCGTCTGTGACCCAGAGAAGGGACTTGTTGGGACACAAGGGTCCCCTCCATGCTCACCCAGCCCTGACTGCCACCCAGCCAGGTTTGCTGGCAACAAACTCCAGGAACTGAGCATTCCCAGAGCCACGCTGGGCTGGGAGGAAACTTCTCACCAACACTCAATCATGGCAAGAGCAAATTCATGCAGTTTCCCAGTTGGGATAAGCTCTCCTGGCTGCTCCTGCCTCCCCCTCCCCAACCACTCTGGGGATGAAGCATCCGATGATTCCTCCTGTCAGCTACAGCTCCAAATCCTCCCTGGGATGCAGCAGCAGGGGCTGAAGGGAGCCTGGAGCAGGGGTAGGGACACATTCTGCTCCACATCCCTCCCTGGGGGCTGCAGCCGCTGTGACCACCCGAGGAGCAGGATGCCCACAGGCAACTGGTTTGGCTGCTGCAATGTGAGCTGGTTCTCAGCGGGTGCTTTGGTGCTTTCACACCCCGGCCCCGTGTCGTGAGGATGCAGCCTGGTCCAGGATGGGAATTCGCCATTGTGGGTCCATCCCTCCCCTGCCATTCAAAAAAAAACAAAAAAAACAAAAAAACAAACAACCAAAAAAAACCCACCAAAGCCAAACCAAACCAAAAAAACACAACCAACCAACCAACCAAAAAAAAACCCAACCAAAAAACAAAAAAAAAACCCCCAAAACCACAACAAAACAATCCCAAAAACAACCACCAAAAAACCCCCCAACTCACACCCACACAAAACCACCCACAAAAACAAAAAAACATCCCATCTCCCCAGGAGCTCTCTCTCCCCCCCCAGTCCTGCTTCAGCTCCTGCTTAGCTCCTGCAGGGACATTTCCTGTCCCTATTCCCTGATGAGCCTCTGCTCTGGCCCTACAACCCCACCGGGTCCCCCAAAACCTGCAGAGGCGAGCAGCCAGGGATGGGGGATGTCTCACTGCCCCCCACCTGCCCCCTTCCTGGGGGGGTTCACTCACAGGAGGCCCCATTGCACACCATAAAGCTGTTTTTTCCCCAATGAAAGATAATTTCCCTGGAGCAAGGACTGAGAGGGGTCACAAAGCCCAATGGTGGGGGTGATAACCCCACTGTCCCCCCCCTCAGCCCCCCAGCAGGCTGGCTCCCTGCCTGCGATAAGGGCAGAAAACAGCCAAAAAACAAACAAACAGTTCGAGTTAATGGGGCGGCAGTTATTTTTGGCCTAGAGGGAGTTCACACACTCCGTGTTGTTTTAGTAAATAACTGTAAATGGAGCTTGTGGTGTGGGGAGAGGGCTGGGAACCGGCTCACTCCGGGTGGCGGGGAAGAGCTGTGTCTTGTCACCCTGGTGCTAACAGGAAACCAACTGCCTCACCTACCCCTGCACTTCTCTGTCCTCACACTTTTATAGTCGCCACATCCTTCAGCAGCCACATCAGAGAGAAGCTGGGGGGCAGGGAGGAGGCAGGCAGCTTCTCACTGGGGAAAGGTAAAGCTGGGAGAGATTCCCCCCCACGTCCTTCCCAACAGAGATAGGGGCTTGAGATGCCACCATGACATGGACAAAATGACAGCCACGTTGTCACTGCTGGCTGTCACCCCCAGGACTGGGTGAGATGGAGAATGGGCTGCAGACCCCTCGCACCTAGTGTCAGTCAAATGAACATTTTCTTCGCTTTTTTTTCTTTTTTTTTTTTTTTCCTCTAGAAAGAGTGATTACACTCTGGGGTGTCTGGGATAAGGATGCTGAGTGCCTGCAGAGCATTTTAGTGGCATTGGCTGAATTGGCCTGACTCCATAAAACAGATGCAAGGCTTTTCACAGGCAGAAAGCACGACTCATCAGGAAAACACACATAAAATCAAGCAACACATCATCTCAGTAAGAGAAAGATGGTTAGAAACAACCCCCTTGCATGGCCTGTCATCCCACAGCAATAAAACTTGAAAATAAAAGCCAGACGGCAGCCGCTGCCTCAACAGCAGCCGGGGACTCAGTGAGGTTCAAGAAGCAGCATCAGGCTCACATCTGAATTTCTGTGCTATTGCTGAGGAGATTTGCTTGGGGAAGAGCTCCTCAACCCCACGGCAGCAGGAGGAGGGTGAGGGGGTAACTGGGGGAGATGGCTCCAGCACGGCCACGTGGCCAGGAGCTGCGGTGATGGCCCCGTGCCCAGACTGCGGGAGCAGGGATCCCAGTGCCACGTTGCTCCTCCTGGTTCCCACACGTTCAGCTACAAAGCAATAAAACACACCCTGAAGCCTGCTGGGAAGCCACCAGGTTTAGACCAAAAAACCCAAGCAAACAAAAAAACCAAACCTAAAATCAGACAATAAAATCACTGCTGTTTCGGCAGGGAGAGGAGAACCCTGACCAAAATTCTTTGATCAAAACTCCAGGACCATTGGGGGTTAAAATTCTCAGGAGCACCTCTTACACACAACACCCAGATGCCAAACCTCAGGATCTTTTCACCCAGCATCTGTTATATTTTGGTTCCAGCTCTAGGTGAACACAGATAACACAACGGCAGCAATGTCCCCGCTGAGCTGGGACACCCAACACCCTTAGGAACTCTCCCTTCAAAAGCCAACAAAGTGCCCTGCTGCCCCAAGGCCAGGGGCAAGGTCCTGGGGGTTCAAGGGACCCCAAGGGACCAGGTTCAACCCAGAGGTTTTTGCTTTGCATTTATGCTGAGTTGGAGCCTTTCCCCAGAGTGTGGCCTGGCCAAGAGATGAGGTGGGGGTGACAGTGTCCTGCCCTGTGGGGCTGTAAAGGAGAGGAACAGGTTGGTGATGGCACAGGGTTAGTGCTGGAGGGATGGGGAGGAGCAGACACCCTTTTTCCACCCCTACTTTACCTCCCTGTCTTCTCTCTGTACCCTGTGGCATGAGGATGGGCAGTGCAGGTCTATGATGTGGTGCTGGAGCAGCAGGATGCTTGTCTCTCCTGCAGCACCCCGGGGTGGAGGACCCAGCTCAGAGTTCCCAAGGTCTTCACCAGCTCCAGCCAGGCCCACAAGTGGTGCAGCCACACCACTCAGTTTCCAGCTAGCTTGGGGCTGTGTCCCCTCTTGCCAAGCAAGCCCAAAGCCAAACCAGCCACTAATTAATTGCTTGGAGTAATAAGCAAAGTGACTCCCCAGGACAAGCTCTTGTGATCACTGCTTTTCCCAGCCCGGGGTGGCCGCACGCTGGGATACTGTGAAACCAACTGGCTCCTCACCCCATGTCTGAAAGCACAAGGGTGGTTTGGTTAAGGAGGAAAGATCTCCTGAGCTTGGGACCAGCAGTTAGTCCTGGTTGTAGTGTCTGAGACCCCAGCAAGGTCTGCATCTTCTGCAATGAGCAAATTAAGATAAAGAGCTGGAAACGGCACTGCAGGTAAAGCCAGCACAGCAGGGAGGTGCATGGTGTGCCAGGGGAACATGGGGTGATGGTGACAGCCACCCCCCTGCCAGCTCATGCCCAGACTTCTTGGGATGGCAGCAAATTAGTGCTAGGGCTGAGGGGGTCAGGAGATGGGGGACATGGTCACAATAAGGGACAAAGGAAGCCACAATAGTGGAAGCCACCTGATGCCATCTCAGGAAACAGTCCTCCAGTGGGATTCCATGAAAAGGTCCCTGTGGAGCTGGGGACTGTCCTCCCTAGGATGCTGCAGGGACTGATGGGCACATGTCACTGGCAGGAGCCATCCCATGGGACAAGGAGGGAACAGTACAGAGTCCTGCCTAGAGCAAACCCCCATGGAACTGACAGCTCATGGGGAAGCTGGAGCCCAGGCATCCTTCTCCAGACATGGGAGCTGCCAGGAAAGGAGATGCTGATGAGTCTTAGCTGTAGTGTGGGAATCAGCCTGGCTGGCTCCCTGTTTTTATTTGCAATACTGGAGATAAGAAACCCAGGGTGTTGTGGGAAACAGGAAGACCTTATCTCCCATCCCAAGCCACTTCTGCCACAGACTCAGTTTGTTTTTTTTTTTCACTGGTCCCTGATGCTACATGATACGAGTCAGCAGAGAGGGCTTTGTGCTGCTGCTCTGTGTCTCAAGCTCTGCACAGTCCTTCTGGAAGCACCACCAAGCCTCCAAGCACCTGAATCACACCAAGAGATATAGTTTATCATCAGGAAAAACCTACAGAGACATCCCCAGGGTCCTCGAGAAGCACAGTAGATGACACAATCTGCTGGCAGGAGCTCTCTGCCCAGGTCAGCCCCAAACCTTGCAGGTACCAGAGCCAAGTTTAGTTATCAGCTGTCCTGAAAGAGATTCTGCAACAACCAAATCATTGGTAGTTAAGGACCACACTACATGTTAATGTATTAGGACTACAAATACTGAAATTCCAGATAAAATGAACTAACAGCTCATGAGCTGCAGATCCACTTCCAAAAATCAGCTACAGAAAGAGCTCTGAAATCTGAATGTGTCTCTGAAACCTGCAGGCATCTCTGCAGATCTTCAGCGTACAAGGCTTTGCCCATCCTTCCAGCTTCCTACACAAGCCTGGAAATGAGGATGCTACTGTTGGATTTACAATAAAAACACAACCATTAACTTTCTTGTCTTTCATGGCTGTTGAGCACTTTATCTAATAGCTACAGCATGGGCTGGAAATCAATTGCATTAGACAGTTTAATAGAGAACATACTGGTGTCCTAGAGTAAGAGCCAAGACTCTCACAAATCAGGAACAAAAGTCAGATCCTCGAATCCTTGCTCAGAATCTGAGTAAAGCATTTATGGAACCAGAACAGCAGCTATAACTCCTGATGGTGCCATAACTGCAATTAACCCTGCTTGCTGTTATTCATCACATTCACTGCCTGCCTCATGGCATCAGGAGCCCAGGCTGAGGCTGGGGACACTGCTGCACCAGGATCTGTCTGAATAACAGACAGAAAGAGGAGTTCAGACACCTGAGTACATCCCACACAGATGCTCCCATGCCAGCTGCAGGCTCCTGAGCTCAGGTGCTCAACCCCAGAGCTCAACCCCAGCTCAAACCCTGCCCCCAAAGCAGGATGAGCTGAGCCAGAGCCATCAGTGCAGTGTCTGCTTGGGGACAGTTGTTGCTGACCCTGCAGTCACGAGACCATGACACTCCTGCCCCAGCAGCAAAAGCCTTATGGGATCAAAAGTAATTCAAAAGTGCCAATTTTGGGCCCCTCATTTTGGGTAGTCTCATGTGGAAGCTTTGCCTGAATCCTGGCTGCCACAGCCAGGATCATCCCTGTCCCTCAGGGAGATTCTGCAGCGTGTGGATGATAGAGATACCTGGGCTGGGATCTGACCCATACTGAGAGTGACCGGGATGGAGCCCCTGGGGAAGGAGGGAGATGACAAGAAAGCACCCTGACCCGGGCAAAGAGGAGAGAAGGGGATTAAAGGAGGGATTAGCAGGGAGAAAACTGAAGTTTGTACTTGGAGAGAAAGAAATGAGGCAGCGGGGCTGGCTCTGCCCAGCCGCCCCTCCTGCCCGCGCCCCGGCTCCCGGAGGCACGGCACCTCCTTTGTGTCTCCTGTGACCCAGGGATTATGAGTGTGGGAACGGGGCCCCATGGGTTCCCTGCATGCTGCCATGGCCTCTCAGGCTCACAAAGCCGAGGGCAGGTCCGGGGAGCAGGAAGGTGATGAGAAATGGCTCCTGCTGTGGCTCTTTGTCGGGAGGCCCATGGGGCTGGGGCGGCCGCTCTGCCCTCCCACTCACCCCACGACTGCAGCTCTGGTGGAAGGGCACTGCGGTGCTGCCAGGGCCAAAAGCAGAGCTGGCACACGGGGCTGTCCCCTGGCACCCCACAGTGACACTTGTCACCTCTCATCAGCTCCTGGCTGGGAGTTTCTGTGTGTGCAAGCAGAGCCAGGCACGGCGCACAAGACCTGGAGCGTCAGGGAGCACCCAGTCCAAGCCCAGCAGGAGCTTCAGTAAGAACTGGACTGGGGCATCCAGTGACATGGCTGATGGTGCTCCTCACTGGGGTGGTGACACTCAGTCTGTGTGTGTCCTGATGTGTTTTGTTCTCACACACTGGGCTCTTGAAATCTCAAAGACATAAATGTCCTCCCAAGCTGTCCCTCTCCTTTTCGCCCTCTCCGAGGAGCTGCAGCAGCAGCCAAGTCCCACCAGTGCACCCACCTCCAGGTACTGCCCTTGAGCATCTCCCATGGCTTGGCCCTGCCAAACACCACCCCAGTGGGGAGGAGAGCCCATCTCTGCCCCTCACATCTGCTGACAGATGTGTCCACGGGGCACCTCTGCTCCACCAGCAACCTCTCATTTCGATGCTCCTGCCATGGGTCCCCTTGAGTACCCAAGATCATCCCTGTATCCTTCTGGAGACAGGGGATCACAAGCAGGGGGAATTGAAAGGGTTTGGCAGGAGCATCAGCTGCCAGAAAGTGTCCAAAAGGCCAGCCCATGATTAACGACCCATTAAGAAATGCCTGTCATGACTATTATCCAAACAGTCCTGGTAAGAAAGGCTCCTTACCTTAGGAAAAAAATGAGTGTTGGCTCCAACTGCCCACAAATGCAACAGCCCACTGTGGAAAACTCCAGACTTCTGTAAAAACAAATAGTCTTGGTTTTGTGCATGAGTTTTTATTTTTAAATAAGCCAAAGCCAACCAAATGATTTTTCACGGAGCTCTGTAAGCTGTGGGTTTGTTGGGCCTGGAGGGGCAGGGAGGGAGTGGACCAAGCACTGCCTCTGTCCAGTAACACACACCTCATCTGGGACTCCTCCTTACAGCACAGCAACAGCCAAAACCCATTATATTTTTTCCATTAAAACAATAAAAAAAAAAGCATAAAGGCACCAAAGGGAACCATCAAGTGATCTTATTAATCCTCCTTGGACTTAATACCAATTTACAGTGAAACCAAAGGCAGAAACAATGCCAGCATTGGATTCAGTGCCCTAGCTGGATAATTAAGTGTTTAATTTAGTATTGCAATTAAATGAGATCATTGTTTATCATTGCTAAAGTATATTCATAATAGATACAGTGGTTAAGAAGTAAAATTTTAAATACATCAGAATTTGCCTAGAAAGGCTTTCCCAAGCAGTACTACATCACTCTCTAATAAACAAGTATTCAAGTCCAGCTCTAAAGCTATTGGCCTCCATACACCAGTACCTTCCACATTAACTTGCCAGTAACTCCCATTAACATCAGAACCTCAGCTCAGAGGATCAGGAAATCAAGTCTGAAAGATGGAAGGTGCTTGGCAATCGAGATGGATTGCCACAGGGATCAATGAAAACACAACTTCTCCAGTTGCATCAACATGTATTTTCCAGCTACAACATCAACCAAACACCATGTATACGTTTTTCAGGAAATCAGTGAGGACAGACATAGCCAGACAACTAGAAATTGAAGAGATGAGTATTGTCCAAACACATCCACCCAAGCACATGGTCTTGGGTGCCACCAGGTCACCTGTGCTTGGAGGCAAATCCTTGGGCACCAGTGTGCTATGGCTCATGTGCTTCTTAGGAGTGTTAAGATGATGCTCACTCAGAAACTACGAGCTCTCTATTTACTTAATCTCATATATGGTGACCAATTCCATCATTCAAAGAGCTGACGAGGATGAAAACAAGTGGAATGATCAGGAAGGAAATTAAAAATAGCTCTGACGTGGCACTGTGTCAAGTGCTCATGTTTAGATTTTAATTTTATTTTTTTATTCCAAGTTTTTTTTTTGATAAAATATTTTCCCATGCTGAATACACTTGGAACATCCCCTCCATCACGGCATTCCTGATGGATGAGCCAGGCTGTCACAGATCCTATGCCAGAGCTGTATTTCCTCTGCTTCTCACTCCCACATCCACACCTTTGGGATCTGGAAGTCACTCATGATTGCACACCAGTCAGGAAGGCAGCAACCTTTACATCTGAAGGCAGAAACACCATCTTGGAGATGGTATGGAAAGGGAACTGAGCCTTTGACAGCCAGCACGAGGCTTGGAGCACATCTCTGCTTGGCCCTTGTGCTGTGTAGCAGTAGGCTGGATTTTCAGAATGGAGATTTTCCAGACACAAAACTCAATGACCGTGGTAGAAAGCAGATGTTTCACCCTCCCACTGGCTCTCATATGTGGAGACCTCAGTGGAGAACAGGGCAGTCCATGTCACTCTCCTCCATCAGACTGGAGATGCCTACAGCTGGGCTCAGCACCATGGCTCCACTCACCCCCTGGGGCTACAGCAAATCCTGACCCAGATCTCACTGGTGTGGACTGGTGTGTCCAAGCCCCTTCACTGCACCCAGGCCACCCAGAGCCCCCCCAGCCACCAGGCAGGAATGGTCACCATGGAATTCCTTACCATTTCCAAGTTCTGCATTCCTTGGAACCGTGTGAAACAGAATGATAGTCTGAGTCCAACAACTTTGAACAAAGATGTTCTTCCTGTTTTCAGAAAAACTGCTAATCTAAATTACATTTTTCACTTTCCCTTCTCACCACAAGCAATTACCAGTCTTTGGGGCTTAGTTCAGTTGTTTATTTCCTTTTTTTTTTTTTTTTTTTAACTTTTCATACACCTTACTACGGTCATAGGTTCCAAGAGTGAGATGGCAAGGTTCTGATTGAAAAATTACCGAGCTGCAGAAATAGGAAATACCTCTCCTTCCCCAGGATCCCACCACTCATTTATCTCCTGTATGGGAAGACAAACCTTTACAGCCTCTCAGCTCAGGGGGATGCATTAAAATTGCATTTGTTAGAAACTTTAAAAAAAAAAAAATAATCCAAGGGTGGAGGGAATCCTGAAAGCAGCATTTACAAGGAAAAATATATGTCCTGTTGCTTTGATTTCTTTTGCAGGAGTGATGACCTGAAGGAGGTGACACCAGGATGTCTGCTGTGTGCCATATCCCCCCAGAGTTACTCTACAGACAATGAAGATGCTCAGCTCCAACAGAACAGGAGGATGCAGAGGCCACGAGGACCAAAACTGACTTAATTTTTCTCTGACATAGTAGTCAGGGCAGTGGTGACCAGTGCTCTCTGGGGAGAAGGAGGGTTATGGATCAATTACTGAAAATCAGAAATCTTCTACCTTCCCAAGGTAGTGAGAAAAGCCAAAACTGATAAATAACTGTAAAACCTTCCTGCAGCAGGGACAGCCTGGCACCCCTGCTGTCCATGGGAGTGCAGAGAGCAGTGGACAGCTGGCAGATGTTCATCCAGAAGCCAACATCAGCCATTTCCAATGAATCCTTTATAACTGAGCCACTTGCACAGCCATGGAATAGGCTGGTGTTAAACTGAGGTGGTCTTTGCCCATTCATGAGCTCACAACACTTTCCTTTGCTGCAGAGAAGGATGAACAACTTCTCCCCCATCACACCTACAGGCAGCAGAGAGAAATGTTGGGAGTCCCTGCTCCACCTTAGACATTTGCTTTAGGGTTCCAGGAGGGACCCTCTCACCCCAGGGGTTGCAGAGAGGCCTGAACAACCCACTCTTATGAAGATACCTCCACTGGGGATGGATGAAGCTTAGCCACAAGATCACCAGTCCAGCCCTGCTCCATATTACCTAGCTAAGAGACCTATTTCCACCCACAAATGATGCCCACAGTGTCAGAGCATGGGCTGATTTCACCACAGGCAAAAAGGAGTCCAGCTTGACCATCCTTCCATCCAAGAGGCACGTCAGCATGATGGAGTGATGGCACTCAGGGCCCTGGAGAAAAAGTCTCCCTTTAAGGAGAAAGGCAGAGCACTTTGTGCAGGGATCTGTGCTTGTTTTGTCATGGGACCCATTACCCTGAAAACCAAAAGAGGAAGGAAAAAGGGGGGGGAGAGCTTTTGCCTTTCTGGTGGGAACAGCATTTGAGTTAACTTTGTTTCCCTTGGGGAAAGGTACCAAAATAACAGAGGAAGGGGGGTGTTGGGGGAGGAGGGGGGATGAAACTAAAAAGGCTGTGTAAGCTGCCTGGGAAAAATTGTGCTCCCAACAGTGCTGGGGAGCCCATCCACCAGCCCATCCATGGGCAGCCCAGCTCTGCCCTGCTGATGGACACAGAGGGACCTTGCTGAGCTCCATCTGCTTTGCTTGGGGCTCTCCGAAGGCACTGTGGGGAGGGATGGACACTTCACCAGGGAAATGGGCTCTGGGGAAGTTTCATGCTGGGATTGCCTGGCTGGCATGGCAGCCTGTGACCTAGCCTCCCACTTCCAGCTGCCTTCCCTGCCTCCCCTTGGTGCTTTGTGCTGCAGTGCCTGAGGTTGGTGCTGGAAGACATGGCAGGATGGATCTCCATCCCTGTCCTGATGATCTTCACCTTTCACCATGGAGCATCTCCTGGAGCAGCCAGTGCAGGCATTAGTGTGGGGCTTTATTCCAAAGCCTAACACCACACAGCCCAGCACACTGTTAAAACCTTACAGTAATCATACTGGTAACATGATTTTCTCCCACCAGAGTCTTGCTTTCCTTGCAACGTGGCCCAGGAGCCTGCAGTGTGCCAAGCCCAACTGATACCTGGTATTCCAAACTCTGCCTTTTTGTGTCCTATCTTGAAGGCAGCAGTGGGTGGGTTTAATAACACATCAGCTCTTGCTGGCCAAACCTGTGGAGACAGGCCTGGGACAGCACAGCACCCTTCTGCAGCTACACCTGCAGAAACCAGCATCCCACCCTGACATCAGGGCCTTGCAGAAACCTCTGAGGTGAAATAGGGAATCCCTCTCCCATAACATCACTGTAAGTGATGAAAAGCTGATGGTGCAACCTGCCAGGAGGCTCAGCCACCATGTCCCCAGCACAGGAGCAGCCTCCTAACCACAGGGGGCTACCACAACCACAAACTCCTCTGTGCAACATGGGAAAAAGTCCTCAACCTGCTCCAAATTCACTCTGCTCCAAAATCCACAGTGATTAATCCTTCATCAGCAAAAACGTTCTGGGCACTGACCACGGAACCACAGAACTTTGCCTGCAAACACAGCTTCTCACTGCCTTTACCAAAGGCTCTACCTCAGGTTTCTAAAGATCCTTTCTTGACTTGGATCACTCTCCTGACACCTGCCCTATTGCCTGGCCCTGTATTGCTTTTGGAATGTAGCTGCAGTGTGTAACTAGATCAATTTTCTCTTTTTAACTTCAGTACTAGTATTTCACTAAATCAGTTTATTAAATATCTTCCTAAGTGCCCAGAAGAATGAGTAACAACAACAGCAATGAAATTTAAAACAGAAACATATAGCTTCTGGAGGTTCTCCCTGCCTTCATAGAAAGGCTGCCTTTTCATAGGAAGCCCAGGAGATCCTTTCCAGCCCAGACCTTTCTAAATGCTATGAATTTAGGCTGCAAAGTATTCCTGAAGCCACAGCCCAGCCCATGCCTCACAGCTGTCCTCCTCATCAGGACTGAAATAAGAAATACACCAACAAACTAGGGATAGCCAAACTCTAGAGCCCTCATTTTTTTGTCTTGTGACAGAAATGAGACACTGCAAAGGTTTTAGTGACTATCAGCTGCTTCTTCAGTGGCTTCTCTTCCCCAAACCATGAATGATTTCCAACCTTTAGTGGGCACATTCCCAACCATGGCATCAGAGGGCAGAGGAGCCCTGGACAGAACCTCCCCACGGATCTCCAGAGCACAGGGCACAGGTAAGATGCCACTCGATAAAGACAAGAAGGAGACTATTGGCCTCCAGTGCCTCCACATGAGGTTTTGCTGCCTGCCCACCCTGGCACAGCACATTTCAACCTCATCTGCTGATGTGTATTCGCAAGCTCACTCCAATATCTCACATTTCCTCCCCTCTTCCAGCAGCTCACTTCCATGCAGAGAAAAACAGACATTGGACAGGTCTGCAGGGCTTGCTGTTGATCAGTATCCAGTGCCTGGCTTTTATCACCATGATATTTTCTGAGCACTTGCAAATGGATATTTTAATAAGCTACGCCATTTTTTTCCTAGGTGCTACATTAGGATCCAGCATTTGCCACAAGGCTTTGGACAAATGTCCCATTAGATTTTTGGTTTCTGCCTTTGATGAAGTCCTTAAGTGGCTGTTTAAAAAACAATTCCTTAAAAAGCAAATAAAATATCTAGTTGCTTTCTTATGCATATGTGTTTGCATGAACTCACTGACTTTTTCGTTCCACCTCCCTCAGGCCCTGGGCTGCAATCACAGCACTCTCTGCAAACAACACAGATGCATTTCAGCACCTAAATGGGTGAAAATACCCCTCTGACTTTAGGAAGTGCTGGGAGGCAGCAGGAGGGACTGAGACTGGCCTTGCTGGTTGGAAAGCTGAACTGAATGTGGTGAATCCCTTGGACTGATTTGTCTCTGACCTACACTTGGCTGGCAACCATCTACAGAAGGCTAAGTCCCATTCCAAGGAGCATGGCCAGGCTTTGCTGTGGGTGCAGCCTTATTCCCCTCCACCCTTCTCCTCCCACAGCCCTTCTTACTCCCTGGCACTTCAATCTCTTGTCCAGCCTTGCTGCTAACAGACAGGGAGTTGATGGGGCTGGCAGTGACAAGTGACAAAGAAGGCAAGGCCAGTGCCACGTCACATTTGCTTTGTTCCTTCCCATGGGAACTGTAGCCCATGGGATATCCACCCCCATTTCCCACCTCCTCACCCTGCTGTCTCCATCCCCCTGCACGCAGCCCTGTAGGATCCCCCTGGGAGAGGAGGCTCCTCTGCCTCTATTTTTGTCCACAAGGACAAACACTTCACCCTCACGTGCAGAGGGAAGCAAAGGGACTGGTGCTGAACTGGGGACACAAGGGACAGCTGGCACCCACCTTACTTTGTGCCTCGCTGTGCCCCACACTCCTAATTAAGATGTTAACAATTCAGACAGCTTTGGATGCAGAGGAGGGATGTGAGGGTGGCACTTTGTGCACCAAGCTGTCCCTGGGCTGCTCCCACACAGCCCTGGAAGATGGAGAAAGGCAGAGCCGAGGCTCCTTTCCTTCCCGGGGACACAGATCTGGCCAGCTCATGGATGCAGCTTCAGCATTGGCACCAAGAGAGAGGGAAGCAACAGGGAATCACCCTCCTGTGCTGTGCTTGGCCACGGAGCTTGGACCCATGCTCTTGGCAGCAGTTGTGGTCCCCGGCTCCGGCAAGATGCGCTCGCTGTCACCGCTGCCCCTCGGTGTCCCCCTCACACAGCCCTGCTCCCTGATAAAGAGTTAAGGCTCTCCCAGAGGCAGTTCTGTGAGAACATTTCTCAGAGGGCAGTGCACTTTTATTTGAAATAATTTTCCATTCCATTTATATCTATATAATAGGAGGTGGCTCTGGGGTCCGAGTTTTCCATAACCCCAGACCTCATTTCCCTGCCTGGGCTTGACCCCTGCTCAGCTTCCACAAGAATAACAGAGAAAAGTTCAACAGGAGAGAAAGCTACAGGGTTGAGCTCCCACTGCTCTGGGCATGCAATTAGACTAATTTCATTAACAGAAAATATTTATATGCATATATGTACTACCTACATATTATACACAACATAATATATACATTTATGTACATATCAAGAAAGTCCTGGAAAGAAATGTACCTGGACTGAGATTTCCAAGCAAATATGGCAACAGAGGAAGACAGGACAATTGCTGCAGTCCTTTCTTGCTTCACCAGCTTGATAATGAAGATGTTGTGGTTTGGTACTTTGTCAATGCAAGTTACTCTTTCTGCCAAAAAATATCTTGATTTAAAAAAATTCAGTTGGTCCAGTGGCACCAACTGCCTCCACACAGGAGGTAGAACATGTTTGTATTTACCTGTCAGAAAAATGACTAGTACATAAAAATGCTTACTCAGCTGAGCTGCCATTGAATCTGGGAGAGAGGCAGCATCTAATGAAAACCCTGGCTGCTTTCTGCTGCAGTCTGGTGAGCTCATCAGCCTCAGCTGACAGGGGTTTAATTATGAATGGCTGCATCAAGTGAACCTTTGAAAACACCAGCGACTTCCAGTTCCCCTGCATCCCAGGCAGACTGAGGAAGTCTCAGGTACCTGTTTCTCTCCTTTCCTTCCCGCTCAGCTGCCTCCTGCCTCCTCCCCAAAGACTCCAGGCACTGGAAGCAGCCAAGCTCATGTAAATGGCACCAGGTCCCAGGGACCAATGTGACACACAAGTGTCTTCCCTCAAGAACTACCCAGGCAGGCATGTGTCATGCATGGGAGATTTTTCATACTCAGCTTTCTCAGCAAGAGCTACAGGGGTTCACACACCCAGGGACCAGCAGCATCCAGCTCTTTGGCTGCAGTGAACAAATGTGTTCCCATCTCCCTGGGTCCACCAGGATCCTCCTCCTTTTGCTTTGCCAGGAAGAACTCACTCTGGTGCTGAGTCTTTATGAAACAGAGGGGCTTCATTTAATTAACACATTATTTGATGCCATAATTAGCTTCTGCACCTGTCTGCTTCTCTGCTCAATACCCACTGAGTTCTACACCACGGTTATTGATCCATTCAGATACCAAACCTGCCAGTCCAGCACAGAAACCACAGCACCCAATGATGCCCAAATCTCTTTCAGAAGTGCTGAAACAACGAGTGAGAGAAAAAGAAATGGCAAGGAATGAGCATGAAAAAGAAGTGGGCAGAAACAGGTCAAGAGAAAAAGTAAAAGGATGCCCAGGTGTGATGCTTTAAACCCCAGGGTGATGGGGAGGACTCCTCTCCACCAGCCCACCAGCTCCTGATAGCCCCTTATGGGCCATTCTTCTTGTTAAAGAAGAAATAAAGTAGTCAGATCAAAATGCACAGGAATGGGAGTTTCACAAACCTGACAACCCCCCAAGAGTGACCCCCCCAGTCACTAATCCACTCGCTGGACTGTGTCTAAATGGGACAGACCTGGAAGATGCAGAGATCTGCAAGATGCAGTCAAGATGCAACTTAAGTTGCAATAGTTAAGATGCTTCCTGAGGAGCAAGGGGAAGGGCAACAGCCACCAGCAGTATTTCAGTGTCAGTTCTCATCCAGCATTTAACTTACAGCCTCAAAGGACCCCCAATACAGGATCACTGCATTTCAGCTGGACCAGAAACTGCTAAATGTGCAAATTCCTCACCAAACTGCTAAAAGCATTTAAAGTGATATTTGCAGAGCTGTTTCGATCTTCCCTCAACTCTTCAGCAAGTCTGATCAGCAAGTCTGATTCTGTAAAGCTGTCAGATGATGGTCACAGGTCACTATGCTCTATCAGAAGATGTATCCCTCTAACACTTGCAGCTCTATTTCTCTTTACTGTAAAGACATCAAGATGTGCCACAAAAACAGGGCATAAACTCTGGCCCTAGAAAAATCACCCCTCACTTCCCAAACAAGTTTTTTGTGGTAGTGATGTGATGGGTCTGTGTTGGCAGCTGACTGCTTCTTGAATCCAAGACTGATTTGGGTTCAAAGGGACCTTAAAGACCACCTAGTTCCAAGCCCTGCCATGGGGCTTCCACTAGACCAGGTTGCTCAACACCCCATCCAACCTGGTCTGGAACACTTCCAGGGAGTGGACACCTTTGGAGCAGCCAACTCTGCAGACCCCCTGCACCCACTGCAACCCCCCACGGGCTGTGTCCATGAGGAGCTGCCACGTCCAGAAGAGTTACAGAGTGTTACAGATCATTATTATACAGACAGTTATAGACTGCAGAATTTTCAGTAACTCCACAAGGTTCACAAAGTGGAAGCAGAAAACCAGTGTTGTTTCTGAGCTCAGAGGGATTCTTCTAAGACAGCCAGACTCAAAAGCTCATGAAACCCATGGTCTGTAACTTCTCACCCCTTTGGCTCTGCTTTGGGCTTTGACTCCATCCCCAGACAGGACATGGTTTTTCCAGTTGTTGATGCTGGGCCCTGCCAGCCACACGTGTCCCAAAGTGTCCCCCGAGCCTCAGGGCAGGACACTCCACAAGCAGCTCCTCAGCCTATAGTGGGTTGAACAAATTAGAGGTAGCATTATCTGGTCACCCCAAATTACAACAGCAGAAGGAAGGGAGGAGCACCCTGACCCCACACCAGCTCCAGCTTCTTGCTTTCCTAAATCACACCAGCTCAAAAGCCTCCATGAAGCCTGGAGCAGCGCTCAGCCATAAGGAGCGGCCGGCAGCGCTGCCAGGGGTCGGGAAGGGAGCTGTGTGCATCTCCTCCCTTCTTCACATTGGGGTTGTCAAGTTGGCAGGGAAATAATAAACACTTTTCTAAACTTCCTAAATGTCAAGAAAATATTTACAGGGCCCACTTCTGCAAAGCATGCACGGCAGCCCAAAGGGCACACCCGCACGCTTCACCGGGTGCTGCCTGGCATGCTTTTTGCCATGATTTTTATTAAACATTTGTGGTTTTCCTGCTGAAAAACCCTGCAAAAGATTAATGCCAAAAAGGGACTCCTTTGGGGCTGAAACTGTCAGGGAGCCAGGACACAGGGAAGGACAGAGCCTGCGTGTCCATTCCTTCCCTAACACATTTTACAGCCAGAGAAATAAGACCCGGCCTGGCCAAGACTGCAGCACATTTAGGTGGGAAATTTGTGCTAATGCTGATCATGCTCTGGAGACAGAGAGCAATCTTCAGGCCCACACTTATGAACATTTCACCAGCATATAAATTAATAGAAAAACATTTCCCATGTATGCAGTTTGAGTTGTTTGGTTTTGGTGTGGGTTTTTTGGGTTGTTTTTTTTTTTTATGCTTTAAAACACGATCGCTATGGTCTCTACTTTTCTCTAGGCAACTATGCAATGCCTCCCAGCTGCTGAAATCCTCTGCTGGGCATGGAAAAAAAAGAGGCTGAGAGTGGAGCTCAGCTCCTGGTAGGCTTCCAGCAGAAGGCTGGAGCCAAGCTGGGATGCAACCACAACAACCACAGCGGGCAGGTTGGCACCAGGACAAGTGCCACCCCGGGGTTTGGTGTGTGCCATGCAGTGCCACAGCCCCACTGCCCCTCCAGATGTTCCTGCCAAAGCAGCCACGGGGGAACTGCTGCTCCCACACCCCACGGGGCAGCTGTGGGTGCCCCAGCCTGGGTGTGGGAGGGCAGTGCTCTGCCCCAGCCCCAGCACTCAGCTCCTGCCAGTTTAGACTATTACACTTTAATGAAGGCTTTCTAATGAGCTGTTTAAATTGTAATTAGGGGCCAGCACTGAAGAGGGAGATAAGTCTTGTGGGTATCTCGCCCTGTAAGAAAGGACCTGATAAGAAAGAACTGAATGATTTTCTTCTGGGATCAATTCCAACAAGCAATTATCCCCTTGATACCACGCTGCTTAATCAGGAGCAGATTGAAAAAACACTTGACAGTGGCTGGCAATGAATGGGCCACTTTCCCAGAGTTGTACAAGGGAAGGCTGGAGGCTTTAGCCAGTACCTGAGATAGGAGATGATCCAAATAGTGCTAATAGCCCATTTAATTTACATATAATAATAATAATAATTAATTTTTAGAAGCTTCACATTGGTGGAAGAATCATCGGCTTCATCATTTCCTAATGGGTTCCCATCTCAGCTATTCAAAAGGGTTTGGTTTTTTTGCTTTTTTTGTTTTTTTTTTTAATAATTTTTTATTATTATTTCAGATGCTGAGCTTCAGTGACTTGTTAAATGCTGACCAGCAACCCAACTGTGGGCCCTTCACTGACTTTCTGTGAGTTCTCCCCTGGCAATTACACTGAACAGATGAGCTGAGCTGTGACAATTGTGCAGGACAAGATGACTCACAGACTTGGCTAAAAACTTACTGGTTCTTCTCTGATGTTGTTGGAGAGTTAAGTAAGCTCGAACATTTTAATAGGCTTATTTTCTCACCATTTTACTGCCTCAGGTGATCCTTTGTGTTGCAACACAAAATACCGTATCATGGGATTATTAGGAAAAAAGAAAGGAACGTGCACAAATCATCTTTTTTTTTTTTTTTTTTCTGTCACACTCTGCGAGTGCCAATATCTGGCAGGGACTCTGGCAAACGACACAAGTAGCAAATGGTGCAGATAGCAATGGTGCAAACAGCTTTGGCAAATTGCAGATGTAATGGCCAGGAGGGATATTTTAAAGCTGGAGTGTTACTCACTATCTGCAGTGCAGCATAGCCAGGAGGTATAATTGTACAGCAGGACAGAGGGAACAAAACCCCAGTGCTCACCTGCACGTAAGGAGCACAAAAAACCCCACAGCATCCCACAGCCAAGAGCTGTCCCTCTGCACACCTATTTGGTTTCTACAACATCATACTGCAATGGGCTCCAAATTCAACCAGACATCATGCAGAAAAGGACAGCTTTTTTCTCAGTTTCAGTGTCTCAGGGGCTGTCATGCTCTGGGGCCTTTTGCATTGTTCAAGTTTGTGACTCCTTGCCTCTGTCATTTCATCTCATTCCTTGTTTTCCTCTCCTGAGGGGCATCCATTTCTTCTTGTGTAATTTCCCTCAACTCCTTTGTTTTGATGATGATTCTCACTTATGGGTAATTACCAAATTTCATTAGTAATTTCCGTTTTGTGCCAAGGCCATTAAAAATACGAAACAACATCACTTCCAAGGCTCATTTTTGAGAAACCCATCAAGCCCAGCACCTGTCTCTCCAGTTGATTTCCTATTTCTCCTTTACTGAGGACCAGACAACCTGGTGACATCCTTTCTGCTTTGTCAAGAAGATCAGGTTTATTATTTACTCTGGCATCATTCACTTTCAGAAAATCTATATCACCTTAGCCATTTTCTATGTTCTGAATTAACCATCCAGCCCCTGTGGTTTGACAGTTTTATTACAAACTTTTCCCTGTGACTTCAGCTTTGGGCCAGCCCCTTCTCACTCTGGAGAAGAAGCCAGCTGGTCCTACCTTCTACATACTCAAAGATCCTTGACTGTTGCTTCCATTTTGGTTCTGGCATTTCCCATCCCTGTGACTGTCATCATCCATCCTGCCCCTCACCCCCTGGCCAGCACTGTTCTGCTCCCAAAGACCTAGGCACAAGTTTTCATTTTGCTTCTTTCAAGACTATAGTATATAGTATATTATCTTTTGTAAAAAGTGTATTATCTTTTGTCTCTGTCCCATCCTCAGCACAGACCAGCCTCACTTCTTCTTTCCTGATTCCTCTTTCATTTACATGGCTGGACAGTTTCCAAGAGTTGTGCAACCCATCTTTTCTCATTTCCTTTAATAACCTTGACAAGGTTGGATTCTGCCTCACTTTCAGACTTGCTTACTTTACAAAACTTGCATTTTAGTAATGATCTTTTCCCCCACTGCCCATGGACTCCTTGATCTTCCTCAGCAGCATCTCTTCCTGCCACCCACCAGGCTCTTATCCCATTCTTTGTCCTTGCAGATCCCAAGACCCTGTCTCACGTCCATGGGAAAGGGGCAGGGTTTGTCAGTGGGAGGGGAGCTGTTGGTGATTCACAGCTTTCCTGTTTGTGGGCCATCCTGTTTGTGTCAGGTCAGGGGAGTGGGAGCCTTGCAGGAGAGGTTCATCCTACCTTGGACCCAGGGGGTGGGCAGAGAGGTCCTGCCAGAAGGAAGAATAATGCTCAGAACATGCTCACTGGCTAAAGCTTGTTCATCCTTCTTGCCCTCTGCAGTGCCAGGCCCCTACCCAGCAACTTGGGCAGGTGCTGGCCCAGTGAAGCTCAAGGGTCTGGGGCAGAGTCTTGGAATCAACTAAAACTTCATAATGATAATTATTCTTTTTAAATCTTTCTTTCCAGCCACTCTCCAAAGCAGGCTGAGGTTTTGCTGATCCGTGCAGCACAGCGTGCCTTCAGAGCAAAGCCACAAATATCCACAAAATTGAAGGAAAGAGGTAGGTGGGAGGAGGGAAACCCTAGGAACTTGCCCGGGGAAATAGCTGTGCACTTGCACGCCTTGCTGGAGGAAGAATGCCCCGGTCACCAACAAAGGTTTCCTGTGCAGCAGCACCACTGCCAAAGGGTCCTGCCAACACACCCAGCTCCTGGATACCCACGGTTCTCTCCTAGCAAAGAACAAATCCCCAGGAGCAAGACACCAAACGTGCAGCTCTCTCCTCCGGTGGGAAGGGGATGGGGAGCAGGGCAGTCCCCAGCCACGGGCTGTTTGTACACCAGGGTTTGGGGCTTTGCTACTTGAGAAGGGTTCTGTACCAGAGAGGAACAGAGCAAAGTGCTTCAAAAGAGGACAAGAAACACTGCAGCTCTTGGAATGGCTCCAGCCTTGGCTGGGAAGTTGAGACATGCCTTGGAGGGGATGGGAGTCCCCTTGGAAGATAATCAGAGGTTTTGAGTCTCTCCTACTTCCTTCTATTTACAAAGTCAGTGAAGTGAGAAAGCTGGTTCTCCAACCCCACTCTCCACACTGCAGCCTCTCTGCTCAGTGCAGGGCTGGGGGATACCTCAGTGTGAGGTGGCCCTTGGGAAACAGAGACACTGAGGCAAGAGGATGTCAGGCTGTCGGAGAATTTCCAAACTCCCACTGCTGCCAAGAGCAGGGCAGTGTGACACAGTGTGAGAGGAATGTCACCTCCTGAGGGCTTGTCCCCATCTCAGGACACACATCTCCAGGGCACCTCAGATGCTGGGGTGATGCCAGCCCTTGTGGTGTGAGGAAAGACCACCCTGACCATCTCATTCTGGTCAACCAGGGCTGCCTGTGGTATGCTCCTGCCAGCCCTTGGGTGGACAAACATCTTGTTCATTCCCTTTCCTACCATCAGGAAAACAAAAAAAAACCCCAAACCAAACTAAACAAAAAGCTAAAAGCTGTTTGCCCTCCCCTCTGTGCATGCTCAAGGGAGAGCCCGGCCCCTCCAGACATTTCCCTTCACTCTCCTGATGGGGGAAGAAACTCCATCCACTTCTCAGACAGACTTGCAACACTGCAAATGGAGTAACTTTAATTGAGAGCCCAGCAGCAGCAAAAGGGTTAAACACTAGCAGGATGTGCACCCTGCATGCTCCATGGGACCTGGAGTCAGAGCAATGATGCTTCTCCTCTGCAAGATGTGGAGGGATCTCAGGAAGGGCTCTTGGATGGGGAAATCCCAGTGAAACCCCCAAAGCAAGGGAGACACCTGAGGTGTGTGCACTGAGGCTGCTCCCTGCTGCCAGTCCATCCTGGTTTGGCTTCAGAGATGGACCTGGAACCTCACACTGCATCTTGTAGGCAGCAAAATCTCCCCCTTCATAAAGAACCAGAGCCTTTGGGCTATGTCCATGTCAGGTAGGAAAACAGAATCAGATTCTTCAGGAGAAGTCAGACACAAGTTCAGACAATAAAAGGTGCCTGATGACATAGTATAGCCATGGTGATGTTTATAAACAGCAGTAAAGGTCACATACAGACTAAATAACTTGGGTCTGACAGCTAAGAGCAGCCAAGAGATACATACACCCTGCTGGCACCTTACAGGTCACACAGACATCACTTTACCTCCATGTGCCTCAGATTCAGTAGCTCTATCAGCAGCTATAGGAAACTGTCTGCCTTTCGTGAGCACAAAGAGAGCTCATCAACCAGAAGCAAGAAATCAGCTTGAAAGCCTCCAAGGGCTGGTGCTAGAGCTACACCAGACTTTACTGCACCCCAGCTGGTTCACAGCTCTCAGCCAAGGTGGAAAGTTCAATCCCTGCTGCAAACACTTGGCAGAACAACTGCTTGGGGCTCTGGCTACTGCTGCTCATCCCCAGCTCTGCTGTCTTGGGACTCCCCAAGCTCCCACAAACAGGGCAAAGACTGGGAAAGGAGTGAAAGAGACTTAAAGTGACAGAATTCCCTGCCACTGCTCCAGCTCCAGTGAAAAGCTGTTTTCCAGACAGGAGGCAGGAACCCACAGCAAGTCAGACACCCAAGCGAATGGCCAGGAAAAGGCTTACACATTAATTTTCCCATCAAAGGAAGCATGACATCCTCCTTTCACCCAAAATATAGATACAGACTCTCCCATCACTCCCCTGAAGTGCAGGCTCCTCCGTCCCCTGTCCCATTCCCAGGCAGGCTGTGGTGCTGTGCTCCCCAGGGTGTGAGCAAGGATTCAGACATGCAAATCTGAAGGCAAGTGGGTGCATGTTACAACAAGGAGGAGGCTGTTCTGCATGGGGACTTGGCTACTCCTGGGAAAAGACTCAGGGAACATGCTCATGAAAAACCTAAGTCTCCAAATATTTTATTTTGATCCAAGAGCCTGGCAAGATCTCCTGTGAACATCCACTGTGTTGGGACTACATGAGAAGAAGTGGGAGGGGTAGGAAGTCAAGAGACTTGAGAAAGGCTCAGGTCTGGGCAGACTGTTGGGAAACCAGAGGGAATGGCTGGAATCCTGGACATCTAAACTGGAGCAGAAACACAGAGAAAGACTTAAATTTTCCTCTGAAACACGAGGATGCTGAGCATGATGTTTCAGTCTGAAAGGGATGCAGCTCCCTTGGGGTCCTGCAGATCTGGGAGACACATGGGTACCTCTGGGGCCAGACTGGTTCCTCTAAACACTCCTGCCATGATGCTAAACCCAAGGAAAACTTTCAGTAACACAGCCCTGCAGATCTGCTGGAGAAGCAGAGCCTTTCACTCTTTCTAAATAAACAAAGAAGCTTTGATTTTTTTAAGACAAAAAGCTTTTCTACTAGTGGCTCTTTTTTTGTGTGTTTTTGAGAAAGGGTTCTGGGACACCACCACACATTGACTGAAGAACTGGGGATCAGTAGCAAGCTGAATGGATCCAGCTGGGCACAGATCAAAGCAGAGTGAGAGGTACCAGCATCCAGACCCTGTGATGGATCAAGACACATCCAATCTTGGCTCAGAAGCTTCACATGGTAAGAAGACCACTGCCTTCCTGGGGATGCTGCACATTCCTGCAGCAAAGCCCAAATCTTACATCCCATGGGGGTGAACAAAGAGCTCAGCCTTGCTGGATTTCTGCCTAATGACAGCAATGAGCCCATCCCCTCTTTGAGTGGTGCCTGGAGAGCCAGCACTCAGCTCAGCAGCCAGCACACCCCCTGTGTGGGATATGGGTTTTCAAACATTCTTGAAGGTTCAAGTGCCAGAGTGTCCCTGTGACACTGAAGGCCTTTGTCAGAGTCCATTGGGATGGTCCATGGTATCTGGAGTGCTCAGCAGAGCAGAGCAGAGCACCTTCATCTCCAGGCTGACAGGATCTTCACACAAACCCATTCTTCATCCATCTAGTGGCTGGCTGAATCAGAAATGGCATCTAGGAAGAGGCAAAGCAGCAGGTGGGACTCTCCTAGCAGTGAAAATCCAGGAATATCCATGGATAAAAAGATCTGAGAAAAGTTGAGACAGCAGGACCATGAAATCAACAAACTGTCCTTCTGCACTGAGACACGAAACTCAGAGAAAGCCCCAGGGGGATGGAAGGTGAACTCCCCCCAGGACAGAGGCTGCCATTCAGATAGCCAGCAGAGCGCACACTGCAGACCAGTGAGGACATCTCCAGTTTCCATTCACAGCTACAGAGCTACACAGCTTCAGACCAAGCCTGTGGCATGAAAAATGCTGTGATTGGGATCCCAGTACTGCTTCAAGCTCCCGATCCATGCAAGTGGCTGGAAAACCCCAAGAGAAGCAGAGTCCCTGGGGCAGCCAGGGCTGGCAGCTGTGCCAGGCTGTGCCATGCCATGCTGTGCCATGCCAGAGGAGTGGACTGGGACAGTACTGCCTGGCAGTGTGTGCTATCCCTGGCAGGAAGCCAT
Source organism: Phaethornis superciliosus (assembly GCA_023637945.1). NCBI lineage: Eukaryota > Metazoa > Chordata > Aves > Apodiformes > Trochilidae > Phaethornis > Phaethornis superciliosus. Next base: position 1,944,030 of record JAJQWJ010000022.1, on the reverse strand, counting down.
TTGTCTGTGAGGCAAGGAAACAAGGAGTCCTGGGAGATGGCAATCCCATGCAGCTCTTTGCTGCTTTTCCCAGCTACCGATCCAAGAGCTCCTGTGTTTACTTCCCGCCTTCCTCTCTGCTCCCCTGCCAAGCAGCCTTAAACAAACCACTCCACACTCCACTCCACTCCACCAGGAAATGCACTGGATCACATCAGATAAAAAGGCCATTGCAGCAGGGCACTTTGCTTCTGTTAACCCTGCACCACCGGGCTCCCAGCACAGCACCCATGGCCACGCCAGCTCCCGGCATCTCCAGGTGTCTCCTGTCCTGCCTGGGGCTGCTCCACAACCCAATGGTGCTGAGCAGCTTGGATTGCAGCTGAGCAGAGTCCAGGAGCTTGCCAGCAGGGAGATGGACACGCTGAGAACACAGAGCCATGGCTCCCAGGGTCAAGCCCCCTGCACCAGCTGGAGCAGCTGCTTCCCAGTGGTTTGATGCTGGGAAATGTGTGAGATGATGCTGTACCCAGAGGAGCTGTGGGTCCAGAGTGGTTTGCCCCATAGTGCAGCCAGACTGACCTCACCAGGGTCTTAAAATGCTTTCAAGGAACACACAAACTGGGACAGCCCTGCAGGTTGTGGTGGCTCACCAGACAGTGGCCCTGGCTCAGCCTCTTCTCTGCTAAAGCAAGGACAAGAGATGCCTCCATGGTGCCACGCTGGGCACAGCTGCAGATGCATGCTGAGGACCTGTCAGGACTTTCCCCCAAAAGGTACAATCCTCAGAGGCCCCTTAAGGCTCAGAAGAGCAGGCCTGGCTCTGGCACAGTTCCTGGATGTGTCACATAATTTCTTTATCCCCCATTTCCTAGCTGTAAAACCATTGCTCTCCCAGGCCCACGGGCTCTCTGTGACATGGTGTGTCCCTGCCATGTGTTGAGGGCACCACCACCCACAGGTTCCCAGTCCCCACTGAGCAGGGGAGGTGAGGCAAGAAAATAAGTTGCCATGAAAGACAAAAGTGCATTGAACCTCCAGAAAAGCAGGGTGTGTCTCTGCAAAAGCTGTTTATATTTTCCATATATTTACTGTCCCGTGGACCTGACAGCCAGCTGGCAAATGAGGATGGATCTGAACCTCTGAGCAGCCACCACTTTCTTCTCCATCCTCCTTTTTGAATATTTGTGAAGCACAAAGCCTTCAACCAGCAGGTCAGGTCAGCAGGGCTTGCAGGGGCTGCCATGGAACCAGTCCCACCATGCAGAGACACCACAGCTGCCTCTGAGTGCTGAGGCCATGGCTGATATTTCAAGTCTTCTCCTTTAACAAGAGGAGAACAGAACCCCACAGCTGCTGCCCTTCTGCACCAGCTGAGGGAGGTGGTTGCTTCAGGAGCCAGGTGAGAAATAATCTCAAAAGCTCAGGTGAGGTCAACAGCAAAGTGAGAGTCTAATGGAGCCCGGAAGGAAACGTCTGAGAGATGCCCTCTCACCATTTAACCCAACATCTTTCCTTCATTATCCGAAATACTCAGCAGCCTTCCTTAAACCACAACTGTCCTGCCTCCTTTTCTTCCTCTTGGTGAGGGGTGGCACGAGTCTCCCAGGACTATGCTGGCTGGTCTCTATGTGATGGTCATCAGAGGGCAGAGAAAGGAGAGAGGCCCTCTGATCTTCCTCAGCTCCATTCCCAAACCAAACGCCATCCATATTGAGAAAATCAAATTTTTCTATTATGGGAAAAAAGAAAAAATCTACAAAAGTCTGAAGGCCCAGCCAGACAGTTCTCTCTGGCCAAGCAGCAGCAGGCTGAGCAGTGAGAGCCAAGCAGCCACCACTATATCCTTCAGGTCACTTCTGCACATGTTAAGATCCACTCCATCTTCCCTTTGTTTTAAGCAAGATAAATGCTTAGACTAACCTTCAGTAATAGATGATGCTATTGCTATCCTGACTTGCTGGGGCAGCACTGACTGATTTTGCTCTTTCCTCTTACCACAGACCAACCACTGCATTAAGCCAACACATTCAAAACACAAATCCTGCCTGGGCTTGAGGATGGGAGCAGGAGAACAGACCACCATCAGCATTTGGTTCCCTACACCAAGGGCTGAGCAGAAGCCCCAGCCACTTCTTTTGCCTCAAAGTAGGCTGTGCCCAGGCTCTGCAAAATTACCCTAACTCACCCCATCTTAACCAGCAGCAGAATTACTAATGGGATAGAGCTTTTGCACACCCAAACCCAGTCACGCAGAGGTAGGAGGCTCCCTTTTTTTGAAGAATACCTGGCAAAAAGACCTATTTAATAGCTCTGACATGATTTAGCCCTACTGCTAGCCTTGCTCCTGCTAATCCCTTCCCAGCACTGCTCGCACACTTGCCTGGCCTGCAGGGAAGTGATCCTGTGTTTGACATACTTGTAATTGTGTCTAGCTTGCTCTCACGCTCACTGGCCCAGGGCCAGGCAGCAGAAGGACGTAACCTTGAGCCGAGCCGAACCCTGCCTTTCCCAGCGATTGAAATGGGAGAGGGTCTGAAGCAGGAAAAACAAGGAGGCAGCTTTTCCCTTTCTTTGGGTGGCAATTCCCTCGCCCTGCCCAGCACACACACACATTCCTGACACGGTGCCAGGATGGCCATGGGGCAGCCCGCGGGGAGCGAGTGCCCCGTTGGGGTGGAGGCAGAGTCCCAGGGGCCAGAAGGAAACCTGCAGCTCCTTGGGGAGGTGGATAGAAAGCTCTGACTCATCCTGTCAGCACTGCACAAACAGGCTTGGCAAGTGAAATGTCCTCACAAAACCATTCCCCCCAAAGCCCACACCAAGATGCATCGGGAACAGCTTGACACCGGTTCTGCTTTAGGGTTGATGTTTTCCATCTCTCCCAGTCCTCAACCTGAGCTAAAACGTCCTGTGCTATTGCTGTAGCTCCACCTGTAGTGATTAATGCAGCCAATTCCCCCTCCTGGCATACCCTCCCCCCTGCAAGGGGACATACCCTTCCTCTACACACTCTTGGCAAAGCCTGCTTGCTCTCCCAGGCCCCCAAACCACACTGTCCCTCTCCATCATCCCCACAACTGAGTGACAACAAGGGGTGATGGGGACATGCAACATGCTCTGCACCATGGAGCATGGCTTCCTGGGCCTCTGGGCTCTCAGCCAGCACATTTACCCTAAACAAATCTAGAGGAGAAAACCTTTCAGCTCTCCTCCAGACTTTGAAAGAGGCTTCCAAAACTCACCCTACCCAGACAGAGCACAGACTGGGCAAGGTTTGCAGCATCAAACCATGAGCAGTGACCAGCACACAGCTCCAAGGGTTTGCTGGGGCTCATGTTTGAAAAGCAAAAGTTCCTCTCATTACAGTTTTGAAATAAGCACAGTTAGCAAAGGTGCCTAATTCTTAGTGGCGAGTTAAAGCTTCAAAAAGGGTGTCTGAACAAGCATATTCTAGAAAGAGGCATATTTCAGATTTCCAAGTGATGTTTTCCCAGCCACATGGTCCAGCTGCTGGATCCTGAAGGGAAACTATGCTGTTACCATCTTTCATCACAATCAACTACTTGGAAATCAATTCAACTTCACAAATAAACGTCAAGGAATGCCCCATGGACAGATAATGTGCCCCAAACAGTTTTTTTGATAATTGGAACAGCAATGCCAAGGCAATATATGATTTACAAGAACTGCAGCAAAGTCAGCCATGGTTGAAGGTCTGCACTGATGGCTCTGCAGCATCACAGCCTTCTTCTGCCAGGGCAGCTCCTTGACTGCTTCTCAAGATAGGAAACACAACCTGCTCCTGAGCAGACACTGTGTTGACCTACCATGCTCCGAGACAGAGCTGCAAGAAAATGCCAAAGATTTCACCCATTTCTAACAGAAATGGCTTCACAGAGATGTTCCTGGCTGGCTTCAAGACAGCAGTGCCAGGCTCTGCCAGCCAAGGCTGTGGGATGGTGGAGCAGCATGGCAGAGTGGAGGCAGGCAGGCAGTGTGGGCAGAGCAGGCAGGGTCTGTCTCCTGGCCTGGGACTTCCCTGGGAAATCCGGTGCTGCCCCGGCTCGGATGAGCTCTGCTCACCCGCAGGCACGGAGCGGTTGTGAGAGGGGACCCGGGGTCCCAGGAGCAGCAATCAGGGAAGGAAGCACCAGGCCCGGGACACTTGTGGATGAAACAGGAAGGGATTACAGATATCTCACCGGTCAGAACGTGTGTCCCCCTCAAACAAAGCCGCTTCCACCTCTCCATGCAGCCAGGGCTGGGAACCAGCTCCCAGCTGCTCTGGGAAAGCCGCGGATCACTTTCCTTTCCCACTGTCAGCACCTGCTTAGAGGTTACTTCCTACGACCTTCAGGGTAACCCCGTATCACAGTTTTACTGTCCTGAGAAAAGAGATGGGGATGATAAACTAGGGAGAAGAGGAGGAGCCCCTTCCCTCCCCTTTGGATCTCTCCGGCCCCAGCGGACGCGCGGCCTTTCCGAGCGCCTGGGGTCTGTGCCACGGAGCCGAGTCCCCTGAGGGCAGCCTGCGTGCACTCTCCCATCCAGCTAGAGACCGAGGCAGGAATAATATGAACATATATTTATAGCAGCAGCAAATTATTTCTCTTACAGAAAGAATACTTCCATGCTGGGCTTTTTCCCTTCCCTTATCACAGATTGCATATTTAGAGCGTGAGAACTCTACCTCGCACAAACAAATGCTGCCAGGCCCCTGTGCTCGGCGAGGGATCCGCTCCTGACCTCTCTGACGTGCCCGTTTTCCGGACCAAACTCCCCATCTTTGCTCCAGAAGTGGGAATTGTCAAAGTGAGAGCTGCATTCAGGACACGATGTGGAAAGGAAGGGAAAATGCACTCCAGAGAGCTATCAATCAGCACGTTTGTGAAATCATAGCTGCAAGCAGCGGAGCTGTAGGAAGCTGGGGGCAGACCCTGAGCTCTGCCATGGTGACAATCGGTTCCTCTGGCGCAGCCGCGTGGGCTTCGCTGCTTCCCCTCTGGCTGCAGGTGCAAGCAGAGATCCCTAGGGATGTCTGGAATGGCTGGGGACATCCCTGGGGTGATCTGGCTGCTAAAACACATTGTACTTGCCAGCAGAGAGTCCCACCCAAAGAGTGACTTTACAGCCTGTGCTGCACAAAGCTTGGGAATGAAATGGGTGCTTAAACCTCCTTCCCACCACAAGTGTAAGTGTCAGGTTAATGGAGCAGGCAGCAAACTCCCATAGCCTCTTGGCTTCAGTCTACTTTCCCTCTTGCATGCTAGAGGCCATGCAGCCCTGCCTGTCCCCCTGCCTGTCCCCCTGCCCACTGCTGGGAGCTGCTCTCTGGCAGGGAAGCCGCAGACAGCCGGGCAGCCCTGGATCACAGCTAGGGAGGCTTCTCATTCCTCGAGAGGAGGCTGATTTCACAGGCCGACCGTGGCAAACATCTCTGCGATTTTTGCAGTTTGTCATGGATGAGCTGTGAGGCACGGCTGTATCTGTGTGCCCTGCTCAGGGAGGGAGTGAGGCAGAACAGTTCCTCCTGGCCAGCGGGGCCCAAACATTCCCCGCGGCCCCTCTAACGCAGATTTAACGCATTTCAAACAAAAATGCATCAAATGCCGTATTTCCACACCGAACATGGGGATTTCACGCTCTGGGTGACTTTCATGACATCAAGATTGATATGGACTCTTAATCATAGGTAACAGTTGCTGGGTGAGGACCTGGTGTCTCACGCCTGCCTTCATTTGCTCCTCTTGGCTTTGCCCTGTTTATTTTCCCCACAGCTCAGCGTGGGGCACCCACCCTCCCACTGAGAACGAAATGTCAAGTCATTGGGCCTTCTGCAAATCATGGACCATGCCTTTTGACCTGCACTGAGAGCCCTACACCAGCAGCATGGGAATGGAAACGAATCTGACTGGCTAAATACTCATAATTTGTGGTCAGAGGCAGCATCACGTACAAAAAGCTTGCAGGCAGGGAGCTCTCACAGCAGAACGTGCATGGTTGTTTCAAAGGAGAAGTGGTGCACAGTGAGGAAAGGTGGGTTTTACTCAGTCAGACATCCATACTCAGTCAGACATCCACTGCCAACCTGTGCCACTGCCAGTGCCACATCCCAAGGCCCATCCTGCAGGGACCAGGCACTGCTGGACCAGAGCGTGGCAGTGGGCAGGTGAGGTGAGGCTCAGGCTCTCTGTTAAACCTGTCCCACACATGAAGTTTGAAAGATTTGCACATCCCCACCTGTTAAATTGCTTTTCCTACTCTGTCCAGTGCATACTTGAATGTTCCGGAAAAGAATGGTTTATCTCAGCATGTTAGCATTCCCATTCTTAAAACACTTGATCTGAATTTCCACCAGTTAACAACAGGGATTTTCCCACCCATGAGTTTTCCCATTGCAACCACAAACAGCTGCAAATGTGTCACCTCTAGACTCAGATCCTGACTCCACATGTCCTTGATGCCTGGGCTGTTAGAGGAGGTTCCCACCTGCTTGTAGACCCAATGTTGGCAGGATGGGCAGGTTCTGGCCTGCCTCTGCATCACCAGAGATGGGTTAGGGCCAGCTCTGCACCCACAGCTGAGCTCCCCTCACCATGTACCAACAGCCTGAGGGACCTCTGATCCCTTGGCTTCAGTAGGGAAAACCTCCTTGGAGAGCTGAGTCCCATCTCCCTTACCCAACCAGTGCCTCCCCAGAGCCAAAACACTGATGTGGAAGAGACCAAGAGCTCACAGAGCAAATCTACCACCCAGAAAGAGAGGAGGAAGGAAGCTCCCAGCTCTGAGCTGGTATCAGTCTTCCTTGGTCACCTTCTCCAATCTTCCCTCCTGGCTGCACACAGCAAGATTAGCAAAAGGGAATGCTCTATGTGAAGCTGGGAGCTTCACACTGCAGGGCCTGAAAAGGCAGAGCCCAGACACAGGAGGAAGCATTCCACTACAGCCACCTCCAGCTTAAACCCCCAAAAGAACTCAGGCTTCTACCTTGGCTCAGGCATTTCTGGAGAGAGACAGAAGCTGGGGCTGGGCACCCAGGGGAGCTCTGTGCTCAGTGATCCTAGCAAGCAGGTTGCAGTGGGGACTGGAAGGTTTGTCAGGAGGTTCTGGAGTCATATCATGGAGGGAGAGGTCTCCATCTGCCCTAGAAGCTGCCCAGTGTGAGTAGCCAGTCCCTGGCACAGCCCTTTGGGAGAGGGTCAGCAGGCGGGAGAAAAACAGAGGAGCAAGGGACAGTTCTCTGCCAAGACTCATTTCTCCCATGCATGGGGCCAAAATCAGTTGCAATGATATCAGACCCACGTACTGTTTGGAGTTGGCTCATCTCTGCAGGACACAAACTCTGGCACGGAGCTGAGCTGCACAAGGCCAAGCCCAGAAGCTGAGCTGCACCATGTGAACCACTATGAGTGGAAATGAAATCCCATTGAAATCGGAGCGCATTCGACACAGTGGTCAGAGCCCAGCCATCCAAGAGCTGAGCTGGCAGCCAGCAGGACAAGCATGGGTGTCTCTCACCTGCTCACTAAATGTAAAAAAAATGCTCCTCCCACCCAGGAGAGGCTCCAGCTCTTGGGGGAGCCCACATAATGCAGGAGATGAGCACTGCTGGCTGCTGAATGCCTGAGGTTAACGGGGGAAAGTAGGAGGCTGGAAAGCTGGAAACCATTTGCACGTTTCTCATGACCTGGATTTCCGAGAAACATGGTTTGGTAAGGACCAACAGGCTAAAACTCAAACCCTGGGTTCCTCCTGGCAGAGGGATCTATATGATTTGGGTTCCACACAAGCAGCAAGGGGCCCAGGCTGGGCCAGCTGGCAGGACCGTGGGTGCAGGACCAGTGGCTGGCAGCACAGCCCGGGGCCAGGCAGCATTTCAGGAACCAAGGAACCACGACTGCTCCTGGCTGAACACCACAGTCCAGAAAAATACTTTGAATGGGGGGGGGGGGGGCTAGGGAGCATGGGGGAGGCAAGAAGTAAAAGCCAAAAAAATAGAAGGGAAAGCAGATGCATGTTTGGGGCAGTATTTGAATTGAAAACCCAGACAAGTGGGAGTGTGAAAATGTGATTTCCAGACAGACGCTTTCTTTTCTGTGTGACCAGATGACTGGCTACACGAGCAAACCATCTGATACTAGGAGAACGTCCACACACATCTCTCCTTGAGCATTTCCAAAACTGCTTTCTGCCTGGACCCTGAATGGAGGGAAGACCCTTCACAGGCACTGCTCTTCCCTTCCTATGTTCTTATCATGGTGTTATCACTCTTTAGGCCCTTGGGAAGGTAATTCCTGGGCATGTGCTCCAAGAGCCAAAGGACAGTTTTCCCACAGAGGCCACATCCCTGTGATGCTGTGGGAGTCATGAAAGCAGGAGACCTGAAACACCCAGCAGGATCACTCAGAGGTGAAACACGAAGGCTGGGGTGGAGATTTCACCCACTGAGAAATAAAAAGAGTGTTCTGCACTGTGCCTATTGCTTGAGCCACCCAGCTCCCTTTTGCAGGCAGAGTTGGTGTTAAAACCCTTGGTGAGAAGGAGGGAAGAGTCCAACCCATCCTGGTGATGGTGGTGAGCTCTGTCACCTGCTAAGCAGTGGTACTGAGCAGGGGTTGGAGCAGGATGGGTGCAGAGCTGAGAAGGGTGCAGGGAGAGCTACTGTTTGTCTGTCCCAGGGCTCAGCAATGCAGCTGCAGCCTGACAGCTGCAACAGAAACCATCTGCCCATGTGCTGGGCTGGAGGAGAGCAGCAAGGATTCCTAGGATGAGAGGGCTAAGAGGGAGGCAGGGTCTCCTGTGAGGCCAAGGGAGCTGAGTCCAGTGGAGGTTCTCCTGCAATAACCACTGCTGCAGGGCTTGGGTTACCCCATGGTGGAGAATGGGGAGATGAGAAGGAGGGGTCAAGCCTTCTGTGAAGAGGGTTCAGGGCGGATCTAGACAGAAATGAAGGCATTAAGAGATAAAAAACAGTCCCTGGAAAAACAACCCCTGGCAAGCCTACAGTGGTACCTTCTGCCACCCAGCCTGCAGGGAGCCTCTGGGCAGACTGAGGGGAGGGAAAAGCTCAATTCAATCTCAAATAAACAGCTGTGTTCAGAAGTACCTCTGGGTCTGCATGGGTGTGGGGGCTGTTCATAGACTGCGTAATTGCTCCACATACATCTTTGCTCAGTATATGTTGTTTCACCTGTCCTGCCATGGCAGCAGTTTGATGGATGAATTTCAGGGTCATATCCAGTAGTTTCACTCTGGGTTCTCCCTGCTGCACCACTAGATTCTCGCTGACATGCAAGTTAGGAAAATCCCATGCAGCACATGAGACTTCATGGGGAAGGCCACCGAGGGACTATTCTCTTTCTTGAAAGGATGAGAAACTCATTACCAACACAGATGGCCCAGCTCTTCCAGGCCTCTTGCCTAAAACACCAGCCTAGCAAAGGCCACAGGCTTTACAAGATTCCAGCTCCTCGGAGTTTATGAGGTCACATAAAACATTTACGGTGGGTGCATTAGTAACACAGTGGCCTACATTTACAGCTGGTGCATGCCCGCTGCAGAGCGGGGGTGACCCCGAGGCTTAGCCCAAGCCCATGTGCTGGTATTTGGATCGTGTCCACCAGCATTCACAGCTGGGCTCCCAGGAGCAGCCAAGGGCAGCTCAGATGTCATCTCTCTGCTCCAGCACCCACCCACGGGCTGCAGCCATGTCCCCAGGGTCCCCCAGGCCGCCCCAACACCGGGGAGCGGGATGGGGCAGCCCTGACCAGCACAGCCCCCCCTGTTTGTGCTTGGGGGTTGCTGGTGGGAGGTGAAACCTCTGAGCAGGCACTCCCAGAGCTCTCTCCTAACTGGCCTCCAACACCTTGCGTGGTGACGGGCCTCCTCCATGCAGGAGGAAAATTAAAGGGTGGAGTGGGCTGAGGAGGGATGTTCCAGAAGGCAAGGAGCAGCCTGCAGAGGTGGGAGCTGGGAGGAGGTGACAGCTGGAGCCTGGCCAGGCCAGTAAGTCCCCAGGTGAAGCAGGGCAGGGTGTCTGACTGGGCCCCCCCCTCACTCAGGAAGAAGGAACAGCAACAGGAAGAGAAGAGAACTCGCTCAGACAAAAGATAAATAGACCAGCTAGATAGTGAAGCCAGAAGTTGCTAATTAGCCTCAAATTGCTTCGGAAAGGACTCCAAGTGGTGTGCTCCCTTCTGAAATGACAGCAGGCAGAGCTGGCCCTAAAATTCTGCTGCTACAGCCCCTCCACTGGCCCACACCCCAGCCACGGCTCCCACCAAAGTTTGTCTCTCAGCAAGCCCTGAGCTGGCCTGGGTGTGAATGCAGAGGCACAAAACCCAAAAAGGAGCTGTACCTTGCTAAGTGCTCAGTCTCAACTTTGGTTTCCACATGACCGGGCTGGAGTTCCTTATTCCTCCCAGCAGCAGCACAGAGCCTCTCACCCTGCCAAGCACAGGCAGGAGCCACGTGTACCTGGAAGGGGCCACAAGCACAGGAACAGCACCCTGAACAAATCTCCTGCTCCACAGCATCACACAACCCAGCAGGAGCTCCCTTCACAAATGAAGACTTTACCCCTGCTGAGCACATTTCACATGCTGCCCAAGGAGGATGCTGACAGGGGGGGACTGAAGCACAGATCCCTCAGGCAAGGGAAATAAATGAGAGAGAGCAAAATGAAATCGATTGCTCAAACCCAAGGGCCAGGCAGGACCAACCTGGGCTCCTTAGCACAGGAAATGACACACAGCTGAGCATCTCTGTGCATGTCAGGATGGATTAGGAGCCTCTCAGGAGCTCAACATCAGCTTTACAAGATGATTATGTGAGAGAGGGCAGGGCTCTGGACACCAGGAGCACCATTCCAAGCACTGCAGCCCCAGAGCATCTGCCACTATCTAGTACAGAGTAGTCTTAGGAAATTCAACTCAGCTGCTTTCCATTGCTGTGGTCCCACTTCATGGTATATCACAGATGGTGCCCTTCCATTTTCCTTGTGGATTCCCTGGAAATTCCCAAATTCTTGTCTATAAAGCATCTAGAAAGCAAGTCAGTCCATGCTATCGTAACAACTTAATGCTTTCTGTTTCTGGGCTTAAATCCTGCTCTTCCTGGCTTTCACTTGGGCAGTGCAGCAGAAGTCTAACAGCAAGAAGACCCTCCCTGTGAAATGACACTTGGGCACTGAGCCTCAGCAAATCTTTAAGATCTGTGGTGGACTCACAAGTCATTTGTTTTATTGCAGACTAAAATTCCTCTTAACACATATTTTCCTGAAATGCGTGAGAATGTGTGAACTGATTTTTGGGTAGTCAAGGCCAAAAATCTTGGACCTTGTCAGCAAGGTAAAGATTCCTCTTATCTGAACATCTCAAAGCACTGAGTAGGTCACAGAAGCTCTCCCAAAAGGTGATGAGGGGAGAACAGGGATCTGCAGCAGGTCAGTCAAATCCCCATGTGCCTCTGGACTGGTGGAAGCAGCCCTATGGATACCCATGTCTCTTTAAGGAGATTACTCCAAAATTTGAAGACAAGGACGTCACCACAACCCTCCTAGAGCTGCCACTCAACATCAAAGGGAGCCTCTGTGTTGACTTCAAAAGGACCTGAGATGGGCCCCTAGAGAGAAGCATTTCATGTAAGCACTCACAACCCCTTCCTGTATTGAGATCCTACTCCTACCAATCCTGTAACAACCTCTGGGACCCTCAGAGGTCCTGTCCAACCTCAGATGTTGAAGGATTCCAAAGAATTTTCTCCTTTTTCTTGTCAAAGCCACAACGCTTAATATGGGCCCTTCGTCTTGTTTGCTATTGCACAGTTCCAAAATATCTGGTGTGAATTTGGGAATATAAAATTTAAAAAAATAATAATCTGTAGTGACAAGTTAGACAAAGACACTAAATTGCTAGATAAGGGAAGCATAACCAAATTCTGGAGAGGTAACATACAGAAGAAACTAAATGTTAGACCTGTGCAATAGGGCTGGGACTCACAGGGTGACCACTGAGCTATCAGCACAATTTGCATGCAAAGGGCCCATGACTGAACACTCTAACTATTCTGATTTACCTCATTAACACATAAGCTATCAAAAGCCCCTCAGATTTTAAAATATTTTAAAACTTTCAATGACAGTGTAAACATGAAACCCCCATGTTCTGTACCAACCTGCTCTCCCCCATCCCCATGGCTGAGCCCAGGATTTAGAAAAATAATTAAGCAAACAAAGCAAACAAACAATCCTTGCCTTAGAAAAATCACATAATGGTAAAGTGAAATAAAAAGTGGTGGAAAAGTTATTGTATTAACACTGATGAGAGTCCATGTGTGTTACACAGCAAGAAAAACAAATCACTCCCTCTCAGATGGAAGAAAATATTTCTTCTCCATTGGAGAAAGAAAAACACAAAGCAGCTCAACTGCATCCCTGAAATTGTGCAATTTACTTTGCATATTTGGCAGCCAAAGTAGAAAAAGCAGTTTATAATCCAGGGGTTTTCAGGCAAATGACAGGTCCTTGGTTCTCGAAGGAGTATTTCATTTTGGTATGTTTTTTAATTAACATTCGAATGGTACATTAGAATTAAAGGAATACCAGTGAGTGACAACTCTGGTTTGTGCCTTTGTAACCAGCAGTGTGACAGCAGTGCCCAGGCTGACTGTAACTGGAGCAGATCAGAGGCCCAGCACTTTCCTGGGCACTTTGGGGTTTGTGTGTGTATAACTGAAGCCTTTTCCATCCAGCCAATTTCTCTGTGTCCCTTTGCTGGGCAGTTCCCTGCTTCCCACAGCAACACGAGACCAGGCTTAAAGAAGAGGGGGTAGGAATGAACCCAAAAGGGCTGCATGCAAGAGCTTAGGTAATTTTTTTTTTTAAGCACCTCATTGTGAAGATGTGAAGTATTTTACATTTTATTGGTTTTAAATGTTAATTGGTTTAAAACTGTTTTAAAATCTTCATTGTATGAAGGTGGAAGTTTTGTATAAAACAACCTGTAAAGCTCCTTTTTTTTGCACTGAGTTGATTCTGTTTCAAGAAATGGAACTGCTGGTGTGAAACACATCTAGAAAGACCAAAAATGGCACTACCTGCCGGCAGAAACAGTTCAAAATGGGCAAGAATCTCCCAAAGACAGTAATTTTTTGGAAAGGAGCCATACCACGCAGTTCCCCAGGCAGCAATCAGAGCAGCAAAGGGAACCAACTCCGCTGCCTCTGGAAAGGAAGGGGGGAAAAAAACCCACAAGGGAAGTGAAACTGTGACAATTTTTAGGTCCTAGAGACAGAGTCCTATGACTGAGCACAGTCCTGTGTCACATGAAAGGTGTGGGAAAATGCTGAAGCGTGGGTTACATTCACATTTCTACCTTCAAAAATAGCCTGAGAACCAAAGGATGACTTCATAGCTGTGGCAGCTCCAGGCTCAGCACTGCCAGGAGGGTCCATGGGCTCCCAGCCCCACTGGCACAGGCAGGATCCCTCCTGCACCCCTTGCCAGGGCACCAGGACCTTCATCCTGTGCTGGAGAAACTGCCCCAATTTCACACAGCTTTAACACCCAGGTCTAAGCACTTGGCTGGAGTTAGAAGTGAATTTAAGCTTAGAGTTAAACCTTGAAGACATCCTGGTGAGTAAGGCATTTTCCAATTATTTCATCCAGCGCATCCAATCGCTGTGCTGGCTCTGTAAACTAAAGAAAACCACACATAAATTACACTGACACTAAGAACAACATTTAACAGGGCTGCCCTTTGCAATGCTATCCAGGTTTATTCTGTTTACAACTCTGTTTACTGCCCTAATCTCCCCAAATTACCCAGGCTCCAACATGAGACATAAACAGGCAGAAATTTGTCTGAGGACAAAGTTGTTTCATTTGGGGGTGTTTTTGGTTTGTTTTGTTTTTGTTTTTTGTTTGTTTGTTTGTTTTGTTTTTTAATGAGTTCTGATGGAGATAATAAGAACAAAACAGATATTTGTTTATTTATTTTTCAGAATTGGCTAAGCTGCTGATGCAGAGTGTGCTCTGTCAGAGGACACCCATTGCATGTCTCACTGTCACAGCTCTATGTCTGGCTGAGGCTCATAGTTTCTCTGCCTTGGGAAGACACAGCCTTTTAACCATATAAACATCCCCCCAGCCTGGCTCTGTGATGTCCCACCTGGATGTAGCTTGGATGTGGCTCCTGGGAAGCAGCCAGGGGACACACAGAGTTGGCACCTCTGTGACAAGCATGGGAGCCACAGCAGCTCACACCAAACGTGCTGCAGTGGTGTCAGGCCAGGCACATGCCCCAGTGAATGGTCAGTCAGCCCTAAAGAAAAGAGGGGAAAAAATTCTAGGAAATAAACCAAAGAGCACAACTACCTGCACAAACCAGCTGGGCTGCTCAGCCCCTGCGCCCAGTGCCAAAGCACCAAGAAGATGCAAGAACCCTCTTGAGAAACCCCAGCATCAGGCTGGGGATGGACTTGGAAAAGAGAGGAGAGTCCCAGCCCCTGCCAAGCAGCAACTGACTCCTGCTTGTCCCACAGAGCTGCCACTTGCAGGTGGCCACGATGCCTCCTGGGCAGCAGCAGCTCCTGTCCCCTGCTGTGGGGACTGCTCTGCTACGTGGTTTTCATGCTGCATGGGCTGGTCAGCCCTGTGGGGCTTTCACCCTGCCCTCCAACTCTTGATAGTGGAAAAGGCAACTCTTGATAAGAGACGAGGAGCACTGACAACACTGATGCTAAATGCACCCACCCAGGGACTCAGGCAACTGGAAGTTGCCAACACATGGTGAGGACCAAGCTCCCAGTGGCCTCTGACTGTAAATACTTGTGACTGGGGCCAGCATTACTTCACAGGCATTTTAACACTGCCTCTGAAAGCAGGCTTCCTGTGGCAGATGAGTTTATAGCCAGACAGCTCAAGGCTGGCCCCCAGTAAGTGCTCAGGTTCTGGTAGCCCACAGAGGTCAATGTCCTTTTGTTCCTCTGTGTCTGTGAGGGAAGAGCACGAGGAGAGATGCACGTACCCACATGGACTGAAAGACCATGACCAAAAAGGAGGTCAGAGTCCCACAGGGACAGACAGACACCCTTCAGCAGCTCTTCACAGTGCTTTCATCATTTCATCACTTTAGGCTTTATCCTGATGCTGCTTCCAGTGGTCCAGGTGACATGAAGAGGAAGAAGTGGCCTTCCCAGACTGACCACCTCTATCCCATGAGGCTCCTGGAGCTCAGGAGCTGGATTCTGTATTTTCCCCATCCCTTTCCAGTTGGCATGTAAGAAACAGCTCCATAGATTATGAGTTCTCTTATTCTGTCATCTTCATTTTTGGACTTTGTTCTCCCAAGATATCCAAACTCTGAACTGAGCACTGCATGTTTAACATGTGGGCATTCAAAATGAGGAAGGGTGATGAAGAGTGGGTAATTTTTTTTCCAGTGATCTCATCACTCTGATTAAGAAAGGGAACTCAAATAAGCTGTGTGGTCTAATGCATAGAAATACTTTTATTCCTTAGAATCAGCGTTGAAATTCATGTGCAATGGCACACCTAATTTACATGTACAGCTGCCATGACTTGTTGCTCAAATCAGGTCTCTGCATTCAGAAATTCTTTGCTAATCTGGATGTCCGTCCACACATGTATTCAAATTCCTGGAGCATGTTTGCACTTGTAACAATAACTACATGCAGGAATCAGGCACACCTTGTTTGTAGGGCTTCACCCAGGCAGTTGCATATTTGGCACGACCATGCAGTCCAAAGAGCATTTATAAATTAATTAAACCACTTGACGGAATCAAATGCTTGGGGAAAGGACGGGAAAGAAACAGCTCTACTTTGTATCACTTAACATTAAAAATACAGAGGATTGACATCTTCCAGCCTGTTCAGCCTTTTCCCCTGAGGATGCTGAATGGACTCCTGCCATGCTAGAGCTGCCAGAACACAGCACCTGGAGTGCAGGAGTTAACTGGGAAACTCTCTGCATGCATTGACCTAAACTGGCCTCATTCATTCTACTATCATAATTCTTAGAGCTCACTATTGTCATAATTACCTGCATGTATCTATCTCATTCCCACAGGCTGCTCCTCCAGTAATCCTTCTCAGAGTCACTCACTCAAATTTCAGATCATCTAAATTCAAAACCAATTATATGTAATTAGAGGAACCTATAACCATCCCCTTTACTGGATGTACAGGAATAATCTGCAATTCATCTTCAATGATGATGTCCCTGAGAAGGCGTTGAAAGAATTTCTATGAGGAAAAAGATTCCATGATGAATTGGAGCCTAGAAAGCCAACTGTATCCTGGGCTGTATCCCCAGCACCATGACAAAGGTGAAGGGAGGAGATTCTCCCCCTCTACTCTGCTCTCCTGAGCCCCCCCTGCAGTTCTGGGTCCAGCTCTGGGGTCCCCAACACCAGAAGGACACGGAGCTGTTGGAGCCAGTCCAGAGCAAGCCCTGGAGATACTGGGAGGGCTGGAGCAGCTCTGGAACCAGGGGGAGAGAGTTGGGGGTGTTCAGCCTGGACAAGGATCCAACGAGACCTTAGAGCACCTTCCAGTGCCTGAAGGGGCTCCAGGAAAGCTGGGGAGGGACTTTGGACAAGGGCCTGGAGGGATGGGATGAGAGGGAATGGCTTTAAACTCAAAGAGGGGAGATTTAGGTAAGAAATTAGGAAGAAATTCTTCACTGTGACCGTGGTGAGCCCCTGGCCCAGGTTGTCCAGCAAAGCTGCAGCTGTGTCTCAGGCCAGGTTGGATGGGGCTTGGAGCAACCTGGGCTTGTGGGAGGTGTAAGATCCCTTCCAATCCAAGCCATGCTATGATTCTATGAACTGTTCCCCCCTCTTTTATCTAGGGAAAATGTCTGATGTGAACACGGGGTCTCCAGCTCTGAGTGCAGGTGAATCTGGGGTTTATTTCCAGCCTCATGGCAGACTCAAGGCTGGGGACATTTCAGCCATAGCTACTGAAACATTCTGTGGTGATGCAGCAAAGATGGCTTAAGAGCAGATGGTGAAATGGAGTAAGCACAGTTGATGTTTCAACTGGCTTGACACAAACCAGTGGATTTGTTCCTTGCCCACAACAGCCAGTAGCAGGAGTAATGTGACCTCAGGCAGTGAGCAGGATTTTTCACAACATACTTCTCTCTACCTTGCAAACCCAGACCCATGTAACTTTCTTTTGTAAGAACCACAGTTCACATTGAGCTCATCTGCATCCCACAAACCTCAGGCAATTTGATTTTTCTTTGTAAAAGAGTGTACCACTGTCACATATCTTAGGTTTCATGCAGATTTTTTTTTTTTCTGACCGTTTTACAGTCCCCTTTTCTATTTAATAAAAGAAAGTTACTTTCAAAAGTAAAGGCTTATAATTTCTGGTGATCTAAACAGATGTGACTTGACAAAGGTGTCCATTGTAGGGTCATGGTAGTACTTTATTTTTTAAATGATGAAGACTTTGGTTGTTTGTTATGGTGAGAAATAGTTTCCCCTCCAGATAGCCCCTTGAGAAATTCCTGAGAGAAAATCCAGACTGTGAAAAGTATGACTTGTGAGGAATTTGAAACAACATGACAGGGGAAGCAAATCATCATGAAAATGTTGTTACAGCCAGCCTCAAGACCACCTCCAGCCCAAGTCCATCCTCTCCAGGTCCAGGTGAGCTGTCTCACTCTTGGCTGTGCAATGGGAACCAGAGGTCAGCAGCACTCAGCCTTTCTATCCTGCTGCTGCCTGGAGACCCACAAAGCCAGGATCTCACCCTGTCTGCTGCTGAACCAGCACAGAGGAGGATGGTCTCAAGCCAAAGGCAAAACATCATGGGACTGAAACCCTGGGTCAAGGTAAGGAGGGAAGAACCAGCATCAGAACTTCTGGCTGCTGTGCCAGACCGGACACAGATGCAAGTGGGCCATGAACACTTTGGAGAAGTTTACATTTCAGCTGTGTTTTGCACCTGGACAGTGATAGGTTTGCATGAAAACTTGATTTCTCCAGGGTACAGCTCCAGAGTGGAGTAACCAGTGCAGTGCCTCTAAAAAGCTCCAGTTTCTGATCCATTTTCATTTTTTTTCCACTTCATCCCAAGTCTCTTTCCATGCACATGTTAAAGGGCTCTGCTATATTGTAATTGAAGTATAGTTAAGTAAGTTTCAGTTCTCATTTCAGGTTTCATTTTTTAAAATAGCAGAATAGCTTGAGTTCATGTCAGAACAGTTTTAAAGCCTCCAGCATTAAAAATAATCTGTCGTAAATCTAAACCCACCAATTTTTCAGAGAGGAGATGCCAAGAGATTTCACACACACAAGCAAGAGGGAGCTGGGGCTCCCAATTCCACTCTGGCTTCTCCACTGTGCTCTTCAAGAGCTGTGCCTGGTGCTGGGTCTGGCTGCCCCTCTGCACCAGGAGAGATGAGCTGGACACACAGTGAGGGAGATGAGGGCAAGCACAATGAATCCACAAAGCTGCCAACATGCAGGGAATTGGCCAATTATCCAGCTCTGACTTTTAGCAGAAACCATACAAAGGGATCTTTATGGATGAGAAGATTTCAGGAAAGGAAGGAGAGAGGGAGAGATCAGGGAACAGCGTGGTGAACTACAATCAAGTGTTTATGACTGTCCTCTGAAACGTTGCTCTTAGTCCAGCATCTACCCAGTGACAATGTTGGAATTACTTAAGAGAACTTGATATAATAAGCTAAAAAATAGTTGAGATGCAAACCCAGTGAGGCTTCTAAACCACAACAAGAAGTACTCTTGGCAGCTTCTCTTAGTGTCAGGACTTTCACCCTTCCCAGCTGGCATTCCCTTGCACACCCAGGCAGCCACAGAAAGGGATGAGGGCTGACATGAAATGCTCATCTCCTGGGCATAAACCTGTGCTCCTCCCTGATGGTCCCATGGGGCCACTGAAAAACTCCTCATGAGATGTCCAGGGTCTGTCAGACCTCAGCCCACTGATTAAAAATGGAGCAAAATGTCTCAAAACGGTGAAAAGAGATGGAGAGAAGGAGGTCAAGTACCCACAGCCAGCAAAGATACCCCAGCCCTAGGCAGATTAATTACACTGCTGCTTGGCTAAAAAAAAAAAAAAAAAATAACAGAAAATATCCATTGAAAAATTCCTCTTTCCATCTGATATTGTAAACACAAGTTCAGCCCAGGAGACTCCACGGGGTAAGATGGTTTTGATGACTTCCAGCCGTGTATACACTCTGCAGATTCACTTTCCAAACAGTCTATTATCACCATACAGGCAGCTCATTTATTTGCTGAGAATTCTCATTAAAAAAAAAAAAACCTAATCAGTCAAGATTCATTTTCCTCTGATAAGGCACAGGAGGGCACTGCTAAGGTTCTGGCTTCTGCCAGTTGTCAAGCTGCTTGTCTAGCAGTTACTGTCAAGCTGACACCAGGACAAGGCTCTAACACATCACTTCTTCAGCTGGTGTGTCCTGGGGTTTATATCTGGAAACAGGGCTTTGCCTCTGATGTTCCCACAGGCCACAAGATGGATCACTTCCCTGCCTCTGTTTCTCCAGGAGTGTGTTGGGTTCTTCCAGCCAAGTAGCCAAAAGCAGGCAAAGGTGGGGGGGTGTCTGTGAGCATCAGGAATTGTCTGAGTCTTCAACCCGGCCTCACATCTGCCCAGAGCATCTGGAGCTGCTGCAGGACAGCACATTAGGGTCTTGTACATCCAACTTAAAGCTGTTGGTTTCCTGTGCTGGCCGAGGTGACACCCCAGCCATCTGGGGACAAGGGGTACCAGGACCCTGTTGTTGTGGCTCAGCCCACTAAGGGTTGGGAAGAAGCAGAAACGAGGGGGATCTCAGAGCTTCCCCACACAGGGTCTGAGATCATCACTGCCAGATATACCTTCCTCAGAGCTCCCAAATCTCTGTGAGCAAACAGGAAGAAACTGAAGGGAAGAGACAAAAAGGAATAAAAAACCAAAAAAACCAACCAACCAACAACAACAAAAAAACCCCAAAAAACCCAAACCAAGCCAACAAAAAAACCCCAACAAACAACCGAAAAAAAAAAAAAAGAAAGAAAAAAAAAGAAAATAAAAGAAAGAAAAAGAAAACTAGAAGAAAGCCTGTGTTTGAAATATGCTTTGTTTTCTTTTAAAAAATTCAGGATCTGCTCCAGTTTGAAAGAGGGGGCGAACACTGACATAAGCTCTTTGTTATTTGCATTAGTTCAAGAAGAAAACACTTTGTTCTATATATTCCTCTGAGGCTATATATTCCTCCTGCCTCAAGCCCCCACTTTTGGCAGGCAGGGAGCAGGTCACAGGTAGCACACCCAGAGCCCCAAGAAATCAGCAGAATGATGGCTGGCCCAGCAGCCCCTCTCATTAGCCCTTCCAGTCCCTCTCCTTACCTCTCCTAAGCCCTCCCACATACAGAAATGACCAGGTGAGAACATGGGTCATGTCATCATCTCCTTCCACTGCCAACCCCAGGACAGACTCAGCCACCACCCAGCCTGTGCCAGGGAACCACCCCCAGAGCAGAGCCTGGGATACTCCCAGAACAACAACAGCTCCATCAGCACCCCCAGTGCTCCCTGGCAGCTCTCCTCTTATGTCTACAGCTCTCTAAAAACAGGCAGGAGCTCCCCAAAACTCAGCAAGCCACCAAAGAGCAGCCAAGAACTTTGCTCTGCCCTGGTGGGATCTGAAACCATCGCCCTTCACCAGCTTTGGTTCTCCAGAAATTCTCTGCAGATCACCTGGGGCCTGATGCCCTCTGCCCAGAGCACAAAAAGGTGATGTTTGCTAATGGTCTGCTCACCAAATCTGCTTTCACATCACCAGCAGGCCAGGCTGCCCCTGACACCAGCAGAGGAGTAATTACTGTAATTGCTGAACACATCAACTTGCTCCTTGTTTTCCCTTGGCTGCTCCGGCCATGCAGGTTGAAGCGTGGAAGGACGAGTGCCAAGTGTAATGGTGTGAAGCCATTTTCCATTAAGAGCTCTTGTTTTTCATGGCTTATAAGTCACCACTCACTGCCTCCAGTCCCTTAGGTTGAGGTTTGTCATGCTTGTTCTCAACCCAGTGGAGAATTTCTTTAGGAAAAGTTCAATAGTCTAAGTAGCAGCAATTATTCATCTGGCTTTCATCATGGAAGATAACAGATATTTGCAGAAATTGCTGTCTCTGTGAGGAAGGCAGCAAAAAAGAGGATTTCTGCCCTGCATCCCAGAAGGAGCACAACTAGCACACCCCAAGGTTTCCCAGGAGTAAATTCAGCAGCAATTCCTGTCCCCATGTACCAACAAACACCCACCCAAACTCAGGCACCACGAGCAGTCCCGTAGGGCTGGTTCCCAGCATGAAAATGGGATGATCATCAGCTAATCAGATATTTTCCAGATGCATCCTGGGTGCAAGTGTACATTCTAAACCTGCCTATAAAACCTACATGGCCTGAACTTTGGACTTGGTGAGGTGAGTCCTGAGCAAGATACTGATCCTGGTGCTTGCAAAAGGAGATGCAAAAAGCAAGGAACTTAGACACAAGCCACCAGATTAATGAGACATCACGACTGAAGTGTCAAATGAGCAAATGCCAAATGTGCCAAGTCCCAGCCTGTCCCCTCACAACCTGTGAGCACAGTGTGCCCCATGTCCTGCCAGAAAGAGAGGTAGAAAGGGGCTTCATTGGCTTCTAGGAAAACCAATTCTGAACATCCTAATTCTGTTTTGTTTAAATCTTAACCATAATGTTTATATTAATGCTGTTTATTAGAATTTATGTTTCTTGAAATGCATGCACAGAAGTACAATAAAATGTACTTGCATTAGGCTGTTTTAAAAACAAAAACCACAGACCAGATAAGAAAGATAGAAACCATCTTTTATGTGGAGAGATGACTGTGGGTCACTAGACACTAAAACAAGAAACAGCAACTTGCTCTTACACCAAGGAACAATACAAAGGTGTTTAAACACTTAGATGAGGAGTCATGAAGTCAGTGCAGGAGTAATTCCATGGGAAGGAATGACTCCTCACTCTTCCACTTGAGCAGAGAAAAGAAAGATAAAACCCACAACCCTGTCTCATTTCTGTAGGAAAAAACACAGTCTTTTTTGTGCTTTGAAACAGGATGTTGCTTTTTCACATCCATGAATTTATTTACTAAACACTGACACTCCCCATAGATTTTAAGGTTAATAACACAATTTTGCTTGTCTAAGTTTTGCTATGTCCCTGAAATGACCCTCAGGCCTGGGTTAATGGCCCCAAGGGTCGGAGGATGCACCATGCTGGCACCTGAGCTGTTCCAGTGATTAATAACATTATTTCTCAGGGGGTCATTCCCCAGCAGCCTGCCAGTTCCAAATTCTTCTTACCTTGAGATTAAACAGCTGACCTCACATGAGGCAGAATAGAAGAAATGCCAATAGGTACTAACGATTAAACTACTAGCTAGTTTAATAAACTACTATATATATACTATATATAATATATACTATATACTAGTTTAAGCCTTGCAGGGCCTTGGCCACCTTGGTGACTGGGGAGAAGAAACACAACCAGGGCTTCCAGCACCAGGACAACCACCATCAGGTAAAGCAAAAAATGGGAAATTACCCCAGTGATGGACACAAGGTCTCTATTTGAACACACAGGTGAGCTCAGTCCCTCCAGAAAGCAGCTGGGTGAGTGTGAAAATGTGTTCCTAACAGGAACAGGTCTCTCAGTCTGCATGTTCTCACCTCCACATGCCCACACAGCCCGAGTTCTCTCTGCACACCACTGCCCGTGTGGATGTGCACGACTGTAATTATTTCTCCAGTTACAAAGGGCCAAATCAGCTCTACTCCAAAGGCCTTGGCTCACAAGTATGCTTTCCTCCTCATGCTGGGGTTTTGGGTGAACCATCCCCTCCTTGTGGGATGTCCCAGGCTTCCCATAGCCTCTGCAGGCACCATCCTTGGCATCCCCCTGGAAGGTGCTCTGCTGAGCCCCTCTGAAACAAGAGCACTTCTTCCTCCTTGGGAGATCTGTGCAAAATATCCAGAGGTAAAAACCAGTGCAGAACTAGGAGACCTCAGTTGATGAGAACAAACTAAATAGTTCTGGATTGTGCCACTTGTTCATTTGATACCATTCACACTGGAAAAGCATCACTTCAGTTGTACCTAGACAAAACCAGGGGAGGGATATGGCACTTCCACACTGAAGAGGCAAACAGGGAGAATGTCAAGTGAAAGTACCACAGAATCAAGCAGCTTGGGGTAATAACTTCGTGTCAGCCAGATATCAACACCCACCCTTCTTATCTTTGCTGAGCACAAAGAGGTGCTGGCCTAGCTGGTGATCATAGACTGGCTTCCACACAATAGAGCAGGCACTGCTTGCTCTTCCAAGGGTGAGATAAACTGTCAAGTGAATTGGAGATTAACTATCCAGATGTAAATGAATTCATTGCTATGCAACTGATAGGGCTCAGGCCTGGTTTAGTGCAGGATGGAGTCAGGTTTGGAGAGCTCTCTCAATGGCCAAAGAATTTATAACCTGTATTCATGGCATTCTCTGGAAAGGGCTGCCTAACAATGCCGGAGCTTGCAAGCATTGTTCCTTTTGAAGGGCTTTGCCACTCCACCCCCACTCCTCTGCCCCCAATTTACTCCCCTCCTCCCTGGATCCCCCAACAGACCTGCTCTGCACCCTTCCCTCCTCCTGATCACACAGGAAGAAAGCTGGGGGGAGGTGACCTCCGCAGCAGAATTTGCTATTCATGTTCCGTTCCCCCTCACAAATCCTTAACTTCTTGTCTCTTTTTAATCTTTTTTCTCTTGAGAAAGAAAAGATCAAAGGGCTTGGGGCTGATGCTTTCTGAACTAGGCACTTCTTGCCATGGGAAAACAGCGATGGGGAAGGGCTACACAAAGATGCTTGTGACTGGGGGTGGGAGAGAGACGATGAGCCAGGACTTTCTTCCATGGAAACGCTTTCTCAAAGCCTTTACCAAGCAGCCCTACAAGTAAGATGCAGCCATCCAGCAGCCATCCCAGCCTGCCAGGGATATCACAGCAGCAGCAAGGATAGCACATCTTGCTTGGGGGTCACACAGGAACAGTGTTAATGTCTTCCTACATCAAGGATGGAAATCCAGAGTCCGGAGGTGTGCACCGGATTGCAGGTCCCACAGCAGATCCCTCCTGTGGTGACTGAAGCATGGCAGCAGAGCAGACCTTGTCTGCAGCCTCTCATTGCTCCTGGGTTCCTGAGGAATCAATTTGGAACAGAAGAAGGAAGCACTACACTCACCACAACTCCTCCAAGCACAGATATAAAACCTCAGCCTCACCAGAGCTTCACCTTCACACCTGCATCAGCACCCCCACCTCAGGCTGCCAAGGTTGTGCTGGGCCACACACAGAAGCTGCCTTTCAAAGTTTTAAAGAAAACTTCCCCTATTTCCAAAATCTCAAACAATTATGCCCTGTCGTTCCAAACAGCCTATGACTGGTATGGAGGAGAGCTGAAAGTTTCTTACAGGGAAGAAAGAGAAGGGATGCAATACTTCCATCTCCCAAATTGGCTGTGATGAGAGTTTATCTCAAGGCAGGAGCTCCCCAGGTATCTTTCCAGGACAATGTGTATTTTTCCCTCATTCAGTAATCCCAGTTTGTCACTGGCAGGCTGTCTTCTGCCAAGGCAGATGAGTCACAAGGAAGAAGCTGAGCACAAATTAGAGATTTGTACCAAAGCACTGATACAAAATATATCAGGGTAAAAAAGTGCTCTTGGCCCAAAGGTTTGTATGAGTTTCCAACTGGAGATGGAACTTCAAAGCAGAGGCTCAAATCCCTAATGAGGGAACAAGCTTGCTGAGAAACCTTTCATCATTATTGCTTGGACAAGCAACACATAAATATTCTCCTTTTCAGAGGTCTCTTGCTCCTGGGAAGTAACTGTTCTGCACTTTTATGTTTTGGAAAAATGCTACCTAGTTTTGAAGGACTGATCTCAGTTAAGATTTTTTTCCTTTAATCCAGGCTTGCTGGCACAGATGGGGGAATCTGCAAAGACTATTCAGCTGTCCAGGTCCAGTCCCACCATCTCCTTTTCTAATAGAAATCCCTCATTCCTCTCCTTTTTCATCTGCCCTGAGTGCCATGACCCCTCCAGGACTTTTCAGAGGCAGGCTGGGTCACCACTTCCTAGTTCTTCTGGTTTTCATGTTGCTTGTGCAAGAGCTCTCATGGACTTTACAGTCACTCTCATGCACCTCTGTCCTTTTCTAGGTCTTGGCACCTTTGTGGTCTGCAACAAATAAAAACATCCTTCTGAACTCACCAGTAAATGACCTCTCCAGAGCCTTCAAGCTCACCAGCATTGAGAAGCTATGGGACAACTGTCTCATTGTTCTTCCAACTCCAGGACAGGCAGGACAGGACAGGATCTGAGTCTTGCTTCAAGCATTTAAAGTTAAATTACTTTAACAACAGTCTTACTTGTATTGCATTGACAAAAGCTCATTGCTTGGCCAGTTCACACTCAAACCCATGGCCCTGCTCTCCTGTCAGGAGTACATCTCTAGGCACTAATGACCATATGTCCCAACCCTACCTTCTCACACAATAACTTCTGATTCAGCTCTGTGAAGTTAGATTACAATCTGCTAAATGTGTTGTGATGTAAATCCCGTGAGGGCTTCACTAAGCTACACCACAAACAACCTGCAGCATCCATAGCACTCTAAAAAATTATAGGTCTTAGAGGAACACTGAAAATTCACACGACTTTTCTGCCTTCAAAGCTGGTTTCCTGATGCAGATTTTAAGAATGTGTTTCCTCTGTAGGCTCAACAAATGCCTGAATCACAGTGGTGAGCCAAGGAGAACAGCTGCCTCTCTTCAGATTTGAACTACTTTCACCACCACCCCCAAACCCAAGCACAGGAGCCTTCTCATTATTAGAGAGGATAAGTGTTTGTGCTGAAGGAAAAATGTAAATTGCTCTCAAAGAAATGCCAAATTAGCACAAGTGACCCACGACCTGAAATGCAAAAATTCTCTAGTGGAGATTTAAAGGCAGTTGAATGTCTCAGCAAATTAGCTCCACAGCTGCCATGATGACAAGCCCCCTCTCACACTCATGCTACAATGGCAATAAAACAGTTGTTGTTCCAAAGTGTTTCTGATTATTTTTGCTCTACTGCTGGGGAAAAAAATGCTAAATGTCACCATCACCAAAGTGCCAGATCTGTGTGTTTGGCTACACCATACCAACTCTTCAGGTGACAAATGTCTCCCTTGTCCTCCTGGTTTTGCTGGTGCACAGCAAACCAGGCCCTTGGTATTTCTGTCGAGTCCCAAGTTTCTTTTAAGCTAAAATAACAATTCTGGTAAACTCAGATGTGGTTCTGTGGATTATTGCCCATGAGGGGTAAACGAGAGACACAGGCTGCAGTGTGACAACACAGCAAATCCTGCAGCAAAGCTTCTGCTCTGGGATCAAAGGCAGCGTGGGCACATGACACAAAGCACTAACAAAATACAGAATTAGGAAGTCAGCTCATATGCTTGAAAAAAAAAAAAAAATCAAACTAATTTGTTGTGGTTACCTCTGGGCTGGAAGGCACTGCCTTACCAGTGTGACCACACAGCCAGCCTGGACCCAGTTCCATCCTACAAACCCCCAGCCTACAGCAGGACAGTGCTATTGAGTCACTCTTCTTTAATGGGCACCCAAAGAAGATTTTCACTTAGGCCACCTAGGAAGAAAATGTAATTTGTATACATGTCTATATGTCACCATAGGATCTATTCCAGTTCCAAGCCTTCCTGTTTTTTTTTCCTCTGGTCAATAAGGACTCACATTTTTTCCCAGTATTCCAAGCATGCTCAGAATGAAACCCAGCAGCTCAAAAGTGCTTTTAATGAAATATTATAGACCTCAAGTATTCAATTAGCAATTAGTCATGGGAAACAAGTTCTAAAAGCTTACCATAAGCACCTTAAACACGTCATGTCTACAAAAGATACAGAAAGGCTGTGGCACCGTGCACTGTGCAAAAAACCAGGATGTACAGAGAGAGAAAAAAGCTTGATGGCATCGTCTGCAATGAAGGCTTTTCAGGAACATTTGTACATCTCTATAAGCTGAAAAACTACAGTGTTACCATTATTAAAATACTCCCTATAAGGAGAAAAGCAGGGCCAGTGCTCTGAGGAGAAATGCATGCAGCCTTGTTCCCTTTCTAAAAATGAATCCTGATGAATATGTGACCTTTTTATGACTCCTTCCCTACTAACAAACTGGCTTCACAGAAAGAATGTGGATATACATTTGAAGCATATACTAGGAGAAACTGAATTGTGAAGATGTAAACTGCAGAATCTGTGCCAGAAACCTCCATTTATCTGTTGTTTTCATCCAGAGGGAAAGAAATTGATCAATGAATTCAACCTTTCAGACTCCTGTAGTCTTCAACAAGCACCCTGAGTGAACTCTAATGAAGATGTAGATGAAGATTTGCTGATGGAGGCTGTATCATTCTCGGCCACTAAACTTGGTGGAAATTGGGTTCCTCATGTCCCCAGCCACCAACAAAACATTCGTGTGTGGTGTCCCTCAGCAAGCAACCCCCAAACCAACACAATAAACAGGTGTAACAAAACTGCACGTTCTCTTCAAGTAACTTATATACAGAGATGAAATACATATTAGTAAATTTGCATGCTCCCCATTCCCAGGGGAAAGCCTGAAGGACACACAGGAGGTCCTTGTGACACCTGGGTGACACTGCATGGTGTGGGACATGCTCTCTTCTCAAACAGCAGCTCCTGCTGAAGGCCTGGAGGTGACACAGCCTCTGTGCCACCTGTTGCAAAGCCACCTGAAACACACCTCAGAAAGGCAGCAGCTCTGCAGGACTTTGCCAGCCACACTCCACAAGAACTTCAGGGGTGGGCAGAGGGATTCCTCATATTACCCCAGAGAGCACAAGCAATGGGAGTGGGCAAGATGGGGAGCTGCTCCCTGACACAAAAAACCTCAGCTCCAGACTGAGAGGGCAACAACACCCACCCCAGTCTGCCTGTCATCTCACCAGCCACACAGGCAGAACACCATCAGAACACCATGGCACCAGGAACAAAGTTCTGCTGCAGTTTCCCAGTGCCCTGAGCTACAGCCCATTGTGAAATGTGGTGAATACCTTTTCCTCCAGCTTTTCTTCCTCACTCCTGTCTCATCTTTACTTTCACACTACCTGCTGGGTGATGCTTTTATAGCAGCATCTATCACCACAGCATCCCAGTGCACCACAGGAAGACAGAAAGCCCTCAAAGGTGTAATCTTCTTCCTAACTTTGTCACTTTGCTTTTGCATTTCAATTATTTTTGTAACAGCGGGCTGTTAAACTATGAAGATCACTGTAGCAGGCAGTGAGCAAGGAAGAGAGCCATTGCTACAAGCATGTGCTGTTCTCTAATGGCAGCTTGGAGAAGTACTGAAACACATTTCTTGTCCAAATGTGCTCTGCTCTGCAATCTTCCATTAAGAAGTGAGTAAATAGTTTCCCATAAAAGCCTAAGGGCCTGTAAAAAAGCCCAACAGAATCTTACTCTCTCTTTAAATTCCAAACCCCATTAACTTCTCACTCGTTATAACTGACCCAACTGGTGGGGATCTTTGGAAGCAAACTTCTCCTGCAGAGGAGCAGGAGTTACAAGGCAGGAGGTGGCAGCAGGAGCTGGGGCAGTCACCCAGCAGTGTCCCTGTGCCCTGCCACCAGCTCTGCAGAGCAGGGACCAGCACCATGACATGGAGACCAACATTGCAGTGGGGGCACTGGCACAGCCACCACAGGTGAGCCCAGGATCCCAGCTGGAATGCAGTGCCTTCCCCCAGCCCTGGGGAGTTTCCTGGAAGCTCAGCATGGCAAGCCCAGTCCTGGATGGCGCCTTGCTGCAGGACTCCCTCTCCTTGGCTGTAATTCCTCCACCTCAACTGCAAGTTCAGAAAATAACGTAATGAAAACAGTCTATTTTTTTTTTTTCCACTGCTCATTTTATTTTACTGAGCTACTGCATATGGAGCTGAATCTTTTTTTTGGCTTATGTCCTCTTGCAATATCATTACCCGCGCTCAAAGGAAAAGCCCTCTGGAGATTTCCAATCCAAACAGGCCCTTGTTTTATCTACAACTATTTGAGTACATGACCTCAGATAACCCCCTGGCCAACTGTGTGCCAAATGCAAACTGCAGCCATGGGAACTTTAAATACAGAGAAGATTTTCCAGCTTCCCTCCGAAGGGAAGATGTTGAGTTTCTTGCTGTCTTTGGGTCGGACAGAGCTGGGAATCTGGGCTGTGCCACCACGGGCACCACCACCCCAGGGAAGCTGTTGGGTTTAGGCAGGAGCACAAGTGACCTCTGCCACATGGTCACTGTCCCTTTGCTTCTCAGGGCACTGCTTCAGCTTCAGATTACTGAAAAGACAAACAGCTGCACTTGGGCCAACAGACTCATATATAAGGCTGTGTTTGGATTCCTCTGGACAGGGGAGGTTTTTCATCTTCATTAGCCTTGCAGTTTCTTGTTGGATCAGAGGCTCCTGCTCTGTACTGCTGGTTATGAATCTACATAAATCAGTTAATCTGGCATTTTGAATGAAACATGGGAGGCTTTGGCAGCTGGTGATTCACAGACACTCAGGACATGTGGGTACCGAATTTAGCAAGACCAAGGAAAACATCAGCCCAGAGAATTTCAGCACCAGAATCAGTGATAAACATTTTTCACAGCAGTCACCACTTGTTTCTCCCAGATCAATACTTCTTCATGTTACCACAAATCCACTAATACAAAAGAGGAGAATGAGTCCTAGGCCCAAACACAAGCATAAAGGAAAAAAAATCTCAAGCTCTAGGCACAGCACAGGAATTTGTTCTTGACAGTCTCCATATCAGCTTCCACCCCTGTCACACTGAACACATGCCCACATTATTTCAAGTTGGGAACCAAACTCAGTGAGAAGGGCACAGCCCCACATCCTGGCTGAGGACATGAGCTTCACCAGCACATGAGGCTTCCTGGGGAGCAGTGCAGAAACCTGAAGTTTAAAATAAGTGTTAAAGCAAAGGCAGGGGACACAGGGATGGAAGGCAGGACCGGGACACTCGGCACTGCCTTGCACCTAGAGCATCCCTGTGTCCTCAGCTGGGGTACCCAGAGCACTGCAGCTCCCACAGCAAGACTGGGTCCAGTGTCCATCTGCTGGGCACAGCAGCCTGGGGTGATTTTTAGCTCTGTGCATCCATACATTCCTAGGCATTTTCTAGAGGTCTTTGCATTTCAAGGCTGCTGTTATTTTGATCTTTACGACCCCTGGAAAAAAATGAGTTCAGCTAAGTCTCATCATTAGGAATTTATATAAGGTCACTTCAAGGCTTCATGCATTTCCTCTGGTTCAGATCTCAGGGCTCTTAGTGCTTCCTCTCTTCATTTATAACCTCCTTGCTGTAGGGCATTCCAAGTAAATCATCCACCACCAGTTTCCTCTCTTCAGCAACATGCATTAAGTTTTTCATTCAGGCCAAATGAAGCTTCAACTGCTCTGTACAACAGTAGCTGAGTTAAAGGCACAGCATCACTTTAAGAGATGGCAGCTTTTCCCTCAATAAAAAAATGCAATTATTTTAATATGAAGAAGATGTATTAATTTTGTTTCTCTGGCAGAAGGATAGATGTAGTCACATTTGGTAGCACAGCTGCGAGCAATGAACAAACTCATACATGTTGTTTGGGAAATTCATTTGCTAATCACTGAGAAGAGCCTTTTTCACTAGGAATAAATTACAATACACACTCAGAAGCTGTGAACTGTATCCAACCATGATGCAAAACTGCACTGAGGTGCACAGCAGCTATGAGTTGATCAAAATGGCACAGCTGCTCTTTACATGGGAGTTATTGCCCACCTGACTGTGCACTTCCTTTATGAAGCCAAAAATCAAATATGAACCAAAACACATTGTGAACTGCCAGAAGGGTCCAAAATTAATGGATATTAACAGTGTGGGGATGAAACAGGATGAGGGTTCATCTCTGGAGCCAAGAGCCCTGGGGGATAGGCCACCCTCCTGGTACATATCACAGCACCAACAAATTCTCTCCATGTGTCCTGAGACCGGTCAGGGACTGCAGGGCTGCTCATGGGACCTCTTCCAGCTCTGGGCTCCCAAGGGCTGTGGCTAGTGCAAGCCCATGCTGATGGACTGGAGGCAGAGTCTTCCTGCTCCCCTCCTGCACATCTGGGCAGCTGCAGATCAACGAGACTGGGGAGCTGAGCTGGGTGAAAATTAACCATCTGTTTCTGACAGGTCCATTTCAGCTGGGATCAGTTCCCTGATCCAGTGACTCTGCAGTTAAACAACCACTTGTTTTGGGACAAGAGGGGCTCTGGGAGGCACTGGGTAGGGTAGAGGAGAGGCACAGCTTCAGCAGCATCCAGCTACACCTACTTAAACCACTGCTGAAATCATGGCATAAGCATCCCAGTCCCATTTCCAACAGACCCTCTCAAGTGTTTTCCTTCCTCTTCTCTGAAAATAGCACAGAGGAGTCCAGCTCATTTAGACATCATTCACTTTCTTATTAGTAGCCCATAAATATCACTGCACCATCACTACACACTGGGAAGAATGAATCTTGCCATCCCTCTGACACAGACCCTGCCTTCATTTTTCAAGGCCTTTCATATTTTTTCCACGATTTTTCAAAAAGAATATTTTCAATACGAAAATTCAATAACGCCTTGAACTAGTGGGGAATAATTTCCACCTAACCTTTTGCCTCTCTTTATTCCATGTCCTCTACTGACACAGCTATCTCTCTCCTGCTAAGCAACCAGCTATATACGCATGGATGAGTCTTTGCAACTGAAAAAATAACCAGGCTGATGGAGCTTAGGTAGGAGAATCTGACTGCGTGCATTCCTCCTGCGGCTGGCCCCAGGAAAAGGACACCCTGCCACTTTTAAACCTGGGAGGTCTTTGAGAGTTTGGCAGAAATCCCCTGGGAGGCCCATCATTAGCCATTTAAAACTGTCTATAGTCCAGAGCTGAATTGCAGCTTCGGACCAAGCCCCCGCAGAGCTATCTGTCAGGAAAGGCTCCCAGCACTGGCAGGGGCTGTTAACAGTAACAATGATGACAATGTAGTGGGATTTTCAGGGGCGGGGACTTCAAAGAAACCCTAAAGAGGTATTTTTCATTAGGAAACAAGAAAGCAGCCGAGTATTGTTTTTGGCACTAAAGCTGAATATGAATGATGCTGCAGTAAGTCACAGATCAGCGACGGCATAAATTGAGGCTGATTTAAATATGCATGTGCTGCTTTTCTGTACTGCTCCCATCACATTGGGTTTCTCCTACCTGGCCAGGACAGCAGCTCTTGGACCATCTCTCATGCTGAGTATCTCTGGATACTTCAGTGCTTCTAAAAATCAACAGCCAGCTACTACCTGCCCTCACTATCACCTTGCAGACAGATGCTCCAGTGCCATCCTGGCACCTTAGTCCAGGGATTCAGCTCCAAGCCCTTGGTTTCCCACAGCCTGCCCCACTGGGTGACAAACCAGCTCAAACTGGGAGTCTCTCCATGCAGGAATAACAGGAAAACCATGGCAGGCAGACAGGAGGGACTGTTGCTGCAAAGGGACTTTCTGCACTCAAAACTTCAAATCTGTTCTTTTGTTGAGAAGAAGACAATCATAAAAAGTCTAAGATGGACATCATGAAACACTCCTGCTGCAGCAAGTCCTTCTCCTAACCCTAAGGATTTACTAATGACATGGCTGCTTACTGTGTGGGCCATGATGATGAGCCCGTGAACACAAGGGCACTGGTAATACCATAAACATGAATATTTGGTTAAAAACCATGTCCTGCCCTCACCAGCCTTCTCCTGGTGGAGATGACCAAAGGACTTTGGAAGCTCAGCAAGACCCAAACCTCACACCCTCTCTGGGTGCCACATTTGCTCTGGATTCAGCAGTGCTGTGCTGCTCACCACCCCAGTCCCACCGTAACCACTGGTGGTTTGTGTCCCTTTGAACCAAACCCAGGGCCAGTTTTTCCCCCTTCCAACAGCCCAAAACCCCAAAGCTATCATATCAAGTCAGCAGAGAGAAAGTGCCCTCGGGGTTTGTGGAGCAGATTGACTTTCACACCTCACTGGCCACACAGAAGAAACCCAATCTAAACAGCGTAACTTTGCATAACCGATTATTTTCACTGGGGTAATCTGAGCCCTCCAGTAAATGCCACCAAATGTGGCTGAGCCAGGGAAGGCCCCGCTCAGGGGAGGAAGGGCCCAAGAGAAGCAGGAAGCAGGAGGGAAGGCTGGGCAGGGCAAGGAAGGACTGGTCCTGGCTGTGGGATGGGTTCATTCCTGGGAAAGAAGGCTGAATCCTATGTGAACAACTTGTTAGTGCCCAACACATTTATATGGTCAGAAACTGGTGTGCAAAAACAAGACGAGGAAAATAGGCAAGGCAGGCTGGTGTGCAAGAAGCTGTCTGGTTTGATGTCTTTTTAAACTTTCCTTTTCCTCAGTGTCCCACATATTTTGAGAAGCTTCAGCTTTCAGTCTGACTCCCCAGTGACCTATTATCCCTGCACATCAGTCACTCTATCCTGTCACCAAACAGCCATTCACATGACCTTGTTTGTAGGGAACCATGTTCCTCCTCTGACTCCTCTGTCACCAGCTTCCTTCTCTCCAACCAGCAAGTCCAAGTCGTTTCCTCCTGCAGGACTGAGCTCTGTCATCTCCCCTTCTTTAAAGTCCATGAAATTAGACTGTCAAATTAAAACCCTAACAGCTGCAGCAATGGGTGGCCTGCCCAAACCTCTGTAGGACACCCACACTCACTGCCATGCCCCAGGACTGGGCTGCCTTAGGTGGAGCAGTCCATGCCATGGGTACACCTGACATGTACCTTTTTCCTGCAGACCACAAAGCACTGATCCAGCTGTGCAAACAGGAGCTCCCATTTCAGCTGGAACACCCTCAACATCTGGCTCCCCCTGTGCTGCCTTGCCATGCATGAGCCACAAACATGAGGGACAGAGAAGAGGACAAAGGATGCTGGGTCACCCTCCTGGCTGCAAGACAACTGACTGCAACCACTGTTATTTTAAGGGGCAGTTAGGAAAATAAGCCTGTGCTCACTTAAACATATGATGGTTTCCTGCTTCACTAAAATGCCTCCTCAGGAGGAAGAGCTCCCCTGAAACCACTTAGAGAAAGGCTCTGTGTGTGTGTGTGTGTTTATGTGTAAAGAACTAGTGACTGGGGATCAGAGAAAGCCCCCTATGTCTTTCACCAGCACTTCCCTGAATTAAAGGATGATCAGCTCAGACTCTGCATCTTGAATTAAGACAGGTAGATCATCTAAATCCATTTGTCCAGAGAAAACATAAAGAGACACAAGAAACATGCTCTGAACGTTACATTTGCCACCTTTGCCAAAATTCTATACGCTGTTATTTCTCCCTCTAAGCTTTCATTCCTGGTGTCAGGAAACTGGAGGGCACTGGGCTGCCCTCTGGAAGAAAAAGTTGAGAGACTGTTCCAGATTATCATGCTCTCAGATAAGCTCATTATAAAAACGTTCCCTCTTCCAAAGATATACTATTGCCTTCTCGGAGCAGAGAGAAAAAGAATTTAGCCTGAGCCTCTTACAAATGAATGACCCAATAACAGCATCCATGCCTAGCTCAGCAAAATCCTACCTTGGGCTTACAGCATGCAATACAGCTTAATTCCATCAAGATAACAAAAAAATATAATCTTCTTCAATAACAATACAGTATATGAATTGAGAAACTAATTTAAGAGCTTTCTGTTTCTCTTTCCCCCAGGACACTGCTTTACCTGTCTCAGTGTCTGAAGCATTGCAGGACCCTTGGATGAAAGGGTTTACACAAACCCAAATGGTCTTTTCTTACATCAAGTAAGTACTTCAGACCAGATGCACCTTACGGGGAGAAGGTCATCTTGAAAAGCCTAAACCTTACACGTTTTGCTTGCCATTTTCATCATTAGCTGAAAACAACTTCACAGCAGTAAATGAAGAAGGAAATCTTGTCCCACAGGGGTCCTACAGGGGTCCATAGATATGCAGTGTTGGCACCGGGTATCATCTCATACAATTAATACTATGAATAAGATATATAGTTCATTTTATGCCAATAGAAAGTTACATGCTGCAACTACAGTCCTGGCAAATTCTACAGTGAAGCTCAGTTGTACAATGCTGACTCAAATGAAAGCTTAAAAAA
The DNA here is from genome assembly GCA_023637945.1 of Phaethornis superciliosus. Classification (NCBI taxonomy): domain Eukaryota; kingdom Metazoa; phylum Chordata; class Aves; order Apodiformes; family Trochilidae; genus Phaethornis; species Phaethornis superciliosus. Next base: position 1,908,702 of record JAJQWJ010000022.1, on the reverse strand, counting down.
TGCCTGGAGACCACACATTCTTCTAAGGAACAAAACTCTGCTGCCAGGATTAACAGCTGCCCAGGCAAAAATAATCTTGGATGACTGCAAAAAATTGTTCATTCCCCTTGAAGCAGGTACCAGGATTTCATTGCACTTGCAACAACAGGATAAAGGTTTTGTGCAGGATTCACCACAGGATTTAGAAAAATGTTGCTGTGATACTACCTGTGCAACAAGATGACCCACATCAAGCTGTTCAGAAGAAAGGCTCCTGTTATACTCTGTTCAATCATCTTGAGCTGCACAGAGAAAATGAAGGCCTGGAGGTCTTCTGGATGGGTTCAAAGCAATTCACTTCACCTGCACTATTAATGAAGCTGGTTACTCCATTGTGAAAACAAGAGCTTTGACATTATTTAACTTTTAATGAACAAAGTTTCTCAAATAATGAGACTCTCTAATTGTACTGCTGGTCTATGTGTAGGATTATCACCCTGAGAACCCACCAGTAAAAATATACAATCATTCAAACACCAGGAGCTGGACATCCCATCCTTACCATGACACACAAACAAAGAGCATTATAAGGGCACCAGTGTCAAAAAGGAGGAGAAACTCCACAGTGTATAAAACATGGGAATTTTGACTTCTTGACACAGTCAACACACTGAACTCTGACCTCAGGAGGCACAGGGGACTGGAAACCAACAGAACTTAAATTGGCTACAAATCTCTTGTTTTCTCATGACATTTGAGAGAAAACATGGGGACAGTTTCCTTGGGACACATGGGAGTTATAGCTGTGTCACTGCCTTCTCCAGAGAGTTCTTCACTCTCCTTACAGTCACTCCATCACTGTCACCCACTGACCTTTCATTACTTTCTCCCAGTGCACCAGCATCACTGCATCACAGCACTTCATGAGCTGGCCAAACCCATGGGAGGAAGAAAAAACCTTGTACAGAACTGTATAAAAGGACATTTACTCTGCACTACCCTGTGTCTTCTTTTCTATGCTAGTCTAAATACAAGTGCTGTTTTCACTGCCAATCGTTTGCTTGTGCTGTTTCCACTGGCTAAACCCAGCATTTTTCCAGCTAGTGTTGCCCTCCAGGAAAAAAACACAGTCATACCTTCCTTACGTTTAGCACAGGGCAACAAAACTGGTTCCCAGGCACAAGGATGGCTTCCTCAAAAGAAAACATTTGCTGTCAGCTGAGGTTTGACCTCTAATGGCTAATTTGGCATCACCATTTTGAGCACTGTAATATATAGCACTGTGAAAGACTAAGAGCATTTGCCCCCCTGAAGTTTAATATCTGTCTGCAGCTTTGCAAGCAAAAATAAGAGAAGGGAAATAAATACACAAACTGAAACCTTGGGTACAGCCTCTGACAAACATGCACAAAAAGAACCTAAAGACTAAGATCCGTGAAGGAAATGTCACTGGAAATAAAGCTTTTGCAGGCACTGAAAAAGAGAGTCTGCAACATGAGACTGCCTTCCTGGAAGAAACACAGCTGATCTGCTGCATTCCCATATCTGACTTCCACTGGTCTGTGTAAAACATAAACTTCATGCTAACCCTATGGAAACAGTCAACATGCTGGAGAGACAACAGTCTGCTCCGAGCTGGTGAAAGGGGGAAAAAAAAGTCTCAGGCTGTCATTCTTCCCTTGCTGTGACCTTCATGCTCCACTGAATTTCTGAAGATACTGAAATCTTGGCAGGGAAGTGTACAGTCTGTGGGAACCAGGCAGCACTGACTGGGCTCGCTGCTGAGAATTAGGCCCAGTCAAGCCCTTTTTTGGGGGGCTCTGAGCTTTACATGGACAGCAGAGCTATAGGCTGGGAATACTGGTGCCCTATGCACTTGTGTGTGGTGCTGGTGACCCTCCAGCCTGTCCCAGGGTGGAGCTGGTACAGGCAGTGTGCTGCCCACCCTCCTGCTCAGTGCTTCCCCATGGACCTGCATGGCACCAGCCTCTCACCAGGGTTTATACAGCCACAGAGATCAGCAAAACCCTCAGCTGGAAACCAGAAAGGAGCACAATTTGCCACAATAAATCATCTCAAACCCTGATGCTATTTAAGGATGGTCATGGAGAGCCACTCCAAGTGAGGAAAGCTGCATCCCTGTGGATGGAGGGAGGCAGCACCAGGGCTGGGTGCATTCACCACTGAATGTTCACATTCAGACCAGCCCAAGACAAGCACCTTTTGAGGTCAATTCACTCCCTCAACAATGTCTGTAGAGGCAGAATAATACCATCTGTGCTTCCTGGCCAGAGCCTCAGCAGCACAAGTTGCAGATTACATCTAAATTGCCAAGCTCAGGATAAACAAAAAGATGATGAAGGTCTTACCCTCTGTGCTGTACAATCACAGTCTGAAGGAAGAAATCACAGCCTACCAAGTGGGTAGGCACAGGGCTGAGTTTTTGGTTTGGGTTAAGGGCTGTTGAGGAGTAAGCAGCTACCTCACATCTGGGGAAACCACAGATGCTGTTAATCACAGGTTTTCCTGACCTGTAGCCACTGACAAATTGCATCCTATGGATGAACCTTTTATTAAACCACACAGGGTTTCAAAACAATACTCTCTTTCTCAGCATTCCAAAGCTGACAAAATCCAGCACACATGACCCTACTTAATTCTTCACTGAGATGGTGACAGAGCCCTTCCCAACCAGATTTCAGGGCCAAAGGGAAGTGAACAGGGACACAGTGCTACGTCAGTGGAGGGCATCTCAAAAAGTAAAACATGAGCTTCAAGAACTGACATTTTCAAAATCCTTTGATGATTCCCTCAGGCCCATTTCAGTTTGCAGATGCTTTTTGTCCTAAGTAACTCCTTAGACAAACCTCTCTCTGTGTGCTGAGGGCAGAAACATTTTACAAAATACACAGCCTTTAAATTTGACTGTTTTTTTAATGCTCACGGGGGAGGACAAGTGATATATTTAAAATAGTAAGATGACTGTTGGTCAGACCAGGAAAGGTGACCACAAAACAAAACTGCTCCCACTTCCATGGCACGCTAGGGCAGGGAGATAGATGCTCAGCCCACAAGTCAGTGAGAAAGATGATGTCTGGCAGTTCTCATCATCATCCGGACTGACGGAGCAATCCACATAAAAGGAACAAAAAAGCCTGCTGATCAGATTGGTGTGACAGAGGCTCATGAGAGACATTCACATTTTCAGCCTAAAAGACAGCTTGAGGGATCTATATTACTAATTATCGACTAATATTGCCAGAGTTCCCAGGCTGGCTTCAAAGGTTCTTGCTAAGTGCCCCAAGCACAAGGTTTTTCATCTAATCATAAGGCCTTTTGCTTTGTCTCTGCTAAATGGATTGCTTCATACTGGGCTCCCTCTGCGTAAATCAGCTTGCACATGATGAGCTTTGCAGCAATGAAATTCGTTACCTTAACCACAAAAAACCAGAAACATTTGCTGCAACTGTTAGAACACTTTTGCACCTAATTTAAAAAAAAAAATGGTGGTTTCCTCTCTTCTCCTCCCCCCCCCCCCCCTCCGCCTACTCCTAATCCCATGCTAACACCTTTCTAAAAGACAGGGTTGAGCAGCTTTGAAACTGAAAGAGCAGGGAAGGAGGGGGGGGAAAGATATCAGATCTCCAGACAATGAAATAAAGCAGCTATCTCTCACATCCTGCAGCACTCAGGCTGAGGTCATAAGTTAAACAGGACATCAGAATAGGTGATGTAATTTGCTTATTTAGGATCAGAGCATTCAGTGAAGTGAAAGAGACAACCTATTTGGATTTGCAGATAATCCTATAATAAATGCAGGGCTGTTCAGCTGCAGAAAGTGCAGCTGGAGCCTGTTGTTTTTTTTTTTCCCCCCTGCACATTTATTTTTGCAGAGGGTATAATTGCAATCACTATTCCTTGCAGGAAAGACACAAAATCTCACCTGGGATCAACCCCCCATCGTGTTAGGTATTGTTAAAACAGAGTCCTTGCCCTGGACAGCTTAAAGGCTAAAGGGTCAAGTCAAACAGAGGGTGGGAAAGGAAAGAGAAGTCCAGGGGAGAAAAGGAGGTGGCACAGCCACACTGCAGGCCCCAGGCCCCCATCTCACTCCTTCCCTTGTACACAAGCAAGGTTTGGGACTCAAAATAGAGTCCAAAATAGAGCTGAGAAGCAATTATGCTCTCAATTAAAGCACAAGTCAGCTTTCCAGAAGATGGACGGGTCCTCCTGGCACCAAAACTGTCTGCAGAGCCTCAAACCAGCAAGGATTTTACAGCAGACTTATAAACCTTTAACAACAAGGTTCTTCTACAGCAAGAGTAATTTACCAGCAGTCCCGTACAACACCAAGCACCCTTCAAGCCATCGTGACAAACACTTGTGATGTAAAGATTTAAAGCTAACAACCTGCACTCTTTATCTCCTTGTTTTATCACCATCCAGACTGTACCTTCACCCTGTCAGGGCTGCATGGAGCAGCACTACTCACAACCCCTCAGATGAATTTATCTTCTTTGACACAAGCCTTTTTTCACTGACAAGAAGTTGGCTAGGCCAAACACCATACCTTAGAGAAAGAGCAAGATGTCCTGGGTACCCTGGGCTCACTGAGGGAGAGAGAGGCATTGTGCACCTGGCCAGTCCATGCACTCCAGACTTGCTTCAGAGGGATCTTCAATCAGATGGCTCAGAAAAGCAGGATGCAAAAAGCCAAGCCTCTCATCCTGCCAAAATATGTCTGTTTTCAAGAGTTTCTTTAAGAGACTGGAATGGAGCTCACGTCCTCCTGCTGTGCTACCAGGCCAAACACAAGATGTGCCCCATGCACGGGTACCACGGCTGAGCGAGGGTGGCTGTGGCACCAGAGGGCTGGGAGATAACTTCCTTGAATGGACCAGCCTGTGAGAGGAGCCAAATTTCACACCCACCCTATAAGTGACCCAGCTGTCAGATGTTTGTATCCATAACTGCAGCCATCCAGTAGGTCACTTTCTTTAGCAGATTTGGGGTTTTTTCTTTCTTAAAGGCAAGGTCTGCGTTATAACTTCCTCCAAGCTGGAAAGAGCAGAGGATCTCTGACCTTCCACTCAAACCAGTTTGCTTGCTGACCCCAAGGCTGCTCACAACAGGACCTGGCAACTCCACAAAGCTCTTCCTGACCAGTGTGAGAGACCAACGTGCTGAATTTATCATGTACCTTCCAGCATGTACTCCACATAACCCCTTTCTGAACGAGCTATTTTGGATTCCTGAAAAGAAATAAAGCTGTATACAAGTTATACAAATGTGTTAGAGACGACAGACAAAAGACAGTTGCATTTCAAATTGAGGGAAAGGGTTTGTTTCAAATATTTTAAAGCTACCAAACGTAAGGCTTCTTGGGGTTTTTTTTCAATGTCACCAAAAGACAGAATTAATCTTATTTTCACTCAGCTCCCTTAAATGTGCTCTTCCCAAAGGCAACACCACGCCTGGATAAGGTTACTGTCCACAGGCCACTTCTCCACGAGCAGAAGTCCTTAAGTTGCAGCACTTGGAAGGCAGATGCAACAAGAAGCTCATCCTTGGCAAGCCACAACTGATGCAGCCAGCAGCAGTCTCCATTTCTGGAGCCTTTAACCAGAGCAACCAAGCCAAAGCCCAGCACAACAGAAAGCAGAAATGCCAAGAAGCCTCTGGGTGAAATTCTCCATCCACTTGCTGCTGAAAGTCAGACAGAGGTAATCAGTATTTGCCGTTGTTTCAAAAGAAAAAGCAGTATTTTGGCAGGGTTACAAAGCAAGCCCATTCTTTATATCTGCAGAAGAGAGACAGTCCATCCCTGCCGAGGGAGCTGACAGAGGAAACATATTTTAGAGGAATCTTGGGTACAACATTGAATTGGGACCTATTTTTACCATCTGCCCTGCACTACACGCATTAATTGTTACGGCAACAATATCTGCTGACATATTCACTCACATCATTTACAGAGTAGAAACCCAAGAGACAAAACAAGCCCTGGCTCCACCAGACAGGGAGAGTCAGGCAGGATGCCACATTGCTTCCTGTGACACACAGAAAAAACCCTTATCTGCAATGGATGATCAGGGGGATAATCCATCTCCAGCCCCACAAGACTGTCCTTCAGACACTGACCAGCAGAGCTCTGGGGACAGGCAGGAGAGTGGCCCAGGTTAGGAATGGCTATTTCCAGTTTCCAGCCTCCTCCTCTGGCCCAGCACTTGGGGGTTTTTGGAGGATGCCATCCAGGGACAGCCAAACATTCCGTGGCCCATCAGCAATGCACATTTCTGCAAGAAGGTGGCAGACGTCCAAGCAGTTTGGGAGACCTGAGGTCTGTCACCCAGTTGTTACAGACCAGGAGAGGCAGGCACAGCTCAGCAGTTTCAGGATCTGGCCTCCACCCTAATTAAGACCAATTAGGTTTGCAGAGAATGAGGATGCTTTTGAGAGAACTCGCCAACGAAGTGCTGAGGTCTCTGCTGGCCCCAGTGACCCCAGAGCAACCTTCTGAAAGCAGAAATTGCCATTTTTCCCAGCCAATAGCCAGCAGTTCTGCCCTATGCCTCTTCCCAGGGTGTTCCCATCCCTCTGCCCCTCTCAGAGGTCCTGACCGGAGCCCTGGCATTCCCTGGGAGAGCTCGGATTCTCCTGGAGAGCAACAGCAACTTGTCAGCAGAACTCCCAACAGTCTGTAAGAGGACAGCTGAACCAAATCAGCTCTAGAATGCCAAAGCCTTAAACGTAGGTAAATATATGATTCAGAACACAGAGCAGCTTGACAAATAACAGCATCTTCCCATGCCGAGTCGTATAAAACATGCAGCTGTTCTACCACCACAATTTACAGGGAAGGCATTTCTCCTGGAAGTAAGAGAACACTTAGTATATATTCCTAGCCAGATTGATTACCCCTATTTATATTGTAAACTAAGACAGCACGTACTAAAAAGCCATGTAGTTAAACAGTCCCAGACTCCAGCTCGTGGGCAAGGGGTCATTTTGTATTGTATGCCAGAGTCTCCTCCACTCACTACAAACACCACAGAGATTTCTGCAGCACGGTTTCTTGTATGTGCTCATTCTGCTGGTATTTCAACAGCCATCAGGAAGAACACTCCTGTTTTATGGGATCCCAGGGAATCAGAGAATCCACCAGGTTTTTTTAAGGATTTTTTTTAAAATGGCGAAGAGGCCAGCATGCTACTATATAAAAACTGTTCTGTTCTCAAAACAGTGAAACCACAAGACTGGATGTAATATCTTATATCTGAAAATGTACATTTATCCTGAAGTAAGATTATTTTGTCATATTTTGTCAATCCAGTCTGCATGGTGTTACGTCATTCTCCTCCTACAGACAACCTGCACAGCTGGACAACTCTCATTTTCTCTGAAAGCTACAGATACAGTTTCAACAACCAACACCAGATACAAGCAGAGGTCCAGAAACTGCTCTCTGGTGTGTCTGCCCAGAAGTCGCTGCTATTCCCACAGCACTTGTGCAGTTCCACCCAGCCAAGAGACACCGTGAGCTCTACCAAAAGGCACCGAGCCAGACTTCACTGCAGAGTTCAGCTGGCCTGTTTATTCCTAATTTATAGCCAGATTTGCAGTTTCTTCTTTTTCTTTCTTTAAACAATGATAAGATGAGAGCTGTTGAAGTCGCAAGGTGGTTTACATTACCATTTTTGAAGGGATAGGTTTCAGCGTGTTACTGTAACCAATACAAGAGTGAAATTGGAAGAGATGAAGATTTGAGCTAACAAAATTAAAATTTCTTCTTAATAACAATCCACAGATATCCAGTGCCAAACACAATCAGGAGTCATCAACTAGCACGGACATGAATTAACCTAATAGCTTCTGGAAAAAATATAAATCCAGTCCTAAAAAATTCCTCCTATTAAAGTAATTAAGTGTTATCAGAATCACAGAGCCATAATTAAACATGGTTCGCAATTAAACCAGCATGTGTCCTAGACAGAACACAGCAACAAAGAGAATATAACCATGATAGTCAATGCCAAAACACATGCCAAGTACCAAAAATCAGAGAAACAGCCAAGTTTCTCGCAAAGCTGCAGAGGGGGTGCCTCTGCTCCTCTGACTTAGTCATCAACACTTCTAACGGATGTTCACACACTCTGAACTCCTCACAGCTTTGCAAGCTGTTGCCAGAGTTCAAGCAGAAATCTTGGGAACTAAGACGCTTAACGCATGACCCAAAAAGTGCAAGACCCGTGCCTGCTGGGCACGACCCCAGGAGGAAGATGAAATTTAATTCAAACTCATCCTACCTGGCAACGGCTGAAGATATCTGCCAGGGACACTTGAACGTTGAAGTACTTCAGAACCTGAAGGGCCTGTTCTTTTGCCTTTTCTGAGCAGTTCACAGAGAAACACCTTCCTTCTGCTACTTGGGACTGCAGCTTCAAAAGACAAGCCATAAACCGAGAAGAGAAGAAGTGAGGCACTCTGTGCATCTTGGTCCATGTTGTTTTTCCAGTATACTTGGCTTGGTTTGAACTCAAAATACTATCGGGACTTAGTATGTGTTTACAGTTTAAATTTTGATCTAACAAAGACAATTAATAAATTAAAATTTAGCTACTGGTACAATAGCTCTGACGCTACTGAAACACTGCAGGTTTTATATATGTGTATATATATGAAAAATTACTGCCAAAATCCTCTTCTACTTATAATTTGGTTGTGTGGTGCTGACAGAGGTAATGAGAGGAAACTGAATTAATACAAGTTTTCACAGGAAACCTGGCCAGGTCACAGACAGCATGAGAAAGCAGAATGATGGAAATGACAGTTTTTATACACTGTTCCACATGAAGTCGACTGATGGTCAAGGAATTTGAAGTGGTTGATGTAGTCCCTCAATGTTTGTTATGAATTCAGCAGAAACATTTGTATCTGGGAACAAGCACTGGGAAGCTGTAGACACATTTTTATGAACATGCTGAGTACTCACAGTGGGGTGGGATCAACTACACACCTAGGAGCCTGGCAGAGCCATCCTGTCCTTGCCCAGGGCAGACAAAGGGAAGGACACAAAGGGAACCAGACATTTCCCAGGACAGTGCTGTACACTGGGAAGCAGTTCTTTACCTTTTGCAATTCTTACACAGTACTTTGAAGTCAAAGCTTTGCCAAATAAGATTATGCTGGATGCTGAATTGCCTATTGCATCAGCTGCAGGCTCAAAGAACCTGGAACCAAGGAACCTGGATGAGGAACCTGCACCATGGCGTGGCTGCACTTGCCTCACAGTGTCTTATAGTGGGGGGAGTTTTCTTCAACGCTCAGATATTAGGTAGGAAATCAGCAACCTACATTCTGCAAGTAGTCCAACTAGGTACTTGAGGAGTTGGGAAGTTTTCTGTTAATAGTTTGTAACAAAGAAATTCTGTACTGTGGCTCGTTTCTATTCCAGAACAGTTTCTCTTTTCCAAATTATTTTTTGGGCAGCTATAAAGTGTGAAGGACCTGCAGCAGGCATCATAACACTGCAACTACTGGCTTGGCAGGTTCAATATGTTCCAAATAACACTCCAGTTTGAAGTGTGTCCCATGAAGGGCTCTGAACATCTGGTGCTGAGGGTAAAGTTGTTTTTTGCTTTGGTTTCTTTGCATATCTGTAGGAACACAAAACCTCTACAGCTTCTATCAGGACCCATTGCTTGGTGGCTGCCATTCTCTCCCTGAAGAAATGTCTTTTAAGTATTGAAATATCAGTGTATGTCAGTGTGGAGCCAGTCAGCAAACACCAAGCATTGTGACAAAAAACATGGGAACCGAGCTGCCTTCCACCTGCCAGTGAGGCCAAACAGAAACACTTTGTGCTGGATTGCTTGGCTTGATTTCCACCTCCTGTCCCCCCAGCAGAGTAATTGCTCTCCCTGCTGATGCAGGACTGTGTGCAGAAACAAAATTTCACCCTGAGATTTGGTCATTGAGAACAGCAAACCTCTCAAGACCCTTAATGTTGTTTTTAGAGTAGAAAACATGAAAAAGCCAAGCCAGCTATTGCATTCACATCTGACTTTTCCTTTTCTCTAGACTGCACATCTCAGACCACGCAATGATACAATGCCAGAAAAATGCCAGAAGCTCTGAACACTTACAGTCTGATATGGGAGTCCAGAGGTTAAAATGACTCTTCCTTCCTGTCGAGCAATCTGGAAAAAACAGTAAAAATCATCATGAACTGAAGTTACACTGGCTTCAAGCTTTCCTTTCAGTGAAAGCAGAGAGAGCATGAACTGGTGATATGGAGCCTTTCTCTCCAGTGTCAACCCACACAAGGCCAAGAGCACCTGGGCCTGGTTCAACAACATGCTCTTGACAGTGACAGCAGCTGAAGGTGTCACTTACTCCATGTCCCCTCCCTGCCAATACCTGCCTTGCCTCACATGTGCTGGAACAAGCAACTTGAGCATCTGCCCTGCAGATGGCCCAGAGAACCAATCCACCTTGAAATAATCGTATCAAAAGCATTCCTATCTTTTTTTTTCCCCTCTCTTAACTCATACTATTTCTATTTCCCCAGTCTGGTTCACAAAGAAGCAAGCAGCTCTGCTCACCCAGCAACACACAGGGGGAAAAAGGAAAAAATAACCTAAGCACGTAATTCTGGCAAAAAAAATGCACCATGAAATATGTCTGCAAACTTCACAGATGTTAACAGAACGATGCTGACTCCACTCCTTAAAAATAAGACTCTGTTATTCTCCCAGCAGCCTGAGAGCAGACACACAGAAATGATGCATCCTTTGCAGGCTGCAGAGAACATCACCATGAGAGTTTATCACCTCCTGCCTTGCAATCATGTGCTTTTATCAGAGGTCTTGTCCTTCAAGGGAAAGGTCTGTGCTGAATTATCAGGGGACTAATTACCCACACTTCTGACCTTCCCAATAGACTAAGAGACACTTTCAAATGGTTTGGTGCCAACAGGAGATATTAAATCTGGAACTGTAATTCTTCACAAGGATGAAAGTGTGACTGATCTTCATATGATTAAATGACATCTCTCCCTCCCACCTCTTCAGTCCCTGCTGTAGGAGGGAAATAGTTTCACAGCCTGACAGTAGGAGGATTCCCATGTGAATCAGCACTCCAGCTCCCCTAGTGCTGACAAGAGATTGGCACTTCGAGGTAGGCACGAGGTTATTTCTCTTCTCTGGCTTGGATTAAGTTGAAAGCTTTTGTATCTTTCACTGTTTCCAGATGTGTGTCACGGAGGTCTCCCTTTTGGATCAGAGTTTCATCTCTCTCTGGATCACTCTTTAACCCTGGCAGGACATATTTGGGATCTGAGTCCTGCTGCACTTCCCAGGCAGTCTGACACCACCGAGCACAGGAAGGGAACCGAAAAAAAAAAAACAAACCAAGATTTTCAGACTTGGTCTTGGATAGCTCTTCTCTCAATAGTCACTGGACCTATGGCAACATGAAACAAGGGAGAGAAGGCTCTGAAGGCATCAAATCCGTGTGCAGTCAACTAAGCAATAATTTTTTTCCCTATTTTGACATTTCAGGTAGCCACTTCCCTCCCTTTTTTTCGTGAAGTCTCTCTTTTCTGACAGTTCTGCACTAAGAAAGTAATTGGCAATGCCTTGTAAAGCATCTTCCTCTGGGCAAAATTACTGGATTTCTTTCAAAATCAACTCTCTCAATATAGGAAAAAATCTTCAACAGGAACCTCGAAATGGCAGCAGAGGCACCTGGTGCTGCCACAATCCTGTTGGGTTACTGAGCAGCCCTGCCAACAAACCACCCTGGTGGCACAGCAGCAAAAGTCCAGCAAGGCAACAATAAAAGCTCACCACAGTGATTTGCTGATAAGGGAAAAGAGATGTGAAATTCCTTCAGGCCCATGTGTGCTTCAGGGTAAGTCTGAGGATTTCACAGCTGGAACACTCCATTCTGACTTCCTGCATCCAGGGTTAATTAGTTCAAGCTTGATAAATCCCCTTATCTAAATGGCTTTTCAGAGACAAGCAAAGAACATCAAATAAAAAAGGAGAAAACTCTTCCAGCACGTTTTTCCGCCCCTGGAACAATGACTGGGAGAAATGCAGAGCCAGAAAAGCCACAGGATAGCACAGATCTGACTGAAACCATGGAGGATATGGGCTGGAGAAAAGGTCACAATTCCTTCTTTTCCTCTGAAAGAAATAAGGGAAGGCAGCACAGGGACCATCTGGGGTATGTGTGCTGGGAGATGCAAATCCAAGGAGAAGCAAGGCACCAACTTAGGCTTAGACCCTCTGAATGGAAAGCACTCCCTAATAACTTGGTATTATTATTTAGCCTAACGTGCCTGTCTATTCAGCCAACTTTCACCTTGCAGAGATGAATGAACCCAAATGAATTACTGCAACAGAGACCTGGAAGGACAATAACTGCTGAGAGAGGCCAGAGAGACCCCGTGTTTCAAAGCTAGCACCAACAGCAGAATGATTTGTGACAAGATGAAGGATCCTGAATTAAGGCCAAAGAAGGTTTCAAGCAACAGCACCACAAGGCTGTAGATTTATAATTTAAAATTTGCCAAGCCCAAGGATGACACGTGTTGGGTAATGCCACGTGCCCTTGAAGATGCAAACTGCAGTGCTCCCTCTGAAAGGCAGCAGTGCAAGAGAAGATGTGGCAGATGTGAAGCTGTGAGCCAAGGTCCAGCAAGGTTCAAACAAAAAAAGGAGTAAACAGAAAGCATCTGTTTCAGGACATGTGCTTGAAAAGTACACAGACATGGATCTACTTAAGAAGTGGATCACAAACCTCAATCCAACCCTGAAGTCCCGACCTCTTGTCTCAGGCTCTTTTAAAACAGTAAAGCAAGACCTGAATAGTTGTGAGCACATTCAGCCTAGCCCCGCAGTGCACTTGCTGTAATGCTGGCATTGCAACCCAAAAATTCTCTGCAGCATTCCAGAAAACCTTAAATTGTACAGAGTTTATTGCATGATTTCATAATGTGGCCTTAGGGACCACACTGAAACCAGCAACCCAATTTTGTTTCTTAATGTAGACCCACTTGTATCAAGGTCTCTAATGAAAGACATTCTCCTCCTGCTGACCAAACATCAAAAGGGAAGGCCTGACCTTAAAGGCAGAACAGTTCTTCATCTATCCTCTACAAATTTACTCTGCTGACTGGCAGGGAGATAAAAAGAGAGCAAAGCTGAGGAATTTGTATACATCAAAAATATGGAAAAATACATTCAAAGCTGAGATGAGATCAGAGATTAGGTTCCCCCATTACATGAAGCTCTGTTTACTGCAATATTACATGGCCCTTTTGTGTCCCATGGCTCCAAACCAGTCTGGGAAAATTTAGATCCAGGTGTACATTGCTCTAACTGGATCCTGGGATCCATCCATCCTCTCTGGCTCACCCAGAGTTTTGGGAGAATAGCTGTAACTCTGCAAGGGAACCTTCTACACCATGGGAGCTGCAGGAAGCCAGTTCTGCCACCCTTCTGGATATTACCACACTTAAAAAGATAAGAAGTTTGCCTTGGTGTGCAAAGTACTCTTAAAGATGAACATGATTTTGAAAACTAAGAGCATAGTCCATTAAAAAAATAAAACAATATGAATTTCTGCTATTTTTCCATTTAAAAATTTTTTTTGTCTCTGCACTTGGTCTCCCAAATAACCAGAAATAGAATAAGAGGAATGAGCCTCAAGTTGTGTCAGTGGAGTTTTACATTGAGAATATTGGGTATTTCTTCCCTGAAAGGGTTGTCAGGCCCTGGCCCAGGCTGCCCCACCCCTGGAGGGATTTCAAAGCCATGGAGATGTGGTGCTGAGGGACATGGGGCAGTGGTGGCCTTGGCAGTGCTGGGTTAAGGGTTGGACTTGATGATCTTAAAGGCCTTTTCCAATTAAAATGATTCTGTGATTCTATGATTATGGCAGATACCTTTTAATCCATTACTTCTCTAATCAAGTCCTAATTAAATGGAACCATTACATTCACTGAATGCAAACTGGTGTCACCACACAGCACCTAGATATGGGCAACACTAGTTCAAGACTGATGGGACAACACCCAGATTGTCTCTCTACTATTCACTGACCATGTCCCAAACCTTTCTCCTGGCTTTTGCAATAACATTTACACATTTTTGGGTGTAGGATGATGGTCGACATTAAATTTTTTGTTAAATCAGAACTAGGCAGATATAAAGCAGGGTGGGAGGAGTCTATTTTTATCTTTGATTATCCAAGCACAGATCAAAGGCTCTGCAATACAGTAACACTCCAAGGGCTTTTGATAGTGAAAGGATGTTTGTCCAGTAACCATAGAGAAAGCAATGTAAAACATCCTGTTCATAGCACGATAAGGTATCAGGATGAGAAGCAGAGACGGGGCTCTGAGGGGAGGCAGTGAGAACTAGTTTGTTTAAATGACTTGTGAAAGTTTGGCAGAGATGAGATATTAATTATTTCTGCAGAAGTTAGAGCCTGCACAGGATTCAGGCCAAGCAGACATTTGAAGAGGAAACATCCTGTGCACCAGGCTGGGTGATCAGTGCACATTTGATAGCAACACACTGTGTGGGCTGGAGAGCTCCACTTCTGGCGTAGCAGAAATATGTCTGAAATGAAGAGGGATGTGACTCTGCTCTGAGAGGCAGGGGGTCAAAGCTGTTATGGAAGTCCAGATCAATGTTCAGTGTCTCTGAGCATGTTAAAGACTTTTCCTGTCTGAAACATTTCACTGCAAGTTGTGGCTGATCACCTTTGAGTCATGGCACAAGATGATAACCAGCTTGGCTGTTGTATGGCAATTTATTAAGTAAATTTTCCCCTTTTGTGCTGAACAGCCATCTTCTGATTATGGTTCTGTTCAACTGACCCAGGCACAAGGCAAGCCAACACCTTCCATGTAAGGCCAAACTGGAGTCCACCAGAAACCAAAGTGAATTTGGGGTTCCTTTCTCTGATTTTTGTCTTGTTGCAAATCTACCATCACCTCAACATCAACTGCACTTGAGACTGCAGGACACATCTCCACACTCTGCTTGTGTTCTTCTCATGACTTTAAACATCCCAGCTGTAAATGACCCCAGCATACAGACACAAACAAGGTTTGGGATCCCAGCACCCTCCACTTACCTCCCACCTCCTGGAAACAGAACTGAGCCCATGCTCTATTGTAGGGACCAGCTGCCACCAGCTGCCACATGGCTCAGCTCCTCAGCCTGAGCCACAGAACCTGGTGTCAGCATGGGCACAGGAAGATGGGAGTGCTGGGCAGCCCCTGACAGACCTGCTGCCTGCTTGGCATTAGTGATGAACTGGTGCAGCCATTCAGTCAGCAGCACAGAATCACAGAATCAGAGAATCACAGAATGTTAGGGGTTGGAAAGAACCTCTAGAGATCATCCAGTCCAACCCCCCCTGCCAAAGCAGGATCACCCAGGGCAGGCCACACAGGAACACATCCAAAGAAGACTCCACAACCGCCCTGGGAAGCCTGTGACAGTGCTCTGTTATCCTCACAGTAAAGAAGTTTCTCCTCATGTTGAGGTAGAGCTTCCTATGTTCTAGCTTAAACCCATTATTCCTTGTTCTGTCACTGGGCATCATGGAAAAGAGATTGGCCCCTTCCTCTTGACCCTCAGATATTTATAGACATTGATAAGATCCCCTCTCAGCCTTCTCTTCTCAAGGCTGAACAGCCCCAGGTCTCTCAGTCTTTCTTCACAGGAGAGATGCTCAAGTCCCTTCTTTATCCCCATAGCTCTCCCTTGGACTCTCTCCAGTAGATCCCAGTCTCTCTTGAACTGGGGAGCTCAAAACTGGATGCAGTATTCCAGGTAAGGAGACCTTCTCCAAGGAACACAGATGGGAGCTGTAAACACACACACCCATGACTGACCTCAGCAGCTTTCCTGTGATCATCCTCATTCTCCAGTATCTGGACATCTACACCAAGGCAGCGAAGATAACGGCCAAGGCCTTGCAGCATGTTATCACAGACCACCTTGAAGTCCTTTGGGGAGATGGGAGCAGGGGAACAAGAGGTCTCCTTGGTAGATCCCTTGCACTGCTACAGAAAAAAAAGAGCTCCATAAGCATCAGACCAGAAGGCTGATTTCAAGTGTGTTTGTGTTTCACCTCCCTGCATTCACTCACCATGAAAAGTCCAACTGTCCCCTCCCACCTGTACTATGGTTTTCCTCCATGCTCTACAACACCTCTAGATCCTCCTTCATGTCTTTCTGCAGCACTCACCTACACCTGGGCTGAAGGCAAGACACCATGGGGCTAATTCTGAATGAGCACTTCTCTCACTGCCCAGCTGGCCACCCAAACCCAGACCTGAAGCCCTTCCCTGGAGAAATGCCAACCTGTTCTTCCGTGAGTTACATGGACAGTGATTTTCATGAAATCACAGAAACACATCTTTGAGGTTGCTGTTTCCCTATGGAATGAGACTGCAATTAATATACACGTGCCAAAGTTCTGATTTGGAAAGGGGATGGGCCAGACAGTGGGAAAGACAGGTAGACAAAGCAACCACGTCAGCTTTGTTATCTTTGAAAGTTTAAAAATAGGTAGTGCCTGAATTCTGTTTATTTTATTTCAAATGTCTGCTGCTGTGGCAGTTCCTGCAGTGGGAGACTTTGTTGTTGAGAGGCTCTCAGAGTACAATAGCAAAATTCATGGAGAAGGGAAGTTACTGAGGAACCTCCAATGCTCAGCTTTGCCTCCAGGAACTTGGATCAGCTGAAATGGCTGAAGGACACAGCCACCACCTATGCAGGGCTTTCTCTTTTGAACCAGAGCTGCTGCAGCATCACAGAGCAGCTCTGCAGGAGAGGACTCAGGCTTGGAAATGCTGCAGCACATCATGCAGATACACCTGGTCTGATTGTGCAAATTAGCTCAGATCTGAGTGCTCAGCCTGTGGGATGATGCTTTTCCCAGAAGCTGGCACATGCACTCGAAGCTCTGCAGCACTGGGCAGACTGGACTGTCACCAACTCCTGCAAGGACTGTGGTGGATGCAGCTCTGCTCTGAGACATGGTGCTGTGATGACAGACCAAGCTGAGCCTTTGACTTTGAGGTAGCTGGAAGACACTGATCCTGTGCTGCTGCTTCTGTATAAAACAGATGTAAGAGAGTAGCAGCTGGCTCTTAGTGAGTGTTTACTGAATGGCCAGCAATGTCATATGCAGCTTTTTTCTCATGTTTCATGCCAGCAGAGAGCAAAAAGCTTATAAAGGAGAATAGTGTCATTAGCTCCACTTCAGACTGTGGCCCAGGACATGCTGGGAAAGAGAGCTTGGAGTCATGCAGGATTCAGAGCCAGGACAAGTCGGCTTTTTTGAGTCCCACTCCAGGTTTTACCAACTACTCCTTGGTTAATGAATCTGCCTGTAGAGAACACAGAGATGACCCCTGAGTTCACAAGGTAATTCAAGCCTGAAGTACTTACTTTTCCCATCTCTGCAGCAGCCTGTCAGATCTGCTGTAACATACACTATTCCCATGAACACAGAGTGGTTTGGAAACTCCTGAGCAGCTTTGTGTTTTACTGTTAACACTCATGGGATACTGTACATTTACACATGCTTGAAAAGGAGGATCCTGAAAAGGTGGCTATAATCTATAATCAATAATCAATAGCATCTCAGTCCAACCATGAAAAATATTGACTCAGGACACATTTGAGACTACTCCAAAGGATACACAGCCACAGTGAGTCTTTTCAGCTAATACACAAAACTTTTTCTGCTAATATTTTTGTAGGTGCATGAACAACCAGAGGGTTGCATTTTAAAAGTAAAACTATTACTGAGAGAGGGATCAGTCACATTCCAATTAGAGATACCCAGTTCCAAATTATGGCCAATAGAGTTTAAAGGGTCTGTCACAAGAGAAGGAAAGTCATGGACTATGTCATGGTGTCCAGGAGACAACCCATCAGCAGAAAGACTTCTTAGATCAATTACTTGGTTTTGAGTTTGCAGACTCCTACTCCAGACACAAGGAAGGAGGTATTCCCAATGTGAAACCAAAGCGTAGGAGCCCAGTTAAAAGCAAAAGTAGGGAAGTCAAAGTTTTGAAGCCACAGAATTCAAACCCACAGCACTGAAGAGCTATGGAAGGAGCAAGGTCAGCTGAATTCTGTCACACAGACCTACAACAGTATTTTGTGAAGACAAATGAACTTTGAACTGCAGGGAAAGCTGAACCCAGGCACACCACAGAGAAAGCACATCCTACCAGTAAAGGGGAGGAGCAAGGAAGATGTTTCTGCAATAGTCCTGAGAACAGCCTACAAACAGGCATGCCATGCATAGCTAGTAGTATGACAGAGACACAGCAATGTATGATTTGCAGGGGTCTTGAGCAACACACAGCTCTTTGAAGATGTTTACAAACCTGTCCAGAAGGTGATGGTACTTCTTGTTTATGCAGCTGCTTCTTTGCCATGGGTTTTATGCTTGGTTTTCCTACCAGACTTTCAGTCAGGTCTGAGCTCAGACCAAAGCTTGCTGGATCCTTACAGATTTTCTCATAGATCTCCAGTAAACAGTATGCATCTGAAGCTGAAAAAAAAATGGAATAAGAGCCTCAGCTGGTTTCATGCAAAAGTAACACAGTGGCTTTCCTGGCGCAAGGAAGATCCCGGAGCTCTGTAAACACCACTGAACAATCTGTGAAGCTCCAGCTTATTGACATCACACCCTGCACTCTTAAACTGATTCCATGAACACTGCACTCTGACACACCATCTCAAAGAGCCAAGGCAGAGGAGCCCAAGAAGCAACAGGTCCTCTGCTATCTCTGACTGTAATGTAACGCAAATTGTAGTGTGCCTGGTCAAACCACCAGGTATGATAGCTCCAGCCAACCCACATTACAATCCATTGTTACTGGGTCCAGGGTTTATTACCACATCTTGGCTCTGGGAAGGTAACTTCCCCATTAGATGTAATATCTTAAAAAGTAATAACCAAGTTGTTTGCCATCACCTGCCCACACGCGCTGCCGCGCGGCTTCTGTTCCTTGCAACGGGAACTGTCTCAGTCTCCAAGCCAGTTTTACAAGTCCTAGTGATTAACTTTTGTGGGAACTGTGTCAGCTTCAAAGATAGCTGAATTTAAGAAAGGGCTGGTTCACTTCAGTAGACTGTCCTTTGATGCCCCAGGAGAAGACACAGACCCAGACTTCTGACTCTGGTGTAATCAGCGCTAAACTCCACCAGTCCCTCCCCAGAACAAATTCTGTGCTGCAGTCTCTGACACTGTGTCTGCCTGTTTTAACCCTGCTCTAACATGCACTCTCTATGACAAATGAACACAGCACTGGTTCTCAGAAAGGCTGAGAAAATGGGGCAGAAGGAAGTGGACTTTCTTCTTTTCAGCTACTGAGAGGAGTTTCTATTGAGGTGACGTTTCATCAGACATAATCTGCAAAGCTCAGGAATTCTTTCATAAGGGACATAATGATTCACTGGACGTTTTAAAAACCATTGAAGCCACGTCCATAAAAAGAGAAACATAATGTGTGCTGGCTTCTCTGAACTAATTTGGCAAGCCGTTTTCTTCATTTTCTACTTAACAATTTTCCTGGTGACAGATAACAGAGAAACACAGCCTGTAATGAACAATCTGTAGCACTTGGCCATGGGGTCAGTGACCACACCTGCATAGAGGATCTGTTCCTCCCGCAGAGGCCGTTTCCCCCAGTTAGACAGCTGCTCTGTTTTATCCAGAGGCTTCCCCAGCACATGTTGCACCATGAGGCTGAGTCCTTTCTCCTGCTGCCTGAAACCTCTATCCTCACAGCTCTGCTCCAGGGACAGTGCATCAGCCTTCTGGCCACCCTTCTTGAAGTCAGTGAAGCTCTTCTGCAGCTGATGGAAAGAAAAAGACACAAAACGCATGGTTCTAACATAACTTCTACAACACCTCCTATTCCAGTGGGTGGGGACACACACCAACCCTATGATTTTTATCTCTTGCCTGGCATATTGAATCCCTTTGCGTCAGACAAGGGCTGGGATGACATTAGATATTTACTGCATCTGGTTATTTGTTTAACAAACATACTTGCTGGAAAGAAATCTGTTTCATAGCCAGGGAAGGGGAAAAATTGCATTGTTGTAGAGTATTGCATCAGAAAAGTGGGGCTGTGACTGACTTTGCAAAGTTTTGCAGGGTGCTCAGCCATATGGTTGTTGAAAACTAACTCAACAAAAGAACAGCAGCCATAGTTCAGAACATTTCTCCTTCTGGTTCCAGTGAGAAAAGGTATTCCTGGAACACAGCAGGCAACAGCCTTTCTGCAGTTGCCATTTCACAGATTATACGGGGGCAACAACTGTTGGGGCAGGTACCTCAGACCCTGCAACACTTAGCAGGTTAATCTATTAGTTCCAAAGATATGAGTTCATCCCAACCCACAGCCTTAAACACACTCTGCAAATTTTACCCATTAAAAAGTTGTCCTTAACATTTCTGCAGACTGCTAGAAAAGATTCTGTACTAACCCAGGGACAGCTGGACTTCAGCTGAACAAAAATTCCTATGCTGAATCCACCAGCAGCCCTCCTGAAACATTATGAGTTCTCTACAAATCATTAACTCCATAATATCTGCTTCTATAATGGAACATCCGAGTTTCTACAACAATTTAACTTAAATTTCAAGTCTGACATGCTCAGAAACATCATCTCAGATGAATGAAGCTGTGCATTTCAATTATTTTTTCATAGTTTTTATAAAGGCTATGAAAAAAATTATTATCATAACAAGCTCTAACTTTTTAGCTGATGAAAACCAAATGCTTCTGTCTTTCTTTACAGAATTACACTATCCTCAAAACCACAAGTGGAAAGTGCCTTTTTGCTCCTTTAGCCATCTCCCTGCCCATGGAGGACACAAATACAATGCTGTGAAGTAATGCATGACAGTTATCTAGGAGCACATGCAGGAGACACAATTTTCCAGAACTCCAGGTGTTCATCCTTACTTCTTTGTCTACTTTGAGCAGGTCCACCACACCTCGCGCTCGCTTATCGGTGTCTTTCAAAGCAGAACATGTGGTTGCAAGGCTGTTGAGGTCTCCAGACATCCCATAACCTGGAGATAAAAAAATCACAGAGGTAGAAAAACACAAATCATGGCTAATGCACTGCAGCTCAGAGTCAAGATGCTGACAATATATGTACAAACATTGATGGAAAGACCATTAGGGAACAAGGCAGATTTTTGTCTCTCCTGTTCCTACGAGATACTCTTGCAGATCAAGGCTGGGAGAGAAGAGGTGGATGAAAGATGCTCAGTTTAAGATCAACTTACTTAAAATCTGCCAGGTCAGTGTACAGCAATTACCACTTTGCCCTTGAACATCAGGTTCCTGCCAAAAGTCTCCACAGAGAATCTCAAACCAGGTAAAGCCAATGAGTTCTGCTGTCCAGGTCAGCAGCTTTGGGACAGAACCAGCAAATCCAGAGAGCTTTTCATGACAGACTTCTCTAGAGCACTCAAGCTTGGGTGCAAACTGGGGTTTGGTATGGAATGAAGACAATCTCAAATCCATGGGCAAGGCTAAATCAGAAATCTTGGGTTTGGCTTGAATTAGGGAGACATTTCTATCTTTCCCAGTTACAATGGTCACCCTGTTAGCTGGCATGGCAGTCTTTGAATAGCCAGGGCTACAAAAGCTGGTCCCATGATAAGTGGAATGAGAGAATGACAACCCCAGGAAGTCTCAGGAATTACACAAAAGAAACAGTGTAAAGACTCAAGGAGCAGAGAAGAGGTTCACATTACCTAGTTTAGTGATGGCTGCATCTGAATAGAGCAGCTGGATGAAATGAGGAAGCTTCTCCTTCTCACCCTCAGTCTCAGCTTGCTGGAGAAGCTTTGGCAGGTCAAGCAGGAACACCTCATCCTTCAGAGCAAGCTGAAGGAGGGAGACAGGAGGCTTCCCAACCATGCCGAATGAAGGCTTCCACTCCATGTCAATGCCAACAACCTGCCCAGGCTGCAACACAGACAAAAGCCTCTTCACTTAAGAAACCATCCATGCTTTTAAGTAGCCTGGACAGTCTCTGTACAGAGCACAAGTGTTCCTTTCCATCTCTTTGCTATTGTACAAAATACTGTAGAGAAAATGCTGAGTAACCTGAGTTACCCCTTCCCTGGCACAGCAATTCCCAGAGTGTTCCCCAATCAAACAAGCCTCAAGAAAGCAGCTAAGCAGCTGTAATGACTTTCAGGGGGGAGAGTGAGGGCAGTGGCCCCCACACAACCCTTTGTACTGGTCTGCTATGAATTTTCTGTTCCTTGACCCTTTAAAGTAAATACAAGGTAACACTCACCTGCAGCACCTTTTCCCAGCACTGCAGTGTCTCTTCCCATGTCTGTAGGAAGTGAATATTTGCCCGTGGAATAGGAAGCTGGTAATAATTCTTCTTCTTACTTTCTCCATGACTGTCTGTTTTCACAGCCTCTTCTTCCCTGCACATAACCAGATGCAACATGCCATGAGAGGAAATCCTGGATTGGAGGAACATTGGGAAATCTTAAGCTCTTTATTTCAATCTGGCCCCCTGTTTCCCCATGCCACTCAACTCTTCCCCTCTCTTTCCTCACTTTTCCCTATAATCTCTTTCATCTTGACTCATCCTCTCTTTTTATTCCTATCACAGGAATATCACTGGATCTGAGAGATCAGCACTCACACATGCAGTAAGCTCTGCAGAGAACACCCAATCCAAACCTCTTGCTGGAGCTGAGTCCCAAGCCCTGCTTGCAATGCTCAGTGTTTTCCCAGAACCAGTACAACTCAGATGACAAAGTTGGACAGATGTTTCCACATCACAGATAATGCATTTCAGAGTTACTGATTTTTGCCCTTGAGCTTAACACTAATACATTGTAATACAGAACAGAGGAGTTGCCTCTGAGCAGCACTGTGTCCAAACAGGAGCTTCCACTTCCCCACAGCATGAACTGGCTGAGAAGGAGACTCAGAGACTGCTCCACACTAAGATCACTACCAGCTGGGCATGGGTGAAGCTGTTTCAGCACTTTACAGTGCAATGGCTTGGGAAGGCTTCCCAGACCTCCCTGTTGCTCTCCAGCTTCTCGGCCTCCATCCCTTCCCTGTAAAACGTTCACACAGGTTGCATAAGAACATTTGTCCTACATTTCACAGCAAAGAAATGATAAAAAGTTCAGAAATAAAGTTTCAAAGTAAGGGAAAACAGCCAGCTGAACCCACAGACCATGTGCTTGCTTGTGCTACTCCCTCCATTTGGGCTTCAGATGGTTCCACACAGAGAAATTTTGTCTCTGTACACTAATACCCTGTGAGTGTTGGAAGATGCCTGCAGAAATGAGCTAACTGGCTTCCTACAACAGGATCTTACACAGCACATTTTCTTTCAAAAATGCTGCAGTCTCTTGAAATGGCCTTGTAATTGGAAGGTCAGCATATTGCTATGGTGTCTCAGACAGATGATGCAATCAGAGGAAAGAAACTCATAAAAAATATCCAGCTATTTTAGACATATCACGCATTTCTGGATAGTCTCTTTCCCACAGAGACTTGAAATGGTTTATTATTTGAGAAAATATTTACTAATCTTATGTTTAGGGGACTGTGTGACTAATTTTGTAGCATAGCAGCTTTCACTGTACAAACACTTTTTTCCATGGGTTTGTGTGCACGGGGAAGTCAATATTTGTGTAAAATATTTAATGAAGGTGTGCAGTCTCAGGTCTCCAGGAATATTATCACCTGCAGAGTTCAGGAGCTGCATGTGGTGTGACCAGTGGCAGAAATGATGTAATTTATATGCTGGTTGGAAAAGGCCTCTAGGATCCGTAAGTGTCAACCCAGAAAAAACCACTATGCCCACTAGAGCATATCCTGAAGTGCCACATCTGCACATTTTTTCAATACCTCCAGGGATGGGGACTCCACCTCCTCCCTGGGCAGCCCCTTCCAGTGCTTGACAACTCTTTCTGTGAAGAAATTCTTCCTAATATCTAGTCTAAACCTCTCCTGGCTGAATTTGAGCCATGCTCTTCCCTCCATCCTTTCCCTCTGCTCCTCCTACAGCAGCAGGTTCACAGAGATGCTTGACTGGGGCTGTTTGCACAGTTCTGTGCACATGAAATCAAGGAGGTGTAAGAACTCAATTCTTAAAGTAAGGACTTTTTAAATTCTTTTTTTTAATACCCTGCATTTGTACTCTTGGCACAGGTCATACAAAAGGATGAAGCTCTCATCAGGGGAGGAACTTCAGGCTAATCTTCTGCATAAAAAAATAGGGGGTCTCAAAGCAGGAGAGGAACCACAGTACTGTGTTACTGGGATTGCATTAGAGGAAGAAAAGGAACCAGAGACTAATTAGGATAATAACAGCTTCTTAAGATCACTTAGTAAATTTATGCCATAGTATCCTGTTTAATTCTACATTCACTTAATGCAGCTCTTCTGGGATCTGAACCAAAATGTCAAAAATCCCCATTACTTCTGAAAGCTTTGGATGAGGCTAAAATTGCAGACTGGGATGAAAAGTGGCTTATCAGCTGTTCAAGGGAAGAAGAAAATAAATACAATTAGAAAAAACTAAGGTCATTAAACTGGATTACAGTATAAGGGGGGCTGCAAGTCTACAGAAAACTTAAGACATTTAATCAACTCAGTAAATGCATTTTCAGATCCCACCCACTTAATTTCATTTGCACTGGTGATCTGGTAGAGGCAGTCTGAAGACCCCTCTGCAGCATGAAGTCATCTCATACAGCTTCTAATCATGCAGGAAATAGTTTAAAATGTACCCTCCACAGACACTCAGATGTTTGTAGGCTTTTGAAAAGCAAATGCAGCATGTACATACTCAAGATGTGATCTGAGAAAATGGAGGAAGCTTTTGCTAAATTATCTCCCCACAGAAGCATTAGAGCAGACTATTTTAAGAAAAGATGTAGTCTCTGTGTGGCAAGTAGTCTACACTGAAAAGACACAAACCAGATACAGGTACCTTTCTTGGATGTGAAGCTTTTGAAGCTCATCAGCCACTTCTTTAGGTAACATCTCCCTGGGCACACCACAGCACTGTGCCCATCTTGCTGCTGTGGGCAAATCACAGTACTTGATAAGCAACTGGATCAGGTGCCCTTGAAGCCATCGATTCTCCCCAACTGTGCTCTGCAAGGAATCAAGGGTGAGGAAATACTGTCAGTGCAATTCAATCAGGGTTGTTTCTAACCCCTCTCAGGACACAGAATCCTCAGGGGGTCCTGGACAAGCAGAGAAAGCAGCAAGAATCCCCCCACTGCAGAGTGGGTTTGCTCATACCCAGTGAGTGCAGCACTTCCTTGCCAAGAGGTGAAGTACTTCAACCCAGAGCTCCCCAGGGTACTTGGGTCCCTCTGACAGTCTGGTTATTTGTTCAGGGAATATCACTTTGCAGGCACAGCACAGAAAAACAAGGTAACACAAAGCCATTTAGCCTGACCAATGACTTGCTCAGATTCTGGTTATACCAAGTAAAATCAGAACCAGTGACTGACCAGATATAAAGGTCTTTGGGCTCCTCAGGCAGGTTAATTACAGAAAGGGTAAGAATTTGGATTGCTTTAGTCCTACTTTGTGCCTAAACATGGGTTTGAAATGATGCTGTGACTTGATGTCCTGGGAGAGGTAATAGGATGGCTTCTCTAGGTAACAGTGGGATGGGTGTCCTCCAGCCTTGGCAGTATTTGCACAGGTACATGCAACAGCACAACTGTGTGGATGGATGTCCTGTGCAAGCAGCACAGGCTTGGCCAGGTCTGTGGATGGGGCCAAGGTTTCAGTGGTGTCACCCTGCCTTGGAAACAGGTTGTATGAAAGGTGCTGTGAAAGTCCTGCTTTATCCCCACTGATCATAACTTGCAACAGTCACTCCTGCTGTAGAGAAATAGGGTTGGGTGGAAGAAATTCCTCTGTTTGTGTCTATTCAAGGCCTCTGTAGATGTGACAACTGGATTATTGCTTCAGCCAATATGGACAAACAGAAGGAGCTCAAGTGTCCTGGCAGGAGCCTGGGTTAGGTGCACCTGCACAGAGGGAGGGCAGCTCAGGACATTCCTGGTTCTCAGCTGCTTTCTGATTGAAGCAAACATCCCTGCCCGAGCACCCTGCAGAGCCCAGGGGCACAAACACAACCTCACTTGTGGCTGAACCCTAAACACCCATCAGTGAGGCAGTGGCTGGAATTTGGCACAGGAGAGCTGCCATGGGCAAGGGGCAGAGCTGACAAACAAGGTGGCCCCACTGCCACAACCAAGGTCACCAAAGCTCCTTTCTTGTTCACCCTCTTGTACAATGCCCTCCAAGGCACCCTTCTTCTTCTAAGAAGAAATAGGAACACACTGACACCAACATTCAGGACAGCTCCTTCTCCTCCTTCCCAGCCAGCCCACTCCTGTTCACCCACACCCCTGAGCCCCTGGAGCTGGATCAGCCTCTGGCTCCTCCTGATTTCCTGATGGATCTGCCTTAGCAGTTATTATCAGGAAATCTTAATTGCTAAAAGAAGCTGAAACTCCACACGGTGGATCAGGACCTGTAGCTACAGCTGTACGGCCACTGGCACTCCCAACACCTATTTTTCCATGTAGTGAAAAGCTCAGTCACACATTTGAAGTCTGTCCCTGCTCCCTGCACACTCCGTAGCCATCTCTCCTTCCCAGCCCATCCCCAAGTGCTTGCAGGGTCAGATCCTGCTCCCAGGGACTGCCAGCACCTCGGCTCTTTCCCCACTGCCTGTGCAAACACAGCTGGGTGGGAGGCTGGGGCCATGGGGCCTCATTCCTCACATTCCTTCATGAACTAAAAGGTGAGAAGTTGCCTTCAAAGCAGACACTGCACAGAGATCAGGAAACAAACCTGATGATGGCCCCAAGGTAAAAGGGAAGGAAAGAAGAAGGAAAAAAAAAAAAATAAAAGAAAAAATAAAAGGAGGTGCAGGAGAGGTGCACCACAGAGGTACAGGAGAGGGTAAAGGCTTGGAAGAAAAGCCAGAGAGAAATTTTGCATCCCTGGTAGCATGGATGAGAAGCCAGCCTGCTCAGAAAAACGACTGCCCCAGCACTGAGTCTGCACCTCTGGGACTTTGCCACATGCCAACCCACATTTATTTTCATGGATATGTGAAGGAAGATTTTTCTGCTGCTCCTTAGAGGCAGATGGCACAGCAAGGAGCCAGTGTCAAGCAGCTACCCAGGGGCTCAGTTACCAGAGAGAACCTGACTCATGGAATCATAGAATGTCGAGGGTTGGAAGGGACCTTAGAGATCATCCCACGCCCCTGCCATGGGCAGGGACACCTCCCACCAGCCCAGGTTGCTCCAAGCCCCATTCAACCTGGCCTGGAACACTGCCAGGGATGGGGCAGCCACAACTTCCCTGGGCAACCTGTGCCAGTGTCTCACCACCCTCAAATTAAAGAATTTCTTCATGATGTCCAACCTAAATCTCCCCTCTTCAAGGCTGAAACCATTTCCCCTTGTCCGCTCACTACACACCCATGTAAAAAGCTCTACCCCAGCTTTCTTGTAGGTTCCCTACAGGTGTTGCAAGGTTGCTATAAGGTCACCTTAAAGCCTTCTTTTCTCCAGGCTGAACAACCCCAAATTCCTCAGTCTATCTTCAAAGGAGAGGTGCTCCATCCCTCTGAGCATTTTAATGGCTCTCTGAAGAGGGAATGGAGGGAAAGGGAAGGACAAGCAACCACATTAATGCTGCTCGTCCTCTACATTTCTGCCCGAATCTTTCCTCCCAGCCATGCCAGTTCTGATACTCTCTGCCTCTCCCACATTTCTGCCTCATGCAACTGAGCTCAGTCAAGCACCTACAATGTGAAGGGAGTCTGAATAACCCTTCCTGCTGCATTTGGCAAGCCACTTCTTAGAGTTCCCCAAAAGAACATATTTTCTTATTAACATCACAGAGCAATTCCCTCTTCTAGCTTCCTCTGTGTCCATCCTATTGTCTTTCTGCCTTTCTTCTAGAACATAGAGTCTCTGGGGTTGGATGTCTCTTCAGTTCACCCAAAGTAAATTCTTCATAAATCTCATTATGTCAGCTTTATTTCTGGAAATGATGAGGTGCAGATTTTAATTTTTTTTACTATATATATATTAATGATAACAGATTTATTCTTACAACCACAAAAACAACTCTTGAAAATAGGTTAATCTCTCCAGAGATATTACATCTTGCATTCTGAAACAGAAAATAGCTGTGTTTTGTTTTTTTTACTGAAAAAACCCCAACATCGCTCTAAAGAGGAAAGGCTTCCACCACAACAGCTTTGCAAAAATCAAGAATGTGGAAACTTTGGCTCCAGAAGATGTGGGCACAGATGCAGACAAACATTTTACTAGGGATGACATTTGATGTATTTTGTTCTCAGTAAAGGAACACTTCAAGAGGAAGCTGGCACAATTGTTCTGATCAACATCAGCGACATCTCCCAGTAAGAAAAGATTACCATGAGGCTTGTTTACATCCCTCTCTGAATTCTAGACAGATCATACCTTCTTTAATCCATAGGCACACACAAAAAAACTCCTGACACCAACAATACCCCATGATTAAAGCTCTCCAAAATGACTGCTGCAGATTACCAACACGTAAATCCTGTTCTTACCCAGCTCAATGCTTTACAAAGCTCCCAACAACCAGTGCAGAGCAAGCTGAGGAATGTCCTGAGCTTAACCCATGGAATCAGCAATTCCTCTGTTGTCATCAATACCTTTGGATCCAAGTATCCAAGATCTTCTTTGGAAGTACCCTAGCCAACTCTCCATGACTTTTATCTGTATGTGTTAAGTTGCATTTGTGTCTGATACAATTTGCCACTTTCCCTCAGTTTCTTTTACCACAGAGTGAAGTTATTCACACCAGTTATTTACCTCCTATTTGCAGAGTCAGATTTTAATTCAACTTTTGAATGTCTTGGAGACAACAAGTTTAGAAGGGGAAAAATAAACCTGGACTTTGAAAGAACAAACCCACAGTAAGCAGTCAATTCCTGTGTTTCAAGTAGGTGTCACCATGGCAGGGTTGGGAACAAGATCATCTTTAAGGTCCCTTCCTACCCAATCCACTCTGTGACTCCCTGAGCACCCTACTGTGTTAGCTGCATTGGGACTTTGTTGTATTTATGATTTCTGATTTGAAATTACCATCATCTGTGCTTTATGGAGAGATGCTGCAGTATGAAGTCACCACTGGGATGACAAGGGAGGGAAGTCATCTCTGCCCAAGATTGGAGCTGGGATACCTCACCACCAGCTCAAACCAGGGTCACAGCCTGTTCTGTGAGAGAAGGGGGATCCCAAATTCTGGAAAGCCTCCACAGCTGGCACTCAGATAGAAGGAGCCAACTGTACCCAGAGCTACTTCTGAACTGTTCCTTGTGACAGCAGCAGGGCACTCACCCATGGCCAAAGCACCAGGGCAGCAGGATGGGAAAGCCCTGCTCTCTCATCACTCAGCAGTTCCCTTGCTCACAGGCACTGGCTACTCAAATGCACTGATTTCTGAACTGAAGAAGAACAAAATAGCCTCCATTCATGTCTCAGCAGACAGACTTTCAGATAGCAATCTGTGCGTCACCCTGAGCCACAATTCAGAGTTCTGAAGGCCATTACCACCAGTGGCAGGGTAAGTGGCCTTTCTTCTTTCTATCTATCTTCTTTCTATTTCTGAGCATTGTGGCTTCAGCTTTGTGAATCAGGAGACTCAGATTCCCAGTCTCCCCATGCAATCAGCTCTTCCAAAAGGCAATTCAGAGAAGTCCAACTTAAGGTATCACTTGAACAGATCAAGGCAAAGACAACTCTTAAAGCCAACTTGCTCCAAGTTGCATTGCTCCTGGGCAACCTGAATGAAGCTGCTGCCATGTGATGAATCGCCAGGACACTACTGGTATGACAGGACACACCTGGCTCCATTTTTATCACTGCAGCTCCTACAATCTGGTCAATGGAATTTCTCGTCCTGATGTCCAGACATCACCACCAAATGGCAACCAGAAGAAAAAATAGAGTTTGGCTGTTAAAATTCCCCTGGCTGATGCTGCATTTCAGGCAGCAGGTTGAGGGATCATTCCTCTCTATTCCACACTTGTGAGACCACACCTGGACACAGGGCTTGGTTTTGGCAGCCCAGTGAAAAGATGTGCTGCAACCTTGGAGAAGGTTCAGTAAAGGGCCACTGAGATGGCTACTGGGCTGGAGCCCTTGATTGAGAAGAAGAGGCTGAGGGAGCAGGGCTTTTTCAGCCTAGGGAAGGCCATGTTGGGGGATATGGGGAAACATAATAACTCTCTTCAATTTTATCACGGGGGATCATAAGGAAGATAGAGCCAGATCCTTCTAGAAAGTCCAATCAGGCTTTGAGGTGTCAGTGAGAGTGGCTAACACTGCAATGAGTCCAGAGGGGCTGTGGCAGCAGGCAGCTTCTGCAGCACCTGGTATAACTAAGTTGGCACTGCTTTGAGCAGGAAGGCAATGAAGAGATCTCCATAGGCTCCTTCAAACTAAAATTAGGTTCTGATTCTGTGATTAGCACTGCTGTTCATTCCCCAGCATTGAGACTCCACACAGACAGGAAGCTTCTTGCAGTGACTGCTGCTTTCAAGTTCCAAGCACCTCCCGGGTGCAGAACACCCAAGATCTCATATACCCAGAATACAGGATGGTCCTGATTGTGCTAACAATTTGACACAGAGATCCAAATACATTTCCTGCATTGGGATGTTTTCCAGATTTCTGTCAGGCAGTCCCTGAGGGAAGTAATTAATCTCTAGATGAAGTAATCATGTCTCCAAAATCTGCTCATACTGCTACAGATGAGAGAAGGTATACAGCAGAGGTAAAGAATGAACTGTTTTCAAAGTCAGGTCTGAAGAGAGTATTTTCAAAGAACATCAAGCAAGAGGTTGAGACTTTTTAAATGCAGCACTGGACATCCTTCATAACACATTTATCCAACTCACAGATAAACTGCTGGACACCACCATTTCGTGACTGGAGAAGGCACAAACACAGAAAAATTGAAGTTTAAAGGTGAAGGTGTAATACTCTACAACGTTGTTCCTAAGTGCTCCAGTGAACTGTCAGGCATACAGCCTCCCAGATGCTTCAGGACATGAGAGGATTTAGTTAGGATGGCACCATGACACATCTGGAAGGTGGTAAAGCTGAGCTCTGACACTGACCCACCTGCATACAAATGCAGCTGTGCTAATACTGTCCCAGAAAAATCAGCTTTACTGCCAGATTAGCCACCCTGAAGATGAGCAAAGGGATCCTGTCCCTCAGTCCACCTGGATTTCAGACAAATCTCCCAGGAGTGATGCAGCCTGAGGCTGTGTTGGTGTGCATCAGCCAGTACCACTTGCCTTCAGAGTCACAGATCAGTTCATGGTCTTGTTTAGCAGTGTAGTTGTAGCCTGACACCCTGTCCCTTTTGGGGACTTTCCCAGTGGGAAGATCAGAATTCAGCCACAATTAACTCGTTTTCCTTAACTACAACCCACAAAAACTCCAGGTATGCCAATACTCAAAATCAGGGTGCATTCACCTGCAATACTTGTTCTCCCCTTGTTGCTTGTTCAGGGAATGTCATTGATGTCATGATGCCTTTAAGGAGCTACAGAGCCAGGCTAACCCTATGAAAATAACCTTTGTTTGGAGAGAGAAATAACTGCATGCCACTACATAAAACAAAAAGTACAACTCCTTACCAAACAGACCAAGGTACCTTTACCCTACTTGCTTTTTCAGATACAATTTCTTCCTCCTTCACTTCAGTCTGAAGTCTGTCCTGAGGGTCCTCCCTGAAATCCCTTTCTTACAATTACTGCCATGGTCTCCTCTGAATTCTAACCTAACCCAGGCCCCAGAGTTGCTGAATATTATTCCTCCCAGGATCAGCAAAGGACCAGGGACTCGTTCTGAATACACAAACCACAAGTTTTGATATGCTTCCAGATTTCTCACACCTCTTGGTCCCACGATGGCAGGCTGGAGATATTTTCTGGGAGCATTCCAGCACTTGGCAAGACTGAAGATGAATGAGGATGGGGAAATGGGCCAAACTCTTTCAAAGCACAAAGTAATATGTTACTTATCACAGTAGATGCTTTGTGTAAGTCCAGTAATACAGTGCATTAAAGACAAACTGGCAAACCTTACCTTCTCAGTGTATTTTGAAGCAGCATTTAGCTATCTGCCTTTTGTCATTATGACACATGCATACACAAATAAAGCATCCCTGTGGCAAATGGCAAATTGTGCTCTCCAGTTTAAGAAAGGAAAGGCTGCCATCACATACTGCCCATAGGTGACCTGCACCACTGCTGAGGTCCTTGTATGACCCAACATGATTGCCCTGGTCTCTCAAGCCTAAGAAGGTTTATGCAATTGCCAAGCACTTTCAGAAAGTCACTACAGAAGTCAACATTAAAGCACTCTTTTTGCCTTTGTATCTTGAAGCATGGAAGCCCACACAAGGAAAAGAAGATTTCCTGCTAAGCCACGAGGCTGCCTGAAAGATGACTATCAAACGTGATTATTCCAAAATTCAACTTATCAGAAGTATAGGATATCCACTCACACTACAGGATCTGTCTGCAGGAACTCAGTTCCAGCTACAAAAGCACAGCAAGGGACAACAGTGGCAGCCACACACTGCCAGAGCTTGACACCGTTGTGGGGACAGGAACAGAGATCTGAAGTTCTGCTTCACTACAGGACTGCAAAAGCTGCAGATATGAAAAAGAGGAAGAACCACAGGAATGAAACCACCACTGCTGTGTCTCCACTGCTGCTGTTAAATTAACTCACAGGATTACACTTCATCAATTTGTCAGGACATACATGAGCTCCAGCCACCACGAGGCCTTCCCATTCGTTTTGGACAGCCCTAATATTAGCCCTAACTAGCTAAACCAGTATACCAATAAACCCAACCAATCATTCAATTAAATGTTCCCAGACCCAGTCACGTACATCACAAGAATTCACAAGCTCCATCTTCCTTTCCAAAAAGATGTGGAATTCCAACACATTTACTCCCCAACAGGGTAAGATAATTTACAGCTCAGGTCCTGCCTGTATCAGCTGATGTGGACTTCTCAGGAGAAAGGAACTGCATAAGGGGGAAGAGATTCAGAAACCTATTTCTTGTTCTCTCCCTATTCCATTCTCCCTCCTCAGGTCAAATTCCAAGTTAGGAGCAACAAAGGTGGAATCTCCTGTTACTTGGTCCTGGCTCTGGATTATTTTAAAAGCTTTCTATAGAGGTCCTGCTATACCAGGATGGCACCATTACTCTGCACAAGCTTATTCCTAAAATTCCACTCAGCTCTTTACTTTTCTTGTAGAAATAGCTGCATGAAAGATCAGTTATCAAAGACCTCCAGGTCTGTATCACTACCTTAATTAAAAGGCCTCTAAGCTCTGAAGTGGAATTTACTTAAAATCTGGTGTGTTCACTGCCAAAGAACAGAAGCAACAACCTCATTCCTCTCCTTTCTTTTTAACCCAGGCCTGAGCTTTACTGACACCAGACTTCTTAGGTGTCTTCTCTGCTGCTGCTTCATTTCTAAGCAGGTTTGTGAGAGCTCCTGCCCTGCTTTTGGAAGCCCTTCCTCAGGCCCTGCTGGATGCTCACCAAGGGCTATTTCATTCCTGAGCCTCCCTGGACTCATACTCAGTGCTCTTCCTGGCTCCTCTCTGCTTATGGATCTATTCCAGCCCAGGCTTGTTTCAGAATAGTTAGGAACTTGGTTTTCGGTTCTTTTCTGTCCAAGAACATGCTAATGCAGCATTCCCAGCAAGGGATATTTTTCTGTTTACAAAAGTCTTCAAAGTGAGTATGTAAAAATCTTGATGATGGAAATCCTTGCTCTGGAGTCCCAGCTCTTCCCATCATTAGTCTAGATGCCCACAGGAAAAATATGGGTTAGCACTTATTTCTATTTTACCAGACACAAATCTCCTCTGGCTCGTAGCCAAAGCAATAACAAATATCTTTGCAGGATCTTTACTGAAAGCAAAGCTTGGCAGTAGATATTTCTCTCCTTTAATCTCATTTAGTACATTTAAACTCCTGGTGGTTTTTGTTCTAGAGAAATGCTTGAGAGGGTTGACTGAATGAACTCTGAAATTCACACCCCGGCAAACTGGACTGATTTCCTAAATCCATAATTACAACATTCCTCAGAGATACACATTCCTTCAGAGAGAACAAGGGAAGATTAGTTTCCTGTTTCTTCACATTTACATGACTTCTCTGTCAAGAGGAACTTTTTTTGTTTCTAAACAATCCTCTGTTTATGTGGTTCTTTTCTTGGCAGGGAACTGGTGAACTAATCTCACCTAAAAGTCTAATAGAGCCAAACTATCAATTGCAAGTAGCCTGACCATCTTTGTGCAAGGCAGATGATTTGCACAGGGCTTCAGAATCCAGTGTCTACCTGTGGAAGAGCTCAGACAGGTACCCATCAATTACAGGGGTTTAAAATAATCTGGGATGATTATTAAATAACTGGATGGTTTTCCTGCTGACTGAGTAAGAACATAAGAGTTGATCTGTGCCTGAATGCATAAAAGGATTAGGACTTTGGTAAAAGTGGGCAAGTATAGATCCCTCCATCTGCACATCCCAAGCACAGACACTACCACAGAGCAATTGCCTTCTCTCATCCCAAAGAGCTGCAGCTAAGAGCTGTGTCCCACTGGCAAACAGAATAGGTGCAGAGCTCCACTGACAACCTATTTGCTTCCCACTTCTAAAAAAGCAGCAAACATATCCTCTCCTACACTAGCAGGCAAGCTCCATGCCCCTCCTCCTCCTTGCCTCCCCTATTTCTGCTGCAGAGGCCAACACCAGTGCTCTTGATCAGGTTCCCTTTGTCTTGGAGAAAAAGGACATACAAGGATTTTCTCATTGCCATTGAGAAACTGTCCCCATTTTTGCTTTGTGGTACACAATCCTACAGCTGGTGCAGTCTGGAGTCAGTAAGAGCTATCCTGGAGACTGCTAGATTAGGCTCCTGACATGGCTTTTAAGGAGCTTGTTCCTATAAAGTTTTGGATGATATTCTTTCCTTTATTGTTTCCTAGTCCTAAAATGCTTCTGCTCTTTGGCTGCATTAACCAAACCACCAGGGCACATCAGTTCAGTCCAACTGCTTGCTGATGCTCTTAACTCTTTAATCTAATACTGACCTCTCAACCTACAGCCATAAGCCAATTAGCCTCTTTTTTATACCATACCAAATCTCTTTCTGATGAAGTTGTGCTTTCGAGTGAATGCATGCTGGTGACAGAAATGTAATTATACTGCTTAGCAGCCAGCTAGCCCAGGCTGGTTGCAGGGGGTTTAAGGTCAGAAACCATCTCTAGCATGCCATAACAATTTAAAGTACATTTTTTTTCCCCTAGTGTGCTCTCTAGAGATTCCTTTCTTCACTCTCCAGTACTGAATATTCCTGCACATAAAAGCTATTTGGCCACAGCTTTAAAACTGAAGTCCTGAGCTTTCAAAGGGCTTGCTTGCCAATAGCTCACTGAAGCAGCAGACACCACAGGCTTCTGCTGAACCCCCAAAACTTGGCCCTGTAGAGACACACTTAAAAAAATGTGAGCTGATTTTCCAAAGTTATTGAGCAAACACATCTTCCATCACCCCAGAGAAATTTGTGGCTGATTTTTTAACATGTTTTGATATTTTTGACAGTTTGGCAAATAGTATGGAAACCAACGGCAGTTTTGTCTTAGCTTCATTGTACCTACTACAAAATGCCAGCAGCATTCATTAGTATGCTTGTGCTTAACCACAATTTATTTACCTAGAAATGGCTGGATATGTTACAAATAAAACTACCATAATTATCATCAGGCACACCAGCCCTCCAGGTCTTACAGAAATTAATCCTTTCTAAGCCATGCAGGAGGTACATGGAGGTATTTACATTAAACTGTATATATCATTATTTGATAGACTTGACTTTAGTTACTGCTGGAACACACTGCACTTTTGGCATTTCCCAAGTATTTCTCCCACAACAGCTGTGGGCTTATTAAATGAGAAATTTCCACTTCTTTTAGAGCTACAGTGCAAACTTCATTAGTAGAAACGCATATTTTACTGCTCTTGATCCAGAAAGCAGAAGTAACTGAAAAATTATGTGATGCTTTTCCTGAGACAGTCACAGATGTGCCTGCTTTCTGAATCAGCCCTATCAGTAAGTCCTTCTGCTCTGCAACTCTGATGTTATTCCAGCTATCAATAAATATGACACCATTTACAAACTAAGCTGAAAAATAGAAGGAAATCTGTACTTTGCCTGTTACTTTTATTGTCCAGTTTTTCCACGGGTTGATATTTCCCTAGGTACAACATACTGTTACATCACACTGTGGCTATATATTATCCCCAGAGATCTCCAAAAAGAATGGTAAATTTGAAGAAGAAGCCATGGGGCAAAACCAGATAGATTGCCAGAACACTCCCACCACCACTGAGTTTCTGGTTAGTCCCTGAACAGGGGACAAAAACAGGAACAGGAATGAAAGGAGCAACAAGTGGACACTGGGGGAAGCAAGACTGCCAGTTCTCATATGACACAAAGTAATTCCCTCAATCCTGACTTCACAAGACAGATACCAGATCTTAAGCCTTTCACCAGTCCAGGTCTAAATACCTTTTGCAAAAAAATACTTTGCAAAAGGGAAATGGAAAAAAAAAAAAAAAAAAAAAAGAAAAAAGAAAAAACAACAAAACACCTTCTCTTTTTCCAAAAGCAGCTGTTAGAAAGCTGCTTAAGCTGTGGAAAAATAAATGCAATTCTTTTTGCAGACAAGGAGTAGCTCCTGCATATTTATCCACACAATACTACCCAGAACTCGCTGGGCTCTAGTGGGACAGCTCTGCAGCTCCAGCACCCTGTTGCACCCTGTTGCACTGCAACAGCAGTAATACAACTACAATTTATTTCAGGTGATGATTCCTCCCTGAGACTTTCAGGGACAAGAAGGAACTAAAACAATCACCCACTGGTTCTAATTTCCTGCTAAAAAAAAGAGGCAATAAAGACTAGCAAGGGACTCCAGTGGTTAAACTAGTTTTGGTTTCTACCTTCCAGGAAAACAGCCAGCCTAGATTTGATGTCTGAGTGATGAAATCCATTATATACCTGAATAAACAGTTCACTCAAACACAGAGCAAAAGATAATTTGACATGCAGACTTATACCAAAAGACATGTCGTTTGTTAATCACCTCCTGAATATCATTCCCATTTGCATTGCACAGATTGCTTAATTCCCTACAGATATATTAAGTTCCTTACACTACAGGGATGTGGCTGCACTCAAAACAATCTTGAGCCAATTTAGAAGTCTGTCTAAACTCAGGGGTCCTAGGAAAGGGTACTAGATGTGGATATTTGCAAAGTGGCCTTTATGACCTCTTGTCCTTATTAAAGATTTCCCAGAGTAGGATTCCTGGCCAGGTGTTCTGGCCACAAAAACATAAAAAAAAATAATTGCATTCCGCCCTTTAAATTCCCCTTAAAAGTTACCTCCTTGAGCACAACAGCTATTACATTTTATTCCAGGGGCAGATAAATTTTAATTGAGGTCATAACGGTTCTGCATAGAAAAAGCACATTAGGATCTTGGCATCAGTCACAAGGATGTTTGGCATTTAGAAATTAATTGGTTAAATAAGTAAGATAACATTGGCTCCTTGCTGCAGTGTAAGATAATTCATACTTATTCAGGATCAGGAATTGTCAAAGTTTTTCAAATGTTTTACACAGAAAGGAGGGTACTTCTATGCTTTCTGTTTGTCCAGATTTCTGAATATTATTTCTGAATATTATCTGTAAAGTAGCATAACAACCCCAGAATTTTCCTGGAACAAGCAAACTACATTTGCTACAAATTACTAGCATCTCACCCAGAGAATGAGCTGGCACAGTGTTCAATTTTCATGGTCAGAAATTTTATAAAAAGTAAGTTATCTCATCATCACAGCTGGAGAAGGAGAGGAGATTAGCTGTGGCTCCTCCCAGCACTGAACATGGTGAACAGCTGGCTCCAGGGTTCTTCTCCTTCATTCCCATGCAAGACCAGGGGGGATTGAATAGCAGCAAAAGAGGGGCCTGAGGAAAACATGGGCCACTTTTCTAGGAGCTGTATCCCCATACCCTCCTCTCAAGTTGCACATGCCAAAAGGAAGGACAGGGTGGTTCCAAGCATCAGCTGCCCAAAGGGCTGGCCAAGGAGCCACCCAAACACCATGGCACACCTCTGCAAACATTAGTGCTTTTTCTGAGCATTCATTGTGGAAGTGTTTAAAATTTTTACATTTGAGAAACCAAGAGACAGTTTCCCCTGGGCAAACACAGGATATTTTTTCATTTAGCAACACAAGGCCCTTTGGCTTCAGGTCAGTAAAGGTGGGAGTTACCATTTCTACTGCTTCACTGTCCCAGACACCTTGCAAAACAGGTGACAGTAACACTGACAGTCCTGAACAAACCAAGGAGTTTTCTTTTTCCAGAATCTTCCCATTTGACCTGTTTCTGAATTTTCAGTACTTTCGTTGTAGCTTGCAAATATCTTCACTTTGCACTTCACAACAGTGCTTCTAGTTATTGCCCCAAATGCCAAACTTCATTGCTCTGCACTGTCCCAGTGCTCTGCTCCATGGGAGAGGGAAGTTCAGAGCAGAATAAACTCATATATTTCTTGGGCCAAAGTACCCTGAGATAACATTATAGACTGTACCAGCTGGGTAGCTCTGCTGCAGTCAAACTATTGCCTGCAAAAATACCCCAAGGGTTAGAATCATTGAACAAGTATGTGACTTCTAGGCTCTAACTCTTCAGAAATACCCAGAATGTGCTGTTAATCCCCCTGCACAACTTCCCCAGACCCAGAGGGCTGTCTTCTGTGAGTGGCATCAGGGTCTTAGCGCTTCCTGGCCAGCTCTGTCCTCACACAGAGGGGAGGATCCCATGTGGAACAGACCAGACTTGAAGGGGTGTGAGTGACTCCCCACAAAATGGGTGCTTTGGTACTAATCAGCTGAGTCCACAGCAACATGAATGCAAAATCACCCCCAAAATATCAGTGAGAATGCTGCATGCAACAAGCAGTGCAGCAAAATATCAGACTCACCACTTCCCAAGCCCTCTGTTAAAGCAGGAGAATTTCGGGTTGCCAAAACACAAGTGCCTGGTGCTACCTGAGATGTCCTCAGGCTCCAGCTGCCACCCAAGAAGGGACCATTTCACTTTAAGTCCCATGTCATATTGCCAACCTCATGCTAGTATCTCAGGTACTATCTGACACCTCAAACACTGGTGGAGGTGACATTTGCAATCAGAGTTGCTTTCCCTACTATGTTTGTCATAGATATTATTGTTCTGCATGTGTTCACTTTTTGAAAGCTTGGCAGATGATTGAAAAATGCCTTCTGGACTTTTTGGTCTCCAAGTGATTTTGGCCTGCAGAATTTCCAGGGAAACATCAGCATTCAACATCCTTCTTTTGCTGCTGGCCAAGTGCTCTCAACCTTTCCTCAACACATCTGCCCGTGTCATATCTCAGCTGTTCTGTGGTTGTCTGCCCAATCCCACCACCTTTATGCAGCTGACCAAAGCAATGAAAAACATAAAGCAGGCAAAAAGGGAAGCGGAAGAGCACAGAGCAAGGCAGACAATTGGGCTCATGCCCTGCCTCTTCTTTTCCTGCCTATCTACCATCAATATCCTACACACCTTCCTCTCTGCTTGTGAAGACAGGCACTCTCCTGCAGGTTTCTGTGCAGCTCAGGAGCAGTTTGGCAAATTAATAAATAGCAATGGAGCTGGCACTGAGCAAGGAGAACACTCCTCCCTCTGCCCTCCAGGTATCTCTGCTTGGAGAAGATGATCCCAAGGTAGCTCTCCTCCTGGCTTGCCAACAGGCAGTTGGGGTGAGGGCACTTCCCTAGGGTATGAAGACATTTTGATCCCTTTGCCTTCCCTCCTGCCATCCCTGCCTGCACAGCTCCAGCCTGGGCAGCAGATCAGCAGCACAGGCACTGCCAGATGGAGGGGGCAAAACCAGTTTGCTAGAGGGCTGGAAACAGGTTCTGTTGGCCCCACAATTAATTACAGAGTTTCTGCCTTTTTGTAGGAGCACTCAGGATCACACCTTCAATTCAACCCACAGGGCAGGAACAGGAAAATTCTGTACTTGTACTGCTCACGGCAAACAAAAAGCAATATCAGCCCAGAAATGTCTCTTGCCCACCATGCCAACTGTGCCAGGGCCACTGCCACTGCACAAGGATGTCACCACTTTCCTTATGGCTCTGGAGAATTTAAATCTTTTGTTACAGCTACTGCACAGAATAAAACAAAAAAGGTCTTTAAACCCATGAAGACATTCAATCTCCTTGGACTTAAAGACTGTGGAGTCTGACATTATGGAGTCTTTTGGGAGCTTTGATTGCCATTCCCCCAAGTGACCCAGAGGTCACACTGCATGGCCAACAGCTCAAGAGAGGTGATTCTGCCCCTCTGCTCTGCTGAGACCTCTCCTGGAGCACCCTGTCCAGCTCTGGAGCCCTCAACACAAGGACAGGGACATCTTGGGGCAGGTCCAGAGGAGGGCCACAAGAAAGATCAGTGGGTTGGAGCACTTCTTTTACAAAGACAGCCTGAGAGAGTTGGGGTTGTTCAGCCTGGAGGAGAAGACTCTGGGGGCACCTTAGAGCACCTTCCAGTACCTGAAGGGGGTATAAAGAAAGCTGGGGAGGGGCTGTTTACAAGGGTGATGTATAGAGAAAGGATGAGGGCAAATAGTCTTAAACTGCAGCACAGTAGATTTAGCTTGGATATTAGGAAGAAGTTCTTTACTATGAGGGTGGTAAAACACTGGAACAGGTTGCCCAGAGTTGAGCGTGCAGGGGGAATCTAACACTGGTCCCAGTTTGCTCACACACCTTGTTAGATGCATGAAGAGAACTCTCCTTTCCCCCCCTCTTGTATTTAATCAACATAAATATTTGTAGTGTTCACTTTGAAATAAGTGTATGAAAGTAAACCAATGTGCTTGATAATCTTACCTTACTGCTTTAACCCAACTAGAGCATTTTTGAAGACATCACAGGAATTCTAATATAATTTTTCTTCCTTGCTCTTCCCTGCATGTACAATTTTGCTATATGCTTTCGAGGTTATGAGAAAGTGCAAAATTGCAACAGTAGACTATATTATCCAGAGCTGGATATTGTGAGCATCTTAAAATAATCTCTTTAAATGATACTGAGAAAATGGGAGAAGGAAATCCATACTCACCTGAATGTGATCTCTCCAATTCTCCTGAGTCATGGTTTTCTGAAAAGACAAAATCACTTCTGAGCTGTCTTAGAAAAGAGAGAATGCCACATACAGCAAGCTGAAACTTAACACACCATCTCACACACTGGCATCAACTGTGAGGAATGCATTCTGGAGAACATGGGAAACCTCTGCTTCTCATATGTCACCAGCTGGGGCATGAAAACAGAGCTAAAATGAAGTGATTCAGACAACTGTCACAGGCAATGGCAGGCCCTTACCCAGCACTGTAGCCCAAACTCTCGTTATGACCCAGAGCTGGGTTCTGGGCTTATCTGCAGAAAACTCATCACCATAACAACACTCCACAAAGTGCAGCAGCATTTCTGAATGGTGCTGAGCAAAACTGAAAGGCTAGGGTCTGGTGGAATCCACAGATGATTGCTGCTGTCTTTACCTCTGATTTGCAGTATGTCCAGAGAGTGGTCACCTCAAGAGCTGCCCAGCAGAGAACCATCCCCAGGGAGTGACCCCACAGATCATCTAAAAGGCTTGAGCCTTCAGAATGTGAAAATACAAACTTTCCTTAACAGCCAGGTCATGGAAAATCCTCTGGAATCATCAGGTCTGGGAGAGGAAACTGATAAGTTAATATCCCCACTCCAGTGTGGATCAGAGCCAATCCTGGGGAGAAATCTGGGATGGGACCTACTCTCCCCTCTGCCAAGAACACTGACTGCATGAGACTGAGCAGCCACCAAGCCTGAGCCTCACCCCCACTTCTGGCCAAGGTAGCAGGGATTACTAGTGCCACTTTTATGGAAAGGTACAAGAGCAAACAGGGAGTAAGAGTATCAAAGAAAACATCTTTGAGATACACAAACATGTAATTCAAATAGTAGTGAGATAAAGGAGCCATTTAAC
The DNA here is from genome assembly GCA_023637945.1 of Phaethornis superciliosus. Taxonomy (NCBI): domain Eukaryota; kingdom Metazoa; phylum Chordata; class Aves; order Apodiformes; family Trochilidae; genus Phaethornis; species Phaethornis superciliosus. The sequence goes on along the minus strand of JAJQWJ010000022.1, from coordinate 1,866,377 downwards.
CAGACCTCATACACAGCTGAGAATGGTAAACAGAGAACACCAAAGAGCTCTCAGAAGAAAGGACTGCATCCAGAACCAGCTGCCAAATGTACCTTAATGAAAGTAACTGGCCAGCTTGGACACTTTAAATCAAGCAAATACTCCAAAAACAAAGGAAATGGAAGGGCAGAGAGAGCAGAACACCAGATCAAGAATCCGTTCCACTCTGCTAAATAAATACAGCTGGATGAATGCTTTCTACTCTCTGAGGATGACCAAGCTCTCTGGAGTGACCTCCTTAAAATGATGGATTTAGACTGATGTACATTAAAGCTCTGAGATGCAGAACAATTAAATACTTGATCCTCCCCAGGTCTTCTGTCAGTGGATCTGGCAGGCAGGAAAGACAGATCAGAGCCTTCACTGATGGGTCAGGAGGTCTTAGAAGAACTGGCTATGCCAGACTGGTGTCATCAGATCACCACAACTCAACCCCATTTTTGTGTTCAAAGTACTGGGGGTTGGGGGGTCAAAAAACCTGCATGCATCTGCCTTCTTCAGTCAGAACATCAAAGGAATCCTCTTCTGAAGAAAAGAACAGGCACTTCTGGAGGAGGTGTCTCATTTCCTGAAAACTGGCTTTCTTAAGACTGAATCACTAGCACCATAGGAACATCTGAACAATCTCATAGGTTCTGTTAAAACCCTGTTAAAAAGCCTCTTGTATCTACAGGGAGAAAGTCTTCAATGAACTGCAGATGAAACACCACTTTGTGTTTGGTAAACACAGCCTGCTCATTCAAAAGTCATGAAATGGTAACATCTTGCTCTGAAATTCAGTCTCTTGTGGTCCTTGTCTTTCACAGTCCAATTCACACACCTGGATACAACAAGCACAAACAATTTTTTTCCAAGGGAGGCAGAACAAAAACTTACTTTCAGCTGGTGCAGCCTGTCTCCAGGCAGAGGATGATGATGAATGACAGACCATCAAGAGAAGCAACAAAACTGCCCTGGTAACAAGAAATGTTTGCTCGAGAGCATCCAAAAGGCTCAGTCCAAGAGGGATGAGAAACCACAGTCAAGAAATTCTGCAGACAGTCAGCCTCCAAGATGCCTCTTGGAAACCTGCTCCCTTGAAAGAATTAATGGCATCTTCTAGAAACCCTCAGTATCAAGCCAAGTACCAGTGTATTTGGAAAGAGGATCTGGAGGCTGGACAAAAGTAAAGTTAGTTCAAAGAGTGGTTCAGGAGCTGAAACTATACCATTTTGCTCAGCAATAACAAGGCTTTTAGCACAAAAGAGCCTCTGTGGCAGGCTTGGGCCACACCTGTCACAGGCAGGTCACAAGTACCAAAGCAAAGTGCCTACAAAGAACCCAGCAATGAGGAATGCCTGAGACCTAGAGTTCTTTAAAAACCCCAAAACAACACGCAAACTGTCCCCAAACCAAAACCACCTAAAAACTCTTTAGGCAGTATGCTCCTGCTTATCTGAGATGGCTGAGAGAGAAACTGAACACATGGAAAGCACAGACCCTGAGCTACCTGCATGTGTCTGAGAATGCTGCTGAGGATGTGGAGATGGACAAGCATCCAGCTCTGAGCAACAATAGCACTCAGGAAGTAGAATATGAATCCACTCACAGAAAAAAACCCCACAAGGCCAATGGCAGATCAAATGCATTCATATCCAGTAACAATCACAACAAAACCTTGCTTATACATGAATATATTTCAAGCATATCAGTTCTATTAGGCAAAATAAACAAGAAGCCTCAATGACACCCATGCCACACAATACAGAAACGTACCTCAACAAACCTCTTGTAAAAGAGGTAGTTCAGGGTTCTCAAGTGCCTCTGATTTATGGCATTAGGGCAGAGAGCTAAAAGAAGGAAAAAACACATTTAAGCATACAACAGAGCTGAATGTCCTTGAAGTTTTACTGTCTATGCATTATCTTTTTCCTTCCCTGATTTCAAACCCAGTATGTGGAAGGAAGAATGCCATCACACTTGGAACAATGATGGACAGACACAGACATTGTCAGCTTATCTAAACTATAAACTGTTATTTACCTTTCAACCATGATTAGCAATGCTAATTCTCCCTTCTGATATCTCTGGTTCTACCACCCTTGAATGATAAGATCCACTTGCTGGTTCAATATGCTTCAGTGTCAATGACTTCACACCTTTAATTAGATAGCATACTCATCCAGGCACCACCTCCTGTCTCTAGAGGCTGCATTCTTTCTGATTTAATTGGAACCTGTGCTGTTAATTCATTGAAGCAGTTTTCAACATGTTACTGAGGATGTAAACTTGTGGCTAAAGTTTATCCGATAAAACACATATCCATGAAAGAGATTCCATATCCATACTAAAAGGGAGGTGACTATTGTTTTGCTGAGCTAGCAAGCAACAGTTATTATTATTACTGTCATCTTCATTAGATATGTCTCATTACAACTACAAAACACAAGATCTTCACATAGCTCCTTGTTTTGAAATCCAGTGCAAAGAGAGATAAATGCAGAAGATAAAATACATTAATGAGGATTAGCATAAATATCTGTCAGTTCTTGCTACATGCTGGGATGTGTGTACAGGGAAAGAATCAACCAAAGCCTTCGTCGGGGTTTCAGAGGCTAAAACTCCAGATCCTGAAATCAAAGGGCTATGAACTGATGCACCAGTGCTTCCTGCAGCTCCTCAGAGCCTCTTGAAGCGTCACATCACAACATTTCTCAAACAGAAATGTTTAAAGCCATTAGTTTTACGTTAATCTTCCGTAGCATGGCAACGTATCCTTGCCCCAAAGGATCTAGGAAATTATCTACAATTATCCTACAGTATATTACCCCAATAAATAGGGTGATCTTTTCTCCAGATATTATCCCAATATCTGGAGGAAAGAGCATCAGTTAATGGAAAGTAACACTTGTTAAAGAAGGTTAAGAGCAACATAAAAATTAACAGTATCACACAAAAGAATGGTACAAACACAAAAAATCAGGAAGCCTGAAGTGAAATATGAGATATGTCCACCAAAGCCATAAAGGCAAAAGAAATTCCAGATAGCCTTTTGGGGGGGAAAAAAATGAGAAACCTACATTTTCATGACCAGCTTATACTTGAAGAAATCAAAGCTCTTAATGGCAGGGCAACTTACTCAGTCACATACCACGTTGGGAGAACAAGAGTTTGAACTCAGATCTCCTGAGCCAAAACCAATATTCTGTTGGTCAGAGCAAAACACAGCATCCTAAGCTTTTCAGGACAGGGACCATCCCTCTATTCAGAGTTTGTATAATGGGGTTTGGGGATCCTGACTGGACTGTGGCACGCAAGTGGAATACAAATAATTTCTACAAAAGCACCTCTCTGGCCACGTGTTAACTCTTAGCTTGGTGGCTGCAGCACAACAGTGTTTCATCTGAACCACATTTCATGTTGGGACTGACTCAAAAATCAGAAATATGCTCTCAGCTGTTAGCAGAAAGGTTAAAAAAAAATCTGTTTGTCATGCAGGGCATGAAAGTTGCAATACACACTGATTTCACTTGTGTAGCATCAGGGAGATGTGTCTACTGGGCACATGGTGCAATATATGTTTAGGTGTGGTGTGTGGCCACCACTCCCAGGTGATAGGCAATGCCTCCTGAGCTGGGCTGGGGGCCTGATTCTCTCTTCACACTGCCCTGAGAGCCTGGCTTCCATTCACAATGAGACTCCTTTGCCCTGTCCTGGCCTAACAGAAGGTCCCAGTCAAAGCATACTTTGTATGGGGACCTTGTAAAGGAGCCCTTTTAAAATAAAACCAGAGTACCCGAGATGCTAGAAGATTTTAGTCTGGTATTACTAAGGATTGCTGGGGAATCTGATAAGCAGCAAGATGTGTGTGAGTCTCTCAATGTACCATGGGATTCATCCCTGAATCCAAATTAGTGGAGGGTAGAGCTGGACTCAAGAAAACCTCTTTTTGTCATAGCCTCAGAAATGCATTAGTACCTCTCATAAAATGCTCTGTGCCATTACAGATCAGGGTCAGCAGACCTCAGAAAGGAAGGTGAAACAGCAGAAGCCCCAGAAAAGTCTCAACCCCCTGAGCTACCTTCTGGCTTTGCTGCCTGCAGGAAGAACAGTGAGCATGGTACAATGGTCCTTACTCTACTCCTGAAGGAAAAAAATGCTCCAGTGTGGTCTTTAGATACACATCTGGATAGGATGAATTTGTGCTCAGAACAGCAAGGGTGGTGTCAGCTTTTCTAACAAAAGGTTGGAGCTGCTGGCCAGCATGTCTTGGTCTAGAGCAGATCATATTCTCTTGTCTGGACTTTAGGAGGCAAAAATGTAGCTGAGAAGGTAAGGGCCCCAGAAAGGACCCTTCAGTCCCCTTCTTTAGCACTCTGACTCTGCAGCCACTGCAGGCTCCTGCCTTCTGATGTTCTCAGCCTAGAGGTTCTGTCTCAGTGCTATGGAGAGGTGTGCTCATATTTAACAAAAAAGCTGAAAAACTCTGAAAGAAAATCACCACTGAAGCAGGAGGAAACAATATTTGCAAAGCAAATAAAAATAAAGGAAAGGAATAACCTTCTGCTATGTTTTAATGAGGAGAAGGTGAAAACATTTGACATTTCCTCCTTCCAAAGGCATTCCTGTAGAGATGCAACAGCCTTTCCCATTTCTCTAACACTGCATCTTTCCAAAGTGCCCAAAAGTCCCTGCTGGAGCTCTCCCTGGTGACAGCTCTGCCTCGGGCTGGTGGCTCTCAGATGTGATGAATTTTGGGGACAGTTGTGACTTACCTGAGCAGGACACAGGCTCTGAGCAGCCCTCGTCTGCCCTCTGCTGCCCAGTGCAATGACAGAGCTTCATCCCACAAACCCACCCTGGCCTTCCAGAAGGAAGATTTACACCAAATTAAGGCTAACCCGGTGGTCCAATAAAGAGAAACTTTTCTCTTAGTTTATGCTGAAAGCAGTTCTTAAAGATTGTGATAAAAACATGCTCATAGCATGGAAAACTTAAGGGGCTCAGCTCATTTATTACACTGCTACAGGACATCTGCTAACTGTGCATGCAGTTCCCACCTCTTTTCTAGCAACACTTTCATTATCTGCTTTACTCTCCTGGAGGCACTGAGGTCCACTATGTGAGGAGAGTTACACTTTTTTTTGAGAAGTATCATTTTTACCTCATACCCAATGAATTTTCAATGAAAAATGCCACTCTGGTGCATAGTGACGGCAGAAAAACTCAACAGAAAATAGACTCAGACATTTCAAACCCAGGGAGGGTCTGCTCTGAACTGTTGGGACTGAAATTTGCATTTGTAAATTTAAGTCAATCTCACAGGGTCCCCAAAGAGTATTAAGCAATTATCCTGCAAAAGCAACAGGCTCGTTAAACCAGAGCACACTGACCCATGTGTGAGAAAAGACTCTATAAAACTCCACTTCCTCAATCACATACCATTTCTGCCCAACTTCTTCCTTCCCCAATAAAGCTAATTAAATGCAATCCACACACAGTTTATTGAGACACCTCTGGGGCTCAGCATAGCACTATTTTTTGTGTTAATGGGAATACTGGAACAGTTCAGAACACAATCTAGGATTATGTTTTTGGTTTGGTTTGGTTTTTCTTCCTGAGGTTCCATATCTTTTTTATACTGGGCCACCTCCTCTTTGGCTCTGAGATTTAAAACTGTCAGTTCTCAGGGAAATTTCAGATCTTAATGGCTGATCACCACTAAGTTTTGTTTGCAGTCAGTGAAATTTACTCTGAAGGGATGAGAGTGAGCTCAGGTAGTGAAATACGAAAGTAGATTTGGAACTGCAAGAAATGAGTCAGATACAAGTTTGCCTTCTCATACCATGAAACCCTGTCCTCCTTCAGCCTTTCTCACCAAAAGCCACTTCCCTCTTCTGCTGCTGCTCTCAGCCTCCTTCAGCAAGTAGGACTCCTGAGTGAAGAGGAGACAGAAAGCAGCAGCAGATTGCAGAATCAAACAAGCCCACAAGCAGGTTAGGGAACACAAAGTGTTTCACCTCACTGCTCACTTTGGTGGAGCTGCTGAGAACACAAGACACGAGGGGGGTTTCAATCTGTACATTTTACCTAGCCTGCTCTCTCTTTGCATGCTCTTTCCCCAGAGGCAGATTTACTTCCACTAAAGAATGGAGAAAGAACAGTTGGGAATTCAGAGTAAAGGAGAGGAGAGAGGGAGGGAGAAAAGGAAAACCATGCTACTCCAGCTGCCACCATTTCCCAATTCTGTTCAAGCAGGAGCAGCACTGAGGCAGAAATTCCTCTGTAAGCATTCATCTCCCTCCAAAGAGTTTCAAAGGAGACTAAGACAGCCAGAGTTTAGCAAAGTATGAAATCCTGCTCTGAACTACACGTGTTATTACATAAAAAACCCTACTACTTTAATATATGTGACTGTGAGATTCATCCAACACTGCTTGAGTTGCCCCAAATCTGGCATCTTATCTCAATCAGTAGCCCACATCCCCTTTCTCATCAACAGAAGTGGTGAGCCCTCACCAGCAAGTGACATCCTGCACTGCAGACACTGCAGGTTGCACAGACAAATCACTCCCTGGAAGCACAGACAGGAATGGGATCTACCTCAAGGACCACCTCACCAGCCAATGTGTTATGGAGGATTAGCAAGATTTGGCCCTAATTATTGGCAGCTACAGCATCTGGGTCACCATCACCAGACAGAGGCACACTGCCACCCCCCATGCTCCTCCTAGATTTTTTTTTTTAAATTTCTGATGATTTTGCATATAAACATTTACATCATTTTAATTCTACAGTTAATATCACACCCTCAGTGGATCTTAAGTAAAGAAAGGGGAACAACTCAGTTCTTATCACAGATTATAAAAGACAATATAGCCTATTGAATGACTAACCTTGGAAAGTCAAAAAAGTTCCTGAAGACTACAAAACTTCTAGGAAAATTTTAGATTTTAAATAAAACACCCCCTGTATATCTCAGCTTTCACATCAACGTGCTAAGTTTAATTATATTTACTTATCCTCCAATGAGGGTTTGTAAGGATTATCTTATTAACTTTTGAACACCAGTCCGAAGATGTGGAGATTAATATGCAATACAGTCTTGCTGCCAGGTGTAATAAGCCCACAATTTGTGGTTAGAAAACACTTTTCAGTCCAGGAAAAGTGAGTTGCATATCTTGGGCTGATGATGGAAATCTTTGCATGGTAAAACCTAACGGTGCACCTAAAGGTGTCTGATGCAAGATCCCAGAGAGAAGAAAACAAGATCAACAGCCCCTGCTAAGCCAAACCAAAGCAAAACAAAGTCAGTCTTGTTAGAGAACTGGTAGAGAAAAAGATCTAGTCAGTGATGTAAAATGTGTTACTTCTCTCAGAAGGCTGCAAGTGCCTCAAAATTCCCTAACACCAACCTTAGATTATGCAAAGAATACAAAGTGCTGTGAGGCTCCTTCTGATGCACTCAGAAACCAAGAAACCAGATCCCCAGATGCCTCTTTTGTGAGTGAAATGGAGTCATAACTCAAAGATGACCATCATGTGTTACAGCCATTCTGTGGTAAGGATTCATTTCACATCAGGGAAAAAGCAGTTTATTAGTCACAAGCACTTCATCCTCTGACAGCAGAAAGTGATAATTCTCATAACTTACCAGCTTTGTTTTTCAATATAATTAATTAAACCCTGAAACACCCCATGATAAATTACAGCAGATTCCTAGCTGAACATGGAAAAAGACAAATGTAATTAATTTGTTCTTTATTGGTGAGATAACTCCACAATATGTTGCAATATCACATACCTGGATCTATATTAAACAGGCCCAGGAGCCTTAAGACCAGCTTGCTTAGCATTTTGCGGTTAAATTTATCTGGTTTGCACCTGGACAGGCCTTGATATTGTCTGTAAGCAAATAAACAGAATTGGAAAGAAACATTGGTCAAACTGCCTAAAGTATATTTCCTAAATAGTAGATATTTAATAGTAGAGGCATTAGGGTTTGCTAGGAGTTGGTAAGAACAGGCCTCTGCCTTTTCTGAATTACAGCAAAAAAAGCCAACAATGCAACCACATAAGTTTCCCAATCAATACCTGGGGCAAGTCCAGAAGGTTATTTTACAGAAAGAGAAAATAAGGAATTCCATCTCATCTTTTTTTCAGAACTGAGCCTATTGTATCTATACAACTATTGTATCTACACTGTGACTTTGACTGTAGTGTTGGCTTTGTGACTGACAGGAGCTATTCCATCGAGATGCAATTTATAAATTAAAACACACACGACTATTGCACGAGCACATGAAGATTAACCACTTGCATCTCTTGTTTTTCTGCCACTTCATCACAGTATTATCTTCCTGCAAAACCTGTACAACCGATACTGAAGCTCACCTTTGTCTGCAGCAAAGCACGAGACTTCAGTTGCCACAACCTCCTGGAAGAAGCTTTGATATTGTTATATAGCTAAGATCTACTGCATAGGTTTCATTTCACACTCCTCTCTCCTGGCAGGAACTGAGCATCTGTCAATAGGAATTATACCTCTGTCTTATGGGCTGAGCTGAAGGCTCTGGCACAGACACCAGAATTTCCCCTTTCTCAGCTGAAAGGTAAATATATTGCACTCCATAATGCTGAGAAATGATCTCAGACAGACAACCAGAGAACATACTGTCCTCTGACAGCAAGTTGGCTCCAGCTGTTCAAAAAGTCAACGTGTGTTTCTACCTTGTGATGCCTCTGATATTAAACCCAGGTTCACACCACGTGTCCAGGATCTGCAAGAGCTTGCTCTGGAGCTCAGGATATTCTCTCACATAATCTTCCACCAAGTTGGTTTTATCTTGGAGCAGTAGTGGTATACACATCTAGGAAAGGAAATCACAGTTAAAGTGCTCTGGTTTTGATCACTATGTCCTACATGAATGCTGCAGCAGCCACAGTGCATGGAAGAGGTTCATGACATTGAAGACTGAAACCTTGTAGAGGGATGTCCCATTCCCAGCTGCTCAAGTCACAACCCCCTGCTTAACCACCCAATGCTGCCTAAGAGACTGGTATGACATTTGGAACACAAACATTTGCAAAGCTTCAAAATAGCAAAAGCACTAAATCCCATCACAGTGATAACCACTTGTCAAGAACACAGCAAGAATTTTTCATAACAGTGGCTGCAGCTAGAGAACAGTCCAGTGAGCTGTAATGGGGTCTACCAAAATATCCCTGTCAACTCCCAAGACATAAAGGTACATCAGAAATGCAGCAGTTACTTCTTGGGAACAAAGTACAGCCTCAAGTGAAAGGCAGCACAACTTGAAGGGCCTTGATGGATCTCTTGCTTAACAAAAGGTGGATTTGATGACAGAGAAGCCTGCAGAGGAAATGACTCACCTTCTCCACATCTTGATCTGGTTGTAATTTTAGCCTAATACTCAGTACGGCTGCCTAGGAAAAAAAAAAAAAAAAAAGTTGTGCATTTAGAAGTACACCACAATGGATCTCTTGGAAGAAGCTTTGGTATTGTTATATAGCTAAGATCTTTGATAAACCAAGAGCTGCCATGTTCACAAATTAACTCCACATCAGCACCTTCTGCAGGTGAGGAAACTCTGCTATGGTGAACTGCAGTAACTCAGACTGGGAGAAGAACTGGTTCAGCCACTGCCTCTCCTGTCCCAGCTGGGTCATTACAGAGATGTATCAAGATCTAACTGTGCATTGCTTGGGAGGCATATAAACTCATTAGGATTTTAAGCACTTCTAGTGTCTAATTTCTGTAGTGTGTGAAAATACTCAGATCTCAAATCCTGACTAAGCATGTAATGGCTTTCTGTGATGCAGAGCATTGTTTGGGCACATAGGGTAATAATAGCCAAGAGCCTTCCATCACATCTATGTGTTAGCACTGACAAAATTGTCAGCTAGGGTGTTTGACATGAAGTGTCCTAATTACTTTGCAAAGTTAGGCTATATTTTACAAAATGGTTGCAAACAGTACTAAAAACCATGCCACCTTTCACCCCCCTGCAGCATGCACCTAATGCTCAGCACTGAGAGGACAGAACACAAATCAACTGAGTTCACAAGTGCTTCTTAATTCAGATGAGGAAAAAACCTTAGGTCAGGGCTTGGAGGAGAAGCTCTTATCTTCAGCAGTTTTTTCTGCTACCTGTGACTGATTTTGCTTTTAGAGAAAGATCATGAAAAGTATAGATTTTTAGAACTGTTTTATTTGTTGGAGTACGTAACCAGACATAATAAATTGTTGTAAGATGGTAAAAAAATGTACATTCCCCCCAAGCAAACACAAACTTCATCATTACACTTCACTTGCATGAAACCTTTATAGAAAAATTTAACCATAAAAACAACCTAAGTGGGGGTAGGAACATATCTTGAAACACGTTTTTTGTGATCTCTCCTCTCTCTCCTGTGTTCCATTCGCTGCATCAAAGTAGGAGAGTACAAAAGGAGACAACCAACACACATCCAAGTTCAATCATTCATTCTTATTATGCAGAAGGAACAGAGATGCCCAGTTATCAGTGTGAAAACATTTTTTTTTCTGTTTGTTTGGCTCTGGGTTTTGGTTTTGAGGGTTTTGGCAGAGGGTGGGGGTGGTTTGTGTTTTTTCAAGGCAAAATGAACACTGTGACACTGACAGTCCAGGCTTCATCCCAAAAATTGACATCAACAGAAGAGCCTTAAGTGACAAGAGCAGGATCTAAAATTAATGCAGCAACCATATCCTACAAACCAGATACTGCATGGAAAGGCACATTACCATTTCTCAGCTCTCTCTTATTCCAGACTTGATAACTACTGCACTTGATTAGAGACAATAGCATCAAGTACCTTTTCCCTCAGATTGTCAAACTAACATCATAAAATTCAAGCTGAATAATTATTCCCAATTTGTATACAAGCTGAAGGTTGCTATTTCTGGTTTGAACATGAAAAAGAGTTGGGGTCTCCAAAGCTGCTTTTTATTTCCCTTCCAGCTATCTCAGGTTGCTGAATTAAAAAATAAATAAATAGTCTTGCAACTCTCAAAAATCTTGTTCATTAAACAAGTAATCCGTTAGCTTTAACATCCATACAATGGTTTCCCTAACAGCTTTTTAATGGTCACATGCATGTTCAGATTAGGCTAATTGCAGAACTGTTATCTAAATGGCAGAGCTTTATCTCCATCTCTGTTAACCATACAGGTGACTTCATCAGATGAAGGAGCAGGGTGTCAGGTTAGGTTTTCCTTTGTTCCAGGATGTGTTTTCTGCTCTGTTCCAGAGGGGGTAAAGCAACAAATCTTCACTCAGCTGAAGCATGGGGAGACCCAGCCTCCCAGTCCCACCTCACACCACCACAGGTCAGAGGAACCCCAAGCAATTCACACAAGCATCATTTTACCATCACCCAGCTAAAGGAGGTGATGGAGCAGCTGAACTGGGCTGCTGGTGGGAACTTCCCACAGTGGGGAACTCTGGCAGCAGTGGGGCAGCAGCCCTGGCCATGCACAAAGCTAAAAGTGGAAGGAGATGCATGACCTGGGTCCTAGAAACAAACAACCAGGCTGGATTGCAGGGTGTAGTTACATGGGCTGGCTGAATAGTGAGGACAACTTAGATAAAATCAGTGTGTTTACAATAGGAATAATAAGAGAAGAGATATGAGTAACTGTAATAAAGATGAAAGAGTTTGGCAGCTGTGGCTGTGGTCTCGACTTAAGAGTTATTTTAAGATTTTGTTCTGTTATTATCATGTTTTGAATTGTTTCACTCCACAAACAAGTTTTGTGTAAAATGACCCTATTTTTAACAGTCTGTTTATAGATGATAACATCTCCAGAAAAGCAGCACCTCACTCGCAGACTCATTTTGTAGGTAGAAAACAAACACTTTAATTAGGCAGCCAGCATGCCACAACTGAAGTTGTGAGAATCCCCCTTCCCACCCAAGCAACAGGCATTTCCCCAGATGCAGGGCTTCACTCTCCAAGCTGGGTTGGAAGCCCAGACAGGGTAGCTGGAAGCCAGCAATCACACTAATCCAACTGCAGGCCCTCAAATTCCAGCTGAACCAGCAGAGCAACACAAATCCTGAGCAGCAGATACCTCCCCCAGGTCACCAGCTGACCAGAAACCCAAGCTACCTGGCAGGAACATGATGAGACCATGACCCAGGTTGTCCATGGAAGTTGTGGCTGCCCCATCCCTGGAAATACTGAAGGAAGTGTTGAAGTTAGGTGGGCCTTGGGCTGGTGGGAGGTGTCCATGCCCATGCAGGGGGGGGTGGAACTGGATGAGCTTTCAGGTCCCTTCCAACCCAAACCAGTCTGGGATTCTATGAAAAAGCTCTGGTGAAGGCTGATGTATAGACAGCTTACCAGGGTCTACTCACTCTTCCTCCAGCTGCATGTGGACATTTTAAAATTGTTTCATTTCCATGAATAAGCACATAAAAATACACCAAAGAATAGCTGGATGAGGAAGAATTCAAAGCCAGGCAATACTACATTAAATTATATCTAAAATTCACATAGGTGCCTCATAGGTCCTATCCCATCTAGCCACACTTGATGCATTCAGGCCAGGCCATGAGCACCAGACCACTCCTCTAGTCATTTGCAATTGCAAAAACAAGGGTATGGAAAAATGGGGTTTTGAAGTGAACACACAAACCCTGAGTGCCTTGAACCAATATACCTGATTCTCTCTGCTTGTTTTGAGTGCAACTGGCTATGTCTCATCTGAAAATTACTATTCTTTCCACATACAGTATGAAATGCAGGAAGCCACACAAGATCTTATCTGCAAGGGCATGTGCACTTGGGTGGTGTCTACACTGACAATTTAGGCAATTTTCCCACGGTGGGGTTAGCATCAGAGGAATGACCTCTCACTAGCAGCACTGCTTGGAGTGATGATGCAGGACAGACACAAATGGTTCTGATGACTCCTGCATTACTTAGCTCCACTGCAAGCATGTTGGGACAACACAAAGGTAAATATGCCTGTGCCCAACTCAGTGTTGTACTTCTGAACCAATGGTAAAGGAATTTCTGAAAACCCATAGAACAGACCAAACAACAGAGTGAGACTTCTCAGGAGGACAAATGTCAGCTTCAAGAAAATCACAGTGATCAAAGCCTGGATACATAGTAGTGATAGAAATAATTGCATAAAAGGCACACCATGTACTAATCACTGGGAACATCTGTTTTGCATTTTGGAATCAGTCATTTCAAACTTGTGGCTAATCAGCTTGGCTCTAACTCTCAGAGTGCATCACTGCATATTCTCTGAGATCAGGTTAGATGTTTAATTACATCCTACTTAAAGAGCATACAATCTATGCAGCTGCCTTCAGGAAGATCTTCAGAAACAAGAAAAACATGAGATTTCTCAGGTCTGCTTTCAAGAGAGCAGGAACATATTTTATAAGCCATGAGAACATCAGAATGAAGTAGTGAAAGGTCACTCCCATCTAAAGAATCTGAGGTAGACAGAGAGAGCTACAAGGCAAGGCCAGAACATGCAAATGCACAGGTGAAGGGGAGAGGAAACTGAAACAAACTCTTTCCCTGACTTTCTCAAGTCACTCAAAGCAGTTTTAAGCCTGGTTTAAGTGGTCAGTGCCTCCTCGCATAGGACTGATCCTCTAGAGCTCTGCCCAAGCTTCCTGTGAACACAGGCCACTCACCTTCACCAGATCCTCCAAATGCTAACATTTGAATTATTATTTCCCTGCAATACCCAGGCTCCTTCCTAACCACTTCACCAGACAGACAGAAGAGGTGGCTCCAGAATTTGGGATCAGAGTGGTCCATGGTCCACAGGTTGGCTACCTCTGCTCTGGAGTGGCATGAATCCAGCAAGCAACATACCACTAAAGCTGTCCTTTAGCAGTAAATTAAATTAATAGGAAAAAGGGAGACTGACATCTTTACATGAGAAACATCCCCTATAATACTCTTTGTTTTTCTTTTTGATTGTTATTTTTAATTTAAAAGAAACAAGGCAATGCAAATGCACACACTTTAAATACAGCTCTTACTTATCCAGTAAGATCTGGACAAGCCTGTGTAATTAAGGTGGTAAATGGGGTAAAGAAGCAATATCAAATGCATTTTCAATTTTAAAAAGTCAGAATAAAGAAATCAAAGATCTGAATAACCATTAATGTGCTCAATCACTCTTAACCCTGATTTATATCGACAGATTTGCAAAAATACACCATGTGTACTCATGCACCATGTATGAAGTAGGACTACAAACAGTAACATCCCTCAATCAGTGTTTGAAACATCACTATACTGAAAACTGAGGGTCATGTTGGTGCTTGAACTTGCATTTCTTTAGCATATCTGTATTCCTTCAAGTTTAACTCCTTGATCAACCTTACTTACTACTGAATTTTCAAATTAGTTCTGTAATAGTATGCATTACTGACAAAAACTTTTAATTCTGTCTCTACAAAGCTTTACTCTGGATACTTCAACTAATTTTATGAGTAGTTTTAACAACTAAATTTTAAGAGATAATACACACCATCGTAATTGAGAGCAACTACCAACTGAATTTTATATAAAGAATCAACCTTCATTACTTGTAGAAATCAACAAATGAAACATTAGTATAGAAAAAATATACTCCGCTTTTGAAAACAGAGAAATCTGAATGGATAATAAAAAAAAAAACTGTTAAAAATTTAATACTCTCTATCCCACTAATAGCTTAGTCCAATATTCCTGTTTAAGAACCAAACTGATGAAGAGGAGAAAAATTCTAGTCACCAACATAGAGCGGTCGGAGTGGGAGCTCTCTCAGGACCAAGAATATTTCTGGTTGTCAGAGGCTAAAAAGATTATTTATTGTTTCCTTCCTAAATCCAGCTCCACTGCCACCTGTTCAGAATTTACTATAAAGCTGTTAAACGAGAACTTTGATGCTGACTGTGAAAACAAGTTTCACTGTATCTGACCAGAGCTGCACTCACTACTGATCCAGAAGCAAAGGAATTTGATTTTTTTCTTTAAGCACAGCTATCTTTTTACCTTTATAAGCTGTTTAAAAAAAATGTAAATAAAATAACTCAGCGGACAATAGAGGGCATTCATCCCACAGAAAGACAGCCGCCACCCTTAGACATGAAATATCGCAGCACATTAAGTCATGAGACCCCGCTAATCAAAGCTGACAGGGCCCTGAATGTGATTTCTGCTGAGCCTTAGCGATATCATGGGGCACTGAAGCATGCACAGCCTGCCAGACTGCCCTGTTCATGTGACAATGGCTTTTATTCCCAAAAGGGGCCTGCGAGTGACAAGAGTCCCCTTTGTCTTTAGGCTCCCGCATTCGCGGTGCAAGAGAGGTTCATTCAACCAGCCCCAGACACTCTTTGAAAGGCTGAAGTGTAACATAAGATGACCATGAAACACTAGCTTGCCTTCTGCCTACCCCTCATTCTTCTCAAGCACAGCCTGGCCTATTCAGGGCCTCTCACAGCCCCGCTCGCGCTGCATTACCCCCGGTCTGCTGAATCCCCGCATTGTCCTGGACGCACACCCAACCAGCGCCCTTCTCACAAAAGCCGCTGGCCCCGTGGCCCGTCCGGGCTCCACCGTGGCCTGGGACAGCCCGGGTCGAGGAGCCACACAGCCCGTGGCTTCGGTGGGTTGCAGTGGAGGGAACAAAGCCACCACACCTCACCGGACACCACCTGAGCGGGGACGTTGAACCCTTCCATCTCCTCACGCCATGCAGAGCTGGGGGAGCCCCCGTCCTGCTCCTGCACGGCCCCACGCTGCCCTGCTCCTCCAGCAGCTGCCAAGGCCAGGCACAAAAGAAGGGAGAAAACCCCAAAACAGGTCCAGACACTTCAAAAACCCCCACTTGTATTTCCCTTGCTTATTCCATGAAGTCTGGCTTGTTTTCCTCCATCACGGGAGCACTAGTGCCATCCGCTGGACACCGCTCCCTCAGGTGCCTCCTGACCAGAGCCACCATGTGCTGCTAAACCAAAATTCCACTCACACCATCGTCATCCAAACCCAGAACCACCTGCACACAGCTGGGGATTCTCCTGACACTAACCCTAACCCTAACCCTAACCCTAACCCTAACCCTAACCCTAACCCTAACCCTAACCCTAACCCTAACCCGGGACATCTGCACCCTGCAGCCTTCCCAGCAGCTCACTGCAAACCCCTGGCTGCTGCCAGCCACAAACTTTTTTTGACCACTTCTTCTCGAAAAGCAGGGCCAGAAACAACCATGCGCCATGGCGGACCCCGGGGATCTCTGGGATCTCGGATTTTGAAGAAATCTTTCTCCAAAATCTCTGTGAGGACCATGGAGTAGAGCTGGGGATCTCCATGGTACACGTGCCACACACCTGCACCAAAACAGGCAAAGGGAATTAAAGTGCTCTAGAATAAATGCCTGGTGTTTTAGTGTAAATACAGTGAGGAAATAAATAATGACAGTAAGGAGTTATAAGAATTTCTGTCCATTCAGGTGAGAGACAGAAGAGCCAAAAATCCTCCATATCAAGCTGCTTTACTGCCCCACCTGAAAGATAAGGAAGAGCAGGACAAACAGACCCACCACAGCCCACTGCAACTGCTCAAAGTTCTAGTTCCAGTTTTTGGGGGGTTAGTTTCTGTGAACTTAGGTATGATCAGTCCCTATGGGCAGTAAAAGATTTCCTGTTATTCTTGAAGATAATTCTATTCATCCTTCTGGCAACAAAACAAAACTAGAAGAAAGTCCTGGCTTAGGGTAAGCAACAGTTGAGGTTTCCTGTTCTTCACACTGGGAATTACTAGTAAATGAGGTCTTCTGTTGAAGAAAGAACAGAAAAACAATTCCACAAAAAAAAATCTAGAGCTTTCCAAAACCAAATCTCCATTTCTAATGACAACAATAAATATCTTTGGAGTCATGAACTTAAATATCACCCTTGTATACAGTAAAATATTACATTTCTAGAAGGTTTTTCAACGATTCACATTCAAAAACTTATTGAGTAGGAGTACGATGTGCACCTTCATGTGAACATATCAGATATGAAATACCCTTGTTTCAGTATTCAAAGAAATCAACAAGAATGGAATTCCATGATCTCACTTGGGAATTTGGTTTTACTGAATAGAATTTTTAAAATGCTATTTCATTTTTTTTTATTTTTATAAACAAGATCAAGCTGTTCTACACTGTCAAAGTGAACCATCATCCTTTAAAAAAAACCCCAAACCTATGCTTTTTGCACTAAGCAAAAAAAGAAATGCATTTCAGTATTGTAGTGTGCTTATGAGAACACTCACAAGGCTACCAGGACATCATGGTGATGCTCAAGATGCTGCAAGCACTCTAAACCACAGGGTAAACATATCAAATTCTGGGTTTGGTGAAGTGTGTCAGCCATGCCATCTCAAATACATTAGTAACACATCTTGAATATGAGCCTCAATGGTAAAGAGGCTTTGAAGCTCAGACAGGACCCTTTGGAAATCATGTGGGAACAGAAAGATTTCCCAAACCCTCCTTGCTGCAGGCAGATTGGAGATAGCACAGCAGGTCTATGACCAGCTACTAAAATCCCTTCTTTTCTTGCCAAGGACAAGGAAAACAAAAAAAGAAACACAAGCATCCCCTTAAATTCTCCAAATTAAACCCTATTAACCTATTACTTTCAAAGGTCAAAAAAGGGATAGAGAAAGGATTCCCTGGCATTCTGTACTCAGCTATTACAAAAAATGAGGTTGAACACAGCCTCCTCATGTCCACGGGAAGACCACACTAAGCTGGAGCATTCACAGCGTGCAGCTGCTGTGAAGAAATGGAATTCACATTGAAATGCATCCAAAAAAAAGGACACAGACATTAAGAGAGAACTAGAGAGCTGTGTAGGTAAATTTATTTGAAAGACATGACCCACCTCTTTGTAATTGCCCTTGTGATAAAGATGAGTGACATGTTCAAGCAAATAGTTCCGGTCTGCTGTATGGAGCTGGTAAATGCTAATCAGAGGGTCAAGAAGATTAGTTGGGCACTCTGCAAGTATGCTGAGTACACGGGCCTGCAGCTTCTTCAGCTTGATGCCAGACTGAAAACAAAAATTAAAAAAAAAAAAAAAATCAAACACAGATTTAGGAAAGATGGCTACAATTCAATGGCAGTTGAAAATACAGCTTGTTTAAAGAGTGGAATAAGCCAATTCCTTGGGAAGGGATTCTCCAGTTTCCCCATGAAGTCTGCAAGCAGAAATCAGAACAATATGATACACATTTTTTTCACAGCATCCAACTTAAATGTTTGCAGGATAATTCTGGAAAAGGCACATGGCCTGTGCAAAATTAAAAACGAAACTGGGAAAATGCCCTCCTTTACTAACACAGCTAGTTAGAAATTCTCCCCTCTAGTTTCTAGCAGAAAATCTTTGAATCTAGAAACTCCCCCTCAAGGGAGATCTCACCTATCAGGCACAGAAATTCAATATTCATTCCCAGGCTTGCTCCTGGGTGTAAAAAGGGCAGGAGAAGAAAAAGCATCATCAAAAGATGCACAGATAGAAGTATTAATC
This sequence comes from Phaethornis superciliosus, assembly GCA_023637945.1. Lineage (NCBI taxonomy): Eukaryota > Metazoa > Chordata > Aves > Apodiformes > Trochilidae > Phaethornis > Phaethornis superciliosus. Next base: position 1,847,772 of record JAJQWJ010000022.1, on the reverse strand, counting down.
CTTGTGTTCCTATATGATCATTCTCTTATGACACAGGAATTTCAGAGCCAGTAGGACTTTACTGCACTTTGCAGATACTGTAATGACAGAGCTCAACATCTGGAAACAGCCATTTGGAAAAATGGGAAATGAAATAGCACAAATACAAAAGTAGCTTGCAGCTCAGAGCCAAAACCATACGGAAAAAAAAAAGTATATAAAATCTCAATAGGTCAGAATATATAAAGGCATAAGGAATGGTAAACATTAGGAGGTATAATCTGATGACCCAATGTTACAAAGCTAATCATTCAGCTGCTGAAAAGTCATACTGTTACCATTTTCTGCATTCCGGATGATAAAAGCTTCCCACCATATGGCAGGAGTTAAGCAATCATACACTAACTAGCTTCTATTTGCAGAACTGGAAGAATATCCAGAGTAGATTACTGCAATTGGTTTTATCCTGACAGCAGGGATGTGAGCTCCAGTGGAAAGCCTCCATCCAGGCAAAGGCTGCAAGATCAATGCTTGATCAAAGTGGTTTGATCTGGAGAGATGGAAATCCCAGCCTGGAAGGGGAAGCAGCTCTCGTATCACAGCTTCTAATACAATGTCATTTTCAGGCCAGCATACAACAGATAACAACATCTCAGTACAAATTTCACACCTCATCACACCACGTTTGTATGAGACTACAGAGAAGATGCTGGGCTATGGAACAAAGTGAAACTGGGGACACTTGAGGGACATGAAACTCTCCTTTCTCCCAGCTCTCTTGCTCTCTCCTTTTCAAACCTGTTGAACAGCAGGATGCTCTTTTATCCAAAGCTGCAACTCGGTGGTGATGCAATACCCGAGGGAATGCCCTTTCCCCTTCCAATCACTGCTGCCTTCCAGCATGTCCAGGAGTCCTGCCAATGGGTCCTCCAGTCCTGCAAAGCCCCGCCTGATTTCTTCCTGAAGCTGAGATACAAAAGCAGATTGTCATGTACAAAAAGATTAGTGAATCCTCCCTTCCCTCAGCTGAACACAAAGCTTTATTTTTTTTTATTTAATCTATTCAGAGAGGTAACTGTTGCTATTCAGCCACCATCCGCGCCTCCAGTGACTTTTCATGTCATTACAGATTCCTTCATGGCTCACTGCACCTCAAACCCAATGGGAAAAGCAGCAATTGTCCACACTAATTATCCCATAAAGACAGAGAAGTTGTTCTGTGGGGCAGACAAAGGGGCTCGGGATTTGGGGGAGGAGGAGCGAAGAAGTGAGCTGGAGAATGGGGTGTTATTAGGAAAATGGCAATATTTAAGGTAGATAACTGGGCTCTAAAATCCACTCACCTAACAGACCTACAGGTAGTAAAGCATATAAACCCCTCATTTTTGTACCACCAACTTTCATATTTGACCTTATGGCCACTTCAGCCACAACGGCATAATGCTCCTCACTATAACAGGAATATTTGGACATACGAAAATTGGTTGGATTTTACACAAAAGCCTAAAAAGGAAGAACTAGCAGAATTCCACCTCTGTCAGACTGCCATCCTGCACACCTATCAGCCTTTCACTCAGACCTCCTGGAGAAGGGTACTGGCTGTCAACTACCTCCTGCCACGGACTGTCAGGCACTGCACACCTCCACTGGGAAGGGGCTGGGAACATGGGAAAACTCTAGGCCATTAGGAATCCCAGGGTGATGTGTTTAGAAATGTGAAGGAATTGGACATTCACTTTGTGAATGTTAATAGGCTACTTACTACCCATCTGGTAGAAGTGATAAATTAGCAGTACTGAGCAATATCTTTATAATGTTTACATTCGAAGTAGTTTCCAAGGAGCTGGGAGGGTTGGCAGGGTGAAGAAGTGGCATCCTTCAGCACCCACAGAGGACCTTTCACTGCATGGTACGTGTACCAGCGTGGAGCAAGGCAAAAGCAGAGAAAACAGAAAACAAGAAATCACCAAGAGCAGCTGCTCTCTTTCTTTTCTGGCAAAAAAGCAAAATCCAAAAGATGCTCATTCCCATTTGCAGCCAGCACTTGTAATTTACTGTATATGATGCCTCGGTTACAGCTTCCAATGGAAACAACATAAAGTTTGAAGAATGACATGGAAAATAACAGAAAAATCTACAGCGAATTTGCTAATGAAGTTGTTCTTTTTTATTCATCGACAATATTTACTGGAAGACAGTTATTTTCCATGGTGTCTTTCATGTCTGGAAAAACCACAAAACCTACGACAGAAACTTTTTCTTTCTCACTAGATTACCAAACGGAGTATGAAAAAAATGATGACTAACAAAGATGTGACTTTAGATAACAGATTTCTTTCTGTAAGTATTTTTCCCTGTGGCAAGAATTTGTGATGTTAAACAAAGGGCTCCAGCTTCACTGTGAGATTCAGCAGCAGGAAAAGGCAAGCTCTGATCCAACCACAAATATCCAACACAACAGCCAAAGGAAAACAAAGCAACTCACCAACTAAATCAGACTGTTTATAAAAGGCCCCCCCTTGTCCCTCTCACCCCCCAAGCCCACCTCAGCACATTTAGACTGAACAAGAGCTTTCACCACACCTCTCAGATCCTCCTTGGGCTTTGGCAGGGTGGGCTCCACCAGACACGAGGTCCTGTGAGAGCCCAAGGTTGCTTTCACACAGAGCATCTCCAAACACCATTGCCTGGAGCAACCACTGTTGTTATCTAGACTGTCTTGATTTTGTACCTGCTAGACTCTGACAAACTGGAGTAAAGTCTCCTCCAAAACCTTCTAGCAATCTGAAGGTTACAACTGTGGTATGTATAGTTTGAGGGGGAAAAAACTAGAGAAATAAAAAAATGGCATGAGATACCTAAATCAGAGAGGAAAGAGTGTTGTGCTGCCTGGCTGCTCTCTCTGCCAGGGAAGGATTCCTCTCAAACGTGTAATTGCTATTTCCATTTCAATTGAATACCATGGCAGGGAATACTCCTTGGGGGATTTCTACAGCCTGACAGATCATGGGAACAGGAAAATTTTGCTGATGCTCAGACAACACAGTCTTCATTCAGTTTTCATTCTTTATTTCCAGTTACACAGCTCTGGGCAGTCTGCTGATGCTTCCCAAACTGTTTTTCCTTTGTAGGACATGACCACTTCTTACAACCCTGTTCCAGAGCTGAGGTCACACTGTGGTCAGGTACCCTTCTGCTCATGGTCAGTTGAGACAGAGGGGCTGATTCACACCAGTAACCAAACTGCACTGACTACAGCCAGCCAAAGGAGCTCCCTGCCATTGAAACATCAATGGAACAGAGCAAGTCCTACTCAAGTGAACATCCCTTGGATATCTGAAATGGAGGGTTGGATGCTGGTGGGCTTTGGAAAACAGCAGAACTCCACAGCAGCTGCCTCTCAACAGTGTCTGCACTACCTGGCTGAATTGTGGCAATGCCCTGAGCCTGGATTAACCAACCTCAGTGACAGCATGAGGAGCATCCAGCAGAAACCACTGGGGACACTCAGGCTGTGGTCCTCACCTTGGAGGCAGCATCTGCTGTGCCACTACCTGGTCTCACCACAGTCCTCCTCCTCCCTGTGCTCTCCTCCTGGTTCAGAAACTTGCTTCTGCCCAAGGGGGGACAGACCTGCCCCATGGGGAGCTGCAGCTCTGCAAAACCACAGGTCTCTCTGGGATGACCATTCCAGAAACCAAGGGAATAAATGGAGCTGCAAGGGTGACTCATGGGGATCCTCCACATCTTCCACCCTCATCAGGAAAGCTGTGGTGATCTCTGGCCAAAAACACATCAGTGGGAGGCTTTGCCTTTTTCAGAGTATTTTTCTTCACAATCCACACACATCCCAGGGTACACAGTACAGAAATTTTGATGATTACTCTTTCCTACTGCTGTTTTGTGGGATTAGCTGCCCTCAAGACCTAACAAATAATATTTTTTTTCCTCCAACTGTAACAAAACATGATAGAAAACTCAAAGCTTAAGAGTTGCTGAGCTCAAGTCTATGTTGGTAAGTGACCATTTGGAAAGGCACCTCCTCATACTGTGCTGCCACTGTTCTGCAGACTGTCAGTAATGGAAAGTCTAAGTGAGGCTGACAAGGATAATGACTGAACACCCCAGACACCTCAGATGGAGCCCATACACCAAGGTACACATTTCACACAGGAAACATTCCATGTGGCTATGTGGTGAGCTGCAGGTTCTGTGTCTTTTGGAAAAAAAGTATCTCAGCTATGAACCTGTCTGAACAACTTGGAGTTAAACATGGGAAACTCACAACTAAGCTGATGTATCTCGTGTCTTTGCTAGTTTTCAAGCTCCCAAATTTAGATGAAGTACATTTTACTCCCTATGAAAAATCTCCATGCAGAGCTCATTGGGTGCTGTTAAAAAATGTAGCACTAATTTTAGACATAGAGTGTAAATTGCATTCACCACTCTAAAAGGCAAAACCAAACTAAGTTGGAAAAAATGGTAAAAATACTTAGAATATGAAGGCTTTGATATTATTCCACTTGGCAAAGAGGCCTTTTCTACTGACTTGAACCCTTGTTTTCTCAGCTACTAGAAATTTTCTTCTCCCTCCCTCAAAGAGCCTCCATTTAAAGGATTAAAAAGTGTTTAAAAGAAAACAAAAGCAACTTTGAATTTTTTTTCCTCTGTAACTCAGCCCTGTAAACTTCAGCTCATTTATATGAGCCCCTGAGCTGCTTCACATCACACAGAGCTACCTTTTCTTTTCAAGTCTTGCTGCAAACGCAGAGGCTCTTCCCCTGTGTGCTGGAACTGAAAGCAGTCATGAAGAATTGCAGGGCTGACCTAAGTGTTCTGTGTCTGGACATGCTCTGCATGCAGTTATGAACTGCAGCATGGAAGGGAGCCTCACCCCTTACCTTCTTCTTCTTCTTCTTTGTCATTGTCCAGAGAAGCTGAAGTGTTTCCAGCAACAGGAGTGGGTCCTGGCCTGGAGGATGGGAAAGAAAGAAAGAAAGAGGGAGAGAGAGAGAAAAGGGGGGAGAAAAACAAAACAAAACAGATTTATTGGCTCTGTACAGGCAGCCTGGACACACTGGTGCATTGTTTCACTGAAGAGAAATCAGCTCTGTGCCACTGTGTTTGAAACCACCAACCTTCCAACTGTCAGTCAGGATTAAAGTGCTAAAATCCCTCACTCTGAAATCCTAACAAAATAACAGACATCATCCATGCATGGCTTTAACCAAACACCCACAACGAGCTCAAATACCGAAAAGCTGTATTGGTGCATTTACAACTAAATCATGCTGCTGCTATGCATCCAATACATCCCCAGCAGTCGTTCCCCCCCTCCTCCCCTCCCCTTTTAATATTAAAATAAAACTGTCCTCGAAGAGCAGGTATTTTGCCCAGGTTGAAAAGGATTACCAACACGTTAATTTTTAATGAAACAATTTGAATGTGTTAACCTCATCCCACCCCCTGAACAGAAGGTGCAAGTGGGTGACTGGATGGGCAGATCCCTCAGGGCAACCTTTGTGTGCTGGGGAGCTGAGCAGTGGGGCAGCCGTGGGGCTGCAGGCAGGTTGGGCTCTGGAGTGGTTCAAGAAAGGTGAAATGATGCTGTGATGAGTGGCAAAGCTAAGAAAAGAGTGACCTATTAGTTCAAAATAAGGTTATTTGGAATTCTTCTACTTTTGAATGTGCATTCAGTTGTTTATCTATTATCATTCATCATGCCAGTATGATTCATCATACCATTATTCATCACACCAGTATTTCTGAATCAAATGTTTAGGAATATTTCATTTTATAACCAGTCACATTTTTGATAACTGGTTCTATTTATTTCACAACCATTTACTCACAAAGCCATGACTCAGAATATTCTGAATTAAAATCTTCTACTGCACCAACAGTTTAAACGTGAACAATGAATTTGAAAATCTGAATGAGTTGTCCAAAAACACTCCTCATATATTAAGTGCTCCTCCTCTTGTGTTTTCATAAAGCCAAAAGAAAAATGCTAAACTGAAAAGGAAACATCCTTTCAATCACCTTCTGTGTTCTAGGGTTCCTAAATGGCTCATTTCCAAATGCTAGCTTTCGTGCTTAGTATCCCATCTCACTTCATATTTCAGGTTACAAAAAGCTGCTCCAACTGTGAAAAGTTCTCCCTTGTCCAACTAAACTCTGAGCACTGCATTTATAAAATATTTTAAGTAGCAAGCTGATTACTGGTTGAGCCAGGAGAATGATAGTATTCCCACTATCCCCTAACCTCTGGCAAACACCAGCCAAACTGAAAATGCCACATTTACAATTCTTAAGATAATATTTTTTCTCATCTCTGGTTGTTCTGAAATCTTGAACTCTCCAAACGCTGTCTCTTCTCAGCTACTGCTTCTGCTTCAGAAAAAAAAAAATCTCATTTTAGAACAAAACAGAAGAAAATCCAGGCCCCTACTCCTACAAAAAATTAGCAACTAACAGTCAAATTCAGCCCATGTGTGTTGCACATGCCTGCATTTGTACTCACTCTCCCCTTGGCTTGACTCCCAAATAAATTTATACACACACAGGAAAAAAAAAAAAAAAATCAGAACGCCACTCAGTGTGTAACCAAATCCACTGTAAATCTGAACAGTAATTAATGCAGTGAACAAGCTGGAATGATACAGGAAATGAGAGCAGTTAGGAGAGCCATGTTTCACTTCTGATACAGCCAATAATTCAACTTGTTAAACAGCTTTCTAAACCTCAATCAACAAAACAAGCCCATTTCTTATGTGACTTTTTCCTACCTTACCTCCCTGAATCTGCAATCCAATCTCACCAGTTTTCAGTACCCATCCCTACTCAATTTTCAAGGACTCAGCATGCTGCCAGCAGGTAAGCACAGGGGGGTAGGAAACAAATCCTGGACACGAAAGCACCCACGGTGTGGTTATCAGGCCAGAGCTGAACCCCGTGGGCAGGAGAAGGTCAACCACAGGCAGGGCAACCACCCCCCTCCTGGCATGGCCTGACCACAAGGAATTTGCCCCCTGTTCAGTCTGTGCCTAAGAAAGAGGCCAAAATGGGGATGGACCAAGGAAAGAAAACATTGAAATATGAACTGAGGGACAGTGCTGCTTCCTTCCTTACCTGGCAAAGCCTTGGAGCTATCTGAGGACAAAATGTCATCAGAGGAAAAGCATCACAAAATAACCCAACTGTGACTCCTAGAGCCAAACATAAATGAGATAACAAAGCAAGAAGATGCCTAGTGCCACCAGAGTGGACAGATGCTGCAGTTCATGTTGGGTCTTGAGCTGTTGTATCGACCTCTCCTCCAACTAAGACAGAAGATACAAATATGAAGGTCCACATCATTCTGGCTCCTGAAAAAAATGAATAATTTATCTTTTCTCTCTCCTGCAGGAGCTCTTTGGGGGACTAGAATCTTCAAGGTTCTCCTGGCACCCCAAAACAGTAAAAAATTAGTGTCTGTCATGGACAATGAAGCAAAAACTGTATTGTTATGTTCCCACTGGAACAGCAGATAGGCTCCTGCTCATCCACATCCAAACAAGAACTGGAATAGCAGCAGGAAACTAATGTGAGGATACTCAAGGGAAAAGGACAGGACCTTACAAGGACTTTCATAAGCTGCCCAGAACAAGTCTGGAGAGCAATGATTGCTCAACACAAAAGGGAGAGAAGAAGAAATACAAGGGAAGAAAGAACAAAGCAAAGTGACTGAAAACCAAATGGTCGTAACTGAACCACAAATGCATCTGGGCTCAACTCGGAGGACAAGAAAAGGAAAATTCTGAAGTAACCTCCAGATGCTGTAGTAGGAGCAAGAAGCAGGAATCACTAAGATACACATATTAAATGAGTAACAGAACAGTGCCTGAAAAGCAAGGACAGGCCAGAAAAAGACCTTCCTATGTCATACCAAGAACACTCAGAATCTCCACCTCTGAAGAAAAGTCAAATTCTGCAGACTCCTACATCTGAAGGTGCATCCAGCTATAAGCAAGGGTCATGCAATGAGCAAAGCAAACAAACCAAGGATAAGGCCATGTAAAACAAGGTAAAAAAACAGCCTGGCAAGTAGGAGAGCACCAGCTCTCTGCTCCCTGCTGCAAGCAGCTGAGGACAGCTTGACCTGGAGGATGGAGAGGCTGAGGTGTGCCCCAGGCATCTGAGCCCAAGATCCAGCTCAAAGGGAAAGTGCTCAATCCAACAGTGACAGCCCTTCACAGCTTAAAAAAGGGGGTTGCAGACCGTTAAATATCTGGCAAAGCTTCACAAAACCAAGGTTCTAGCACTTGGGTGGAGATCCCAAAAAAGGGAGATCTGCACCCACTCCATCTAGACATAAATGACCTTGATCTCTTAATCTGAAAGTTTCTCCAAATAGTATGTTCCTATTGTAAGATTTTTCACATTACTGTATTTCCTTTCAACATTTTTCATTCCAAAAATAAATCTCCTCTGCCCCGAATCTGGTCCCAAAATTGGAGGAGATGGTAAATCAAATCTTTTCCAGTTCTCAATATATGCGGTTACATTTCAAAACCATATAAACCACAAGGCTTATATTTTTGAGTTAGAAAAGTGCCTTTGAGGAAAGCCATAAACTACTTTCTGTTCATTCTCTTTTTCTTTTGTGCATACATCACTCAAAACCTGCTGTGATCACAACAAAAGCAGTGCCCGTGGGCTGGTGAGGTAAAGCAGTGGTTTTGCTATTGCATCCTTGCAAAATTCTGCTGTATTATCCACTGTTTTTTGCTGAAACAGCCTGGCAAGAGAAACCCACTTTTGGACTGGGGCTCCTGGTGTGTTTTGCATGGGGAAAGTGAGACATTCATCCCCAGAGGAGAAATTTGCCAATGAAAAAATCTCTCAACACTTTTTCTTTGTGTCGAAAGCCATTAAACGCCCCATGGCCCAAGACCTGGAAGAATTACAGTCAATTAATTAAAAGATACAGAATGGGAAAAAAATGTGGCTAAAATGCAGGATCACACCCCCCATACAGCTGAAATTCATGGGCAGAAAAGGTCAAGAACAGAATGCTAATGGTTAAGTCTTCTCTAGGCAGACAGCTTACACCCCTGCTTTGCAAATTAACAGGATTTTAATAAATGTTTAATGGAATATATAATAAATCAAACCTACCCAGGAAACAATCAGTGCATTTTTACTTTTATCTATTGTTCTGTGTGCCTTTCACTCCAGTAAATCCCTGAAATCTGTTCTCTGTGAAAACTTCTGTGAATCTGAGTGAATTTCTGTGAATTTGAGATACTTTTCTGAAAAGAAAATCAAAGTTACAGATATTTCTGTCACCATGAGTGCATCACTTCTGTCACTATGCGTCTGTAACTCACACCAAGTGTATGCTTAATAAGTAGGAGAGTAGGCTGGCAGGGAACAGCTGCAGCATCACTTGGATGATGCAAAAAATGAATGCATGCATTTTCTGGTGACAACTTTTGAGTTGCTAGGGACAGGCTGATTTAATTCAAAAGACACAAAATCCCTATACAGAAACTCACATATTTTTACACCTTCTAGGTTGTCTTGCTCTGCATGCTATTAATGGACACACATAACAATTCAGAAAATGATTCCATATGGAATTTCTCTTGACAATGTGCAACGACGTTTAAAAGACACAAACCCAACTGTAGAATATAGAGTATTATGCAATACACATTGTAAAAATCTGGGTTGTAATAATAATTTTTTAAAAAGCTAGTAGATAAAAGATGGAAACAAAAAGTAAACTGCTATATCATCTTTAAATAAATAGAAAAACTTCAGAAAAACCCTGTATACATGACTCTGTGGGTATCAGCCAGCAGGACATGGGAGTGCCATTCTCATTTTCCTTTGTAGGAGGCTTTTCCTGTAATTTGTTCTTGGTTTTATCCAGGGAGAGATACCTGACGTTCTGCATAACTATGTGGGTAAAGGTGTCATGCATGCTAGAACAGTTACCAATCCAAAGATTCAGATTAAAGGTACAGATTAATCACTTTTTAAAAATCCATTAGGCTTATGCTCCTGCAGCAGTGTCTGGTCCTGTCACAGCATCCCTCGTGCTGCACACTCACCTCCAAGAGACACTTAACACTGAGAGCAATCCAAGAGGGAAACCAGGCCTCCCACAAACCCAGGAACAAAACAAGGATATGTCAGAAATTCAGAGGACAAGAGACCACCCACTGCCCCAGAGCATCCCTACACAGCACATTCCCCAGAGCTGTCAATTTGAGGCAAACTTCTTGCTTATTACTGGTTCTTTTGGAAGAACTGTCATGTTTGCATCCTAGGTGTATCCAATTAAAATACAACCTTGCAGCAACACCAATGTCATCCTCTTTGTTGGCTTCTGGGGGCAGGAGGGATGTTTGAGAGGTGTGGGGGTAGTGGAGGGTAATTGGTGCTGTTACAGAGGCAGGAGGTGGCTTTTAGCTGGTCAGAGCTTGATCCATGCAATACCCTGCAAAGTGGGTTCATCAGCATCTCTGCTCCATCTGCCTTCCACCCACCCATCCTCCATTTCTTATTGAGAACACATGTTCTAAATGACATTTAATGGCATGGCCATAATTTGCCTGGATTTTTCCAAACAGTGCCAAGGATCATATTTCCTACATCATCTCCTTTATGTCCACACTGATATGGGAACCACCATGTTGAGACAGCCACCATCTTCTGCAAACCCAAGGCCACTTTTTCCCTGCTCTCAATCAATTAATTTTGTTAATATGAAAGTCACAAAGGTTTTTTCTTAGTAGACATGGCACTGGATCAAATAAGTTATAATTGGGAGTGAAGAAGTAAAAACAGTCGTTTTCGTCAGAAAGAATCAAAAACCCAAACAACTTAGCAGGCAGCCAAGGAGGCAGAGCTCCAAAATACCAAGAAAATCTGGGAAGAAGACCAGTACCAAAGGAAGGGCTTTAGCACCCATGGCCCTGGGCTACCTTGACTTTAGCAGCTCAGTCACATACAGTTGGCTTAAGGGAGGATGATTTTTTTCAGGAGCATCAGTCAGGTTCAAATAACACCATGACCCCGACAAACTTCAAACACATCCTTCTCCATCCCTGCAACTTACTTTGAACTGTAAACTGGCACCACCTTGGGGATGGGAGGGGTTGAATTTCCACTGACTAGAGGGGGTCCACTGCTATTTCAGGTGCACCTGCACCAAGAGGGTCAAAGGCTCTTTAATACTTTCTCATGACGGAGTCTGTGCCTCTGGAAAAACAGATATTTCCAGGAATGATAACAGTTCTTTTCCAAAAACACTATGATTAAGAAGTAATCACTTGGTGATTCATTCCAACCTCCACAGACTGCACTGGGCAGACTCCCTCTAAGAATAAAGGCCCCCAGAGCTATTCCCTCGCAGGGAAATGTCTCGGTAGCAGCATCTGCAGACAGGCAGAGGAATGTTGCCTGATCAATTTAAATGTTAATTACATCCCACCACTGAATCCTCCAGTGCAAGATTTACAAGAGGATCAGATGTCACTAAACTATTTCATTTCAGAAGCAATAAATTGCTCTGCTTTAGCACAATTTCCAAGGCTCCAAAACTAACTCTCCATCCCCACTGCCAGCTCTTGAGCTGTGTCTCCCAGAGAGGACAAATACACTTTTTAAATGTAGAACTACGTGGGTTTAGATTAATTCAAACACCAAGGAAATGAAGCAAGATGAAGAGGGTCCTTCTTTTTAAGGTATGTCTGGCTCACCCCAGCTTTTGTCTCAGATTCCAATTTTAGCTCCAGCTTTCTAATCGACAGAACTTTGAACTCCACCGCACAGAACGCTTCAGATCTCAGAAGGGAAATAACCACACACAGCTACCACAGTCTTAAAAACTCCATACAAACACCACACACCTCCCCTATAATTTTAACATTAAAGGTTTTGCCTTTTGGGAGGTCTGCGAGTCCAGGTTCACTAAAGGAAAAGCATTTGTGGCTTGTTGCTCCAGTTCTTCATTCACACATTGGGATTCACTCTCTCCACTAACACAGTCAGTGGAAGCATTTGCACCAAACAAAAGGGGGAAAAAAAACCAGGAGGAAAAATAACCCAAAACAGCACAGGTTTTTTCTCCAGCCCTGTGATACCCTCACACGCTTGCCAGCTCCAGCCCCTTGCCAGAGGTGAGGAGGTCTGTAGCCCATGGCTGCCTTTCCCCTGCAGTATTTCTACAGCAGACGAGGTACACCCTGGGTGAACCAGGGGTGTTCCCAACACCCTGCCATGACATGGTCCAGACAATGATTCAAACTGCAGAGTCAGGTTGTGTTTCAGTCAAGAGGGAAGGGAGGTCAGCCCCAACACACTGCCCCTACCCCAGCTCTCTCCCTGTATAAGATGCTTTATTTCAATTCGTATGAGACAGTTATTTTGCTCAGCAGAAAACATTTTCCTTCACTTTTGGGGGGCTCAGCATCTGGAAGCTTTTCTTCTCATGGTTCTTTGTCATCTTTCAGACAGGTTTGATTTAAGAGTAACATCTAAGTCAGTGATGTACCTGGCATGTAGCATGACAGCAAGGCACAGGCCAGAGATTCCTGAAATGCAGTCTCTGGTTTTGATATACTGTATTAATATGACAGCATGCAATATTATATCATAGGGCTAGCTCTACTAATTATATTTTCTCTAATAAAGCTTATCATAAAGCATCTTGATAAGCATTCAATGCTCATTTCATGTTCCTTATTTGATCCTTCTAGAGAAAAGCTGGAATTCCTCAGATGCCAGGAGCTGAGCTCACCCCTTCCTGGGATCACTATATTAAGCCATACCTCAGTCTATTCTGCTGACTCCATCTTTATGGAAAAGTCAAAACAGAGAAAGCAAGCAGAAATTGGGCTGAAAGGTGAGCTGCACAGGCAGAACACTGAGAAAGAGAAACTGCCATGCTGGAGAGGAGACAGGGAAATGAAGATAGTGAGTAGAGTAGAAGTGTGCTGAAAGCAATAGAAGTTTTTCTAGAAAAAGAATCTGGTCTTTCTCAATGGCAGTAAAAGTCATTATTTTACTGAGAGCAAAAGAGAACCCTTTCATTCTGAGAAATACGAGTTATGAAAACATAATAGGAAACCTCACAATTTCACTAATACATGCTCTATTTCTCAGTGAGTCAGAAGTTCACATTCTTCTAATGCAACTTCCCAACTGAAAACAATCCCCACACTTCAAGCAAAAGAATAATAAAGCACACATATGCTTCTTATAAAACAATCCTTACAAATAACCATGGGTTTTGTTTTCATAGTGGATAAAATTCATCAATTCCCCCCAAAAAACCAGAGATCAAATAAAATGCACTCTCATTAAAATAAAGGCTCGCTTCTCTGAGCAGAGCAGCAGACAACATTTTCCTCTTTATTTTCTTAGCACTTTTTGCCAATGAAGAGAAAGGAGAATTGCTGACCAGCCCCACGGTGCATGGCTTCAGGCTCAGAGTATCTCCACCCCAGCACTCCAAGCAAGGACCTTCTTCTCCTCCAGCCCACCCCAGCCCCACGGGCACCCACATTCCTCTCCCACTCAATGCTCAGACACCTGAACAGCAACAACTTTTGGGCACTGCACGTGGTGTGTGAGCAGAAGCTGCCCCTCAGATCTGCTGCCAGCTAAAGAAATACAAATGAAACCTCAGGAAGGAGTTACAGAGCTTTGGGAACATCCTCACACAGTGCCTGTGATGACTTATTCTCAGGGAGCAGAATCACAGAACACAGTGAGATGGAAGGGACCCACCAGGGTCATCACGTCCAACTCCTGTCCCTGTGTAAGACCCCCCCAGGATCACACCACCAGAGTCATCCAAACACTTCTTAAACTCAGGAAACCTGGGAAGCTTGTTCCATTCTTCAACTGCTCGCTGGGTGAAAAACCTTTTTCCTAATATCTAACCTCCACCTCCCCTGATTCAGCTTCCTACCATTTCCCCAAGTCCTTGGGGAGTCAGTTTTCAGTCTTCAGTCACAGGAGTGAAGGAATCAGTCCCAGTCCCATCCCTTCCCCTCATGAGGAAGCCACAGACTGCAGTGGGGTCACCCCTCAGCCTCCTTTTCCCCAGACTGAACAATCCAAGTGAACTCAGCTCCTCCTCATAAATCATCCCTTCCAGACCCTTCACCATCCTTGTTGTGCTCCTTTGGATCCTCTCCAACAGTTTGATGTCTTTTCATACTGTGGTGCTCGAAATTGCACAGTGGCACAGGAGAGCATCTCACACCATGGGTCTGGACATGCATGTGGGTCATCACCTCAAAGAAATTTTTGGATACTTGCAATGCACCCTGGCTTGGCAACAACTGCACCAATTTTTACAGCAGTGGGCGTTCTACAAATAATACAAAGAAGTTGCTTTCTAGGCAGGTAATGACATTCAAATTAATAAAAGCATAAAAATATAAGTCGTTAACCTTTTGCAAGTAATTTGCACCACTTTCAATGGTTTCCTCATCTGTTAGATGGGTTATAACCTCAGGATCACAGGTTATTAAAACCAAGATGACAACACAATCCCTGGCACAGGAGGACTCAAGAGTTGGGAACTGAAGGAAGTTGGGGCACAAACACCTCAGTGTTGGGCAGGAAAGGGAGTTTTGGTAAGAGTAGATGCGTAGGAATTACCTACAAATTCTTCTGTTTTCTTCCACATATTCAGTCTGAGCAGAGGGGGAAGATAAAAGGAAGACAGGTTAACCAATCCACCAGCAGTATGTGACCTCTTGCTCCCAGATGCTGAGTGACAGTGTCCTGCATCACATGTGCTGGTCCCCACCTGCCTTCCTGAACTCTGGCACGGGGAAATTTCCCTCCTGTCAGAGGGAAATTCACTTTTCCCTCTGCTGCTCCTTCTCCAGTCTTTCCTTCAAGGCAGAGGCAACAGTGGGAAACTAGTGATATCTCCCTCCTGGCCATCAGGTCCTGGTCACAGCTGGCTTATTTTCTGTCCCTCAGGCTGTGTTTTCAGGAGATGATGTCTCTGACACTATTACCAGCTTTGGGCACTCCTTTTCTCCTGCCTCCTGCACGGGCAGACAAGCTATGAGTAACAACTGTGCTGAAAGAGCAGATGTGGCCACCTGTGATCCACCCTCTCCTTGGGCAGTGTAGCAAACCAAACAGATTTGCTTTAAATGTTAATTTGAGCAAATATCATTCTTCTAACAAAAATATGGCTCGTAAAGTAGCTTTTCACCCTCTCATCAGGTTACATATAATGTAATTAAAAGACTGAAGGAAAGGAAGTGGAGAAGACACATTTGTGAACGCAGACAGAGTGCAATTGCTGCTTTGCTTTCACTGAAGAAAAAAAATGGTAGAATCCCAACACTGAAGAATTCCTTTTTCCTTATAGCTAGGTACATCTCAGAGTGTTACATTGAAACACTCTCACAAGTACTGATACTCAATATTGTCACAGAAAGCAAGAATCTTCAAATGTGTTCTTCATACATATCTCTGCTTATGTTGCTGCTTTTGAAAATCCCATCCTGAGGTGCCAGGAACAGTGCCAAATACTCCAAAATGTGCCCCAAATGCTGAATCTTACAGCTCCATGTATAAAACCCTCCAGGTCATCTTCAAGTTACGGCAGCACAGCCTTTCCCCTAAGCTGGCTGGCCCAAACTGTTCTTCTCTAGGACACATCCCAGATATTATAAAAAGGCTCAGGCAAAAACTTACTCAATGCTTCATACACTTGTCTGAACATCTTGTCTTTGATTTTTTTCAGTGTTTTTAGAACTAGATAAAAGGCTGAATGAAAGATATCACTGCTTCTTAAGATAAAAGTAGTGATGGCTTTTCATTTGCAAAATTATTGGTGCACCCTCTTGGATAAAATAAAAATAAAGTCTCTGAGAGGTCCTACCAATGAGGTGTAAAATTATAGCTCTTGGGAGGTGAAGTAGAAAAGAAAGGGTACCTGTCTGCTCACCACCAGCATGTTTGAAGAGATTTGTTGGTTTCTATGGCAATGGGGAGGGTAAGGTGGCTGCCTGGTTACTATTGGGACTGACGCACATCTCAAACAATCGTTCTCTTCCTGTTCGTATGACATAAGAAAAACAGGATGCTGAGAGGTGTTTATCTGAATGACCGAGATAAGAAAACCCACTGACATTTCTAAAAGTATAAGATTTAACTAACAAGATGTTATAGATTTTCTGTGGGAAAAAAAAAAAACCAACCCCAAAACCCAACTGCTGCACTGCTGAATGTGATTCAATTATGCACGGAAAGATCCTTTCCCTTGGAACCGCAGGAAGCAGTGGAGGAGCTGTTACATGAGCCATGAATACCAATGGAAAAGTCCTTTTAGTGGGAGATACTGAGTTACACTGCTGAATCAAAACGGAGAAAAACAGCTTAGTGTGTAACATCCTGCCACCTCCCCAAAAGCTGCTCAGCTCAGGGCCCCCCGATGGGGTGGGATGCACAGAACCAGCCCCACTTCTAGGCAGGGACACCGGGCTGGATTGTAAAGCTGGCTTGGCAATGAGCACTGTGTGAGGCCTTTGACTCAGTCCCAGTAATCATTTGGAGCATTTTAAACATCCATCAGGGCCTGAGAGAGAACCTTGTAACTCCTAATTATACTTTGATCAATGAAGGAACTTGCAACCCAACTCATGCTGCAGGGTTGGGTGCTGCAGTCACTGCTCTCCACTCATCAAGATGGTGCAGCCCAGCAGCACGTTGGAGTTTAATGCTGAAAACCAGCTCGTGTCCAAAAAGCTTATCCTCATTGGCACCATCATCCCAGGGGTGGTTCTGGAGCAGGGCAGAGGTACCTGTCATCGAAATCAAGCTCTTGTCACCTGTGTCCAGCTACAGGGCAAGGCATTGGGAATTAATGGGTTGAAAAATCTCACCAGTGACCCAGTGTCAACTCTCATTTGCTTGAATATATCACTCCTTTTTATTTTGGGAAACAAGAACTCCTCACAAGCTGGGAGAAAGGGTAAGGTACACCTAGAGAGACAGTTTGTGAACTGCAGTTAAGTAAAATCTGCTGCCCTCCTCCACCACCACTTTCTTTGATTCAAAGGGTTTTTTTGGAATCTCTTTATCAGACTTGCCTGCAGCCAAGGACAGGCTGAGCTCTTTGTACAGTCCTTTTTGGGAGCATTTCAACAATTTCTTGCAAGTCAGTGACGGGACCAAGGCAGTGCTGAAGGAACCACCATCATAAAGAGTTGCCAAGAGTGGGTGTTACTTCAAAGACAACAGCACTCCATGCTTGTTTTTTTTTTCTTTTTCTGCATTGAGCAGGTCTTGGTTTCCTTAAAAAGCTGCACCTCAGGCTATAGTTACAGCTTCTGAGGCAGGATGCTGCTGCACTTACTCCACACAGGGGCAATGGGAACTGAAGCTGTTTACCCCAAGTCTCCCAGAAGCAACCAGCAAGAACAGGTGCACGATTCTGACCTCCCTCATTTTCACATCAGTGTGGATCCATCTGTTTTAACAACTACTTCTAACTTATTGTACCCTGGTGACAGCATTCTGGACACCCAGCATGTAGCCCCCCCAGGTGAAGGACCCTCCTGGGTGGCAGGGACCACAGGGACTCTCAGCCTTGCCTGGAGCTGCCACGTGTCTGTGCAGTCTCCACTCACCCACTGTGATTTCAGCTGCACTAATCCCACCTTCTCAGGGCTACTGAAAAACCAAACCACAGTCAGGATTTCAGTTGCAATCAGTTCTTTTAGAGCAGACCTGATTTCCACAGTCCTTTAGGAAACAAGGGAGAAGCTTTGCTACCTGTGCCACCCATATCAAAAGACACAGATTGGTGTAAGAAAGCAGATTCCTACTTGATTTTATGTAAAGCAGATTTCTCCTTACTTTCATGTAAATTTTGTTTTCCCATTTGGTGCACATATTTAAGTCAGTATCAAAGGAACAAAATAGAAACCCAATCATTGTCTCTGGCTTGGCTGGCTTACAGATCAACTCCCAGCCTTTAATTCTAGGAAGTGGGCGACCACGAAGTCTCCCGGACAGCCCAAGGCCCCCTCTTTCTATGGAACTCACTGTTTGTCTTGGAAGTAGTGAGGTTAACACCATCCCATTCAGCCTGCAAGGGAATGTGGGGCAGATGGAAAGAGGGAAAGACAGAGACAAAGATGGACAGAGAGGCTGCAAAAGACTGAGAGACAAAGAACAGCGGCAGGATGAAAGAGCATGGAAGGAAGGCACGACCCAGCCAAGCCAAACAAAGTTTTCCTTGAGTGATTACATCTGCTGGAGAGTCTGCAGCTTGCACTCTCTGCATTGCTGAGAAATTCTGTTAATTGTGTCTAGGACATTTTAAATATCCCAAGAAAAGCTCCTCTGTAATCATGAAAGCTCTGAACTGCGTGAACTTTTTAAATGCTGAATTACTGATAGCTTCATGCTTCTTGAAGTCAAAGCTGAAAATTGCTTTCTTACAGAAGGTTTTTTCTGGGCTACAGGCCTGAAGAGAGAAAACCAGTAACAAAATTTTATTTTTTTTTCTCCCCAAGAACAAACAAAACAATTTAGAAAAATTCTTCTGCTTTCTTGTGTCTGTGTAGCTAAGTACCAAGAGCATCCAAAGAAAAGCAAAAGAGAGACCTCCTCACAATAGGCAAAAGTAAAATAAAATCAAATTAATGATCTGCAAAGCCAAAGCCTCCAGTTTTGTAAGCCAGAACCACTCTCTGGAAGTCAGCAGGGACAGTGGCAATAAACTAACTCAGACAAAATAAAATACAGCTCAGGTTTTGCTGGGCCATTGAACTGAACCAGTTCAGTGAAGGGTCCAAGATAGCAGCACTGAAGAGGATGATTTCTGTATCCAGGGCTGGGCATGGGGGTGTAAGGGAGAACGACAGAGAGCAAGATCCTTCCCTTGCAGTTGCAGTTAAGCTGCTAGATCAGTCAACACTTTCATTTGTTCCACTCTGTCACAACCCACTTCTTTTCTTATAACCCAAAGATACACATTATTAGTTATATAATAGGTGTCCTTCGATGACCTGCAAGTAACGAGGTACAACGTTGAGTTTTACACATTCCACAATGCAAACAAGGAGGCTCCAACTTCAGGTAAAACTCATACATCAGCCCCAAAACAGGATCTCTTATCCTGCTGCAGCTGGGTACAGCCAGGCTGAAGCTGAGCACCTTGAGTTGGAGCTGCAAGCACTGCTGAAAGGATGCAAATGCACAGATGGATGTCAGTACCATTCAGATTGGATTTTTAAAAAGAGTATCCCTAAGATAGGCAGCCTTTCCTGGCAGAACCTCCTCCTCTGCTCAACTCTTCAGGAAGCACAACCACCCTTCCATGGCCAGGACTGTGCCATTTAGAAACACCAGCTCAGTATCCACTGAAATATCTGCAACACTAAGGCTGAAGGAAATCTCAGTGGATGGAAACACCAGAAGCTGCTGAGGGAACTGGGGACAGCTGAGTGAAAGATGAGGTGGCAGCTCTGAGATGAGAAGCCTGATCTGAACTTGGGAGCAAAGAGACCTGCAAATGGCTCTGCAGCCCCTGCCATGAAGCACAGGGCACAGACAGTCTGACAGACAAGGAGCACAATTTGAGACATCTACTGCAATTATTTCAGTCTTCAAAACCACGGAGGATTCCCTAAAAACCTGCAGTCTCTTGTGGAGGAGGCTGAGGTTGTGTTTTTTGCCCCTTGTTTTTTGTCTTGGTGGACAACATTCATTTCCAGTAACCGTCGGCTGAAGTGGAAAAGGGGTCTTTAACAATAAAGTGCAAGAATCCATTATGAGTAATGGCAAGCCATGTGCTTTTATGAAACAATAACACACCAACATAAAATAAATCAGAGCCTTTTAATTTAGCAATGTAAATTACCCTCCCACCTGCTGTGAATCTCCAAAAAGCTGGCTGCATATTTACCAAGCTGTCTATCCCAGTCTCATTCTGAACTGGCCTAATGCCCTGGGGTTAAACTGTAGGACTTTGTCATCTCTTGCACTCGTATGACCTAAGAAAGGGAATGTGGCCTTTTTCCCACAAGCCCAGAGTGAGAACATCATAAAAGCTGAACTTTAGCCCCCTTTTTGGGCAGGCAGCACAATAGCAAGGAGGATGCTGTTACTCCCTGGAGGCTTTGCTGCTGAAAAACATCACCAAGCTCAAGTAAAAGGTCAGTAGCTAGGATTGCATCTCTTGTTTTCCTCAGTTTTCCTCCGTCAAAGGCAGTTAAACATTCTTTGCACGCCCCCCTCCCTCCTTCTGAGAAATGCAGGAAGGAAGTGCTTGCAAAATAGTTTAATTTAAAAGAATTCACAATCTCACACACAGCAAACACTGCTTCAGACTCAGAGCAGGACATTTCTTTTGCCCTCCAGGTTCCCAGTAAAACACAGAGGAATCCCTGCAGTGGCAGTCATCCTTCTCTCCCCCCACACAAACAGAAGCTGAGTTTTAACTCCCAAATGCTTTGGCTGAGGAGCAGACACCTTGGGTGTGAAGATCTGCAGCTCCAGGCTGCAGGCAGCCCCTCTGCTGAGGACATCTGCCCAGGGACCAGGAGCTGTGGTGCTAGGGAGAGGAGGATGCAGAAAACCCTTCAGCCCTCCTGGTGCTGATGGTGCCAGGCCCCAAGAGGTCCTGGGCTGTAGGACACAGTTTCACCTCCACTGACTACTGCTTGTTTGATCTCTCAGGATGTTGTTCCTGCAGTGAATTGTTTGTTACCTGGACCTTGCTGGGGTTTGTGGGGCTTGTTTGGGACTGTTAGATTTAACCTGACCCTTGTCTTCACTAGATTGATGTCAAAGAACCAGAGTGGGAGGAATTAGCTCTTGTACTCCATCCCTTTTTGCCAAGAAGAATGCAGCAGGCAAATCATGAAGAACAACTCTGTTACTGATCACTTTATGTCCCATGACCACATGCCCACTCAAGACATAATTCTCCCTCAGACAGTATTTTCCTATCCCTGGGCAAACAGCATTTACCATCACAAACCCATTTCTTTCCCTTTTCAGGACTTGTCTTTCCTCAAGCCACGAACCATGACAGCCACCAGCACATGTCAAAAGGAGCTCACAAGTCCCTGCCTGCTTTCACTTCTTTGAGAATCCCCAGTCCTACAACCACAGCCTCCTGAAACAAACACCCAGGGTGGTTTCAGCAGAGCTGATCCCGCTCCTGCCCTCCCGCGTTCCTGACATTGCTGGGCAAGCTGAGGTGGATTGATTGCAACTTAGCACTCTTGGACTTAAAAGGGACCCAACAACAAATCACAACCCTGTCTTTCTCTCTTTAACCCATTGCTGTCACAGAGCATAATTAAATTTATAAAATAAATAAGAGATTGGCACACATGGGAACCGAGCAGAACTGCACCCCCAGCCCATGAGAGTGATCTCTTCTTCCTCCAAACAGGATGGCCAGGACAAGCAAAGACACAAGAATTTATTTTCTTGAAGGAAATTAAGAAATTTTGCATGTTGTTAATGGCAGCACTTTCCCATGTACAGGCAAGCAGCTTCACAGAGGGGAAGATTAATACTTTCACAAAACAGGGAAATGAGACTGCCAAATGCCACAAACTGTCTGGGGACTTTGAGTCTATGGCAGGACCTGAAACCAGGTTGGCTGGGTTTTGGTTTTCCCCTTTTAAAGTTGACAGCTTCAATTGACAGCACCTACCTGCAGCCCTGACCTGGGGAAAAAACTGATTTTCCCTAGTTCTAGGCCATTGCCCTGACAGATCAGACTTTGGGTTTTATTACTGTTTCCATAAACATGCAGTTATTACTGCTGTTTATTATCCTTTCCACCCCCGGTAACTTTTACCTTCTTTTCTTTTTCAATTGGTGTTATTTATGTGCATTTCTGGTAGATTTAAAAGTAACTCTTAGCATTGCAGAAATGCCTTCAGATTTTAAATAACGAGTCCATAGTACTGCATTCTGTAAAGACCTTAAATAAGAAATAATTTCTGTCCCACATGGTACTGTAAAGGCATTTAAAGAGCTTACTCTCCACCCCATGCCTGCTGCAAGCCCAGACAAATGATAATAAAAATGTGAAGCAGAGGTGAAAGAATGAAATAACTCTAGAAAGGCACATCTGGTTGGGCAGATGAGGTGCTTGCACAGGTAGCCACACAGAACTGGGAATTGTTTTGCTTATCAGGACTGTTAAGAATTACACAGTGGATTTTTTAACAATAAAAAAGTTTAAAAAGAATTAACTGCTCTGAAACATGTACAACCACATTAGGCAGCATGCAGAGTGGGTCAGAGTGGCCAGATTTCAGTCATATGCAATTTGCTTCTGGAAAGTCTTCACCAACTTCCACAACTCTAACCCAAAAACCTTATCATTAAAACAACATTTTTTTATTTATTTCTTTTAGAGCTTACACTCTTATTCAAGTTTCATCATGACTTTGCTAAAATGCAGCCTTACGTAAATACTATTTTGACACTGAGTACACTGGGCACACTGCAGAGTCCCACTGCAGAAATTACTGACAGCAGCCTTTTCAGGGAGAACAGAGGAAAGGTTGAAGTAATCCTGCAGTGCCAGTTCTTTCAGGAAAAATGCAATCCCACCAAATACCACATTCTTCCACTAAAAACAACTGCTGAATTTTCAGGGTAAGTTTTGAATTTACCATTAAGCTGGACTCTGACTTGAATGTTACACCAAACCCTCCAATGTCCCAACCAGGGAAGACTTGAAGGTTGTTTTAACTCCACACTAACTTACAAGATGCTGTGCTTTAGCTGACCCTGGGTTCAAACACTGAGTACAATCCAACATGGGCATAGGTTTGCAAGAAGGAGAGCAGGTGTTGGAGCTGTGCTGGCTGGTAGCCTTTCCATCCCCCTCCTTCCATTCCCAAGTATAAACCAGTCCACTTGGGCACAGCCTACTAGAAGGTAGCTTTGGTGTGTCTCAGGCTAAAGAACAACAGGGTTGCTTTCAAAAAACCTGCTGGAAAAAGCAGAATGACAAAGATGGTAACACAGACAGAGCTCCTTCTGTGTGGATGCTCACAAAGTCTGACTGAGGTGCTCAGCCTTACACAGGACACACTCAGGTGAGATGTAGAAGGGAAATTCAACCTCAGATACTGGAAAGCTGTTTCTCCAGCAAATTAAGACTCTTGAGATTCTGTCATATCCCATTGTACAACGGATTATTATATGGTGGATGCTCATCATCTCTCAACAGCCCATCTCTGCAGGCTCTTGCTATCAGAACCAAAATGAAATTCCCAGCTCAAAGCTGGAGAGAATGCTAGGGCCATACTGCAAAAAAAAAAACCACCAAGCAGCTGTTTTAAGGAATGGTTTAAAAAGTGTTACAGGTAGAATAGGTCTGAAAATATTATCTAAATATTATATGGCAGCTTTTAACGAAACCAGTAGTATGAGAAAAAGATCATGTTTCAGTTCTGAGCCTTTGTTTGGAGAGGGGCACAGAATCAGACTCAGCACAGGTGAGTCATTTAGAACTGAGGCCTCCACCTTATTTATTCCCTCACAGATAGGGTTTGCCTCATCACTGCTCTACCCTGAAGACCTGACAGAACCTCTGCCAGACAGGAATCACTTCCTTCTCCTGTGGCCAGACACATTACCCTGGGGTGCTCAGGATCAGGGAGCATCCCCAGTCACTTCCTTGGCTTAAGGCTCCACAGCCTGTCAGTGCTGGATCTTCTGTAATAATCATCAGCCCCTTTCCTGCTTTTCCCTCTGTTTTTCTTTGTTAAGCTGCTTCTTCTAAGGGGGAATTTTTCTAATCAAGTACTTCAGTAGCCAAAGGCAAGGGAAGAAAACCCTGAGTAACCTGCAGCCAGACACAGCCCACAGATCCCAGTGGCTGGGACTCTGCACTCAGGCTGCCTCCAAAATGTTTATGGGAGATGTGTGTTTTCCCCTTGTGGGGCTGTGATTGTTTGGCTGGCTTGGGTGATGGATGGTGGAGAAGGCTGTGCCTGGAAATGTGCTCCAAAGTCAGCAGGAAGCTGAGGGGGCCTTTGCCAGCACTTCCTTCCTGCATATAAGGGGAAGACAGAATGGGAAAAACCTTGGCTGTGCCTTACCCTGAGAAAAGTGCTACCCTTCCAGCTGGATTACAGTAAAAATATTTTAATCTTTCACAAGATTATAATATCCTTCCTCTCTAAGTATAGCTGCACTGGTAGAAAGGCTTAGATAATTAAATGAACTGACAATGTAAAACTCACTGGGTGGCTCCAGGGGGCTGGTGCTGGAGGCTGAACAAAGGGAGGTCCAAACTGTCTTCAGCCAAGATATAAATCATGGTTAGATCAGATCTGGCTATCCCAGTATCTTGATTTTAAGAGTAACAGTATTATGCATTTGACAGAGGGTGGACTCTGACTTGAATTTTACTCCAAACCCTCCAATGTCCCAAACAGGGAAGACCTGAAGGTTGTTTTTAACTCCACACTAATTTACAAGATGCTGTGCTATCTACACCAGTACACTGGAAATGTGACTTTCTTGGGAGCTTCATACCTATGCCCGTTTTAAGGAGAGGATCTAAACTCAGGGCAAAACACTTATTAGCCCTACAAAAAAATAATGTTGCAATGAGCAATCTGTGAGTATTCTAACCATGAGATCCAGACATTTCTCACAAGCACCCAGGATGGTTTGTGTTACACAGAGACTTTCCTTGAACGTCTTTTTCCAAAGAAGCAACCTCTGGGTCCTTTTGTGGATGATTCATGCATCTGCATGATATCCTGACATGTCAGCATATCTGTTCACAGGAACAAAAACATGTGCAGAATATTGAAGAACAGATATTCTATGTTACCACAGGAATTTGCCAAAAATTTTCCATCCTGAACTCCCTGTTTCAAACCCATAGACAACAGCAAGAAGTTCAGTGTAGGCAGGTGTTCAGAAACCCAGAGCCATCAACCTGGGGCTGTGACAGCAAGAGCATGGCACAAGGTGCCACTTTCTTTGCTGTTCCAGCAAGGGGATGCCCTCACAATCCCCTCAGGCAGATATTATCTGTCCAAATGAGTCTGAAAAAGTGAGGAAGAAATTCTCTGGACTCTTGACAACAAAAGAAAAATCCCCAAACCTGGGAGCAGACGGCACTCAAATGGCCTCTGTTTCTGAAAAAGGAATCAGACAAAAAGACCTCATCCATTAACAAAGAGTAGGGAACAATGGAAACTGTCAAAAAATAGCCCTCACATCAGAACTAAGAATGCCCCTTCACACAGCCAAAAAAGTACACAGCTGAGCTGGAGCCTGGGAGGCAGTCAGGCTCTGCTGCAGGCCCTTCTCCTTTGCAGAAACTGCCAGAAGCACCAGATGACACTGAACTCTTAATAACCAAAGATGGGGATGGAGAGGAAATTTATGGCAGGAGTGAGCCCAAATGATTAACAAATTCCTGCCCATTTAATCTCTCCAGCAAGGACCCTAACAAACCTTCATGGGACATACAAGAAAAAAATAATATGTATGTGCATCTTCCCTGGACCTTCCTTTAAAGGGTAATGCCATTGCAAAAGCAATTAACAAGAAAACTAAATTATGAATAAAATCTGAATGAGTTGTTTAACACAGTAATAAAAATCACGTGTTCTTCTGAATTAGTGAGAAGTTATAAATAGAAGTTGTTTCAAAAAATCTCAACCTGGAACACAGTTCTAAGAATGTCAATAGCAAAATGTGGACCAGGAAACCTCAAAGATCCAGTAACCTCCGTGGCACGCAATCCAGCACTGAATTTACAAGTTTTGCTCTTCTTGTGACTCAGCATTCTCCTCCAATAGCACTAAGAAAAATAAATGGAAAGCAAAGCATGCTGAACAAACAGGAAAAGATAAGCAAACATTTGGACAAGAAAAAACTCACCCCTAGGCTGATCACTCGAGTCATCGTCTTGATTCATCCCAAAGGCAGCACCAAGTCAGGATGCTCAGCTTAGTGGTCTACAGCTCAGAATTGGTAGCCCAAGCTCTTGCTTCTGAAAAGAAAAAATGTGGTGTTACTATCAAACCATAGGAACTTCACCCTAATCTGACAAAGGAACTATCTTGTGTGTGGTCTGTTGTCTTTGCATCTAAGCAAGATAGTGGTGAAACTGTGCAAAGACAACTTGGCATCGAAGTCATAGTACACTGCCTGAAGATGACTGAACTTAATGGTGAATCAGTCAATTAAGTCACCCAAGAAATGCTGAGAAGTGGCATCTGCAATCTCATGCATGTTAAAGCCACATGAAATTAAAACAACATGTGAACTCCCAGTATAGGTTGTGATGAGCTTTCAGATTTCAGTTGCACAAACAGGAGTCTCTAACACTATTTACTTGATTAACCAAACAAAAAAACCAGACCTATCTAACTTCCAAACTGGACTAACAGTCCACATGAGAGTGTTTTTGCTGTAGCTAAACAGCTCCTCCTCTTTGTTTGTTTGCCCTTCCACACATCACATCTTGACTGTGGTAGAGTTGGGAACAGAACCCATGCCTTCCAAATCCCCATCCAGTGCCTTAACCACCACATCCTTCCCGCTGAATCACATCACAGAGTTGTTTATCAGGAAGGAAATTCCCCCTCAAGAGTACTCACTCTGGCAGCACACAAATGCTTAGAAAGATACGAATGGACTGGCAATAACAACAAGTGATTCAAGTCACTGTACAAAAGGCCAAAGGTATACATCTCTATATTATTTTTAATGTTAGCAGCAGCACTAGAGGAGGACATTATACAGAACAAGCAGTGCAACCAGATGTTCTCGGAGTAACATCCTAAGGATGAAACTTAACGTTGAAAACATCTATCTGACACTTAACATTAAGCATCTCACTAATGCTTCAGGATTCAAGAGGTTTCTATTCCTACCAGGCACCATGGAGGTCACATTTGGTGGCATCTCATGCCAAGCCAATAAGTGCAAGCAGCTGTAGAATGAGATCTGGTGGGACAGAATTAACCTCAATATGTTGTGCTAGCAAAGGACCTCCACTTGAAGCAAACTCCCCCACCCCTCCAAAAAAATAAAAAAACCCCCAAACCAAACCAAAACAAAAAACAAACAAGCAAACAAAAAACCAAAACAAAACACAAACAAAAAAAACCAGGGTGAGGATAGGGTGGTAGAAGATACCAAAAGCAGAACAAATATATTTTAGCCTAAATGCAGTTTACCCAAAGTTGCCAGAAAGGGTTGTAACTCATCAGTGACCTGTGGGAGGACAATCCCACTGAAATGGCAGCTTCAGAGTTGACCACAAACCCAACACCATTTAAGCTACACCACCCAAATTTCTCCTCTACTCTTGACTGATGACATCTCAGGCTCAGTATGTCACATTTTACCTACATCCTGAGCCTATTTACAAGCAATCTCAGTAACCCAGGTTATTTCAAAGTGGGGAAAAGAGACAAAGAGGCCTGTGGCTTCTTCATACCACAGGCAGAAATACAAATAGCAGTTCCACCTATTTTTACAGTCTTTTTATCACATAGATCTTTAACTGCTCAGAAAGAGAAACTCCATCTCCCTGTGACAAGGACATAGGAAAAAAAGCAGACACCAGAAAAAAAACCAAAACCAAAACATTTTTGGAAAAGGCATCAGAATGTCAGGCAGGGCTGACAGCCCCAGGCTGAGAACCCCAGGCACCCCCAGCTCCTCAGCACCCCCCAAAGCAGGCAGGGCTCCCCCAACCCCCTCTATCAAGTTTCTGTCTGGACAGCACCAACCCCACCACCAGCACAGCAGAACTCAGGGCCAGGACAAGACCCTGCTGCTAGAAGTCACCTTCTCTACAGATTAATTTTTGTTATGCTCATTCTAAGATGGAGATCGTTCTTTCTCTCCTTCAGAATTTTTGTTACATTATTATTGATTGTTAATAATTTATGGAAATGATTTAGTAATTTCATAATTTTTTGATTAATTGAAACAGTTGAAGGCTCAAAAGAGAATAAATAAATCAAAAAACAATCAGGCTACATGGTTCTAGTGTACACCCCCCACCTCATTAGTTCTGACACTAAAACTAGAAAGCAGCAGAGAAAATATCAACAGATGTCTATCAAAGCGAGATGGATTTTCAAGGCTATCCCTCTCAGCATGGTGAAATCCGCCAGCTTGACAAGAATTTATTTTTTATGGAAGTTCCTGTCCACGTTTCTAACATCAATCAGCAAATTGTTGTGACATCAAGGGCATAAATAAAACCTGAACCCACGAGAATGTCTTCCTGCACACTGAGTGTCCAGCACATCCTCAGCATCAACGGGATACCAGGAATAAAACAACTGTTGTATGCAGCTACCACCCCTCTTGTATGCAGGTACCAACCATGCAGGGCAAGATTTGAAACCAAGAAGCTCACACCCAGCCTTTCATAACCTCCAGCTGACCATGCAGTTCAGCTCTGTGTGTTTTACTCCTGAGAGTAGAATTGACCATGCATTATAAAAGCAGCAACTTCAAAGGGCTGGGTCACCACTCCCCCCCCAGCCAGGATAAACAGTTTTCCAGCAGCATCCAACTGAAGTGAAGGCAGTGACACTTCATTCCATGTCCAGCAGTACAGCCAGGAGGGCTATGCCCTCAGAATATTCAGAACACTGGAACAGGCTGCCCAGTGTGGTGGAGTCTCCTCTGGAGCCATTCAAAACCCACCAGGATGTGTTCCTGTGTGACCTCCACCAAGTGGTCCTGCTCCATGATCTCTCAAGGTCCATTCCAACCCCTAACTCTGTGATTTCTGTGATTCCAGAGAGTGAGCAGGGATGATCCAACAGAACCTCTCACAGTGACGAGTCCTCCTATCTAAGGAAGGGAAAAAAGGTAGGAAAAAAAAATAAAATTTACAGTTTGGACTTCAGTTACTGAAAGCCCAGGAAGACCTTTAAATGCGATGCTTCAGTGATCCCCTGCCCCAAATCTTTCCTGTTGGGAGACACCACGACTCCCAAGGGATGAGGGAGTCAGAGGAAAGCAGGCTGGGCACAGACACAGGGTATTGGCCTTTTGGGGCATCTGGCAAGAATTAACATTTTCCCTTTACTCTTGTAGGTCTGTAGAGTCATGGACAAGTAGGATGAAATAAATACATTCCTAAATATCCCTGTGACCTCCAGAGCTGCCGGGGAGACTGCTATCTGCCTTCCTGGAAGGAAACTGCAGCAGAGCATCTTAGAAGAATCTCATTGCACCAAGAGGAAAAAAAAGCCTGGCAGTGGCCCCCTCTGTCACCACACTACTGGCTCTGAGCATCTTTTTAAGTACCCCAAAGGACATCCCTCACCACCCCCCCACTGTCACCAGGAGGCTCCTGCAGGCTGACAGCACCCACAGGTACAAATTTGCCAACACCCCCCAGCATGGGACTCCAGCTGTGGATTGCTGCCACTTCTTTCCCCCACCTTCTTGAAGTATGTGTGAAGCTCTCCTGTTATCCAGAAGGGGAATGGGGATGGCTCTGCAGACCAAACCCTCCCTACACACCTCACACTTCTTATGCCTCACTCAGTCTCCTGGAACACTCATCCTGGAAATAACCAGCACCACTGCTGAAACCCAGGGCAAGGCTTGGAGGATGTTTTCTTTGTGTCTGAAGCCCCAGGAAAGGATGCTGGCTCCAGAACACCAAGTGCTGTGCTTCCCACCTGCTTTTCCCCTTCTTCGGAGCCTGAAAGAGACTGGGATGGTTTGATGGTCTCTGGCACCCTCTGCTGTCAACCACCCACAGACCTGCCTGATCCTGGGAACTCAGCACTGCCCAGTGTCTGCACACAAATCTCATCTCCTTTTCAAGATGAACATTCCATAACTTAGGATTTCTTTCCTCTTATTGATTGGCCAGATATTTCTGTCAAATTAAAATAACTGCAGATGCCCTTCTTCCCCTTGGTTTGCTCCAGTGTAAATGAGGGTTCCTGTCTCTGGTGGTACCTAAAACCTCCTGAATGTCTCCTCCTTTCCACCTACCAACAACCCCCAGCACCCTGCATGCAGCATATGTCCTCTCCCTTCTTACCAAAAACGTATGTACTAGGGACACCATAATTTGGAGATTGAAAAGTGCAATGAACCAAATAAGGATAACTGGAACCAATAAGGATAACTGGAACCAGTAAGGATAACTGGAACCAATAAGGATAACTGGAACCAATAAGGATAACTGGAACCAGTAAGGATAACTGGAACCAATAAGGATAACTGGGACCATCACCCCTGGAAGGAAACTGTCCAAACCCTTCCAGTGCCACACTTTTTGATGCACAATTCCCACAACACTTCCCACTCCACACTTTTCACACAGCATCTGTAGCATCATGACTGCTCCATACCCCTGAATTGGGGCAGTAGGATCAGGAGGTGGAGGACAGCAGCAGTGGAAGCCAGAACTGTGACTGGGACCTCTGTGTCACCCCTCTCCAGCACTGCAGTCTGGCACTGATGAAGGGAGGACATCCCCCCATACACCTCTGTCATGCACCCCAGCACCAATTCTGCACCCTGTGCAGCACAGGATGTCTCCTACAAGGGCACATGGACACCCTGAGATGTCTGAAGGAGATCAGTGATGCCCCAGCTCAGCAGACACCAGGAGCAAAGGGGTTTGCTCAATGGAATCCCTCACATGACACATCCTGTCCCTGCTCTGCTGGATTTGAAGATTCCTGTGGAACAATGTACACCCAGAACAGAGAACGTTCTGTGCAAAGGCAACAGTGAAAGAGAAACTTGATCTGCTGAGATGTATTAACTTTAGACATAGATTTTCAGCCCTGTAACTATCTGCATTTTTCTTCCTCTTGTTTTTTCTTTCTTCATGTGGAGGAAAAGCCAGAAGAACAAGCCCTGCCTGAGAGTCAACATATGCTCTGTACAGCACAAGACAGCTTGCAGGATGAACACTCACACTGGTACTTTCTAAACGCTATTTCAAATACATGCATGTTATATTTAACCTACTGAAGCATCTCCCCTTCAGTAAAAAAAATTCCAGAGCAGAACCTCCAAACCAGACCCTTAACAAAAATTAAGGAAGCTTTGGAAACATGCAATGCAGAATTTCAACCACATTCAACACGTAAGAAACCTTTTCAGCAAAAAGAAAAACAGGTCAAGGGGCTTTACACACTTTACAAACTTAATTCCAATTTGTTGGCCACAACTGAAAAATGATATTGTAAAAAAATCTGAAAAACTAAAGGGGAGTAAATAATCAAGGTTATTGTAATAGCAATAGGTAAATCCTTCATACTAGGAGATACAGTGTACTTACTTTAAATGCTGATAATTCAGTAACTCAAGCTCTCAAATGAAAACCAAGCTTATGTTGCTTCCCTTCGTTCCAACCTTTGTGTTAACACTATAAGCACAACAACATTGGGGACTCCATATGTGACTTCTAGTACTTCTCAAAACACAGCCAGGGTTTAATTTTCACTTCTTCAGGCACTTTGTTTGCTTCCCAGAAATTTGATTTCAAATTCAGGCACTGCTGTTAAGCCGTGAACCCAGACATAGGAACATCTGTCCCGGTGACAGAAAGCATTTGATCATTTTCGCTGGGATTGCTGAGGAAGCTTCACATCATTCTGCATAAACTTCTGCATTTTCTTTTTTTATAATGCATTAACCATCCTCTCGAGTCTGGCACTTCTAAAAGGCTTTGATGGACAGGCTCTGGCACACAAACCTGAAGCAGCTGAAGACACTGCTCCTGCCAGCTGTTTGTCACCTTTCTCTGCTGGGAGACAGCACAGCTGGCTGGGAGCCTGTGTGCCCATAGAGCTCACAGTTTTGGCACATTAATGTGAACAGTGGGTGAAAGAATTTGTGTGAAACTGCTGAGCTCTGTGCTAGAGAAACAGAGGTACAAGGACACATTCCTTCTGCAGTGCTAATAAACACTGGGGGACAGTCCTCTCCTGAAGTCCTGCAGCTGTTTGGCCAGCAGACATGGACCAGAGCACCAACACAGCTCATCAATGGGTGCAGGAACATGAGCTGAACTCAGCCCTCCTGCTGAAAACTTCATTTGGGGAGTTGCTCACAAGGGATCATGAAGAGAGACTCTACACTACAGTTCTGGAAGTGCAATTATGTTGGTAAAAGTGCAGTAAAAACAATCCCCTCCTGACTGACAGATGCTTCAGCAAGCTCTCAGCCAGCACAGATACAATTTTAAGACTCCTGGCATTTAGGGGAGGAGGAAGGGAAGAAATTTTTCCTTTTACATAACCGTTCTTTTTTTTTAAGGCTTGAAGCTTTCCTTCTCCTGAAGGCTCTGCTTGAGTAACTGTAGACACAACACTGAACACATGAGCCTTTACAGGATGGGTGAGTAATTTCAGCAATCCAGTAAATTATCTCCATCTTGATCTGCTTCCCTTGCTCATCTCCCCTTTCTATTCACTCAGAGGAGCTTAAACTCCTTTCACTCCAGACCATGTCTAAATCCTACTAGAGTCAAAGCAGAATAATCCAAGGATTTCCTTTCAACTCAACATTTCCTCTCTTATCCCTGTTGCTAGCAAATCCCTCTGGGGCTCCTCGTCTCCCGTCCTTGTCCAAAGTCACCATCAGCCTGGCTGACCCCCAACCAGCAGCTCTGCAGCTTCCACAGGTTCCCCATAACACTCAGGTTTCTGGGCAAGCTCCTTGGCTGGCTCCTGAGGGCATTGCTTACACCTTGCCAACATTTTCAGAATTCAGGAGTCCCACAGGAATTTTAATTTCGAGGTTATTTCAGCTGACTTGACCTAGATTTCCTTCATAGTTTTTTTTCTCACCTTAGATCTGATATACCTTGTCTACAAGATGCTACCTCTTCTAGCAAGTTTTGCCCCTTATTTCTGTTTCTTTTACATTGTGGGTCTTCCCATCTCCTTAAGGGAACATTCTCCTTGTTCAATGCTGCAACAGGGAGGAACACTGGAGGACAGGGAGGATGAAGAGGCAGGAGCTGCAGCAGTCAGAGATCAACTGCCAATGATTAAAATATCTGAATGACTGGTAACAACTGAAAAGCTGGAGGAGACCCTGGCTTTGCTGTGGCTGAAAATCCTGGGTAATCCTGGAAGTATAGATTAAGACTGATTACTGGCTTGGTCTGGTTTGCTTGTTCTCTGAGAAGACCTCTGTCCTAAACAATTTCACCTGTTGGTACCTAAGGGGTTGACCCCCTCCTGTAAATCCTGCTGGGCAGGGGTTCTCGCTGTTGCTTTCTGAACAAGTTTCATCACCAAATGACATCTAGTTCAATTAAGCCTCCTTATCAAAGTCAATTAAGCCTTTGACAAGCTTTTAGAGCACGAAGCCAGTCACTTCCCCACATTCTCCTTGTAGGCTTCCTCAGGCTTGTACCCATAGCATGAGAAACAGCATCCTCCTGAAGAGCAGGGATAACATCACACCCCACCAAGTCACAAAGCTGAGTCACATTATGCACCACCCACTCACTATGTGCTGAGCTTTTGTCTCTTCCCAAGCCGTATCAGTGTTATCTACATCACACCTGACAATGAGCTGCTTTCAAAACTCCTTTGGGGAGAGCTCTTCCTCACCCTGAATCATCTCCTGCATAAGCTTGGAGAAGGTCTTTCCCAGAAAGCAGGCTCTGAATGCAGTGATTAAGCCATAAGTAGGATTAACAAGGTCATCCTTGGTGGCATAAACAGCTTTCACATGGGACCTTGGCTTGTAACCAAGTTTGTGGGAGATGATATTGTACAAAACAAGGAGAATTTGAAGTCGGTGTTCTCATCTTGCAGCACTCTTGGAAGGCTGGGACCAAGAAACCACTCCTGGGTAGTGATCCAGGTTTTTCCATGTGACTGGAAGATGGGTCTTCAATAAACTTCTCATAGTCCTTTGGTTCTTATTATAATGAACAGGCAAGGGCTTCCAGCCTCCTCTTTTATTCCACCCAACAAATGGCTCAGACCATCTCAGGGGAATAAAGTATCCAAGTTCAAAGGCTCAGGTTAATTTTCAGTGGAGTTTTGAGCAAGGCACACACAGTCACTATGAAATTGCCTGCTTGCATCAGGAGATAATAATAGTTATAGGAATCTCTACCATGATCTTCAGAAGTTGAGAAAAATGCTGTGTTAGCCAGCTTTTGGACTGTACTGCATCCATACACAATATTATTAACCTGAAAGGCATGTGTTTTTCTCAGGATGATTTATTACTTGCAGTTAGAGTTACAATAATCATGGTCTAATTTTTCAGAAAGTACTACAGTTTATGCATAGTTTTAACCACCTTTTGAAAGACCTTTAAGTAATGATGAATCGACCCATAAAATAATACAAATGTTAGAACTAACATATTATTCTCCTTTAGGCATGGGCAGGAATATCTGATTTATGTCTGCCAAATGATTTGGCATCTGAACAACTGGCAACAAATTCAAAGTGAAGCAGCAGAGCTGTGGGCAACCACTGGAGAGATTGGCACTCTTTCCCTTTTCAACATGAAATGCCATGTCTGCTCTGGGATGTTATGATCTAGCTCACTTGTTCACAGGGCAGCAAGTTAGCTAAATCAAGATAACGTGAATCTGCACTGCTTTGCCACAGTGCCATAAAGCACCACTCACATTAAACCTTCTGTACACACAAGTCCATACTTGATCAAAGGAACCACTGGAAAAAGATCTCACCCTGTTGTGCTCTCCTGTGAAGCTCTCCACCCTGTAAGTCTGCAGATGCCTACCAGAAATTGCAGGGTCTGAAAAGCAAATTAAAAGGGTACCATGGCTTCCCAGAGAAGGGCCACAAGGATGATGATCAGAGAACAGGAGCACCTGCCATACAAGGAGAGGATGAGAAAACTGGGTTTGCTCAGCTTTGAGAAGGCTTGGGGGAGACCTTATTATGATGTCCCAGTATTTAAAAGTACTTAAAAGAAGATGGAGACTCCCTGTATGCAAGGAGTCACATTTATAAGACAAGGGCTAATGGGAGGGAGATTTCCCAGGGAGATTTCGATGGGATACAAGAGGTAAATTTTTCACCAGGAAGACATGCAAGTGCTCCTCACCATGCCCCTCAGCTCCTCTGAATTCCCGTGCCCCTCAGCTTCTCCAAAGCTGTCTGGAATGCAAAAAGGAAATCTGAGGCAACATGCTGAAAACGGAAAATTGCATCCTCCTAAAAATTATTAATCACTTCAAATGCTGAAACAATACCCTTTGTCAAAGCTGTGGGTGGTGAAGCTGGCACAGCTCCTACTAAAGAGAAACTTCTTCACTAGTACAAAAGCACAAAGCAGCATCCTGTGCTGATGAGACACTGGACCCGAGTTTCTTTCAAGGTATGTTCGCCACCCCCTTCGGCCCAAGAGTTTGTGGAAAACAGGAAGACAGAAACAACTTGGGTCAACAGAGTCCTGAACCAGACACCACACGGGTGCTGCAAGGGGAGGAAAGCTGTTGATTGGCAGTAATTGCTATTTATTGGGAGGAAAAACATCTTTTTTACAAGGCTGTGCATCCCTCTGGGAAGCTATAACGGAAACGGTGCAAGTGAGGCACAAACACAGGACTCCACAAACTTCCGTGAGAGCCAGGAGCAGCAGGAGTCACTTGTAAAGGCTTTGGTGTCCTCAGTGCCTGCCCAGTGCCACAGAGGAGCAACCCCTGGGCTTAGACATGAAGGAGAAGGAACAGGCAGAGGCCCCGAGAGGCACAGGGTTTGTGTCCAGATAAGATCTCTCAAGCTTATCCGGAGCATCTCTGAAAGGCTGCAAATATGTCTGTACATTTTAACCAATGTTAAGAAAGGCCATCACTGCTCCTTTTCCTGGTTGGGGTTGAGGGCAAACTCCCAGCAGCCATTCCAAGAAAGGAACTCTGAGAAAATAAACACCAGTCTGTGAGACCAAGGCATTTCTGATCTATCATTAAATCAGCATTCCCAGCGTTATTGCCGTTTCCCCACCGCCCGGGATGCTGAGTGCATTTTCTTCCCCCCGGGTGAGGAAGGACACATGGCACAGCCTACCCACTTTGTGACACTCAGCAAACAAAGAGGAATCTTGGAAAGGTGAGATCAATAAATGGAAGACACGGAGGCAGTCTGTCCCCAGTGCTGGACAGTTAATCCTGATGCAAGATCCCTCTCTGAATTTAAAATGCTTGATACATACCTGCTCTGGCTGTAATTAAACACCTAATGGCATGCATGCTCTGAGAGATTTCAAGTATTTGTGTGGTCACAAAACACCACCAAAAATTAAAAGCCTCCAAGAAAAAGAATACCACGAAGCTTGAAACTTACAGTAGACACTAAGAAATGTGGCTTCTAAGTGTTGGCTTAAGAGTTTGATACAGCAACGGAACCATTTTAGGTAGCTTCCATTACAAAAAGTTGCATTTGCTACAACATTATTTCTTATTACACAGAATGTGTTGTGTATATTTATTTGTCACTATTACTTTACAAACGCAGATGCCAATTTCAAAACAAGCAAACTATTGCAGGTGTACCAGGATGTTAAATGTATATTATTTCATGGCTAAGATGGAACACTTCACAAAGTTCTAAGTATTGATTTGATTTCTGCATACCCCTTGGTTTGGAGAAGACATACTGACTAGAATACATGCTAAAACCAACCATAATACTTGAAGAATTCACTTTCTATTCATTGTTTCTGTTATTTCAAATTGGTTTTTATGATCTCAGAATGCCAAGTGTCATAATGTACTTACAGCCACTGCAACAAACATTTTGAATTCCACTGTTTTCACACTCACTTAACTATGCATAATTAATAATCCCTTTACACAGATTCTCATTCTGGTCCAGTTCAGAGTCTGTGGGAGGAAATTCAACCTGGCAACACCTCTCACAAATTAAAAATAAGAAAAGGAGCAAGGGAAAAGCTATAAAGATACGAGGAGTGAGGATACCAGAATACATATATAAAAAACCATGCCTTTTATTGTACAACTTGCATTGCCTCTCTCTTTCTGAATACTCAGATCTAACTCACAGGCAGATAAATCATAATTTTTATTTCTCATACAACAGAAACTCAGTTGAATATGCTCAAAGGAACCAGCTTTTAGACTTGGAACAGCTCCTCAGGAAAAAGGAGCAGCCCAGCACTAGCAGGGGACGTGCCTGCTGTACTAAAAGGCAGATGCCTTCAGAGCACGGGATGTTCCATCATCTCTTTATCAAACCCTTAACTAATTAAACAATCCTCTTGTCAAAGGGGACAGGCATTGTTTGTGTGACCGATGCCCTGTAAACATCATGGGATAATCTGCCTTTCTCCTTTTTTTCTCCCCCAATTCTTCCAACCAGCTGGGGGATGCGCTGCTGGCTCTCCAGGAAGCCTCTGCTCAGCTGTCCCATTGCTCCTCACTGCTCCCACAGCTCCGCTGCTGCACGCAGCATCAGAAGCCAAGCTTAGGACAATAATGCCACAGCTACACCAACAACTCATCTGATACCATGCCATTAAGAGTCCCCAGGCCCCTGAAGGGCTGAGCAAACTATTAGGAGGGGGGAAAGATGCGATAGCTGAATAGAATTGACAATGAAAATTATATTGATCTATAAATGGCCAAAAATGCTAAAATGAAAGGATTTCCAGGACCTTCTTTTGGCTTCAGTACCAGGGAAGAAGAGGTTGCAAATGATAAAGCTTTGATCAGATGGCATCAGGCTTGCTCACACATCTGCACAGTGACAGCAGCACAAGCTGTTAACTCAGCTGCAACTCCCAAGTCCCATTCAATGCTGAGCTCCAGCCCCAGGCCCCCTGGAGAACAGCTCAGAGCAGCTGTGTGTGTGGACATGCCACAATAAACAGGAATTATAGAGGTCAGTTTTCTCCTGTGAAATGAGCAAGGATGCAAAATCCAAAGGATGCATCCAAAGGATGTGTGTAGGTCCCCTCACTGTATTCCTGATGCAGAGGAAGTATTCCAGACTGCAGTGAAAGTGCTCCAGCCACCCCTGTCACTAGGGGTGACAGCTCTGTTACCCCACAGACATGGCTGGGACAAAGGCCATCCCATGTCACTTCTCTTCTTCGTCAAAGTTTCTGTTTTCCTACTCATACCACCGGCAGCAATCCAGACTTCCTTTCTGTAGGAAACTCCAACTATCCAGACTTTGAAATTTTGAGTTCAACAGCAGTAGCCTGAACCCACAATGCATCACCTGGAAAACATCCAGATTTTGCAGAACTGCCATTCCCAGGAGAGAAGTGGAGAGCAGGCAAGTGGCAGGCCCAGGTGATGCTCCCTGAGCCCTGGGGACATGGGCTGGGACAGTTTGCTCCAGGGTGCTCTGGTGGCAATGGCCACACGTGGCTTCACCACCCATAACAAGGGATAACCATGGTTTCATTTGATGTCAGGAGATGTGTATGTATCTGCTGGTTTGAGTAAGGAGGAAATGGGATATTTCTGTAGGAAAGGGGAAGAAGGCATTGGGAAGGGAGGCTGAAAAACACGCAAATATGAGAACCCTTCAGTGCCCATCAAAAGAAAGCTCAAGGCCTTCTCCAGAGTAATCCATCATTACTTATACTGTCAGAAACACCAGATGACCAAAATCTTTGCTAACCACACAGGCAGTACCTGGAGGTACATTTCATGCAGAGGACAGGGGAGGGGGAAGGAGTTAGCACCAGCAGGAGAGCTCTTTGTCCCCAAGCAATTCCATTCCATCAGAGCCCAGCTTTGAGGAGAAGCCCCCTCCCCAGCTCCTCCCCAACCTCCTCAAATGCCCACTTCAGGGGCATCTGTCTGGCTTCACCCAGCCCTAACTTGAATGGGCTTAAAGCTCCTTCAAAGGAGAAACAATAGTGATGTGTCCTGTCAGGACAGAACAAAATGTCTGTTTCTTTTTGCACCTCATCTAGACCACAACAGGGGGAAAAAAATGAAAAACTGCTCTATTTTTAACCTACCACCAAGAGAGACTTTATAGAGCCATGCTCAAATCTGCACAAGTTTCTCATCTTAATCCAAGCTAAACTCAAGCAAGTGTAAAGAAGACATCCATCCCAAATGGAATAAAGCAAAGCCAAAATGATGTTATCCTAGGAAAACTGCACAAATTTGTCTGTCTGTAACAAAACAAGCAGCAGTATCAGCCTGAAGGCTCTTTTTCTTCTCCCTCCCTTTTTTGTCTTTTCCCTTCCCTGGTGTTCCCTCCCCACCTCATCACTGCAGCCAAGTTTTAAACAATATACATGAAAATAGCAGCTTTCAATCTGTTCCTGGAGTAGCCAAGTTAATGAGGCCACATGGCATCCCAGGGCACTCTGGAGGGAAGGGTTCAAAATGCTTGTTAGTGCAGCCTGCACTGCTCTAAAAAATGTAAACCATTTCAAACTGGCAGGCATTCCACTTTCTTTCTCTCCTGCTCTCCAAGTAAAAGAGCACTCAGATATCCAAGCACATACTGTGGAAAGAATGATGCACTTGTGGAAAAAGTGAAAGACCCATTTGCTTTTCTAAATTTAAAGATTTATAAATCAGTGAAAATATTTAAAAAAAAGCAGAACATTTCTGCAAATTATACCACAGCAATCAAACAGTTGTTGTAGAAACAAGTACCTGTTTTTCCTGACCTACATTTGCAGGCTGGCAGGAAATCAAAGTTCATGTCAAATTACAGAAGATTTTGAACAGACTTGCATGCACCCTCCAATCTCAGCTATTAAATCTGTTTGGGCTGAGAGTTTATTTTTTGTAGGAAAGAAGGTATCACTTTTTCAAATGACACATGCTTGGTGTTACCTCAATGGAGCAGGTATGCTTTTTGTTGTAATACTAGAAGGGGGAACGGATTTTCCATAGAATTTGGCTCAGCTGGAGGCATTTTCCTCTCCTTGAGCTGCTGTATACATTATCTACTATATTTATAATGAAACCCATGCGGTTCAGCAGACACAACCACAAACATCAAACTAGTCTAGCTTTGTCCTAAAGGCCTTAATATGCAAAGGTCCCAACAGCCTGTGTGGGTCTGGTGTTCATATAAACAAACAGCAACAAACCAACCCCTATCTTCTCAGCTAACAACCAGCCAAGTCCTTTCAGACAAGACCTACAGACAAGTGAGCCATGGTTACAGCAGCAAAGGAGAACACTTTCATCTGCTTCACTCCTTACCCTATCACAGGACCATCAGATTTCTCCTTGACTCATTATTTGCACAGAATCCCAGACTGGTTTGGGTCAGAAGGACCTTAAAGCTCATCCATTCCCACCCTCTGCCATGGGCAGGGACACCTCCCACCAGCCCAGGCTGCTCCAAGCCCCATCCAACCTTGGACACTGCCAGGGATGGGGCAGCCACAGCTTCTCTGGGCACCCAGGGGCTCAGCACCTTCACACCAGAGTATTTCTTCCTCATGTCCAACCCCAATTTCCCCTCTTTGAGTTTAAAGCCATTCCCTCTCATCCCATCCCTCCAGGCCCTTGTCCAAAGTCCCTGTACCAGAGCTCTGCTGGCACAACACTGCACAGGCTAATGAGGACATCAGAGCAAGGCTCCCTCTGAGTCTGTGACATTAATAACAGTGATTGGGCTCTAATCACCTCACTTTCTCCCTGTTACTTGCTCCCTACACTGCCTTACTCTTATTCCTGGACTCACAGGACATGAGACTGTCCTGAGGGACCCCAGGCTGCACCCTGCTCCTCTCCTTTGAGATTTGCACCTCTGTGATAGAAAAGTCCATCCATCCAAGAAGAAGACAAAGAAGAGTCTGTGTTCATGAGAACATAACTAGAGAGCACAGCTTGGAAATAAAATCAATCTTTATATTATAGCAAATTTCCTCTCCCCCCCCCCCCAAAGACCACTAAAGCTACGACACAGAGAAAAGTGCACCTCCTCATCTTGACCTCTGCAAGTTTTATTAGCTGCTGAAGTCATGACCCATCACACCCTGCTTTTGCAAATATCTGGTTTAACACAAACTTGCAAAAACTGTGTGTGAAGGAAACACATTTTAAGTTTCCTTTATAAGTTTCCTTTCTTTTCGTGCCCATTTTCAGATCTCTGTAGTTTCACAATGTCCATATTTCACTAAAATTAAAATCACTGCATTGCAAAACACATTCAAGACAAAAAGTTTCAATTAAGCCTAATTTAAAAAAAAAAAAAAAAGATAAAAAAACCCCAAGCAACCCGGTTTTTCATAATCATGGCAGAAATTCTTTACAAATGCATCTTCTTCAGACTCAGCTAAATGTGCTCAAATGCACTGTGTATAGAAACCCTCAAGACTACATTGGCAACCAGACTTCCCACCTATTCACATCCCCGTGAATCAAATCACTTTTGAATGCATACTTAAACAAATGTATTTTTCTCATGCTATCTATACTAACCAGACCAAGCCTAGAAGCCCCACAGTGCCCTGCTGAATTCCAGTCAGAGGCTGACATGAAGGATAAGGAGCCAGACATCCATTAGCAGGAATCTAAACTGTGTTTTGGGAACTGCTGTTTGCGCTTATGTTTTTTGATTTATACATCCTAACTGCAAAACTAATGAGATTCTAATGAAAAGTGGGACATTATTCATTTGTCTCAACCCCCACCCCACCCCCCAGGAGGTTTGGTTTATTTTCAACAAGCATGCTACTGATTAAAACAAGAGGTGACATTTTAAAGAAGCTGGAACATAAACCTGTTCCCAAATGTGCATGGTCTAAAATGATAGACTGGTTTCTGTAGTTTACAGTTTCAGTGCCTTTACCAAAGTTGCTTTGTTCAAATATATACATTTATTTATTTTCCTGGTCACTCCTACATAAACAATAAAAATCTGATCTGTATATCAAGTAATTGTACTGAAAACTTTACTAAAAAAATTCAAGCTTCTGGCTATTTAGCTTCTTTCCTATGCTAAACAACACTCAAAAACCCTGCATGGATGTTAAGCATAAAACTCTTTGCAACTGTTTTTTAAATATTGAATGGCACATAAAATCAAGAAACTAAACATAAAGCAAGGTGCATAGGTCATTAAAAATATGAATCTACATAGTTCTCCTTGCTGAAAAAGCTGAAGTCCAAGCTCATATATTAGACACCTTTCAAAGTGTATCCACCCCTGAATATCAGCATTAGACAAGGTGACCACTTTGAAAATGATTTTATTAACAATAGGCAGGCCTGTAGCACACAGGTTAGGATTCCAAGCTCTAAAGCTTTCAAGAATAACTGTTGCTAAGCCATATACTTAACATCTTTTAATCTCCAGTGTGCCTCACATAATATGTATGTTTTTCATTGCTGCCTTTCATATTCAGTACAGTTCACACAGTGCAGTGCTCCTGAACCACACATCTAGGAAGACTCTGATCAGAAACTCAATCCCTCAATACAATAGGGTCACTGAGAAATGAAATACTAAACCAGAGCCTTTAAACAGGCATTTAAATGAGGAAATTAGTTCTATAAACATCAAGTATTTGAACTGTCCATTTGTTATGGATAACGCAGCAGGACCACCAATTACTAAAGCCATGGACTCCAAATTGGCAGCATTTGCTTTCCAGCATTACATCAAAATGCTGACTCCACCACACAGGAATTTAACTCCTCGAGATACAGAAAAGCACCAGCTACAAATTATGGAGTGACAATTTTAATACTTATTCATTAAAGCACAGTCAGTTACTGCCTCATGGCTACATTGCACAACCCAAAGGTTTGGATGGCAGAGGGCAGCTTCCCAGGTTTGCCCAGTCCCCTCCCTCCAACCTCTCCCTTCTTTTCCTACGTGCTAGAAGTTTGGCACTAACTCCATCCTGCAAGCATCACACCCCAGCAAACTGAATCACTTGGAGGTTTTAGGGGATGAGACAGTTCAGTCCCCTAAATCTAGATGTTCACTCTCTTTTTGGAGGAGATGAACGATTCAGCAAGTGATCCTGCAGCATTCAGATGAAGATCAATGTCCCACAAAGCAAGCACACGAAAGATAAGTTGTTCCACCCAATTTAACAAACATTTCCTTGCAGTCACACCCTCTTCACATAAAAGCAGGAATCTTTCTAAACTCATACTGAAAAATTCTAGTGGAAGGTCATAAACAGTAACAATGGATAATTATAACAATCATCAGGCTTAGTAAGACAAAAATTAAATTGCTCATCAGTTTGTTTTTTTTTTCAAACTGCCCAAGATTCAGTAACAGCATGTTTTGGACAGAAAAGAATTTGAACTTAAAAGATTACAGCAAGCTGCTATTCATTAAAAAAAAAAAAAACCAACTTCCCCCCTCTTGGTACTGTGGATTCACTATAGAGTGAAGGGATTGTGTAGGACAAAGGAACATCAATTATAAGAGACTTGATGAAGGGTAATACACTAAAGTAATTGGGAATTACATATATTCTTATGCTGCTAAGCAATTCTCCATCCCCAGATCCAAGAAATTCAATAAATTAATCCAAATGAAGAAATCACAGTTTTTACAAAAGCTAATGCAGTCTTTTCAACTGATTTAATAGGCTTAAAAGAACTACCCTATCAGATTTTCTTTTTTAAAAGTACATTATCCCACAAAAAATACTTTGTGTTCCTCTCTGTTGCATTTACCAAGTTTTTACATCAGGTAAGGCAGCCACAGCATGCCAGGGGCCCAGCACACCTGCAGCAACCTGGCACAAGGATGGGATGGAAATTTAGAACAGAGCAAACTGAACACCATGCCAAAGATTCTGAAAACAGGCAGTTCTCTTCAAAGCCTACATCTGCAGGGTCTGGGTCTTTTAGAAAAGTATTTAATTGAAAACAATGGAAAAACATGACATAAAATGCAGTGTAATACATACCAACTTTACCCAGAGCACAGTAATTACAGGGCTCTGTTAATTGTAACTTTTGAGGCAATATCAGAAATGAGACAGATGCATCCAAAATAACTGTCAACCCACACAACTGAGACAACCAGCACCAATACTCAGCATCTTCCTAGCTCAGAAACCAGTACTGGATTCTCCTGGAAGAGCTCAGCTCAGCTCTTCCAGGAACTCGACTGAAACATCCTGATTTAAAACCTCCTCTGTGATTAAAGTGATCTTTAGACAAAGAGAGCTGCTCCAAACCTCTTCCACCTCCAGGCTGAACAAATCTATAGCTCAGGATAACACCCAACTTATGGCTCATCCCACCTGCACTGCCCTCCCTGAGCTTTCAGACCTCCTACCTTGGAGATACAGGAATGGGAGAGGTTTTGGGACCAACATTAGGATTAAAGAGAGAAAACTAAAAAAAAAAGTGCTAAGACTGGAAACCATGGTCTGAGAAAGCAAGTGTACCGGGTGATGCTATCTCTAGCTCCCAGATGAGAAACTGAAACTCAGAGTGAGACATTTCTGCTACCACTAGGCACATGCCTTGAGATTTCAGAAACTTGGGATTTATTTTTTTTTTTTAAAGCATTCGGCTTGACCACACAAGAGGTACTGTTACAGCTATGTTGCTCTAGGTTTGTCATCAAGTATCTTTTACTAAACTATCCCAACCTGGATGGTGAGAAAAATTACGCAAGATTTTAAGCAGAATCCCACTGGTATTCTAGCAGGAGGGATTTTTGTGTCATTTAAACTTCCTTCTCCATCCACTGGCCAAATCCACAGGCTACAAACTAGTAATATCTGGCTCTTTCCTCCCAAAAGAGGATTCTCTCATCACAGCTTGCTTTTACCAGTCCTGCTCCCCTGACACTACCTTTTACTCCTCTCTGTTCCACAAGCCTTTTCCTTTCAGGAAAAAAAAATAAAATTCCTGCCTTTTCCTTTCTTTTCTTAAATGAAACTCTGAACAATTGCTCTGAGTGTGCTTAGCTTCAAGACAGCCACCTCTATATGAGATCTCTGTAGAGGAAATAAGAATAGAAATCAGGTTTTGGTAGGAATGCAATGCCCCACTTGCTTCCCTCTACCCCTTCTCACTATA
The DNA here is from genome assembly GCA_023637945.1 of Phaethornis superciliosus. NCBI lineage: Eukaryota > Metazoa > Chordata > Aves > Apodiformes > Trochilidae > Phaethornis > Phaethornis superciliosus. The sequence continues at coordinate 1,802,780 of JAJQWJ010000022.1, read as the reverse complement.
GTAACAAGTAAGGCAGAGCTCTGACAGACAAGAGCTGTCTTAACTGCACACTCCAGAGCACATCCATCTTCAGCAATGTGAAAAGCAACAATTCTTCTTAAAAACAAAAAAAAGTTGGTATGTGGTCATGTAATTAAAGACTGTCACAATTGACACCCTCACTGTGGTAGGCTGGTGTTGTGCAGGCATCCTTAACTCCTGGCATTTCCTCTTTTAGGCATTTGAAATCTCTGTAATGTTTTTATCGTACCACACCATAAATTAATTGTGCAGAAGAAGTGATGTCTTTAAAGAAGAATTCTTCAGAATGACAACAACCCAGCTAGATTCCTGGCTAGAATTAAACCCCTACCCCTGGCTCCTCATTCACACTCCAGTCCTGAGACAGAAACACATCTGTGAACAAGCTTCAGCACATAGACATTCTCACTGTGCTTAAAATTAAGCACATGATAAAGCACTATGGGCTTTAACAACAACAACAACAAATTAAAAAATAATAAAAAAAAGCTTTTTTAAAAAAGCTACAGAGAAAACACACGGGGCTGAGATCAAAGAGAAGAAGCTGTAAAGTAAATGGCTTCAGAAAGGAATCTGGCTGACAAGAGAGGCATTCACACCATTAGAGGTCCCAACACAGTCTTTTTCTTTCTCATTCTCACACCAGACAAATGAGGAATAGTACAGAAGCCATTAGCCCTAACTGGGAGATAAGAGCATTGCTCAGGATGTGCCCCTGCATGGGTGTGGGATGGGTTGGGATCAAAAGTGGTTGTTAAGGGAACAAGCAGGAAAGGTGAAACAATGGCTGAGATAAGAAGCATCTCAACAAATATGCAACCAAACTTCTGGGTTTAGAGCCATCAGGAGGGAAGGGTTTGGCCCCCACCCTAGAGATGCAGTCCTAGTGGCTGAGCAGCAGGAGATGAAAGGAAATGCTGAGATCCTGGAGGATGAGGAGGATGAGGCATGGAGGGCACTGCTTCAAGGTATGGAAGAAGCTCATGAACACCTTCTTCCAAGCAAGATTTCTTGAGAGCAGCCAACTTCTCAGTCACAAGATCCCATCTAGTGACCTTCACCCAAGAGCTCCTTCTTTCTAGGAATAAATGACAAATTGTCTGCCTCTCCTGGTGAGCACACAGCTCTGGGTTCTCACACAGCTCTGTGCAGAGGGTGCACTCAGCAGCGAATCATCTGCTCCTGCAATTCATAAGCTACAAATTGAAGAAACACACCAGGAGCTAAAATGAGTTTCCGAGAACAAAAACAGCTGGTGAAGAAACAAAAGCCAAATATTCTTCTGGCTGCTGGCTGCATTTTTTTTTTTTTTTTTTAATTTAGCTTGAAACAAAATGAAAAAAATATGCTTGGAACCCAACAGTCTCTAGCTGAAAATGTGGTGTCTAGCCTGAAAAACAGAGGCTTCTGGACACGAAGCCAAGCAGCACAGGATTCCCATGGACCTGGTGTTTCTCAAGCCCTTAATGTGGTTCAACTTAGGCAAGTGGTTTTAGGATTCCCAGTTTAAAATCTACAACGGACATCTGCAATTCATTCCAGTTTCTTATTTTATTTCTTACTTCTCCAACCAGCTCCAAATCATTTTACGAGTTCTTGCAATCCGGTACTAATCAGTTACTCATGCTGGAGAAGTCCCTGCTTCCTAAGAAGGGCTCCCTTTGCTCCAGAAGCCAAGCTGTGCATTTCATCAGCCGTATTTCACCAGAAACAAGAGTAACTACCTGATAAAATAAGAATGATTGGCAGTGTTCAGTGCATGACTGAAAGACTCAGAAAACTTCTATCCCAATACACAGCACTAACCACTTGCTACACCTCTCCTCCTCTATCAGTCTCACCGCAGTAAATCAAAGGCAACTCCTGACAGGACTCATGTAATTGCCCATTTCTGAGGAGACTTGATCAAGTGGCTTCAGGGAAAACTGGATAATTTTTCACCCAACTACAAGGAAGGAATTCCCACATGATAAACACCACTGGCTTAAAACCTTTAATAGAAGTGTGCCAACATTTTGGCTCTCAATATTTGCCCCCCACACATCCCATCTGTTGGGTGAAGTGCTGAGAAGAGGTGGCAGGCAAGGGCAGCTCTTTTAGAATTGCTTTTGAGGCAGCAAGAAAAGTTAAAGCCCAACACAGGTTGCCTCTTTATTTCGTTGCTCTTCTTGTTCAAAATAAAGGTGGTCTGAAGAAGAGACCCTCTCTGCGGTGCACAGCATCAACCCCAAGAGAAGCAGCAGAACCATGGAGTGTCTTGCAAAGGGGAAACCTCATCAGGCACAGGCGGCTGAAGCTGACACATCCCCCTTCCACACTCCAATGTACATTAAAACATAGGTGTAAGGTTATTCCTGCTCTTGGCTTCCACAAGAAGGTTCACTGCATGTAATATAGAAATCCAGTCAGCAGAGAACAATAAAGTTTTCAGGGGTCCACTTAGCTTGTCAGCACTCACCCTGTAACAAGCCTCTAGCTGCCTGCCATTTCCTTCAAGTTTTTTGGTGAGCTGAACAGAATAAAAAAAATTAGAATGGGTTTGCTCATAGCTTTTCTCTTGCTGGTACTGAAAGCAAATGAAACTTTGCTGGCATCACTGCATACCTGGCACCATCATTTAGAAGATCAAGAAAGAAGAGGGAGTAGACAGGACTTCTTTTGTAAAGTTTTTATCCTTCTGCTTGAAAATATCAGCACCGTCTTGTTTCTGCAGAATTACTAAGGTCCCTTCCAACCCAAACCTTACCATGATGATTTAGGTAAGAAGGGACCTCTGGAGTGTACCTTTGTCTTGTCTTCTCAAGTCTGGACCAACATCAGGAGTCCTCTTCAATTAAATCATCTCCCTGTGCCTCCAGATGCCCATTCCTCCATCCAAGTCAAACAATCAACTCTGAGATCTCTACTAAAGAGTTTTTCCCCAATTACCCAGAAGTCAGGTCTCACTGAGACCTGAAGGCACTGAGGGTACATTGATGCCATTCCAAAGGCTCAGACAAAGGATAAACAAAGCCATCTCACCAGTACAGCATTAAAGGACCCTATAAAAATCCTAGGGTATCAAATAATAACAACTAATTCAGCTTGCTTTTTTTTTTTTTTTTTTTTTTTTTTTTTTTTTTCCAAATAGACATTTCCCAGTGTCAAATTTCAAGTGAACAGATAGAAAAAAACAGTGTTTGCCACACTGGAGAAAAGGCTACTTCAATTCAGTGCAACTGAGCTGTTGGTGCCATCCCTCAGCACCATTCCACACAACTCAGAGCAAGACTGAACAGACTTCCTACAGGATGAAGAATGCTGCTGTCAAAAGCTGCTTTGGGGGTAAATCAGACAAAGACTAACAATTCTGTTTGCCCCCTTATGAGTTCCTGTTTTAAAGAGAGCTAATTATAATTAAGAGATCTTTGGAAAAAAATTAGTTGGGAGCTGCTATTTCTCGTCATAGCTCACATGAGAGAACAGCTTCAACATTTGGGCATTATTGCTGTCTCTGTTGGCTTTCTAATGACACCTATGGCTATGATGCCCAGATCCACCAGCCCAAATGATGGATCAAGATTCCCCTTTTTGGGGCTTGAAGTACTGGTTGCCTCTTGCAGGATTCAAGAAAGACCAAAAGCAATAATTGAGGCTTATGGGTCCAGGCAGGAGAGCGGGCAGCAGCTGACATTGGTTGCTCATGAAGAGGACTTTTGAGGGAAGACAAATTGCACATCATTTGTGGTTCTGATTGTCCTAGGAATTGCAACACTCCAGCTAGAGGAACAAACATCTCATCCCTATCAGCCCAGCCTAACAATCAGCTGATAATGCTCAGCTTCTAGGATTTGGAAAGACAGGCACTGGAGAAACATTCCTCTGGTTTCCTGTTTGAATAATACAACCCTGACTGTCTGGATCACACACTCAGAACATCATGCTGCACCCAGGCCAGCTTTATTATTTCTTTCATGCTTACTGTTTACATTTTGCCTTTCCCTCTCCACATGGTTTCTATCTACAGTTCTTGAAGGTAAATCATGAGCTTTAACTGTTGCACAATGTACCATCTCAAGGGAACTTTACATTCCCCACCAGATGGTTGGGTGGACAATATTCTTCTTTCCACATCCTTTACACTCCCAGATTCTGATGAATCCACATTTGACCAAATTGAAAATGGAATACAGATAAAATTAATTTCAAAAACAGCTTTTATAAATTTTTTGAGTTTGAAAAGGCTGGATAATTCTTGGCAATAAGCTTATATTAAGCATACAAAATGTCACTTAATTTGGCAGGCTACATTGCTCTGGTGGTATGTCCTCAGTCAGTTGCACTGGTTATGACAATAAGAAACAGCATTAAAACATTTCTCTCTATTAGGGAACTGAAGAAGAGCAGAGCTGGAAGCTCTCTTGTAAGAGCTCATCCAGTCTTTTTCTTACTCCTAAAAGCAGGATCAACTGTAGCTCTTCCATTTTCAACAGATACTTAGCTAAATCCAGTCCTAAAACCTTTCCAACATGGATACTCACCAAGGGACTCAATACCACTCTTTCACTGTTTCTCTTCAAAGTGGACAGGAACAGCAGTTTACTTTTCTTTTCACATTTGCACAGCTAACAATTGTTATTACACCCTCCCTTCTCCAGACTGAATCATTCCTCTTCCCCCTCTTGTCTCATATCTCATTTTCCAGACCTCCAAGTTGTTCAGTTCTTGCTCTCAAATTAGTTTTCCTGAAATGCCCCATTCCCTTCAGGGAATGTTTAATTCCTGTGTTGTACAGACCCCAGCTTGCAGTTGTCCCCTCCAGCAGCTGGACATTGAGTACAGAGCAGATCACTGAGTAGATGAAGTCCATGAAGTCTATGGAACTGCTGGCTTGTCACCCTTTCCTGGCCTGAAAACATGGTAATTCTTCCTTAAATACAGAGCTTGCTCCTACCATAAATTAACTACTCTTCTTCTTAGGCCATTTCTCCAGTCTCCTAAAAGATTATTTAAATTCTGTACTTGACATGCTGGCATGCTGATCAACATTCCTCCCAAACTCTGGTTACCACCTACCTCCTGACAACGATCACACATTTCTAGTTCTAGCATACTTCTACAACACTGACATTTCACTTTTCATTTCTAACCCAGAAGCAATTAAATCTGCATTTAATAAATGCTGTGACACACAAAATACAGTAATTCCATGCACTGCACGAACAATGAAGTACATAGCTGATGATTATGTTCTACATGAAGAGACACTGTTCATCTTCATTTTCACTATCTGGAGTGTTATATTTATTTCCTTTTTTTAAGCACACATGTATTTTTAGAGTGCTATGGGAGAAGGTACAAAAGTTAAGACAGTTTTCAAAAACAATTCAGAAGACTTAGTTGGCAGCTTGGGGTATTTCTTGTCTGCTTCACTAGCAGTGGTGTTACTTTAACTTCTAGGGTACTTGAAAGCAAACATTTGTGCAATTATCCTGACTGCTAAAGACTTCTCATGGTTCCTGACAAATTTTACTGTTCTATTTCTTCATATGACAGCGTTTAGCAAGCTGCACATTGACTAAATTCAGTTCTATCAGTAAAGGTGCAAAAAAGCCTCATGGAACTGGGATCAGAGAGACAAAGAAGGATCACAGACAATAAATGTAAACCACAGAATTTATCTGCTTTGCTAACAATTAAATAGTATGCATTTATTATTTTTTCTTGCATATAACAAAACTCTGACAAAACTTTTAAACAGTCTTTGGAGGCTGCTTTTGACAACTACCTATAGCATGACAGCAGGAATTGTTTTCTACAAACCTATTCCTACATAATTTCAAACTAAAGAAACATTTAGCAGACATATTTCTTATTTCAAATTCAAATAATTCTGCAGAAACAAGATGGTGTTGTGTTATTGCCTTGATCAGTCTGAAAACCAGCACTTTGTTGTTTTTCCTTTTTATAAATGATTAGGAAAGTCACACCAATACCATAGTTTTCTTCTGGCCAAGAATAACAGGCTCGAATGTCTTTACAACAATAACTGTGGAGGGAGAGGGGAAAAACCTTTGGAAAACAGGCATGTCATATCAGCAAAATGTTCACGCATCTTTCATTCACCTGGGCTGCCAGACCTATCTGTTTATAAATGATAATTCAATCCCACTCATGGCTATAGGAACACCCAAAGGTAAATCAATGCATCTCTGTACAACTTTTGATCTCTGTGTCAAAAAAAAAAAGGTTACCAAACCACCAGTCAATAGGATGTTGTCTGGTACTCCTCCTCAGCACATCCCACAGGGTCCTAAGCCTTAAGAGATGGACAGACCAAGTGAAGAAATTAAAGAATTAAGTGAAGGTCTTAAGGTAATCTGAATATTGAAAGGATTGTTATGGTAATTAAGATGAGGAAATAGTCAATTAGCAAGTGAAAAGTTACAGTGCCGACCTAAAAACCCCACTGAATTAAAGTAGATGGCCAGCCTTGTTTTCATAACCACGGATTCTGTATTTAAAAATGGAGAGGATTTTTAAAGAAGTATATTACAGAAGAATTTCCAAAATTATCTTGACACAGTTTGAGAATCCAGATTGCCTCCCTCCTCCCCAAGAACCTAACATGGGCATACATCTACTCACACATTTTCTTCCCAAGAAAAACTTGAAGGGAGCAGCAGAATGCCTGTCAGTAACAACAGCTCCTACCACACATGAAGAAAAGGGCAGGAGAAGGAGTTTGTCTTTTGCCTTCTGCCAGGACAAGATCTCACCCCTGAGAAAATCCTCAATCTGACAAGTGGGCTGGCAAGGGAGGGTGCCCACTCATCAATAACCCACACCCTGCTTGAGAGGAGTTTTGAGCCCAAAAAAAAAAAAAAAATCACTCTAAAGGAAAGGAGACTGCAAAAAGAAAAGTTAAGTGGTTTCTTCAGGTACCAGTGGAGTTTTGTGCTGCTTATGTACACTGACTATAACTACAAGACTGTACAAGCACTGACATGGATAAGTTTAGATCATAGCTTAACATAAAAAAATTATAATAAAAGAAATCTATTTCCAGATGCACAGCACACTCGCTGAGTAGGGCTGTGGAGCAGCTGTAAGTGCCCTTCTTCTAAAGAGAACATTATGTTCCCTTCCACATGAGCTCAGAGAAACCAGGATTTTTGCCCCTCTGAAAACCACATGCATGTAGACCTCTTCCAGGCTACAACTTTTATGTATCCTGAAATGACTTCCCAGAGCATTCTCTGAAAGCTTTTTGGTTAACATGAATGTCTCAGCCAAGAATGGACTTTGCTGGATCTCACACATGGACTTTTACCAAAAACTGAACCAACTCCTTTTCCGGCCTCTAGGAACACTGCATGGGACTGTGGGACTGCCTTTTTTTTTTTTTTTTTTTTTTTTTTTTTTCCCCTTGAAGGACTTTGGCCTAGGATCATTGTTAAAATCTACTTCCAGACTTGGGAAGAATCTCACATATGATGCCTTTCCAAAAATATCAGTATTAGATATCACTGTGTCCAGGGAGTAAAAACTGATACTCATAGAAAAATATTTACAAAACTGTGCCTAGGAGTATTACAGGAACTTTATAATGTTACTGAAATCTGATCAACATAACTTCCATCTAAAATTAACTCTAAATCATACTGTTTATTCTTACCGACTCTCACAATTTTCATGTGAATTTTGGAATATTTACTCAAGCTCCATCTTAAGAAAGAGAGGATATGTGAAAGGTAAAAAACCTTTTCTGGTTTACACATCACCAGTAGTGGTGTCGATGTGACAGCTGCTTGAAACAAATGAAAAAAAGCCAAATGAAAAAAGCATTTTCATTTTCAGGAGCATCATGACTGGGGAATCTTACATCCTTTTGATTCCCTCCCTGCACTTATGGCCAAGCAGAAGCAAAGTCAGGAACTCTCCTGACTTATCCTTCAGAGAATTGAATTCCTACTGTGTGTAGAGGAGTGGGAGCCTCAATTGAGAGAAGTTCCCTCTTCCTGGAGGCCACATTGCCACCAGTGCTTGAGGTTCCCAGCACCAGTGCCTCTGAGCAAGGGATGGGGAGTGTCCTGGTACAGCTACACCTCCAGCAAAGGAGGTATCACTAAACAAAAGTGATAGTTTAGTTTGCTTCCAACTGCTCTAGTTACAGACTTGGCTGCTACTCAAAGCAAACAAATTTTTATGGTAATCAGGAGGGGGCAATCTGCCTGTGATCAGAAGCACAGTCCCCATGGTTCATTAGTACATGGGTTTTAAGTGGTACTTTTGTGACTGCACCATTGAAACATGTAATTGGCTCAGTTCATTAACCTGGTTAATGCTTCCCACCAGCAGCACAGGAATGATGCTGTCCCTGTCCCTGTCCCCTGCCCAGTAGGTCAGGGTGGGGGGCAGGAGGGGCTTTGCCAGAGCCAGAGGTGTGTTTGGTGCCAGCACCTTCCCCAAGTGCTTTCTGGCTGCTGGGAGCTTTTGGAAGTCTAGCCCAGACCTAGCAAGGAATGCTGCACAGTTCTTTTCCAACTGCAAAAAACTTAGATGACGACACAGGCTTTGATTTCCCTTCCAAAAAATGGGTATTTTCCCTGAGCAAACTCTCATTGGTGCTCACGTGTATGAAACTAGTGAGATCAAGCCCTGGGCACCCTTCCTTTGCACCAGCCCAGGCTCTGTGATTCCCAGAAGAAAGGAATGATCCCTGCTCACTCACCATCAGACCTCCCCAAATACCTTACCCCCTTGCAGAGGGCAACTGTGGACAAGAGCTCTCAGGTGATGAGCATCCCCCATCAAACCCTCCCAGTGAAGAGCTGGGCCAAACCATCCTGCTTCCCAATGGCTCTCTGAAAACCTTTTGCAGGAGCAAAATCTTAGCTCCCTGCAGTAGCAAATTTCACTTTAGTTCCTATCTGTGACACAGCTCGCACAGATAATCTCAGCCAAACATTATCATTTACTGAGAAATGTTATAAAGCAGAAATAAAAGGTACCAGTAAAAAATAAAGGGTAAATTATTTTACTATTTAACCTTGTCAGCAAACTGGAAGAATTCTTATGTAGGCCACTAAATATGGCACCATGGTTTAAGGCTCAGACAACACCATTCCTTTTGCTGAAAGCAGTATTATTTTAACACATTCTAAAAACAAAACCAGGGTGTTTTGCCTTAGAAAACATTTGCTACTTTTTTCTGTCAATACTTGTGGACAGAAAACACCCTAATGAAGACATTCAAATAACTGAGCTAGACATTCACCTCTTCTTTTTCCCCAGTAATCCACTTTATATGTCAGTGCAACACTAAGGGGAGTTTCAAAGCTAATACTTTTTTTTTCTTTTTTTTGTTTTTTCCTTATCCTGAAACACTTTAATACTGAGTTTGTGACACGACATTTGTTTTCACAAAGGAAAATATTCTTGGTATTAACGAGATTTATACATTAGAAATTGGATGCTGAGACTAACAGAAAGAGTATCAACAGCTTCATTCTTTATGGTTTGCAACTGGCTTCAATCAATTTAGAATTATTTTCTTAAAATAAGACAGGCTCATGAAAAAAGGAACCACAATGGACTAGCTGAAAGAACTTTGATTTTTGATCTTTAATAACACTGGAAAAATCAGGTAAAACACACATCATAATAAAATCTTAGAGTTAATATCTGGATTCCTTTGGGAAGAGGCTGGCTGTTGCTTGGCTTTATCTTTCTTACACAATTCTGAACAACTGGTAAATATGTTAGAAATTGTGCAGATTTCTCATTCAAATGGTTTGGCAGAAATCCACAGAAACGGAGAAACCTTGCATAACCTCAAGCTTATGAATGAAAAATAAAGGAAGTCTGAGAAAAACAAAAAAAGTAAACTAGATGTACTGTGGAAAAACATTCTTATGTGAATAAGCAACAAGAGCCCAGTGTGAAGGCATCCCCAAAAGTGGTCAAGAAGCAGATCCCAGCTGGGTGTTGTAGTTCATTATCCTACACAATAACCCTCATTTTGAAGTCCTGGTATTTTACCAGGAAAACACTGGCTGCTGCACCATGTACTGGAACAAACACTATCAGGATCAGGGAATCCTTGAACACAGGATGAGGAGAGAAGGTTGGGGGAGGATTCAAGCAGAGCCCAGGAGACCCATCTGAAAGGTGCAAGCCTTGAGAGTAAAAACATTTACACACAATACCAAAAACTACACCACCAGGCAGGCAGGGCTGCAATGGAATGAAGCAAAAGGTAAGCTGAGTATCTGGGAAAAAAAAAATCTTGAAGAGTGAGAATCAGTATAAGGAATTATTCCTTAGGGAAACAGGGGAAGCGCTTTTGTGGGGGTATTTTATGAGAGACTGGGCATGCCACCAACAAATGTACTGCAGGAAAGAATCAGACAATGGCAAGGAAATGGACTGAACGTGTTAGCAAGACAATTTCCAGATCCGATTTCTGTGAAGAAAAGACCATGACCTCACCACTGGATCTGTGGTGTTACCATTAAGTACGTACAAGGCTCAAGTCCCTGACTAGCATGGTACAGTCCTAAGACAGACCACACCAAAGCCTGAAAGGGATCTGGAAGTGTCTCTTCATTGTTATTTTATTTTTGTATTAACGATGGGTCAATTTATGTCCACAGATTTTGTAAGGCAGAATTCACCAGGGATACTGAGGAACAGGAAACCGAGACACAGAAGAAAGCATTTGGGGAAAACAAGAGGTCTGAACTTGATTAAAAGTAAAAAAAAAAAAAAAGCCAGAGGAACAGAACATCTGAAGACACATATGGGGGAGAAGAAACTCTTTTCCAAGGGCAGATGGCAGCAATGGAGATGCTGAAAATGTCCGGTTGGCCAAACTGCTTTTCTGTATTTGCCTCACATCCTTTCCATCTCGGTGAGGTGCGAGTGCCAGCAGCTTTTCCATGTGGAGGGTTCCTACAATTGTAACAAGCACAGAAACTATTTTGGCACCTCTGGCAATTGGATCAGGTCTCTGTGCACCCACTTCCAAATCAGAGCAGCTGTTTCAGATGCAGCCGTGGGAAAAACAACAAAAGCCAGAGCTTCCCTTTCACCGTTTGGCTAATAGAGGTTGGCTACAACATCCAAATAACAGGAGCTTAGAAAATTGATAAAATGTTTACCCAAGGGGTTAGCCTGCTGCAAACACACTCTATCCAATTAAAATATCCTTCTCCTCTCAGAAGAATGAATTTTCTCCTCATGGGGCACCTCTGCATGTTGAATTTATTGGCACCTCAGGGAAGCAACACAGCAAATGACAGAGCAGATGAAGCTGGCCACCAGGACAGAGGACTGATGTCAAGCTACCACGTTAAAACAGGACTCAAAACAAAGTTCATTCATGATTCCAAGTTGCTGTAAGCATTCTAGGAAAGGTTTACACAGGCACTGTATGTAACCAGGCCCTCTTCTTTAAGCCTCAAGTCTGCAACAAATTTAACTGAATATTTAACGCTTTGGTCACTAGGGCCATCTTCTAGCCTGAAAACAATGTTTAAGGTTGTCTTCAGTCAGTGTTTTGTCATGTCTTTATTGTCATCTCATTTTTTTATGCTCCCCAAAGCTGCCTATACTTGCTGCCAGCTCCTGGCTGGGTTACTGCACAGACAAAACTTGAAGATGATTCATGGGACAGAAGTGCATTTGTTGCCTTCCAAGCACAACGGGTTTGAGGGATCATCCAGCCAATGTCCTGGCTCCAGAGGTGGACAAGAGAGGCTGAGAAATTACTATCAAAATGGAGTAGGTGTAAAGTCATCCTTCACCAACATTGTTCCAGCTTCAAGAAATCTGCTGCACAAGGGATCTGAGGCAGAAATGGAGGTTGCATTTCTACTTTCATAGAGGTCTTTGATGGATTTTTTTTTTTCCATTGATTTGTTCAGTTGCTTCTGGAATCCACAAGAATTTTAGCACTTGTACCACCCCTCGTCAAAGCTTTCCATAACTCATCTGTGCTAAATGATAAATATCTCTTTGTTCACAAAACCAATACCAGAGTTGTGGAGCTTCAAAGAACAGTGGAAAGGTTTAGATGACACAATCTCTTCCTACTTCTGTCCTTTATTTCACTAATAATCAACTGTATAAAATGTGCAACAGATGGGATCCTCAGCGTCGAAACCCAACACCATCCCACTGACTTGTCACAATAGCTGAAAAGTAGCTGAGAATAAAAAAAAATAAAAATATTTAAAAGTTGAGAATAGAGAGGCTTTAAATTTGATCCGTTTTTTCAGAGAAGCAAAGTTTCAATCAATAGTTCTTTCAGGAATGCTGAAAATTTAGATTTGATGAATGCAAGGCTCTAGAAATGTCTCCTTTATCTTGGACATCAACAGAAAAACTATAGCAATTTATTTAGCTCCTATGCTTCCAGAAATGTAACTGAACACAAACATCTGAAATTAATCCACTTCTGTGATTAAGCAGAATTAGGGCATGGATTGTTCTCAAAAGCACAGGTAAGTACATGCATTTCCAGCACCCAGGCCACGTGGCTCACTGCATTTATTGGTACCTCCAAAGAACTCAGAGATGAATGCTGTTCTGATGGAGGCTGAGAGATTTCAGACCTCACTCTAATTTACATTCATTTCAGCAGTAGTTAGACAATGGGGTGGATTCTGTTATCAATAACAGAGTAGCATCATCAGGCATTTATTGTAACATCTACCAATAATCTTCTTCAGGCCATCTGCTCAAAGGCAGAAAAGAGAATAAGACTTAATTTAAATAAATCTGCTGAGCCCTTTTTATCATTGTTTTTAACCTATTAGCCAAACTGATGGAACAGGAGTCCTCAGCTTTGAGTGAGGGGAAGCAGAATGGTGCACATTCCTCTAAATTTAACGCTGCTGTTTCTAAGGGAGGCAATAAATATCAAATGAATAGGAGAGCTGCGAGTATACCACCAGCATGGATTGTCATTTAAATCCTTTCCAATTATAAGAACAATGAGAGCATGTGCCTGGAAAGGACTTTGGGGAATGATATCCTTTTAACCTCCCACAACTATTTGGTCAAGGGCTCTCCAGGGACTCGGGCAGGGGGGGTGGACCAGGAGATAAGCAAGTTGGCTTCCGATGCACCCCGCGAGCCAGCGGCAGCCAAGCCACGTTACCATCCTCCTGCTGCACCCAGCAGTGCTGAGGAGTGAGCCAGAAACATTGCCAAGCCTGTGGGAATAAGAAACCACAGACAGCCCTTATCCCAAGAATGTACTTAATCTTCAACAACACAGAGTTAAAAAAAAAAAAAAAAAAAAAAAAAAAGCAAGATTCTGGTCTCCGATTTTTGCAGATGGGGAAAACGGGACTGAATTAAACAGCAGATTTCAAGTATTGTCTGTGTAACTGTCCCAGAGTGAAAAAGAAAAGTCAAATAAACGCTTTAAACAATTTCCATGTCCCATTGTTCCTAATATACTCCTTTAAACACCCAGCAAAGCACATCATATTTATCTGCAGAGTTGACTTTTAAAGTTTAAAGTTAAGAAATACGTGAAACTAAGCACAAGCTCAGGGGCACGGCTGGGTCAGGCTCAAGTCTAGATTGTATTGTGCTCTGGAAAATGAAAGTCACTAAATCATCATGTTTTCCTTTCTTTCTGCTCAACAGAAAAAGATACTTGAAAAAGACACCTTATTTCTAGCTGACAAAGTAACTGAATTATTGCAGAAATTCAGTGTGGTTGCACTGCTACAGCTCGATGCATCTCCTCAAGGCAGAATGTAGTGGGGAAGACTTAAGAAAACATGAAACAATTTTCTTAGTCAGAGACCAGAGAAGGAACTCTGTGCTACTCCCACATTTTTTTTTGTACACCTTTAGACTTTAAAATACTTAAGAATGCTCCATAATTTACAACTGCATTTTATGAATGCTTCTGAACAACACAAATACTTATTTCTTGGTAACACAAAGAATCAGATTGGGCAAATAGAAAATAATAATCTTCCACAATGAAGTTGCTTCCTTCTACAAATGGTTCAGTGGCACTCCAATACCAGCCAGCTTCTTTTTGGCAAGAAGATCAATATATTTACTTACTCCTTTGCAGAACCTGAGCTCACCTCCCACGGCCCTGGCCCTCCCTCTTCAGCCAATTCTCTCATCCCATCACCCATGAACTCTGAGGATGCTCTCCAAGGCCACCCAGAATCCCTTACTCTTCAGTGTATCCGATTCTATCCAGCACTTTGCACAACTTCCCTCAAGAACAGTAAGCTCCAAACTAGACTTGAAATCTCATCTAAATTCTCATTCAACGTAGACAAAAGCCACATGTGATCTTGGCCCAGTACCAAGGGGTGACCACACATCATCCTAAGCCATGAGGTACTTCAGAGCCTTCTCATGCTCCAACATTAGAAAGCCTCCAATCTGCTTTCTGTCCTTCTCACAGCCACGTTAAGGAGATGTTGGCCAATTTTAGTCAGGAATGATCATCAGGCTCCTACAGCATCACAAGTTTTCCTCCCACACCCTGAAACAGTCAAGAACTAGTTTCTTCTTGTAGATAAAGGCTACAGACTCTGCTCTTCAAACCTCACCCCACTTTTCCTGTTTCTACTGGTGCTGGAAAAGCTGGGAAATAGAAAGCAAACAACATTAGAGCAACCTTCACAATTTTCATTCCCATATAAGCATCTCTTCACACAGAAGGCAAAGAGATAACAATCTCCATGCCAGGACTCCTGTTAACTTCCTCCTACAGTGATAAGTGGTTCAACTCCACAGATGGAATGAAATATGGCAACAAAGGGGGACATGGGCTAACTCAAAGGACCAAGTTGACTACTCATGCCTGCCACCTACCCCTTCACCCACAAGTTATCTCAAGTTTATAAATGACTAAATCTGCTCAAACCTGGCTTTTTCAGCTTCAAGTGCAAAATAGATTAAAAAAAATCCATACCAAAGCATACTGTCTGTGCGAGGCAGCATATAGAAAATTGAGTTTACACAGATGGGACATATTACACACCCCCTTATGAGTCTATCAACACAGCAGCTTTGAAAGTCTGCCCTAAATAAAAACACAACTAACAACATGTTAAGTCAGAGGCCAGCAGGGCTGTGCACGCTGAGGATGTACTTGGCAGAGCTGGGATTGTTCTCTCCACTTTTAACAAACAGCTCACTTATAAATGGAAAACTAGCTAATGTTCAAGTATTCTGCTGTGTTCAAATGTCAGGAGGATTATATTCGGCAGAGTCTCCTAGAGTGATCAACTAATTGGCCATCAAGTTCATAGAGATGAAGCTGTAGGTTGTTTCAAAACTAGCAGGACACAACACAGCCTTCTGATGATCCACAGCAGGGACAAACATTGGCCTAGAACATTTCTGGTTCCATTAACACATAAAAATAATACTGTAAAGATGTTTATTTTTACAAGTTACATTAGGTGGAGAATATAGTTGAACAATAAAGCTGAACACATCTGGGAATGCTTAAGCAGCAGCTCCATTTTCTCTCCAAGAAGTCTGTACACAAATACAATAAACTTAAGTTACACACATGACAACTCAATGTACTACAAACACACACACACACAAAAAAAAAAAAAAAAAAAAAAAAGCCCAGCAACAAAAAATGGACAAAAAAAGTGTGTTTTCATAAAAAACAAACTTCATTTGTTTTGTTGGAGGAGCATCTAAGAGCTGAGGGAACAGCTGGAACAGAGAAGTACAGAAATAGCCAAATAATGCTAAAGAGCAGAAGGAACCCAAGACAAACCTTACCAAGTAAGATCACATCTTCACCCAGCCAGCATCATGGCTTGGCCAGTGGACAGTGGCCAATGCCTAAGGAAAAGAAATAAGCAGCTGTATTCCCCAAAACATTTTCTGAGCTTGCAATAACTTGTACCTAAAGACTTCCACACATCAGGTCTTCTGCACTGGTATAAAACAGACTCAATAGATCTTTCTTCCAAGAATATATCCAGCCACTTTTATGCAAACTCTCAGCACCAGAGTCTTGTTGCAACAGCAACACTGTGTTTATCAAGCAAAGAAATATTTATTTGTGTTTATTTTGAACTTTCTACTTCTATCTGATGTATCTGCTTTTTGTTGTGGAATGAAAGAGAAATGGGGAATGATTGCTTATCTTCTGTCTCACTCAGGTATCTTTTCTTCAGGCTCAGAAACTCTTCATTTCCAAGCTGTTCCATCATGTGCTACTGAGGGAGGCAGTAGCTTGTTTAGCCATAGTTGTACACAGAGATAATTCCACTTTCTCACCACATTCCTCTACATCTACTGATGCTGAGTTTAACCTGCTACTTTATTTTCCAGTCTCACAGTACCACAAGGTAGGTATTTTTTAGAGTTGACTATACCAAAGTATTTGTAAATCACTCAGGCTTTATTTCTCTGCCATTGCCTTCCTTGGATCACCTGCAAGTGTGAAACAGCCTCAGATGACTCCTGTGTTACTCTAATAGTAATAACCACACTTCAATAAAACTATTACTAATAGACATTTTCTCAACCTTTAACCAGTCAAGGTTTACTGAAACCATTCTCTCTTAGCCCCCAAAAGATCAATTCCCTTTAGAAACTGCAGAAAAGGACCATGTCAGAAGCTGTTTGAAAATCTGAGGGTACCTTCCACAGGGGGACACACAGATCTGGACATCTGCTGAATCTTTCAGGTCCTTGAAGGTTCATTAAGTGCAACTCCCATTTAGAAAAGACATGTTGACTCCTCCACGTTCATATAAAATCATGTGCCAAAATAATTCCAATCCATGTTTTTCTTTTGACAACACTGCACAATACAAAGCCAGATTTCTGTCTGCTGTTCCCCAAGTGCCCTGGAACTCTTGCAATTTGGCATCATATCACTCTTATCTGTTCTCTAAATAAACCTAAGGAGGTTCCAATTAAAAGGTTGTACACAAGTGTTGATAATAATTCAACAGTTTTTCCCTTGAGTCCCTCCTGGGCTCTAACATCATGGTCCCTGCATTCAGTTTTTGCTCACTGTGTTCCTAAATTCTTCCTTGAATAGCTGGGTTTGAGAAGGTTCTGGTGAAGAAACCACGAGGAGCATGGATGCTCATTTGTTTCTTTTCTCCACCTTCTGCAAGAGATTCCTGCACACCTTAGTCCTCAAGGGGTTTTGCAAACTTTTAGACAAGCTTCTTACTCCAAACATTTGGAAAAGAACTGTTACCTTTTATACGTTCTGCAAGTATGGTGGTGGGGTTTTTTTGGGTTTTTTGGGGGGGGGCTTTTCAAAGTGTTTGTTCTTTTCTGTCTTCCTCACTTGGTCATGACTTTAGCTTTTGGAAGGATGCCTTCAACTCCGCAGTCTTTCTTCCCTGCTGTTCCACAGCATAACTTTTCTCTCTCTCAGTCAATTTTGACAGGGCTGAGGCATTTGCTCCACAGTACAGTGCCTTTAAATAATCTTCACACTACCTACAAACATGTCACCCTTTTTCACTGCTCCTTTCAGTTTCTTTTTAACCAGCTTCCACATTCTGATGTACTTTCCCTTTTGAAATCAAACGTCGCTTCTCAAGTTTTTGGCTTGGATTGCTTCTGCAGGGATGTGCAAACACTCATGTTCACACCTACAGGAGGGCCACTGGCTGGAACATTTTACACCAAATTCTGCACCATTACCAGGAGAAAATCCTCTGTCTGGATTCTCTGTCCAGATGTTTTCCAAAGGTGTCATTTGTGTTGTTCAAAAGGACTGTGATGCCAGTTTTCTCCCCTCATGTTTCCTACTGTAAAGCTACATACTCTCTATTATTCTATAGTTCTCCTATCTACAAGTTTCAAGATTTTCCCATCTTAAGGATTCTGTTGCTAATCCAGTTATTTTTTTAACTTGACATTTACCTTGAAGACACCACACAAATTCTCCAGGGGTCTGAACCATTCTGTCACTATCAGGGTCTTGCAACTGGTGTTTTCCTTCTATCCACTTTCTTACAGCCCTATTTGACATTCTTACATAAAAAACAAACTCTCTATGTCATCCACCAAAGACACTGCAAGATTTGCTGGTTAGTTATTCAGCATTGACTCATCTCTAGAACAAAAACTATGGGCCTTGCAGTCACACTTTTTACAAGGCTGGAGAATACAACACCCAGCAAGGAGAACAAAGCAAGGCAGGACCCCAGGCAAACCAAACTCACCACTTTCTGTGGCCTTTGTTACTCCAAGTAGTAACAGCAATCCTAGAATAGTCCTTTTGTCACATCCTGGAGATGCAGAACCACACCACCCACAGACTTCTGTTGAAGAATTCAGTTGTATGTTTAAGTTGTTTTCATTTTAACTTACATTTTATCATGAAACCTACCAGTACAATAGTGAATACCAAAGAAGGCAAATTAACCTAAAACCAAAGTACCATACAAGATAGAGAACAGGTTTAAGAGGGAGCAGAAATGTCTACATCATCTTCCTGAAGGAATTCTCAGTGCTTGGGACAACATGGCCCAAGGGCAATGGTAAAGGGAGAGAAATAAATTCTTTCACCTCTGGGTTGAAATCCAAGTCAGGCTGGTAGCAGCCAAGAACCATTAGCTTAACATCTGCTAGCTGTTTGGGAACCCATGTGAAGTGAGTTATGTTCCTCAGTGTCCACAGCACAGTCCCACTAATTGGCACCACGTTGGCAAACTAAACATAGAGGTTAAAGTCTGAGCATCCAGCAAGCATGGGCTACAAGATTAGTCAACTTCAGTTTTGAGTCCATACGTGATAAATTATACATTTGGTATATGTAGCTCCATTTAATTGCCCCACCATCCTGTTCTGCTCTCAGAAAAAAATCGTAAATCCAAGGAAGGAAACAAACTGTCAGCATTCCCTTCTCAAGCATAGAAGCTCTGAATTAGTAAGACACATTATGAATTTCAGTACTACTGAAAGTAACTCAAGCAACTGCTTAAATTTTAAGTAAAATACTGTACAGCATGAAGTATGAGCTTAAGTGTTGGAATAGTACTATGCCAATATCTATAAAAATAGTATCTTTATTTTAACTTCAGTTTTTAACTCAAAAATGCATCCCTCACAAATACCAAGATGGCTCTTTGCTCTTTGTCTTTCCTTCTTCTGCAGCTTCTCAACAAAGAGTGCAAAGGAACTCAACAATGAGTGCTGACCTAAGAACAAGACCCATTAGCTTTTAAAAAATTATACCTTGTATCAGCCCATGGTAAAACATTTGTGTCTGAGGAGAGCAAAACCAACAAAACAATCTGGAGAAAAGCAATCATCTCTTAAAAATGTCAATAAAAAACACTGATCACTGATTTTTCATATCAGCTGCACAAGGCAGCATAAAACCCAGTCTGAGCTACGAAGGAAGGAAATTCATGTTACAGTTTAGAAACTGTTCCTGATGTTTACACATCACTTCAGTTTAAAGAACTGCTTATGATGGGAACATAATGAAAGCTGTTGAGCATGAAGGGAGATAGAAACTAAGCCAAAAGCATCATCTTTGCCAGAACTCTACCAGAAAACAGAATCATAGAGTAAGTGAGTTTGGGAAGGATCTCTGGAGGTTAGCAATCCAATCAGCTGCTCAAAGGATGGCCAACTTCAAAGTTGGATGAGGCTGCCCATGGATATTTTAGATGAAAGCACAACATAGCACAATACCCTGCAAAATTCATATATAAAGAAATAGTTCTGGCTAGCTGAATACCCCTTTTGCTTACCACTGCTCTGGAAAGGTTCAAGTTCTCAGCTGTTTTGAGCAGTAATAATGGCCAGCTGCCACTAAGAACAGTGATAAGCTTGAAAAGGAAACAATTTTAATCTAAATATCCATTAGTACCAAGGTTTGGAGAACTTAACTTGGTAAACTGCAGACTTGAGGAAGGGAGACTGTCTGGCAGCCTGGGAAGGATAATCTTCCCAAGATCCATGCTTTATCTCATGTTGGAAAGGTGTGCTCAGCTCTCCTAAGAAAAACACAGGCTGTGGCAACAGGCCAGTCTGCAGGAAAACAAACACTCCCCCCCCCAGTAATTCTGCATTCCACAGCCATCTTCAAAGGGATGCGTTTTTTTTCCTTCTTGTGCAAGAGTTAGCATCCAGAGAATATGATAGCATCAAAGTTGCCTTAAACCAGCACAGTCTGCTCCTTTTAGCACAAGCTGCTAACCATCACCTGCCTCACCTGGGCTCTGCCAAAGCCAGACCAGTTTAACTGCTCCAGAAACACACTGCCAGGTCCTCAGGTCTGCACACATGCTGCTGAGGATTTGGTATCCCTGTTTCAGGAGCTCAGTGGATCTGTCTGGCACAGCAAGACCACTCCTTCCTCAGGGCTGCAGTATCCCTGCCAGCCCCAGGCTGCTGCAGGCAGCAAGGACACAAACCTGCTTTTCCCCATCACTGACTACTAAAGCCTGCAAGGTGGATCTTTTCTTACTCTCTTCTACAGCTTCATGAAGTACAACAGGATGGTGCCCCGTTTTTTAAATGCCAGACAAAATTCCTTCTGCTTGAAGACACCTGATTGTTAACTTCTTGTAAAAATCACCCCCCTGCAAATAATTATCTTGACACTTGAGGTGCTGAGATCTGCCAGACAGTTCTAGGAGACTGTGATGACTGCCAGGGATCTAACACAAGCTGGAAGAAACCAGGCTAGCACCAAAGACACAGATACTGCATCTGTTCTGCCTTTGGCTGCACTCAGCCCTCCCAAGCTGCCAGGTCGGGATATAAATCTCCACAGAATCATCTTGGTTGGACAAGACCTTTAAGATCATCAAGCCCAACTGTTAACCCAACACTGCCAAGGCCACCACTAAACCAGAACCCATTCATGATGCTACAGGAACTAGTTGGGTGATGAGGTCCAAGACAAGGACCTCATATATATATATATTTTTATATATATATTTTATATATATAATTATATATATATTATAATCAAATGATGTAATGAACCGCCTTACTGGGCACCTCTACCATGCACTTCTGAACCCCCATGTAGGTTTCAAATAAGCACTGATATTCAAATAAATGTTTCCTCAGAAAACCAAGTACAGAATTAATACCAAATTCATGAGTTTCCTGAAGGTAATTCCTCTCCATTTGAAAAACAGGAGGGGTCCAAAAAAGAAATTCTTCTCTGCAGGGGAGAGAGGCAGGAAGGGAGGAAATGTGAATTACATACACCTCTGGATAAGTCCCACCTTAAGAAAAAAAAAAAAAGGAAGGAAATTGGAGTTAACTAAAAAGAGCATGTTTAGCATCACTCCACAATGTGGGGAAAAAAAAAACAAACTAGGAAATCCTGGCTAGAGATAATGCTGCCTCCTCCTGTCACTGATGGGCTGTCCATTGCAATGAGGAGAAGTGAAAGGTCCATTTTTCACTCTTTTATTTGCAGCACTACTTTGAAGTTACCTACAAATCAGAGTCACTATTTGATGGTCAGTTCTCCCCTGTGTCATCCTATGGTTTTTTTGTAACAAGGCTGTAAAAAAACATGTGTTTTCACTTTATTTTTTAATTTTATTAAAAAAGGATAACTCATAACTGAGCGGAGACAAAGGGTCTGTTGATATAACAACATGTGAATTAAATTTGAAAAGAGAAAGAAAGCTGTTCTCTTAAACTGACAACCCTGTACAGAGGGCTTCTATCTAAATTGGTGTAATAAATCATCAGGAAAGATTTCTCTTTGGCTGAAACTTCCATTTGTTTAGGCATGGAACAAGAGCATTTCAAAATTGCTCTGGACACTGTACACAAAAGGTTTTATTCAGTTTTGCTTTTTTTTTTCTTTCTTCAGGGATATACTTAAAGCACAGAAGTCTTGCATTTGCTTTACTTAGAAATACTTACTTTTTGGCAACTAAACCTATGACAAGTCAGGCAGCCAGCACCACTGAGCTCTGAGCTACAGTGCTTCTACTGAAAAGAAAGAAAAAAAAGAAAAAGGAAAGTTGCTTGCTCCATTTGCATTATTACATTAAGCAGTAGACCAGCCTAAATTTATGTTTCTCTCCTATATTTTTCTATAACACTTGCTCTAACTCTTCCCTTAAATTCTATTACTAGTAACTTTTTCACTCTTATTTAAGCAGGAAATGGTCTCCAGTTGTTGCTACCTACCCACATCAGAACACAATTGGTCCCACATCATCTTCTGAGACCACTTTGATAACCTGCCAGAGCAGAATGTCAATCTAACTCCAGGGAGGTGCTCAAGAGCCTCCAGTCACAATACCACCCCCAAATACTGCCCAGAAACATGGTCCCCAGATGCCCCAAAGCCAAGACACTGCTGATGGGCAGTGAAAAATAAGGAACACGTGGCAGAACATTTTAAGGACAACACTGACTGTAACTATAGATGGGACCAAGAACTGCAGCTGTCTTTTTAAATAAAAATCAGATGGTACCTGGAACTGATTTCAGAGCTTAAAGCAAAGCTAACACTAGCACCTGCTAATGACACTTAATACATTATGCCATGAAGATGGCATTGGCTGACCCATACAACCAGGCAGCTCTAGCTAGTCAGCAAAGAATGACAAAAACCAAAAAATAAATCAGCATAAAAATAAACTTTCAATTCTACAGAAAAGCGTTGTGAGAAAATATTTCTAGGAGATGCAACTCAACACTGAAGAGAAGTTTTTGATAGCAGCACGTTGGAGCTCCTCTTCAGCACCTTCTGTAGGTGTCACTGGTTGTTACATTGCTATGATTTTTTTAGCACACCCAAACTGTTCGTGTGGTAAAACACGAGATGGCATCTTCATATGGGATGGAGTATAACACTGAAGGGGAGAAGATTTTGCCTAAAGCCTCTGTCATTCAAAATGTCATTTCTAATTAAAGCAATCACAAGAGCTTGGCCTTGTGGAATCCCATAGAGATGGCCTTGGATCCAGCCTGTCCAGGTCCTGCTGGAGTCTTCCCACCCTCAGCCAGATCAAGACTCCTGCCCAAATTACTGTGATCTGCAAACTTGAGGGTGCACTCAGCTCCAGCAAGGGGACAGTCACTCAGCCAGACATTTCTGTCCATGTTCCTGCCCTCTTCTGTGCCCTTCCTCAAACCCCATCCTCTTCTCTTGTCCCTGAGCACCAGTGACCAGAGACCGTGCAGAACCCTGCCACAAGCAGTGATGCTAAGACAGAGGTGGGAATTCAGAGGCCAGAGAAAAACCCCGCATTAGAGGTGAGATTTATGCTCTGTAGGCACAGTTCCAGCATAGGAAACAGTTCTGCCAAGCCTGCCCACTGTGGGGATGATTCAGTGCTAATTGCTCAAAAAAATGTTTCGAGTTCCACCGGTTTGGTGTGCTTTTTAAAAAGCAAAACAAGGTATGTTTTGGAGCAAGTTAAGTTGACATTTATGTTTACAGACAATCTGACTCCTGCATATAAAGAATGCTTCTCCTTGGAAAAGAAAAAAAATCAAGAAAAGTCAAAGGTAATGCAAATGATCCAGAGCTATAATCTTCCCAGAACAGAAGCAGCACCAAAGCAGTTGAGCAGTATTCATGGTCTTAAATGTGACTTCCCTGACTCCTGTTTTGTTCAATATTTTAATTCTCTTTAAATTAAAAAATAAAATCTAAACTGCTTCAGATTTCAACGCACATTTATATACATTGATTAACTCTCCCAAGGTAGAAACCATTATACTCTTTTTTACAGAAGAAAAGTGAAAGAAGATAAAATAAACTGCCAAAGGCACAGAATGATGTGAGGGCTGCAATTAAAACCCAAGAGTTTCTGAAGCACCTTATTGTTTCTAAAAGGCTGTAGTTGTTTGGTTTTTTTAAGATGGTAGTAACAACACAAACAGAAAGGTTTTAAATGGACACACAGAAAGGATCATGGAAGTTTACAGGGTAAGGGCAATGAGAAAGGCAAGTTAATAATCCAGTTGGGAAACTGTAAGCAACAGCCTATTAGATAATTCACTATGCTCCAACACAAGCATTAAACCAACTTGCAAAGCAGCCAATCTTGCCTTGCATCATAAGATAGCACAGGGTAATCCATCTTGCACTTGATCCTTTCTCCTCTGGGGCAGCAAATTAGATTTGTGTGGAGAATTTTCTCTGGAGAGCAGCAGTGTGAATGCTGAGAGCAGTCCTGTGATGGGTTATTCAGGAGTGCCCCCTAACGAAGCTGCAGCTTTGTGTGGGAACAGATGCAAGGGAGACCAGAAAAACCCAAAACGAGACTTTCCAGAAATTTCTCCCTAAACACCAAGCTTTGTTTTCATCTGAACAGAAGGGGTGAACAGATGATACCCAACTAACTGGTAAATGCTCCTCCAGAGACATTTTATGTTTCCTTGTATTATGCAAGCCCTTATTGGTAAAAATCTCTGTAGGCAGCAGAGCTAAAGAGAAAGATGGAAAACGCACAGTTCTGCAATTCTGAGAGAAGAAAGGATATGGAATTAGATGAGGTACCAGGGCAGGTAACCCAGTACAACTTCTTACAATAAATTGAGTTCTACATAATCTATTTTATCTGTAAGGAACTGCTGGGTAACTTTTCAATATAGGATGATATAGTTAAATGAATCCTTACAAAACTAAGTTAATATCATGAAATAAGTTGACAAATCAAAATGGAATCCTCCTAAATTTATTCCCTAATATACCACAGTACCATAAAATATTGATAATTTGAAACAATGTCTTCATCTAGGCATGGTCACATGAGCTATAGTGATAAAATGGTATTTAATATGGGTTTGTGTATAAACTTGCTTTACTGTCAAGTTCCCTTTCACCTACCTCCATAAACTAATAAATACATCTGGCAACTAACTAATACATCTGGCAAACAGAGTATGTTTGCACTGCATTCAGTAACAAAAAATGCAGAGAACAGCTGGTGAGGATTCCCAGAACAGAAATTAATATTTATAATCCCAATGTCAAATTCACTGAATAGGACTGTTTGACTTGGAAATCTATCAGTAAATATGCAATGAGGGACCCATTTCAGATCAGCACTCAGAGCAACCCGTGCAACTGTTGCCTCCCACCCTGTCCCACACCAAAACATCCCACTCAGTTGTCCCCCCCAACACCCAAGCCAGAAGCCTAAGGTGAAAGCGATCGACGAAATCATCCGAGTTGGAAATGCTGCTTTTCCAGAGGCTCCAAAGGGCCAGGAATTCCTTGAGCTGCACTGCCCCCAGCCTGCCAGCTCTGGGCTTGGCCCCATTTTGTCAAACCAAAGGAGACACAGCAAACTCACCCTGGGGGAGCCCGGTGAAAGGGGGGGACCTGATGGGTGCTGCGGGGGTTCCTCTGCCGTGGAGAGCTGCAAGGAAGCAAAGGGGCTTTAACCAGGAGCTGCTGGGAGCCTCACAGCACAGCACCCCAGCTCCACTGGGCCCAAACCAGCACCAGGTGCTGTGCTGCCTGGGACAGACTGATGCTGGCACCTCCCAAATGTCTTCCATCAGCCCGTCTGACCCATCCGCCAACTTTTTTTACTTCTTGCTGAAGGTTTTTACTGCAGTGTTCAGATCAGGTCAACTCACCAGCCCACCAGAGTGATGGCACAAAGCATCCAGAGAACCATGGCCCTCATCCACCTCAGCTGGTTGCTCAAACAAAGAGAACATCAGGAACCTTCCACTCCCATCCAGCCCCATGACCGAGCAGTCACAGAACAAAAACCCAAACCAGAATGCTTTGGACTATCTGCCTAATAAAAACCTGCTTTGTGCACTCTGAAAAAGCAGCTATTTATCCTATAAAGCAAAACTGCACTGTCCTTCACAAAAAGCCAAACCTACTTCCCTTTAGTTTTTAACACTGGGAGATTTTAATCCTCAATGAGGATTTTTCCAAAAATTGACAGGCAATTGGACAACCTAAGAAAGCCCAGATGGAGCAGTGTTACACAGCAAGTGCTTCCCAAGCAGTGCTGGGTTCCTCCTGTGCTCTCTCACATTTTCAAACATTCCTCACAGCACTGCTATGTCCCAGCCAACTTTTTTCCTGACATAACAGTTTAATCCTCAAGGAGGTTCAGGCAGAGTTTGACATGAAAAAGATCAGCAGCAGACAGACAGTGTCCCGGATGGGTGGGAAAAAGAAAAAAGTAGGGAAAAAAAAGCTAAAACAAGGTTCAGTGGAAATGAAAAATTATCCTCATGTGCCTTTTGAACCATGAAGCAGAAAGTTGTGCTGACACAAATCTGCAGCCACAGCTTTGTCACCATTTTTTGATGTCAGTGGCAGCAGCAGGTATGGCCTGTAGGAACAGCAGCCAGAGTTAACAGAGTGACAGTTAATGCCATTTGGTCATGTTGCAACACCAAACCTTCAGGAGGATTTACAAAACAAGACACCCTCTGGGAAAAGAGACTTCTGATTGAAATCTAAGTGGAGTTTCTCTTCAGCCCTCCCTCACCCCCCCCCCCCCCCACAGGCTCCCCTTTCATTTCTCCTTGCAAGAACTTTTTAGACTTTCATCACAGACATCTGCCTGAGCTTTTTCTACACGGTCTCAGCTTATTACACTGGCAGGCAGGGAGAAAAAAACGTGGTACCAGAAGTCAGGGTGGTTTGTGATGCTTGTACCAAAAAGCTGACATGCAGCCACAGGCAGGTGCCCACTCTTTATTTTAATTAAAAAGTCACAATTTCAGAGTGAGTAAACAGATCCTCGAGTTGCCCTTTTATAAAACCTCCTATTTTGAAGTCACTCTGGTCCTATTAAAACAATTAATTGTAGCAAACAGATCCCAAAATCCCTTTACAAGAACCTGATGTGATAAAACAAGTGCCAGCAGAGCCTCAGCCTGAAAACTGTTCTCTTGTTGAGGGTGTAAAACTCATATAGTGCCTCAACTGATCAGACTTCAGGCATTTGGAATCCCTTTCTGACCCCAAATCTGCATTATTCTGCAAACACATGGGAGAGAAGACAGAGTAAGTGAGGGAGGGGATTCTCCCCTCTTTGTCCAACACAGGGTCTGCTCTCTGTGGCCAAACGTTGATGATTTAAAGAACAGTGCAGGAAGAAAGACACCACCTCAATCTAACTCTCCTCCCTAAGAACAGCATCTGGAATTACCCCTTCAAGCAGAGACTCATCCAAAAGCACGATTGCTTAAATCCAACAACCTAGAAATACAGTCTTTTAAACAACATTAAAAAAAAACTAAAATTCCTGCTATTTCTGCAGCCAGGCAGCCTCAGAAGTAGAGTGCCAGGAGGTGATTCACTGATAACCTCACTGACTTCCCCCAAACCACAAGATTGCAGGTTTAAGCCCATCTTCAAAATTGTTTTTGTTTCAGCTTTCAGAGTTGAAATGATAACAAGAACTTCAGCCTTAAATGCCAAGGCTTTAACCTCTCCTGCAAACAATTCCTATAATTAACCTCCATCACTGCTAGGAAATTGTGTAAATGTTTAAAAGAATTTGGGTAGGTTTAACTTTCATTTACCAGATCTCATTGTGCCTTTGGTGGAAAGACTGAAAATATTCAGCTATCAGATAACTTTCCCATAGGCAAAGATTTCCACAGAGTGGCTGAGTCATTTCTTAACCCTCTTCTCTTGGACGTGCCTGAATAAACTGAGTGTGTTCAGTCCATTTCATGGCTTGTTTTCCAGAACCAGAGCATTTTTGTGGCCTCCTCTAAACTCTCCAGTATTTTTCTATCTTACTTGAGAGCTACTGTAACTGGAGATCATGTTCCAGCAGCCCATCCTAAGACCACCATGTGCACACAGCATCACCCCCACTTCATCCTCTTCAGAAAAAAAAGGGGGAAAAAAACCCGCACCATCAAACCCCAACAATCAAATCAACTCTTCCCACAACTTTGAAGTTCAAATTGTGTCACTGATGCAACTAAATCACTCTCTGTAACTTCTGCATTGCTGGCAAGAAGCTGTCATGGTTTCCAGACTTTACACACTCTGTTCCATGATATGAAAATCCTTTTCCCACTTGGAACCATCCAACCATGAAGGTCAGGCCAGGCTAGGGCAGCAGCATCTGGGCACTGATCATCTCCCCTGTCTACAGCAAACTTCAGCAGCAAAGGTTAGAAACCTTCGTTTGGAGAATCTAAGTTAATATAATCAGTATTTGAAAAAAGAATCAATTCCACCAGCAAGTGGAGGAGCAAACTGGAAACAGCCCATTTAGGTCTTCCAATCAATGACCAAGATGCAAGATTTGTTCCTGTGCCCATTCATAAATTTCCCCTTGCTGCAGTGGAAGAATCTCTTTTTCAAGTCCATGTTTTTGAGCCTTTAACCCCTACATTCAGTGGATTTGTAATATCTGTAAATTTTTCCTATGTTTTACCTGATCGCTTTATTATATTCCTGCAACCCACATCAGGTTAGAGCACATTTAACTTTTCCATTTGCGTGGACAATAACCTTGGTGCTTCCAATCCCACTGATTTTTTTCCCCCCTCTTTTCCAACCCATTTAAATCAGTGTAAGGGAGCCCAAGGGCTTTGTTGGAGCTGAGCTGTTTGCACCCCCCCCATTCCCCTGCTCCCTCTGGGCAGGGCTCCCAGGGATTCCTCCCCTTCCTAACTTGTAATTAAATCACCCCAATTACCACCAAACCCCCGAATTCCGTAAGGCAGCGACACAAAACCCCGCAATTTGCCATTATTTGGATCGAGGAGCTCGCAGGCAGCACTCAGCACACATCCACCCCTGGCCCCCCACAGCCTCCTCCCCCCTGGGGCCATGGCCTCCGGACCGAACCGAACCGGACCGGACCGCTCCCCCCAGCCGGTGCCACCCGCTTAGAGCCTGGCAAGGAGGGGAAAGGACCCCCCCGGCCAAACCCCAAACCGGGACCCGCTCCGCACCCCCCACCCCCGGGGGTGCCCTCAAGACCCCGCCCCGGGAGGCACCAGAAACGCTTCGTGGCTTTATTTGGGCTGCGAACCGCGTACACCCGCAGCGGCCCCGCCGCCCCCTGCCCCTCCCCTCCCGGTCGCCGCTTTCCCAGGCTCGAATTCGGCTGCGCCGCTCCGGGCTCCTTCACACAAGGGCCGGGGCTGGGCTGGGCTGGGCTGGGCTGGGAGCGGGGCCCTGAGGCGGGGAGGTCCCGAGGCGGGGAGCGGGGCCTTGAGGCGGCTCTGGGCCCGCACCGGAGCTGCCGCCGCTCGGGCCACTCACCTGGCACCGACCCGGAAGTGGCGAGGGGAACTCGGGAGTTCCGCACTCAAAATAATTCCCTCTGGCTCCCTCTACTCCTCTCGCTGCCTCAACCCAACCCCACACCCGTCCCGGAACCTCCCGTCCGCAGCCAATCTCCCCCTCCGGGCGGCCTGCAGGGAGCGCTGCGGCACCGCCAGCCCCGGGACTCCCCTCGGTGACGTCAGCGGCTCCGGAGGGGCTCCCCCTGTGACGTCAGCGGCTGGGGGGGGATGTCTCCCCTTGTGACGTCAACCGCCCCGGGGGGGGCTCCCCTGTGACGTCGGCGGCCCGGGGGGGGGCGCTCCTTGTGACGTCAGCGGCCCCCGCGGGGGCTCCCCCTGTGACGTCAGCGGCCGCGGGAGGCTCTCCTTGTGACGCCAACCGCCCCGGGGGTGGCTCCCCTGTGACGTCAGCGACCCCCGGGGGTGCTCATCCCGGTGACGTCAGCGGCCCGGGAGGGGGCTCCCCTTGTGACGTCAGCGGCCCCCGGGGGTGCTCATCCCGGTGACGTCAGCGGCCCGGGAGGGGGCTCCCCTTGTGACGTCAGCGGCCCCGGCGGTGCTCATCGGGGACGCGACCTCCGCGACCGCTCGGTTCCCGCCTTTCCCCCCCCCCGTTCCCCGCGGGTCCCTCCCCGCACGGCAGCCCCGGGCCCGGGAGAGGCGGGGGGGGGAGCGGCCGGGCCCGCCCGGACTTCCTCGTCCTCCCGAATCCCGCCCCGGGGCCGCACCCGCCGGGCAGGTGAGGGAGTGCGGGTCCGGGCCCGCGGGGCCATGGCGTACCGGGAGCTGGTGCGGAGGTGGCACCAGGGAGTGTTGGCTGCCGACGGCGGGGATTGGGAGGCGGCCCTGGATGCCTTCGCCGCTATCCCGGAGCCGCCGGCCAGGATCTGCTTCAACGTGGGCTGCGTGGAGCTGCTGGCGGGGCGGCCCGGGGAGGCTCTGCGGGTGAGGGGCTGGGGTAACCGGGGGGGCTGGGATGGGTTCCCGGGACACGGGAAGAGGCTGCCCCATCCCTGGCAGTGTCTCAGGACAGGTTGGATGCGGCTTGGAGCACCCTGGGCTGGGGGGAGGTGTCCCTGCCCGTGGCAGGGGGGTTGGCACTGGATGGGCTTTAAGGTCCCTTCCATCCCAAACCGGGCTGAGATTCCATGGAACCCACCCAGAGGGAGGGGAGGTGGTGCCAGAAAGGACAGCGTGACTTTCCCAGTTTGAATTTTGAGGGAATAACGCTGAAACTCATTCAACGAATGCTGAACTAATTCCACGCTCAAGCTCATTCCCATCCAGCATTTCTGATCCTGCATGCCCAGCAGGAATGGGAGCAGTGATGGACACAGACAGGAGCCCTGCAGCCCCCCTCATCCCCTCCTGCACCAGCAGCCAGGGCTGCAGAGAAGACCCCGAAGTGCTGGAGACCCCTGCCCTGTGCAAATGGGGTGGTGCAAGCAGTCAGTCAGGCACCCTGGGGAAAAACCCTTTTATCCCAGCACCCAGCGTGTCCACACATCTGTCTGTCTGTCTGTCAGCTGCCCACTGGGAAAGGTTTCATTGAAGCTCTTTATAAATGAGCAGCACGAAGAGCTCAGGCTGTGCTGGGGTGGGGAGCACAGTACAGTAGTGCCTGAGACACCTTTTAGTTGTATTTTGTTGTCTTAGGTTGTGATAGTTGTGTTTTGTGTAGCAGCCGTGGGTTTGTGCCTGCTCAGGCTGTGGATGGATGGAGTCTGTGCCCACCTGGCTGTCCCAGTTTTTGGAGACTGCCTTTGCCAACAGATGTCACCCTGCAGAGACACTCCAGGTGCTACATGCAGCCCTTCAGGTGCTAGCTGGGTTTCCTCTGTCTCTGGATATATTTTATTAGCAGGTCTGGTGGGAGGTGTCCCTGCCCATGGCAGGGGAGTTGGAATTAGGGGGGTTTTAAGGTCCCTTCACAAACTTTCAGTGATTCCATGATCAGGCACTGACTGGGAAGAAGCTCTGCTCTGCTTCCGTGTAGATCAATGCTTACTTGTTTAATCTTTTTTCTAGCATGGTAAAAACATCCTGTTAAAGCAAGGTGTGTTGTCAGAGCTGCAGGAGAAGCCAGCCAGCACCACACCAAGAGGCACAGTCACTCTTGTGAGATATTTTCACCCCTGTAGCACTGCTGGGCACTCTCAGGGAAGTCCAGGCTTTCAGGCTCGGTTTCTTATCTACCTGCCATCTCTGCAGTGATAAGGGAAGAAGCACACTTCCTCCCTTTCTCAGAAATTCTGACTTGTAGGTGCAGTGTGAAGCCTTTCAGCTTCCTCCCATGCAGCCCTTCTCATACTCTTCAAATAGCCTTCCCTGTCTGGGCTGCCAGCTCTGCCCCAGGCAACAGTTTTCTCATTGCAAGATGCTGGATGGCACACACAGCTCATTTGTTACATCCAGTTTCGTTTTGGTTTGTTTTGTTTTTTTACCAAGGAAGGATAAAACCCTCAGCTTTTAAGCAGACAAGACCTGGAAGGTGTCATGGAGCTGCTTGCTGGCCCTCAGAGCTGGTCACAAGCCCAGGGCCAGCTCAGCACCCAGCAGGAGTGCAGCCTGGGCATTGCCAGCAGGGTGCACACATCCAGGCATCAGCAGGAGAGATCCTAACTGGTCCTTGGGATGTGTCTCTGTGTTTCCCCTTAGGCATTCAATAGAACCGTTGCAAAGGACAACTCCCTAGCTGTTGGCTTCTTTCAGAGAGGGTTTGTCCACCTGCAACTGGAAATGTAAGTGAAGCTCATGTCTTCAGCCTTCAGTGAGGCTTCAGTCTTTGATTTTCTCCTCTTCTGTCACTCTTTATGCCTAAACCTAAATGATTCTGCAATTCTATGACTGTAAAATTCACTTCTTCCAGGAATCTCATACAGTTTGTAAAATCCAGTTTGGCCTCATAAGCTGGGTCACAGGTCAGCAAATCTTATCCCTGATAAGACTGAGCAGATACAAAGTGCCCCAGGGGTGACTAACATATATATATATAACACTACTGTGCAGAAAAAGAGGCTGTTTCTGGGGGGGGGGTGCTGCCAGGGAGTTATGTTGCCAGTTAGATTTTCTTTAGGAATAAAAGAATAAAATCGTTCAGCTTGATATGGCTTCACATGGTATGTGTGAGCCTGGCCTTCCTAAAAATGCATTCTGCTCACAGTGTCTGCCTCTTCCTCTCTGATCTCAGTCTCACTGATTTGACATTGGGATTTTTGTGTCATGTGAGTGAGTACTCTCTGTTTCCAGGGTTAAATCACATTGACATCCTGCTCACAGAGGCAGGTGGAAGATTTTAAAGGTCCTGTCTTACCTCTGAAGTTCAGCTATTCTCTTCCTTGTTATTTTCTATCCCTGAATTTCCAGAAAATTGCTGTCATTATTTCTGGGAGGGAGGGAAGCCAAGCAGTTCTGCACTCACATCAAGCAGCTGCATGCTGAGTGCCTGTGCCAGCAGAGCTGCAGTCAGGGTTGCTGGAGCCCTGGCTGCCCCATTGGACCCGTTCCCCTCTGCTCCCAGCACTGCCAGAGCCAGCAGAAATGGAGCAAATTCAGACCAATTCCCATCTTAGCTTTAGAGTTTCTCTCCATTCCGTGTGCAGTGCTCTGGCTGTGCAGGTACACCCACCAGCAGCTGGAGTTTCCCAGCCCTCACTCTCCCCTGAGATCTGCTGGGACAGAGCTGCCAGCTGGGCAAGCAGCTCCCAGCATTTGGCAGTTTCTGAGTTTTACATTTTCTCCTTCTTCTGGCAATGTGACCCTATTGCAGGTATCAGAACCTGCTGTTCATCCCCATCAGTGAAACTGTGCAGCTGATCCCAGACATCCTGTGTTCCTTTTGTTCCACCTACCCACAAGGAGAGGACAGGGAATTTTCTGTGGTCCCAGGGTGACACACATTCCAGTGCAGCTCTCCTCCTCCAGGCTGGACAATCCAATATTTTTTGCCAGCTTGGTTTTGAACTTCCTAATTAGAGTTTTGAGCTTTTTTTGACTGAGTTTCTCCTCTCCCCTCTGCCCTGTAGGTATGAAGAAGCTCTCTCTGACTACCATACAGCCTTCAGTCATCTGAGAAAAAATCCCTTTATTGATTACAAGCAGCTGGGGCTGAGACACATCCTCTATGCATGGGAGGTAAGAGTCAGTCTGTTTCAGTCCTTCCCCTCAGCAGGTGTTGAGCAACAGGCATTGGGAACCCAAGAACTTTGCAAGACACCACATTAGAACAGTAAAAACTTTCTGCTCTTTTTTTTTTTTTTTTTTTTTTTTTTTTTTTTTAAAGGAACTTCATAATGAAAGTCATAAAACAATGTCATCTCTGAAGAGTTCAGCAAATTGCACACTTTGAAAAGTTCAGATGCACAGGAATTTTGTACTGGGGTTTGTTAGCTTATCTGTGCTTGTACTATCCACACTTACAAGTGTGTAAATATTCGTGTCAGTTTTGTGACCTCAGCTCTAAAAGCTGAAATAGGTTAAAATACAGACAGATGGAAACAAAACTGGTCCATAATGAAGACTTTAAAAAACTAACATACATAAAGGCCTGTAGCAACTGGTCTTAACAGAACCTCTATGTTTTACTTTACCCACTGGGCTGCCAGCTCCACTTTGCTTCTGTAACACTTCACTTGGCAGCTCCTTACCCTGTTAGTGGAGTCAATTTGCTACATCCTGCTCAAAAAAGCTTTAAGTGTGAATTTACTGTAAATATTTGGAATACTCTGAGTGTAAAAGACTTGTCAAAATTGTGGTCTACTTTAAGGGTTAATGTTGTCTTCCTAAGCCCACACTCATAGGCTGAAAAGCAGATTCAGGAGAGGATTTAAGTCTTTACTTCAGCAAAAGTGAGGAGCTATTGTGTAACTCAAGTCAAGCATACCCAGAAACCTGTCTTTCAGTCTGGTTAATCTTCATGCACCTTACACCTGGCAGGAAGAAGCTATCCTTGGCATCTCTGGTATTACCCAAACCTCATTGGTCTTTAACAGCTTCAGTGCCAGAGCACTGCCTGCTCTGAGCTGACACACTGAGGAACAAGAGGTTCCCTTTGAAAGGAGCAGGGCTGCAGGAGTGCCCTGAGGCCATCAGGAGGAGGTTGGGACCCTTTCTGGTGTGAACACCCAGGGCCTCACTCCCCATGCTTGAGGCATTGCCAGGACTTGTTCCCTCCCCACTCCTGACTGGGGATCCACATCCCACTGCCACTGTGTCCTGCTCTCATCTCTACCTGCAGCTCATTTTTCAGACCACACAAATGTCATCCTCCCACAGAACTGTGCCATCAGCTTTTCCCACTCCTGGCTTCTCACAGCTGCTCTTCTCTAGGGAGAGGAGATATCCTTTATGGTTTGAACATCCAGAAATATATTTACCTCTTGCAAGGAGATAGCACTTCAGAGCTGAGTGAGAGCTGCTGCTGTCCTCTCTCTGCATCTCTGCAGTTCCTGTAGGTGTTCAGAATGGCCTGAGCAACCCCCAGGCAGCAGCCTTCTGCCCTCAGGATTAGGGAGTGAAAGGAAAGCATCCTGTTAGCTGCACCTCTGTCTTGCATCCAGATGCCACAAAGCAATTTACAGGCTGATCATCCAAGCAGATAAGATAGGAGGATATCTGAGAGGGCATCTGTGAGGCCTCACCTTTGCCTTGTGGGCCAGCAGCTTTTCTGTGCACTGAGCAGGGACAAAAAGAGATGTCCCAGAGGCACACAGATTGAGGTTTCCCCATCACTAAACCTCACTCACTTTGCTGCTTCATCACTGACCATACTTAGGTGCTGCTAGAGGGTAACAAGCTCCAGTTAACAATTTGCACATTCAGAGCCCACTGCCCTGTGAAATGGTTTGTTAAGTTCTTTTACAGTGGAAGGAGGTCAGAATTTCTCATCAAAGCAGCAAAGATCACCTTGCTGCATGCAGAAACAAAACCATGGAGCTTGCCAGGCAGATCCTTATTGGCCTTTTAGGTGCAGGAGGGGTAAGATTAAAATTTGTGCAGTACCAGAGTCTTCATCTGATGCTGCCTGTGCCTTGAGCAGAGCTAGCAGCTCCAGCACACTCAGGAGCTCACCTGGAGGTGCAACTTTCAGCTCCTTCCACTCTGATGATGAAGTTTTTCTGTCTGTGCTGCTCACTGTGTCCTTCCTGCAGCCAGAGGGGTGTAGGTTGGTGCTGCTGTGTCTGTGGTCTCCCAGTGCCCTGGTCCCTCTTTCTTGTCTGAGTTCAGGCTGTTTGTGTTGGGTGTCTGCTCACTCCCAGGTCTTTGCTTTGTGCTCCCCCCTGCCCACTCCAGGTGCTGTACAGCATGGCAGCAGTGCAGTGCAGGCTGCAGCAGTGGCAGGAGGCCAGAGCCACCCTAGAGAAAGCTGTGGTGTGGAGACCTGAAGGAAGAACAGCAGTGCTGGACATGGCCCTTGAGCAGGTGCAGGTAAAACCACCTCTGTGAGTTCTTGGGTACTTCTGTTGGGCTCAAGTTAACAGAGGAGGTCACAAAGATGATCCAGGGGCTGGAGCAGCTCTGCTCTGGAGTCAGACTGAGAGAGTTGGGGGTGTTCAGGCTGGAGAAGAGAAGGGAGCAATGGAGCACCTTCCAGTGCCTGAAGGGGCTCCAGGAAAGCTGGGGAGGGACTTGGGACAAGGGCCTGGAGGGATGGGGTGAGGGGGAACAGTTTCAAACTGGATGAAGGAAGATTGAGAGGAAATCTGAGGAAGAAATTCTTTGGGGTGAGGGTGCTGCGCCCCTGGCCCAGGGTGCCCATAGAAGCTGTGGCTGCCCCATCCCTGGAAGTGTTGAAGGTTGGATGGGGCTTGGAGCAGCCTGGGCTGGTGGGAGGTGTCCCCATGGCAGGGAGATTGGAACAAGATGGTCTTTAAGGTCCCATCCAACCCAACCCATTCCATGATTCTCTGAAATCCAAGGTAAGAATGTGCTAGTTGTTGTTGTTGTTTGGGTTTTCCTGTCTACCCACCTGCTCTGGTGACAGTCTGAGCCATTTGCATGGGATGCTCTATCAAACTAGTGCTTCAGCAATTCGAGTAAATCCATCAGCTCCAAGTGCCTCACAGCACAGAAACATCATAGTGGAGAATTATGTGATAACCTCTCAGGGTGGGGAGGTTGCTTCCTAGTCCCTGCTATCCATAAGTTTAGTTCTATTTGTACTTGTACCGTACAAGAAGTTGCCTTATGCAGTGTTTAAGTGCAGATTTGGAGAGTCTCACTTTTTGTGACCCTGGCTGACTTTTTTG
Organism: Phaethornis superciliosus; assembly: GCA_023637945.1. Taxonomy (NCBI): domain Eukaryota; kingdom Metazoa; phylum Chordata; class Aves; order Apodiformes; family Trochilidae; genus Phaethornis; species Phaethornis superciliosus. The sequence goes on along the minus strand of JAJQWJ010000022.1, from coordinate 1,766,298 downwards.
AATCTCTTTGGCCTCAGCAACAATTGGTGGCAGCTCAGATATTAATGACAATCACATTTACATGTTAAGTACAGCATAAAAGTGTTTCCAGAGTTGGTTCAAAAGAATAGTTTCCTTTTATACTCTTTTATGAGCAGGAACAACTTGCAGATCTCTGATTTACTCTTCCTGGGGGTTCATTATTTTGCTACCTCCATACTTGCTTATCTTACTTGAATCCTTTCTATAAGATTTTTTTTTTTTCTAATTTGATCATCTCTTCTAGCACCATGTTTGTGCTTTGCATTAGTGTATTGTTAATATTTGCTATTAGCTTGCTGCTCAGTGGTTGAATAGAGGAGAAAAAAGCAACAATAGAAGTTAAATAGACAAAAATGCTTAGAGATTTGTTTAATAAACTTTACTCCACTTGCTCCCTGCCCACCCATCCCATGCCAGCAGTGAGGCTTTGACTCATCACTGGGTAGTGGCTGCTGAGCTCTTCATTTGCATATGCTTGTCAGACCTAAGTGACCTTTTTCAAGTTCACAGTCATCAATTTTGCCCCAGTGTCTTCCTGGAGCTGATCTTGCACACATAGTGAAGCTATACTTGCATTCACTGCTATGTATTTCATTTATATTAATTGTTGACTTTTCCCTTATCTGCTTTCCCTGCCCCAGAACTGTCTGGTTTTAGAACCTATGCAGGTTCCTCTCGGGGAATTTTTCAGACCACGAAAGAAGGAAGTTGAACAGCTGGATTCAAAAGATTTCCTGGGCAAACCCAAGGTAACAGACACATGATTGTTAAGATTAACAACAAGCAGGTGGAAGTCCCACCCTCTGACATCTCCAGAGAGCATAACCATTGACCAACCCACTGGTGGAGACCCAAGAGCAGGACTGTGAGGTCTTGCAGCCAGTCACAGCCTCTGGGACACAAAAGCCAAAATTTCTTTGAATTGCCATCTCTGCTACCAAAACTGCACTTTGGTGCTAAAAAAACCTTCCCAGTCTTGGTCACTTGAAACTCTGAAAAAACTGAGTAGGTTCTTTGGGAGCCCTGTGGTTGGCTTTTTGGTGCCAATGACATTTTCAAGAGGAGCCTTTTCCTTCAGTGTGCTCCTACTCACAGCCACTTGGGAAACAAATGCTTTGTCATTGCCTTTGTCAAAGGCAAGTTAGCAGTGTTCCTCTGGTCCCTTCTGTCACCAGTGCAGTCAGCACAAGGTCAGAGAGCTCTGAAATGGATAAAGGGAAGAGGAAGTAATTAATTAATGAACTTTGAAAGAAACCTTGAAAAGGATAAAAAAACCTCAGGGACATGAACTGTTGGAGCTGTCTGGGGAATCCTGCTCTGTGTTTTCTGCTGTGTGTATGGCTCTGCTTCATGCCTGCCTGAAGGAATCAGGTCTGAGTAGATAACCTTGCATGAAGTGTGAGAGCCTCTTCATCCAGCCTGGATTCAGTCATTACTTTATCCTCTGACAGGTGATCTCATCCATCATTCCCAACGATGAATACTTTGGCTTTGAGCCTCTCAGACTTCAGGTGAGCAGGACATAGCTGTGAAAGGAGGAATGGAGCTGTCATGGAGCTCCAGGTAGGGTCTCAGATCCCAACACCAGGAGAATGAGAACACATCCTCGAAAAAAACAGTGCAAAGCTGGGTGGTGAGATTCACTACAGCTACAGCTCTGGGAGTCTCCAGCTCTTTGAAGATGTATTTTTGTCTCTTCACCATGTGGAGACCTTGCTATGCTCAACATGCACTTGCCTAGCACTTTTGTAAAATTTTTCAGCCTAAGCATGGCTGGCTTGCAGTGTGGTAGGAATTTCTTAGCAGCAATGGCAGGGGAAAAGATTTTGTTACCCCCCTTTGATGGGATAAAGCAGGGAGGGGAGAAACAGAAGGTACATCCTGGTAAGGTGGGGAGCAGCAAACTTCCCTCTGGCTGTCGTGGTGTGACAAATGCCCTCAAAAGCAAAGAAATAGCTCAGTGTGGTGTTCAGAGGGACAGTAAAAAAGGTGGCACTGTTGCTATATAAGACACTGTTATAAATAGATGCTGTTGTTCCTCCCCCAGAAACAGGGCTTCTATGAACCCAGTGCTGATGCTCTGCGGTAAGTGTTCACTTCTACCCTGCTCTAACTCTTCCCTCACTCTTTTTATGCTGAATATCATGTTTTGTTCTCTGATCTCTTGGTCTGAAGATTCGGTGGGATCCACACCCACTTCTCATCAAGGGTGAAGTGAGTGACAAACATGCAGAAGCTTGTGTGGCTGCAGATGTCACTGCAGCTCAGTCATGTCTCTCCTGCAAGAATCTCAGGGCAGTTTGCAAGAATTGATTCAATAGATGTGGGAAACAGGCATGGATCATGCCATGGCTGGGGAATGGAAGCACAGAGAGGTTGTGCCCAGGTCTGTAGCAGAGGATGCTGAGCTGTCCCATCCTAGTTCCCAGCATGAGTCCCAGCCATGCTTTGTTGAGCCAAAATCAACCCCAGTTCAAAAATGTGAAAGTAATTTTTTTTTTTTTTTGTGATACTGTACTTCAGGGCTGACTTTAATAATTGTTTTGATATGTAGGATGTTTATTAGTGTAACAAAAAAGGGGCAGCTGTTTTCCAAGCTCCTCTTGCTCCCAGTTGGACCAAAGAGCAGACATGGAAATCATTATTTCCCAACACTGAAACTTTTGGCCCATGCCAGTTTGAACTGGTGCAATATTCTGGATCAAAGCCATCCAGCACCAGAACTCTGGCTCAGTGAAGATGTTCTTGTTCTCATTCTTTTCTTTCCAGAGACAGTGAGACAGGCTACTGTCGAGTTTTATCCCTCTATTACCCTGAGGACTCAGAAAAACTGGCAGTGAAAGCCAGCAGCTTGGTCTTTGTGCTGGCAAGAGGAGCAGATGGCTGGGCTACAGCCATATATGATGGACAGGTAAAGGGAATGGGGTGGCTTTCCAGCTCATCCCCCAGCAGAGACCACAGCCCTGCTTGTGAACAGGAGCTTGCTGCAACCCTCTGAGCACCTTCCTTGGTCCCTCACCTGGAGCACTGCAGAGCAGAGGATGAGTTCAGGAGCTCCTTCCCACAGCTCACTTGATAATCACAGATTTCTCTCCCAGCAGGTTCTCCCATTCCCCTGTGTAGCTCTGCAAGGGCATCTTTTTGGGCACTTTTGCTCTCCACCATACAGGATCCTATGTGTAAGATAAGCAGAATTGACCAAGGACCAACCATTTAGAGCAGTATTTGTCACCTCAGAACTCTTAAGGAGCTGAGGAGACAGCTTGGTCCTTACCTGGTGTGTAATGACACTTCATTTAACCTTAGGAAGGTTTTTGGAGGGTTTCAGCTGTACAGGAAGGTTTTATAAAGGGTTCTAGAGATGACCTGAGGAATAAGAGCCCTGCAAATCTGACATCTTTTTCTACAGACAAGGGAACTATAGTATAAACAGATTGAATAGAAACCAATCAATGTGACAACATGGAAAACCTTTTGTTGACAGAAGCTGTTTCTCATGTGTCTATTTAACTTCTTTGAGAGCGCCAGTGCACACCTGGGTTCAGCTGATCCACTGAATGTATTATCTGCCTGGATTTAGAAAGATTCTTCATGGTACCCATAAAAAGTCTGAGCTGTTTGAGCAAGAGAGGCAGTGCCCTGAGGGCTTGTAACAGACTAAAATACAGAAAAAATGGGCATATATCATCAGGTTTTTCTTTCTTCTTTTATTTTTTTTTTAAGAAAGTGTGTCCCCACAGAAAATCTGCATTTAGCATATGCCTAAATGTTACAGGAACAGGGCAGTCCTATCGTGCTTCTTGAGGTGCCCATGTTCCCAGACAGACAAACAAACCATTCAGCATAGCCTGGAGCACCTGCAGCTAACAATAAACTGTTGCAGAAGCATTTGAACGTGCTGGTTGACTGCTCAGTGAAGTGTCAGATGAAATTCAAAATCAGAAAGGGTAAAATAATAGACAGTGGGCAGGGGAAGCATAATTACTCACCACAAAGAGTTGAGATCACTAGCTTTATAGGAGGGATTGTGAGAAGACACAGAAATGCTGCTGATCCTTCACCATCCTTGCTGCTCTCTACCTAAGCATCTGTTTTAGGAGCAGGGTGTTGGGTTTGGTGGGTTTGGCCCAGCCTAGACACCCTTGTGTGTCAGGGTGAGCAGGCTGTGTGGCTTTGAAAGGGTTGAAGCAGTGCAGGGGGTGACAGAAGAGGGATCTGGGGCTGCCTCTGCCACAGCAGCAGCTCAGGTCTCACTCTGCTCTGCTTTGTGTCCTGCAGAAGCTCCGTATCCCCAGCTCCCTCCTGGAACCTGCCTCCAAGATGGATAAATGGGTGAGCTGACAACCTTGCAGCCAGGGGTGAGGGAAGGAGCAAGAGATACCCGTGGGACATTTATTTGTAAGATTATCACAGGATAGGACAACTGCATAAGAGAAACGTAGAGTGTGAAATCCTGAGGCACTCTGAGTGAAGACCAAGTGCTCTTGAGTAGGAGCTGGGGGAGGGCTTTTTGCATGGGTGTGTAGGGAGAGGACAAAGGGAAATCGTTTAAAACTTGAAGAGAGGAGATTTAGATTAGATATTAGGAGGAAATTCTTTGGTGGGAGGATGGTGACCCCCTGGCCCAGGGTGCCCAGAGAAGCTGTGGTTGCCCCATCCCTGGCAGTGTTGAAGTTTGGCTGGGGCTTGGAGATTGGAACAAGATGGTCTTTAAGGTCCCATCCAACCCAAACCATTCTGTGATTCAGTCTCTGGTGTCTTCTGCTCACTTCATTTTGATGTTGTTCTGTTGCAGAAGATCAGTGATGGGATTCCCCTCCCTCCTGCCCAGGTGCCTCCTATCCGACTCCATGGGAAGCAGAAGCCAGGTAGTCCCTGGGCCAGGGGCTGGGATGGGGGATTATGTGGAGCTGTGTCCAACTCCCCCTGCTTGAGCAGTGCCCTGGGGGGCAGCTTGCAGCCACAGCTGCCTTGTGCTGGGGGGTTGCAGAATTGCTGCCTCTGCTGACTGCAGGAGCTGTTCCTCTGCTCTCTGCAGAATCTGGGGGAGAAAATGCCTCTGCAAATGATGCTGGTGCCCAAGTGGACTTCAAGGTAAGGTGTTGCACAAGCTGAAGCTGCTACAGCCTAAAGAGATCAAGGCTGTCAAAAGGGAAAGATTCCTAGCCAGATTCTCCAAAATTCCCGAGGTGCCCTAAAATCACTGAAAAAACTCTCTTCCTTTGCCTGTTTTCCCTTTCCAAGGGGGGGCTCTCATGTGGTCTTCCCTCCACCACTCCCAGGTCTGTGTCCATACAGTTTTGTGGGGTAGCTCAAGGTTGAGGCTCACCAGGGCAGTTCCCTTTTGCTGCCCTCCAAGGAGCTGAGAGCTCCCCAGGCAGCAGTGCTCTCAGACACACACTTGGCAGCCCCGTTTGCAGGAGACAGCTGCTTTTGAAATACCTTCACTCCCATCTCCCCTCCTCCTGTGTGGCATTTTCTGTCCCTCTCAGTCTGGGCACCACAATTAATTCATATTTGTGTTCTTCTGGGATGATGTCCTCTGATGCACCTTCATGTTGTTACCAGCCTGTGTGATGGAGCTGGAATTGCTTTTGGGAGCACCTCACTGGCAGTACCAGCTGCAGATCAGCTCTGCTCCCCTTTTGTCTTTGCCACCCCTCTTTTTAGGACTTGTGGAGTAATGTTTGCTCAGCTTCAGGCAGCAGAACGTGGGATCTGAGCTGCAGCTCCCCAGCTGGCTGGAGGAATTGAGGCCCCGCTCAGATAGGTTTGGGGTCGGGAGGCACCTGTGTGGTCCAACCCAGAAATGGGCTTCTTGGGTCAGGGGAGGAACCTGGGCTCCCAGGCTTTGAATTTGTCAGGAGCCATCTGAAATTCAGCACCGCATTTGGGTGCCGTGCCGCGGGGCTGCCTCTGGCTCTCCTCACCCGAGTCCTCAATGCCTCAGGATGAGCCCCCGGTGCCCACATCTCTCAGCAGGTCCCACCAGCTGGAGGAGAAGCTTCATCCAAGCCAGACAGAGCCATTGTGCTGCGAGCCTGCTGTGAGTGCAGCGTGGTGCTGAGGGCTGGAGAGGCCCTGGCCCTGCCCCAGCTGCGGGCTCTGCTGCGGGACTGCTTTGCTCAGCAGGCAGAGCAGGGGAAACTGAGGTACACTGCAGCCCCTGGTGCTCTGGGTGGGGGACAAGGCAGCAGTTTCACTGAGGATGTAGACCTTGCCCTCTGGTCTCCTGGGAGTGTTTAATTGGGGTCAGAGAATTCTAGCAGAGGTTGAGCGCAGACGGGGGCACGCAGCCATCCTCACGGGGCTCACCTTCCCAGGTTTGGAGAAGAGCCTGTGTGCTGGGGGCTTGAAAAGCCAAAGGATCTTATCCAGGAGACTTGTACTATGGTCAAGAAATGGGAAAACAGAAGGAAAAACTCTCTGCAGCTGCAGCTGCTGTATACTGGAATTTTTCCTGCTCAGCTCAGCCTTTGGGATACAGGGGGATCAGGGCAGAGCAGCGTGGGAGTTGGTCCTGGGGTGGGGTGTCCCTGAGAGTGACAGCCCTGGGGACTTAACAGGAGAGTTTAAAATCTTCCCCTCACTAAGTGTATGAAGAGGTAACAGTGTCCCCCCCTAACAGTGCTGCTGAGCATGCAGGGTGGCCCTGTGTCACTGTGCAAGGTGACAAGCTCAGAGCTGGCTTACGAAGGGAGTTTGGAAGATACCCAAGGGCTAGAATTGTCTCCAAGTTTGGCTTGAAATTATTTGAGCCATGTTGATGACCCCTTGCAGCTACAGGAATTCAGATGGCAAAGACCTGGGTGAAGTTTTGGGAGAGGAGGATCTCAGGAAGATGTGGCAGCAGCTGACAGATGGCAGGGTGACACTCTGCTGCCAGGTACATGGGCTGTGACAAACCTCTCTGCTGTGCTGGGCTCTAAGGGAGTCTCTGCTTTGCCTTGCAACCTCTGTGCTGAATTTTTCCTCTAGGACTTGGACTCCCACTCAGGCAGACCCGTCCTCTACCGGATGCTGGCTCAGCACCCTTACCCTGCACAGGGACCAGGGGACTTGGAGTTCAGCAAGGGAGACATGCTGGCCATCCTCTCTGAAGGTGTGTCTGCAGGCTTGGCCTGGCCTGAGCTTTTGCAGTGCCTGGGGAGCAGATGGGCTCTCCCGTGCTGTCTCAGGCTCTTAAGAGGTACTGGCTTGTGCTGGTTTTTGTCCAGAGTTAAGTTCCAGCCATGAAATCTCTTGCTAACCCCACTCTGATGGCCCAGGGCTCATCCTGCTCCTTTATGTTTTCCCAGTGAATGAGGACTGGCTCGAAGGATGCTGCAATGGCAAGACAGGCATCTTCCCCAAGTGCTTTGCAACCCAGATCAGGTGTGGTGCTGCCTTCCTGTAGCAATGAGGAACCTTTCCTGTTCTGTCACCCAGGGGTAGGAGACACCAGTCCACAGCCAGGAACTCTGCTGAACCTGGGTGGGAGATGTCCCCTGCTCACAGATCCCATGGGCTCACTTCCAGCACTCCAACAGCATTTTCTACAGCTTGTTCCCAGACCTGGCCTGGCAGGCAGAGAGAAGAAGGGGAAGGAACTGGTGTTTGGCTATGGGAAATGTCTGTGTGGCATCCCAGACTGTTGAGATGCCAACAGTCTCAGAGGTTTCTCTGAGGGAAAGAGGTTTCTCTGGGATGGAGCTTTTCACTCCTTCTCCTTTGTTGCTCAAGTTGAAGCTGGGAAGGCTGAGCCTCACTCCATGAAACCCAGGATAGCCATCTGAGCAGGAGGCAGAGCCCAGGGCCCTAAGCTTTTGGGTCACATATCCTCATCTCAACCAGAGACTGAAGGCTCTTTGGGAAGGTCTCTGTAACCAGTTTGCAGTGGGGTATACTGGGTAACACATTGTGTTAGGAGCACCATGTACCATCTTCCACAGCAAATATCCCGTGGATCTGCCAGGGCTAAAGAGCTCTGAGCATCCCTCAGCCCAGGTGCCTTTGGTTCTTTTCTTAAGCTCTTAAGCCCTGCCTGGATGTTGCTGCTCCATGCTGTGGGCAGGAGTCCTGCAGCACAGAGGGGAAGCTGTGGAACACCCCACGCAGCCCAGACTGGGGCTTTGGAGAGGGCTGGGCAGCCTGGTGCTGGGCTGGAAGGGATGAAATGAGTGTCTGATTCCTGCTGCCTGGGCTCTGCTGTTCTAAATAAAATGCTCAAGTGCCTGGAACTGGAACCTGCTTGGGATTTGGTGTCTTTGCAAAGCTGGGCTATGTGATTTGAATATAAAATAAACCCTGAGCCAGAGTTGGCAGCTCTGAAATGAACTTCCACTTGTCTTTTTCTGCTGAGATATGCCAGTAAATATTTTTAAAAGCAGCTGACAGTGTCTTTGGGAACATACTCTGTCACATTCTACAAAAATCTTGCACATCTTGCACAGGGGAAGATACAGATAAGGTCACCATTGCTCTCCATCACCAGTTGCCTCCCACAGCTGGTGGGAGAGCAGCCCAGCAGGACTGGCAGTGCCAAGGAAACTGTGCTAGTCTGGTTAGTGAGTTTCCAATTTGGAAAACAAAAAGGATTTTATTTCTAGTTTGAATTCATCTGGCTTCATCTAGCCACCACGCCTCAGTCAGGTTTTGTCAGTGAGATTAAAGGTTTTTCTAGAGTCAGGAGTCTTTTCATCTTGCAGGTCCTTAGACCTCAAGCCACCTCTGTCATCTTCAACATCATTACAGACATGATTCAGTCAGATCTCCTCACAGAGATGAGTATAATGCCCTCATTCTTCTCCTTTCACCTTTTGCACCTCTTCCTTGCCTGGTTTAGTGGACAGGATGCCTCTAGTCAGAAAGCTGGGAGCTACTCAGTGTCCCAGAAACACTGGAGCAAAACAGCCCCCAGTCCTGCCACCATGGCCAGCACAATGAAGGAGACAGCCCCTGCCCAGAGGCTGGGCTGCTGCACCTTGGCATCTTCCATGGCCTCTGTGGGGATCATGGTGGTGAAGTTCAGCATGAAGCCCAGCGGCCATCCCATGTCCGTGCTTCCTGCCTGGGGTGAGAGAGCAGAGGGGATGATCCCAAAGTGCCTCTCCAGGCACCTGTAGCTTGGGTGCAAGGATTGGCACCTCTCCCAGGAGCTGCCCCAGCTGTGATTTCACATCTGGACCTGGCTGCAGGTTGTCACCAGCAGCAGATCCACAGAGAGCTTTCCTCTCTCCCCAAGGGCTGAAGGGCAGCAGGATCACAGAATTGTCACGGCTGGAAAACACCTCTAAGATCATAGAGTCCAGCTGTCGACCCAGAAAAAAATCACCATACCCACTAAAGCATGTCCTGACGTGCCACATTTAAAGTTTTTTTGAATACTTCCAGGGGTGGTGACTCCACCACTTCTCTGAGCAGCTGGTAACATGGGTGACTGCTCTGCTCCAGATGTGCCCCTGTGACCTGCCCGTGATTTGGGATCTGAGCTTTCTCCTTTCCCTACAATCCTTCAAATTTGGCCACATGCTGGTTCTAATTAGTCACGGGGCCACCATCACCTCCCTGATGCCAATTCTGCCCAACATCAGAGACAGAGGTGGCCAAATCCTGCTCTGCATTTCTCTGAGCCCTGTGGAATGATCTTAGGTTTGCACCAGAACCGTGCTGGTGTCAGAGGTGGGGACAGGTAAGAAAGAGTGTGCTGGGGACACTTGGTTCATTAGTTGGGGACACATTTCTGGTGCTGCCCAAGCCCAGTGCCCCCGGGGTGTTACCTGCTGGCTGAAGTGGATGGTGCTCCATGACTGCTCAGTGAATTTGTAGCCATCCAGCAGCAATGTCAAAATGTAAATTGCCACAGAGCAGTAGGTGGGGAGGTACTGCTTGGCCTCTGGGAAGGTCTTCTCCAGCTATGGGGCCATTGGGGACATGGTGAAAGAGATGTTCCCTGGCCCAGGGAACAGCCAGGCAGAGATTTGGGCCAGGATAAGCACAGGGCTTCTTGCTGCTCTCACCTCTGCCCAGGTCTTCTTGCAGAAGGTCTGGATAGTGGAGTTGACATCACTTAGAGACTGCTGGCTGGTCAGGTTCAGAAAGTTGAAGGTGTAGTAGAACCCAGCGAAGGCCTGGGGGATAAGGGGAGATGGTAAAAACTTCATCTCCTTCCTCACCTCAAAAGAAAAAAGACCCAAGGCCCTTCTTGCTTAGCTACAGAGTGATTCCCAGGATTCTGGAGCCAGCACCCACCATTTCTGGAGCTGCTCAACAAGCTCTGGGGCTGCTACTCACACTCTGAGCGAGTTCAAACCATTAGGAGAAAATCTTCCCATTTCCCTCAGGGATGTCTGGGACACTGCAGGAGGCAGATGCCACCACCCCACACAGAAGAGGTTTCCAGATGGGACCATCTCTGGGAACCCTTCCCTCCCAACCCCTTCCCACAAACAGTGGCAGAGGAGAATTCCACCCCCTGCCCTCTCCCTGCCTGCTGGGAGCTGAGTGAAGAACCCCAGCAGCAGGGACCACCCTGCCTCTCCTTACAGATGCTCTGAGGATGCCAGGGTCCCTGGAGTGAGGATGCCACCTCCCCCATCAGCCAACCCACTGGGGGGGAGCCCGGGGACACCCCCCCACCACAAGTGCTGTGACAAAATCACTCAGGGGCTGCCTGAACACCGGTGAGCACCCATCACATCACCACATGGTGGGCACACCCCAGCTGGCAGGGATGGCACTATTCAGACTTCTCTCCATTTCCCGGGGCTCTCAGGCAGCCTCTGCTGCCCCCAAGCCCCACAGCCCCACACCCCCCCCAGGGGGACCGAGCCTCCTTACAAAGAACTGGCCCCGCAGGGGGGGCTGATAGACCCCGTTGAACCCGCACGTCCTCTTGGCCCCGCAGCTGAAGTTGAAGAGGTTCCGGATGGCCGTGTGACATGCCACTGGGTCCCCCGTCCCCGTCACCCTCAGGACCTCTGCGGAGCTGGGGGTGCTCGGGGCACGGACACAGGGGCTGTTGTAGAGCTCTGCTGTGGTGATGTTCTCCTGGTATCCCTCGGGGTAGCAGGGGTGGGATACCTGGAGAGACCTGCTGGCCTGGGGAGAGCGGGAGCTGTGAGCAGGGCTGGGTCTGGGATGCCAGCCAGACCCTACCCCCCAGCTCAGACCTTCTCAAAGAGCAGCACCTCATCCCCAGGAGGATTCCAGGAGAAGCAGGAGCCACCCTCTGCACCACTGACCTGCCTACAGCTTTTGCCAGCCCTGCTGCCAGACACACCACCCAGCCACGCTGGCATGGGGATGCCACATCCAGCCTCTGCCTCCCCGGGGGGTGACTCTGCTCCCAGCCTGCACGGCCCTGCCCGCTCTTCCCATTCTTTCTGGCCCACCACAGCTTCCACACCCTCCCTGGGAAAGGCCCCAAGATGCCTGCTCACTCCCTGAGCATCTCCACCTCCCGCAGCGCTGGGCTGAGGGCACTGCCCGAGGTGAGACAGGAGGACACTGGAGCAGGAGGGGTGCTGGCAATCCCTGCTCTGGGAATTGGGAAACGTCAGCTCCTTTAATACCCATCAACAGCTCTCTCTCATCTCTGCACTGAGCTGTGCAGAGTCTCAGTCCTCTGCCACACCTCCTGTCTTCTATAGGGCCATAAAGCCTGGAGGCTGGATAGCCCCAGACAGGAGGTGCCAGAGCATGGCCCCAGGGGAGTGCATGTCCTCTCCTCTCCTAACTGGATGTTCCATCTCTTCTCCAGGGCAGGACTGTGGTGGCCTTTTAAACCACTCGCGTGTCCATGAAGTGGATCTCTGGAAAGCACCCAGCCAAGGGAAGGCTTCATGCCCACGGCTGAGGGGACAGAGCAGAAGCTGCAGGTACAGCTGGGCTTGGGAAGTGATGGGAAATGCCACAACCTGTCAACACCTGGGGAGAAGGGAGCCCAGGCAGGGAATCACCATTACCTTCCACCCCAAGAAGAGAACTTTCAAGTTCAGGAGATGATATCAAAATCGCTCTCAGGTTTGGGAATTTCTGAAAATTCCCCAGGGCTTTTTCCACGCGCAAATGCCCCCAAAGTTTTGGAAGACATTTTCATGGCAATGGGAAAGGCTTGAGCAGATCCTGGTGAGCAGTGGCTGCAGTACCTGGTGAAGAGCTGCCAGCAGCATCTTCAGGGCCTGGTTCTGCCCGTAGCATAAGTAGCTGTGGGTATAGAGTGAGTAGTTGGTGCCGTAAAGCCTGAAGAAGATGGAAGTGTTCTCATCCTCAATGGGGACTCCAGGCTGGAAGGTTATTTGTGTCGAGGCACCTCCAAGGTCCAGAGCTCCAACAACCTCCGTGTCCCGTGGATGTTCCCATTTCTCTGCAAAGGAAAACTGGCCCCAGAATACAGCAAGTGCTAGTCTGAACTGGAGGGAGGCACAGGCACTGTCCCTTCCCTCAACCTTTTGGGGACTCAGAAGGCTCTGAGGGACCTTCCATGTCCCAGCACCAAGAAATGCTGAGATGGACACAAAGACCCTGGAGTATCCTAATGGCATCAGTGGCATTGAACGAGCAGTTCCCAAACACGGGCTGCATTTATTGGGTGACTACTGCCCTAAAACTCTGTTTTTCTCTCTTCTGGGAACAAAGAAACCTGAGTGCAGCACACACAGGGATATAGGGGCTGCTTATTCCCCCTGGCCCTCCCCCCCAGCCCACACCTTCACGAGGGTCTCCAGCAGGTAGTTGACTGTGATCCAACCCAAGGAGCCCTCCTCATTCCCCGTCAGGATCCGAGCTCCACGGAACTCCACGGGGTACTCCCCAATGACCTTGGCGACCTCAGCCAAGACCTGCTGGGCCTTGGTGCTGTTCTGCTCCCTGCCCAGGGAAGGAGACAAACACCACAGGCTGGAGGAGGCACGGGCTGGGAGCTTTCAGCACAGGGCTGACAGCAGGAGCTGCGTCTGCTGCAGAGCCCCGTGCCACACATGTCCCCAGCCCCTGTGCCCCCCATGTCCCCATGCCCCCAGCTCCCCCATATCACCATACTCCCATGTCCCCATGTCCCCCGCCCCAATGTCCCCATGTCCCCAACCCCATGTCCCCATGTCCCCATCCCAATGTCCCCATTTCCCCATGTCTCCATGTCCTCAGCTCCCATGTCCCTGACCTCATGGCCTCATGTCCCCATGTCCCCAGCGCCCATTTGCCCATGTATCCATGTCCCCAGCCCCCTTGTCTCCATACCCCATGTGCCCATGTCCCCAGCCCCCATGTCTCCATGTCCCCATGTCCCCAGTGTCCCCATGTCCCCAGCCCCATGTCCCAGCCCACACAGGAAGGTGGGGAAGGAGCTGCAGGTGCTCAGCTCCGGGCAGTGCCGGTACCTCAGCAGCCTCATCCCTGCTGTGGCCCCCAGGAGGGTGGGGGTCTCCCGCTGCTGCTCTGCTGGGACAATCTCCATGGCCTTGTCCAGGCAGGGCCTCAGGCTGGCTCCAGCCCCAGCGGGGTCCTCTGCATAGCTGGAGATGCCGGGTCCTGCAAGAGAGCACCTTGTGATGGAGCAAGCTCAGTGACAGCCAGGAGGGACGGGGCTGTCCCCAGGTGACCAGCTGGTCCCTCAGGACTCAGATGGCAGGCAGAGCAGTTTCCTCATTCCCCGGGGAAGGGACAGGCTCTCCTGTGTCCTGCAGGCAGGGCGAGCACAGCCGGAGGTGCCCTCTGCACAGCTTGTATGAATTCCTATTTTTAGAGGTTGGCGCCACATCTGAGCACCCAGCAGTGCTGTGGTGAGCTGGAACAGGCTCTGGATTGGTAATATCACTATTTACCTTCCTCCAAGCTTTGCACACCATTATTAGGCCATGCACCCTCTGGTTACACTTTGCCCTCTGCCAGGACTCTGCAGTTCACCCGGAGTTGCCACATCGCAGTGGCACAGCCTGGATTTCAGGTCGAGGAGAGGTCTGAGCCTTCTCCCCTCTGCCCAGGCACCTCTGCCCCAGCCTGGTGGCCTTTACCAGCCCATGTACCATTTCACTGACCCTACCCCACCTCCCTAGCCTGGGCTCTTCCTCCAGAGAGCAGCCCTGGTGACAAAGACAGACAGCACCTTTGCAATAGGAATAAGCACCCTTTGCACACCTATAAATGCCCAATAAATAAACATCCTTTGGGGCAATTACCACATCTGGCATGGACCTGCCACGGCACTGTGGAACAGCCACCCTGGCAAGTTGGATCCCAGCAGAGCAGGGGCTTGGGAAGAAGCATGGAGAGATCCCAGGACACTCACCAGACACAGTGCAGGTCCCCACCTGGGAGACGATGCCGGTGCCGTTCTGCTTGTCCCCAGGCCACCGGTACACGTAGAGAGCTGTGTGTGTGGAGCCAGCATCAAACACCAGTCCATACTGGGAGAGACAGAGGGGACACGGGGTGCTGGAGGGTGCAGAGCAGCTTCACCCACCCCAGAGCCAGCAGAGCTCCTGGGGAGTCAGCAGAGCTCTTGGTGGGCACGGGGAACAGGAGTGGCCAAAGAAGGATTGTCACCAGAGCAGGGAGAGCCCTGGGGCACTGCTGTCACCATTTGTGTTGGGGACAAGGCTCCATCCCGAGCCCTTTGAGCTGGCAGTGCTCTGTGGTGACAAGGCTGTATGTACTGTAGGGCCAGCCCCAGTGACCAAACTCTGCCAGACCACCTGGCATGCCAGCCTGTCCCCATCTTGGTGACAAACACCACAGCCTGCCCGAAACCTGAGGTAAATCCTATACCCAGGGGCAGCCAGCACCCAAGTAATTGTCCAGCAGCCCCAGCTGCTCTCCTCCTGAGGACCCTACCTTGGTGCTGGGAGGCAGAAGCACATCCCTCACATTGACGACAGTCAGAATGAGAGCAATGAGGCTGAAGACACAGGTAGCTGCCAGGAGACCTGTCACAGCCTTAGCTTTGTAGTCCATTCCTCCTCCCACCTGCAAGAACAGCCCCAACCCCCAGCTCACACCCCTGCATTTGGAAAGCAGGTTCTGAAATGCAGATCTCATGAATGGCCATGGAACCTCTCAAGGTGGGACTTGCCCCTTCCCTAACAAGCCTTGAAGCCATCCTCCAGTGCATGGCTGCTCTTATGGCAGGGTCTTGGTGTCCCAGCCCTCTCCTTCTGAGCACTCCTGGAGGTTTTCATATTGGCTTTCTCAGCCCTGCCCTCCCAACAGTGGCTCTCCAGGCTCCACCTCTGCACACAGCCTGGACCCCACATGGTGCCCAACCTACCAGCTGGATGCCTGGCCAGCATCTCCTTCCCAGCAGCATCACTGGGACAAGCCCAGCTGCAGCTAACAGGAATCTCTGACTGAAAGGAGGACCATGCCCTGGTCAATTCCCACCATGGCCATCCCTTCAAAGGATGGATGCAGAGATGCATCCCTCTGGCATACACCCGCTGCCATCATACCCTGCACCCTCATGCATCCCATGAGACCACTGCCCAACAGCCCCCAGGTGCCCTTGAGAGGATCCTCACTGCTCCAGGCAGGGGAACACATTGATGATGCTGCATCAGGTAAGCAGACGTACAGGGATGGTGTCCAAGAGGTCACCAAGCTTCTCCTGCAGCCCCAAGGATAGGCAGAAGGGAATAGGAAGAAAGCTCCATCTCATCTGGGCACACATGACCCATGCCAAAAGTGACAGCAAGGCCAGTGAAAGGAAGGAGGAGGAAAGGAAGGAGGTCCTGCACCTCCTGCTCATCCAGCTGGAGCTCAGGTCCCAGCAGAATCAATCCTAAGGCACCACTAAGAGATTGCAGTGGAGAAAAAAAGCCAAAGGGTTTGCTGCCCTGCAACAGCCTCAGCACCTGGCAGCTGACAGGTCCATATGCTCAGCACCCTATGGCCGGTCCAAATGAGTTTTCTACTCAAGCAGCACCCCCTCTTCCTCCTGTACCACCCCCTCCTCCTCCTGTACCACCCTGCTCCATGCCACCATCTGCACAGCCAGATTCCCTGCATGGAGCCAGCCAGCCTCCATTGGTTTCAGGCTACAAGCCAGACTCCAGCTGAACACAGGATGCCCCAAGAGCCCTGGACACAGCCTAAAGAAATGTTTTAATCCAACCAGGGCTTTGGGGTCGTACCTGCGGGCTGTCAGTCAGTCAAACAATTCTCTTGGGAGTGCATAAAAACACAGAAATTCCCTTGTCCTTTTGCCAGGTCAGGCCAGCAACTGGAATGGGAGCAGAAAGACCTTTGGCAGGGTCAAAGCAGATGCTGATTCCTGTTTTGGAGACAACATCTCTGGTGATGAACATGGGTGACTAATCCTCTATGACATGAGAGGTGTAATGACAGATGGCTGCTGTTCTCTTCTGGCCCACATCATGGGACAAGAGGAAACCCTTATCAAACCCTATCCTACAGCCAGGAGCCTGAATGGTGGCTATGGCCAGAGATGATGTTATGGGAACAGCCAATGATCACAGCTTCAGTCCTATCAGCCCTGCTAGAGTTTGCCCTGACACAGCTGTCTCGGGATGTTATTCCCCTGCTCCAGGTAAAAGCAGTGGCAAATATCCCCAGCCCAGCCCACATCCTGGAAAACTGTGTCCCGGGCACCGTGCGATGGAACAATAGAAAATGGTGATAAATAGCATTGTCCTGCATGCAGCACTGGGTGGGAAATGAACTCTACATTCCCTGGATTTCCATTTGGACTGGGCAGGAGGCAATATCTGAAGGCAGCATAGAACCAGTGAGGCCTGGGGAGGGGAGAAGGGCACAGGGAAAGAGCCCACGAGGGGGAAAACAAGGCAAGAGGCATATAGGAAGCTGAAATATCTGCTCAGCCTTTCAGTGGCACCTCGGGACCGCATGTGGCAGGTCCAGATGAGCAGTAAGGTCCTGAAGGTAGCAGTGGTGATGCCTCCAGAGCTGAAGAAGAGGAACGGTGCAGGAGGGCACCTCAAGGAGCAATCCCTGGCTGCTTCCACCTGTGGAAAGCTCACAGCTGAGCACAGCCTTTGGGCCAGCGCTGCCCTTGTTTGCGTAGGAGCAGGCACACACCAAGAGCTCTGCAAACAGGACCGGACAGCCCTCAGCTTGCGGTGTCCCCGGCGGGGAGGGACAGAGGGGCAGGAGGAGGCAGGAGGAAAGGTTCTGGGGCATGGCTGGGTCTAAGCTGCTGCTCAGAGGAGCGGGAAGCTGACTTCTCCACCGGGCAGGTGAAGGATTTGAATGACAGAAGAGCTCTTAAGACGGTAAGGGCGAAGTTGAAGCTGCACGTCGGGAGCATCTCTGCCGGGCAGATCGGTTCTGCCAGCGCTGGGCTCATCAGTGCTCTCCCTGCCCCCTCTATGCCCCTTCCCTGCCCCCCCGGGCACCCCCCTGCCGCCCCAGCCCTCTCCCTGCTGCCCCTCCAGCCCTCCCAAGGGATTTATCCCAACCCCCGGCCCCGCTGCCTGAGCCCCCCGCCCTTTCCCCCCAGCCCGGTTCCATGCAGAGCCCCCCCGGGTCCCCTCCCCAGCCCCACGCTCACCGGGCCGCTCCCGGCTGCTGCTCCCGTCAGACCCTACCTGGAGCTCCGCTCCTGGGACAAAGGCTGCCCCGGGCCCCGGGACCGCCCTCCCCTTGGCCCCAGACCAGCGAACCTGCCCGGGGCTGGGGCTGGGGGGCCGGGGTTAAAGGAGCGTCCGGCATTAACCGCTTCGCTGCTGGAGGAGGAGCGGCTCTGCCGGCCAGACCTCCCCCCCATTGGGGTGCTGGGGGGGTTGGGCACTGCCCGGCGTGGAGGGAAGCAGGGGGGCAGCACCCCAGGAAGCTCCCCCCAGGAAAGCCCAGCCAGCACTGCTGCCCCGGGATGGAAGGAGAGGATGAGGTCTGAGGCACACAAACACACAGACAGACAGACAGACAGACACACACACACACAAACACACACACACATACAGACACACACACACACACACACACACCCCGGCCATCCCTGCCCCATCTCTGCTGCCATAAACACACTGCAAGGTAAAGCACGGGCCGAGCCTGTCCCCCCTGCTGTCACCTGGCTGCCACATTACAGGCAGAGGGGCCCGGGACAGAAAGACGATGGTGCTGACAGATGGAGAGCCATCCTCATGGCTGAGGACCCACCTGCATGGACAGGGACTTGTCCCCACAGCCAGGAAGCCATCTCTTTCCATGGCCAAGGAACCTGTCCCCCTGGTCTGGGACCCGATGCCACAACCAGAGACCCCTCCTCACTCACAGCCAGGAATCCTCCTGTCCTCACAACCTGTCCTCACAACATGTCCCCACAGCCAGGGACCCATCTGTCCCCATGGTAAGGGACTTGTTCCTACAGGCAGGAACCCATCTCTCCCCATAGCAAGGGACCTGGCACCCACAGCCAGGGACCCATCCCCATGGTGAGTGTCCCATCTGTCCCCACGTCCAGGGCCCCACCCGTGGCACGGTGCAGGAAGGGGAGCAGGAAGGGGTGCAGGAAGGGGAGCAGGAAGGGGAGCAGGAAGGGGTGCAGGCAGAGGGGAGCAGACAGAGGGGTGCAGGCAGATGGGTGCAGGCAGGTCGGGGTGCTGTCCTGCTGCCGGCAGTGGTTCCCCCCGAGGTTCCCCCCGAGGTTCCCCCCGAGGTTCCCCCGAGGTTTCCCCCGCCATGTCCCACGCCGAGCTCCCGCCCCGGGCTGTGCGGGGACGCAAGCGGACATCCGAGCCCAGCTCCAGGCCGCACTTTCGGTTTGCAGCGCTGGGAGGGGGCGGGCAGGGCTGTCCTGGGGCCGTGCCCGGGGACACCGAGGGCGCTGCGGTCTCTGCTCAGCTGGGGACAAGGAGGAAAGAGGGGGGCTGAGGGCACAGGTACGGCCGGGACCGGGGTCACCCCAACACCCCCTTTCCCCGGGCCGGGAGGTGCCGGGTCAGCCCCGCTGGTCCCGGGCTGTGCTGTGGTGCCGGCCGAAGGGCAAGTTCCTGCCCTGCACACCCGGCTGTCCTGGGGGATCATTTCGGGGGCTGTGGGGCTCCTCCAGGCTCCGGGGGGCAGGCTCGGGGGGTGCCCTTGCTAAGCCCGACCCCCCCCCCCCCACACAGCGGCAGCCATGGGCCTGATGGGGGCACTGGGCTGGGGCTCGGCAGCCTTACTGGGGGTGCTGGGGGTGGCCACCTTCCTCCTGGTCCTGACCCCGGCCAAGGATGCCGCGCTTCCTGCAAGGCACAAAGTAAGTGTCCTGGGGGAACCAGGGAATGCCCACCGGCTCCTTTCCACATCCCATCCTTCCATCAGCTTTGCTTTGCTCCTTGCTTGCAAGCCCTCCCCTACCCAGCTCAGCCTTT
The DNA here is from genome assembly GCA_023637945.1 of Phaethornis superciliosus. Classification (NCBI taxonomy): domain Eukaryota; kingdom Metazoa; phylum Chordata; class Aves; order Apodiformes; family Trochilidae; genus Phaethornis; species Phaethornis superciliosus. The sequence continues at coordinate 1,746,970 of JAJQWJ010000022.1, read as the reverse complement.
CAGGGCTCTACCTAGTCAGGGTAGCTCTGGGCAGATCAACCCCCCCTAAACCGTGGTCCTGGCTCCTTAAGGAAGGGGCAGAGAAGAGCTGACCTCCCCCTGGGGCTCTGCCAGTTTCCACCCCAGTCATTTTCTCTTCTCTGTTTTCAGACACGAAGGCACGGGATGGGTTTACATCTCCCTCCCCTGCTGGCTTTTGCAAACTGTTTAAAAGTAGTCAGGATTTGTGAGATTTGCCACTCCTGAAGGTCTGGGGGCAGCTTTGGCAGCCTGAGCCCTCTGGGCCATGCCTGGGTGCTTCCCTGCCATGCAAATCACCCTCTGACCTTCACATTCTCCCTTTCTCAGCTTTAACTCCTTGGAATGGCTCCAATGGGGGGGTGGGAGGTGGGATGTGCAAACTTGTACTGCTCACGTTCACACCGTGGCAAGTGGGAGCAGAAGCTCTCAGAAGCATCCATGGCACTTGTCACCCCGTGTCCCCTCTGTCTCTCCCAGTATGGACTGGTGTTTGATGCTGGCTCCACACACACAGCTCTCTACGTGTACCGGTGGCCCAGGGACAAGGAGAACGGCACCGGCATCATCTCCCAGGTGGGGACCTGCACTGTGTCTGGTGAGTGTCCTGGGATCTCTCTGTTCCTCTCACTCAGCCTCTTGGGATGCTGCCCCAGCCTCTCCCAGCATCAGCAGTGATCTGAGTCATTCAGCCAGCACTGGGCCAAAGGCAGCTGGCCTAGTGGCAGAACCAAAGTTAATTTACGGGGGGAAAGTTGGCAGATTAGTGAGCCTTACTGTAACGGGGATCCAAAAGTGGGTAAGGCCCCCAGATAGCACAATTTCTGCAGCCAGTCCAGTCTTGCAGCCAGTGGTTTTGCATCAACTCACAGCTTGGGATGCTGATTTTACAGTTTGCTCCTTCTCCCATGCAGCTGCTTCCTTGGCTCTTCTTCTCACATCTCTTCACAGTTGTTTTCATAATATGCAGCTTTGTGTTCCCACAGGGGCCTCCTAAAAGCTCTGCAGACATCTCTAAACATGGCTGGGGATCTGCTGGATTTTTGTATGCAGTTCCTAACTGCTCTTGGGTCTGTAGTTTCCATTTTGGTATCTGTATGGCACAGCAGAGTTTGGACTGTGACTGGGACATCTGGGTATTTCCAAAGAGGTCCAGAGATCTCTGTGGGTGTGGTAAATGGGTGGATTCCACACAGCCTCGTCCCTCCTGGCTGTCACTGAGCTTGCTCCATCACAAGGTGCTCTCTTGCAGGACCCGGCATCTCCAGCTATGCAGAGGACCCCGCTGGGGCTGGAGCCAGCCTGAGGCCCTGCCTGGACAAGGCCATGGAGATTGTCCCAGCAGAGCAGCAGCGGGAGACCCCCACCCTCCTGGGGGCCACAGCAGGGATGAGGCTGCTGAGGTACCGGCACTGCCCGGAGCTGAGCACCTGCAGCTCCTTCCCCACCTTCCTGTGTGGGCTGGGACATGGGGCTGGGGACATGGGGACACTGGGGACATGGGGACATGGAGACATGGGGGCTGGGGACATGGGCACATGGGGTATGGAGACAAGGGGGCTGGGGACATGGATACATGGGCAAATGGGCGCTGGGGACATGGGGACATGAGGCCATGAGGTCAGGGACATGGGAGCTGAGGACATGGAGACATGGGGAAATGGGGACATTGGGCTGGGAACATGGGGACATGGGGTTGGGGACATGGGGACATTGGGGCGGGGGACATGGGGACATGGGAGTATGGTGATATGGGGGAGCTGGGGGCATGGGGACATGGGGGGCACAGGGGCTGGGGACATGTGTGGCACGGGGCTCTGCAGCAGACGCAGCTCCTGCTGTCAGCCCTGTGCTGAAAGCTCCCAGCCCGTGCCTCCTCCAGCCTGTGGTGTTTGTCTCCTTCCCTGGGCAGGGAGCAGAACAGCACCAAGGCCCAGCAGGTCTTGGCTGAGGTCGCCAAGGTCATTGGGGAGTACCCCGTGGAGTTCCGTGGAGCTCGGATCCTGACGGGGAATGAGGAGGGCTCCTTGGGTTGGATCACAGTCAACTACCTGCTGGAGACCCTCGTGAAGGTGTGGGCTGGGGGGCAGGGCCAGGGGGAATAAGCAGCCCCTATATCCCTGTGTGTGCTGCACTCAGGTTTCTTTGTTCCCAGAAGAGAGAAAAACAGAGTTTTAGGGCAGTAGTCACCCAATAAATGCAGCCCGTGTTTGGGAACTGCTCGTTCAATGCCACTGATGCCATTAGGATACTCCAGGGTCTTTGTGTCCATCTCAGCATTTCTTGGTGCTGGGACATGGAAGGTCCCTCAGAGCCTTCTGAGTCCCCAAAAGGTTGAGGGAAGGGACAGTGCCTGTGCCTCCCTCCAGTTCAGACTAACACTTGCTGTGTTCTGGGGCCAGTTTTCCTTTGCAGAGAAATGGGAACATCCACGGGACACGGAGGTTGTTGGAGCTCTGGACCTTGGAGGTGCCTCGACACAAATAACCTTCCAGCCTGGAGTCCCCATTGAGGATGAGAACACTTCCATCTTCTTCAGGCTTTACGGCACCAACTACTCACTCTATACCCACAGCTACTTATGCTACGGGCAGAACCAGGCCCTGAAGATGCTGCTGGCAGCTCTTCACCAGGTACTGCAGCCACTGCTCACCAGGATCTGCTCAAGCCTTTCCCATTGCCATGAAAATGTCTTCCAAAACTTTGGGGGCATTTGCGCGTGGAAAAAGCCCTGGGGAATTTTCAGAAATTCCCAAACCTGAGAGCGATTTTGATATCATCTCCTGAACTTGAAAGTTCTCTTCTTGGGGTGGAAGGTAATGGTGATTCCCTGCCTGGGCTCCCTTCTCCCCAGGTGTTGACAGGTTGTGGCATTTCCCATCACTTCCCAAGCCCAGCTGTACCTGCAGCTTCTGCTCTGTCCCCTCAGCCGTGGGCATGAAGCCTTCCCTTGGCTGGGTGCTTTCCAGGGATCCACTTCATGGACACGCGAGTGGTTTAAAAGGCCACCACAGTCCTGCCCTGGAGAAGAGATGGAACATCCAGTTAGGAGAGGAGAGGACATGCACTCCCCTGGGGCCATGCTCTGGCACCTCCTGTCTGGGGCTATCCAGCCTCCAGGCTTTATGGCCCTATAGAAGACAGGAGGTGTGGCAGAGGACTGAGACTCTGCACAGCTCAGTGCAGAGATGAGAGAGAGCTGTTGATGGGTATTAAAGGAGCTGACGTTTCCCAATTCCCAGAGCAGGGATTGCCAGCACCCCTCCTGTCTCACCTCGGGCAGTGCCCTCAGCCCAGCGCTGCGGGAGGTGGAGATGCTCAGGGAGTGAGCAGGCATCTTGGGGCCTTTCCCAGGGAGGGTGTGGAAGCTGTGGTGGGCCAGAAAGAATGGGAAGAGCGGGCAGGGCCGTGCAGGCTGGGAGCAGAGTCACCCCCCGGGGAGGCAGAGGCTGGATGTGGCATCCCCATGCCAGCGTGGCTGGGTGGTGTGTCTGGCAGCAGGGCTGGCAAAAGCTGTAGGCAGGTCAGTGGTGCAGAGGGTGGCTCCTGCTTCTCCTGGAATCCTCCTGGGGATGAGGTGCTGCTCTTTGAGAAGGTCTGAGCTGGGGGGTAGGGTCTGGCTGGCATCCCAGACCCAGCCCTGCTCACAGCTCCCGCTCTCCCCAGGCCAGCAGGTCTCTCCAGGTATCCCACCCCTGCTACCCCGAGGGATACCAGGAGAACATCACCACAGCAGAGCTCTACAACAGCCCCTGTGTCCGTGCCCCGAGCACCCCCAGCTCCGCAGAGGTCCTGAGGGTGACGGGGACGGGGGACCCAGTGGCATGTCACACGGCCATCCGGAACCTCTTCAACTTCAGCTGCGGGGCCAAGAGGACGTGCGGGTTCAACGGGGTCTATCAGCCCCCCCTGCGGGGCCAGTTCTTTGTAAGGAGGCTCGGTCCCCCTGGGGGGGGTGTGGGGCTGTGGAGTTTGGGGGCAGCAGAGGCTGCCTGAGAGCCCCGGGAAATGGAGAGAAGTCTGAATAGTGCCATCCCTGCCAGCTGGGGTGTGCCCACCATGTGGTGATGTGATGGGTGCTCACCGGTGTTCAGGCAGCCCCTGAGTGATTTTGTCACAGCACTTGTGGTGGGGGGGTGTCCCCGGGCTCCCCCCCAGTGGGTTGGCTGATGGGGGAGGTGGCATCCTCACTCCAGGGACCCTGGCATCCTCAGAGCATCTGTAAGGAGAGGCAGGGTGGTCCCTGCTGCTGGGATTCTTCACTCACCTGCCACCTTTGCTTTCCAACACCCACAGGCCTTTTCAGGGCTTTATTACAACCTTCACTTTCTGAACCTGACCAGCACGCAGCCCCTGAGCTTGGTCAATGCCACCATCTGGCACTTGTGCAACAGCAGCTGGGAAAAGGTGAGATCCTGCCTTGGAGATGCCCACATTTCCCCTGGGTGCTGGGCAGCCTGTGGGCTCATCCACATCCACAGCCCGTGCTCTGGAAGGAGCTGTCAGGAGCACAAAATCTCCAGACTGGGAGAGAGATGGGAGAGCAACCTGCAGGCTCCCTTCTCCTCCTTCTGCCCCAGGCCCAGACATTTCTGGGTCTTTGCTCCCAGCTGCCCTGTGGGGTTGTTCCCTGGAGGGTGAACGGTATCCCCCTGGAACCACCCCCTGGAACCACCCCCCTGCTCGTCCTCCTCTGCAGGTGCAGATGAAATTCCCCACCCTAAGCAGGACCCAGCTCCGTGATGCCTGTGCACTCAGCTCCTACACCCTCGCCCTTCTGCAAGGCTACAAATTCAACAGCATCATGTGGCTTAACATCCACTTTGTCCAGCAGGTAAGGAGGTGCCTGGGAACCCCCCACTTCCAGGCTTTTTGTCACAAAATGTCTCAGCCACCTTGCCCCTGCCCCTGCCTGAGTAGGGGATGAGGGGACCTTCAAGGTCCCTTCCCACCTAAGGCATTCATCATTCTGTGATGCTCTGAGGTTCTTCTTGGGTCGTGCTCACAGACATCTGCTGGGACATCTTCCCTGGGTCATTTTGTGCAGTCCCCCAGCTTGGCCTCACCAATGGGGGCATCTGGAGCCCAAGGCATGCACAGATTCAGTGGCTTTGGAGCAGGAGCTGGGGTTGCAACAGCAAAAGTCCTCTCTAGCTCTCCAGCTTGCCTGGTACTTTTCAGCCTTTCATATCCCTCTGCTTTCTCTGTCTGCACAGGTTGCTGATGTAGATGTGGGCTGGACTCTGGGCTACATGCTCAATCTCACCAACATGATGCCCTCAGAGACTCCCCAGAGAGTTGTAGGGCTCCAGAGGAGCAGTTGGATAGCAGCCACAGTTTTACTGGCCATCATGCTTCTCCTCATCTTCTGCCTGCTCACAGCCACATGCTGCCAGAGAAATTCCTTCAGTTACCAGAGGTTTTAGCAGTGCTGCCTCCACAAGCTGCCAAAGCCATTTCCTCCTGCTTCCACACTTGTGAGAGGAACTGCAGACTGAGGAATCATCCCCATGTGTCCAGGAGCTGTGAACTCATCATGTGGGACATTATGTGCCCCCCTGTGTCCTGGCCTGGTGAGCTGGAACCTGGCACAGGCTTTAAAAAAACTCCTCCCTGGAGCTCTGTGCTGTCTGGTTTTCCTTTCCCCTCACTGCTGGTTGGAGCTGCTCTAGGAAGGGAGCAAGGACATGGAGGGCTGGGAGCTCAGCATCCGGAGTGCAGTGATGTGGGGCAGCTGGAGGGAGTGGGTCAAGGAAGGGAGCAGGGGAGTGTGGCAGCAGTGGGGTCATCATGGGGCTGGTTACAGGCTCCAGCAGATACCCCATGTGGGGTGGATGTGTCCTTCCCCATCCCAGGGACATCACCCCCAGCCAGAGCAGCAGCAGCTCTGGGGCTACGGGGGCAGCTGGGATGGGGATGGGACTTGGGGTCTGCCCAGGCCTGGGGATGGGGGGGAGGGGGGGGAATGAGCAGCCCCCTGCTCTGCTGTGTCTGGTTCCTCTCTGGTCCAGCTGCACCCCATGCCTGTGCCTTGCAGACAGCTTGCCCTCCCTTTCCTGCACACAGGGTGATTTGGAAATGCTGCTGGGACACATCAGGGGCAGTTCCCAGGGCTGCCCTTCCATTTTGGGGGAGTCCCATTGCCAGCCAGTGGATGGATGGGCTGAGACACCCCAGCTCTCAGAAGGGAAAGTGCTGTCCTCCTGCCCTGCTAGCTCCTCTTCACAAGGTCTGGCTGATGCTTCAAGGTCTCCAAGGGCATCTCCAGTAGCACTGAGTGATGTTGATTCTCCCCTGAGTCATCAGCAGCCCTTCCATGGGACACAGAATCAATAAAATCAAAACCATTCAGGAGCCAAGTCAGGGGTGCTTCCTGTTCGCTGCCTTTTGCAGTATTTATTTGGGTGAGGAGTGGTGCTGGGTGCCCCTTCCTGTAGAGACACCAAAGGTCAGCACCTTCTACTGGTGGCAGGTAACAAGATGAACCATCCCCAGGGCAGGTAACCTGGGCAGAACCAGAGGCAAAGGCCAGGGCAGAGTCATGGGCAGAACCCAGCTCAGCCACATGCACAGGGTCAGGGCAAGAGACAGTGTCCAGACCTTTTGCTGGTGGGACAGGGAGGTTTCCAGGAAGCCATTCAGGAACACTGAGCCCTTTATCCCAGAGGAAAAGCAAGAGATGAGATGAGTTGAGATGAGATGAGATGAGATGAGATGGGATGAGGTGATGGGTCCTCTATGGAGGGCCATGCTTCTGAATTTAGATGCTCAATTTGCCTTCTGTCTCCAAGACCATCCAAACAAAATGATGGTCTCCAAACCAATTGATGCATGTGACAGGAGATCCAGCTGGGATTCTGCAGAGCCTTGCATGGCCCCATGCTGGTCAACCTGGCAGGGACCTGCCTGGCTGTTGGTGACCATGGTCAGACCCAGCATCCTATGAAGCACTGTCACCAAATGCCTGCAGCTGTGCTCTGGCACTTGGGGAGCTCTTCCATGGCCAGGGTGGTTCTCCATGGCCCCATTTCCCAGCTGGTGGGATCGAGGCCCCATCTGTAATGGGCATAGTGGTGCCAAGAGGTAGATAAACATGGCTGAGGTTTCTGTGGTGTGCAGGCTTATCCCAGCAGGTCTCCATAAGAGTGGGGATCCTCTGGAAGCCTCCTGTGGTGCCTCCGCATGTGGGGGACAGTCCCTTAGGAGGTCAGCCTGTGGGTCTGGTGATGTAGAGGTTAAGGTGCTGAGTCAGTCCCAGTCCTGCTGGCAGAAGCTGAAGGCACCAGGGTGCAGCAGCCCTCGACCCCTGGCAGGCTCCAAAGTGCAGCCCAGCTCCTACTTCACCCACAAGAGCAGAAGTAGGGCAGCAAAGCCCAAGGCAAGGCTGAGGATGAGGAAGGCAATGGCTGCAGCCCAGAGGGAAGGAACTTGTGCCTTCCGCCGTGCTGGAGCCTCTGCTGGGATCATGTTGGTGAGGTTCAGCATGTAGCCCAGGGTCCAACCAATGTCTGCACTCCCTGCCTGCCCAAGGAGAGAGAGGACACTGAGTTAGCTCTGATGGGACTGGAAAATGTCCAGTGGAAAAGGACCTGGAGGTCTTGGTTGATAGTATCTGAATGTGCCCAGGTGGCCAAGAAGGCCACCAGCATCCTGGCTTGTGGCAGCACTGGTGTGGCCATCAGGAGCAGGGCAGGGACTGTCCCCCTTTGCTGGGCACTGGGGAGGCTGCACCTGGAATCCTGGGGGCAGTTCTGGGCCCCTCATGAGCAGAAGGACATTGAGGGGTTGGAGTGTGTCCAGCTGTGGTGCTGGGGGATGTGGTTTAGCACTGGGCTCAGCAGAGTCGGGTCAATAGATTGGACTTGATGATCTTGGAGATCTTTTCCAACCGGAATTATTCAATGCTTCCATGACTCTATGAAAGCCACCCTGATGGTGCAGGGCCACCTGCTCCTGCCTGGCACAAGGGGTTGCAGTAGCTGACCCACACCCAGTGCCATGCAGGGCTTTGGATGTCCCCACAGCCTGATAGCCTTTGTCCCCAGTGCTTTCCCTGCTCCTGCCCACAGCCTGGCTTTGCTGCCCACCTTCATCTGAAAGATGATGTTGTTCCAGTTGCTCTCGTTGAACTTGTAGGCACTGAGGAGTGTGAGGATGTAGTTGGCATTGGTGCAGTATTTTGACAGTCGCTCAGGGTTCTCATCAGGGTAACTAGAAGACAGCTGGGATGGGGATATGTTTGGGTAGGAAAGGAAGTTATTTACAAGCAATAATTTGCTTGTAAAGCAAGCAGGGACATGCAGGGACATGCAGGGACAATGCCCTGATAGAGGCTGCATGAGGGGCAATGGTTCTGCAGCCACCAGAATGCAGAAAAAGCCTCCTGAAGCAGGCAGGTGTTTGGGACCTGTCCACAGGGTGACTCCTTTGTGCAGGATTTCCTCTCCACATGGCAACAGAGACATATGGGAACTCCTCCTGCCCCAGATTCTCTCCTATCAGCCTCCTTGTGTTCTGCCCCCTGGTGCTAGCAAACCTTCTGACCTTCTCCATCTCCATTTGATCAGCTCCAGAGGGGTTCCAGCAGTTGGCTCCCCTCTCGCCCTTCTCCAGTGCTACAGACTCATTTTCACCCCCAGCTCCTGTGCTAGGGGGGGGAGATTTGGCTGCCACCACCTGCCCTGGCTGCCCCTCTCCCAGTAATCAATGATCAAGGGGAGTCCCCCCACGGTGGGTGCAGGATGGTCCTGGCTCCCTCACAAAGCCCAGGGATGGCTCTGCTGCGTAGGGCATGGAGAAGCAACTGGGAAGCTGTGCCCTGAGGAGTCCCCACTCCTCTTTCCCCCCCTCCCCCAGGACCCCTTTGCTTGTGAAGCTTCCCCGTGGTGGGGGACGTACATCTTCCCAGCTTCTTGTGCAGAAATCCTTGATGGTCTCCCTGACAGTGGCCAGAGGCTGCCCCTTGGTCAGGTTGAGAAACCTGAAGTTGTAGTAAAAGGCAGAGAAGGCCTGAAAGGCAAGGGATAGAGATGTCAGTGAGCTGGAGCAGGGAAACCTCCCCGGGGCAGCTGCCCCCATATCCCTTGAAGAGGAGGGGAGGTTTGTCCCTTTGTCCCTCACCAGGTTTGTCCCACCCTTATTCAGTCCCAGGGCATGGCTGTCCCTGCCTCAGCAGCCCAGGGAGCACAGATAGGGCTTTGCCTGATGCCTGCTGGGGGCGAGGTTTGATTTGACTGGAATTTGATTTTACTGTTTATTAAAACATCCCAACTGGCAGAGCTGGCCTGAAACCCAGATGGCAGCAATCCCTGGTGTGCCCTGGGGCAGCTGGAAGCTTCTCTGCAGGGTGGTGACAATGCCATGGGACATCCAGGGACATCACAGCAGCCTGGGGGACATCCTCTGCCCTGGGGGGGGGTGGAAGGAGAGGATTTTCCTTACAATGAACTGCCCGGTGAGGTGGGGTTGGGTGACACCATCGAAGGTGCAGTCCTGGAGCTGCCCGCAGGCTGAGAAGTTGAAGAGCTTCTTGAGGGCTGCCAGGCAGGCACTGGCATTGCCACTGCCCTCCAGGGTGACGTCCCTGTCACCGAACCTCAGGCCTGGGTCGCTCTGGTTGGTGCAGGGGCTGGTGCTGAAGGATGAGAGTGAGATGGTTTCGTTGAAGTCTTTTGGGTAGCAAGGGTGAGCAACTCGTGAGCTGAAGGCTGCTTCCTGGGAACAGCAAAAGGGCAATTTCAGCCTCCTCCAAAGCCTATGGTGGGCACACAGGGTGCAGGGGTCACCCCATCTTCCCCCCAAAGCCACGGGCACCAACATCTCCTACCTCCTCAGCAGGGAAACCCCTTCCTGATGAGGCTTAAGCCTGGTCTTGGGGGGCTGCCCCTCCAGGCAGCCTGAGCTCAACACAAATACTCTGCTTTGATTTTCTCCCTCTCCCAGAGTGGCAGAGCCAGCACCCAGCTCCAAGCTCCTCTCAGGGGGTGTCAGAGAGCCAGAAGCTCTCCCCTCAGCCTCCTCTGCTCCAGGATCAACACCCCCAGGGCCCTCAGCCCCTCCTGGGCAGAGCTCTGCTCCAGACCCTTCCCCAGCTCCATTCCCTTCTCAGGACACTCTCCAGCCCCTCAATTTCCCTCTGGTCAGGAGGGGCCCAGAACTGAGCCCAGGATTTGAGGTGCAGCCTCCCCAGTGCCCAGCACAGGAGGATGAGCCCTGTCCTGCTCCTGCTGGCCACACCAGTGCTGACACAAGCCAGGCTGCTGGTGGCCTTGACACACACTGGTTCATGTTCAGCCACTTCCAGCCAACACCCCCAGGTCCTCTCCCAGGCAGCTTTTCAGCTGCTCTGCCCCATGCCTGGAGTGTTCCCTGGGGTTGTTGAGACCCTTTTCTTCTAATCTTCCAAAAAATGTCTGGAACAAACTCCTCTGTTTCACTTTTCCAAGTGCATGCAGGAGTTAGGGTTCAAGGGGAGCTCTAGGGTTCCTGTGCAACCTCCTTAAAGCAGAACCAACCAGACTGGGTTGCTCTGAGCCTTGCCCCATCAAATTCTAACTATCCCCAAACAACTTTGCAGCATTTCTGGGTCCCATTCTGATATTTGACCATTCTTATTGGGAAAAACTTTCCCTTTGCCTCATGTTGGAAACTTGCATGTTCCAGCTCTGCCGTCACCTCTTGTTCTGTCACTTGTCACAGCCTGGTCCTGCTATGTATGACCAGAAGGTCTCTCCAAAGCTGTCCCTTCTGATGCTTCCCATGCTTCTCTCCATGTCTGCCCACCCATGCTCCAAGGAAACATGTTCCTCAGTAGCTAATGCCTCTCTGGATGGCCATGACTTGTTCTTAATTTCTGCTCTCTGTGGTTGTGGTTTAAGTCTCTGGTTGGTATCATGAGAGCAGAGTCCAATTACCCCCCCCCCCAGTTCCCCTCTCACCACAATTAATTCCTTTGCCAGTCTCTTCAGCATCTCGTTCTGCCCATAGCAGAGGTAGCTGTGGGTGTAGATGTTGTAGTTGTACCCATAGAGTGTAAACGGGGAGGCTTCACTCCAGTTCCTCACTGAACCTTCAGGCATAAAGCTGATTTGAGTGGATGCTCCTCCAAGATCCAGTGCCCCCAAAATGTTGGCTGCCTCTGGATGAACCCAGGTGTGTGCTTTGGGGGAGTACTGCCAGGGTGAGACAGGAGAGGGAGAGGAGGAGTACACAGCTGGGTTTACTTGCCCTGAACAAAATCCTCGCCCCACTGACATCAGGAGGAGTTTGTTACTAAGTTAAATGGTTATTTAATTGATTTATTTCTACACGTGAGGTCCCACTGCCTGTCCTGGCCACTGTCAGAGCCAGAAAAAACAGAGACTCAGTGGTCAGGATGGACCTTGAGCTCCCATGGCTCTGAGTCAATGGTCCCAGAGCAAAGCACTGGAGGGGACCTGGGCTGGAGGGGCTGCTGCTGCCAGGACAGGGACAGAAATCCTGCCCAGGAACCTGGGCACTGCTCTGAGCTGTGGCAATGCTGGGACAGAGCATGGCAGAGAAGAGGTTTTGGTTTAAGTTTCCTTCAGAGTGGCATAAGGGACCAAAAGTGGGGTCTCCCAGTGCCACGTGGAGATGGGCACCAGGATGGTGAAACAAACCCAGCAGGAGCCAATGATCCCCACTGGGCTGCATGGCCAATGTCATTGTCCCCAAGAGAGCCTGCGTCCACGTGGTATGGAGATGTGGCCTCAGCAGAGTCAATCCTATTCCTGATTTCTCCCTCCCCTCCTCCTGTAGCCAAGCCAGAGTTTAACTGGTGCTTCCCTGAGGCCATTTCCAAAAGCTGCTGACCCTGACACTTCCTCCTGCTGCAGGAAGAGCAGAAAACCTGTATTAGCACCAGCAGAATGGGTGTTTCCCCTTTCTCCCACCTTGGTGAAGGAATCCAGCAGGTAGTTGATGGTGATCCAGCCATAAGCCCCTTCCTCCTCTCCTGTGAGGATTCGAGCCCCTTTGAAGGCCACAGGATACTCTTGTATGGTTTTAGCAGCTTCAGCCAGGATTTGGGCTGCAGCTGAGCTGTTCTGTTCCCTGAGTAGGACTCAAAGGTCAGGACACTTACCCAGCTACAGCAATATTCCACAAAACCACCATCAGACACTCAGCTTCTCCCCCAGTTCCCCACACTATTTTTTTCTTTTTCTTTTTTTTTTTTTTTTTTTTTGCAACAAGCACTTAGTGTGGAATGTTTCTTCCTACCTAACTCACCAAATCTACTTGGAGAGGATAAACCCCACAGGGGTCCAACCTTGGCAGGGTAAATCCAGGAGCAATTACAACCTCTGCCCTCCAGCCCACCCATCCCTGCCTCCTACAAACCCCAGGTTTGAGCATCCCCCACTGACCACTGCCATGGTGTGGGGTGCTGAGCCCCAGGATTTCAGGGTTTTAGGGTTTCTGGTTTCAGAGTTTCAGGCCACAGAGGGGGGGAAGATGTCTCAGGGCATCTGAGACTGGCATGTCTTTGCCCTCTGAATTGAGTAACCTTCAGGCTGTGACCCAACTCCTTCCCAGGGAAGGGGTCTGGTTGCCAGGGCACAAAAATACTGTTAGATATCTGCAGTCATAAAACCAAGAACCATGAAATGAAGGCTGGCATTTGAAGAGAGCTGTTAGGGGTTGGTGAAAGGTAAGGGCAGGTCCTGTAGCACCCTTTTGCCTCCTACTTCTGCCCTGCACCCCCAGCAGCACCCATCCACCTGGGCAGATGGCACATCCCCTGGTGGCACCTCAACTCCCTTGTGATGAAGGGGTCATGAAGAGCAAATAAAGAGCTCTGAGAAGCCTCCTCTGCTTGGAAGCAGGCAGAAAGCACCATCCTGGGATGCCACCAGACACCTCTGAGCAGCCCTCCTGCCCCAGTGCCTGTCACTCAGGCCACCCCTCTGTCCCCACTGCCTGCCCACTGGTGCAGCTGGGAGCTCCTGGCAGCCTGGTGCAGGACACTGTGTCCTGGCAGTGGCTTTTCCATCCCCCCTGTGCCCTGCAGAGGTACCTCAGCAGTCTCATGCCTGCCGTTGCGCCCAGATATGCCGGGACATCCCTCTGTCTTGCAGCAGGAATGACCTTCAGGGCTTTTTCCAGGCACGCTCACAGGGAATCGCCAGCTTTTGGGGGATCGTTGGCATAGCTTGATATACCTTGTCCTGGAAAAGAGTCAGGTTGGTTCAGACTGATGGGAAAGGCTGGGGATAGGGATGTGGGAGCAAGAGGGGACAGCGAGGTCATCAACTCTTAGGCACAGAGTGCTTTGCCAGGAGCCCCTGGCCTCCAAACCTCTGAGTGACCCATGCTCGTGTTCCTCTCCTGTGGTTTCCCCCCAGCTCCCACATTTTCAGCAGGGTCCCCGGATCCCTGGGTGAGAATTTCCTCAGCCAGGACAGTAGCTTGGGCAGCTTGGCCAAGGTGGAGGAATAAATTATCCAGAGCAACTTCAAGTGTGTGGGCACCTCGTGGTGCTGAGGACTGAAGCCAGGGGGGGGGTCAGGGACCACCCTGGCTGCAGTGACAGCTGATGGACAGGGATGCCCAGCATGGGCAGGGAGTCCAGGCTGTCCCACCTGCCACATGAACACCCAGGTCAGCCCAGAGCAGGGGGATACTGACCCTGGACATCACAGGACAAGGTCTGGCTGACCACCCCGGTGTCGTTCTCCTTGTCTGAGTCCCACTCGTAGACAAACAGAGAGGTGTGAGATGAGCCTGCATCAAACACCATCCCATACTGAAAGGAAAAAACAAGATATCATCAGGCTGGCAGGAGGGAGGAGGAGCCTGCCCAGGACCCCACCATGGCCCCAAAACCCCTCTCTATGAGGTACAGCAATCTGCACTGTGACAGAGCACAGGCATTTCCCACAGCAGCTCAGGGATTTTTGCATTCCCTCTCCTGGGGCCTGTGCAGCAATCCCAGCTCACATAAACATTTTATTGGTTGTTTCCTCATGCTTTTAAAACTTTCTTTCTTGGTCACATAACCTTTTGTCCCTACCTTGGTGGCAGCAACTCTTCCATTTTCAGTCCTCTCTTCTACAACCCCCCTGGCTCTGCCCAACCTGGGCAGGACCACAGCAGCCCCAGTCCAGGAGCACCCACACCCACATGCCTCTGCCCCATAAAGCCCTCCACAACACCCCCAAACCACTCCAACCTTCTCCCAGCAGCCAAGGGTGGGATGCCAGGGTGCAGGGGGGGGATGGGGAAGAGCTGTGATGCTCGTGCTTTCATGAGTGGGTCAGGACAAGGCTGGTGGGGAGCTGGCAGGGACAAAGGACAAGTGGAGGTGGATCACCTGGGTGGGCCCTACCCATCTGTCCCAGTAATCAACTTGAGAGACACCAAGTGCAAAGATGGTGCTGGTTTCAGAGGAGGTTTCCCTCCCTTCTAGGTGGCCAAGCTGCATTTCTTCTGCTTTTATCTTGAGATGCAAAGAAAACACCCACTCAGCTACTACAAGACAAGTCCTAATGACCACCTCCCACCTCCTAGCCCTGAAGATGTCTCTGAAGATCTATCCAAGGCACTGTTCTCTGCAGTGGTGCTCAGAAACACTTTTTTTGGGCTGACCTTGACCATGGGTGGCAGGGTGACATCGTCAGTCTTCACCAGGCTGAGAACAAGGGCAATGATGGAAAGTGCAATCAGCACCCCAATGATGGCAGTGGGGAAGTGCTTCTTGTTAGCAAAGATCATGGTGAAGGCTCCTGCAAACTCAGACCCAGGAGAAAAAGAGAAAGGTGGTTGGACATGGGCAGCTGGGAACACCACAGTCAGTGAGAGCTGCAGGGACATCAGCTCCAGAAGCTGTCTCCAGGCTGGCACTATCTCAAGTTGTGTGATTTGGGAGTCCTGGGGGATAAGCAGATCTTTTATTGGGAAAAACAAGGGTAGGTTAAAATAGGGAAGGTCTGGAGGAAAGAGGAGCTGGAGGAAAGAAGAGCTGGTGGGATCATAACAGTCCTGCAGCTCCTGCACCCACTCCTGCTCAGCTCACCACTACTGGGCAGGATCAGTTCCAAGAGGAGCAAAAGAAACAAATACTGCACCCGAGAGAGGAAGACATGGGAAACTGCTCCCAAACTCAAGGTGAGATACTGTAGAAGGGGATGGGAGGTGTATTTTACAAGAGGGAAGAAAAGTCAGTTCACCTGCACCCAGGTGAGTGCCTGGGGGCCCAGGTGAGTGCTGTGAGTCCTTGCTGTGGCTCTCAGCTCCTCTGCTGCTGGCCCCAAACCCACCTTGGGCTTTCCTTTTAGATCCTTCTTGAGTGGGTACTGCTTAGAAATCTCTTCCCCATTATTTTATCTCAGACTTCATCGGACTGAAGAAAAAAATGTTCCTTGTTTGTCTTACAGGTATATTTCTGGCTCAGTTCACATTTTCCCCCACACCTTATTGTCACCCAGTTAGTTCCTCCTCATTTGAATGAAATCCCACATAGGAGCCCTGCAGCACATTGCTCTTTTAACCCTTATCTCCCTGATTCTTCGTGCTTTTACACACACCCTCACATTTCTGTCCTCTCTTTGCTCACACCAGTCTTAATCCCAGACTGGTTTGGGTTGGAAGGGGCCTCAAAAATCACCCAGTGCCACCCCCTGCCATGGGCAGGGACACCTCCCACCAGCCCAGGCTGCTCCAAGCCCCATCCAACCTTGGACACTGCCAGGGATGGGGTAGCCACAGCTTCTCTGGGCACCCAGGGGCTCAGCACCCTCACCCCAAAGAATTTCTTCCTGATATCAAGTAAAACCATCTCAGAGGAGGTGGAGGGTCTCAGCATCACTCCCTGAGCTTTGCCAGAGGAGACACAAGAAGCCAAGAACTTTTTCATGACCCAGCAGGGACTGCAGTCCCCCATCCCTTCCTTCCAGTGTGGGATCCAGCTTTGAGCTGCTTCTGGGCTGAGGGTCCCTGGGGACGTGGGGACCCTCGAGGAGCTGGGATCCCACCCAGCATCAGCAACCCTGCCTGGCATGGGGGGCTGGTGGCCAGGGGGACCTGCTCTCTGGGGACAAAGCTGCTTCTTTTTGACTCAGCCCCCCAGTAAGAGGTAGCTGGGGTTATCCCAAGGGCCATCTCATGGGAAAGATTCCCTTCCCCTAGCTGAGCCAAACTCAGCCATGGCAGGAGGGAAAATCCCACTGGGAAGCCCTCACTTCATGTCACCCTCCCACAGCACCTTTCCCTGTGACCAGAGGGACAGTGGCTTCAGAGGTCCCACTGTGTGTGCACTGAAATGTCACCCTGTGAAATGGGGGGTGCAGCAGCCTCAGCACCCATCTCCCTGCAGCTGGCTCTGAGCTCCCAGTCCACTCCCTTTTCCCATGGCAATCTCCTTTGTCCTGGCTCCTGTGCTGGTAGGGGGGCTGGGTGCCACATCTCCTGGATTCCCACCTCCACACAACACAGAATTTTGGGACTCACATGGTTTTGATGGAAGGGGGTGGATAAGGATTTGCTGCCTCCCCAGACCTGGAAATCCCCTCCGAGGGCAGGGATAGGGGAGCCAGGACAGGAGCTTTGCTGGCAGAGGGAATTTTATCTAGAAAGAGCTCAGCTAAGAGTTCTAATCCAATAAAAGGTGATACCCCAGATTTTACACCAGATATTCCCCAGCCAAGGCACTGGTAAGGACTTAATAATTTTGTTGCCAAAATTCTCCCGGAAAAAACTCTGGGGCAAGAGGAAGAGAGGGTGGGGAGGGGGCTTGGCAAGGCAAGGGGAGGCAGAGGCTGGGAGCCCCAGCAGGACCAGTGAAAGGTTCACTGGAGAACATCTCCCAGTCCTGCCTAGCACAGAGCATCACACACAGCCCCTCCTGCACCCTCCTGGGCTCCTACAGATGCCCCTTGATGAGCTCATTAGGTAATTATCTCAGCTCTTACCTCCTCCTGCTGCATGGGTTGAGAATCAGCCCCTTCTCCTTCCTCCTCAGTGCTCCAGGAATAAAAATGCTGTCTCCCCCATGCCCACAGCTGTCCCATGTGCAGCACCCAGCACCTCTCCTGGGCTCCAGCACAGAGGCAGCAACCCAGCCCCGTGCCACAGACAGTCCAGTCCTCAATTTTCTTCATATAATCCCACCCAAAGAGTTGGGTTTTGGGTTTGTTTTTTTTTCTTCTAAAACACCTGAACGTGGAGCATCACAGGAGAGGGAAGGGCTGGGGGGTGCCTGCCCCCCAGGGACACCCCCTCTGCCAGGGCTCCCCTTGGGTCTCAGTGCTGCTGAGCCCTGGTCCTGTTTGCCTTCAGGGCTGTGCTCTGCGGAGAGGGATGTGGGCTATTTGCTCATAACTGAAAAAGTGACCTAAATGTCTCATTCCTCTGACAGCAGGTGGACAAATCTGCTGGGGGGAAGCATGGCCAGAGTATGTATGTACATACACATACACACACACACCCCTGTTTGATCTGCTCTTGACACGTGGTTGTTTGCCTGTGGCCCTCAAAATGACTCCATGAGACCCAGGAGGAAGCTGCCAGGCACTCCACTGCCTCACCAGGTGACTGATGTTTGTGAAATGAGATCACCTCCCCTGCAAAGGCCTTCCCTCTGCCTCCTGAAAGGAAAACACCCTGACTCAGGGTCCAAGGAGTGCCTCTCACTTCCCTGCAGCTCAATCTCTGCACCACCAGCTCACCCAGCTCTGGCTGTGGCTCTGTGCAGGTCCCATGGCTCTGGGTGAGCTTCACCCCTGGCTCCTGCTTCCCATTCCCCTTCCAGACACACCCCGGGTCTTGTTGGGACACATCCCAGTAGGGTTGGGCTCCAACCCCCCCATCCCAGTCTGATTCCAGCAAGACTGGTGGAGTTGGGGTCATTAAAAGCTGCCTCTGCCCATGCCTGCATTTCCCAGCTGGCACACAGCACAGCAGCCCTTTCCTCCTCCCTGACATCCCTCCTGGGCTGCATCATTATTAAACATGCCCTGATTGCTCTGACTGTCACTGTCTTGGTGCCACCTCTCACCTATGGGTGCTTTTTGGTCAGGAAAAAGTGTCTGGAGCAGTCCCAGTGCTGGCCATGGCCATCCCAGTCTGTTCCCCTTCCCAGTGTACTGTTTCACAGCACTTGGATGGGTACCTACACCCTCCTGAGAGCCCCAGGATTCATCAGATCGTAGAATCCCAGTATTGCTTTTCTTGGAAAAGACCTTTAAGGTCATCAAGTCCATCCACTGACCCAATATCAATAAAAAGATCAGCATTTCAATACTGACCGTGGAGCCAGGTGGTGCCTGGAGAACTGGGAGGGGGATGTGCTGCCCAGTGCTGTGGTGGGGGGGGTCCCTGGGTGCTGGGATGGAGGGACCAGGGACCCCCCCATCCAGGGGGCTGAAGTTGTTATGGGCTCACTCAGCAGCTGTTACCACCCACAAACTTGGACTTTTGGGGGTCCAAGAGCTGGGAAAGTCCTGGGAATGAGCTGCTGGGAGTCCCGGGTGCCCAGCACACCCTGCAGAGCTGCTGTATGGGCTTGGAGAAACACCCAACGTGTCCAGACCCTGCTCAGCACCAACATCTCTCCAGGCAGGAGTCCTGGGAGATGGGAGCATACCATGTGTCCCCAGTGCCACCGAGTGGGTCCCCCAGAGTGACCACTTTAGTGGGACAGAGGCTTCCCCAAGTACAAAGCACAAATCCAAGCTCTACACAGAGAATTTTGGGGTAACCCAGGACCTTTCTGCTCACCCAGCCCCCTCTGATGTGCAGATATCTGGGAGGGTTTTGCTCAGCCTTCTCAGAGCCTCAGCCTCACAGAGTGACTTCTGCTCTCAGCATCTCTGGGCACTGCAGGACACCACAGCCCCAGGATCCTCCCCGTGAAGCAGCTCCAAGCTCCTGACTGGTCCTAAATCCAGGGCTCATGGTCCCCAGGTGCTGCAGGTGGGGATGGAGATCCCTGGGACCATCCCTTCCCAGCTCTCTCCTTTAGGAGCTCTCCTGACCCTGTGGAAGCTCAGCTCATCCCAGATCCTTGTCCTGCTTGTGCCTCAAGTCCAGCTGAGCAGTCCCAGGCTGGGCTCAGCTCTGGAGGTGCCAGATGGATGTGATGGTTCCATCTTCATCTCCCTCCAGCACAACCCCCCCATCAGATGTCTCTCCAAGAGCTGCTCCTGTCCCAGTAGGAGCTGGGACACTTGGAGCAGGGTCACAGCCAGGGGCTGCCCAGGGACCCCATGGCTTGCACTGAGCTCTCAGGTTCTGTCACCTCGAGCTGTGCCAGCTGCTGGGGACCTCAGCTGGATTTCACCAAGAGGGGGGGATGCTCCTAGAAGGAATTCCACACGTGCAGGGTGAGGACGAAGGTCCCAGGAAGTTTGGTTGCAGGACTTGGTGGCTCTGGGCAGGAATCCCAGGAAGGGACACGGCTGATCCTGGCTGCTCCCACTGCCCCAGCCCCAGCACCCCACCAGGGCAGCACCCCAAGTGCCACCATTGAACAAGGTGTCCCCCTGTGTCCCCAACCCCCCAGGAGCTGGCCTTACCACTGAGAGGGCTGGGAACACCGTGGCTGCTTCTCCCCTGGGCAGCTGGAAGGGCCTCTCAGAGGCTTGGTGGCACAGGGCTGGATATAGCATTGTCCCCCCCCGTGTCATCCACCACACCCTGGTGACACTGTCAGCTTGGGGGTGACAGTCCCAAATGAGCCCTGCTGGGACTCAGCAGCAGGAAATGTTCCCGTGCCACTGCAGAGCCACACGGATGGGCTGTGGGACACTGAGGGACACTGGGGGACACTGGGGAACACTGAGGGACACTGAGAGATGCTGAGGGACATTGAGGGACACTGAAGGACACTGAGGGATGCTGAGAGACACTGAAGGACACTGAGGGACACTGAGGGACACTGAAGGACACTGAGGGATGCTGAGGGATGCTGAGAGACACTGAAGGACACTGAGGGACACTGAGGGACACTGAAGGACACTGAGGGATGCTGAGGGACACTGAGGGACACTGAAGGACACTGAGGGATGCTGAGAGACACTGAGGGACACTGAAGGACACTGAGGGATGCTGAGGGACACTGAGGGACACTGAGAGATGCTGAGGGACATTGAGGGACACTGGAGGACACTGAGGGATGCTGAGAGACACTGAAGGACACTGAGGGACACTGCGGGATCCAGAGGGACACTGAGAGACACTGAGAGACACTGAGGGACACTGAGAGACAATGGGGGACACTGAGAGACACTGAGGGACACTGAGAGACAATGGGGGACACTGAGAGATGCTGAGGGACGCTGAGGGACGCTGAGGGACACCTTCCTTTGTTTGATCTTTGTTGTTTGTTTGGGTTTTTTTGTTTGGTTGACCCCTTCTTTGGTGTCATTAGCCAGCTGGTTTGTCACCAGAGCACCCAGTGAGTGTCCCCTCCTGACTCAGAGGCCGTGCTGCTCCACTCCAGCTCTGCAGCTCAGCTCCTGTCCCCTGGCACCACCCCAGCCTTGTCCCCTCCCTCCTTCCCCCCCTTCCACCCCCAGACCCACCCCAGTGACTCCTGCTGAGGCACCCCCTGGCTGGGATGGGGGATGGTGTGGGCACAGGGACACTGAGTGGGGACAAACTGGGAGGTGGCAGTGGACACGGGGCAGCCAGCACCCTCCTCCCGGGTGGTGTCTGGGGCTTTGCTGTCACTTTGAGGGAGCCACGGGGCCACCAGCCCTGTCCCTGCCAGCAGAGAGACTGGGGGAGCCTCAGGGGAAGCATTTGGGGGACACTTGAGAGCCCCAGCAGAGGAGTGGAGCAGCTCCTGTGGGGCAAAGGCCCAGAGCTTGGGACCCGGTGCCAAGGATGGAGCAGAATGGCTCCTCCTGCCCTCCATTTCCAGCTCCAGAGCCTGGGGCCAGCCCAGGAGAGGCCACCAAGCCACTGGGGACATGGGGACAGGGCTGGTGGGGAGCAGGACACAGGGTGCAGCAGGGGTTAAGACCCCAGGATGGGTTAAATCTGGGAGAGGTTATGGATCCTCCCATCAGCAGGAGGCAGCAGCAGTGTCAGGGTTCATCCATGGGAACCCCAAACCCTCCCGGGGCCCAGCCACTCCTGGGGGAGAAAAGGAGCAGCTGCTGCTTTCCTAGCTGCAGGAGATCAGCTCCATCACCCTGCTCCTGCTGCTCCTCAGGTCCCAGTGACTCCCAGCTGCTTTTCCAGCTGTTCCCTGTCCCAGGATCCCACCTGCAGGAGATCCCGAGAGCAGCAGAGGAGGGGGAAGCACCAGGAGGAGGTGGGGAGATGGGGCAGGGAGCAGCTGAGGCTGGAGGGGAAGCTCAGCCCCTGGGGGGTTTGTCAGACACCAGTGTCACCAGGACAAAGGTTTGTGTGACCCTCAGTGTCACAACTCTGCCCCGGGGGCCACCAAAGCAGCACTGAAGGTCTTGGAGAGATGGGAGGGAGAGATCCAGCAGTGCCAGCACCCTGGTGATGAGAGCTGCACACAAGGGACACTGAGGGCTGTCCCTCCCCTCCCAGGTCTCTGGACACTGGCACTGAGGGTGCAGAGCTGCAGGGGGGCTTTGGGGACAGTGTTTGACACCAATGCTCAGTGATGCCACCCCCAGGAGTGTCCCTGTGCCCAGACCTCCCCTGCTCCCAGCACCCCTGCCTTGATATTTAAGGAATGGATCTGAAATACAAAGAAAAAAACCCCACACATTGCTGTTCCAAAGCACAGAAATACACACCCTGCTTCTCCCTGGCTCAGAGCACGGCCCCACAAGACCCCAGTGCTCAGGGCAGAGAGAGGAGGGGGAAACAAATGAACCCCAGTGCTGAAGCAGCATCCCAAGTGTGGTCTGGGAGGGGGACAGGACAGGCTGGCAGCACTCTGAGGGTAAGAGGAGATCTACTACAACCAACCAAAGGTAATTCCCCTTCTCCAGGCAGCAGTTTTAAATACAAATGCTTCCCAGGGAAAAAAATAAAATTCTAAATAAAATTAAACTTTCCATGCATTTTTTATTTTAAATTAAAACAACCTGCACCCGAAGCAGGGCTGGCAGGGCAGGATGTTCCAGCACTGACACCAGGATCTGAGGGGACTGAAAGAAGGAGGCAGCATGAAAGGATCTTGTGAAGAACTCTGACGTTATGCAGCCCAGCAGCATGCTTGGTCACAGGGCTCAGGGCCTGCGTGACCTCTCTCCTACCAACCACTCCGTGCAGGAAGGAAAAGTCCTTGTCAGGAGTCCGGGCTTCCCTGGAGAGCTCAGCACGACCCCAGCCAGGGGGATGGAGGAGGAGGAGGAAGAGAAGGAGGAGGATGGGGACGACGACAGCGACCTGGAGCCTGCTCCCTGTCCCTCAGTTCACCCGGCAAGCTCGGATCATGAGGAGCTGGAGGAGGATGAAGACGGGGGACATGATGAGCCCGTACCACAGCTCCCGGCTCTGCTCCACCAACTTCTGGCACAGCAACATCTCAAAGACGAACTTGAGGCTGAGGATGGTGAGGATCCAGAAGAGCCGCAGCACGGCCAAACGCTTCTCCCCGTCTTGGAAAAGCCTCACGGAAACGATGGTGGTGAAATAAGTGCTGAGGCCGTCGGCGGCGAAAAAAGGGAGGAAAACGAACCACCAGGAGAGGGCCGGGGCCTGCCCGTCAGCCTTCAGCACCAGCAGCACCGAGGAGCCCAGCACCGCCAGGCCCTGCAGGAACAGCTCGAAAGGAGCGAAACCCAACCACTGCACCAGCTCCCGCAGCGAGAACAGCATCGTCCTGAGCCCGGGAGGACATGGGGAAAGGGAAAAGAGGGGAAAAGAGGGATAAAAATGAAAAAAAAAAATAAAAAGAGAAGAGTGGAGGGAAGGAACGAGGCGGCCACCCCCGGCCCGGCGGGAGGCGCGGGGGGGATGACGTGCAAAGGGAGGAGTCGCGGAGTGGTGACGTCACGGGAAGGGTGAGTGGGGGGGTTCGGGTCGGGAGGGGTTCGGGTTCGGGGGGAAGGGGGGGAAGAAGCGATCGTGGTTTGGATGGGGAGAGCTGGGTGCGGGCCCTGGGGTGCAGAGAGAGGAGGGGAAGGAGGAGGGGAAAGGTTTGGGGTCTGAGGGGAGAGAAAAGGGTCTGGGGTCCTGAGGGGAGAGAAAAGGGTCTGGGGTCTGAGGGGAGAGAAAAGGGTCTGGGGTCTGAGGGGAGAGAAAAGGGTCTGGGGTCCTGAGGGGAAGGAAAAGGGTCTGGGGTCCTGAGGGGAGGGAAAAGGGTCTGGGGTCCTGAGGGGAGAGAAAAGGGTCTGGGGTCTGAGGGGAGAGAAAAGGGTCTGGGGTCCTGAGGGGAGAGAAAAGGGTCTGGGGTCTGAGGGGAGAGAAAAGGGTCTGGGGTCTGAGGGGAGGGAAAAGGGTCTGGGGTCCTGAGGGGAAGGAAAAGGGTCTGGGGTCCTGAGGGGAGGGAAAAGGGTCTGGGGTCCTGAGGGGAGGGAAGGGAAGAGAAGAGTTTGGGGTTCTGAGGGGAGGGGAGGGGGGAAAGGGTTTGGTCCTAACAGGAGGGAAGGGCAAGGGGGGGGAAAGGGTTTGGGGTCCTGAGAGCAGAGAAAAGAGTCTGGGGTCCTGAGAGGAGGGAAGGGAAGAGTTTGGGGTTCTGAGGGGAGGGAAAAGGGTCTGGGGTCCTGAGAGGAGAAGCTGGGGGTCCCGGGGGTGTTGGGTTTGGGTTTGGGTGCTGTGATGCTCTCCACGACTCCACTGTTGCTCTCCCTCCCTCCTCCAAGGAGGTTTTAGGGGGGTGGGTGCTGGGCTCTTCTCCCAAGTGAGCAAGGAGAGGGCTGAGGGGAACTGGGCTGAGGTTGCCCCAGGGGAGGTTTGGACTGGATCTGAGGAAGAATTTCTTTCCCGAGAGAGCAGTCAGGTGGTGGAATGGGCTGCCCGGGGAGGTGGTGGAGTCCCCAGCCCTGGAATTGTGTAAAAACCACAGAGCTGAGGCACTCCAGGGTGTGCTCCAGTGGGTGACACTGACACTGCTCTCTGTTTTTATTCGGGGGGGGGTGTTACAATTGGACATGGTCATCTCAGGGGTCTTATCCAACTGTGACAATTCTGTGGTTCTGTGACAGGGCTTGGGGCTGGGGCTTTGCTTTCAGCCCCTGCCCCCTTTTTGAGCCTCTCCCCCATCCCTTGCAGATGGGGGAACGGAAACTCCTGGTTCTCTTTGGCAGCCAAACTGGGACAGCTGAGGACACATCTGAGAGAATTGGTCGAGAAGCCAAACGAAGGCATTTCCAGTGCAGGGTGGTGGCTTTGGATGACTATGATGTGGTGAGTGAGTGGTGTGAAGGGGTCCCCAGGCACCTGCTGCATCCTCACTGACCCCTCTGAATGCTTAAGCATCCCCCAGGTTTGTTGGAGGACCTGAAGGCCCAGCCCCTGTTAGTGTGCTCAAGCAGAACCCTTCATTTTGTGGTTTGCTGACAGAATCAAAAATCAAAAAATAACCTATTGTGTGGTTTGCTGCACATTTATATCCACCTCATATCTATTGATTGATTTATAGTTTTGTTTGTTACATACTCCAAGTTCTTTGTTCTGACATGAAATCTTGTCTGACCATTCCCACAGCTTGCACCTGGTACAAACTCATAACATTCTTCAGGAGCCAAACTCCTCTGATTTTTCCCAGGCTGTGTGCTGCTCACACCACTCCATTCCTTGCACCTCCATCTCATGTAGCTCCATCTGTTCTCCTGGTGTTTTTCCACACAGGTTGATTGGGAGCTGCTGGAAATAGTGGGGTTGTTGTCTCAACACTTGTCAGGTCACCCCTGGAATACTGGGTTCAGTTTTAGTGTTATCAAAAAATGTTTTGGGTTGGAAGGGACCTTAAAAACCATCCAGTCCCACCAGCCCAGGCTGCTCCAAGCCCCATCCAACCTTCAACCCTGCCAGGGATGGGGCAGCCACAGCTTCTCTGGGCACCCAGGGGCTCAGCACCCTCACCCCAAAGATATTTTTCTCATGTTCAAACTAAATCTCCCCTCTGCCAGTTTAGAGGTTTCCAGCTGTGTCAAGGTTTAACAGGTCCAGCATCCCAGTTTAAGGCTGGGTCTGCAATTAAAGGGGTGAGAGATGCTCCAGGTTAACCCCTCTCCCTTCCCAGTAAGGGGAAAGAAAGAGAATGAGGGACAGAGAGATGGCTTGGAAAGGAAACTGTGTGGTGTTAAGGAAACAGTAATGTTAAAAAAGAGAAAAATGGGAGCTGTACAAATATGACACAAAAATGGTGTCACCTTCCCCCTGGTCACACTCAGGTCACCACTGAGGCTGCAGATCCAGCCCTGGGAAGGGCTCCAGTGGGCTCCTGGAGTCAGGGACAGATGGGAGCTGAACTGCTTGGGATTAAAGCAGAAGAGTGGATGGAATCATCCCAGGACATTGGCCATGGGTGGAGGGAGCTGGACCCTCCTCACCCCTCAGTTTTACACTGAGTGTGGCACAGAGGGGATGGAAGATTCTGGGCAGTTTTGAGTCACTTGTCTGCTCCTCCCTGCAGGTGTCACCCTTCTTCCTCCCTTTTGTTTCCAGCACACAAGATGTTTTCCAGTATTGAGCAGTGGCTTTGGTTCTCCATCCCATTCTTCAGCTGTAAGCACAAACATGAAGTGTTATCAGCCCTAGAAGCAGACCCTGACTGCAAAACATGCCATTAATTTCAGCAAGTGCAGCTGCTTAGAAGAGACTTGACTGAAAAGTGAAATGACTACAAAGAAAATTGGTTCTGTCCTGGCTCAGACCTGGGCAAGTATACAAAAAAAGATATGGAGAGGCTGGAGAGGGTCCAGAGAAAGGCCACGAGGTGATGGAAGGACTGGGAAGCCTGTGTGTGAGGGAAGTGTGAGAAACCTGGGATTAGGTGGCCTGGAGAAAAGAAGGCCTGAAAAAAAAAGGAGACTTCAGCACCCTGTGCCTGTGCTTGAGGGGTGGAGACTCCCTTTTTACAGGGGGTCCCATGGAGCAGTCAGGCAGGATGGGGAGATCCCCTGTGGATAAAAGAGGAATATTTTTTCACAGTTGGACTTTGGAATAACCTTCCCAGGGAAGTGGTGGAGTGTCCCAGTGTTGGACACATCTAAAACTGAGCTGGAGAGGGCTGTTTCCTCTGGATTGTGCTTCTGCTGAGGAAGGTTGGAGCAGCTGATCCTTGAGGTCCCTCCAGTCTGGTGTTCTGTGGTTCTGTGAAGATGTGTGAGAACCAAGAGCATCCCTTGGGCTGGAGGCTGGGCTGGATGGCAGCTGCTCAGCCCTGCCCTGCGAGGTGAGGAGCACCCCAGCAGATCCTGCAGAGGAAAGGGTGCCACACAGGGCTTGGGGGGGGGTTTATTCCAAATGTTTTTTTATTCCTTGGGATCCATCTGAGCAGCGTGTGGTGGTAGCTGGGACCTGTTGGTGACCTGACTGTGCCTTTCCATGTTTGTGCCCACAGGCCAACCTCATCCATGAGCCCTTGGTGGTGTTTGTGTGTGCCACCACTGGGCAGGGTGACCCCCCTGACAACATGAAGGTAGGGACACACTCCTGTCCACATTCCTTTTATCTTCCTGCTCCAGTGCTGGGATTCTTTCCTGAAACAACTTGAGCAGTGGGAGCTTGGGAGCAGCACCAGTCACCTCTCTGTTACTGGTGGGCAGGGAGGTGCCAGGAGGGGCTCTGTCCCTGTCCTGCTTGTGGGGACCTCAGAGAGCAGTGACCCCCAGGCAGGTGGGGGTGGTGGCTGCTGCCAGGGGTCACCTCTGCAGGAGGTCACACTCCTCATTCTGTTGGGACTCAGCAGAGGAGTCAGGAGGGGCTTAACCTCCCCAACCCTGCCCTTGGGAAGGTGAAGGTGGGGACAGGCAGGCAGGGGAGGCCTTCTTGGTGGCACTGTGACTCCCCAGCTGTGTCCTTTGCAGGCCTTCTGGAGGTTTCTGTTCCGAAAAAACCTGCCACAAGGTTCCCTCTGCCAGCTGGACTATGCTGTGCTGGGCCTGGGTGACTCCTCCTACCCCAGGTAAGCAGCTCCACAGCTCCTTGCCTGCCCAGGGCAGCTTCTCCCCCCAGCTCTGGCTGCAGGCAAGATGAAGGTGGCTGGAGAATGAAGGGGCAAGGGGAGACAGAGCCTGGCTCTAGAGCAGCAGCTCATCAAAACACAATTCTCAGTATCCTTAAAAATTCTTTCCCTGCCAGCCCCTGTCCCTCCTAACCCCCAGGATCCTTCCTGCCTGTTTCTTCCCTCCCAGCCTCTTCAAGCAGATCCCTCCCTGCAGTGTGTCAGAGGTGTCCTTCAGGCCATGGAGTTCTCTGTCCAAACTGTGGGACAAGGACCAAGAGTTTTAGGTGGCAGCCAGACCTCTCTGTCCCAGTTCTTTCCCAAAAGATTGATCCTGTGTCCCTGACAGAGCCAGGAGTGTGCCTGGACTCTCTGGGGCAGTGAGGGGCTCAAGAAAAGGAATTGTTTCTCTGCCTGGGGCACAACCTGCCCTGAAGGGAAGTGTGAATTCCCCAAGTCCCTTCTGGAAAGCCAGGCACAGCCCCTGTGGCCTCAGGATGTGGCACCCACCTTTGCTCTGAGCTTCCCGGGGCTGGAGGTGTGGGCTGGGCAGGGTGCTGGGCTCTGGCTGGAGCTGCTCAGTGCTGCTGCTGGCAGCTTGTGCTGGCCCCTGGGGCTCTGCCCTCTGCAGCTGGGGCTGTTTCTCTTCTCAGGTTTAATTTCATTGCCAAGAAGCTGCACAAACGGGTGCTGCAGCTTGGGGCCAACCCTCTGCTGCCAGTGGCACTGGGAGATGACCAGCACGACTTGGGGTAAGAGCCCAATGGATGTGAGGGGGTGAGGGGAGCTCTGGGCTGCACTACACTTCTGTCCTCAGGTTGATGGCAGGGCTGAGTTGGCTTTACCCCATCCTTGGGTTGT
This sequence comes from Phaethornis superciliosus, assembly GCA_023637945.1. Taxonomy (NCBI): domain Eukaryota; kingdom Metazoa; phylum Chordata; class Aves; order Apodiformes; family Trochilidae; genus Phaethornis; species Phaethornis superciliosus. The sequence goes on along the minus strand of JAJQWJ010000022.1, from coordinate 1,719,033 downwards.
GCTTCTCCCCCCACAGCTCTGCTCCTCTGCCCCAAATGTGCCCAGCAGACTCCTGACAGCCTCTGTGACTCTGCAGGTCTCTGCTCCTAACCCTCTTGTGCCAGGACCTGGCTCACTTGCTTGTCCAGGGTGTCCCCAGCACATGCCAACATCTCCTGATTCTGCCCCAGTCCTGTTCAGGGCAGGGGACAGCTGTGTCACCCTTGTTCTCCTCACACAGGGGGGTGGGTGACTGCCACCAGCTGTGCTCAGGGGGCTCCTGGTTCTGCTCAGCCATCAGTGGTTGGGGCCCAGAGAGGGAGGGCCCCAGCTTAGAGGGGCTGAGACTTTTCTAGACCTGAACTGGGAGGGAAGGCATGGAGGAAGTGTCTGTGGAGGGACAGGGAGGGGGTGGTTTCCCAGGGTGGTTTCCCCGTTGTTCAGGTGCAGAGGCAGCAGCACTTGAGCCTGGAGGGGTGATGCTGCTCTGCTGCAACCTGAGTTTCCTGCTTGCAGACCAGATGCAGTGGTGGATCCATGGCTCTTGGCCTTATGGGACAAGATCCTCACCTTGTACCCTCTGCCTCCTGGCCTTGAGATCATCAGTCCAGATGTCTGGTGAGTGCAAGAGGTAGGCAGGGGCTGCTGGAGCTGTGAGGTGCTCTGCTGACTTCTCTGTTCTCTGGGCTGGAGGTGTGCCCATGAAACCTCCCCACGCAGCTTTGGGTGTCCCAAGCATCCCTTGGCCTTTGGCCACAGCTGTCCCATCTTTCTCTGGGTGTCCCCTTGTCCCCTGGGTATGTCTCAGCTCTGTCCATCTTATTGTCCTGATGTGCCTCAGCTCTTGGCAGAGCCTCCCTCAGCCTGCTCTGCAGCCTTTGGCATCTCCTGCTGGAGCTGGGTTCCCTTACCCCAGGCCAGCTCCAGGGGACAGGGATGATGGGTGGTGGACACTGGAGGAGACTTCAGGCCTCTCCCTGCCCCCAGCCTCACGGGCTCTGTCAGCAGAGGAGCTGGGACACAGAGGTGACCTCACAGAGTTCTCCTGCCCACAGCCTGCCCCCAAAGTACACCCTGCACTATCTGGATGAGGACTCCCTGCACCCCGATCCTGGCCTGCTCCAGCCCACAGCTCCCAGGGCTTTTCCTTCCCAGCTCCATCCCTTCCCTGCCCGGATGGTGTCCAACCAGAGGGTGACAGCAGAATCCCATTTCCAGGACGTCCGGCTCATCGAGTTCGATGTCACCGGCTCGGGAATCATGTGAGCATTTTCCTGAACCCCCCCCCCAAGCTTCTCTCTGAGGGACTGCATGTCATAGAGCCACAGAATTTTCAGGGTTGGAAGGGACCTTTAAGATCACCCAGTTCCATGCCATGGGCAGGGACAGGAAGTTTGCTCAGAGCCCCGTCCACCCTGGCCATAAAAAAACTCCAGGGATGGGGCTTCCACCACCTCCCTGGGCAACTTGTGCCAGGGTCTCACCAGCCTCATGGGGAAGAACTTCTTCCTAACCTCCAATCTAAATCTCCCCTCTAGTTTGAATCCATTCCCCCTGGTCCTATCACTCCTTGACATCCTAAAAAGTCCCTCCCCAGCTTTCTTGTAGCCCCTCCAGATACTGGAAAGGCCACAATGAGGTCTCCTTGGAGCCTTCTCCTCTCCAGACTGAACAACCCCAGCTCTCTCAGTGTCATCACAGCAGAGGTGCTCCAGCCCTCTGAGCATCCTCCTGGCCCTTTGGCTGCTTTCCTTTTCTACTCCCCCTTTTCAGTAAAACCTCAGGCTGCAGCCCCATGGATGTGGCCCCTGCTGCCCTGTCCCCCACCTGTGACAGGGACAGGGGGACGTGGCAGCTCTCTGTGCCTTGGCAGCTCAGGGAGTGGGGTGTTAGTGACACTGGAAATGTGGCTGAGCAGTGGCCTGTCCCCTGGTGCTGCTGTCAGTGCTGTGCCTATGCACCTGCCCCCTGGCTGCCCCTGGCAGGTCCTGCTGCATCCACAGGTTTTGTGCAGGAGATGTGGTGATGATCCAGCCCCAGAACTGCCCTGAGGATGTGCAGCAGTTCTGCCAACTCCTGCGCCTGGATCCCCAGAGGAGTTTTGTGCTGAAGCCCACAGAACCTGGTAGGTCCTGCCTGCTGCTCCCTTCCCTCCCCTCTGGGATGGAGAATCCCCTGAGCTCTGCCCCAGCCTGGAGCTCTGCTTTCCTCCTGCTTCAGGCATGATAAAGAGGGAGCTGGGAGTAGCTGATCACAGGGGACATCTGCCTGTTACACAGCACATGGGTTCCCCTTCCCTCCTCCCCTTCCAGCACTCTGCACACGTGAGTCCTGTGTGGATCTGGTGCAACTCGTGGGAGGAACCAGCAGTGTACAGGCTGCACCAGCACCTTGTGTCTGGGCAGCCCCAGCCCATAGCATGAAGGGTCCAACCCAGACCAAGCCCTGGGTCTGGTTGCTCACACTGCTGCCCCATCCATTCCTGTGTATTTGTGTCTGGGGTGTGCAGGTGTCCCCACTTCCTGCAGGAGCTCTTGCAGCCCCAAACTGGCACCAACAACTGGAGAAACCCCCTGGAGCCCCTGGTGGCTCTGCTGTGTTGTACTGGGAAAGTCCTCTCCCCTGGGTGCACCTTCCCCACCCACCTCTCACATTTTTGCCTGGCTGGGAAACCCGAGAGAAGTTCAGACTGCTCCTTGCTCCCCTGGAGGAGAAATAGGAGACAAGGACAGGCATGCAGGACACTGCTGGGGATTTCCACTGCAGTGTGTGTGGGTGAGGTGGGACCTGGGCTGATGAGGCATTGGCCTGAAGCCCTTGCGTGAAGGAAGGAACAGCTCAGCACCACTGACCTCCTCTGTGTAAAATCTGTGGGATTGAACAGCAAACTGGGGAGAGCAGGAGGAGGTGGAGTCTCCACAACAGTAGCTAAAGTTGGCTCCAGTACCACCCCCAGACATGGTGTGGGTGCCTGCAGGCAGCAGGGCTGCTCTGGTGTGGGTGCTGGGGGTCAGGGAGCTGTGGGGCAGCAGGCAGGCAGTGCTGGGTGTCCTGCCCTGAGCTCCCCTGCTGCCTTGCAGGCACACCCCTCCCTGCCCTCTTGCCACAGCCCTGCACCATCCAGCACCTGCTCACCCACTACCTGGACATCTCCTGCGTCCCACGGCGCTCCTTCTTCCACCTCTTGTCCTACTTCTCTCCCAACGAGCTGGAGAGGGAGAAGCTGCAGGAATTCAGCTCTGCCCAGGGCCAGGAGGAGCTGTACAGCTACTGCAACCGTCCCCGCAGGACCACCCTTGAGGTAGGGCTGGGGGAGCAGAGCAGAGCAGACCCACTCCCCAGGGGCTGTGCCACAGCAGAAAGCATCTAGGGAGATGATACAGAAGGGGATGAGTTGGAAGGGGCCTTTAAAGTTTATCTCCTCCAACCTCCTTGCAGTGAGCAGGGACATCTTCAACTAGATCAGGTTGCTTACAGCCTCATGCAGCCTCACTGAATGTTTCCAGGGATGGGGCATCTGCCATCTCCTTGGGCCAGTGTCTCAGCACCCACATTGTAAAAAATTCATTCCTTATATACCTAGGATAAATTTTCCTGTCTTGCAGTTTAGATCCATTGCCCCTCATCCTGTCACTGCAAGTCCTGCTAAAAAGTTTGTCCCCATATTTCTTAGGGGCTCCCTCGCAGTCCTGAAAGGCCACAATGATGAGCTCTTTTTTCTTGGCTGAGGAACTGAATTTACTTCACTCATATCCAAAGTGTCCTTGGCTTTCCACGGGGGGGTTATGATCTCCTTCAGATCCTCTGAGCCATGTGGGAACCTTGTGCTGCAGGCTGGGGGTGACGGGGGGGGGGGCAGTGGGACAGGGCAGTCAGTGCCTTGGGTGAAGGGCAGGGCAGTGTGGTGCAGGGCTGTGGGGCAGCCTCTGCTGCCCTGGGAGGCAGATCCTGCCTGCTGGCTGATCCAGGTTTTACCCCCATGGCTTTCCAGGCCCTGTGGGATTTCCCTCACACCACCTGTGCCATCCCACCCCATTACCTGCTGGACCTCATCCCTCGCATCAGACCCCGCGCCTTCTCCATCGCCTCCTCCATGCTGGTAAGAACTCAGCCTTTCTCAGCCTCTTGTTGGGGCTCTGAGCTGAGGGTCTGACTGCTGCACCCCCCGGGCTGTGCTCCTTGACCCTCTGAGCACCCACAGCCCACCCAGTCCCCTGCTCTGCTGTCATCTCACCTGCTGGATGTAAATCCCAGGGCTGTGCCAGCCTCTGGATTTGGGCACTTGTCCTCCTGCAGCCCTTGAGGTGCTGGGGCTGTCCCGGTGTGCTGCAGAGGTTCAGTGTCCTCCTCATCGGGGTTGGGGCTGAGAGTGACCTGGGTGCTGGGGGAGTGGTGGGTGCTTCCTGCTGCTGCCAGGAGGTGGCAGTGGGACCTGGCCCGAGTGGCTCAGCCCATGTATGGGTGGCATTGTCCTCGGTGGGGTCTTGTTGGGTTTAACAGGCTCTGTGGCTGTTGCCAGCCGTGCAGTGCTGCTCTGGGAAAAACCTTTTCCTTTCCCACTGGAAGTGCTCTGGGAAAAACCCTTTTCCTTTCCCACTGGAAGGGATCTGGACAAGGCTGTGCTCCCCTCTCTCTCTGAGCTGTTTCAGGCTCGGATGAGCATTGCTGGCACCCTGGCAGGAGCTGGGCCAGAGGCTTTGTCCTTGGAGGAGGTGCTGGGCTCTTCCTGCAGGACAGTGCTGTGTGTCTTCTAATTTCTCATGGCTCCTGTCTGGCCTCAGGCTCATCCTGACCGGATCCAGATCCTCATGGCAGTGGTGCAGTACAGGACACGGCTCAGCAAGCCCCGCCGGGGTCTCTGCTCTTCCTGGTTGGCTTCTCTCAATCCAGAGCAAGGTAACTGGGCTCACTGAGAACCCCCTGTGCTTGCCACACCACACAACTCGGATCCCTTGGGACCGTGGTGGAGCTGTGTGTGTGTGCTGGCAGGAGCTGGAGCTACTGGGTGGAGCACCACCACCACTACTGGGAACTGGAGCATGCTGGCCTGGGAGGAGAGGCTGAGCTCACAGGGATCATCCTTCCTCACTGCTCCCATCCTTTTCAGAGCACAGTTCTTGTCCTGAGCCCCTGACCTGGTTTTCTCTCAGCTGCTCAATGTTCCTGCTCCTTTTCCCAGTGTGTCCTGCTCTCCCAGTGAGCTGCTGCTGGTGTCCTGGAGCTGGTAGTGCTCTGATGGTTGGACACCCCCAGCCCCATCCATGCTGTCCCATGAAGCCTGTGCTTGCTGCTCATCTGCTCTAACCACAAAACCCCTCCAGCTGGGCCCCACTCAAGTGTGGAAAGCTCAGAGGGTCTCCCTGCTGCAGGGTGGTGGAGAATTGTTCTGTATGACTCCAGGACAAGATTGGGCCTTCCCTGAGTACCTAAATAGGGGTCTTCACCCCTCCTCTGACTCCCAGGGGAGGCAGGTTTGGTCCTCCCTGACTCAGCAGCCAGGTTTTGGTCTCTGCTCACCTCCACTGCTCTCTGCCCTGGCATCAGCTGAGTGAGGAGAAGCCTGTGTGCTGTGGGGTTCTTGCCTTGCTCTGAGGTTCACTCAGGTGCTTGTAGAGACCATGGTGAGAGGGCTGAAGAGCTTTTCATACACCCAGAGCATGCCCGTGGCACCATGGGTGCCTTGGTGCTGAGGTGGTGGTGGTGCTGTCCATCTCTGGAGCATCTTGGGAGAGCTGGAAAGGGGGACAGCCCTCTGCAGAGTGGTGGGGTGATGGTCACCAGTCTGTTTTGCAGGTGATGTCCAGGTACCTCTTTGGGTGAAGAAAGGAGGAATGAGGTTCCCAGCTGACCCTGAGACCCCCGTGATCATGATTGGCCCTGGCACAGGGGTGGCACCTTTCCGTGCAGCCATCCAGGAGAGGGTGGCACAGGGACAGAGAGGTGAGAGGGGGTCCTGGGAGGGACCAGGGGTGCCCCTGGCTGCAGGCAGGTCTGTGTTCAGCATGTGGGCAGGAGGGACTGGGGGCTCCTGAGGGTTGGGACAGGCCCAGGCTGTGCTGTCTTTGGGCAGAAGCAAGCTGGGCTTTGGGGCAGGTGAGGGCAGAGCTTGGTGCATGCAGCCTGGGTGGCTGTTCCCACACCACGCTGCATGGCTGCCCCTTGGCTCAGGGCAGGGCTTTACAGAGGCTCTTTCTTGTCTCTCTGTGAGAGAAGGGGGATTGTTGAGCTCTTCTGCTGCACAAGGAGTTGTGCCTCTGCCCCTGTCCCTCCCTCCCTTCCTTGGCTCAGCTGTTGGTCTCAGGAGGAAGCTGAGGCTGGTGAAGGGGAAGTGGCAGCCTTGGGGGGCTCTTCTCACTCCGCCTGCCCCTCACCTCCTGCTCTCCCTGCCCACAGGGGTCCCTGGTTGCCACAAACCACCTGGCCTCATGCTCACACAGTTCCTGAATCCTTCTGAGTCTTCCAGGCCAAGGCTGTCAGTCAGGCCTGGCAAAGAGGTGAGAGCCTTGGGGCTCTCCTGCAGCTCCTGTGGGTCCCCAGGGCTCATTTGGCTCACCCAGCAGAACCCTTCTGCTCTGCTCCCTGCAGGGAACTGCTTGTTCTTTGGCTGTCGCCAGAAATCCAAGGACTTCTACTGCCAGGCAGAGTGGGAAGAGCTGGTGACAAGGGGCTTCCTGACACTCTTCACTGCCTTCTCCAGGGACCAGGTTAGTTCCCAGAGGGGGAAGGTGGATATAAAAGCAGCACTGATGTTTCTGGCCCCTGTACATATTGTCAAGGCCTGGTGGGGTGGCACAGTGGTCACCTGGCTCTCCTGCACCCTCTGGGTGCTGGCTGGGATCCCCAGGAGCAGCAGAGTGCTACTGCCCAGCCAGGACACAGCTGGCTGAGTGGAGCTGGAAAGTTTGCTGGCATGGGGCTGGCAAGTGCCAGAGCAGATAAAGCATCACACAGCCCTTTGAGTGAGAAAAGGCTCCCAGGCCTCCCGGGGGGGGTGACCAGGCAATAAAGTTTCTTGGTTGAGTGCCACCCTCCCCACCATGTCCCTTGAATTGGTGGCTGAAGCTGAGGGGCTTGGGCTTCTTGCCAGCTCTCCCTCAGCTGGGCAGGAGGGAGCTCCCCAGGGGCTTGAGCAGCCTCACAATTCAGCCCCTTCCTTTGCTTCCTTGTTTCCCAGGCAGCCTCATTACTGGGCAGCTCTCAGCCCCTCTCCAGGCTGCAGGGCTCTTGACATTTCTGGAGAGGCTCTGAGAGCTGGGATTTTGTTTCTGTGCCCTGCCCTGTCCCTTGCTGGCACTGAGTGCTCAGCCTTGCCTTTGAACAGAGATCTGCTCAAAAGGGTCAGAGGGAACGAGTATTTCTAGGTTGCCCAGCTGCAGCAGTCAGTCCTTTTCTCCTGGCAGTGGGCATGCATTGCCATGAAGCCAGCACCTTTTTTCCAGTCCTTTGTAAGGCATGGGTTGGATGCCTCCCTGAGAGCTTTCCAAGGCTTTGATGACCCACAGAGGTTTGTGTGGTGACCATTCTGCCTTCCTTCTGGTGGCTCATCAAAAAAATGTGTTTTCAAAGAGCCAGCAGGAGCTGAGATGCTCTGTAGCTGGGCAGGATTTCCCTCTGCTCTCTGTAAGGTCCCCTTTGCAGTGACCTTCTGTCCCATCATGTCCCCGTGCTGCAGCTCTGCTAATTCTCAGCAGGTTGCCCTGGGCTTTAGCTGAGATGTCCACCTGAGTTTGTCACTGGAGTGGCTCTGGTTTCCAAGTAGCTTCAGGTCCTCAGATGACCCTCTTGGAGGCACAGCCTCCTTGGCACAGCCTCTGTCAGCACTTAGCTGATTAGTGTTAATGATGCTGAGCCACCAGCCAGCTGCCCTGGTGCTTGGGACAAACTTCCTTCCCTCCTGCCATCCCTCCTGCCATCCCTCCTTCCTTCCTGCAATGTTGCTGGCCAGGTCAGAGCAGCAGAGCTGTGCCCAGGGTGACCTGACTCTGCAGTGGAGCCATGTGGGACCTGGTGACCAGGCAGTGACCAACTCCTGTGACAGTCCTGGGTGGTGTTCCCATCCACAGCTCCAGCCTGGAAGGCAGCAAGAGCCTTGTGGCCTTTGGGATTGGTGGGGAGGGAGGAGGAGGTGAGGAGGAGGAGGCTGTGCTCGTGGTTCAGGGTGTGTGGCTGAGGGCCTGGTCTCCATCACAGTGTCACCTTTGTCATGGAGGAGCATGAATTCAGGCACGTTGGCAATGGTGTTCCTCTTGGGTGGAAGCCAAGGCCGTAGGCAGTTGCTTGGATTCCTTAAGTCTGGTGGATTAACCCTTTGGAAGCTCAGCCCAGAGCTCAGCCAGTCCAGTCCCTGAGCAGAGGAGCAGGGTGTGGGACCAAGGCTGTCCCCCCAAAAGCTTCCTGCCCTTCCCAGCAGCTCCAGCAGGTGACAGGGCTGGGACCAGCAGCCGGGGCTGTGGGGAAGGGTCTCTGCTCTGCATCAGCCCTGGGTCAGGGGGAGGCACTGAGCTTCCTCTGCCCATTCTGGGAGAGGAGAGGACAGGAGAGGAGCCTGCTCAGCCTCCTCCCAGCTCCTGGCCTTGGCTCTTCACTGGAGCTGGTAGAAGGCAACTGAAGGATTTGTGGGGGCTACTTGGGGCATGTTCCTCACAGGAGCTCTTTCTGCTCCACCCATCTCCCACCATCCCAGGGCACTCACCTGAGATGTGGGCATCTCCTTCACAGCCCCTGAAAACACTCCCCAGGGCTGGGCTGGAGCTGGGGCTGGAGCTGGAGCTGGGGCTCCTGGCAGGGCTGTCAGGCTCAGCTCTGTGTTTCCCTGCAGGAGGAGAAGGTTTATGTCCAGCATCGCATCCTGGAGAACCGAAAGCTGGTGTGGGAGCTGCTGAGGGCTGGGAATGCTCACATCTACCTGGCTGGGTGAGTGAGAGGTCTCCCCGTCTCCATGGAGCTGCACATCCATGCTTCTCCACCTTCTTGGAGGTTTTCCCATGGCTCAGCCTCCAGAGCGAGCACACCTTGCACCCCAGCAGGTCCCTGGGGGCTGCAGTGACCACTACAGAGGGAGCAGCTTGTTCATCCTCTGTCCTACTCTGCAAGTCCTGGGCTGAGAGAGCCAATTCTCACCTACCCTGTGCTCTGGCTAGGAGGGGCAGAGCTGGCATCCTGCTGCCCCTGTGTGCCTGTCCTTCCAGCCACCAGTGACCAGTGTCACCTGCCAGCAGGCTGCCTGGGCTCTGACCCACAGCAAATCCACACATGGGGCAGCCCCAGCCTCTTCCTGCTCTGCTTCTCCTGTGGGGCTCAGTGAAATAGTAGTGAAAGGCTTGTGCAGTTCCTTGGGTGGGCACTTGGGTGGGCAGAAGGCATTTAAAGCACAAAATACCAGAGCCCCACTGGTGCTGGGGCTCATGAGCAACAGCTTTTGAGACCCTGGACACATCCTGGGTCTCTTTGCACCCAAAACTGCTTTCTCAGGGCAGAGCTGAGCCACGTTGTACCCCAGCCTCCTTCCTTTGCCAGAGCAGTCGATCACCAGGTGGTTTTCCTTGGGCTGAGTCTCAAAGAGTTGGCCAAGAAGTGGGTTCTGACCTTTGGAGGCAGCACTGAACCTGGCTGGGCAAAGTCCTCAGCCTGCCTGTCCTTGTGCCTGCCTGTCTGGCAGGGAGGAGGCTGCTGCCCCACTGCCTGGGGGGAGCCTTGTGAAACACTGTGGGCTCCTGGAGCTGGTGCAAGGCTGGTGACAGGGTTTGTCCTGCACCCCGTGACCTAGGAAGCCCTGTGCAAACCTCTGCCTTGCTGTTGACACGAGCAGCAATTGCAGGAGGCTCTTTCCTGCCTGTCTCATAGGAGAGCAGGAACTTCCCCTGAGCCTCTCAGGGTGAGGCTGACCTCACTGCATTCCTGGCAGAAAGAGATTTTTGTTTACTGCCCAGGAAGAGGAGAGCCACCTGCCCACTGCTCCACTGTGCTGCTTCTTGGCCTGGTGTGCCTCGTGGCATCCTGGGGATTCCTGGGGCCCTCACCCTAGCCTGGGAATTCCTACCCACACATTAGGGCTTGGCTTTGCTTCCCTCTGTTAAGCTGCACTTGGGGTTTGGGGTTTGGACCTCAATCCAGAGCCCAACTGCCAGGTGGGTGCCCATCTGCCATGTCCTGGTAGCTCTCTCCTTTGCCCCTTCCATCCTCTTTAATGCTTTCTGGTGCTGAGGAAAAACATCCTGGAGGCAGCCTAAGAGGATTCCTTGTCCTCAGTGTTCTGGGAAGAGTGGGACTTGCATGGCTGCCCCTGTTGTGGGATTTTGGGAGATGGTGGTTTGGACATCTTGCTCTGAGATCCCTCTCACTGGGGTCTTTCTCCCTGGCATGGGGTGACCCTGGTCAGGCAGGTGGGATCTGAGAGCCTCATCCTCCTGGCACAAGGAGGTGACTGTCCTGTTGGCAGTGGACACTTTCCCACCCTTCCTGAACAGCCTGCACTGAAAGAGCCCTCAGATGACAGGGCTGCTCCTTGGCCCCCAGACATCTGCTGGGAACTGCCAGTGAGGTGCCAAACAGGAGGGGGTGCAGGCTGGCCTGAAAATTGCCTTTTTTTTTTTTTTTTTTCTGCTAAAAATAGTATTCCCAGTTTCAACCACTCTAGGAGAAAGATGGGTAAAGTGATTCCTGGGCTGTGTGTCCCTGAGCAGTGGCCCTGGGCCATTGGCACTGTGCCTCTGCCTTCCCTTGCTGGCTGGGACAGAGTCTGAGGAGCTGGGGCTGTATCTTCTCCTTGATTTTACCCAGCTTATCTCTCCCAGGGGCAAAAAGGTTGAAAATGTCTCTCTCTTTCTGCAAAAAATATTTGACATGTTTTCCATCACAAGCTCAGCTACATTATCTTGTGCTTGCATATCAGCGCCTGACTCAGAAACAATATGACTCTTCCAAAAAAAGAAGACCTCCTTTCTGTGTATTTTGGGACCTTAATCAGTTTCAAACACAAGTCAGGATTCTGTCTTGTTCTTGGGAACAGCAAGGACGTTGCCAGATGCTCATGCCAATTGGAGCAGCCTGGGAAATTTTTTATTGGATGTTTTTTTGTTGCACAGTCAGCTCATCAAATGAAGCTCTCCAGAAAAAAAAAATCTGAATTTCTGAATTTCCCATAAGAAATAATTGTGCTTGGAAGTGTTGAATCCTTTTCATCTATTTTCTACACAGGAGCTTGTGTTTTCTTCACCATTTCTGTTATTTTGGGGTTTGAACTGGCTTTGGTTGCAAACCTGACCACCAAAACAATCATTCTGGGTTCCTCAAGAGGAGGCAGGGGATGGATGGAGCTGGCTGCTCCTACACAGCAGTCTCACCCAGCTCAGGATCAGACATCTTCTCCATCAAATGTTTCCCCTGAGATGAAAGGATAGTTTCCTGCACTGCTGCTGATAACTTCTGACTCTTAAGAATTCCCCATGTCCCTGTAATGAGGGTGAGAGGAAATGGAGCAATACAGAGGGCAGGGTTAGGGTGATGTGATGATCCTTTGCCAGGGCCTGGCTGCCAAGGCCTCATCTTTGCTTGCAGATGCCAGTGCTGGGAAGCTGCATGGGGAAGGGTGCTGCTCTCTAGGGAGTGGTAGGAGCTGCCTTCCAAAGCCTGTCATTTATTTGGTGCCAGGAGCCCCTAGTGCAGGGTGAGGTGGGTTCCCATCACCCTGCTGCAGTGGCAGCCTGTGCTGTGTGCCGGGGTGGGGGCTTGGGTGGCCACTGGTGGCTGCTGCCCCACTCATGGGGGCACTGGGGTTGCAGATCTGCCCCTGGTTTTCCTGCTCGCCCTCCATCCCACTGCCTCCTCTCTTTTCTAGGAATGCCAAGCAGATGCCAGTGGCTGTGTCTGAAGCCCTGCAGGCAGTGTTGCAGCTGGAAGGTGGGCTGTCACCCTCGGAAGCAGAGCAGCATTTAGCAGCCCTCGAACGGTCCCAGCGTTTCCAGTCTGAAACCTGGTCATAAGCCTGGCTCCCTGCCTCCCCTTCCCCCTAAACTCTGCCTGAATAAAGGAGCCAGGAAAATGATCCATCTCTGGCATCATCCTTGGGATGAGGTTATCCCAGATGGGGCAGGGGTCTGGAGGAAGGGGGTGGATTTACCCAACCAGCCCTTCCCTGATGGGGGCAGGGGGCAGGATGAACCTGAATCCTGGGAGTTGAGTTTGGAGCTGGGCTCCCCAGGTCCAGGTCCCTGTGTTTTTGGGATGCTGCTGGCTGGTGTCTGCCTGTGACCGAGCTGCTGTCCCTCGTGAGCCTCCCTGGGTGAGCAGCATTGCCCAGGGGCATGGCTACAGCTACAGCATTGGTGGTGGCCCTGGTTTGTGGTAGGACCTGGAGGAAGTGAGCTGTTGAATGGGAGTCTCTCCACCCTGGCATTAGTCAGCAGCTGCAGTGCTCACTGCCTGGACAGACCTGTTCCCCCTGCCCAGTGTTCAAGGCCAGGAAGGATGGGTGTAGAAGGAAGCTTCCATCCCTCTTGGCTCTTCTGCTGGTTCCTGAGCCTGCTTGATGCTGAGCTCTGAGCTCCCCAAGTGCCAGTTCCCACTGAGTTATCCTGTTCCCTGAGTTCCATCTCTGCTGGACCCATCCATCACCTCATCCTGGGAGCTGCCTCCAGCCCTTTCCCTGCCAGCTGGGGGATCCTGTGCCCTGGTGGCTCTGCTGGTGCCCCAGTGAGACCAGTGCCAGCACCTTTCTCCCCCAGTTCAGTGAACTTGGTGCCACCGTACAAATAGCAATTAGGGCTCAGGACGTGAATCAGTGGGGGACAGTCCCTGGGAGCAGCCTGGGACAGGAAGGGACAGCAGTGTCACACCACACCTGTGACCCAGCCACCCTCCCACACCCCTGCTCACCAGGTCCTGCACTGGTGCCCTGGGGGTCGGGGTGTTCGGGGCTCTCCCCACCCCGCTGTGTTGCTCCTGCAGGCCTCTGCTGGGCTGGGTGTCCCCGTGCCCCAGGGGACAGCGTGGATCTGCTGCAGGGCAGTCACACCGGTGACACTGTCCCTCGCGTGGGGCTGTACCCTCCAGGCTGTGCTCTTCCTTCCCAAACCCCACAAGCTGCTCCTGGGACACGGTCAGGTGTGGTGTCCCCACGCAGGGACCCACCTGGGGGACAGGGCTGTGCTGGACTGGGTCTGCCTGGGGTGGGGGGGGGCTGTACTGGGAGGAAGGCAATGCCCATCTCGCCGTGCCCCACGAGCCACCGTGTGGCGAGCATTGGCCACGGGGGTGGCTCCGCTTTTGAAGGGCAGAGGAGGCGGTGAGAGCAGCTCCTCCCCGGCTCCCGTGGGCACCGATTGGTGCGGCCGTGGCTGCCGGAGCCTCAGCAGGTTCCAGAAGCTGACAAACCAGCCTGGTTAGAGGCAGGCTCGGCCCCAGCCCCGCCTGGCTCAGGGCGGGCAGCCTCTGTCTGCAGGGGCACCCCGGATCCCCGCACCCCGGATCCCCGCACCCCGGATCCCCGCACCCCTTGCGGGGCAGCACCCAGCTCCTTGCCGTCTCCGTGGCAGGAGAGCTCTGCCTTGGCCCTGGGGAGGAGGAAGAGGAGAAAGAGGAAGAAGCGGCTGCTGGATGCTGACGGCGATGCCCCTCTTGGGCTGGGCTGTCGGTGAGGGTGATGGGGACGTGCCCTGCAGCGGGGGGTCCTGACCTGCCGGCCTGGGAGAGGAGGGCCTGGGGCTCTGTCGGAGGGATGATGGGACCCTGGGGACGCCATTGCCTTTAAATTCCCTCCCAAACAGCCGTGCTGAATGGCACCCCCTGCCCTGGAGCAGCACCCACATCCTGCACCCAGCCCCGAGGGGACTCAGGGAGCGGGGGGCTCGGGGGGTGGCCGTGGGGCATTCGCTCCCCTGGGGCCGGTGGCAGAGGCAGAGCCTGGCCCGGTGCAGGCAGCTGCTGGGCAGGGCTGTGCCGGGCAGCAGGGACAGACTCTGGGGTCAGGGGGTCCCCGGGAGTCACCCCAGCTCTGCGGAGAGCTGCCTGGTGCTGCCTGGGGACCCCAGGACCTGCCACCGGTGGAGGAAGCGACTGAGCTGTTCCTGGCCGGGCATGACAAGCTGCCTGCCCACGATGCCTCCCTGCCTGCGGGACAGGACCCTCCCAGCACCACGGCTGCCATCATCCTGGCCTGCGGGGAGAGCCCAAGGTGGCAGCGGGAGTCATCCAGCCTGGAGAGTGCCTCCAGCTCCGTCCTGAGCCTTTCCCAGGAGGAAGAGGAGACGTCGAGCAGCCAGGCAGCGGCAGGGCCCTGCCACGTGTTGGCGGGCATTGAGGACGAGTGTCCCATCTGCACGGAGCCCTACGACCAGCAGTGGCACAAACCGGCCCTGCTGAACTGCAACCACGGGCTGTGCCGGGCCTGCCTCCGCGCCATCATGGACACGGCCGCCGGCACCGAGTTCGGCCGCGTGCGCTGCCCCATCTGCCGCCAGAAGACGCCGATGCTGGAGTGGGAGATCTGCAAGCTGCAAGAGGAGCTGCACCTCCTGCATGCCCAGCCTGGCACCCCCGATACCCTGGCCACTCCTCGGCCTCCCGTCTTGCCACCCCGGCGTCCGGGCCTGGCCGGAGCCTTGGAGCATCGCTTCCAGGTCCGGTTCCACACCAGCCGAATGTTTGGGTGCCTGCCCTGTGTCCGCTACCCCCCCTGCCTCATCCGCCTCCTGGGGCGCCTGGAACGCCGCTGCCGCTGCTGCTACCTCCTGCTGCTGGCGCTGCTGCTGGCAGCTGAGATGCTCAGCCTGCTCCTCATCTTCCTCCCCATCGTCCTGATGGTGATGCTCTTCCTCATCCTCGATAAATAGCGCTGGGTTTGGGCTCAGCCGGCCATGGGGAGAGGGGCCCTGCCGCCGCTTTGCCCCAGGAGCTGGGTGGTGATGGCAGCCTGGGAACAAGCCGGTGATCCCGGGCACACGGGATGCTCTGGAGCTGCCGGTGAGGCCAGTGTGGGTGAGGCGGCCAAGGAGCTGGAGCAGGCAGCCAAGGGTGGTGACCCTGGAGCTGGGCATCACCCACGTCTCACCCAGCACCGGGCAACACATCTCTGCAGCAGCAAGGGGACAGATGGAGCAGGAGCCCTCCCTGCACTGGGGACACGTCCCTGGCACGGGGCAGGATCTGGAGGGGCTGTGCCGTGGGTTGCACTGTGCCTGCCTGGAGCAGAGAGACTGGGGTTCCCCAGCATGGACTGGAAATACAACTTGCATTTGTATCATGGCAGCATCCAGCTGAGTGCGGTTCTTGGTCTGGGCTGGGCGTGTCTCCTGGGGTCCCAGCAATGACACGAGGAGGGGATGGGGACAGCCAGTGGTCCCCAGCCACCCCAGGAGAGGGTTCCAGCCCCCACTGCAGCACCTCCCAGCCCCAGCCCAGCAGTACCAGCCTGTGCTCGTGCCTTGCCCTGAGCAGAGATAAGAAAGTAAACACTGCTCTGTCCCCGTGGCCTGGCACTGGTGGCAGTGCCTGAGGACCCAGCCAGCCACTGCAGGCAGAGGAGCCCACGGCAAGCATGGCACAGCATGGGACCTGCCTGTGGCTGTGGTGGGCAGGAATATCTCAGCCCTGATCAGGATGGGGTTTCTGCTCCTTACCCAGCAGCTTCCCCTGTGTGGGGTCGGGGTTCCATCCAGGTGTGATGCCCTGCTCCCAGGACCCCCCCCGGCAATGCTTGGGCCGTGGCACAGCTCCTCTACACCCTTCCTGCCCAGCATGCTGCAGGGCACAGGGCTGGCAGTGCTTATTGGGCACCCCAAGGAGAGGGCACAGCTGTACCCTGAAGGGCAGGAGACAAGGACAGCTCCAAGCTTTCAGCCACCTTTGAGCTGGTGCTGGGTGGCAGGGAGGTGTCAGCCCACCATGACAGCCCCAGATCCTATGGGGAGGATCAGTCTCCTGGGATGTGCCACTCTCAGTGTCCTGCTCTACCCAGACCCCGTGCTGAACCACCCCTCTGTGCTGTCACCCCTCTGTCCCCATCCAGGGGCTGGCTGTCCCCACTGTGCCCTGTCCTGCAGCACAGGGAGGCAGCATCAGGAGCAGGGCACACAGAAATGGGTCATGCTGCAGGCAGAGGCAGGTGGGTCCCCTCGGCCCCCCCTCACACCAAGGAATATTTATTTATACCAAGTGGAGCAGCTCCAGCAGGAGAAGCACCAGCTCAGCCCCAGCTGGGGGCATTTCTGGCAGGATGGGCCCTGCAGGGAGGGGGGCTCAGACACCCGGGGGGGCCCTTCCACTGCCTGTGACTCCTGGCACGTGTCCTTGCTCTACATTACTTGGGGGGAGGTGACTGTCATTTGGGCAAACCAGGCCACAGCTGTCCCCACGAGGATATGGTGGAGCACGATGCACCTTGAGCATGTCTGTGCTCCCCACTCCTGGTGCCAGCACCTCGGGGTGCTAAAAGCCAGGGAAGGGCACCCAGATCTCCCCAGGATGGGGTTCAGGATGGGCCCATGGGAACAGGAGTGGGTGCTGTGCCTGCCAGTCTGGATTTAACCCGGAGAAATTCCCTAAGCACAGCAGTGCCCAGGGCCAGCGCTGCCCTAGGGAACTGTCACAACTTCTTGGGCTCTGTGCCACAACCCCTTACCTTCTCCTCATGGGTTGCACCTTGTTGTGAAAGCTGGGTGCTGGCAGAAGCTGTTGCAAGCGGTTTCCTCCCGGCTGAAATGAACGTTTGGGGTGCCTGACCACCCCGGCTTGAGGTTTTGAGGCCACATGTCCCCAAGGAGGGCACAGCCCTGAGCCTTGGCCACGTCCTTCCAGCCTGGCATGGTGCTCCCCTGCAGCCCAGCTCCCTCCAGCCCTCCCCATGGGGCCTGATCCTTCCCCCAGCTCCATGCTGCTGGGAACTGGTCCTGTTGGGAAACCTCTTGTGGGGCAGGGTGAGGACTGGGGGGGTCACACATGGGGTCAGGGCTTGGAGCTGCCCACCCAGCAGCACTGAGCTGCCCCCAGCCCTGCCTTACCCCTGCCAGAGCCCAAGTAGGCTGTGGGAGGTGATTTTGGGGGAGAACAGCTGGGAAACATTATCATCATCATCATCATCATCATCATCATCATCATCATCATCAAAGCTGACCCCAAAGCAGCAGAGAGCTGCTGACCCTGCTCCTTCCCACATCTCAAACCAGGGCTTTTGGGGCAGGGTTGTCCCAGGAGCCATTTAACCCCTCAAGTCCCCTATTCCATCATGGGCCACCATGGACACTGGGAAGGTCCAGAGCTCCATCCCAGCCCAGGACAGGTAGTACACTGAAAAGGAGAATTTCAACCAGTTCATCTGGAACCATCTGGGAGCATCTTTGCTCACATGTGGCCAAACCTGCCCCTGTGGCACACATTCAAGCAGCTGTGGGGACTTGGAGCATTTTAAACCCATTTTGGAGGCACTGAGCTCACTCTCAACGGGCCATGAGAGTGTTTCAGGGCCTGGGATGTCACAGTGACTTTGAAATGACTTTAATTCACCTGCAGCTTTGACACAAGGGCAGTCCCCACCCTGCTGTCCCCATCCTCCTGCAGCACACCCAGACCCCTCTTTGAGCAAGCACACGTTTGAGGTTAATAGGGCTGGAGAAATGGGCTGCCACCCAACACTTACTCCTGAAAGGCCCCATTTCTTCCTTAATTGCAACTCAAAATCAAATTAGTAGTTTTAAATTTACTCTGTGCCCAAGAGGTACCACGAGGAGGAGTGGGGGTGGGGAACCTTCATCCTTTTGTAATAAAAAGGGCAAATTCCTGCTTTGAGGCCAAAGCTGCTGCCACCTCTGCCTTGGCTTCTGTGGATTTTAGGACCCCAGAGGTGGAGCTGCTCATCAGGGAGCTGTGGCTGCCTCAGCTTCTCCAGACAGCCACATCACTGGGCTCACTGGGGGGATGCAGGGACCACCAGAGCCCCCCAGCAGAGCAGAGATGATGGGGGGGCATGGCATGGGATCCCCATGAAGGATGTGAGGGAGCCAGGTTGTGGCTGTGGCACTCTTGGAGCAGTATTATTGATGCTGTAATTCAGCACCCCCTGGGATGTGGTTTCATTTCCTGGGCACAGAATCCCCCTCCCTGGGCAGGGGACCAGCAGACAAGCAGGAGGGGCAGGCAGCCCCCCCATACCCTCTGCACCCCCAGGGGTGGGAGCTGCCCCCAGGGCTCAGCTTGGAGCCAGGGACATGCCTGTGCTTTGGAAGCAGCTGCTCCACAGTAGCCCATCTCAGAGCAGAGGTAGCCCAGAGGAAGGCAGCTTGGGGCCAGCAGTGGCCCCCAAAAGCCTTAAGTGTGTGCACACACCCTGTGCCGTGCCCACGTGTGCCCCCACCAGCACCCAGGGAACCACCCTGCCCCGGGTGCCTCATTCCTGCTGTGAATTCCTGCCTGTCCCAGCTGAAGAGCTGCCATGCCATCACTGTGACCCTGGGGCCCACTCGGTGCAGGCAGTGGGTGCTCCCCACCCACGTCATGTGTGGGTGCTGCTGGGGACACTGCAGAGGCCAGGAGACTCTCAGGGCCGTGGGTGCATCTGCCTCACCAGAAAAGGGACCCAAAGCTGCCCATGTGCCCTTTGACAGCAGGTGCCACCCGGGCCAGGTTGGCAAATCCTCCCCCTGGTATCCTATGCCACGAGGGAGGGGAAATCAGGATATCCAGTGGGTACTGCAGAGCTCTTTTTGGGGCTGGGGACAGCTTGCCAAGGTGGGCATGGTACCCCCCAGTGAGACAGGGGACTGGTCAGGGAGGGGACAACGCTAACAGAACCAAAAGCCAGTCAGGAGGAGGAGCTGTCAGCCCAGGGGAAAGCCCTTCCTCGGGGTATCTGCTCCCCAACTTGCCCCACAGACTGCTCAGCACCCCCCTGGCATGCAGCCCCTCTCCTGCCTGCAGCCCCATGGCCCCCGAGACGCCGGCTCACCCTTGGTTCCAATATAACCTTTATTGGGGTGACTGATGGGGGTCAGAACAAGGCCGGGTATAAAACATGATCATTGTCACAACCAGCAGTGGGAGGCATTGCAGAGCAGCACAGAAACGGGAGCAGCCCCCGTTCTCTGCCGGCAGCAGGGTGGTACTGGGGCTGCTCCCTCGGGGTGGGCTGTGGGGGGTGGAGGGGGGTGCAGCCCCTCTCCCTAGATGGATGCGGGGCTTTGGGCAGAGGCAGGGATGCTCTTTCCTGCAGCATTCAGGGCTCTGTGGGTCCCCCCAAGCTCACCCAGCCCTGGTGCCCTGGGACCAGGCGTCGCCTGCCCTGTTTGTGGTGCTCAGCCCTGTGGGAGCACCTGCGTATTATGGCTTTTTCTTAATTTTTTTGCTTTTTTTTTTTTTTTCTTTTTTTGGCAGCAAACTTACCCCTCCAGGTGCCCTGGAGATAGCAAGACTGTGCCCAGGGGGCTGCTGCCCTGCCAGCCCCTCCACACAGGGCTCAGAGGTTTTACTCCTGGGAAGGGACTATGGGCAGGAGTCAGATCTCTGCCCCCCTGCCCAGCTACATTCCCTCACTGGTATTGATGGTAATCTGGGGGTACCGGACCCCACGCTGCCCCCCTGAGCCATCCCACAGGGCATCAGTGCAGGGCCTCGGACAGAGCAGCAGAGAACGGGCACAGCTCAATGCCTCTGTGAATGAGTAGCAGCCTGGGACGGGGTGGCTGGGGATGGATGGGGGGAAAAAAAACCAAGAATCCTCCAAAACGAGGATAAAGTGGAGCTTTCCTCAAGGGCCTGCGGAGGAAACGGGCCGCGTGTCTGCTCGCAACCGAGGGGCTGGTGCGGTGGCTCGGCGTGGCTACGACTCAGGAGCATGGCGGCTTGGCCACTGAGATGAAAGCTTTGGCAAATAACTTACAGAGGGGGGGTGGGGGGGGAGGGGGATGGCAGCCAGGGATCTGTCCTTGCCTCCTGTGCCAGGCGGGGGTTCCGGCGTGACCTTCAGGGCTCCGTGTGCCACGGGTGGTGGCCGTGGGGCGATGGGGAGCATCTCTCTGGTTGGGACCCGGTGTCCACTCTCGGGAGCCGTGGGGAGAGAAGGAGCAGATGTCTGGGAAGGAGCCTGGTGAGATGCTCAGTACACAGCAAGGGCACCCGCCGCAGGACCCGGGGGGAGCTGGAACCACTGGGTGCACTGGTAGATGTGCTCCCCATCCCAAGGTCCTTCTCCCCTGGCAGCACTAGGGTGGGTAGAGGGCTGCCACCAGGTCCCAGTGTCCCCACCGTCCCTCGCCAGTGCCAACAAGGAGGCTGGTCCCGAGCATCAGAGTATCCTTGGGCTGTGCCACCGTCACAGAAGGGACCGGGGTTGGGCCGTGGCACTGAGATGTCCTCTCCCAGCTGCCCCGCTGCCGGGGGGTGCGGGCAGGGGGCTCACATGATGGTGCAGGAAGACAGCGGGTTTCGGATGTGGCAGGTGCAGGCAGCCCCACAGTACTGGCGGAAGGTTTGGTAGCAGCTGCGGTCGGTGTCACTGCTCCACTGGACGGGGTTGGTGGCCAGGGCCTCGGCTGGCAGTCTGTTGAGGATACTGGTGTTGACAGCCAGAGCTGCCAGCCCGTAGTCGGTGAAGAGGACGGTCTCCCGCTTGCAGGTGGGGCAGGAGATGAACTTGTACTTGGGGCAGGACTCGTAGAGGATCTGCAGGCACTCCTCACACACCGAGTGCAGGCAGGAGAGGATGCGGGGCCGCTTGTTGGTGAAGTTGTACATGTGGCCGCAGGTGGGGCACTCCAGAGGCTCGCAGGGTGTCGAGGGGTGCAGCACGTACTGGTTGACAATCACCTCGTCCGACGGCGGCTGCCGGTGGTAGCAAACCTCCGAGCTGCCCTTCCGCTGGCCCTGGTACCCACGCTCTCGCCGCGGCAGAGGGGGAGTCCGGGGCAGCGGCAAGGGGCCAGGGGTGGCATCCAAGGCGGGGATGTCCCCGCAGGCCTGGTTGACGATGATCTCGGACTCGGAGGGCCACGCGCGCTTGGCCACCAGGGGTGGCTCGCGGCGGGGGGGCCGGTGCGTAGCGCGGCTGCGAGGCCTGCAGCTCCGAAAACTTCTCCGGGTGGATGATTTTCATCGCCTCCATTTTAATGATGACCTGTTGCCCTTTCAGACACGACATGAGTATTGTTTTCACATTACTGTCCGCTGCTCTGGGGTCTCTGAGGGATGCCTGCATCAGGCTAAAACATGCCGGCAGCCTGCTGAGCTTTCAGTCTTGGTCTGGCCGCGGAGCAGGAGCAGGGGGAGCAGCTGCTGGCGCGGGAAAGCATCCTGGGGAGACCAGCGGGCCCCACGCCCCTCTTCTCCAGCCAGCCCTGGGGGAGCTGGGTGCAAGGCGAGGGCGGGCAGGGGAAGGCAGGGCTCACAGCAGCATCCTGCTTGCCTTGGAGGATGCTCTCGGGCAGGCGATCAAAGGGTTGGCTCCCTGCAGCACCTCGCCGGGATGTTAACGTGACATTGGCAGTCACTGAGCAGTCTCCACTTGGCCTTCACTGGCGCTTCCGGCGCCGGATCGGCTGCGGTTGGGAATGGTAAATTTAAGATCGTGGTGCCCGGTGCTCTTCGGAGCAGGTGAGTCCATGGAGGTCTTGCAGGAACTGGGAGCAGCCCCAGCCTCACCCGGGCCCCCGCCTCTGCCGGCCTTTATTCCTGTTTATGCGCCGTGGGATCCTCGTGGCGCTGAAGAATGTGTTTGCAAATTCCTTTGCTCTGACTTCCCGGCTCTCCCACTTGCCGTCACCAGCAGCTCCCGTGGGGCAGGGGCTCAGGAAGCATCCTGTGCCAGAGGGCAGTTCACCTTGGCTACTGCTGGGGCTGCCACACACCTTGTCCCCTCTGTCCCTGGCACCTCTGTCCCCAGCTCAGCTTTGTGCTCGCTGGAAATGAAAAGCGAGAGGGGGTTGGATCCAAGGTTCTTCAGGGATCTTTTGGCTGCCAACACTCCCTGGGGATGCACACCTGCCTGCATCCCAGCAATTTGGCAACGGGGCCCTGCAGGTCCTGTCCATCTGCCCACATGCTGGGCTGGTGGAAGCAGGAGTGGGAGCAGGCAGGTGTTGCCCCTCGGGCATCTCCTTGGCAGCTCTGAGCATGGGGTCCCGGGTCCCCCTTATGTCTTGAGGACCAGGAGTGGGGCACATCCCCCTGTGCCCCACTTGGCTGCAGAGCCCCTCCAGGGGGCTACTCCACCGACCTGCCACTGCAAAGGGTTTTCTCTCACGTTTAGCCCCTCCTCTGCTCAGTGGATCTATTTTTACCTCCATCTCTAGCTCCTGATCCGTCCCTGCTATTATCCCTCCCTCCAGCTGCCTCTTCCCAATCCCATCTCCCCTGCCCTTCTCTTGGGGTTGCTGGAAAGGACAGTCCACATTTGGGAGCAGGAGATGGGGGGGTGGGCAGCCAGCCCGTGGCCATTTTCCCCCCTCAGCAGCCCCGGAGACAGCCTGTCTCTTCTCCTGCCTCTCCTCCAAGAAGGACGAAGGCGCTCGCCTCCATCACGCTGCAAATCCTGTTAGAGGGATGCCTGCTCCCACCGAGCCCTGCCAGGCCTGGCAGAGGGGGCCTGGGGAGGCCATCTGCTCACAGCAGCTACCCCTGGGCATGGCGAGAAGCCGGGGGGTGTGGTGAGGGGGTGTTTCACCCCTGGATGCCTGAGAGCCGTGGGGAGCTGGATCCCTGCCCGACCCCAGTGGGGGTGTTCCCGGGGTCCATGCCTTGGCACCACTGGGCAAAGCACCCTGACATGGCCATCCTGGGGTGGGAGGCCTCGCATCACCCATCCCCCATCACGTCCCTTTCCTGCACCCCACAAGCAGCCCCTATCCCTCCCCCCCAGCCCCGGGAGCTCTGCCCGCAGGCCTGGCACAGGCACCTGCAGCACGGACACCCCTGCAGATGGCCACGGTCCCTGCTCGCACCCCTCACGCACAGCCCTGGCACAGTACCCCGCATCCCCCCCCCCACCCCGGGGTGGCACAGCCCTGCCGGGCACCCCCAGCACCCCCTCACAGCAAACCCCCCACCACTGACCTCCCACTGCCGCCCCACGCCGCGCTGGCACCCAGCGGTGCACACACACACACACACACACACATGTGCACACACACACACGTGCACACAACACACACACACGTACACACACACACACACACACGCAGATGGCCCCGCGCCTGCGCGCCCGCAGGGTGATGCCCCCCGAGTGATGCCCCCCGAGTGATGCCCCCCGAGTGATGCCCCCCGAGTGATGCCCCCCCCCAGGTGATGCCCCCCGGGCGGCCCGTCCAGAAGGGCGCTCGCTGCCGGTCCTTACCTGCATTGTCCCGCCGGGCCTCGGCCGGGGGGGTCCTGGTGCAGCCGTGTCCCCAGTTCAGCCTCCAGAGCCCCGCTCGGTCCCCGGTGAAGGTCTGGAGGCCCAGGCGGCTAAAGGTTATCTGAAAGGCAGAGGGATGCAGGCGCTACCGGTGCCAAGCTGCGGGTCCCCGAGGATGCTGCCGGGTCCCCGAGGATGCTGCCGGGTCCCCGAGGATGCTGCCGGGTCCCCTCCGCCGCTCCCAGCTGGGCCGTGCCTCCCGCTCTGCCTTCCCACGGTCCCTCCGCCTCCTCCGGCAGCTTCCCCGGCGGGCACAAAGGCAGGGGCTGGCGGCGCCGGGCTCCTCCGGTTCCTCGGGCTCCGGATGCTCCTCCGGCGGGGAGCGGCGGGCGGGGGGAGGCGGCAGGTAACGCGGCCGGGGAGGCACCTTCCGCCCGCCCCCTCCCCCGGCCCCCCCCCCGCCTCCTCCGGCCGCCGAGCCCCCGCTCCGCGCGGAGCTGATGCAACACTCGGCGGGCTGGCCGGCTGTGGGGGGTCTGCAGCTGGGGTACCCCCCTTTTGTCCCCCCTGGGGCAGGTGCGGGCAGGCAGCGGGCAGGATGGGTCCCGCCGTCCCGCGGGGCTCGGCGGGTGCGGGCGCTGCCTGCGCGTTCCCGCCCCGCTGCCGCCCGGCCCCGCAGTGCCGCCGCAGTGGTGCAGCCGGATCACATTTCTCTCGCTCAGCAGCGACGGGGCCCGCCGGCCCCGCACACCCCCCCCACCCCGGCTCTGCATCCCCCCCCCGCGCCACTCCGCATCCCCCCCCCCCCCCCCCCGGCACACAGCCCCCCCTCTGCCCCCCCCTTCCCGCACGCCCTTCCTTCCCTTCCCCCTCCCCTCCCCCTCCAGTCCCGCACAGCCCTCCCTGCCCCGCAACCCCTCCGTTCCATCTCCCGGCGGGTTCCCGGTGCTCCGAGGGGCCCGCAGTGACTCAGCATCGGCTGCTGGAAAGGGCTCCGCGGGCCGGGAGCGGGAGATGCTGCTTTGGGGGAGAGGGGGGGAGCGACGAGGGGGCCCCTCCAGCAATAAAACCCCCCGACCCCACCACCTCTTTTTCCTGTTGCCGAATCAGAGCCATGCACCCCACTGCCTCCCTCAGGGACCCGGCCCCACGGCCACCCCTGCAGGAGAAAAGCAAAGGGGCTGCCCCCCCCTGCTGAGGGCCCTGCAGGGCTGGGCACAGCTCTGGGGATCCCAACACAAGGACACGGAGCTGCTGGAGGGAGTTCAGAGGAGGGCACAGAGATCACCCAAGGGCTGGAGCAGCTCTGGAGCCAGGCTGAGAGAGTTGGGGGTGTTCAGCCTGGAGAGGAGAAGGGAGCAATGGGGAGACCTTAGAGCACCTTCCAGTGCCTGAAGGGGCTCCAGGAAAGCTGGGGAGGGACTTGGGACAAGGGCCTTGAAGGATGGGACCAGGGGGGAATGGTTTCAAACTGGATGAGGGGAGACTGAGAGGAGATGTGAGGAAGAAATTCTTTGCTGTGGGGGTGCTGAGCCCCTGGCTCAGGTTGCCCAGAGAAGCTGTGGCTGCCCCATCCCTGGCAGGATGAAGGTTGGATGGGGCTGGTGGGAGGTGTCCCTGCCCATGGCAGGAGGTCAGACTGGATGTTCTTTAAGGTCCCTTCCAACCAAACAATCCTCTGTCAGCCTGGAGGACAGCACAGCTCCATCAGGCCTTACACAGCCCACAGGTTATCTGACCATCCATGCTCCAGCCAATGATGATAAAAATGTCACCCAGTTGCTTGACTAGGAGGAGGTCACCAGGGCCACCAGGTCCAGAGGGATGCACTGGCACCCCAAGGCCTCAGCCATGTTCCATCCTTAAGCTGGATCAACCCTGGGACCATGAAGCTTAACCCAGCAGCAGGAAATCCACGCTCCCCCATTGACAATGTTAGCAGTTGTTTTTTTAATCTTCTATTTTATTGTGAGATAAGGGGTTTTGTAATGATGTTGCCTTTAGTCCCTCCAAGTGTTCCTCTCTGATCTCCTCATCTGCCCAAATCCATGCAAGGTTGCTGCTCTCTGGCACCTTAACACCACTGAGCAGGGATTCCCTTAGTTCCTCCCTGCCCCTCCCTGTCTGTGGCACTTTTTGCTTACTTTCCTGCAAACACTTCTGGATGCAGATGGCACGAACTATCATGCTTGAACTCGCAGAGCAAAGGAAATTGCAGGAAGTGAGTGAGCACGAGCCATTTTCTGTTATTAATTCAGATGGCATCCTGTGCTGACCCAGCTACACGGTGTTACTACGCTGCTCTTTGGTGAGTTAAGCAACAGCTCTATTTAAAAATAATCATAAATTATATCAGGCAGCTTTTCTGCTGAATAAGAACGTGTTTGTGCCAAGATGCTGAGGATCCTCGTGTTGCTCCAAAGCTTGTCTCTGCTGATATGCTCAGTGGACATGGTACTGGCTCCTCTGCACCCTGGCACAGCAGAACTTCAAAGCCTCCCCTCCACCTCCCCAAGCACTTGTGAAGCAGTTTGCAGCCCAAACTAAAGCCTGGCACCTCTTTTTCTCCTAGGGCTTGTGGTAGGCTTGATGGGGTCCTTGGGAGCAAGTGGCATGGGTTGAGTCTTCTGCAAGGGAGGCTTTGGTCCCAAGTTTTTGTCCCAGCATGTGAGTGCTCAATGAGTCTTGTGAGGCTCTCCCAGGTTTGCTTTGTGTGATGCAGAATTTCCTTTTTTCTCTGCTGAGCTGGTGCACCAAGATCTCTGCATTTCAACCCAAACTGAAGATAATCTCATTCTTCAAACCCCTGATCCTTCATTTCTGTTTGGGCCTGGGTGGCCACTCCAGTGATGTTCCTACCAAATCCCAACCCCTGTGGACAACTTTAGCCTTTGCCTTTGGCCATACTCTTACTCCTGGGTTTACCACCTGCCTTTGTCATATATACATCCATGCTGCATTACCTTTTACAAAAATCTATTGCATTATGTGTTCACTTAAATGCACATCGTGGTGCTGCACGTGGGTGTTCTCAGCATGTCTCCTGAGCTGTGCTGATGTGATGTGACACGCCTGTCTGAGTTTTAAAAACAGCACTGAATTTTTTTACCATTTTCTGAGACCTTTCCAGTAGGCCAAGCATGTTCTTGGGTTTGGAGGGAGCTCCTCAGGTCAGGTGTAGCCTCCATTCCCCATCTCCTGCAGCAAGCTCTACCCAGGCTGACACCCAGGAGCAGCTACACCACTGGGTGTACTTCATGCCATCCAGACCAATGAAGATTTCCTTCTCCAACCAAGTGGTTGTTTTTCCTGCATGCAACCACAGCTCCTCTGCAAAACTCATTCCTTCCCAGTGTCACAAATGGATCATTTCTAGCCTTTGCTTCTCAGATGCATTGAAAGTTGTAACACCACTGGCCAGTCTCTGCCACAGCTCTGCTGAGCTGAACAGTGATGCTAGAAGATAATTTGACCCTAAATTTCTTCCTCATAATTTACACCAGCCATCATAACCTTGGTTATCCAGCTGGATTTTGTGGCACTTCTGGATTTATAATGCCTGCAGAGAAGGACCAGCTCTAACAGGATGTTTTTTTCCTTGCTTGATGCTGAGCCTATGTTGTGGCTCCACACGTGTCTGCTTTCCACTCAACCCAAGCAAACCAGCAGCTCCAGGTGTCCCAGACCTTCCTCCCCTCTTCCTCAGATCCCATCTGCCCTGTGTTGTGCATCTCCCCCACCTCACCTCTGCATAGTCCCAGGGACACCCAAGGCAAGGAGGATTTAATGTCTTGCAGGTGACCAAGCAGCAGCACAGTCGTGTCAGAAGTTCCCTCCTGGTTCTGCAGCACTGGCAGGGACTGCTGGGGAGATCTGGAGTACCCTTGGGGCTGCTGGCTCCAGGGCAGAGCGTGGCCACCAAGACCCAGAGCTGAATTTCAGGGGTGAGAGGGTGGAAAGAAAACCCACATCCTTAAAAAAAAAATGTCTTGAGTCTGGCCAAAACAGGACGGGGATGGCCCAGAAATAGAGATGGCAGCTCTGCAAAAAAACTTTCCCCTTCCCATCCAGCCCAGTCAACGTTGGGTTTAACTGAGCCCGAGGGATTTGAGGCTCAGCAAAAACCAGAGCAGGCACCAGAGCTGAGGACATGCTCTTCCCAGCCCTCCTTCTCCCAGCTGGGCTGGTGCAGCATCCTGGTGCTGGTGATGCTGGGGCTGAGCAGACACCTTGTGACTGCAGTGACATTTGGTGTTTGCTTTGCTGGCTCCCAGGGAGAGCCCAGCACTGCCTGTGCATGTAACCTGACAGTGCTGCTCCAGTGCTGGGATGTGGCAGAGAGTCACAAGCTGGGTCAGAGAGAGAGAGGCATCTGCCTTCGAGATACTTCCAGAAGTGTGGTGGGACCAGGGGGGCCCAACATGGGTGCTTCTGCCTCATGGGTGCTGCCTGGGCTGGGGCACAGCTCCAAAGAGCAGCCCAGCACTGAAAAAGCAATTTGGTTTTGCAGCAGATTTTCAGCTCTTTCAGGCAAACTTCCCCCAAAACAGAGCCATCTCCATCCCCAATGTGTCATGGGAGGTGAGATCCTTCCCTGGAGCAGAAACTGATGCTCCAGCCTGGAAGGGGACCCCAGGGTGACCGTGGCTGAGTGAGCCATCAGGGTGCCACTGGGGACTGTGCTGTGTCCCCAAGACAGGACAGGAGTGAACAGAAAGGGTTGTACCACCATGAGCCATGTCTGCTGGGGACACGTGTGGGTTTGAGGTGGGGCAGGAGAAGCTGTGCAGAGCACCAAGCACCCACACCAAGCACCCACACAGCTCCTGGGTGCTCTGGAGATTTCGCAGTCCTATAGCTGGTGGAAAGGTAGAGTTTTGGATGCAGGCTTGAGGACAAGGGCTGTCCTCCAGCAAGGCAGAAGGGTCTCTGGGGAGCCTACCACCACCCAGGCCCTGGCTTTCCACAGGATCCTGAGCTACACACGGGGTTTGGGGCTGGCAGAGCTGCGGAGGTGGCTCTGCACCAGCTCAGGGGCTGCCTGCCCGGGGCTGCTGCCGTGCCAGCACAGACTGCCAGGCTCTGCAGCCCTCACCAGCCTGACAGACACAAATAGGAGTGGACAGACAGCCCTGAGATGTAAAGCTCAAACCCTGGAAGCCCTCGGCTGCTGTCAGAGGGAGATGGGGCACTCAGAGCCATCCTGAGAGTGGCAGCCCCATGGCTGGAGCAGAGTGCTGCCCATACCCTGCATCCAAGCTGCAGTGAGCAGGGCAGGGGCTGGACATGGCTCAGGACCAGGACATGGAGAGGGGACAACTGGGGGATTGTCTGACCTGGATTTCTGGTCTGGGGAAGGGGGCTTCATGAGCAGAAAGAAATTGAGGGGATGGAGTGTGTCCTGAGAAAGGAATGGAGCTGGGGAAGGGTCTGGAGCAGAGCTCTGCCCAGGAGGGGCTGAGGGCCCTGGGGGTGTTGATCCTGGAGCAGAGGAGGCTGAGGGGAGAGCTTCTGGCTCTCTGCAACCCCTGAGAGGAGCTTGGAGCCAGGGGGGGTCGGGCTCTGCTCCCCAGGAACAAGGGATGGGACAAGAGGAACGGCCTCAAGTTGTGTCAGGGGAGGTTTAGGTTGGAGCTGGGGAAGAATTTCTCCCTGGCAAGGGTTGTCAGGGCCTGGCCCAGGCTGCCCAGGGCAGGGCTGGAGTCCCCATCATCCCTGGAGGGGTTTCAGAGCCTGGAGATGTGGTGCTGAGGGACAGGGGGTGGTGGTGGCCTTGGCAGTGCTGGGGGAATGGTTGGGCTGGGTGATCTTAAAGGTCTTTTCCAACCCAAACAATTCCATAATTCTATCCTACGTCTCTTTGCACCAGCATGAACCAGGAGGGAGGGACGAGGGTCCGAGCTGGAGCCGTGGAGCAGGGCGAGGGCCGGGCTAATTAGGATAATTGCTAAAGCAGGCGAGGGGCGAGCAGGGAGGGAGGTGGTGAACAAGGAGCCCTTGTGAAGAGGCAGCCCAGGCACCGAGAGCCGAACAAACGGGGACTGTTGGGAGGCAGGGAGGACAGGCAGGAGGCAGGACAGAAACCAGACCTCCTCTGAGAGACAGCCGGAGCCAAGGGCTTTGCTGGGAGCTGGGTGCTGCATGGGGTCTGCCTGCTCCCCACGGGAAAACCTTGGCTGGAGCCATCCCAGATCCATCCCTGGGACAGGGGGCAAAGGGAATGGGATGGCAGAGCCCTAGGGATGCTCCGGGATGGGTGACAGCCCTTCTGCCACAGCCATCCCCAGGAGTGGAAACTTTGAATTATGGAAAAAGAGCAGGAAATCAGCCCCCTCGTCCTAACAAACTCCGGGCAGGTGTGGGTTGCAGCAGGTGGGGTTGCAGCGAAAGCAAAAGCGGTGTCTGGCTGGAGCCTCTTGAGAGGAGGGGTCCGGAGCTGCCCCCGCCCCTTTCCCGCTTCTTTCCTCCGCAGGCAGGACAAGTGACATTTCAGGGGGACAAGTGACATTTCAGGGGGACAAGCGGTGGCCGTGCACGTGAGCTGCCCAGCCAAGTGTCCCCATCTGAGGCTCCCACAGCTCCTTTTCCAGGTCTCTGCATCCTGCCGAGTGGTTGGTAGCCATCCCGGGCTCTTTGCTGCTGCTCGGTTCCACGCGGGGAGCTGCAGGTTATGGCTTTTTGTTTGTTGTTTTTTTTTGTTTTGGTTTGGTTTGGTTTGGTTTGGTTTTTTTTGTGGGACACAAATCCCGCAGCGCCAACCCTCCACGGGGGCTGGGCTGAGGTTGGAATCGTTCTTGTGAAAAGTCCCCGTGCAATGGCACGAGGCCACCCTCATCCCTGTGACACCCGTGGGTGAGGATGCCGTGGGTCCCCCGTGCTCTCTGCCCGAACCCGGGTTCTGCACATGGGTAGGACAGAGCTCTGGGGGGGGATTTTGGCCCCCGGGGGATGATGTCCACCCAAGTGCTGGGGCTCTGTGCTCACCTCCTCCTTGCTCCCATCTGCAGCAGCAGCTCTGCACAGGAGCAGCCCCTGGCTCCTGGGCCAAAGCCATCGGGAGCAGCTCAGCCTCATCCTCACCGCTCTCAGGGGCTGGGAGGGGACGGGAAGGACTCGCTCCAGGCCAGGAAATCCTTGCTTTCTCCTCCAGCTGAGCCGCAGTGGGCAGCCACAATGCTCGTTTCCCCCTCGTGGCTGCCAAACCCCATGGTGACCCCGGGGCTGGAGGGGTGGGATGGGGGTTGGGGTGGGTGGGGGATAAGAAAAGCGTCTCCTTGCCCCCTTCCTGCAGTCGGTGTCAGCCCAGGCAGGGGCAGATGGCAGCCCAGCCCCCCCCAGCCTGGACACCAGATTATTTATATGACTCCTTATCCTTGAGGGATGCAGCATCCCCCTGGCAGGGCAGTGTGGGGCTAAACTAGGCAGGCTTTGGGCTCTGGAGCTGCTGCTGGAGCATCCTCTGTGTTTTGGGGTGACAGGCAGCAGGGGCTGGGCAGCATCCTCAGCCCTCCCACACGGCCTGGCCAGGCCCAGCACCCACATGGTGTCCCCACTGTGTTCCCAGAGTTCTTTTGCCTCTAGGATCCTCTGCTACTGCTGGGCTGGAAAGAGCGTTGTCACCCTCATGTGCTGGTGCCACAGCACTGCCTCTCCCAGGTCATGGAGGGAAATATTCCACAAACATGATTTGTCCATGAGTTTCTGCATCTTTGTTCCTGGCAGAGCCCTGGGGATAAGCTGGAGAAGCTCCACCAGCCCTGATGCCACATGTCTCCCTGTCCCCAAGGGAAGGGTGCCCAGCAGTGGGACATGCCTGTGGCATCCTGGTTTGGTTTTGCTGCCTTTTTTTCCAAAAAATTATGCCCCTTTTGCTGTGTGTGAAGCCCCAGGGACTCGAGGCAGCTTACCTGCAAAAAAATCCTAAAATCTTGTTTGCTCCAGCAGGATTGGGGACTGCAGACATCCTGCCATGGTGCCACTGTGGAGATCCCTGATCTTTCCTGGGTTGTGATTGCAGGAATCACTGAGCCCAGCATGCTCCTGGCTGTGTGTCCCACAGCTGGGGATGCTCTTGCCCCTGCAGAACCCATCCTCTGGGCTCCAGACCTGCTCTCACCTGCCCACGTTGGGCCTTGGACCCCTTGGTGTGTCTGCCCCCTCATTCCTGGGCTGCTGGGAGGAGGAACAGGCTGCAAGTGAGCTCTTGGGTCTGGTTAGAAAAAAAAAAAAGAAAAAAAAAAAAGGGGAAAATGCAGGTTGGCTTTTTCTCCTGTTCTGCTTTTCTCAGGCTCCTCCTCAAATCACTGAGGTTGTCTCCTGGGCTGCTTGGCAAGAACACCTTTCTCTGGAAGCACTGAGGCACCTTGTGAGGACCTCCCTCTCCATCACCTCCTCTGGCACAGGAGGCTGCCTGGGTGGGCACCAAGTTTTTAGTTGTTTTTTTTTTCTGTTGATTTCCCCACCCCTCCCTGCAAACAATTGCAGGAAATTCGGTTGTTTTAAGCAGCCAATAGCTACACATCAGCTCTGCTCCTCATTTACTCAAGGAATGCCCAGCTCCCAAGCACCTGCTCAGTGAGTTCCACCCAGGACAACTCCAGAGCAACAGCCTGGGCTCTGGAACAGCAGCTTTTCCACCTGAAGATTCTCCATCACCTCTGAACCCTCCAAGGTGCTGCTTGAGAGAGTCGTATCTTGCCAAGAAATTAAATGTTTGAATTTCAGGCTCCAGATGAGGGGTTTCTGCTCCTGGATTGGTGGTAACTCTCATGGCTGCAGATCTTCCTCATTGCCTGCACCAGCTGGAAAATGACTCTGCCAGCAGAGCTGCTTCTGATCAGGGCAGGGAATGGAAATCTGGGGCAAAAAGCCAAAAGGAGCAAGTCTGGTGGTACTGGGAGGAGGAGAAACTGACTGCTGGAGAGAGGCACAGGGACATCCCCTGCCTGAGTGGGGACAGGCTGGGAGGGACAGGCAGGGCTGGGGTATGGCAGGGCAGGGGTGAGGGTGCTGCCTCGGGGTTAACACCTCCTTAGTTAGCAAAAGAGAGGAGTTTTCCTCTGGGGAGACAGCTCAAGGTGGGAAAACCTGGCAGCAGCGAGGCCCAGTGAAGGGACAAGGGCTGCTTCTGCCTCTTCTCCTGGTGACCCTGCGGGAGCAGAGAGGTTCTGGGGTGTCCGTGCAGACGTTTTGCAGCTTTCAATACCCAGAAGCTGGGTGCTGGGATGCTGGTTGTGCATGGCACGTGCTCTGCTCTCAGTCCTCAGCGGGGAAACTGAGGCACGGAGCTGCACGGGTCCCCAATGGTAGAGCTGGTCAGATGGAGAGGTTGACCTCCCAGCTTCTCCAAAAACAATCCCAGGCTCCCTGATTCCCTTCCTTCCACCCCTTGGAGGCCACTGAGCAAGGGAGGGGCTGGAGAGGGAAAGCCCCCACCACCGCCCCTTCCTGCTGCCCAGAACCGGTGCTGGTGCCAGTGGATGGT
Organism: Phaethornis superciliosus; assembly: GCA_023637945.1. Classification (NCBI taxonomy): domain Eukaryota; kingdom Metazoa; phylum Chordata; class Aves; order Apodiformes; family Trochilidae; genus Phaethornis; species Phaethornis superciliosus. The sequence continues at coordinate 1,686,259 of JAJQWJ010000022.1, read as the reverse complement.
ACTGCTGGCTGTACTGGTGTCCTGTGGTGTGGTGTCCGGTACCCCACACCAGTGCCCATGCTGGCATCTGCTGTCAGAACCGGTGCCCAATGCCAGCGGTACCAGTGGCTGGTGCTGGCGCCTGGCACAGGATGCTCGGTCCTGGTGGGCTTGTCCAGTGCCCACCCCCCTGGCCAGTGCCCAGCCCCATACTGTTGCCCAGTTCCTTGTGCCCCTGCCTGTTCCCGTTGCAGCCGGGCCGGGCCGGGCGGAGAGCTGGGACCGCTGGGTCGGGCCGCTCGGTCCGGTCGGGGAGGCTGGGTCGGGCCGGTGGGTCAGGGAGGGCCAGAGCCGGTCGGGGCGGGCCGGTGGGTCGGTCGGTCAGGGCGGGAGGGGGTGGTTCGGGGTGGTTCGGGGTGGTTCGGGGCGGGCCAATGGGTCGGGCAGGGCCGCGCAGGAGGGAGCCCGGGGAGCGGCAGAACGGGTCCGGAGCGGGTCCGGAGTGGGTCCGGAGCCGGCCCGAGCTCCACGGGTGGTGAGTGCCGGGGGTGAGCCCGCTGCCTGCACCCTGCCCGCTCCCCCTCTCCCTTCCCTCCCCTGCTCCCTTCCCCTACCCCCCGGTTCCCTTCTCCCCCCTCCTGCCCCGTCCCGCACCCCTCTCCCTACTGCCCCTGTCCTGTCCCCTCCCTCCCCTCCCTCTCCTTTCCCCGCACCCTCCTTCTTCCCCACTGCCTGCCCCCCCACCTCTGAGCTCTTTTTCCTCCCAGAAGCTCACACCCCACCCCAATGAGGTGTTCTACCTGCACCCCGTCTCCCACCCCCTGGCACCCTGCTCATCCCCGTGGCTCCCTGCTCAGCTTTCCCCCTCTCCTGCCTCCCCTCCTGTCTCTGCCATCAGGGCCCCACAGCCGCAGTGTAGGGTTTGCAGGTCAGGGTCCCCTGGGCTGGCAGGGAGGGGGGGCACAGCTCTGCACCCCGATCCCAAACCAGTGGGGTCTGCTGGGGGTCCCTTCCCCGGGCTGTGAGGACAGTCCCAGCACTGCCACCCCTGCAGCCCCAGTAACGGGGTCTCTGTCTCACAGGAGGTGGTCAGTGCCAGCCAGGCCACGGGTGCTGCTGCTCAGGGGGAACATGGATCGTGGTGTCAGCCTGGAGAACCCCTATGCCAGTGTCAACATCCCGAGGGACCAGTTCCAGCAAAGCTTCATCACTCGCTACCTGAAGGATGAGCCCACTGTCATTTCCAACCCTGCAGCCCTGCCCATCTACAGCGTGGGGGAGCAGCCAGACCCTGCTGCCAGCTGGAACAGCCCAACCATTTCCACAGAAAAGTCCTGGTCCCGTCCCTACAACCCCTATGGCAGCCTGAAGATGCCCAACGGGGAATTGCCCGGCTCCTTCTACACCATCACCCTGGACAAGCCCCCCAAGGGCCAGGGGCAGGAGGCTGCAGGGGAATGCTGCTGCTGCAAGTGCTGCCCCTGCTGCAGAAAGTGCTGCTGCATCATCTCCTGAGGGTGAGGCCATGGGACAAGGCCAGGTGGCCTGGAGGGGACAGGAGTGCCCAGCCTGGGCAAGCCAGGGAGCTGCCCTGGTGCCCAGCAGAGCTGTTGGCAGGGAGGTGACACTGACTGGACTTTGCCTTTGCTTTTCATCCATGAGTTCTGCAGCCAGATACGCCGGTGATGGGCACCTGCCAAGTCCTGAGAACCCAGTGTGGGGTGTGGGGGAGGAGGACGGGTTCCCCCCTGCTGTACTGAGGCCTGGAAGCCTTGAAGATGATGTGTGCCAGTGGAGATGCCATCGAGAAGTGCAGCATCTTCTGGGGATGGGGCAGCACTGAGAGCCTGTGATCCTGCACACTGCCCCTGCCAGCCTGCCCTTCCCAGGAACCCCTCTGCTCTGGGGCTGGGACACTGCTGGTGGGCAGGGCTGGGTTATGGCAGCCCTGTGGGGGTGGCAGAGGAGGGCATCATCATCATCTCTGTCTTGGAGCAGTGGAAAGGGCCCAGGGACATAGTCCCAGCCAGGATGGGGACTCCCCTCCCCAGAACCTCCCACAGCATCAAAGGAGACTCCTGCGGACTCCTCTGCCAAGCTCTGGATGGGCACCCGTGGGACAGAGGGATGGGGACAGGAAGGACAGACAGACACAACATGGCAGGGTGCTGGGCAGTGCTCCAGGGCAGCACCTGACAGCACAGCATGGGTGTGGGCAGCAATGTCTCAATGCCAGGAAAGCCCCCAGCCCCCAGCCAGGTTCCTCCTGTCAGGTTTGAATCCCAGTCCACATCCCAGTCCACATCCCAGCCTGTGGCTCCGCACTGCACTGGGGACAGGTTCAGTGTGTGAATTGCTGGCCCAGCTCCAGCATTGGGTAGCCCTGGGGCACCCTGGTTGGCATGCAGATTTCCATCGTTTTTCCTTCTGCAGCCTCCTGGGCACTCAGGAAGGGGAGTGAGGAGCCAGGAGCTGCTGGCGCCTCCGCGGAGTGCAGGGGCGGCTCCAGGCTGGGTTTTTGGCTGGGGTTGGGGCTGCTGACCTGGAACAAACCCGCTGTTGTGTTGGTGTCTCATGGGCAGCTGTGGTGTTGGCGTCCCACGGGTGGTCCTGGTGCCAGGAGGCTGCTGCAGGAGCCGCCTGCCTGCAGGACAGGGGCTCGGAAAGAGCTCGTGTGTTTGCTGATGATTTCAGGGTGCTGCAAATAAAACTCCAGCCATCTCCTCCCTGCCAAGGTACGCCTCTTCCCTCCACCCTGGGTTTTCCGGGATTCCTGTGTCATTTCTTCCTTCTCTTGGCAGGATGGGCAGGGCAGCAGAGGGGGCACAGAGCCCTCTTCTTCTCTTCTTCTCTTCTCTTCTCTTCTCTTCTCTTCTCTTCTCTTCTCTTCTCTTCTCTTCTCTTCTCTTCTCTTCTCTTCTCTTCTCTTCTCTTCTCTTCTCTTCTCTTCTCTTCTCTTCTCTTCTCTTCTCTTCTCTTCTCTTCTCTTCTCTTTTCTCTCCTCTCCTCTCCTCTCCTCTCCTCTCCTCTCCTCTCCTCTCCTCTCCTCTCCTCTCCTCTCCTCTCCTCTCCTCTCCTCTCCTCTCCTCTCCTCTCCTCTCCTCTCCTCTCCTCTCCTCTCCTCTCCTCTCCTCTCCTCTCCTCTCCTCTCCTCTCCTCTCCTCTCCTCTCCTCTCCTCTCCTCTCCTCTCCTCTCCTCTCCTCTCCTCTCCTCTCCTCTCCTCTCCTCTCCTCTCCTCTCCTCTCCTCTCCTCTCCTCTCCTCTCCTCTCCTCTCCTCATCCTTAACTGTGGTGCTGACTTGTGGCAGTGTCACCCTGAGCTCTGCAGCTGCCAGGTGTCCTGTTGTCCTGTTGTCCTGCTGTCCTGCTGTCCTGCTGCCAGCCTGGGCCCAGTTCTCCCTTCATCCTCCCGCACAGTCACTCCAGCCTGTCTGGGGAGGTTGGCTGCTGCCCAGCCCAGCCTGCCAAGCTGTCCTGGCTTTTGGAAAGAGAGATTTTGGCTTTGGGGGAGGCTGTGGATGAGGTAAGTTCCTGGCTGGGCCAGCCGAGTGGGCTTTGTGACACTGTCCCCACTGGGAGACCCTCCAGCACTGGAAACCCACCACTGCTTGAAGTCCAGCACCACCAAGGTCCCACCAGCACTGGGATCCTACCAGAACTGGTAACCTACTGGCACCAGGATCCCACTATTGCTGGGAGCCCCCCAGCACCAGAAGCCCACCACCACCAGGATTCCACTGGAACTGGGAGTCCACCACTCCTGGGAGCCCACTGTCTCTGGGATCCCCCCAACACTGAGGTCTCACCAGAACTGGAAGTCCAACAACCTTGGGATCCCATCAGCACTGGGAAGCCCACCACTGTTTGGAAGCCCCTGAAATCCCAAGTTTGCCCCCCTCACCTCCCCAAGCCCCCTGCCTGGCCCAGCTCCCCCCTGTAGGGTTGCAGTTTGCAGAGGAGGGTGACAGGGACACAGCCCTGCACAAGTCCCCTTCCTGCTTGCCCTGCCTGGACCATGGGCAGGGCTGGTGTGGGGACAGGCAGACCCACTCCTTGTTTGCTTTGGTGTCCCCAGGGCCAGCCCTGTCTGGCCACAGAGGCCACAGAGCCAGGACCTGGTGTCACCACCTTGGCTTGGCTGGAAACCCCATCCCTCAGTGCTTGCTCTGTGTCCCGGGGGTCTCACACACCCTGCGGGGACAAATGTGGTTTGGAGAGGGAGCACTGTCCCCAAGGGGTGTGTGACACCTCTGCAGAGCCCCAGGCTGGCAGGGCTGGCAGCAGGGGGCTGAGGGATGAGGGGGGTGCTGGGTTGGGCACTGGCAGGGTGCAGTGGCTGCTGGCAGTGCCATGTGTCACCACTGCCCTTGGCTCTGCCTAACCCCGGGGTGACAGCAAACAAGGCAGAGGGGCCGGGCAGAGCAGCGCCTGCCAGACACCAGCAATGATTAAACTGGAGGCAGCAGGAAAGCCAGGGGGTGGGCAGGGGAGGGGATGCTGCCTCCAGACCTTAGCAGGGCTCTCTGGGTGACATGAGCAGCTGCCTGCAGGGTGCTCCCTGGGTGCTCCCTGGGTGCCTTTCGTCTTCGCAGGGTGCAGAGGGTGGTACTGGGTGGGTGCCACCTCCTGGGTGGTGATGCTGGGCTCTGGCTCCTCTGCTTTAGACCTTTGCACTCCCCTGAGGGTGCCACTCCCTGCCCCACTGGGCAAAGGTCCCTGCAGCTCCTGGGGATCAATCCTGGGAAGAGGAAAACACATTTCCCCCCCACCCCCCGCCCTGTTCTTGTCATTGCTGAGTGCAGACCTGCCTGTCCTGTGCCTGGGTTCGGGGCTTGGAGGGCTGGAGAGGGGCAGGAGGGATGGCAGGGGGTGTGTGTGTGGGGGTATTTCTGCAAGAGGAGGCAGACAAGGGGAGTAAATGTTCCCGGGCAGTGCCAGGGGTGTCCCCAGCTGCCAAACCTGTCCCTCTCACCCATGTAGTCTTTTTGGGCAAGGCTTTCAATGTTTAAAGTGGCCTATAGGAAAGATGGGGATAAACTTTTTAGCAGGGCCTGCAGTGACAGGCTGAGGGGTGGTGGTTCTGAACTGCAAGAGGGGAGATTTACACTAAGTATAAGGAAGAAGTTTTTTCAGTGAGTGTGGTGAAATACTGGCCCAGGTCATCCAGAGAGGTGGTAGAAGGCCAGGAGGCCCATCCCTGGAAACATTCAAGGCCACCTGATCTTGTTGATCCCTGCTCATGTAGGGGGGGTTGGACTAGGTGAGCTAGAAAGACCCCTTCCAACCTGAACCCCCTTGTGGTTCTGTGGTCCTCTTCTTATGGCCAAAAGGGACTGGTACCCACCAGCTCCATTCCTCTCCTCGTGGAGTCAGGACACCACCCTGCTTTGGGTGGCAGTGTGACTTCTTGAAAGCTTTGGGAGATGGCCAGACATCCCTCAGCACCCAGCTGCCTGCACACCCCTGGCACAGGGCCCTGCAGGGAGCACACCCTGCCCATCAGGCACCAGCTCTGCCCAGGATGCCACCTCCAGGGTGCTGCCACCCACCCCAAGGTGCCAGGGCACAGCAAGGGTCCCACACAGCTGGTTCCTGATCGACCCGGAGCACACTGCCCATGCACCCACCCTGACCAGGGGTTCTGGCCGAAACTGAGGTCCCTGTCACAGCCCCATCCCAAGCCATGGCCCTGCCACCAACCTGGCAAGGGGAGGGCAAAGTCCTGCCCTGGGGAGACATCCCTGCACCTGGGGACACGGTGCACACCCACGGGCACACACACCCCACGGGCACTGCCCGGGGAAACTTGTTGCAAAAGCTATCTCAGCACCCTGGGTCAGGATGTGGCCACTGCACCCCGGAGGGGCTGAGCTGCCTCCTCTGGGCTGGGTTTTTTCTGCAGAGCCCGGTGACCCTGGGAGACTCCAGGGCTTCATCCCCTCCAGTTCTTCCTGCCGGGGGGTGCTGGAAACCCGGAGAGAGCTGCCGGGCTCTGCCTGCACTGCTGCAGCCTGGAGCAGGAGCTGCTGCCCTCTCCTGCTGCCAGGCAGAAATGCTGCTGCTTGGCCCGGCAGGCTCCAGGATCTACTTTTCTCCTCCAGGATCTTCGGTCCAGGATCTGTCCCTTTATCAGGTTCCTCTGCCGGGACCGCCCTCCGTGCAGAGGCTGCAGCATTGCCTGGGCTGGTGGCTGCGGGGCTGTCACCAACCTGGTGCTGTCACCTCCCCTGGGTCATGTGTGGGTCAAGCATGAACCTTGCCGGTGTCACTGAGGGGTGCTGGGCTGGACCCAGCCTGGTGATGGGCATCAACCCTGGCAGAGCCGAGGGTAACATCCCCAGGGGCTTTGGGGACCGGATGGGGAGCACGGCCCCAGACCCGGACACTGCCAGCTCAAAGCAGATGGAGTCCCCATCCCCTTGGTGTCCCCACCTGTCCCCCGAGCCCAGAGCCTCCTCCCTGTGTCCCCTTCTCCAGTCACAGACATCCCCAGGGCCTGGGGGCTGCCTGGGGACAACAGGGTGGCTCAGCTGACCAACATCTGCCCAGATGTTCCTGGCCAGCATGTGGATGTGGAAGATGTGGAACCTCCTCTGCTCTGCCCAGCTGATGTCCAAGCCCTCTCCACTCGCAGGGAAGCCAGCCCAGACCTCTCCAGCCTTCTGGGAATGTTTCTTCTGCTCATGAAGCAGCAGTGGGTGGTCAGTGGCTGCTCCTGGGGCTTGGGTTTCAGAGGTCTTTGTTAGCCTGGTTCTTGTAACCCAATCTCCCAGGCTTGGCTTCCCAGCAGCTAATCCGATAGCCTGCCTGTCCCTGAAAAGTGAGCTCCTTCCCACTGCCACCAGCATCCACCAGGACCTGGCTGGAACGCTGCCGGTGACTCGGACCCCCCACGGTCCCTATGGGAGTGCCACAGCCCCCCGGGATGTCACAGCACTTCTGACACCTCCCCTGAGGGACTGGGGGAGCATCTCAGGACAGGTAGGGATGGGGGGCTGGGGAGGAAGGGAGGGATCCCCGTGTGGATCCAAACACTTGAGGTCACTGGTAGAGAGGGACTGGAGCCTTGGTGACTTCCAGGACAGATTTGCAAAAATGCTGGTGGGTACCAGACCCCCCTTAAGATGATGCTGGGCTCCCTCTACTTCTCCCCACCGTGCTGCAAGCTTTGCTGCTGCTGACAGCCATGGCCCAGCAGCCTGGCACAGCCCTGAGCTGGGGAGGAGCAGGGCTGTGGCACTGCCTGGTCACTGGCACTGCTGCCCTGTCCCACCAGTCCACCCATCCCCAATCCCCCACAGCACATAAGGGACATTTGGCAGAGCTCCAAGCAGAGATACAGGGGTGGCACTAAGGACAAGGTGTCCCCCTCGGGTGGGCAGAGCCACCTCTAGTGCCAAGGTCCTGTTTTTCTAGGCAGGGCTGTGCCCGGGGCAGGCAGCGATGTTGGGCAGGGAACCTGGGATGCTCCTGGGAATCCACCCCGTGGTGCTGCTCCCCACGCATCAGCCGCACCTGGAGGGTGGTTTCATTTCTGGTTGTGAGTCTGATGGTTCCTCTCACACCTCCCCAGCATGTCCCAGGCTGGTGGCAGCCCCCGGGCAGAGGACCCAGGGCCGTGTGGCAGGGCACACTCCCGCACCCCGAGCCGGGGCAGCCAACGGGTCGAGTGCATCATCTGCTTCTGCTCCTATGACTTGAGCAGCCGCCTGCCCCGACGCCTTTACTGTGGCCACACTTTCTGCCAAGCCTGCCTGAAGCGTTTGGATGCCGTGGCCAACGAGCAGCGCTGGATCCCCTGCCCTCAGTGCCGCCAAAACACCCCCACGCCCCGCGGAGGAGTCGCCATGCTCGACCTTGACCTGGCCACCTTCCTCATCGTCAAAGCTGACAAGGAGCATCCCCGGGGGGCCTCCAGGTCCCAACTGGACTCAGCCACCAAAGGCTCAGGCAAGGAGAAGGTGGTGACCCAGCAGCCGGTGGGGCTGTGCCAAGACCCGGTGCCTCCTGGGCTCTTCCCCCGGCCTGGCTGCTGCCGGCCCTGCCTGTGCTGCGGGGTGACAGCCGCCTTCGAGAGCTGAGCATGGGGAGGGGACAGCTGAGCAGCCTGGGGGGGGTGGGCTGGGACCCTTTTTGGGGACCTTGTGGCATGGACAGTCGTGGTGGGGCTGTATTGGCATCCTGGGGCTTGCTTCTTCATTCTGCTGTGATTTGGGTGCTACATGGGGGGGGGATGAGGATGTCCCCACCCCTCATCCTGCCCACACCTCCCTCTGAGGTCTCCCTCCAGCCATGAGGGATGTCCCCATGTCACTGGCCCAGGGCTGTGACACCCTGCTGCTCCATGCACACAGCTTTCCATCAGGGACACAGAGCATGGAGCAGGGAGGGGACACAGGAGCTCAGGGACACAGCCGTGCTCCAGGGACTGTGTCCAGACCCTGAGAGCTTCGTGTCTGTTAAACATGGCTCTGCTGGCCCTGCTGAGCTTCATGGCTTGGCCACCTTTGCTGGTAAGCCCCAGGGTAACCTTGCCTGCACCCTGGGTGCACCCTGCCTGTGGAGGGCAGGATGGGGAGAGGGGACCTGCCCTGTCAGATTGCTTTTCTTGAAGTGTTTGCTCTGCTGGCCATTTGCATGAGAGATTTGGACATTGGGGTAGCTGGACAATTGAAACTGAAGATGACAGAGCTGGTGGAAGCTCCTGATGGGCCTTGTGCTTTCTGGCTTGTGTCAGGTTTGGTTTTCCCCACTTCCCTGCCTGTGCATCTGCCTGCAGCCCCTCTAGAAGCCTCACCGCTATTTTTCCAGGTTGTGTTTCTGCACAGCTTTCCCTGCCTACCCTCAAACAGGGACTGAAAGGATGAGAGCCCAGGCAACTGTGCATGGGTTTAACAGAGGCCAAGTGGGGAGGAGTGGGATGTCCAGGGGGATACTGACACAGCTCTTGGGCAGGGTTTGGGGTAGCCTGGGCACCACTCTTCCTTTGAGCCCATTTTCTGCATCAAATTTCCAGGTGGTTCCTGGGCTCTTGCAATGTCCAGCCCCAGGTACCACCTTGGTCTGTGCTTCCCTGGGACCAGCAGTGATCATGTGCCCCCCAGGCAGTTCTGCTGCTTGGCTATTACCTGGTTGCAGCCAGGGCAATCCAGCATCCACCCATGCACAGCACCACTGCTCAATTCTACCACTTGGTGTCACCTGCCATATAAAAGTCAGCACTGAGATGATCCCAGCTTATCCCAACCTGGGAAGCTCCAGCCCTGGGAGGAGAAGCACCAGGGATGTCCCAAAGCAGAAGTGCCCAGGGAGAACAGCAGAAACGTGGTGTGGTTTGGGGACTCCATGAGGCAGGTAACTGCCTTCCTGGGATCTTTAGTTACATGGAAACATGCAATAAATTAAAGCCTTCAAGTCCTGCACTTGGGTCACAACAACCCCAGGCAAAGTTTAAGGTTTGGCTGGAAAGTGACGAGTGGGAAAGGACCTGGGGGTGCTGGTCAGCAGAGTGTGAACCAGTGTGTGCCCAGCAGCCTGGCTTGTGTCAGCACTGGTGTGGCCAGCAGGAGCAGGACAGGGCTCATCCTCCTGTGCTGGGCACTGGGGAGGCTGCACCTCTAATCCTGGAGTCAGTTCTGGGCCACTCAGGAGCAGAGGGAAATTGAGGGGCTGGAGAGTGTCCTGAGAAGGGAATGGAGCTGGGGAAGGGTCTGGAGCAGAGCTCTGCCCAGGAGGGGCTGAGGGCCCTGGGGGTGTTGATCCTGGAGCAGAGGAGGCTGAGGGGAGAGCTTCTGGCTCTCTGACACCCCCTGAGAGGAGCTTGGAGCTGGGTGCTGGGTCCAGAGAAGGTGGCAGTGACAGGAACCCACTCTCTGCTTAGCACTGGCAGCCTGTGTGACTGCAGAGTGGTGGCACAGGGCGAGGACTCTGAAGGTCCCCAGCCTGCAGCTGCCGTGGGTTACAGTCAGTGTGTGCAATACTGGAGTGGGGCCAAGCACAGCCAGCACCAGCCCCACACTTGACCCATGTCCCCAGCAGGCAGAGACTGGGGACATCTCCCTGGCCATGCCAGCAGCGTGCTGGCAGTGAGAGGCTGAGGGAGGAGCTGTGATTGCAGCCTCCTGGGCTCTCTGAGCACACAAGCTGGAAGTGGCCTTGATTTTAACAGAGTTTGTGGTTTGGTTTTTTTTGTTCGATGAATTTTGCACTCCTCACCTGATCCCCAGTGGCTGCAGGCAATGGTCAGGTGCAGCCCTTGAAGGAGGAAGAGCATTTTGAGACAGGGCTCCTTAAAAATTCAGTTCTCCATCCATCCAGCGGCTGGTGGTGGGATGAGCCAGTGCTGCAGCTCCACGTGGCTCTGGGTTCATGCCTTGATTCAGTGCTGGGCTGGGCTGGAGGATTCTTCTGAATTATTTCCAGATGGGGATTAATGCAGCAAACAGAGTTTGCTGCAGGATAGATAAACAAACCAAAGCTCCTCTGGCTGCTATTAATAAACTGCCTGCCTGCTGCTCCTGTCCCAGATTTGGGAACATCCTGGTCCTGGCCCGGGGTGCAGCCACGTGCTTCCCTGCTGCCCTTCCAGCCCTTTAACCACGGGGCAGAGGTGACAGGGGACCTGGGGAGCGGGGTGCTCCCAGGGTGTGAGCAGAGGGCAGTGTCCCCACGCTAGGTCCCTGCTCAGGGCTGTGGAGCGGCCACCTCCAGATACTGAGCTCTGCCCAGGGTGGTGGGTGCTGGGAGGTGAGATCTCTCCTCTCCAGCCTTCTGCTGAAGACCTTCGTCTGGTTTTGGAACCAGAGCAGGTGTAAACAGGGTGGAGGCAGACTTTGAGCCCTCTCATCCCAGCGCTGCCCTGCTGGGGTGAAGGGAAACAAGTTTTGGGTGGCTGTGGGCCAGCCAGCTCACCTTTCCCACACCTTCATCTCTTGGGGTCCTGGGTGTCCCCCCCCTCTGCATGCAGAAATGTGAGCAGGCTGGGGAGGAGAAAGGTGTTCCATGGGACTGGCATCCCACCCCCCTCCTTCACCTGGGCAAGGTTTATGGTCACCTGCCAGGGGCAAAGAGAGATCAGGCAAGGGTCTGGGCTCAGTGGGGTAGCAATGGCTCTCAGCAGAGGTCCCTGTGGAGGACTTCTGGTCATGGTGTGCCAGCACAGAAGATGGGGTTAGACCTGCTGTGAGCTTTGTCCCACCCCAGGCAGCTACAGGGGTCCTGGCTCCATATTCCCCCTGTGCCTGGCTGGTGAGGCTGTTGCCCAGTGGGGAAGAGGGAGGCCAAGAGGTGGGTCTGGGTTTGCTTTTTCCCATCTCTCAAGCCTGCAGAACACACAAGCAGTTAATGCCAGGCCCCGCAGAGCTGGCAGCTCACCTGGCTGGAGCGGTGCCTGGCAGAGGGTGGGACACGGGCACGGCTCAGCACCTTGCCAGGGCTGGCATCACAGCAGAAATATTTGCTGAAAAAAAAAATGCAGCTCCACCCCGGAGGAAAACCAAGTCCGGGTTCACAGCCGGAGGGTGGTGAGGAAATGCTTGTGGCTGTGGGGAGCCCAGCAGACCCAGCACCCCGCTCAGCACCACCCGGTTCTGACTGGGCAAGGCGCTGGCACTGAGGGATCCAGTCCAGGGGTGAAGCCGGCACCGGAGGTCTGGGAGCTCTGTCCAGAGCCATGGGGTGCAGGATGGTCCCTGGCAGGGTGCTGACCCTCCAGCTGGGCTGGCTGCTTCTCCTCTGGCCGCTGCCCTCCCCAGCCTGTCCCACCTCCTGCCAATGCTCCTCGGGGCAGGCTGACTGCAGCCAGCACGGGTTCCGGGAGGTTCCCCAAAACCTTTCCACCAACACCAGCGTCCTGTGGCTCGGCTACAACCTCATCATGGTGCTGGGGCCGGGTTCCTTCCCTCCCCTGCCGAAGCTGTTGCTGCTCAGCTTGCCCCACAACCACCTGGGGCTGATCCACAGCCGGGCCCTGATGGGGCTTGGGGCTCTGCGGGACCTGGACCTCAGCAACAACCGCTTGACCGTGCTGAGCCCCGAAACCTTCCTGCCCCTCACCAGCCTGGCCATGCTCAATCTGGGCAGCAACAGGCTGAGGGAGCTGGAGCCTGGGCTGCTGGGGGTCCTGCCCCAGCTCCAAGCTCTCCTTCTGCAGGACAACCCCTGGGTGTGCAGCTGCAGCATTCGGCCCCTCTGGCGCTGGCTCAGCCACAACAGGGAAAAAGTGCAAGGTGAGTGCCTGCAGGATCCTGTCCCCAAGACCCCCTCCTGCTCCATGCTGGATGGTCACCCCCTCAGGGCTGTGCCTGTGAGGGTATGGTGAGGTTCTCCAGAACCTCCAGCCCTGGCAGCTCCTCTGTGCCTGGGGGGAAGCAGCCCTGGGCTTGGCTCCTGGTCCCCACCCTTGGTGAGCAGCAGGGATTGCCTGGGCAATGTCCCAGCAAGGGGGACCCAACCCGTGCTGACCCCAGTCCTGCTGCACTGGGGACAAGGTGTGCTGGGCAATGAGCACCTTGAGGGGGCAAGAAGAGCCTGTGGGTTGGGGTGGGCATCACTGCTGACCCAACCAGGACTCAGTGCCTTCATCCCCTTCCCCGGTACCTTTGTGAATGTGGGTCTGATCCCACATCTTCATCCCATGAACTTTTGGGAGCAATGAGGAGCCAGCTCTGGCAGCAAGGTGTCCCTCTCCACAGCCACCCACTCCTGCTTGCTTCCAGCTTGGTGCACACTTGTCACTTGTGCTGGCCGGGACCTTCTGTAGCATCTCCATGGTCACTGTTCCCCACATCAGTCCTCCAGGAGCCCACTCCACCCCTTTTCCTGCCCCATCTGTTGTCCTGCCCAAATCTACTTCCTGGTGCCCTCTCCAGTACTGTGCCCACCTCCCCATCCCATCCCAACCCACTCCCCAGGTCACAGGACATTGATGAGCCCTGAGCCCCCACTGCTTCCCTTCTTTGTACCGTCCCATGGGTGATTTTGGTCATCCTCATCCCTGTTCTCCTGCCCTCGTCCCATCTGTCCCATACAGACCTGCTGTCCCCTCTGCCCTTGACAACTGTCCCCATCAGAGCTGCTTTTCTCTTCCAGAGAAGAATTTGCTCCTCTGCAGAGCTCCAGAGCAGCTGTATAATTATCCAATTGTGGGCTTAAGGAATGAATCCTTCAGGCAGTGTCAGGAGACCTCACTCTCTACTCAGCACTACGTCGCCTTCTTTATCATCGGACCACTGTCCTTCATGGCCAGCATCTTCTTCTGCACCTGCCTGGGCTCCATCACAGTGTTTTGCCAGCACCTACGCAGGGAACCCGACTCCTGGAGGAGATCCCAAATCTGTGGGGGCCACTGAGGGAGGGTGGCCACCCAGCTGGACAGGAGGTGGTCTGTGCCCTTCTCCACCTGCCTGTGTCCCCCTCTTGCAAACATTTCCCGTGGAGCAGTGAGTGGATGCTCCCTGCCTGGAAATCCCTTTTCTTCCCCCCAGGACCCCTGAGATGATGCCAAACTCCAGGGCATGGGCTGCAGCTGCTCTCAGTGTCTCAGGGGATTGCCCCTGGCCACCTCAGACCTGCACATCTCCTTCCTGGGGCTTGCCAGGAGGAGCCTTCTCCTCCAGCTCACCCTATTATCCCCATTCTGCTGCCCAGGGGCTCAGTGCCCACTTTGGGATGCACTCCATGCCTCTGGGTGCCTTTTGGTGCATCCTAGGACACTCCCTGTATTCCTCAGGGTGCCTTTCAGAGCACACAGGGGTCTCCAGGTGGTTTTCAGTTTGTCCTAAATCCTTCTTTGGCCTTTTGGTGCCCCCAGCACTTCCCAGCTGCCATCCAGTGACCCCAGCAGCCTCAGCCTTTCTGTGCCTTCAGCACACCTTGGCTTGGTTTTTCATGCACCCCAAATGCTATCAGTTTTCTTACCATGTCCTCACATGTGCCTTTTGGTGTGCCTGAAGAACTTCAAGGGCTTTGGGGGGCAATCCAGAGCCTCCTTGGGACTTTCAGAGAGCCCCAGACCCCTCCATGTGCTGCCCAAGGACAGGGCAGGTTCCAAAATATTTCTTTGATTTTTTTTTTTTTCTTTTTCCTTGAGACAGGGCTGCTGATTGAAGGTGAGGTTTAGGGTGGGGGTTGGAAGGAGGCAAAGCCTGGAGCTTCCTCTAGTGTGGTTCAGCAGCCAAAAGAGGGTGAGGCTGCAAAGGTGTTCCTCCCCCAGGAGCTTTCCCTGAGGCTAAAGCTCATCCAAGGATGTAAGGTTTATTCAGTGAGGGGAGATAAAATCTGGTGTGGGTTCACAACACTCAGCCTGCAGCTCTGCTGCCTCCCCCCATGTCAGCCACAGAAAGGGGCTGGAGCTGCCCCTTCATCCCCCCACCCTGCCACCTCCTGCCCTTCCCCAGGGAACCAGCACCACATGGAATTGCTTGGTGAGCAGCCTGGGAGATGGCCTGGGAGGAGCTGGAGCTGTGCTCCAGGGGAAGCACAAACTGGGGTGACAAAAGCATCTCTCCAGGATGAGCCCTCTGCCATGAGTGGGTCAGGGCCACCGTGAGATGGCTGTGGCCACCAAGCCTCCCCCTCTTCATTCCAGCTCTCTCCCATGTCAGAGCTGTGGGACAAGCTGGGGATGTGGTCAGTGCATCCTTTGGGAAGGTCTTGGCAAAGATGAAACAAATTGTGCAAAGAATATACCAAATGTCACCTCAGTCGTGGCTTCCTCCTATTTTCATTTGCAGGGGAGAAACCAACCCATGGTGCTGCTGCTCTGCTTGGGTTCCTCTCAGCTCTTCCCGTGGTGCTTCTCTCCAGAGAGGGGTGCAAGGGCTGCAGGACCCCTGCCAGGCTCAGTCCCTCTCGTTGCCCCTTTCCCAGCAGAGAGCCCAGCTCTCTCAAACCCTCTCCAGTGACAGCACTCAATCCTTCCTGAGAGGGTCTGGCCTTCCAATTTGGAGCTAGGACCTTGCCTGGCATCCAGCCCCACTCCTCCTCTCAGGTGGTTTAGAGGCTGAGAACCTCGTGGAGGTTGAGCTGGTGGTCTCAGCACATGGGTACCATGCTGAGGGTCAGTGATGCTCCTGCAGTGCAGTTCAGCCCGGGGGAACTGCTGCTTTGGTTTGCAAATCCCACGAAAATCTCATGATGTAAGAAATCACCCCAAAGGCCAACCCCATCTTGGTTCCCAGGAGATCCCAGGGGGCTGTTTTTTCCACCATGGGGGGGTTGGGGAGAGCCAACTGATGTGGTGCTGGCATCTGGATAGTTCCAGACTGTCCCCAGCCCCTGTTGCCAGGCCTGTCCATCAGCCTGGCACCCCATAATGGTGATAACCCTTCCCTCCCAGTCCTCCCTGCAGCTCCCAGCCTTTCTCCTCCTGGCTTCTCCATCCATCCATCCCTCCATCTTTTGCTGTTTGCAAACCCTGCAGCAGTGCTGGGTGAGGCTCTGATTCAGCTCAGGGCTCCCTGCCAGCTTTGCCAGAAGGCAGAGAAGGAAAGAGGCACACGGCACTGGAATAAACCACTTCATGATCCAGTTTAGACTTTACTGAGCTCTTGCAAAAACTTGGTATTAATGTTACACTGACGTATAAAGTAGGATGGGTCCAATTTCTCAGCTGGAGCGAGATGAACTTGATGGAGCCACTGCAGTCAGTGGGATGATGATAACAGACCTCAGCTGCTGCCTGAAAATCCTGGCTGCAAAGGCTGCCCACCTTCAGGGGAAGCCCCTCTGCTTGGCTGGGGCAAGGAGAAGGCATTTCACACTGCTGGGGCTCAGGACCACGTTGCAGGTGAGTTTTCACCTTGGCAGGAGGTGGGATGCAGTGTTGCCCATGCTGGAGCTGCTCACGACCATCCTGGCTGATGCCAGATGCTTCCCCAACGCTGGTGCCTCTGTACCTGCTCACAGCACCTGTGGGGAAGGTGCTTGGGGTGCTGGCACGTGGGCACGTGTGCTTGTGGGGAGGAAGGCGTGAGGAGGAAGGGGGTCAGCCTCGTTTGGTTCCCTTCTCCTGAATCTGGGATCCAGTTTCCATGTGTCCGGGTTTGGGCAGATGCAGGCACCCGAGCTGGGGGTTCAGAGCTGGTGAGCTCGAGTTTTGAGTGAGCAGGGAAGTTCCAGAGCCTGCCACGGTGTCCCCACACTGCAGACAGGCTGGGTGACAAGCCACCACTGGCCAGCAGCATCTCTCTTTGCATTGCTGGTGCTGAGGCAGTGTGGAGCTTGGCTGGAGGTCAGTGCAACCATCCAGAGCCATTTCCTGGGGTGATGTTCCTGGCTAGGAGAGAGAGCTACATGCTGGTCACGGCCAGGTCCTGGGGATGTCTTCTGTGCAGGAGAGGTGGGGAGACAGGCTCGTGGCTGACAGCGTGTTATGGACTCCAGGTACCATGTTCAGCAGAGGAGTGTGGGCTGTAAAGCTGTAGACACTCCTGCTGCAAACAGGCTACATACAGGAGCCAGCTCATAGCCATGGGCTGGTGGGAGCGAGGAAGAGGGGGGTTCATCCTCACCAGGAGCAGAGCAGACATTTTTGAGTCCCTCCACAGAGCCAGAGGTCCCTCAGCACCACGGGCACACGTGGCCCAACCTACTGAGCCACACCGGCTGCTCCAGCCACTGGGGACCACTCGGAGCCCTCTGGGGTGGTGGGAGACATGGAGCACACCTGAGAAGCCACATGTGTGCTGAGAAGCCTGAAGCCTGCAAAGTGAAGGATATGTTTTTATTCTGGCCCCAGCTCTTCCCTGCTGCTGTGGGAGAGCAGGCACCCTGTGCCTTCCCAAGTCCCTTGCATGTAGCCAGTCAGTGGCAATATTGATCATCAACAGCACTGGTCAGAAGTGATTATCTCTGTACAGGGAAGTTCAAACCGTGTCCTGGTTCTGCCGTGCATTCTAGAGCACGAGCTTGGCAGCAGGCCTGGGAAGGGAGGGAGATATACAATGAAGTCACCGTGTATAGATGAAGGATGCTTTCCTCCCACCTCACCCAGAAGAACCCATCAGTGTTCCTGGAAAGGCAGTCCTGGTTGTGCCTTCCTCCTGGGTCGGGCAAGGACTGACGGCCCTGGGGGAGAAGGTCACACCACAGTGCTGACTGAGGGGTCAGAGAGGTTGAGCTGGCCAGTGATGTCTGTGGGATGATATTGCTGCAACACACAAAGAGACAGACAAGGAGAGAGAAAAAAAAAAAAGAAAAAAAAAGCGTTAGGCAGCCCTGGCACTTGCCCCCCCAGTCTCCACTTTACATCCCACGGGTCCCTACGGGATATTTCTCAGGGGGTGATGCAACGGCCCCCAAATCTGCTGCTGGCTGAGGTTCCCTTTCCCACCTCAATCCAAGCTGGTGCAGAGGTCGGTGCAGACACTCTCCGAGCACCCCATGGCTGAGCTGGAGGAGGCCCAGGAGCAGTGGTGGCAGAGCATCACCCACCCAGCCAGTCCCCCTCTGCTGGGGCACAGCCACGAGACAAAGTCTGTGACTCAGCCACCCAGCCCACGGCTGTGTTTGGAGGTTCTGGGGGGGTTTCTGGTGCCGGATCAAGCTGTGCTTTGAGGCCAGGGCTTTTCACCTCCTTGTTAGTGCTTTGACTGTCCTCCAGTGCAGGTGAGAGGTGTGGTGTGATTGACTTGTGAGAAATTGTGGTGTCAACTGTGGGTGTGAAAATACAGCCTGGAGGCCAGGGGGGTGGGGGGGGGGAGGGAGGGAGGTGAAATGTGGCCCGAATTTGGGGTTCTGTGCTCCTTGCTTGACAAATGCTCCCTGGGAGAGACCTCCCCAGCCATGGTCCCACCAGTGAGCAAATGGGGAGAGCAGAAATATCCTGCACTGGGGGGAAAAAAAAAAAAAAAAAAAAGAAAGAAAAAAAAAGTCCTTCCTCCCCCAGCAGATACTTGGATATTAGCAAGGGGACAGTAATTTTTCCCTTTCTCCTTCTCTTCTCCCTTCCTCTCTCACTTCCACTCTCCTGACTCCAAACTTTGAACTGGAAGCCCTGCCCAGCCCTGTTGGAGAGCGGGTGACACTGAGCCTCTTGCACTCTTCTCTGGGGACCTAGACTGGTGCTGGGACGGGGAAGGGTCCCAGGGTCATGGTGGGTCCCGTGTGTGGCAGCTCAGACCCTCACCCATGACATCTGCCACCCCACAGGGATGCTCCAGGGGCTCCTTGGGGGCTTTGCATTGTTGGGTGTTGGCTGTGGCTCTGGCACTGTGGTTACCCTGTGTGGCTCTGTGCCCTGCCTGCTGCCCTGGGAGGGGCTGGGGGTCCCCCCCATGGTCCCCCCGAGCCCGGTGGATGGTCCTGGGGACTGCTCCACTGGGTCCAGTTTTGTGCTTCACCAGAACCCCCAAGTGGGAGCTGCTAGGGAAGGGGTGGGAGGCAGTGTGCTCCTGTCTCTCTGGCACACATTCTGGGGACACAGTGACAGCCAGGGACAGGTCAGGGATGGCTCGGGGAATGTCCCTTCACTTAGGGGACTCGCTGTCACCAAAGTGGAGCCTCTGGGATGTTCCTTGCTCAGGGGCTGCACCTCGGCCACCACCCGCCTGCGCAGAGGGCGGCAGAGGTGACCCCAAGGGGTGGTTTTCTGGGCCAACTCATCAGTCCACTAAAAAACACCTCTCCCTCTCCCCCCAAAACAGGGCCAGCCACCCCCTCCTTATGAAAAAAATCCAAATTCCAGTTTAACACAATCCTTCCTTTCCCCGACGGAGCTGGGGCTGGATTCCCACAGGAGGGAGGAGGAGAGGCTGGGTGGCTTCCTGGGAGGAGAAGGAGGAATTTGGGATACAAAAAGGAGGGGGTAGAAGAAAGGACTTTTGTTAAAATTCTGCCTGGTGTGAGCTGGGCCGGGGGAGCAGCGTGGGGGTGTGCGTGTGCCTGGTGCACGTGTGCGTGTGGCTGCTGCGGGGGGCAAGCTGGAGGGCCAGCAGGGCAGGCTGGGGCCTTCTGGTCTCTCTGCACAGCTCTGGGGAGGGGGTGAGGGGGTGGGAAACACTAAAATAACCAAGTGAAATGGGGGGAATCTGGCCAGAAAAATTAAAATACAAATTCAAATAAAATACAATTCAAATTTGATTTGAAAGCATATCTCCTCCAATCACAGAGTTATCACAGGGTAACATTCTCATTTACTTTTTTTTTTTTTTTTTTTTTTTGTGTAGAGTTCATGCATGCAATTTTTAATAATAAAAAAAGAAAAAGAAAAAAAAATGAAAAGGAAAAAAAAGCAAGAAAATGGTATTATCAAAACTATGTTAAAGTAGAACGAAAGATAGAAGCACATATCAGTAACTGTCGGGTAAATAAAGTTACAGGGATGGTGCAATTATCCCTAAACCAAACATTATAAAGCCAAGAAATTAATAAATATTAAGTGTAGGAGAGACTCAAACATGTTAAGGTATGGAAGTGAAGTGAAGGCACCAGAAACTTTAAATGACAACCAGGAAGAAAATATAGACAAGAACTTAATATGTCTTCAAAAATGACTTCAACCTAATCTGGGCTCATGTGCGAGTCCCTGGCTGGTAGAAGATTTTTCTGGAAGAATTTTGGGGTTTGTTTTGTTTGGTTGTATTTTCAATTAAAAATTAAAATTTCAGCTCAATGCAATCTTGCTGTAGAAAACGTCAACTTTCCTTAAAAAAAAAAATTAAAAAAAATAATAAAAAAAAACAACCCCAAAACTAAAAATCAGCTCTCTTTGACCTACTTTTGGTTCTTTGGGGCCCAAAACTAGATTCTTTTTCAGCCAAGAAGTGTTTGCCTTTGGGGTGGCTGATCCTTCACTGAATAGGTGACCTTCTCCATCACCCCCCTTGGTACTCAACCAGCTCTGGCACCATCCCCAGGGCTGCAGGGCCACCACCTCCTGGCAGCGCTGGGCCCTGGCTCTTGACGTGGTGACATGTGTCATGCTGTGTCTTGGGGGGTGGTGTGACACACCGGGGAGCTGATGACGGCTGCGGTGGGTAAGTTTCGGGGGGGGAAAAGGGGTCTCTAAGGGACCTGTGCACCTCGTTACATGTCTGTAGGCAATGTGCTGGCTCGGAAGGTGTCTGTGTGGTTTTATGCGTCTCACATGGCGTCTGTGGGGTTGCAGTAGCGTGGGTGGCTGCGATGGATGGCAGTACGTCAGCTCCGCGAGCGCTACTCGAGTTGCAGGAGCTGCCTATGGGGAACACATGCATCTCCTCCCGGGGTGGTGGGGATGATGTGCCGCGGAGAGGCTGTGCAGCTCGGGTGGTGGTGGGCGCTAGGACGTTCAGAGTGGGGTGGCAGCTTCCCAGGGCTGTCTTGGCTCCATGGTGCCAGCCTGTCTCTCTGGCACTCCTGAGGGACCATTCTGCAGGGCTGCAGAGCAGAATCCATTTTTAAAACTCTCGACAACGAAAAGGAAAGAAGCAAGGCCACCAGGTCTGCGTCTTTCGCTCGCTAGCCGGGAGAGCACATGGGGCTGGGGTCAGCCCGGCCTTCCAGCCCCATGGGCTCTCAAGCCTCGCCCATCTGAGACCCCGTGTGGGCCCGCAGCTCCACTGAGCGTCACCAAAGAGGGCACCTCACTGCTTTCTCCTCTTTACAAGGACCCCAGGTGACATGTCCCAGCATGCTACGTACTCATGGGCCTTCCACGGCGGGAGGGCATCGGGGTCTCGGAGCCAGGGCTGCTGCGTGGAAGCGGAGGGCACCAAGTGGCAGGCTGTGACCTGAGATGGTGGCAGCACCCTCCTGCTGGCTGCTCAGCCCTACAGAGCAGCCAGCAGCTCTGCCCAATGTCACCACAAAGCTCACTCCTCCGTGGGCCTCTTGCCATAGCTGGACCTTGGACCTGCCTAGCCTCCAACTTGGCCATGCTGGCATGGATGTCAGCCCTGCTAGCCTGTTCTCAACTCAACTAGCCTGGTTCCCCGAGGAATGTGTCCTGGGACCCAGCCCCATCACCACACGGAAGGGAGAGGACTGCAGCGCACTGTTGCTCATAGAGGCCTCGCAGCTGCAGCTGCCCCCAAGGTGGGGACCATCTTCTGGGAGGAGTGGGGCCATCTCCACGGTTCACCTGTGAGCACCGTTCCAAGAACATGGCCGGGACCCAAAGCATGGGGAGCACGAGGTGAGGGAAGGAGAGACTACAGCTCCACCACTTGCTCATGGTGGTCCCTGGACTTGGTCAGGTCAGAGCATTGGGGTGCAGAGAGCTCTCTGGAGTGGTAGGGAACATGTCACACCATGGAGCAGGATGAGGCTCAGGATGCTTCCACAGAGAGGGAATGATGTGGGAAGTGTCAGGGTGCCACATGCCAGCTGCTCCCTTGTTCCTGGGTTCTCCCCCTCTCCTGTGCCACTGCACCATGAGGGTCCTGCTCTCCCAGGACAGGACCCCTTGGTTTCCTAACTGTGGAGTGGTACAAACATAACTCATGGGGGTCTACCCAGGACATGTTGAGACTCCTCCCACAAGACCTTTCTAAAATCTTTCTTCCCTTTTTTTCTGTGTGTCCAACCTGTCACTCCTCCTCACTCTTCCCACCTTCTCCCCCCCCACACCACTTCTGTCTTCCCTCCCCTAGTTGGGGCTCAGGGCATCCGCAGCCTTCCTGCAGAGCTGCCAGGGAGTGAAGCAGTAGGGAGGGGGCACCTCAGACGTGGGGACACCACTGGGACAACGTGCCACACAGGCAGCGTGGAGGCAGAGCAAGAGATGACAGGAATGCTCATCGTCCCCACGGGGGCCAGGGGATGAGTGGGAGGAGCGTGGGTCCCCCTCATGCCTGCCAGGTTTCAAGGTGACAGCGAGACGAGAACTTTGTGTGAGATGGTGGCAGCCGAGCCCGGCCAAGGGCTCAGCTGTCCCCAGGGCCATGTCCCAGGGGTGCTCCAGGAGCTTCTCGGGTTGAAGCCTGCACTGGTGTCCAAGGCAGCCACCTCCATTTCACACACAGAGCCATGGCCCCCCGAGCCCCCGCGGTACCTCCTGCTGCTCCCCGAGCCTGCGGCCACCCAGGGACCACATCTACCCATGCTGCCACCGTCCCCCCGTCCCTGCCACGCTGCGGGGAGCTGGCCAGGAACCTGCTCTGAGCAACCCTGGGCAGAAATGCACCGATAGCCCCTGGGAGGTGATGGGGACAATCCCGTTTGCGCTGGGGAGGTCGGGCAGCAAAACGCAGCGGGCGCTGCCACACGAGACAACAGAGTAGCCACAGTGCAGAGTGTCATACAACAAAAGGCAACATGCAGAGGGACACTGGCTCAGTCTGACAGACCAACAGCCCAACCTGACACCTGAAGAGTGTCTGAAGCTCCAGCATGAGCAGACACGTTTGGAAACAGCTGGCTTTAAAGGCAGCAGTTTGGAAGTTTTTTTCTCTGGTTACGTGCGAGCAGTTTCACTCTGCGGTGGAAAGCAGAAGTTTGAAGCAAAGTTGGGGCTTTCACACCCCCCCTCTTTCAAGCCTTTGACTCTCTTTTCTAGAGCTGCCAGACTGCTGACGATAACCAGAGAGAGCTGCCACTGCTGTGCCCAGGACTACGTCCTGAATGCTAATTGTCACAAACAAAAATCACATGTAGAGAATGTGACACGCATGGCTCTCGGTGAGGTGACACAGTGCCCAAATTAAATCGGGGTGATTGTTTTTAGGCATACAATGACAAACAGGTACAGGAACACTCAGGAACGGAAAGGAAAAAAAAAAAAAAGAGTAATAAAAAGATGTCATCAGTTTCAAGAGGTCAGCACCGGTAAGGTGAGCGAAGCACAGAGAGGAACATCAGAAATCATCCAGGCAAAAAGAAAAGAAAAGAAAAAACAAAACAAAAGAACAAAACGAAAACTCGGTTGCATCTCCCAACTCATCACAGGACTCCAAGCCACCTCCTGCCTGCCCTCCAGGATCCCAGCATCCTTTCAGGACCACGGGATGACTGACTCACTGACTGACTGACTGACTGGTGACGAACATGAGCTATGCATGTACACTGGCAGCTTCGGGATGGGTGTGTGGCAGTCGATGGGATGGCAGAAGAGAGAAAGAGAGAGAAAGAGAGAGGGCAGAATTGTTCTTCTTCCTCTTACCGTATCCTTGGAGGACCTACGTCTCTTGAAGCTGGAGGCCAGGGTGGAGGTGATGGACCTAAAAGTGGCTTTCTTTTTAGGGTCAGGTTCTGCTCTACCACTTTTTCTATCCTAAAATGAATATGTATAAGTGATTAGATCTCTAGTGTGTTGTTGGAAACACTAAATCTATTTGAATACTGCCCCGTGTCATGTCCTTCATTTAGGTGAGAAAGCTACTGGAGATGTCCTGTCACTCCCAGTCCTCCAAGGGCCTCGATGACCCACGGCTACAGCATGGCCACCACACAGCTACAGCTACAGGCCCGGCCTCGTGTCTGGAGGGCTGGAACCCCCTCTGGGGAGCAGCCCTGCACTCCTGGGTGGTTGGTCCAGGCCGGCACAGCTTGACCACGCTTCCTGGGGATGTTCTGCCTGGCACCCTGCCCCTTACTTCCACCGCTAGCCTGGCTGGACCGAGAGGTGAGATGCTGCACCTACCACTATGAGGGAAAAAAAAAAACCAAAAAACAAAAACCAACAATTGCTCAGGGCCTTTTCTGAGGCTGAATCCTAGTGCCACAAGAGAGAGAGAGGACTGCATTGAAAGAGAAGTCATTGTATGAATATTCTGTAAAAAAACAAAAAATGTGTTCAAAAATTTCAATGACGCAGTTGAGCAAAGCCGGACGTGGTTGTTGGTGGTGGTTGATTTTTTTTTTTTTTCTAAAGTAAAACGGGTTAAAAAAGAAAATAATAATAATAAAAAGAAACTGGAAGAAAAAAGAAAATTAAAATAAATAAATAAATCGAGTAATCAAAGGAAAAGAAAGGGAGGAGGCAAAGCGTTAGCGCTATGATGTCATCGGGGTCGGGATGGACTGGAAGAGAAACAGAACTGAAAAATGTAGGCGTTGGTGTCAGCGAGTCGGACCTGGTGAGCGCAGGCTGGGAGCACCAGGCGCCATGGTGCAGGGGCAGCGTGCCGAGGGGAAGGGCCACGCTCTGCGGCGGGCGCCGACAACGATTCCTCCCCAATTGCTTTGGTGCCAATGAGTGTGAGGTTCCCGACGGGGGACGGAGTGACCAGGTCTGGCTCTGCTACAGCACGGGGGTAACCAAAATGTATCCCGCTGGTGCGTAGAGCATGCTCGGGGATACATTTGCTCCTCCTTCTCAGTTCTCTCTTTTTGCGGACATGCACAAACGGAAAGGAAAGCAAGATGAATGGAATGAAATGTCTTTTTCTTCCATGGCATCTCAGGAAATAGCCATGGCAAAACTGTGATCCCCCAAAAACCATTATTTTTGTTTGTTTGTTTTAACAAATAAATCTTTCCACTTGCCTACCTTCTAGCAATGTACCAGATACTAGTGCTCTGACGTTTCCTCCTGTGGAAAAGTCTTACAATGTCAAACGGCTCTTTACCATGAGGCTGTTTACCCCCACAGGGCAGCATGCTTTGCTCACAGTCCCACAGACTCTGCCCAAGGAACCCAGTGCAGTATTTTCTAGAAGGTTGGCAAGTGAAAAATGGCAGTGCGACTAGTGTGCTCTGTCCCAGCAGCCTGAACCCCCTCGGTGCTGCTGCTTTTTGGAAGCAAAGGGAAAAAAAATAATTAAAAAAGTTAAAAAAAAAAAAAAAGAAGAAAATGGAAAAAAAAAAAAGGAAAAAAATTAAATAGATAAATGGCTTTTCCAAGGCTCTTATCAGTGAACAGAACCCAGTGAGCTCTCAGGACACAGCAGCCTGGCCTCAGGCCTCCCATGGCTGCTCTTGGGCTGGTGCCTCCCCCCCGGGGCAGCCCCCCCGTCCGCCCCAGACAATGCTGCTCCCCCAGAGCCACTGCCTGGGGCTCCCTGGGCATCCCTGAGCCCCCCACCTCTCTGGTTGCCTGGCTCTGCTGCAAGGGTGTCTTGGCTCTCAAAAAGCCAGCGTGCCTCTCCGAGGAGGAGCAGCCTGGGGGGGATTCCCAGTGAGCCTCCAGCCACACTAAACTGGGGCTGGGGGGGGGCACCATGGGGCTCAGCCCCAAGAGCAAGGGGCTAAGGGAAGCATGAGGCCAATAGCCCACAGATGTGCCCATGGCTCAGTGCCACGACCAAGCACTGCTGGGCCTCCTGGGCTCCCCTGCACGGGGGTATCAGGGGTGGGAGAAGCCAAGGAGGGGGGGGGGAAAGCGATGGCCCCAGGGAGCCCTGGCACTGGGGGGAAGATGTCCTTGTCTCCAAAGGACAAGAGCACGCACCACCTCTTTTTGGAGTCAGTCCGCGGGTATGCCAAAGGGGCCACCAAACCCCCAGGGAGTGGGCAGGGAGGGGGGGAGGTGATGGAAACCATGCCGGGAGCATCTCTCCAGCTGATCAGCAGGCAGGGCTCCTCCAGCAGCGGATCAACCCTCCCGTCTGCCAGGGAGTGTGGCTGGAGCCGGGCAGGTCATTGGCAAAAGGAACCACACCAGCACTGCCTGCTCAGCCAGGGACAGCCATGACACTGGCACCCGGTCCCCAGAAGAGCAAAGTCCCCATCCCGAGCACTGCTGAGGGCATCTGGGCCAGGTCTGTGTCCTGGCTGCACAGCACTTCCCGAGAGAGACGGCACCAGCCAAGGGCAGGGACCCTCCCCACCAGTTTCCTACATGCCCAGTAACACCCAGCTGGAGTTACTGGGGTGTGGGGGGGTGGGCAGAGAAGGGGGGGGGGGGAGAGAGGGCCCCGTGCTAATCCACAGCTCTGCATTCAGCGGGTGGGTGAAGGAATGGCAAACGCACCTGGTGGAGATGTGCTCTAAAAATGGTTTGTCCTACCTGCAGGTTTTTCCTCCACACATTAACGGCCGCAAACGCCAGCTGCATCTGCTTCCTCCGTGCATCCTTATGCCTTTTGTAAGCTATTTCTATGAATATTAAAAATATCCCGGCAACAATACCTCCAGCCACCAGCATAAACACACCTGAAATAAGCAGGAAAGTTACAGGGGGTAATGGAAACTGTACCGTGATGCTTCAGGTACATGACACTTCATTTCTTCTGTATCATGCTCAGCAACAAGGTCCAGTGGCAGCCCAAGGTCCCCTCCCCGGCCCCCCACCATCCCCCTGTGGTTCTGAAGGTGCCAGGGAGGAGAAGGCAGCAGATCAGGGCAGGGGCTGCAGGTTGGGCACCTGCTGGGGTGGGTAGAAAGGGGCTGAGGGGTTGGGTGCCACTGTGAGACCCCCTCACTCGGCACTGGGGGAAGGGATATGTGCTGGGTACAGCACCCAGCATCAGAGCAGACCCCATGCCCTGGGACTGTGGGGCTATTTCCACCAAAAACTCAGCTCTGGTGCTGTGGTTTGCCCCCCAGGTATGGACAGCCCTGCACTGAGCTCTCTCTGATGCCCTGGGCTGGCTCCAACCCTTGTCTGAGGGGACACAGCCCCAGGCCCCTCTTTCCCATCGAACATTCCCATCCCACATCCCCACCTTAGCTGGGCCAAGGACCAGCAGC
The DNA here is from genome assembly GCA_023637945.1 of Phaethornis superciliosus. Lineage (NCBI taxonomy): Eukaryota > Metazoa > Chordata > Aves > Apodiformes > Trochilidae > Phaethornis > Phaethornis superciliosus. Next base: position 1,659,729 of record JAJQWJ010000022.1, on the reverse strand, counting down.
ACTGGGAGAGCCTGACTGGGGATTCACCATCTTTGCAAAGGGGGAACCAAGAACCCACCCTTTGGGATCCATTGTCCTGCCCAGCTGAGGACATGTTCCTTGGGGTGGGGGGCTGGTGGTGAGGGGCAGGAGCCCAGGGTCCTCCGAAGTGCTGCTCCCCTCTCTCTGCCTTGGTGACAGCCTTGATGTCACTGTCACAGCCACAGTTTGGCCAGAGCAGAGGGAGTGGGGCAATGTTCACAGCAGGATAGCCCCACTGAGAAGGACAAAGCCCCCCCAAGGGAAGGTGGGAGAAGCTTCCCGGACCTGGCTTGGATAAGGTGGGATTAGAACCCAACACAGCAGCCTCCCAGCACCAGGAAAGCACAAACCCAGAAGCAGCAGAGCTTTGGCCCCAGAGGAGAGCCCCGGAGAGGAGAATGTCTTGAGCGAAAGCAGGCTACCCAGCCAAGGAGGAGAAAGGGGTGTGCAGAACAAACCTGCCATATTTTCAAAGGTGAGTGTTGCTGGGGCATTGCTACGGGAATCACACTCCTGATACCTCACCCAAGTCTTGTCCAAATCCTCCATGAAGCCGTTCTCATGGGACCTGAAATCAGAAGGAGACAGGACATGGCAGTCACTGGGGACAGGCTGCAGGCAGCCAGGACAGAGCTTTGTGCCTCCATGTACCCTGCCCTGGAACTGGGCACCTTCCTCAGCCTCCAAACACAGCAGCCTGCCAGGTGTGACACAGGTGTGTGCACATGCGTGTGCAAGGATGTGAGTGGTTGTGTCCTGACTGCAGCCCCGGGCTGTCCTGCACACTCCCTCCCCTGCCAGGGCCACATGGGAGTTCAGGCAATGCTGGACCCCATCCTGCTTGGTGACACCCTCTGGGGCAGGGCAGGGGCCTGCTGTGCACATGGAGGACAGGGGTTCCCTAGCACTTGGTGTCACAGCTTGGGAAGAGCCAGACCATGTCCCTGCAGGGTCCATTTCTGCCTGAGAAGCCAGTCTAGATTGAGGTGGGCACAGAGCCCATGTCCCACCATCGGTCCCCCTGCACCTTCCTCCATCTTGTTCCTAATACATCCCACCACCTTCCTCAGCCACCTGCAGCCCTGGGCTTCCCCATCCTCTCCCAGAGCTCCTGCTGCTTCTCCAGGATTCTGACATTGCTCTTCCAAATCCCATCTGTCCTGCTGCCACCCATCCCCATGGTGAGACCACCCCACAGATGGGACCCCATGGCTCCCTACCTTACCCTGAGTCCTGCCTGTGTCTTTCACATCCTGCTCATCCTCTCTCTCAGGCCTTTCATCTCCACACTTTGGACAGGACTTTGATGGCTCCTGACTCTGTTTCCCAAAAAAACTAATCTCACATGTCCCTCTCCCTCTGCTTACTGTTTCCCAGCTGCCTGTTTCTCCATCATCACACTCCTCTGCCTTCCACCAGTGTCCAAACTAATCCAAGAAAATCTCTTCACTCACAGCATCGGGCTGACTGGGGGGCTGCCCCCTGCCAACACTGCTAAAGTTTAGTTGGACTCAACAGGAGTTCCAAGGTGTCCCTGCTGACCAGGAACTGACAGAGTTGGAAGAAAAAAAAACCCTGGAAGATCCAGCCAGGGCAGGGCAATGCTTTTGGCCAGGCTGAGCTCACTGGGAGAACTGGGGCCATGGCAGCAACCCAGCACCCCTGCCTGCTGCTGCCCCACACCCTGTCCCCAGAGACACAGGGTTGGATGGTCACTGGGTGGCTCTTGCCACCACCCAGCCCAGCTCCTGCTCTTCATCTTCTCTCCCTCATCCTCTCACCAGCTCCCTGCTGCCTCCCCACCCTGCCAGTGGGACTTGGGGCCGTGGGCTCCCACCCCAGCAGCTCAGGTGTGTCCCCTTGTCAGGAGTGACACAGGAGGGACAGGAGCAGCCCCTGTCCCCGCAGAGGGGTGGCAGTCAGTGCCCCTCTAACAAAGTGCCCCCATCCAGGAGCCGTGTACGGACTTGAGGATGGCCAAGGAGACGTTCTGCTTCCATGGGCTGTCCTTGCGCATCCCGATCCCAAAGCCGGAGCGGAAGAAAAGCTCCCCCGTGGTCACCAGGTCACACTTCTGGGAGGCTTCAAACTCCAGCACTGCCGAGTCCCAGATGAAGGCGTGGAGCTTGCTGGAGATGAAGAGACAACAGGGAGGTGAGGCCGGGCAGCCCTGAGTGTCTGCAGCCTCTGAGGGCAGCGAGGGTGCTCCCAGCCCTACGTGCTGAGCAGCATCACTCTGCTCCCCTCGGGGTCTGCTGGGAAGCAAAGGGCTCGGCAAAATTTTGGAGTTCAAAGGGTTTACGTGGGGTTTGAAGCCTCCCCCAGCCTTGCACAGAAGAAAGAAAGGGAGGCCAAGGCTCCAGCTGCACCTTTCCCCATGCAGACCCTGTGGCCTCCACCCCCAAACCTGGCATTAGGATTGGGAAAATCCCACCCAGCACCAACTGGTCAGGTCCCATCAAGCCATGCCTTGAGTCCAGCTCCCTCCAGTTTTATCTCAGCCCTGCTCATGCCAGGAAACTGCAGCAGCCTGAAACCCCAGGGAAGGTTCTGGCCCCACTCACTTGTCCCTCACTGCCTGGATGGCTTCAGCAGCACTCTCGTAGTTGTGTTTCTCCATGTGCCGGTACATGGTGCTCAGCTCCACCTGCCGTCGGAAGTAAATATCCACGGAGCTCTGCTTCACCGTGGCGTAGATGAATTTATCAGAGGGGTTGCGGAGCTGCAAGGCAAGAGCAGGGCTCCTATTCCTTCTGTCCTTCATCTCCCAGCCTGGCTCACCTCAAAGCTCTGTTCCCAAATTGCCATCAGCTTCAGGGACCTGTTTCTCATCTTGGTGACAGCTGAAGATGCTATGGGGAGGTGGAAGTCACAGGGCAGGGGATGCTGTGGGACAGGGACACGAGTGCAGGAGGCCTGTGGGTGCTGTGGGGCTGGCAGTGCTGTGGGCAGAGGAGGCAGCAGGGGGTGGGATGCTGTGGGTCAGCTCAGCTGAAGGGGATGTAGGTTCCTGCATGCCTGGGCTAATAAAATCATAGAGTTGTGTCCTTGAAAGAGCAGGAAATGGGTTTGAGGCATGCTGGGATCTGCTGGGAGTATTGACTGTACCTCAGGGACATTTTCATTACTTATAACTCATCCATAATGAATCGTTTCCTCGTTGGTTACTGCAGGCTCTTCAGGAATTTCCAGGCAGCCTGCCTGGGAACCCACTATTTCTGGACAAGTTATTTTCTTCCTGATCCCTCCCCACCTCTGTCCCTTCCCACCCAGCACAGGGGCTCAGACAGCAGCAGCAGCCCCAGCTGGAGCTGCCCAGGGTTTGACCCAGCCCCCAGCCATGGTAAAGTCACATTGTGCCCCCCAGGAGGCATCTCCTGCATCTCTGCCCAGAGGGGAACAGGGAAGGGGAAGGTAAGGGAGGGGGCTTTACCCGGGGGTCATTGATGCCTGTGATTCTCTCCTCAGGTCGATCCAACACCAGGAAGGCTGCCAGGTTGGCAGTGTAAGAAGCCACAATGATCATAGCAAAGCCAGCCCAGACCATGCCAAGAATACGGGCAGAGAAACTCCGAGGAGCACCTGGAATGAGAGAGAGGAGATCAGACTGGCATCACCAAAGATGTGCCCGTCCCAGGAGATGAATGGCAGCTGCACATACACACTGTTTATCTGCTCTGCCAAGAGCTGTGCCAGGAGCTCAGTGCTGCCCAGTCCAAGGAGAACCCAGATCCTTTCAGGGCATGATGTGTGTCCCCCCGAAGGGGTGGGTAACCCTGGGCAGGAGCAACAGCCCAAGAAGGTTGCTTTTCCCATTGCTGATGGTGGGGGGAGGCAGGGATGGTCTGCACAAGTGCCATTCCCATCATCACCAGCTCTCCTGCCAGTCTGCTCAAAGGCTCAGGGGATGAAGTGCCCCCAGGGCATCATCTCTGCCACAGAGGGAAGCAGTGGATGAGGGCACAGGCTCCTCCCTGATCCCAGTGTGTCTCCCCAGCTCCAGGTTGGGCCCTCAGGACAGAGCAGTGCTGTGACAAACCTTCTCCAATGCCAGAGTTCAGCAGGACTCCCCAGGAGAACCACATGGCTGAGGAGAGGGTCAGGGCATCTTCCTCCTCCTCCTCGCTGTTGACTTTGAACCGGCCAAAAGGGCTGGAAGATGAGACAGAGAGTTCTTCTCACATCCCTCATCTCTTCTTCCCAGGGCTCCTGACTGTGTCCTGATGTCACCCAACATCCCTCATGTCTACAGATGGTACCTGTGCCCCAGGCAGTTCTCCACACCTCGTGTCCCCCTGCCTGGCATGATCCCTCCCCTGATCTGCAGCCCTGTTCACCTCACTATGGTACTGGTCCCAGTACACTTCTCTCCATCTGATCCTGGCCAGCTCAACACAGAGCTCAAGGCAGATCAACCACAAAAGCTTTGGGCCCAAGGCTGAGCTGGGGACAAGCTCCTGGCTCTGCAGAGGGACTGCCTTGTGGCCAGGGAAGGGGGCAAATTCAGCCCCCAGGAGCTGATGGTCCCCCTGGTCAGACATCAGCGTGGGCCCTGCTCTGACAGCTGTGTCCCCACAGATCCAGCTGCTGGGTGACCCACAGCACCAGCCAGAGCACCCCAGAGCCTCAACCCAAAGCTGATGGGGCAGAGAGAGCAGGGCTGGCTCCTGCCACAACCTCCTGAAAGGCTGCAGGGTTTTTCCTGAGCCAGACCCTGTGAGGAGTCAGGGGACAACGCCCAGGGTCACCTCCCTGTCCCCTCCAGCCCTTGGGTGACCCGGCGCACGCTCACCTGAATCTGTCCAAGAGGTACAACATCACAGCCACCACGTGCACGGAGAGCCCCACCAGCAGCCAGAGTGTGCTCTGGAAAGGCTGCATGAAGGAGTCCAGGGTGCTGCGGGGGATTTCCTAGCACACAGGAGAGAGGTGACCAGTGCTGGCACCCATCACCTTGCCTGCCTGGCCTGGCAATCCTGCCCTGCTCCCAGCTCCTCCTGCTCAGATGCAAGGCTCAGGGAGGCTGAGGCAAGACCCAGCACTAAACCCAGCAGCTTGGAGGGTGCCATGCCCCAGCAGAGGTGGAGATTTGGGGTTGTCCTGAGGTGGGCAGGGGACAGAAGTTGGGGGGAGCTGGGGTATGACCTGTGTCTGCAAGCTGGGGAGTGAAGGACACCTCCTTGGTGCTACAGAACAGCCCAGCCCAACCCAGTCCAGCCCAGTCCAGCCCAGTCCATACCTTTTTCACAAGGATGGTGAGGCCTTGGTACTTGAAGGGCTTGGAAAACTCAATGTACTGTGCCCTCTCGTTGTTGATGGTGAGGGGAGCCACGATCATGTCAGCCTGGCCACTCAGCAGCTCTCCCATCATCCCATTCCACTCCTTCTTGTTGCTGTTGTTAACCTGCCAGAGAGCCAGCCTAGGGTCAGCCACTGCCCTGACCCCCATCCCCCCACCACCCAGGACCCCCCAACCTTTGGCAGGAGCCCTGCCCTGCCCTCCCACCCCAGCCCTGCCCTGGAGAAGGGCACCTGGGGAGGGGATGGGGGGGGTTTAACACAGGACAGGAGCAAAGAGAACTCGTGGGCTGCTCAGACTCACCCGCTCTTGGGTACCAAATTTACCATCAGCCACCAGGTGAACCTCGTAGGTGAAATTCATCACCCCTGCCAGCCGGATCAGTAAATCGATGCAGAAACCATAGCAGCAGAGTGCCACGGTGGGACGGCCTGTGGGGGGGGAAGGGACAAGGAGGATGAGTAGGGGGGTGGGAAGGGACAATGGGGATGGGGGGGTGGCCTCTTGGGAAAGTCATCTGTTGGGGTCAAAAACCTGAATCTCAGTGCCCAGTTCCTGCAGAGAACTACTGTAGGGCTGAGCTGATGGGGGGCTGGGGGTTGAATGTGCTGTCACCTTTCTGCTCTCCATCCTCTGGGCCTCCTGTGTGACTGAGCACCCTCCCTGGGGACCCCTTCTTGGGACAGGACTCTTTTTCTGCTGGGTGGGCTTGGGAACCCACTGTGCTTCCTACCAGACTGGGTTACCTGGAATGGTCTCGTTGGGTCCAGTGCAAAAAACCTTTTTCACAGGATCTCCATTGATGGTGAATTCCTCCCTGCAGGTCCCATCTGCCTGGGTGGGCTTCACATACACAAAGGGCTCTTGGTGGATGGTCACAATCTGTGAGGTGAAGCACAAACACCCTCTTGCCTTCCTTCCCCTCCAGACCTCTGCACCCCTGGGTGGGGATCTGGGCTCTCATCTCTACCCCAGCATGGCCAAAAATGCCAGGGTGCCCACCTCAGTTTCCATCTCAGCACATGAGACCTCAGCCCAGCAGCAGGACTTGCCTTTGGGACAGAGAACCTTTGCTTCCCCCGGACCCAAGATGAGGAACAGCCATATCATCCTCCTCCTCCTTCATGTGGCACTTCCACCTTGGCCCCAAACCCCTTCTCACCCCTCTCCCTAACATCAGGACAGCTCACAGCCAGGGTTAATGCTCAAGACACTGCCACGTATCCCCAGGATAGTGCAGGTATTTCAGTCCTGCCCTGGACCTGTTCAATAAAGCAGCATCCCAACTCATCTGCAGGAGGAAGGGCTCACTGCTGGTGAGTGGAGAGGCTGAGGGCTGCAATGTTTGGCTCAGAAAAGCCCTGAAAAACAGGTTCCTTCTGGCCCCTGCACTGTCCAGCAGCAGCAGGCTCCAGGACTGAGCTATGCCTTGGCCACAGGAGCCCATCCTTGTGCTCTGAGGAATAGTGAACACCTTCTCTCTCCATCCCTTCTCTACTCTTTTCTCTCCTATCCCCTTTCCAGCTGTCTCTTTCCCAACCAAAGGGTGCCAGCCACCCCCTCTAATTTATCTCCAGCTGGAAGTTGTGCTCGTGCTCTGCACACCCTCCACTCCCTTCTCTAAGTTCTTCTCCTACCTCCTCTCCCAGATGGTGGATGTCTTGTGTTTGCAAATGCTGCTGACAGCTGCCAAGCCAGCAGTGCAAGGGGGAGGCAGAGAAAGTCACAGAGCTGCATGCAGAGAGTGGGGACCCCTGTCCACCCCTAATGCCATCTGCTCTCACCTTCAACTTGGTCGACATCTGATAGCCTTGAGGTTTCTCAGTTTCTCCCCCTGGCCAGATAATCTTCCTGTCATTGGTCAAGATCTGTGATCAGTCCCAGGAGATAGACATGATATCATGGGTAGACACTCCAGAAGACCCCCCCTCCTCCTCCCCAGCCCCTCCAGGCCCTTACATACATGGCTGCCATTGTAAATCCCAACTTGGACCAGTTTCCTGTTCTGCAGGTTCATGATGCTGTAGTTGGCAAACTTCCTGTCCCCATCCTCATTGAACTCCACCCGTCCAGTGACACCCTCTGAATACTTGGAGGACATCAACACCCTATGGAGAGAAACACAAAAGGCCAACCTAGAAACCCTGCTGTGGACATTGGGACACCTCAGAAGGTGCCAGAAAGGGAAATGCTCTCCCTGTTGCCTGCCCTGTGCCCACTACCCTATGCAAGTCCAGGCAAGGCTCCTCCCAGACCTCTGCTCATCCCCTCCTGGGGGATGGAGTTTGCTTCCTCTGCCACCTCTGCTGTCACTGCTCCTGGTTTTCCAGCAGATCACTCCCATTCCCTCAGGGATGATCTCTCCCACAGCACCAGAGGACACCTTCCTCTGGTGGGGTCCCCAGGGAGCTGTGTCCCTGCCACCACCCCTGGTGCTTCTGTCCACACCCCAAAGGGAGAACCAGACCCCAAGGCATGGGCAGGTGGTGCTGAAGACCCAGAAGTGTTGCTCAAGCCACTTGCAGTGCACCACACAGAGCAACTCCAAGGAGCTCCTGCCAATAATTTCATTGCTGAAGAGGATGCCAGAAATTTATTTCTAAAATAATCTTCAAGCTTTGCAGGTCCCATACTCAACAAAACCCATATCTACAGTGAGGTCACCCCACAGGCACCGTGACCATGACACAGTGTCCCACCCAGGCAATAGATCCCTGTGCCCAAAGCAATGCCCTGGTGCCAGCTCATGCTGCAGAGCTGCCCTCCCACACAAGGAACCAAAATCCAGCCTGCAGGAGAGGTTCTGGTGCTAAAACCCCCCTCCCACAAAGCCTGGGCCTGGGAAGCACAGGCAGCAGTGAGACCCAACTCAAGTTCTGATCTGCTGAGAACCCACCACCCAAAACCTCAGCACCAGGATCAGCTAGAGCAGGCAGCAGCCTGTCCCATGCAGGAAGATCTCATCCCCAAGCCCTGCTGGCACCACGCTCACCCATGCCACAGCCTGGAGATGAGCAGCAAGAAAGGTGTCTGCAGCCCTGAGCTCCAGTGGGACAGAAATATCCCCCTACCTGATTTTGTAGAAAATCTCCTTTCTTCTCTCTTCCACTCAAAAAAATGAGATCTAGACTGGATCTCATATGACCCCCAGATCTCCTCCTCCCAGAGTTGTTCCCTGCCCATCCTGACACTAGGTCCCCAGGAGCACATAGTTGTCATGGACTGAACTGGTTCCATGCCCTGGGATGCTGCTGAACAGGCTGGACAAACTGGGGAACAGTTCCCGAGCCCATCTCCTGGCTGGTTTTCTAGGAGAGAGGTGACCCTCACATGCAAACCATGCAGGACAGTCCAAGCAGTCTTGTGGCACCTGCCCCAAAGATTTAGTGACAGATCCTCTGAACAAAGCTGCCACCTGCACCTTCTCCACACACTCCCACCTTTTCCAGCTCTCCTCTGCTCCCTCCAGCAGGAACCTTCCCCAGATACCTCTTGAAAAGGGGTCCTGTCTTCCAGATGTTGGTGTTTCCCACGCAGCCCCGGGGTGGGTCTGTGATGTTCTCCTTCTCAAACAAGTCGTGCACGGCCTGGGCCACCACAGCCACGGCATCACTGATGTGAGCAGACTCATTCTTCCCATTGATGAGCTGCAGACCAATGACTCCTGCAGGGAGCAGAGGGCAGGAGGCTGTCAGCACCCCCGGACACTGTGGCTGCTCCAGCATCATCCCCCATGCCCAGGGTCTGAGGAGCAGTGAGCTCATGGCCATGGGCAGAGGAGTCCTCGGGGCAGGAGTGGGCAGGGGAAGGTGCTGCCACTGTCCTACCTGCCCCAGAGCAAGTGGGGACAGCTTCCCAGACACTGTGCTCCATCCCCAAGGCATCTCCCGGTCCTGTCTCCAGGTGATGTCAGCCTGCAGCCCCCCAGGGAGCTCCCAGCAGCATGGCCAAGGCTGCCAGGTGGCTGTGTCCCCGTGCAGGGCAGAGGACAGCAACGTCTGGGACCCTCCACTGTCTTGGCATCACCACATCCTCCTGTAACCCCACCCCAGGGGTCCCCAGGAGAGGGGGTCCCACTCTCTTCAGCTCCAAGCAGGTTCCTCTGAGCCCTGGTGCCAGCAGAATGGGTGTCCCAGGGGGGTGCCTACCATCGGGGGCGTAACGCAGGGCATTGCCCGAAATCTCCCGTTCCCCAACCAGCCAGACGTAGCCAGACCCCGTCATATTGAGCATGGCTGCTGATCTGTACACCGTGGCTGCATCATCCTCACTGCAACGAGAAAAGAAGGGGATAGCACTGCGGCTGCAGGTGCTGGGATCTCTCCCTCCTGTACCACATCCCAAGGGGGTGGTGGCACCGGGGAGGACACATCCTCCTCTGAGGAGGTTCTCAGAGAACCTTCTCCTCCTAACTGGTTCTCCTTTGATAACTGGTTCTCTTCTGGTAACTGCTCCTCCTGTAGTAACAGGTTCTCCTGGACAACAGCCAATTCCTTGGTGCAACAGGAGCCTTTCTCTCAGCATCACCCAGTCCCATAGCACCCAGCACTGCTGAGCATCTGCACATCTGTCCCATTCCTCGTTGATCCCCATCTGCAGGAGTGGGGGCAATGATTCCTCTCCTTCACAGGGTTAGGGTACACACACAGCACTGCTGCTTCTGCAGCTGCCAAGGCTTTGCAGGACATACAGACATCTCAGCAAGCTGAGCACAGCATCCACCACCTAACTGGGACATGGGGCTTTAGGTGGGGTTTCTCTCACGCTTCTTGAAAGCCCCAAACCTGCACAGACCCCAGAATTTGGTGGTCTTGCAAAGGGGAGAGTGAGGAGGAGTTAGAGCACCTTCCAGTGCCCGCAGGGGCTGGAAAGGAAAGCTGAGCAGAAACTTTTGACAAGGGCCTGGAGGGATGGGATGAGGGGGAATGGATTTAAACTGGAAGAGGGGAGATTAGGGTTGGACATAAGGAAGAAATTCTTTGGTGTGAGGGTGCTGAGCCCCTGGGTGCCCAGAGAAGCTGTGGCTGCCCCATCCCTGGCAGGGTTGAAGGTTGGATGGGGCTTGGAGCAGCCTGGGCTGGTGGGAGGTGTCCCTGACCATGGCAGGGGTGACACTGGATGGGCTTTAAGGTTGTTCACACCCAAACTACTCTCGGATTTTATGAGCCTATGAAATGGGAAGGGCTGGCTCTGCCTTACCTGGCAGAAAGGATGATGACACGAGCCTCCAGCTCCTTGGCCTCCAGCAGCAGTGATGTCACGTTTTTGGTTCCAGGGTCAAACTGCAGCACTTTCTCAGCCTGTGATGAGTGTGAGCAGAGGTGGTTAGAGTGGGAGCCCCAGGACTGCATGTGAGAGCCATGCTATCTAGAAAAGGGTCAAGAGAATTCATTAAACTGCACAAAAGTCTGCTAAATAAGATTGGTTATAATTATTTTTTTTTCTTTTTTCTTTCTTTTCTGTCTTTTCTGTCTTTCCTTCCTTCCTTTCTCTTTTACGGCTTTGTCTCTTTTAAAATTATTTTATATTGTTTTTTATTTTGCACTGTGCATGCAAACTGAAGTCAATCAAGACCCAAAAAGAGGCGTGCATTGTACAGGAAAGAGAAAAAGACTTTGAAATGCAATTGAAAACTCAAACGAGTGTTGTTTTTCAAAAACATGGGAAATGAAAAAAACATTGCACAGGGTAAACCTTTGGGAGCAGAAGTGAACAACTTACACCAAGGAACCGTTTCCTTTAGGGAGGAAAGGGGGTTGGTTCAACTTTTCAAAAAAAAAAAACCAAAAACCAAAAAAACTTGCAAGTTAATTACTGGTTCACATGCATGTTTCAAAAAGAAATCCTTCCAGGGTCAGCTGGCTAGGTTTCCATTCTCAAGTCCAAACCACACTATCTCAACATAAAAACGTGCTACCAGGAAACACAGTCATGGATCTTTTTTTTTCTCTTTCTTTTATTTTCTTTTATTTTCTTTTTTTTTTCTTTTTTTTTTTTTTCTCTTTCTCTTTTTAAAAATTTTATTTTTTATTATTATTTCTTTTTTATTTTTCTGGTGGCTGTGGCTATTTTTTCATTTGCTAGTTAGGTTGGTGGGCGGCGTGCATTTCCATGCATATATACCTTGGGTCCTCGCTTGTTGTCATAGGAAAGTTGGTCGAGGTTTTCATAGTTCCTTTTTTTACTCTGATGAATAATGTGCACAGAGAAAATATGTAGACACAGAAGAATATTATAAACAGTTGAAAATGACGTGTAGTAAAGCAATCCAACATCCACCTCCTCCTCCACTGTTTGCTAAAGGGTCTCTATAACGCTGGAGCTCGCAAAAACCACTACCAGGACCTCAGCTCACCCCGGAGCATCAGGGTGTAAAGCTGGGGGTCAGAGCAAGCCTGAGGGTGACAAAAGCTGTTGCAATGTGGTGGCAAATCCCTTGTGGGCCTGGGCAATTCTTCAGCAGGACATATATTTGTTTGTGGCATCTATGGATTGATTGATCGATTGATTCCCTTCAACTCTGAAACCGTCTCTAAGGGTCTAAGTGGTGGGGATTCCGTGGAATTACTGTGGAAGGAAAGGACAAAGTGTTGTGTATGGGGAGGCAAAGTGGTGCTGGGAAGAACAGGAGCATGACTGCTGTCACTGGGAGCACTGCAATCCTGCCCACCCTAAGAGAGGTCACAGCAAGTGAGGTGTCTCAGCTGAACTTCTCACCTCCTGCAAGGAGGGAGCAGCTTTCTGGAGCTCTGGTGTCATCCAAAAGAGAAAGAAAAAAAGCTTTCTAGGTGCTGTGTGGGCTCAAAGCGTGGTGATGTGAAGCAATGGTGATCATGGGATGACACTGCAGCTTTTACCTGGTGCCTGGGGAGGCCTGAGGGCACCTGATGGCTCTGGGGCACACGGGTGGCTCTGGGAGATGCAGCTGATGGAGACCACGGTGCCCACAACGGGGCCCTACCCGGGGCCAGTGGGGCTCACTCTTTGGTGGTCTCTGTGCCACTGGCCACCGTGTCACCCCCAGGCCAGGGCAGGATGCTCAGTGTGAGCTGACCCTGCAGGACAGGAGGAGCAGAGAGTGCTCCTTCCCTTGGCTTCTGCCTCAGCCACTTCTGCTGTTTGGCCCGAAGAAGCATGAAACCTATTTCTGGAGGTTCCCTCTCCTCCAGGCAGCCTGCTGAGGGCCAGTAGCCCCTGCTCTCAGGAGCCTTGACCCTGCAGCTGCATGCACAGAGCCCTGGGCATCTTCCTGGCAGCAGCCCCTGAGGTCAGGCCACTGACATCAACCTGGCAGTGCCTGCAGGATGGTGCTTGTCAGCTTTTGGTGGGACAAACTCTGCCCTCTTCTTCTTGGCCCCATCCCACCCAGCTCTGCATCCCTGACCTGTGTATCTGGAGTACAGGACCTGACTCTTCCAGATTTTGCAGCATCTTATGGCAAGGGCAGCTGATCCCTGCCAGGAAGCCAACCCTTTGCACCCCATCATGCAGGGGTTCATGTTCCCTGGTTCCTCCTTAGGCTTTACCTCTGCATCTTGCTCTCCAAGTCAAAATCTTGCCTCCTCCTGCGGGCTCAGGTCAGTCTTTGGCAGGACATTTTGGCAGATCTCCTCTCCTCCTTGTAGCTGTGAGATCTTTCTTCTCCTTGGACACAGCCTGACAGGTTTTTCATGGCTCAAAGCCATTGCGTCCTTGGAAGGAAAAGTATCTGAGGAGGCAAAATCTGCTTGGAGCTTAGGTCTTCACTTCTAATGATGTTCATAGTGAGGATTTTTGCAACGGGTTCTTAGAATCTGCTCAGATCAGATTGAGACCTTGGGTTATAGCTGCCTCCAAGGAGGGCAGAGCTGCAGCAGCACAGTGGGAAGATTCTTCAGTGATGCCACATTGGCCACTTATGCTCAGTCACCATCAGTTTAGCCAGAAACTTGGTGTCCATCTCCAGTCTACAGCCACGAATCACCATGTGTGCTCAGGATGTGCTGGGACCCCAACCCATGCTGGTCAGCAAAGTGATGACCTTGTCAGCAAAGCTGGCCTTGATGGCACCTGGTCACCTGTCTCTGTCTCTATCCCTGCTGCCACATAGTTGTGTCCAGTAATGAGACCAGGAGGCCAGTAATGTTTCCTCTCCTTCTCATATTTCCACGTGGTCCAGCAGCCCTTCCCTGCTCCTCAGCCTGTTTCTCACAAATTCAAATTTCCCTTTCCACCACCTTCTCCAACATTTACTCAAAAATTAACCCCTTTCATGAACACCACCCCAGAGAAAGGGACCATGTCCTGCCACGAGCAGAGTTGTACTGGGATGAGTTTCTGCAGAAACATGAGGTTGTCTGGGCTCCAAGCATCTGCTGAAGTGCAAACCCACACCATGGTTCCTGACTGACACCCAGGGCTGGTGCAGACTCTGGGGAACCATCCCTGCTCAGGTCCAAAAGTTGAGGTGGGCAGGTGAGCCTCTGACTTGCAGTGATTCCTCCAAATCCTCAGGACCTGTGATCCAAGCCTTGAAAAGATTGAGAGCAGGTTTCCTACATCCTCCCTTCCCCAAAGCCTGAGCTGCCCTTGGGGAGGGCTCCAGGTACCATTTCAGAGTGGTGACAGCTTTATGAAGAGAGTCAGTGATGACAAGAGTAACTCCAGAGCAGAAGAGAATGAGGAAGATGGGAAAGCCCCAACAAGGGAATCAACCACCTTCAAGACCAGTCAGATCAGAGCAAGATCCTCAAAACAAAAAGAAACAAGATGTGGTGGGAAAGGGGAAGACAAGGTGAGATATCAACCCACAGCACATGCCCAGACTGGAGATTCCCCAGCCAGGGCATTTCCAGTAGCAGAGTGGCTGCCAGGAGACGCCAAGAGATGTTGAAGATGAAGTGTAAATGAGGGGCATTTGTCTGTCTGTCTGAGGACAGACTCTCCCTCTCCCACCTTCCAGGCTCCAGATCTCAGAGTCTTTCTTGTAGGATGTCTTGGCTGTAGAAGAGACCCCCCCTGTGCCTGGGAACATTTCATGGAGCAAGTAGGGGTGGAGGCATGAGCAGGAGCTGCTGGGAAAGTGGAAATCAGAAGATGCCAGGAAAGGGATGACAGACTGCTAGTGAGAACATTTCCACAGCTTTCCTTGGCTGAGGGATACTCTGCTGGGAAGAGGCTCTGGAGAGAAATACTGTCCCGAGGTCACCTAGCAGTGAGATGCCTTTGGAGGCAGAAGGATCCCACCAGGACTGCTGGGGCACCAGTGTCTCACGATGGCCCAGGATGCAGCAAAGATGACATTTCCTGGGAGCCACCACCAAACACAAAAGCCTGGTGACCAGTGTGGCTTGTGCCAGCCCACACCCCTGCACCTGGGGTTCCTCCAGTGATGTGAGAGGTGATGAAGGGTGATGGCAGGCTGCTCTCTCTGGCTCTCAGCTCAGCCACTACCACCAAACAGAGGTGTCTATGGCCACATCTTCTCAGCTGCCAAATGTCCAGCAGATGGTAGGACTGGAGAAGAGCGGGTTGTGATCCTGCCTGTGACCCAGGAGGGAACATTCCAGAATGCTGATGCTGATGGAGACTTGGAAATGGGCTCGGACTCTGCAGACCCAAAGAGGACCTCACCCTGCCCTGGGCAAGAGGATGTGCTGGGACTTCACCCTGTAGGGCAGGAGGTGGTTTCTTGTCTTCCAGACAGGTTCCTGCAGCTGAAGGGCTCCCTGTGTTCTCCTTCCCTGCTTGTCTTGAATGCTGGCTCAGTCCTTTCACTCAGCAGCAGGAGGCTCTGGAAATCCTTCTGAATTTCGAGCAGACTTGGGGGCCTCCCCTGCCTCCCCCCTGCTCCCTGCTGGCCCTGGGTGCAGGTCAGGGCACCTCCTCCATAAAGCTGCTCCCACCAGCCCCAACCACCCTCTGGTCCCAGCATGGGGTGTCTGGAAAGCAGCGTTTGGCATGGGCTTCAATGGAGATGGGAAGGGGGCGTGGGGGGTGGCAGCTTTATGGAGCGTTCCCCTCGGGGCAGCAATGTGCCAGCAGCCCCGGCCCCTCCTAAGCTGCTAAGGTGAGCTGGGGGTTGCCAATTTGGAAGCTGCATTTCAGGGTTGGTTTGGCACTGCTGGGGCTGGCTGGGCCCTGGGTGGCTGTCACAGGGCAGGTGCCTCCCTAAGCTGAGCGACTGGTCCTCTCCTTAGGTGGGACTCTTGGGTGAGGTTTTTTTTTTTTTTTGTTTGGTTTTTTTTGTTTGTTTTTTTGCAGAGCTCCAGGTTATCCTTCCCTTCATTTTGTAGTTGATTTACATGTAGGAGATTTTGACCATGGCAAAGCAAGTGAAATGAATAAAGTACAAAGTTCTGTCAGGTACTAGTCAGAGACACTGTTGATGCTTTAAGCATGTCAGCCATGTTACAATGGAAAGAAAAGGTGTTTTACATACAGAAATCTACATACATACAACAGCCCGAGACCTCTAGTTTTGTTGTTGTTGCTTAAACAAAGCTACAAGACAATGTTGAGGAACTGACCTTGGACTCTCTCTCCTCCAAGAGGGTCTCCAGCTTCTTCTGGGCAGCACGACCTTCGTGGTCATCACTGACTATCAGGATGACGTGGTTCCAGTTGAAGACTCTCATCATCTCAAACCAGACGTTGGCCTGGTGAGAGTAGGGTGGGACTGTGCGCAAAAAGGAGAGGTGGATGCTCTGCAAGGAAGAAGAAGAGCTCAACATAGACTGCTTGGGTCTTTGGCCAAGGTACCTCTCAGGGCTTGGGCAGGTTTGAGGGGACAGGGCTGGGATGACAAGGGCAAAGAGGCAGAGAAGCAGCTTTTGGTAAACCTCGGGGTCACACACCATGAGAAAGTCTCTGGGACCTGCACTCTCTTCCTCTGACTGAGAAGCAAAGCCTGGATAGGATTTTGTACTTCTCAGTGGCTAATCCAGTGCATGGCAAAGGGGGTTTATAGATCTGATAAAGAAAAGCCTGCTCAGCACCAAGCCATCAGCAGCATTCAGTGCAAAGAGAGCCTTTCCTCTTGCATGTTTGAAAATGGTGCTGAGGAAAGAAGAAGTTAGTAGATCAGGTTGCTCATAGCCTCATCCAGCCTGGAAGTGTTCCAGTGTTGGATGGGACTTGCAGCCCCCACCTATTCCAGTGGGAGGGGTCCCTGCCCAAGCCAGGAGGTGGAACTAGGTAGTCTTGAGGGTCCCTTCCAACCCAACCCTGTGAAAGGGCAGCAAAAAGAAAATCAATTCCTTCAGAGAGCGAGGGGGAGCATCTGCAGTTTGAAGATTTCCATGGCAAGGAGGTGGAAAAAGATTGTCTTTAAGGTCCCTCCCAACCTAAACCATTCCGTGGTTCTCTGATATGAGTTATTTGCCAGAAGAGGAGTTCAGGAAAGCAGTTTTATAACATGCTGCCTGGCTGTTTCTAGGTCAGGCTGTTCCACAGCAGCACCCGGGCAGCAGCTCTGGCCATGTGCCCGAGGTCACCTCTCTGGCTTGGTAGAAGATGTCATTAGGGTTGGATGATTGAGCAATAGCCATTCCAGCCTAATTAACTACAGGGCTCTTTGGGGAACAATTGGGCCAAAAGCTGTCGCTGACAGAGAGGTTTCAAAAAATTGCATCTTTTCCAAAAAGGCCCTGGAAGCAAATATTAGAAAATGAAAGTGCTTGAGCTCAGCATGGGTGCTGCTTGGTGTACCAGCTACATACAGAAGCCTGAACAGGAGAGGACAAAGAGGAAAGCACCATAATATTTCTTTTTTTTTTTCAGGTTGAGAGGGTCCTCTGGACCAATCAGAGCTTTTTCAGTCTTGCTCCTCCAGGAAGCTGACCAAAGGTCCTGACTGGGCCAAAGTCATTCCCTCTGGCATCATGTGCACCATGCAGGAGGGACAGGCAGAGCAGGTGACTCTTTCTTACAATCACCAAGTCCAATGGAACCACACTATGTATAGAGAACACTGCAACCCCCCAGTCATGGTCAGGTCTCTGGGGTGGGACAGTGTCCATCCCCCTCCTGGCCCAAACCCCAGAAATTAGGGAGGCAGCAACAAAAATACCAAACCCCCCGAAACATTTCCTGATTACAGAAGGCCAAGAAGAACTGTGGCTGTTTAACTGAAGAAAGAAAGGAACCAGGAGAGATGTAACAATCATTTCAGAGCTGCAGTTTTGTACAAATGAGACAAATATTCCCAGTGACATGAAGAGCAGCAGAAATGCCTTGTACAGCCAAAGGATGGGGAAGAAGCCCCATGGGGACAAAGAGTGGAAGGACAATGATGGTCTCCACACAACCACAGTTCCCAAGCTCCCTTTGGAGTCACCAGCAAAGGTGCTCAAAGATTGCCAGGTCCAGCTCCACAACTCAGGGCAGGGGCACAAAAGATGGGTCTCAGTATTTTAAATTTCAAGCCCTTGGCATTTTTATTTGCTTTAAGGAAATGCATTGAAAGAGAAAATGGAAAAAAAAATAAAAATCAGGAGATAAATGAAGAAAGAAAAAAGGAGCTAGTAGAAAAAAGAATAGAAAAATACAGGCTAAAAAATTAAAAATCTAACAAGATTATTTCAATACCTTTTTGAAATGAAAACATCTTTGAAATTTCTGTATGTTGCATCAAATTATTTTCTAGTTTCCCGAGTGGCTTCCAAAAATGCTGTTTGAACTGAAGGTGGCTTTCTTGAGCACTGTAAATACCTAGAACTAGGTTCAGGTGAACAAATTTCACTTCAAAGTTGTTTAAGAGGAATGTGATTTAACAGCTGAGGCAAATTTGCTTTCTGAAGTGATGTCAAAAGGGCCATGGACTTGCTATGATGGGATCTCAGCTCTCAGATTACAGAGATGTAGTTTTTAAAGAGGATAACGAAGAATAACAACTTGCAAATGCTGAGTTTGGGTTTCAGGGCTCCCACCCCAACCTCAGCTTTCGAAGCACCTGGGGCTCCTGAACTCCACTGCCCACAGATTGGCTGAAAAAATGAGTGTAGATTCCCTCAAACTCTAACAAGTAAAACCTGGGATGTGGAGTTGGGAACCGGGTTTTGTGTGGTTTGATGAGCCCTCTCTCCCTGGGCACCCACAGATCCCTCTGACCCCCAGCCTGGAGCTTCCCTGGCCACGCAGCACCTGGGGCTGTGGATGGAAGGATTTGTGCATCACAGTTGGCATGGTTTCAGGCAAATAACTGTTATAAAGAGATGATTTTTTTCTCACACATCCTCTGTGAGACAACTGGCACAGCGTGGTTCCTCATGTCACTGTCCCTGATGTGCAACTGCTCTCACTCTGGGCTGTCACAGGTCCAGTCCCTCGTATCATGGAATCATGGAAAGTTTTGGGTTGGAAAGACCTGAAAGCCTATCCAGTGCCACCCCTGCCATGGTCAGGGACACCTCCCACAGCCCAGGGTGCTCCAAGCCCCATCCAACCTTTAACACTGCCAGGGATGGGGCAGCCACAGCTTCTCTGGGCACCCAGGGGCTCAGCACCTTCACCCCAAAGAATTTTTTCCTAGTGGCCAACCTAACTCTCCTCTCTGGCTGTTTAAAGCCATTCCCCTTCATCCCATCCCTCCAGACCCTTGTCAAAATTCCCTCCCAAGATCAGGCACACAACAAAAAAATGCTCCTGGTTACAAATCACCAGTTCTCCAGTATGAGAGTGACCAGTATGAGAAGCTCTTCTGGGAGGTGCCAGTGAGGGAGTCCTGACCATGGCCTCACTTTTTTCCCCACTTCCCACACTGTTTCTGCTGAGCCTCAGTTTCCAGACAGACCAGTAATAAAGAAAAAAAAAAACCCTCTCAGTGAGCAGCAACCCCAGGAGGGCTGGAGTGGTTACACTGAGACTTGGTGAAGGAGCAGGTCATGATTTCATCAGATGTACACACAAAAAGGCCAAAAAGGCTGGAGTGCTCAGCTTGAGAGCTGCAAGGTGGTTTCTAGAACAAAAAGTTCTCTGAATACTGGGAGCACTGGGAGCTTTCTTCCCTTCCTTTGTTGAAAGACCAACTACAGCTCATGGGCTGCTGTGCTCCACTGGAGATGTTCCAAGAGCAGCAAAAGGTACTGAGCAAACCTGCCTGTGCTGATGCCCATGCCTTTCCTCTCCCTGGCAGCTTGGTCTCAGGAGGACCATCATTAATGCTGAGATTTCACCCCCCCCCCTCCCCTGTGAAATTTAGCTGAAATTGGCTGACGCCTTCCAAACCAATCAGGGGCATAGAGACAAAGTGATCTTACAAGCTTGTTTCCATAGAGACGAAGCTGAAAGATAATTTCCTGAATAAAAATAATTAAAAAAAAAAACAAACCAAAAAAAAAAAAACCACAACAGGGAAAAAAAAAATCACAAACTGATCAGTGGGAAGCAGAAAGGGAAGCTTGTCCTACACGGGTGTGCAGAGCCTTGCACCCTCCTGTCCCATGCCTGCACAGCTCTGTGCTTCTGGCTCTCTGACACCCCCTGAGAGGAGCTTGGAGCCAGGGGGGGTTGGACTCTGCTCCCAAGGAACAAGGGATGGGACAAGAGGAACAGCCTCAAGTTGTGCCAGGGGAGGTTTAGGTTGGAGCTGGGGAAGAATTTCTCCCTGGCAAGGGTTGTCAGGGCCTGGCCCAGGCTGCCCAGGGCAGGGCTGGAGTCCCCATCATCCCTGGAGGGGTTTCAGAGCCTGGAGATGTGGTGCTGAGGGACAGGGGGTGGTGGTGGCCTTGGCAGTGCGGGGGGAATGGTTGGGCTGGGTGATCTTAAAGGTCTTTTCCAACCAAAGTGATTCTGCAATTCTCTGATCCTATTCTGTGAGTGCTCCAAGGGGTGACACAGGCAGCGTGGCCTCTGTGTTGAGTCCCCCCCAGGGAAGGGCACCCCACAGCCCCACGTGGCTGACACCTCCGTGGGGAGCATCTATCCCCATGTCACTGCAGCAGGACACTCCTCGAGCTCTGGGCTGAGTCAGGTGGCTTTTCTGAGCCCCTTTGGCAGAAAAGATGCTTTAAATGGGAAAAAAAAGCCTGCAGCAGAGTGTGCCAGGGAGGGTCCCAGCCCCAGGGCTGACCACACACTCAGCACATGGTTGTGCTGTGGGAGAGGTCCCAGTTTGCTCCTGTGGGCACTGGTCTGCTGAGGTGAAACTGGACTGATGGCAAGCAGGGTGCCCCCTCCCTGCCGTGGTGACACCGTGTACACCGCGACAAGATCCCTGGCAGTGACACCGTTGACTGGACCCATCTCCTCTCCATGGCAGCACCAGCCAAATCCCCCCTTGGACGTGTCCTCCCTGCTGCCTGTCCCCCCCCTCAGCCACCTCTGCCTCCAGCTCTTTCCATCCAACAGTTCCCATCAGGATCCTGCCAGGTCCCCAGCTCCTGCCAGCCACCACTGTTGTCACTGCCCTGGTCTTGGCTGTCCTACCAAGGTTTTACTTGGTGGGGGATGCCAAGCCCTGCTGCCTGTGTCCCTGGGAGCCTCTGCTCCTCCCTCCTGCAGTTGGGCTGCGTTTAGGATGGAGGCGGAATGACTAATTTTGCACTGAACATTTGCATTATGTGAATATTCACATTTTCCAAGCAAAGGCCAATCTGTACTTCAAAACAGGCCTGATTTCACCCTCAAAAGCTTGTGCTCCTGGCTAAAAACCTCCGCAAAGGCTGCAATGGCATGTGGACCACCTGGCTCTGCTTGGCTCCTCCTTCGGTTTTTACTAATCCTAAATGTCTCTTCAAGAACCTCATCAACCCAGGCAGGGCATTGCCCCCAGCCTCATCCAGCCTGAGAGTCTCCATGTTCCCACCAGGTGGGTGGATGGTGGTTTGAGACACAGGAATGTGAAGCTCTTTCTGGCATGCTGGCTGGACTCAATGCCATTTATAGCCTTGGGATATCTTGTAATTGATTCTATTATCTCCCTTACCAACATCAGATAAACCCAAGGATACAAGGAAAAAAACCCTTCAAGCCCTAGAAAGCTCCTGCAAGAGGTCCAGGCTCCATTAGGATCCTCTTGTCCCTCCACAAACCCCTGACCCCCTCTCAGGACCCCCTCACCCCATCCTTCCCTCCCGTGTCACTGGTGAGCAGGGCAGGAGCTGCTTTGTGCCTTTCCCTTGGCTGAAGAGCAGTGAGCCCAGCAGGGAATCACTGCAGAACTCATCCAGCACTATGTAGGTCAGCACTGGCAGCTGTGAAAAAAAAATAATGTACCAGGAAGATACAGGGAGAGAGAGGGAGGGATTCAACTGCAGGTTTAACTGGAGAGGATGGATGGATGGATGGAGGGATGGATGGATGGATGGATGGATGGAGGGATGGATGGATGGATGGAGGGATGGATGGATGGAGAGACAGACACAGACAGAGAGACAGCCACCATTAACCCTCCTGGGGGGCACTCTCAATTTACACCCCCTGTATGAGGCACCAGACTAGAAACGTGCAGCAGTTACCTTATCAGAATATATAGACATGCGTGTTGTCAGACCAATGACAGGGATCCGGTAGAAGCCAGCTGTGTATGAGACTGGTGTTGGTGTTAAGTGGTCGTTGGGAGCAGGAGGGTGGCTAACTAATATTGCATAGACCTGCAGGACAGGATACATGACACAAACATTATTTCACAGGAGCACATATCAACCATTGAGTTGTTTCTTTTTTCTTTTCTCTTTTTTTTTTTTTTCTTTTTTTTTTTCCCCTCCCCTCTCTCTCTCTTTTTTTTTTTTTTTTTTTTTTTTTTTTTTCCCCAGCAGCATTAAACAGCCCCACGGTGTCCAAACAAGCAAGGGCTGTGCCAGGGAGCCAGGGGAGCTGCAGCCCCCAGGGGGGGTGACATCTCTGCTCAGGTTGGTATCTTAATGGTAACGCTGTGCCCGGCCTCTCCGCTGGCCACAGGGATAACTTCCGTGGATTGCAGATTAAAGGGAAACATCTCCCTTCCAGTCACACACTGTAATGCGATTTCTTTAACCACACATTTAATACTCGGTTGTAATTCCCCTCTGAGGACTATTACAAACAAAGTGGTCAGCTGGGAGCAGCTAGCACGGAGCCAATCCAGCAGCTGGGAGAGGAAAAGGGAATTTGGGGGGGATGTGGGGAGCTGGCAGGGGCAGGAGGTGGGATCTAAAGGGGGTTTCAACAAGGAGGATTTCAGGAAGATGCTGCTGTGAGCCCAGGGCTGGGATTTTGGTCTCCTGTAGGATCTTGTTTGGTGTCAAAGGGAGAGGAAGGAGCTGGGCAATCCCTGGGGCATCCTTTGTTACAGTAATGTCCTGTCACAGCACAAGGAATGTCCCCAGCTGGTGTCAGCTCTCCAGCTAGGGTGAACAAACACAAGGGCTTTGACGTCTGTGAGGAAATAACATTTCTGCCTCCTCCAAGCATCTGCCCAATGTCGGGGGATTGCTCTGTGCCCTGGTTGGGGGTACAGCTTGCTGGGATGGGAGGGGAGGATGAAGCACGTGTGGGGACCTGGGGCCAAGGTTGGGAAAGGTAAGATCCTGCTTGACTTTGGAGGGAGCAGGCTGAGGGTGCAGAGTGAGCTGGGACAGGGGCTGGAGACCCCACCAGGGGAGGAGGAATTGCTGGGGAGGGGGCTGAGGAGGTGACCTGGGGAGGCAGAACCCCCAGTGCTGTGCTGACATGGGGTGGGTGAGAACCAGACCCGTCCCAAGCAGGACTGGGGCATGGCCCTGGGGCAGGATCAGGCCCTGGGGGAGGTCTGGGGGCTGTGTGGGGGTGAGGCCTGTGCTGCACAGGGCAGTGGCTCAGAGGCAGGAGCCATTTTGCATGCTTGGGCTCCCAGCTCTGCACCACAGCCCCCTGCTCAGAGCCAGTGCCAGCCAGGACCCAGGGGGAATGTGCCCCACGCTGGGGCCACGGAGCTGGGAGATGTTG
Organism: Phaethornis superciliosus; assembly: GCA_023637945.1. Taxonomy (NCBI): domain Eukaryota; kingdom Metazoa; phylum Chordata; class Aves; order Apodiformes; family Trochilidae; genus Phaethornis; species Phaethornis superciliosus. Next base: position 1,636,526 of record JAJQWJ010000022.1, on the reverse strand, counting down.
GGATGGCATGGCCACCCCCAGGACCCCAGCCCCTTCTGCCTTCATCCCACTGCTCCATGGGGATGTGCCAGTGCCAACAACCCGGGGGTTCTGTGGGGTTTGCCATGGGGACAAGACCCAGAGGTGCCATGGGCACAGGCATCCACCAGCTGGGATGGAGCCTTGGGTGGGGAGGGACCCGATCCAGCCTTTTCCTGGGATGCAGGGACCATCACAGCCTTCACTGAGCTTCCATCCCAGCTTTGTCAGCATCCCCAGGGATGTCTCCAGCCATCCCCCACCTCCACACCAGGAGGCTGAGCTCCAAACGTGCCAGCCCTGCTCCACTCTGCACCCCTGCCCCACACCAGCTCCCCCCCCCCGGGATCCCTGGCTCTGTGTGTGCCCAGGTGCACACATGCATTTCTCCATGCACTGGGGGGGGATGTCTGAGCCTCCAGGGTGGGGGTGTTCATGCCAGCTGTGGGGGTGTTCATGCCAGCTGTGTGCACCTCTGTACCTGTGCTCGGGCTCACCCCACCTTGTGCATGTGTGGGGGGGAGTTTGAAGTGGGGGGTTTGGAACCTGGCTGTCTGCCCACCTGATTGCTGGGCCCAGGGAGGGGGAATGGATGGGGCTGGTGAGCTGGGCTCAGCACCCAGAGCACATCCAGGGGGGGACAGAGGTTGCTCTCTTGTGTACCCATAGAGGCAGGAGGGAAGAGGGAGGTGTGTGCAGGAATGCACGCCCAGCGTGCCCTGTGTCTGTGGTCGTGGCTGTGCAGGTGTGTGCATGTGTGCACTGGTGTGTGTGTGTGTGTGTGCCCATGACTGTGTCTGCATGCACCCTGTGTCCCTGTCCCTGCCACCCACCCGTGTGTGCCTGTGTCTGCCAGGTGTCTGTGTGTGTGTGTGTGTGTGTGGCAGTGGGGGTGTGTGTGTGGAGCTGGGGGGTATGGGGTGTGTGCAGCTGCAGTGCACAACCATGCAGGGCTGTGTGTGTGTGTGTGTGTGTGTGAAGCACTGTGTGGTTGTGTGCCTGCAGTGCATGCAGTGGGCTGTGTTTGTGCAGCAGCAGGTGTGTGTGTGTGTGCGTGTGTGTGCACCTGGTGTGGAGCATGCTCACATTTGCACATGGATGCCCAGGGCACAGCCTGTGTGCACCAAGGTGTCTGCACACCGGTGTGAGCACTGCCCTGCTGCTGCACACCCAGCTTTGCACACGGATGCATCTGGTGTGTGCCTGCATGCAGCAAAGCCCCCGGACATTCCAGCAGGGATTTGTGTGTGCGTGTGCAGGGCCACCCCCACGCCCGCGCTCTGAGGATGCCGGTGCGTGACCCCCCCTGTGCCCCTGCGGCTCCGGGTCTGCCGTGCGGGGCTGTGCGGGGTGCGGGGCTGTGCGGGGCTGTGCCTGCATCCCGCTGCCCGCACTCTCACTGCTCACGCTCGGAGCACGGGATCCCTGCCCGGGATCTCCCAGGAAGGTGCGGGTGCTCCTGTGTGCCCCGGGGGGTTGCGGGTCCCCGTGCGGGTGCCCCCGAGGTGTGCGGGTGCCCGCGGGGCAGAGCCTCCCCCCGGCCGCGCTTACATAAAGGCTGCAATGCGGGTTCCAGGACCCCGCTCGCCGCGGCTCGACCCACCCTGAGTCCCGGGGGGGATGCGGGGGGGGTGCGGGGGGTGAGCATCTCAGTGCCCTCCAGCGAAGGGCCGGGAGGTGCCCTGCGGGGGATGTGTCCGTCCCGGTACCTGGCTGGAGATGAGATCCTCGCAGACGGAGAGGGCCATCTGGATGGCGTTGGGTTTGTGCGTGACCGAGGTGGCGTTGAGCTGGAGCTTCCAGGTGCCGTGCCGCTTGTTGGCCTGGTTCACCGCTTCACGGAAAATCTGCTCGTGCTTCTTGGTGCTCAGCACCGCACCGATGTTCACGATTTTGGGGTCGCAGCCGGCGCGGGCGAAGGAAGAAGAGAAGAGGAGGGCGAGCAGCAGCAGCCTCATGGTGCTCATCCAGGGGCCGGAGACCCCCGGACCCCCCGGACCCCCCCGCTCCCCTCCGCCCCCTCCGCCGTGCGGGGCTGAGCGCGGTCCCCGCCGCTCTCCGTGGTGCTGAACCCTCCGCCGCACCGCACCGACCCGCACCGCACCGACCCGCACCGCCCGCCCCTCCCGCTGCCGCAGCGCCCGCCCCCCGCCCGCCCCGCAGCCCCGCCCCGGACCCCCAGACCCGGACCCCCAGACCCGGACCCCCAGACCCGGACCCCCGCTCCGCACCTCCCGCCTCAGCTTCCCGCAGTTTCACCTTCCTGGCCCGGACCCCCCTCCCAGGACCAGAGCCGTGTCCCGGACTCCGGTCCCACGCGGGGAAACCCCTCCCCGGACTCTGCGGCCTGGACCCCCGAACCCCCCAGAACCCCCTCCCCGAACCCCCCGGAACCTCCGCCCCTCCAGGGAACCCCCTCCCCGAACCCACCGCCCCGGACCCTCTTCCCAAATTTCCTGCCCCAGCTCCCAATCCCGACCCCGCTCCTCTCCCTGAGACCCCTGTCCCGCACCGGCTTCCCCATCCTCTTCTCCTCCCCAGGCTCCGGTACCCCCACTGGGGGGGATTTCTGGGCCGCCGCGACCCCCGGGCAGTCCCAGCCCCGCAGCACTGCCCACTCCCGGATCAGCCCCGACCCCCTGGGCCTGCCCCAAACCTCCCCACGGCCCCTGGCTCTGGCCATTGGGTGCGGGGGGGTGGGCTGTACACCCCCCCCCCCATCCCCTCTTCTCCCCGGGTTTCTGCTGCCAGACCCCGTGGGCGGGCTGGGAGGGGGCTGTGGGGCTGCTGGGACCTCTATGGATTCTCACTGGTACAGGAGGTGCAGAGCTCAGTGGGGTGCTGAGCCCCTGTCTGCAGTGGGGTTCATCTCCTGGGGGTTCTGCTCCATCCTCTTTGCACCCTTCTGGGGTCTGGGTATTTTTTTGGGGAGGCATAATCATACCAGAAACTTGGTAAACCAGGGTTTTCTCCATAATCAGACCAGAATGGGGGTAAACCAGGGCCTTCAGGGGGTGTTCTGCAGATGGCCCAGCCCTGGCAGTGTCCAAGGTTGGATGGGGCTTGGAGCAGCCTGGGCTGGGGGAGGTGTCCCTGACCATGGCAGGGGGGTGGGAATAGATGGGCTTTAAGGTCCCTTCCAACCCAAAGCAGTCTGGGCTTCCATGGTCCCTGAACACCACCATTCCCCAGCCCTGGGTGGGAAAGGGTTGCCCATGACATGAACACCATCAGAGGGCTGATGTTCACTCCCAGGCTGGAGAATCCTTCCTCGACTCACACACCTCTTGGTCAGGGATAAGAAGCAGCCAACTCTGCCTGGTTCCCTGGTTTCACTCTGGCCCTGCAGACAGAACCATCACCATCACTGTTCCAGACATTAGCTCACAGGGCAAGCAGCCATTTTCCTCCCTTAAATTCACCACATGACTCTGGGATACGACCTTAATGTTTGTCTGCTGAAGGATTCTCTTTATCTATCTGTCTCCCAGCCACCATTTGCCTCTCCAAAGGAACTGGAGCCACAGCAACTAGTGGCCAACAACTGGAGGACAGCCCAGCTCCATGGCTGAAAGGCTCTGAGTTTTACTCCTGGACCACATCTCTCACATTCCAGGGCTGGGGTGTGGCTGGAAGAGCACAGGGCTCCTCAGAGCTGCCACTTTGGCCTTTTTGGGTAGAACAAAGGGGTTGCAGAGAGCGACAGGGTGCTGCTTGGTGACTGGATGGGACAAATGCTATCAGCCAGCCCATGGTGTGCCAGCCATGAGGAAAGCAGGCTGAGCACTGCAGAAGAGAAATCACCAGAGGTATTTTTACATCAGCCATTTCTAGGGTAGTGCCACAGCCAGCCCACCTCCATGCTTGCTTGCAACGTGAGTTGAAGCAGAATTTCTCCCCCCCCCCCCCCCAAGTGCAAATCTTCTTGCTGGCATCTCTGAAGAGCAAGTTGCCATGGTAACCATTTTGCCTGTGTCCCACGTTGCCCACATGCACTCGGAAGAAGCTGCAGAAGCAAAATGGCTGTTGTGTAATGCCACAGGGGCTCAGCATATGAGGGGCTTGTGTGTCACCCAGCACCCTTCCAGCCATGAGACCCTCTCAGAGAAGCTGCAGACAGTTCCTTGGGAAAGCAACCAAACCCAGGGAGGTCATGGCACATCCAGGGAGGGAGGGAGCACCCCCCACCTTGCAGTGCTTTGTGTGGAGCTCCACACCGACCCTGCTGTGCTCTCACCACAGGCTTGCAGACACATTTTAGCTCTTTTCAGTGCCACTGTCATTCCTCCTCCCCCAAAGATAGAGATGAGGGCTTTGTGGACCTCATATGATGTGGTTCTGTCCACTTTGAGGGGGCCGAGTGCTGTCTTGAAGGGACCAAGGAGCTAAAGAGTTATGTGTCCATACCCACACTGGATTCCTCTGCCTCCCAGGGACATTCACAGCAGGTTGGCTGGGGAGGAAATATTTTGAAGTGGGTTAGACAGACCCAGACCCCTGTGGGTGTGGTGGCAGAGGAATAATAAAACCAGACCTGGCCACAGCAGAGCAATTAGCAGAGAAGGTGAAAGGGAAAGGTGGGCTTTGGATTTTTATCTGGCATCTGTCTTGCTCAGCTTGGAGTGAGAAAGGTCTTTTCTCCTCGTTATCTGGAGGTCCCTGTGAGGAGAAAAAGGAGTGTGTGGCTGCTGAGATTCTCCAGGAGTCTCTGATGCTCATACTTGTGAGCCAGGGTCTTCCCTCTGTGCCTCCATTCATTTCTTGTCTCCAGATTCTTGTTCCCAGAACAGTCACAGAGGCCTGGGCAGTGCCTGCTTCCCTCTCAGGCTGTGCCCTCCCATGGGCTGTGTTCTCCTGGCACCAGAACAGCCCAGATCACAACCTCCCAGAGCCAGCACAGATGTTGTCACTGCACAACTTCCACTCCTGCTGCCTCCTCAGCTTCTCTGATCATCTGAGGGCCGTGGGTGCCTTCAGGGTTTTCCTGGGGTGGAAGCTGTGTATCTGGCAGCCACAAACTGGTCCTTGAGAGGACTCTGTAGCAAGCAAAGGTCTTTTCTTTTTCTGTTACTGCCTCCTGGCATAGCATGGCATCATCCTCAGCCAGAGTTTGGCATGAGAACTTAACACTAATCAGTATGTTCATGGTGTGATCCTGCTCTTTATGTCTGGTGCCTTCTGGATGCTGGGGAGATGGACAAGAGCATGGGACTGGTGTCTATGTAGTATCCTGGTGCCTGAGGATGGTGTCATTCCTTCCGTGGACAGAGTAAGTCAGCTGAAGGATGGAGACTTCAGGGGAGCAGCACTGAGCCCAGCTGGAAATGCCACCTGCCTTGGGGTGAGACCTCACTCCCAGTGTTGGAAAAGATGATTTGGAATTTCATAAATGAGAAAAATCAAGCTCTAGGAATAGGTGCCAGCCTCGCTGCCTGTGACACCGGGGGTGTGAGGGGACAGCCCTCACCCCTTTGGGGTGTCACCTAACACCCATCAGTGACCCCCCAGACCCCCCCTGCCTGGGTATCAGCAGCTGCACCCCCAGCCCTGCCCGGCTCCCCCCGCAGTTTTTGCCTCCTCCCCGCAGCCCTGGGCTCTGGCAGCTGCCGGGTGCCACCTCGTGGTACAAAACCCTCTCCAGAGAAAGCCCAAGGCAGCAAAACCTCCAGCACCAGCTTCCAGAAGGACAATTTGAAGAGGGAGATGCCTGCAGCCTTGGGTGACAGCACTGCTGGGTGCTGCCCGTTCAGGAGGGGCTGAGCACCACCCGACCCCCCCCCTCATCTGGGAAGGGTGATTTTACAACCTCATAACCTCCCTTCCTGCAGGAGGAGAGCTCCTTGCCTTTCACACTCAGCACAGCCCATCCAAGACTATGTGGTCACCACTGGCCACCCTCACCTCGGGGCTCACCACAGGGACAACCTCTGGGCTCCCCTCGATCACCCTGGGGATCATCACCTCAGGACTCACCTGGCCAGGATGGGTACATGGGGGCAATGGCACTGAGCACCCATTTCACAGCTGGCAGCCTCAAGAAGATGGACCATGCACCCACATCTTGTATGCTGTAAAAGGTGAACATCTCCCAGACTGTCAGAAAGCCCCTGCAGACAGGACAGTGCCCTGTGTGTCCTCATTAAAAGCCACTTCATGAAGGAGAAGTTGTCTTCATACTAACTCACCCTTGCTCCCACTCCCCTGTTTCACACAGCACCCACGTTTTCCTCCTGCATTCCCTCTGCTGGGGCAGGGTGCTGCAGTGCCCAGCCCTGTGCTCGATGACAACTGGGGCTTGAGTCCAGTTAAATAACCACCTCCCACCTTCCCCTGTCCCACAGCCAACTCCTGGGGTCAGCAAGGGGGAATAAAAAAAAAAAAGACTTTTCACTCTGAGTCATCCCACTGCACCCTCCTGGGTGGCTCTGGGGAGCTGTGGGGTTTCAGAAATGATTCTGTGCTCTGCCTGGGTAGCTCACAGCACATCCCTCTTCAAATCTGTCACATTAGCATCACTGAACAGGCTCTCAATGGCAATTTCTTTCTCCTTTTAAGGATTGAAGGCAACGATTGGTCCCAATCCAGGAAAACTCCTCACATACACCTACCACTGAGATGTACTTTGCATTGACTGAGTAGGAAGAACATCTTACTTAAAGGAACAACCTCTTGATCCTGCTGTAGGCCTATTCCTATGCTGCAAATTCAGAACAAGAGCAAAACAAATGAAGATACAAAAACTCTGACAAGGAAGAGATCTTGGTGTAAGTAGGGAGTTATCACAAAGTGAATGTTGATGCTATCCTCAGTTCTTAGATCTCTGTTTTGTAGCACAGTTATCAACAAGTAGGAGAAATCAGACATTAAAATAACTTTACAAACAGTTTGTACCCAAACAAACAATAAATATGGAGCAGTAAATAAAGTAACCAGAAGCCCCAGCAGTATCTGCCCTGCTTCAGAGAACCAAGTGTGTGAGTATTCCCAGCTCCTGTGGTGGAACAGATCCAATTCTCCAGTGGGAAGAGCAGGAGGCTCTTCTGGGGGGGGTGCTGAGCTAGAATGGGCTCCTGGGAAGGGATGGACACCCCAGGGGAGGCTGGTGAGAGCCACAGGGACACCTGCATGCTCTTGGGTCCCCAAAAGGCCAACAAATAAATTCACTGCAAATTTCCTAATTCTCAAGCAGAGTTATTTTTTGCTTTCATAGAAAAGGATAAAAGGTCAAAGAAAAGGAGACTCAAAGAGCAGTGAACAATGTACCTTGGATTATCTAGGGGTAGGTCTGGTCTCCTGCCCCTCCAAACCCAGCTCTCTTGCACTTGCTCCACCTGAGACAATTCCCTGCTCCTTTCTGGTTCACTTGGAAATGGGGCTGGGGGCTCCAGACAGCATCAGCATCCCTGCAGGCAACACCCTGGGGACACTGAGCCCTCTGAGACACTTGGAAGCCCCTCAAGGCTGCTGTGGCCTCCAGGCAGAGGTTTCTGTGCCCTTTTAAGTCTTGGTCAGAATTAGAAACACCTGCAATGGGCTGGTGGAAAGGGCTGAGCATGCCCAGTGCCTCTCAAAGCCCAAATGCCTCTTTGCTCCTGGAGTGAAAGCAAGCTCAGGGGTGGATCTGCTGATACAGGTGGAAATCTTTGAGCTGAACGTGTCCTGGTGGTGGTAAGACAAATGCTGCATTACAATGCACCAACAGCCCCACCTGGACCTGATTCACCTTCTGGTGTCTCTGCACAGCTCACTGGTGAGAGGTGCAGCTTCCCTGAGCTGGCAAAAAAGCTGGGAGACACAGGATGCTCCAGAAAATGCTTCAGGGAGCTGTGGATTCAGGGAGCAGCATGTGGATGGCATTTCACAGCTGATGGGATCCACCAAAGAGATGGCTGCTGGGAATTTGGTGACTTGAATGGATGTTCTTCCTCTTCACAAGGCACGGCATTGGGTGATGTCCCCTTCAGGGGCTTGAAAAATAGAAAACCCCAGACACTGGTTTTTTTTTTTTCCTAAAGGTCGTTTTATTGTAAAACCATAAATACAACACTGACATGAAAATCCTCAAGCAACGGATGCTTTCTTACAGTTACAGTTTGTCTTCTGCCTCGGCATCAACTCTGAAAAGAATGTTGCAGAAACATGTCTCTAAGATATCTCTCCAAATAGCCGAGCCCTGGCCTGGACTGCTTGGCTGGTTTGGAAGCTAAGTGGAACTATTCCTCCTCTCCTGTGGAATATTTCCATTCAGACAGCAACAGACTTGTAAAAACAGCAACATTTAAACACCTTGGGTTTGTTTTTTTTTTTCTTTTTTTTTTTTTTTTTTTTTCTCTGTAATAATCCTTTTCATTTGACGTCAGTCTAAGTTTCAAACAGCAATTAATTTCTTTAGCTGTAAAAAAACAAAACAAAACAAAACAAAAATCCTAAAAAGAAAAAAAACCCAACAAAATCAGAAGAACTTGAGTTGGCCTCAAGCGCTCATATATCACAATGAAAATCAGCAACTCAACCCTGTGCAATATTGCTCTCTAGTGAGTCATTCGATCCACACCAACAATACATGAGACTTCAAACAGGTTTTGTTTTGTTTATTAACACAGCAAGTGTGACATTAGATAACCTTTTAAATACAGTACATGGTACAGTGCAGGGCCAGCTGCCCACACTTTTCCTCATTATGAAGACAAAGCCAGCGGTGGCAGTTTATAAAAATATTGTGTTGCTACAAAAGTATAAATTAATGCTACCGGTATTAAGAAATATTAAACACATAAAACTTATAAGGATTAAGAAAAATATTCATTAATACCTGTAGAAAACTCTGGCCTAAAAAAGATATTTTTTGTATATTTTTTGTATATTTTTTTTTTTTTTGTATTTTTTTAAGATGACATGAGATCCTTGCACTCGCAGGTAGAGACACACACAGGTGCATCTGTGGTATTGCCTAGAACATCTGCATCTACAGAAAGGAAGGAAATGCACACGTGTTACCAAGGGGAAGGGAAAGAGGGAAAGGAGACCATTAATTGTTTGCTTGATGAAACAAGAACTCAGCTCCCAGCAGGAGGTTTCAAAAAAAAACAAAATAAAAACCAAAACCAAAGGTACAAACAAGGAACAGCTTCTCTTTTCAGAGCGACTGCAAACAAGGATTTCCTGATGGTTTGGTTTGTCACCACGACACTTTCTAGCCACAGCGTGGACCAGAATCCTCAGGGTTTGGATGATGTGTGTTCCTCCTGTCCTGACAGCCTTGGCTAGGCACCTGTCACCAATGGTTCAGTTCATCCGTTCTCAGTTTTCCTTTTAAATAATTAAAAAAAAAAATAAAAAATTAAAGTCCCAGTAAGTTTAAAGGGACCATGGAAAACAGCTCCTTCCAGAACACATACATGCTTCTCTCCTTGAGTGGAAAGGTCCTTCTGCACAGGTAGCAAGAAAAAACAAATAAATTATTCCCTCCCTCCCCCCCCCAGCCCAAGGGGATAAAAACACCCTGTCCTGTCCACATAACAGTGCAGAGACCACCAGAAGAACCCCCAGATGACTGCAAACAAGCACTCAAGGCTGATGAGGCTGGAAGTGTCTTGTTAAGGAACTTTGGTTGTAAAAAAGCAAGGGTTTGAGGTGCCTGTGCTCATCAGCTCCACTGCACAACACTCCCCCTGCTAAGGCTGTGCTGCCCCCCGGGTCCCTCTGCCACATGGTGGGAAGGAAGAAAATCCTTTCTGCCAGTGGTTGATGCTAGGGATCAATGAGCCATTTATGGGACTCATTTCAGAAGCTAGTCTAAAAAAGTCAGCTAAAAGACTCATTAAATCCTAATGGGTCTGCTGGATACACCCTCGCCTGGTGTGAGCAGAACTCCTCTGTCAAGGTAAGAAACAAAGGACTTTCATGGGAGTAGTAAAAAAACCCAACTAACCAGCCAAACAAAACCCAAAATTAAACATAAATTCCCCAGACATTCAAGATATAAAATTAAATTTCAGGGCAATACACTCTCATTGGTTTACCATTTCTGGCCTAGCATAAGCAAACTACCCCTCAGTACTGAGACATCCAACGTGGAGCTGTGCTGGGCTTTACCTCGCTCTATTTTTATTATTTTTCTGCTCAGTGACATTTCCAGAGGGCCCCAGGAAGATGACAACCCATGGCACGGGGACAGGTCCCATGCAGGGTGAGAAGGGAGTTCTTATTGCTACAGGGTGACATCTTCACAAGGGTGTGACACAGAACTTGAGTGTCAGCCAGTGGGCATTCCCAACAGATCCCACGGATCCGTGATGATGCTGTAGCACACCATGAAAATGCAGAGCAGGAGCAGCAAAACATTTCAGATTCTCCCCCACACTGATCCTATCACCCTGGCAGCACAGAGGATGACATGGCTGGGGTGCTCCTCAACTGGTGTTACGTCCTCTGTCCCTTCCCTCCTTCAGGACACCTGGTTCATGTATAAATTGGAGTGTTGGGAAGGGTTTGGTGAGGGTGGTGAGTGGATGCAGAAGAAGATGATCTGTGAACTTTCTTGGACCTATAGGGCAGGACTGGACTCAACACCCAGGCAAGTTTCCCAATCTCTGCTCTGGGGAGGGTCCAAAGCAGCTTTGAGCCTTACAGAGTGTGCTCCAGGGAGCTGTGCAGCCTGGTTTGAAACAAAAGGGCTGAAAAAAGTTTTCCATAATAGACTCCCCCCAGATGAAAGGATTGCACCTCTCTGAAAAGATTTCCCAGAACCTGCCTTTTGGATAATTTTTATCCTATTACTTTTAATTATTCTCTCGGTAACAACTTGTCCCCTGCTGCATCTGCTCCCCCTGAATGCTCACAGGAGCTCCTCTCCACCTCCTTCAGCCAGAGAAATGCAACTAGAGACCCAGGGCTCTCCTCAGCACAGTACTTTGCCTTTCCAGACCTTGGTGGTTGCTCTCTTACTGTCTTTTGATTTCTCACTGGCTTGGTGCTGTCCAGCTGCACCCACAGCATTCTCACAGGCATGAAATCTCAGTCACCCCCTGCACCACCACCTCCCGGCTCACCTACAGTGGGACCCAGAGAGTGGGAATGGTCCCTCAGATGGGGCAAGGCTGAGCAGATTCACCCACAAGCCAGACACACACAGTTCTTTCTTCTCACACTGAACCTTCCGTGTTATTGCAAGCAGTTGGGAGAAAAATCAACCAACCGACCTGAGACAGCTCTCTGAAGACTGGGTTAACTCTGAGACCACAATTCAGAGCTCAAACCATTTTCACAAGTGCTTTCCTCAATTTTCAGTCATTCCCAAGCTTTGAGATCATCTGTCACAACTTTGTTTGCAAAATTCATGTAAGGGTCATGACTCCCTGAGCTGCTTCTGGATGTATTCTCTGGTCAGCAGGGGAGAACACCCAGCAAGCACAGTTAAACCAGTGCAGGTGGTTCACATGGATGCTTAAACCAATTTACCTCAGAGTTAAATTGGTTTAGCCAGCAATTAACAGACAATTGAATCAGACAAAACCTGAGCCCACAGTCGGCTTTCACAGGAAGTTTTCCAGATTGCACTAGTTCAAACACAACCAACTTGGTTTTCTTAGAACAGACAGACAGCTTTGACAGAGAGAAAAGTCTGCTCCCACCTGACAACAACCCAGGAGCAAGACACCAAACCCATCTTGTAAGCCAGAACACAACCACTGCCTATTGCTAGAGACCTGGGGAGAAGAGACACAGGGGACAAATCTCTGCTCCCTGTTCTCCACTGACTCACACACAACCAACCTTCTGTTCTGAAGAGCTCTGCCTTCCTATCCCACTTGCTCAGTTTTCTGGTAACAAGGATCTTCAGACAGGACTGGAAAGCCCTTTTTTCATTTCTACAGTTCATCTTCTGTTGGTGCTTGCTCCCCACCTGAAGATCATAACTCTTCCCAAACTGGGAGATCAGAGGGAGCAGCCTGCAAGGTCAGGCACAGAGTAAGCAGCGGAAGCAAAGGAATACCTGGAGGACACATACAGCATTTTTGTATCCCAAGACATTTCTCAAGTGCAAGTAAAGGAAAGAAGCAAGCAGAAGTCAAATTCCCAACAAGACCTACCAAAGGATGATCCCTATTCTGAGCTCAAAGATGAGCTGAAACTCATGAGAGCTCTGGCCAAATTGAGAGATCCTCCTCCCCAGTTGTCCAACAGAAGATGATGCTCCTTACAGCACAAGTGCTGCTCCATGCCACACTGAATAGAGTCATAGAAAAATTTGAGTTGGAGTAATCTGGAATATTAAAGCTTCCAAAATTCAGACCTACACTCCCCAGAATGCAAATCCAAGTCTTGAAAAGGGAAGAATAAACAGGAGCCAAAGCTTGGCATTTAGGGTAAATCTGTGTGCTCCAGATGTGTTTCTTTCTTTTGAAAGAAGGATTAAGTACCTCAGAGAAAAGCAGCTTGTGAGCAGACACAGCACAAATAGCTCCTCTGAGCAGAACACCCTGTGACCATGTTTAAGTCTCATGAAAAGCTGTAGCTTCATCCACTGACTCACTGGAAGAGGATGCCCCATCAGCTCCTCTTTTCCACAGCTTTCCAGATTGCTCCACCTCAGGGCTTTAGGTTTTATTTTGCTTTTTCAGCTGCTAAGTTGAGGTTTTACATCTTTGGGAGAACTTCACCTACCATACAATGTTGCATGTTTGCTTAACATCCATCATTAGCAGGACTCTAACCAAAGTCACCCTGGAGGGGACAGTTACTGGGATGGGGAGAGGGTCAGGTCAGTCCCTCTCTTCAGCTGTCACAGCAAGAAAGCTCCAGATCTGATGCCAAAACCACACAGTAAGAAGGGGAAACAGGCTGGGAGTAAAGAGGGGATTGTGGTCTTCTGTTTGCATGCCCTGGCTGTGCAGCCACGGTCCAGCTCACTCTGCGCAAGCTGGCTGCACAAAATATCCATAGTTTTACCTTATTCTCAGATCTAGAGCTTTCAGCCTGTGCTAACTCTTCATTCCAACCCTTCCTCCTCTTTATGTCTTGCAGACAGACAGCACAATGAGCTGGAAAATCTCCCAGGAATGATCAACCTGTGCCCTAGCAAAGCGTGTTGGGGTTTGCAGATTTGTTTTCCAGGACTGCAGGAGGGCTGCATGTTCACCTGAGCATCAAAGGGTCTGTCAGCAGCTCTTAGGGGCTCAAGTGAAGCAAGGGAGAAGGTGTAATATGCTACTTGGAGAAAGAACTACAAATCCTGCCCCCAGTTCTGCCCATCAGCTGCTCATCTTGCTTTGGAGTCATCCTCCAGCCACATCTTGCTGCAGGATCCCTTCTGCTTTTCAGGGGGAACAGCAGCACAGCACAAGTGCTTTGTAGTTGGTACATATCTCACTTGGGTTTTTTGTTTGTAGATTCAGTCATTCCTTGTTACAGGTTTTCTCCTGCACTGCAAGGGCAAACAGACATGTTGCCATGGGCACAAGTGGTGGCTGGCAGACAGGATTTGTACCAGAGGAAATAAAACCAACAAGAAGAAAAGTTGGCCCCAAAACCAGCACCTCCATTTGCAAAAGCCACTGCCAGAGAAATCAGATTTCCACCTGCCTCTGCCTTGGCAGCTCTCTGCAAGTGCTGCTCCCCCTGCAGCTGGCACTGGGGCTGCAGGCTCTGTCTTTTCAGATAGCCATATGCAAAAATTACATTTAGGAGACAACTGATTTTGCCCTGATGCCAGTAACAGTCCTGAGAGGTCAACCCAAACTCAAGCTAACAGCAGGTCCTGTTTCCAGGCTGAGAAGACAGCTGGGTACAAAGAGCTGCCCCCAGTACCCCTGCCCTGGGTCAGGTCTCTCTCATGCAAACTCTGCCCCTGCTGAGCCCCCTGGCAGGGAAGGGGCCAGGCAGTGCCTGCCAGGGTCAAGGCATCTGCAAACAAATCCTGAGGGACTGGGTTTGCCACTCCTCGTGTCTCAGGACTTGCAGCTTCTATTACAGCCAGGGATGGGCAGGAGGGATCTTGGTTTAACATCTGCTCCCAGCAGCACTGCAGAGGGTTCCAGGCTCACCCCACATTTTCAGCAATCAGAAACCATCCCTGTGCTGCCCAAAGGGCTTCAGCCTTCTGCCTGGGGCAGAGCCACTCCATCCTCTGAAACCTCCAACGTAGCTCTGCTGCCCTGACTGCAGCTCCAGAGTACCTGGAAGCAGGAGAGACTCCAAAAGTAAGAATTTGCTTCAATTTGCCTCTGGGATACAAGTCCCAGTGATGAAAAATTACGTTTGGCACCAGGAGTCAGGAACTGACCAAGAGGCACCAAACTTGACAGCCTGCAGAGATCCTGTTCAGCAGCCACAGACTGTGTCTATGGGCACTGGACACAGCAGAGCACTGGCCTGGTGGAAACCAGAGTGACTGAGATGTTTCTGATGATCTCTAATTGCATTTGGGGTGAGCCAGTATGTGTGAACGTTTAAAGGCCCGTGGACTTCCTAGCCAGAATGATTCAGCAACATAAGAAGTAGTGTAATGCACTGTAGGTATTAAAAAGACATTCGTGTTACTAGAGGAAACCATTCCAAAGAAAAGGGGAAGATATTCTTTGCACTCATTCAGGAGCACTTACATTCAGAAGGATCTTTGAGTCCATGCACTTCTCTAAGCTTCCTTCAAACCCCAGTTTGACACAACTGATGATCTTTGTTCCCATGAAAAATCATACACCTTGGTTTGTCCTTGGCCTTGTGAGGGTGGCTTTGAGTGTGTTCATGAGAAACTCTTTTACAAAAATGTTTAGGTACAAGGGTTCTCAGTGGCAGTGGGCAGACTCCAGCAGGCTTGCTGCTGGCCCACAGACACCTCTGCTGCCACCACTTGCTGGCTTTTCCTGGGTTTTAGCTTTTCCTGGGTTTTTTAGCTTTTCCATATAAGCAACTGCCGTGGTTTGCAGAAGGATATTATTTAACCATGCGTGGGTTACTCTAGAACAAGTTTGAGAACCCCTGACGTACAAAATTCATGGGGAAGGTAATTAACACTGGGAATTCACAAAGTTAGGCTGTAAAAAAATAAATCCCAAGAAATGTAGCAATTACAGACATTTTCTGCCATGAGCCACTTCTAGTTTTAAATCAAACTTATTATCACTAGCTAGCATATTAAACTCAAAACTGGGAGTGGAGACAGAAGAGCAGCTTTTCTTTTTTTTGAAAAAATGTATCTGAAAAAGTTAAAAAAAATTATTAAAAAAAACCTTACAGTCTCCCTTCCTGATTTCTAAAGGTACTGGTGTTGCTAAAACACAGCTGCCCTGATAACATGCACTGTCTGTCAAAGAGGCTGCAGACAAATGCCCTCAAGGTGTACAGTTATTCAAAGGAGCAAAGTCCAGTGCAGAACTGGTCTGTTCAATGTAGTCTGATTATCCATGGCAAGATGGCCCAGGGGACAAGAGGAAAGGCGGGGTGGAGGAGAAACAAAAGAAACTTCAAGTCACTTTAGATCTCAGCTGCCTGAAGACTTTAGAACATCAGCCTCCCATTGGTCTGCCCACTTGAAAACATTAGAAAGTCTGTCAAGTCCACACACCATCTACAGAAAGGAGCACGGTCCTGGCAGAGGGCTGTCTCTCTCACGTGCTCAGCTTTCCTTTCAAACTTAATTTTATATATATTTATATTTTTATATATATATAAAAAAGCACTTGGTTTCCAGGGGCATTCATAATGAGGTCCACAGTGTTTAGAACTTAAAATTCTTTTTCTTTGTTTGGAACAGTGTTTTAAAGTTTTCTTTTTAATTAAAAGACAGTCTTAAAGCATGTTGGACTTCAAAAACATGAGTTTGTTCATGTCTTCTGGACTGAGTAGCCGTCTCCTTTTGATTAAGAGAGCCTGCTCACACATATTTACACATTCGCTTCTGGCACCAACAGCAGGCACTGCTAGGAGCCAAAAGGCTAGCTTGGCTAGTTTTGTATGCTTTTGGGTAACACACGACCAGTACTGAAACAGGTCAGGGGTGGCCTGGAAGAGAGGTTCTTGCAAATAATCATAGACTTCATTTTTCCCGAACCAATCTTCTTCCTGAGCTGCTGTGGCTTCCCCTGCCGCCCGAGGCTTCTTGGTTGAAGGTTCAAATTCTGTTTCTTCTGCCCAGGACTCTTTCACCTCATTGATCAACTCACAGACCTTGCCAATGATCTCTTCGTGCTGGTACGGCGGGACGGGCCGCAGCTTCTGCTGAGGGTCTAAGATCATGGCTACCTTGTGTGCCGAATGGACTTTGAAATTCTCCTTCAGCGCCTCCAGGAAGAGGTGGCAGAGTTTGCTGACCACGCCAGCATCGTTAGCTTTGGAAGTGAAGAGTTTCTCCAGTTTGACGTAGGTGGGCAGTACCAGCTGCAGGGTGGGCCGACTCTCGTTGCTCAGCTCGATCACTGCCTGCTTCACCGGAGCCAAAATGGCTGCCAGGTTGCTGAGCAGGTGTTTGTTCAGGTTTTGGATGAGGTTCATCTTCTTGGCCCTGCTGTAGAACTCACAGATCTGCTCGTAGCGCTCGTGGACGAGCAGGAGGGAGTCGGTGACCGAGTTCCAGCAGGGAGGGGGAGAGGTCTCTTCCAAGGAGCCGAAAGTCTCCTTTGAGAGGCCCGTGGATCCTGCCAGATCTTCACAGACATTCAGGAGCTCGATCACCTCGTGCATATTGCGAGCCTGTAGCGTTCGCTTGTTCAGCACGCTCTGCACCACCGAGTTCAAGGCACAGGCTGAACACCGCAAGCACATTCCCGCCTTGGAGAACGCCGAGGAGTTGACTTTGCAGTCCGTGACGTACACCGTCCTGATCTCCGACATCACGAACTCCGAGAGCACGTTCTGCACCCAGTGGTGGATGAAATCACCGTTATCTCGAATGTCTACGCCCTTAATTCCCAGGACGTAACTCTTGATGTGGTTGCCCTCCACCTGATAAGCTGTCAGGATGTAGCAGGAATCGGGGCCGACGCTCTGGGAGTGGCAGGTGACGCCGATGCCGAGGCAGGCGTTGCTGCCCAGGGCGCAGGTGACTTTCACCTTCACCTGGTTGTACATCCGAGGCAAATGCTTCAGGGCCAGAGTGTTGAAGTTGCCGAGGATCTCGGTGACAGAGAAGGCACCATAGCGAGCTCCACTATCCACCAGGGTCTGGGCCAGCTTGATGAACTCCTTCCCACTCACCACGCTCAGAGCCCCCAGGTCGGTGCACATCACCCTCAGGAGCCGCTCGGCAATGTTCTGCCGCTCCTTCTCCGGGATGGAGCTGTTCCCCACCGACCCGCTGGCTGATGCTGCAGTGAAACAGGAGGAGGGAGACAAAGCACAGGATGAGAATCACTCCCCTGCCATGGGAGAGGGGAGGAAGGCACAAAACAATTCTGAGAGAGACTCACAACGGTGGAACATACCCAACTGATGGCAGGGACATCCGCACCCCTGGATTCGACCTCCAGGGACAGGACTTGCTCTTGCTCAGAGCAGCAAGGAGCAGATCTGCATGGTTTCCCTGGAGTGGGGACTGAGACAGAGCACACGCTTCCTATTCACAACCCCAAGCCTTAATCAATGGCATTTCTTGACTGAGGAACTACAGGGAGAAGTTATCCATGTCTATGAGCTGGAGGTCATGACTGGAAAGCTGGACATCTCTCCATTTCTGTGATTTGAAACTTTTCTTTGAGACAATTATTTTAAGAGGTGTGTTGTTTCCTCCACCACCCCAAAGAGCTGAAGCCTGTGTCTTCATTTCTTCCTCTGAACTCCAGCAACCCCACTTTTTGTGCTTGATTTTGGGCTATGTGAATGTCATTTCTGGCCATACAGTAAGACAAAAGTGTGTTTCTGTATCACCCTTCCCCCAGGCTGCTCAGCTCAAGTGCTTGGGAACTGATTTCCCACAGGGCTGTGTTTCATCTTTTCCAGTGGTGAAGCAGAATTCAGAGGTGAGCTGGGGATAAAGATGCTGGCTGCCTGCCAGCACAGTGACAGATTATACCTACGTCACATCATGACAACTGGATTCGTTTTTTAACCCTCTGGCAGGAAACCTGACCACGGATCAGAAGTTTACTTTTTCCAGGAGTTCCCAAAGACATCTTCGTAACAAAACTTTCCTACTGCCACTTTTTGCATGAATGGTCTTGAAATAGGAAGGAGTGCTCTGCTCTGGAGGACCGTACACGAATTAGGGATGAAATCAGGTGTAGTTAGGTGAGGACAAAGGCCTTGTGCAGTGCCCACCACTGCTGCACCCTCTCTGAGAGTCACTTGTTCAAAGCAGACAGGTGAGGATGGGATGGAAGAGCAAACACTGCTACGTACTGTTGTTGGCATTGTTTCTTTGGAGCTGTGGTTTCCACTTCTCTTCAACAACAGCTAGAGGTGATCTGGGCTGGCTAGAGGCAATATTGTTCTCGTTGTCAGCTGTGGGGCAAGTAGACAGGGAAGTGTTAGAAGCACAAAATCCTTAAAGCACAAAGAAGAGGAAACAATAACCATCTGCTCAGCATTTACTTATAGTTCCCTTAACTAAGGTGGCCCCAGGCCACTCCATTCCCTGGAGCTCTAAGCAGTTTTCAGGGAGATCACGGAATGGGTTGGAAAGGACCCTAAAGACCATCTAGTTCCAACCCCCCTGCATGGGCAGTGACACCTTCCACTGGACCAGGTTTCCTTCAAAACTGTCTTTGTCTTTGCAACCTATCACCTCCCAAAACATGGCTGAAATGACAGTAGCTTTTTCTGAGAAATGTCTCCTGACCAACTGATGTTGCACAGCAGGAAGAACAACTGTTCCTTGTGCTGCTGACTTGTGCAATCCACTTGCTTTGGAAATGAAAGCAGGTTTAACAACATTTATCCTTCTTTTGCTTTCCTGCCTCTTTCTGCACCACAGGTGTGAAAGGTGTCTCTATACTGTTAAGTATTTTGGTTTTTTCAGGCTCTGCTTAACTCCTCTGTATCTAAGGATCTTCCTACAATCTTTCAGTCTGCTTTCCTCCCACTGCAGAGGAACAGTCTTATCTGGGGCTGCTCCCTGCTGCCCGAGTTTGGAAACAGAAAGAGTAAAACCCAAGTTTCTGAAGCGTAACCAATGCCTGTCCCTCTCTATGGCTGCAAAGCTACCAGCTGCTCAGGGCTCTCTGTGTTCATGCTCATGTAATTGGGCTGAACACTTTGGCTGCCAATGTGATGAGACTGTTGAAGGAAATGCAGTCAAGCTCAGTTAATTCTGTATCATACCCATGTTCTTTCCCCTCATGTGCCCCAAGAACTTCTCCTGACCCTCTGAAGATTTTCCAGTTCCTCGAATGCTTCACTGTAAAGCTGAGCTCTGAAATAGGCTGTGAAGCAACAGTAAAGTGCACAATGAAGAGAGGTGGAAGAGGAGGGAAAAGATGGAGAGACTGATGAGAAGGCTGAAGAGAAGGATGGAATTAAAAACAAAGATAACAAAACAAGTCCTTTACTCATCCCAGCCGGACTTGTCTCACCTCAGTTTGGACATCTCTGTTAGTCACACCTCTTTGTGAAGTGGCCCCTGGGGGCTCCTTTTACAGTCAGTAGTGCAAAACAGGCTTAAGAAGTGTGATTCTGTCACCCAGGCAGAACCAGACACCTCTTCTACTGTAAGATCCATCCTGCTCTGAACTCACCAGGACTCAATGACTTCTTCTCCAGTGATTATAACAGGAGCCCAAGCTGACTCACTCAGGTGGCAATATCTACAGCCCAGGCACACCAGCATGCCCAGAAATGAACTCCAACACTGTGCTCCAGACAGCAGAACACAAATGAGAGGAATGCCTTATTAAGGCCCATGCAAGCACTTTGGTCTCCAGCCCAGGCTGAGCTGGTGCTGAGCAGAGGCGTGGGCTGCCCACCAGAAGAGACAGGAAAGGTGAAGTTGTTCTCCTTGCATAGCAATGACCTGGGAGAGAAGGGAGACCAGCAAGGATCTAAAGACAAGCAATGATGGGAGGGAACTCCAGTGCCCTCTTCTTTATCAGCCAAGTCCTCTCAAGTTTGAGCAGTTCTGCATGGTAACTGCTGGGGCTTTCACAAACCTTGCTGATGGACAGCCACAGAGTGCAGAGGTGTTATGAGGTCTGGACACTGCACTGCTCACAGGCTGGATCAATAAATTCCTAAGAGCAATCCAGGATCTGACTGAAGCAAGGCAGACACTGGGACTCCTGTAAGGACTCTATGTGTCCAGGGAATTTCCTGGCCATGGCTGGTACCTGGGGAGTGCTGCCATGCTCAGGACTGCAGCACAAGATGGAATTTAGCAAGTGTGGAAGTGACATGAAGAGCAGGAGATACTCCAGCAGATGCCAGTGATCAGATATGAAAAACCACTTTTCCCTCAGCATTTGCCTAGACCAATTGCTCTTGAGTTAATGCCACCAGTGTTCTCAACTCCAAACATCTGTGGGTAGCCAAAGGAAAATGCTGAATATTGCCTACTAACTTTGTTCATGGTTCAGACCTCTCTTGTCTTCATGAGATACGTGGGAAGAGAAACCCTCTACATTTCATACCCCCAACTCTTTTGTGTATTTCATAGTAATAGGGGATTCATTAAGTACAAGTATCTGCTGGCATTCAATATGGCATTACTGAGATTTGTGCACTTCAGCCTCATCTTCCTTATCTTTGAAGGCAGTCTTTGAACTACCACAGATCATGGTTCTTTAACTTCTCTTCATGCCTCCAGTCCTTTAATCCAGGTTCAGCCTAGTTGTCCTGTTATTTTTTTAGCTCTAGATTGTGGGAAGGGCATTATACAGTAGCACTCAACCTTAACAAAGTACTCTAAAGGGAGGCAAAGCTATATATTGTACAGTGTAATTACAGAACAAATTCCTTTGCCTGGTGTTCTGCTGCTCTATTAATACCTTTCAGCCTCCAATTTACATTCTAATTGCTTCTTCTCATTGTGTAGTTGCTTTATAATTGTTGCTTATAATCTCTCCTGATTACCTTCCAGCCTACAGGCTGAGCCTTCTGAATGACTCAAGAGTCAGTATGTCCCTGCTCCTGGAGGCCAGCAGGATGCTCCCTGTCTTCAGTCACTTGTGAGGGGTGCTCAGTGGATGCATCACCTTTTGTTGGAAGAGGTTAGCCCTTTCCATCAGACATGACAAGCCAAACTGGAACTGGACTCTGGAACACATGACCTGAGGGAGTATTTAGACCCATGTGAGCTGCTTAGAATCATCATCATGGTTAGAAAGGACCTTCAAGATCACTGAGTTCAACTATCAGTGCTACACCACCTTAGCCACTAAATCAAAGGGCCATGTCAACCCATTTTTTGAATACCCCCAGAGATGGTGACTCCACCACAACCTGTCCACTGCTTCACCACTCTTTCAGTCAAGAAACTTTTCCTAATATCCAATATTCTTAAATCTCTGTATTCCCATAATGAAACATTCCTTGAGCCAAGCATATCCACTGGTATAATGGCTACTATAAATGTCCCCAGTACATGGATTCTGTGTCACCAGTCCCACTGACTGCTGCGTGGTCTCTGCACCCCCAGATGCCAGAGATGTTCTGCTGCTGCTGTTCCTTGAATACAGAAAGCCATGTGCTAGAAGGCAGCAAACTGTGACAAGAGGACCTGCAAGTCCTGTTTAACCCCCAGAGGTGCTCTCCTCCCTGAGCTGGACACCCACCATACTGCCTACAGCTTCCCCAGCTCCTCAGTTTGTTTTGCCCTCATCCCACAGCAGCAAACACCACACTGCTCACCCCAGGCTGCACAAATCTGGAGGAAAGACTGCTGCTCCTTCCAGGGGAGAAGGCATGAGCACCATGCACAGAGCTGCCACGGCAGGGGATGGCTGCTTGCACAGGTGACAGCCTTGGTGATACCTGGAGAAAGCACTTAAAGAAGACACAGACACCTTGCTGCAATGTAGGGGAGAGACAGTGGGGGGGAAGCAGCCAAGCAGAAGACAGTGACTTACAAACAGAGCATGAAGAGATGAGAAAATATAGTTTGACAGGAGTAATTGAGTTGGAGAGAAGGGATCTCTGCTGCCATTACATGAATCAGATCATGCCTGCTCCCTCCAGCCCTGTTCTGTGTCCAAAGTAACCCAAGTGAACACACTAGGAGGTCACAAGCCATTTGGGAAGAAGAAAGAAGAAGCAGCTGCAGACAGCACTGACTCAAAACATTCAACAGCTCACAGCCTGCCAGTGAATTGCCATTCTCCCTTTTGTCCTTAGCCTTGGTTCATTCTTTGCAGCTTCTTTACTCGATGTCATCAAGAGCTACAACTCAAAATACTGCATTTCAGTGCCAGAGACCAGAAAAAGCAACAGGAGGGTCATGATGCAGCTTGGAAGCAAGCAGGAACTGCCATGGAGAACCAGCAGGAAGAGAGCCCAGCACCATGGAGTGATGGCAACCCCTGCCCTAAGCCCAGCTCCATTGCTCCTCAGGGTACCAATAAGTCCAATGATTCCACATTAAGCAGCTTATGTTTCAGCAGAAAATAATATCCACAAACCTCACCATTTTATAACAAATAGCCCTAGGTGTCTATTCATGCCACTACAAAGATGAACAACACACAAAGTCTGCATGAAGATTCACCCATGAGAACTGAACTGGAGCTGAGGAACCACATGGTTGAAGAACTCAAGGGACACTAATTAAAGTAAGGACTAAAACTAAAGCAGAGAACAAGATAAAGATTTTGATGAGAATTACTGTTATAGAATGGAAAATATGCTTTTCCTCAAGGCACTTGTCTTCCTGTGCCACTCTTCTCAGGGATTATCTGTAATGTGAGGGCAAATACAAGCACTGTGAGTACATCTCTGTGGAGAACACAGGTCTGCTGAGGTGAATTAATTTGCAAACCTGTGTTAATTCGCTTGAATTTTCATTTGAGAAGAAAAAAAAAAACAGAAGTTTGCCGATATAAAAAACCCCAAACTATTTCTACATTTTTGAATATTGTGAATGCTGTTTGAGAGATGTTACAATTGTCTATTACACATTGAGACAGAAAACAAAAAAGGTGGCTTAGAAAGTAAGTAGTGGAACTACTCCTCAGAATTTTCTTTTGTAGATAGCTGAGAAGGAAATGAACACAACTGATGAAATGGAAAATTCTTCTGGGAATACACTTCAGTCCTTCGCAGAACTCCAGAAGACACAAGCATGGAAAAGGACTTGTGTAGGCAAAGGCTCTGCTGCCCTGCAAGAATTTTTGCTTTCTTTGCTTCAACAACAACTCCACTTTATGCAGGAGGAGGGATTCATTCATCTCTAGGAGTGAGTCATTAATGCCTACACCATGAGCATTCCCCAGACCCCTCAGGATAAAGGGAATGAGCAGTCTGATGTGCTCCCTGCTAGCATGGCACAGGTTTTCTCTTCCTAGGAAAAGGAGTAATATTTATTACATACTCTGAGCCTTGCACTGTTGCAAACACTATCATGTGCTTCAGCCTTTGAGCATCTTTTTAACTGTGGGTGAGATCACTGGGGCTTTGGAAACTGTGAGCACAGAAAGCTCCACTGACACACAAGGGGCTCAGCACCAGCCAGCAGTGCAGAGCTGAATTCTCCGCTTTAAGCGAGTCGAAGCACCCAGCTTACCTGCATGGGACTGCATGTGCTCCAGGAGATTGTTATAAAACTGGAACTGGATTCCACAAGCTCCACAGGTGTAAGGCTCTGTTTGGGAGAAATCAGTTCAGAAGAATTATACAGAGTATGCAGGGAAGCAGCACACGTGCATACTTCAGCTTGTACAGTAGCAGGGCAGCGCCTTAGGGCCCGCTCCTTGTCACCTCAGCCCACGTGTGCAGGACACAGCAGCTCCTCAGGATGAACCCGCAGGGCTCAGGCTGTGATTTGGGAAAGAACTGGGACATGGCACTGCTTCCCGGGCTGGGGGTCAGAAATTTATCCACATGTTTCACTTTACTGCCACAAGAAGGCCAGGGCTGGCTGAGGGACAGCTCGTGCACTAGAGCGAAGCAGCTGCCTGTGTGTCTGTGTGGGATCCTGGGAATATGCACAAAGGTTTGAGAAGCTACACACTGACCAGGGTTTCCTAGCACATGCCTGCTGCAGGCTTGTTTAAGCACATCTTTCTTCTGTCTAAGCCTGAAAGCAAAGTATGGTGAGTTAAATTTTACATCCAGTTCTGTCACATTCCGATCACTGCTGCCTTTCCTAAGCAAGACAAGAAGCAGCGGGGTGTGAAAAATCCCCCTGCTCAGAATTGGAGGCATGGGGGAACTCAGCTTGGTTCTTCTGTGGCTGGCAATAAGTGGAGCAAGCCTGTGAGTGCCACTGTGCTGAGTGGCAGCAAGTCCCTGGGGTGAAGCAGAGGTGGAGGGGAAGAAGCACAGAAATCAGAGCTGTGCCAGAAGGCTGAGAGCAGAGCAGGAGAGCCATGTTGCCAAAGTAATATGGATGAGTTGGAGTCAGGAAAGAGCTGGGTGCAGAGCTCCCTCATGAGCTGAAGCATACATAAAGTTCTCTTCTGCTGAAAGTGCATTCTTTCCACTGAATTATCTAATAGCAAATATTTGCAGGTGCTCATTTAAACAGTATTAGTTGAGTGGATTACTTGACAGATGTAGTAACAAACTTGAGTGGCTGAAACAGCCAATATTGCAGTTTGCTTCTATACCTCTGGATTATACCAGCACACTGCCACCATTCATGCTGTGGCATTTTGGTTTTTAACAGCAGAATGGACAAATGCAGGCTCTGAACACCCCTGTGAGCCACACTTATGCCGTCTTCTCCTTCCTGGGAGCACAGTCCCTACCACGCCACTGCAGGACAGAGGTTTTCCTGCTTTTTCTTCCCCAGGGGGATTTCAGTTCTCCCCTTCCTTGCTCTGACTCAGTTTTACAGCATTTAGCAGGGCTCTGTTCTCCAGCAAGTGGTCTGACCACAAGTCCTCCCATGACTGCCCCAACCAGCAAAGATCTCCTCTCAGCTTTGCTGGTGGTGATACAAGGAGAGCTGGGACCCATTTGTGCTGCCTGCACCAATCCCTTGAGATTTCCTGTGCTGCCCAACAGCACCAATTGTTTGGGAGAGGCCATATGGGTGAGCAAAGCAGCAAGAGAGGCTGTGCACTCAGCTCAGGAACAGCTCAGAGACTTCCAACCTGCAGCAGGACTGCCCAGGCAGCCTGGGAACCTCCAGCATCTCCTCAAGCCCTTCCTTGCTTCTCAGGAACCAATTCTTCTTGCTGCTCCACATCTGAGGAGTCGGAGTTGTGGCAGGAACAACAGGATCTGCTTTCTTTCAGTGACAAAACCCCAGGTGCTCAGACAGGCTCCCAGCTCTCAGTAAGGGCCATGAGAGGTGCCAGGTGCTGGGAACTCTGTCCACCCACTACCATCACCTCCCCCTTCCTCACTGCCTGTCCCCTGTCCCCTCCTGCTCAGAGCTGGTGGCACAGTCCCAGCAGGCTGTTCTGAGCTGTGCTACCTGCTCCTTCCCCTGCCTGCCCTGCAGAGGAGATGCCCTGGGAGATGGCATCTCTGCAGGACAGAGTTACCCTGCTGCCAGCAACCTGAGCATGGTGCTGTGCTCAGCCAGGACCCTGACCCTGACCCTGCACGGCTCCTCGGAGGGAAAATATTTAACAGCTTGGAAAGAGAAGGAAATAATTCTGAACGTGTCCTGTCTGCCAGCAGAAAAGGGCTGCTCTACTGCCAGCTGATCTCAGTGGAATCCAACTCTCATTCCAGAGTTCTCCCACAGTGTAGAGGGATTGCAGAGCAGAGAGGTACACACACAAACCCAGTGCAAGCACACACAAACCCAGTACAAGCACACAGTGCTGATGGAACAGCAAACACATCCAAGGGCATTACCAGCAGCCTCTTGCAAGCTCAGCCTGAAACCTGAGCACTGCAGCATCCCCAAGCAATGGCACTGCAGTCCCCTCTCAAGCACTGAAGAACTTTACACCTCAAAAAGGAGAGACATTATTCTGTGGTGCACTGGGTGTTGGCTGCTGAGCACAAAGCATTATTTCTCCCCCAAACCACCCTTCCCCAGGAAAGAACGTGCTGTGTGAGCCAGGTCTCTCTGAACAAGACACACTATTGGTCACCCTTAGTGGTTGCCCAGGTCCTCCCTGAAAACACCTTTACAGAAACCTAAAGCAGCAGCAGCCACTGAAGCCTCTTCAGTTTCTTGAGCCACACAGAACTAATGCTCACAGTTGGTTGCCCAATTTAAAACATCTTTCCCCAGGGCTATTACTGGACGTTTTTATTAGTGCTTTATATATACCCAGTGAACAAGGCTCCAGAGTAAGGCAGCAGGCTGCAATAGCCAAGACAGAAAAAACCCAGTATTTGTGTTAAGGTTAAATAAATCACTCTAATTCCCATGTTAACTCTCATTGCCACATCTAAGCCAGAGAAAATAGCAGAGCCTGGTTTGAGGCCAGGAGTGAACATGAGTTGTGAGCTATTAACAGAAAGTTTCAACAGAAAGAAACCTCCCTGAGCTGCTTGTGCAGAAGGGAACCCAGCAGCCAAGCTGCAGGGCTGATGGCAGCACAGGGAGCAGCCCCCAGACAGCTCTCTCCTCAGCAGAACGGACCCACATTTCAACACTGCTGTCCACATTCTGATGCAAAACAAATGCAGAGCTGCAAGGGAAACTTCACAGCATTTTTTGCCCAACGTTTCCATTGGCTTTAGTTTTAATAGCAGTGGAACTGCACTTCCCAGCTCTCTGACACAGAGATGAAACAAAGCATTTGACTCAGCAGCTGCCTCTGAGAAAAACACCAACACACCCCAAAATAAATTGGAAGTTTCATGAAAACAGGACTTCTCACTTCCACCCTGCTCAGACAATAAACGAGGTGCTATGCTTTAAAAAGGGGAATGCAGCACAGTTGTTAAATTTATTGGTAGTGATTTCGTTTTTCTTCTTCTGATTTTCTGAGTAAAGCTCTCAATTCTTTCTCAGATTTGTAAGGGGAGAAAGAACAAGAATCCCCTGCCTCCATGGCCATGGTTCAGCACTTGGGACTGTTCCACTGATTCCGAGGCTGGTGCAGATGTGATCACCCCTAAAATCCAGATGCAATCCAAGGAGTGAATCCCACTGGAAGGTGAAGGACAAAGACCTGCCTGCTGAAACCACCATGGACATGGGGGAGAATCTCCAGCAGAGAACCACCTGCCCCTGCCTACCCCAGACCTGCTCTCCTTCCCCTCTGGCTCACTCACCACCATGTCCCTACTGGGTTTATGTAGCAAGTAGCAAATGAGACATTTCTAATTACTCTTCTACTTGAAAAAGTTTCATGCTACAACTGGATGGGAATTTGGATCCCTAATACACTGTAGGATGCTGTTACATACATTTTCACCAGCTAAATATAATGACTTTAATTGTGTTGCATACACAGGAAAATAAAATGCACTACTGAAAAAAGCTTTGCATATAGAAGTGATTCCCTAAAAAGTACCACGGCATGTAAGATCAGGAAATGCCAAACTAACAAGTCTGTAACTTCTAAAATGCCACTAAGTGCCTGTTTAGAGTTCAGTCTTCTATCCTTTAAATTTTGAGATCTGGCACTTCTCAGTCTTTTCCAAAAATTTTTACTTCTAAATTGAAAGCAGGAAATTAATTTTCTTGGTCTCAATCTCACCTCAGCTTGGCATGAACTGATTCAAAAAAAAGCTATTTTCCTTGCCTCTCTACCAGTTTGATATAAACACTGCTGGAAAGAAAAGCTTCCCTGTGTAAATATGAATGAAAAGCACTGACATTTTAAAACCCCTAAATGCCAAAATCTGTTCCACTGGAACTTATGACAGTAATAGTTATCTAATGCAGCAGGTGAAATTGAGACATATTTATACAGCTTAAATCAACCTTGAAAGTTAAAAATACTTCCCAATTCCCACATAATTTTAAGTGTTGTCTTTCACGTTCATAACATCAAAGAAGTTTAGGCAACAATAACTACTGTCAATTTCAACTAGTTTTTTTTCTTTTGATGGTTGTATTTCCAGGTGTGAAACTAAAGATTTTTTTTTTTCCTTTTTACTATTTCAGGTGCCTTTAGTTGCTGACCTTCCTGCTCTGCTTGTCCTTCCCCAAATTCCAGACATGAAGTGGTCTGTGGCCCTGCAAGTTGGGATGGGGACACAGGGAAAGAGCATAACATACCCAGCTGGGTGGCCTAAAAAAATCCTGCTGCTCTGTTTGCTGTCACTATAACTGAGCCTGTGACACAAACCCCACATCCACCCAGAGCAGGTGGTGCAGGGAATAAAGCATTTAACAAGGCCAAACCACACAGCTCTCAGGATGCTCAACTGGCACCTACATTTACCTCCCAAACCTGGCAACTGCTCCTGACAGCAGCAGGAGTTTGGTGATAAGCAGCAGATGGGAGTGGGGAGGACGGAAGTTTCTGTCCTTCTGTCACTCTCAACCACATTATCACCAGCTGCTTCCCTGCCTGTGTGAAATCTGCTAGCTGGAGCACAAGCAAGGCTAAGCCAACAGTGCCAGGATGACTCCCAAGAGTTCATATCACACCTTGTGAACACTGAGCCACACAGAGTTTGTCCCACCTGTGTGGGACACAGCCATGGAAGGAAGGAAAATGGGGGGGGGGGGGGCAAAGACATGTCAACTCTTTAAAAAGGAAGTTTCTGAGAGCTCTGCTCAGACACCCAAGCACACAGACACCTGCAGAGCTTTCCATGGCCTCTTCAATCACCAGTGTCATTCACAGCATCTCCAGTGTGATGTGGTGATGCTCACTCAGGCTGCTATCAATGGGAACATTTACACTGACTTCTTAGAATACGAAGAAATAAGAGAAGAAATGGCTTGGTGCAAGAGCTGGAGAAGATCACTGAATGGGACACATGGGAAGCAGCACAAAGATGAAGTCAAGAGGGGAAAGCTGAGGAAGAAAAGAGAATGTGGAATAGACAAGGGAAGAGGGAAAAGGGAAGAAGTTTATACATTCTCATGAACCATTCTGGCCTTGAGAAGCGTATCAGCTGCCCAATCAGAAAAGAACTGCTTCCAGCCAGAGCCCAACTCCTCTCAAATCAGTCCTGAGCAGCTCACAAGTTCCTCAAGTGTCCTGGCTAAAACAGAAGTTTAGGTGAGCACCTGGCAACTCTTCTGCAGCCTGTCAGGCCCTGGACCATGCCACTAAAATAAACTGACCAGACGTGTGGTGCAGACAGAAACACTTCTCTCAATGTAAATCATACAAAATTCATTACTCAATTTGTAAAAATTCAGCCTTTGTTTTTATTTCTCCTGTGAGTCTTTACTCATGTGCTTTGAATGCCACAGTTCAGACAGAAACAGACTGAGGAGGATGAGTGTAACATGAGCTGGTACAAAGAGATGGCAGGGAGAATCTGTGAGATGTGTCACAGTAACAATGGGTCAGGATTTCACAGCAGTTCAGACAGAACTGAAGTCTTGGACTGTTCAATACAACCACTCTTTTTGTCTGCTTCTTGTGGTTGGTTCCTGGACCCCTCCCATGCTAGAGGTTCATCTATCTCCCCTCCTGCAGCTCTCTTGGCTTTACAAGGAGCTGTTTGATACGAAGGAAGAGAATTCTGCCACTCCTCTGTCAGCTATTCAGGGCTTGACAGGAATAAAAAAGGAACAATCTAAGGCTGCTGCTTTCAAAAGGCCCCAGAGGAGTCAGGAACCCAAATGGCATACTGGCATTTTAAGACATGCACTTAGAGACTTTGAAACCCTTCAGACAAACAACTCGTAGTACCCACAGAGGATGAGACATGAGGAGCAGACCTGCTGGGAGGCAAGTGGCCACATTCAGAGCAGCAAGTCAGGCTAGTAACTCTTGGCAGTCAGTGAACTGCACTGTTTGGTGTCATGTCTAACAGCCTGGTTGGGCTGACTGAAGACAGCCTTGGCCAGCCCCTAAGGACTCCTGGCTGCTGCTACCCAAGTGGAACAGGACTAAAGAGTAGGAGGGCCTGAAACACAGAGACAAGCTCACCTTGGTTCTGCTTACACCTCTTTTCTTTAGGTTTTTCTGTCCCCGAATGAACAGCTGCAATTGTGGTGAAGGCTTGGATTAGTACAGAATTGTTTCCCAAAACATAACACACAGTATTGTAGTAACAAACAACTTCTGACCCATTCACTATCACTCACTCTGCTACTGCATGTGGGTTTTCCAAAACCATTTCACACCTTTTCAACATGGTTCCAGAAAGCACCTTATTTGCTTCAGAGGCAGACATAAAACCCCCCAGTAGATGCTGTGTAAGCTGCTCCAGGAAGAAATCCCCTCCCTTACCTGTCTGTTCCCACAACTGACATTGCAAACACCACACGTTTTGGTACCCTTGACTGTGGAATGGATGGAGGCCAGCCTGTTCTGCTGGCATCTTAATTATCTCTGCATCAAGATGCTGAAATAACATTTATCTGGTCACTGTTATTCTCCAGTTAGGGAGCATAAGAGAATGGCAGTGTCCCACTTGAAGGCAGGGCATACACTGGCAGGATAAAAATCTTGTGAAGAACAGTCTATAAATGGTGCATCTAAACAAAACTGTCTAGGCCAGTGGTTATGTTTAATACTACCACTTGGACTTAAAACTCAAAGGAAACTCCAGAAGTGGAGTAAGTTTTAATTCATTCTAGCAAATGTATTTTGGTACATCTACATATCGAGCTGTGACATCCATGTAGGAAACCCACAAACAGCTGGACCCAGGTGACAGTGTAAATAAACTGGCACATTTAGCATCACTGTAGTATGCAAATTGCTCTTCTACTCATAGTCCTCAAACTTCTCTTGCTTACTGAAAAGGGTTTTGCTGCACAAGGGCTTCACTGATGCACAGACAAAGAACCAGTACTGACTGCTTCACCTCCATCCATATTCCCCTTTCTCAACATCTCTGCTCCCCACTTAAAAATCTATGCCAAAGTACCTGGACTTTGGGAGCAGGATCCCTGTATCCCTTTCTTACAGGCTTGGGGTGCCAGGAACCTGGTCAGGAATGAATAAAGGGCACCACCCCAGGAAGGTTAGCAGCTTGAGAGCTTGTAGAAGGTACCCTGAATGTATAAGCAATCACCCATCACACCTGAGTCCTGCTCTGGAGAGGGATGTGAAAGCAAGAGCAGGAGAGAGAGTAAACACACTTACCACTGGAGTTCTGAGAATTGCTGTTTGTTTCTTCAAAGTTGTTTTGCACTTTGCTTTCCACTCTCCTGCTGAAAGCACTTTCTGCTGGGTGGAGAACAAAAGCAGGAATGGTGACTGGTCAAGGCTGGATGCAGAACCACACAGACAGGAGGCAAGACAACATGCTCCTGTGCCACATAATTGCATACCCTGAATACAGCAGAAAGGTCAAATACCTCATTTTGGAGGCAAATGGGCCAGATTCATTGAAGGGATAACAGGTAGGTATTTTTCTTGAATGCCTTCTGGCTGAGGTGACCTGGATTGGCTCTTAGGGAGCCCATGAACACCAGTCCTGACTGAACCAGAAGGGTCATGGCTTCCTCCCCTGCAAAAAAACCCAACCCTTATCTTACTCTTCCTTAAGGCAGTAAATAGCCCCTAAAAGCCCCTGGCCCAGGTGGCCACATCTGCAGATTGAACTCGAGCCCTCATCACAACACACAGAGTGTCACCTACAGCAGCACTATGCCAGCTCCCCCTGCACTTCCCAGTCATCTGCACTCCTTTTAGGAACACCTTCCCTGAAAGGTTCAGGACTGAGGGGCTGTCTCAGAACCTACCCAGGATGTCTGGAAAAAACCACAGGAAAATCCACAAGTTTAAGATATTTCCGAAATTGAAAATACTGAGATGCTGAATGGTTGTAACACCTCCTGCCTTCCAAAGGCATCCTTGTTTGCCTGGAGGGCCACCACAGCCACCTCTGCTGCTTGGTATCTGCCCATGCCAGACATTTCAGGGGATTCAAACACCATCTGACTGACCAGTCCTGAACCGAGATGGATTTAAGAGACTGCTTCTCTGCTGCTTGGCTATGTCTCACATTCTATTTATTTACAGTTATTTTTCAGTGCTCTTTGTGGTTTTTTGTTTTGTTTTTTTTTTCCCCAATGCTTTCTTTTTTCTAAAGGTTTCATCTTGTTTGGAAGGAAGAAACAGGGACTATGGGAGGATCAACATTCACTTGAGTCTTCTAACACCTCTGCAGTGGTTCTGTACCATTAACATTGCAGCTGGAGCCCAGGTTATCTCTCAATGGTTCCTGTGGGGAGTGGAGCACTCTGAGAACATCCCTACTCCAGTTCTCTTCCTCAGGCATGGGCCTAGCCCTGAATATATCACCTTGAGGGAAACAAACACTAAATGCCAAACAAAGCTGAATACCAATCAAATATCCCCATACCTGACAAGCCACTATGCCAATCCTTGTCAGGAAGCTCTCCTCAGTTTTGTGACACCAGGATTTGAAACAGGGTCTTTTGTACCTCATGGTTAACATAATGCTCAAAATAAATCAACTTGTCACTGGAAGAGGTTATAAAAACCTCCTGATGATCTAAATCTTTCATTTATGAAGTGCCAGAACATCTAAAATCCCATCAGCTGCTTCTGGGACAATCACGAACGGAGCAGACCAAATCCAGGAAGGGTGCAAAGCCAACCCAGGGCAGGACTGGACATTAAGCAGTTAAGAAAGTTGGTGGTAGAAAGGCGATGGTACCTGTAATAGCCTTGCTTCCTGAGGATCCAGAATTTGGAGCACGGAACATCTGGGATTGGGAGGCAGGTGGGCCAGCAGAGGGGGTGCGGTGCAGGAGCGTGGAACATCGGTTTATGGAGGCCGGTGGCTTTTTGCTGGATTGGCTCCCCTGGGTCTTCACTGCCACGAAGAGTGGAGATCGAGAGAACTCTGGATATGAACACTCAGAACTAGTGCCTGGACAGTCAGTCAGCTCCCAGAGCCTGGGCCTGCTGGGAGGGCTGCTTCCTACCAGCCGTGCTCACAAGTCCCCCGCAGCCACTCTGGATCCTCCGACCCCAGGGAACAATTGTTTTGCCCAGATCCCTGACATTTTTTAGTTCCCTTCCACACCTTTAACTGCCAGGTGGCCAACCCATTCCTCCTCCAGCAGGAATCACCCCGTCCATCCAGGAATACTGTTGGATTGCCATAGCCTGGCAGGGTGTACCTGCAGCTCTGCCCTTCCCTTCTGGGTATGTTTGAATTTGGAAAGCAGGTTTCTCCTGGGATACTGAGAGCTCTGGAGAGGGAGAAGCTGTTACATCTTTGTTACCTGAGCCTTGCATAAATCCTACAGATCTCCAGCCACATTCCTTACCTCGCCAACCAAAGAAAGAGGGGCTTTGGTAATGGAAGGAAATTAGGAAGCCAAGTTCTCATCCTGCAAGTCACAAAAGGCCTTTTGGCCACCACCTCCAGACAAGTACTGGTGACATGTGGAGAAATTCTGAGTATGACTGATAATGCTCTTTGAATGCATCTACATTTTGGTCTCTGCAATGCACAGTGAGGATCACCAGGAATTTTCAATGCCAAAAGTCATATGAAATACCTCCAGGAGGACAGCTTTTTGTCTAGGCCACAAGAATTAAAAAAAAAAAAATTTACAAAAATGGATAAATGACCCAACAACCACCTTCATTCTGTGGTGGCTTCTCCCATGGAAATTTGGATACGTCTCCTGAAGTCCAAGTCCTGCTCCAAAGGATTCTTCTTGCCATGAAGAATCACTAAAGGTTCACATAACTTACAGCTCAAGCTCTCTACCAGTAATTTCTATAGATGTGATAGCTCAGTGATATTTTAGGATGCCCAAAGCTGGACAGCACTGGCAAATGCTCATCCTATAGAATATAAATCAGAAATACCTATCCACATGGAGCAGTTCCCCAGACTGTCATGACAGCACAACAGCTGAAACAGGGGAGGAGAAAAGTCACCCAGACTGGGACTGGATGCCCACATCCAAAACCCCATGAGACATTACAGACCTGGGATGTGAATTGCTCTCACCTTCCCCATCAGCAGATCCAAGGTGACATTTCTTGTAAATATTAGTTTACTTCTGCAGGAGATTCTGCACTAGGTTTCCTCAAAGTTAAGATACTTCTCCTCTGCTTGATCTCTGGTCAGCTGAATAGACAGGAGGCTTGCTTTTGCTTCCTACACTTCTTTCAATCTCCATGGATAATCCTCCAGTTGCTGCCAAACTGCCAGCAAAAATGTAGCCAGATATGATAATTTCCTGCTAATGTGTCATCTAGTTTCCCACGAGGCCCATTCCTGCCAATTGCTGATTTAGTCCCTGTCCATACCAAGATAATTAGCAATCAGTCAGCCATCCAGTGTCAGAAACAAGGAGAAGCACTGCAAAACACTTACTGCTGAGGTCTGAAGAAAGAAATCTCAATTCTATGCAGACCACCTTAAACAAATACTACATCCTCAAAATCAGACCTCAAAGAGAGAAGGCTCCTCCACCTGACACTCCTGTGCCTGGACTCACCAAATTCAAACCCATTCTTGGAGGCTTTTTTAGCCAGTCCCCATCCCAAATGCACCAGGTTTTCTCTGCACTGTGAATACATCATCTACAAGCAATGACAAAAGCCCAGGCGCCTGCAAATGTGGTTAAATCAGTCCCACCCTACAGAGCAGACTGAGCCTGGAGGAGGACAGAAAGAAATCTCTGAACCCTCCCCCTGAGCACCTCTGTGCAGAGACGTATCTAAAACTGGGACAATGAGTGTGCCTACAATCTACTTTTTTTGGAAACAGCCTTTGACATCTGTCTTAGAGTGAATAGGCTGTAGGAATATCTGTTTTAAAGAGTAATAGCCCAGTTCTAAATATACAAAAAAGCCCTTATTCCTCACCAAAAAAACCAGAACTTTCAAAGGAGACATTTGGCATTAACAATTCCAGGGAACCCCAGAACAGAGCTCTTTTTTTCAGACAGCAATGACCAAAAATTATGCTTCAAGGTCCTATTGACCCTGAAGCATAAAAACCCTTGTTTTAACCCATTTTCAATATTTTTTTTTATCCATTATCACAGAAAACCAGAAAGACAGGCTCTGGAAGGGAAGCTGCCACTCAAGCAGAGAGATCCAGAGAACTGGACTGGTAATGCTGAAGTCTTTTCCTCACTCACTTCTACTATGGATGAATTTTAGCATTTGCCATGTAACCACAAGAACAAGACCTCAGCTTTACCTGACTGCTAGAGCATGAGGAAAGCCTGTTGAGCTTTTTGAAGTCTTGTGTTTACAGCTGCCTGACAGGACCTCTGTTCATAGGAAGAGCAGAGGCTGAGCTGCTGAAAGTTGGGTGAATGTACTGTCCAGCCTACCTGGGGAACTAACCATGCCCTCTGCTGTATGATCATCAGGGTAAGTGGTTTGTGACTGTAAATCATAAATCTTACTGCTCATGGGAACTAGGAGAGGAAAAAAACGAGTTGTTTTTTTTTTAAAAAAAAAAAAAAAAAAAAAAAAAGGAAAAAGAAAAGTTTATGGGGAGGGAGTTAAATCTTATGAAAAGATTATCCTGACCTGATCTTAAGTGTTTTCATAGTTAAAGTTTCCTTGTTTCCAAGTTGCCTTGCTGAAAGGCCTGGAAACCCATCTCCACATCTCAGTGACTGCTGGTCTAGTTTGTGGCAGCACCAGCTGCTTCTGCTTTCCCAAAGGCTACTGCAGAAATCATGGTGCAACCCCTGTAACAGCTTCAACCCCAGTATACAAAAGAATGTGACTCCTCCTCCAAAAATGACTTCTGGTAGTCAAAATTGACCATCAGGACCCTGGAGCTGCAGACTGCACAGGGAGAAAGGAGGCATCTGGGTGGACTGCTCAGATTGCAGTCAGACCTGCAGGGCCCACTTGAGGCAAACACCTCTCAAGAGAAGAACAGTTGGGGTTTTCTTTTTTGCTGGATAACTTGGACTGGAACCAGCAGCTGCAGCCTGACACTATGGATGGTCAGGAGGGTGGAGAGATGTCCATAGCCATAAAACCTCTTGAAATGGGAAGTACTGGGCAGCTAAGGATCTGCTACTGCTGAGCAGATTCAATGCACAGAACCCTGTTCCTAACCATCCATAAAGGGGTGAACCAGGGACACCAAATCTATATTAAGGGAAGGACCTACTGATGATCACCACCAACAGCTCTTTGGGGTGCAGGGATGCTAAGGAATAGTTGTTATGTGTGCAATCATAAGCACTGGGTTAGTTCCCCTGGGCAGATGGGAGGTCAGATAAATAACTTTGTGCTGATGGCAGTGGAGGTATTTTATGCCCTACACCTTCTGACATGATCCTGCTCCATCTCCATGCTCCAGAGAACCTGCATGGGAGCTGCCAATATCCACTAAGCCTTGGCCCAGCTTCAAAGTGACAGTTCCCAATTTATTTCTGTCTATGTCTAAACCCCAAGCTGCTGTATTATAACTTAAAAACCTGACTGAACCTGAATTTGGTGAGGAAGTAGTGTGTGCTCCCTCTGCTGGCTGCAGATAAGCTGCTAAAAACCCCACCAAGCTAATGAGCTCAGCTCATCCATCCTCATCCTCAACCACCATGCTGGCAGCTGGACAGGCATGGGAACCATGCTGGCTCACAGCATTAAATTCACAATAAAGCACAAGGTTATACTCTGAAAGAAGCATGGAGTTCACATGTAAAGAACTTCTCTGTATACTTTTAAAGCATCCAAAACCAGCATGTAGCAAGAATTTCTCTGAACTCTTTTACTAAAAGTTTGCACTGAATAACACTTAATTGCTCATGAAAACCTCCCCTTTGACTGAAGAGTGCAGATGGTAGTGTCCCTCCAGAGTGCAGATCCTAGTGACATGCAGTATGCCTTTTCCTGATCTCCCTGAAATAAATATTTTATTGCCTGTAATTTAGTAGCAAGCTGCCAGGGTAATTTACATGATTTTAAAAATCAGTTTTAACTCACTGTTTGAAATAATTTCTCAGAAACTCATAAGAAAGGTGCTTCTTCCCTAACATGTATGTTAACTTATTATTTATTAGAGGAGCCTAAAAATGTTGTGTATCACATTGTTACGTGCACTTTAGGTACCAGAACCTTCAGTGGAACAATGAAATAAAGTAACAAACCCCAAATAATGCATGTAGAAATGCGAGGACTTTGGTGAAAGTTCAGTGACATTACAGACCTAAGAGTAACAGTGTCCCTCTGAAAGGAGATTCCAGCTCAGCTTTACAGTGAGCACATGATCAGTGCCAGTGGGAATCCCACAGGTCCAGTGGGAAGAACCATAGGAATGATACCCTCTTCTGCAACCTCACCAGCCACTGTAAATTAGTTTGTAATGAAACAGATCTCCAGCAGGATACTCACTAATAGGTGCATGCAGAGCCACATGTTCCTGGTAGGGAGTGTAGTATTTGTACTGCTTGCCACAAAATTCACAGGTATAATTGCCAGTTTCTGTGGAAATAAAACAAAAACAAAGATCAGAAAGGAGTCCAGCACTCTCACAAAACCACTTTTTACATAGAAGGTGGCAACATGACAAAACCCAGAGTGTGTATCTCATGCCTCTGGAACTTCTCTGTCCTGTAATTCACACATCTTTTACTCTCAACAAAGAAGACAGTTACAGCCAAACTCTATGTCCAGAGTGGCAGAGCATGTAACACTGAACAACTACCGGAGTTTATCCCAAATAAATGTGTAAGTAAGGCTGCATAACAAAGGAGAGAAGCCTTTTCTAAAGTCTGCATTACAGATGACACAGTTTTGTCTTCTGGTTACTGACAGCCTGTGATGTGTGAACAACAGGAACAGTTGAACTAGGAAATAAGTTGCCAAGTTCAAGTCTTAACGTTAGAAATTTTATATTGGAACTGGAGATTTCTCCCACAGGAGGAGGTGCTCTCTGCAAGAACTGTGCTGATTCCTCCTTTGGGGATATTGGTAGTAATGGTGCAGTGTAACAACACACTGACACCTCCTGCTCCTGCCAGCACTGGGAAGTACAGAAGTACAGCAAGCTGCATGCCAAAGGAAAATCCAGGGTTAATCAACTGTTTGCAAAACAGAGAATTCAGATAAATGCTTTGGCAAAGTCTGGTCCTCTCTCAGCTTGACCCTGCTCTGTTTTATGAACCCATCACAAAGGCAGAGTGAAAGAAATCACCTTTCTCTTAAAACCCTCACGACACCTTTAAGACCCTCTCCAACCACTGCCAGCTTTTCTTCTAAATTTCTTTACTCTTCTTTTTGCACAACCCTTGATCAGAAAATGATCACAAAGCTGGATTTCTTACAGCCAAGGCTACTAGAGTTTTATTTTTTTTTTTAACCTATCTTTCAGCACCTTCAAGCTCCCAAGACCCCTGTGTAACACACTGCTTTCCAGTTTTCCTAGAGGCTAATGCCAGATGTGAAACCCTTGTGCTTTCTCTTTCACATTTGGAAGTGTGTAACAACTCATACTTGGACCAATCTTCTGGAACGGCTCTGGCTCCTCCTCCTTCACTTCATCTGCTGCTATGACGGCCTGGTCATAGGGGTCTGCAAGAGAACAGAACCAGCAACAGAGCTGACAACACCCTCACGTTTTCCTTCTACAGCTGCACAGGCACTGAGGGCTCCTGCACCTGTAGTGACACATCCAGCTGGAACAAGATTTCAGGATAGGAATTACAAACCAAATGACCCCTCTGTCTGACTTGTCCCTACTTCTCCTCAGGTGCCATAAGCAGACATTTTCCTCTTCCAGATCAGTAACATACCTTGTAGATAAATATTGTGTAAAAAAATACAGAGGAAGGCTAAACAAAGACATGGCAAAGCCTGATACACATTTTCTGATTTCCTTCCAGTGCATCTCCAATCTAATGATGTTACTGTCTGAAAGTGGGCATGGTAATGCAGTGTGCAAGCAAGTCAGCTAACAAATACTGACCAGTGACTTTCTACCATCTAACAGAACAGCTAGCAACAAATCAGAACCCAACCCATTTTATAAAATAATTTAATTTATGCCTTGAACACCTCACTAGATCACCAGAGACATCAACCACCAAAAGCCTCATCAATTGTATGTACCACAAAAGCCTGGTACCTACTAGGGCTGGGCATCAACCTACTGGCTGTACATGTGAGGGGAGGGAGAGAGGAGACTCTTCTCCTGCTGCAATCCGTGACAGAACTCCCTTGACCCTTACCAATGTAGAAATGGACCTGCTGTGCATGGATTACTCAGTGTTTGAAAAGGTTTGTGAAATAAAGCACATGAAGGATCTCTGCTTACCTGCCCGGTTTTCTGGGGCCCCTTCCACACTAAAAACTAACACAGAATAGAAGAAGGAAGGGAAGAAACAAAACAGAAATTAAATCCTCTTAAATGGCCTTGTTTTCCTCCTGCATTTCACGCACTGCTTCAGCACATTTCAGCCCCACAGAATAAACCAGGCTTGGTGCCCCAGTCCCTCCTCTTCCCAGCAGCATCCACACAGGAACTATTTGAACATGCCCAGCCCTAATACACACAGATCCTCAAGGCCTTTGTTCCAACACTGACACAGCCCCACAGAAGTTCAGATCCACAGCTGCCTCCCACTTGTGTTTGCTGAGACACAAGAAGTCCCTTGGAGGAACTGAGACAAACTTTGTCCTTGCAGCTCACAAGTGGAAGCCATTTCCAAACCCTCACATAACCCTAGGCAGAGCTCCCTGCACCACAGCTATGAAGAGACAGTTCTGACAGAAGCAGAAACATCCATCTCACAGTGACTTTCATTTAGTTTTGGTCCCCCAGGACAGGAGGGACTGCGAGAGAACCTTGACTGTTCTCAGAGCACATTCAGATGTCCCCATGGTTCATTCAAAACCTGCACGTTTTTTGGACACGATGTATTGTGAAAAACAGCTTCTTTTCCCAAGACAGCCCAGTCACTCAAACCCTTCTGATTCCTGGGCAGCTTCTTTCTAAAGTTGCCAGGGCTCCCTCCTTGGCTAAGTGAGGAGCAAAACCAATGGACTTGTAGCACAATACACCAGTGAGAGTCTGGAGTATCTGTGGGCTCTTAGCTGTGGAGTTTCAGGTGCCCAGTGAGCCAGGGGCAAGTGAAAGACAGAATGTTGTTGCTTCTATTTCCCTCAGTGTAGAAATGCTCCACACCCCTTCTGGAGGAGGGTGTCTGCTTCTGTCTCTGTGTCACCACATCTACATTCACAGAGGAAAATCTGGCTGGCAAGGTCCACTGACAACTGCCACAGGGATTAACCAGAATGAACCAACATTTGGCAACTCTGAAATGTGGTTTCTCACAGAGGAGAACGTTTGGAACTATCCTGTTAGGTCAGAAACCAAAAGGCAACAAACTCTTGCCCAGCAATTAGCCAGACTAACAATTTACCTTGAGAGACTCAGCTCCAGCAGATCTACCCCAACCCTGAACCTTAACACAGACAGGAGGACTGCAAGGACAACAGGTCCCAGCAGAGGGGGTTATTTTGATGCATCCAAAGAGAATCAAGCACAGCAAACTTCTTGCAGCAGCACCCGTGGACTGCACCTCTGCTGCCAAAGGTGGGTGCCATGCTGTGCCACATCCTGGGCCACAGGGTGCTGCAGAACCACCCTGGCCCTTCCCTGGAACACACAGCAAAGGCTTCTCATTCTAATTTGGGTGTCTTAACTGTCAAGTAGTACTCACCATCCACAGCATGTAGGTCTCTGTGTTCTTGAAAGCAGCTATAATATTTATATTTTTTCCCACAAATGTCACACGTGTACCTAAAATTGTCTGTTGGGAGAAGAAAACAGGCCACGTTAGAGACTGAGGTAAAAGGCAAGCACTCCAGAGGCTGCTGCTCCATCAGACTCCCCCATGCATTTACATTCACCCCACATTCTCTGTCCCACCTCTAAGGCTGTGTGCAGATAACCCCTTCCTCCCATGGGATATAACATGCTGAGCTGGGATTCCCTGTTCAGGAAGCTCTGCTCTCCAGTGCAGCCTCCAAACGACCTCACAGCCATGAAGAAGCAGAGCAGCAGGACCTGCTGAAAACTCCTTTGGAAGTCTGGGGCTACAGCAGCCAAGTGTTGGTCAGGATCTCAACAAAGTGGTGGAACTAAGCACAGAGCCAACAGATGAGCTGGTAGAAGTCAAAGTCTTAAGATCCCAACTACACCAGGGACTGGATGTGTCTGAGATACTGTATGGGCACGTTGTAAAAAACAAACCCAAAGACAACCAACAATCCCAAGAGGACAGGACAGTGCTCAATGAACATGAGGACTGATAAAGTGTTCAGTTTCATCTCTGTTTGCACCCTAGACCCCTCCCCTCATCCCAGCACCAACAGACCCCCTCCTCCACAGTCCTGTGGGGAAGACAAGACAGGTGCAAAAAAGCTGCAGATTCTTATTAATTAATTTTGGTCTCACTGAAGACAACAAAGCCTTTGGCTCAGCTACTGTGTCACTGCAACTCGCAGTAGCCGACCTCTTGAAAACAAAGTAAAGTACATCAGCTCCTGTAGCCACAAAGGATCCTGAAACTATTGTATTTTCCTTCACAACAGGAACAAGAGTCAGCACCCCTGGCTCCCCAGATGAGCTGCCATTCAGTGAGCTCCCCTGCAGTTGTTCAGTTACTTGTACTCATGTGATCAGAAAAGTTAAAGCCTTGTTTTGACTTCTGCACTGCACTCAAACACACCAGAGTATGCACAGTAAGCTTTTTTCTTTCCTTTTTACTTCTCAATAATTTTATTTTTAAAATAAATAAATGTTTTAAGCTAGTATGCAGTGGTACAGTCTAATTGCTCACTTGGGTTCACTACTGCAGTCCATCAGCACATGGGGCTTCAACACTAAATGAAGAATCACTTTCCACCCCTTTATTCTGCTTGGCAGAATGACAGGAGAAGCTATGGTGATCTATAAGAGAAAAATGCCAAAGATAAAAGGTGTTAAACAGCTGGGCACTGGAACTTTACTTTTGCTATCAAAAAATATTTGTATCTTAATCAGAGCACAGCAATGGTAAGATAGATCTAAGGAATTTCAAAAAGTCTGGGCTGGATAAGGGAGACAGAGCCCAGGCATATATACCATGATGAAAAGGATTTGGTGCTTCAGGCAGAGCAGGGCTTAAGGAAGAGGAGAAGGAGGAGAAGCAAAATAGGACTGCAAGAACATTCAAGTGATAAAAGCACTTTTAACTACATTGCATTATCCAATCTTACGCAGTCTCCTTCTGTGGTCACACACCAGCACTGAGGGTTTCAGCCTGCCCTGGATCCATTTTGACAACAAAGAGAATCTAAGGATTGCTAGTGAATATCTGTGTATTTGTTGCAAAAAAATGCAGTCAATTATTAGAAGAGAAAATTCATAATATGTCATCAGTAATCAGTCTCACATCGCTAGGCAAGAAATCAGCCTCCTTTTGGAGGTGTAATGAGCCATGTGTTAGATGAACTAAAGACTTTATTTTTTAAAGGAGTACCAGATACCAAACACTTTCAATACCTCCATTTGGAGGAAGAAAAAGTATTATGGCCTTAGTCTGGCAGGAAAGTGCTCAATAAATTGTTAGAAAAGAATAAAATTAAAATTAAATGCCATCAGACAGACTCCAACAGGCACAGCTAGTTGTAGTCTCTGTAACTTCGGAAAGGTTGAGGTGATCTCACTATCAGCAGTGTTGACCTGAGCAGCATATGCTGGGTATGGTCACTGCCCTCCCTGGGCTGTGCCAGGAGAATGAAAACATGATAAAACCTGTAACAGCCCACCCCAAGAAAAGAGGGTTGTGCTTGTGGTGCTAGGGGTCCCTTTTCCCGAAGGAAAAATGATCTCCAAAGATTACAGTGAAACAACTTGCTTGGAGCAGTAAGCATTTCTTCCAGCTGGTATTGGTACTTATCTCTTCCTCGAGTCTTGGAAGGAGATAACAGCCAGCAAATGGTGCCAAGTCTGAGAGACAAGGAGGTTCACTCAGAATTCAGAAACTATCAGGAGGCTGCCAACGTGTAGCTAAGTTTTACCCTCTCTGAAACATGGTCACTCTTCCAGGGCTGCCAGACACCTTCCTCTTGACCCAATAAAGCTGTCCCTGCTGACAGACATCCAATACTGTCCCACTGCTGCTCCCAGAAACAAAAACAGCTTTTTTAGCAAGGTTCTCCCAGAGCAGAATTAGCCTGTATGCTGCCACTCTTCCTGCTCTGGGTTGTAACTGCTCCACCGAGGGAAATTCCAGCTGGGGCACCAGAGCCAGTATGTATTCCAACACAGCTTTCTATGGGATGAGTATAATGGATTGGGAGTTCTCAGGTGTGCTGGGAAGG
The DNA here is from genome assembly GCA_023637945.1 of Phaethornis superciliosus. Lineage (NCBI taxonomy): Eukaryota > Metazoa > Chordata > Aves > Apodiformes > Trochilidae > Phaethornis > Phaethornis superciliosus. The sequence goes on along the minus strand of JAJQWJ010000022.1, from coordinate 1,593,093 downwards.
CCATACTGAAGCCCCCACCCCTAAACCCCTGAAGAGACAGTACCATACATGGCCAAACTAATGCTGGTTAAGAAAGTGCAACCAGATTCAAGCTCTCTCCTATCACCAGGGAGATATCAACAGAGTGCAGCTTCACCAAAATGCAAAAACATCAACAGGCACCATTGGGATTTAAGGAAAAATACAGCGTAAGAGCCTAATTAGCCCATGAGTACAGAGGTTCAGTGCTGCCTCTTATTGGTATTCTGTCCTGCAGAACACATCCCTGCTGCAAGGTGAGCAGTCACTGCTGCCAAACCTCCAGTTTCAAAATGCTTAAAAGATATCCATTTAAACCCAAACTCTTGCATGGTTCACACCTGTGTTTTACAGCCAAGTGGAGTTGCCAACAGAATTAAGAGCTGGCAGAGCACAACTTAAAGGCAAAACTCCTTGAAAAGGTAGCAGGACTGAGCCCAAAGTCAGCAGCAACCCTGTAAGAGGATTAAAGTATCTAGAGTTACATTAGTAAGGATTAAATAATAATAAAACCCAGAAATTTGGAAAGCACAGAAACCCTCACACACAAAGGTACAAGCCAGCTCCTAAATGGAAGTTAGGAAAAAGACCTTTCCTGTGGGCAAACTATTCCAGGGTCACTCATTTCATGATCATTTACTTCCTTCCCACAACCATTTGGCCTTTCTCAGGAAAACAGGAGACATCTAGCATGGTGCTTCCTCTGCTTCTCAGAAGGGGGTCCTCAGGCTGCAAACTACCCTGCCAAGAAAAAGTTAATTCCAACCCCCCACACAGAGGGGCCAAATCCACTGAAATTACCAAAAAGTGGTGAAATATATGAGCTCATCTTCAAGTTGTCAAGGGGCTAGCTGACAGGTAAGAGGGCATGGAGCCACAGGTTTGTATTTGCTTTCTGACTGAAGCATTTCAGAGCTTAGCCCCAGCTCCTGTTGCAAATGCATTCAGTAGCTACAGGACTGATTTCACCTTACAGCATTTTTTAATCTGCTTTCAAGCACGTGGCCAGTGAATTCTATGAATTCTGTGATACTTTATCCAACCCATGCCATCAGCACGCTGGAGATTTAAATGGAGACCAACCAGGGCTGTATGTAATTCCTCCAGGTCTGGAAATCTGTTGACAGAGTAGTAGGAAATTCCATCTTGTGAAAGGCAACAACTGCAGCACTGAAGGAACACTTGCCTTAAGGTCAACATTTTTTGGCACTACAGATCCCAGAACTAAATTCTGTGTTATTTTCTTCATGTCCTCCTCCAGCAATGAAATTTATCATTCTTGGTCTCAGCCCACTGGTCATTTAAATTTGAAGATGAATATATTCATTTCCTTGTTAAGCAAACAGGAATCTAAAGACTTTACCTACTTAAAATGCAAACATATTAGACAAATAAAATCCATTTTTATAGCTCTCCCCAAGGACTGAGAGAATTATTAAATAAGCACATTGGAAAAATTAATCACAAAGTTGTAAGTGACTAACCATTCACTCTGGCATGTGTAGGTGGGTCTGCACACACACACATCATTTATGTCAGGTTTTTACTGTGCAAGTTTTACCAAACAGCAGTGGAACTTCTCATTGTCTGCTCTGTTAACCCTCCCAAAAGTAAAAGGAAATGAAAAGTTAAAATTTATCTTAAGGAAACATTAAGGTTACAAATTGAAACTTTAAAATTAATTGAGGAATGGGAGATGCTAAATGTTCTTCCCTAATGCCAGTAAATAATTTACATATCCTCCCACCAGTAGTCAAAACATTAAAATCAACATGCCCTATAAGTGTAAGGTCTGGGCTGGAAACCATGCTTTTGAATATATTAATTTCATGGTTTAAATTCACAACCCTCTAAATGTTTTTACACATGCAAGGCATTAGCACTGTGCCTCCACAGTTAAGGTCTGCAAGGCAGATTCCAGCCCACATCCTTGCTTCTAACCTTTCACTGCTTTTTCAAATGAATTCCCTCTTAGGCTGAACTTTCTCATGCTTAGTCACAGCCCAAAGGGAAATATGTTTTTAAAAGATCAGGCCAATCATATTTTATTTATGGGGTTGTGAAATATTTACTATGTATTCCATTTTGAAAAAAAAATAAATGCAATTTTCTTTTTTTCCCCTTCTAGCTAAATAATGTCACACAGTGGAGACACACACTCCTCACAGATGCTGTCCTGTAACAGGATGATGGCTTTGAATGCATTTGGCTAAGAAATTTTAAAGAAAAACATTCTGTTTGCAGTCTACAACATCCTCAGGCCCAGATGAAAGTTAGAAGGCTTCCCATCACCAAATGTTCCATCTTAGCCCAGCATCAAGGCACAATCTAGCACACAATAAGCAAGTACAATACTGTCATGAATGAGGAAGGAGGAAATAAAGCTCACAGATGACAGAACAGTTATATTTCATTTCCAAATGATGCTTCTCCTGGTCCATCATCAGTCTGGTAAGAATTCCAACCAGCTACCAGGGATTGGGATAGGATCAGATATTAAGAACTTATCTTGCATTGAGGCATTCAGGTTCATTGCAGCAAGGAGTAGTTAGGATGGCTACTGGCAGAGTAGCCTGGGGCTAGCAGGGAAAGCAGTGGGCAAGGCCTTGTGTCTGAGAGGAACTGTCTGCACAGCAAGTTTCTGAAGAAAAACAAACTTGAGGCTGTTCTATTTATGAAGCAATGAAACTCTCTGGAGCCCAAATCAACTTTTACAACTCTTGCAAGCTCACAGCTATCAAAGTGAGCTTGCATGTTTTTTCTCTGTGACAATCACCAACCTCATCTAGCCACTTCCACCCTGCTTTTGTGCCACGGGAAGGAGTCCCCTTGAGATGAGGAGACAGAGAAGGGCATTCACATGCTAGCTCAGGCATGAACTCTCTAGTTTCAGGAGCCATCAGCAGCAATTTCCCATGGCCCTACACTCCCTGCCCATCCCAGTTCCCTCAGGCCAGCTCCTGGCAGCAGGCACAGCTCCTCCTCTCTTGCTCAGCCTTTCCCTCACTTCTCCCAGCAGGGTTCCTAAGGCAGGCAGCTCCTCCAGTAAGATCCATTACTGGTCCCAGCACATGCCAGGTTTACCTGACCACAGGGAAACAGCCTTTCCTTCCCCAGGAAAACACAGCTGAAACCCACCTGGGAGCCAAGAGGGAAGCTGTGGGCTGCTGCTCTGCTAACTGCCACCAGCTCCTGCTCCACAAGGAACTTCTGCTTGGGATTGGGAATCCAGCCAGCCTGGATATGACACTATTTCAGGTCAGTCAGTGCCTCCCTCCAACCCCATGGACCACACACTGCTGCCAGCCTAGCTCCTAAAGCTCCTGTCCTGTCCCCAAACTGTGACACATGCACTGAACCCAACCTGCTTCCTGAGCCATCCCAGTGCAAAGCTGTGGCCCTGTCAGAGGTGATGCTCCCCACAGTCAGGTTTGGGCACTCTGTCCCTGGTGGTGCAGGGCTTGTGGCCCCCTGCTTGCCAAGGGTTTGATTCAGCTACCTGTCAGCTTGCCAAGAATTTCTCGTGGTATGTGAGCAGCAGGAGGGACTGTTTTCACAAAGGTTGTAACTCCCCTAAACATGACTGGAATTTCCACGGAGAATGAAGGCTCAGATCTAGCCCAAACACCTCCCAGGGACTTCCAAAAGTTTGGAGCAAACCACAGAGCATCTCAGAAAAGACTGCCAGACACTTCTACAGGAACAGTCAGTGACCTAGATGTCAAACTGGCCAGCCCTGCCTAGGAAAAAAATATCAAATAGAAAGTTTTTCTTTCAAAACCTCTCTCCTCCCTGCCAGTGAAAGTTGGTAGCAGTTTGACAAGCCTTTTTATTAACACATTAGCACTGTGGGTTGCATTGTTTTCTCCTCTCTGCATGTGGGAACTCTGGTCTTGGACCCTGAGCCAAGGCTAGAAAAGTAGTTTGCAAAGCCATATAACTGTGTCCCCATGAGCACATCCTCTCCTCAATACCACAAATCTGTGCCCCTTCAAGAATGGATCAAAAAACAAACAAACAAAAAAAGGGATTCCCAGAGACACAATCTATAGACTAAAAACCCCAAAGGCTGAAAATAACAAACCAAGTGCAACAGTCTTTCCTCAAGGGAGTCTTCAAAGTGCTTTCCCAGCTGGAAAGTCTAAACACCACTGTCTCCTCTTCAAGCAGGCAGCAAACAAACAACTGGCCTCAGCTGTGTCCCAGTTTGCCCCATGGCTCCTTTTTTCCCAGGAAAAAAAAAGGCCAGGCCAGCCCTTCCTGCAGCAGCCCCTTCTTACCAGACCTGAAGGCACCTTCCAACACAGCTTCACCCATCATGTCAGGAACTCATCCTCCCAACAGGCCAAGCACAACTCGCTCTCAGACTCAGGATGGCAAGATGCAGACTTTGTCCTCTAAGAACAAACCCAACTCAGTGCTCTCAGGGTAGCACAACACAGCTACCTGCCACCAGAGCTCCATCACTCCTGGGACCAAGCCAAAAGGCAGCAGCTGAGATGTCTTCTCACTTGACACACAAGGTTGTCTTCACTGAAACTTTCCAGGTGCCTGCTGTGGTTGTAGCAGCTGCCTTCAAAAAGTCACCATGGAGAAAATTTGGAACAGCTTTTAAAAACCTGAAGTTCTAGTTATCTGAACTAATGCCAAGGACCCACTGCTGGTCAAGGGAGCTCCTTATCCACAGCAGTTTGTAATGGATGCAGTCTATGTCCCAGAGAACATATGAAAAAAAAAAGATCTTGATATGTTCCTTAAATACTGACAAATCTTGGAAGAAGGTAGCAAAGGATACCTGCAGAGACTAGGAGTTTAGAGGCTTCCAATGAGACAGAAACAGCAGAGGAAGATTTGAACAGCACAGACATCTGTAATATAAAAGGTTTAAACAGCCAAATCAGGCTGCAGAGGAATACCAGTGGAGCAGCAGGCAAAACAAAAACAGCAGGAAGGGAAAGATTAATAAAAAATTCCTAAAATATACAAGGAGCAAACAGACTGACAAGGAAACAAGAGGGCCATTGAGTGGAAAAAGAAGAGCTGTGTAGAGGCAACCAAGGGTAGACCAGGGATTTAATCCAGCCCCAAAGGGGAAACTGGAAAGAATACAGCTGAACTATTTCACTACAGCAACAAGGAGGCAAATAGGAAGATGACTTTGTCAGGAAATTCCAATCATCTGCACTGAGGTACAGCAGCACCAGCCAAGCAGTTCCACGTTCCCTCTGGGAGACAGGTGAGACACCAGCAGTTCTGCTAGGTAAGTCTACTTTGGGATAGCAATGGGTGAAAAGGCAGTTTAGTAATTCCTGCACTGAGGAGGGTTACAGATTTGTACAGCCCAGCATGAAGACAGAAGCAACCCCTGCCTCTCGCTGCTATCACTGCAGCTCCTCTGAAGCCTGGTGCAGAGAGCAGCTGCTTCTCACTGTTCTCTCCCAGAGACTTCTGTGAATTTCCCTTCTTCTCTATTCCCTGAAATCTGTGTCCACATTTATGTCACACAGAAATGTGTGTTCATATTTATGTCCACAGAAAATCCCTCTGTGAATCAACAAAGATTTGCCTACACAGCAGAAGGACAAACCCTTGCGTTTTTTCCCCTCTTCCTCTGGGTCTGCTGTGTCTTCATCAGCCAAAGATACTTCCACAACAGCTAAAAAGAGGAAAGCTGACTTTCAAAAAAAAAAAAAATCTCTTTGCACAAGGTGGTTCCCAAGCTCTGACAAAAAAGATACCATGTCCAACACCTGAATAACAAGACCAGGATGCATACAGCCTAGCCCAGAACACAGCAGAGGCCTGTGTCAAAATTCTGAGTGAGAAGACCAGGAGATGATCCTGGAAAGACTCAGGGTAAGTAAAACACCACCAGGCAGTGCAGCACTTACTGTAGAAGAGACAACAAAGGAAGCAAAATTTTGAAGGAGTCTCCATTCCCTGCATGGAGCTGAACACCACAGGTCCATGGGGCAAGGGAAAGGGCTCAGCTGCAGAGCCCATCTCCCCTCCAGTGGGCAGCAGGAGTACACTGTGTGCAACACTGGTTGCTACTGGGATGTTCTGGTTCAGGGCTGAGGATCTCCATACCCCACCTGCAAAGTCATCCCTGCTTCTTTCTGCAGACAGATTACCAAGACTTCCCCTGATAACCCCAACTCTTCACCTATCACAGGCCTGAGGAAATAGCAGTTCAGGAAAGGTAGCACAACTGTATTTTTTAAGTATTATTTTTCCTTGCTATTTATCTCGTATTTTTCTATCCACCCAGGGTAAGTTTGGTGCTCCTGAGCTGCCCTCTGTAACTACCAAGGTTGGTAACTTACCTTAGCAATGGGACCTCTGGCTCTCCCCTAACATGATCAGAGTGAAATCCAGGTTAGCAGAGACCTCAGGAGGTCTCCAGCCTCACCTCCTCCTGCTCAAAGCAGGGGCTGCTCTGAGCTCAGGGCTGCTTACTCAGGAACCTCCAAGGATGCTGAAGACAAAAACCTCTCTGCACAGCCTGCTCCAAAGCATGGGGAAAAGCTTTTTTTTTTTTTTTTTCCCCAACACAGCCTGAACCTCTCTTCGTTCCACTTTACGTTCATTATCTCTCTCTCCTGTGAACCTCCTGGCTCCATTTCCCCGGCCCCCTCAGGCTGCCCCTTTCTCCCCTCATGCCGCCTCTTCCTCCCCTGCTCAGGCCCGGCTGCCTCAGTCCCTCCTCACCTCGGCAGCCCCGGGGGCTTGTGCTGAACCCGCTTTGGTTTATCAGCATCCTTCCCGGTGGCAGGGACGCGCACACCCCAAACCGCAGCTTGAAGGTTTAAAAATCCTCCGAGCCACGCTTCCATCGGAGAGGCAGCACCCAGCACCCTGCCGGCGGGGGCTCAGGCGGACGGAGCTCCGCTCATGGCCGCCTTCCACCCCCTCGCACCGCCCAGATCCCCGCGGATCCACGCTTCCCTCACGGCCGAGCCACAACGGAGGCGGCACCGCCTCCCGCCCTCCTCCTCCGCCGCCATCTCCGCGCCGGGGCCGCCCTCTGCCGGCAGCAGCCCCGCAGCCTCCTGCCCCGCCTGGGCACCCACTCCGCCCCATTGCCCGCAGCAACCCCCGTGCTGGGGGGGAGCCGTGCCGGGGAGCACCCCCCAGGGGAGCACCCGCAGCGCTCACCCGCGCCAAGCCCCGACTCCCCCTCCCTTTCGCATCCCCAGTGCCATGTGTACTTACTGCCTTGTGAGGCTCCTTCACCTGAGGCAGCTTCAGTGTCTGCAAAGAGAAAGAGCTGCACTTAGATCTGACAGCAGCGGCTCTGCCTCAGCCGTCCCCAGCGCCTTGCTCCCTGCCTCTCCTCCGCCATGGTGCAGCCCGCGGGGCCCGGCCCAGAGCGGTTCCTCGGAGCGGCTCTGCCCCCGCCGAAGGTGCGGGTTCCCTGGGCAGGATGCCAGCTGCCCTCGGAGCAGGTTGTGAAAGGCTGAAGGTTGTGCCCAGGGCAGGCTGCGGGGCCACCTCAAGGAACGTTTGTTCAAAGGCAGCCGCCTGCAATCCTGAGGAAGAGCTTCCAAAGCTGGGGCTCTTCTTCCCCAGGGGGCCTGGATTCGCAACGGGATGGCCACACGGAATGCCCCAGCCCGGCAGACGAGGAGCAGCTTGGAACCTGCTCAGAGGAGCTGCAGGGAACCCCAGCTCAGGGAGGTTCCCGGGGGGGCTCTGGAAGGGTGCAGGGGATCACCCCAGCACTGCCCTGGGGACGGCCACCACCACCCCACCCGCACTCGCCATGGGCCAGCTGGGGCTGCAGCACGGCAAAGGGGACAGGAGCTGCCAGCTCTGTGTCGGGGTGACGGTGGCTGAGGTGTGCACAGACAGGACTGGAGCATCCTAATGGTTCCACTGGGATTAATGGAGCTCGTTATGGTGAGATTTGGAATTTCTACTGAAGGTTTGTTGGAATCGCTCATGTGCTCAAATCCTGTGCTTCAGCCCAGGAAAGCAGAGAGTGAACAGTACACCCGGCTCAGCTCCCATGGGGACAACACAACCTGCCCCACTGCCAAGCCTCCTGCTACAGACAGCGATGGCAAAGCCTCTACAAGAGATGGGCCAGGAGAATCCCCCCCCGGGGTTATTCTGCCCCGGTCCTACTGAAGACACTTGTGGAAAACTGGGAGAAAAAGCTCCCGCCACTGTAAAGTGTGGGAATGCAAGAAGCACGCAGCAAAAGATCACGTTCAAGCCCTAAGTGAACGCAATGGGCAAAGCTACAAGCTGGAAAAGAAAATCCAATGTTACAAGTCAAGAATAATAAATGATTAGGATTGCCAAGCCATTCTGAAGTGTTTCATATTCATCCCAAATTGCATATACTGTATGTCACATTATCTAATAATGTAACTACGTTTCAAAATATTCCGTATGTCTCTTGGAATCACGCTCATACTGCTCTGAAAACCACAGCTGTGGAATGTCACAGCATTTCTGAATTTAAAATTTGCAACCTGAAGTAATGAACACTGTTTGCATTTAATTTCCTTATTTCTTAAAAATAATAAAAACAAATGACTGTGGGTTTGTGAATTTGTACATTTCTACTTGATTAACCTGCCTGATTAGATCATTTTTCTAGGCAACGTTATTAATTTGGCACAACTTCATAGACTGAGGGGCCAGATTCAAAACCCTCAGTATCATATACAAAACCTCAACAGTCAAACCCCCTCCCTGTATTTTTTCCACAGCTGCTACTTGTTTGAATTACCACCTATCACTCAAGGAAAATGCTAGCTGTAGCACAATGGAGTTGTGTAAAATGCTGTCCTGGTGTTTGCAGACAACAGCATAAAAAACCCCATAAAATATATGTAGTAGACATGCACCAGGCCATTTCTGTCATTTAAATAGCTTCAAAAAGTACTCCAGTCAAACTTAACAAGAATAAAGTAATCTGCAAAGGTTTAAGGAGCAGCTGTTTCTGTACTGTGCTAAGAAATGCTGTTACTCTTAGTCGTAAGACAGACCAAAGTCTTCATGAATTTAGAAAACCACTAAAAATCCCCTAACAGCCCACTCCAAATCACCTTTGGTCTGAAACCAAGTAATTACAGCTTTAAAACAAAAGACCAATTTCTGAGAAAGCTGCAACAGTAAGAGAGAGCAGGGAGGTCAGCAGGAAAGGTGGAAAAAAAGCAAGTTAACTCCAGTGTCTCATGTAACTTTCTGCATCTCCTATAAAAACCTGGTGGGGAATGTACACATCCATAAAAATGAATGCTTGGGATGCAACACAGAGGGCAAAGGACACACACAATCTTGTGATTTTGTAGTAGCAGATAATCATACAAATGAAATGCAACTTTCTTCAGCTCTGAAATCTCTCTTCAAGAATGGCTATTCTGCTATTACTTTTCAAGTTCTCACCTCAAAATTGGTTCAGTCACAGAAGTGCTTCTGCTCAAACTCCAAAAATATGCACTGTGGAAAAATGCATTTTTCCATATTCACAATTTGAACGAGTCATCTTCCTGTTTGTATTTTTGGAACTGAGCAGAACCCATTATTGGAAAATATTAATGCAAAAGTTTTAAAACTTTGAGCAGTTATTCAACAACTGGTTAAACTAGAAACTTTGCCTGAAGAAAATCCTGCTCTAGTGCATTCAGTATCTATGCTGATGATGGCAGAGCAGCCCCTTGGCTGGCACAGCCATGCAGGAGGGTAATGGGGAGCTGATGGGTTCAGAGGGATCCAGCAACCAAATAATGGCAATAAATAATAAAGAAAAACAACTCGAGCAAAATCATCATTCAGCCCAGAAAAGTTTATCTGGAAACAGCAAACTTCCACCAATTATTAGTACAGAGGCAATATATCCTGCGAGGGTTAAACTCAAGCCTTGCTATTTTCTTTCATTTGCTTTCTGAAGAATTCTCCTTTGGGTAAAAACCTCCCTCCCTTGGCCTCAGCCCAGAGATTTTTAAATTTGCTTTTCCAAAGTCTGATAAAGTAATTTCAGCCTTTTTTTGTTTGTTTGTTTGTTTTTGGTTTTTTAGTTATCTAAAAGTAAAATAAGTTTCATGACTCAAAACATGCAGATGTTTTGCTGCTCCTGTCGTTTAAATACAACCCAACAGACAAACCAAAACTGAAGGGAATCCAAACCTTTTAATGACTTGAAAAAACCCACACAGCTGAACAAAAAGCACTGTAAGCAACACATTTTTAAGGCCTGGGTTGCACGTAGGGGAAGCAGTAACATTTGGTAGGGTGGATGGCTGGGACAGAGCCCTCCATCACCACCAGGAATGCTCAGCCTTCTGCTCCAGCCCAACTCCAACTCTGCAGGAGGAAGGAGCCACGATCCTGCAGGGCTGCACAACAGCTCACAAAGGAGCCTTTCAACTCAACAACATAACTTTTTTTGTTGGGTTTCTTTCTTATTTTACGTGTGAGTTTCGGGGAGGCGAAGGGGAAGGAAAGCAACCTTTTCATTTCTTCCTTGGTAAAACGTAGTGAGTAAATCTCTTACTTACATTTCTGATTATTTGTAGAAGCCTTTATGTTTTGGGGTTTTTTTCCATGCCTGCATCTCAGCATTCAGAGCAAAGCAGAAAAGGAGCTTGCCCCTGTGAGGCAGCATGGCTTGAACTAAGAGCTGTCTCAACCTGCACTGCCAGACATCATTTGCTCCCTGAAATTCTCCAGCTAGTGCTGAGCACCACAGGGTGAAGAAAAAAAGAAAATGCCCTATTTTCCAGTAAGAAGTCACCCATTCCTAAAGGCAGACAAGAAAAAAAAGCAGCCTTAAGTATAAAGATCACCTCCAACATAGCTTCTCTCCCATGGAGATCCAGAGAGAAGGCAGGTGCGGATATAAAAAATGTAATCTAAGAAATTCCTCCCAAAAATTATCATTACAAAGAAAATGTAACTTTTAACCTTTAGAGGTCTTGCCAATGTGAAAGTCTTAATGTGAAACTGAACAAAAGATTAGAAGAAACAAGTTTTTCACAGGACAAAACAAATGACTGAGAAATAAGGACAGACTGGAAGTGCAGAAAAGGCAACAGAACTCCTGCCTGCACTGGCCACGAGCCCTCAGCCCCCAACCAGCAGGTGCTGCAGTTGCAGGCTTCCAAACTGGACACCAGGGTGTACAAAAACCAGTTAGAAATTACTCAGTTCAAAGCAAGGATAACTTGGAACCTCCTAACCCAAAGACAGAAGTTGTGTCACTGAATGGTGACAGCAGGGCTGGCTAGGCTGATGGTATTTTCATTTTCTACCCCATGAGTCCAAACCAAATCTCGACAATTACATGGGCTGAATCTTTTGCATCAGCAGCTCTGTCCACCTGCAGGACCAATCCACAGCTTAGCCAATGACCATTAGTGATACAGGAACCACATAAGAAAGCAAAGAGCAGAGGTCTATTCAAGGGGAAGGGGTATATCCTGCAGCAAATCATAAAAAGCAGATATTGCTACCTGAATGTCCAAAACGCCCTCGAAGGAAGCATCTGAAGGGAAGCAAAGGGGCCTGGGTTTTCTCTGCCTATCATCATCTACCCTATGCTGAGCTGGTGAGCAGACCCAGGATCAGTCAAACATTCAGGGCAAAGACAGATGGTAGGGCACTGATGGGTAGGTGACCTCAGGGAAACCATGGGTGATGCTGACAAAATGCATCAGGCAAAGAGGGACTGATGCCTGGTCCTGGCTCTGCTATATGGCTCCTCCCTTCCCCAGCCTTGAAGAACTGACTGTGAGATAGAGGAGCTGAGTTTCTGGCAGCTGCTGATTGCACATAGCAGGACAAGGGAGTTCAGTTCCCAGTGCTTCAAGGAGAAGCAGACTGGGAGAGCTGGCTGGCCAGTGCTTGGGTTTTTATTCAAGCCATGGACTGAAGATCTGCAGGGAGAACATGCCAAGTGCAGAATCAGAGCTCAGAGGTACCTGTACCCACCCAGTTCCCTCAGGTTTGTTATGATGGTGCAGCATCAGTCTCTTCAACATGTAACCTTAGACACTTGTGGCAAGAAAAGCATCTTTCACAAAAATTTCTTCCACAAAAATTCCTTTCCTGGATTGTTACTGGTACATTTCTGTAATTCTCTGCATTTCTGCAATTCTCACTGGCTAATATCACATGGGGTTTGCTTCCATGTAAACCTTTTTTCCCCCTAACTATGTATTCCATGGCACGTTGTTTCTCAACACTCCCCGACTGCTTTAACTGCCAGCTCAGGTTCTGTTTCTGGGAGAATCACATTTACAGAGCTGCATCAAGTTTCAGTTTCATGTCTTGTTGAGGACTGTACATGAATAAATATCTCATTTTGATTTTTACTGTCTTAAGGCAATTCAAATGCACTTTAAATGTTACTACTACATACATCAATTTACAGCAACATAAAACAACATTTTCTAAGTTTCATATATATAAATTGTTCTTCTCTGGCACTGACATGAAAATTACTACTTCCATACTCAAAATTTTGAAAATTTCCATCTTCTACAGCTACACAGTAAAAAGGCTCTGGAAGCAAAAGGTAAAGTCATGTCTCCACTGGGTTTATAATAAAACTATGGATTATCAAATGTGTTTATGCAACCAAGCCATTTAATATACACCTTGATGTCATTATAAAAATATAAACAGAAGTTTAAACACAGATTATTTGGATCACACAATAGGATGTTACCTCTTTCTAATAAAACTCCTAAAATTCCAGCTGAACTAAGGATTCCAGAATGCGTGGGGAAGAACGGTCAAATAAAAGCAATCCTTGTCCCAAATCTAAATGCTGCAATTATTGTTGCAAAATTATTGCAATCCTATGATGCAATAGTGAAGCATGTCAGCAAGTAACTGCTGTTCACTATGCAGCAAAGGAGTTTCAGGAATTTTGTTGGTATTTAGAAAGGAAACACCAACATGGAAAACACAATTCTGCATGTATCCAAGCTCTGTAGTGTAGTGTTAAACAGTAGATGAGGAACAAGCAAGTGTGCAATTAAAAGAAGTAGTATGAGATTCTGAAAAACTCTGAGAAGTTAGGAATGCATGTTCACCTTGCAGCTGACTTCTGAGAGTTTACACCTTGAAAATTTAATGTTGCATTAGCTTTTGTCATTCCAGGACTTTCAAACTTGCCCTTATGCTCCTTTAGCCATTCCACTCTGTTTTATTGGAGCCCATGTGCCCTGATATTGCTGCTTACAACTGAGGAGCTACAGCAGCTGAACCTACAAGTCTGACAGACCTCAGACAGGTGAAGGGAAATAAAACCACCAATAGTGTCATGAAGTAGTTTCAAGTCTCTGTATTCTGTTATTTCTCCAAATCATGCAAACTATGCTAATTGTAGAAATCACTGAGCAAAACCTTCACATTTATGCAATTAAGCAACACTGAACCGGCCAGTCCTACAGAAAATTCAAATAATGTAAAAAGGTCACTCCTGACCAAGCAGGAGATATTGCATACAAACAATCCACTGACCACAATCCAGTGACCTCAGCTGACAGCAGGGGTAGGAGTAAGCTCAAGTATAATTTTCATTTCAGAAAAAAAATACAGAAGTTTAGCAATGCCAATCTTTAATTTGATGTTTTCCCATCTTGACAGGGATGGAGTAGAGCACCCAGGTGGGCAGGAGCTGGGAGCACCTTGGGGAGATCCCTGCAGTAAAGACCCTGCTGGCACCTGGGATCTGTCAGGAGAAATGTTAGGATTTGCAGCTCTCCCAACACACAGCAATGCCCCTGAGCATTCTGACCCCAGAAAAAATATTGCTGGAGTAGAGAGCCCCAAAGCTTAGACAGCCTCAAAATTTATCCTATGAATGGGCCATCCAAAGGAAACATCATTGATGGACAGAAAATCAGCAGAGCAACTTTTTAAGAGCTTACCAAAGATAGTCCCCAAAACAGAATGCTACCCCAGAATTCCCAAAGATTTGAGGAGGAGTGAGATACCTCTGTGCGCTCGCACGTGGGTCTGGAAACAGTTGTAATATTTGTATTTCTTCCCACATATTCCACACTCGTAAGACCCTGAAAAACAGGACAGAAAAGCATACATCACCATATTAGATCAGGAAAAACAGCCTCACCACATACTTATCCATAAACTGAGGACAAAAGAATGCAGTTTGCAGCAAAGTAATTTTTGGAAGGTTCATGGAGATAAATGCAGGAAATCACTATGCCAGACTCAATTCTTTTTTCAGCCTTATTTAAGATTCCTTGGCATATTACCCTGAACGTACATTTTCAGTGTATCTTTATAACTTTGCTAACATGAAAAAGCCACTCTCAAAATAGCTCTTATAATTTTATAATAATGACTGATATTTCCTATGGACAGAAATAACCTTGAATTACTTTTCACTAAGTTCCTAGGATATGGGAAAAAAAAGTTTTTCATCTGAAAAAAAAGAAGGCAATAAGTTATCTTGAGGCAAGGAGTTTTCAAAATTTCTCAAGAAATGCACAATGTACAAATTTCTCAAGAAACCCACAGAGATTTGGTAAATATCCACCCAGAGGAAACCAAATGGATATAAATATAACTTTTGACCTTTTTAAGGAAAAGCACATGACCACAGTAGTCTCTTTTCTCAATTTGGGTCTCCTAATTCCAGAAAACAAACATCAGCAAACAGTCATTTGAACTGAAACCAGAGAAACAGAGCTGGGAGAATCATTTATAACAATGAAATTATGCAATGAATTTAGCCTTTTCTGTTTATTGGACAAGCAGACAGAAATTGCCTTAGATTTATTATTTAAGTGGATTCAACCTTTTTTTCCCCACTCCAAGTTGGTGGACAGGCTTTAAATTAACCTTTCAAGCAAAATGTATTGTGTTTCTTAGCTGTCCATCAGCAGTTCAGTAACTGTGATCCCATCTGTGCTCCTGGGTAGGGCAAGAGCAGCACTCACTGGAAGAGTGAAAAAGAAAGGAGGTGGGAAAAGAAGGGCTGAATATTACTTCATGTGAAGGTCACACTGCATTTCCATGGATGCTTCCTTACATAACCTTCAAACAATCTTTTCTGGACCATGCAAAACAGTAAAAACTCAGGGACAAGCCACAGACAAGAACAAAACATTCACACACAGCTACAAAGAAATATTCCCAAACACCATTTGACAGCAGTACTTACCCAGTGCTGCTCAACTGAGCTCTTCCCAGGAACAAAACCAACCGTATTTTTGGAACACGTAATGTTATGTTCTTGTTTTTTCACTTTTCATGCCGTATGGCATACAGCTGGGGAAGCAAACAAGCCTCCTCCTAGTTGGTAACAGCACTGAATTCCCTGTCCATCGCTGTTACCATCACTTGGGATTGTCCTTTGATCTTGGGAGGCTACTTTGGCATTGATGCTGAAAGAGGCAATTCACTACAGTCCGATACACAAGAGTACTAAGATCTGAAAAAATCCCCTAAAATACTGGTATTATAGTCAGCTGACTATGTCTGACCTGCTCCACACCCTTCTAACTATTGCAGGCAACTGTATTTTATACACATACATGTATGAGACAGTCATCACCTGTCCTCACTCCACATGGGCTTCTCTAAATGAAATCCTGGATGTCAGCAAATCAGCAGCATCTGCCACACTCAAGAACTGCTTATATTCATCACCAGCCTCCAGAATTCTGTCCTGAAAACATTTCCAGCTGGAGTCCCTAAGCATCAGGGCCAGCAGACACTCACTGACCATCACCTGGGCCCTCCAACTCCCCCCATGCCACGCCGGGGCTGACACCACACGGGGAGCACCAGGGAAATGGAACCAGCACTGAGGGGCCCCAGGCTGCATTTATGTTCTCATGTTTTTTATATCCTCCCTTCCTCTGGAGATGGTCTACAGGACACAAATTCATTTGGTTCTATGTAGAAGTTCTTCAAGAAGAATACAACCTGTCCAGTGAGGGTGTTGTGCCTCCAACCCAGAACCAAAGGGATGCTGCAGAAAGGGCAGGGTCTGAAAAACAAGGGCAGGAGGCAAAGGCAGGAGAGGACCCGGTGTGTCCCACAGCCAGTGCTTTTGTGCAGATGTCCTGAGGCACTCAGGACTCAAGTGAAACACAGAGAAGGCTGGAATAATCTCCTGCCAGGAGTGAGCATCTCCTCGCCTCCTGCACAGGGACAGGAGCTTGTGGAGGGTGTAAGGGAGGTGCAACACTGACCTGAAGTCCTGCAAGCCCTGAGACAACTCAACAGCCACAACTGTGTACTCAGCACACTACTATTTTGGGGGCAAAGGCACAGAACCTCATGTTAGAGAAAGGAGGGATGACTGGGCACAAGGAATGTGTTATTAGGGTGGAGGAAAGACAAAGTGTGACAAAAAAACCCCAGACATCACTAAGTGTTAAAGCCTTACAAAGAACACACTCATGTTGCCTTGGCCATGGCTACCATGGTCAGGGTTTTGTCCACAGCAGAATGTGTCATGCAGGTTAAAGCTATTTGGCAGAGGAAGGGAGCTGGGGAAGGTTTTGGTTAGTTGGTACACTCAGTTTTGCCAGGCTTCTCCTGAGCCTTGCAGTCGGAATCTGGGCAACACATCCACTGCATCCAGAGCTTTCCCTTGCTCCCTGATCCCTGGTTAGACTTGCACACCCTTCCATCACATACCGGACGTGTATCTCAATGCATGGTCAAAAATCCAGGTCCCTGAATATCGATTTCGTGTATATCCAACGGGAGAGCCACGTTCCACTGCTTTTCCATCTAAATTGTGCAAAGAAAAATCAGAAAAAAGCCCTTAAAGTGGATGCATTTCCAAAGAATAATGATGGCTGAAACCTATTAAAAATTTCCAAGGCCCACCTGTCCCTGGAGCTTGCTAACAAGATGTCAGTGGTCACAAAAAATTCCTTAAGGCTTCTGCAGAACTATTTCATTTGGTGTAACTAGAGGGAATCCAAAGCACTCTTGATTTATATGTGCTGAGCAGCTCAGCAACTGAGGCATCAGCATCATGGCGTGAACCAAGCCTATCCATGTAAGATTGGCAGCTTCAAACCAGAAGGATTCACTCTTTGCTTTGTCTCAGAAACATTTCTGATTTAATGCATTCCTTGAAAAATCCTCTCCAAAAGGTTTCTCGTAAAGCACAGACCAGACTGAGACCTTAAATAGTCTTGCATAAAACTTCTCCTGATCAACTTGTAGATAACTCAGGCCTTCAAAACACATTAGAAAATCTTCCACATCAGCCAAACAGTCTCTCCCCCTATCTCTTTGATTCACAACACAAGTGCCATTTTCTTCTCCTCTCCTTTCTGGACCACTCCATGGTGGACTTCTCTGCCTTTCTGCCCTCACACCCCTGTCCTGAGAAATGTTAATGTGCTGGACCTCTTCAAATGATCCTGGCCCGAGGCCATCATGTGAAGCTGGCAAGAAAAAAAGAAGAAATGAACAGGAAATATTGTTATCTTGGAGTTGGGCAGTGCCAGAAACACCTCACTGAGACCCAGCAGTTCCCTGCTGCTGACCAGCCCCAGGTTTAGACAACCTCTCTGCTGGCTTCTTTTGCTTGGGATGCTCAAAGGAGAACCCCACAGGGATTGCAAGACTTCTGCAGAAAAGCAGCTGAAAGGCAAAAGGTTCAAACCTACAAACATCAGCACTGGCTCTTGGGCTGGGGGATCAGTCCCTGCCACCCCCTGTCCTGCTTCAATGCACCCCCTTTCATCCATCACATTTGGGCTGCTTCAGACTGATGGAAACAAAGCCTGGAGTGGTCCAAAGCACAGGGAGAGCCATGGGAATGTGTAACCAAAGAGGAGGCAGCAGGCACAAGGCCTAATTTGATGAAAACACTACAAGTCAATAACAGCAACTGAGCAAGGAATCCCTGTTGTAAATTGCTCCAAGTAAGAACTAAAAATACAAATATAGCAGACTGCTAAAGGAGATGTGTGACTCAGAGAAGAGCCATAAATCTTCTAATGTGTATCTCAGCCAAGTCCTTAAGCTGAGCCCTGCAGGAAAGCTGTCTGTCACTTGGAGCCACATGTCCCCTGAAGCCTCCAGCACTGCAGCCCCAGCTCAGACATGTCCCTTGTTTAACTGCCTGTCCCCAGCACACCCCCAAAGGAGACAGACTGGGGGGCAGCATTTCCATGTGCAGGAGAGGGATTTCATTTCCTCCTTATTCACCGATTCATCATCATCAATTCTGATAAAAAATAACCACTTCTGACACCTCCCATCTCAGCTTCCCCTAGGAAGGGTGAACACAGCCCCACCAAGGCTCTGCCTCTCTGCATGCCTGATGTGACTCGGGTACCAGGCTGCCAGATCACAGCACGAGAAAGGCTGCACGGAGAAAAACTCCTGGAAGTATTGGTGAGCAGCAGCAGAGAGCACGAAGCCTTTGCTCTGCAGGCACTGATGCCTTCAGCTGTTCCCAACCTGGGGCTGTCCCAGAGCAGCAGCCAAGGTGGCCAGCAGAGCAGCAGGGACCTTCCTTGTGTGAGTCCCACAGCTCCTGTCTGTGGCTTCTGCAGGGGGACAGAGGGGACCAGAAGAATTGATTGGGAGCCAGTTGAGGAAACCACAAGGAATTGATAGCTGGGCACCACAGCGAGTCCACAGAGAGCACAGTGTTTGGTGGCCAAACAGAGAAGTTATTCAGAGCCACCTTCCCAACAAGCAGGAGTTTGGGGAATGGCACTGAACAGGGGCACTTAGAGGGCTCTGTGCACAAAGGAATTGGCCACCAACTGCCAATCACCTCCAGAGCAAGCTGGCTATAAAGAAACCCAGCACGAGGCTATAAAATAACAACTACAACACACATTTCATTTGAAAAAGTCCCTTCCAGATAGCAGTTCTCCAGTTTATGTTCCATGGCTTTCGACCACCACTTGTTAACTGGTAATGAACACTCTGTCCCCCTCCTGACAGTGACCACACATTGAACTGTATCCCCCCTCACTCCTCACTCCACTGCTCTCCATGGGTACAACATACTCCTTTACATCCAAGCAGGCCAGCAGCACCAGCTGCTCCTCACTTTGCACAACAATAAAGTCAAACCTTTGTTAGAAACCACCAATTTTGGGGCCCGTCATCTGCAGAGCAGGTATCAATAACATGGCTGCTGCCCAGCCAGAAGCCAGAGGGAGAACAAGGTCCTACATTACAGTTCTGAGCTGCAGATGCCTTCACCTGGAGACCAGACCTGGAGGAGAAGTTCCTCCTATCCCCTCCCTGGGGACCTCTGCATTTCAGGGTGACCAATTATCCCAAAACTGTAGGGACATGGAGGTTCTAAATACACACAGAATATGTCCTCCAAAATGTAAGATCTTGAAGTTGGAACTATTTATGGACCTCCTAGACCCTGCCTAGATGTTTTGACCCTGCAAAAGTAACAGTGACCTCCCACCTTGCCATTCTTGGTGGCTGTCCTGCTGGCCAAAGGAGGACAGGCAGGACAACGATGTTCCCAAGACAGTCACCAGCTAACAACACCCTCCAAGGTTTCTTTCCAACAGTGTGGACAGTGATCAAGCAAAAACCAGAAAAAATCTCCCATCAATACCTCCTTTGCTTTCCTGCTGCAAGACAAACCAAACCCAACAGCAATGCCACGCAGCTCAAATTCATTTTCTCCCAGGTCCCTTGAAGGAAACATGGCCCAATCACTCTTTTTTCTTTGTATTATTTCCATTCACTTCCCTCAAAACATTTCATCTTTTTCTCAAGACTCTGTTCCTGATGTATGCCCAACATACCTACCACCAGCCTTGGGTTCACCATGAATTCTGCACATGACTGACAGGAGACTCATTTAATGTATCAAAAGAAAATAATTAAGTTTTTTTCTTAGAGTTACCACGCTCTCAGTCAAGTCTTCAGGGGTGACCGGATACAAAGAGATGGAAAAAATTATAGAGGGTCTTGAAACTGATGTGCACCTTGGCCCTGGGCCCTCTGACAGAGCTCTGAGCTTCCAGAAACAGCTCTCCAGAGCTTTGTTCCTCTCCCCAGCACCAGGGATTCGGGATGAGCTGCATTCTCCCAGGGCTTACCGAGCGTCTGCTGGTTGCGGACCCCACCTATGACCACACAGATCTCCGCGGGCACATCTCCTGGCCCATCCTTGATGTTCTTCTTGGAATCTTTGGTGTCATCCTGCCAGATCACCTCTTCGATATAGTCATCTGGTACCTCTGTTTTCACTTTCACCTCAGTCATCATTCCAGCCTCTTCACTGGGTGAGGACTGAGACGTCACCGAATCGGAGCCCTCCGCCTTCGGGCTGTGCGGGCTCCTCTTCAAACACTCCCTGAATGGAGGGAAAAGAGGAGAAAACATCAATTCTTACTGTCAAGTGCTTGTTTCTCATCACAAGGACCTAGTTAAAGGTACTTTTGTTTCATGGAGTTTATTTAAAATAAGTATGGGCAGGTCTGTGTGTCTGTGATACACGGCAAGTAATTAAAATTTCACCTGAAAAAAAGTAATAAAACTATTTGCTAGTAATGAAAATAACCTTAATCATCACAAACAATAGCAGCAGTCATAGACTAAGCCACTAAATAACTGCTCAGAATTTCACCTGGCTCCTAGCTAGCCAGAAGCATACCTCCAGCAGTTCTGACACCCACTATTATGCCAGGACTAGTCCATACATGCTAAAGAAAAGTCTCCTGACATTTGTAATTTGGATTTACCTCCATGCTTGTGTACTTCTCCATGGCTTATCCTACTGTCACATCCTCTCTTTTAACTCTTCAAAACAACCTAACTCTCATGCTATGGCATTTGTATGGCCTTATTTATCACACATGGTGATGATCAAGGAGGATCACGTGTAACAATTATATTTAGGAGGACTATAAGGTTATGGTCAGGTACAAGTATCAAAGGTGACAGAGAAAATGTGATGGAAACAGATAAAAGAAACAGTATATGCTTCTATCTTAAGAGAACCCTGGAAATTCATGGGAGAAAACACTCTAATTAATTACATATTCAAAACCTGTTAAGAAAAGAAAGGAAACTGGACACCCCAGAGCTGCAAACCAACATCAACAAGTGCAAAAGGTGAAGGATTTTGAGCAGGTGAAGACCAGATACCAAGCCAGGCTAGCTCCCATTCCAAATGCACCATCCCACCACTCACTGTGGGCTCCATGTTTTTAAGATTGGTTAATAATAAATTCCAACACAAAATGCAAAGATAAAATAATTGCTGTCTCAGTCTCTGCAGAAATCAAAAGAACTAAATACATAACAATAGCTTAGACTACTCAGAAACAGGTATTTTAAAGACTGTGACATATCTGGAGTCATGTAAACACTGGGAACAGCCAAAGGTGTTTGAAAATGTTTTAAGCAGAAGTAACAGGGAAAATTAAGTGAAAAATAGGTTGAACTTATGAATGAGAATCACTAGAGCATACAATAGCAAAAAACAAAAAGAAAGAAATCCCATTGCTTGGAACATCACAAAGTCAGAATAAAGTACAAATTAAAATGTTAGAAAACAAACACCTTCAATGGTCTTTATACAGGTTCTGGAGTTGGTAGAGAAACCAAATGCTGGAACTGCAGGAGAGTGTGCCCAACAGGCAACCCTGGGAGAATGGAGCAGAGCAATGAACAATCCTCTGCAATAATTACTGCACAACCTCCTACATGGACATGTAGTTGCTATTTCAAAATGGGTCAGTCACATCATATCAGCAGATACTTTATTATTCATCCCTTCATTCTCATTATGGAAAGAAATGTACAATTAATCGCCCCTAAACAGCGAGAATTAGCCTTGACCTGCCTCCCCACACCCCATCCTCCTCACACACACTCCTCCCCATGCTCCCAAAATCATAACAGGCCTTTTACAAGTGAGAAAGATGAATTAAGACAGAGAAAATGTGGTTGAAAACTGGGCATTTTTTATGGTAATATTATTGGACACCCCAAAGGTCCATCAATCTCACCCGACAGCAGCACGGCTGAGAAGGGAAAGGCAGCAGCCAGGGGTGGGAGCAGAAAACACTCAGCAATCAGAAAAGGGTGGGATTAATTGCAAATCAATCAAACCAAGAAGCCTTTCCTTCAGCAAGGGAAGAGGAGGAAGATGAAAATCAATCCAGTCTGATTCCAGCCCCTGAAAGGCAGCTCTGCACCTCAACTGAAGGCAAAACACCTGCTATAGGTGGGACAGCAACCTGAACCTGCCAGTCCTGGACAAAATAATGTAAGAATCAATGCAGAAACCAAGTGATATGGAATTAAAAGCAAATATGATAAACAGGGAAGCTAAGGAAACGTCTTTTTGAGGTTATAAAATGGTGTAAGAACATAAGTGACCTTCTGATGGTGCCTGACTTTGCATCGTGTCACATTTGGCTATAAAACAAATCAGCAGCACCCAGCTGCAACCAATGGGCCACGTGCTCCAAGGCAAAGTGGTGTCCTCAGTGGTATTCCCACAGGGCTCCTGGAATGGTTGGTGAGGGGCAAATATATCCTGCACGTCCCTCTGCAGGTCCAACCTGCATTTCACACCCATGGCATGATGTCCATTGGGAAGAAAGCATTCTTTAAACAAAGCACTAACAAATAGTTCTCAGAGACATCAGACCAGAGGTGAGCAGAGTGCAAGGCACATCTGGCTGAGATCCCCACCTCCTTCCCCAGGCTGCATCTGCTTTGGAGAGCTGGATACCCTTGGAGGCAGGTGGTGAGCCTTCTTGAGGTTCCTTCAGCTTTCCTGGGGAATATCAACACCCTCTGCTCTTTCATACCTTGTCTTTACTCAGCTGTGGACCTTGGCAATTGAAGAAGCTCTTCCTTGCCAAGCATGGAAAAGGCCTTGGGGGGCCACACTGCTCACACCATTCCTCAGTGCCTGTCTGGTTGCAGGCGAGGTGCTGCTTCACTTTCCAGGAATGACTCCGTGGATTTGAAACATTAAAGAGGGGAACAAACATTGCACTTGGGTGTCTCACCCTCTGACTAAGTAGGCCACATAGCCAATTACTGCATTACCAGCCCTGCCACCCCATAATGCTCATTTCAACATTGCTGCTTTGATCACCAGGCTTTCATCTTCCCGTGACGTTACGGCCACTTTCATGTCAAATACAAACATGTGAAGGCAGAAGGGATTTAAGGAGGCCTTGATGAAACGTGGGGAACTGGAAAGGTGGGGCTAAAAATGGGCTCTTGGACCCATTTAGAGAGAGTTTCCCTTGGTCCTACACTCACGAAAGCTCAGGAAGGCCAGAAGCTCTAGCCTGGATAGATGGTGCAGCACTCTAATAAACACAAATGATTTTTTGCTTATAATAAGCACCAGAATGATTTTGGCTGTGAAGCTGAATAGCCTGGATGAGGTCTGATCAGCATCAACACAAGGAGCTCTTCCAGGTGGAAGGGCAGGAAGGGCTGACCATCCACACCAGGATGCTCTACCCATGAAGCCAGCAGCCTCCTAGGGAAGAAGGAAAAGAGGAGATGGGGGTGCAAACCCCAGAGCTGTAATTCAGTGCTGTTTCCATCTTCAGAGGCTCTTGCTGGCTGTGAAAATCAGAACCAGGAATGACTGAAAGTGAGCAGAGCCTGTCAGCTGCTGCAGCCAGGAGAAACTCACGTTTGCAGTTTGCTTTTTCTGATCTGGAGCAGCATTCTCATAAATAATGAAAGTGACTAAAAGCTACTTAAAAAACACACACTCCTCCCTTATGAAAGAATGAGGGAAAAAAAACCAATTATAAAAGGACATTTCTTCCAGCTAGGAATAATTTGTCATGTAATTCTCTGAAGACAGCAACAGAAACATGCATGCTCTGTGCTCTATTTTGAGTGATTTGTGATTGCACACATACTCAGATGGCTTCTAATGAGGCTATTTTTACAGCACACATCCTGCCGAGATTCTGGGGAGGGGTGAAGTGACAGGAGTGGAGAATCAGTCTTCAACGTCAGCTCCTGTGTATTTTCTCCTCAAAAGGAGAGGAAAAGGAAACAGAAGTGGAAGAGGACATACCCCTGTGAAACAACACCCACAAACAAAGCTCTGCTACCCCAGCAGCAAACCTGAAGCATCTTCAGTTTTTTACTGGAGACCATTCCAGCTGGAAGAACCAGAGACACACCAGTAATACCTTGATGGTATTGATGATGGTGACACCCACACCCCCTTGGCTGTGTCCAAGTACACACTGAAACCCTTCCTTGCAGGGTCCATGGTACACTTTTCTGGTCTGAAGGACCAAAGAGGGTGAGAAGAGCCCAGTAATGAGGAGCAGGCAGTGGGCACCTGGAGGAACATTCTCTGCAGAGCTCACCAGGAATCAGCATGATGTTACA
Organism: Phaethornis superciliosus; assembly: GCA_023637945.1. Classification (NCBI taxonomy): domain Eukaryota; kingdom Metazoa; phylum Chordata; class Aves; order Apodiformes; family Trochilidae; genus Phaethornis; species Phaethornis superciliosus. The sequence continues at coordinate 1,568,727 of JAJQWJ010000022.1, read as the reverse complement.
ACTCCTCTTCTTGAAACCAATGTGCAGCTGGCTCAGCCTGTGCCAAATCAAAGGAAAAAATTATGGGGGGGGGGGGGGGGAGGGCTAAAACTGGGCTCAGTTCTCAAATCTGCCACGCGTTTAAAAGACTGAGAAGGTTCCTCCCATGACTGGAGATAAGGGAAGGGGAATGGATAGAACAGATGGAAATGAACTCTTGTTTTACACAGAGATGATGAAAGCAGAGACAGAAAAAGAAAGATGTAGTTTTAAAATCTGCTTGTCTTAGACATTATTTCTGGTGGCCTTCCCCATAGCTCTCCTGTGCTCCCCGGGGCAGCCCAGCTGTGTGGGCACATTGCTTTACACCAGCAGGAGGGAGGTGGAGGGCATGAGGAAGAGGAAGCTTGCTGTCCTTCAGCAGGGCCATTTCTTTTGCAGACATTACTCAGAAAAAAAGATTTTCACATTCAGTGTTTAAAATGAGACAAGACGGGAGCTACTTTTTCCAGTATTAAAGCTGAGCACTTTTTTTCTAGCCTCCATGCCTCCTCCTTCAGTTTTCAGATGTTCCATCACAGACATGAAAGCCAAAGAGATCAACCAAAGAGACTCATCCAACCCAACCAACACCTCAGAGCTGTTCCTCTCTCCAAACTCCATCTGAAGCTTGAGCCAGGGCCCCTTTTTTACAGGCTCTCTTGATTTGGATGCAGGAATTGATGGAGTAACCATCATACTTATGGGTCCTTCCTCTGAGTTATGATTTTCCAAAACAGGCAGCACACTTCCAGCATGGATTGCTGCCTCTGGCCACTGAGCTGCACTTCACCTGGATTGCTGGAAGAAAGCTTCTTTCCAGGAACCACCCCACCTTTGGAAGGGACAAACTCTTCTGCTGAAGCAAAGCCAGTCCTCTTCACCTTTACCACTTTCCAAGATGCTGTTGTGTATTCCCAAAGTGTGAGGCCCCTTCCAACCCCTCACTTTCTGTGATTTCTGAAATGCAATTATAAACTTAACAAAATAAGCTGAAACCAAGCAGGATCAATGTGCAACTCTCCAATGTTGTGAGACCCATGCTCCACACTAAGCAATCACATTTGAGGAGATCACACTCATCAGGCATGCAAAGAAAATTTTTGAGGCAAGAGAAGCAGCCCAAAATCCTGTCCTTATCTGGGACACCTTCAAGTTTTCTGCTTCCCCTCTCAAATAAGCTGAAATCAGATCATGAGACCATGTTCCTCTGCAGGCAGACATTTAACAGTAATGGCCATCTAGGTTTTCCTCGAAGAAAGTTGCTCAATAAATACCAATATTACAGTTAATACATTCAGAGACCTAAGGGCTTTGCAGAAGAGGGACACCTCACCAAGGCTCACCAAAAAGGCTTATCAGCTCTTAAAAACGGAGGCAACAGCTTCCAAAAAACCCCCAACTAATTAACCCAAAGCTTGATGGTACAGTGTGGTGTGGTGTCAATGCTAAAACCTGAGGAAAACAAATCAACAAGGCAGCAGAATTAATGCTTCCAACACCTTGGTCTACTAAAACACACAACCTTTCCTGAGAACAAACACCCCCTCGGTAAGGGGAATGGAATCGTGTGTGCATTCCTTCAGAGACACGTGGCAGCTCCAAATCCTTCAGAAAAGGTAAACTACAGGACCAAACCAGGCTGGCCTATTCAATCTCCCCTCTCAAAATTCAACATTAAAATGCAAACCAGAACAATAGTCAAGAACCACAAAGAATTCCTAAGGTATTAGCAAAACAAATTCCCTCCAGTCCTTATTAGGAATATCTTCAGAACAGTTTGAAGAGAAAAGTCAAACCAAATATATATATTAAAAAAAAATTGGCTTGCCCAACAAAAAAACAATCGTGTGCTTTTTGCCAAAAGCAAAAGAATTCAGTCAGATAAAAAATGCAACACACAAATGATGCAGGTTAAAAACTAAATTTAAGACGATAATGGAACAGCTGCCAGCGTCTTTAAATTTTCAAGCACGGAAATGTCAACAGAGACAAAGAATTTCAGGGGAAAACAAAGATAATAGATGAGGGGTTTATTTATATGGGTGAAAGAGCTCTATGTTGCTTGACTAAGAAATGACTGAGGGGGTGGCAACTGTCTGCAAATGTCCACAGGTCCCCTGCAATGGCCACGAGGAGTCTCAGGGCCACTGACCCCAGCAGCAGTGTTGGCACAGCAAGGCCACGAGATGGATGGGATGAAACCAGCAAGAGAAAAAGACAGACAGAAAAGGAGATGGGACCTTGGGGCTGGAAAAACTGCCCAGCTGGGGAGTGATATAAATGAGGTGGCAGATGTCCTGCTGCTGCTGGAGATACACGTACTTGAAGCTAAACAACCTCTGAGGGGCTGTGCCAGTATCAGCCCAACCCTGAGCTGGCCAGGAGAGGGGGTGACCCCAAGGGAAACCATTTCCTGGTTACCCAGATTTGCTGAAGACACAGCAGCTACCACATCTCAGCACTTGCCAACTCCAGAAAGGGACAATTCTCCACCTCACACCATCCAAAGCCCTCCCAGGCTCTGGTGTTTGGCAGCCTGGTGTGGATCCCACAGCAAGGGCATCGTTCCCAGGGGATGTGCCTCAGCACTGCTACATCTTCATCCATGGACATTTCACCTTCCTTCAGCTTTCAGGGAAACCTGCCTGGGTTTCCCACAGCTTCCACTCTGGTCACAGCACAGAACTAATCCATCTGCTCCTCTTAAACCAAACAGTGGGGAGTTCTGGGGTTTTTTGTGCTAGCTGTGGTTTTGTTTGTTTCTTTTTGAAGATGGCTGGTGGGAGTGCTTCAGAGAGCACATGGCTTATTAAATACCTTGCCTCATTATTAATAGTTTTCTCACTTTCTGATGCAGAATGAATCTGAAGCTCTTCACTGCTCTGGGACTGACAATCCCACAAGTTGCCTTTTAAAGAAAGGGTAAACAACTTAAAATTGTTTTGCTTCTTGGAAACACTCAGCCCTTGGTCTGTCCCTCCATGATATGTGGAGCCATCCCTCAAGGTTTGGAGGACCACAGCTTCCAGCTTTGGCATCCACTGATGTGGTCCTCACCAAATGTTGGGGATCTGGTGAGGACTGGGAGAGGAGCCTGCAGAATAGCTGGTGCCATCCCAGGTCAGAACCTCCCTTGGGTCACAGGAGCTCCTAGGGAGGGAATGTACATCAAGGACAGAGCAACATGGGTAAGAACAGGAAAGATGTAAGAGACTGGAGAAGGGTGAACTGAGAAGGAGGAAAGTAGGTGCAACTGTTCCTTGGTACCTTCTCCTCCAGTTGGAAAGTCACATCTAAGTCAGAGAGTGAAAAGAGCAAACTACCTAAGCACCATGGCTTGGGCTGGGACATCAGGGAAAACTGCACCATGGCCCCAGCCTAAAGCTCCTGCTGGAGATGCTCTTGCCTGCACAGCTCTCTCCCTCTCTCCAGGCCAGGTAGAACCCTTCTGTTGGGACCTCCAACTCCAAGAGACCTCCCACCCTTTTTGGAAATTCTGCCAAAATGCTGTTACCACTGCAATAAAGATGAGACTCACCCACGTGCCAGCTCTCAATCAGCTCACAAACTCAGAAGGTCTGGGATCCAGCCTCTGTTTTGGGAGTGGAAGAGGCTGTGTTCCTGCACAGCTACATCTGTGCTGCCAGGGGGTTCCCTGGCTGGTGACAGCCCTGGTGCAGACGGGGCTGAGCTTCCAGCTGGCTCCATTCCCTCCACAAACAGATGCAGTTCCTATAGCACAGGCTGATTTATTCAGCAGGAGTCTCGCACATTAAGTGTAGTTAAGTCTGAAAACAAATCTAATGGCTTTAAAATAAATAGCCAACGGAGGACTTGAAACTAAAATTCTTCCTTCCTCTGACACCCACCATATAAACAATAATAATTATATAAAACCGTGTCTAACACATGACTACACAAGGCTCTGGTGACCAAGAAAAGCACACGCTGCTTGTCAGACATAATTGCACATTTGTTTTTTCAATTATTTCTTGTCAAGATCCAGAGCCCACCATCTGAATGCTGACATTAATTACTAGTAAGTAGTTAATTTTACAATTGCTCCCAACGATTACCCTGGGAATGGGGGTAACCCATGGGGTCTGAAGTTCCCCATGCTGCTCTCACACTGCCCCTAAAGTCCCTCCAAGCCCTCCAGGATGGTCACACAGACTCCCACCAACACTGGTCCACCATAGAATCCCAGAATGGTTTGGGTTGGAAGGGACCTTAAAGATCATCAGGATCCAACCCCCCTCCATGGGCAGAAACACCTCCCATTAGATCAGATTTCACAAGGCTTCATCCAGCCTTGCCTTGAACACTTACAGGGAGGGGGCACCAACAACCATGTGCAGAAGGAGCTTCAGAAGTAGCTTCAGGACACTTTCCAGCAAAAAGCAGCAATGTCACTGATCCCTGGGCAATATGCCCCATCCACAGGAGCCCACGTCACCCCCTGGTGCCACCTTCCAGCTGAGTCCCCTCTGAGCCCCACTCCAGCACCCAACTCTTGACAACACACTCTGACAGCTAACTGCCCATCATGCATAAAAATACCCTGCCTTTTATCAGCTTTTAATTTGCTGCCTTTTAATTTTGTTGACTGTCTCTTTTTCCCTTGCAAAAGGAAGAAAGAAGCCTCTGATCTACCTTTTCTGGAGTGTTCAAAAACACGCACAGCTTTGTCACGTTGTCTCTTAGTTGTCATTTTCTCCAAGGCAAACAGCCACCTCTCCTTGAGCTCCCTTTAAGGAAGGTTTTCCTAATAATTCTCCTCACTTTCTAAAATTCCCCATTAATGGGCATCCAGTGAGGAGCAGGAGCCACACAGAAGTTAATCAGGTAGGAGAACAGGGAGTGCTTTCTGCCTCCACTAATTCTCAGCTGCAAACAGCTGCATGTGTGGAGCTGGGTTATTTCAAAGGCAGCAGAGGAGCCCAATCGGAGCTGGGAGGTGATAAGATCACAAAAATCCTGGGCCTTCAGAGCTTTCAACATTTACTTGAAACAGTAAAATCAATTCAATATGATCAATAAGTAAAAATAGGATCGACCCAATACTACAGTTACCACAGTAAGATCAAGCATGCTACAGCAAAAAAATGAGAGAAAAAAAAGTTGATGAAAGCTAAAGTTGTCCTAGCAACCTTGTTTTGTGTATATTTCTTACTGACATAAATTAATCGTTAAAAGCTTCCTCGTCAGTTTGCAATTAGTGAGAATTCTGAGCAGCAGTAACTTTGAAAAACATCTGCCTTGTATCTACAGCCACTAATGGCCTCACAGATGTTGTCAGAGCTTCATCTCAACCTTCAGCCACTGACAGTTTTCTTGAATTATTACATTTTTATTTGATTTTATTTTTTTAAGCCGATTTGCTCATCTTCCTTTATTTGACCATCCTTTGTTCAGTCAGGTGGATGCTGAAATGGATTTTGTTTCCATTTTTCTGAAAGAAAAAAGGGATGCCCAGCCACCTATTTCTTGTCCATGTCCATCCAGCATCAGTCTCTTCTTAAAAACCTCCAGGGATGGAGAATCCATCACCTCCCTGGGCAGCCCATTCCAATGCCTGATCACCCTCTCTGGAAATAATTTTTTCCTAATATCCAACCTAAACCTCCCCTGGCAGAGCTTAAGCCTGTGCCCTCATCTTACTGAGAGCTGCCTGTGAGAAGAGCTTGAACCCCCCCTGGCTCCAACCTCCTTTCAGGGAGTTGTAGAGAGTGATGAGGTCTCCCCTGAACCTCTTCTCCAGCCTGAACACCCCCACCCATCCTGTACCACCACAGCAGGAGCTGTAGAGACAATTCCTGGTGGGATCAGAGGGGCTGGGGGGACATCTTTCTATCCTCTTATGTGGGAGCACTCAACCTCCACATCACAGCCCAAGGTTCCCATCCCAAAACCTCACCCCGCAATTGGCATGGGGAAACTGCATGGAACCCACCTCTCCTCGCAGTCCCTGAGGCCAAAACATCACCTCTGCCATCTGCTTAGGAAAATCCAAAGCTCCCAACTCATCCCTCCCATGCAGTCACCCTTTGCCACTCATCTCTGAGACCGAACCCCATCTCCCCACCCTGTCCCTCCCATCCTCCACTTACCTGCTGGAGTTGCTCCTTCGCCCACTGCTGTTGCTCTCCTCGGCCTAAGGAACAGAAAACATGGGGGGAAAAAAGGCTGTTTAGGTGAAGAATGGCAAGCCAGCCCTCCAAAGTTTTCCCCATCCCATTCCAGTGCTGGTGGGACACGTCCAGCACCTGAGGTTTGGAAGAGCCTTGAGCCCCAGCCCCACCACGGAGGTGACTTTCTGGGTCAGGTCCCCCCAGCTGCTCTCCTGCAATGATTTTGTTGAGCTTTACCCAAGTTTAAAGTCAAATGATGAAAAAATCTGCAATTTGCAGGAGGGAAACAAGGCAGAAATAGCCAAATTTAATGCTAAAGTGGCCCCGTTCTGGGATGAAGGGGCAGCTCCAGGGCACCTCCCTTCCTTAGCAGTGAATTCCCTGATTTATCCCCCCCGGAGGTTGGGAAGGGGCTGAGCAGGGAGTACCCAGGGTCTCCTCCTTCAGCTCTCTCTGATGAGAGGCTTCCTTGGAAAGACAATATTATTCCAAACCCAGAAATTTTATTTCTGAATTTGTGCAAATACAAGTTAAAAGATATTAGCTGCGTTTCACATTTTGTGCAAATGGCAGAAACAGGCAATTCATGTGCAGCAGGATGGGGGCCAGCCAACGATTTCGATAAAATAAACCCTTTTTTAATTTAAATGCTAATGCACTGAATTAAAATTTAATAACTGAGGAAATTGAAAAGCCGAGTAGGAATATTGGAAATAAATCCAAGCAGAAACAGCTGAAATTAAAAATTCTAGAGAGTGGGAGGATAGCAGCTAAGCTGTCTTATATGATTACATTTTTTTTTCTTTTTTTTTTTTTTTCTTTTTTTTTTTTTTTCAGAACGAAGGGGGAAGGAAAAAAAATCCTATCTTTGGCTGGCTGTAGGGCAGTAAATCGAGAGTGCTGTGATTTATTGCTCAATTTTCCTGAGGGAAAAAGGCTTTCTTTCATGCTGAAATATTTCATAAATTTCAAGCCAGCATAAATTCTTAATTTAAAAGTTATGGAGGTCACATTTAGTGCACTGGTGCAATTCTGAAATCTTAAAGGAATAGCAACCAAAAAAATTGCAATTTGGTTTTCTTTTTTTTAATTCTCCATGTGAAATTTTGTTGAGGGGGATTCTCTGAGTTAAGAAAAGCAGAAACATGTCCTGGTCTCTGAAGGTTTAAGAAATCCACTGGAAATTAAGAGATAAAAATCTCATTCAATTACAAAAAGGTATTTTTTTATTATTATTATTATTGTTGCTAGCCACTTGAGGAATTTCCGTAAAAATTTTCCTCTCTCTATTGCCTGGGAAAAGCCAGAAGGGAGGAGCTGACAATGTAATTGCTTCTGTTAGATCTCCAATCTTTTGTGAGCACTGATATGTTCATTTGTTATACAGCTGTTCAGCTACAGAAAGGATGTCAGAGCACCCATAATTCAAAGCAATCAATCAAAAATTAATGATTTGTCATGCTTACACAATGGAAAAAAAAAGCAAAAAAAAAAAAAAAAAGCAAAAAAAAAAGCTTTATGGGTTCCTGCAACTGGTAGATTGCTCAATCTGCCTTCGGGACATTTTCTAGAAGATTAGATCTGTGTATACAGAGAAAAAAAAAATACAAAAAAAAGGGGGGAGAAGGAGACTTAATGTACCATAAGTCTGCATAAACCCTGTGGGATCACCCAAAATCCCCTCAAGATGGGGCACACTGCAGTTCCCATGCATTTAAAGAGCTTTCTGCACAACTCAACCTCACAGCTCTCAGTTGCAGGGAACCTGCAAGGCTCCTGCTACTGGAATTCCATGTGGAAAATGCCCACTGAAGGGAAAGGTCACCTGGAGCAATGCTCCTGAAAGCCACAAAATGCAGACACCAAAGCTGAAGGCTCAGCCTGGACCCTGCTGCCACGTCCACTCCAGCTGCATCACCAAGTGCTACCTGAATATTACCAAACCCTAAAATATTTCCATTTGGAAAATGGAACTCAAAGGTCTGAGCTGGCAGAGTTATTCATCCTCCATGTCAGCCAGAATTTCTTTTGATATAAATCCATTTGGGGAATGGTGTGTGCAGGGGTGGTGCTCCTGACCCGTTTATTCCTCAGGACACAGATGTTGGATGGTGCCTCCCGTGGGATTCACCATCACACCTGAGGCAGAGAGTGCTCTGGGAAGGATCACCCCTGGAATTCCTTTAATGTTTCTTTTTCTATCTGGACTTGTGCAAATGAATTGTTGGAAATAAAAGACATGGAGCCTGCAACTTGAGTGTCCCAACCAACCCCAAGGTCCCTTCCAACACGGCTGATTCTATGATTCTATGATCTGGGGCCAACACATAATTTTATTATTTACTTACTTTTTTGCCTACCTTCCCCATCCTGTGTGTGCCTGCCTGCTCCATTTTCCCCTTCTATTCATCTTGTTTTTCTTTTTTTTAATTTCCTAATGCCAATTTTGTGGTATTTTGACCTCTTCCCTGGGCACCTCATGGCCTCCCTTCTCAGGATGTAGTGCAAAGGACAAGATGTGCACAGAAAGGGAGGTGTGATGGTCCAGCAGCATTATGGGACTTACTTTAAAATAAATAATAATAATAAAAAGGAACCATAAGAACTAAGAGCACTCAACCTAAAAGTTGAGCCAAACAAGGTTCTCTTAAGAGAGGAGGCATCCTCTGGACATCTCCCCTGGGGGAAACCCTCAAACCCCCCTGACAGATGAGGGCAGAGATGGTGTGGTTGGTTTGGGGCTGCTGGAAGCCTCTGGCTGACTTCTTCATTTGGATTCCTTAGACCCAAACACCAAGCCAAATCTGAGTAAAATCACCTCTGGCTGTCTTCTACGTTTCTGGATGTTTAAATAAGCCTCATCCTCACCACAGGTGCCACCAGAAGACACCTTCACATGCTGCTCCAGTTTCCAAACACACAATTAACAGGCAAATTTTCCATGCTAGTAATTTGTCTGGGTTACAAACTCTTCAGGAAAAGCTCTGTTTAATTCAGCACTTGGAAATGTGGACACATTTTTGAAAATCTGGCTGCACAAAGCTTTTTTCCTTTTATTGTGCAGTAAGCCCATTTGGAATTAAATGTGAAGGGATGATGCTTTTTGCAGGCCACTCACTTAATCCATTTAAAATAAAACATTGCATTTAAATTCTAAAAAAGTGGTACTTAAGGACTACAAATCTCATAAGCAAATCAAAGCGGTGTAATTGTTGGAAAGCATCATGGAATTGCCAACAGCAGAATGGGCTGAAATGGGTCAGAGCAGCTTTTGACAAAGTAGCATCTTTGGGAAGGGTGAAGAGAAACCTGTTGTGCACCAGCTTCCCCAGGTAATTTAATTTGGTGACTCTTTCATTTCTAACTAAAAAAGCTGAGGAGCAGGGCTGGCACCTGCCTGCAGTCGGTGAGCAGGGGAGGATGGACACAGAGCTCTGAAACCCAGCCTGGATAACCAGTCATCCAATCTCTCACAGAGAAGAATTTAAAATTCAAAATACAGTTCCCTTAAGCTGCTTTTGAACATATCAGGCATGTTTAAAGTAGTTTTGTTTAACTAAGGCTAATAAATATCTCTTCAATTAAAATGCACAAAAGCAGAATGTGGTTTCTGGCCATATGCTCCTCAGCTCAAGTGGTAAGAGAAAAGGAAATAATGTTGTAAATAAAAAATGTATCCATCAACATCTCCTCACAGGATAAAGTGTCAAAAATTAGGAGTCCAAGCAGATGTATAACTGACCCGAGAAACGCATGTTTATAGAAAGGACTACACTACACTGGGAAAAAACCCCACATTTTAACAGTTACTGCAAAACAGCAACAAAAAAAAACCAACTAAAACCCATGAAAATGTTAAATGAGATTCCAGAAGATTTGAGCCCAGCTTTTCTGCCCCATCACTTAAATGATGGTTAAAAACAATTATTCAAACACGTGGATCTGCATCCCCAGCCTCACACTCAGATCCATTCCCATGGACCTGAGACCCAGCAGGGGCTGGGGGTGCCAGGACCTCCCCCCCACCTCCACCAAAGGCCTCCCCAGGGAGAAGGATCCAAATCCATTTATTTTTTCATACACAGCCACCTCCCCAGGATTTTACATCAAACTTTACCCCAGCTCTCCCGGGGGCAGATGCCACCAATTCTGCCAGGGTTTGCAGGAGCTCTGTAAAAGGGCTGAGTTGTTTGTTTTACCTGAGAAGAAAAAAACAAAAAAGAAACCCACAACCCACTTGCCCCTAATGCCTTCCCAAAGGCAGCTGAATAATTTCTGGCCAAACACAGTAACACCTGTATAGCTTCAGAAGGAGCAGGCAGCACCCAGCGTGGAAGCTTTCACCCCAAATAATTAAAATTTGGCAACAGGAGAAGCAACTGCAAACTGGTCTCACAAAGGAATGTGCCATAAAAATAACTGCAGGCCTGCCTACCTGTGCTGTCTGTTATTATTAACTTCAGAGCAACAGAAAATGCAGGAAGTGCCTTTTTTTTTTTTGTCCTTTTTTTTTTTTTTAAAAAAAAAAGGCAAGATATTGGCAGTTTCCTATTTAATTTTCACTAAATACTAAAAGAAAACAACCACCACACCACCATGCCCCCCATCAGACCAAACCACCTGCAGAGCACAAGGACCCATAAATACACCTCTGCCCCTGGGGTTCCTCTTGCCAATTCCCAAGATGCTCAGGAAATCCCAACCTGTTTTTCCATGCCACCATGGTCCCCTCCATCACCCCCACACTGTCCCCTGAAGTTTATAAAGAGCAGGAGCAAGGAGGAGCTGATGGGTGAGCCAGGGCCAGGACATCCCCTGAAGAAAGGGACAAGTTCTCTGATGTTTTGGGCTCATCCTTGTCCCATCTTCATCCTTTGCCTTTGCAGATCAGTATGAGCAGACCTCCAAAAGGGATGATTTTTCCACTAGGGAACAAGTTCACTGGGCTGGAGGAATGTGTTTCCTATTTCCTCAGCTGCAGCTTCCCCTCAAGAAACAACCAAAACAATAATAATAATAATAAAAAATATCTGCGAGGAGGAAATCTGAGCTCTCCTAAAGCATCTTCTCTGGTCCCACAGCAGAGCTGAGCCCTGGGAGAGAGGGTCCCCCAAACCCCCATGTCCATCAGGGGTTCTGCAGACACCCCTCAACCTGAGCATGGGGACAACAATGTAGGGACAGAGGCCAGGGATGCCAGCAGCAGCTTTAAACAACAGAAGTGTCCAAATTACTGGTGAGCACTTGGGGGAATTTCACCCCTTCACTTGCAGTGAGAAAAACCAGCGTGTTGCTGGCTGAGGTCAGAGCCTTCTGCAGGCAGAAGGAAAACCTGACAGTTTAAAAGGATTCTGAAATTTTTGAACCCTCTGAGACGCAAACAGCTCAAGTGTTTTCTGCTTGAGGTCATCAGAAGAATAAGGCAGTGACTTTCATCCTGGGCACTACTGCCAAAGCAGGGATGAGCTTTCCAGCAGGCAGAAGGATGACAGAGGTGTTGATGATGGGAATAAACCCACCCCAACAGGGACACACACACAGGTGATGCTCAACACCCCCACATGGGGACATCTGAGATGTTGTGGTACCAAAATCCCTGGACCAAGGATCTTGTATGGGCTCTAACACAGAACAGGGGAAAGTCCCTGGTGTGGGAAGAGGGTGCTGGTTACTCCCAGACACATATGTTATTTAAACCCAGCTTTAGAAGGACTTATTTCAACCTTGAGATTTGCCATGGGAAGGTGCCAAGGTGACTGTGACCTGCAGGGACACAATCCAACCCCAGTGCCCCTGCATGGAGCAGACAGAGCATCCCAGCTCTTGGGGACAGAAGGAACCCATCATTCCCCCTGGAATCATTCCCATCATTCCCGTCCTGCACGTGTTTGGGCAGAAAACAATTCAGAAACACTAAATTACTGAGCAACTCCCTCACCCACATCAACACCTCCACCATGTGTACACATGTAAGCAAATGGCTGCTGGAGATGGCTAAAAAACCAAAATCAGAGTGGTTTCTAGATGGGAATACAGCATCACCCAAGCTTGGCCAGCACCCTAACCATGTCCCTTCCCTTCTCACTGGTGACCAACCAAAGAGGACATGTGTCCAAAAAGATCTTGAGCCAGTGACCATCATCACTGAGCGCAATGGTACCACAGGATCATGGTGTTTGGGCAAGGTCACCCAGGACCTCCTGCCATGAGGGCATTCCAGATGCATTCCAGATCTAAATTCCAGATTGCCCCCGGTCCAGCCATCCCAGGTGAGACCAGAGCCTCGCCTCCCCTGGTGCCCATCCCTGCAGGACCAGGGATAATTAACCACTGATTATTTTTCTTACTGCTCACCTCCCCACAGCTGCCAGTCGCTGAAGCCACTAGGTGCCTCTCAAATACTAATTAATAACAAACATTAATGACAAAACCAGCCAGGAGGTTGACCAGCCCAACACAAAGGTCAGGCTGAGCATAGGCTTTCCATGGAAGCACCAAGGCAGGAATGATCCTCTCTGCTCTTCTTGTTTCACTTCAGACTTCACCCGGGGCCCTCTCTACACTGATTTCAATTCTCTTTGTATTGGCAGAAGAATTATTTTTCTTTTGGCTTCTTTCTTCTTTTTTTTTTTTTTTTTTTTTTCTGTCTTGCAAATGGCAGGACTGGCTTTGCTCAAACTTCTCCCCAGATCCTTATCTTGGGCACAGAAAGTTGCAGCATGGAGGTAAAAACTGGAAATAGGCAAATAAAATAATAACAATAATAATGAATCATGACGAAAATCTACCAATTCTTCTCATTCAGCTTCACTGTATTTATTTCTTGCCTACTGCTTATCATCAGCCCATTTTATAACCTTAATTCAATAACCTGGGTGTGTTCCCTGCACCCACCCCATTTCTGAGCTGTCTCAGGAACTTGTAATTACAAATCCTTCTAAAAAGTTTCAGACTGAACAGGTTAAACCCAAGAGGCACCCACAGGGTTGGGCTAACCAGGAGAGCCAGCAAACACCCAAACAGGCACAAGCCCTGCCTGCCTTCCCTCTTCAGATGGAAAAAAGCTGCCTGGGAGGGAGCCACGGGCTTCGGGTCACCCCCCATTCACTTCAGCTCCCGATACTTCAGCTGGTTGCAGACATGTTTAAAGGCTGTGAGCAGTTGCCTTTGAGTCAAGGGAATATTCATACGAGTAATTTTACGAACTTACTGAAAGAAGAGGCAGAATCTGTGCTTTGAATTTCAATTTTTCTCCCATGGCTGCCCAGGGAAATTCAAGTAGCAGATGCGAGCAGAAGCAGACCGAAGAAAGGGAACATTAAATAAATTTTAACCTAAAACTACAAATGTTCAAACAACTATTAAAAAGCTTTCACCTGACATTCCCTTTTTTCTATTTTCTATTCTTTTTCCCCTCAAAACAATCATGAAATTAAAATTATGAATTAAATCAATGCAGTAAATTGCTCTGGATTTAAAGAGTTACTCCTTGATTGTAAGCAACTCTAAAGTAATCAAAATATTTTTTCCATCTCCTGTTGCTCAGTGCTCTCCTTACTCCACTCTTTATGAGAAAAATAATCAAATTGAGGGTGAAAAGGAGAAAAGGCATTACTGATTACTTCTGAACTCTCATATTATAAAAGCTGGAAAATAAGAGTGACCGGGCAAAACAACAGAATTATCTGCATCAAGCAGTTGTTTACAGATGGTATGAGTTTCCCAGCAAAAGAAACAGCTGGAAGTATTTTTAAAGAATAAATGTATGTGGAATGAAACCTTGGGGGGAGGAGGGGATTATTATTTTTTACTTGTGGGGGAGAGAAGGGGGAGAGAAGGAGCCATGCGATAGCATTTCAGAAATCCACCCCTTTTTTCCACGTTTCCAGTTTTACAGGAAGCTCTCAGGAAATCAGCTTTTTAAAAACTCCTGTTACAGGCACTTTTCCAAGCTGATAAAACAAACATCTCTAACCTGCTGTGAGCGCACATGGCAAAAAAAAAATAATAATTAAAATTGGATTTATTGATACCCTGAATGCCTCAGGTTTAATACAGAGGCACTGGGGAGCACACCATGTCACAGCATTTTGTATAATGGTTTGGGTTGGAAGGGACCTCAAAAATCACCCAATGCCCCCCCTGCCATGGTCAGGGACACCTCCCCCAGCCCAGGCTGCTCCAAGCCCCATCCAACCTTGGACACTGCCAGGGATGGGGCAGCCACAGCTTCTGGGGGTACCCAGGGGCTCAGCACCCTCACCCCAAAGAATTTCTTCCTCAGATCTCATCTAAACCTCCCCTCCTCCAGTTTAAAACTGTTCCCCAGCTGACAGGGGACATCCTGCTGTAAAGACCTTGGGATGTCCCCTGGCTGGTCTTTGCCAAGCTCTGGGACCACCATCTCCACACTGGGATTGCTCAGAACTCTTCTGCAACCTCTGTGATTGCACAGAGGTTTATTTGGGGATTTAAAAATGACCTTTTAAGGTCCTTTACAAACTAAAGCAGTCCTGTGGACTCTGTGTCCATACCCAAGCAGACTCAGAGGTGCAGTCCTGCAACATGGATACTACAGGGAACATTTTCTTCCATCTCCAGCCTGCAGCCCTCATGCACATCAAAGTAGGACAAGCATCCCAGAGCAAGATGGCCCAGCAGACATGGGCCCACCTGTACCCTAAACTCAGATCCTGATCTCTGGATGCTGGAAATAAGGGAGCCAAGTCTGAGAATAAAAAAAAAAAAACAAACAACAAACACTTCCAAACCAGATACCTCCCATGAAACCTCAAAGCCTCATTGCTGCCCCCCCAGCATGAGAAGTTCCAAAACTCTGGATGGATCACCCTGATGGTCCCTCAAAAGACTCTATGACTTTCAATAGACAAAAAATTCAACCCAAAACCCAAACCAACCCATGTTAAGCCCATCTGCAGAGGACCAGTGGTGGATCTTGGAGCCAAGAAGGAGCCCTGTAATGAAGCACTTCTGGGAAGAAGCTTTCCTAAGACTAAAACTTTGCTCTTTAAATCTGCAGAGTCTGTAAAGCGTGTCCCAGAGGAGCTGCTCCAGCTCGTGGTTAACTCATTTGTTTCAGTGAGAGAATTTTATTCCTAGGCAGAATTGTATGTTTTGGAGTTGGTTTTATTCTTTTTGGTACATTTTGGGTCCCTCCATAATGACCAGCACTGCACAGCTGCAGGGTACTGACAATGGTCAGCTAAAGTCTGAAGTAATCAAAAATAAAACATTTGTCAAACACATGATCATCCAGGTCAGAAAATTAATATTTAGAACTAAAAAATACATAATTTGACAGATATTGCAATGAGACAGTGTTAGCAACAGGGCCTTATAATCCCTTGTAATATTTAGAGATAGGCTATCAAGTTGAAATTAAAACATTTACCATTGGGAGGTTAGCTAAGGGACTTTACCTCCTCTACCAGTTTTGTCTGGCTGGCTTTTTTTAATAGCATGAAATGGTGGTAATTTTACTTTGGAACGGGAGAAATAAAAAACAAGCCAAACCACATGGATCTAAAAGGGGGGAAGGCACACAGAGCTGGATAATTTTTTCAAACTTAAAAAAAGAGCTGTAATTACAGGGGGAAAAATTCATAGAGTTGTCTCCTGGCTCCTTCAAAAATAAAAATAAAGAAAATATTAAAAAAAGACAAGAAAAAATAGTAAAAAGAGAAAAAAAAGAAAAAAGAGATGGAAAGTGGAAAATGAAGGAAGCTGGAGAAAAAACAGGCTTACCATGGAAATCTTAGAAATTCTGCTTGCAAAATAACTCCCATCCACCAACCACAAATCCTATAAATATCACCAGATCGACTCCCTGAGCGGATATAAATCAATAAACAAACAAACAAACCTCCAAGATTTAAAAATAAATAAATAAAATTGAAAACAAATTTTCAAAAGACCCAAAAAAAAAAAAAAAAGCACAGAAAAGCCTGGCTGCTCTCAGCACGGGCGAGTGGCTTTGCCAGCCTCTGGAGAATGGTGGCAATGTGGAAAACAAAGGAAAAACAACTTTCCTGGGAACATTTAAGGCTGCAGCAGCAATCCTGCCCAAACCCTGCTCCTTACCTTGGGATAACCCAAAAATTACCCCAGGGCCCAGGGGATGGGTGACCCCACAACCCTCACACTGGGCACAGCACTGAGAAGAGTGGGGATGCCAACTCCAACACCATCCTGCCCAAATTGATGCCTCAGAGCATTTGCTTGGGCTACAAGAAACCATTTTTCATGGAGTTTGCATGGGACAAATGTCAGCCAGCCCCGACCTGCATGACCTTCAATTCTCTAGAGTTCATGGAGCTGAAAAAAATGTGGGCACAGAGCTGCAGGGAAATTCTTTTCAGCCCAAAGTAGAGCTACAGCGAGACCAACCACTGCATGGATTAGTGTCATTTTTGCTGAACCATTCATACAATAGAATATGACACTCATTTTCAAAGAGTAGAAGTGACACAGGCTGACATTTAAAATTTTCTGATTCAGACAGGGAAAATATCTGTCCTATTTATTTTTTAAAGCAAGGACCGGAATTTATGCTCAAAATCTAAACAAAGCACTTGGGAGCCCTAGATTCTGTTCAACTCCAAACCATGCAAGCCAAATTGGTGTTCTTTATTTTCTGGTCCACAACAAAAACTAAAATCAATGTATTTTTCTTTTGCCTTAAGCTGAAAAGGAATTTTTCAATTTGTCAGAGCTTCAAGAAAATAAAAAAAATCTATTATTTGCACAGCCCTGATGCCAGATTTGTTGAAGTACCACTGCGATGGGAAAAAATGGTAAAAATGTTCTTACAGGATCCATTTTGGGGTTGGGTTTTGCAGGCAGCAGGCTGCAGACCAGCAGTGGCTGCAAAGGTTGGTGAAAGGACAGCCAGCAGGTACAATTTCCCCCAAAAAAATTCACATACAGACTTGGATCATGTCAAAGAACTATTGAGAAATCCCTGAGCCCAACTGCTGAATCCTGATGCCCAAATGCAGTCAGGGTTTCCCTGCAGCAGAGGCTGCTGCTGCCAGAGCTGCATCTGCCTCCAAGTCAAGAAAGGAGCAAAAAATCCACTGAAACAGATCCCTGGACCTTTGTGTGAGTAAAATAATAGTCCAAAGGCTGTCTCCCCCACCAGAAGTGGGCAGTGTCTGCAGAAAAAACCCAAGGAATATCTGCTGTTATCACCCACGTCTCCTCCAGAGACTGGTGATCATGTGAAAGATTCTTGTAGGTCTAATCACAGCTTCAGGTGAAGAAATCATCTAAATATTTCCTTAAGCCCCCTGCTTCCAAAAGCTGAGGTGCCTCCATATCATGGCCAATGTGACCTTCCCAGTGTGGCTCTGCTGGGGGACCCCAGCTGCTTTAGCTCAGGCTATGCTTAGCTCTTTTTTTTTTTTTTTTTTAAGGAAGAAAAAGGTTGTTTATGTCCAGCTGAACAATCCAGAAAAGATGATTAAGCTGGTGCTCCTCCCTAGATCTAGATGATCACTGCCATTTCCATGCTGAGAGAGCAACCTTCCAGCTCTGAGATGCTTCTCCCAGGATCCACAGGCATGGCCCAAACTGCTGGAATGGCACCTCCGTGTCCTTACCAGATTTTGTGGAGGCAAAGGAAGGTGAGGATGAACACACACTTCTGCAAAGTGTCCACAGCTACTTGTGCCTATGCTGCAACTTCAGGCTGTCCCTCACCAGCCAAGCTCCAGCCAAGCTCCTCAGCAAGATCTCAGATGCCAAAGCAGGTTCCTGGCTCTGAGCTTGGAACATCTTCATCAAATTTTCTGCCTCACCAAGAGATAATTGCAGACTGTGTGCTCTGCAGAAACCCACCCAAGTTACTCTCCTTGCTCCCACAAGGGCATGGCAGAGCAGCAAAGCAGCTTCACTCCATCAGCACAAATTCACCATCAATTCTCCCCATTTCTCCCCATAATTCCCCACCAATGTTACTTTGCAGGGCTTTATTTGGTGCATTGGTCTCTAGTGACTAACTACTTAGGTAATAAAAAAACAGCAAACCCTACCAGGTCACACCTATGCAGCCTCAATACTGCAATATGAAGTGGACATATTCCTGAGTCTTCTGGGATTCCCCCAGATCTGCAGCCAGGAGAGAGTTCACAAAAACGGACACTCAGAAGGTAAAATTCCACCTCAAGGTTCTTCAGCGTGACCTCCAGGCTTCCCTGCAGCCATTACCAAGAAAATTCTGCACAAATTATCACAAGTATCAAAAGCATCTTTGCAATAGAGCTTTTATTTCCATATATTTGAAGTTGCTTTCCCCTTTTGTTTCTTCTCTAAACTGGTTAAAATGAGCATTAAGGGATATAATTATGTTGTTAGCTTAATTGCCTACTTAAAGCAGAATCTACAGGGGTTTAATGCAAGATCTGAAAAGGGGGGAAAGGAAATTGGGGTATTAATGGGTACAATTTTTAAAACTAACATTTTCTGGGGAGAAGTCAGTCTGGGTCATGGGACAGAGTGCATGGGGGGAGGAGGTGGAGCCAACCCCCATCAGCTTCTTTTGCAAGGTTTTGTCAAAATACAAATTGTTGGCCCCTTCCTTCTCCAGCAATCTAATTTTGGAGAATTTGACCTAATTAATCATTAAGTACCACACACACACACAAAAATGCATCCCTCCTTCAGTTTGAAACCTTAATGCTATTATTGGCATGACACACTTAAGCTCAGGACAGGGGCTTTATCTAGTGCTGCAAGGACCAGTCCAGCTGGGAAAACTGGGAACACTCTTGCTCCCAAACCACCCAATGGACAACCAACCAACTCCCAGACACAGGAGCACAAGCAGGAGAAGGGTAGAAAATACCTGGTTCTTATTCTGATAGCTGCTGTCTTGAGAAAAGCTCAGTGTCAATGTGCAAACGCAGAAGGATGTTCATTATCCCTGCAAACAACCCATGCACATCATGCACATTTTTTTTAATTTACTTAGAAACCCTAAACTATATCTTCAAAGCTTGCCCATGTTTATGCTGCCTCCTTTACGTAATTTTATGTCAGACCCCAAAAAAAGCAGCAGGCCAAGCCTGATGAAGAGCAGAGCATGATGCTCTTGGAGGCTGGGGAGGTAGCAGCCCATTCCTGAAGGTCCTACCCATTCCCCAGTGTCACCAGCAGGATCACACATGGAGATAAACTTTTAACTTACCATCAAAACAAAATTTTTTTTTTTTTCATTCATGGTCCTAAATGCCTCTTAATTTCTACATTTCTCCTCTCTTCCTGCAAAGAGCTGCAGTGGCTGGCATTGGCTCTGCTGTCTCAGCTGCTGAGATGCTGCTTTTTGAGCACTTCTGGGCCCCTCTGACTAAACCTGAGAGATTTAGCTTCTCTGGCACCAGGGTTTGTCAGACCTAGAATGAAGCTCAGTGCTTCCCCAAGACACCATCCCTTCTCCTGTTAGATTGCTTTATTTAAAGTATGGCCCTTCCCAGAGCTAAATCCCCTGCTCTGAACCTCCAGTTTGACTCAGAAACTTGGTTTCTGCAGGGTTGTGGTGACCTTCCCTCTGTCCAGTGTTCACCACGGACACAAAATTTGGGGGAAAAACCCCACCTCCACATTCATGAGGTTTCACTGCCTGTATGACCCAGCAAGGGAAAACACTCACAAAAATCCTACACATACATGTGGAAAACACCATTCCAGTCCTGCAAGGGTGAAGCAAATTCAGGGTTTGCTTAGAAATACACACCAAACAAAACCAAGTGCCACCATTTTCTTGTTTGTCCAGAAAGAGCAACAAAATGGTGATTACAAAAGAGATGCTCTCTCCCAAAATGAGAGACCATCCCAGGGTCAGCTCCCTCACAGGGGATGGTCTTTCTAAAAGCTTATTTAAATTAAAATTTGAACTACAGATATATATACACACAATATATGTTTCCAAGATATATATATAATAGAGAAAGCTTTCTTTGTTTATTTATTTATTTTATTATTCACTATGCTATTTCAAATATTATTATATTCAAAATATTATTATATTTGAAACCTTTAAGGAAACTATTTTATGTTATAGGCAGCTGTTTCCCCTCCAGCCTCCTGCAGACCCCACAGAGATCCTGGAGACTGACAGCATTTGATGTGTCTGCGCCAGGGAACATCACAGCCCTGGATGAATTATTGGTGTACTCAGAAAAATCGCAGAATTAATGTATTTCAGTGTCTCCTTGGGGACACAGAGAAAACGTGCATTGTTCTAAAGTTCAATATTATTAGGAGGAATATGTATAGCACAAATTAAGGACTTCAGAGAAGAAGCCACCTTGGATCGTTTGATTAATAGAGTAAGTACTTCCTATAGCGATGTAAGTGGATTTCAAACAACTTGAACTCAGTGTAATTAGATGGATTAATAAAGCACCAGAATTAAGACTTTCAGTTGAAAAGGAACATTTGAAAGACTTTGGAAATTAGCAGATAAAGAGAGAGAAAGTAAATAAGGGGATGCATCAGCCAACAGGCTTGTTTATCCTGGGGAGGACGACGGTGACCAACCACGGCCACCAAGCAGTAACAAATGGCACCATCCAAAAAATCCATCCTTAAAAGCCCTGGAACCTAACCCCATGCATAAATTAAGTGAAAATCATATTGAGAAATAGTACAGCTGCAAAATCAGAAGTTGGAAAAAGCCCAAATGTGGGTGGCATCCAGCCTGTGTGATGTGCCACCAGCCCATCCTGCCCTGACAGAGCCCCAAGATGCTCACATGCTGCTTCTTCACAGGAGCCTCAACTACTCCAGCACTAAAGCTTATTTAGAAATAAATTAAAATCAAAATGAAAAAAATACAGAAAATTTCTACCAGCCAGACTGACCTGGTAGGGCCACTGCTAGATGATCAGGTCATCAATTCTGCAATATTTGAGCGTAATTTTTGTTTTCTATAGAATTTTTTAGAATCTTTCTAGAAATAATCAGAAATGGGGTTTGGTTTTTTTTCCCTCCTGTTTTTCTGCTTTCCTCCATCCATTGGTTTGTGGTAATGCAGGGACACCATGGCTGTGGGAAGGATCCTCTGCTCAGCCCTGCTGCATCCCACCCCAGCTGCCTCTTTCTCCCAATGCTCAGCTGAGCATTTGCAGCTCAACTACTTCCCAAGGTTAATAATTCAGCCAGATCAGGGTGTTTTTCCACCATGCTACTTCCTTGAAATGCAAAAAGTTCTTCCAGTTTTCCACAGTCCCCCAACGTAGTTTTTGCTTCCTTCCCCAGAGCAAAGCCCTTGGTGACCAAGCCAGCCCTGAGCCTGGTGGGTCATGAAACCATATTTAGGTGGGAAGTTCTTAAATGCCACAAAATTCCTAAAGAACAGCAAAAGACAAAAGAGTCCTCAAGATGCAGGGACCCAGGAATGCCGTGGTCCAGAGCAACACACTTTCCCCTAGACCCACAGATATTTTTTGGGCTCACCATGGGCAAACTCATCTTCTCTGAGTCTCATTCATCAACCAGGGCAGAGGGAGTTTTTGTTACAACTTCTGCAAATAAATGCCCCCCTTAGGCAGACACCTGGCTTGGAAAATTTCAGTCTCAACACTTTAAAAGTTCTGGCAGAGGCATAAAGAATTGAGTGCAGGGGGCTCGTCAGAGTTGGGCAATCTTCATGGGCTGCAGTGCTGCCAGCTCCGCCTGCAAGCAGCCACAGAGGGAAGCAAAGGCCAACATGAAAAATAAAATAAAAAAAATAAATAAAGTAAAGAAGAAAAAAAAATAAGCTGAATGAGTCATTGTTCAACAGAGGAGGGCAGGAATCAGGATTTTTTTTGGTTTGTTTGGGAGGGGGGTGGCACATTAGAAACGCTGAAGGAAGAAAGGTTGTTTTGTTTTGCTTTGTTTTATAGATACATCACAGGAAAAGTCTTGTTTGGAGATTAACTAGAGCTATTAATGACGAGCAAAATGGCTGTCAGTCACAGCCAGTATTCCCCGGATAATGAACAAAGTGGTATTTTTATTATACACAAAAATAGATCAGCCCTCCCACCAACAGCCGCCAGCCTGGAGCTCTCTGCCACAAGACCCAGGGCCAGGATGGAACCTCCCACATGCTGGCCCTGCCCATGCCTCCTCCTGCACTTGACTTTAGCCCTGGAAATAAAAGCTGAAGCCAAAATGGGGCTGCAGACCAGAGCGGGTAATTCAAATCACTTTAACTGCTTACAGGAGTCAGGGCCCCAGGAGGGTGTGAGAACAAACCAACCACCAGCACAAAACAGCTTGGATTGGGCAAACTGAGGTCAAAAGAGTCTTTTCTGGGCTGTGTATTTTTGGGTTTTTTTCCTTTTTTGATGAAGTGAAGAAGAAATTACATTAATGAATCGTGCCCACATCACGTGGTGACCTTGAGGAGTCACCGCCAAGTCCCACTCATTTATTTTTCAAACAGAACTAGGAAATAAATATCAAAGCATCACTAGCCCGTGCCCTTCTCGACACAACTGTCAGAACAAAAATGAAAAGGCATTTGGGTAATAAGGAAGTAGGGAAAAATTTAAAGAAGCAGCCTCAGCACACTCCCCTGCCCTGGCAGGACCTGTCCCCTCCACCATGGTCGGGGCTGCTGCACAGGTGCTCTGCAAATCTGCAAATCCCATCCCACACATCCACACATCTACATTTTGGGAAAGCCTTCAATACCTCAAGCTCATCAAGTTTTGCATTTAAAAAAAAAAAAAAAAAAAAAAAAAAGCAAAACCAAAATAACCCAACAAAACCACTTAAGACATTGTATGTTGGGGTTTTTTTGTTGTTCCTCTTAAAATTTTTAACCACTACCCTAAAAGAAGTGACTGGGAGCTTCACCCCCATGGTACACCCAGCTCTGTGCCACACACATTTCTATTTCTTGGCTGACACCAGAGATGAAAG
Source organism: Phaethornis superciliosus (assembly GCA_023637945.1). Classification (NCBI taxonomy): domain Eukaryota; kingdom Metazoa; phylum Chordata; class Aves; order Apodiformes; family Trochilidae; genus Phaethornis; species Phaethornis superciliosus. The sequence goes on along the minus strand of JAJQWJ010000022.1, from coordinate 1,545,640 downwards.
TGCAAGGTTATTTGGGGGAAGAAAGTGTGCTCTGCCCAACGGGGAGCAGAACAGCCCCAGTCCTTGTCCCTCTCTCCATCCAGACCAGTTCTGGAGAGCCTGGCACAGGCTGACATTGGAGATTTTCACAAGAGCTCTTGCTGGCAGCACAGGAATGCCCATGGCATGAATCGTGTCCTTCCCTATAACAAAAGGATAATTAAACATAAAACATTAATAGTGAATTTCTTGACCTATGCAAGGAGAATTTCTCACGGCCAGTGATGCTGTACAAAGGCAGTGGAGATGGCACACATTTTAAATCTCCTCTTTCACTGGCACCAATAACTTGAATTTCAAAGTTGCCTTACAACAGTTTTTAAAACATTTTCAATCAAAACATCTTTTTTTTTTTTCCATTTTTTTTTTCAAAGACATTTTCTGTGGAATACAAAGGGCTTGGTTCTGTTTGCATTTTTTTGGTCTCAAGGGGAGCAAATCTACCAAGTCATCTTCTGAAGGCAGTACCATGTACACACCGATTTTCACTAACAGAAGTGGAAATCAAGACCAGGCCAAGTGATGTTAATTACTTTCCAGCTGGGTGAGTGTGGTGGCAATGGAGTAGCCCATCTGCTGAGAAAACGACTGGAACAACTGCTCCAGTTTGAGGGTTTTTTGAAGCAAAGGTGAAGCAACAAATCCACAAAATAGGTTTTGCTTCCAGCAGTCATCACCTCAGAGCCATTTTTATAATGCTTGTTTTTCTTAGATTATCCCAGTGTGGTTTTTTCTCCTGTTTCCTTGTTGAGCACTATTTAACCAGCACAGGGTATGCAATCATTAAACCACGCGACGCGGAGCCAACTGGTCACCCAGAAATGACCAAGAGCAGCAGTCAGGCCTTTCTGAAATAACTGGCTTGTTGGTAAATCGATAAAAATAAAATTGCAACTGGAAGGTGGTGCTGGGTGCTCTGTGGGTTGGGTGTCCCTCTGGCATGGGAGGGCAGCCAGGTCCCCAGCACACGGCTCTGCACCCAGAGAGCCTCAGGATGGACACAGATACAGGAGGAACACACAACTGAAGTGTCTCTTTAGCAAGAAGCATTTTATTTATTAATTAATAAATCTGTTTAGAGGCCTGGCCCTCTGAGCTGGAGTTTCTCTTGCAAGCAGCAGGCAAGCCATGAGCAGGCTCTGTATTTGAAGCAGATATTGTAACTTAAGGCACAAACACATTTTCCTCCATCCCCTCACTGATGCGCCAGGGACTGAGGCTTTGCCACCACCCAAACCTCAGCTCTGGAAAGCAGGTGACTTTTCCCCAATTCCTCTGATGTTTGCTCTGAATCTGGGCAGAGCACTGGCAGCCAGCACCCAGATTTTGGAAGGAAGGAGGATAAATTTCCAACCCAGGGGTGCTCCCCGAGCCCTGCACACTGAGCTGGGATGCAGGATGGGTGCTGGGACATGGTCTCCTTGCTCAGGTTCAGCTCTGTGCTCACTCCTGGCACCCACCAAGTCAAGTTAGGAGCAGTCACAGGGCAATCATTAACCAGGGAGGCCAATGGGCACTGAGTCATGTGAATGAACACTGCTTGCCAGCCCAGAGAGGCTCAGATTTAGCGATAAAGTGTCTATTCCCATAGAAAAAAACCCAACTGGGACGTGCAGAAAACAAACCCGTTGCCTTCTCCCAAGTTTAAAAGATGTGCTGGGAGCAAGAAGCAAGCATGGCCACAACCACTGTCCTTGTCCCAACAGCTGCCACAGCATCTTGCCCAGGTGAAACTGTGTTTTTCCTCCAGCTTTCCACTGCACCAGCTGGGCTCCCTGCACAAGTCACATCCCCCCTTTTATTAGAGATTCATTTAATCAATCCATTCTTCCTCCACACCCTGTGGCTCCTGGCTTCTTTGAGGCTGAAGTTCTGTGAGTCAGAAAATCCATGTCTTTCACAGAAAAAAAAAAAAAAAATCTTGAGTGAGCACCAGGTTTGTGAAGCAGCCAGGACCACCTCTTTCAGCAGCATTTACCCACCTAAGGACATGGTTTAGGGGTGGACCTGTGAACCTTGAAGGTCTTTTCCAACCAAAATAATAATTTGGTGATTCTACAGTTTTAGCTGATTTCAGTTCCACAAATGTGGCAGCACAGCCTGTACAAATGCTGCCTAAATCTTTCCAGTTGTGAACATGGGGGAAGCAGGGAAGGTCCAGGCCCCCTGGTTGGTGTCACCCCCCCCAGAGGCTCAGGTAGTTTTATCCTCTCATTTTCAAGATTCCTAAATGCACTGAACCAGTTTTTCCTGTTTTCCTCCAAATTAATGGGCACCACCAAATGTGGAGGGGAAGCAGTGAAGCATCTCCTAGGTGTTTGCACCAGGACACTGCAGAAATCACCCCTTGGGTTCACCGGGTGCCAAATTTCAATGCCTGGGCCAGCACTTCTCCAAGGAGCAGCACACCAAAGCAGCCAGGGACACTGACCTCAGTCTCAAGACCAACATGGGCAGCTCCCAGGAGCCCTCATGCTCTGTGTGTCCCCAGGGAAATGTCATGGTCCCACACAAATCGGTGCCTGCAGCCCCCCATGGTCCCCCTGAGCAGGGAGTCAGTGATGCTCCTGGAAATGCTGCAGCAGGGAGGTGGAGGTAAAGGAAGAGGAAGAGAAGGTGGAGGAGGAAGAGGAAGAGAAGAAGGAGGAGGAGTAAGGGGAGAAAGAAGAGGTTTGGGCCAGATTTCCATGCACTCAACTCTCCTCTTGTTCAAACATCACAGTACAGTGAGAATTACCAAGGCACAAATCCCCTTTTTCCAGCTTCAGCAGTCCCCATCCAGCAGCTTTCAAATTCTTCACTAGGAAACTCCTCCATGGGAATAATTTCTCTTCAGCTATTGCTCATTTCCATTCAAAACCCCAATATTCTGGATAAACTGCAGGCAGGAATTCCTGCCCAGCCACTGGCACTCTCCTCCTCCAAACCCATCCCAACCACCCTGACCTGTGCAGGGAATGAGCTTGGGATATCAGACTGGGAGGGAGCTCACAGGGCTCCTGTCACCACCAATCCCCAGCATATTCAGCAAGGTTTTCAGATAAATCCAAGGCAAACAAATGGTGTTGAGCATCTTCTCTTCTAAGAGCTCAGCACACCAACCATCACTTCATGACCAGCCAGTTTTTTCCACCTGCCACAGGGCAGAACATGGAGGCATCTGCTTTTTAACACTTTTCTTTGTCTCTGTGTGTAAACCAGTTGGGAAATGCATTACAAAATACAACCACCATGAAATCATCAATTTTTGTTGTCTTGCTTTCAGTGGAAGAAAGCCCAAAATGGAGGCTTTGCAATTTCTCAAATACAGAATTTGAGCTCCCAAGAGTTTATTAATTTTTGTTTAAAAAAAAAAAATGCAGCAGAGTTATTTTGTAAGAAAAATACTGAATGTCCAAACTAAGTCAAAAGTTAAACAAGCCACTGCCAAACTTTTGCAAGGCCCAATTGCTATATTAAGAAAAGAGATCATAAAACAAACAAAACTCCAAATAACCTACGGGCCATGATAACCAACATCCAACAGCAACACTGCTTTTGCTATGTGTAAATTTCTAATTATAACCACAAAAGGAAAAAAAAATCTTTCAAAATCCAATCAGAATCTTTCCCCCTTTTGTCCCCAGAGACCAAATTTACCCAGTCAGGGTTTAAAAAATTATTTCCATATGTTAATTATTTCCTGTAAAATATGAATTCACTTCTCTTTTGTGTTACAGTAAAATCCGTGCAAAGGGCTTGAATTCAGCCTCGGCTGAACACCAAATTATGGGACTTTTCCATGTTTCAAGCCCAAAATAGATGCTCACAAAGCAAACTGGAGCTCCAAGAACACTCTTACCCAGACAGGTCTGTCCTCACCAGCAGTTGCACAATTGGACCCATGTTTAGCTGAGAAAAAAGAGGAAAATGGTGCCCACCACAGAGAGCATGTGAGGAACCTTCCTACAGAAAGTCTCAAATTTATTTCAGGTCCAATCACTGCATTGCACTGATGAAGATTTGGGTTATTTAAGTAGGTTTTGGGGATGCTCATTCCTCAGCTCTTCCTTCTTGTCCTCCAGCCCATGCAACTTGTTTGCCACTACCATAAACCCAAGCACTCCTTCCTCCAAGCTGCTGTTCTGACACACATCCTCCAGCAGCCTCACTGAGATGATACCCAGAAGGAAAAGCATCCATCCAACAGGGATTTTTTTTTTTCTGGACCTTTATCTATGTCTTGAAGGGTCAAACTGACCAAAACCCTCCCTATCTACCCAGGGACAGCTCAGGACTGGAGATGAGGATGGCTGCTTCCAAAGGTGGGGAAGGGCTCAGCCACCTCTGGTCCCATAAACTTAAACCAATCCATCAGACTGTTTGCTTTCTCAGTAGAAAAGTACAGCATAAAGCCTTCAGGCACCAGTTAAATCTCGACATCATTGTATTTATAGTTATGAATAATAAGAGCTTTTCCACAGCACTACGGTGGCAAGGCATAATTCAACACAAATTCAATTTTTAAAGGATGATGAATTGTGATACACTGAGATTTTTATGCTCCCATGACTATTAAGAAGCCCATGATATTCATTTTAGTAAAGTAAAAATTGAATATGGCAAAGTATTGTTCATGACTTGGGTAAAAGCACCACTACTGACATCTGCACCAATCTCCATCACGACTGAGGAGATGAGGCTGTGTTATCACTGGTGTCAGCTGGGAGCTTGGAAATCACCAAGCATCAGCCTCTTCCCAAGCATCTCCCCCAAGAGGCCACTGTCCCTCTCCTGCACCACACCATCCCAAGCTAGTTTTGCAACTAAAATTTCCTAAATTCTTTTGCACTTCTCCCTCTGATTTATCAAAAAAAAAAAAAAAAGGTAAAAAAAAATGCTCAAAGCCTGGTTCTAAAGCCTTCTCCAGCCTTCCTCTCATTGCCCAGCCCATCTCTGTGGCAATGTCCCATGGAGTGTGACAGTCCCTCTTGCACAGACAGAGCTGCTGCTCCACATGGGTCTGCTCTCTGATCTGGGTCCTTTTTCAGAACCACAGAAAAGTTCTGCCCAATTAGGGACTGGGTTAGGTCACTGTGGGTCCCTGCAGAGCCTCTCCTTAACCCCGGCACTGCTTTTCCCTCCACAAACCCAAACTCCCTCTTTTCTCTCTGACTCAATTATCTTCTCCTTCAAAGTGTCATCGGAATTCACCTCCTGAGACTTTGTCCCCTCAGCACAAACCAGGATGAATGGCAGTGACAGAAGTGATGTCTTGATGGTGGCAGTGCCATCGCCAGCTGAAAGGTGGAATGAGGGGCAGGAATTCGAGTCAGCAATTACCAACCAGGGCTGGCTGTCACCCTCAACTATAGAGGTTTCTCTCTCCACTAAAAACCTTTGTATCTGAGCTGTAGACACATCCAAATAAAGTTGTTTCCAAAATCTGGCACTCTTATCATGGCTGATTTCGAGCAGTAGGCTCCTTATCACAACATTCTGTGTCATTTTAAAGGGACTGCTTCATCAGCAAGATTTGTTTTACCCATAGAAGCAACAAAGAGCCCAATGAATGGAAAATACAAATGCTTTTTCACAGCCTTTCCTACTAACTGGCTTGTGCTAAGTCTTGGCACCTTGCTGCCAATGCCAAGTTCTCTGTTGCCTTAGGGTCCTACTCAGATGCAGAAATTGGGCCATGGGAGAGATGTAGGAAACTGCTCTGATTGTCCCTGAGATGACCCTGGGGACAGCCATGTCACCCCCATCTCCAGGCACTCCATGGACATGAAGCAGCTGGCACTGATCCATCTGTGGTGGCCACGAGTGTGGTGGAGGGACACCCACCCTTTCACTCCCCTTGAACTATTCCCAAGCCCAGGTCCTCCTCCTCAGGCTCCTTTCAGACTCCTAAATGAGGATTGGGTTTTTGAGGGGCATCCCCACCAGGTCCTACCACACCAAATGTCAACAGGTCAGGTCACCAGAAAACAGAAATATGGAGATTAAACACAGATGGAGCTGCACACAGCTCATAGTTCAGTCTGTTTCTATAAGCACCATTTAACACTGTCCTCCCTAACAAAAAAGGTGGAGAAAATACAATTTTGAAGAAATATAATTATGAAGAAATGGTAGTTACTTTGTGATACTGCCAGACCAAAGAGAGTCCTGGACCCTCAGCAGATACACTGAACACACCTCAGACAGAAAAAGGTGGGGGAAGGAGTCAAAACAATTTTTCTGTGGGTGTGAACACCCTGTGCCAACCTGGCTACAGATGTCTTCACAAAACATTCAGCCCTCCTATGTCTTCATCTGAATGAAGAAAGAAAACCAATCTTGTTGAAACTTGGCACCACTTCCTGCTAAGATTTATGGCTTTGGTCGAGAAAGAAAACTATTTTAGCATAAAAGACCTAAATTTCTGCATGGCTTACTATTTCATAAGATGTTGATTCAAAAAATATCAGTCCTAGAAGAGAGATCAATGTAAACATGTACTAAGTGGATTAAAAAAGAACCATTTGATAAATTTTGAAAACTAATTGTAATGAAGGAATCCTCATTTCTTCCAAGAGAAAGCAATCCCTGAAAAGATTCAATATCTATCAATGATTTACAAGCAGCCAGAAAATCATTCCTAGACACATTTGCAGAAAACATAAAATTAAAAATCAGTTGCACATAATTAAAGAGGACAGGTCACTAATACAATGCCATCTGGATCGATGGGTGTGCTGGACTCATTTAAACAAGATGCATTTTTATGCAGCCAAACATATCATGCAACTGGAAAAAAAAAAAACCAAAAAACAAACCCCAAAACCCTAACCAACAAGCAGCAGATGGACAGTGTCCTGGAAGAATGGCTGGAAACTCCTGAGCTGTTGTGGTGGAGACCAAAGGGAGTTCTCCTGCCCAGAGAAGGCCATGGAGTAGGAGGTTTGGGGATTTTGTGCTGTTTCCATTTCTCCTGCAAAAATCATAATTGAGATGGGAGAGGAAGAGGCACATCCACCACCCAACTCTGTATCCTCCAGCAGGTGTCTGGAATGTGCCCATCCCTCCTTGCTGACTATGGATGTGAACATCAAAAAAACCAGGAGAGACAAATACCATTTCCAGAGCCTTGAAATCAGGGCTACAGACCTTTTCCTAAAGATAAACTTCAGGCCAAACAAAACCCATGGGTTTGACAGTGGAGTGGCTGCCCTGGGCAGTGCCAGAGGCTGTAGCTGGATGATCACAAGCTTTTCCAGCTTGGAAAGGTGCAAGTCCAGGTGGACAGAGCAACACCAGGACTCACACTAGCAGTGTGCAGCCAGTAAAGGCAGCCCCATTTCCCACAGTCCTTCCTGGACTGGATGGCTGCAGTCCAAGAGCCTCCTTATTTTTGCTGAATTAGTCAAATGGGTTCCTGTCAAAAAAAAAAAAAAAAAAAAAAAAAAAAAAAAATTCTCCAGCAGAACTGATGGCACCTCACAAAAATCTGCATAGCTTGGACTCAAGAGATCCTGACTTACAGCTGTAGAACACAAAGAAAGAAACAAGGAATGAGGCAGCAATTGGTTTTTTTCCACTTTGTCTTATAAACCCCTTTTCCTCCTTGGTTGCCCAATTTATTTTTTATTACTACCCTAGATGGCAGCTCCAGAAATGAAACACTTAACCTCTGCAAGTTGCTTCTCTTAATGAATAGGCAGCAGTTTGCTATTCATTACATCCAAAAGGAAAAGCCAAATCTCTTTCTGCTGCATTAGCCAGCATGGCTGTTAAATGCTGCATGGAGAGTAGCCATGGCGACCTCCTCAGGAAGGAAAACTGGACTTTTCCAAAGGCTATTGTCAGAGCTCAAAAAACCAAAATAGAAGCAACTTATTATTATTATTATTATTATTGTTATTATTATTATTATTATTGCTGTTGATTGCTACTTCGGAAGAAAATCCAAGGCCAGTGAAGGCCATCAGACTGACAGCAAATAAAGGAGTTTATCCACAGATTGAGCATAATACACTCAAGATGTTGAGAATTTATTGTTGGGGTACCTCAACTCTGAGCTGCAAACACCCACCTGTAAAATGACCCAGCAATTCACCTCCATGCCCATCAGAATCCTCAGCACCTTTCCTAACTCTGCTGGCTGATGCTCAACCAGGTGCTTAACTACAGCCCACGAAAATTTTGGCCAACTCTACCAGGACAAAGCTACCCTGAAGTGACAAGATGGTCCATTTTTCTACCTCTAAAGAGGGCAAGGACAGAGAAATTGAACAAAGCTTCTATGGAAAGTAGGCTCCAGAGGCTCAAGTAAACCTTGAGTAAAACTCAGTCGCTCCAACCATTCAAAATTTTGACATACACCAATCAAAAAGTCTAAAACATCCTGATGTCTTCCCCAAACACTTGTTATTATTGACTGTTTTGATGTGAGTTGATGAAGTCATTTCTCTTCACTTCTTGTGCTGCAAAATCTAAGACAGATTCTACAACTTTCCCAGAGCCACAGGAAAAGATTTTGTGAGAACCAGACACTTATCTCTTGAATGTCAGCCTTGCATTTTATTCACAAAATCATTCCTTCATTTTAGAAAGGTTTTATCTATGTGCCCAGGGTCATCCCCAGCCTCTCCTGGGCAGTCAAAGAAGCCAATAGGTGCAACCTGGCCAGTAGGAAGGAAAATTCCAAGAGCACTCCAAACTGCTTATTGTTACTGCATTCAATGAAAAGAGGGTCACTTGATTGCTTTCCAAAGCTAAGAAGGGTGTTCCAGGTTGGAGGGATCCAGGTGGTAAACTGATAGAACACTATCCAAAAGGCATTTACACAGACTGACATACAAGCAACTCTGCTACAGAGCCAGGTACTGCTCCTTGGGGACTGCTGAGAGCTTACAGAAAAAGCACACCTGGCTGCTGTGTCCTCTGTTTCTCAGTCAGCTCCATGCAGGATTAAGCCCTTGAAGTCTGAAAAGGAGCTGGACCACCACTGTTATGTAGGAGACTACATGAAGAAGACTGAGCAGGCAGGCCATGGGTCCATACAAGCCTGTCCCCAGCAGTGGCTGGGTCTGGCAAGCCCCTGTATAAAGTACAGAAACAGAAAAAGCCTCAGCAGAACATCCTCAAACAATCTCCCATCCTCCAGCAATCTGCAGCCCAGGGACTTAATGGCTCAGCCTTTGTGCTTGGTTGCTGCTGGCTGGAATTTCATTCATTAATTTATCCAGCTGTTTAATATTTTATATTATACAAACATAATGCCTAACACCAGACTCTCAAAAATAGACAGGATGGAAGAACCTTGAAGCATTCCCATAAAAACCCATTTAAAATGCTTCGCTTGGTAAAGTGCCGAAAGCATCAAAGAAATGGAGAAGGAGTGCCTGAAAGGCCACTTGGGGAGAGCAGAGCTATCAAAACTCACTTCTGGTACACGATTTGACCAACCCCACCCAACACACCAGCCTCTCACCCTTGGTTGGGAGCATAATTAGAAGCATTAACTAATTTTTAGCAGCAGCACATCTTTGTTTTTTCCTCTCACTGCGCTGCCGGCTCGCTGCGGGGTGGGGAGGGATTTTTCAGCTTTGGGTTTGTTTTGGGTTTTTTTATTTGCCACCTGGGAGGGACATGTAATGTGAAAAAGAAAGCAAAAAAACTTTGTGGCACACTTTACTGTTACCAAACATTGCCGAGGTGTGAGAAGGTGGGCTGAGCAACACTGCTGAACCAAATGTTCAGCTTCAAGAGCCTGTGACAAGCTGGCTGGCAGCCCTCGGAGCCAGCCAAGGAGTGGAGAGTCCCACTCCTGTACCCAGGCTCGTCCACACCAGCAACTTACAGCAGGCTCCAAAAGAAATCAATCAAGATTTCTTCATTATTTAAATGTTTTAAATAACGAGCCCCACAAACCTAAGGACATTTAACTTTCTGGGGTTTTTTAAATACTATTTTTTAAGGCTCAGTGTGATAGCGCTTTGACGAGCAAAGTATTTTGCTGAATGTCTGATGGTCCTGATTATCTGAGAGAAGAGCTGAAAAAGCCAAAAGGGAGACCAGGTTTTAAACAATAACCCAGCATTCGGACACTTCTGAAACACTGCCAAATAATTTAACACTTGACATTTACTGTTCTAAAACTGCTGGCTGTACAACTTGCAAAATCTATTTCAAATTCTGTTTCTACCAGAAATATTTTCAGGATTTAATAAAATCAAAATGAAAACTGAGAGTAAGTTTAAATACTGTTTTCACATTGCTGGCTCCAAAAATTTTACTGTCTTGTAGTTGGAGAAGATCAGAAAATGGAAAGCAAAATGATGTCAGCCTTCTTCCATCTTGAAAAGAGCTGCAGAACAGTTTTATAGGATGAATGTGTTGCTTTATTTGGGTTTAGGAACCTTTGCCTCTGCCAGCAAAGTGAGGAAGGAGTTATCCAGTTCTGCCTTCTTGTTGCCTTTTTCTCAAGTAAATTTGGATCCCTTGTTTTAAAGACTCAGCCTGTGTCCCGTGCCACGTGTCCACAGGGACAACACCAGTGGGGGCCACCAGCATCCCAGCCCCACGGGGCTGAGGATGTGACAGCACAGGTGAGTTTCATGAAACTTTTTCTTGTCATAAATTAAACTCAGTTGTTTTCTGTTACAAAACATGTTTCTACATCTACGGGGAAGCCCATGCTACACAGACAGTGGAAAAAGCTATGAAGGCAAAGCAATCCTCATCAATCCATCACCCCTAAACCTGACCAGTACCAGAAGCCACAAAGCCAGGGGCACTATCACAACCAAGAGCACACCCAGGTCCTACCCAGAAGACATACTACCTATAAACACAACCTCCCACCCAGCTCCATGGATGTTTCCTACCTAAAAAAAAAAAAAAAATCCCTGCGGCAAAAAGCATCCAAATGCCAACTTGCTGGTGCATGGCCCTGCTAGACCACGATGTTACCACCACAGCACTGTGTTTCATGAACCCAGAACTCTCTCCAGCAGCTTCTGGAGTAGTAGTCACTGGTACTATCTTCTGGAGAACACCAATTATTGCTCCTTGTAGATCTCAAAGTCCTTGTATCTCAAGCAAGAGAGAGCTGGAGGACCCTCCTGCTCAGACCCAGCAGTGGAAAACGCAGTCACTGGGTCTGACAAAGCTCATGACAAATATTCCCTCCTGGAGGAGGAGGGGAATCACTTATTTCCCAGTTGCTTTGTGCCTAAAGAAAAGTCCTGACACTGAATCTTAACTACCCCCTGAATGTTCCTACAAAACTGTGAAGGAGGTTTGGGGGATCATCCAGAGTTCCTACCAATTTATTAAGAAAAGAAATGGGGAGCTGCTCCCACCAAGCATCTGGTGGAGTTCATTACATAGTGTTAAGTTGGGGGGAAATCTTGAATTTTCATCAGAGACAAGCAAAAGGTTAGCCTTTCTTATGGGATTTCAGCCATATAGTGCCCTTTTGAGCTACAATCCTGAAATTAGGAATAATTCATTCATTACAGACTGCTGACTGCAGGAGGGGCTGGGGGAGGAAACAACCAGAAATTTGACATTTCTTTCCAGTTCACCAAAAGGTCAGTCTACTGATTTACAAAATTTATATTAATTTTAACTCTGAGGCTGTCACATTGGGCATGAGGAATTTATTTGGAGAAATTAAGGTCACTTAAGGTCTCCATTTGCTTTTATCATTTTGAGTGCAGAAGTTTTCAAAGGCACAGTCAATGCTGAGGCAGCCAACAGCCAAAGTCACCAAAATTAGGGAAAGCTGCCAATCTGAACACACTAAAACGCATTTCTGTTTAAGAGAGGGTGGGAAGTGTCTCCCATAAACCTGGAAAATGTCACAAATCTGCAAAGCACTGTTGGAGCTCCAAAAGCCAGCGTGATGGCCCAAACACAGAGCTTGGCCTTGCCATAGGAGAGAAAGAAGATAAGAAAAGTTCAAGAGAAAAGCATCTTCACGTTTATGAAGAGCAGCAACAAATCCCAACACCCATTTTTCCTGCCATTTCCCACATCAGGAGCTATCCTGGCCAGGAAATGGCTCCCAATTTGGAAATAAAGCTACAGCCAAGGCCAACCCATCAGCTGGTCAAATCACACCCTGTGACACCACTCAGCACTGCTGCCCTCAATTCCTGTTTTTTGTTTTGTTTTGTTTAAGAAAAAAAATCATGTTTCCATTATTTTTATAAAGCCAGACTCATAAAAATATAATAGAAAAATAAAGGAAACCATCTTGACATCACAGTAATTTTATGCTTCAGCTATAGCCTCTGCATATCAAACCTTTGTTCAGTCTACCCATGTTTATGCTGTAAGTAGATTTAAATTTTCTGACTTCTTAAATACAGAAAGTTGAATTTTGCTGTTTTCCCCTTAGAGAAACAGTTCAATGTTTATTTCTGAATTAAAAATTGGCCTTGGGACAACTACATTTCAAAATAAATTGCTACTTTTAAAACTATTTGAAAATACTTGTTTCTCTTTGTATTTCATTTCTTTAGGGAAAAAAAATACCAATCCAATCCACAATCAGACATTGGTCTTTTTTTTTCTCCCTTTTAATTTAGTAACTTGTGAATTCATGCATTGACCCAGCTGAACAAAGGGCAAAGACTGTTAAATTCCAGAGCCCAGGAGATATTTGGTTACTCATTCAAGGCCTTCTGCAGAGTTTAAAAAAATAAAAAAATAATAATGAGACTTGGTGAGGAGGAGCGACAGATTTGGAAACAATACTTTTAAATTAACAACTAAAAAAGAGAAAAAGGTAAGCTGGGAAGAGATTAGCTGCTTGGGATGGGAAGATGGGGAATAGGTTGGAACTCATTAGCCCAATTACATAATATTTTGTTTTGGCCAAATTTGATGGCAATAAAAGCAGCAAGAGAAATGAACATTAGGTAACAGCAAAGATCGAAGAGGTGAGGGAGAGGAAAAAAATAAAAGGCCTGTTATGATTTCATTTGTGGATATTCTTTGAAAGGTTTCCCTTGGGCAGGGGAGCACCAAGCAGAGGCAAGATTCTGGCAAAAAACCAAAATACAGCTTGGGGTGCCCATGGCTGATGGCTGCAGGAACTGGGGGGGAGAGCTGGCACACCAAGCAAAGGGAAAAAAAATGAACTTGAAATTCCCTGCCTTCCCTTCCTTCTTTGCCTGAAAATCACATTTCACTGAATTCAAAAGCATTCTGAAATTTTACTAGTTTAGGAAAGATTGAGTAAGCATGTAATTAAATTAATTACAGAATCACTGCTCTGCATCCTACTTCAGGAATAGTAGCAAATCAACCAAATGGATTCAGAATCACTTCCTAAATGCTTTCCAGTCAAATAGAACTTCAAAAACTGTCTCAAACCACTTATAGCACAGTCCAGAAAAATCCAACCTTTCAACCAGTTTCCTTCACCCGTAGAGGGACACACTCCTAAAGGGCATGACCCGACCTGGAGCACTTCCCTTCCTAAATAAACACCAGCTGCTCCGAGCTGGAGGCCTCCTCTCCCTGCCTGCATCCCCTGCCTGCATCCCCTGCCTGCATCCCCTGCCTGCATCCCCTGCCCCATCCCCTGCCTTTCAGCTGCTGTCCCAGCCCCATTCTGTTGACAGCCACCACCCAGCTCCAATTATTTGCCCCTCAGTGGAAGAAGGAGACACGGGAAGCCCCTCTGGGAGCTCATGGCTGAAGGGTGCAAAGTGGATGCAGATTGTGGGTGGTTTCCATCAGGAAGGTGCCCCCCAGCCTCAGGGATGCTGCCAGCTTCTCCTGGCCTGCAGCAGCATCAGCAGGACCAGAGTTGAGACTTTGAGGGTTGTGTGGGGGCCAAGATGCTGAGCTAGGGAGCCAGGAAGGGTTTGTTCAAAGGGTCTGAGCATCGTTCCTCTCAGCTGGGGAATGTCTAAGATCAGAGGAGTCTCCTCTGCTATGGGAGAGAAGTGCAACCAGAGGTGGACTTGCTCCAAACAGCACAATCTGCACCCCAGCCCTGGCAGACCTGAGGCCACAGGCAGGAACAGGAGCACAGGCAGAGGCATCCATCCTTCCAAGAGAACAGGAACAGCCTCGTGCTGCCTCCCGGGCAGAGCTGGGGGCAAGGCTGCCTGCTTCGGAATGCTCAATCCCAAAAGGTGGGACTGGATGATCTTTAAGATCCCTTCCAGCCAAAACTAGCCTGGGATTCTGTGATCTGGGGTGAGCTCTTTTCTTTGGACACTCACCCAGTTTTCCCACAGGAGAAGCTGTCAGGTCCTGCTCCTGCTGTGGTGTGGGACGTCACACAGGGTCTGGTCCAACTCCAGTGGAGCTGAGTTACTGAAGGGCAACACCATGATCAAGAGGACGTGGTCAGGGCTGCTCCAGGACTCATAAACTCAGGTCATGCTCCTGTTCGTGGCTCCAGAAACCCTGGGTAAGGCTTATTCTTCAAATACTTGTAACCAGGCTAGAAACTGTGTGACTGTACAGTAATCAGCACCGTGAGCCCTGACCTCAGCCAGCAATGCTGAGGAGCTGATGCAACACAAGCCTCCTCTAGCCAGTCATGCCAGAAAACTATGTCAGATCCCTGATGTTGTAACCACAGAGGGATGATGACTCCAGACTCAGTGCCAAGCCTGAACCACGTCATGCCTTAAAGCATGTGGTGAGAAGGAAGCTGAGCCCCCTGCTCCGCACCATGGCCACGGGGGCTGGGAGGAGCTCCAGGCAGAGCAATCATCCCCAGATGCTGGCAAGAACTGGCAGCAGCACACCCAGAGAGATGGCAAGTCCAGAGAGAGCAAAGCCTGGCTGACAAGTGGGCAATCAAGACTAAACATTGGCTTTTGCTGAACGATGCTGAGGTGACCACGAGCTGTGTTACAGTAGGTTCAGCCACTTCCACAGGACCCACTGACCACGCTGCAGAGAAAGCTGCTTGAAAGGACACTTCTCCCTTCCCAGCTGCACCACTGCTGGACTTCAACCCTATTTTCAGTCCTCAGCCCCTCACACCACAATGCTCAGCCCCTTACATGACATGAGAGGCAAGCCCTTGAGTGGCTTAAGTTGTTTAATGGTACCGAGTTCCGTACCTTTCTCCTCCCACCCATCTCCCTCCTCTCCCTGCTCCCCTCCACAATCTAATGTACTCACCAACCTGGCAGAAAGCCCTGCCTTTCCCTCCCCTCTACTCTTCTTTTTTAATGTGCTTCTCCTGGGTTAGGGAGATAATCAACTCACAGAAGGCTCCAGCAAACACCAGCCCACGAGATCAGCAACAGAAGAGCATGGACAGAAGGCGGAGGACCAGCACCTCCGTCTTTTGGCAACAGCATGCTCTTGGCCTGGCACCCCTCCCCAGCTCGCAGGCTCTGCTTGCCACCCACTCCTCCCTCCCCCAGGATGACTGTCAGTGTCATTAACATCCAACAAACGAGGGCTAAGGGAGTTTACACCTCGAGTTACTCGGTAACGCTGCCGGAGAACTTCAGGAGACTGTAACGTGCTGGTCCGCCTCCAGGCTGCACTTGGAAAATGCTCCTCATAAAAAGGGCAGAGCTATTTTTAAAGGAAATCCTGGATGTTTCTGAACGTGAATGCAGCAGGCAGCCACAAAGGTACATCAAGCCAAGGAGTCAATGAGCTGGAGCTGGTAGTCTGACACCACGGCGTGACGCCGCTCCAGCGGCCGCAGCCAAGCAGGGAGCGCGGCTTCAGCGTGGCCAAAGCCACGGCCCTGCCGGGGGATGCCAAAAGACACAGGAGCACAGCCAGGAGCATGGCAGAAGGATCTCCAGAGGACACATCAGCTGTTTGCTGGAAGTTGGGAACCGCTAACACGGCGTAGAGCAGTGCTGGTGGCTGCCAGGAGGCAGAGCACAACGCCCAATGCAGCGGGCTGTGGGTCCGGTTAATCTTGGGCTTGCTCTTGTGGGGGTTGATGCAAACAGGTCAGTTGGTGAAAGCTGACTGGCTTGAGAATCTTCCCACAAATTATGCTATCCAGCCTCTAACAGCTTCCAACAATCCTTTCATGGAAGAACTGGTGAAGAAAAAGAATTAATATCTAGAAATTGAAAGAACAGAATTTCTGATTTTTAGGAAAAACATTTCACTACAAATACAGTAACCGGAGGTTCAAAAGCTGCAAGACCTCCAACTAAATGCCTCTGAAGGACAGGAGTGTTGGACAATCTCCCAAAACCAGAAGAGACAAATAGCTCATTTCTGGCACCTCAGGAGACATCTTGGCCTCATCTACCTTGACCAGTCCTACAGAGAGAAGATCTACTCAGCCACCTCTCTTCCTGTAACAGAAGCAGCACCTTGGATCTCAACCAGGTGAGATTCTTCCCCATCCAAGTGATGGTGGACAAAAGGTGTCTCTTCTCAACACACCTGTGGCTCCATAGTCCCACAGCAAATACAAAGGATGAAATACCAAGGAGGCTACAGAAACAGGGAAAGAAAGAAGCGCTCACACAATCCAGACAACAGACTTAACCTTTTCAAGCTTCCTTCTTCAGTTAATTTCCATGAAGAGGAACACAGGTGGGTCACAACATCTGAAACTTTCTCTAGGTTTTTTTCACAGATTTTCTTCTCCATGCAATGAACCAGAAGAATTGTTATGGAAGAGTCCTGCACTGTTGCACATCCAAGCAAAGCTATACCACAAGCCCTGCCACTACTTCCCCACAGTTTAACTTTGACACTTCTGCAACTCTTCTGATTTGCTCTCGATCCAACCTGTGTCAAGTGAAACCCATCACTTCCTGGTCACTTCTTATGCTCTTAGAGGAAGTCATCTGATGGTTGCCACCACGTTTGAGAACTGCTGTAGACAATTTTGGAGCAGAGACAGACAGTTGGCTACATAACCCCTGGATCACTGTGGTGCAAACAAGGAATCTGGGACCAGATCTGCCAAAATTCCAGGTTTTCACCACCTACGGGCCTTATTTCTGATTTTCCTACAACACAGCCTGGGTCTATCAAGCTCCAGAAGACAAGAGACTTGAGTTTGGTAGTTCCACGTCCTCTCACATGTGAACACTAACAGCAAGATCTCTTCCCCCAACCAAGCAAGCTACTGATACTGAGTTAGCATGACATAAACATAGAGAAGCTGGAAGAAGAGCAGGTCCTCTGCTGAAGGCAGGCTCACAAGCAGTATGTTCACTTTCCCCTCCAAAGCGAGCTGTGATTTGCAACAGAAGCAGTGCCAGCTCCAGCACAAGTGAGCCCTGGTGTGATAACCACATCTCATTAGCAAACCATTCCTTCCATCAGGATCTCTTGTTTTCATCTCTCCTTTGTCCGGGCTGATGGCTCCAGGACTCCGAAACCCTCCTTTTATTTTCTGGTACAACACACAACTTCCTTTGCCTCCGATTACATCTCCTGATTTACAAAAGCTTTTCCACAAGATCTACATTACTTTTGCACCAATATCTCCCACATATTGTTTTCTTACTTTAATTTAACTTTTCTCCCCTTGAATCAAATCAACACTTGCCTCTGATCATAATTTGGCCGAATGAAATACAGAGTAGAAGGATATCAGATTTGAGGAAAGGGGGAAGCAGAGCATGACGACTGATGCGGTGTGCTCTTGCCTTGCTTTGTTTCACGTTCAGCCCAAAAGACACCCTGCTCTCATTAGCACTTAATGCAGGTGAAAATAAAAGGGTTTAATATTAAAACAGCGTGGGCACATGGAAAACATCCACTCTGGACCTGTTGGAACTTGCCCAGTATCAGCGTTAACTTCTTTCTCTATATGAGGAGCTCTTTCACTTCTAAGACTGTAACTTCTTATCTGGGCTAATGATGCTCAATGTGAAACTCTCAAATCCCATTTGAAAACTTAACTATTCCATATTTAGGACATTTCTCCACTCCATTAGAAATGTAACAGCTTAAAGAATACCATCCAGCTGCCATCACAAAAGGGGCTAACTACTTATCTGCTGGTTACCCATGGCATGACTCCAGGGTGCTGCTGCTGCTCTCCCATCCCACCAACTCATCTACGCCAAGGAAAGTTCTTGCTGTTCCACTGTCTGAAGGAAAAAAAAAAGGACTTTGCAAGGGGACAGTAGTGACCAGGAGACTCCAGGGCCTCTGCAGGATGAGGACAGAGAGCTTGGTCTGTGCAGAGAGCAGCTTCAACGCCGTGCACAGCTGGACACCTCATTCAAGCAGATGGAGTTGGCAACCCCAAGCTAAACAGAGGCAGGCAGGGCTGCGAGGCTGCACCACTCGGCCTAAATGTTGTCATGTTTTAAGGGACAAGCCATAATCTAAGAACAATAGATCTGGTCACATTCCTGACAAGGCAAATTCCACCCTCCAGTCAAGATGTGACACCAGGCACCCGGCGCTCGCTGACACGGAAAGTCGGTGACTGCCAAGGCACTGCCCGTGCAACCACAGCACCCCAGGAACACAACCGGAGACCTCGCACTGCAGCTGCTTGAAATGTTGCTAATTTCCTCCCAAATCTGTTGAAATTCAGATTACGTTGGCAGCTGGGTGAAAAGCAGGCATTCAAACCCTGGCCACCAGAAATGTCTTTGACCAGCGATGGGACAAGGAGGTGTCCCCCCCACTGCCTCCCCGCTGAGGCTCTGACAACTTCTCTAGAGCAGTCAACACATGGAATCAATCCTCGTAAACATTAAAATGAACCAACAAACAAATAAACAAACCAAAACAAAAGCAAAATCTTCTGGCATTGCTAATCCTACTCTCCAAATCAGGGTAAGCAGGCAAAGAGGAGCCCCCAAACCCATCTGCCCCTGCACCAGACACCAGAAGCACCAACTTTTGCAGCCTGTCAAAGCCCCCCCACTTTTCTAAATGAAACATTAACCACAGTGTGATATCAAGATAGAAGACAGCTTTTAATTACACATACAAAGGAGTCTGCAACACTCCAGTTTTACTGCGAGGGCAGCTTGCTGAGAAAAGCAACTTTGATCAAAGACTCCAGGCCCCTTCTGTAGACCATTAAAAAGAAAATCTTGTGAGCTTACCTAGTAACTCTGTAAGCTGTCCCCAGGTTTTTATGAACAAGACTCATGAACTTCTAGTCAGAAAGCATTTTGTTGGAGGCGTTATCTTTTTTTTTTGTTCTGATTTACATCCCTGTTGAACATAGTGAGGGAGTATCTTGGAGGTGAAGCATCCAACAAACACCCGTACATAAAACCAGTCATTTTTATGGATGTTCCTGTTTCTGTGGAAATTACTTAGGTATAAACTCTCTCACAAAAAATACATGCATATCTATATATACATGCACATACATATGTTTGTATGTCCCCCACAGCTGAGCTCATAAGAAAATGCTGATTCTTCAGGACTGTCTGTGCCATGAGGTCAGCTCTACACTTAGCAGGTGAGAGCAGCAAGGCATTTTTCTTGTGTAATGAGAAGACTTCAAGCTTCTTGGCAAGCTGTATATACCTCAGTTTAAAAACAATATCCCCACAACAGGAACGTGCCTGAGTGTTTGCAGCTCCCTTGGCTGTTGTTGGAGCTCCCAGCACGACACAAACTGAGGTCTGGATGCAGGTAGACCTAGCACTTACCAGAGGCATAAAACACCTTCCAGAGGCATTAAAAAGCTCATTTACAAACATGTTAGTCCTGTATCTCCTGCCTCCAATTGCTATCATCATCTCCAGTGGACAAGTTGCCTCCGCTAGCTTCTGTCAGCTCTGGATATATCTAAAGAGCCCTTTGAAGTCAAAATATTCTTTGCAATTAGATCTTCTCTACTTCTTTTTGCCTTCCTAATTATCCTTTTAACTGCCTTCTGCTTATTTTAATAGATCTTCCTATCCTCCTCCTTACCAGACTGTTTATACTTTTAAAAGCCTACTGCTTACTGCTTCTAATACTGTTTACATCTTCACTCAGCCACCTCAGCTCCATTGCTGCTTTCTGCCTGATTTCAGAGTTAACCAGGGGAAATTTCCTCTCTGATCTCTACAGCAGTCTGTAAATACCTCCCATTTTGTCTACAATACGTTTCCCTTGTACTCTGGGAGAGAGAATGAAGTCTCCACTAGACCACAAAGCACTCAGAGAAAAATCCATATTCTTCTATATTGCTCCAGGCACTCCTCTCCCCACTGCTTTGCCTTATCGCTTTTGCATTAGGAATATTAAGCAGATTATTAATGACTGTGTCCCATGTGTTCCCTAACTACCTTATTCATTATCATTTCCTGCCTGAAAAAGTAAACAAATAGCCTTTTGTGCTCAATGTTACAGGAGATTACCTATGAATTTCATTAGTTATCTCTCTACTGGGGGAAAAAACAGTTGCAAGAAGTTCAGTTTCACATGAGGGCTCCTGGGGGGTGGGTGTGATGGCCCAACGTTGGAACAGGAGGTTTTGGAGCATCCCTTAGGGTTTGGAAGTGAGAGTAATTTTGGGTCCACTCAGCAGGAGTGAGAGAGTGTATTAAAGGGAGGCTCACTCAGTATTTTCTCTGTTCCTTATAATCCTTCCCCAACCATCTGCTACTGGACACTGGGAAACAGGACACCAAAAGAGAGAGAGAAAGTGAGATCTTTTGTTTAAACCACAGAATAGCCATTCTTTATAACATAACAGCAACTCTCCCCTGTCTCACTGCTAAGCCCTGCCAGAAAACTCTGAAACACATACTCCACAAATGCAGAGCATAAGCAACAGAACTGAGATATGCAGCATCCACAGTTTCCCTTGGTAGTTTGTTCTACTAGCTAATCTCCCCTGCTGTTCAAAATTTCCACCTCCTACTCTTAAAAATATTTTTGCGTCTTCATTTTGTCATCTGAATGTTTGGATCCAGCTTCCAGGTATTGTTCCTTGCTACGCACTTTGCTAAAGTGAGTGGCTCTGGTACCTGTTTTGGTTTTTTCTTTTTCTTTTTTTTTTTTTTTAACCCATGGAGAATGAAAATAAAAATCAACAACTTAGATATTTTTTTTTCTCATACACTTATTTTCAGGAAAAGTCTCTCAAAATATGGTGCAGGTCCCCAAATGTTTAGCAACAAATACCAGTGAGTATTTCCTTTGACTCCAGTAATTGCTTCACTGTGCTCATATGTTCTGTTTCTTCTCTAACTTTTCAGCACCACTTTAAAAAGCAAGAGAGCCGAAAATGGGAATATTGCATTAGTGCATAAGCAACAGGAGAAGACAGCACAGCTGTTCTCACATAGCTCTCTGGTTTGCACACCCATGGCTTGTATTACCCTATCCCAGACTCAGGGATGTTGTGTATGCTGCAGCACTTGCCCCTTTCCCACTCCAAAGCCTGGTTTGGTACCTCTGCTCCTCCTCTGGTCTCCCCAACCCCAAACCACTCCCTGCACCTCTCACCTCTGGCTGCACAAATCCTTTGATGCACCCTATCAATTATGCAGAGTAAGCAATCATCTAAATGCCTTTGAAAAGCCACACTGCTGGTTACCTCAGATCCACCAACCCTTCAGGCACCTGCAAGCACCACCAGTAGCCCCCCAGGCTGTGGAGCTGGACCCCATGGGACCACTACCAATACATGTTGTCAGCCAAGCTCCCCTGCACAGCCTGCTTCACACCCTGTTCACAGCCTTGATGCTACCAGAAGGTATTTTGGGGGGCGTGACACCAAAACATCCAAAAAACATATCCTCCACCACTTCTGTTAAAGAACACTTTCAGTTTGATGCTCCCATCACCTCCTCCCCTGTGCTTTGTCAGCCCTCGTCCCCACACTGAGGACAAGCTAAGACAGTACCATAAAGGCATTAGCCAGTTTTTCTGGAATACCCTCACTATATCCAAGGCTTCCAGGAAAGAAAAAAGATGGAAACCCAATGGCCAGAGC
Source organism: Phaethornis superciliosus (assembly GCA_023637945.1). Lineage (NCBI taxonomy): Eukaryota > Metazoa > Chordata > Aves > Apodiformes > Trochilidae > Phaethornis > Phaethornis superciliosus. Next base: position 1,523,748 of record JAJQWJ010000022.1, on the reverse strand, counting down.
CCACAAGAGTCCCCACTGAACATCAGGAAGCTCCAAAGTGACCTTAAGCAGCTTTCCAAACCTTGAAGGGGGCTACAAGAAAGCTGGGGTAGGGCTTTTTGCATGGGTGTGTAGCAAGAGGATAAGGGGCAATGGCTTCAAACTTGAAGAGAGGAGATTTAGACATTAGAATTTCTTCCTGTGAGAGTGGTGAGATGCTGGAACACGTTGCCCAGGGCATTGTGGCTGCCCCATCACTGGAAGGGTTCAAGGCCAGGCTGGATGGGGCCTTGAGCATCTGGGTCCAGTGGGAGGTGTCCCTGCCCATGGAAGGGGGTTGGAAGAAGATGATCTTTAAGGTCCCTTCCAACCAAAACCATTCTATGAATCTATGATCATCACCAGGTGCTGGCTGGAAAACACTCCCACACCTCAGCTCCACAACTCCTGTGGTTCATGCTGCTCCTGGAAGCTCCTCTGCACATGGGCTGTAAGTGTGCCATACCTCTGCCTTAGGAACAGGGAACAGCAATATTTATTAAACATGTCTAGGTTTTCTGCTTTATTATGCATTTTACCTCTCTTCAGTAGTGATAAGTCTACACAAACCATTATTAGAATTTCTTTTGTTCCTAATACAAATACTTTCTTACTGTTCCCTGCACTGACAGTCAGAGATTTTTTTTCCCTTGTGTTTTTAACTTCCTTTATCAATTTTCTGCACTTGATAACTTCTAACTCAAGGATAACTGTCATCTTTTCCTTTTATTATTCACTTTTTTCTTTCCTTTTGTATTCTTTTTTCATTCTCACCAGCATAGCTGCCTGGCACACTCCTGGTGCAGGGGGGTGGCTGGTGGGAGCAGGGGGTCCTGCACAACACAGGCCACATCTGTAGTTTTACAGTGATTTTAAGCCCAGGTTACAGCTCTCATTGCCTGGCAGAGACCATCCTCTGCTAAAAAGCACCCATGAGTGACACAGAGGACAACAGATCCTGGAAAAATAAAACTCAGGACCCACACAGTGTATTTTCCTGAAACCACACAAGTACTCACCTGCTTGGGGGGTTAAGAGGGGTGCAAGTCATGATCTGGGCTTACCCAAAGGGGATGGAGCCCCTACAAGGAAACCAAAATTAAAACAGACCTAAATCCCAAGCAAATCAAACCAAGGTAGGAGAACACCAGGTTCACATGAAGCATTTCTATTTAACAGGTCATAAATGTACTGTAACCCTGAAAGACCTTATAAAGATTCAGGTAGGAAACAAAAGACTCCAGGTATTACAGTCCATATCTAAATTATGTAAGAATGATGGAGCTCTGTTGATAGAGAAGCAAAGTGCTGCCCAATAAATTAAACATGATTATTATGTCAGTAGGTAGCAGAGAACCTTCTGGACTAGAAGCCCATCTGAGAAAGGCAGAGCACAGCTACAGCATTGCTGAGCACAGAAGGATGCTCAAAATGTCACATAACACCAGAGAGCCTGCAGGGCTCTGCCAAGGCAGAAAATACAATTTCAATAAGAGGTGAGTCAATAAGAGGTATCAACAAGGGCCTCTGAAGACAGTGGTAACTCACCAAGCTTTGAGGACTGCTGGCAAGGGGCAATGGGCAAGTAGAGAAGGATGAGTGAGCAGTGGAGTGTACCTGGGACAAGTTTCCTCTAAGAAGGCTCTTGCAGCAAGTACACTCTGAGTGCTTTCATATGCACAGGATAAAGTAAGAAGTCATCTCATTGATTAACAGCTGATTAAAAGGTGGAAAATAAAGGGCAGAAATAGTTCCTGATCACAGTGGGGTCCCACAGACATCTGCTCCGTGCTCCAAGTAAGATCTGGAGAAAGTAACACACTGGAGGAGAAAGGGAGATACACAGGGAATCAAGATATCTGGATTAGCATCCACAAAAGCCATCCAGGAGACACTGAGGGCACTTCTGCAGCAGTGTGAGAGCACACTCGATGGTAGCCAGCAAGGCAACAACTAATTATGAGTAAAGAAACACAAAATGTGCAGATGCATAAAGCTGCATCCGCAGCACTGTGCGTAGTTCTGCTGTGCCCATATTCAATGTTGTTGCAGAAATTAAATCAGAAGGAAGGAAGGAAGGAAAGGAAAGGAAGGCAAGAAGGGCCATTCAGGGAGAGAACCTCCCAGAAGAGCTCCAGGGGGTCCATGAACAGACCCAAGGAGCAGAACCCCAAGGACAGGCAGGGAACAGGGGCACAGAGGACAACTGGTTGCTGCTTCCCCAAGCACACAGCAAAAACCCAAAAACAAACCCCACAAGCAAGGGAAAGCAAATATTTTTCACACTTCTATTTGCCTAAATAAATTGCAGATGCTGCAATTATCCAAATCATTGCCTTGGCAGTCAGCAACACCAGGCTACTGAAAATCCACAGAACAAGGGGCTACAGCATGCTCTGGGAGGAGGTGGGCAACAGTACTGCAAAGCAGAGGTGAGAAAGAAACAGCTGGATGCTACATCTGCCAGAGTGGAGAATAAAGCTATTATTATTATATCATCTTCCCATACGTAGAGTTACACAGGTCACAGGCATTAGGCAATCCCTGCCCTGCAAAGCTTGCTGGCAAGCTGTAGGTCTAGGTAAAAACCCAAGAAAGAGTTTGCAATACTGTTTTCTTCTTCTGTTTTATGGAGTTGGTCAACACTCAACACCTGGTGATGGAGAACTGGGAATCAAAGCTGCTGCTGACTTGAGCACCTCACGTAAAATGGCACTGACTGCAAGGGAGAGGAAATCTAGAAGAGAAAAGCATTTAGGGAGGGGAGGATCAACCAGAGACCTCAAATTGAGACAGCAGAGAGCAGAGGAGGAGGTTTGGAGACATGGCTCAGAGCAAAATTTCCTCTGCCTTGAAATACAGAGACAGGGAAATGCAGCAATGCACAAAGTGGAAGGAAAATCCTGGAGGATGGATTTGTAGAGGTGTCCAAGAGGGGAAAAATGGTTATGATCCAACTTCTCTTCACAGAATTCTCTCCACCTTCCCCTCACAAAATTATTAATAGCTCTTGCACAGAAATTAGTAACAGAGCCAGAGTGTTTGCTGGGTCCTCAGCTTTGCTGGGGGGATGCTCTTTGAGTCAGCTTTGGGTCACCTTTGAAACTCCTAAACTATCTTCAGAAAGAAAGAACAGTCCCAAATTCTTCGAGTTTACAGCTTCGCTGTGATGTCTACTTGGAAAAATCTAACAAAAATAATTGGGACAAAAAGTTTAAAAAGCTATGCTATCCAAAAAAGAAAAAATGCTTCTGCAGTTTGCTTTTGAAAAATTTCCGACTGCTTTTTTGGGTTTGTGGGATCATTAAAATAGCTGAGCTGGGAACGTCATTGACTTCATTGGTTTTGCTAAGAAAGAGTACCTTCTGGGGTGAGACAGGGGGGTTATTTATGGGGGAAAAAAGACTTTTTGTGAATAAAGTGGATTCAACTATTGATATGCAAAAGAGACCAAAGTATTATTTATATAACAAACTATTACAGTGTGATCAAACTTTAATTAGGGAAAAAACACCCAACGCTTTGGGAGAAAATAAACTAAAAGGTATTACTGCTGGTGCCAGAAGATTTCTAAATGAAAGCATGTTATTCCTGGAGTATGTTCCTTGTATTTGTTGTGCAAGGGATCCCGTGCCATAGAGAGAGTTAAGGTAGAGGGAAGATGTGTTTTGGAAACAATGTTGGCCAAACACTTAAAATTACATAAATCCAGAGAAGACAGATAATTTTTTTTTTCGCTATTTTTGGGTGGGAGGAAGGAAGAGGCTTGAAAAATGTAAATATTCCAGTGCCATTTTTCCTCCAGAATGAGCGTTTGCTCATGATGATATTCTCCTAGCAAAACAAAATCCTTCTGTCCTGCAGAGTCAAAGGGACAGGGTTGAGCACAGGAATTAGGTACCATTTTAGTGACTTCAGACAAAGCTACTTGTAGAGCAAAATATAATCACAAGTTTTAAAACCCTGCAGGACTGGTCCCTAAGAGAATTCTTAAGCAGAACAAAAATGCAAGCATTTAAGACTTAAAAAAACAAAAACAACCCAAAGAAAAAAACAAAAAAAACCCGAACACAACAAGGGACAAAAAAAATTTTAAAAAAAAAAAAAACAAACCCCAAACAAAAAAACCCAAACAAACCACAACAAAACAACAACACATGCTATGAGGAAAAGTCAAGACAGGAATGGAAAATTCCTTCCTGGCTCCACAGATGATAATTGAGTACCTTATGCTAGGAGCTGACTATCATAAATTTCTACATATATATTTAATTAGGTTAATTTGTAAAACATAGGCATATGCATGCTTAAAGTAGGAAGATTTCATTTTATACATTTTAAATATCACACAATGAACTAGAATCACAAGCACTGTTTATGCTGGGGGAGGAAGGCCAAACAGCTTTCTGTGAAAGAGAAAAAGCACAAACATTTACCAGTCAGACAAACAAACATCCACAGTGAGTGACTGCTATCTCCTCCACCTTATCAGAAACCAAAAGCAAATGCAGCATGCTCACGGAGCCTACTTTTCAGCAACTAAACCAATCAAGATTAGGACATAATAACAAGCAAAACAAAAACAAACAAAACAAAAGCAACAAACAAAAAAATTAAAAATATTTTTAGAAATTTATATACATGCAATGTTTCAGGAAAAGAGACTCTTGTTTTTCTTGGGTTTGGGCTGTTTTTTCTCATTTATGAATGGCACCACTATCTCCACTGAGGATGCTCCAGTAGACTCCTTCCTACATCTCTCCACTGTTTCTTCCAGGAGCAGGAATTGGATCCTTGCTCTTGGACCATGCACAATACAACCTGGACCTTGCAAACTTGCTCCAGACATATTTTGCTTCCACCTAATGCAATTTATTTGGATCCATTTCTGTATTTCTCTCCCAGTGTCCTCCCCAGCACAGCAGGTCCCCCTCCAAGGCTGTCTCTGTGTCAGTGTCCTAACAAACCCAATTAAGGAGGAACACTAATTCTATCTGCTGTTATCACCAAGCAGACAAATTTATAGGCCTCTAAAGTAAAGACAGATAAGAAGGTAAAAATATCCCTCCTTGGAGTTAATATGCTGTGTGCCACGGTGGCATTAACCACAACCAGATAGCCAAAGCCACATGCCCCAAAGGAGTCTAAAAATGACAGAGTCAAAATACACCCGAAGACAGTCTGCCTGGTATTCAATTATTAATTCCTTCACTGGTGAAATTCATCTCCAGTCCCACCAGACCACCCCCATCCCACCAGCTCCTGGCCACTGCCAAGCTCCCATCCCTGCAGCCCCAGGACCAAAAATGGCCAAGTCCCATCCTGTCACCCCAGTGTCACTGCCACGACTGGGCTGCACCTGAACATCTCAAGAGCCCCAGATGGGTCCCTTTGATAGTATCACCTGGCAAAAAGAAATCCTGCCCAATCCCAAAGGGATTTTCAATTCCCTTCTGCTGCCAGCCCAATCCAAATGTAGCTGTGCCTCCCTACAAGTGCTTCAAAAAATGCATACGGAAATTCAAAAAAGGTATTTTGTTTCCATCAAAGAATTATCCCATCTCCTTACCACCCTCCCTTCCCATCCTCAAGATTACAAGTACCACAAATGCCAGTAAAAGCTCAGGATTTGCAACCCATAGACCAAAGAGCACCAGACCTTGAGTGACAGATTTACACCCAGAAAGCAGCAACTCTTCTTGGGTTTCAAGACACAAAGCTACAGGTGCTGTTTGCACACCGTGCACGGGGATGCTTCCAGTTCAGCTTCCAAACTACCCCCCACTGGTCTGCAGAGTTAATATAAAAAAAATCTTGCAAATCTACTGAAACGGGGTTTTATTACTTCTCCCCTTGTGTAGCCAAGTAATTAAAATAGTAATGAAAAAAACGCTCACCAAAATACAGACAACTCCATTTCAAGTGCACACCCCAAAGGCTCAGGAATGCCCCAAGCCCTGACCAAGCACCACAACCACACTCTGCTCCCAATGGGCTCAACCCACCTTGTTTTGGGTTTTCCTCCAAGTTCCCCTTTCAGCTCTCCCACACCGGCAGAGCTCTTGGCTCTGGTTGCCAAGAGTTTTAAAATCTGAGGTTTAATACTTCTAAAAATAGGTCTGAAGCAATTAAATACTTATACTAAATTTGTTCTCAGCATAGTGGAAGCAGAACCTAAATGACGGGCCTTCAACACAAGCACACCCAACTTCTTCTGAAAACTGCCTTCTGCTGCTATTTTTGGGCAGGAAAGGATACCTACACCCACACAGAGTGAAAAATTAACTTAAAATAAATGACTTGCTGCCTGAGTGTATCTAGCAAAATGAAATCATACGACCTGAAGACCCTGGAAACACAGAGGTGCCATGAGGGCATCAGCACTGGGCCATGACCAGGCTCAGCTCGCTGCCCATGCTGAGCTCTGACCATCACGCCTGTTCTCACTTCTATCAGTTGCAGAGATACTGACTCCTGTGTGATGACACCCCTAATTCCTAAGCCAGCACAGAGGACACCGAGGGCTCCCCGAGGTCTGGCCCAAGCCACTTGTTGGCACAGTCCCCACAGAACCCCAGACTCACTGGAGATCTGCACTCCCCATTGATAAGTCAGGTCTCTCAGACATGGCTGTGTGCACCAACACCTGGAGGGCCCCCAGGAAACTTGGGAAGGGACCTTTTACAAGGGCATGCAGCAATAGGGCAAGGGGTAATGGCTTAAAACTGAAAAAAGAAAGACTTAATTAAATCTGAGGAAGAAATTCTTTGTTGTCAGGGTGCTGAGCTCCTGGCCCAGGGTGCCCAGAGAAACTGTGGCTGCCCCATCCCTGGCAGTGTTGAAGGTTGGATGGGGCTTGGAGCAAGCTGGGTTGGTGGGAGTTATCCCTGCACATGGCAGGGGGATAGGACTGGGTGATCTCTAAGGTCCTTTCCAACTCAAACCATTCTAGGATTTATGATTTATGTACAGGTTACTCATACTGTAGCTCCAGCAGCCCTCAGCATCCGCTCTCCCCTCTGCCCATCCAGCTCTACCTGCACAGGCACAATCTGCAGCAGCCACTGTTCCACTTCCAGCCTTATTTTTCACATTACACCAGCCAAATATAGAGGTGAAACAAACAGGAGTAGTGGAAATTACAAGCAAGGAAAGCCTTGCCCGTATAATTAAATCTTTGCAGCCCCAGTACAGCAGCCAGGCCTTTCCAAGCACACACACTGGAGTGCCTGGGCAGTACAGGTCAGAGAAAGGAAGATGGAGAAGGACTTACAAGAAGAGCTTAATACATCAGAGGGACTGCCACAGTGACACCAGTCCCATGGGAGGCACAATGTGCCCCAGACACCCCACACATGGCCTCTGCTCCCCAAGTGGCTTAACCCAGCATCCCAGCCAGAGGAAAGGCTTCCAAGATGCTGGCATGAGCACTCAGCCCAGGCAATGAACCTGAGCTACCTGCCAAGAAAACTCGGAAGATGTTGAGCCCAGAACTTCTTCTGTATGGGTACGAAGGTGGTATAGGGGTACAGAGTCTTCCAATAAGACTTCAAACCAACTTGTTCCCTCAATGCTGCATCCTCCCCCAAATAAACTTCTAAATAAGAAACTATTTTGCAGTTGCACTTTCAAAAATCCTGGAGAAGGATTTTTCTACTTAACCTCCTTTTTCTGACACATCTTAACATTGACCACTGGGGGAGTAAAAGAGACTCAAAATGTGTCTGCCCCATCTCTGAAGTGTTCAGTGCCAGCTTAGTTGAGACTTTGAACTGGTCTAGAGGGAGATGTCCCTATTCATGGCAGGGGGTTGGAACTAGATGATGGTTAAGGTCCCTTCCAACCCAAAACAAGTTGTGATTCTATGGAATAAGTAAAACCTAAGCAACTCAGAAAAGCCAGCCTGTGAAATCCATGTTACAAATCACCTATGTCCATCATTTTGGGACCTGACCACAAACATTCCAGAGGCTCACAATGCAATGTCTGCATGGGAAAAACCTGAGTGTTGACCCCAGCCCAAAAGCAAGACCAATATTCATGCTCAACTTCACACACTACAGCAGTCCCACCACCAGCAATGACAACACTCAATGGGAGATAACAAATAAAGCTTAGAACTGTGGAAGCACAGATTCAAGGTCCAAATATCCAGCATCAACCAAGGAAAAGCAACTTTGCCTTTATATAAACACCCTGTCCAAGAAGTAGGGCACAATAGCTTTGATGTCTGCAGCATGCACATCCTGGGAAGGTCTAGGGAAGGGATGGGAGGCACCAAGCTGTGCTCCATCTGAACCAACCTCACCTCTGTGACCACAGGCCTGGTGGACAATCAACTGCTGCCTCCCATCAACTCAGTTTGCTACTTATTGTTTATGATTGTTACATTTTACATCCTTGTTACATTGTACATCCTATTGATGATGTCCCCAAGGGAAAAACTCTCTTCCCACACATGTATATTAAATTTTATGTTGCGTATTACATTGTATGTTATGGATTATATTGCATGTTTTAGATTACAATATGTTACATATACTCATTTCTTTATATTAAATTTTATGTTGCATATTATATGTTACAGATTATATTGCATGTTATATATTACAATATGTTACATATACTCACTTATTTCCACTCCCTTCATGCTTTAACTTTACCCCACTATTACCAGAACTAACCAAGGTAACCAGGAGCAGGGAACAGAGTCCACCCCTCCACCACACACCACGTGCTGCTGCCTTCCTGAGTCCTTCTTCCTACTCCTGGTGCCACAATTTAAAAATTCAGCTCTCAGACAAGTGCCAACGAGGCAGAGCTGCTGTGACAAGCTGCACAGGAGCTGTGTGCCACTGATGAAAGACACATTGCAAATGGTTATTCTTCATACACTATCCACGGTAAACAGCATCATTCATTTCTATTCCCTGGCTCCAGACAAATCAATGATTGTTAATGCAAAGTCAACACGTCCAGATGTAGTTTGCATACTAGTTAACCACTAAATTGGCATCACATAGTACAGAATAATCAAGAGACATTCAAGGAACCAAACAAAAGTAAAAAGGAGGCAGATGACTAGCAATTAATCCATAAAAGACGTTTAAAAATTAGAAACTTCTACCCCAGCAAACGCAGTATAGCCAAACCAAATCCAGAAACGCAAAACTCTAAATATATGTAATGCTAGACGCTCAGAAAATATAGAAATTAAAAGAAAAAATATCTCCTGGTGCCATTTCTTGCCTCCCTTACCAAAAGGCAACCTCCACCTCCATCCATGCTCACAGTCCCTGCCCAGGCACCATGTCCCTCTCCATCCCCCTTCTCATCACAGTATGCACAGACAGGGCCTCACCCTGCAAAAAGCAACCTTGACAAAAATCACATTTCTGGGCAACTGCCCATGACTGTGGGATGAACCCATTTTACAGCCCCCAGCACGAGCAGCACACCAATAATCACTACTGAAGATCTGAGCAAAACCTGGAGCAACCCCAGCCTAACACCAGCAGGTCAAGGTGGGATCCATCCTGCAAACCCCTCAGCATGTGCAACAGAGGTGCAGATCCCACAGAAGCCACCTGGGTTGGGTGACCATGTCCTGCCCTACAAGGACAAGGCCAACACCACACCGTGCCTGAAATCTGAGCCATGCCCGAGATGCTCTGGTGGCTCAACCCCAACACCAGAGACCTTGAAAGGTGAAAGAAATTCCCCACATCCCTCATCCACAGCCAGCACAGCCCGAGGGGAGATGTGCCATGGGGAGATGTTCCATAGGGAGATGTCCTGTGGGGAGATGTGCCATGGGGAGATGTTCCATAGGGAGATGTCCTGTGGGGAGATGTGCCATGGGGAGATGTTCCATAGGGAGATGCTCCATGGGGAGATGCTCCATGGGGAGATGTGCCATGGAGAGACCCTGTCCTTTGGGGAGATGTTCCATTGGGAGATGTGCCATGGGGATTTGTGCCATGGGGAGACCCCGTCCCATGGGGAGATGTGCCATGGGGAGATGTGCCATGGGGAGATGTCCTGTGGGGAGATGTCCTGTGGGCTGTGCTATAGGGAGCTGAGGTGTGGGGACAAGTCAGGACCATCCCAGAGGTCAGCACCAGGGACCAAGCCCCACCACTCCATGGTGGGAAGTTCTAAACCCTTCAAGAGGCTCAGTATCAAAAGAAGCTGGGACAAATCCCAGAGCTGTTCCAGCACAAGCCTTACTGCAGGTTTCAATCCACCTCCAGCCAAAAAAAAAAAAAAAAAAAAAAAAATTTAAATTCATCTACTTTTTAGACCTCTAATTTCAGTACCACACTTGCATAATTGCAAACTTGACTGTATCATCAGGGCCACGTGACTGCCCCCATGAACTGAACTATTCCTGGTGTTGCATTATGGCAGTGATATATATTTAAATTATTTTAGAGTTATGCAAATATCATGGTAAGGCTTTATATGGTGCTTGTGTAAATATTATCTACTACTTTAATAATACTGTGCCTGTTTTCATCCTGGGATTAAAATATGCCTATTTTCATCCTCACCAAGGACAACATACTCAATTTTTTTTTTTTTTTAAAAAAGACATCTCAGTTATGTCACAAGAAATCTGTTGGTATCACTCTGCCAGGCTCCCTTCCTCTCTCTCCCCCTTCCAGGCTGCCACCCAGCAATTTTTAATATGCTAAATATTGATCAACTTTCCAGGAAAAAAAAAAAAAAAAATCCCCCTGAAATGCAGACTGCGAGGAAAAATTCCGAAAAATTTTTCAAGCCAGAGGAGGTTTCTCCTGGAAGGCCAGGGGCAGACAGAAAGGTTAGATTCAGAAACCCATTATAACCTCAATCCTGGCTTTTCACCACTGCTGGAACATATAATGGAAGCCGTTGTTTAAAAGAAACTGATATACAGAGAGTTAAAGATTGGAAAGGTTGCGGTGCGGTATGACAGCATCCCCCAAGTTGCAGCCCAGCTCTATGCCATTGCATTCCCATCTCTGCAGAGCAGACCTGCAACACACAAACCCCTCTCCAACATGGACAGCAAATTCACTTCTTCCCCCAAGAGCTGGAAACAGGCTAAACCAGCTACAAGCCACTGCCTTTCCAGTTTCGATGCCTTTATTTTAGGATAACGGGATAAACTTGAAAGATCCAACAGGAACCTGGTGTCACTGTGACCCCACATGGAACAGATGTCATTTATTTGTCATTAAAATGCAGCACCCATCAATGTGTCCCCCCACCCTGAAGCTCAGCCACAGGGTTGCTCCCCAAATCCCCAGGTGAGGGTGTAGGGCTGGCAGAAAAAAAGCCGCATCAAAAAAATCTCTGTTTGGAAAAATTGTATGAAACCTTTAAAAAGAAAAAAAAAAAATTATAGCTAAAAAGCTTCTTGGGGGATAATCACAAAGTAAAAGTTACAGGGTACTCAAAGAAGGGAATTCCTGGAGAATAAGGACATGGAAAATGCACCACCATAAAGCTTCCTGGATGAAACCATGAATAAAATCTTCTCCAGGATTGTTTAATCCAATTTTGAGCATTGTGTGCAATTTTTACCCCACTCTAACTGCCCCACTGCTGCTCTGCCACCATGGTACTCACTTCAGTATTTGCTAAAAAAGAGTCAGAAAGAGGGTGGGTCCTGTTCCGGGGGAGCTGGGGGGCAATAAACGCAAAAAAAACCTTATGAAGTTGACATTTCAGAGTATTTTCTCCTCCACCCAACAGTTATCCTGCTCTGCAATTTTTTTCCATTGCCCCCCCCCCAAAAAAGCAATCCAAAACGTGAAACAAATAAGGGGAGGGGGATGAAAACAGCCCCATAGCCCTGAATTCACCAGCCACTCCTGCCTAATTTCAACGAAATATCAAATTACAGTGAAATAAAAATCTAAACAGAAAAAAAAACTAAAAAACCTAAAAGAATAGTAAAAAAAAAAAAAAACAAACACAAAAACTAAACAAAAAAACCCAAACCAAAACAAAAAAAGAAACAGAAAAACAAACAACAAAAAAAAATTTCCAGGGATTTGAGATTGAGATTTAAAATTTATTCTGGATTGAATTTTTTTTTTTTTTTTCTCAGCCTCTGGATTTTAGCATTTGCGGGTGGGTGCCTGGCAAATCCAAGAACTCACTTTTTGAGTTAAAAATTTTAAAATGCCTCATTTTTTAAGAAAAAAAACACAAAAAGGAAAAAACAAAACAAACAAACAAACAGAAAAAACCAACAAAAACCCCACCAAAGTGCTGCAGCTGTGGAGCCAGCCATCTTGCTATTTTGTCCCCATTTTATAGAGGAGACTGTGTCAAGGTTGGTAAAACTCAATGTTGACCTAATCTTTCCCTTCCTCTCCCTCCCCCACTTTTGGGTGGAAAGGCTGTGTATCACTGTGTATTGCTTTTTTCTTCAAACAATGCATGTTCCAGTGCTCTTTTGTTATTTATTTTTAAAAAGATCAATACCAAGACCCCAGTATTCAAGGGCAACCCTACAATAATAAACCAGTGTGTGCACAGTCCAGAACTCATAGGCTCCTCGTTACATTAAAATAATCAGAACAGAACAGTATTGTAAGAAAAAAGAAAGAAAAAAAAAAAAAAACAAACCCACAAAGAAATAGAAAAGAAAAAAATATTTTCAATTCAAAATCGAGGAAGGCTTTATAGGAAGACTCAAGGGAAAAAAGGATTTTGAAATTGTGAAAAATATCATGGATGAGTCCTTTAAAATCACTTTAGTTTTACTGGTTTTAAAAAATCAAAATCCCTAAATCTGTAACTATTTTTTCACAATATTGTTAATTATGCATATTCATAATATCATGGCGCACCTTATAATAAACCTGTGTAAATACTAATTTGTCAGGATTAGTTACAGTGTGTTCAAAAAAGAAAGGAAAAAAAACCCTAAAAACCCTACTATGGAATTTTTTTTCTTTACAAAAGAACTAGGAAATTAAATGCTGAAAACTCTGTTTTAATTATGCATGGAGAAACCATCAGAAAAGCCAAGAAATTCAAAATTAAAACTGACATTCTACTCTTAATTTTGCTTGTCCTCGTGTTTTCCTGAACTGTGTTTAGAACCTCATTGTTTAAGAGCAGTTTTGCATGAAATCCAAAATCACAAAAAAAAAAAAAAAAAAAAAAAAAAATTTGGGTGTGTCCACAGCAAATTTTCTATGCTCTAATTTTCCTGCAAAACTACTCGTTTGAAACAAATAACTTTAAGCACTGCAGCAAAAAAAAAAAAAAAAAAAGAAAAACAGAAAGAAAAAAAAGCAAAAAAAAAACCCAACCAGTTTTGCCAAAGCGTGCTGCACAAGTTGAAAATTACAATGAAGTACAATTCCTAATTGCTCCGTAACAGGAATTCTCCCACTTTCCCAAACTCATCATTTTCTTGCCCAAACACAGGGGCTCGGCTCCAACTTGAGCCCCTTCCCCCCCCCCCAGAACTCCGCTGCTCCTGGGCCCCCCGAGCCCCCAGAAACCGGGGGAGAGGAGGGGGGGAACCTGAATTCATTCAAATTCCAGCTTAATTTTCATTTACGTATTCGCTGGGCTTTGCTTCCAAAGAGAAAAAAAATGAAATTTGGGGGGGACAGGAGGGGGTTGCGGGGGGGGAGCCTCGCACCGCCCCGCAGGCTCCAACTTTCTGGAAAAAAAATAAGAAATAGCAGAATATTTCTTCTTTTTTTTTTTTTTTTTTTTTTCAATTTTAATTTCTTTTTTTTTTTTTTTATTTACGAAATACTCTCCTCTAGGTGGCGTCGTTTTAATGGAAAAAATTAAAAAAAAAAAAAAAAAAAAACCACGAAACCTACCGTTCGGGAAGAAATTAGAGAAGAGAAAAAGAAAAAAGGGGAAAAAAAAAAAAAAAAAAAAAAACCACGGGGAAAAAAAAAAAAAAAACCACCAAAACACTAAACTAAAGAAAAAGCCCCGAGAAGGGGAGCAGGGAAGGGCCAGAGGTGGCTCGGCGGAGCGGAGCGCGGGGCTGAGCGGGCCGGGCCGGGGGCCAGCGGGCGGGCCGGGGTGCGGGGCTGAGCGGGCCGGGCCGCAGCCACCGGCTCGTCCCCGCCGACATGGCTGCTGGGCTGCCGGCTTTGTTTTCCGCCCCGGTCCGAGGGGGGCGGCGGCGGGGCCGGTGCCGGTGCCGGGCCGGGGAAGCGGTGCCCCGGCTGCCGCCCCCCGCGCACTGCGCCAAGCGCCGCCGGCGGGGGCTCCGCGACGGGGCGGCTGCGGCTGCCGCCCTCCCTCCCTTCCTCCCCTCTCCCTCCGCCTCCCCCCGGGGGACACGCCGCCCGGCCGCCGCGTACCTGCGCTCCCGTCGCCGCCGCCGGAGCGGAGCCGTCCGGCGGGTTCATGAGGCTGGGGCGGGAGGCAGGCGAGCCCCGCGCCGCCGGGGCCTGCGATCCGCCGCGCACAATGCCGGCGCCGCCGCCGCCGCCGCTGCCTCCTTTCCGCCCTCCCAGGAGCGGCGAGTGGGGGCGATGCCCCCGCTGCGCGGGTGGGCGGCTCGCCGGGCTGCTGCAGCCCCCCTTCCCCCCGGGGGCATGGGCCGGGGCGGCCGCCGCGGGCACGGGCGCTGCCGCTAGCGGCGCGGCGCGCAGGGCTGGGCGGGCGCCTCCCGCTGCCGAGCCCGCGCCGCCGCCGCCGCCGCCATCACCAGCCCGCTCTGGGGGCAGCTCCAGCCGCAGCGCTCTCCCAGCCAGCGGCGGCGGCAGAAAGGGGCTGAGTCTGGCCCAACGCGGTTCCCGAGCCCCGCCGCGCCGCCGGACGGCCCCGCCGCTGCCCTCCGCCCCCGCGCGGCCCCGGCCCCGGCTCCGGCCCGGCCCCGCGCCGGGCACCGCCGCGCCGCGGCCGCCCAGCCCGGCTGCCGGTAGGAGCGGGGCCGCTCCGGGCCGTGGGGGCCGCCGCGCCCCCCGTGGGGTGGCCCCGCGAGGGCGACGCTCGAAGGGAAAGGGGTTGGGGGGTGCGGACCCCGGCCCGAAGCTGTCCCCAGGAACCCGGGCTAGCGGCGGGGCCGGGCCGGTGGGATCGGCGGAAAGGGTCAGGGCAGCGTCGCCCCTTGTTCTGCTCCCCATCCTCCGCCGCCGCACAGCACCCTCTGTCCTCCCCGAGCCCCCAGGTGTTGATTCCCCCCCGCCTCCCCCCCCCCCGCTTCAGGGCTGTTTGACCGTGACACAAACCAGGGAAAAGTCCCCATCGCCATCTCCCCCTCTACAAAGAGCTTTTCCCCCACACTTTCCCCAGGACACTCGGTGTAGCCCAGCAAACTTCACTGTTTTCCTACAAAAAGGAAAAAAAAAAAAAAAAAAAAAAAAAAAAAAAAAAACAAGCAGTGAAGCAGTGCTTTTCTTCCCCTGGAAAACATACAACATTAGCTATCTCGTGGATACCTGATGTTTTTCTCTCTTGTGAAGCCAAAATATAGTTATTGTAGTATTAATAAAATAATCGTAACTCGTGGACTTCCCTGCCCCAGCCCATGATACCCAAGAGCTCCAAAAAGCTAGAAAGTTGTGGAGAGCCCCTGCCTGTTCTGTTCTTCTTGGCCACACTAAAGATAGCTTCAAAGAGATTGCAAAAGACAAATTTATTTTTCTTAATATCTTTCATGCAGATTTCATTCCAAAATGCTGTACAGTCAGATAGTGTAATTACAGAGCTAAATAAAAACAAAGGGGCAGGGGAATTGGTGGAGACGTTGGGCAAGGGAAGATATTTTCCGAATGAGCATAGAAGGGATGTGGGAAGTCAAGAGGCAAAAACCACACATGAGGTTCTTTCACCCCCAGTTTCGGCATGAACAGGAGCCAGAAGGAATTCTCTGTGGACCAGAATGAAGCAAAATGGGGTGTATAACAAATAATGTCGTTCAAGGAAGGTTTGGGAAAAAATTCCGTTCTGCCATGGAGTTTGCTGGATGAGGAGGCACACAGAAATACCCTCAACAGGAATATCCCAGTTCCTGGAGGCTGCAGGTGAAGGGCACAGCTCCCACCTCTTCAGGATTCCCAGCCTGGAAGCCTTGAATTCTCCCTAGGACCTTGGCATCAGTGTGGCACCAGGGCTGTCACAGGTACCTTGGTGGCATTGCTCTGCTTTCCTACCTGTAAAAGGAGGCAGCAGCAATGCTTCCCCATTCCCAATGGGTCTCTGTAGCTACTGCAGACTGGGAATGCCATCCTGGTAGGAACCAGGAGTAGGTTCCTGATAGGAATCTCCCATGTGCAGGAGGAGGTGGGTCCCAGCTACAATAAACCAAGGTGGTAATGCTGATACGCATGAGGGCTGGTTCTGCAAGCTCGGTGATCTGCAGGTGTGCTGCCACCATGGACCCCCCCAGTGTGTTTTTAAGGCAGGCACCACCCCAGCTTCTGTTCTGTACGAGTGTTGCAGCCTGCACAGCATCTCCCATGAGGTGATGGAGCACTCTGGGAGTTTGTGTTTTGGGGTGTAGCCTTGGGTCAGAAGAGAAGGCTGTTGGGTGAATGAGGCAGGCGGAGATGCCTTTTAGCCCCTGGAAACCATTTTTCAGAGCACAACTAACTCTGTTTTGTAGAAGTGCAGCCGAGGATAAGCCATGGCACACAGGAGGTGAAGCCCAGGGAGGTGAGGAGGGTTCTGCCCAAGGTACTTGTGGTGTTTCCAGCGAGGAGCCTCTTCACAGGGCACACGCTTAATAGTCTGGAGGAGGAAATTATTGAGAGCAGCCTGCTCAAGTAAATCTAGAGCTCACCATCCCCTTAATCCCAGCACAGCACTCGTTCAACTTAAGCAGAGTTTATCCTGACAGGATGCTGGGGTTCCCTCTGTTTTGGTGCCTGCTCCAAAGATTGAGCCCTGTGTCTGAGCCACCGAGTCGAGGCCTGCACGGGGACAAAATGTTAAACACTTCTCATGTGCTGCCATAAAGAAGGCAGAGTCAGCAAACCACATTCAGGAAATGGCAAAAGGGCTGCTTGTAATCACCACTATCTGCAAAGATATCTGTGACACCAGCAAAATAAAAATAAAAACAAATTTTTAAAAATCCCCACTTCACTCTTCTTGACCCCAGCGCCATCTCTTTCCTTTCCTTCTCTCAGAAGCATTAAAGCTCTTCAGAAATCTTTGCCAAGGGTTATAGAAAAGGAAGTGTTGGATTTTATTTGTCCTTGTCGGCACCAAACTACTCCTTCCTCTTCTAGCTGGGATCCTTTTTGTCCCCTCCTTTGCCAGGACACTGTGTGCTCCCAGCACTCACTGCCTGTGCCCACAAGGTCCTTATGAAGAGTCTGCAATGATCTTCCATCCAGCACAGGCTGTGGCTTGGTACAAATAATGCACCAAATAACCAGCCCTGTGGCACAGGAGCCCCATTTACCTATGTATAAAAAAGAAACCTTTGGTTTTTAAAAGCATTAAGATTGTATAAACACAACACTCTCCAGAGCAAACTGCAAAGCAATAAAATCCCAAGCTATGGGGCACCTCTTACCCACCCTTTAATGGCTGTACAACCCGTTTCTGCTGACTGGGAGAGGTTTAGTGCTACAGGAAAGAGCTTCCTTCTGCCTCCAACAACTAATGCAATGCCCACCTCCCAAGAGGGGAATCTGCCCTGCCTTTATCTGAAGGTCCTTTATGTGAAGGTCCAAATGGGTGTCACCAGATGGGGTGACAGCCAGGACTCCTTCTCCACCTTCCTTTATGGGAGAAGGATGCTTGGAGCCCGTCTGCCCTCCTGGGGGCTGCACTGGAGGCAACGTTTGGGTGCTAAAGGTGTGAGCAGAGCTTGAGCAGCTCTGCCTGGTACGGGAAATACGTACTGGACTGAAGAAGAACATCCCATGGTGTGGATGAAGCTCCTGGGTGCCACCAGCCTGTCTTCTAACCTGTTCAGATGCACGGAGATGCTGGCTGCAGGTGGCAGGGCTGCATCCTTGGGATGTGCCTTCTGCCAAGGATTGTATTTGGCAGGGAAAAGGCATCCAAGAAAATTCAGACACCGAAGCAAAGAACCTTAATAAATGGGATTTAAATAATAGATTTAGCTGAAAATCCCCAGAAGACAGATTTTTTATCCACACATCAGGTGCTATAAGCTTAGAAAAAGATAACAAAAGGTTCCTCAGACAGAAAAGGTTGAGTTTCTGCCTTAAGTGAAAAATCGTATGTGGTGTTCATATTCCTAGAGAGATGTTATGTTAAGAAGGCATTTATACTGAGAGATGTATCATTACTATTTTGGGTTAAATTAGATTAAAGCGATTTGCAGTTATCCCCATGCTAAGCAATATAAACAGAGAAATTGGAAGTTAAAGTTGTGCTTAAAAGAAGTGCACGCAGTTCACCAAGGAAATCCTGACTGCTCTGCCATACCACACCCCCATCAGCTGAGTATTAGAGAGGAATTGTTGCTTTCTGGGCCTGTAATCAGATTTATCTGTCTCTTCGTTACAGTGTTGTGCCAGAGAAGAATATTTGCATGCCTTAAATTGTGTCTTTCTGCTTTAATTGTGCAATTATAGAAATCACTGTTTAGGGATCCAGAGTTACAGCTAGGTTGAATTTTGCACTTCAGGCAGGCACATGATCTCTTTCTTGAAGAGGATTCCCTGCAAAATCCCAGCATCTACTTTTTGAATATCGAATACATGTCCTGGCTATGCATTTGAAAATTCATTAATTAACTTATCAGTAAAAACTAATTAAAAATTGGTCCTTTAACAAATCTAATGTATTGTGTCAGACCTGTCTTTTTTTTTTTTTTTTTCCTGAAGATCCTATTAACAGACTAATGCAGACCCTGCAACCTTCGTGTGTAATTAATACCCACTGAAATCTTAGATATAAATTTCACTCTGAGAACTTATTTTACAGTGAGTGGTCTCTTACGAGATTATACTTCATAACTGAAAGTTTATTAAAGTGAGGCTGGTTTGCAAGGTTATCCTTCAGTTTCCCAGAAGGATTTGCCTCCTTCCCAGCTCACGTGGTCCCCAGCAGCCGGGTCACAAGCACACGTGCAAGCCCAGCCCATGTTTGCTGGGGTGGCCAAGTTGCTCTGCATGGAAAAGCCACCTCAGGAGCAGCCAGACACATGGAAGAATTGGGCTGTCAGTGTTTGTATGAATAATGAACTTATCCTGTCATCCAAAGTCATTGTAACACCTATGGTACGTTGCATGTGGGCCATGACATGGGAGGCTGAAGAAGTGAAAAATTTCCTGCCTATTTTTTACCATCACAAATAGAATATACTAAATACATGACTGAACAGCTATAATTAATTTTATTACCCTCATCTGGGGTGCTCCAAACCATCCACCCATGGTTTTGCCCTGCCTGAGTAATGTGTGCACGCCAGTAAAAGCCTTTGTGCTGCCTGCTGCAGAGAGCATCACCTCTGAGAACAGCCCATAAACATCCATGGGCCTATTCAAGACAAAGAGTCTGACCAAAACATAACATATTGTCATTTGTAATCCCACCTCAGATGCTGGCCCACTTCAGGTGAATCTGGGCTGTGCCCAGCCCAGTTGTGCAACTGGCAGAACATCCAAGATCCTCGCCAAGTGGTACTCAGTAAAACTTGGAATTTCTTTTACAAGAAAAATTCCAAATGGGTAGGGTTGGGAGGGACCTTAGAGGTCATCTAGTTCTAACTCCTGTACCAACAGGGTCACCTACCAGCAGACCAGCTTGCCCCCAACCTGGCCTTCAATGCTTCCAGGGAGGGGGCAGCCACAACTTCCCTGGGCAACCTATTCCAGTGTCTCACCACCCTCACAGCAAAAGTTTTCCTCCTAATATCGATTCTCAGTCTTCCCTCTTCAAGTTTTTAACTATTTCCCCTTGTCCCCTCACTACACATCCATCCACAAAGCCCTCCCCCAGCTTTCTCCTTCAGGGACTGGAAAGCTGCGATGAGGTCACTTCAGAACCTCCTCTTCTCCAGGCTGAACAACCCCAACTTCCTCAGCCTGGCTTCACAGGGGAGCTGCTCCACCCTCTGAGCTTTTTTGGGGCTCTCCTCTGGACAGATTCAAGGAGCTCGATCCCCTTCTTATGCTGGGGACTTGGACACAGGATCCCAGGTGGGGTCTCATGAGAGCAGAGGGGGAGCATCACCTCCCTTGACCTCTTTGGATGCAGCCCAGGACATGGCTGGCTTTCTGAGCTGCCTATTGATGGCTCCTGTTGGGCTTCTGGTCCACTGTTACCCCCGTGTCCTTCTCCTCAGGGCAATTTCAAAGCACTGATCAAAAATGGAAGCACTGCCATTGCTTAGCTCTCACTGAAGTTTGCTACCAATTGAGGAAAAAGAAAAGGTAAAATCAAGTAAAGG
Organism: Phaethornis superciliosus; assembly: GCA_023637945.1. NCBI lineage: Eukaryota > Metazoa > Chordata > Aves > Apodiformes > Trochilidae > Phaethornis > Phaethornis superciliosus. The sequence goes on along the minus strand of JAJQWJ010000022.1, from coordinate 1,503,371 downwards.
GCACATTTAAAAATGCATTTTAAAAACCAAATGGCAGCAGCATGTAGCTCTGCTCCGTGACCCACCCCTGCTGGGGTTTCCCAACAGCACTGGCTTTGATAATGAGACTCCCATTCCTGTGCTCCAGGGATTTTCAGCCTTTGCCATGAAGTGGGGCCAATATTCCCAGCCCACTGTGGGACCAAGCAGCTCCTTGGCCATGTGGGACCCATCCAGGTCCTCAGGGAGCCAGAAGCCCCTCACCACCAGCCCCTCTCCCCACCTTGGAGCTCATCCTCCTGCTGTGCCGCTGAGCCTGCGCTCATAAATTAACAAACTGCAAATCCAACATTAAATAATGGCAAATGCATACTAACAAACAAACAAATAAATATTTCCAGTGCTTTATTAATAGAATTTTGACAGCTTCATTAGGTTGGTGAAATTTCAAGATACTTAATGAAATAATGCTTCATCCCTTGGCTTGTGATATAAATTCTAATGAAATGTGCAATTCCAATTCATCACCAACAAACTGTGATGCTCTCTTCAGAAGGCACTATCATACTGCCAAGGTTTTTTACTTCCCTGACATTCTGATCTTAACAATTTTATTTTTACAGTTAGAATGGTGGTTCCTAATAAGTTAAACTGCAGAATAAAAGATCCCTCTAGAAGGTAAAAAGTATATGTTTAGGTGGAAGAGACTTCAGAACAGATTATGGGTTGTTTTATATTCTAAATATGACACATTAATATATACTCATTTAATACTATAATTTTTTTTAAGTTCCTTTCACTGAAAGATGATCTTTATTTCTCTGAAAATTGCCTAGTGGAATCCCCACTTGTGCAAATGATAAGTGACTGCCACACACCAAGAGCTAAATGCTCTAGAGCTCAACGGAGCTGCCCTTAAATGAACAAAGTAAATGGAAAAAAATTAAGTAGAATTAATATTATTAAATATAATAATATAAATTATTAGTAGTATTCTATTAAGGTCAGATTAATCCCACTACAATTCAATTGGAATAATACATGCAATTTATGCAATCACAAATGTTTTAACATTTAAATTACCTTTTTGGCATTCTGGAAACCTGTATTTTACATTCCAGAGCAAGTCAAAGACTTCCATGGGGCCGAGCCCAGACTCACCCGGAGGGGGCTGCGCCCAAGACCCCCGGGACCGAACCCCCCCGGGGTGGGGAACGGGTTCGGGCCGTCCCCGGGAGGTTCCGAGCGGTTCCCGGCCCCCCCTAGGGGCTGCTGAACGAATCGAGAGGAGAAACCCAGGGGCGGGGGGGGGAATGGAGCTGGGACCCGGCCCCCGGGGTTGCGGGGTGCCCGGAGATCTGCGGGGGGGCTGGGGTCAGGAGGTGCTGCGGGGAGATGAGGGCAGGGCCTGGAGGAAAGGTGGGGAGAGGCTTTGGACAAGAGCCTGGAGGGATGGGACAAGGGATAAAGGGGAGATTTAGGTCACCCCCGACGTAAAAATAAAGGCTGTGTCCGGGGGAGAGCCCCTAAAATGCTCGGAAAGTGGAGTTACCTCTGGATGCAGGAAGTTGGGGTTCAGCCTGGGAAAAAGGAGGCTCCGAGGTGACCTTACTGCAGCTTTCCAGTCCCTGAAAGGGGCTCCAAGAAAGCCGGGGAAGGGATTTTTGCATGGGCGTGTAGTGAGAGGAAAGGGAGAACGGCTTGAAGCTTGAAGAGAGGAGGTTGAGATTAGATTATTAGGAGGAAAATATTTTGCTGTGAGGTTGGGGAGCCCCTGACCCCAAGGGGTGGGAAATGCCATATAGCTGTGAATCCCTTTATGTGCAACACTTCCATAAAGCCCTCCAAGGAAAAGGTCTTTTGTAGACTCTAAATTTAAGCTTCCTCCAATGCCCCGAGGAGCTTATGAGCTGCTTGACCAAGATAATGACACTCTGACATTTTTGGATCTTCTCTTTGTCACTGTTATTAATTTCCTGATCTAATTTTATCATTTTTATCATCTTTTTTTTTCAAGTAGTCAGTATATACCACAATTAGGGTTATTTTCTTGATAATAGCAGCTCCTATCTGTAACTCATCAGCTAGATTTTTCTTTAGTACATTTGTCTCCCCTTATCAATTTTCTACCACTCAGAAACATTACATTATCTTGATTTCTAGTTTTCTCCTGTTTGTTTTTTTTTTCCCCCTTTCTTTCTATGCTATTTCTTTTTCTAATTGCTGCTTGCATTTTCACCTGGAAGGACCTCAAAATCAAACACCATTATTTTAAAATTGTAGTAGAAATCCAACTTTTTAGCCGTGTTGTGAACTCTTCGTGGTAACTTTCATTTTTCTCTCATTCACACATACTTGTTTATTTTTCTTCCCAATGAGTTTCACTCATGTCTTTATTCAGCTTCACAGATCCAGGAAGAAGCACCAGGTATATATGACTGGTTGGGACTGTCTTTTATTATCCCATAATTAATGTAATCAGGTCATGATCGCCGGTCTCTAGGCAACCACCGATTTCTAGTTCAGTGATCAATTCATCTTTATCCATCATAATAAGATCTAAAATAGAATTACCTCATGTTAGGTGCCATCCCTTTTGTGGTGCCAAATTATCAGAGATAATTTTTCGAGATGCCACTGATGTTTTTATTCCTGCCTGCAGGAGGTCTCCAGCACTCACCTCCCACAGCCACGTCCTGCAGAAAAGGGGAAGTTTGCTTTTGATGCCCTCCCGGGAGGTGCAGCCAGCAGGGACCAGTCCACACCCAGCTCCTTCCCACACTGCTCATGACCATGGAGCATCCTCCCCATCTCATTCTCATCTGCAGGTTCAGCACTGGGCACCCAGCTCACAGCTCATCCACGTGGTGTGTGACCAACCCTCTGCTCTGGGTCCCACCAGGTTGAATATTTAAAACTGTGAGGAGGGAAAAATGAGCAGGTACCTTCCAGCTCCTCTCCCCTCCAGGACCTTAGGTCCTCTCTTCCATTTCACATCACATTGGGATTTTTTGTTTGATTTTTTGTTTGTTTGACTTCTCTGCAAAGAAAACAAGAGGACAGCCAGAAAGGAATATTGCAAAGAGCATTTTTTTTTCCTTTTAATCCAGCAACCTAAATAAAATTAATAGGTGTAACCCGTATTTTTTTTCATATTGATGGTCTCTGGCTAGTCCCTTATTGTTTCCTCAGGGCTTGAATTATGGTGCAATAATTCATGCTGAGTTGCAAGCATGGCACTGGGCTCTCAGCCTTGTGCCTGACAATGCCCCAGGAATGAATTATTGTACCATAACTCACACCTTGTCATATCTTATTGCCGGAACATCCCTTAAATGACAAAGCTGGATTAATTAAGTAGAAATTCAGTCAAAACTTGGGAAAGGCGGTTGATGGCAGGAAGGACCATGTACTTAAGATCTTCATCTGTGTCATTTCAGTTGAGCAAGGAAGAGCCCCAAATAATTAACCTAGAGGAAGAAGTTTACACATCTGTGTTTCAGTGCCTATGTCTGTAGCTATGTTGGGTGGAATTTCTTCAAGATTTTCCAAACTAGATACCTACTTGCTGTCTAGATGTATTGACCAGTGGTCCACAAAAGCTTTTCAAGGGTCTGGGTTCCCATGCAGACCAAATAGTTTGCCTCACGGGGACATCAGCAGCCATTTAGGTGGAAAAGATTGTTACAAGAGTCAGCAAACCCCTTCACAGACCCAAGCAGATGCTGTTAATTAGTTAGTTAATGTAGCTTGTTATTTGGTGTCTGAGATTCCTGGATTATTACACTAACAACAACTGCTGTGTGTGTTCCTGGTCACGGTGTCACCCAGAGGGGAGACCAGGACAACCTGCAACAAGCCTCCCACTTCCTTCACACCTTGCTGAAAACCTGCTTGCAAAATACCATAATCTGCCATGAAAACAGATGGCAGCTGATCTCTCAAGCCCAGAAACCTTCTAGGTGAGGAGCTGACAAGGGCTTGGGGCAGATTTTCCCACCCAGGGTGAACCAGGCTGAGAGATGTGGAGAAGACAGGTTGCAAAGAGCTTTGAGCAGGTGAAACAAACCCCACCAAACAACCCCAGCTGTGGCATGCAGCCAGATAATTGTTCTGACCACAAAGAGCACTTTTTAGCCTGTTAAAATCCCCTGCAGGGTATTCTATGGGCCTGTCACTGCAGGAAAACAGCCTCTTTCCTCCAAGCCTGTTGATGTAGCTTATTACTGAATACTCATCTGTTTGCAGATGTTCTATATTTTCCTGACATGAAGTTTCTTAACATCCCTTTTAAATTGTCTTTATGCTCACAATGTTGATGCATAATCTCTTTTTTTCCTTGAGAAGTTACTGTAAGTGCCTGGTGCAATGATGAGATGAAAGCCTTCTTTGTGTTCCTGCCAATCCACTTTGTATGCCTCTGTTTGTCACCTGCAGATAAAAGCTCAGGGATGTTGTTTGGAGCTGGTCTATGAAGTAGAGACTCAACTGGAGGTAAGGACAGGAGGAAAACAGTAGCAAAGCAACCACCTAATTCCTGACAATCCCAGTGCCAGCCATTGTGGAGCTTTGCCCAAACAAGAATCCCTACCTGTAGCTTTTTAGGATGGCTTCCATGGGGACGTAAGGCTTCAAAGAGGGCACACACCAGGCCAGTCCTGCAGCTCAGCAGATGGGCAGGAACTTATCAAGCTGCAGTTGTTGGCAGATCTGTGTTTACCTGGATCTCAGCTGGAGCATCCCCTCTCAGGAAGCATTTTTTTCCCAACCAGAACACATACCAAAAATGTTTTGAACCGGGTCACACTGAGGAGACTCAGTCATACAGAGCATTGCCTGGCTTAACCCCCATGTCTTTACATGACCAAATTCTGCCTCTGGATCCTTTCATTAAATGTGTGACCAAGTTTCCTTTGTTTATTTTTCACCATTTAGAAACTGGGTTAAGCTGGAGCAAACTCATACCTTTTTGGGACAGCCCCCAAGGTGAGCTGGGCAGACACCACTGTGTTGGTTTTAAATCCCAAGTCATCCATGTCATGTCTAGGGACAGCTGAAGCCTTGTCCCTTTGGTAGCTCCTCTGACCTCCATCCACCCCACACACCACAGCATCCCTTCCATCACTGTCTGCCTCCACTTGCTTGCCAGGAAACCCCCATCATTGCTCACCCATAAACCAGGAGAAGTTCAGAGGAGGCCACAAAGATGATCCAGGGGCTGGAGCACCTCTGCTCTGAGGAGAGGCTGAAGGAACTGGGATTATTCAGTCTGAAGAAGAGAAGACTCCAGGGGAGACCTTAGAGCTGCCCCCCAATACCCACAGGAAGGCTGCAGAGGGACTTCTCATAAGAGTGTCCAGTGACAAGACAAGAAAAAATGGTTTTAAAACTGAAGAATAGGTTTAGACTGGATCTTAGGAAGAAGTTCTCTAGTATGAGGAGTGAGGAGTCTCTAGCTGGGCAAACAGGAATTCTCAAAGGTTTACCTAAGCACAGGAGAATATCTTTGTGGGTGGCAGGAAGATGCCTGATTGCTGCTAATTTAGAGCCAAAGTCCACGATGAGGCTGTGGGATCAATGATGGAGGAGTGTTGGCTGGGCACTGTCCTCCCAACTCCTTTCCCACTGGGAACACTCAGCTCAACAAGACTTCAGTCCTGCCACGAGGACCAGGCAGCAGCTCCAGGTGCTGGGTGGGATTCCCACTTCTTCCTGGGGGAGAAGATCCAGGGTGGGAATGCCAAGGAGCAGAGCTGATGCTCCACAGAGCTGATGCATGGGCAGGTCCATGAGGGTTTTTTGCAGATAACCTGTTATATGGGACTTCCCAATGAGTGTTGGGATTTTCCAGTGGGGTGGGGTTTACTTTGGCTGCTAAATTGTCCCCCCAAGGCAGAAAACTCTGCAACTGATCTCACTGAGGTGTGCTCCATCCCCAGCCTCTCTGTCCCAGAAATAGGCTGCTGGGTGCAGAATGGGATGGGGAAGAGAGGAGATGTAAGTGTTAGGAAGAAATTCTTTGTGGTGAGGGTGCTGAGCCTCTGGGTGCCCAGAGAAGCTGTGGCTGCCCCATCCCTGGCAGTGTTGAAGGCTGGATGGGGCTTGGAGCAGCCTGGGCTGGTGGGAGGTGTCCCTGCCCATGGCAGGGGGCTGGAAGTGTCCCCATCTCTGGAAAGTCTCTGGGATGGGAAGGGAAAGTGCTGAGATCCATTCCAAGGCATGGTACCAGGATGGCTCTGGCTCAGCTTGCTGCTGGCAGGGTCACACACTGCAGCTGCTTTTTCACCTTGGTGAGGAAAATAAACAGGTTTTCCTGCAGACATAGAGGGTATCCTCACAGTCACAAAATCATAAGGCATGAACCTGGATAATGTGGCTCCCATCCAGTGGCAGCCAGCTCTAAAGTGATGAATTTGCTCCCAGTTTTACTGCACCAAGCAGTTCCCACCCTGTGTGAAGAGGCAGAAGCCAAAGCATTTTTCTGTCCTGAGAGCCAGGAAATAAAGGCAAAAGCATTAAATGTGAAAGCTTTTGATTGGAAAGTCCTGCCAGCCTAAACAAAACTGGTTTTCAAGCTTCATGCCTTATCATCTGGATTTGGGGCTGGCAAGCAGCAGGCAGGTCTCCCCAGGTGGGCTGTCTGCATGGCCCATTCCCATTCCATCCAGGGAGGCTCCATGTGCCCTATCAACACTGTGCCCATCAGATAAGACTGTAAAGTACTCAGATAATGAAAATGTGGAGTAAATCAATAACATGCCACTACTAATACACTTTAATTAAAGCACAACAGGCTGCAGCACCTTTGCAATTACAAGGAAGGAGAATGTGGCTTCGGGAAAAGGAGGCTCAGAGATTTGAGGATAAAACAAAACGTGTCCTAGAAGTGGACTGGGGAGTGGGAGGGATCTGAGTAAGGAAAGGTGGAGTTCAAAGAGAGAAAGCAGGGGCTGGAAAACAACAGTGGGAGCAGTGCTGCCATTGCACGTGTGGAGAGCAGAAATACCCCATGGGCTGATGGGGCAGAGAAGGATATTGAGGAAATCAGTGCCAGTGGAAGGAAGATGAAAATGATTGGTGACTTGCAGATTCTAGAGCCAAAACCCTAGTTGTTTTTAAAAAAATCTCTCTTTACAGCAGGAGTTTCAGTAAAACAAATCGAAATGATGAGTGAGGCACTGGTGAGACAAAACTGAAGGGATCCAGGAGCTGAAGGGATGTATTGGGAGACACAGACCAAGACCACTGGAAGACCAGAGACCACAGACCACCTGCTCAGGGCTCTGCATCCTCCTGGGGGTGCAGGCAGGGCCACCCCAGGGTGTAAGAGCCATGCTGTGCCATGACACATCCAGACAGCATCACCCAGCAAGCTGGCCAAAGAATTCTGCAGGCCAGGAGGGCTCTGGTGGGATGGTGATTCCTTCCAGTTCCCCTCAGCTCTGGCCTCCCAAGCCATGGAGCCTGTCCTCAGGGAATGGCCACGTGTTCTAAAAGTGAGGTTTGTCACAAAGTTAGGGCTCTGCAGTCCCCTAAGGGAGAGGCTCAGGGGGGAGCTGCTCATGTTCGTGCTGTAATCCATCTCTCCTGGTGACTTTGTGGAGTGTAACATTTTGCTCAGATATTGTAATTGAAATTTAATTGAAATTGGTTGGTTAGGAGCTCTCAGAGGGCTTAAGGGCTGGAGAAATGACAGAAAACCAAGGAGAGGGTAGCACTGCAAGACCACAGTCTAGGCTTGGTTTTAAAATAGTCACCAATTGTCCAAAAGCAAGCATGGCAAGAATAGTTGTGGCTTGTGTTTCATTTGGAAGAGAAACAATCATGGATGGACAGTGGTGGGATCTGAAAGGGCACAGATTTTTTCCCAACATATTGGAGGGAATTATATGAGAGTAATATAAGAGTAGAGTAATGTGAGGCTAATGTGAGAGTAATGTTCCTCATCTGGGTGAGGAACCAGGAGCAGAGTTGTGGAAAGGTTTGAGAGCATGGAGCAAGGTGGTGGGAAGGTGAAGTGGGTTTGTAGCATTCTGTAGCTTTCTGTAGGTCTGGGGTGTTGATTCAGCCCTGGAGGTGATGCTCTCCCCATCCAGCCCTCGCTGCCTCCCTCCCCACCAGCATCTTCCCTTCCCTGCTGTGGGAACTTGCTTCTCATCCTATGTCAGACCTCTGGAAATCCCACAGCAGGATAAATGCACAAGACAGGTTACCCATTCTTGATACATTCTCTCTGAAATCTTTGAATGAAGTACCCTTTCCCTGGCTCTTCCAGAAATGCCCCAGGATATTGCACCCACGGCAGGAAATTTGAAGTAAATAACCAGAGTAGTTCTGGGGCAGGATTACCCTGAAATTTGTTTCCATCCTATCATTGCCATTTGGTTGTCTGTGGGCATTAACTCCACATTATAATAAGCAAAATACCTTGGTGACAATTAGGGTTCTATAAATTAACTGATTACTGATAAAGCCTAATTATAAATTAGGTCTTATTATCAGAAGCTTCTGAACATCACTGAATGAATTAAAGCTGCAGGAGGAGAAATACTTCAGTTAACCAGGAAAATACTTCAGTGAACCCTGAAAAGAGACTGAGCTGTGCACTACTCCTTGCTTGAGCCCAGGGCATGAGTGTCAACTTTTACAAAACCACCCAGGACAGTGCCCTGGGACAGCCCCCCCTGCACCCTGCTGCTGTCAGCTCCAGACTCTTCTTTCCTCCTTTCTTCCCTTTTTTCCCCTTCCCTAGGGGTGAGGGCTTTCCTCATCTGGTTGCACTGACATTGGATTGATGAATTTGGCTGAGTTGATATTTTTAATTCTTATACTATTCTCCAGCCTTGAAGTCATTCTCCTTCTCTCCCACCTCCCAACTTTTCCACACCTCAAGAGGACCAATTTCCAGGGCTCAGCAACTGCAGGTGTGTGACTGTGTTGCAAGACCCATATCCCAGGGATTTTTGTCACTCTGGAGTGGTGGTTTCCTAAAGGAAAAGAAATTTTGGCCATGAGTGAAGGTAGAATCATCCATCTGAGAGAAGCTAAACTGTCCTGACTCACTCTGCAGACCTGAGACTGATCCCAGTGAGACTTCTACCAAATCTGATGCTCTCCTGCTTGGAAAAATGTAATGTCTGTGAACCTGACCCTTCTCAGTGTAGCTTGTGGACACCTGAGCAGGTTTTTTTCCTAGAGAAGACAGTGACCTGTCCGTGGGAAGGCTGATGTGTGGGGTGGCTTCACCCCTTCACCCCTGGGAAGCAGAGGACTTCATGCATCCTGTCCAGCTGTGAAGAGCTGGGCCACCAGCTTCACCCATCACCACCACTCTGCCTCTCACTCACCACCTCCTCCCAGCTCTGTTTTCACCTCAGGGTGGCTGTTCTCTGGGGCTGGTTGGTGCTGGAGTCTTGGGACAGCTTTGGGAAGTGCAAGCAGGTGATTTCCAAATCCCAGCTGGGGAGCAGCATCCCCTGTCTGTGAGTACACTGAGAAAATAGCCCCCATCTGCTCCTCCAGGATGGGAAAATCATCATTTGGCTGTTTCAGGAGAAGTTCCCTGTCAAGCTATTTTCATTCCTTCCCAGCAGAGCACGCAGCTGGGATAGGATTGTTTTCATGATGACAAGGATTTGTTTCCTCTGTTTGCCAGTGCAACCAAACATTTCATTATAAAAGCTGCTGAAATTAAGTAGATGCAAAAATTAAGATGAATATGCTCATTTTTGCCAATCCTGTGAAATGCTTTTACTCTGGAAGACTCATTTCATTGCAATATACTGTAATGGAACGTTAACACTCACATAATGACCTCAAAACCTGCTTAGAATGCAGAAGCAGGTCAGTGCTGTTCATTTACTTCAGAAAAGTTATAAAACCCTAAAAATTGAGTTTACAATGGAAACACTTTAATTATAGGAGCACAATGTGTGACAATCCTATGGCTCAGGATAAGGTCTCTCCTAGATTACAGACTGCTAACAGCATATTCATCTGCCTGAAGGTCACTGGGATGTGTTGCTTTCCTTATTTTTCTCTGCTCTGGAATATCAGGAGAACCAAAAATTCTCACTCAGGAGGACCGAGGTCACTGCTACCATGTTAGAGTTAAAACCAGTTCAGTTAAATCAGTTCAACCAATACAAAGGAGTTTTTAGTGGGGTTGCAGTGACCTACTTCAAAGGAGTTTAAACATCTTCCTCATCATCTTAGACAAGCTGAAGGAGGCCTGGCTGGTCTGACAATGGGAATACCCACTTCACCTTTCCTCATGTTGACCTGAATTGGGTTAAGATGACACCTTGCACTAAATGGGCACAAATCCAAGCACAGAGGAGCCCCAGAGGGAGCATTCATCTGATGTCCCATGGAGAAGAGGCTAGAGCAGCCAAGAGCATCCTGGTGGTGGGAGGAAATGTGCTCCCCAAATCCCACAGGGAGACCAGGGGGCAAGGGTCTGACCTCCAAAGTTTGTGTCCCTTCATTGACCTCCCCTTCCACAAAGCCACTGAGCAGCTGGACACAGGATGGGCCAATGCCTGCCTGCACCAGCAGCCTAGAGCTAAGGAAAACTGCCTGGAAATGCTCAGCTGCAATTGCCTCTTCTTTCTGGAGGGAAAAGTTACCAGGAAACATTGTGAGAAGCATCAGAGAGCTGTCATTTTGATCCAGATGTTAATTAGAGATGGGCTCTCTCCTTGGCCTCCCAGAATTGTGCTGCTGTGGCTTGGCAGGGAGAGAGGAGAGGCTGTGCTGGCCATGGCTGTAGGGAGAAAGTATGGAACAAGGGGGGGTCAGTTAGGCTGCAGGACCTGCTGGGACACATCCTCTTGGTCAGGATGGTCCAGGGGTGCTTGGCTCATATACCTGCATCCCTGGGGCTGTGCTGCTTCCACCAGCTCTGGATGTGTCCATGTGACAAACCCACAGACCTCCCCCCAGCCTGGCAAAATGGGAAAGCACCCTGAAAGAGAGCCCTGAACCTGCAGCAGCAAGGGGTGACATGATGGGCAGGCTCTTGGGGACATCCCTCAAATGTCACAGCATGGTGCACACCCATTGTCTAATGGCAACCTGAGTGGCATAAAACTGAGAGAGTTGGCTTTTAAAAGCAAAGGGGCAAGTGTGTGAATGTAGAGCATGTGGTAAGAACTAGGACATAATGTTAGAAGGGCTTCTTCTTTCCCCCACCCCCATTACCTGCCTTTTTCTGAGGCGGATCCAGCACCAGTTAAATTAAAAGATAAATACAGCTTGGATGTAAGAATATATTAAGAAAAATTTGTCCTAGAGCCACTTGACATTAGTACCACTAAGTGCCCTTGTGGAAGGAGCCATTTAGAAGGCATTGGAATGGCCCAGGACAGTGGTGGAGTCACCATCCCTGGAGGCATTTAAAAGGCATTTGGAGCTGGTCCTTAAGGACAGGGTTTAGTGGTTGGCTGTGATGTTAGCCAGAGGTTGGACTGGATGATCCCAGAGGTCTCTTCCAACCTAAACATTCTGTGACAGTGTTCATGGTGACATGTTCCCTGACCTACAGCAGGGCTGAGCAGCTCTAGATCACTCTAGATGAGATGATGCAGCTGAGAAGCTGCATTTGAGCCTTCTTTGCTTCATGTTCCTGGTTGCTATCTGCAGAGATGACCAGGCTCCAGCTGAGAGACATGGTGAAGGAGCTGTGGTACTTAATCTCTGTCAGCTTAAAGGATGGCTGTCTGCACCTCCATTTCTTCAGTCCTCCCTGAATCTGGGAACCTGGAGCAGATTGTGGCAGCCCAGACACCCCATGCCAGGAAAGCTGCCTGGAGGTTCTCCCTGTGCAGCTCTCCTCAGCCAAGCTGCAGGAGCTGCAAGAGGAAAATGTCACCAGCTGGCTGGCAAACCCATCAGAGGCCATGGCACAGGGAACCCCAGACCTTGCTTTGAAACTGCCTTGTTAAATAATGAATTTCCTGGCAGCTGTGCCTCAGGATGGAGGCTTAGCATGAGGGTGCCAAAGAAGTGACCCTGTGTGACAAAGCAGCTGGAAAATGCCAGAAGAATTTGATCAATCTTCTTAATTTGCCACTGAAAAATGCAGCCTTTGCAATGGGATGGTGAGGATGCCAAAGAACCTGAGGGTGATGAAGGGACTTGAGCATCTCTCCTGGGAAGAAAGACTGAGAGCCCTGGGGCTGTTCAGCCTTGAGAAAAGAAGGCTGAGAGGGGATTTTATCAATGCCTATAAATATCTGAGGGGTGGGTGTCAAGAGGAAGGGGCCAATCTCTTTTCAGTGATGCCCAGAAATGGGACAAGGAAGAATGGGTTTAAACCAGAACATGGGAAGCTCCACCTCAACATGAGGAGAAACTTCTTTCCTGTGAGGGTGAAGGAGCCCAGGCTGCCCAGAGAAGTTGTGGAGTCTCCTCTGGAGATTTTCCAACCCCCCCTGGATGTGTTCCTGTGTGTCCTGCCCTGGGTGATCCTGCTCTGGCAGGGGGGTTGGAGTGAATGATCTCCAGAGGTCCCTTCCAACCCCTGACATTCTATTATTTCATGAAGTGTAGATGTGATGTTGAGACATGGTTTAGGGGTTGGGTTTGTGGTTGTTCAGTGGCTGGACTTGATGATCTTAAAGGTCTTTTCCAATCCAAACTATTGTGTGATTCTATGGAGGGCCCAGGGTGGGAGCGGGGTCCTCTCTGCTTTCTGGATGATGACCCAAAAACATCCTCAGAAGAACAAAGACACATCTGAAGCAGAGAGGGTCCAGAAAAGGACCAGAACACACATTTATTTTCCAATCTGAGTATGAGGTCAATGCAGACCTCATTCTGCTGCCTCATTGGGTGGTAACTGGGATATATAATACTTGGAATAGTCACTTTTCCTGCCCTCAGCCTTATTCATGGCATAAGGAGGGAGGACTATGTTGTGTTGTGCTCTGATCTAACCCTGTACATTGTACACGCCATAAATCTGTTGTCTTTACCCCCATGTTTGGAGTAAAATCCTGCTGTAGCTCTGCTTTGGAGCTGCCAGGCATTAGCATTCCTTTAGTGCTGGAACACAACCCCAACAATACACCATTATCACTACAAAGTGACAGGGCTGGAGCTGTGTCTGTGCTAATGTGCTCCACTGTAGGATAATTACAAATACTTCTCAAACAAACACTTGGGTTTTGAAGAGAAAGAGAGAGAGAGAAGGGACTGCAAGCTCACAACACTGCAGGGAAACTCTGTTCTGCAAGAGCTGCTCAGCTGAGAACCAACAATTCGTGTCACATTTGCAGCCCCACCTGACCTAGCATTCACTTCTTTTTCAGCCTTGGTTTAGGAATAAAGGACTTTACAAAAAAGGCACCCAGGGAGACTCCAGCTGACTGCTTTCCTTTCCAGACACCCAAACTCAATATGCATTTGAAGAGCAAACTGGTTCTTAGGATGAGTGGAGGCTGAATCCAAGCTGGGTTGGTGGGAGGTGTCCCTGCCATGGCAGAGGGGTGGAACTGGATGAGCTTTTAGGTCTCATCCAGCCCAAACCACTCTGGGATTCTATGAAATGCATGTCAAGGCCTGCAGATGTACTTTTCCCATTATGTAGTATGTTAGGGCAATATTGAACAACATCTATCAGATCGGAATATTTTAGCACTGCTGTCTCTCTCCCTTCACTAAAACAGCAGTTTGAGGAGATTTCTCATACTCTGATGTTGATTTTTAATATCTGTTGCAAGTGATGTGTTGATACCCAAGTGGGGTAGCAGGATAACATGAGGGACTTTTAAGCAAGAGAGCCTGGCACAGGTCCTAAGCAAATTAAGAGTATCATCACCAGCTGAATGCCTAGAAAACACAAAAATACTGGTTTTATAGTTAGATCCTGTCAGACAAGGCTGATTTCCTTTCCTGCTGGAAGTGGAAGTTGCTTTGGGAAGCATATCCCCTGGATGTACCAGATGCCTGCAACACACCTGACCCAGCATGAGCTTATCCATCTGAAGGCAAAAAAGGTTCTCCTGGAAAACAGGGGCTCAAAAAAAAAAAAAAAGAAACCCAAAAAAAAAGAAAAAAGAAAAAAAAGGATCAGAGACGACTGTGAGCAAATGTAATTTGCTGGTGCATGAGGAGTTAATGCACTCTGGTGTAACTTTACACAGGGATGAGTGAGAGGAAGGAAAAGTTTCTTCTCTCTACATGCAAGTGCTCCCATCCCAGCTGGATTATGAGATGCTGGTCTGATGTTCCCACCTGTCAAGGGGCAGAGGAAAAGGTTCAGGAAAGAGCCACAGAAATAATTTGAGGACACAATAAAATGGCCTAGAGTGAATGATTTTAAAAAGCACAATCTGTTTAGATTGTAGAAAGGAAGAGTGAGAGGTGACTTGATTAGCCTGTAAGTACCTTCATGGGGAGAAAATACCAGATGCTAAAGGGCTCACTAATTTAATGGAGAAAGGGATAATGAGAACTAATGGCTGGGAGCTGAAGCTGGAGAAATTCAGACTAAATAAGCCACAGGTTTTAACAGTGGAGGTGATTGAACACCAGCACAAGGTTCTGAGGGAAGGTGAGTGTCTTCTGTCTCCTGAGAGTTTCTGTTCATGTCCAGGCTTCCTTTTTGGAAGATGTGCTCTACTAGAGCATCAAGGATTTGCCTTTTAGCAAAAAACAAAAAAACAATGAGACCTCCTGGCTGAAAACCACTGTGGAAAATTTTTTTCCCACTGGGATGTCCCAACAGTAAAGGGACTTCTTCCGATGCAAGATATTTTAGGATGTATTTAGGTCCACAGGGCTTGTGGAGGTGGCTGAGGAGCTGCCAGCCTCGGATGCACTTCAGCATCTTCTTCTCCTTGGTGATTTGGTTCAGGTAAGCCAACAGTTCATCTCATAATATGAAAAATATAAAAATAGAGATGCAAGAAAAAGAGTGTTTTTCCTGGTGAAACTGGTTAGGGTTCTGCTCTTCACAAAACTGTCAGAAATAGCAGAGTTTTCTATAGTGGTTTGGCTTGATTTCTAAATTACCTCTTGCTGGGGGAAAAAAAATATTGTCAGGACAGCAAAATTCTGAAGCAATCTTATCAAGTGCTTTTGAGAAAGCTGCAGCTAGTAGTTTTGAGGATGAATTCTGATTTGTTACATTCATTCCTTCATAACTTTTAACAAATGCAACCCAAGCAGAACACACACATAATTTTTTTTCCCAGTAAGATTGGGATTTCCCACTCAGTTATCAGTTTTCTGAGAGGTGTTTGTAGCAACCCAAGAGATGAGGGACACTTGCCCAAAAGACACAACACTATGTGTGAATATCATTGGCCCAAGGAGCAATGGGAGAGAGGTTTTAGACATAAAGTTTAGTTTGCTCTTTAGGATATTGTGTAGCAAGATCTCCACAGTATGATTTCCCAAATGTTCTCAGGACCAAGTACTCAGCAGATGAATTAAAAGTCTCAAGGCATAGATGAGAAAACTGTGCCTGGGATCAGGATCTGGACCTGCTGGAAACTGAGTGTTTTGTGCTGGTGAAATGTGCCCAGGAGCTGCAGATTCCCACGTGGCCAATGCAGACCTTGGCTGGAGAAGGCATTTGAGAATGTGGTAAAAAAACCAACAGCTGAACTAAGCCCAGATATTTGCAAGTAGTTTTTGGAATGCTAATATTTAAAAAATTCATATAGGTGAAGTAGGAACTCAATTCTAAAGGAAGATACAGACTTAAAGGCTCTTGGATCCTTGACTGTGGGATAGTAGCCCCTGGGATGTCCATGCCAGGGTGTCACTCATATAGTACTGTATACAGAATAATTGGCATCAGTGGAGAAGAGACACTAGAGACATCTTAAATGTCAGTAAAGTGAAGAAGCTGACTGTGTCAGTAACCCATGATTCCTGAGGGCAGAAAATCCATGCACAATGTGGGAAAGAGAAGCACAGGGCTGTATGGGGAAGGGGACAACTCCACCGTGGGGCAGGGGTCAATGAGCAAGGGTTTCCCAGAACTGAAAACACAAGAATAAAAGTAGACTTCAATTACCCCCATGGTGATTAGTGACTGTAAGAAAGGAATAAAGTGCTGAGACTCCACCTTCAGTGTGAGTGACTGTTTCTTTGGAGAGCAAGGAAGAGGAGAAGCAACCTTTGATTTAGTGTGGAGCTATCCAGGGGACCTGGTTCAAGGTCTGACCATCAAAAAGCAGCTCCAGAAGAGTGACCATAATAAACTGAAGTTCAATGCTCTATAGGAGAGGGGGGGAAAAAAGCAGAAATCACTCTGATAAAGTTTAAAGGGAAACTAAAAAAAAAAAAAAAAGAAAAAAAAAAAAAAAAAAAAAAAAGAGAGAGAGACTTGTTAAAAGAGGATAAAAAGGGACCAGCTAGAAGGGCAAAATGATTGAAACTGGTGGGGATATTTCTGAAAGGCATCGTGTTAGAAGGTCTGGAACATTATTTGACAACTTGAAATGGACAAAAATAATTCTGACCAAGGTTATATGGCATCATTAAAAGGGCAAGAAGAACTAAAAGGATATCTTTCAGATGAGGAAAATTAACTCTGGCAAGTTACTCTAAAAAGGTATTAACATGGGCCAAAGATATGTTTGAGAAAGAATTTACTGAAGACATAAAAACTAGTGATGACATTGTTTGAAAGCATTAAAAGGTGACTGTATGCCACAGGCCTTGTACAGCTCATGAAAGATCAGAATTTTTCACCACCCTCTGCCTAAAAAAAATCCACTACTGGGCCACAGATGTATGACATATTATGTATGATTTTTCTTTCCAGGGAGATCATCAGTGAGTGACCAACATCTAAAAGGCAAAAGCCACCAGGAGGAAGATGAAACCTCTCAGCAGCTTGCAGGGGGAAACCTGCTCTGGGTTCCTCAGGGAGCCAGGGTCTTGAATTCAGGCAGAAAAAGGGAAAAAAGGAGAGGGCTGGAAATCCACATCTTCTGCCTCTGATGGAACTGAGTCTGGACTTGAGGAAACCTCTGCTCCTTGAGGAAAGAGAATCAGGGTCTGTGCCCAGAACCCAGGGGTCAAATCAAACTGGATGGTGTTTTTCCCACTTTAGTAATTTAGATGAAAGTAACATTTTGTTGGAGAGCAGCAGCAATTATACCCTGGGGTTTGGTATTAGCATAATTAATACTTTCTGCATTTCCAAATGTCCCCCCTACCCCTGCTTCTGCTGCTCTCAGAATCTTGGCTCTCAGGGATGCTCTGGTGGAAAGTGCTCCCCCCAAAAGGAGTTCTGGAGGTGAGTCCTGATTTGAGAGTGTTGCTTGGGTTTGGGAAGGAGATTCTCAGAAAAAAAAAATAGAAAAAGAAAGGGAAAAAGAAAGGGAAAAAAGAGAATCATCTCACAGTGCATTAGTGTCTGTATCACATGAAAAACCTGTCACTTCACCACCCAGGGAACTAATGAAGATCCCAATTATGCAGCAATAAAATATACATACGCACTACAGAGGGGTTTATACATTTTTAATCTTTTTTTTTTCTTTCTTTCTTTTTTTCCCAAGCCAAACCCAGAAAGAAAATTATAATGAGTGTTTTTTGTCAATTTGGAATCAGAAGTTGTGCCATGGACACACCCAGGACTTCCATGTCATCCTCCTGCCTGCCCAGCCACCATCCCAGCACTGTCCCCTTCCCACTCCACCAGCAGGATCCTTGGAGAAAACACATTTTATGGCAGCAACCCCTTGCTTTCCAGGGCACGTCCCTATCAGCCCCACTGTCCCCTCCCCTCATCCCATGGAATTCCCTCACAGCTTCTGTCAGCTTTGCCTTCCTGATCTTGCACCTTCAGCTTGGGTTTGCTTTTCCCTCCTGGTTTTCAAAGCTGGTGGGAGGGCTGTGATGGCCCAGTCTGATTCTGACCTCAACAGGGAAGCCTCAGCATCAGCAGAATGACAAGAAAAAAATATGATGGAGCTTTAGCAACAAAATCAGCAAAAAACACATCCTTTCATCCTGTGCCAGAGCTCTGGAGATACTGGGGACTGGTGAATACTCAAAAACCCACAGTCAAGAGTGTTTGTGGTCAACAGCAGTGACAAACTGCCCTTCCATCCCTCCCATGAGCTCTGTGATGGGATTACAGAATCATTGAACCAGAGGATGGTTTGGGTTGAAGGGATCTTAAAGCTCATCCATTCCCACCCCCTGCCATGCTCAGGGACACCTCCCACCAGCCCAGGCTGCTCCAAGCCCCCTCCAGCCTTCAACACTGCCAGGGATGGGGCAGCCACAGCTTCTGGGGGCACCCAGGGGCTCAGCACCCTCACCTCAAAGAATTTCTTCCTAATATCTCATTTCAGTCTTCCCTCTTGCAGCTTGAAACTCTTCCCCCTCATCCCATTCCTCCAAGCCCTTGTCACAAGTCCCTCCCCAGCTTTCCTGGAGCCCCTCCAGGCACTGGAAGCTGCTCTAAGGTCTCCCCATTGCTCCCTTCTCTTCTCCAGCCTGAACACCCCTAATTCTCAGCCTGGCTCCAGAGCTGCTCCAGCCCTCCCAGCAGCTCCCTGGGACTCACTGGACTCTTTCCAACACCTCCGTGTCCTTCTGGTGTTGGAGACCCCAGAGCTGCCAGGGGGTCTCATCAGAGCAGAGCAGGGGTTAAAGTCACCTCCTTGGGGCTGGTGGTCCCCTTGCTGGGGATGCAGCCCAGGACATGGTTGGTTCATGTTGAGCTTCTCACCAACCAAGAGCCCCCAAGTCCTTCTCCTCAGGGCTGCTGCCAACCCCTTCCCTGCCCACTCAGGATTTGGGGTTGGGATTGCCCCAGCCCATGTGCAGGACCTTGCACTTGGCTGTGTTGAACTCCATGCAGCACAGCAATATGTTTCCTTTCATTGTACTGTCCTATTTGAGATTCAGTTTCCAAAAAAAAATATTTATAAAAGCGTCGGGGGAGGAGCTCAGCTTGGAAAGTTTCAGATAAAATGCTCAAGATCTGGCAAGGTTTTAGGCAATTCAGAACACTGTTTGAAAACAGAACTGTCAGGCAACCCGAAGTGTAAAGCAGTTCTGCCAACTCCTCTTGTAATAAAAATAAATGATCATTTGTTGCTTTCTGAATTGTAATATGTAGATGAGCAAATACATTATCCAGTGTCCTGTGTCCTAAACTCCATCTTCATTTAAATTTTAAAGTCACTGTAATATGTTGAATAAATATAAGGGTAAAAAAATAATTACTGATGACAGCAGAATTCTGAAAAGAAGGGAACTGCAGTCTGTAGGAGATGAGGTCAAAGCCCCTGAGAAACCTGGTGCCCACCCAGCCTGCCCACCCCCATCCCCAAGACCTCTGTGGTGTTTTTTCATCATGGATGGATGCTAAGTATAATATAGTATATTGTATATTATATATAATATAACACCTAATACCTAGTAATATATAATATATAGCATATAACATATAATATATAGCATATATAATATAATATGGAATAATAACATAATATATTATGCATTAAATTTTTATTTATATAGAGGTTTTTTGTTGTTTTTTTTTTTATTTTCTTGGGGAGGGGGCAGGGGTTGTTGGCGGTTTGACAGGGTGTTCTTAGAGGCCTTTTCTAACTGTGACAATCCTGTGATCCTCTTCTTCCATCATCCTTGGTGCTTGGGAATGCTCCTGAGGTCTTGCTTGGTGGCCACAGCAGGAGCAGAGGGGCAGAAGGGATCAGGCATCCCCCAGGTGCAGCCCTCACCCCAGGCACCAGGTGCTTCTGGCTGCAAATTGAATAATTTGTTTTTCAGACAATATTTCCCTGGCTCTCAGCTCCGTGGGCTCTGGACCAGCACTGTGCACCTCGTGGTTCCAGTGGATTTGATTCCTGCTCATTCCCACAGCAGCAGTGTTGGGAGCCAGAGTGGTTCCAATAACTGTGATTACAGCCTTACATTTCCAGTGATTCAATTAACAGCCTGATTAGTAAGATACTATTTCATTTTATAATTAGATTAATGAGAGCATTCATTCAGAAGTTGTTATCTCACTTAATAATGACCTCACTGATTATTCTATCTCCTTTAACTGAGTGACTGATTTTGATTAAAATAAATATAGCTCACAGCACCTGGAAATCCATTCTTCTGTTCAGAAGGAATCTGATAGAAAGAGATTCCCTTTTAAGAATTTCTTGAGAGTGATTAAATATTTTCGTTCTCCCGGGGCTGAATTTTTCTTGTTTTTAAAGATGACATTTTTGAAATACTTGATGATAAAATATTTATTAAGCCCTGTATTTATATTTTCAATACATCTGTTTCTGCTTTGCCTGTTTGAACATAATTTCATCAGAAATACATATTTGCATCTCGAGACCATTTAAAGAAACACCCTCAAGTGCTTATAGACACCCAGACCCTTTTGCACACACACTCAGACAACACACCAGCATTTAATCCTGTACCTTACCTAATGATTTCCCATTTAGGAACAAACACTGCCATCAGTCATTTAGCCAGTTGAGTTTACCAGATCCCTGCTGCTGATGATGTTATTTTGGATTTTAATCTATTTTCTAAAAGGGATAAGAATTAGGATGTGGCTTCAAAGTTTTACTGGGAAAAAAGCAGAGACAGAAGGTTTGGGGAAAGGCAAAACCCTTCTGATGGCCATGGCATGAAGATTGGTGGCAATGACACAAATCTGGGTTGGTTTGGACAAC
This sequence comes from Phaethornis superciliosus, assembly GCA_023637945.1. Classification (NCBI taxonomy): domain Eukaryota; kingdom Metazoa; phylum Chordata; class Aves; order Apodiformes; family Trochilidae; genus Phaethornis; species Phaethornis superciliosus. Next base: position 1,482,705 of record JAJQWJ010000022.1, on the reverse strand, counting down.
TTTGGCCATGCCAGCAGCAGAGTGAAGGTGGATGTGACCTGCTGGGGGAGGCACAAGGCAGAAACTGCTTTTTCTCAAAAAAAACCCCAGGTTCCTCCAAGAGGGTCTGGTCTGGGGACAAGCAGGAAGATCATTGGGGTGACAGTGATCCTGCTCCTTCCTGCTCCCATGGGAAGGAACCAGAGTTTGCCAGTGACCCCAGGGGACTTGGTGCCCCCATTTTCAGTCCTGGCAAGGGACTGCTCACCTAAATCTCCCCTCTTCCACTTTGAAGCAGTTCCCTTTCATGCTATCACTCCATGACCTTTTCAAAAGTCCCTCCCCAGTTTTTCTGTAGCCCCTTCAAGCACTGGAAAACCCTACAAAGTTAAACTTTAAGTTTCTCCTCCTCGATTTCTTCCCCCCAAGACCCTGCTGCACTTCTCCCTTCCATCACCACTGCAGGATGGGGCACCCCCACCCTCCCCCAACCATGCTTTGGGACACAAGGTTCATCAGAAAATGCCTTGGGAGGATTTGAGATGGTCTTAGGGCAAAATTTCACTTTCTGGAGAACCTGGTGGCAAATTCTCCTTAAAACTCCCCTCTTTCTGCTCTGTGCCCTTCAGTTCTGGCTCAAAAGTAATTTCCCTCCCTGGCTTTTTTTCTGTACATATTAAAAAAATGTTTATTTAAAGGTTAAAAATCCCATTAGCTGTGAGTCTGATGAGCATGGTGCTAAGGTGCTGTCTGGACAAAGACACTCTAATGAGAAGCTAATTAAGTGAAAGCTGCCTAAGGAAATCAGGGTGGACAGGAATCTTCTGCTGGTTGTCAAACTCCAGCACCTCAGAGTGAATAGGGCAGAGCTGGAGGAAAAGATGGTGCTCAAGAAACATACAAATTTGTGATCACTCATCAGTAGAAACCCTGAGAAATGAGCAGAGAAGGGGGGGAGGGGGTTGGAGAGAATGCTTCTCCTGACATGAGACAAACACCAAAACCAACCAGTCCTACAGCTGAAGCCACCATCCCACCCACACCAAACCTGGGCCAGGGTCATGCAGCTTTTCCAAAAATTCAGTTTTTATGTGCCTGGACTCCACATCTACTCCTTCCCTGGAAAACAGGGAGATCAGTCTAAAAAATGAGGTTGCAGCCCCCAGTACCAGTGAAAACCTGTCTGGTCCAGCCCAGGTTTATTGATGGTAATCAATACCATCCCATGGTAACCAATACCAATCCCATTGATTACCAGCCCATGGTATTGATCCACATGTGAAGAGGATTCCAGGGAAGGTCATGCAGAGCTTAGGGAAATGATTAAAAGGGGTCATGGTTTCCAATTTAAAGAGGGGAGATTGAGGTTGGACATGAGGAAGAAATTCTTTGGGGTGAGGGTGCTGAGCCCCTGGGTGCCCAGAGAAGCTGTGGCTGCCCCATCCCTGTCCTGCATCCCTTTTCTGGACCTTTGGAGTCCTGAAATGTATCTGCTTGAAACAGCTTGGCCACATTTAGCTCAGCTTGGAACCAAAGCCTTCATGTCCATCATCCAGGCATGGAGCTGCAGGTTCTCTGGTCTTTAATTTTGTGGGGAAAAATGAAGCAAAAGCCCAAAGTGAGAGCAGCAGGGATGCTTCATCTGATCTCTGCTTCTGGAGTTTTCAGTCTCATTTTTAAATAGTGGTTTCTCCGAAAATCTCTGATCAGGGAGGTTCTGCAGACCTGGATCTTGTAGTTTGGGGAGCACAAAAGTGTTCCAAAAGTGATCCTTGTTCACTCTGGTGGATGCCATGGTCCTGCCCATCTTCTTCCAGCCCTGGGTCCTCGCCAGCCCAAATACTCAAAAAAATATCACCCTTTCACATGTATGGATGAGTGCTTCTCCACCTTTTCCTCTTGAAGGACCACTTAGGACAACAAAAAAGAAAAGAAAATATCCACAGATATTTTCTGTGGTGCCTCCAGGTGATTTTCATTTGCAGCCAAACAAAACCAACATCGAATTCTTACCATCTACTTAGAGTTTTTATTTTCTCACAGACTGTTTTTTCCTCCACTCACTGACTCTGGAATTCAGAAGTATGTTTCCTCCACCCTCTTCACAATGACTTTGCAGAATATTGTCCAGTCTGATATCCAGACATGGGACTGTGTACATTTTTGGAGCCAGAAATTGTCTTGGCCACTTGACCCACACAAAGAAGCAGTATTTAGTCAGGAAGAGACAAGTTGGCAGGGGAGGGAGTGCCTTTTTCTTTTTCTTTTCCCAAAGGTAACATTTCCTCTTGTTTCATCTCAAGGTTTTGAGCAGAGTTACATTTATTTGTATGCACAGAAAAATATTTTCAGCATTGCATCCTCTCCACTTCACTTCACTTCACTTCACTTCCATTGTCCAGGCTGTTACTCTTAATTCACTTCCAAATGCCCCAGAGGGGTTTTGAGGGCTAAACAGACCTTGACTTTTCAATATAAAATCAAAAGAGGGACATCAGAAGAGGCAAAACCAAAGCACCACCAAAAAAAATTTCCATATTTATTTCCCTTTTCAGCTTTGCTTCGAATAGCCAAGGGCTGTTGTGAGTGCCCCCACTTTCCACAGTGTTTTTTTGGTAGTATGACCACAAAAATACCCCTGGAGCTGAATTGTGCCTCAGAAACAGGAAGATATTATTTTTTTCCTCCTGACTGGATAACAGCAATTCCAAACATTTTGAATTGAAGTGACACAGTGACTTGGCAGAGCCTGTCAGCTTCCCAAAATGAACATGGTTATGGCTAAAGGAGCACAAGAGCTTCTAAAGGAGGTTGCAGAATGTTAATTGCCTATGGATACTGTAAAATGAGAACTAAAATACCAAAGGTTGTGAGGTCCCCATCAGTCTTTTTTTTTTTTTTTTTTCCCAGAATTCAGGCTGCAGCTCAGACTGGTTAGAACTTAAAAGGCTTTTTCTTACGTACCTGCAGACACAGGATGAGACTTGTCCCTGTCTTTCCCTCCCCAGCTCAGGTCAGAAAATCCCATTTCCATCTGCAGAATCTGTGCAGGACTGACATTCTCCTGCGTGCATATCTGACGTGCAACCTTTAGAGGCTTTACCCCAGCAATAAATCAGAATGAGCACATTAAAACCTGGAAAATGGGAAATGTGAGCTAAAACAACTGCCTCAACATAGAAACTTCAGTCTCCTCCTCTACCTGCCCCCCTCCAGACATTGGGTCAGACACCCCTGGAACCATCAGAACCCCTGCAACCCAGAGGTGCAGCTTAAAAATGTCCAATATAGGGGAATCCACCACTTCCCTTGGGAGATGATTCCAATGCCTAACAGTTCTCCTGGGGAAATATTTTATTCTGGACACCAATTAGAGTCTCCCCAGGAATAAACTGACCCATTACCCCTTCTCTTTTCCATGTGATTCCTTGTAAAAAGAGTCACCATCGTCTTGGTAGCCACCTTTTGTGTACTGGAACATGGTAATAAAGTGTCCCCTAAGCCTTCTCTTCTCAAGGCTAAAATAAACTCAGTTTTCTCAGGCATTCTTCATAATCTAGGTCCTCCAGTCCTCTGATCATCCTCATGGCCCTTCTCTGGCCCCTTTCCAGCTTGTCCACATCTTTCTTTTGTGTTGCAGGGACCAAAATTGAACACAGTACTCCAGGTATGGCCCCCCCAGCATCGAGCAGAGTGTGATAATGATTTCTTTACCTCTGCTGTTGATGGAACCCAGCCATCCTTTTAGGTTTCTGTGGATTTTCTCGGTGGTGCTTCAGTTTTGCTTCTGTGTTTTAAATTCTGCATCTGAAATACCTCAGTGCCCTTGTGCTGTGAAGGACATTCAGCTTGGCCTATTTTCACACTGCAGGAAATGCAACTCTTCCTGGAAATGTATCAGGTTCTTCAAAAATCTCTGTGCTTGTGCCAAACTGAGGCTCAATATCTTCTGGAACAACCAAGCTGCATTTTCACAGTGGGGCAACAGCTCTGCTCTTGCTCCCTGCACTATCCCAACCCTTCCTCATAGCCTCATTCATCTGAACAGATCTTTGATAGCTCCCAGGCTTTCCTGGTGGAGACCACATGGGGCCAAAGGCTTCAGCCAGACATGGAAATTGCCAGAATTTCTCAGGTCTATTGAATGGATAGGGTGAGGGTGCTGAGCCCCTGGCCCAGGGTGCCCCCAGAAGCTGTGGCTGCCCCATCCCTGGCAGTGTTTGGGTTGGAAGGGACCTTAAAGCTGATCCAGTTCCATGGGCAGGGACACCTCCCACCAGCCCAGGCTGCTCCAAGCCCCATCCAACCTTGGACACTGCCAGGGATGGGGCAGCCACAGCTTCTGGGGGCACCCAGGGGCTCAGCACCCTCACCCCAAAGAATTTATTCCTAGTGTCTGACCTAAATCTCCCCTCTTCCAGTTTAAAGCCATCCCTTATCACCCATTCCCCTTCATCCCATCCCTCCAGCCTCTTGTCCAAAGTCCCTCCTCAGCTTTCCTGGAGCCCCTTCAGCCTCTGCAATGGTATCACCTAAACATCAGCCTAAGGAATTCCAGCAGCCCTGGGGAGGGATGCAGCCAGCAGCTCTGCACCACATTCAGATCCCAAACCCCTCTTTGTCTTGAGGGGCACCAAACCACCAGTGGGTGCTGGGTTTGGACCCACTGCCTGCTGGCAGGGTGCTGGACCTGGGGGCTCATCCTGCTGCCCAGCCAGGACCCACTCACCTCTCTGACACTCCTCCTTCCCCTCTTCCTCCTCTCCACACTTTTCTGGAACAAAATGCAGGTTAGAGAATGGAAACGGGATCTTTTGTAGGAGCAGGGCCGGTGTTTTAACACTCAAGCCTCTAAATGCAGGGAAGGTTTTGAGCAAATCACTTGCTCTCAAATCAACCATAAACACTTCAGGTTTTCGAAGGAGTCTCACCCCCTGAGGGCAGCATTAGCCAACAGAGTTGTGAGCAAAGGACTTGACATCCATTCGCTTTCTACTGCTGAACAATCAAGGACCGGAATCTTTTCTGCATTTCAATGGTATTCACCCCCCAAATGGCAAAGGTACCGCAGCTGGGATTAGAGCCCAGTGCTAATGAGGAGGCAGGGCTGGTTCCCTCTTTCAGCCTTGGGGAGGAGAAGCTAAATCCTGCAGGTTTTATGCACTTTTCTGGAGGGGAAAATGGTTTGGGAGGGAAGTGGGGGTTGTGAGGTTTGGCCATTCTGGTGGGGAGTTGAATGGCAGCTGCCTGAGCAGAGCTCCCAACCCCAGGAAACTGCTGGGATTTTTCTTAACATCAGTGCTTGCTGTGCCCAAGCTGCTGTTTAATTCAAGCACTGGTGACGTGGTCCAAATTTACTTCTAGGATCAAATTGTAAATATTGAAAATAACCATAATTCTGCTTCCCAGAGCAGCCTGTGGCTTCCAAAGGCCCCAACCTTCAGCTGCTAAGGAGGAGAGATCTCAGCTGAAGACATTGGAGATGTGCACATTTATACCAAGGGACCTTAGCTGCTCATTAATTTTGCAAATCAAGCATTTGGACACTGGGAAATGCCTTTAGGAAATGTAACCGGGTTTCTGGTGCACCTTAATTGCCTGTGTTCATTATGTTGATTGGTGAACAGAGATGCCACTGGAGTAAAGGCTGAGGCTTACACAGTTTAACAAATGAGTTCTTCTGAAGTTCTGTTTTCTGTGGAAAAATTGATCAGGATAATTACACCAGCGATACAGTTCCCACTCATGTCCCTTCCCACAGATCCTCCTTCCAGTTCTCTCTCTTTGCTTCGCTTTGAATGCAAGGCAAGAGGAAACAAAAAGCTGTGCTGCACCCCAGGGCTCATGTAAAGGGCTGTAGGAGTGTAATTACCCTGGCAGAAGGAAGCTGTTGGATTTTCCCCTGCAAGCAGACTAAATCTGTGTGTCTCCATGTGGCCCTGTGTGCTGTGCTTCCTGCTGACTTTTAGGTGCTGAGAAGAGGACTGAGCACCCTCTAGCAACTCCTTCAGCCACTCTTGTTTCTTCCTGGGAGGCTGCTTTGGAGCAGACCCAAAGTACCTGTTTGCTGATTATTACATGAGCTGCTTAGGAAGTGCCTCAGTTACATTTGGCAGCCTCCCAAAGAAGAGATCAGGACGTGTTTGTCTTAAAGAGAATCAGGACCTTCCTTGAAACTTCATGGCAGAATCCATGCCAGGTAGAAGTAACATCCACATCCACAACAGGACTGGAGCTCTTCTGCAGATGTGACCCCTGGCAGCATCTTACCATGATTCAGAGGGCCCCATCCTGCCACGGGTGACCCAAGCAATAGCCAAACACAGAATGAAGTGATGGAATAGAAGTGTGTCCTCTGGTCCCACAGTTGCACTCTGTGCAAAAAGGATTGAGATGCTGAAAGCCCTGGCAAGGATTGAATAGCATCCTGAGCATCCCAAAGTTCTGTCCCAAGGACTAAGCTAAAATTTAGCTGATATTATCCAAGAATCCTGCCATCTAACACTACCATGTGCTTTTCATACATCTCATCTCATTTTGAGAGGTCTCTGCCAGGTAAAGGATCTCATTGTTCATTCCCCAACAGGCTTTGGGTCTTTAGTAGACCAGAATCTGAGATAACTGTGGAGTGTCAGAGTCACTGAGGTTGAGAAGAGCTTTGGAGATCACCAGGTCCTGCTAGAACAGGACACTCAGGACCAGGTGCTGTGGGTTTTCAATGTTTAGGCAAGAATGGAGACTCCACAGCTTGCCTGGGCATCCTGCTCCTGTCTTGGACCAGCAAAGGAGGAGACAACCTGCTTGTCCTCCATCCCTGGCAAAGGCCAAAGCCACTGAGCTGTAAGAGAAGCATCTCAAGGGTTTTCTTCTTGATTCCTGAGTATCTCATCCAGTCTAGGAGACCCAAAAACCTTTCTAGATACAAGGGCACCCCTCTAGGGACAGAAGACACTTGTTTGGTTCTGCTGAGTCCAGGGCTCTCCCTCTGCTCATCTCTTGGCTGAGATGGGAAAGCTCTGAATTTGAATCTGGATCCTGAATTTGAGTCTGGATCAGCCATGGAGACTTTAACCTGGGTTTTGGGCAGAAGCAGATTCTAACCAGGCTGTGGACAGGGCCAGGACTTGGGGTGGGTTAACAAACAAAGCACACCAGGTCTGAGGCTCTCCAAGAGCAAATGAAAGTGAAGCAGTGCTGGTGTGTGTCAGGGGAGCCTGTGGGTTGGATTTAAAAGCCTGAAGAGCTATTTAGGCAACAAAACCCATTTGTGGATGGAACTGATGACCCTCAGTGAAGCATAATAAGCCTGATTCTCTGCGCTGCTGAAGCTAAGCACAAACAGCAATAAATATTTCACATGAAATTCTAATGGGAAAGTCATATTTTCACAGATCTTTTCTCTCCCAGGCTAAAATGGAAAATCTGGAGTTGGATGGCATTATAATCTCTTGACTCTTGCAGTGATATTCCACATGGGCTGGCAGGCAAGCTGGGGCTCTTTAGCCATGTGGCCAAAAGATCTGGGCAACCTCCTAGCTGCCATCTACAAATTCTTTGGTGCTTCATTTTACAGCCTCACTTTCCTTTTAAGGCAATATTTGGATGAGTTTTGCAGTTCCTAAGACATTTTTGAGGAAAAGGACATTGTGTTCTTCTTGCAGATGCTGCTGTCAGAGTCAGGGCTAATAAATCCATAAAGACCTTATCCCTAGGCTTGATCCATAGCAGCAATTTTTCAAACCCAGTCAGAACCAGACTCTGGTTGGGAGAGTTGCAGCCCAAGTGAATTAAAGTAACAAAGTTATCAAAAAAGTGAAAACCAAGTCTCCTAATGGGAAGTGTCAGCACATTTAGGCACCGCTGCCTGCAGTTATTGTTGGTTTCTACCTTAAATGTGTTCACCTGGATTACATTTATTGTCAGCCCACTCTCTGCTCTTTGTTTACTGAATTTTCTTCAGCTGTCTGCCAAGAAGGAAACACTTATCTACACTATATGATTTTTTTTTCAATGAAATATATTTCTAAGACACTCTGCTGTAACTTACTGTCTGATACAGCAAGCATTTAAAGGGTAGATTGAAATATTTTTAAGGCAATTTCCTTGCTGCACAGAATCCCATTTTCCAGCACACCTTTAATATTGCTTCCTTTCTCCTTTGTTGTAAAGCCTGCACTCTTCTAAGCTCAGAGTAGCAACCTCCAGCTGCCTTCACCTTGGAAATAAATTTAATATTCACCTGCCCACATGCACTGACCCTCATTCCCAGACTCATTTACATCCCTAGTGGGATTCTGATGTCTTGCAACAGTTTTTCTGCTGTTGTTTAGTAGATATTGCTATAACTTCTTAGGTCTATTGAATGGATGGTTGGGACAAGCCCATCAAACCTATCAGCTCCCCAAATATTTTGGTGAAACTTTAGAAGCTTGAGCAGGCATCTGAAGCCCCAGTGCATTGGCAGCCCTGGTCCTTCACCCTTCAGAGGGCTGTTGAGGCAGAGAATTTTGCAGCAGATCATTTAATCAATATTTTAGGACATTTGTATCAGGCTGGATGAAGACAAAATTTCTGAAGGGGTTGAACTAAATCTTTATCAAATAGAAAATAAATGGATAGATTAAATCTGGAGGAACTTGGTTACTTCGTGGGTCTGGTACTCTGTATTCCTCCTTGCTTGCAGTATTGCAAATAAGAACAATTCTGTTCCTTGAATACATGGAAAGATGCCAAAAAGCAGAGTAAGAATATCAGAGTACATTAAAATCAAAATAAGTAAACATCAGAATGAGTTAAAATCCAAGTGAATTATTGCTAATGGCTTTCAACCTTCAGTTTAGTTTTTCTTTAAAAATAACTATAAATGCAGAAGCTTTACAGGAAACTAAGTGAATATGAAACTAATCCTTTGAGATTGGCTTCAAAATTTAGGTCTATCAACCTATTTTTTTCCCTCTTTTTTTATGAAATAAAAGAAAAGGAGTAAGAAACAGTGGATGTACTACGTGTACTGCTACAGAGCACATAGGTTAATTTTTTTAAGCCACGACAAAATGTGGAACTAAATCAGACCAAAAGTAACAAAGAGAAAATTGGGCTGAACCATGACAAGACATTCAGGTTTTGAAAAAGTCTCTGCTGAACTACAGAGAGATCATTCACCCTCCTGGGCACACCCTTAAAATACAGTGGGTGTAGTGGTGCTCCTCCATGTGAAAGAATTAGGACTTTGCAAATAACTGAGTTTTTATTCCAGTTCCAGAGTTGAAGGATTTTATATTTTTATTACATTCCATCTAAAGATAACTCTCCCTAAAATACAATTGTCACCCTACATTTCAAGAATGAGTTCTAGGTCCAAGTTTTCTTCCTGTTCCTTTATGCAAGGAAGTGCCATCTCTGTAGAACTAGGAGATGAAGTTTATTTTCAAAGTAATTACAGAACAAATATCCTCAAAACTGTCTAGAAAAATAAGCCTGCTCACAGCCAGACCAATTTCTCCAAGGGTTTTAGACTTCAGAATAAATCTGAGAATCACCATCAAAAGCAGCTCGGGTATTTTTAAGATCTTGCCTTATCAAAACTGCATTTTTCTTTGAATTCTCCAGCTCTAGGTTTATATTTGGCTTGTCATGTTGGGTAACATCAGTTGCAGCAGTTTATTATTGGATGTAACACAATTTGACTGATGCAATGTGATGTGATAGGTCACAGTCTGATGTTTCATCTCAGTTATTAAAAATGATTTGTAAAGCTGCAGCAAAGGGAAGCCTGGTTGGAAAACAAGGAATGATTTCTGAAATTAGCCTGTTCTGCTTTTATTTTTTAAACCCACAGCATAATACAGATTCAAGTCAGGTTTTGCCTTCCATCAAACATTGCAAGCCTGACAGAAGGACAGGATGTGTTTCAGCTCCCTCAGTGGCTGAAGACACTAAATTGAGGCAATAACTGTCCCAAATTCAGAAGGTTTCTTCCTCCTTTCTGAACATGGCAGCTTAGATTTGTCTCTGGGTACCAGTAGTGGGCATTTCACAAAATAATGGAATGGGAATGGAATGGGAAATAATGAATGGTCTGGAGGAAAGAAGTAATTTTCTGATTTGTTATTTTCATATTTGGAACACCAAAGAATATTCCATGAAGTTTTATTACACAAAATTTTTAAAATACTTAAAGAAATGAAATAAATGACCACTCAATGTCACAATTTACCCCTGAGTCTGAAATTTTAACAGAACCTACAGTGCAAGAAGTAGAAAAAGCTTTTTTAATTTTTTTCGTTTTGTCTTTTTCCTCAAGGAAGAACAAAAAGCCCAAGAGATAACCCAAAATGACGAAGTGGGGGAAAAAAGAATTATTTGTTTTACCTGCAAAATACGTAAACTTTTCTTTTGAGCTGTAGTGAGTGTTGCCAAAACAGGAGCAGCAAACACCACCAGAACCTCCAGATTGCTACGGAGATTTCTAAGTTCAAACTGACCATCTGGGTGCAAGAAGGGTTTTGTAAAGAGTGAACACCAAGGACATCCATCAGCTGGTGGAAATATCCCTGCCTCTGGATTCACTTTCTTTAACATTTAAGATGTCCATCTCCATCTCCAGCCTATAGAGAGGGAACAGTTTCCTGGAGAAGATTCTTGAGACAAGGTGGATTCCCCTTGGAGGGTGCCAAAGTCTCTCTCTGGCTACAAAAGCAGAGAGTTTTGACTTCTAAATCAAGAAAAGAAGTTTCCTTCCAAAACACTTGGGCTCTTGAGTACCACATGCTGTATGGGGCTGAACCCATTCCTCTAAAGGACAGCAGAAGAAATAATCCTGAAGCTCAGGTGAGACTCCAGATCCCCAAACTTCAGCAAGGTGCACCCAGCTCCTTGGAGAGCCAGAGGGCAGCAAACTGACACAGGTATTTTTGGAGGCAGTTTTGTGATAACCAACTGGGGTTTCATGCTGCATGTCCCCACGAGCTGGACTGGGGAAAAAATTGGATTTTACATTCTAATCAGGCAATCCTGTCATTTAGACAGATTCTAAGAATGTGTAAAAGAAATTCTAGCATCCCCAATTCAGCTGCTACACTATGTTCATACGTTTGCTACACACATTTTTCACAAGTAATAATGAGTGACAAAAATAACTGACCTACTTATAACTCCACAAATACCTGTACCTCACATTTGGAGGCAGTGAAATCATCATGGAGACATTTAGAACAAGTCTATTCTTGAATACCCTTTTTTAACTCTCTTTAAATTATTCCAATTTGGACAGTTTTTAATGTAATTTTTTGGTACACCTTGCAGCTCCCTGGAGCTGTTTCTGTAGTTCCAGCCACGTCTCTGCTGACTTCAAAACCCTGGCAATCATTAATATTAAAAGATTTTGGCTCCCCCAGCAGAGAAGAGTCAATTCTTGCCATCATACCTTGCTCGATGGAGACTGTGGACCTTGCCATGTCTCAACCAAGCCTACCCATCTGGTTAAGGGTGAATTTTTTTCCCCTCAGGCTTCTCCCAGCAAAGGGAAAGTGGCTTTTGAATCCTTCTGGTGCTGAGCTCTGCATTTTGAGGACTTCCAGGGTCTGAGCTGGTGTTGGCCTTCTCCACCGTGTTGGCTTTTGTTCTGCAGAAGTGCAAGACCTCCTGTGGGAAATTAAAGCTCAGGGAATGACTTTTTACATGGGCACAACCACTTCCAGTTCAGTCAGTGAGGCAAAGACCAAAGCTGTGAGGCTCTCCAAGCTGTACAATCCATGGAGGACTCCTCATCAGTTGCTCCACTTCCTCTGCCCTCCCTCACAGGATCTTTTTAAAACTTCCCCACGTTTCTTCTTGGCCTCATTACTATTTTCCATCAGAAAAGCAATTTCGATTTTCAGTGGGTTTTCTCTCCCTTTTTCCTCCTCCTTGCTTCTTGTGTGGATATGATGACACAGACCATCTCTTGCTAAAGATTTTTTAGGTCTCTAAACTGAATTATCCCAAGCCTGAAGATTGCTGCTGAAATGCTTTAACTTCATTATTGTTTTCTCACCAAGATGAGCCCCAGCTCCCACACTAATTATCATAGCCAGGTCCTTTCAGGCTCCATCCTACTTAAAATTCCTCCACAGATGCAAAATGACTGCAATAAAATGCATCAGGACAAGTAGTAGATATCAAAATGATCTTCAACCTCCCTGATGTTTGCTGCTCCCATACCTGGTAGCACCTGGCAGTAACTCCCCAAAGGTCCAAATCTCTGTAGAAAACCAAAAAACTCAGTCTTGCATCTCAGTCCGTCCCGTATTTGATCCACCTTGAAATAATTCTTCCTTCAGGTCAAATCTCCCCAAAGCAAAGTCCCTGTGGACACTTCTATCATCAGTGTGCAGGGCCTGACTTGTTGCATTGCTCCATAAGTGTCCCTAGGGATCAGTTTTTCCTGGGTGAGGTTTCTGGGACCCAACAACAGAGTTCAGCAGACCTGAATACATGAGGCAAAACCTTAGTAAGGGTGGACAGATTACACCCCTGGGATTACAAAACACAGATTCCACTAAAACCATGGACTGGTATTTCCAACACTGTTCAAGGATGGTTGGAAGAAAGCACCACTGATGCTGTTATTGAAGGAAAAGATTGAGTGTGGGAGTTCTTTTTCTGTTTTGCTCAAATGAAACATTGTATGGAAGGGTCATCTGCAGCAATTTGGCTTCATTCTTCAAAAAAATCAGAGAAGTTACCCAGCTCTGACTTCCTATTCTTTGTCTAAAATCTGCTGAATTTTGGGTTACCATTCCTCTGATAAAAGAAGAATTTCCCCTGTGGCTCTTTACGTGTGTTCCTGACAATTTTTGGACAAAATTTTCTGCTCTCTGACTATCTCTGAAACAACAGGATGTTGATGCCTGGGCCATAATTGGATTTTAAAGGAATGTTGGGTATGTCTAGCATTGAAGGCAGACGCTTCAAAATTCAGGTTATGTGTTTCAAAAAATCAAGAACAAGATTTTTTAATATGTTTGTGGCCAGATTTGCTCTTGAGCCCTTGCTTTCACCAGAGCTCAGCACTTGTAACTCCAGGTGAAGTAAATGCCAGATCCTCTGCTCAAACATTACTGATATGTGAACTGAATTTAAAATCCTTGTTTTGATGCTGAAAGGCAAACATCTTTTTAGATGCTGCTTTTTTAAATCACTGCCTTGGCAGTTTCAAATGGAAGTTATCTTGGAGTCTGTGACGTTAATATTCTTTCTGATATCATCTTAGCTTTGGCTTTTGAGCCTGGGAATGTGCTTCCAGCTGGATGTGCTGCCTGTCCAGCCAACCTCCTCCAGGAAAAATGTCACTCCAGCACATCATAACAGTTTATTTTGGGTCCTGGTGGAAATGGACATTATTTATCCAATTTTGTTAGTAGAACCTTCAGGAACAGATAAAGAATTTTACAGAAGTGAGAAGCACCTACTTAGAAACAAGTAACAAATTCATTCATTGCCACAGGACACAGAGCTCAGACTTTTGTATGTTGGGTGAACCAAGTTTGGGCATTTTGCACTGCAAGGGACTTTTTAGGACGGACATAAAAAAATCTTCATCATCTAAAACCATTCAAGCCATTCAACCCATTCTTCCTCAGCATCTCCAATACAGCCCTGGCCTGAGATGGAAGGAACCTGGCACAGAGTGGGTCAGGAGCATCCTCCAGGATCGTGTTCTGGTGGGATCCAGGAGTGCCCATGGCAGAAATTCAGCCTGGCTCACAGATCCCAGCTCTCTCCTCCTGGCTCATCAATTCCTCTCTTATACCCAAAACTGCTCAAGCAAACATAGCATTAAAAAACAAAATAAAATAAAAAAAAATCCAAGGTGTCAGCACCATCAAGCATTTCAAACCCAATGCTCTCTTCACACCTCAAAGCAGGAAGACTTGCAAACATCTAATACAAGTAGGAAAAATGAATAATATATGAAAGAAAAAGCAAAAACCAGGAAACAGTCAGAAGCCTGAGCTGCTAATTGCTGTACATTCCCTGTAACAAAGTGGCAGACAGGGAAAAGCAGGGATGGATCTGGCAGTCAGCAGATGACAGCAACACCATCCTGTGCTGGGGGTGAAGTACCCAACCAGAGGGGTTCACACCTGTATCTACAGTTTGATAAAACTGGGGGCAGATGACACAAGAGGAAATTTCATTCCCTGATTCAGCTTTGAAATGTGAGGCTTGGACAATCAGCTGCCCTTTGGGTAAGGAACTTGCTATTTCTGTCCCCAGATCCGTGTCTCTCAGGAGAATCAGCCACTAACTGCTATCACATATCCTGCAAATGCTCCTTGCTCTAATTAAGCAATAATTAATGGCTCCAAAGTACTAGGTGGATTCCCAAGTTCTCTGCAATGTGCAATAAGTACCAAGCCTGTTTTCTGCTTTTCAATTTCAATTAAAAAAGATAATAATCCCTTTTAGTGTCCTTGTCTGCAGTCAGAGTACTCATCAGACACTACTGTTACAAAGTGTGTCACTTGTTCCTCACATGAAATAATACTTAAATAAAAATAAAAAGCTTTCCTTCATTTGTTTTCTTGGGTTCTTTTCTGCTTTTAAGAGCTCTCACTATTTTCAGAGTTATTGCAACCTCAGGTGGCATCCCCACCTGAAACCCACTGCAAACACCTTGCCCCACTGGGCCCTGCTTTTTGCTCAGTTCTTTCAGCAAGGTCATGATTAAGGTGGTTTCTATGTTGCATGGAAAATATTTATTTTAATCTACATTTTGTGTTTTCTTAATGATGCATGAAAATACACTCGGAGGTGCCCGTAGTGTATGTGCTGTATTTGATTGCAATCCCAACACTTTTTTTCCCTTTAAACAGTCATTCCCTCCTTGCTCAATTGTTTTGCATCTGTTTCAGACAAGGCAGGAGGAAGGGGAAGTGCAGCCCCTTGACAGCATCTTTGATGCTGCCCTGACAAGTCCTCCAAGGGAGTGAAAAACCAAGATATCCTCCCTTGGGCCACGGGAAACACTTACCATTGGTCTCCCTGCTTCCCTTTTCCATCCATCCCAGGACCTTCAGTGCCATAAACACTGCTGGAGCAACTGGATCTCAGTAGGGAAGACTTTGGTGTGGAGATTTATATCTGGTGACTGCTCCTTGAGTTGCCAGAACCCTTGGGTTTCACTGTAGCCCCATTATTGTTCCTGCCTCGAGTGTCTCTCCCTCCAGGCAATTCAAGGCAAGTCTATTTCTGGAGGCTTCTGCCCAACTGGATTGGAAAATTTGCATTCATGTGGGTTGGTGGGAACCCTACAATGGGTTGATACAGTCCATATGTTTCTGCTGAGCTGGTAAGCACTAATATGTTATTTTAGAAAATAGCAGTTATTAGCTTTTACCATGGAAAACATGCAGTTGTGGGACTCTATTTTTACCACTTCATGTTACCACTCTTTCTACCACTAATTTATTGACTAGGCTAGGAAAAATGTTGTCCCCTGAACTGTAACTGTTGTGATGCCAACCCTGAGTTCATCGTGGCTCCAGCAGTCTCTCAGGATGGAGTTCCTGCATCCCATTTATCTGGAAATTGTCTATAAAGCAGCACAGGGAGCTGAGCTGAGTAAACACTGAAGGTGACTGCCTGGTCAAGGGTTTCCAGTGAAAATAAAAAGGCTCAGTTTGTTGCAAATGTTTCATTCACTGGTGTCAGGAAGCAGACAGTGTCCCACTGGCCTCCCACCCTCCCCAGCTCAGTCCCTGCTCACAAGAATTCCTCAGACTGGGAGAGCTCCAAGCCAACTGGTACCTGCAAGGAGATACCAGGCAGAGGGAGGGTTCTTTTGATAAGTGCCCAACAGAAAAGTGGAAATTAATATTAACTGAAGCTATCAGAGGGCTGGAGCACCTCTGCTATGAAGAGAGGCTGAGAAAGTTGGGGTTGCTCAGCCTGGAGGAGACTCCAAGGAGTGCCTGAAGGGGCTCCAGGAAAGCTGGGAAGGGACTTTGGACAAGGGCCTGGAGAGATGGGATGAGGAGAAATGGCTTTAAACTAGGAGACAGGAGATTTAGGTTAGACATTAGTAAGAAATTCTTCTTTCTTTCTTCTTCTCAAGAGTGGTGAGCCCCTGACCCAAGTTGCCTGGAGAAGCTGTGACTGCCCCATCCCTGGAGATGTCCAAGGCCACGTTGGATGAGGCTTGGAGCAACCTGTGGGATGTGTCCCTGTCCATGGAAAGAGATGGGACTGGATGATCTTTAAGGTCCCTTCCAACCCAAACCAGTCTAGGACTGTATGATAACACTTGCCCTGCTTGTTGGCAAAGAAGTTGTTGGTATTATTCCTGCTGGGGTGATGTTTTGGTCACCTAACTTCTGCCTTCTCAAAGTTTGGTTGCTGGTTGTCTTCAAAGGCTCCTTCTGTAAGGAAAACAAATGTACCTGCAGAGAACTGTTTGCCCATGTTGATCAACAGTCAAATGGTCCAAATGACCACCAGAAGGGGCTGGAACAGAGTGGAAACAAAGCTGTTTCTGTCTCCTGTTGGTGTCCTCCTCAGGGCTGAGCTCTTTGCACAGAGTCAGAGAGAACCATTCTGGGAGAAAGGAGTCTTGCACATCACCACTTCCCTCCTTGGCACTTCTCAAGGCTTTGTACATCATTCCCAAAAGGACTCACATTGCTTCAGTGGGAAGCTCCTGCTGTGCCCCAGGCTAGGTACAGACTGTTGCATCCTTCTTTTGGCTTCACAGCACAGACTTTTTACACCAAGAGCCAAACTGGGGACCAACCACCCCCATCCACGCTCAGCACCACACTGTGTTGAGCCTTTTGTTGCTCTTCTGTAGAGCATTAGATCAAATACTCATGGACAATTAGAACTGGGAGAATATTAACAAAGGAGAAAATTATGCATTGAACATTTTGCTTGCAAAATTCACTGAATAAATTATTCAGATTTAATGTGGAAGAATAATGGAGGAAATAATTGAATAGTGAAATATCATAAAATTAATAGACTATTCTATTAATAATTTTACATCTTGGTCTAATACAGGAGAATGAGGAAGAAGGAAAAAAAAGGAAATAAATAATTTGGGCATGTTTTAATGAAAACAGAGCAATGGGTCTGTTTATGAAACTGCAGGCAGCACTGTCAGTGCTCATTAATTTATCATGACTTTGGTGATGCACAGAGAGTCCACATGCAAACCTCAAACTTTCACCTCTGTGACAATGCCAGAAAAAAATGGAAATAACTTTGACCTGAAACCCCTGTGACTTTTCAAAATCAATATGCCATCATTTTGGGGATCACATTGGAAAACCCTTGGGAAGGTTTGAAAGTGCCCTTGGTGGGCAGGAGCATGGAAATTCATGGAGTCATAGAACGGTTTGGATCAGAAGGGACCTTAAAGATCACCTAATTCCAACCCCCCAGCATGGACAGGGACAATTTCCACTAGATCAGGTTCCTCAAGGCCCCATTCAGCCTGGCCTTGAAAATGTCCACAGGGTTTGTGGGTGTCAGGGAAGGCAGTGGATTATTTCCAAAGTGAGGGGAGATGAACACTTGGGGGGAGGACCTTGGGGAGATCCATCAGGAGAGCAGCAACACCGTGAGGGTGGGAATCTGATCATCTTTTCAATGGGTCCTGAGCACCCCATCCTCTTCTTTGACCCAGTAAGCTGGGGCAGATGCTTCATTTTCCACCCCCAAGCACCCATGGGTGAGGTGGATCTGGTTCTGCCTGCAGTGGGAGGAGAATTTTGGCAGGAGAACTTTGATTTCCTTTCATTAGTTACCATAACTGATGAACCCACAGAGGGTCAGTGTGTTCTTCAGCAATTAACTGAGCTCCAGAGACTGTAATTTGTCTTGTTCATGGTACAGCACCAAATGAATTTTCCTGTGTTTAATAATCATTCTAAAAGCAGATCACAGAGCCGGGAGGGAGGGAGAGATTGTATCAACCATTTGTTTTCTAACTCTTTCAAGGAATTTCCTACTGTGTTTAATTTCTTGCTGGTAAGTCCTACATGAGCCTCGGGAAGGCGGGCACTGCTATTATTATTCATTTTTTAATCATCAGAGGAAACTATTTAGCTGCTCTAGAAAATTAACATGCTCCCAAATTCAGGAGGAGCCAACAATGGGGAAAATGCAATTTTCACAGCCACCATCATATTAGTATAAATGGTCCAATTTGGGGCAGTTTAATTTAGGGATTTTTTTTTTTTTTAAGAAAATTTAGCAAAAATCCTTGGATCTCTGCTGTGGAGAATCACATCTGGGCTGCAGGACTGGGCCATTATCCCACTTTGCAAATGAGGCAGAGAGAGAGAAATTGGCTTCCCCAAAATCCCCCAGGGATGCCCCAGCTTCCCTAATCCCCACCCAGGACTCCAGGCAGGGGTTACCAGTGTGATAGCAACAACTTTGCCTGTCTGGTTCTGCATCTCTGATTTGGGCTCCTCTTGGAGGGAATTTTCCTTCAGGACATGACATGGGCTTCTCCTGTGCCATCCTGCAGGTGTGGTATACCCTGATAATAGGCAAATATTCAGTGGTACCCAATGAGAGACAGTTTGCACCTCATTTTATAGAACAGAATCACAGAAACAGAATCACTGGTTGGAAAAGACCTTTAAGATCACTGAACCCAACCATTCCCCCAGCACTGCCAAGGCCACCACCACCCCCTGTCCCTCAGCACCACATCTCCAGGGCTCTGAAACCCCTCCAGGGATGATGGGGACTCCAGCCCTGCCCTGGGCAGCCTGGGCCAGGCCCTGACAACCCTTGCCAGGGAGAAATTCTTCCCCAGCTCCAACCTAAACCTCCCCTGGCACAACTTGAGGCCGTTCCTCTTGTCCCATCCCTTGTTCCTGGGGAGCAGAGCCCGACCCCCCCTGGCTCCAAGCTCCTCTCAGGGGGTGTCAGAGAGCCAGAAGCTCTCCCCTCAGCCTCCTCTGCTCCAGGTTCCTTCTTCCCAGACATCAAGCGTGCAAAAATTGAAACAAATAATCCGTAAGAGTGCTGGAATCTCAGACCTATTTGAAAAACATTAAAATAACCTGAATACTCTTAAAGCGCTGGAGAACTTTTAGAACAACCATTCCCTCTCCTCCCTCCTTCCCTGAAGGGGTCATCAGCATCATCAGGGCAGGTGGCCCCTGGGGACAGCACTTTCTGTAAGGGCTGAGGTTTGGGGTCCCTTTTTCAGAGGTGGAGCTGGGCTGGGGTGATGGAGTCAGCTCTGGGTCTGCACTAGAGGGCACCCTTGCCATGCAGAACTTGTGCTGATGCTTTACAGAAAGATTTCGGTTCTTCCCAAGGCTGCAGCCAGACCAAAGGGCACAGAGGAGATCCACGGGAAGGAAAAGGGCTCCTGTGAAGAACCCCTCCGTACGTTTTCCTTTTTTCCTCCCATTCCTTGAAAAAATCTCTTTCTGGAATCTTCAGAGTGGTCTCTGAAGCACAGGGCTCATTGTCCCTGAAGGGACAGCACTGGTTTCAGAAGGGGGTTCAAACAGGGTTTGTTATTTCTTGAGCAGTTTCAAGCTCCCAGGTCTCTTAGAGGAGCACAAAGAGGCCAAGCAAAGGGCTTCAAACCACCATGATCTGCTCAAGAAGAGTTATGTTGGTGCCCTGAGTGGAAATGCTGCTTCACCAGCTTTCTGGAGACCTTGGAAAGGGCCAAGGAGCACGTGGACAGAGGGAAATCCAGTTGATAAAGTCTACTTGGTTGGAAGAAGGCTTTTAGAAAAAATCATTATCAAAAGTTTTAAGGGTATTAAGGTAACAGAGGAGAGGGGAAGGTTCTGGACTGTTTGTTGAGAGGTGGAGGATTCAGAGGGGAATGGTCAGGAGGTCTCCAGCAGCCACCGTGTGCTCTGCGTGGGGATCTGGGCTGTTCAACACCTTCATGGCCTGGAGAAGGCAGTGAGCAGCAAAGTGCCAACATTTGATGGTGATAAAAAGCTCCTCAAAGCAGTAACACAAGCTAAAGGTGACTAGATTTAGGAGGACACCACCTGTGAACAGGCAATGAAATGGGAAAGGAAATCTGGTGTAGGGAAGTGTAACGTACAATAGGTGACAGCCCCACAGGGCTGAAATTCCATCAGAGTATGGAAGTTTCTCTTCCCCTGGTGCAGAAGTTCACCCACCATCTCCAGCAGAAGGCAACACCACATCCCCCCTCTTAGGAACCACCCTGTCACCCCCACAAAGCACAGTTCCTGCCACACACCTGGGACCTCATCTGGCATCTGCTGCCAGAATCCAGTCCCACAGGGATGGGGTTCCTCAGGGATATTTTTACTTGCTGTCAAGCTTTAGTCCAGATGATGTGAAATACATCTGTGTCACATCTACTGTACAACTCCAATGGGACTGAGACAACACCCACCCTGTCTGCACCCATTTTATTTATCAAGGAGACTGATCCAGATGGGCTGACCTAAGCTCATCTTCCATAAGGCAGCAGATTGAACCTCAGCATGGCCAGCATTTCAGAGGTCTGTCTAAACAGAGACAGTGAGATCCCTGCAGTCCTCCTGCCTTGCCCTTCAAACAATGGGCAAACACCTCTAAGTACCTTGTCCTTGATTCAGACACCATCTGTTTCTTTGCTTATGTGACGAGTTATTGATTTCAGGTTAGTCCCCTGGAGTGTTTATTTTGTCAATGGCTTGTGGTGAGCTTGGTCACTCAGTCTGAAGTTCCTCCATCCATTTGGTGGGAGCTGCACCCACAAAGAGAGAGATCAGAGCTCCCTGGGCTGTACCCTGCTCTTGGTGTGTGCTGGATAACCCTGCCCACACCAGAAGGACAGCAAGAACACGTCCCAGAGAGAGACATCTGCTCCTTGCCTTTTCCCATGAAATCACAGTCTTTACCCCATAATTTAAGCCTGATGACTTTGAGCAAGGCACATTCAATTTGCTGTCACGCTTTGCTCATTAAATCCCCTGAACTGCTTTATTTACTAACATACTTCTTCTAAATTACTTTATTACTTAACTGAATTTATTCATTTACAGTGCATGGCAGGGAAGAAAGACAGCTGGAGCAGTTCCTTGCTGACAGTCACCCAAACCACAATGTGATAGTGGCAATGCAAAAGCCCTGGATTTTAGGTGGTGCCAGCACATTGCATAAGCTCTGGCCAAAGCAGCTAATGTGTCTCTCAGAGGCAAATTTTCAGCTGACTTAATTGTCCCCAGCTGTTGGTTGTCCACATCAATACAAGCCAGACCCCCTCAAGCACAGATTTAATGGTGTGAACAGCACAAAGTAAGTTATGGAAAGTCTGGGGTGATTCTTGCAATAAGTTCTCCTCTAATTGACAGGATTAAGAATGGATTCTGCTGCAAACTGCTGAAGTCTGAGCAACTAAACAAATAGAGACAAAACAAACTCTCCTTTACCTTCTTCATTCCTGCCAGTCTTCCAGGTGGGCTGAAATTTTTTGTGGGTTGTTTTTTTGTGGTTTTTTTTTTGGTTGGTTGGTTTTTTAATAGGTTTATTAGAATGGCACAAGCTGAGGAGAGAAAACATGCTGGTGGTTGTTTGCAATGTCCTGAAAGATAATGAAGAACAGCCCTGCCAAGAGACCCAGAGGGAGTTTTGCTCACTATAAGACCAAGAATGAAGCTGTTTGCTATTGGAGTGTCTGATGGGAAGCAGATTTCAGGGACATCTTCCTGAGGAAGCCCAGAAAACAGTCCTGCACCTAAGCCTGGTCATCTGGATGAACTACAGCTTGGTTAATGCCAGTGCCTGCTGCTGGCCTGAGAGCACCTCAGGAAGATGACTGCAATAAGCCAGTGGAAATATTTGTGGAATTTTTGGTGTCCAATCAGTGCCCAAGGGTCCATAATGGGGCCCAGGGAATTACACCCTCAGCGAGGGCACTCTCATGGACATTCTCTTTTCTACTCAGCTCTGGGAGATTCAATATTGAGTTGAGCTCAGTCTTCTCAGCTCATGCAGCTTTTTTGTTGTCTCCACCTCTCCTGGTCAGCATCAGCATTGCTGAGGCAGAAATCAACACGAGATAGTGAATGAATCCTCACCAGGGCACACCAAGGAATGGTGCTTTGTCTAGTGGTCTCCTGACACCAGTTGGGTCAAACTGCTGGTGTCACATCCTATAGATTTCATCCCTAAACTGTCCACTCCTGCTGTCCACCATGAGCCAGGGCTGAGGCTTTGCACTCAAGGGAATAACACTGGCATTCTAATGGGATTTTTCCAGCATGCAGCTTTAAATCTTCTCTTGAAATTGCATTAATCCTGCAAACTTACCATGTGCTGCTGCTCCAGAAGCTACAATCTGGAGTGAGTCTCCTGGCACTAAATGGTATCAGAAATCCTCCTTGTCAGGCAGCTGGCCCTGCTCAGCATCACTCCTGACCCATCTAGTGTAAAGCTCACAGCATGTTACAATATTTAGCTCCAGTTTAGACCATCTGCTCTGGTTTCCTCCTTTACAATGGGTGTTGTGGAGCAGCACTGCCAAGGTCCTCAGTGCAAGCTGAAGATTCTGCCACTGCCTCCAGCTGCACCTCAGTGGGGACAGATTTCCAGTCATGGGGACAACAATTTTTCTGCAGCACACAAGGACATCTGAGCTCTTCACCCTTTTCTTGCTCTCATTTCTTGCCAGCTGATATTTGCAGGAAAGCAGCTGGTTTCTCAGAGCCAGCCAAGGAGGCTCCAGCACAGAGTGCTACCCCTGCCATTTCCTTGTTATATTTTAATTTATTATTTTTTTCCCCACTCCATAGATATAATCAGTTTTTGAACTGGCAGTGGCTCTCTGCTCTCCCAAACCTTTCATCTGAGCCTTGACAAGCTGAGTTTTTGGGGAAGAGTGAAATGAGAGGCAAGAAGTGATGCTGCCAGGGACGGGCACGGAAGCTTCGCCAGACACCCGTGTGTGTGACTGAGACACTCTTTGGTCTGCTTTGTGACACAGCAAAATGACAGTGCCAGTATTTGCATATTTGCTGACTGAAATGCAGTGGTTTGTAATTCTGAAGCAGTATAGCTCATACTAATTCTGCTGAAGGGGTTACTCACATCAGGAGTGTAAATCGCAATTTTTGTGCCCTTAGATTATGAACCTCTCCTGCAATTATGGCATGAGAGCCTGAGCTTGGCTGCACCCTGAGGATGGGAAAAGACTTTTATTTCTTCTGTTAGGATTTAACATGTAGATAAGTATCGAGATTTACTCAATCAACTGAAGCAATTTTATTTCTGCAGAGAACACAGGTGCCAGGGGTTCAACACGAGCCACAAATGGTTAAGTTCCTGTTGCTTGGCAACTCCTCCCTAATTAAGGGCATCTGTCTATAAAACCTCCTCCTCTCTTAGGGGCTGGTGTGCTGACAGGTGCTGAAGTTCTGATCCCAGACAATGCCAGAGCTCCTGGGGCTCTGCCACCCCCCCTGCAACCAGGGGACAATCGGGCTCTTTGTTTGATGGGCACCAAACTCTCCAGGGTGGTGGCCCTGGGCTCACAGCAGGATTTGGGGTGCCCAGGGCAGAGTGGGCTCTGGTGGTCTGCACCTATTCAATGGAGATTGGCAGCTGAGCTCAAATTCCCCCTCCCTTCCCCTGCTTCTGGGGGACTGGAAGTGGCTGACAGGATACTAAGAAATAGCAGTTTCTTTATGTTTCAGAAGTGTTCTTGAAAATTCTTGGAAAGGCAACTTGATTTGTGCCTGCAAGTCTGGGCAGCACTAGCAGACACACTTTTTTTTTGGTTGTTTTTTTCTCTGAAGAAGTTGGGTTTTGCTCTTTGCTAATCTGAAGGGGGTCAAGGGTAAAATTTCAGCTGACTTTGTATTCCAAGGAGGACTCCAGGGAGAAGCCACAGCAGCCTGAAGAGGGACAGCAGTGTTCCAGAAATAAGTGGTTCTCTCAGCACAGAGGACAAAACGGGCACCTTAGAGCAAGATCATTATTCCAAACACCAGAGAATTTTTTACCAGATCTTGAAGAAACTCTTACTGGCTTCCAAGAAGACTTTACAAGGGTATTTTTAGAAAACCAGGAGCTTTAAGGTAATGGTTGCCACTGGACTTCTCACACACACCAGCAGGCACAGAGAGCCTGGAAGAGACAATTCAAATTTCAAGGTTAATTTTAAGCTCAGAAGGAGCCCTGTGTCATCTAATACTCTATTAACCTTTTCATCTCTCACATTTCTTGCTTCACCTATCTGCTGCTAGAATGAGCAAACCCAAAATCCTTCAAGTACACCTACTAAAGCAATAGAAAAAAAGGTTTTTCCTTCATGCATCAGATCAAACGCACAGCTGAAAATTGCCATGCTTCTTAAAACTCATAGTATGCAGCTTATTAGCTTTTGCTAGAATCATTAATAAGGTCTATTTTTGTCATTGACAGAGCCCATCCTATTATCAAGCCTTTATTTGGATGCTGGGGTGGTCTCCAGTCACCAGTATTACACAATTTGAGTTGAAAGCTGGGCTGTTATTGTTGGCTTCCTAGAAATCCAACATGATGTAACCATTTATAATTTTTTTTTTTTTTTGCTGTAGATAAATAGCCCTGCAAATAACATCACCAAAGCTCATTGTTGCTTCCGGATGGATCTTTCCAGCTATAGAAAACAAACATCTCAGGTCTGGTTTGTTGCTTTATTGCAAGAGATGCTGCCCATTGCTGAGCTTTGGCCTTTACAGAGCAGTGGGAGGTCACTGTCCTGTGACTCTCTTGATATGACTTTTGCTCAGGAAATATTTTTGAACGTTGCTAAGATTATCCATGATTCATGCCAATAAGGCCTAATTTGTTGTACACAAACATTTCCACTTTGTAGCAATTTCCCTGATCTCTAGGTAAAAGCAAAGAACACAGTGGAAGCTTTTATTTTCCATGAAAAGCAGAAGCATTTTAACTGTCAAGTTTTGCTTTTCATACTTCACATCTCACGGGTAAAACTGGGATGACTTAGCAGCATTGTCAAGCAGTCTGGATCAGAAAAAAAAACCAGCCAAACAGGCATACAGACAGGAACCATCTGATAAGAGAAAAAATCTAAAAGGTTTCTTTTTTGTTCTGGTGCTTGGAATCTGCACTAAGAACTGGGGATCTGCCCCTAGCCTCCTATTGCCAGAGTGGTCAGACAACAGTCAAGTTTGTTGCAGCCTGCACTTCATGAACCTAAAAAATTATTATTTTTATCCCATTTAAGAATTATTATTCCAGGTCAGGCCATATCCCAGGCTGCCCAGGGCAGGGGTGGGGTCCCTATCCCTGGAGGGATTTCCAAACCTTGTAGATGTGGTGCTGAGGGACATGGGGTGGTGGTGGCCTTGGCAATGCTGGGTGAATGGTTGGATATGGTGATCTTAAAGGTCTTTTCCAACCAAACCAATTCTGTGTTTTGTGCATGATCCCAGCTGCACTGCCACAATCTCTTATCAACTTTCCAACGTGGAGAAAGCCTGGGGTGGACATCAGTTGTCTAACTGGGACAGATTCCACTGCACCCCTGAAAGAGGAAACCTCTCCTTTAGGCTGTGAAAAGTAAACTGGAGTGTTGGTGGTAAAAATGGAACAAATGCACCTTGCAGGCACTTCCCCTGAGGATGTGGGCATGGTCCTGCTTGGAGCATCAGTCACAAGGCAAGATACAGGACTCCTGCCTGGCCTGGGACAGACCTCAGTAGCCTCTTGTTATCCATGAGGAATGCTCCTAAGGTGGGCAGGGATGGTGGAAGAGATCAGACAAACACTGAGACCAGGAGCCAGCCCTCCAGCTCTTCATCCAGTGCTCACCAGTGCTGGAGCCAAACCCACGGGTGGCAGTGGCAGCTCCTGGCAAGGTTGCTGATCTGCCTGGGAAGTCAGAAGCAATATTTCCTGTCCAGCACAGCTCCCAGAGTTGCAAGGGTCTGTCATTTTTCAGAAAATAACAAAATATCTCAGGAAACAGGGGCTGTGAGAGGTGCAGCTGCAGTGAATGTGGTGTCACTCAGGAAAGTACCAGCACCAGCAGCCCCTTCCCATTCACACCACCCCATCACTTCCCAGCATTTATTTCACATCAAAGTGCTTCCAGCACCTGTACACCTTTAAACCGTATTATTTTTCAACTCAGGGTCTGAAAACAGCCTGTACCAAGTTATTTTCCCTGTTCCCCCCTGCCAGGCAGCATCTCTCATGGCTCAGCCATGTGTTCCCAGGCTACGAGCACAGCTGCTCTTGTAAACCACACTCCAAGCACATGTTCTTGCATGGGATGCTCCTTATTATTTTTGGAACTGTTTTATTGGTGTGTGTGCCCTCACTCCATGCCCCCAAAGGGCTCCTTTCTGCAGGCTTTGTACAAAGTTGCTTGATTGGCTTCGATCTTCTTTGTGAGTTTACCCAATGCCAAGGGCTGAACCAATGCCAGGTAATTCATCATTTCTTCTTAAATGCTATGGACAGAATCATGCTCTCAGCTTGTCAGATAAAGGCCTGAGAACTGCTTCCCAGCCCACCTAATGAGGGTTTGTGTTTTGCTATAGGCTGGGGGGGGGAGTGTGCATGGTCTTCATTTCTGATTTCTTTCAAAGAGAGCAATTTTCTTCCACAAAAAAGACCAGGAATAATAGATACAATGTGGTTTATTCTGAGTCACCCTTCAGCCATTTGCACTGATCTTTTCTTTTTGTGCATCCTCCAACTAACACCCTGGAACTCAGGGCTGAAACTCTTTAGCTGCTGCTGTACATTTTCCCCTGCCACGAGACTCTCCTGGGGCTCCTTGGCAGGTGTGGAGAAGTCCTTGGAGCTGCCAGCATTCCTGTTGGGAGGACTTCAGGGTCACAGAGTGTGGCTGGGGGATGTCATAGAATGGTTTTGGTTGGACCATCTAGTTCAACCTCTCAGCAATGAGCAGGGACATCTCCAACTAGATCAGGCTGAGCTGGAATGTTTCATGGGATGGGGCATCTACCACCTCTTTGGGCAACCTGGGCCAGTGTTTCACCACCCTCAGCATCAAGAATTCTTCCTTATATCTAGCGAAAATCTCTCCTCTTTCAGTTTACAACCATCTCCCTTCTCCTATTGCTGCAGTCTCTGCTAAAAAGTCTGTCCCCATCTTTCTTATTTCTTTTTTTCAAGTACTGAAAGGCCTCAACAAGGCCACCCTTGAGCCTTCTCTTCTCCAGGCTGAACAAACCCAACTTTTTCTGTCACAGTGTGGAGCTGGAGAATGTCACAGGCAGCTATGCCATACAAAGATAAAGATGTACAAATATAAAACTAGAAAAAACCCTGTTGACTGTAATAAACCAGCTGACAGGCACTGTGCCTGTTAATGTTTAGCTCGTGTGTTAATTAAGGATGAGAACAGAATGGATGTTGGGAATGCTTTTTATGGCACTCTTGTCTATCTACCTTCAGTGAAGAATGGAACCACAGTAAAGATTACCCCAAAAATTCAGATACCAAAGGATTCCTTAGGAGTGTGGCCAAAGCACATCACTGGCTCCTACAAAAGAATCAACAGGTTTGAAGAGCCAAGAGGCAAAAAGCACCCACAGAGCTGCTTTCCCAAGGGAAGCAGTGGGATATAAAGAGTGTTTTTTCCCAAAACTTAACTTCCCTCTTTGATAGATGAGTGCAACAACTATGAAGAGGTCCAAACCATTGCTTCTTGCTTTGAAACTTTCCAAGCTGGGAATGAAGGGAGCTGCAGAATGCTCGTGAGGTCCTGGTAAGGATGAGCTGAAGGAGAATATAACCCAAGGTTCAGTTGACCTGTGGGTAGTTTTGTGACTGATAGTTGAGTTAGTGCCATTTGGGAGGAGAAATGGGAATCCTTGGAGCAACATAATCCAGCCAGGCAGGTTTTGATTCGCTCCAGAATTACGAGCGAAAATTATGGAAATATGAAATGTTCATAAAGCAAAAAAAACCCTAAGCTCGGAGGCTCCATAGCTCAGGGGTTAGAGCACTGGTCTAGTAAACCAGGGGTCGTGAGTTCAAATCTCACTGGAGCCTGGGGGTTCCCTGCTTCCCCCCAACAACAAGGAGCTTCACTTTCATGTTTTTTTCGCATATATTGTAGGCATCGTTTTTTGGAGCACCTACCCCAGCCAAACACAAAGAGCCCAAAGGACCTGTAGCAAATAACAGGCAAGAAGCAACAGAGAGAAAGAGCAATGGCCAAAGATGAACCTTCAAAAGGATAACTTGAAATATTTTTAAGGTCTAATGATGAGAGATAGGAAATCCCTAATGATGGGACTAAAGCCTTCTGAGCCTTGCAGACATTGTGGTGCTCACTGATGATTTGAAGTGACTGCTGGGTGTTTACAGTCAGATCTGGTTCACCTCTTCATACTTCAGCAGGACAATTAAATTATGCCTCTTGTGCTCCAAAATTACAGAGCTGGCTGGAAAAAAAACAAAAAAAGAAAAAAAACAAAAAACCCAACCAAACAACAGTTTGTGTCTTCAGAGTTCTTCTGGGGGGCTGGAAAGCTCTCATTTCTATCATTTTTAAGAAAAGAAGAAAAATCTGGGAATTAACCTATTTTGCATCTTGAGGTGAGTGAATTGCAGTCCAGATTTATGACCTTCCCTACTCTGCCTTTGCACTGTTCCCATTTTTTGCTCAGTTTCAAATAAACTTCCTGGTTTATTCCATGAAAATGATCCAAACCAGTGCTGCAAAAGGACATTTCTCAATTTGAAGAGGGCCTTTTCCACTTGAGGGAGAGAAGGCTCAAAAGCCTGAAAGGTTTTTGTGCCACGGAGTTGGGCAGGGGGTGGCAGGAGGAACGTGGGGCTTTGATTGCCTCTCTACAGCCTTTTCCCTTACAGCTCTGTTTCCCAGGACAGTCAGCACTCCACAGCTCTGGTGGGTTGATCTTTTCTCCCCATGAGAAGGAACTGCCTGGCTTTCCCCTCTATATATCACAGCAGGGCTAAAGAAACAGAAGTCAGCAGGGTCCCCATTAATCTGCATCCTAACAAACCAGCACAAATTATTGTTTTTGTAACCCAAAGTACTGGAAGTACTGATGTATTTCACTAAAAATTAATTTGTTCCTAGACTGCTCTGGCTAAATGTCTAGTTACCCTGTCCCTCTTTCCAGATTTTCTCTTTATTCTGCTTTCATGTAGCTCTGCTGAGCAAGATCCAAAAATACCTTTGTGGTTCAAGTTCACTTTTGTGACCAAGGCTCAGAGTTTCAGCTCAGCTGAACCTGGTTATGATGGGAATGATCCTCCAAAAAATTACTATATCACTACCAAAGTGACAAATGCTCAGGATGTGTTTTGCTGAATTTTTAAGCTGCGTGATACTTGATAGTAATGTCAAAACCCCTCTCCCCAGTAACTCTGCTGCAATGCACAGCACCAAATACACTGAAGCCACTTGCTAAACATGAGCTAATAGTTCAAAAAGCACTTTTAGCAGTGACCCAAGCTAAATCTCTCTGCTTCACTCACCCACCATCTTTTTCTTTACTGCAAATGGGGGATTCTTAGAGATTGAGCTTGACAGGAGGAGAAAAGAGGTAGAAGTGGATCATATTCCCCCCCTCTACTCCACTCTCATGAGAAGCCACCTGGAATGCTGTGCCCAATTCTGGAGCCCCCAGCTCAAGGACACGGAGGTGTTGGAGCCAGTCCTGAGGAAGGCAAGGAGCTGCTGGGAGGGCTGGAGCAGCTCTGGACCCAGGATGAGAATTAGGGGTGTTCAGGCTGGAGAAGAGAAGGGAGCAATGGGGAGACCTTAGAGCAGCTTCCAGTGCCTGAAGGGGCTCCAGGAAAGCTGGGGAGGGACTTGGGACAAGGGCCTGGAGGGATGGGAGGAGGGGGAATGGCTTTAAACTGGAAGAGGGGAGATTTAGGTCAGATGTTAGGATGAAATTCTTTGGGGTGAGGGTGCTGAGCCCCTGGGTGCCCCCAGAAGCTGTGGCTGCCCCATCCCTGGCAGTGTCCAAGGTTGGATGGGGCTTGGAGCAGCCTGGTGGGAGGTGTCCCTGACCATGGCAGAGGGTGGGAATGTGATGATCTTGAAGGTCCTTCCAACCCAAAACATTCCATGATTCTATGATGTCCACATTCTGAAGTCCATGGAAATGAGGGGGGAAGGAAGGCTGCCTCTTCATCTTCACTAATATGTGGAATGAAAATGCTCCACATGCCCACAGAGTTGAAGGAGAGGTTGTGGAGCTCTGCCACAAGGGCTGTCACAAGGCTGGTCCACTTATGGGTTTATTCAGGAACAACTCTTGTCATGACCTGCCCTAATCCAGACCTAAACAGATTTATTGCTTTGTTTAGGGAGATTTAAAGGAAACCTCCTGTACCCCCTAGAAAACTTCTTCATATTTTCCTGCAACCGTCAGAATACCATTTCTGTTTTTAAAAAAAAATCCTAGACCCTGTGCATTTCCCTGACATGCTTTTCATTCCTGGGTCTCCCTCCAAGGCTTGTATCAAACTAGACAGAGAAATAATTTCTTCTTACATAAACAAGATTGAACTCTTTGGCCCAACAGCCTTGGTCACTGAGGTGCCCATGGTCATTCCCTGAACCCAAGGACCATTTCAGCAGAGCTGCAATTCTGCCTCTAGCTCAGATCCTGTAAAGGCTCCACATCCCTCAACTAAACCATTTCTCAAGTCATGTGGAAAAAAGCTAATAAAGAACTTAATCCAGGAAGGCAAAACTCTGAGCAAAAATCAATGAAAGTGTTCCCATGTTTAAAGAGCTTTTAGCTTTAGGAATACCATTTAAGCTAATGTTAAAATCTAACATACAAAACTATCAAATGGCAGCCTCGTCGCCTCCACCCAGAGGGAAAAAAAAAAATCTAATAAAATCAGTAGGACTGCAGAATCATTCTAGTTGGAAAAGACCTTTAAGATCACTGAGCCCAACCATAAAACCAACCCCACTGACCACCAACCCAATGCTACCAAGTCCAGTGCTAAAATCATCATAACATTTACATGGCTTTTAAACACTTCCAGGGATGGTGATTTAACCACCTCCCTGGGCAGCTTGTTCCAGTCTTTAATTACCTTTTCAGAGAAAAAGTTTTTTCAACATCCAACCTAAACCTCCCCTGGCACAACTTGAGGCCATTCCTCTTCTCCCATCCCTTGTTCCTTGGCAGCAGAGCCCAAACCCCCCTGGTTTGGGGGGGGGTTGAGCTCCTCTCAGGGGGTTGCAGAGAGCCAGAAGTGAGGGTGAGGGAGCCCTGGCCCAGGCTGCCCAGGGAGGTTGTGGAGTCTCCTTCCCTGGAGACATTGAAATCCCACCTGGATGTGTTCTGTGTGACTGCTGGAGGTGACCCTGCTCTGGCAGGGGGGGTGAGCATTCCAGGTCCCTTCCAACCCCTCACTTTCTGGGATTCTATGATTCCCAGCTTTTTGCCTTCTTGCTTTGATTGCCCCTTTCTGAGCATTCCCAGCTGCTGACTGGTTCCTCTCCCTCTGCACTTCCAGGTGGCCACGGAGCCTTCCCCAGGAGTCCCAGCAGCCTCGAAATTTTTTCACAGACCTCACAAGAAGTGGGAGGTGAACTGAACTGTTTCTGCAGTGTCAGTGAGATGTTCCTGGGACCACCAGGAGGCATTAGTCCTCCACCAAGGGCAAGCAGGTGGTGGAAAGCCTGACACAACAGCTCAGCTCCAGAAATCTTGTCCCCTCTGAGCTCTATTGCCCAGCAACTCCTTCCAAGTTCCCCACAGCTGCAGATGAGATGGAGAATTAGCACCAGGACCAAACCTGGTGTCTTCAAAGTCTTACATAGTCTGGATCTGGCTGCTCTTGCATTAAGCCAAAGCTGGGGCTCTGTGTGTTCCAGTGAAAGGGCAGCACCTGGGCTTCCTGGAAGGGTTCCTGGGAACTGAGCTCCCAGCAAAAATACATCAGGGTCCCTGGAAAACACTCAGCAAACCTACTCTGATTTCTTTTTTTTTTTTTTTTTTTGAAGACTCAGTTACACCAAGGACGGGTCCAAACTAAGCCATTTGTACAGCTTTACCTCCCAGTTGGGCTGTTTGCTCCTTCATAAAATCAGTCTCACAAAAGGATCTCCAATTGCCAAGAAATTCTCCTGCTTCCACGCAGGACGGAGGTGATTTGCACTTTGTTTTGTTTTCTCAGCTGTTGTAACTAAAGTGTTTCAAGAATTTGTGGGGACTGGAGAGTGATTATCAGTCTAAGTCTCCAGTCTGGCCTTTGGTTTTCCTACACCCCCAGCTGTGACTCTCCAGCTCCAACCTGAACGATGAAGCCCACAGCACCATTAAGGAGCTTGAGATTTGTTTTCTCTCGTGGCTGAGCCTTGTGTTGCCATTCTCAGGAAGGCAGAGCTGCTTGGGGTTCATGCTTACTTTTATTTTTACCTTGTTTCCCTCCTTCCCTCTCTGCAGCAGGATCCAATGTGCAGTGAAATGATGCTCAGCACACTTTGTGGTGCAGAAAGTGCTTCCCTAGAGCTGGACACAACCAAGTGTTCTCTCAATTAGGATCTTTCTGTCTGGAAAACACAAGAGCAATATCAGTAGACACTTTTAATCACATGGATGTCCATCTGAATGCCTCCAGGGGGTGGCACATTCAGAATTTTGTCTTTAGAGGTGTTTTACCTGAGAACCCTCCAGGAGCTTCAACTGTGGCCATGCAGCTGCAGAGATGCTGGTGGGAAGCAGCATAATTATAGTGCCATGGATCTTCTGCTGGGTGTATCATCTAAGGAACCATCCCATGGTCCTTTCAAGGCTGAGAGCAGGAGAAGCTCATCTTGTAGCCAGGACATGTGAATGTGAGGGACTGAGAAGTTAAAGGCTTCGTTTCAAGCGGTTCATTTTCTGCCGTGAAATTCATAGCCTGAGCAGAAATGAAACTGGATGAATATCCCCGAGGAGAACAGAATGAACCTTTTCAGATGGTTTCACTGGCAAAGAATTTTTTTCACAGCAACTGGCTGCCTCACTTGATTTGGTAATGAGGAGTCAGAACTGAAACGAAGCTGTTGAGTTTTTCTGAGGGGGAACTGAAATGTTAGATTCTCTGCTGATTTCTGCTGGCCCCACTGTCAAATGTGATATTCCCCCTGGCATTTCAGAGTGTTAATGAAGTCCAGAGACAACATCAACTTTTGTTTTATATTTCATGGAACACTAATGGCAAATCCAGCCCCCTGGTCCCAGCCAAGCAGATGGCCAAAAATGCAGCCTTGGCTCCGTGTCAACCCCGTTCACAGCCTGAGGGCAAAGCCTCAGCTGGCGCCCTCCATCCCAACGTGATACCCTACAGCCATTTCCCTCAGCTGGAGAGCTGCTTTTCCAAGTGGAAATATTGTATATTCTGAGCCTTTACCCCAATGTAAATTTTATCCTTATTGCAGCCCTGAGTCCAGTCTTGGATCTGGTTCAGACTCTGGATGTTTTCCAGAATCTCTCCTGCACTGGAACCATCCCTGATTCGAGTTACTCCTTTTTCCATGCTGGACACTGCCATGTCCCATAGGTGCATCTGTGCCACACACCATTAAATTTGATGCTGTTGCACTTCTGAGCTTGCAGATGAATGGGAAGATGTTCTCATGGAAGCATTGTTGGTGGGACTCAAGCAGAATTCCTTTTGCCTCTCTGGATAATCTCTATTGCCTTTCCACAGGCACTGGGACAAGGCCATGCCCTTTCTGCAAGGTGAGAGGAGTGACTGATGAAATTATATATTCTCACAGCAGAAAATGGTTTCTGGCCTTTCCTTCT
This sequence comes from Phaethornis superciliosus, assembly GCA_023637945.1. Taxonomy (NCBI): domain Eukaryota; kingdom Metazoa; phylum Chordata; class Aves; order Apodiformes; family Trochilidae; genus Phaethornis; species Phaethornis superciliosus. The sequence goes on along the minus strand of JAJQWJ010000022.1, from coordinate 1,448,953 downwards.
GGCCCTGTCTAATTTAAGCTCCACTTTGTTCCTCAGCTTCTATTTTATCTTGTACCATAGCTTTCCTCTGGGGCTTCCAAACACTTCATTCCATCAGAGTTCCAGAAGTAGATAATTAATCAAACATTGAGGTGGTGACTCACACTAGAAGTTGCTGCTTTTTCCCCTAGAATGCAAACAAGATCTCCTTGGGATCTCACAGTGGAAGATGTTGATGTCAAATGCCAAGATCACAAGCCCTCGACTATATTAAGCTTCAAGAAGCAACACTCATCTAATTGGAAACCAAAGGCAGAGACAGAGTTTTGGGCACACAAAGCCAAGAAGGGACAAATGGCACTCAGTGGCATCCACCCCTGTTTCCACCTGATGGGGGTTTAGGTCAAAAAACCTCTGGTTATTTCTCCCTGCACTTTGGCAGTGAAGCAGCCTGAGCCTTGGGGAATGCAGGTCAAGAAGTGACCCAGGTGAGCACCCAAGGACAGAGGTTGGCAGGGTGCTGTTTGTAGCTGCCAAGCATTGCCAGGCAGGAGCATCACCCCCACATTTCTCCTGACAAGAGAAAACAAGAGGCTGAAGCTGTGCTTGGGGGGAGAACCGAGGTGACACCGAGCTGAGGGTTCACACGAGCGTTTCAGAGCTGAGGTGCTGATGCAGAGGATGCTATCAAAGGGGTGTGGGTGTCAGATCCCAGGGGGACTGGGAACAAGTTGTATCCTGAGACTTTCATAGCATAGGGGGGGGTGTTGGATGTGAACCTGGACCAAGGAATCAAGGATTGCTTCAGCTTGAACATTAAATGGAGAAGGGAAAAGATTTGTGAGTAGCAGGTAGGAAAACAACTGTCAGCAGCATTAGCAGGTGCTGGGGGTGGCCCAAAGTGTCACAAAACTGAGGCACAATGAAATGTCCCCAACAGCTGCAGAAGGTCAGGGAGAGGACACCTCGAGGCCCTCGGAGATCTCAGCCACAGGAGATGAGTGTCAGTTGATATTCCAGCTGCTTTTTTGGGTGCCCACAGAGGCTGCTTTGTTCCCTGCACTTGGGGCCAGCCCTGCAAGAGGGAAAATGGGGGCTGGGGTTCTCTTTTCCTCCATCCCTTCCCAGCAATGTCTTCTCTTCCAACCCAAAGCAGTGTGGGAGTCTATGATATGATTCTGTGATCCCTCACTACAACTGTTAACATCACAACTCCATTATCCACAACCCCAGGGAGTTGGGGAAGGGATTTCAGACACACTCCCTTCTTAGGAGAAACAAGAGCAGGCCAAATAAATTATACTTGCAGCTAAAAAAAAATACTTTCAACTAATTGCTGAATGTCATCTTTCTTTTTTTTCCCTTAAGAAAAATCAGGTCACCAGCACATGACAGTTCCATATTTTCCTTTTGCTGCCTATCAGATCCCACCCTTGGGGGATCCCAGGGCAGCTCCTGGGGCTCACTGGAAGCAGAGATGTACCAGGGCTGCTGGGGGCTGGCAGAAGTGGGTGAAAAAAAGAGTTTTCTCTTTCCAACTGTTGCAGGATGCAAATTAAAGCAGTGGAAAGGCCCCAGGTATCTCCAGGGTGTCCTGTGGGGAGGTTGCAGTGCAGTGAAGGGGGAGGCAGGGTGACTTCTCCTTGGCTGTTCTCCTGTTATTTAGTGCATTGAAGTTTGGGTAAGGCTATAGGTGACATTATGACTAAAATTGGAGCTCAGGATTAGGGATTTTGCAGGTAATCTGGGTTAGGATAAAGGTATGAGCTTTAATCACCAATGAGTTATTGTAAAGGTTAAATATACAATTGTGTTTTTATTTGCATCTGTAGGTTTAGATGAGTTTTGGGGTTAAATCTATGGTGATGATTAAATGCAAAGCCTTAGATATTGAGTTTTAAGAGATAATTGCCTTTGGAATTAAATTTGAAAGAATTTGAAGGATTAGGTTGGTATTAAGGTTACATATGATTAACCATTGCATTGGATTACTGTTAAATATAACTTAAGGTTGATTTAGAAGTTGAGTTTGCAACTAATTATAAGTAGGAGTATTATTTGGCATAAACACCAAGATCCCTGATGAGAGGAGATAGGAGAATTTGCACAAGCCAAATAAGCAGCTTTAGACCTAAAATTTGGGGCTTTAAAGCAGGAATTGGTGGCTGGTGCTGCAGAGGCAGCCTCCAAAATGTGGGGTCCCAGCAGACCTCAGGAGTCTGGAGTGACACTGGATGTAAGATTACAAACACAGATGCTCTTTTGGTTGCAATCCCTATCTTGTTTTAGGAGGCACACAAAGTACAAATGATTTGGGGGGGTTATTTATAGCATGACATTCAGAGCAAGTCAAAGGTAAGATCTGATAATTTCCATCTATTTTCCCTCCTATGCCCAAACCTTTATGATAAAAACCAAAGACAGGCATACAGAAATAACTCTCTTCTGTGTATAACTTCTCTGAGAAAAAAAAAAAACCCAAAACCAAAAACCTAATAACTTCTTGATGTTTAGTCTGTGCTATTTTATTCAGCTGCAATAAAATCATGGAAAAGACTCAGTAGGCTGTTTATTACCAGGGATATATTGGTTTGGGTTTGGTTTTTTTTTAGCTTTACAGGATGCATTTTCTGTCAGAATTTGTAAAATATTAATCAAACAAACAGCAAACAGTACAGAAACTACACCTTGAAACGAAGGTGATTTCACAGCAACACTAAATCCATAATGATGCTCTCCTCATCCTTTTTTCTGTCAAGTGTGCCACCTAAATGCTTCATTTACAGCAACTTTGCTTTTGTTTTGGTATTTCTTGACATTTTATTGTCTCAGTTGCGTTGAAATGAGAACAAAGCAGAGAAAGCCTCTGTGAATAATAATGGTAAGAAGCAATTAGCCAGCTGAAATCAAAATCCATGATCCTGTGATTTGAGTGTGTGACAAAGCAGGGGAAGAAGGAAGGTTTGAAGGTTCAGGTGCTGCTCCTCAGCCTCATCCCACACTCCGGGATTCTTGCAGAGGGAGGGAAATAGGAGCTGGGAAGTTGCCTCTATCACACATCAGCGCCATCTCCCACCATCCCTCAGCACTGGGATGGATTGTCCCAGGACCATGTCCAAGGGAAGGCCAGGAATGTTGGGTTGGTTTCCAGCAGGAATGAGCAGTGAGCACAGAGCCTCTTGTCAGACCTTCCTAAGTGCTTACAGTGGCCTGTTGGAAGCCATTTGAGACAGAAAAGGTCCAATATGAGTAGAATTCACAAAGAGCTGCATTTTCCTTTGTGGGTTTGGTCCAGTGACACTGCAGGGCTGGCCCAATGGCTCCAGCACCCTGCTGCAGAGGTCACCAAGCACCCAGCTCTGCTGCTTGACACCAGCAGCCTCCAGACTCCATCGAGCAATTGCTGCTCTCATCACTGCTGCCCTGCCCAGGAGTTCAGTCTCAGGTCCACTTTTTTACAGATACGGAACTGTAAAGAATTTTTTTTTTTTAATAAACAGAAGGTAAGGCAGTGGGTGAGCAGTGAGAGCAGCCCCAGCATGGCATAAACCCACAGAGATGGGAGAGAAGGGCAAGCAGGGCAATGCTGCCTGCAAACATAGCCCAGATCCCAGGGACTTGGATGGGATGGACCAGAAGAAAAGGGATTAAAAGAATTAAAAACCCAGGAGCAATGGGGAAGGAAGGAAATGAGCAGCAGAAGCAGAAGGCAGAGGTGGATGGAGCCTGTCTCAGAAATCTGTGGGATCTCTCCTTGTGGGCAGGAGGTCCACTCTGGAGATGATGGCTGGAATAACCTCCTGGGGCTTTTCCAGCTGAGCCTTTGAGACTCCAGAAAGCTGCTGGAGTCACTTTACGTAATCCCTTGGAACAACAGACATTCCAGAAATAGTTTTCCCAAAGAAAAGTACCAAGTTAGTGCAACTTTTTCTTAAACCAGTAATGAAGGCAGGGGGAGAATTTTCACAGCATCCCTAGAGGGACCATAGTTATGTCAGACTGTTTTTATTGCCAAGTGAAGTTTTTTTGTTGGTTTTTTTTTTTTCTGCCTCTGTTTATACTCAACTCAGGGTGGAATCCATTCCTGAGGGGGTGAAAAGGCAAGAACATGTTTGTTCTATGCAAAAAAGAAATCTTTTACATTGCAAAAGCTGTGCACTGGAACAGGATGGGAGCATTCCTCTAACTTTTTCTTGGTATTCTTCAACATTTGATCCAATCCCTTACTGGGGATGCTCCACACTGAGCACTATGGTGCCCCCTGACCCTTTTCTTTCCCTGAACCCATGTGTCATTTGAGAACTTGCTTGCACATCAGTAGCCAACAGCTGGGGAGGAAACCTGCTTTTCATTCAGCCAGGTGAGGATTTTTACAGGAGTTTGAGAATTTGTTGAGCACCAGCTCAGCAGTCAGCACAGCACAGGACATGGAAGGGTCTCTAAGAAGTCACCAAACCCCATACAAAGAAAAGAAGGGTGAGAAAGATGAGGGATGGTAGGACCTCATACCCTTCAGGACAAAAACTCCAGGAACAACCTAGGCCAGGCCAGAAAGAAGCTGTCAGGAGCCTCTGCGGCCTTTGTGAGCAGCTGAGGATGCAAAGTTTTGTGCTGGGGGCTCATCCAGGTCTCTTCTCCAGACTTTCTGGGAAATGTCCCCAGCCAACAGGCCAGATGTGCCACAGGAAAGCTGGAGCACACATCTGGGGCTCAGCTGGCTGCTGCAGTGGCTAAATCACAGCCCAGAAAGCCAAGTTCTCCTGCCCTTGTTTGGGTGGAGATACCATCCAAAGAGATTTCTCTCTGGGTTGTTTCTTCCTTTTTCCCCCTTAAAGATTGGATAGAAACTGCTTCATTGCCCTTATGGTCCAACAAGGACTTGTAGAGCATTAAGTGTAGGAGGAAAATAATACCCTGGAGATGAGAGAATGGGGGTTTTGGGTCTGTTTCAACTGGGCAGGGTTTCTTAGCCCAGGAAATGTGTCCCCAAGCTGTGTGTCCCCTGGCAAGTTGTGCATTTCATGCCTGGGTGCAGGAGTGGTAACGTGGCTCTGCTTCTGTCCCATCAGCAGAGTTGGATCCCCAGTCCTTGGGATTGTAAATATCCTTCAGAGGATGCTCCATGGAACTCAGAACATCATGGCCATAAATAGCAGCAGGAGGGGAGGCTCTGCAGACTGTTGGGGTGGGCTGGAAAACCCTGGGAGCCAAAAAGAAAGAAGGAGTTTAATGAAAAGGTAGAGGGTCAAGAAAAGTTGGGCTCTTTCATAGGGTGGAGGTGCAGGTGGAACATGACTTCAAAGTCAATAGGATGGGGTTTAATAGGCATCTAGCTGTGCTCACAGCCCAGTCACATCCCAGATCCTGCCCGGGATGGTGACTCGGATCACTGACATCCCCTCGGGAAAACCTGATTCATCCATGAAAAAGCTGCTAAATAACAAAGAGACTTTCAGGCCCCAGAGGAGCCCACCAGGGCTGGGCTAACACCACAAAAGGGCCTAAGGGAGTGCAAACAGGTTGACATTTTTACCAAGGCTCCTACTAACATCCCTATTGGCCACAGATCCTGCTGAGAAGGTTTCTTCTCCCAGAGCACACCAACAACTTATAAGGAAATTGCTTCAGGAGGTTGGGATCAGCAGCTACAGCCAACTCAAGAGGGTGGATGGGCTGGAATCTGTTCATGGAATGCCTTTCATTGGCAATAAAACAGGCTGAACACCCAGGCTGAACACCCCCAATTCTCTCAGCCTGGCTCCAGAGCTGTTCCAGCCCTCCCAGCAGCTCCATACAGCCATTCCCAGGATGCTGCCCTCCCACCAGCACCACAGCACATCTTAATCCTGCCATGTAGCTGCCCAGCCATGCCAGGGCTGCTTGAAAACAAAGGGCAAAATTGGTTCCATGAAAGACAAATGCAGCTGGGACTTGGATAAAAGTCCTCACAGAGCAAGGGGAAGGGGAGGGAAGTGAGTGGGGAAAAATCACAAAAGAAAGCTGAGGACTTGCAGCTGGGAAACACATGGGCAGCTGAGAAAATGAAGACACAGAGAGATCAAAGCAAAACCCTGGCTGGGGGCTGGCAGCTGCAGAGGTGCAGGTGCTAAAAATTGAGGAGCCCTGGCCTAGCCCTGGCACATGGGTGGGTGGGATGGGGGGGGCAGGAACTGCCTCCTGCTGTGTCCCCAAAGCCACTCAAAGAGCAGGAGGTGGCTGTCCTTGCTCTGGAGCTGTGGTTCTGGGTGCTGTGGCAGGGGGGGGAGCAGGGAGCATCCTGTGGGGAGCAGCCCAGGAACTGCAGAGCAGTGATTTGCAACCATTTGAAATTTAAATTAAAGCCCAGGCACCTCTAGTGAGAAATCATTCTTCTGAAGAGCATGAGTTTGAGAGGCAGGGCCAGAAGTGTTCGGGGTTGGGTTGGTTTGGGGTTTTTGTTTGGTTCAGTTTGGTTTTTTTGTTTAATTTGATTTTGAACACGAGTCCCTTGGATCTCATGTGGCAAACCTGTGAACCATGGAAACTCCTGGGAACCAGCAGCAAACAAGCGAGCATCCTGCTCTCCTCCCAGTGCCTTTGGTACCCATCAGAGGGACTGAGAGCAGAACCGAACCGAACCGAACCCATCCTGCCAGGCCCGTGTCACGCCTGGGTGGCCGCTCTCCCGCTGCCAGTGACCACACTGGGGGCTGGATTTGGGCTTTTTGTTGTTGGTTGTTGTTTTTTTTTTCTGTCTGAAGCGCTGCTCTATTTAACAAACACAATAGCAAAGCCTCCCCCAGTGTGGCTGCTGAGAAGCACAATCAGCTGCCAATTACAGCTCCCAAAGCCCCGGAACGTTGTCCCCGTGTTGTCACCAGCGGTCACATGTGGAGCAGCTTGGCTGAGCCCCAGGGATGTCACCCCACACTCCCCCCAGAAACCCCAAAATCCCAGCAGGGCTCAGTGTATTTCCTTGACAGGCAGCATCTGAGTCTGCCTGGGTTTATTTTTACTCCAGAAGGATTTTATTTTCCCCTTCTTTCCTCCCCCAGATTTTTGTAAGCAGTAACATTACCTGTGACAGCCACAGGGCTTGGTGGCACTTGTCCTTGTCACCTCAGCTCCGTTTTGGTGAGACCCCCATGCAGTGCTGGGTCCAGTTCTGGGGCCTCCAACACCAGAAGGACACGGAGCTGTTGGAGCCAGTCCAGAGGAGGCACTGGAGATACTGGGAGGGCTGGAGCAGCTCTGGAGCCAGGGGGAGAGAGTTGGGGGTGTTCAGGCTGGAGAGGGGAAGGGAGGGGGAGACCTCAGAGCATCTTCCAGTGCCTGAAGGGGCTCCAGGAAAGCTGGGGAGGGACTTTGGATAAGGGATGGGATGGGAAGAGGTGGTAGGAGGAAGGTTAAGCTAAAAGAGAGGGAATTGAGATATTAGGATGAAATTCTTTGGGGTGAGGGTGCTGAGCCCCTGGGTGCCCCCAGAAGCTGTGGCTGCCCCATCCCTGGCAGTGTCCAAGGTTGGATGGGGCTTGGAGCAGCCTGGGCTGGGGGAGGTGTCCCTGATCATGGCAGGGGGTGGGAATGTGACAACCTTGGAGATCCCTTCCAACCCAACCCAGTCTGGGAGTCTGAGTGTCCCTGGCATTTGTACCTGTCACCCTATCTGTGTGTATGGAGCATTGGGGGGAGATCCAGCAAGTTCACTCTTCCTGGAGACTTTGTTTCCTAAACATCCACATCTACTGTGGGCATTTTGGGTGGATTCCCAAAGGCTGAGGCTGCTGACTGGACCTGTGTTTCAGTAAGCTTTGGGCTATTTCTTGGGGTTTGGACATCTGTCTGATTGTGATGGCTCAGAGAAGATTTCCCATGGCAGGGAGAGCTTTGAAGCTGTGGGATTGAAGGAAGCTGTAGGAAGCAGATGGATTGAACTGACAAATTGAAGCTCACTGAGTTTTCATTTAATTAACTTTTAATTGGCAAATTTGGGGCTCATGCATTTTTAGTATAATTAGCTGCTTAAATTAGCTTTTTACAGAGGTTTAAATTTAGAAGCGTGCTTTTTATATCCCACATCTGGTTTTACATTGTAGCCATGCTGTGATTCCTTTCAAGCCAACTGCTTCCACTCTGTTGAGACAAAGAATAAGAAGATTTGGAAGCTGCTGCTACAGGGACCCAGAGCAGGAATACTCAGCTGCATAATCCCAAATCATTACCCCTCATTTCCCATCCTTTGTGGGGATTCCAGACACTTTGCTGCATCAGATATGTGGTATCAAAAGAGGATCAGACAATAAAGGACCTTGGGAAGTCATGTGCTCATTCCCTGCCCCAGTGACCAGGAAATTTGGGCAAGAAAGCTGGAGATGAAAACTTTTGATGAGAGCCTGGAGGGATGGGATGAGGGGTAATGGCTTTAAACTGGAAAGGGGAAGATTTAGTTTGGACAGGAGGATGAAATTCTTTGGGGTGAGGGTGCTGAGCCCCTGGGTGCCCCCAGAAGCTGTGGCTGCCCCATCCCTGGCAGTGTCCAAGGTTGGATGGGGCTTGGAGCAGCCTGGGCTGGTGGGAGGTGTCCCTGACCATGGCAGGGGGTCAGAACTAGATGGTACTTAAAGTCCTACCAACAAAACCAGTCTGTGGTTCTGTGATTCCATAGAAACGGAAATATCCCATAGAAATAGAAATGGTCACATCCTGATTCTCACAGCCCTGCAGGGAGTCAGCATCAAATACCCAGAGGGATATTTCCCAAGACCTGGAAAAGGCAATAAACCACCAGGTTAAAATGCTGTGTTTATCCAACTGAGGTGGAGACTCCCCTGCTTCCTACACAATTAAAACAAATTAGCAGCCCTTCTGCTGTGCGGGGTTCCAAGAAATTAATTACTTCCAAGGGTGACAAGTTTTTACAATAAAGTGATTATCAAGCTAACAATAAAGGCAAAGGTTGGACCTTCAAGGAGAGCAAATGGCTGTAACTCCAGGGCTGGGTGTTCCTGAGGCTCATCCAGGGCTTTGGGGAGGGTGATGCAGTTTAATAAATAATGGTGACACCGTATCTGACCACACTAAAAGCTCCAGGTGACATAACAAGTGTGTTTTCAGAATTAGTCATGCAAGTTACTGATAAATTGGGAATCTCTTGCTATTTGAATAAGCAGAATTCCTGCCTTCAGCAAAACATGGCTCAGCCTTTGGGAAAGGGTTTAGGAAGTGCCTGTAAGTCTCTTAGACATTTGGTCTGTTCTGGCTCAGCTGCTGAATTCCTGCTAAAGAAAAGAACAGCACTGGCCAGGTCTTCCTGTTTTCAGTCTCTTTTCTTTGTGTTTATGGCTACCCTCTTTCTCCCCAGCTAATCTGGGCATTTTCATTTAGAAGAACAAAAGAAAGAAGGAAAAAAAACAAAAAAAAAGAGGAAAAAAAAAGGCAAAGAAAGCCAAGCTCCATAACTGAAAAATAAAAAGCCCCCCCAAACCCCAACAAATAAAAAATGGAGCAGCCGGAGGTAAAAATTGCTGTTGCATATACAAGAAGAACTGTGCTGATTTAGTAATAAACCAAAAGGAAACCCAATTGACCTCAAGGAAAAAAAGCACAGGCTCTGCCTCTCCTGGAGCACACATCAGCTGGAACAGAAACCCAGGGAAAAGAACTTCCCATCCTGCTTTGCAGAAAATTATGCTGGAAAGTAGAATTTTCCTTACTGGGAATGGGCTTGACCTGGAAACTTCCCAGGAAATTCTCCACGTGAATCCCCAGCCACAGAACCTTCCCTTTCCCTCTAAGGTGTCCACGTGAGCCCAGGCTCTGCCGAGTGCTGCAGCAGCTGAGCAGGACCCAGGGGAGGTTTCTGAAGTGTCCAGATAATATTCCTGCCACTGCTAAAAATACCCAGCACCATGGAGACAAGATTGGGCTTCACACAATTGAATTTTTCTTTGTTGGTTCAAACATTTCTCTTCAGCTTCGTCACTGTGCAAGACACAGGGTTATTCATCTGGAGGCCAGGGATTTTAATTTTTTTTTCTTTTTCCTCACATAACCAATAGCCAAAAAAGTGATGAATCAGGGCTTTGGGGTTATTTATCTGCTTCAGTCTCTCCTCAAGTGTATTTTCTATTTCTAGCATCCGGTGTCACTCAGGAAAATCTCGTAGGTACAAAGAGCAACCGTGAGTCACCCCCTGGCTCTCTCACGAGTGTTTCTCTCTGATACAGATTTTGGCAACAAGTGGCTGCCTGGGACCAGAACCACTTCTGTGGAGAGGAACTTGACTTCTTATGAATCAGTCCAAACACTGGGCCTTTGTTTGTCTGGTCATTATTATTAACACATGTTTATTTTGTTGGAGGAATTTTAATGAACTCGATGATGATAAGAGTTTTAATAATGGTTGTAGCTGTTAATAGTCCTATTACCTATCCACACTTCCCATCCTCCAGGAAGTCTCTTCTTTTGATTTGTGAAGGCTGAGTGAAACCCTGGAAGCCAGCAGTAAGATCACCTCTGAGGAGGAGCCAGCATTTCACATCACACATGTTCTTTCCTTCCCCAGAGAATTAATCTTGGCTCTGGTACATCTCAATTAGGAAGGCTGATGGTTGGAGGAGTCACTAAACACACCAGAAACACACGAGAATGTCCAAATAACCCCAAGTCCACACTGGAAGGAAGTCACCTGGCTGGAAAGTGGAGTTACATATTTTTTCCAGCTCAGGTGCTCCTGGATTCAGGAAGAAGACAAAGAACTCTTTCCAGTTATCACTGGGACAGGGGGAAAAAGGAAGTCATCCCAGACACCATGCCCTCACAGTATCCCCTGCAGCACCTACCAGCTCCCAACACAGAAAACTGGGTCAGCTGGTGGGAGCAGGAGGGATGGAGCAAGGTCCCAAGTGGATAGGGACAGGACTGATGTGTGCTCCCTATGGAGCTGTGGTGGAGGGCAGGCTGGAGGAGGACATGGGAGGGAAGTGTTCTGGTTGAAGAACTTATAAGAAAGTAGGTCACACCTTAATACACTTTTCAAGGAGTTTTGGGGAGGAGTTTGACTTTGAACTTCCTTTTTAAATATAAGAAGTGGCCTACATAAGACTGAGGGGAAAATTATACAAGCATCCCATGGTAATGTATGGAGCAGCAGTGAAGTCCAGAATAGCATCAGTGAGGGACTTGTGCCCTCAGCAGAGACTGCAGGAGAGAAACTGCAGCTCCTGTGGAAAGTCAGGGTTGGGTGACTGTGAAAGGAGACACTTTTGTCACCTTGTCAAGGCAGCTGGGACAGCTGCACAAAGAAAGAGGGCACGTGCTTGAGTTACCAGATCTCCTCTGAGCAGCTCCATGGCCACCCTGAGACTCAGCTGGAGTCTGGAGGGAGCAGCAGTTGCTGTCAGCTGCCTCCTCCTGCAGCAGGACCAAGCAGTTTTTGCTCATATTCTGTAGCACTAGAGATGTGGAGCAGACCCAAGGCAGTGTGTGATGTCCCACCACCCCAGGCACAGGGGCTGAGGGTGACTGGGAGGAGGTCTCAGCCCACCAGCCAAGGGTGAGGGTGAGTGGAGGAGCTGGCCAGAGGTTAATGGCCATGGAGAGAGCCCATCCAGGCAGGATTATGGAGAGAACCCATCCAGTCCCTGGAGCTGGAGGCAGCAGGACCAAGAGCTGCCCACAGGCAGCATCCTGGGAGAGCATCCTCAGCCCAGCAGGAACCTCTCTGAGAACCATCACAAAGCTGAGAGCTCCCCCTCTGCCCAGGCATCAAGGCACTGGGGTAGAAATTGCTGTGGGGCTGGGGTGTCTGGCCTCACTTGATTATTTCTGGTGGCTGTCCCACCACTGGACAACTCAGGCACTGACTGAAAGTTTCTCTCTACCCTTGCAGCCACCTCTGGGCAGGGCAGACCTTGCTTCTGGGTATTGTTCCTACATCTACCATGGGGAGGTGAGAGGTAGCCAGGGTATAGAGGTGACACAGGGCCTGCCAAGACAAATGATATCCCTTATCCAGGATGTTTAGGGAAAAAAAAACAGCTCTCAGGCACACCTGCTCTTCCTCAAAAGAATCTCTCCTGTTACCTCTGCTCCAAACACAAGCCCTGGTTCCTTTACCTCGTGGCACAGGGACACCAGAGCTGGGCTCTCCATGGTCCCATTTAGGAAGAGAAATCAGTGCAGAGAAGGTGAGTTGGGCTCTGCAGAGACCATCTAATGCTGCTGGATGTTCAGCAAGGCCTTGGGGCTGTCCAAGCCAGTGGAGGAGAACCAAAGGAGGCTGCAGAAATATCAGAGCCAGTGCTTTACAGAAAGTCAAAATGTTCAGGCTGCTGTGTTGGTTATTCCTATAATTTTTATCATTGTACACTAAGGAAATGTTTCATGGTTGACCAGTGGGAATTATTGCTGTTGAATTTGTCTCAGGGTCTTGGATTGCTTCCTTATTTCTCATATGGAAAAGAGAGAAACTCTTGCAGAAGGGACCCTTGTTTGTGTGACCGAGGTCCTGGAGCCCAGGGACAAGGACAGGACAGAGTACTGTACTTCTGGAACCACAGTTTTCCTGTAAGTCTGGCACAACTCCACATTGGTCAATAACTCTGGATGTTTTCTGTCTTGGCCAAGAGCTGGGCTGGCTCCAGATCCCTTGCAGGTGGCTGAATATGGCACTCAAGGGGCTAAATACAGATGTACAAGCTTGAAAAGTTCCAGGAGGACTTTTTCCTCATGCTTCTTCCCAGTGGAGGGGATGATGAGCATGGAGAGAAAGCCAAAGGAGGAGCATAAGCATATCCATAGAGAAGCTCACATCATTTCAGACACTCTTCTCAAGTTCTTCTCAAACTCAGTCTGGATTAGTGCTCAGATTTGGCTGCTCAGGGCAGAGCTCTGGGCTGCAAACTGGGAACTTAAACAAGGTGGATGGGAAAAGGTACCAGACCATGATGATGAACCTTGCCCAATGCCACCCAGGAAGGGACACAGTTTCCAACATAATCACAGAACCCCAGACTGGTTTGGATTGGAAAGGACCTTAAAGATCATCTTGTTCCATCCCTTGCCATGGGCAGGGACACCTCCCACCAGCCCAGCTTGCTCCAAGCCCCATCCAACCTTCAACACTGCCAGAGATGGGGAACAGGGACTTCTCAAGTCTGAGAGCATCAGAAATGCAGTAGGGGGTTGGAACTGGATGGTCTTTAAGGTCTCTTCCAATCCAAACCAGTCTGGGATTCTATGTCCTAAAGAAAGGCCAAGAATTTGCTCCAGGATACGGACTCGGTTGCACTGTAGCTCCTCCTGCCTTGTGGGTCTTATAAAACCCACCTGGAAAAATAACCCAGGAGGCTGTGCTGACAAATGATGGACTCTTCCCAGAGCAGCAGTTTGCCCCTTTGCTTTCCACGTGTGTGCTTTGGAAACCAAACAGAGAGAGCCCCTTGGGTTGGCCAAAGAAAACACAGCCCTTTCTGGGCAAGTGCTCTGCCTCCAAGGTAGAAATAAATCTATAAACTGATGTATGGACAAATTATCAAGAAGCATAAATACAAACCCTGCCACGGGCCAGACGTTTCCAGCCTGCAGAGCCAACGAGGGGCTCTTTTGGCATTGTCAGATGTTATTCCTGCTGCCAAGGTGATTTACAGCAGCTCTTTGTGCCTCATGGCCCCTGCATGGGGTTGGTTCCAGTGGGGGAGAAACAGTCAAGGGATGGAGGGAGGATCATTCCTTCTCCCACTAGATGCAAACCCAGCAGGGGAAAATCCTCAATCTCCTCTTTAAAAATAAAATTAAAAAATAATTTTAAACCATTTCAAAATCTCCCATCTCTGTGTGGTTGCTTTGCTTAACAGCTGCTCCCAGAGATTTGCTGAGGCCATGAGGAGGAGCAGCCACTGTGTCTGCAAAACAAATCAGGAGCAGGGCTACCTTCTGCCTCCCTGATTAAAGGACAGAGGATATTTTTGGGACCGTTTGGAAAGGCAGGAAAGGAGGAGTCAGCGTGGAAACAAAGGGCTAGATTCTCCACTGACATAAAGCAGCATCCAGTGGAATGGAGCTGCCTTCCACCACCTCTTCTGTCCCAAAGTCCATAAGCAGAAAAGTTCCCCCAGGAGGCCAAAACTCTGCTGAGGGCAACTCAGCCCATGTGAGGATGTGAGTCTGGATGAGGCCCCATGGGACAGGGGCTGAGCATCTGCCTGGGTGCAGGAGGGATGGCTCTGGAACGAGTCTCCCAGTGACCTTCATGAGCTGGAATGCAGGAGATTTACTGAGCAAACAGTTTTCCAGCCATGCATGAAAGCCCCTGAGCAGCTTCTACACATTTTTGGGGAAACAAGAAGCTGGGGAGAGCACAGCAGGCATTTGGAGGGTCCTCAGAGCCTGAGGGGGGGAAAAAGCTCTCAGAACAGCTTTTTCCCAGAAAAACTCATTTTTCACTCTGACATTGCCATGGAAAGAGTCTGCTTTAAAAACCCAAACATTCCCAAACTGAAAATACTCTTGATTGAAAAGAAGACTTTCTTCAAGAAAAGCAAAGTCTGCCAGCCCAGCAGGGAGCTGGAGTGAGCACCCTGACCTTGCTGGCCTCTCCTGGCTGCTCCTGTTTCACGTGTGTGTGTGTGTGTGTCCCCAAGGACAGCACTCCTGAGTCAAAACACAGGGGTTCTGGGTACAGAAAAAAACACTTACTCAAAGTTTTGTCAAAACCTTCTGTTTCTTACCCTGAGCCAAAGGCCCACACCAGTCTGAAAACAAGAGACATCCAGTAGGTGTACACTTTGACTTCTTAGTGTACCACCAGACATCTGAGCTAGAGGAGAACCAAAGGCTGAACAGAAGAACAGGAACTGAAGCTGTCACAGCACCAAACCCTTTCCCCAGCACAGGTTTCAGGCAGGGCAGGGGTGTTGGGCAGCTCTTGGTTGGGGCTGGGCAGGCTCAAGAGCTGCAGGAAACACTGGTGGGCACCTGTAGCTGGCCAAGGGAGGGTCTGGTGTACACCTTGATTTAGGCTGTGACTGGCTACACGAGCCATTTCCAGCCTACACATTAAGCTCTGGATGGGGATTTTGGGTTTTCCATGGGAATGGGCAGGGATTGGGGGGAGCGGAGGCAGCGGGAGCAGTCAAAGGACATCCCTCAAATGCTGCTGGGGCACTGAGGATGATACAAGCAAATCTCCTGTCATTTCTAAAGGAGAAAAGCTCATCAAGCTTTCTTTTGTTGCGAAGAAATAACCAAACCAAGCAAATGAGGATCCAGATGTGTGCTGGGGCACTGCCTTGAACCCTGCGTGGAGACACTCGAGTGTGACAGTGAATTAAACACACTTGTTTTCCATGGCTGCACTGGGACTTTGTGGTAGGGCAAAAGCTTCATGTATTACCAATAATTCATTAACTACTCTTTGGAGAAAAGAATTCAAGACCTGACTAAGATATTCATATTTTTCTTTGTGGTTACTGAGGTCTCAAACCATGAGGATTTCAAAGCATTTCACATCAGTCGTTACAACTCAGTTGAAAGGGGAATAATCTGTTGTCTAATTCTTTTCCAGGATGAAACAGCACAAGGAATATCTGAAAACATGAAAAGTACTTCAATCATACAGTTTGAATTCTGAGGATGATTCATTGTTTGACCCCAGATTTTTATTTTTCTATTACCATTCAGTGACCAGTCACCAGAAATTAAAGGCAAATAAAAAATAAAGGGTGAATATTTGCTTATAAGTGCTCACCAGACATATGCAAAGAATAGAAAAACAGTCTAAATTCATTTTGTGATTTTTATGTTCAGTGACAGAAGTTTCCAAATCCTTCCCCAAGAAAAGGGCGTAAGAATTGTTGAGGATTTGGGATCTTTTTCCTATTAAAGACAAAGAAATGCTGAGGCAGCCCATGGTAAAATGTCCCTCTCTTCCTAGGAAAGTTATCCCAGCCTGTCCAGCAGGAACAGCACAGCTCAAGTCTTTATATGCTTTAATACAATACAGATGGCAAGAGAGGAGAAAAGTGCTTGGTATGCATGTGCTGAAGGTTTCCAGTGATACCTTTAAAATGCAGAATAAGACTTTTAAAATGAGACTACATCAACCTTTCCATGCCAAAATTTATAACATGCATTCACTGAAGTGTAAATTACAGCCAAGGGCTGACAACAAATTCCTTGGCCATGCACACTGCCTTTGCTAAGAGCAGTGCTGCAGAGCAGGATGCAGAGAAAAGGGTTCTGGATGGCTGCAGCCCTCATCTTTCAAACACCCAACTGCACAGAGATTTCAGCAAGTGAAATTCCCTTCACCCCATTCAGCCATTTTCTTTGCAACACACGTTGCCCTTTCAGGAAATTATAATCCCCAGCAAAGTGTTGACACTTTAGAGCAGGCTCCTGGGGAATTGTGTGGATCAAGAGTGGGTATGGACACCCTGTAGGAGATTTGGACTGTGGATGGGTCTAAGTATGTAACTGCAAATCCCAGCTCTCTCTGGTACTCAAAACTTTGGGGTTTCCTGCAGCCTGCACAGTGTCTCCACGTGTCCCATGTGGAAGCAGATCTGGGCAGATTGCAATCTGCAAAGTACCCACTTGGCTAGAGGGTGGTCTCAAGATATTTTATCCATGTAAAGTGTTGATAGAAAAAAACAAAAAACCAAAACAAAACACTAAAAAAAAGACAAATAGAAGCCCCATTTTCACCCCAGCCAGGACATTTTTAAATAAGGTATGGATGGGTAGGAGGGCTCTCAAGATGCCTGGTGTCACCCAGGGAACCCTTCCAGATACCTCCTCTCCAGTGTGCCCATTGCAGCTGCCCATTAAACAAACCCATCCCCTCCACATGGCTATTTTGGACCCCAGAGCTCATTTGGCAGAGGGAGCAGTAACCTGAGTGGGGTGAGGGGACCCCAATGCCCCATCCCATCCCCCAGCAGAGCCCTCCAGGGCACGTTGGACGCATGGGCTGGAGCCCCTATGGCTACAGCACTGAAAACAAACCTGAATTTGAGTAGCCAGACACAACTCCACTCCAATCTGCTCCAAATTGTCCCTTTTGTCCTCCTGGGGTCACAGCTCTGGCAGGAGCTGAGCTGGCAGCTGCATCCTGAGCCCCCCACGGGAGATGTCACAGCTCAGCAGAGGTGTCCCCTTGCCTGGCTCTTGTTTCAGGGCTGATTGGCACCAACCAGAGACAAAGGCTGGGAGGAAAGCTGGCCTGCTGGGTCCTTTCCTCCTCTTTTCTGGGTAATTTAATCACAGCCTGGGCTGGGCGGGAGCCAGGAGGCACGGTGAAGCGAGGCAGTCTCCGTTTGCCTTATTAATGTCTTTCTTGATCCCAGTGAGTTCTTCGGGAGAAAAATGCAAGCCTCCCCTCCCCTGGGCCAGCATGGGGCAAACAGATTGGATCTGTGTTTCTTCTTGCTCAGCTTGGGCTCCTTGGCCATGTGCCTGCAAGCACCAGCTGGCCCCAAGCTCACCAGCAGCTCTGGCCCCTCTCCCACCTGCTTTTAGGGAGAGGGAATCAGGAACTACCTAAATAAACAAAGGTTAATG
This sequence comes from Phaethornis superciliosus, assembly GCA_023637945.1. Classification (NCBI taxonomy): domain Eukaryota; kingdom Metazoa; phylum Chordata; class Aves; order Apodiformes; family Trochilidae; genus Phaethornis; species Phaethornis superciliosus. The sequence goes on along the minus strand of JAJQWJ010000022.1, from coordinate 1,431,433 downwards.
GGTTAAATGGGCTGAAATGGGTTATTTTGTTTTACTTTGTGTTTGGCTGATGTTTTCTTGGAGAAAGGGGAGATACAGCAGCCCGGAGCAGTCAGCTCCTCTGTGCTGAGCTCTCACCCCATTACAAGGGACCTGAGGAAAAAACCCAATTGTTCCACCTAAAGGGAGGATGTGCAGAATCAGCTAAAAAAATCCCAATGAAATCAGCCTTTTTTGTTCAATCACTTGCCCAAATTCATGTAACTAAAGGAGACACCAGGTATCCTGTAGTCCAAGATGTATTCCTGCCATCTCAAGCAAATCACTGCTGTTGGTGACCTCAGCCCTGGGCATTGGCTGCCTGGGGATCTCCAGGATTCCTGCTCAGGCAGATGGAACTTTTGTCCAAAAGGAGATGTTTGGGGGCTGGATTCTCTAGCTATTTCTGGAAGTGAATGCAATAATTCCCAAGTCGGATGTGACTGTTTCCAGCATAAACAAATCCAGGCCAGCTTTGGACCGTAGATCCAGTGTCTGGAAATATCATCATGAAGGATGTTTATTTGACTGTTTCCAACTTTTTTTTTAATTCCTTGTTGTTTGTTTTTGGTTTTTGTTTTTGTTTTTGGTTTGGTTTTTTTTGTTTGTTTTTTTTTTTGCAGTCTAACGCACTTATTTTTTTAATACTTTTAAAATACTTTTTTAATACTTTTCCCAACCTAAATGTCTTTCCCCTCTCATCCCAGCATCTCTTTCTTCAGAAGCTGAGGAATAGCCAACCTACTTCAAACCTCCTAGCTAGTTTCCATTGAGGCCATGACACTCTTCCAAGTTGTCACAAAGCCCATGAATGTCTATATACAGCAACCAGCACTGAGAGCAGGAGTTATCTTTAGCCTAAGCAGTTGTGCATTACAGCCCCTGCACCAACCATCCAGGTCCATCCTCTGCTGGAATGGTGTTTTAAATGTGCTTCCACCTGCAGCATCAGATTCAGAGTCTGGTTGACATTCCATTGCTTAGGTGACATTTCTCCTAGCATGTAGGACAGTTGGATTCTATGGAATTGATTTTACACTGAACTGGCAGCTTCCCAGTGCTGACGTGGGACTGTTGGGAGGGATAACATATTGTTTGTTGACAGCACAGTCCCTTGCGGACGTGCAGGGACAGAATTATTGGTCTGATGTAAACAGGTCCCACGTGGATGTTGTAAATTTGAGTTATAAGATCAAATGAGAGTGACTGCAGAGAAATCTGCCTTCAGCTGTGGGTTGGCTGTTGATACTGGGGGAGGTGAAGCCCCCTGTGCATGAGTGTGATGGTGTTTAAAATCCCAGCAGTGCTTCCAGCCATTCATGGCTCTGAGGATGCTCTCACACCAAGATGGGATGGGGCTGGACCTGATTGTGTCCAACCTGAGGAAGGGAAATAAAGGAGAGGGAATAGATAGACTGCTTTATTCCTGGCTGGTTTGGACCTGCTGAGAGGTGTGGGACATTCCACCTCTTTTCTGGTCATCCTGCACTGCCTGGGGGATCCCCAGGGTTGCTGCTCTGTGCAGACCCAGCACCAGCCCCAGGCACCCAGGGAAACTCACTGCAGGACCTGTGTACCAGCAAGCAGGGAAAGCATCTGCAAGGCAGCTACAGACGTGACCATGCATGTCCCTGCTGCTCTCTGTTGACTGTGGCTTCACACTTAAACCTGTTGGGATGAAACTTGCCAGGCAGGAAGGGTTCACCTGCTCCTGGAAGGAAGCTCCTGGTGGAGGTGAATCCCGGTTGTCATTTCATAACATCAGCCCTGAAGACCAAGGCAGACCCTCAAGAGGACCAGGAGCCACCAAGACAAGTCCTCAGAAGATGCACTTCAGCTCCTTTGGCTCAGCACAGCTCCACTCCTCACTCTGGAAGAAACTGAGCCAGAAAGACACTGGAAATCAGAGTTGTGGGCCACCTTTGAAACATAGACCTCTTTTTTCCACCGTCCCTCCTCCCCCCAAATAAAGCAGCCTTCCAAAAAGTCTCCTATAAACCTCTCTGTCGGTTCAGATCTGCTTTTGGTAGAGACTAAACCTTCAGGGAGTGAGCCAGCAGAAAAGGGAAGATGTTAATTGGGTGCCTGCCCTCCCGAGCCTCCCCTTACGCAGAGGATCTGTGTATTTTTGTCCTGTTTCCTCTGAGATATTTTTAGCTGCTCAAGTGACTTGTGGCAGTTCCCTGAGGCCGGAGTGATTCATGGGGTTTGGGAGAAGGGCTGCAGAGACATCACTGGAGTGCTCTCTGGGAAAGGAGAGTCATCCCAAGAAAATCAAGAGCTGGTTTCAAAGGCGTAAAGGACTTTTGAAAAAGTGGAGCACTATTTCCAGAATGAGGTTTTTGGCTTGGGCTGAACTGGAGCGGTTGAATTTTTTGATGATTATGTCAGGAGGGGGAGGGATTTGGTTTTTTTCTGACACTGGTGAAAGTGAGTGATTAAAATCACAGGCTGGGTAGAGACAGCGTGGAGTGTAGGACTGCACCACTGAAACTCCCTCTCTTCTCAGCCATCCTCATTTTTAGCCCTGCCCTGGGATCATCTACTCTTGTTGTCCTGCCTTCCACCCTTGCAGCCCCCTCTCCATCAGTGCACAGCAGTCCTTCTCCAGACCCTTCTCCTTCTCCAGACCTTTCTCCTTCTCCAGATCCTTTTCCTTCTCCAGACCCTTCTCCTTCTCCAGATCCTTTTCCTTCCCCAGACCCTTCTCCTTCCCCAGACCCTTGTACTTCTCCAGACCCTTGTACTTCTCCAGACCCTTTTCCTCCTCCAGACCCTTGCCCCACCTATCTGACCTGTCCTATGAGGGACTTTCAGAAGCTTTTTCAAGCTCTGCTTTGCAGTGGACTCCTCTGGAATATGTGAAGTTCAGCAACCACAGGGAGATGGGTTACAGGACCCCCTCTCCTGCCCCTCCAGATCCAGTTCCCCTTCCAACAGGTACCTGTTCAAGAACTCCTTCCCCCCAGACTGATGAAAAGCAGGGTGAGGAACCTCACATCAATCCATGGGGAGATGAGATGAAGCTGATCCAACAGAAAGGTTCTTTCTCCAGTCCTTCTCGTTCCTTTACTTAGGAAAGGGGCTCACCTCAGATGCCCTCCCACTGAGCTCCTCTGTAATGAGTGGCAAGGGGCTTTGGAAAAGTATTTTGATGTTTTTCTGCTACCTGGAAGAAAGTTAGGAGAGAAGGTTGCCTGCCCAGCAGGTCTTGCTAAGGACAGTACCTGGCAAACCTGTCCAGAGACTCAATTTCAAGACAGCAACCTAGAGGAGAATGGAAAATGGAAATTATCAGAGAGGGTAGAGGCAGCACAAGCAGCAACCAGAGCAGCATCCCTCTATCCCCAGAACTCACAGGGCAGGGGCAGGACTGCTGCTGGCAACTGCTGGGAGATGCATGAGCAGCCTGGGAAGAAGGAATGAACTGGGAGGCCTCCTGGCAGGAAGGATCTACAGAAGGTGGGAAAGATCTTGAGGTTGGGACAGCAAGAGAAGACAACCCTTGGGCAATGCTCTCTGCCTGGTGTCTTTGGGACACTCCTTGGGGCCAAAGGAGAGGCCAGGCTTCCAGCTTCCCTTCTCAGCTTCCCTGATCATGTGGATTCTGCTGGACTCCAACCATCCCTCAGCAGCAGTGGTTTGTGGGCAGCTCCTGGATTTCTGTTGTTAGAGATTGTCAGTGACCCAGCTCTACAGGGCAGTTCTTGATCAGTGGGTCCTTCACGAGGTATTTTGGCACTGGAGAGGAGCCAGGGAGATCATGTGCTCAGAACTCAATTTCCATCTCTTGCCGTCACAGGCTGGGACACGACACTCAGACTCCAGAGATTATTTACAGCAAACCAGCCAAGCCCTTTGGCAAAGCAGCTGCTGAACATCCCTGCCAAAGGCTGAGTCCAGGATCTTTTCTCCCCATGACCAGAACAACTACAGAAAAAAAAAAAAAAAAAAAAAGCTTCTTCAAGCCCTGTCTTGCCTGGGACCTGACTCTGCCCTTGCAGAGCAGAGAGGAGGCAGATTTACAGCATCCACACTTCCTTGGGCTGCTCCATGCTGAAGTCAGTAACACAAGTTCCTGCTGCCAGGCCATGCTGCTGAATTACATCTTGGCCCCAAACTGGTGAGATGGGTGCTGAAAGCACGGGGAGATAGTCCTGACTTCTGCAGCCAGAAGAAAAGGCTGCTCTTTCACAACAGGACCAGAAATAAACCAAGCCTGGTACCTGATAAACAGGGCTGTCAGCAGTAGACAACTGCTTGATATCTTCACTGAGAAGGTTGTTCCTCCACAGATCATGACCACATAGGAAAGCTTCATTTTTCAGCTTGTACCCTAAAAAAACACTGGCCAGTGAAAGGTGACCACCAGAATGATTAAACCCTGCAGACATGGCCAGCTCTACATGGTGTTCAGCCAAGTGTAAGGGATATGCACAAAGTCTTTCAAGTGCAGCTGAGCCAGCCTGAGGACTCTGCCCACCAGTGACAGTGGCAGCTGAAGGACTAAAAAGTCACCAATGCCTTCCTGAGACCCTCCCTGAGGTTCAGGTGGAGCCACAAAGTGAGAAAGGCAGCATCTGGGACAACTGGTTTCAGGAGAAAAACCTCATCACAGAGCAGCCAAGTTGTTCTGGAAGGAAGTGTCCCACTGGAGAATGTATTCCCATGGGAACAAAAAGCTTCCTGAAGAGCAAATCAAAATGAAATTACTGATTTCTAACTTCTCGTTTGTGGCAGGGCAGGTTCATTGTGAGTGTTTCAGTGTTTCAGTGTTTCAGTGTTTCAAATTAATGGTTTAACAATAATCTAATTCAACAGCAATGCAGCATCTTACATTTCATGCTGTTGGGATTCCTCCTCCTGTTGAGATGGAACTCCCAGTGTTTAAGTCTGTGTCTATTACCTCTTCTTCTGACCCGGGGCACCACTGAAAAAAGACTCCTGACACCCTTTAAGGATTTATAAGCTCATCCCTGAGAGATTTGTCTTTTCTTCTACAATTTGCTGCTCAGTAATTTGATGGAAGAGGCCAGGGGTTGAATTTGGAGTCCTGGTGTGTTACTCCTCCTCCCATTAAGCCTTCCATGGCATGACAATATAATAACTATTTTAGGTGTTCATTATCTCTGCTTTATCAGTAGCTGTTAGACATGTTCTGGACCAGGCACTGCAGCAAAAAATAAGCAAAAAAAAAAAAAAAAGTGCCCACCTGTGTATAGATAGTGGAGTCAGGGGTTGTGTCATGAGTTGCAATGATATAAAGTTTAGAAAAATGCAAAGAACTGCTGTTGAAATATGTAAACATTTAGAATCTGTGTCTCAAACTAAGCACAGAACTGTATGTAATCATTTTTAAATGCAATAGAAAAAGATTCCCACATCAAAAGCACTGAAGAGTCATGGTAGGAAATACACTGAGAATTGTTTGTTAGCATGGTGAAAAGCAGTGTAATTATCCAAAAATTACATGTACTTCTGCTGCAAGAGACTGATTGCTTACTTACATCAAGAGGAAATGATATCATAATTCCCCTTTTGGATGCTTCCCGGATTTTACAGAATTATGGTTTTCATTTGGCTTTAATTGGCAGAGCAGCAGCCAGCAGAGACCCAGGGGCAAAAGGGGCTTTTTCCACACATTCCCAGTTACCTGCTGGAAAACTCAGGTCCAAGCATAGCTGAGGGAGCTGCACACTGGGGCTGAGCAAACCTGGGCCCTGAGTCCTTGAGGAAGGAGGATTTGTACAAGAGCCTGGAAGGCAAAGGGACATGGCAAAGGGAGGGGAAGGGGTATCCCAAACCTCGAGCCCTGGCTTCTCATCAAGCCAACTGGAAATGTCCCTCTCCACAAAGTGCCCATGTCCCTGCTCTGCCTCAGAGCCTTCCCCACTTTGCCTCCTTCCTTTCCTGAGCTCCCCCCTCGTGCTTTCTGCAGTCCTGCAGGAGGGATTCATCCAGATGGTTCCTGGGACCAGCTGGGACAGCCAGGGCTGAGAGCCTCGGACTCCAAACCCGACCTCAGTGGGATGCTGTGACATCAGCTGATGCATCACCCTGCAGAGAAATGATGCTTCAGTCCCCATCTGCTCATCACATGCCGTGGGGAGCCCAGAAACTCCCTCTGCTCTAGCTGTGCCCAGGACACACATCAAACCCTCTGGGAGGCCACGGCACCAGAAATGCAGAGTTAAAGGCTCCAAGCTGCTTTCCAGTCCAAAGCATCCAGCACTGACCCCTCTGCAGCACATTCCTCAGGCTGTTCACATGCTGAGGGCAGAAGCATTTCCTCCCTTTTTTTGTAAGTTTATTGCCCATTCCTTCTGGGAGAGCTCTTCCCCTCCTGCCTGGGGAAGAACGAACTGGAGGGGCCAAGGAACCTTCCTGATACTTTTGAGCTTCTGACCTGCCTTGATTACAACCTCATCAGCTTTCCCTGTTGTCAAACCACAGCTGTCTCCATGGAGAACACCCAGTCCTGCAACCCAGGGTGCCAGGGGGAAGGTCAGACACTTGAACATGGGCACCCAGTGCTGTTTCAGACACATTAATCACACAATCTCAGACTGGTTTGGGTGGAAAGGGACCTTTAAGATCACCCCCTGCCATGGGCAGGGACACCTCCCACCAGCCCAGGCTGCTCCAAGCCCCATCGCAAGCCCTCACCTTTACCCTTTGGGAAGAAAAAGAAGAAAACCCTCCCTTCCCTCTGGAGCCATCCCAGGAGTTGTGAGTCCATGGGAATTATTTTTGTGGACAGTACAGGGAGGGTTGGGTTTGGGTTGAGCTGGAAGAGCAGGATGATGGTTCTGGGACCTGCTGAGCTGGTAGAGCACCAGGACAGGATCTCTTTGTCTGCTGGAGCATCACTCAAATCAAAAGATGTTTACCCAGCCTGTGGGGGATCACTTGATTGGAAATCACATCCCCAGAGTCATGCTTGTCTGCCTGCCAGCTCCCCCCACCTCCTCCAGAGCCCTGACCACATCTGAGACTCCCAGCATAGTGCAGGACCAAGCAGATGCAAACAGATAAACAATCTGGGCCCTGCTTGAATCCTCTGTTGCTCTCTCCCATTCTCCAGATGCTGTGGCAGACCCCAACACTCCCTGGAGATGTCACACAGATGTCACCTGGAAGGTCACCACTGGAAGAGCTGTCATTCTCCCAAGCAGCAGCTTTTCCAGCACAGGGAAAAAGCCAGAAGAAGTTGGATGACAGAGCTGAAGAGTCCTGGAGGGTGGTTCTGCCCTGCCATGGGTCCTGTCAAGGAGTCTGGACCTGCCTGTTCCTCCAGCAAGGATAGAAATCCTGTGCCAAGTCAGACAACTCAACCACAGACCCCAACTGTCCCATTTCTGACAGGGCAATACAAGAAAAACCTGGTTTTATCATCCTGCCTGGCTGCCTCTGTTATCCCTTTCCCAGGAACACAGCCATCCCTCCAGACACAGCTGCTGGACCGGGACCACAAGGAAGAAGCTGCTGGCCACATCCTGCTGGGACCTCCTGCCAGAGCACCCCAAAGGAGCTGGGAAGTTCCACACAGGATAAACTGAGCTGTGTTATCAGCCAAGCAGTTACTGCACCTCCAAGAAGATTCTGCTTTGCCCCTTTCATCTGCAGACCTCAGAGCACTTGAAACTGTTTATAAATAACGCTGCCTATCTCTCCAGAGGAGATTTTATTCCTCTTTTAACACTGGCCAACTGCACAGGAAAGAGTTGAGCCAACTCAGCAGAGATCTGAGTTTGATGCTGGGAGCAGAGAGCACATCTCCTGCTGCTCTGGTTCCTGGGGCAAAGAGCCAAAGGGCCCAAACTTCTCGATGCCAAACTCAGGACTGACAAAAAGGGCACCTCCTGAGGATGTTATCAAGGACCCCAGCCCAGCCCCAGGGCTGCTGTTCCTCACTGTGTCACACATTTATCAGATGTCCTCATCTTCTGTTTCCTTCATTCATTCCCAGTGAGCCAACCCCCCCCCCAGCAAGCAGCATCAGAGGTTGCGGAGAGCCCCCAGGACAGAGAGAAATCTCAGCCTCCCATCCCAACAGCTTTTTCTGCCCTTCCCAGAATAGAAGCAGAGAATCATGGAATCAGAGCTCTGATGTTCTGCAGCCCCTTGGCTGCTTCCTCAGCCCAGCTCCCGGCGGCTCCCGCTCTGCAGCCTTGGAAGTGTTGGGGATAAATGGAGCCATTGTTCCCCCTTCGCCTTGACTGAAGGGGCATCTTGTTCATGGAAAAGTCATGCTGTTCCTAAGGATCTTCTCACAGCCAAAAATAACTGAGGCCACGATTGTTTCCTCCCTGGTTCCTTATCTGGGCTGGAGGATTCCCAAGGAGAGCGGCGGTGGCGGAGCAGACGCAGCCCCCAGGAAAAAAAAATCTGCCCTGGAGCCAGCAGGAGCCAGACGTGGGCATCAGCAAAGCCTCAGCCACACAAGAGCAACAGATCCCACTTCAAGAGCATCTCCAGATGTTTGCAGAGGCTGTTGGGTCCTGGGGAGAAGAGCCCTTTGGCTTTGGGGTCAGATGTCCCCTCTCAGCAGCACACTGGGGATGCTCATCAAACCCTTCCCTGGCAAAAGAGTTGAAACAGAGCCCATGGAGCTCCCTGCCAGGAGCCACCAAAAGAGGCTGGGGTCAGGGGTTGGGGTTGAGTAGTATCTGGGATGGGGTCCCTCTGTTTTGGGGGTTGATCAATGCTCCCTGGTGATGGGGACAGCCCAAGGAAGCCAGGCCAGATGGGAAGAGCAGCCCCCAGCAACCAACCCAGGCTGCTTTGGCCACCCTGCATTTATTGGCTCCCCCAGAGCACTCCAACCAAATTTTTGAGCCATCTAAATATCCCAGATGCCATTTCTGCTGCTGGATGGGCCCTTGGAGGCCAAAATGGCTACGTGAAACACACACAGCCACCCTCCTGGTAACCACCTCCTCCATCCACTGTAGCACTCCAACCTTGGGGTCCTCTCCACTCCCCAGAGTCTCCTGGCATGGGGTCCAGCACATCCCCCCCACCAGCCCAACCTCACCACCAGCTCTCAGCCCTCCCAGCACCAAAGAGGTGCCAGTCCCACTCCACAGCCACATTCCATACCTGGCAGGAGGGAGAACAAGGAACCAGGTCAGCACCAGACATTGCTCCATCAGGTCTCAGAGCTGCCCTTCACCCCTTCCCCACGTCTAGAGAGCATCCTAAAAACAGTGCACAGGGCAGTTGGGGTCTCCCATCCACTAAAGCCCTGTGGACCCCTCTTTCCTGCCCTCCCATATTTTCCCAGCCATTCCTTTCTGCTCTTTAACTGCAGGTGATTTAAGGCCATCCCTTCCCATGACCAAAAGCCTCTGAGCTGCTCTGAACCCTGACCCTGGAGAGCAGATTTTGCCCAGGGCACGGTGCTGGTGATGCTCTGCCCAGGTCCATCCCCCAGAAGGACAAGAGCTGAGCTCTTCATGACACTCTGAGAAGCCCAGCATGACTCCCCCTCCCCAGGACAGCTCCAGGGGGGGCTCCTGACCCCTCCTCTGCAAATCCCCCAGCACAGCAGAGGCAGCCTTGGCTCCTGCCACAGCTGCCATGGGCCAGCACCTGGGATTTGATTGCAGAGGAATGGCCTGGGTTGGGGTGGGGAAGAGGAGAACTCTTCATGAAGAGTACCCAAGCAGCTTTGGAAACACTTTGTGTCCCTTTTCCAAGAGCCTGATTTTTGTTTTCTGGCCCAAACACACCACTCGCTTTCCTGCAGCAGTGAAGATAAATGTCAATAAATTTTCCTCAGCCATTTCACAGGGGCCAAGAATGATCTCAGCCCTGAAGCATTCCAGTATCCTGCAGCCCTCTGAGCCCCTGATCCTGAGCTTACACAGGTCCATACCACACAAACTCCTCCTTTTAGGAGGTGCCCGCTCCCAGGGAGCTCAATGCCACCTCTGTGCTCCAGTGTTTTGCTGGAGCAGCTCCTAAAAAAGCAGCCTGTGTGCTGCAGGCAGTGCTGCCCCTGCCAAAGCTCCTTTCCACAGGACTCTGCTCCTGGGGACCCAGCTGGGCTGCTGCATTTTGCACCTTGTCCCCAAGCAGGGGACAGCAGGGAGGGATCCCATCTTCAACACCATCAGGTTGGATAAAGCCTCATCCAACCCGACCTTGAATGCATCCAAGGAGGTGGCTTCAGCCCAGCCACTTCTCTGGGCAGCCTGAGCCAGTGCTTCACCACCCTCATTGTAAAAAAATTCTTCCTAATATCTTCTCTCAGTCTTCCCTCTTGCAATTTACAACCACCCCCCCCTGCCCTGTCCCTACAGACCCCACTAAAATGTTCATCCCCATCTGCCAGCCAGGGTGGGGGACAGCAGCCCAGGGGACAGCAGCCCCTGTCCCTTGCAGAAGACAATGTTCATCTTCATGCAGTTTTACATCTCCAAACACCTCCCCCCTCCCTCCCTCTGCTCCACATCACTCAACCTGCAAGGAGGGAGCCCTGGTCCTTGCTTCCCAGGCTTATTCCCACCTGCCCAGCAGGAGCATGGGGTGGCCCTTGCACAGCACCCATGGAGAGGCTTTTTCCAACCATTCCAGGGAAGGCTTTGTTAGAGTTCTTATCAGAAAATGAGGTTAGGAATTCCTCAGCTCCCTGAGCCAGTGCCAGGTCACAGCTCTTATCTTCTGCAGTCTCTTTGGAAGAAGAGAACATCCAGGATGTTCAGGAGAAATGCAGAATTAGCTGGCCTGGCTGCTTCCAGAGAATCTGCAGAGCTGGGATGGAGCCCAAAACAAACTGAGGGTAACATTATTTCTGTCCCCTAAGTTCTGGTATTAAAAATGGATAATTGTGCCTTGCCCTTCTCCTGCTCCAGTTCAAACAGAGGCTCACATCACATACAAACACCTCTTTGAGTGGCAGCTATAAGAAAAATTCCTCCCTTGTGAAGTATCTGAGGAATCCTCCTCTGAAGAGACTGTGGATAACACATTGGTTCCTCCCCAGGAGCTGTCTGGAGCAGTCTGTACCCTTTCCAGAAAATCCCAGTTGCAGTCTGGGACACGTTGACATCACTGCAGACCTGCTCACCACCTGAAACTTTGCTCTTTAAAAGCCACCACAAAGGGTGATGTTACCCCAGGAAACAGCCCTGGGTTGATAGAGGTGAGAGGCAAAGCTGCTGTCATCCAGGGCTGGGTGGAGAAGGGAGTGACAGGGCTATCAGGTCCTACCTGGTGACACAGTGGGATGTGTCACAAGTGACACAGCATGCCCAGGTTCATGGCTTTTGATGATTCAGCTCCAGGAGTCTCTGTTGCCCTCTCTCCTGCCACATGGCCCAGTGCTGGGACAAATCCTGGAAGTGTCCCTTGACCTGCAGGACACCTTCAGCAAAACCATGGCCAGACCAAGCTGGGGGTGTCTGCAGGATGAGAAATTGGGGCTGAGCCTGGAGCCTGCAGGGCAGGAACCAACCCCAAAGATGAAGAGGTTAAATGCTGCTGGGACACACTGAGAAAACCCCCCCAGCACAGCTGCTCCTTGGGCTGCTTTGGATTGATTCCAACCTCTGGAGCTAAATGCCTCAGGATGGCCCTTGGCAATGCCATGCTGTGATTGGAAATGCTCAGGAACTGCCACAGCAAAGATCTGTAACCTGGAACAGAGTTGGGACAGGCAGGGATGGGGGATTCTCCCAGGGCTCTCTTTCCATTAACAGCTCCAGTTATTTTGGGAGCTCAGCACATTTGCAGGGACCAGTCTGATCCAGGAAAAAAAAAAAGGGGGAGAACTTTTTCTTAAAAAGAAACAACTGAATGAAAAAAAAAAAAAAAAAAGAAAAGGCTGGGGTTTGGTTTTTTTGTTTTTCCTTTGCTGGCCCTTCTTCTGACACTCTGGAGCATGTTAAGTTTTTTTTTTTCCAGAAAATGCAGAGCGTCAGCCCTGCCAGGAGCAGTTGCTGGGCTGCCAGCACTAAAAGTGGCAAAGGCACCAAAGTTTTCTAAAAAAGCTACAGATGGAAATCCCCAGGGGCCTCAGGAGAGAGCCCATGGGAGCTGGGAAGGCTCCATTTGGTGCCTGCCCAGGGCTTCCCTGCAATGTCCTTTCCCTTGGGAGCGCTCTGACATTTGGCAGGGACTCCTTGGGGAAAGTGGAGAGCAGGAGGTGCTGGGAGCAGAGCAAACAGAGGGCTTGGAATTTGGGGTGTCCAAGGGAAGGTCTGGGGTGGGGGCTAACCCACCTGAAAAAGGGGGAAGCCGTGGAGGCACAAAGCTTGTGGCAGAGCCCCAGCAGTGTCCCCAGCAGCCCAAATCTCTCTGCCAGATGTGAAGCCATCCTGGGAGGACCTTGCAGGTTGAGAAGCCCCCAGATCTCACGTGGTGAGACCTCAAATAAAATCAGCTCTTGCTTTTCTCACAGGTGTTACAAATCCCAGCCATGTGTGTGGGCAAAGATGGAGGAGGAGGAGGAGGAGGATGGGATAGGCAGCAGGGTGTGCTGGGCAGTAACACCAACACCAAAGGATGCTGCTAGACCCCATTCCTGCCCAGCCCTCCCCATGGCTCCCTGGACACCCCAGTAGCCTCTGTGTGAACCTCTCCAATTTTTCCACATTCCTCTTGAGCTGGTTGGAGGGAACAAGGCACAGAAATCAAATGGCCTCATCCTAACATCTAATGCTGAGCACAGGAGCTACCTCAAAGTGCAGAGCAATGTTTGTCCAGCTTGGGGAATCAGCTTTCAATATGTGAGCCCGTGTGCTGCTGAGCTGATGATTTACCCTGGCCCAGGAGGTTTTTTTCGTGCTCTGTGTCCAGACCCTGCTGTCCCCAGTCCCAGGATTAGGACGTTTCACCTCCTTGTTTTTGTGTAGAAACCCTGACCAGGAGAACAGGGCTCCTGCCCCGCTGAACTGACGCACGGGCCAGGTGGAACTTTCCATGAGGAACACGTGTGTCCTGAAATAATTGTCCTATTAGTTCAGGAAGGGACAAGAAATTACTCACTAATGGCTCCTATGCAAACACCCCATCCCCAGTCCCCACCTGCTCCCTCTTGGCTCCTCTCCCTCTTCCCCACCTCCTGCTTCCTCACCCTCTGCCCAAGCATGGAGGCAGAGGAGAAGTCCCAGATCTTTCCAAGGTCAGAACCGAGGTCACCCCCAGCTCTGCCTGTGCCTCTGTGCAGCTCAGAGTTACCCAAAGTGATGTGGAGGATGCTGCTGGTGGGTGTCTCAGGACAGGTCCTCCTCATCCTCCCCAGGCCAGCACCCCGGAGGTCAGCTCGGTAACCAGGGACAGGATTTTTCACCATCCTTTTCTCCAGCTTTCCTCTCAAGGCTGGATGAGAGTCAGCATTATTTCCCTGCCTTCCCCAGCACCAGGGATTGTGGGAGCTGGATGAGCTGAGGAAAAATGACCTAATGCAGAGAAGAATCAGAAAATGAGGGTCATAACAATGCTGCCCCAATGAGTGAGCAGCACCCAGGGGACTCTCACACTGCTGGATTTCCTGTCCTGGCAGCAACCCAGCAGGGCTCAGTGTATTTCCTTGACAGGCAGCATCTGAGTCTGCCTGGGTTTATTTTTACTCCAGAAGGATTTTGTTTTCCCCTTCTTTCCTCCCCCAGATTTTTGTAAGCAGTAACATTACCAGTGACAGCCACCGGGCTTGGTGGCACTTGTCCTTGTCACCTCAAATTCGTTTTGGTGAGACCCCCATGCAGTGCTGGGTCCAGTTCTGGGGCCTCCAACACCAGAAGGACACGGAGCTGTTGGAGCCAGTCCAGAGGAGGCACTGGAGCTGCTGGGAGGGCTGGAGCAGCTCTGCTCTGGAGCCAGGCTGAGAGAGTTGGGGGGGTTCAGGCTGGAGAGGGGAAGGGAGCAATGGGGAGACCTTAGGGGCTCCAGGAAAGCTGGGGAGGGACTTTGCATAAGGGATGGGATGGGAAGAGGTGGTAGGAGGAAGGTTAAGCTAAAAGAGAGGGAATTGAGATATTAGGAAGAAATTCTTTGGGGTGAGGGTGCTGAGCCCCTGGGTGCCCCCAGAAGCTGTGGCTGCCCCATCCCTGGCAGTGTCCAAGGTTGGATGGGGCTTGGAGCAGCCTGGGCTGGGGGAGGTGTCCCTGACCATGGCAGGGGTGGCACTGGGTGAGCTTTAAGGTTCGTTCCAACCCAGACCAGTCTGGGGTTCTTTAACTCAGTTCAAGGACACAGCAGAGGATGTGGCTGCTGCAGCACCCCGGGCAGGATGAGCCCCTGGCACCGGGCAGTGCTGGGCCAGGTACCCCCTCACACTGCCCTTCACCCCCCCAGATACCCCAAATGGCTTTAGGGAGCCCAGGGTCACCATCTAGAAGGTGAGGAACCCTCAAACACATCCCTGCATCCCCCTGGCTCTTCTCCAACCCAGTGGAAGCAAAAGTCCCCAACCAAACCCAAAGCATCCCCAGCCTCCAGCCCTGCTGTGCTGTTCCCAGGGGGATTCCAGGATGGCTCCCACCATCTCAGCTGCTCCCAGGGGAGGTCGGAGTCCTCCTGAGGAGCCTCCAAAACTTTCAGAGCAGGACTGAAGGAGTCGAGCAGCAAATCAGCTGTTCCACCAGGGCCAGGGAATGCTTGTGGCTGCAGTTCCAGTATCTCGCCGTTGAGCTATGTTTAGTCTGTGGCTATAAAGCAGCCTTGTTTCTATTCTGAGAGTATTTGTCTAATCAGGGGTCCAAGGAACTATTTTGCTCACTAGAAAGTTATGTTTATTTGGAGTGTTTTATACTTTGGGATGGGTGCCGTGGAAAAGCTCCGTAAAGGCTGTGCATTGCTGGAGTTATCTCAGGGCATGGTGGACACCTGTAAAAAAGGCAGATTTTTTTCCTTTTTTGCAGAAAGAAGAGAAGGCTTTCCATTCCAGCCAGCTCTGGAATGAGAACCCTTTGGAACTGCTGCTGACTGGATGCTGAGCAGTGCTGGCCCAGGGGACAAAGCCCCAGCATGGGACACTCACACTGCCCTTACCTCCTCCCAAAGCATCTTCATCCAAGAGGAGCTCAGCAGCTTCACTTTTATTTTCCTGCAGCTGATGTTAGGCCAGGACCTTGGGACATTTTTCACCTATGGCTTTTTTTTTTTTTTTTTTTTTTTAACAACCTAATAACAACTCAGCACTTCCTGGTGATAATTCCCATTTCCCCACTTCAATCCTTTTCCCAGAGCACTTTGCCTCGTGATGACTCTCATACCACCACTGAACCCAGAGCACCCACGTCTCAGTGGACTTTACTTTGTTTGCAGATGACAAATACAGCTGAGCTGTGACTGCAACCACAATTTTTTAGCCCTGAGATAAATCCTTGTTATCTGCTGAGATAAGGCCCCTGCTACTGCATCCTCCCTGTTTTGAGGGGTTCCTCACTGGGAAATTACCTCTGTGTGGGACAGCAATGTCCCCACACACACCTTTGGGGTGAGACCTCTTGGTGTCACCAGCCCATGCCACCTATCTTGAGGACATCCCTCCAGCTGCCAGCAGTTCTGCTTGGTTTGAGGTTGTACCTCAAATTAGGAATAACCAATTCCCATTTTCTTTGCTCATCACAATAGCATCAACTCAATGGTTTCTTCACATTCCTTGCAGCCTGATGGATTTTTTTTTTTTTTTTTTTGTCTTGGACACCTGATTTTGTGCTAAATAAAGCCACTTCTGTCCCTCCCCTGCTGGCACTGTAAGCTCAGTGACCTCAGCACAGCTTCAGCTGCTCCCCTTTCCCTGATCACAGCATCACAGAATAATAGGGATTGGAAGGAACCTCAAAAGATCATTGAGTCCAGCCCCCTGCCAGGGCAGGATCAATGCCCCCACTGGAAAAAGAGCTGCTCAGGGTTGTGGGGCTGTATCTCCATCCCAACCAATATCCCACCAGAAGAAATCCCCTCCAGGAGCTGACATCCCTCATCCAATTCCCATCCAGGTGCTGCAAGTTTCTCTCTGCAGCACAAAGTCTTGGAGAAGAAGGTTCAGAGGGGACAAAGCTGTGGCTTTGGTGTCACAGGCTGAGACCTGTCCTGCTGCAGGGAGCACTGCCTACCCCAGGCAAACACAGGACAAGAACATTTCCACCTCTCAGCCCAGCCCTGCCTCTCCCAGACCTCCAGCTCATCCCAAGCACACGGGGACAGTGTTTGCACAGTGACTCACACCAACCCGAGCTACAGCAATAAATTCTGTTACAGCCATAGCTAAATCCCTGCCTCTCACGCAGGACTATTCCCTTTTTCTCCCAGCTCCCTGTTTCTCTGATTTTGGCACCCAATGGTGCCTCAGTCCCCTGCAGGGACCTGTCTGCAGGGAGGGCTGGGGTGGTTATTCCAAGTTGTGCACCAGATCCCTGCTGTCCCTGATGGGACCATTCACATCAGCCAAGTTCTAGGGGTTGGATGCTCCTGAACAGCATCAACAGCCACCCAAGGGTTCACTGGACTTGGCCTTTGGGCACAAAGAAGGTACCAAGCTCCTCGTGAAGCTCCTGAGCTGTGCCCCCCCCCCCCCAACCCGTTGTCCTCTGAGGAGTGAGGGGCATCCAAGTGGCCTCAGAATGACAGCTTCTCACCACTGATGGCTTGGGACTGAGGGGAGGTCTGGAGGACCAGAGTGATGGAGAGATTGAAAAAAGGGTCAGAAAATCTGTGTCAAGACCAGATAGGAAGGGAAAGCAACCCTCCAGGTTTGGAAGGGATGAAGGCTCTTGGAAACCTTGAAAGAAAGAGGAGGCTCTGCCCTGGTGGAACCAGCTGGTACCAGCACTCCCAGGGAGGCTGCACCAATGTGCCAGAAACCAAGGATGGTGACAGGGTGACAGCTGGGACCCCAGCCCATGGGCCTTGACCCCAGGATGCCAAAAGCATCACCGGGAGAGCCCTACAGGCATCACCCCAACCCTGCTGCCTCCAGCCAACCCCCTGAGGGACCCCTTAGCCCTGCCTCAGTTTCCCCATCACCTGCTGGTTGTTTAAGGAGGGAGATACAGACATTTTCCCAGCAGAGGTGGGAGCCACAGGGGAGAGCTGTGCCAGGGCAGCCCCAGCACCTCCAACCCTGGCTGTCACCAGCAGCACCTCCATGCCATGCCACCCCATGGCCCCCTGACACTGTAAGCACATCTCTGAGCCAGCCAAGGTGACAGTGAGCAGGTGACATGCAGATGGCAGCCCCCAAACCCAGCCTGGATGGCCTCACAGAACATTGGCATCAGGCACCGGAGCTGCTGCAGCACTGCCCCATCCAGTCCTGCAGAGGGGACCTGAAAATAGCAGCTTTGGGCTCTTTGTGGGGAATTTTGGTGTGTCCCCAGAGCTACACTAGGTCACTTGTGCTTCTGGGCATCTCCCCATTCAGAGGTTCATGCCCTGCCATGTTTGAAGGGTGAGCATTGGCTTTTTGGGCAGAACTTTCTGTGTCCCTGCAAAGCTACACCCGGGGTTGACCTGAGGAACATCTGGCAGCTGCTCTCTCACAAAAAAAAAAAAAAAAAAAGAAATAAAAAAGGAAAAAACCCAAAAAACAAACAACAACAACAACAACAAAAACAGATGAGAAATTCACACGTATTTCCCATCGTTAGGCATGCAGTAACAGGATTTCACACTCCTGGGTGAAACAGGAGCTGCCCGGCTCCACCAACACCGAGAAACATGCCAGGAAGAAAAAGCAGCTACAAGAAATGATATTCTCCTTTTATTTACTTATGACCATGACAATGGATTTTTTTTTTCTTTTTTTTCTTTTTTTTCTTTTTTTTTTTTTGTCTCCTAGCTGCAGAGATGCTTTGCACTGTAAACTGGAGGCAGGCAGTCCAGCCAGCTCGGCCAGGGGCAGCAACAGCCCCCGTGTCTCAAAACACGACGTGGTTATATCCAGAGTAAGGAGAGCATCTGAGGCACGGAGCTGCTTTTCCTCCAGCACCAAACTCTCCATCGTCAGGGCAGGATATGTACACCCAGGCTCCCCCAGCGGCCCGCTGCCAGGGAACGTGTTTGGTTGGACCCAACCTGCTAACTTAGAAAAACGTTGTACGCGCTTCAACAACAAAAATAAAAATTCAAAAACTTAAAAAAAAAAAATAAATCAGACAAGGCATCCACTCCGCCGGAGAACTCCGCCGCGACACACACAAATATTGCACTTGTAAATTTTCAGAAAAGGGAAAAAGGACACGAGGATTTCCTATTACACAGTGAGGCTTCCAGCTACAGGAGGTCAATAAATAAACCAGGAGTGGGAGCGGGAGGATTGCAGAGCTCTGGCGCAGGGGAAGGACCCGACTTCTGCCACAAGCCAAGGAAGTGCCGGGCTCCTGCCAGAAAGCTGCTTCGGGGGAGCCGGGAGACAGCGCCGGCACGGGGAAGCACAGCAGCATCGTGAGGTTGGTCCAATTCCCAAGTCTTTTATCCGGGGAAGATGGTGATGGTGGTTCTGTCCTTCCCCCTGCACAAAGTCCTCCTCGAGGAGTCGGGATCACTCGTCGCCTTCCCCACGCAGCTCGCAGCTCGGGTGGGTGCTTCACAGTAGACTTGTGGGAGCTTTCCTCCTGGCTAAAATCCACACCAGAGTCACCTCAGAGGCGTCGTACCAGCCCTGCTGAGAGGGGTGATGGAGCAGTACCAGACTGCTTGGCTTGTTGGGCCCCTCTGCCTCGTGCTGGGTGCCGCCAGCTGCCCCAGACCCGTCCGCTGCAGGAATGTGGCTTGGGGGCAGGAAGGGCAGCAGGAAGGCACAGTTCCCCCATCCCCTCCATGTAAACACACAGCTCCCAGCCTGCCCCCCAAAGAATCCTTGGGTCTACAGTGGGGAGGTGGCTTTCTTCTGGTTAATTATGTCTAAGTACAAGTCAGAGCGGAGGAAGCGGGGGTAGGAGTCCTTCTCCATCAGCCCATAAATCCTCTTCTGAGCAAGGTCAAAGCAGCTGCGGGTGATGTTCTGCAGGTTCTCCTTGGTGTGCTCCCGTGTGTAGGAGTCCAGGTTCACCTGTGGGAAGAGAAACCAAAGGCAATGAGAGACTTCAGGGGCAGCTGCCGTGCCCCAGAGCCCCACACCAGTGGGGAACCAGCTCTTACCTCCTTGCAGGACTGGATGGCAATGAACTCGGCAAAGATTTTCTTGGCCTTGGAGACCATCTTGGACTGAGATTTGATCTTCTTGAACTCCTCGCAGGCCAGCCAGAATTCCAGGTTCTCCTCGCTGAACTCGGTGCGCAGGAAAGCCCTGAAGGCAGCAAGTCCATCTGTGGGGACAGACACTTGTTTTAACTCCCAGCTCGCCACTGGCCCCACAAGACCCTCAGCCCACCAACCTTGCAAAAGCAGCACCTAAACTACCTTCCCATGCTGTCCTCCCCAACCACTTGTGAGCTCTTGTGCAAAGCAGCAGCACCAGCATTGCCAGCCAAAGCACAGCAATGTGAGCCATCTGTGTGCTGAATCCACAGTCCTCAGCCCGGCTGCAGGCATGGAAAGGGAGGCTGGGATTGGAGCCAGGATGGGGAGAGGGAGAGGGAGAGGGAGAGGGAGAGGGAGAGGGAGAGGGAGAGGGAGAGGGAGAGGGAGAGGGAGAGGGAGAGGGAGAGGGAGAGGGAGAGGGAGAGGGAGAGGGAGAGGGAGAGGGAGAGGGAGAGGGAGAAGGAGAGGGAGAAGGAGAGGGAGAAGGAGAGGGAGAAGGAGAGGACCCCCTATGGGGCCAGGTGTATGACATGACCACGATGTGGGGTGCCCCACCTGTGACATACAAGAAAGGGAATGGGCAAAGCAGCTCCTGCTTCACAGACCCACTGCCCCGTTCAGACATCAATCCCTGCCTTTTCCTCCTTATCCCAAACCCCCCCCAAACTGGACCAGGCAAGAGCAGAAGGGGTGCAGGCAAGGGGCAGCCACATTTCTCTTTGTCCACCCCCAAACACCGGAAAGGATTAACATAGGAAATCCTGGCTTTATCCACACACGTGCCTGGCTATTCTCCTGGCAGAGAGCAGAGGTGGAAGGGATGGGTCAAACACTTACATTTGTGCAGCAGCAGCTTCTCCAGGGAGTCCCCCCACTTGAGAGCTTCCTCGGGAGTGGGCCTGAAGGAGAAGGACAGAGCATTAGCAAAGCCAAGCAGCCCAGCTGCAGATGCCACATTTACAGCACAAGCAAAACATTTCCAGCCCTTAAAGTGATTCCTGTGACCTTCCCCGGCTCCTCCATCAGCATGGAGCATCCATGGGCAGAGCCAGGCAGCACTGTGGTGGCTCTGCTGGAAGGAAACGTCCGCCTTTAGACAGGCAGGAAGAAATTCCAATATAAAAAGGGCCATGTGGGCAGTGGTGTCTCTCCAGGTGTCTCAGCGAGCGTAGGAAAAGCTCTGGGAAATGCTGGGGAAGCAGCTGAAATCCCACTGCCCCACAGCTCAAGGAGCTGGATAAGCAGCTGGGCAGGAGAGTCTCTGGCTGCTGGAGTTTCTCCAGAGCCAAGTGGTTTTTCAAGCCACCCTCCAGACAGTTCAGGTTTCCCAAACGGGCACTGGGGGAAAGCAGCATCAGGGAAATTTCCAGCCCCTGCCACTGCTGTGCTGCTTCCCAGGCAGAGACTTCCCTCCCACCCTGAGGGGAAATTTTCAGAAAAACGAATTTTTTTACTGCCCGTGCAGACACAAAAACTGTTCAGCCACAGCTTTCCCAAACCGGGTGACACCAGTCCCTCTGGAGGTGACACTCAGCCCTGACACAACTCTTCCCCCAAACCCCCCAGATCCCTGAGCCCCACACCACCCACTCCCGGCACCTACTTGAGTGATTTGAGGACTTTGTCCAGCTTGCTGGAGGGGTTGGCTCCAGGAGACTCATTTCGTCGCCGAAAAATCCCCAGCCGGTTCTTCATGTCCTTGGCTCTAGAGGGAAAAGGAAGTTTTAGCAGGAGGGCGAGGGATTGAGGGCTCAAAAACCCCCAAAGCCTCTCCCCAGACACCCAGCACCCACTCCTTCATGGTGTGCCGGCGCTGCAGGCTCCCGTTGTGGGGCCTCTGGACACCCAGCAACATCTCAGCGTGAAACTCCAAAGGTTGGGGTTTGGAAAGATCGCGGAAAAAGGGCATGGCTGCTGGGACAGCCCGGGTGGCAGCCACCGGCACCGCCAGAGCCTCGGGAGGTTCTGAGGCCGGCTCCGTGCCACGGCCTGGCCGGCGCGGAAGTGGGAGGGTTGGGTTTTAGAGGAGGGTTTAAAATGTGGAGTGGGGAGAAGGAGGTAAAGTGTGAGTAAGGGCTGTGTCAGCCCAGCTGCTGTTCCGGATTGCTCCAGCGTTGCTGGGGAAACTCGAAAAAAGGTGGAAAAATCAACGCCGAGGGAGGGGGGGGTTGTGGGGCCCTGCCAGAGGCAACGGGGAAAACGATCGCGGAGGGGAAAGTGAGGGGACCCCCGAGGGGGTTTTATAGAGCAGAGGGGTCTGAGGGGGTCAGGAGCACAGGGACAGCAGCGTGTCACCCTGTCACCCGCGGGGACGGGGCTGTAGCCCACGGGTGACCCACTGGTACTGACATCTCTCCAGTGTCTGCCCAGCACGGCCACGGGGACATCGCCGTGGGGGGGGGGGGGGACACAGGCAGGACGTGGCACAGAGGGGTGTTGGGGCACAGACACCCTGAGCTGGCACCCTCCATGGGTGTCCCCAAATCGATGCCCACCCGGACACAGGGGTCCCGGCTGCCCAGGGAAACTTCCCCCAGGACAAAGTGGGACACGGAGTTTTGGGGAGTGTTAGGGGACTGTGGGACACCCCCCCCCCCCCAGCACAGCCCGGCCCTGCCAGGGGTCCCCAGGGGCCAAGGCAGGGGAGCAGGAGGTGGCAGAGGTGATGGGTGAGTCCAGGCAGGGACGATGCTGTCCCCTCGTGGCGCAGCCCATGCACGACAACACAGCCTGAAAGGGATGTGCTGGGTGACACGGGTGACATGGGACACCCGTCCTGCAGCCAGGGTGGCCAGATGCCCAGGGCGACTTGGTCATGCCACCCCCTGCGACCTCAGAAGTCTCACACCAGTGGGTGTCACACGAGGACGCTTGGTGGAGCCACCTGTGTTTGGCCAAGGACACCAGGGACATTAAAGGGGTGCCAGGCAAGAGTGTCCCCACCCTGAGTCGTGCTCTGTGGACCTACAGCTCTTTGCAGTCCCAGAAGGGTAAAATCATAGAATCACAAAATATTTTTGGTTGAAAAAGACGTTTAAAGTTATCGAGTCTGACCACTAACCCAGCACTGCCAAGGCCACCACTAAACCCTGTCCCTCAGCACCAAATCTTCATCACTTTCAAAATCCCTTCAGGGATGGTGACTCCACTACTGCCCTGGGCACCCTACAGCAATCCACTGGGCAAAAAAAAAAAGCTGCAGCAACCCCAGGGCTCGGTCCTGCAAGGTGCTGAGCAGCCTGAGCCATGGCAGGGTTTCAGAGAACCATCTCCCCCTGCAAGTCCCCAGTGCTGTCCATGCCCTCGTGGGGGTCCCAGGCCATTTCTCTGCCTTTCCATGGCCTGGGTTGAGGTCCCAGCAGGACACACACCCCACTGCTGCCAGCTGCCTGGCACCAGATCTGCACTAATGTGGGAAAAGAGGATCCAAACACTGAGCCTCAGGCTCCAAACACCATCTGCCTCCCATCACCACCCAAGGACCAGCCACCACACAGGACGGGCCACCCCCTCATCCCTGAGACACAATTTTAGTGATGTTCCCAGTCCAGGAAGGTGGCCACGGAGCTCACCAAGCTCTGCCAGCCCCTGTGTGTCCCTGGCACACACGCACAGCACCGGCCAGCCTCAGCCAGCAGCTCTGCAGCACGCCAGGCTCTGGGGCTCAGAGTGACTGCAGCTTCTGGGAAGATTTATCAGCTGTAACACATTAGCAAGCACCACCTAAGGATGTTCCTCAACTTCAAACCCAGTGCTTCCCCTTATACACACTCGTAAATAAAAAGCAAAAAGCACAAAATGGACTGAGGCAGCTGCGGGCACACACAGCCCCCAACGGCGGCTGATCTGCAGAATTAAATACCACAGCAAAAATAATGTCATGTTTCATTAAAAAAAACATGTTTCATAGGAACCTGCAGGTTTCAGTCCACCCCTTCTAGAGCCACCTCTCTAAGCTGAACTGTACCCAGTGCCCCAGCACAGCCACAAGGTCACATCCATCCCCATCACCCCACTCAGCCCCTTCCCCTGCCCATCGCATCCCCGTTCCCAGCAGCAGCTCAGGTCCTACCTTTCCAGGTATTTTTCGGTAAAGTCCACCATGGTGTGGCACATCAAGGAGAGGCAGCAGAGTAGTGCCAGTGCCAGGAGGCGAGTGCCAAACCCCAGCCACCTGCACCCTAAATACTCCCGGCGGATGGCTGGCAACCCGGCTGCGCAGCCAATAGCCGCCCAGGGCGACACCGGGAGGCTCCCAGCGTATCCGAGGCTGTCTCAAGGTGAGGAGAAAACCCCTCCCTGCATCTGTCCCTGACCCCACTACACAGAGGAGGAAGGGGGGGGAAGCTCAGCCCTCCCCCCACCAGCCCCATTCCCCTGGCTCAGCCTTGCGGCGGGGCTGGGGGGGGGGGACGTCCCTGTTGCGGATCGCCAGGGATTCGTTTTAATTTCAAGTGTTGTGCAAGGAGAGGGAAATAATAAAAAAAAAAAAAAAAAGAAAAAAAATTTAAAAAAAAAAAAAGAGCTAAAAATAGCAGGAGCAGCAGCTGCTGGGGAGCGTGCAGGACAACAGTGCCGCTCACTGGCGCGGGCGGCCGAGGCGTCGAGCCGGAACACGCAGCCCCATGCTGGGCCTTGAGCACCATGTGCAGCTTCTCCACCCCAGACACGTGAAGCAGGGAAGGACTCAACCCCCAAGCAACCCCACGACCCCCAGGCCCCCCCACGACACAACCCGAGGAGGTTGTTTCCAACACTCCCTCGCTGGCCCCACCGGCACTCCAGCCCTCACCCCAATGCAGATGGCTGCGGGGGGCAAAGGCTGTGGCCACCCCAGCCTTGCCCAAATCTGCTTTTAAAGGACTTGTTGCCTTACCAGGAGAGGCAGAGGGGCTGCCAGTGTCCCTTGCTGTCCCCACACCTGGTGCTCCCACCACTGCTGGGAGGGCTGGAGCCCATACTTGGAAACCTCCCCAAACCTCCCCCTGCCATGGGGCGGGTGGGAAGGAGGCCCCAGCTCACATTTCACCACTCACCTCTCCCCTCTCTGAACCCAGCACTGCCAGAGCAGAGTTTTGCTGGCACCAGGGAAGGTTTTTTCCCCAAGCCACCAACTCCTTGGCCCCATCTGTCACAGCAAGGCAAACAAGAGGCTGCTCCCAGCCAGGTTGTGCCATGCCCCCAGCACACATCCCACCCTCCTGCCTGAAAATCCCTATCCGAAGTGTAGACCTTAATTCCTGCCTCTGTGCTGCTTCCTCCCTGGCAAAGCTTGGGGGGATATAACAGGGAACCCCAAGGGCAGCCTGGACCAACAGGGCTTGGGTGAGATGTTTGGCCACAGCAAAGAGCCCTGGTACACTCTGACACCACCAGGGTGTGGCACTTACAGGTTCCTGCTCCGTTTCTTGCGGGAGGTCTCATCCCCTTCATCACAGCTACATTCAGGGTCAGCTCCACTCAGCTGGGGAGAACAGAACAGCATCCAGATCATCAGAGCTCCAAGTATCAACAACCAGTGCTGCCAGCATCCCACACACACCCCAGAGCCTTGACATCCCCACAGCCCATGGGGAAGGGAACAGTGCAGGGGGACAAAGTGCTCTCCATTCCGGCCTCCCCCCACCCTGCCTCTGCCACCTTCAATCCATGGTGTTCCTGGACCATCTGAGGAGACACCATGGCTGGTGGCACGGGTACCCCTCCAGGTTCAAAACACTGACAGTGGTGCTCCTATGGAGAGGACACTCATCCCCATTCCTGATGCTCCTATTCCTGCTGTCCCAGGTGGGCAGAGGGACCCCTCCCCACCCTGCAGAGCATCTTGTGTCCCCAGAGCCAGACTGAGCACTCCAAATTATTCAGGGGTCCTGCAGCCATCCCCAGGCAAGAAGAATCAGTTGAGCAGTTTAGAGGAGTTAACTGAAATGGGATCACATCACAGCAGCTTTCAAGTTTAAGGAGCACCCAGAGGGCTCCACTGCCCAACCCTGGGCTGATGTGGGCAACCAAAGAGGATCTCAAAGCCACTGAGATCAGGAGGTAGCCCCAGAGCCATGAAGCCTGGTGACAGGCATGGGGACCACTGAGACCTCCATAGCTAAGGGGCTGTAGTAATTCCTCCATTCCTGAACAAGACTGGAAGCTGCTCACAGCCAGCCCTGCATCCAGCACCCCAGAGAAGCCATGGCTGCCCCATCCCTGGCAGTGTTCCAGGCCAGGTTGGATGGGGCTTGGAGCAACCTGGTGGGAGATGTCTGTGGACTTGATGGTCTTTAAGGTCCCTACCAGCCCATACCGGTCTGGGATTATATAATCCAGATCAACCCCACCCCAGGACCAACACCTCAGCTGAGGGCTGCAGGCGCTTTCCAGGATCGCTGCCCCGCAGCCGTGCCGTGGGAACCCTCTCTGCAGCCCCGGGCTCCAGGCTTTGGACACTTCCTTCCATTCTGCACCCGGGTTTCCGGAGTTTATCGGCCCCAAACAATGCAGCCCCCACAAAACACCTTTCCCCAGCAGATAGGGCCCCGGCGGGCGGGCTGGCCGGGGCGACGCGCAGCCGGAGAACGTTTCCTCCCATTGTCCGGAGAGGCTCCACCGAGCTCGGGGACAAAAGGCAGGAGCAGAGCTGGCCTGAGGAGTCCCAGTGCTCCCAGCCACAATGTGAACAACTGAAACAACCACCTCCCTGCTCCCACCACGGGAGGGAGAGGAGCAGGGGGGGCACAGTGGGCACCATGGTGTTAAAAAAGCCAACACAATGAGGCCCCCTGATGTGCTCCTGGAGGAGAAGAGAACCCAAATATTTTGACATGGGCAGGGGTTGCCCAGAGAAGCTGTGGCTGCCCCATCCCTGGCAGTGTCCAAGGTTGGATGGGGCTTGGAGCAACCTGGGCTGGTGGGAGGTGTCCCTGACCATGGGAGGGGGTGGGATTGGATGATCCTTCCAACCCAAACCAGTCTGGTATTCCATGACATGGAATCCTGTAGGATTTGGACAAACCTGGATGGAGATGTCCACCCACAGCACCAACACTCTGTCTCTGAGAGACATCTCCTATGTGTCCCCTGCCAGTGGCAGTGCCCTTCTTGGCCCTTCAGATGTCAGCTTTGATGAGGTCATGGCAAGAGGTGCCTGGTGCTGAGACACCTGCACCCCAGAGCCCCCCCATCCCCACGGCCAGGCAGAACCCACGTACCTTCCTGTGGCCCGAGAAGAGCAGAGTCAGCTGGTGGATGGAGCCACCGTTTTTGGCCAACTCTTTCTTGAGGGTCCTGGGGGAGGGCAGGGCCCAGTGTCCCTTGGTGCCTTGGCTGTCAGAGCAGTTGAGGGTGGTGTCAGAGGTGAAGCAGTGGCTCTTGGCCTCTTGCAGGAGGCTGCCCTCGCTGTGGGTGCGGCGCCGCAGGGAGCTCTGCACGCTCAGGGTGTAACCAGCTGGGCAGCCCGAGGTCTCGATCATGCTGCTGCGCTTCCCCTCGCTCCTCTCCAAGCAGTGCTCGTCGCTCTCCTCATCATCATCCTCCTCATCCTCATCATCATCTTCTTCCTCCTCATCCTCATCCTCATCCTCGCCATCCGTGGTGCTGCCACCGGCCGTGCCCGCCGCGCTCTGGCTGAAGGTGCTGTCGAGCCGCAGCTCGGGGATGATGAAGGCTGGGAGGGAGCTGGGCTGCTCCTCTCCCTTCTCGGGAGCTACCAACTGCTTTTCCACCGGGAGAGGACGCTGGGTGGCTCCCAGAGCCTCACAGGGCTTGGCCGGAGCTGGTGGCTCCGTGGCTGGAGGAGCATTGTGCTTTGGTGCCTTCCCGTCCTCCGAGTGCATCTGCCCTGGCTTCTCAGCGTCTGTCTCCAGCATCTGCCCAGAAGAGAAGGTAGGGTGAAGGCAGAAGCACCCCAAATCTCTCCCTCACCACCTTCCTGGGGTGCTTCTCCACTTCTAACATCCCAACCACAAAGCTGCCACCGATTTGTACGGCCCTAATAGTGCTCCAGTGGGGTGGGATAGCACCGTCCCCATGTCCCCAGGTGGTGGCAGATGACCCATCACTCCCACAGCACCCGGTCACAACCCTGTTCCTTGGGACACCACATCACCACCCCTAGAAGTGAGCTTGTGGCTACAGAGCAGGAGTGGGATGGGTCCACCCAGCTCCCACCACCCTAGCCCACATCCACCACCCAGCAGCACTGGTGGGTTTGGAGCAAACTGGGGGCTGGTGGTGTTGGCTGAACTGGTAACATCATCCTCACCCCAATGGCTTCCTCATCCGCCTGGGAGCTGTTGGGGGCCTCAAGTCTTCCCTGAGAGAAAACCAGCAGCTCTCATTCCATAGCTCTGGCCCCTCCTGCCCCCTCTGGAGTGTCCATTTTTGGAGTCCCCAGCACAAGAAGGACATGGAGCTGTTGGTGCGAGTCCAGAGGAGGCCTTGGAGATGTCCCAGCTCAGGACAGCCAACCTGCTGCTGCTGCACCCCTCCTCACCCTGTAGAGCTGTGGCCCTTTGGACCATTCCACCAGGTACAGAGTACAACCCACCAGGTACAGAGTACAACCCACCAGGTACAGAGTACAACCCACCAGCAGATACCAGCAGGAGCTGTACGCAGAGGCTGGGCTGCAGAAGCTGCTGCCACTCCCAGGAAATCCCCTGGATGTGTTCAAGCCCCAGCTTTGGCACCATCTGCTCTGCACAGAGGGGATGGCACAGAGCCCATGTGACACCAGCAGCACCCACCAGAGCTGAGAGCCCCCTGGGGTCAGCCAGAAAGGTGCTGGGGCTCAGTGTCCTCACCACAGCACACAGAGGAGCTCATCCTGGCCTGCCAGCACCTGGTCCTTGTTTCTCATCCCCAAAGGATCCTCTCCCACCTTTGAGGATGGGGACAACACACTCTGTTCCCTGCCAGCCCAACTGACCATCATCACCTCAACTGCCCCAGGGAGCCTGAAGACCAAAATTCAGAGCCTGTCATGTCCTTAGCCCCATCAATGACATTGGCCACAAAACAACTGGGCTGGCATAAAGCAATTCCTCAGTTTACCCTCTCCCTGGGGCTGTTTCTCTCTCTTCCCTCCCCACCTTGGCAATTTCTTGTCAAAAGGGAACGTTGCCAGACTTGCTGTGCAAGGATGCTGTTTGCACCAGTGTGTTTTAATGATGCTGTTTATTTGTCTTGCAGTCCCTGTCATCATTATTTCATGACATAATCAGAGGAAAAAGCCACGCAGGCCTCAATCCACTCCCCACAAAGCCCTCCCCCTCCCCAACAGCTCCCTATCTGTCCAGTCCTTCTGCTTAATATTGCTGGTTGCCTGCATCAGATAAGGCCCTTGAAGGAAATGAACAGGCTCCTTTAAAATGAGAGACATTTGGGGATTAAATTAAATCTCTGCAATAATTCAATCATAGACTCTGCTGCTCTTCAGTGGCACGGAGGATCTGAGCAGGAGCCTCACGGATTGGCAAACGGTTTCCATCTTAGATTGAAAGCATCACCAGAGCTGAGATCCTGTCCATGGAGGAAGGGAGGTGGCTGAGCTCTGCTGAACATCACCTGATGGTGGGGAAAGAGAGGGAAGGCAAGAGGCAGTGGTGCCACCATGGCTGGCAGTGATGCCACGAAGCCAGGTGGTGGCTGGAGACACGAGGGACTTCACCAACACAAAGCCAAGGGCCACTTTGCTGAGCAGAGCAGATTCAGGCCAGCAAAGAGAGGAAAGGAACCAGGTTTCCTTCTCACCAAGGTGCTGCTGGAGGTGGTGGCAGAAGGAGGCAGTGCTGCTGCTGTCTGAGTAGGGCAGTGCAGGAAATATCTGTCCTTCCACCTCCAGGACTCCTCCAAAACACCCCAGGGTCTTCCTGAAACATGGGTTCCTCTCCCTTGGCCAGCAGCAGTATCTCAGGAGACAGAAACTCTGGACCTTTCTATCCCAAACATCTTGGTCTCACTAATCACAACATCTGAGTCTCCTTAACCTCAACATCTGGGTGTCCCTGGCCTCAATCTGTGAGTTTCCCTGTTCTCAGCATCTGCAACTTTTCATCTTCAATTTCTGACTCCTCCACGTCCTCAACATGGTTTTCCTATCCCAAACATCTGGGTTGAGCCCTGTCCTGAGCCAGGAAGGTCACAGGACTTCACTACATCCTTCATGGCAATTTCAGGGTTTCTAATATGGGACAAATTGAGCCCAGACCCATCAGAATATAAACTTCTAACCAGCCCTGGGAAACTACCAAAACTGCTGCTGATGAGCACATAATGGTCACATAAAAAGTGACCATTAAGACCCAAGTAATCACACAGCTAAAGGAAAAAGCATCTACAGCACGGGGCTGAGAGGAAGAAAACTAAGCCAGAAAGAAACTCCTGAAACTTGAGAAAATGTTCATTTTGAAAGTGCTCACAAGGTGATTCCTCCTTGCCCCCCCAGAGCTGTAGTGGCCCTGGGGACCAGTGGGAGCCAAGGCTCATTGCACAGCCGGGTTTGCTACCCCTTCCCTGCTTCATTACTGAATCAATGAATAATTGATAGAGAGCAATTACTGTAACAGCAAAAGCAAGCACAGATGTATAAACCCAAGCAGGAGGATCCAGCAGGAGCAGGGTGGTGAGGGTGGCTCCAATGAGCCCCCCATGGTGATGTGTTTGTACCAACAAAAACAAAAAAAACCTGTGATGGAAAGGTCTGGGAGCCCTGGATGGAGAAGTCCTCAGCTGGAAGAAACCATCCCGTGTGGGCAGGCTGTGCTAATCCCATTACCTCATTAATGTCATCCCTAATTGCCCCCCCTGCCCGGCACTGATGCTGCAGAGGATGCTCTGCACCTCAGCAGTGACCAGGAGCCAGGACCCAACCCAGTCTGGGTACAAATATCTGCTGGAGGTGCCAGCATAGAGCCTGGGACAGACCCACAGACCCTCCCTGCACCTCCTGTCTCAGCCAAGCAGCTGGAGGTCCCAGGGACCTGTCCCAGCTCTGGGACCCAACCTGGCCCCAGCCCCCCCATCCCCAGCGAGACCACCAGCACACACAGCTCTGATGCCAGTGGTAAAGGCTGAGTGTGCTGCTTTGTCCCCAGCATCAGTATCCAAGAAGGTTTAAAACGGGAGGATCCAGAGGCTGAGAGCAGGAAGCCCAGGCTGGGACAGGTTGTGATAACCGAACCCCCCCCCCTCCCCCCCCAGCAAGAGCCAACGGTGCTGATGGCACAGCCCTGCACAGCCCAAATTTCCTCTATTCCCTGCGGCTACAAATACCCCCTTGTTGAGCTTGGTTACCAACCCTCCTAGCCCAGGTGAGCACTGAAGAAGCCACAGGTTCCCCAGGAAGCAGCAGGGACCAATCCAGCTCCCTAGGGAGCTCCCGAGGGTGCGGAGCCGCTTCCCCCGCCCAGCGAGGGGCACATCCCTCAGGGTGCAAGCTTTGAAAGCAAAACCCACCAGCAAAACCGACCCAAAACTACCTACCGGGAGCTCAGTTGCATCCCCCCTGCAGGGACCCAGCGAGCTGCATCTCCCCCCGGCAGCCCGGAGCCCCCCCGAGTCCCGGGGCTCGGCAGATGCTGGAGCAGCCCTGGCTCTGCCGCCGCCCTTCCCAGTGTCCCTGTGCCCAGCAGGAGCTGCAGCCGCCCCAGCCTCTCCAGACACCACTCCCATGCCCCTCGTGCTATTTACGGCCCTGCCAGCAATCCCGGGAGGCACCGGTACCTGCTGATGGATGGAGAGGACGGCTCAGCCCTGAAGGATCACCATGGATCACCATGGATCACCATGGATCACCCTCCCACCGCCCCCCTTCTCCTGCCCTGTCCCGGCCCGCAGTAACACCCCTGCCGCTGCTTCCCGCTGCATGGAATTCTGTGGAAGGTTCAGAGTTGTTTGAGGTTTTTTCATCCCAAACTACTTTCCAGGGAAAAGGGACAGCCCTGAGGTGGAAGATGCTCTGCAGCATTTTGCCCTCTGCACCCCAAGCCCCTACCAGGGGCTCTGCCCAAACGGGCACAGACAGGGAGAAAAACGGGGGGGTGGTGCGGGGTCACCCCCTGGGGGACAGCCCACGCATGTCCATCTGTCCCCTCCCCTCTCCTGCGAGGCCACTGTCCTCCCGTGACACCCCCATACACACCAGGGTCTGAATCTGGATGCCTTGTGTCTCCTCCTGGTTTTCCACCTCATTCCCTGGGACGGGAAAGTTGCTGTGATGGGCACGGAATGAGCCCGGGTGGGGGGTGGGTGGGTGTGTCTGTGTGTCTGTGTGTCTGTGTGTCTGTGTGTCTGTGTGTGTGTCTGTGTCTGTGTGTGTGTGTGTCCGTGTGTCTGTCTGTGTGTCTGTGTGTGTGTGTCTGTGTGTCTGTGTGTGTGTCCATGTGTCTGTGTGTGTGTCTGTGTGTCTGTGTGTGTGTGTGTCCGTGTGTCTGTGTGTCTGTGTGTGTGTATCTGTGTGTCTGTGTGTGTGTCCGTGTGTCTGTGTCTGTGTGTGTGTGTGTCCGTGTGTCTGTGTGTGTCTGTGTGTGTCCGTGTGTCTGTGTGTCTGTGTCTGTGTGTCTGTGTGTGTGTGCACAGCCACTGACACAGCCATTTGACAGTGGTCACCAGCACAGGGTCACCATTCAGGGATGGGTCCTCACTGCTGTGGTGACACGGTGCTCAGCATGACCTTTGGAGACCCCCATGTCCCCCAGCTCCCAGCCAGCCACAGGTCCCCAGCTCCCCCAGCAAGGGCAGAGCAGCAGCAGCTCCCCAGAGGAGGAGGTGTTTGGGCACAAAGAGGAGTGGGTGCCCCCAGCATCCACCCCTCACAGACAGCCCCACACCAAAGCACTTGCAGCAGTTTCATTAAATCACAGCAGCCTTGGCTTACACCACTTCAGTCTGGGCCTTTGACCACCCTGTGCAAATGATCTCAGCATCACTCAACCCCCCCCAGGCTGTTGGCGCCAGCACGCTGGTTCTTACCAACCCTTCTGGGGATTGACCACACCAGAGCTTCAGGGGTTTGAAAATGCCACAATGAAAGAAACACCAGCAGCTCCTCGTGTCCCCACACAGCCCCGTGCCCTCCCCTCCCCCAGGGTGCAGGAAGGACCCATGGGTGCTGCTGGACCTGGCTGGGAGAACATCACCCAGCACCAGAGAAATGGGAGCTGGGGTTTGCCAGAGGGGAGAGGGCTGGTCTCCTGGAGCTCCAGGCTTCCTGCACCCTTGGCCATGCCCTGCCCTGCCCAGTCTGTCCCAGAGCCAGGGGTGAGCAGGCTCAGAGCTGGCCCAGCCGAGGCAGCACGTTCCCAGACCCAAAATGGGAAGACTTAGGGCCAGAAGCAAAGTGAGAAGTTGCAAATTCCTCCCCTCCTTCGCCAAACAGCTGAGCACAGTCCGACCACATTCCCACCAAGCAAAACACCTTGTGGACACAAGCTCAGAGAGACAGAGGTTCATCCCACTTGTCCCTACCCCAGGTGCTTGTCACAGCCACCCTGATGGCAGTGTCCCCTTGGCTGGGCCAGCTCAAGGGGGTACATGGCCAGCACCTAAATGGGAAGTGAGTGCCCCAGTGTGAAGAGAAAGAGTGCTGGGGAACTATTAGACTGGATATTGGGGAGAAGTTGTTTAGTACAAGGGTGGTGAGACTCGGGAAGAGATTGCCCAGAAAAGCTGTGGAATCCCCTCCCTGGAGGTGTTCAAGGCCAGGCTGGATGAGGCTTTGAGCATCCTGGGCTGGATGAGAGGTGATCTCTAAAGTCCCTTCCAACCTAAGCCATTCCATGATTCTATAAAGGTGTTGGGGAGCAGGATTGGAGAGGGACATGGGTGCAGAGCAGGGTGGGTGACAAGGAGGCAGGGCAGGGGACAGCAGAGGGGTCACCCAGGGTCCCCCTTCCCCAAGCAGCAGCTTGGCAGTGGCAGAGCCCTCCCTGCAGCACCGCTTGGGCCCTGTTTTCAATCAGCTCTGGATTACACACTGTTTGCTCTTGTTGACAGCACATTTACTTGCACTTGTCAAGCACGTTGTAAATAGTGAGAGAAACAGCCCTGCCCTTCCTGACCCAGGGAACAGCCAGGAAGGGGCCGGTCAGTCCCCCCCTCGTTCCCAGCACCGGAGCCAGCGCTGCCAGGAAGGGCCGGGGCACAGGATCAGTCCACGCCTGCTCACAGCATCAGCAGCCACAGGACAGAGACCACCAGCAGCCAGGCTTGGAAAAGTGCTGAGGATCCACCACCTCCCACGGGAAACCAGCGGAGCGCCCGTCCTGGACTCCCAAAGTCCACACCACCGAGTGTCCGTAAATTATTTAGCTTAAGGATAATCTACATCTTTCAGATACAGCCAGCCATCCTCTCCGAGGTAATCTCAGGTCACGGAGTCAGAAGGAAGAGCAATCAGCCGTTCTGAGTGTGGAA
Source organism: Phaethornis superciliosus (assembly GCA_023637945.1). Classification (NCBI taxonomy): domain Eukaryota; kingdom Metazoa; phylum Chordata; class Aves; order Apodiformes; family Trochilidae; genus Phaethornis; species Phaethornis superciliosus. The sequence continues at coordinate 1,397,815 of JAJQWJ010000022.1, read as the reverse complement.
GACACAAAGAAACAAGCAGTGAGAAAATGGGATGGTGGTAGGGGATCTTGTGCCACTGATGTTGTGCCCTGGCAGCCCAAGCAGCTGGAGCAACTCCAGCCCCTGGCACCTTCTCCTTGCCCCTGCTCTGCACTTTGCCATCCCTTCAATCGTGCTGCTGCAACTGGGTGCAGGGCTGGGCTGGAAACAGAACCAGTGCAGGCATGGGAGGGTAAAAAAAGCCCCGTGCTCTGAGCAGACGGTCATTACTGGGAGCAGGGAGCAGCCTCCCTAACTCAATTAATTCATAAAGCTGCTCTCACTATAATCTCATTGCTGCCACTGTGGTTCCTCCCAGCCCGAGCCCAACTCCTCCCCCCTTTTGGGGACGTTTGTCACCAAGCCTGGTCACCCTGGTGATGTGTTTTGCAGATCTTTGCTTGGCACAGCCAAGGGCAGGGAGTGGATCCCAGGGCAGACCCAGACCCAAAGATGAGAGTGGGGAAGGTGATGGGAACAACCCCAGAACAACTCCTGGGACCTGAGGATGGGCTCATCCCTCAGGGAAGTCCAGCCAAGCCTTAGAGCCACAGCAGAGAAGCCACCAGAGCCCCACGTCCAGCTCCTGGACATGGGCTGGAGAACTGGACCCCAGCCCCAGCCATCCCCAGAGCTCCTCCTGCACTGGCTGCAGCAGGAAAGCCTGGCTGGACCATCACAGCTGGACCTCTCACAGCTTTCTCTTCCAGAAGAGGATGCTACATGCACCACAGGCTCATGTCTCCTCTAAAACCAGATGCTCCCAACTTAGCAGCTATGCCAACACAAAGCCCATCCCAGGCGCATCCCCCAGGCTTGACACTGTCCTCCCAAAGAGCCATTCCTGGAGGTGACAACTCTGCAGAGCCATGTCCCTCAGCCAGAAGGACCTTCCTGCCCTTAGTGCTGCCCTACCCCAGCCATGGCTCCAGGAGCCATCCCAAAGCCCAAAATTCACCCGATTTCCCACAGCTCCAAGAAGTTGGCACCACACAACTTTTCTCCATCAGTCCAGCCCCTTCTCCTTTCCAGATGTTCTGGTCCTGCTGGGGATCCTCTGTCCCATCACCAGCCATCTGTTCCACGAAGGACTTGGGGAGGACAGCACCCCCAGCAGCATTAACACACTGAAGGAAGAGCAGTTCCCAGCTCTCATGTGGATGCAGCAGCCATGGAGGATGAGGAGGAGCTGCTCTCTGCTCAGTGTTTCCTTTCTGCAGCTCCAGGGCACAGCTGGCACATGGGACTACACCAGCCCTCTGCTCCATCACAGGGAAAAGCCCATGTCCCCTCAGCTGGGCATTGGCACAGTCAGATGAGCTGCCTCTTGCCAAGCTGGAGCCTTTTGGAAAGCTTTGCAAACCAGATTCCTCTTTGGAGCAGAAATCAGCCACGCAGAGGTTGATATTTTCAGCTTAATTTGTCTATTCACAGAGCACAGACACTGTCCTGTTTCTTTAAATAGCCCCAATATCAAATGACTTGTGAGCAATAAGCAAAGCTAACAGATCACTTCTCCCTTGCAAGAAGCAACTGATTTTCCCAGCTCCTGCCTCCCACTGCACCAGTGTCCCAGGGGAAATCTGCCCCAGCAAACCAGCTGTGGTGCAGACTGGTCACACAGCCCTGACTGCAGCTCATCTGTGCTGGGCTCCCACCAGCACCCCAGGATCCAACCAGCACCCCAGGATCCCCACCAACATCCCAGCCCCCCAAGCATCTTCACCTGCCCACTCGGGAGCTGCAGCCTCAGGCAGGGCAGCTCCTCCTTCCCCACACTTCTCCTTCGTGCATTTTAGGATCAGGTTGGCTTGAAAATTGCAGCCTGAGCAATTTATACCTTGCTGGGATGGGAAATGGTGTTGTGAACTCAGCTAAGTGTTCACCAGTTGCTCTCACACTCCATTTCTCCTTCTCAGCCCTATATCCCACCAGTGGGACTTCCATCAGCTTTGGCAGCCCCAGACAAAACCTCCTTGTCACAGCTTGGCAGATTCTCCACTGCAGACAGGAGCTGCCTCTTGGCTCCTGAGGTGCAGAAAAGCCTTAGAAAGGCTTGGATTGTCTTTTAGAATATTTGTTCACCTGTCCAGTAGCCAGGTACCTTTAACAGCATAGGGAACAGACACTTTAAGGGCTTTGCTCGAAGCCACAGGGATTTCTAGGTCTAGTGGAGAGCCAAAAATCAGGGAATAATCTCACACCCCACCATGAACACAGTCTGGAGAGGGGAAACAGCAGTATAACCCAAAAACCCAAAGAGTCCCAGAGCACAGGTCGTGATGGAGAGCCACTAAGATCCATCCTCCACCTCCCCCTTCTAGGATCTTTTTGGGATGCTCAGATTTGAAGGAGCTCCCTGCAGAGCTTCTCCCCAGAAGATCCCCCAGCCCAGGGCTGGATCACACAGAGCTGAGAGCAGAGCCACCCCGAGCCCCTCTGCATGCACCCCAAAAACTGAGCCTCGTGGGACCCCCTGCCTGGGCACTGCATGGTGCCACCAAGATGCATCAGAAGAACAGCAGTGACATGGCAGAGCCTTGTCCCCTCAGTGAATGAAGTGCCCTGGGCTGACTGCACGTCTAAAGGTTTGGTTGGTAAGTGAGTTCTCAGGCTTTGTGTGTTGTTGCTATTTTAGTCCATCCGAAACGTGCAGGAAAAGGAATCCAGAGGCTCTGTCTCCTGCAGAGATGTTTGTGCTGACCCAGTTTGGGAGGCTGCAGAGCTAAAGCCACGTTGCTGTACTCTGGACCCAGGTGACAGCACAGGTGCCTGCTCTGCTCTTGCAGGGTGAGTGAGGCAGAGGCAGAGCAGCCCCTGTACCCCAGTGAATCCACACATCAGCGTGGGGCAGGAGCTGCTCCACCACCTTGTACCAACCACAGGGAGGGATACGGGTGGTTTGATCCCCTCTCCTGGGAGGGGTGGGTGGGGAGCCTCACTTAAAGCCCTTTACACAGACACAGTGTGATGCTCTTGTCCCAGAGCAGTGGGGTCACCCACCCACGGTCTGAACCCAACCCCAGAGAAGAAGATCACAGAATGCCAGGTTGGACAGGACCTCAAGGGTCACACGCTCCATCAGCTTTGACACCAGCCCAGACCTCCACTGTCCCAAACAACCCTGGTGGCAGCCCCCTCCCCAGAGCCAGGCAGACAGGAGGTGTTAAGCACATCCAGGCAGAGCTCCCAAGCCCCTCCATGCACACGCTGCTGCTCAGACAATGCTCTCAGATCAGGCTGAAGCTTTTCGGTGTGGGAAAAGTGCTGATGCTGCCGTGATAGATATGGAAAATAACACCAATGGAATGACCTCTCTGCACTTTGAAGCTCTTTGAGGGGCCCAGATCAAAGGCCTGAGCCCATCCGAGTGCAGCGGAGGGGCCGGGCTCCGCGCCGCTGCTCCCATGACCTCGGCCTTTTCATCAGCACCCAGAGATCACGCCCTGAACCTTTCCTTCTGTGTCCTGTCCGGCCCCGGAGCTGAGCTCTGGGGAAAAGCTGGACACTGGGTTGTGGTGGCCTCAGCTGTCCAAACAGAGCTGCTGGGATGCATCCTGAGCAGCCAGGGCTGGGGTCGGCGGATGCGAACGCAACAACCGCATCCCCGAGCGCGGCGGGAAGCTGCAGAGGCAGCACCCACTGCCTGAATGCAAACTGCCTCCTCACCTGCCAAAAAGCAGCCTCCTGAGCAGCAAGCCTGGCAGGAGCATCACCAGAGCAAAGCCCCCACCACAGGCAGAGCCCCGCTGGGTTTTTGGGCTCCCGCACGGGTCCCTTACCTTGCTCTCCGTAGGAGCCGGTGCTGGATGTTGCTGCTTGGTGATGTTCTCAGCCAGACACCAGCAGATCCTCTTCTTCTGCTCCTGGGAGTAAGCCTCCAAACTTAATAAGCACTCCGACTTCTGACGTAAAGGAAACACAGGCAGAGAGAAGGTCATTAGCTGTGTGTCTCGCAGGCCCTGGCTTTGTTTGCAAACTACTTTGCTTCCAACACACTCTCTGAGATGGATGAGAGGAGAACGCTTGCACCAGCGTCCTGTGCTCCGGGCAGGAGAAAGCAAAATAGTCAGGAAAGCAGAGCCAGGGGGAAAACTCCCCGTGCAAGAGCTGCAGACTTCTGCTTTCCCAAGTGGGAGCAGCGTGGGGAGGCAGGGGAAGGGCAGCAGCACCTCAGCACCCTGTGGCACCGCAGGGGGAAGGGGCCCAAGCGGCTGCTTTGGAGGGGGGGAAATTGCTCTTGGCTGTGTGCAAACATCACTGAGGCACCATAGCATCAGCTGATGAAAACAAGCATCCTGGGGCTGCTGGGAGCAGGCAGAGCTCCTGAAAAAACTCTGGAGCAGCATCTCCTGTCCTGCTCCTCACATCTGGCACATGGCAGTGGGAGGGTGATGCTCCAGCTCTGGAACAGCAAGGAAGGAATTAGGAGAACCAGGAATTCATCCCAGCTGAGCCCGACTCCCCTCATGCCCAAGCACTTTCCCCTTTTTGATATGGACCTGAGCCTCATGGACAGGTTTTCTCTGGGCAAGATCCCACTCATTTAAGAAACCTTCTGGCCAACTTCTCTCAGCAAGTGTCTCCCAGCCCTTAAAGTGCTCATCTCTTGTGCTTAAAATAAAGCGTTAGTGACATTTACTGGTTTTTCAGGTTTCACTTTAAAAACAGTCCAGAAATGCCCATGGTTGGATCTTCTCCTTCTTTGGCCAGATATTTAAAAAATACCATAATGTGAAAAAAAAATCTTCCAATACAGGGCACAAAAAATGTCTTTCATTTCCCCCTAGGGTTCCCATCCAGGAGGGCAGGTCTCCAACAGGCTGTTTTTCCCAGAAAGGTCAGAAAGAACTGAGGAACTTGCAGCTTTTTGACTCCAGAGACACAACACAAGCAAAAGGGGAAGTGCTTTTCAGTCACACCATTTAGAACACTGTTTTCATTGGATTCATCCCGATTTAATCCAAAATACCTACTAAAAGAACAAATAAACCAACCTCCCATGTCACCTCTAGAATAAGAAATCTCTAGTTCAGTCCTTTGGCCCTCCAAGGAGACTTCCAGGAAAGAGAAGATTTGATCTTTCTTATATCTGGACATCACCACATCTGTTCCTACAGTAGACATGGGCTTAAAAATCCATGGTCAGTGTTCCTGAGCACTACTGAGATGGAACATGGGTTTGATGGGTTTGTGACGCAGGGACAGGAGGTGGTGGGGCTGCTCCTTGCCCCCAGATCCTGACTTGCAGGGATGCTGAGCTGCAATGCTCCTGGAGCACGGATGAAAGCAACTCCAAGGGCATCTCCTTGTTCCTGACAGAGGTAGCTGTCTCTGTGCTCTGCAGCCTCTTGCTGATTCAATTCCAGTCCCCAGCTCTTTGATTGAATTTAGCATAAAGCCAGGCTGAGCCCACACGGGCTGTCGAGAGCAAAGTGTCCCTTCTGCTCCCACTGACCCAGAGCCTCCCCATCCCTCCAGCCCTGGAATATTAAAGCCAGGAGATGAGATAGAGCAGAGAAAATAAACCACCCCAGTGTGTGTCCTGGGCATTGCAGGGCAAGGCTGAGAGGGAACGTGAACAGTCATAATAGCATTTATTTAATCTGTATATATTTCACGATAGTTCCTGTGCTACAGAAGCAAAATCTCAGCACTTTATTCCTCCACGGTGATATTTAACCTCTCCACCACACACTTCCTAGGGGAAGAGCTCTGTTTCTCCCTCTTCCACCAGCCTGCTTCCCCCAAAACAAGGGGAAACTGTGCTGGGGGAAGAGTCAGCCCAAGCCGTGGGGGTTGAGCACCCCCAGATGCCTCTGAAGCACAGGATCCTTCTTGCAGGATCTGAAGTGGCTGCCAGGGGGTTTCTGACCTCGCACCAAAAACTTGTTATAGTTTATATAGTTTATATACTATATAGTTACAGTAACTGTTATATGTAAACAGAGCTTGCAAAAATATGTTATTGCAGGTGGTGTGTGCTGGCTGGCTCTGGGCAGTACTGGACCTCAAACCAGGGCACACCACAGCACCACTGGATGCCCTCATGGCAACACCAGATCACCACCAGCACCAGATCCCACACAAGCACCTGGACCCCTGCACCAGCATTGCCCATGGAAAAGCAGAACAAAAGGTTTTACTGCAGAGGAGGACCCAGAACAGGCAATGCAAACCCCCAAGGAGCCCATTGCAGATGAGTCCCCCTGCCCAGCACAGCAGCATTTGGTACACTGGTGTGGCTCTACATCACAAACTGGTTTGGGTTGGAAGGATCTTAAAGAACATTTAGTTTTAACTCCTCTACACGACACAGCAAAGCTAAAAGATGTCATAACAAGGAACCAGCCTCAGCTTGACACCTCTGATGCCATGACCTGGCTGAGCAGCCTTGCTCAGGGCTTCCCTCAGCTTCCCACCGCCTCCCCAGCTTGTGCTGCAGACATGGTCCCCAGGGATGGGCAGGTCCATGGATGGATGTTCCCTGAGCAGATCAGGAGGACCCCACTTCTGCTCCCTTCCCCAGGCTTGCAGGGTTTATGGCAAAGTGGTTCAGGGCCAGGGCTTGCAGCCCAGCTCAGCTCTGGCCTCCCAATGTTCAGAGCCTTGGTCCATGGCCAAAGCCAGCAGAGATCCCAGAGGGGAAGTACCTCGGAAACAGGCTGCAGACTACAATAGCTTTCAAATCACAGAGCAAACCTTCCACTGGTGAAACAGCAAGCCCTGGGAATATCCTGTGCACAAAACATGGGCAACTGCTGGCTGGTTCTTTCATGACCCCCGAAGCTGGGTCTGATGAGAAAGTGGTTTGCTGCCGTGCTGGGAAGGGGGGGGAATGCAGGACCATGGCTCTTCCTGTGGTTTTTGGACTGCTGGGCACACTGGTGGTGCCCAGAGAACAAACACTGGCAGTAAAAGCAGGGCCCTGTTGAGAGCTGGCATGGCCAGAAGGCAAGAGGATCTCACGGGTGCTTGAAGAGATGCTGACGTGCATGGAGCTGCTGTTTGCAGGGCAGAGCACTCTGCACATAGAAGGCTGGCTCGGTGCTGGGTGGCCTGGTTTGAGGCTTGGAAAGCTCTAGAGGTGGAGGTGAAAGATAGATGTGCCCATCTTTCCCTGTGACACCAAGGGCTGACTCTTAGGAAATGGGTTTTTATTCTCCTACAACCACCCATCAGCCAGGAGAGTTACCAAGAGCTGCTGCCTCAGGGTGCAGAGGCACCAGTGGCTCCAGGGCAGGCAGGTCAGAGCCCAGATGCTGCTGCTGAGGAGGGAGAAGACAGAGGAGCAATGCCATTGCCATTTGGCAACATCTCTTGTCCAGCACCAGCAGAGTGGCTGGAGATGAGGACATTGAAAAGACCCAGGAGCAGGAGAAGGGATAGACTTTGTGCTTCAAATCCACGTTTCAAAAACTGGCGAGTCATCAGGAGTGAAACTGGATCCTCTCTACTTGAAGTCCCTTGCTATGACCGACCCCAAGGTCTCTCCCTCTCCACTGCATCTCCAGGGATCCTGCCCCTCCTGCAGGACACCAAGCCCACCTGGCAAACAACAGCCCACAAATGTGACAAACAGCATGAATTAGAGGAAATTGAGATACAGTTTCAAGAGAGCATGAATTCCACCTCAAAGACAAACACTCATCCTTCCCACCTTCGCCCAACCCTGCATCCAGCACCCCAAACCAGCTGATAACTGGATTTTCACTTACCAGGAATTTAAAACCCACTGTACCTCCACCTTCCAGTGCTCTGGCATCTGCAGGCTGACCAGCACAGCCCAGAATTCAGGATTTTGTGTTCAGGCAAGGCTGAGGCACTCCTAAATCATTGTGCTTTTTTTTTTCTGTGTGTGTGTGTGGTTAAAACCCGCCTTGGCTCCATGTCTCATTTACAGCACTGAGGTTTTCTGAGCTCATGTCTCTAAATTGGCCTTTTTGTCATCACATTTGCTTGTACTTAAGAACAAAAAGTATAGATGGAGCATTTGAAAAGGAGGGATCAGACATCTTCCAGGCTGCTCAAGCCTCACCAACGAGCAGAGTCACAGGGATGGGGATGAAACCAGAAGAGCAGAATCCATCCCAGGGCACCAGACCCTCCAGAAGATTGGGAAAAAGGAAAGAGGGACCAACTTCCTCTGCTTTGTTCCCCTGCCAGAACCATCCCAGTTCAGCTGGAAACAAATTCAACCCAAAATGCAAGTCTTCTGGCCATGACTTTGTGGTCAGATGACAGGAGAATGGGAAAGTTGACTGAATCCCAAACTTTTATCATTATATTCTCTGCCACAAGAGCTGCTGACTGCCCTTCCCCCAAGAAGCTTTTCAGTCCCTCCTCACCCTCACAGACCTGGGTGTGCAGTTCTCTTTTTCCTGTGATCACATGAAAACACATCATCAGCTTTCACCCCCCTTAACAACTAATCCCTGCTGCTGTCCAGCTCTGTCACTGAACTTTCTTCCTTATCATCTCCTACTTCCCCAAATTTTGAGTCATGTGCACACTTTTATCAGGCAGGATTTGTTGTTTGCTACCATGTCAATAATGACTGTTTGCAATTAAGCAAGAGCCAGGCTTCTCCTTGGCAGCGCAATGCCCACAGATGATGACTTCAATGTTTCAGACCAGATTTTTAAACTATTTTATTAAGCAGCACAGCTATTTCCCATCTTTCTAAGTTTTCAGGCCAAGTGTTTTGTCCTATCAAGCCAAGTGCCCGTGAGAACATCTGCTCTAGTTGTGCTCCATTTATACTCTTTATCTCTCTTTCATTAATAATTACATTTTAAGTTCTTTCCTAAACAAATCCACCTCAGCTGTTTACTTGGTTTTGTAAGGTTGATGTCACCCCCTGGCTAGCCCTTTTCCCTGCCACCAAACCACCTGCCTAAATGTTCTGTAGATCTGCCAGGGCAGCACCCAAATACACCTCCTGACTTCAAAAATCACCCAGATAATAATATCTGCCACGTCACAGCTCACCCCTGAGCTTTGAAAGTCCTCTGTACCACCAGTAAAGTGCATCTCCAGGTCTCAGATTTCCTGTGTCAGGGTGGGAACCTCAGTTATCCTTGATCTTTCCCTGTAGAATAGAAATGGGCAATGCCACATCCCTACAGGCATCAAATGGGTCACGCTCAGTCCTGGCAATAAAAAAGAGAGTTTTGGGAATTTCCTTCTCTCATGGACCAAGGTGAGACATCTCCAGTGAAGACTCTGGAGTTAAGCACCTTTTATACAAGCTCTAATCTTGCCCCTCCCTCCAGTTTACAGAGCATTTATTCAGGACACAGCTGAAGGATGCAAACAGGAATGGTGCCCACGGGGGAGCCCACAGGGTGGGGGGACAAAGGGGGACAGTGACAGTTCTGACACTTGTCTAGAGGATCTCCCATGCAGAGTTGGGATGAGCATCTCCAAAGCAAACCAAGACCAAGCATAAATCCACAGCATTACTTTGCCTGGGTCTGTGAGCAGCAGGCCAAGAAGTTCCTACTGGAAAGATTTTTCTCTTGGAGTAGTTTCCCATGGGAAACTGCAGTGGCTGCAGGTGAAAACTTCCAGAGAAAAAGATCGATTTTGCTTGTGCATTTCAAATGAAAAACTTACCCAGCTATTTGATTTTAAGTCAATTTGGTCTGAGCACGTTGGGTTCAAATCAAAAACTTTTAACAATGCAATAAAACACTGCTCTGCAGGCTCCTATCAGGAGGGTATTTCCAGAGCAAGGAAGGGTGTGAATCCAACCCTGGACAATGTTCTCATCTCTGGACTGGCTCCCTGCGAGGTTACCAAGCTCCATCACAAAATAAATGTTTTTTTCTGACAGGTTTTACACCTCCTGTCACCACAGGAGGGAACAGCACATGGGCAAGGGGGGAACGGGGCCAAAATCCCCCACTCCAAACTCCTCGGGGTGCAGCAACCCAGATCCACATGGAATCAGCCCAAAGCTTTCAGAGGTGGGCTCTGGTCACTGACTTGAAGCTGTTCCTTTGGATTTAAAATCCTGAAACAAAACACATGCCTGACCAGGTTTGTGGGCATTGGCAGAACTTTTTCAACAGACCATTTGGCAAACAGAAAAATTAGACAAGCTTCTAGATACACCCAGCATTCCTCAGATCCAAAACCCAGCCCTGCTCACCTGCTGGTTCTATCACTCTACCCCATGACCACTAAAACCACCAGGAATTGACAGCTCAGTGGAGAAATCTCCTCTTTTTCTGCATTCTTTCCAACACCAACTGATATTCAGCCTTTCCAGGAGGCCACATGTCCCACCAGGACTGGTGGCCTTGAACACTGCACCTCATAGAGCCTGTAAAATGCCCACCCCTCCTGCTGCAACCTGCACCAGGCTACGGAGATCACTGACTGTAAAAAACACAAAATGCACAGAATTTCAACTCCTTGGAGTGATGTATTTCCATGTGATTAGACAGGATGACTCGCAGCAGCTTTTTTATGACACTCCTGTTGCCCTGAAGGTTGGAATTTTCTTTCTTGTTTCAAATAAATTAAGCTACTGGCAGACATGGAATGAAAAGAGGCTTTTTTGGGGAGGGGATCACATCAGATCCAAATGCAAAAATGTGACCTTCTGGGTCAGAACATTACTCACAGACCTTCCAGATGAGAAGGGGCAGGAGATGGCTGCTTGAGGGCTCAGCAAAGAGCTGTTCCTCCAGCAAATGCCATCAGCCCTGTGGGCTCCCTTTCCACTCACAGCAGCACTGACTGCATTACTGCTCATTGCAAATGATGGTGTGGGTAAGAAACAGCAGTATCAGAGCTTGTAACCACCTCTCAGACCCCCTCAGAGTAGGGTAAAGTGCTGCTGCAAGCCCAGGGATGGAGCAGTGGCTGCAAAGAGTAGGACAGGAACAGATTGGGATGGGGACAGATGTCTCAGGGTGACACAAAACAAAAAAGCCACATTCACACAAGCATCTTTCCCTTCTGCATCCTTCTGGAAAGCTTCCATCTGCCAGAGGTGGTGGGACAGTCACTGCCAGCAGGATTCTGCCACAGGGCCCTGCTGCACCACGTCACTGCAACCCAGAGAGTGACAGGAGAGGGACAGGGATGTCTGAAGATGCCCTGAGCCCCCTACCCTGGCCCCATGTGTCACTGCAACATGGCAGTGCCACTTCACTGAGCCTGAGTCCCAGCTTTCACCTGGCAGCAGCCCAAGCTTTAAACTCTGCTGCAACACACCAGAGGGACACTGCCACCAGCCCAGCAAAGCACCCAACCCCCTGGTGACACCCCCTGCACAGCCAGCCTGCAGCAATGCCTCTGAAGGGGACTGTCCCCTCCCTCCCACTGTCCCTTCCAAGACTTAAAACCTCTTGGTGACACCCTCACAAACCTTGGCATCCCCAGCCCTGTAACCAAAGCTTTGCTCCTAAAAAGCAAATGCAAAGAAGACAAGAGGGGTGACTTACAGGTGACTCAGCTCCTCTGCAAGGAGAAGGAGCTGCTCTGCTCCCAGTTGGCTCCCAGCACAGCATCCCACTGGTTCAGAGCAGCCCAGTTCTGTTGCCTGAGGTCCACCTCCACCCAGGATGGTTCCCTGAGCCACACAACCCCCAGACTGCAAAACTGAGAGGTTTCTGCCCTTGTGCTCTGCCCACCCTCACCCCCCCTGTCCTTGCAGCCTGGCTCTGGGGATGGCAGGTCAGTGTTTCCCAGAAAAACAGCCATGGGGAAGTCAGGAGGGCCCCATCCTGCCCTGGCTCACTCCTGACTCACAGCCATGTCCCCACAGTGCCTCAGCTTCCCCTTTGGAACCAAAGCTACACATTCTGGGGAGAATTAGGGCTGGAAGGTCACTGTCCCCTCAACTTTGAAGCCAGCAGTTCCTGTTCCTGCTTGTGCACTTGTGACAGACACAGAGAAGCCACCTTCTCCCTTCCTTGCAAAAAGACCCAGCTGAGGAATCACCTCCCCACCTCCAAATCCCCAGCCTCAAAGCAACCCCGTGAGGTTCAGGAGGGAATGTCTTGCTGAGCAGGACAGTGTCCTTGTGCCAGGGGGATGTCACCTGGAAACAGTGCAGGGTCTCAGCTCCTGGGTTACAGGCATGTGGCAGACCTGCTGGTCACCACGGGTTGGGGATGTCCTGCTCCAACTTGGGATCTGCTCTGAAATATCCCAGGGTGGACAGGAAGAAACAGAAGGGCTTTGGAGAATCCCATAATCATGGCCTGTCCAGACCTACTGGCCTCTGAGGGGAGCATCCATGTAGGAGAGCAAATGTTTCACATTTTCTGTACAACTACTACACCCAACTGCAGTGGATGCCCCAGACCTCAGTACCAGAGCTGTGAGAGCCACTGAAGCTCATTAGAAGAAAGCCAAGCACTTCATTACCCCTTGACACTCCTTCTCAAGACCTCCTGAAATGAGGTCAGTTTTCTTTCAGACACTCCAGCTTAGGGGCTCCAAAGCTTCTAAATTAAATGACAGTCTCCAAATGCAGGAGTGCCTCATCCCTCTCTCAGGATGATTTTAAATTAGAGAAGAGCAGATTTAGCTTGGATGTTAAGTTGCCCAGGGAGGTGGTTGAGACTTTATCCCTGGAGATATTCAAGGTGAGGCTTGAGGAGGCTCTGAGCAACCTGATCCTGTTGAGGCTGTCCCTGCTGATGCAGAGGGTTGGACTGGGTGGCCTTTGGAGGTCCCTTCCAACCCAAATTATTCTGTGATTTTATGTCAAACAGCCATGGCAGCCTCTCTGAGTCACAGCTCAGGATCAGGCAGGCACAGAGCCATGGTGCAGATCTGATGTTCTGCTGAGACACACACTGACCAAACCAAACCAGAAAACCCCCAAGCAAACCCACCAAGCAAGCTCCTGAGATGAGTTTGGGGGGTTGGACCAGATGGTCTCCAGAGATCCTTTCCAACCACCAATATTCTAAGAGGCAGTTCCTGCCTGACCACCCCAGAAAAATAAAAAAAAAATCATAATAAAAAAAAAAAAAAAAAAAAAAGAGAAGATAAGGAAGGAACAAAAGGGAAAGATGAGAGAAAGCTGATCAGCCCAGAGTTATGCAGCAGGCTGTGCTTTGGCCCAGATCCCAGCTGCTCAAGGTGAACAACTTTCATTCTCTGTGTTCACATCCAACTTTCACAATAGTTCATTCTTTCACGCTGCTGCTGAGCAATGTTTGCCCCACTCCCCTATGCCCTGGGGATCCTTCCCAGATCCAGGCTGAAAATACAAGGCCTTGAAACCGGGAAGACAGTGAAGTCACTCAAGGAAACACAAAGGGAGCCACAGTGTTCATTGATTCAGTCACTGGGAACTGATTTTGCAGCCTCCTTCAGGACACAAAGGTAACCGTGGCAGTTCTGAGTGATCACAAATCTCTTCAGAGCACTCAGCCACACACATTTGGAGAGCTACAACTTAGCCTTTTAGCTTGAGCTCCCTTTTTTTTTTTTTTTTTTTTTTTTTTTTGGTGGGCTTGAAACCTGGGTGCTCAAAGGCAAGAAGAGCAAGATGCCTAAAAAATAAAGATAAAAGAGCTGGCAAGGAAATCTGTCCCCGGGAGAAAGAATCCCAAGACAAATCAAAAGGAGGAATGTGGATCAAAAATCAAATGTGGAGGAAGATCCACCTCCTGTGTATGGGGGAAGGGGAAAAGTAAACCTGTCTGATGCTGCCCAGCCTGCTCCTTTCAGCAGCTCCTGACTAACATATTCTGGCTACAGTTGCTACACATCCTTTCCAAACCTTTGGTAAATTTGTTAAAACGGAAGCTAAAGCCAGCCCAGTCAGTGCTCCTTGCCCCAGCAGACAAGATCAGAGTTGTTAGAACATGAGCAGCTTTCCCACTAGAAAGTTGATTTAGAAACCAGGAACACTCACCTCTGCCAGGTAAAGGATGCAGAATTTCCGATCTTCTGAACCTATAAAGAGGAAAAACAAAGAGGATCAAAATTAAGCTACAACTGCATTTCTGCCAGCAGAGACACTGAGACAGGACAGCACTGAATGACTGTTTGTTGTTGTCACCCTACAGTACCAGGCTGGGAGCTGGGGGTGATGTATGCTGCATCTGGGCAGGCTGCACAAGCACGGAGTCTCCTTTGGTTTTATCCTTCTGGGAAAAGGTTTGCTTCATTCAAGAGGCCACACACAGGCTCTTCCACCCAACCTGCCATGGCACCTACAGCCTAATTCCTTGCAGAGAGCTGTGGAGGCCCCCACAGTGTCCACACAGCTATCCTGGGCACCCAGGGTTGGGTCTTTCCCATCTTACATCCATGGACACTTTTCTCCCAGGAGGAGCAACCCGAGCAGCTCCTCTTCCTGTCCCTTTGCTCATTCCCAGCTTCTCTCCCCAAGGCAGGGCTGGTGGCAGCTCTGTCCAGAGCTCTGTCCCAACCTGCACCAGTGCCTGAGGTCAGTGCTTCTCCAAGGAGCTGGAGCTGAATCCCACGGGAAGCAACAGACAGGGAGCAGGGGGAAGAATTTAATTTCTCCTGCTCCATCAGTCTGAAAGCAAACTCTCCACGGACCCACCAATGTGGTGCCACTTGGGACACCTGGCCAAAGCTCTTCCACAGCTTGAGGAAAGCAGATGGTGCTGGAAGCAATGCAATTCCCAACCTTGCAATCCACATCTTGCTAAGCCATGGGACAGCCCCGTTCCCTGTCCTGCTGCCAGCAGTCCCAGAGGATGGGTTATGCTCCAGCTGCTCTGCCAGGGTGGCTCCTGCAGGCCTAATGTCCCCTGATCCCAGCAAAAAAGACATTCCTGAAGACTTGCTCTGGTCTTTGATCCCTGCTGGTGACACACATGTCCCCAGCCCCAAGGGAACCCAGCCCCTGGCACACGTCACCCTCCCAGGAGGACATAAAGGTGACACAGGACACTCCAGCTATGAAGGAGGACATCCCCAGCTCCTGCTGCAGGCTCACTCCTTTGCACCAGCCCTGCCCTTGGCAGCACCTCTGGGCTGCAGCTTTCATAACCCTTTTAATGACATTATCTCTGCCAGGAGCTCAGATCCTGGGCAAGGCAGCAGAACCCAAGCAGTGCCAGCACAAGCTCTGCTTCATTTCAACAGCTTCCAGCTGCACTCAGAATGGGAACAGGCTCAGCACAGTGCTGGAAACACCCTGTTCCCCAGAGAAAAGCCATTCCTCTGCCACAGGAAGCAGCCCAAGTGTCAAGATAAGAGCTGTGACCCATCAAGGGACTCAGATGCCTCCACTCACTCCATGGGATACATGAAACCCTTAAAGAAGTGCCCCAGCCCAGAGCCATTTGCAGTTCCAGCTGCCTTTTGGGGATGGCAGGATCCAGCTTCACTTTTAACAGAAGATAAGGGCTGGAACATCACCTCAGGGACACCAGGACAAAAGCTGCACGTGAAAATTCCCTGTCTGCAGACCCCAAGCTGAGGGTTCACAGCCCAGGAATCCTCATTCCATCTGAATCCCAGGAGCATTCTGTCCCAAAGCTGAGCTCACCCATCCCAGGGGGTGGGAGGGGGACAGGAGCCCAGCGAGGCAGCAACCTCCCCATGGAAATTCCCAGAGCATCCAGTGAGGAAACCAGCCCTGTCACGCTGGAAACCTTGGCCAGTGTGGTGCTCATCAGCCACGCTCAGCTTCTAAAGCAGGAAGACAGAGCATTGTGAAGCAGATCTCACTGATTTGCTTTTGCACAGGGCAGTGAGCAGCAGAAACAGGAAACATCACAATGGTCTTCAGTGTACCGGAGATGTCTCAATTGTTATACTCAGCAATACGCCTGTTCCTATCAATGTGCCATTCAGTTATTGAGGAGAGCAGAACAGAAAAACCCTGCCAAAAGGGATGGACAGCTTTTTGCTCTTCCCTTTCAGGCAGCCGTGCCCAAACCAGGAGGGTGAGCTGCCTGCAAAGCCACTGAGCTGGGTGCCTGGCACTCCGCGGGTATGGAGAGGGGCTGCAGACACAAACATCCCCTTCAGAGGATTCCTAAGTTATTCCAGATGTAAGCCAGCCAAGTTCTTATGGCAACAAGGAAATCAGTTGCAGAAAAAGCCCTCATGAAATCCACCTCCTTTGCCTGAGGTTAGGAGGCACCTTCCTGTGCCCAGTTGCAAACAGACTTTTGTGTATGGAGCTGGGACCAGCACTGGGGAAGTCAATTCCTCCAAGGAGGTGACCAAGAGCAGGGTTATTCAACAGCTTTTGAGAGCAGTCACACACACACACACCCAGAGCAGGCACTGACCAACAGGCACTTCAAAGAGGAACAATTTCTTTTGTTCATTTCTTAGAAAAAAGCAGCACCGAGCAGCAAATCCCAGCAAACATTCAATGGTTTTTCTCTATGTCTCATGCTGTGGTTCCCCCATCTCCCTCAGTGTGTTTCTGCCCCCACCAAACAGATCAGTGAATTAATCTGGGAGCAGAAGTGTTGTAGGAAATGGGAAATAACAAGTGACAAGGCAGCTGATGGTGTCTGGCACAGCAGTGCAGATCCCCAGCGCTGAGGCTCACAGCACTGCAGGGCACATGGAGAGGTGCAGCTCATCTGCTGAGCTCACAGCTTGGCTGGGAAAGTCATGAGACAGGGTAAAATTTATCCAGAAATTTATCCCTTTGGAAAAGCAGGCCAAATCTGGATTAATCTCTTTTGGTCAGGGCCACAGGATTGCATAAAGGTGCCAGATCATACAGTTAGAGTGATCTGGACTGGAAGGGGACCCTCAGGGGGTCTCTAGTCCAAGCCCCTGCCTCAAGCCCCCAGACCAGGGCACTCAGGGCCATGCCCAGTTAAGTCTCCAGGGATGGAGATCCTACAGTCTTTCTGGGCAACTTTATATTTCATAGAATCCCTGACCAGCTTGTGTTGGAAGGGACCTTAAAGCTCATCCAGTGCCACCCCTGCCATGGTCAGGGACACCTCCCACCAGCCCAGGCTGCTCCAAGCCCCATCCAACCTTGGACACTGCCAGGGATGGGGCAGCCACAGCTTCTCTGGGCACCCTGGGCCAGGGGCTCAGCACCCTCACCCCAAAGAATTTCTTCCTAACCTAAACCTCCCCTCCATCAGCTTAAAGCCATTCCCCCCTTACCCTATCACTCTATGTCCTTGTAAAAAGCTCCTCCCCAGTTTTCTTCTAGGCCCCATTCAGGTACTGATATTTGACCATCCTCACCATAAAAAAGTTTTTCCTTACATCTAATCACAATTTCCCACGTTGGGTCCCAGTGCAGCATCACCCAATGCCAGGGCTCAGCTGACACTGCTGCAGTCAGGTCACTGTACACAAAACAAGCCTGTACCCAAAAAGTAACTGCACTAAAGAAGGAACAAGGTGGGACTGGGCCTGGGGCCAAGAAGTGGCTCCATCACACCAAATGGGATGTGGTAGAGAAATTTTTTCATTCCTCTGTTGACCCCGAGTAGCTAAACACCATCCTTTGTACGACCTCAGCATATCAACTTGAAATACCTGATTTCAAGTCATCCTCCAGACCCAGAAGCCCTCCTTCAACCCTCAGCTGGACACAAAAGCCTACCCAAAGTGAAGAGAGTAAGGACATGGTCCACAGTCTCCCACCAGCACCAGGATCTGTGCATGGGGGAGGGATGCTGGCACAGAGAAAAGCTGTGGGAGGCTGAAGAGAGAAGTAGCAAAGTAAAGGTCAGTAGGGCTCAGCCAGACTGCCTTGGAGACAACTTCTGAGCTCTCTCAAGGCACCAGGGGAAAACCTCAACCCTTCACTTCCCTTTCTCAGCCTTGGCAAGCCCCCACTGGCAGGGTAACAGCACCAAGGGACAGCCCAGCACAGCAAGACCCCTGGGGAATGCCAGCCCAAATCCCTGAGAAATGGACCCAAAAAAACCCCGGGAAGTGATGCTGCCTCAGTGACCCTGTGGTGTCTAAGGAGCTGAAGCTCCTGGGGACTGAGTTAATGGAGGGATGAGAAGGGTTATGCTGGACCTGTACCCCAAAGATGGATGATCTGACAGCACCAGTTGGATGCTCCTGTTACATATTGGAAGCAATGGGACACTGAGGTTCTTTCCCACTGCTGGTCAGAAGCCTTTATGTAGGTAGCAGCCCAGAAAATGCCCCAAAGATCTCCAACTGTTGCTGCAGACACTCACCCTCCTGGAGCTTGACACTCTGCAGGTAGAGTGGGTTCCTCAGCACGTTGCAGCGCCCAGGTTCATCCTCCTTGGTGAAGAGCAGCAGGTCAGAATAGACAAAGAGGGTCACCTGGAAACACAAGAGCAACAAAGCAGCAGCTATCAGGAATTGTGTCCTGGAAAGGCTCTCCTCCCTGGGGAGACAGACTCACCAGCCATGCCAGCCCAGGGACCCCTTCCCAGAGGGGCTGCTTGCTGCTACCCCCTTGGGGTGCTCAGAGCAAGTTTCAGACAAGGCTCTCCCAGCTTGGCAGCCACTTACCAAGGCTTGTGGAGTCCTGAGACAAGAGGGATAAACCTGCCCGACAGTTTAATGCCAGGCAAACACACCCTCCCTGCTCTGCTCTCCTGTGTCACTTCCCCTTTACAGAAGTTATAAATCAGAGGAGCAGGAGGAGGGAATAAGGTGCCAACTAATCCCAGCATGCTGCAGGAGTTACAACCTAAAAGCAAACGTGATCTCCCTGAGCAGACCCAAGAAGCAGCTTCTCATTTTTTCTCAGCCTTTGCATGCCCCACTCTGCCCCCTTTCAAGAAAATAACCGTTTGGTTTTTACAAAGGCAGAATACACAAGAGCAGCTGCAGGGAACAAAGTTGACACCTTGAAACCACAGTGATGGGTGGGAAGCAAACATTAAACCAAGTGTCTGCCCAGCTCCGTGCTTGAGAAGTGACTCAGGTGCCCTGGAAGCTGTGGTGAGTACTCACAACTCAAAAGGTAGGTTTTGTTCTGCTTCTGGCTCTTGCCTGAGGTCCCTAGTTCAATCAGTACTGATAAATGTGCTCTTTCAAACAAGAAGAAGGAGCTTCTGCACTGCACTGGAGATCCTTGACCCAAAAGCCTGCTGGGGCTGGGGGGCTTGGTGCCATCAGCCAAGGTTCAAGCCCATCCTGCTCTCCACTAAAAGTCAGGGGCATGCAACAAGACTTCAAAGACACCAGGAAGGGCTACAATATTCCAGTGGGCATCCTGGATGCCAGACCCTCTGCCTGCTGCCAAACCAGCCCCTGCTCTCAGCACAGGGTGTGAGCACGTGGCTGCTCTGACCCCGCTCCTTGGGATGCTCCCCAAACCCTCCCACAGCAAAGGGGACACTGAGCAACAGCCACCAAGGTTTTGTGGCTTTTCAGCAACCCTTTAGGCAAGAGCAGCAGCTGCCAGGCACCCCAGGGGCTCATCAGGAGCTGGCACTGCTGCCACCACCAAATCACCCTGGGAAAGGTGACTTTGCCCCAGAGAGGGACTGAGTCACTGTTGACAGGGTCATGGTGCCAGCAGTTTGTCTCCATGCCCAGTGGCTGATGGACACATGTCAGGAGGACAGTCTGGGGAACAGTTTATCATGAGGTGCTGAGCCTCACAGCAGGGCAGCAGCATCTGGCTGGGAAACCAAAAAAAAAAAAATCAAGCCCTTGCCACAGGATCTCTCCTTGCTGTGCAGATTCATCTGTGTGGGATTCTTCAGGAGCACAACACTACTGGAGTCTCTTTGACAATGAAACCAGGGAGTGTCAGTTTTCCTCTGTATTATTTGGAAAACCCCTTCCTCTGCTCTCCAACACACCTTTGGCTCAGTGCCCATGTTCACTCTCTTTATTACCTCTGACTTTATTATTAACACAAGGACTAACCCAGTACAAACTTCATTATAAACTTTCTCCCATGGCCATCTGGTTCCTAAAGGGAACTTTTCTGGGATGTGTCAGGTGCCATCCCAGCACCCCCAGCCTCAAAGAGATATGCAGGGATTCTAAGAACAGCAATTCAGCAAGGTGAAGGGAGATAAAAGCATGATCAGCAAGTGGTCATGCTGGAAACAGAGGAAAGAAAATGCAGACCTAATACAGAGGGAAGTTTAAAGGGGAGAAAACAAAAAAGAGGAGAAGGATCAGCAGGAAAAAAAATTAAAAATCACTTCAAACCCAAGCAGATTTCAAGAGGGAATCGTGAAAACAGAAATACACAAGAAGTATTTATAGGTAAGGTTGTGCTTTTATGAGCAGATGGGACTGACTGAATTCAGGATGCAGTGGAGATAAAAACGTGGCCAGTGCGGGTTAGGTAAAAGCTGCTGTCAGATGCTGCTTCCAGGAAGACACTGCATTTTAGAGCAGCTCCACACAAAAGGCTTTACAGAGGCTCCTCTAAGCTGCTAGGGGAAGAAAACAGGGGTGTCCCTTCCACTCACCCAGGCTGAGACCCAGGGCCCCAGCAGCCCCTGCTCTGGGAGCAGAGCACTTACTGAAGAGCTGAGAACGGGAAACTCAAATCATGGGTGAGCCTAAGGCAGCAGCCATGGTGTAAGAGGGGGGGGGGCTGGAGTGAGCAATCTGGAATTCTGCCCAGCCTTGCCATCACATTACTGACAAGCTGGAACATGTCCCTAACAGCTCTTTGCAAACAGATCTGGTATCTACCATGATAAATTGCAGGGCTCCTAAAAGCACAAGAGCAAACAAAATACAAACACAGCAGCTGAATTCATCCAGGCAAGAGAGGGAATCCACCAGAGCTGCTTCTGGAAGAGTTTGAGTATCTTTGTGTATGTCCCAGAACTGATTTCCTCCCCCCAAATCAGAGATGAAACAAACTGTAAGGACTCCCCTGAAGACAGAGCAGGACACTTGTGCTGCTCCTGCACTGACCAAGGCCACAGGGCAGTTGTCCCACAAACCTTCTAGGGGGATGTGAATAGGAAAATATTTTTACCGTTTTTACAGGGGAAAAAAAATGTTTACAGAGGCTGACACTGATGGCTCAGACACTATCTGGGTGTGCTCTGCACCACGACAAAGAGCAAAGCCCTTCCTGCTGCTAGATCTACTGACTGCAGAAAAGAACTGGGAAAGCAGTGTTACAGAGGGAAGGGGCAAGTTAAAAGAGGACCAAAAGAAGCAAACCAGAGAAAAGGAAAGCCAAGATGGGAAGCAGTGGGTCAGTGTGCTTCCCCAGGAGAAGAGGAGCTGAGTGCTGGGACTGCTGCAGGGCCCCAGCAGGCAGGAGGAAGCCATAACCCCCCCTGCTACAGCAAAAGTTGGTAAGAGAAACATGATGAAAAGCTGCCCAGAAATTAAGCCTTACAGCCTAAGCACATCCAAGCTTAAGAAGAGTTCACTTGCCTCCTAACCCTGCCCTCTCCTCCTCCCCTACACACACAGAGCCATGGCCACCCATGCTGGGGCAGGCTGTCAGCTGCAGAGGACATCACCATGGAAGGTGCCATCCCTGCTCCAAGACATCTCCCTCTTTTTCTAGGAACAGTCTCACAACTGTGCCTGCCAAGACAGAGGGAGCTGAGGAGGCAGAGGCAGGTTTTCTGGGACAGAAGACAAAGGAGAACATGGTGATGATCCCCTGCCCCACCAGACAGAGAATGCTGCCTGAAGCTGGCAAGAGAAATCCTATAATCCTTGGTAGGAAGCTCTTAAGACAGGGATCCACCCAAGGACTGAGCCCCACACGGTTTTCATTTACCAGGACTGGATTTTTTCTCCAGAAGAATTGGGTGCAACCTCAAAGTAGAAGTCCAGCAACAGCAGGGCTGTTTCTGCAAAATTCCTGTGTCCCCATTCACTCAGCTGAGCTAAATGGACGAAGCTTCCTTTAACCTCCTGCAGGTTTTTTCAGAACTTGCTTTCTCCTTGCAGCCCATCCAAATTCTCAGTATCCCCTGGGAAGCAGTCACTGCTGGACTCATCAGACCACAAGTGACCCAGCTCCCCATGTATTCCCCATCATTTTTGTTCAGTGCTCCTCTGATCATCTTGGCTCCTGTGGCTACAGCTCTGCACCCACAGTTATTTGGTTTTCAGAGACCAGAGTAAGAGGAGAATGTGATTAAAAGTAATGCAGTTACCCCAGCTTTGTCCATCAGCCTCTCAGTCAGCTGAGCCCCAGTCTAAAAAGAGAAGCAGTCTGAGCTCCTGAATTTTTACTTCTGCACGGATCCATATTAAATGCACGTTCTCCAAGAGTTCTCAGCAGCTCAGAATACATTTCCCCCCTTTTACCACCTCCCACATCTTTTTCTTCCATGATTATTGGCCAGGAATTTATACCCTCCAGAAGGAATTTATATGCTCAGCTAGACTTTGGTGAAGATACAGCCTTGAACCTCATCTTGCCTCACCTGAACCAAATATTCTTCCACCAAAAACACCAGGGAAGAGCAGGCACTGAAGACCTCAAGGGGTCATGCACCTACCCTCAAACACGAGCACAGTGCAGGTTGGGTAAAAAATGAGGAAAAGAAGGATATTAAGAAAGAAGGATATTAAGAGGCAGTGAAGAAGAGACAGAGTCCATAGGATGAATGTCAGTGCAGGTTTCTGGTATTCTCACCCAAATGAAAACATCTAAAAAAGGCTGAAAACAAGATCTTGCAACATCTGTGCCAGGGAGTAGGGATTTTGTTAACCCACTGTGTTGGCCAAGCTCAGCCACCCACTGAAACCAGGAGCTGGCAACCCTGTCCTGAGCCAGAAATGTTGGGAATGTGCCATGCAGCACTGGGGATGACATAGAAAAGCCTCTGGACCTGCAGAACATTGTTCATGTCCTCCAGACCCCTGGCAGAGCATGGCCCATGCTGAGCAGGTATCTCAGGGCTTTGGAAAGCTGGCTCCAGTGATGGACACCTTGTATTCAATGGTTGCCATCACACTGGTTCCTCTGGCACTCCACAGGCTGGAGGGACTTCAGAGGATCATAAAAATGGGAATTGCACCAAGTCTAGACAGGATGTGATTAAGGCCTGCACAAGGATTGCCCAGAGGTAAGGTCAGGGAAAGGACAGACCCTGGCAAGCCTCCAGAGAGATAGGTTGAGTCCTTCAGGAGATGGGAGAGGGTTTGCTCAGTGACAAGGACACAGTGCCTGACATGGATGCTGCCAAGGGGAAAAGATTCTGGGTTTTTTGAAATTAGAAATTCAACAGGACCTTCATGGGAAACCACATGGAGCAAGGAAGAAAGGACTGCTGGGAAACAAGACTTGTTTGGGCAGAGCAAGAGAAGTCAGAGCTCTGGACCAGGGGAAACTCTGTTGTCTCCTGGCTGGTTTAGGTCTGAGAATCATAGAATGGTTTGGGTTGGAAAGGACCTTAAAGACCATTTAGTTCCAACCCCTCTGCATGGCCAGGGACACCTCCCCTGCCTCCTGGCTTCAGCTTCTCACAGCCCATCAGGACTCGAGCAGCCTCCTGCCTTCCACTGGAGAAGGACAGTCTCTGCTTTTCCAGCCTGACCTTCACTGATTCCCTGAAGCTCTACAAAGGCTGCCATGACCCTGTGAGACATTGCAGACCTGAGAAAGCCCTTCCCCAGGGACATGGCTGATGTCCTGCTGTTGTCACCTACAGGTCTTGTCAGATCTTGGCAGCCTGGGTTCACTCCAATTGTTCCCATTCACTGCTTCCATCTTCTGACCACACTCACAGCCTCCTGCCTTGTCCTACCCAGACACCAAGGCCTCAGGGCACCATCATTTTCCAGCACTGCCTCATATTCCTGGCCAGCCCACAGCATCCTGCCCTTTCCTGGCAGCTGGGAAATCCTCTTCCAGCCTCACATTCATCCTCATTATTCATGAGCAGAGTTTCCCTGAGATATCCTCCTCCTGATCCTGCCCACAGCAGGGGCTCTGAAATGGCCACCATGGTTATTTGGAGACTGAGCAGCACATTTCCCCTAAAAACACTTGGCCTGAGCCTCCCCATCACCTAAATACAAACTCCATTCACACATTCCTCACCTGGGCTGCAAGCCACATTAGTTATTCATCATTATTCCCCATCTGGCTGCTCCTACAGATCTCTGGGTCTGACCTGAATGCAAGTAACCCCAAAGTAACCCCAAGTAACCCCAAACTGCCCAGCAGAAGCATCCTGACTTCAGGCTGGCCACCACATTTCCATTGCTCTGCCATGCAGCCACATGTTCACCTGATATTCATACATGTAGGTGGCCCAGAAGACCCTGGGCAGCAAGGAACAAACAGGGTAAGAGTTTAATTGACAAATTAGTGAGCAGTTTCCCAACAGATCATGCAAATTTAATGCAGAAAAAAAAAAAAAAGTGACTCAGGTCAAAGCAATGGATGAATTACATGATGACAATGAGAGGAGTCAGTTAACACAACACAACCTTGTGCTGATTTGCACAGCCAGCAACATGACCTGTCCCTTGCCTTCTGCTGTGCCACTGAGAAGGTGTTACCCAGAAACTAAGATGAGCCAAGGAAAAACTCCTCCATGGCTCTGGGAAGATGACACATTGATGTTCAATGCATCTAAACTCAAAGAAAAATTATCCTGTAGGGTGGTGAGACTCTAAAAATGCCCTAAAAGGACGGGTCAGATGTCACCTCCCCTGTCCCACCCTCGGGGGCTTTGAAGATTTTACAGCTGGGTGGAAGTGAAGCCAGCACTAAGTGTGATCAACACTCCCAGCTCTGCCAATTTGGATGCTGAAAGCTGTCACACACACAGGCTCAGCACACAGACAAAACTCAGCTGTTCTCCCAGATTTTTAACAGCTCTCTGACAACATTGCAGGAAAAAATCAGAAATAAGAAAAAGAGAGAGGAATTGGGCAAGACATGTGACCTGGTTCAGGAAGTACATTTCTGAAACCCCCTGTCACCAGTTCTCTGTCTAGGTCTTTAACCTGTCACAAATTATCCTTAAATTCCCTCTCCCTGAGTCTGCCAGTGGCCTCAGCTGCTGGGCTGAAACTTTTCAGCAATTCCCATGCATAGTTTTATCTTTGTAAGCATGATGGAAGACAAGGAAAACAACTGATTTCTAGCAGAAAAGAGTTTTGATATTTCGTTCATTCCATGCTAAACTATCTACAACTTTTCCCATATGTCATATATTAATGTAAGTACTGCACAATAAAACATTTTTCTTCTCAATCTCCTGGGGAAGACTGCAGAAAAGCATCTTTAGAAAGCTCAGTGTGGAAAGGCTCCTACCTGCATAGTCCTGCTCCTGCTCTCATGAAGCAGCAGCTCCTCTGACAGAAGCAGAGTCCGGGCTGGATTGCAAAGATCTAGGGGCTACATTTGAAGGGAAAAACCACAAACAAACAACAAAAAAAGAAAGAGTTAGTCAAACCTTCCACTGGAAGTGTGGTTCACCAGAAAAAAAAAGAAACTTTCCACCCACCAGACCTGCATTGTCTTCCCTTTGGGCTGTCAGTCATCAGGGGGAAGGGACCCCAAGCTGCAAGGTCTGCAGTCCAGCTACATAAAAAGAAAACCTCACACTCCACACCCACGTCAGAGCCATCTATAGAATGACAATCAACCACTTACCTCTTTGTACATGAACTGTTCTGCACTCTGCAGGCTCATTATGGGTGCTTTTTAGCAGGAAACATAACCACAACGGGGACATATGAAGTTCTCACAGCCCTTAGACAAGAATATTTTGCTACCTGATCCTATGGATTACTCTGGCAGTAAGTTAAAGTGAGGTGACAGTGGCATTGATGGTAGCAGGGGAGGACAGATGGTCTCTCAGAGCCTCAAAGATGAAGGTATTCATCAGTAATATACTTAAATATACAGGATCAGATGAGGTTTTCTGGGCTTCTGGCCACAGGAAGAACAAAAGAGAATACTCTGTGGTATGTAGAGCTACTACCACCAAATTTAGGGCTAAATTTAAAAAAAAACTATTTATGGAACTGGTGAGCAAGGACATGCTCTGTCAAACCATTACTGCTCTGGATTCTTGTCTGTGATTTTAGTGATCACCAGCCAGCTAAAAAAAAAAAAAAAAAAAGCCAACAAAAAACAAACCCAAACCTTTGTACACTATCATTAACAGCACAAAGAACCCACAGGAAGAAAACATGGATTTTCAACTACACAAAGCTGGCTGCTGAAACTCAGAAGCTGGGACACCTTTTCCTGATGCCAGCAAGCACCTGCAGACCAGATTTGAAAGCTGAAAAAGGTAAAAACTCCAACAGAGAACTGCCTGGGCAGGACACAGTTCACTTTGAGAAAATATCCAGCACTGTGCTGAGGACAACCAGCTCCAGAGGAGAGAACTGAGGGAGCCAGAGGATCCATGGATTCTGCTGGGAAATGTATCCACCTTCTGTGACAACCCAGAGCAGGGAGCTTGGACAAAACCCATCGTGCCAGGCACCCCGAGCCCCTCACCCCCAGCTCTGCTCACCTGCACAAAGACAGGGAAGACCAGCACCTTGGGGGCCAGGGTCACATAGGTGCCATAGCTGGACTGGGGGATGTGTGGCCTGACAAAGGTCCAGTTCTGATAGTTCCCACAGTTCTTCATCGTTTGCACAGTCTTCATCAGCCTGGATTTTCTCCCAGACCCTGTGTGTGATTTCCCCTTACAGGCAGTTCCTAGACCAAAGCAGAAGGAACAAAGAATCAGGAGAGAGCTGGCAGCTCACCTTGAGCCTCTGGAGCCTGCAGGGAACAGCTGGAGTGAAGAGCTGCAGGGACATGTGTCACCCTTCCAACAAAGCTTCCCAGGGATTTATGAAACAATGGCACTGAATTCATATTTCCTAATGCAAAATGAGATGTCCCTGGACATTTCTGCTCAACCAAGGGCTGCTCACTTGCTGGACCAAAGGCTTAACAGGATCACAGCAGCAGCACAGCCACATCTATGGATACACAAAGACCCCAGGAAATCCCAGCAGGCCCAGTTGCAGCCCAGTACTTCTATCTCCTGGGTGCAGGCTGCCTTCTGCACAGTTTATGACTGAAGGACTGTGGAGGAAGAGGTCTGGGATTATTACATCCATCTACTCCTGCAGTGAAGGAGCAGAAAAAAAAATACAAAAGTACAAAATAAGAAATACAGCACAATCCCAAACATGACTTCAAATGGTCATTCTTAAGGCAAGGGGAATACCTGCATCACTGAACTGTGAGCCTTCCCTTTCCAGGCAGGGGAAAACCACCCGTGACTAACTCAGGGTGGGTGGAAAAAAAAACACTGGAAATGTAAACCTTGAGAGAGTCCAGTCTGCTCCTGGCATGGGAATCAGCAAGTGCAGGAATTTCACATCATGGAGCACCAGGTGGTGGGTTAATCACAGCTTTTAGGAGACACTAAGATGGGAGGTGTCAGAGAAAGGGACAGAAGGGATCAAGGCATTGATGAGTTGATCAAGCCATGATGATTGATTAATCCATGCTTTTCCAAATGGCTCCCAGGGATGTGATGGTTACTCAGACATAGGGATGTATTTATAAAGGATGACCTCATTTTGCACGTGGCTGGCACAACATCACCCACTGCTCTGCAGCATTACATCTCTGTGCTGGAAAAAGCCTGAGCAGCCTGGCCAGGTTTTCACTGTCCCTCTTCATGGGACAAAGCCATTATCCCTGTTCAAAGGAGAAATTACACAGCAGCTTTTCTTGCAGCCTCCCACCCCAGCTGGTCCAACAGAGCTGGGACTTTTCCCCACAAGCCAACAGCCAGAGGAGAACAGCCTGGGGGGACAGGATGAGGGGTGATGGCTTTAAACTGGCAGAGGGGAGACTGAGACATCAGGAAGAAATTCTTTGGTGTGAGGGTGCTGAGCCCCTGGCCCAGGGTGCCCAGAGAAGCTGTGGCTGCCCCATCCCTGGCAGTGTTGAAGGTTGGATGGGGCTTGGAGCAGCCTGGGCTGGTGGGAGGTGTCCCTGCCAGGTGAGAAACCCGAGCATCAGCCCAGCAATGTCTCAGGGTGATGGCTGAGGCCCTGCTGGAGGGATGTCCCACCAGAGACCCCCCCAATTTTCCTTCTCCAGCCCCAGGCCACTACAGGAGCTCTCTGCCCTTGCACTGGCAGGGACACCCACACAACCTTCCCAAGCAGAACTGAGCCAAAACACTTCCGACCCTGGCTGAGAGCAGATAAGGTCCTGTCCAAAGCAAACACACAAACCCACCAACATTACATATTCCATGAAGTGTTAGGAAACCAGGCATCTAAAGGCAGAGCCAAGCTGTGCTCTGCTGGCAGTCCAGCCCTGCTGTTTACTGCTTTCACTGCCTGCCATTGCAGGGGGCAGGGGGTGGTGGCCCTCGTGACCTAAAAGGTTGTTTCTCCCTCAAAGGGCAATAACCCTGACATTTTCTCTTTTCCTTTTCTCATGGTTGTGCTGCCAGATAAAATCAGAACACAACAGACAGCTCAAAGCATGACAGATACAATCTGTCTGGGCTGTTCAGGATCTGCTTTTCCTCCTATCCTGAAATCACCCCATTTTATCAGAGGAACTTGTCACCTGCACGAGTCCTGGTTTCTCCACAGAGGCACAGAAATGCATCCATCCTGCCCCAGGTGTCACCTCCTGTCACTGTGTGACTGGTGGCCAGCTCCACACCACCAGTGCTTTATCCCTGCCCAGGTTAACCACTGCATTCTTCCCTCTGAAGACTTAAAAAACTTGAAAACAATCACTAAAAATTTTTACAGGGAGAAGCCCAGGTCCTTCCAATTCCACCCTGCAGTCAGAACGAGGCCCCATGGTCCAGCTCTGCTTTCCACAGGATCTCCAAAGAGCAGGAAGGAGCTGCAATTATCCATGGTACAAAACATCCCCTGCAGTTGAGCTGTGGAAAATTTTTCTGGCTGCAGAGCTCCAGGGCTGAGAGCATCCAAGGCAAAGGGGCCCCAGACCCACACAGCTCCCCCTGCTCCCAGGGAAATCCACTGGGGATTTGCCAGCCCCACACTTGGCTTTCTGTGGACACTCCAGTTTTAGAGGTGTCAGAAACCTTTCCAGCTGTGCCCACACAAGATCATGTCAAGGAAGTCAAACTCTGCTACAAACACACAGCTCATCCCAGGGGTATCCTAACAGATACAGCCTCCCAGAGCTCCCAAATCAATGTGCAGGCAGCAGATGTTCCCACATGGACCTGGATCCCTGCAGTCCCCAGCCCTGCCACACACCTCATCCCACTCTTCCCATAAATCCAACCATACCCACTCCTCCAGGAAGACCCTGCAGACCAGCTGCAGAAAGTGTATTTGTGTTTCAAAGGGGTTTGGAGATCTGGTCCAGAGACTGCTCGAGACCTTGCAGCATCCCAGGAACTGAGTGTTCCCCAAAGCTGGCACACCAGCCTGCACTGATGTTTGCATCAATCCAAGTCACAGCCATCCTCACTCCCTTAGGAAGGAAATAAGCCTTCAAAGCAGAGGTATTAGCACCCTCACGCCAGGTATCATGCATGAGAAGGGGAACATCACAAAAAGGGCTACAGACACATCTGGGGAACCATCACAAGAATGTTCAACACCTTCCCACTTCATGTTTTCATTGTGCCCCTGATGGAATGTCCCTGCCACCCTCAGGCATGTAATGAGCTGCAACAGAGATTGTCTCCCCACCAAGCTCAGCAGTGACACCCACAGCTCTGCTCTCCTCCAGGACTGGGGGTAGGGCTCTTGCTTTTATGTTTGACCCAGTGCCCAAAGATGACCTTATCCAAGAGCCCCAGGCTTCTGCCACTGTGCTCAAAACGCGAGGGACACCACTGCAGCACTGCAGAGTTAAGGGCAAGGATGAAATAGTGCTAGAAAGACCATTGTTCAGCTCTGCTAGGTCTCTAAGCAGTGTTTTCAGCCCAACTTACCCTCAGTAGTGTTGTCCTCTTGATAGACAGGCCTCAGCAGCTGTAAGACACAATGCAGAAAGGACACAGTCACCTGAAGTAAGCTTGAGGTAGACTTTACAACTCCTAACTACAAATCTGAGCGTGCCAAACCCAGCAAAGCCAGGGTGGTTTTGCTCTATGGAAATGAGAGCAATGACTTGCACTGTGGTCTAGGCAGTGGCAACAATTCCCAACCCCTTAACCCAGGAGGGGGCCCTGGGAGGAGGCAGCAGATCCTTCACCCCAGCTCTACAGTCCCAGTGATACGTGTTTTAGGAAAATAACAGAAGGTGCTCCAAGGGACTGGAATCACAGCAGGTGCTCCAGCCAACCTTCACAGATGATGTTTGATAAGGCTGAAGCAAGGGCCAAGAGCAGACCCAGCACAACCAGCAGCCACACACAACAACCCCAACGCGGGGCTGGAAGAGCCCTACCTGGCTCCCCGGGTTCAAAGGTGCCAAAATGATGTAGTTCTGGTCAGCAGAGGAAGGGACCCTGGAGAGGGGTGGCATGGTGTTCTGGCTCTGCTTCCCAAGCTCCGTGTACCTCTCCCAGGTGTCCAGCACCAGCCCAGAATTCCCATCATAGAGCACGTGGCAGCTGCGGCGCTGCTCGGGCCTGGGGGGGCCGGTGCTGTTCTTCTCCCGTTTGTTGGGGGGGGATTGGAGGTCATACTTGCAGGAGGATCTGCGGATCATGGCTTCATGTCCTGACTTGACCTGTGGGACGAGCCTCCAGACCAGCAGGATGATCTCAGTGGGACAGTTGCTGAAAAAGATGGTGTGGAGCAAGTCAGAGATGGGGCAGAGGGGGGGTGAGGGAATCCGAATCACTACAGGGAGTGATCCCCCCATGGAGGGGATGGAGAGGGTCCTGGGAAGGGAATGGAGCTGGGGAAGGGTCTGGAGCAGAGCTCTGCCCAGGAGGAGCTGAGGGCCCTGGGGGTGTTGATCCTGGAGCAGAGGAGGCTGAGGGGAGAGCTTCTGGCTCTCTGACACCCCCTGAGAGGAGCTTGGAGCCAGGGGGGGTCGGGCTCTGCTCCCAACTGATGGGACAAGAGGAGATGGACTCAAGTTGCCCCAGGGCAGGTTTAGATTGGAAATTAGGAACAATTTCTTCCTGGAAAGGGTTGACAGGCAGGGGTGGAGTCCCCATCCCTGAAGGGATCTCAAAGCCCTGGAGATGTGGTGCTGAGGGACGTGGGTCAGTGGTGGCCTTGGCAGTGCTGGGGGAAGGGTTGGACTCGATGGTGTCAAAGGGTTGTTCCAGCCAAAATGATTCATGCACCCCATGAACCCTTCCTCCCCTCATGCCTCTGCTCTGCTCCTGCCCTCCCCAGCCCCTGCATCCTTCCTTCAGTCTCTTGCACCCCCCAAAGCCTTGCCCTCCCCACAAGCCACTCTCCTGCCTCAGCCTCCCTCAGACCATCTTCTCCAGAGCCCTGAGCTGATACTTTGAGTGAAAACTCACCGGATTTCGTGTGCCAGCTCCACACACTTCCAGTGCTCCACAGGCTGCTCGTTCAGCTGCAGCACTGTGTCAAGCTGCTGCAGACCAGCCTTCTCTGCTGGGCCACCTATGGAGGGAAGAGACAAATGCCACTCATCTGCCAGGCAGAGCTAAGAGTTTTGGGGGAAGGAGAAGCCCTGGGGCTTGAGAAACCTGAATAGCTTCAGTCATTCCTCCAAACCCAGTGTGTTCCCTCTAACACTCACACCTGAATATGAAATGGGGCCAGCCAGCCTGGAGCTTCACCTTCCAACACACACACACACACACACACACACACACACACACACTCACACTCAGATGGTACCTGGGACAAAGTCATAAATGCTCTCTCAGAGCTACTGCCCAAAATTCCTGTATTCCCTGGGAGCACCAGGTACTACAGAGTCTCCAGAACTCCACCCCACAGAGGATCTACCCAGGCAAGTGAGGGCTCCTACCATCCTCTGTGCCCCCATCTGACACCCCCAGATGCTTTCATAGGTTTCCCAACCAACCAGATCTAAGGTTGGAGGGGGAGAGGAAAAAAAGTCTCCACATACTCCTGTAACAGACTGCCAGAATAGTGAGACAGCATTAACCCCGGGGCCTCTGACCTCTTCAGAGGCAACAGAATTCATTAAGTGAAGTTTCTTGGAGGTAACTGGAGTCCTGCCAAGGCGTGGGAGCTTCTGAATCACCCGTGCTGGAGAGCACAAAAGGAGCAGAGTCCTTCATTCAAACTGGGAAGAAGAAAGACACCGGGATCTCTTACCGGAGTCCACTGCCTGCACACGGACTGGGGAGTCACAGCAGATGGTGAAACCAAACCCATCACTTCCTCGAGGGATGGTAATCTGAAGAGAGACACCAGAGTGGGCTGTTGAGTGGGAAAGCAGCCGTGGTGTGTGCTCAGCCAGCATCCCCCCTCCCATCCCTGCTGCAGCCTTCGGGAACGCAGAGGCACAGGAGCAGTGACAGAGCCCAGACAGGGAATTCTGTCACTCTGTGAGCCCTATGGATAAATTCCCCCCTGCTGCAGCCAAAGGCAGGTGGAAAGGGTGTTAAAAAGCAATGAGAAACTGAGCCCAGGATGGACAGAGGAAAGGCACAAAATGAGTGTTCAGCAAGCACACACGAGTCCCCACTCACCACTCCTGCAAGAGTAAAAAAGTTTTGACAAGCCACTAGAAAGGAAAACCCAGCAGCCTGGCTCTGCCACCCATTTCTAACACAGTGTCTCTAAGCAAGTCAACTTTAGCATTTCCTTTCCAGTTGAGCCATAGAGGAGCAGCAGCTCTGCTGCTCCAGAGGAAGCTGCAAGGATCGGTGCTCTCCTGCCTGTGTGGAGTGGGCTCCATGGGCATCACCCCCTTAACTGGGGTGAGTATGTTTTCTCTTGCTGAGTTTGGAGAGGATGTGTTCATTTAGGCTCATTTCTCCTCCTGATTCAAGAAGCATTGAGCTTATTAATCAAATTATATTTACTTTTTGATGTTGGCTTCCAGCAGCAGCTCAGCATGAGAGGTGCTGTAAATACCTGATTATCCCCCAAGAGGTCTTTGCTTTACCAACAGAGAACAGAAAAAAATCCAACATCTGACCTGTGTTATTTTGATAACAGTCAGAGAGAAGAGAAGGAATTCAGCAGAACCTGCCAAGGAAGAGAACTGATTCCTTGCTCCTTTACCATGGGAGGGCAAACACAGTGAGCTTTTCTTTCTCTGCACCTTGTCCCTGCTTGATTGCCCAGCATAAAATCAGGCTTAAAAGCAAAACTGTCTTTCCTGGCAGAATTGAAAAGTATGTTCAGTTCCACCACATTGACTGTTTTTTTCTCCAGGGTTTGTTGGATCCTCAGACAGGGGAGAGGCTGCTTGTGGCTTTGCACCTCACATCCCAAATGCAAAGCTCAGAAGGTCCAAGTCCCACCACAATGTGACCACCAGCACCTCAGGACCCAGCCCAATATCTCGCCAACCAGAGAGACCCCACGGACACTTCCCAGCCCAAAGCTTCCCCCCTGCCAGGCTCTCCTACTTCTCCTCAAACTCCTGTTGTCCACCATCAGTGGAGACACCTTCCCTGTGCCACTAACTCACAGCTTCTCACTGCAGATGGTTCACTCAGCTCCCATCACCACGGTTGTTACAGGGAGATGAATGTCCAGTTTTAGCCCTGTGCATGGGACTAAGACATACAAGCACCTGACATGAGCTGGAAGGTGGGTGGCAAGGGGGTGAGAGACTCCAGCATGGTGGAGGCTCACTGTACCCATAGCTTTGTCCAAAAAATGCACAAGAAATTGTCAACACTGAGAACTGAGGAGGGATAAGAAAACAAATCAGTCAGATGTCATTAATACAAAACAGAGAAGCATTTCTGCATGAGAGAATCTCCACAACCCAGACAAGAAGTGGGTTTTTTTTAACTAAGCTAATTGTGCAATCCCCCCCGTACAGTTACCCACCTCAGCTTTGCTGTAAAAACTGAGCACAGGAGCAGGGCAAAAAGCTAACCATGAGCTGGGAGCCCTCAACCCAGACCATGGGAGGAAAATGGTCTTCAAAAGTGCAGGAGACTGGGAACTGCACAAGCAAAAGCAGCATCTGGCATTGCACACCAAGCAGGTCCAAGAGAACTTGCACCAGCTTTATAGAGCAATGTACTTCTCCTAAAGCAAGTCTCCATTGGTTGTAACCAGCTTCAGGCAGCACTTGATTCCCAAATACCTTCCCATTAGAATAATTTTTAAGGGGCAGCAGCAGCCTGGCAGTGACAGAGCTGCCTGCCAAGCCTGACCCTCCTGTAGTGAGCAGTAAATTGAGACCTCAGAGGTCAGTGCTTCCATCGTCAGCCTGCACGGGTTCATAGAATTTTCAGAGTTGAAAGGGACCTCTAGAGATCATCTAGTCCAACTCTCCCACTAAGCAGGATCACCTAGAGCACATCACCCAGGACTACCTTCCAACTCCATCCCCATTTACACCCTGCAGCAACAGGCAGAGATCAGTCAGAGACACTGCTCAGATCTGCCTTATATTCACAATATTATTCACAAATGGTAACGCCAGCACACCAGCACCCTAGAAAGGTCTCACACACAGCCCAGAGTTGGTAAGAAAGCTCACAGACACTCACAAACTCAATGAAGTCTTGCAGCAGTGCACACACACAGATTTTTCTCTCCAGGGGAGGTACAGACCTGCCTGTATCTCCGCTCCGAGCACACCTTGCAGAGCCCATTGAAGCGGTTCATGGCTGGAGACCCTCAGCTCGCCGTTAGCCCATGAAAATCCTCTCCCCTGCAGCACAGCCCTAATCCCAACCTCCTCCTCTCACACGAGTGTGGAACAAACCCCAGTCAAACTGGCATGACCGCCCATGGGAACCCAGCTCCAGAGAAGAATGGCAGGAAGCCACCTTTCACCTCCCCGGCCCCTCTCTGCGCTGTATGCCGCTTTACGATAAGCCAGAGGGCTTCCTGAAAACCCTCGCTGACAAGGAAGGGAGAGAGTTTTATATTAAAATTCCTGTCAACTGGTGAGTATTCCCCAGTCCCTGCTCTGCTGATGGGGCTTTTGTTCCCGCAGCATTCTTCAGCCTCACGGAGAGCTTTGTTATTGCAATGTTCTCACAAACACTTTGAGGATGTTTGAGCGGCGTTTCACAGGCACAGCCACCCCCCATTAGGCAGGCAGCCTGTGCTCCTTACACTCCTAAAGGAGAAGAAGGATTATTATTTTTTTTTTTTTTGGGGGGGGGGAAGGAGGAGGAAGGGAAAAAAACATAGAAAAAGCAGAGTTTGTTTTTCAAAACACAGACCCAGAGGATACGCGTGTCCCGACGCTTTGTGCTCCCAGAGTCACGGAGGGGGGAAGCAGAGAGGTCAAGTGAATTGCACCCGTGGTGTAATTTTGGAAGTAAAGACAAAGAGAAACTCTTAACCCAGCCAGCACAGGGCACAAGGCAGGACCTGAAGAGTCTGCACCCTGTAGTCCCAGCCACCAGCACTGAGGCCCAGGACCTTGGGGTTGTAACAGAGAAGCAAGCACCTTCCAAGCTCCTACACAGGGATGGAGAAGAGAGGAAAGGCTCAAAGGAACCCAAACCCTGGGTCCCCTGGGCAGCTGGGGTGGTGGGGCCGTGGTGGGGAGCACGAGGAACCCCAGTGTTCCCAGGGGACCCAGCAGCCTGGTGGGACCATTGGAGGAGCTTCTCCAGGCACATTGTCCCAGCCGGTCACACCGCCGGGCTGGAGCTGGAAGGAGGAGCAGTCTTCCTTCCCAACCACCATCTTTGGAGTCAGTGGCGACTCCCGGAGAGGAAGGGAGGAGAGGGGTGCTGGCTTTGTTTGTCTTGCTCAATCCTATGCTTTAAAACAAATAACTGAAAATGCAGCTGAGGGAAGCAGCAAAGCGGAATTCAGCACAGATAAATCACGGGGCCGCCTGAGCCCCATTTCCGATGCAGGCTGTGTGTTTGCGTTCCCATTTCCCATCCTTGCCTTTCCTATAAATCACCAAGACTTCACCATGGGAAGACTCCCTTCCCAGAGTAACCAGCCCTAAAAGGAGGAGAGGAGCAGACCCACCCAGCCAGGGAGCCATGCTGTGCTGCAGGCAGCCTGCCAGCCCCAGCCCCAGTGCTCCCACTCCATCACTGGCTGGTGCTTTGTCTCTGGAAAAACAGGAGACCCCTGTATGGCAGCAAGGATTGTCACTTCCCCCATGACTCCCCCCTATCAATCAGTGCTCAATCTGGTTGCCTATAAAAGCCACAGAAGGACTGAGGCTGCTCCCACCCCAGCATCCCCCTCTCTGCTTTGGTCTCCATGCTGCCAGCCAGCTCCCACCCCCCCTCTTCACACTCTGTAGGTCACAGTCCTGTCACACCTACCTCCAGCTGCTCCATGGTGGCAGCATCCTGGCTTTCCTGCATTGCTCCCTGACTGCTGGGCATTGGCTCTAAGAAGAAAAAAACCAAAAGAGAAGGCCATATGAGCTCAGCAGCTGACATCTCTTGATAGCCCCTCTCCCTCCACCCCTCACTACACCCCTTATGCAAGGTAAAGATCATGTCATGGGCACATCTGGGGCAGCCCTACAAGGCTGCAGCTGTGGGGTGGTTGGACATCTGGAACAGGCTCTGCTGTCTCACCCTGCCCTGTTCCAGCCTGTCCTCCTCCAAACAGGCAGCACAGAAACACCAAGGCAGGGGAAAAAGCTGTCCACCATCCTGCACAGACCCTGGGAGACAAAAGGAGTCCAGCCAGGGGATCAGCCCCAAGTCTGAGGGGCAGGAATCAGCATGCTAAAAGGCCAAGCAAGAGGGAGAGATGTGACAGCAATGTCAGGGTCCCCACAGAGCCCCATACAGCCACAGGTAAGCAGGAGCAAGGAGTGATGGGGACAGTTTGGTGCCTGTGCAGAGCCTGCTGAACCTCCCAGTCTGAGCATCCCAGGGTTGAGAAATATTTCTGGGGGCATCAGTACCACAGAGCTGGGGGCTGCTCCATGGCAGCACAGAGACAGCCACAAGGTTGACTCCTCTTCCAAACTTTCCCAGCCCTCCCTGGGAGATCCCAAGGGGGATACACACCTCTGCTCTGCTTCAGCCGCCGCGTGGCCACCTTCAGGTGCTTGGTCCTGCCCAGGTCCTCCCCAAGGAGATAGTACCAACCACTGACCTCCTGGGGGGAGGAAAGATGCTGTTGGTGCAGGGGAAGCTACTCCCCACTCTTTAATTCTGTCTTGTTGTCCATAGCCCCAAGAGGATCCCATTGCAGGAGCTGCCCCAGCACACAGGGGTTGCCTGGACACCCTCCCACCCCCAGGCACAGTTTGGAGTCCTCCTCTCAGCATTCAGCAATAGCTAAAACTCCACCCCCCTGCAAGAAAAGTCACTGATGCTTCTAGGAGTTTAGAGGGAGACAAAGTGCACAGGAACAGTCAGACTCCAGCAGAACTGCAGCAAGAAGCAGTCTTGCAGAAAGCACCCACTCCAACCTGTCCAGGGATGGGATCCCTGACCACCAGCAGCCAGGAATAACCACCTTGGGGGCTGAGTGGAGCAGCAGGAGTTATTTGCAGCAGCAGTTTCTTTAGGAAGGCAAACCCAGCTGATGTGAACACTGTATTACCAAGCAGCAGCCAGGCTGGGGCAGCAGTACTGTGACCAAACCTGCAGCAGTGGGGACAGAGATTCTGGACACAGCCCTGCAGCACTGTTCCTCCAGGAACAGCCCAAGACCTCTGTGGCTGCCCTCTCCCCACCACCACCAGCTCAGCTGGTGAAGCCCTGGATGCTGAGTGACTCCTTGGAAGAGGAACTTGCTCCCCCCATGGCACTGAGTTGGCCACCACAAATCAGGAGGGACAGGAGCCAGCAGGTACAGCAGGACTGGCCCCGTGTTTTCTGTCCCCTAGGCAGCACGCAGAGGGGCCACCTCTCTGCACCCCCAGCTGTTGTTACTCTCTTTGTGTCCCTGCGGAAGGAAGTGACAGTGCCCTGAGTGAGGATCACCCCCTGACAGCATCCCCACCCCTGCCTCCAGCAGTCACACCAACACCAGTCTCACAGTGACCACCCATACTGGTAACAGGACCAGGGAACTCCCTGGGCAGTTTCAGAGCATCTTTGTCCCAGGATGGCAGCCTGCTCCTGCCCTGAGGGTGCACTGCATCCACCCACCCACCACAGGGAGTGCCACACGTGGTACTCCATCCCAGAGGTACCTTCTCCAGGGTCAGGAGGGACTTGACACCAAAGCTCATGCAGCCGATCAGCTCACTCTGCCTGAGGGAGGGACAGAGACAGTCACCACACAGCTCC
Organism: Phaethornis superciliosus; assembly: GCA_023637945.1. Classification (NCBI taxonomy): domain Eukaryota; kingdom Metazoa; phylum Chordata; class Aves; order Apodiformes; family Trochilidae; genus Phaethornis; species Phaethornis superciliosus. Next base: position 1,359,641 of record JAJQWJ010000022.1, on the reverse strand, counting down.
TGAAAACTCCCCAGGGACTCCCCACCCACAGGGACCCCACAAACACCCCCACCCGTGCTGGGAGCCACACAAGGCCCAGGATGGGCTTCCATCTCCATGCTTTGGGCAAGCATGGTGTAAGGACGTGGCCCAGGAGGGGCAGGGAGGAGCTGGGCTGCAGCATGGTGGTCACCTCCAGCCCACCCATCCTGGCAGGAGGTTGCCCCAGGGGCAGATGCCACTTGCTTGAGCCAGCAGCCCCTTTCTTGCTGGGTTTTCCACCTGCCTGCACTGTTCCCCAGAGGCAGGAAAGGTCCTCAGCCCAGAGCTACACTCCAGCAGTGCAGGAGATCTAAACTCTGGCTTGGCTGATGGCTGGCAAGCAGCAGCAAGGTGGACAGAGAGCCACAGGGTCAGGATTTCCTCCCCACTAGCCTGCTGGTATCCACCAGCATAAGCTGCCCATAAAAATGACCCCACCAGCAGGTCCCAGTCCCCACCAGCTGCTCCCTCCCCTGCCTCACTGCCAACAGCCTCTGTGCAGGGCAGCCCTTGAGCCCCAGGGTGATGGAGGAGGTCACAGGGGTGACCAGAGCAGATGGCAGGTTCAGTGCCACACCAGTCCCATCTGAAAGGCACTGGATGGCAGGCTGGGAGCCCCTTACCTGGAATTTCTCTCTCTGTTCCAGACTGTGACCAGGAGACGTTTCTGCTCATCCTCCTCTTGCACTGAGCTGTAACAAGCAGAGGGACAGCCCCTGAGCACTGATTTTCCCTCAGTAAGAGCTGCCCTCACACCCAGAGACCCCTCACCCTCCTCAGAGCCAGGTCTGCTCCTCTGTTCCCTGCACAGAGCACTGGAGCATCCCCCAAACCCTCTCAAGTGAGCCACTCTGGCACTAATTCACTCATTCCTGACAGACAGCTGCAGAGGGATCTGACCTCTCCTGGGGACACCACTCAGGGGGTTTTAAAGGGAAAAACAATCTGGCAGAAAGACTCACATCCAACATCAAAGGGTAAATGCAAGGAACAAACTCCATTTCATGCTCTGAAAGCACCCCCCTGTGCCAGATGAGGCAGTGCCTGGGGACAGAGGGCTGACACAGAGGGGTCAGCTAGCAGTGACAACTCCACCAAAACCCAACCAGCCAAGCAGCTCCTTTCCCATGCAGAGACATGCTGCAGCCATAGGAAATCCTTTACCTTCCTCATTCCTACTGATGCCCACACTATTGCAGTGTGTATTCACCCCACTCCTGCCCAGCAAGAAAGTCCAACCATGCAGGAGCACCACTGCAATGCTAAGTGCAGGGAGCTTTGTGAGCTCTGCCCAAAAGTTCAAGGCATTTCAGCTGTTAAAAAAAAAAAAAAACCAAAAAAAAAAACCAAAAAAACCCCAGCAGAATAATGTCTGTCACTCCACATCTCAGCAGCAGACCTGCTCATGCATGGTGTGTGTTTATTACAGAGCATAATGCAATAGCAAACATGGGAGCTGGGCTTCAAGAGAGTGCCCCAGGACAGCAGCCACGTGGGTCCTGGCTGCTCAGAGGGGCTGAGGGATGGAGCTGCTTCTGCCCTGTTGTACTCACAAAAGGAAGTGCTCGTGGAAGACAGGGTTTTTGCTGTCTGGCACAGTCTTGGTCTTTTGCCTGCATTTCCAGTCAGCATCTGGCACAATTGACATCTTGATGGGAGAAAACAAGCTGGGTGTTAGCACTCTCAAAGCAAGCCCTGCACACAGCTGCCAGCTCCACCAGCACAGAGGCAGGAGACCAGCACAGCCCCTCTTAGGGATGGTTAAGCCTCAAAGACACAGCTGAGCCTGAGCTAAGGGGTGGTTTAGCTCACTTTACCCTGTGTGTGTCAAGTAATCACATAACAAAACTCCTCGGGGCAGGGGAGGGAAGGAAAGACCAGAAAAATCAAGGGCAGATGCACACAAATGTTGCTGGCTGGTCTCTGACTTGCAGCTCCCTGGCAGGGGAGATGCTCTCTGTGCTGTGGACACCATGGTGGCAGCATCCTGTCAAGATGACCCCAATGAGAGGGCAGAGCCCCCCTGTGCTGGTCACACACTGCTCCCCAGCAGTCCCTGGGCAGCCAGGGGGATGCTCCTGCAATGAGTGGCCCTGTCCCTCCACTTTTCTGCCTCCACACAGACACTGTGCCAAAAACTGGGAGCCCTGCAGGACAGAGCAAGAGAGCAGACACCTCCTGGCATGCTGTGGGTGCTCAGCCATAGGACAGTGGAGGAAAGGGAAGGAACAGGCAGTCCAGAGCAGGTTTGGAAGAGCCAACCCCAAAGCTCCAAGAAAGTCAAAGCCCCAGGAAAACTCACCTTCACATAGGAGTCACATGTCCTGCACTCTTTTCCTATCAGACCTTTTGCTTCCATAACTGGAAAGGAAATGGAACAGATAAGCCCCAAAATGGCAGGGAAGGAGGCACATCCCTACACCACAGAACCACAGGCTGACCCATCCTCAGGGGGCCAAACCCATCTCTAACCCCAGCAGGTCCCTGCAGAGCAGCCTGGCCTCCCTGGGCACCCACAACCAGGTAAAGGAGTTTTTGATTTTGTTTTGTTTTGTTTCCTTAAAACAACCACACTATAAACACAAGCACCCGTGGGTGAGGCTGGCAAATCGAGTTTCATTTGCCTGACTTCACACAGTGCTGGGCTCCCTGCCCCAGAGCCAAACAGATCATCAAATTCAATCTGAACAGGCAGATCCTGCCAGCAGCAGGACTCAGCACTGCCCTGCTGGGAACCCTGCACACCCAGCTGCCTCCTAACATACCCAGCAGTGACTTTGCCTTTGTCAGGTGCAGACCTGTGTTCCTAAAACCCAAGATCAGTCTGACAGAAAGCCCAGAACACAAAGGGAAAGGGGCTCTGCAAGATCCTCGGGTATTTCATGAAGCATTTTGCAAGGTTCCTCCCACAACAGCTTCCTGCTCCAGCCAGACCTCCTCTGGCTTTAGAGATGTTGGGGTGCAGAATGGAAAGGTAAAGATGGATCCCCTGACTTCACACAGCCTCCTCCTGCTCCCAGCATGACCCTGAACACCCAGAGAGATTAGAGAATCACGGAATAATTTGGGAATAATTGGAAAGGACCTCTAAAGGCCATCCAGTCCAACCCCCTGCAGCCAGCAGGGACAGCCTCAACTGAATCAGGAGGCTCAGAGCCTCCTCAAGCCTCACCTTGAACATCTCCAGGGATGGGGCCTCAACCATTTCTCTAGGCAACCTGGGCCATTTTGCCACTGCCCTGATGGTAAAGAATTTTTTCCTAATATCCAGTCTAATTTAAACCATTGCCCCTCGTCCTGTCAATCCTGTCTCAAGAGAGTGGCTCTGGGGCCACCTCACCACATGCTCTGCAGATACTCACCATGCAGCACCAAAACCCGGCCCTGAACCTCAATGGACAGCTTCAGCTGGCCTGGAAGGAAGGAGAGAAGATATAGTGAAGGTGACAGGGCTCATACACCATCCCTGGCACTTGGCAGTGTGGGGACCCCGTGGTTCTGAGGCTTGCACAGGGCCAAACCCCCCCCAGGAACTCAGGGAGCCAAGGGGAAAGAGGAAACATCTTCTGCTACCAAGAAAGTGTTACAGCTCCAGATGCAAAAAAAAAATTCCAGGAGAACCTAAATACATCTTTCTCAGCAGAGTAAACTCTGGTGGCAGAAGGCACAAGCTCAGGGCAGGGGGGAAGCAGGAATCCCAAGATGAAATAGATGCTGGGGGATGGATCAGCCCTGGTGTGACAGAGGGGAGCAGAGCCTCAAATCCTGTCCCAGCTTCAGCTGCCTCTGTCTCCTCCCTGAGCTGCTGTACAGGCAGGGGCTGTCACCACTGCAGAAGGGGCCACGGGTGCTGCAGAGCCCACCTGTACCTGAGAGCAGCCCAAGAGGAAACATTTGTACCCATCAGTGCCTCTGAAACTGCCTCAGGTGAGAGATGGAAAGAGAACTCGGAGCAGAGAGAAGAGCTGGGAAGGATGGAGCCAGGGAAATGTCAGAGCCAGCCAGGGAGCAGAGCAGAATAACTCAGGTTTGCTAGGATGGGGATATCTTATGGGATTGTTTAAACTAAAGTAATTTGGAGAACTCAAATCTCATTTTTTCACTCAAAAAAACCTCCCAAAACCCCCCAAAACAACAACATTGACAGAACAACTTCAAATCTCACTCCAGTTCACATGTGCCCACTTGTGCATCTGCATGTGTGTGCAGCTGTGGAAAGGAATGTCCCTTGTGCATGTGAGAGCAAGGTGAGGAAGTAAAGAGAACCAGGTGGAGTAATCAGGTAACTTATTGCAGCTAATACTGCTTTACAACCCTGGGAATATTGTCACACCACCCTTTTTGGACAACATTAACCCTTTGGCTACCTCCAGATCTCTGATGCTGTGGGAACCCTCTGGCTGTTCCAGCAGGAGCACTTAACAACCCACACAATGCAAAAGCAAAATGTCCCTCCCTGTGTGACCAGGCATGAGGAGGGGACAGCCCAGTGCTGAATGGCCCCGGGGAGGAGAAAAGGAGAAAAACTTTTGTGCTGGGTGATTGAGGAGAGAGAAAGCTCCATGCCCAGCCTCGGCCTGGGGACAGCTGGGGCCACTCAGCTCCCACAGCTTCTGCACAAGGAGGGAGCAGGACTGGAGCATGGCCACATCCCTCCTGTGCATTCCTGGGACAGGGACAATGCCCATGGCCCTGGCGTCCCAGTCTGCACCAGCACATAAGAGAGGAGAGCACTGGGAACCCCTGGGGACACCGTGAACCCCCACATCCCCTGGACACCCTATAAACTCCCACATTCCCCCCAGCACCCTGTGAATCATTAGCTCCCCAGGCACCCTGTGAACCCCCAAGCCCCTGGGCAACCTGTGAACCCCCACATCCTCCTGGCCCCCTGTGAACCCCCAAGCCTCTGAACACCCTGTGAACCCCCACATCCTCCTGACCCCCTGCGAACCCCCAGGTCCCCTGTGCACCCTGTGAACCCCCAAACCCCTGGGCACCCTGTGAACCCCCAAACCCCTGGGCACCCTGTGAACTCCCAGATCCTCCTGATCCCCTGTGAACCCCCAAAACCCTGTGCACCCTGTAAACCCCAGGTCCCCTGAGCACCCTGTGAACCCCCCAACCCTCCTGACCCCCTGTGGACTCCCAGGTCCCCTCTGCACCCTGTGAACCCTGAAACCCCTGTGCACCCTGTGAACCCCCACATCCTCCTGGCCCCCTGAGCACCCCCAAACCCCTGAGCACCCCGTGAACCCCCAGGTTCCCTGGGCACCCTGTGAACCCCCAAACCCCCGGGCACCCTCTGAACCCCCCCCTCTCCGCGGAGCTGCAGCCTCAGCTCTTACCGAAGGTGCTGAGGTAAAAAGCAGCTCCCAGGGGGTCAGCCCGGCGGGTGCAGAGCGAGACCCTGTGCCCATTGCCGGCTGCCATGGCAAAACCCCTCTGCTCAGCAGCCATGGGATGGCTCCGACCCGGGCAGGGTTCCCGTGGGACAGGATCCAACTGCCGCGGGTTTGAACCGCGCGGTTCCCATCGGCCCCGCGGGATCAGACGGGAGCGGCCGCGGACCCGACACGGGGGGGGACCCCACAAACCCCCCCCAGAAATCCCCCAGACATCCCCAGAACCACCCCCAGAACCACCCCCAGACCCCCCTCCAGATACCCCCAGCATCCCGCCCCCCCCCCCCGACATCCCCGAGGGCCTCCCCAGGCCCCCCCCCCCCCCATCAGAACCCCCTCCCCTGAGGCACGGGGAGCGATTTCCTGGGGAAAAAAAAAGGAAAAAAACAAAAAAGGGAAACTCGGCAATGTGTACCTGAACCCCGGGGCTGAGCAGCAGCTCAGGGACTGTCCCCCCCGCAGGAGGTTTGGTTTCTTGTTTTTTGTTTGGGTTTTTTTTGGGAAATTATTGCAGGAGCATTTGTTCGTGGGAGTGAGACAAGGAATTGGGGGGGGGGGGGGAGGGCACAGTTATCCGCTTGGACGAGGCACGCAGCCCCCCGGGCTTCACAGGGGTCCCTCTGCGAGACCCCCTCCCCACCCCTGGCAACACCCACCAGCACCCACCAGCACCCCACAGCTTCCTGGGAGGCACCCAAAGGGTGGAAGAATGAGAGAGAGGATTTCTCCAAGAAAACCCTGTTCCCCAAAGGCTGGGGTGCCCCAGAGCTCTCTGCTTCCCATCCCCCAGCCCCTGGGGTTCTCCATGGGGATCCCACAGGGATCTGCTCCCACTCCCAGTGCCACAGGAGATGCCACCCGGGATGAGTTTGGTTCCTGGTGGCACTGCCGTGAGGCTACAGAGTCCACAACTGAGTGAGGGGTCCTGGGGTCAGCCTGGATCAGCCCCACTGGGGCTTTCTGGGCAAGAATTCCCAGGTCCTGCAGGCCTGGAGAGCAGAGGTCAGGAGAGACAAGAGAGCAGGAGAGGCTCTGAGCAGATGTGCTGCCAGCACCACTGCCCTGCAGGCACCTCCACGTCCCTTCATGTCCACCTGAAGTCAGAATAAATGCATATCCACTCACCTCTCCGAGACAAAAAAGGACAAGATTTGTAGAGTGCTGGACATGCACCCCAGCCACCCCTCCCCATGGTGACCTCTCCACATGCTCCTGGCCAGGACTGAGCTCCAGCTAGCCCACAGCCCTTCTCACAGCCCCATCACTTACCTTTGCCTTTCACTCGTGCATAGCTGATCTTCCTCCTGCTCCCTCTCTGCTTCCCTGGGCAGGACAGGACAGCCCCACCTTGACCCTTTGTCAGGGCTGGCAGATGCTCCAGCAACCAAAAATTCTGCCCTGTCCCTGGCAGAGGAAAGAGGAGATGAGAACAGGACATGGCAGGACTGGGAAATGGGACATAGGGGCACATCCCAGGCTCCACAGTTCCCTTGGTTTTCCACCTCACCCCAGTCTCCCCTAGGATACCACACTGCCAGGTTCCCTTCGGGGCACTTCTCTTGGGCAGCTCTGCTCTGGCTGAACACAGAACACAGAACACAGACCCATTTGCAGGGAAAGTCACCCCTGGGATGCAGCTCAGGAGCAGCCATGGCCCTTTACATGCCACACACCAAGCATATCCCCCAGGCTCTGCACTGTTATATTCTATTTAAAAGACATAAACAGCCCCATCACGTCTTCCTTAGCCCATAAGCAGCTCTCCAGGACAGAGCCATCAAACCACCTGCCCCAGGTGGTGACAGAGCCAGAGGAGCAGAGGCTCAGAAATGGGAGCCTTGATGGAGAGAGAGCTCCCAGCCCCAGCACAGAGGAACCAGCATGGCCCAGTAACTCTTCAGGATCAAAAATATCTGCCCAGGCTTCCTCTGCAGAGATGAGCAGAGCAGGATTAGTGCAGAACCAGTGCCTCGTGCTGCTCTTCTGCAGACACAGTGCAAACACCCCCTGGGACAGCCCGAGAAATAATAATAATGACCCAGCAGCCTCCCAAGGCCTCCAGACAGAGCCTGGCTCTACTGGGGTGCCTGTACCCCCACCATGCACCATGAGAAGGTGCCCAGCCAAGCCACCAGCCAATGCCACTCATTGTCCCCTAAGACATTTAGAGCCTGTGAAGGCCTATGAGGAATTTCCCGTGGCCTTTAACAAAAAGATAACTTATTATTTAATTGCTGCCTCTTTGTTTAGTGCCACAGTGATCTTTGCTGCCCTAATGAAAATGCAGAGGGGGCACAAGCAGTGCTGGCCATTCAGAAACATCCAGGCAGAGACAGAGCTCCAGGAGCTCCCAGCTCCAGCACATCAGTCCTTCCCCACAGTGCTGCTGGATCTGAGCACCAGGGAAAAGATGAAGATCCACTTCCCAGCAAGGCTGACAACATCAGAGGCAAGAGAGAGGAGCAGAAGATGCAGTGACACTGGTGACACTGGTGACACTGATCCCTTGCAACCTGGTGACACTGATCCCTTGCAACCCCGGGCCACCAACCAAACCCTTTTGCCTGCCTGGTGACCCCATAGCTCCCCGTGCCACCCTCCAGCCTCTGGAGCTCCTTCAGGACCCAGTAAGACACAGATATCTTGGGAAGTGCCCTTCCTCCTGCCTCTCCAGCAGGCACTCAAAGCTGCAAACTCCTGGTGAGCTCTGGTGGAGGGGAGAGGCTGCTCCAGATCGTGGGGCTCTGTGGTTAAAGCATCTCTGCACATAAAAGGGCTCCTGGTTCCCACATCTGGCACAGCTGCTTGGTGTGGGGTAGGGATTAACGTAGCCATAAAATCCCAGAAACACAAGGAAGGGAACGTGGAGCCCCAGAAAAGGGCCCTGTGGGTACATCCCTGCACCACACACAGCCCTGCCAGCAAAGAGAGAGCTGGCCAAGCACACAGCACGAACCACAACACCCCCCAGCTCCAGGCCCCAGCTGCCCAAGATGATATTTACACCCCAGCTTTTAGAAACACATCCCCATGGCCTGCTCTGTGCTCTCCTTGTAGACACAAGCAGCAGGTCTGGCTTTCCCCAGCTGGGAGGGCTTCAGCTCCAGCAGAGCTCACCTGCACCAGAGGTTGTCCAAACCATAACCAGCTGTAACTGGAGGTGTCACATCCTCTACCACATCCACTGACATGCAAAAGAACCCCAGACACAGAGCTGGGGACAACCCTGACAACCCTTTCCAGGGAAAAATTGTTCCCCAGCTCCAACCTAAACCTCCCCTGGCACAACTTGAGGCTGTTCCTCTTGTCCCATCCCTCGTTCCTGGGGAGCAGAGCCCGACCCCCCCTGGCTCCAAGCTCCTCTCAGGGGGTGTCAGAGAGCCAGAAGCTCTCCCCTCAGCCTCCTCTGCTCCAGGATCAACACCCCCAGGGCCCTCAGCTCCTCCTCAAGACCATTGCTCTGTTGTTCCTCCCAGCTCTGCCAAGCCTGCAGCTCTCCCCAGCACACGTGGCAGGAGGTGTCCACATGCCACCCTGTCTCCTAGGAGCTGCCCAGGCTCACACAAAGCCTCCTCTCTCTGTGTTTTTATTACAAAATGCTTTTAAGAGGCAAAAGGAAAGACAAACAGGACAGTACCAACACTCCCAGTCTCTCTAAAGCAGCCAGACTCACAAGTGTGGGTCAGAGAATCCCATTAGACAGGGGGTTTCAAAATAAACGTAATTATTTCATTTTAAAATGTAATAGAAAGGGTAAAGCAGAGTCTCTGTTGGACACGGGGGCTCCAAGCCCACAGGAGCCCCACACACTCTCCTCCTAGAGGGCTTGGGGCTGAGTGGCTGCAGAAGCTCCTAATTCTGTAACCCAGCAGATTCACAAAGTGCCAGTGGAGCCCCCCCAGCTCTGCCCCCAGCTCTGCCAACCCTGCCAGGAGCTGAGCATCCTCAACTCCCCCCCCCCCAAAGGCTAGGGGAGAGCCAGTCCCTTGTCTCCTCCTGGCACCAGGAGGTTCTTAGCCCCAGGTTCAGTGGTGACAACCAGACCCCTCCTTCACCCAGGAGACTGAGAAGCTGTACGGGAAGGACTCACGTGTGAGCTGGGGCTCTCCTGGCTGCTCCATGCCTCCCACAGGGATGCTCATTCCCTCCAGTAAGGTCCAAGCACCAGCACCCTGCACTCAAGCTGAGGTTTAGCTGCCCCGAGCCTCTGACTTTGGCACAGATGGAAAGAAGGGGGTTGGGAACAGTCTATAAAAGCCTCAAGGGAGCAGAGCTCCAGTTCTAGGAAGTTACAAATTAAATGGCAGGTCTGGGAGAGATGGTGGCAGTGCCCTTTCCCTGCTGGCTCCCAAAGGCAATGTACCAGCTCTTCCCTCTTAACATTCAAACCCCTGGGGAATGACCTTAACCTTCATTTCTATTCGAGTCCCCAGCAAACTGCACATTCAGCTTGTTGACTTGGGAGTTAACGACTTTCTTTTAAAATTTAACACGGTTCCCCATCACAAATTTTGGTTTGCCAACACCAGGATCTGCCTTTGGCTGGATATTCAAATCTAGACACGTGCTTAGAGAGTTATTCCAGGAAAAAAAGGTAACACATACACACAGAGAGAAAACCCCACAAGGTTTTGAAACTAAGGAAACTAAATCGGACTGGGAAAAATCACCTGGCAACCCAGATGACAAGAGGATTGGAATAAAAAGGGTTTGGGTTATTTCCATGCAGTCCTGAGGGCAGATTTCTGGGATTAGCAAAGTCTGCTGCACAGGGCAGACACACAAACCTCAGCACTTTCCCAGAGGTGGGGTTGCTGCAGCCCCTCTGCCCCAACAACTACAGCAAGCATCAAATCCAGGGCACAGCTGGGGTGCTCCTGTCTGCCACCCCACCACAGCTGAATCATCCCTTGAAAAATGCCAACGAGGAACCCAATAGAAGCACAAGACTGGCTGAGAAAAGCAAAATCCTTTTCCCATCTGGGAAAGACCCAAGAAATATCTCCCTTGCTGTGAGGGTATCTTCAGAAACACCCCTCCTGCCCTGCTCATCCCAGAGGCTGCATCCCACATTCTGATGGAGCCCAACTCCCCCAGCCAGAGCCATCCCCAGCACCCACACTGTGGCCCTGCACAGATTTGCTGCTGCTTTTCCCAACCTGTCCCTTCCCTCCTGCCCCAAGTGTCCATCCCCTCCTGCAGTGTCCCCCCCAGCATCCCCACCCTGCTCACAGCTCAGCCTGCCTGAGCTACCCGAGTCCCTGGGATGTGCAGACCTTTAGAAGGACTTTGCCTTAGCACCTTTACAGGACTTGATGTGTTTGGCATTTTCCCCCCTAACTTTGGGTACCAAATTTCTAAATTTCTCTCTCTTGCTCTTTCTTCCCTTCCCCCCCCCCCCCCAAAATTAAAGAGTTTGAATGCACAGAGAGATGAATTCACCCTGGTTCTGGGCTGCTGAGCTGGCGAGGCATTGCTGTAAGGACTCAGGATGCCCGAGTGCTCTCAGGATGGCACAAGTGCTTCTAGGGCAGGCAAAGGATCTGTAACAAATTCCACGTGAGCAGGAGCTGTTACAGACCTCCTGGGCTCCTCACCAGGAATGCAGAGCACAGAACAGCCTGCATGCACTCCTACTTGTTCCTGTGCACGGCTTGTAGCAGGACCAAGCTTGCTGAACTCTGAATACAGTTCATCTTGTCCCTCACCCCTCTCTAGTGCTAAGGCTGAAACTGTTCAGACTAAGGCAGCTATGACTGGAGCTTGTGTTAGAGTTATTCCATAAATCACCTCCTCTCCAGGAGACAACAAACAGCAGAGGAAGAGATGGGAGAGCAAAAAACTCTTCTTTTGTTTCCAGCTCTCAAAGGTTTTTTCAGCTGTCTTTGGTTGCACGAACTGCCTGGCTGCTTCCCTGCCTGCTTCCCTCACCTGCCCTCTGGCTGGAAGGGAAACAGTCCTGGTTATTCCAGAAGCAAAGCAATGCCTCCTGATCACTCCAGAAATGTCCTGTACAAAAAAACCTCTCCTGACACCCTTTGCAGCATGGAAATCAGCAGCCCCAGAGGGCCCTGGCAATGGCAGCATCCTCTGGGATCTCCTCAGGACCTGGGCTGAGAGCAGATGCTGACCCCATGACACCAACTGGTCACAATTTTATATTTTATATTTTATTTCCTTTTTCCCCTTTTGCCATTTGACCAGCAGCAGCAGGCTGGGCACACACCTCATTCAAGAATATTGCTCCCACACCTCCCAGCCTTACATCAACACCTTGTCCTTGGCTTTGCATGCATGTCCTCACAGGCAAAGCCTTTAACACATACACCTGTCCTAAAGGCTTTGAGCTGAATCAAAGTGGCCAAACACAGCCCAGGATCACTCATGGGGCCATTGTTCCCCAAGAGCTCCAACCCCTCCATTACACCAGCTCTGAACATCCAGTTCTTTTGCAGCAGCCCCAGGGCCCATCACAACCAACCAAGAGGGCAACCCAGGCAAGCAGAAATCTGCACAAAACCCCAGCAAAAGCTTCAAAACCAAGTGGTGAAGTAGAGCCATCCTGCACGAGGATTACCCAAAGCAGCTGCTGTCACTTACAGACTCTTGTGTGGACTTTGGAGCTCCCTGATCCCTGGGTTTGTGATGCCAAATCTCTGCTGCCTCACACTGAGCTGGGACCCAGCTGTTAACCTCAGCATCTTACTCTGACACCACTTCAGTCCAGGCTTTTGGTAGTTTTGGTGTTTGAGAGCAATCTAACAATCAGATTTCCACTGTCTGGACAATGACCCTCCTTAGAAGCCAAGGTACAGACAGGGTACAATCAGACACTACAAGGTACAGGGTACAATCAGACATTACAAGAGGGACACCCCTCTGAGCCTGCAGTGCTGTTGTGGATCCCTGGATTTGGAAAAATTCCAGGTATTAAATTGCTGCTGATTTATTTTAATGCAATACGAATAATTAAATAATCTATCTGGATCTTTAAAAACCGTAGTGATATTTCTCATGAAAGATAGGCCCCAATATAGCAACAGAGCTCTTGGGAATAACAATTTCTCCCTTAGTATGGCCACATGAATCAAAGTAATTAAGTTAAAACAGCTTAAAAACTTATTGTCTGTCACCTGAGTTGAACTGTGGGCACAGTCTGAAGCTACAAGAAACAGCTGAGCTGCTCTACCCCCTGGCTCTGCCTGACACCAGGCACCTGGGCACTGCTTTCCAGCCCATCACCCAGGCTCTGGCACCACTCAACCCCTCAGTGAGCTCAGTAATTTAGCAGAAAATGAACTATTTCTGGCATTGGCAGAGCAAACTGAATTGGCAAGGCTATGTGATGGGGGGGGGGGGCAGAGCTCAAATGCAGTGCAGAATAGAAAGGGGGAAGTTGCCTTTTGTGTTGGCAGAGATCTCCTTCATCACCTGGTGTAGCCCCACTTCTAATGTGCACAAAGGAAAAGGTACCAGGGTTCTCCTGCACTGCTGTGTTCAGATTAAGCTAATTTAATTGAAGTTTGCTGCTGAAACAGCACCTGTCTTCTTTGTCTCCCCATGAGCCTGCAATTCCCACTCCCCTCTGGTGCCCAAGCATGGGAGCAGGCACACAGAATCTCTCAAATTGGAAGGGACCCATAAAGATCCTGGAGTCTGACCCCCTGCTCCTCACAAGTCTCCCTAAAATCAAACCACATCACTGAGAGCATCATCCAGAGGCTCCTTCAGCTCTGGCAGGCTTGGTGGAGCCTGTTTCAGGGACCAGCCAGCCCCTCAGGAAGAGCCTTTTCCTAAGAGAACTCAAGAATATTCAAGAAAATCAAAGCAGACATACTGGGTCAGACAAAGGTCTCTGTAGCTCAGCATCCTCCTCCTGACAGTGGTCAGAAAGAGATGCCCTGGGGAGGACACAAGAGCAGGGCAGGCACCCAGGACATTTTCCCAGAAGAGTTGCCCAGCTCCTACCAGTTTTCAATTCAAGGACTACAGTAGGGGCAACTCGACTTTACTGTAAATTTGGCAGCTACAGAAGGAGTTGGATCCCATTTGGGGGGTGGCACACCATGAGTTCTGTCTTAATGTGGCCACTTTCAGCCACTCCTGTGGATTAATTCACATTCTGAACAACTTAGCAGAGCAGAGCCTGATTATTTCACGTATTGTTTCACAACAACTATATTCTCTGTAGTCAGAAAGACACTCCTCTCCCTCCAAGCTGAAAGTACTCATTTTTAAAATGTTATTAGAGAGCATGAGGTTCAGGTGAGATAATGTCTGACCCTCCTGCAGAGTTCAGGCCTGGAAAAATAGGTTTTTCTGCAATACAAAATGAAGCAAGACTTATGGTGAAACAAATGGAAATGAGCAGTATGAAAGGCAAATCACAGGTCACCCTACAGGTTTCCTTTTCGAAGCACTTCTCAAAGTGAATTAGGAAAGTTAGCATTAATGTAATAGTTGGTCAAAGCAGCTGAAAATAGCTCCTTAATTGGGACAGAGAATTTGTCCAAGTATCTTTCTTAGGTCAAATAGGAAAGGCCACTCAATCAGTAGAGTTTTAGGCTGACAATTTTTTGATGGTCAGAAGTACTGAATTAGTTTATGGTAAAAAAGGATCCCAGGAAGATATTTTGAGGATGAAACCAGAGGCCTCAGTCAGAGATGCTCTGACCTGTGGAGACCCAAGGAAGGAAGAGAAGTGTGTGAGTGACATCTACATGGTAGCAAACTCCTCTGGGAACCAGGCTCCTCATTACAAGGTCCATTTTGTCTTTAGTGAGAAGGGAAATATTCCAGACATTAGAGCTAAGGCTGAGGATTGATACACTTAAAAAGCTAGAAAATAGAACAGAAAAGTCAGAGCTTCCTTCCATTTAAAAAGGATACCAAATGTTTAGAAAGTTCACCTGTAACCAAAAAGAGAGCAGAGCTGCCATGGTCAGCCTCCCAGATTTCAACTGGTAAATGCAATACCTGTCACAACACCCCAGACCACTGGATCCACTCCAAAAATCAGAACTACACCATAACTTCACCTTCCCTTTCCAAAAAGGCTCTATAAATGGAGTTTACAAACCAGATCCAGGGATATCCCTCCTCAGTTCTCCTTAGTGTATCCCAGCCCTGTGGATGCAGAGGAGTAACCACCCCACAGTTTTATCCCACTGGCTCACATCTGCAGTCATCATCTTTACAACCACCCCAGCAGGGAGCAGGAAGATGGAAGCATCTAGCTGAATACTCTGCAAAACTGAATGTCTGTGCAAATTAACTCAGCAGAAAAGAAATCCGAAACACTGAGCATGTGAAATAAAGTTAAAAGAACAAAGTTGCAGAGGAATCAAGTTATCCAGGTATGGGTTCATCTGAGATCACAGTAGGCTGACAATCTGACCTCATATCCTATAGCTCTGGAGCTTTTCTACTAAAACAGCTTTCTAGTGATGAACATGAAACATGTTAAACGTGACTTGCAGCGGTCAAGCTTGCTACTGCAAGTCCCATTTTACACTGGTACAGAAAAGCTGCTACTGGTAGCACAGGTATAAGCACAGTGACACAGGAGCTGTGGCTTGGCTGAGCCAGCCTGAGTGGGACAGCTCAGATTGTCCTCCAGTACCTGATGAAAACACAAATTAATACTTTAATAGATGTAGACTTCAACCCCATGTATTGTCATCAGAAACAAAGCTAAGTGCACAAAATATCTTCTTTGGGGTTTTACTCCAGCAGCCAAGAATGAAGAGAGTCTGTCCTACAGGAACATCCAGAGGACTTCACAGTGAGCAGGGGAGCTCTGGGCCAGCATCCCCCTGGTTCCTGCTCCATCCCACCCCTTTCACCACTGCCCTGACCCTGCCTGGCTGTGTTCCCAAGTCCCATTCAAAACAACCTCACCCCCTGGTAAAACAGAAACCAAACCTCGCTGCAGCAGTCCTGAGGGGACCCCAAGCCACAGCCCCCCAGGAGCTGAGCTCAGCACCTCCTGGTGTGCTGCAGGGGGGTTGGTGACCTGAGTTCAAAAGTAATGCAGCACCACACCTCTGAGAGCCATAAGGAGAGCAGAGCTAAGAATTAAAAGGAGCTAAAAATGAGATTCGAGAGACATGATTTCTACAGGCAGTGATGGTTTTATTAATCCAATCTCTGTAACTGGAGAAGTCATCAAGCCCTCAGGCACACAAACCCTTGCCCAGCTCTGACCTCTCTGCACCCAGACTGCTGGGCACTATCCCCAGCAGAGTATGAGGTCTGATACCAGCAACAGCCTTTACCCATAAACTTGTCTCATCAGCGTCTGTAAGCTGTCCCCATTACAATATTGCCCTTGCTACTGGGAATGCCCTTGCCATCCCCTCCATCCCCCCCATCCCCTCCCATCCCCTCCATCCCCTCCCATCCCCTCCATTCCCCCCATCCCCTCCATCCCCCCCATCCCCTCCCATCCCCTCCATCCCCTCCCATCCCCTCCATTCCCCCCATCCCCTCCATCCCCCCCATCCCCTCCCATCCCCTCCATCCCCTCCCATCCCCTCCATCCCCTCCCATCCCCTCCATCCCCTCCATCCCCTCCCATCCCCTCCATCCCCTCCATCCCCTCCATCCCCCCCATCCCCTCCCATCCCCTCCATCCCCTCCCATCCCCCCCATCCCCTCCCATCCCCTCAGCCGGTACCGCAGAGGCGGGCGGGAAGGGCCGCGCTGCACGCCGGGAGGGGCCGCGGGGGAGCGCGGGCTGAGGGCGGCAGCGCCGGGAGAGGTGCGGGGGGGAGCGGGACGGGACGGGACAGGACGGGACGGGTTGGGACAGGACGGGTTCCCCCCGGCTTCCCCCGGGCTCTATCGCCGCTCCGGTGGGTGACTCCCCCTCTCCTCGTTTTCCTTGCAGGAGGCCCAGGATGGCGGAGAGACCGGAGGACCTGAACCTGCCCAACGCCGTCATCACCCGCATCATTAAGGAGGCGGTGGGTGCCGGGCCCGGCGGGTCGGGGGGTACCGGCGGGTCAGGGGTACCGGCGGCTCGGGGGGTACCGGCGGGTCGGGGGGTACCGGCGGGTTAGGAGGTACCGGCGGGTCGGGGGGTACCGGCGGCTCGGGGGGTACCGGCGGGTCAGGGGGTACCGGCGGGTTTGCCTTTGGACCAGAACCGGGCCCAGCGGATCCGGCCGGGGAAGGGGCAGCGGGGCGGGTGGTGCCGGGGCCTGGGGCCTTCATCCCCCCCCCCGGTGAGGGTCGGGGGCTGCGGAGCCCCGCGGGGCTGGGCTGAGGGAGATGCGGGGGCAGAGCGGGACGGGCACAACCCCAGAGGCAGGGCAGGAGCCATCCCTCCTCTGGGTTCAGGGGTGGATTAATTCCAGGTTGTTCATCGAATTGTAACTTTGGGTGTGAGCTATGGGGGGGGGGGGGTGGATGGATCCGGGGTCCCTGTCAGGAATTGGGTGGTCACGGGGTGACTTCCCCCGAGGTGGTGGTCGGAGCCACCGCTGTCCCCAGAGCTGTGCAGCCCCACTGTCACCTGCCATCAGCTCTGCCCTAGCATCCGAGGTCAGCGTTGAGTCCCTCGGTGCCTTAATGGCTCTGACAGGTGAATTGTGCCACTTTCAGTCCTTTCTAGCAGCTGCTGATCAAAGCTGAATTTGTTTTTCAGCTTCCCGATGGAGTCAATATTTCCAAAGAAGCTCGGAGTGCGATATCACGAGCAGCAAGTGTCTTTGTGCTTTATGCAACATCATGGTAAGAACTTGTCACATCAAGTGAGCTGCTGATTTGTATTCACCTCTGTGCCTGCTGCCCTGGAGATTTTTTCCCACTGTTTGCTTCAGTATTGTCTATTTATATAAATAAAATAATCCTTAGTGTGGCCCAGACTGCAGGGGTTGGGTTTGAAAGCCCATGGGGAAGGCAGCCTGGCTCTGTACACAGAGATGCCCCACCCCACCAGGCCATCACATATGGCTGCAGGGCTTTTTCTGGCAAAGGCAGAAGTCTTTTTCCTTACTCTCCAAGCTACTCAGTGAGTAGATGCATTAGGGCAAGCATAAGCCAACCTGTCAGACTCAGGGCTGGTCACAGAAGACACAGTAAGTTCTTTGGGGTGGCTCAAAACATGTTGTGAAGGAGTCACCTCCCTGGTGGAAAGTAGAGCTTTGTGGAATTGTCACCCCATAGCCAATGTTTGGACTTTCTCCTCCCCACTGGTTGTAAAAAAGGTCCCATGAAAACTCACATGGGAAAGCAGTGCAAGTAGATGAAAGCACAGCAGCCAGTGTAAGCAAGAAGGTATCTTAAAATACTGCTAGTAAGGGATTAACCCCCCCAACTGTTTAGGAGATGGCTTTTTTTTGTCTTCCTTCTCATTTTTCACTAGTGCCAATAACTTTGCCATGAAGGGGAAGAGGAAAACGTTGAATGCTGGTGATGTTCTCTCTGCCATGGAGGAAATGGAGTTCCAGAGATTCATAGCCCCTTTGAAAGAATCCCTGGAAGGTACTGTCCTGGGGTTGTGTTGAGGCAGTCTAAGCAGCACCAAGTCCTCTTTTCCTCAAGCACTGGGCAGGCAACACTTGCTTGGCCTGTCTTGTTTCTCTTCTCTTTGCCCAGCATCCAGTTTGCCTGGGGAGCTGATAAGGTGCACCTGAACAGGACTGAGATAACATTATTGCACGAGTGATTGACAAAGTCTCATTTCCCCTGTTAGGTTTATCTAAGGAAAGTCTTAGGTGCTGCCTGTAAATGTGAACTCCTGCAGCCTTTCCAGCATTTTTTTTCTGCTGAAATTTAACCTGGTTTCCTATGGAGCTGATCACAGCTCAGATCATGGGGTGAGCTGGTGCTCTGAGTGCCTGGAGAGCAAGTGGATGTTGGACTTCAGCTCCTGTTCTGCTCATCTCATGGCAACACTGGCTTGCAGTTTCTCAGGGTTCCCTTTTTCTTTTTCAGTTTACAGGCGAGAACAGAAAGGAAAGAAAGAAGCAAGGAAAGATAAAGACAAGAAGGCAGACTCAGAGGAGCAAGATAAGAGCCGAGAAGAAGAGAATGATGATGATGATGACAGGATGGAGGAAGAAGAACAAAATGAGGAGGAGGAGGTGGACAACTGAGCTTGCTGATGAGACTTTTTTCAGAGGGATACACATGCTGTAAATCAACCTTGCTGTTCCCCTCTTGTTTCCAGTAGGGCTTTGTGCTGATCCTCTGTGGCCCATCACTTTTTGGCTATAATTTGTACATAAAGGACTTTTGCTAAAGCTTTTCTCCTGCAAGGACCACTCCTCCCTATGCCCAGGGGGCCTGGCACCCCTCAGGTCCTGGACAGACAGGAATGGGACTGGGCTTTTTCTGCTGGGTTGGTTCTGAAATAGAGGGAAAAAAGAAATGCTGGATGCTCAGTACTGCTGTTCAGAACTTGAAAGGCTGTGGAATGACCTCCTTAAGCCAAGTCAGGGGGTGAATCAAACAGATCATTAACCCTTTGGGGTTCAGAATCCACATCATGATGTCAGGAAGCTGAACATTGAGGCTTTTTATACAAGTGAGTTGCTTTTTTCCTTCATTTTCCTGCATCCAGGTTGTGCCTTCTCTTCCTGCTGTGACAGTGACAGTGATACTGTGTCTGTCCACCTGACCACTCCTGCACAGCAATACAACTGTACAAGGACCTGTGGTCCACTCAGCTGACTTTCTCCCCCAGATCAACCTAAATAAAAAAAATCACAACAATTAATGATACAAACTAAGTACCAAAAGTGCTTGGTTTGTGTCTTCAGGGCCCTGTGAGACCAAGAGGAATTGTATGAAAATTCACCAGGCAGTGACTGCAGCAAATTTAAATCATAGAATTGGTTTGGTTATAAAAGACCCTTAAAATCATCAGGTCCAGAGTAGCAGAACAGAGTCGCGGATCTTGGGGAGTTGTTTTTCTTTTTCCAGCTGGCATGGACTTAAGATCTGAGTCCCTCTTCAGCCCTCAGTAGTCACTGCTGACTGCCTCCTGGTGCAGTGGGCTCCAGGGCTGCCAGGACAGGACACCCCTGCCTCTGGCCTGTGGGTTTTAAAGTGGCTCCTTCAAGAACGATGGATTGAAACAAGTTGTCTGCATTCCTAGTATTCTGTAGGCTTCATCTTTTATACTTTAAATTCTTAGTTTTTATGCCTTGCCTTTCTCTTTAGAAAGGGCCCGCAGTAGGGAACAGATGGAGCTGGCAGTGTCTTCCCAGGATCTCCAGTAACACACACACCTGCCTTCTTCCTCCTTTTTATTCTGTTGTCCTTTTCTAGTACATACCTGGGGTGCATTTTCTGGAACAATTATCTAAATAAAAGCCAGATTTTTTTTTTAAACAGTGCCTCATTTCCCAGGGGGATGGAATGAGCTGATTGTGGTTGCTGTGGACACAGGGAGGGCAGAAGTAAAGTGGTGGTGAAGCTGCTTTGGGAGCAGCTGTGGGCAGGGAGGTTATGGGGTGGTGTTTGTGTCCCTGGGGGAAGGAGGGGACACACACACTCCCTTCAGCTCCCCCAGAGAGGCACTGGGCTGGGGAAAAGAGCAGAGCTGTAGGGGGCCCAGGAAAGGGATTGAGAGAGCTGCAGAACAGGGAGATAAAACCCATCCCTGCATCCCCTGGAGAAAATTCTGTGTCCTGTGTCTCTGCTGCCCACTCTGCAGCCTGGCTACAGCCTCCCTTCACCTCTCAGGACATCCCAGCACCCCCAAAGCCTAATCCCAGGCCCTGCAACACCCCAAAACGTGGCTCCATCCTCCCCAGCCTTGCTCCTGTTCCCCGTAGCACCCCAAACACCTGTTCTAGGCACCCCCTGCACCCCAAAACTTGTCTGCATGGCCCCACAGCACTCAGCCATGCTCCAGGCTCTCCAGCAGCCCACTCTTGTTCCATGCCACTCCTAACCCCAAAAAACCTTGCTCCAGACCCCCCTAGCACCACCAAAGCCCTGTTCCATGTCCCCCAGAGGACCCCAAGGACCTGCTCTAGACACCCACAGCACCCTAAAACCCTGCTCCAGATCTCCCCACCATCCCAAAACGCTGTTCCATGCCCCCCTCGGCACCCTACTCCAAATCTCTAGCGCCAGAACCTCATTCCATGTCCCCAAAGCACCCCAACTCCCTGCTCCAAGCCCCAACCCCCCAAAACCCTGTTCCACCCCTCTCTACCACCCTCAAACCATATTCCCTGCCCCCACAACCCCTCCTCCAAATCCCCCAAGCACCCCACACTCCTGTTCCATGCCCCCCGACCCCCCCAAACCCCTGTTCCATGCCCCCCCCCCAGCACCCCAAAGCCCGCTCCTTCCCCCCCCCCTCAAATCCCGCGCTCCCGCCGCGCGAGACTTCCCGCCTTCTTCCCGCGGGGGCGTGGCACTTTATGCTAATGAGGGGGCGTGGTTATGCAAATCACGAGGCCTCGGACGGAGGTAGCGAAACGCGGCGGCGGCGGCGGGAGGTGAGTGGAAGGGGGAGGGGGGGTTCGGGAGATCGGAACCAGAACCAGGATGGGTGCCCCGGCTCCCGACGCTTTCATGTGACGCCCCAGGGCCCCGAGTTGGGTCCGGCTGCAGGAGCAGGGCCCGGCCGGGGTGCGGGCAGGGGTGCGGGCAGCCCGGTTCGTTCAGTGCCATCGGTCCTGAGCACCCCCCGGGGAGCCAGCCCCCACCCCCGGGATGTTTCCAGCTCTTACCTGGCAGGTGAAATCTTCCCTAATATCCTGAGCTTTGTCAGGCACTGTTAATGAGCCCCTAGCGCCATGATCTCCTCCGCATCCTCTAATCCGGCTCTGCTCCTGGGATTTGGGGTGCTTGCCGTGTGCCCAGGATTTGGGGTCAGTAGCCCCGCACCTGCAGGATGAGGCCCTGTCTGCTTCCCTGCCCTAAAATGCTGTGGCTTAGAGTCAGAATTGGTTCGGGTCGGGAAAGAGCTGTAATATCACCCCAGCTCAGTTCTCTGTGCTGTCAGCAAACTGGGACAACCCTTGGGGCATCACTTCTGCCCTCAGCCTTTACCCCCCCAGATTTGTTTAATTTGTGCTGCTGCAAACAGGAGGGTGACCTGTACCGGAGGTTTGCAGGTGTTCCTGTCTCTACAAATACAACCAGGCACCCAGGTGAGCACAGCCCGGGCTGGGCAGAGGTGTGGGGTTTGGGTGCTGGAGCTTTGGGTTGGTCCGGATGTGGAGGAGCAAAGGTGAAACCATCAGATTGCTCAGGCAGGAGCTGTGGGGCTGTTGTTGCACTCCTCTGTGTTGGTGTTTTGGGGTGTGTGAAGCAAAATAGCTTCAGACGTTTGGATTTGGGCATTTAATGTCAGAGAGAGAGGTGCCTGTGCTCTGCTGGGAGCCCTGAGGGGGACTCAGGGGGGGTTCACAGCCCTGGTTCAGGGTGTAGGGGCTGTGATCCGTCAACCCCTTGTCATGGCACCCTCTCAGTCCTTGCTCTGCATCTTTGCCTTCCTTCCCCCACTGTCGGGCTCCGTGGGGCACAGGATGGCTGCCAGACCTGGTGGCCATGGGTGCCCTGGGCAAGGGGGGCTGCACCCCTCAGCTTGTGGCATCTTCTGCATGAGGAGCTGGTGAGGAGGGCTCAGCTCCCCTGGCCTGGAAGCAGCTGGGTGCTCCCCCAGGGCCCACCCACCCCAACTCTTATCTCCCCTCTGCAATTCTGCTGCTGCCCATCTCCTCCTGCCTTGGAGAGGGCCCTTTCTGGAGCTGAGGCCTCTATCTGTCCCATGCAGTCAGGTGCCTCTGGTCCCTCCCCACCCCCCTTCCTCTTCCTTTTCTGGGATTAGCTCTTAAAAGCATTTTTGGGATTCTTGAGGTGGGTTTTCTTCACTGAGCTCTTTGTTCTCCATCTCTGCCTGCCCTCTTCTGGGGCTGCAGATTCCAGTTCCCCCCAGGGCTGCCCCTTCCCTGGCAGTAATAACCAGAGTGGCAGCTTTCCAGAGCTAAAAATGACTTGCCAAGTGACACTGTCAGCTGCTCTGCATCCCTCCAAACACCGCCCAGTTGTGGGGGTTTTATCCAGGGTTTTTATTCACATAAGCCTGCAGGTAGCTCATTGCTGCCTTTTCACCCATCCCCAGCAGAGGTGGGTGATGGGGTGTGAGGGGGGGTGCACACCCTGAGCTGAACACAATGCCCCTCTACTACACGTGCCCTGTGCCCTGGGGTGGCCTGGTACAGGCTGAGAATTTGGCTCAGCATGAGAATACCTGAAGGGTCTGGAGTGTGTGAAATAGGCAAACAGCTCAAATCAAAAGTTTTCCAGGGGGATGGAGCCATCTCCTGCCCAGTGTTGTTGCTGACTGCTGATGTGGCTGCTTTCTCCCACGGGCTGTGTCCTGGGATGCCACGAGCCAGATCTGTTTTCCAGAGAGAGGCAGGTTTATTGCTGGGGAATCCTCCTGGGATGGGACTGGGGACCATAGGGCTGCTCCCAGGGCAAGTCCCAACCTCATGTCTGCTCTGTCTCCCTGAGAAATCCTGCTTGCTCTTTCAGAAATCCATCTCCAGCTCTCCTCCTGCCCACCTCCCTCAGGTTTTGGCTCTCCAGATAAAATCTGTGATCTCCAGTAGGGACTTTGCTGTTTGTCTCCCAGGGCATCCTCAGCTCCTCCACACAGGACATTTGTGGGACACAGCCTTGTGTCTGTAGCCAGCAGAAGTCCTTGAAACTGCTCTGTACAAACAGTCTTTGCTCACGTTGTGTTTCCCAAGGCTGTAACAGCTGCTTTCTGCTGCACTGCAGACAAATCCCTGGTCCCAGGGGAGCTGCCTTCCCCTGGCCCCTTCCGTTGTGCTCTCACCACTCATGGTGAGCATTTGACACTGGGAGAAATTTCAGTCCCAATGGTGTAATTGCAGAATTAGTACTTGATCTAACTATTACAAAAGAAGAAAATAATTGCTACAGAAAAAGTTTCAGCAATAACACAGCTAACACCTGATTTATGTCTGTTGAGTAACTGCTCTTTGTTACCCCTGGGATCAGTTTTGCCCAACTCCCCAGATGGTGGTTTTTTATCCAGCAGTAAGTGGCCACCAGGGGTTTAAAGCCCTGGTGTTTTCAGGGTGATTCTGCCCCTACTCTGCTGTAACTACACCTTTACACTGCAGCCACAAGTACTTGGTGCTACGCAGAGCAGCTCTGGACTCCTCAGAATACAAAAGCTGAGTCACACCATTATACAGCATCAAGCAGAAGTGGAATGAATTAATGCCCACTTCATCATTAGAAAACATCTCTGCAGGCTAAGCCAGGCAGAGTCTGATGAGGGGAACAGGACAGGGATGGTCCCACAGTGGCTGCGTGGATCTCAGCCCACTCCTGGCATGCACCAAGAGCTGGGGCTTACCTGGGCACCACCATAACCACCCGGACTGTGTCTTGCTGTTTCAGAGCCTCCTTCCACAGCCCAAGATGCAGGCAGACTCCCTTCTTCACAGTGGTTATTTCCACCCTGTGCTACGCTCCTGGCAGTGTACAGCAACCACCTTTGATGCCTCCAACCTCATCTACCCCATCTTTGTCACGTGAGTGAGCCCTGGCTCTCTGCAGCAGGGGGGGGACCACGCTCAGGTGCTCCCTGAGCTCTTGGATAGGTTCACACACTGCTCGTGGGCAAGCCTGGGGTAGGGTCTTCCTTCTCACCCCAAGTCCTCACATCTGTCCCATCCACCTCCTGCAGTGACAGCCCTGAT
Source organism: Phaethornis superciliosus (assembly GCA_023637945.1). NCBI lineage: Eukaryota > Metazoa > Chordata > Aves > Apodiformes > Trochilidae > Phaethornis > Phaethornis superciliosus. The sequence goes on along the minus strand of JAJQWJ010000022.1, from coordinate 1,335,502 downwards.
GCTGTGGAGCCAATCCCCAGCCTCCCTGGACAAGCCAGGTAAGAACCCATCCCCACTGAGCTGTGTGCCCATCACTCCTGTGCCCTGTGCAGGGTTCATGTGTGGCCTGAGATGAGCATGGGCCAGGGGTGACACTTGCTGTGTCACTGCCTCAGGGATCCCCCAGCATCAGGGTCAGATGCTGTCTGCCAAAGAAGTGGAAGGAATCATACTGGGGGTGCTGGGGAAGTGCCAGGGTCTCACCATGTCCTGGAGCACTCACACATTGTGTGGGCTGGGCATGCAGGGAAGGTGGAAGGGAATGGGATTTGCAGCAGCAGCAGCAGCTAGAAAACCTGCACAAGGATGTGGGCTCTGGTCCTGCATTAGATCTTGCTGGGCTGGCAGCTCCAATCTTCATCTGCTGCCACGTTAGCAGGGCTGTGCTCAGAGAGGCTGCGGGGGGGTGGTCCTGTGGGGATGTGGGATGGGTCTGCAACAGGGACAGCAAGATAAGGGATGTGAGGGCAGGGCATGATCATCCTTTCAGAGCAGAGAGTGTCCACGTTGGGTAGATAACACTCCTGTAGTTCCAGATAAGGTCCTGGATTGTTCCTCCCAACATTAAGGCAGCCCTTTCCCTCTACCTCCAGCTGCTGCTTGCTGTGGATGCAGCTGGCCCCACGGAGCAGGTCTGGGGGTCTGGCAGCCCCCTTCACTTTGCTCTTCTCAGGTATGGAGTCAACAAGCTGGAGGGGATGCTGCGTCCCCTCGTCGAGGATGGCCTGAAGTGTGTGCTCATCTTCGGGGTGCCCAGCAAGGTCCACAAGGTCAGAGTGGTGGCAGGGAACTTGGGGTAGCCACAGGGGTCTGGGGGAGCAGCATGAAGCTGGGGCCTCTCCTGATCAAAGTTTGGGGTTTCTGGGTGTGCTTGCACCCCACTCGGCAGAGCAGGATGGGGATGTGAGGCTGTAGTGACACCCAGAAAGCTCCCAGAGCTCTTGCAGGTGGCCCTGAGACCATTCTTGGTGGCCACGCCACTCTGCAGTACAGGATCCCAGGGGTCAGAAAACTTTCCTGGGCAGAACTGCTGCCACGGAGGAGCTGGTGGGAAGCCCTCAGCTCAAGGTGCTGAGGCCTTTTTCTTCTTGCAGGACGAGAGAGGCTCTGCAGCTGATGCAGAGAGCACTCCTGCCATCCAGGCAGTCAGGAAGATCTGCTCCACCTTCCCAGAGCTGCTGATAGCCTGTGATGTCTGCTTGTGCCCTTACACCTCCCATGGGCACTGTGGTGAGGGCACAACCAGGGCTCCCTGCCTGCTCTTGGGGCATTTTCTTGGCTCTGGGATTCTCCAGGAATTTTTATTTTTCAGCTGAGGATCTCTTGGGGGCTGGTGGGGCCCCGCTGGCTCCTGCCCCAAAACTTGGCTCTCCAGAATTGAGCCTGGGAAACCACTCCTGGGTTTTGAGAGCAGGGTGGGAGGCATGGGTGGGTAAGACACCCACTCCTGGCCATCTGAATCTCTCCCTCTGTGTCCCCCATTGCTGCCTTCCCTTCTCTGGAGCACCCATGTGCTGTGTCCAGTCCCTGCAGAGCTGGGTCACTGGGCTCCTGGTCCTTACCCAGCTTACAGAACACTGTGCTCTGAGCATCTCTATAGCAATAGCCACGTTCCCACCCTGGGCATGGGGGCAACCAGGCCCTCAGCCCCTCACCCAACCCTGGGTTTGTCTCCTAGGCATCCTGCGTGAAGATGGCACCATCCAGAACGAGCTCAGCTGCCAGCGTTTGGCAGAAGTGGCATTGGCCTACGCCAGGGCAGGTGAGGATTCTCCTGGCAGTTCAGATTCCTCCCTTCCAGCAGCCCAAAAAGGAAACCAGGCTGGGTCCGTCTGGGAGTGTGTGGCTCGTGGTTGGGGGAGGCTGGGAGCACGAGCCCTGGGGTCACCTTTCAGTGGCAGTCACCTCCACCCTGGTCTCTCCCTGCAGGCTGCCACATCGTTGCCCCCTCGGATATGATGGACGGGCGGATTGCGGCCATGAAGAAGGCACTGATCTCCAATGACTTGGGCAACAAGGTGGGCTGGGATCCTCCAAAGGCAGGAGTGATGTCCACAGAGGTGCTGCACCACGCCAGGACCTGGGCAAGCACTGGGAGAAACAAATCTTCACCTTGCGCAGGATGTGCCATGGGGATCTCCCTGCCCCGGTGCCCACAGGATGGGAATGCCCTGGGACAGGGAGGTGCCAGGGCTCTGGCAGGAGGAGGAGGATGTGGGGCAGAGCTTCAAACAGCTGTGGGGGGGAATGGCTACAGCCAGGATGCAGCACTGAGTCCCTGGTGCTCATGGCTCCACTCCTCTGCAGGTCTCGGTGATGAGCTACAGCGCCAAGTTTGCCTCCTGCTTCTATGGTCCTTTCAGGTGGGTCTGTCCCTCAGCTGGGAGTGTCCCCAGCTGGCACCCCCCCTCTCCAGATATTTGGATAGTTATTTTAGCTATATAGGGCTATATGCTGCATCTTGGGCCACACTGGCCGCTTCAGGCTCTCCTCCTATTCCCCAGTGCAGAAGGGAAACACGTACCTGGGATGGCCTGGGTGTTGGTGACAAGGCAGGGAGGGAGCCAGGAGCAGTGTGAAGGGAGCAGATGTCACCCTAAAGGGTGCCTTCAGGGACAAGTCACCTAGAGGACCGTGTTCCAAGAACAGTGTTACCCCAGTGGAGTGTCCCCGAGGGACCTGTCTCAGAAAAGAGCAAAAAGAAAATGTCTGACGTGATTTTACCCCATAGTGTGGGCACGGGAGGGCAGCAGGTTTTGAAGAGTGGCTCCCAGAGCCAGCCTGGACCTGTTGACCTCTCAGAGTGACCCTGGGGCACTGAGTTGGGTCAGCAGAGCCCCCTTTTTCCTGTCCCTGATGGCTCAGGTACTTGTCCCTAGTCTGTCCTCATGTTTCTCAAGCTTTGTGGGGCAAGAGGCACAGGCAGCCATGTTGGTCCTCATCCCCTGCCCTCTGCCCATCCCCAGGGATGCTGCTCTATCCAAACCTGCCTTTGGAGACAGGAGATGCTACCAGCTGCCCCCAGGTGCCAGGGGCCTGGCCATGCGTGCTGTGGTGAGTGAGATGGGTTTGGGGTGCTGGGGGCAGCACCCAGGGTTGTGGGGATGGGGGGAGCCAGCCCAGGGGTGGGTGCTGGAGGCAGAAGGCAGCAGGAACCATGCCAGCCAAAATGGCTTGAGGCTCTCACCTCTCTGTGAGAGAAAAGTAGTGCCCATCAGTGTCCTGGGGAACTGGACCTTGTGCTGGGAGCAGTGGAGTTGGTGACCCTGTGTCCTGCTGTGTCTCATGGCATCCAGGGACACGCAGCCACCCGCATCCCCAGGCACCCACTCTGGGTCTGGGGAGGGGAGCATCAGCTCTGCCCATCACAGCTCCTCTGGGCTCCTGTGGCCACTGAGGGGGCTTCCCAGAACCTTCTGTGATCACTCCTGAGGAAACCAACCCCCGGGATGAAACTTCTGAGGAAAAAAAACCAAGGGCAGACTTGCTGGAAAATGTTCTTCTACCCTGAGGTGCCGGGGTGACACACAGGCAGGTGTTCCCCTGACAGGACCGGGATGTGCGTGAGGGAGCGGACATGCTGATGGTGAAGCCCGGGATGCCCTACCTGGACCTCGTCAGGGACGTCAAGGCCCGAGTAAGCTCCTTCTGCACCAGCCAGGGTGTGGGGTGTCCCCATAGAACCATAGGATCGGCTGGGTTGGAAGGGACCTCAGAGATCATCAAATCCAACCCTTGATCCACTCCCCCTGCAGTTCCCAGCCCATGGCACTCAGTGCCACATCCAGGCTCTTTTTAAATATCTCCAGATACTTAAACATCTGGAGATATTTAAATATTTAAATTTAGAGAATCCACTACTTCCCTGGGCAGCCCATTCCAACATCCAAATGCCAGGTTTGGGGTGACCGTTTGGGACACTCAGACAGGGGAGGCTGCAATGGTTGTTGCGTTGTTGCGTTGCGTTGTTGCGTTGCGTTGTTGTGGTGCGGTGGGCACCTCGGGGAGGAGTGGGGAGCACGGGGAAGGGATGGGGGACAGCCAGCGGTGTCCCCTGCCTGCTGACCTCCTCCTTCCCTCTGCTCCCCAGCACCCCACTCACCCTCTGGCAGTCTACCACGTCTCGGGGGAGTTCGCCATGCTGTGGCACGGGGCGCAGGCCGGTGCCTTTGGCCTGGAGCCCGCAGTCAGGGAGGCCATCACAGCCTTCAGGCGTGCAGGTGAGGTGTCCCCATGTGTCCCCGTGTCTGTGTACCCCTGTGTGTCCCCATGTACCCCCGTGGCCGTGTACCCGTGTCCCTGTGTACCCCCGTGTGTGTCTTTGTTCCCCTGTGTCTGTGTCCGTGTGCCCCTGTGTCCCTGTGTGTCCCCATGTGCCCGTGTACCCCCGTGTGTGTCTGTGTGTCCCTGTGTACCCCCATGTCCCCATGAACCCCCATGTGCCCCTGTGTCCCCCCGTGTGTCCCTGTGTCCCCATGTACCCTCGTGTCCCTGTGAACCCCCATGTCCCCATGAACCCCCATGTACCCGTGTCCCTGTGTACCCCCATGTGTGTCCGTGTCCCCGTGTCCCTCATGTCCATGTACCCCCGTGTCCCCATGTCAACCCGTGTGTCTCCGTGGACCCCCGTGTCCGTGTACCCGTGTCCCTCTGTCCCCCCGTGTCTGTCCCCCCGTGTCCCCTGTATGTCCTTGTCCCGATGTGTGTCCGTGTGTCCCCCCGTGTCCGTGTCCCCCCGTGTGTCCCGCCCCCCCCCCCGCGCTCCATGGTTTCGTCTCTCCGCAGGCGCTGACGTCATCATTACGTACTTCGTGCCGCAGCTCCTGCGCTGGCTGAAGGAGGAGGCGGGGCGGGGCTGAGCGCGCGCGGGGGGGCGGAGCCGGGAGGGGGCGGCGGGCGGGGCCCGATGGGGCAGTGGGCGGGGCTTCCGGGTGACCGGGCAGGTGGGTGCGGGGCGTGGGGGGGGGGACAGTGGGAGGGGGGAACGCGTGAACCCCCCCACGCTGCCCTTCCCATGACACACACACCGGAGCGCTGAGCCCCCGGCCCACCCCGCACCCCCAGACCCTGCATGACCCGCTTGGACCCCCCCCCCCCCCGTGCGGGGGCACGCCGGACAGCCCCCCCCCCAAACACCATGGGTGCCCCCCACCTACCCCACCCCACCCCACACACGGTGGGCGAAGCCCCGGGTTTCCCCTCTCTAATCCCCCCTCCAAAAAACCTACCACAGCTGCCCCCTCCCCTGTACACCCCCCCAAAACACCCCAGGTGCCCCCCCCATACCCCACCCAATGCATTCAGCCCCGGGTGCCCCCCTGCACCCCCCAACACGGGGGGCACAGCCACCTCCCTGCAGCACCCACGAGGGGTGCAGCCACCTCAGCCTGGGAACCCCGACACCCCAGGCTTCAGAGCCGTGGATCCCCCCCCAGAGAGGGGCCCAGGCCTCCCATGGCGGGGGGGGTGTCACTGACACGGGTGGGTGCCAGCCCGCGCCCCTCTCACCCCCCCGGGCTGGGTGCCAGCTCTCCCGGCTCTCTCCTCCCGGTTTGTTCCAGGCTTTCCCCCGCCATGCTGCGGCTTCGCCTCCTGACCTGGGATGTGAAGGAGACGCTGCTGCGGCTGCGGCAGCCCCCGGGGCAGAGTTACGCGGCTGAGGCCCGGGCCCACGGGGTGCAGGTGCAGCCAGAGCTTCTCAACCGGGCATTCCAGGAGGTTTACCGGGCCCAGAGCCGCCTTTTCCCCAATTACGGCCAAGGCCGTGGGCTGAGCTCCCGGCAGTGGTGGTTGGATGTGGTGATGCAAACCTTCCGGCTGGCGGGAGTCCGTGAGGACCGAATCCTAAAACCCGTGGCTGAAAAACTCTACAGCGACTTCTGCAGCGCCCGTAACTGGGAGGTGCTGCCCGGAGCCAGGGAGACCCTGGGGCTGTGCTGCCAGCGAGGCTTCCGCATGGGGGTTGTCTCCAACTTTGATCAACGGCTGGAAAATATCCTCTTGCAGTGTGACCTCCGCCACCATTTTGAATTCGTCCTCACCTCCGAGGGCGTGGGTTTTGCCAAACCGGACAGGAGGATCTTCGAGCAAGCCCTGAGCCTCGGGGGGGTCCTCCCGGAGCAAGCGGCTCACGTCGGGGATGATTACAGCCGGGATTACCGGGCAGCCCGAGCTGTGGGCATGCACAGCTTTCTGCTCCGGGCTGCTGGGCAGGCCCAGGAGCCAGAGGTGCCCCCCGAGCACATCCTGCCCACGCTCAGCCACCTCCTGGCTCGGATTGAGAAGGGGTAGCTGTGGGGTGGAGGCAGAGCAGCACTGCTGCTGTGTGGGGTGAACCTCTGCTGGCAGAAAACCGTGGGATTTCTTGCTGCTGGTCAAAGAGGGAAAGGAAGCGAGTGGTTCTGAGGGCAGGGAGCAGTGCTGCCCGCAGAGCAGGAGGGGTGTTCAAGCAATAAAGGGTATCTGACATCTTCAGTGTTGCTGCTGCTGTCTTTTGTAGCTCTGAAAACACGATGGAAGGGGAGCAGCAGTGGTCTCTTCTCCTCATGGAGCTGGGGATGAAGTCAAGCTGCACAGGCTCATCCTGGCAGGAGGGATGGAGGTGGATATTGAGGTTTATCCCTACTCAGGCACCCTGGGGAGAGGCTCAAACATTGCCCTGCACAAGCGTAGCAGCAGAGCTGGGGTTGGTGCTCTCCAAGGAAGGTCTGTCCCCAGGGAGCACCCCAGAAACACAGCCCTGCACCCCTCAGTGCACCCTGGCTTTTCCATCTCGCCAGCCCCTTCTTCCCAACAGCAGTGGCCTGGCAGCAGTCCCAGCCCTCCTGCTGTGGGCAACACAGTCAGGAGTTAGGCAACTGCATGGAATTTAACATATTGCCAATTAACAAACTTTACTGATCTGGGTTTTGAGAAATAAACATGACAAATTTTCAACAGTTACAGAAACACCACCTCCTTAGCTCCACCACGTCCAGCACCTCTCCTCCCTCCTGGCCCAACAGCAGCTCCACCACATCACACTCAGCCCCTCAGCTCCCTGGGGCAAGGAACAGCTCAGATGATTTCTTTCTGCTCCTGACACAAAATGCCATGTGGGACACAGCTCCTCAGCGGTGACCCCTCAGTGTGTCCCTCTGCATGGGGTTGCTCTTCCCACAATCTCCAGCTGTGTCCCAGTTATGTCCCTTTCCATGTGCCTCCTCCCTGCTGTTTCTCCAAGCTCATCTCTTAATATTCCTCCTGTTTTCTAAAGCACACCAAAGGCTGGAGAGGGCAGAGAGGAATTAAATCTTTCACCTTTTTAGGTTACCCTGACCCCTGGCCCAGGACAGGTGTAGTATCCAGGAGGAAAGCTGCTGTAAAACAGGTGAAGAACTTGCATAGTCTAAAGGCAGATCTGCTGAGCACCCCTTATCAGGGACCCCCAGCCCTGCCTGGGCTCCTTTTCCCCCTCAGGCACCGCAGAGGAACCGCACCATCCCCGGGACCCCCGGCTCACCGCACCAGAGAGATGCTCTCGTGTGCCACAGCAAAGACAGGATAGAGGGGCTGGGCAAAGGGTTCCCTGTGGGAAAAGAGGATGGTGCAGGAATTGGGGTCATAAAAAAGCACTTCCCCTCCCCCAAAGTCAACCAGCACCCCGATCTCGGCCGGAGCACGGATCAGCTCCACCTCCCGGGGCTCTCCGGCGTGCAGGAACCTGAACTCCTTGTCGTAGCGGGAGAAGACCCAGGAGGCTGTGTTGAAACCCAGCCTGGCCTCATTGCCAGAGCCCCTGCGTGGCACGGAGCTGTAGCAAACCCCCAGCTTGTAGGCACAGCTCTTCTCCACGCTGACCTTCCACGCGCAGACTCCTGAGTGGAAAGGTGCGGCAGCCAAAGCATTGGGCCAGTGGTCAAATCGCTCGGGGCAGTCCAAGTCCACCTTGGCTTTCTTGGGGCTGAAGGTCAGGGTTTTCTTGTCTTCTGACAGGCTGAGCTGGGGGCTGACAGTTTTCTCATCGATGTGAATCTCCTGTGAGCCTGCAAGAGAAGCCACGTGCAGAGCAATAGGTTGGTGGCCCCTGCCTGAACCACCCAAAGAAGTCACGGCCATCAGAGGCACAGCCATCTCCCCTGGTGTGACAGTCCTGGGGGCTCAGGCTGGGTGCCAGAGCAGGAGCTCTCCACAGCCTTCCCTCTCAAACCACAGTCAGAATGTCACAGAAACCCATCACACCCTAAATTTCACTAGACACCTGTCCACCTTTGCACTAAAGTCCTGCAGAGTCAGAGAATTACAGAAGTGTTTGCTTGGAAAACACCTTTAAAGTCATCATGTCACACCATTAACCTCACACAAACCCAGCACCACATCTCCAGGCTCTGAAACCCCTCCAGGGATGATGGGGACTCCAGCCCTGCCCTGGGCAGCCTGGGCCAGGCCCTGACAACCCTTGCCAGGGAGAAATTCTTCCCCAGCTCCAACCTAAACCTCCCCTGGCACAACTCGAGGCTAAAAGTTCCTCTTGTCCCATCCCTTGCTCCTTGGGAGCTGAGCCCGACCCCCCCTGGCTCCAACCTCCTCTCAGGGGGTGTCAGAGAGCCAGAAGCTCTCCCCTCAGCCCCTCCTGGGCAGAGCTCTGCTCCAGACCCTTCCCCAGCTCCATTCCCTTCTCAGGTCACTCTCCATCCCCTCAATTTCCTTCTGCTTATCAGGGGCCCAGAACTGACCCCAGGATTCAAGGTGCAGTCTCCCCAGTGCCCAGCACAGGGAGAAGATATTGCTTATCTTTCTCTGCCCCTGGTCTGAAACCTCACAAAACATGACTCTGATGTTTCCATCCATCTCACTTTCAAGAGAGACCAAACTCTCAGCCCTGTCCCTTCCCACCCCCACAGTAGGACCCAACTTCTCCTCTCCAGGGTGAGCCAAGAGCCTGGCCAGGGGCAGGGCTGTTTGCAGAGAACCTGCAAAGCAGGTAATGCAGGAATGGGGAGGAATGGAGAGGGCTGGGAGGGGGAAATCTCTTTCTTCCTGTAATGCCCAAGACATTAATCAGCTCACCTGGAGTGAGGTGGCACACTCTGGAAATTCACTAAGCAAGGAGATGAGGCTGATGTCCATTTGACTGACCTGTTCTGGGGGGTTCTACCTGCAGGTGCCCCCCCCCCTCATCCTGCCTTCCCCCACCTTCACTTCATCCATTTTAAGTTTTAAACAAGACTGGAGCAGGGCAGTCATTTGCTCTCTCCAGCAAGAGCTACACCAGCTCCTGCCCTTTCCCAATCACCCTCTGCTCAGTATCCAGCAGACGGCAGGATGAAACCCTTAAGGAATCAAACCATTCTGCTGCAGCTGGACGGGGTCATCCCAGAGCCCATCCTGCTCCAGCACTGACAGAACCCCAGCTCGTGCTCAGAAAGCTATCACACATTTACTCACTTCTTCTTCCAGCACGTCAGAGCCTCTCACAGATGCCATGCTGGTGAGCTCACCCTCTCTTAAAAATCACCAGCAGGCCAAGGGCAGAGGCTGTAAAGAGGAATTTCTGTGGCAGAGAGTGCTACAGCAGCATCAGCCTCGCTGCTGTATAAAGTGACCCAGGGAAGGAACCAAGAGCTGATAAAAATCCTGTTCAACAAACAGCTGCTAAACAACCTGGTCAAACCTCTGCTCCTTCAAGCCCAAACCAGCTGCTTGGCACAACTGTCCCCCCTCCTCAGCACCCCAAACTTCCTAAGGCTGCTGCTGCATCCCTGGATGGGGACGCCAAGGAAAGAGCCGGGCTGGGAAAGCAGAGAAGGGCAGGATGGAACATCAGGATGTTCTGACACAGCATCACGATGTTTTGACACACTCTCGGGATGTTTCTTTGGGAATGACACAGCTGAGTGTGCAGGAATGCCCGGAGAGGGAGAAAGTTGAAGGAAGCACTGACCTGCGGCAGAGCAGAGAACAGCAGAGGCCCAGAGGCGGTGCAGCAGTGGACTCTGTACACACCTCTGGTTAAAATTTAACTTTGGCGACTCCCGAGGCTCTAAGATTCCCTCCGCCACCTCTGTCCTAGCAAAGGAACACGAGAGTGAGTTAGAAATACAATGATTTATTGAGCAGTGCTGGAGGTGTTGAAGGTCACCGGGAAGCAGGGCAGAAATCTGAGCTGGAGCAGTTGCAAGAGGAGCAGGGAAACCACCCGGGGAGGTTCTGGGCTGACTCTCGGTTGGCTTTGATCACAGCCCCTTCTGAAAGGACTTCAAGAGTTTCACCATCCAATCCCAGCAGCCTGAGTCAAGAGCCTCCTCAGCCAGGAGATCAAACACCCCTGAGAGCAGCCATCGGGGTGCAGGAGGGGCACAGGGAGGAGGTCACAGTCACATTCCCTCCTTATCACCCAAACCTCACTGCAGGGCAGGGAGGGAGAAGGGAGAGCAAGCCAGGACATTGGGTTCAAGACAGCAGAGCAAGGAGAGGGAGGGCTTGCAGCAGACACAGGAACTCCTGGGGTTAGGTGAAGGCTTGGGATGCTCCATTGCTGGGGCCAATTATTCACTGGGCAGCAGCTACAGAAAGAAATGGGGAAATTGCTGAAGGAAGGGCCAGTCAGCATTACTGCTGGCATTACTATGGTCAGGAATGCTGAGATCTGAGGTGCAGAGCTTGGGGTCCTGGTCATGAAGCAGCCACCTCTCAGATTTAGACTGGCTATTAGGAAAAAATTCTTTGATGTGAGGGTGCTGAGCCCCTGGCTGCCCAAGGAAGCTGTGGCTGCTCCATCCCTGGCAGTGTTGAAGGTTGGATGGGGCTTGGAGCAGCCTGGGCTGTGGGAGGTGTCCCTGACCATGGCAGGGGGGTGGAATGAGATGATCTTTAAGATCCTTCCAACCCAAACCCGTGTGTGATTTGAAGATTCCCATAAGTCAGGGACAGTCCACCTGGCAATGCCTCTGGGGAGCCATTTGCTCATGGAGCATTTCTAGGTACCAGGATTTCTACATCTGGAGCTGCAGCACAGTGAAGCAGACAAGTGGCCCCACCAGCATCTCTGTGTCCTCCCCCTCCACAAAAGCAGCACGAGGGAGAAAAGAGGGGGTGTCACATGCTGCTCACAGCAGGAACAGTGGAGGGTGCAGGGGACAGGGAAAAGAGCAGGAGCATCCAGGTACTGACCTCTCAAAGATCTCTTGTTCTGCATGCTGTGGACAAGGAGAGAGAGAGTCATCTGAACTGACATCCCCACAGATAACATCCCAAACACAAACAAGCACAGCAAACCCGGGACAAAAGGAGCATAGTTCACCTTCCTGACCCAGTGAAACCACTCCTCAACCCAAACCCTGGAGAGTGTCCACCATCCATTACCTTCAGCCCCAGGACCTTCCGTTCCCTGACTCAGAAAGTGGGAATGGCTGGAAGTGACTACATCCAGCTAGGGGCAAAAGGAGAAGGTGAGGGTCTCACTGGTTTCCTGCCCCAGGCACCTGGTGGATTTCCCTTCCCAGCCTCCACAGTGAGGCCCCAGCTCAGTCCCCTGAGATGCTGGGGGAGGACAGGACCTGTGCTTCCCACCTTCTGTCCATGGGATCACTTTTCCAAGCAGAGCTGCTGCCCCCCTCTTCACCACATTCCTGGTGGCAAGCAGAGGCTAAAAACACCACCAGAGCTGATGTCTGTGAGAGGAATTGCTCAGGTAAAAGGAGACAATTTAATAGTTAGAAGCAAAACTGAGTGAGGGGAAGCACAGGCTGCTCAGCTTGGTGAATATCCCAAACAGGGGCACGCCAGGCACCAGGGCAGACCTTCCAGAAGAGCTATAGGTGCTCTCAAGGTTGAGGTTTTGTTCAAAACTGGACAGGACACTAGGAAACTGGTGACCCAATCTAACTGCTGTTAGGGCAGCTCTCAACCCACAGCTCTTTCTGAGCTGGCAGTTTCAAGCCAAGAGCTTGGAGACTCTGAACCTCAGAGCTGGTGGCTCTGAACCTCACTGCATGTGAGAGCAGCACCAGACAGAGCAGAATCCCAGAAAGTTAGGGATTGGAAGGGACCTGGAATGCTCACCCAGTCCAACCCCCTGCCAGAGCAGGGTCACCTCCAGCAGTCACACAGAACACATCCAGGTGGGATTTCAATGTCTCCAGGGAAGGAGACTCCACAACCTCCCTGGGCAGCCTGGGCCAGGGCTCCCTCACACTCACAGGGAAAAAAAAATTTTGGCATTTATATGGAATGTTTACATGGAATCTTCTATGCTCAATCTTATAGCAGATGCTCTAGGAACCACTGGGCTTGTCAGGCCCAGGTGAAGCAGCTTCCCCGAGCTAGACTCTCAAACACAGGCCCTGCCCAGCTCTGCCTCCTTGCTTGCAGCCAAACACCCCATGGAAACCCCGTAATGTCCATGATGGAAAGTCCAGGTCACTCCTCAGCTGGCTGACGTGTCCATTGGTAGAAGCAGCAGTACTCACCACCAGGTCCTGGTCATCCAGGTGGGTGATGATGTCCACCAGGTAGGTGCGGAGGGCAGACAGCTTCTGCAGAGCCTCAGTCCAGTGCACCCGCTGGGTCAGGATGCTCTGGTGTGCCCGCTCCTCCTCCACGTGCACCTTCTCCAGCAACTGCTGCTCTTCATCCTCACACACCTTCCCCACGAAGAGCAGCCTCTGGATGAGCAGCTCCCGTGCTGTGTTGGCTGCATTCTGCCAGAGCCAGGAGAGAAGAGAAACATCAGCTTTGCTTCAGCCCCAACAAGAGCACCGACTGCTTCTGCTTTCTGTGGGCTCAGCTGTTGGGATGAACCTGAGCCCAAGCCATGGGAATCATCATGATGCAAGCAGAGGTAAATGAGACAACCAGTCCCAAACCTGTCTTGTGCCTCCTGGGCTAACCCTGGGACTTGAGTGACAACCTGTGAGGGACCAGAGACTCATCCCTCAGCAAATCTCCCAGGGTTCACTATTAGCAAGGAACAGAGCCACCAGGAGAACTCCCTTTTATCCTTGATGACAAATAAAATCAGGCATGGCTGACACTGGTCCCAGTGGGGTGTTCAATGGCTGTACACCAACACCAAGAAATTTATTGTTCGTGCACATTTTCCAGGAATGCAGCAGGAGCTGCAGGGCACTCTGCTGGCACAGACTGGGGGGGTGGGAGGGCGACAACCCCTTCACTCTGAGGAGCCTCCCGAGAGCTCAGAACATTTGATGGGAAGGATGAGCACGGAGGAGGGGGCAGGGGGGACACGGAACATGTCCCACTGCGTGCTGGGACCAAGGGCAGGGACTCGCCAGGACCCCCTGGGAGCAGGGGCAGGGACTCACCAGGACCCCCTGGTCCTTGGCAGGCAGCACCAGGTCCAGGTGCCGGGCGATGGCCGCACTCTGCAGCTGCAGCCGCTCGCATTGATCCACGATCCGGTTCTGGAAGAGGGAGCAGTGGGCACGGCAGCCCTGAGCCCCCCCACTCAGCCTGCCCCACAGCTCCCACCCAGCCCCACGCCTCCCGTGGGCTCCCCGTGTACCACCCCACTGAGAGACCCTCCCCGTGGGGACCCCACACCCAAACAAGCCCCCCCCAAACCTGCCAGGAGCTCCACAGAGGAGACCCCCTCCCCTCGGGGGCGCCTCACGCAGCCCCACACCCCACCAGAGTCCCTGCTCCCCCACACCCAGATCCCACCTGGGGCTCCACAGGGAACCCTCCTGCCCATGGGGACCCCTCAATGGCCCCACACCGAGTACCCGACCCCACACCCCCTCACACAGCCCCACACCCCACAGAGAACCCCCGCTCCCCACGGGACCCCTCCACGCCCCGCCGGGAGCTCCCCAGACGGCTCCGGTCCCCCACGCTCTCCCCCTCCCCCCGGACGCCCCCGGGAGGGTCCCGGGAAGGTGCTGAGGCTCCCCCGGGACAGGATCCCGGTTCCCGGTGCTCACCCGCAGCTCCTCCGCCCGCTCCGGCAGCTCCCGCAGCCCCCGGTCCCGCTGGGCCATGCTGCGAACCGGCACCTGCCGCGGGGGCGGCCCCGACCCGCCCGGTCCCGCCCGGTCCCGCCCAACCCGCACCGCGCTGGGCCCCGCCCCGGCCCCGAGATGGGACGGGAACCGGACCGGACCCCCGGACCGACCTCCGGTGAGTGCGCGGGGGGGCACGGTGGGACCCACACTGTCCCCACCCCATAACCTCCTGTCCTGGTTTGGGTCAGGATAAAAGTGATTTTCTGTCTCGTACTTTCGCTTTCAGCTGTGTCTCTTGTCAGTAGCTGCATTTGCTGAAATTAACAAGACAGAAAATCACTTTTATCCTGGCCCAAACCAGGACTGGGGCTGCCCCAGCGACAGGGCCACACCTTGTCCCCCTGCCCATCCCAGGGCTTGCCCCGTAGCTTCCCTATGGGGTTGTTCCACCCGTGGGAACCTGTGTGGTCCCCACAGCCTCCCGCGGGGCTGCCCCGGCTATAGGGACCTGGACTGCACCCCTATTGCACCCACCCAGCTGCCCCATTTGTGGGGCTTCCCCCATCTGCTGGGGCCCGGGGTGCTCCCTTGTGCCACCCGCAGGTCCCCCACTCCTTATAGGGTGCTGCACCACTGCTGTGGGGTCACTCCCTGCTATAGGGACCTGCAGCATTGCTGTGGGGTCCCCCCCTGCTATAGGGACCTGCACCACTGTTGTGGGGTCACTCCCTGCTATAGGGACCTGCACCATTGCTGTGGGGTCCCCCCCTGCTATAGGGACCTGCACCATTGCTGTGGGGCCAGCCGAGCTGCAGAGCCTTGGGGCTGCCCAGAGGCCCTGAACCATCTCCCCTCTCACAGCTCTGACCCTGCAGAGGGTTCTGCTCAGATTCCTGTGCCCGCTCCTGTGGGTGTTGTTCCCTTGTTCCCAGCATGGATTTCAGTGCAGTGCCTGAGACAGCAGCCTGGGTTATTGTTTGAAAATAGTTTAGTAAAAAAAAAAAAGAGGTTGATTTCTGTTCAGCAAAGCATTTTGAGGGGAAGAGAGGACAGGAGATCCTCCTCCAACATGAAATTTTGTCTCCTGGAGGTGTAGCTTTGTATGGATGTGCTGCTGCAGGATCCCTGTGTTACTGGAGAGCTTTCCAACGGAGCAGGAGAATGTGGTTGGACACAAAACACATCTCCCCTTTCCTGGTATTCTCCTGCAGTCACCAGCAGCTTTCTGCCTTCATTCAGCTCAGTTTGAGCTGATGTGTGGGGAAGGACAATTCACCATACATATTAACTACATAAGTGATTAATCATAACCATTGTAATTAAAAAATCAGAATTTAGCTCTTAGCTAAAGAATTCAATCTGTTTTGCAGGAGAAACAACTTCCAGAGTTCTCCTGTTGTCAAAAAAAGAAGCCACCTGCAAAGCACAGCTACTTGCAAAGGCTTCCAGCAGCCCAGAGAAAACCTGTGAGCCCAGTCTGGGGGAGAGGGTGGAAATGGATGGCCCATCTCCATGTTACAGCAGAGAGCAGTATAAAGGCTGCAGATAGATATCCACAGCATAAAAACCAAAATCCTAAAAAGAAAAAACCATTACTCACTATTGGATTCCAACCAAGCCCTGGCAAACACAAGTGCTCCCAAACCACCCTGCTCCCCCAGACCCACCACGGATGACAGCTGCCATAACCACGTTCCAACAGCCCATTCCTTTTTCTCTTTAATATAAAAAAAGCAAGTCTTAGTTGAAAGCCATCTAAGTCTCCATTCCAGTTCATCAGCAGCTCCCTCAGCTACTCCGCCGTCCACAACTTGAAGGTTCTGTCATAGGAGCAGGTTGCTATCAGCTGCCCATCAAGGGAGATGTCCAACCCCATCACTTTTCCCTCGTGACCTGCCAGTGTTTTCAGAGGGGACCAGCCAGGGTGAGTCCAGATCTTTGCAGTGTTGTCATAGGCACCCGTGAGCAGGAAGTTCCCATGATTGGCTGTGGAGGATGAGAAAAAGGGAGATGTGAGATTTGCAAATAAAACCACGAAAAATCTTCTCTGCTTAAAGAACCTGCAGATGGTGTTTTTGAGTTGCCCCATCCCCTCCCACCTCAGCCTGGGAGAGGCATGGACAAGGAGCATGGGACAGGAGATACTTACGCTCAAACCTCACCCCAGTCACCAGGTTCTGGTGGGCAGGGATGGTGTAGATGCACTTCCTCTGGCGCAGGTCCCACACCTTGCAGGTATTGTCACCACTGCCAGTTGCAACGTGGTATCTGCCCAAGGGTGGAGGAAGAACATGTTGTTGGGAGCTGGGGTTTGTACCCAGAGCTCTCACATAACCCACCCAAGTTCTTTTCTTACCCATTTGGGGAGAAGTTAATCCCATAGATCTCCTTCAGGTGGCCTTCTAGAAACATGATGCAGCGTCCTGTGCGCAGGTCCCACACCCGGCCAAAAGCATCCAGGCCCCTGGAAGAGAGAACCCAAGGGTGACACCCTCCAGGGACCTCTGCAACTGCCAGAGTCTGCTCACCCTCACCAGGAGGGCATCAGTCAGCACCAGAACCTTGCTGGCATTTCACATCCAGTCCTGAGGCAAAGCACTCACCCCGTCCCAGCGAGAGACCCGTCGGTGTGGAAGGCGATGTCGTAGACCCCTTTGCTGTGCCCCTCCTGATGCAGAATCTCTTCCTGAGCTTCCAGGTCCCACAGGCGCCACGAGTGATCATAGCTGCAAAGAAAATAAAAAAGCACTTGTCCAGCTCAATGTATCTCCAAAAACAGTAGCAGGGAATTCTAGCATGGACCCTGTCCAGAATCAGTGCCATCTTGAAGAAACTCGCTGGACCCCTGGTGGTGACTCTTTCTTTCTCTCTCTCATTCTTTCTTCCCACCCTAACACTTTTCTCTCTCTCTCTCTCTTATATCTTCTTTTCCTCTCTCCCTCTTTTGCCTGGCTCTGTATTTTTGCCTGTGTCATTTATCAAATAAAATCTGCTTGCACCCAACCCTTCTATGGTTGGACTTTGTTTCGTGGATCCAAAACAAACAAGCAAAAAAATTTTAATGTTACCTCGGACTGTAACATTGGGGGGCATTCTATTTCCAGCTGGAGACCAACAGGGTCTCACATGAGGAATAGAGAAAGGAATCCCAGTTATTTGCACTGGTACCCACTGTGCTACCAGCCAGGGGTCCAATGGTCAGGGCTGGAAGAAAATCACCAACTCTCCATACCAGGTAGTACCCAGGAACCTCCCAGACGGGTGCCACATCACACGTGCCACTCTCATGCTGTGTCCTTCAATATCTGCCACTGGTTCATCACTGAAAAACAGAAATGATGATTGTCAGACCCTGGGCAGAGGTGGGTGGCTCTGGCCAGACCTCTGCAAACATTGATCACAGCAGGAGCTGCTAATTAAACACAAGCCAGAAGGAAGAGCAGTTTTAACCAATGACTCTGAATTCTGCCTTTGGCTCACCAGAACAAAAGTTTCAAATAAAACCCCTCTATCCACTCCCATGTCAATTATAAAACTCTCCTGGGATGATTATTTCCTGAAAGTTAATGAGGCCCTTGTTAATAGCACTCTGAAAGTAGTAACAGCAGAAAGCAGACGTGGAATCCTTGGGCAGCCAGGAGCTTTTCTGTGACTACGCTGAAGACATCCCCAACTGCAGCAAATCCTGCTGCTCTGGGGCAGGGCAGGCAGAAAAGAGAAAATATTTATTCTCCCTGAATTACAGGCAGCAGATCCCCAGCCTTCAGCAGAGGAGATGAGCAGCATTCAGAGCTTCCTTCTGCCAGGTAAAATTAAAAGATGTGGTCAGATGAGACCAATAACCAACCCATCTCTTCACCCAGGCAGGCTCCTGCCATGAGGAGCAGTGGCTCCCAGGTAGGGATGAGCAGCTGAGGGGTTTGGAGCTGATGCCTGTCCCTCAGGTACCCTGCAGGGCTCCACTTCTCCAACCCAGCCAGGTACTGACACTGTTCTCCTCTTCACAGGCTGGAGAGAGCCCCTACGCATCTTCTCAAACCACACTGTCCTGGGACAGTGCCCCCTGTTTTCCTGGCAGGCTGAGGCTTCTGTGCATGCTCATGTTTGCTTCATCCCTCCCTGAATAACTCCCAGTAACTCTGAAGTTGATTTGTTAATATTCAAGAGGGGAATTTTCCTGCTAAATGAAAGCTTAGAATGAAACAATCTCCAGATCTTCCATCCATCACCCAAAGCAGTTTACTAACACCCAGCAGCAATTCTGACTTGATTCTTTTCAGATGATTTCCCCTCACCTTGATTCCCCTAATCAGGGTGATCTCTTTCCTGCTGAAGAGGGTGGCACATACTGAGGCCAGGAAATGCACTGGTATAACTACAAGAAAAGGTTATGTTTGCAGGAGGATGGTAAATGTTTAATAACACAAAATAAACCCCAAAACCACAACACTGCAGCTGTGTATGTCTGGTCTCATTCTGACCTTTCCAGGCTCCAGAGTTTGACAGAACCATCAGCTGCACAGGAGGCCAGGTTAACATCCTTCTTGTCCAGGGAGACAGTGGCTTTGGGATGGAAGACTATTGCTCCTACATTGGTGCTATGTCCTTAAGAGAAAAGGAAATCAAAATTGGCCAGTTCTTCAGAAAAGCATCATTTCCTTCTTATTTATTAGCCAGGTACCAGTGAACACATTCACAGTGTCCCCCCACCTTGGCTGAAGCTGCATTGTAACTACCAGACACATCTGTCCTGCACACAGCTGGACTGCACTCCCAGCAGCACCCACTGCAAGGTATCAAACATGAAAGGTTTGGGACCCTCCAAACACAGTGAAAATTCAACATATGAATCAAGAGATTTATCCTCACATTTGTATTTAGTTAAGGTTGTGATAACTGTTCAACAAACCTCACTACTATTAAGTGACCTGGCCAGGAACACTGGTATTTGGCTCAGAAAAACTCAAACCAGATTTTGAAACAAGACCCCAAAATACTGATCAAAAGCAGAAACTGTAAAGTCTGGTCTTAGCCCCAGGAGAAATGCCAGGACTTCCTCTGGATCAAGACAAGTGCCCATGCTCCCCAAGATAGTGATGCTCTCACCAGAATAAAACCTGCCCCAAAACACTCCATTTTGAGTCACAAAATAATTCAAACAGGGGGACTCAGCCCAGAAAGGAACCAAAGCAAGGAGTGTCAGTGAAAATTGTCTCTTCACCTCGTAAGGTGTGAACAAGGTTGCAGTCAGGCACAGACCAGAGCTTGCACAAGCCGCTCCTGTTGAAAACAAGAAACAAATGTCAGTGGAAACAGGAAATTCAAAGAACAGATCAAACACAGAGCTGCAAAACCACCCCGGAGTGTTCTGTAATGGCTCAAATATCAACACACTGTGGGAAAACAGCCACAGGGACTAATGAACTCAGACTGAAATCTCTGCTAAGTTCTAAAATGAGGCTGGAAGAGAGTTCAGAGTAGGAAGAAAAAGCATTTCTAAACTCTTGTGATACATAAGCCTCCCATCCCTCTCCATCACTCCTGAAGTCTTCTTCCTGCCCCTACAGCAAGTGCTGTAAAAGACAACTTACCAACAGGCTGTAGCCAGGAGTTTGGAATTTGGGCTGAAGTGGCAGTAGGAGAGTGGGCGATCATCTCCAATCTGACTGCAGAAGTTATTCAAGGACTGTAACACAACACAAAACAAAACATGAGAAACTACCAGGGAAAAGCCAAAGACTCATGACCACTGTATGGAAGAGGAAAGCAGCCAGTCCCTTCCTAGCCAGCTAAACCTGTGACACAGCCAGGAATAAATTCCTTCAGCTTCACAGGCAAGTGACAAGGCAATGCAGGGACACCTCTTCAGCCCTCTGCCATGCAAGGGAACAATGAAAGCATGTCTGTGAATCACTGAAAAAAAGGGTCAGAAAGTGCCTTACACACACCCTAGGGAAAGGCAGAGAGCAGCTTTCCAGCACAGCAAACTACAAGCACCTGCAGAGCACCTCTAGGCAGCTCATCCTTTTCTCATCTCCTTGGAGAACCAGGAAACAAACAAAAAAAAAAGTTGTGAAACCAGCAGCTGAGCAGCTGCCAAACCTACTCGCAGGGATTTGTGCAGCTCCTGTTTCTGGGATGTCCTGGTTGCCTCTGGAATCTCTTTGAACAGCCGGGCTTCTTCCAGCCTCTTTGCTGCCCTGGGAAGAGCAAAGGTGGTCACAAGCACTTACATTTTCCCTGCCCTGCTGCTGGCCCAGACCTTTCCCCTTCTCCTAACCTGGGCTGATGCCCTGGTCAGTCTCTGACCGAGAACTCCAGCTCTGAACTCACTGGACTTGTCTCCCAGTCTATGTTCCCTGCTCCTTTGATCTCAAATGTCCTGCACTACCCGTGGCAAGATCAGCATCTGGATTTTACAAAAGGTTCCACCTCCCTCTTTCATTTGTGCCATCTTTCCTTACCTGGGCAGTGAGTAGTTGGCAAGCCACAGCCTTGCTGTTTTCAGACTGCGTGGTCCTTCGTGGTACCAGGTTTGCTGATACTGTAAGAAAAAGAACAAAACCTGGAGAAAAAGCTACTGTGATCCTACTCTTCCATTCCATTACCTTAGATAACCTCCTCTGAGAATCAAAGCACCACCACAGCATCTCTTCTTACACCTTGCTGTGTCAAGGCCTCTTTTTAAGGGCATCTTGCATAACTATAATCCCTAACAGAGGAATTAACAGGGACAAGTCAAACTCTCTGCCCTACAGATCAGATCCTGTTTAGCCACTTCACTCTAGAATATTTCCATTGCATACAAACTCATTTTACTGAATGGCATACAGATCCCTCCTTCCCAACACACTACCCAACAAAAAAGAAAGCCCAGAGCTACAGAAATTGTCCTTACAGCAAGCCTCAAAAATAGGGAAAAGACAGACCCCAAAAAGAAAAAGGAGAAGCAGAAAAGAAGAATCAAATGCAGAAACACATGCAGGAGCAGGAACATGTTTTGTTCTTTCTGAGTATGAACACAACCACCACCAAAAGACTCTCTACACCAAGTGACAGTCCCAGTGTCTGCTCTCTTGGTTCACAGCTCAGCACTCCTGATTTAGAGAACACATTGCCATAGTTTTGCAGTGGGCAACACAGAAGAATCACAAAGGGATGAGAACCCACAGCCTGACCAAACCCCAGAGTCCTGGACACCAAAGACACCATCACAGTAAGGCATCTCACAGGGTATTGTACCCATCTCCCTCAGCACTCAGAGAACAGGAGGGACTGTTACCTCTTCTTTGGATTTTTTAGACCTGTCGTCATCTTTCCTGGTCTTTTTTAATGCGTCTGTGCCAACCACTGAAAGGATATTTCTCAATCTGGAAAGAAAGTCATGTTAATTAATTCACTCAGTGAACTGTCAGCTCATCTAACAAAGAATCCCTCTCTGCCACTCTCCTCATCACCATTTTTAGACTCATACAATCAAGGAACCCGTAAGGACCATTGAGTCCAACATCCCACACCTTCCAGTGCTACCATAATGTAAACCATATGACCAAGAGCACTGTGCAGGGGCTCCTTGAACTCTACCAGGTTTGGTGCTACAACCACTTCCCCAGGGAGCCTGTTCCAGGGACAGATCACCCTCCTGGTGAAGAATCTTTTCCTAATGTCCATTCTGAACTTCTGCTGACACAGTTTCATTCCATTTCCTCATGTCTTCTCTCTGGTCACCAGACAGAGGAGATCAGCACCACCCCCTCTGCCACCCTCCAAATGTTACACAGCTATCACTGAAGAGAACTGAAGTTCATGCTTCCTTTTGCTCAGTTCTGCTGTTTTAACTACTGAAATCCCACTGAACCGAGCTAAAAAAGGTCTGACTTTAATAACACTAAATCCATGAAGACCTCTTCCCTTACTGACTGCTGCCACCCCCAGCATCCCAAATACAGGGAAAACCCAAGTTCCCTGTTTGCAGGCACAGCACCTCTCCCTCCTCTCTGCAGGCCCTTCTCCAAACAGGGTGATGGGCTCCCCGAGTGCCCTCAGGCAGGCCTTGACCTCCGAGTCGTCGGTGGAGACATTGATCTGCCGTGCTCGCTTCCTGCGCTCAAACTCAGCCAGCACCTCCGCCTGCCGCTCGCTCATGTGGTCCTCCAGGTCAAAGACCTCACCTGAACAAAAAAAAAAACAAACCCAAAACCACGGATTGGAAACTGGAGGTTCTTTTTCAGAGGAAGATCCAAATAAAGAGCATCCTGGCATCCTCTCTTTTTCTCTCTCTTTTTTTTTTTTTTTTAATTTAAATGACGCTCCAAGTCAATCAGAGGCTTTAGAACGCGTCGCATTCCAGAGCGAGAGGGGAAATAAAGGTGGTTAAAACATCCTCACCACTGCTTATGTTGATGTTGCCAGCCTCCAGCGCTGCCTTCATCCCCTCCTTCCCCAGCAGCCCCGACTCTCCTTTTGCCAGGCGCTCCCTTTCCTTCTCTTCCAAACTGCCATAGAAGATGGGGGCTCTCTTGGCCGGGGGAGCATCGCTCTCTTCTGCAGGCTTGGTCTTTGTGGCCTGGGAGGTAAAGGCAGAATTTTAAATGTGTTTTGGTGAGAAGGAAGACAAACAAACAGCTTGGCTGCAGGAGGAAGAGCTGCTCTGCCACGGGGAGTCTGTCCGTACATCATGAGGAGACCCTGGAACCAAACCTGAGGTGTTCTTCTGGGATAACAGGGTCCCAAATGCAGAGATCAAATGTAAAACATCACGGCAAATAATTTGCTTAGACTGCGTTGTTTTCAGCCTCTTTGTTAAATGCTCAGACCTCGTTTTTTAAGGGGTTTTAATCTTTTAAAAAAGAAGCAGCTTTAGAAAATGAAGCTTTCCCCCATCTGGCTGAACAGAAGAGCCCTCAGTGCCCTCCCTGGAGAGAGCAGCGGCGGGACACGAGCTGAGCAGCTCCCCCCATCCCAGAGGAGGCTCCTGACAAGGAAAACCCAAGAATTCCGTAAAAACTCCTGAGAACACACCAGCCCCCCGCTCGGAGCCCTGTGAACGGCTCCGCTGTCACCGAGGGCACGGGGGAGCCTCCCCGCCCCGCGGTCTCCGCCACACAAACCCCACAGCGAACGCGGGACCCCGGACCACCCCGCGGCCTCTCCCCGGGACCACCCCACGCGGGGAACCGGCCCGGAGCCACCCACACCCCCGGCACCCACCTCAGGCGGCGCCGGGGGCCGCACGGCGGGGCGGGCACCTCCCCGAGCAGCCGGGGGCCGAGCGGAGGCCATGGCGGCCACGCAGGGGAGGGAGAGGAGCGGAGAGGAAAGAAGACGAAAAGCGAGGAGCCGAGCACAGGCCCCGCCGCCTCACGACCGCTTCCGGGGGACGCGGGGCAGGGCGGGAGGTGCGGGGCGGGGCGGGAGGTGCAGTTCGAAGCCCGGGGCAGGGCGGGAGGCGGTTCCTGGGGACGCCGGTCCTGGGCCGGAGGCGGCTGCGGGGAGGCGGCTGCGGGGAGGCGGCTGCGGGGAGGCGGCTGCGGGGAGGCGGCTGCGGGGAGGCGGCTGCGGGGAGGCGGCTGCGGGGAGGCGGCTGCGGGGAGGCGGCTGCGGGGAGGCGGCTGCGGGGAGGCGGCTGCGGGGAGGCGGCTGCGGGTGGCGATGCTGCGGCGGAAGCCGACGCGGCTGGAGCTGAAGCTGGACGACATCGAGGAGTTCGAGAGCATCCGGAAGGAGCTGGAGGTGCGAGCGGGGCTGGCGTGGGCCGCTCCATGGGGTGGGTTTTCTCCCGCTCCCCTCTCCCCGCCGGGCGTCCCCTGAGGCGGCCGCTTTGCCCCGCAGAGCCGCAAGAAGCATCGGGAGGAGGCGGAGGTGACGGCGGCCGGCGAGGAGGCGGCGGCGGCGGCCATCGGGCTGGGTGCCGAGCACAAGAACCGGGAGCAGATCATCAACGACCGCATCGGCTACAAACCACAGCCCAAGGCCGGCGGCCGCGCCGCTCACTTCGGCACATTCGAGTTCTAGCGAAGGCGGAGGCCCCGAGGACCGGCTGACCGGGGACCGAACCGAACCCCCCTCCGGCTGACGGGGGACCGAACCGAACCCCCCGCCGGCCGACCGGGGACCGAACCGAACCCCCCGCCGGCCGACCGGGGACCGAACCGAACCCCCCTCCGGCTGATGGGCGACCGGGCCCCCCCGGCTGACCGGGGACCGAACCGAACCCCCCTGTCTGAGTGCCTCAGGTCTGGGTGCTGGCAGGATGTGCCTTCCCTGCCTGTTTTTTTGATGTTTTGTTTTGTTTATTCTATTGTTTCAAGTTTGGTTAACACACCTGTGAATGCCCCTTGGCCAAGTGTTTTGTTTTAAATAAATGTCTTCTTTTTTTGTAATTAAAAAGGAATAATCTCACAAGACAGATGTGAAGCCTGTGCAGGCAGGGATGGAATCACCCAGAGAAGGCATTTTCTTCACTTACATGCACCCTGAAACATCGAGGAGGTGAAACTGCCCCTGCAGCAGGGTCTGCTGGGGATCTCCTGGTGTGGTCACATTAAGGATGGCACCAGGGAAGGTGTTTGTGGAAACCTTCAGCCCCACAAGCTGGTGTCCCTGCTGAGGAGATGCTGGGGAGCATGATGCACACTGGGCACATGGAACAATGTCCCCTGTTCTCTAAGTGAGCAGTTTCTCCTTCACACTTCCCTGTTCTGTTCAGCCCTGGGAAGCACGTCCCCCCAGTCTCACTGGTGTGCCACCCCATGATTGGGTTTCAGGTGGCTGCCAGTGTTCCTTGTATCAAAAGTCATCAGCTATTTCCCTGTAGATGGTGTCCCATAGAAAGCAGGAAAGTGGAGCAGTTCCTGACAGACTAAGTATGGGATTTACAGCAGTGACCTGTATCACTGCCAGCTGCCCAGGCACTAACAAAAGGTGAAATAGTGCAGAGCCCCAAAAATGAGGAGTCTGGGGTGCAGGCAGGTGGCCTGAAGGCAGTAAGGTGTAAGACCAGAAGCAGTTTGTTGGTGTTTTAAAACTCTGCTCCCTCCAGCTGGGGAAGTGGGCAGAGCAGGAGCCAGCAGCCCCAGGGCCCCAGCACCCCCAGAGGGAATTCAAAGATCTCTGCTGCTCTTGGGGTTGGTTCCTGCCATCTTCCCAGCACAACCATTAATTCCTTGTATTTTTTAGTGTCTCAGGCAATGCTCCAAAGCAGACTTGTTAAATTCATTCTTTAAGGGTTGTAGGTGCATCAAATTTCAGGTCAGGAGAAATGTACAGAACTTAGAACTTGACAAACTGTTAGGAGGCACAATCTGGCCTCGAGCAGAGCTGCTGTTCCAGTCTGGCCACAGAACATTCCTGGGCATCACTGCTACTGAGACAGTTCCAACACACCCCAGGTTCCAGTTGTACTTCGGTTCCATGGGATGAAAACCCAACCCATCCCCTTTTTCCTCTTGTACAGATGAACACAACTGCAACTCTGGCTGTACAGACACCTCCCATGCACTGAGGGGGCTCATTTCTGCACCTCCCTAAAACTCCTTTAACTCCTCCTCTGTGGGGCAAAACAGGTCTGGAGGGCACTGATTCCTCTTTTCATCCCAGTTTTCCCCACACTGCAAGGTGTAACTGGACTGAAACAACCACCACCTCACACACCAACTTCCCACATTGCTGTTCCAGCAGCTTCAGGGCTTATTGCTGGTGCCTGGGGGGGATGAGGATGCTGCTCCTCACTCCCAAGCCAGCAGAAGGTGGGCTCAGCCCCTGCTGGCATCATGACAGCAGGCAGGGAAGAGTCCTGCAGAGAGAAAGAGCTGGGGAAGGTCAGGCTGTTCCCTGCCTGCAGGGCTCATGTTTATAACACTGCTTACTTACTCTTAGCATCACTTTCTGAAGGCTGCAGTAATGCCACCAGCCCTCACTGCATCTGCATGGAAGATTATTCCCAAAACTTCCATCCACCACAGTAAAATGCCATCTATTTTTATTGGTTAATTATATACAGGAGATTGATGATATTCACAGTAACATCAGACAAGCTACCTCCACAAAGAGCAAGAGTAAAACCAAAAAATTACAGTCCACTGTAAACAAAACTAGAAATCCTGCTGGATTTGGTGGGACTGGCTCCAGACAAACTGAAAAGGCACTCAGAGCAAACCAAGAAGCCAGCTGATGAACACAGCCTGATATTTTGTGCATGTCTTCCAAGATGGTAATCCAGAGGCACAGGGTGTGGAGACCAAGTATCAGGGCACAGACAGATGCAGGCCATCACATTCCCAGAGTGCTACAGGTGTGCTGACAGATAAATTCCATTTACTCATCTCATCATCATTAAGAGTCCTCCCTCCAAGCACTACTTCATGCAAGTTTAGTGTTATCAGGACAACTTTACACAGAGCCAGCAGAAAGCAGTCAGGAGAAGCCATGAGCTGGGTTCTGCTCAGACTGGTACAGCAAACAGCAACCTGGGCCAACACCACAGCACCTGGTGGCATCCTGGTGAACCTGGGAGAGGCTGGGACACGGGGAGGTAGGTGACATCTCAGGATTGTCAATATTAAACCAAAAGCTTGGCCAGAGCTGGCAGGGAAACAAAGTGGGAAGGTCCCTTTCTCAGCGTGTCCCTGTGCTGGGGAGTTTGGAAGCAGAGGGGACACAGTTCTCCATCTTCTCTCCTTAACCAGACCTTCCCTTGCACACCCCAAAGCCCACCCTGGGCTCCTGTTTCTAACTGAGTGCTGCCCAGTGCTCTCTCAGGCTGCTGGAAGGCACTTCTAGAACCTTGGGAAACTTTTGCCCAGATTCCTGCTCCCAGGTGACCACTAAAGCAGCATCACTGCCCCCTCTGCACCCTGGAGAAAGCTGTGTGCCTCTTCTGCACCTCCACACTAGCAAGGTCACAGCATAATTATTCAGTCAAAGAGGAGTCATCCAAGTTACAAATCAATTTCATCAGCCCAAGTCCATCAGCTCTCAAATGTCTCTTGAGAAGTGACTGAAGGCTGTTGTAGTCCTGTCTTTTCTTTGTTCTCTTCCCCAGATCTCTCCTTGACAGGAACATGGTTGGTTTAGTTTCTAAATCTCAACCAAGGAATGCCCTCTTGAGATATTTTAACCTTTAGTGTCATGAAATCCTTATTTAGCTCTCACCTCGTTTATAGAACTAATTTTAGTAAACCCAAAGTTTAGCTCCAGATCCATCCAGGTGCAACTCAACAGGGAGGAATTGTGGGTTCAATGGTTTATGTAAAATCTTTTGCCCTCTAAACACCCAACTGTCCTGCATCCACTCTGTGTATTTCCATGATTGGGACACGAAAGCAGCCAAACCCAAATGTTGTCACTTGAAGCTGAGTAAAGCTGCTGGATACATCAGAAGGTTAACAACACTCATCATGCTTGGAGGGCTTGGAGGACAGACTGATTTAGACCCCTTGAAGCACATGGGTCACATATTTATGTTCAGGTTCTCCCTTGCCAGGACACCTGAGTGTGTCTGATGTGCAGCACCAAGTCTTCCTCAGAGGCTGAGTCCTTCTGCAAGAGAAGGCATCATTGGCCCCAGAAGCCACAATGCCAGGGAGATCTCCTCCCCTGGCACTATGTACATATTGAAAAAAAAAAAGTAAAATTAAAATAGCCATTTGCACACATAGGCTCCATTGGCAACTCTGATCTTTAGCTACTGTTCATAAAACCCTCAGAGATGAGCACGTACAATTTAAAAATAAATTTTTCTTTTTTAAAAGAATAATTTCTACATTTCTGTCAGCCAACTAATTTCAATCATGGCATAATCTAAGAATAAAGCAAATCCTAGCCAAGAATGGCTACCACGGGACCCTCCAGAGTCAGCCCTGCTGCCAGGGGGAGCAGCATTCCCCAGCTCCTCACATCCCTGCACCCCAGCTAGGAACTTGTGGTGAACTCCAGTTGATTTTTTTTTTTTTTTCCTTGGTATTGTTTCTCTTTCAGCTTAGGAATGATCCAGTCCTCGTGATGGCTGCACTTCAAGAGAGCAGTGGGGTGGAGAGGCTCCTGGGTGGCAGGCAGTGTTAATGGCAGTGCTCAGTGATATCCACAACAACTGCCTTCTTCCAGCTGAAGAAGAAATAGCCTGTCCCTGCCCCTGCTGCCACAGCCATGCAGAGGTACCCGTTGTAGGTCATGAAGATCAACATGAGGAAATAACTGACCACGACTTGAATGATGTGCAGTACTGTCTGCAGGAGGTGAGGGAAGCTCAGCATCTGCTGTCTGAGAACACAAAACCCAAAGAGCAGTCAGCAGCCATCAGGACGGATGAGAAAAAAGAGATGAGAAAACACACATCCCCAAAGAGGAAACTCAGCTCTGAGGCTGAGAGGATGGGCATGAAATAGCAGAGAGGGTAACAAAGCAGGCTGGACATGGGCTTCTGCATGCACCTGTCACTTGTAGCTGTGTTTTTACCCCCAGAGGTGACTGATAACAAAAGAAGCACAATACCTGCTGGGAGTACACCACTTTTAACTGAGAAAGAGACCTCTACAAGCTGCACACATAAGCAGAAGGGCTTCTTTTCTGGGAACAGGCTTTGATTACCTGTCAGCAGAAGGATTTTAAGTATTTGCTGTCAAGAGTCACTGGCTATGACACCTGAATTCTGTTCAAGGAAACTCCCCAAATGTGTTCATTAATGCTCTGGGAAAAAAAATATGGCTTATCTGCCTCCTTGCTGCTTTCCTACTTTTGTCCCCCAAAACTAAAGGGTGGCCAAGTGCTTCAAGCACAGTGTCAAGCAGCATCCCAATCTGGACTCAGCAGGCTTTGCAGAGAGTAATACTGGCTGCAGCAATTTCTGTCCCATCTTGCATATCTCCCAGCTGCTGAAAAAATTCAACTGAAAATGAAGTGGAATTCTTACCCAACAGTTTTGTGTGTCTCCATCAGGATAGTGCCATTGGGACCTGGCACTGGCATGGAGTTGTAACGAATGCTGACTTGGGATTTCCGGAGCAGACACTCCCGGGCAATCTTAAGGCCTTCATAAAACATGGCCAGGAAGAAGACAGCCACAAAAGCACCAGCCATTTCTGGCAAAAGAGGAAATATTATTGTATCTCTGCAGCAAAAGGGGTTTGCTTTGAAACTTGTCAGAAGCTGATGATCCAACTATGTGTATCCAGTGCTATGGCTGGGCACTGTGTGCATGCATGGATAAATGGGAAATGTGAATTTAATCCACACAATAATTGCAATTTCACCCACAAAGTGAGAGCAGCAATCACTTCTGCTAGCAAGACTGGTGAAATTCTCAAACTAGAAGCACCTCCCTTTTTCTTTTCTCACCCCACATATGCCATTTCAAACAGGCTCAAGGCAGTGTGCCTGCATATTCTTGGCAAAAAATAGCAGTAATTCCTGAAACATTAATCAATTACAAACTTTTTCTTTGGACTGGACCAGACAGTTTTACTAACCTCCAGGAGTATTGATTGTAAGTCCAGAAAACAGCAATGGCACATTCTGATAGCTGAAGTGGAAAGTCATTGCCTGCCCAAAACATAAAGAACATCCAGATGAGCCTGAATAGCTCACCCTGAGATGGAGCTCATGACATGATTTAGCAAAGGGGTTTGTACTGTGACAAGAACTTAGATCATTTCAGAACTTTGATCATTCAGTTTGTCACCAGATAGACTTGAAGAAACTCTTCAGTAACTCTAGTGTAACACACAAGCTGAAAATGCTGCAGGTTCCAAACCCAGTGAGCAGCTCCTCAAGACAGTGAGCACTGTGCCTTCTCCTTGTTTCTGGAGCTCCCTTTCTCCTCAGCATCAGAAACAGCTGAGGATTGGGGATGTCTCTGTAGAGCTCATCTTTACACTGCTAAGGAAATGACATTTGTATGGAAAGTAATGGCAAGAGAATGCCAACATTTAGCTGTTAGGTTACATGAAGAGCTTTACAAGGACACTGGTGACACAACTGGACTGCAAAGTTCCACCAGCACTACTGAGCTTTGCACTGGGCCATGTTCAGAAGGGGGGAGGCTGTTCTAAGCCTTCTCTGTGATACTGTTTGCAATTTAAGTAGAAGCAATGCTTCTTGATTCCTTTTTTGGGGCACATGGTTGGCAGGCAAATTTTAACTGAAGGCTTTCAAGATATACTCCTGAGAATATTCCCATTTGAAAGGAAGCACCCAACTCTCTTCCCTCCTTTCAAAGTTTAACCACGAAGAGTAATTCATGTTTCAATAATATGCAGATCCACAAGTATTTAGAAAATGGAGGAAAAGCTAAAAAAGCCCCTAGAACTGGCTAAACAATGACACAGACCCCAGGGTGATCTCCATGGAAACTCTGGCCAGGATCTCTGCAAACTTCAGTGATGCCAGCATTGACAAGTCTGAACTTGTTTAAATCAAAGTTAGCTGGAGCAGCAGGGCACAGGGCCACCTAATGCCAACGTGGCAACAAGCCCTGGTGGCCCTTTGCTCCCCAAACCAAGTGTGTACTTGAAGGCTGTGCTCACAGCCACTGGGCTGGCTGCTAGAAAGGTTTTTACAAGACTCAACCATTTTGCCATAGGATCTCCAGCTGTGAAGTATATTTTGAGTTATGGATCACCTCACAGCACTGCTTTATCCCAGAAGAGCCACAATGGGGTCTGCATTTTCACTGGATTGATTTGTGCCTTCTAAAGCCATGCTTAATTTCTGATTTTGAAGAGCACAGTATGGCAAGTTCCTCTAAATCACAGGTGAGGAAAAGCTCCCTGCTTAGTGACGACTTTTCCACTTACCATCATCATCATGTCAGATCCATGGTCATGTCCTGGGGCTGCTGTTGTGTGCTGATGCTCAGGAGGGTGGGTGTTCAGCAGCATGGAGCTGTTCATGTGATTGTGAGACATCTTCACTGCAGAGATATTCCAAAAGGCACGTAGAAAAGTGGGACCCTGAAAAACAAACAAACAAAAATAGTTAGAAGCAATTTTCTGCACAGAAGATGGTTTAGAGAAAATACTTGTAGCTCCTGAGCACTACTGCCTCTGGATATACTTCTGGAACATCCTTGTGGTCCTGCACTCTGACTACAGTCACACAGCAAAGGCAGCAGGAGAGGTTATAGGAAGTGTGTCCCTCCAAGCCCTACAGCATCCTATTGCTGCCCCATCCAAAACATTCTTGCCAGAAAAGCAGCCTCATCTGATTGAGGAAACACATGGGGAGGAGTGTTGGGCATAAAGGAACATTTCTTATCTGTAAAAGGAAAAAAACCAAGTACCTTCTTAATTGCAGTCATGCAAGAGGCAAAAATATCTCAAGCCCCATTTTAAATTGCTTGTACTAAAGGATCAGATTACAGTATTTCTTTTAATTGACAGTTATCCATTTTATTGGGAACATGTTTAACAAAGAAATTACATTAGGTGGTACAGGACCCATTACCAGGCAAAGGTCTGAGCTAGCCACAGGCCATCCCACTTTGTTTCCATGAGCTTTACATTGTCACATCTGCCCCTCTAATCACATTACACACAACGAGAGGAACACTCCAAAGGCTGCCAGTCCAAATCCCTAATCTGGTTACTGCCAATCAGGTATGTCTGGACACACTGCATTAAAAATGAAAAATACCCCTCAGAGTGAGATGGGGATGGGGCATCTGCACCCCAGCCCAACCTGGGGAAGATGCAGTCTCTAAGTATTTACAGTATATACAGTGTTTATACATATATTACAGTGTATAAACAAACAACAAGGTCAGGAATTCACGAGTGGCTGCACAGGGATGGGCTGGGGTTTGGTACAGGTCTGGAAGAGTTTGATGCTCACCTGTGCAGCTCCTTCCCACCTGCTCTATTATGCTCCAACACCAAATCCAATCCTTACTCTACTTACCCAACATGTATGAGATCCTGAAAAGAATGGGATGTGAAGTGGCATAAGAGGACTGAGCCACTTCAGCTGCCTTTTGTGAGCAGCAAGGTAACCAGCAAGTGGATAAATTTCTGTTTACAAGTAAATCCCTTCCAGTGGAACCCCCCAATACAATCACTCTCTGAGGTACAACTAAGGAGGTCCCTACCCCTGCCTTGGCATAAGAAACAATACCTTGGGCAGCAGCAGCAACAGGTTAATGGCTGTGTACACACTATTTCAAGCTGCACAGCTGTGGTTTGCTCACACAGAGTCCCCAGAGACCAGAGGACAGACAGGGAGCTGTGTGTATCATGAGAAGAAGGGTGCTGTTTTTAACAAGTCTGACTTCATACCTGGAAGAAAAAAAAATCCACATCCACAAGTCCCTATTGTAGTGAATTCTTTAAATAACTTTACCCTTGTACAAAGGCAGCACTTGAGCAGCAGGTATTTTGTCTGAATGGGAGGAGCGGCACTGGAGTGGATTCCTGAGCATGGCCTGGAGAGGAGAGCTGCCCAGGCTGCAGCAGGCTCAGGTGTGCTGAAGGATTTGCAGACCTGGAGGGCACAGACCTCATGGTGCACCTGCCTGGGAACCACACTGCCACCAGCAATGCACACACAGGATTTTTCTGTCCTCTGCAGTAGCTTAACGCAAACAGCCAGGGTGGGACAGAAGAGAGAATTCTCTCCTGCAGGGAAGCTGCAGCCTTCGCTTCACAATCCCTCAAATTCTTCTGAAAAACAGCAAGACCCTGAGCTACCCACAGGACTTGTCCTCCTTTACACCATCACCTTGGAGCAGAACCAGCCTCAGCACACAGGCAGGCTCTGTCCAGATGCAGGGTTCTTTCCCTTCCCTCCAATGCCACCTTGGAAGCCCAGCAAGCCAGGCTGGGCCAGGGAGATGTGGAGCCAGGGCCAGGATCTGACCCCAACCAACTGGGAGCTCAGGTTCAGCTTTAGGACTCATCACCTTCATGCTCCACCAGCACTGAACAGAGCACCTCACCCAGGGAAAGGAGCCAAGGTCACAGCTCCAGGGCACAGGGAAGAGGGATTTTACAGCAGGGCCCAACAAAGGGGAAAAAACCTGGCCCTGGGGAGACACCAAACCCAAAGCAGAGCTCTCAAGCAGGTCTCAGCTCTGAGATGACTGCCATTATCATAACCCCCACCACAGTTCCCTCATCTACTGCTTCTGCCCTGCCAACAGTTAATTCATAATCACAGAATCATAGATAAATAATGCTGCCACTCCACAGCACATCAGAGTTTTCCTGTGGTAAACAGCCTTCCAGACACCCAAGGGAAATACACCTGGTAATGCAGGATGTGAAGAAACAGGACAGATTATAGAAAGGACCTGCCAAGCTCCCCAAAAGTCCTTTAAAAGGCAGCTCAGCCTGAAACAGAGTGCAAACAGAGCTTCCTTAAAGTCACATTCCAAAATGAAGCCCCCTTCCAAATCAGAAGGCTGACAGGGTTAACAAGAGAGCCCTAAATCAGTGCCCATCAGAGCAGCAAAACCCTCAGTGCCTCATCTTTCCCTGAAAAAAAAAAAGCAGGAAATAAAATAAATTCCACTGGCTCTTCCCAAAAGGACCAGAACCTTAAAAACCACCCCTTTGGTCTCCATTACACGAATTATTTGGTCAGCAGAGGCAGTGCTTGCTGCAGTGGCCATGCTGCTGGGGTTGGCTCTGGCAGGAGCCTCCAAACTTTTGTCTCACCCCAGCTGGAGTGATTCCAACCTCGGGTCTCTTCACTGAGGCTTTTGGCAGCAAGAACAGGGTCAGGAGGTCCCTCTCTTCTCCTGAAGAAGTGAAAAAAAAAAACCTGTTACGATTCAGAACGGAAACAAAAGTTCCTGGGAGAAATCCAAGGGAAAATCGTTAAAAATAGCAAGTTGGGAAGTCAAAAATCTCTTGTTTGCACACCTCAGTCCTGCACAGCACAAAGGAACACTACATATAAGACAGAAGGAATGGAAAAGGCACCCAAAAGTTATCAGTGCTCTACTTACAGCAGTCCAGCTGGCAGTCTCTGAGCTCTCCTGGCTCTGAGCTTCTGCTCTCAAGCCTAATTTTTTTTTTTTTCTTTTTTCTAAAGTGCAGTAAATGGAGGTGGGAGGGGAAGCAGGGAGCCTGAAGACACTGCAGCACTGTTTACTGCTTGTGGTCTCCACGGAAAGGTCTGAGGTAGTCATCATGAGACTCAAGCACTGCTTCAAGTTTATTTGATTTCCTGGCAAACCTGACAACTTTAACTGCTTCCTTCCCACAGGGGTGGACTTGCTGAGCCCCCTCTGGGATCCCAGGCTTAGTTCCAGAGCTGCTTCAAGGCAGAGGCAGAGCCCAGTCCTGTCTGGTGATACTGCAGGAGTACCCAGCCAGGCAGCCAGAGCCCTCCTGGCTCTGTATAAACATTTTAAAGGTTGGAGGAACAAGTAATGGAACATAATGGGTTTTAGAGACACACAGAGCTGTTCTCCAGTGCCACAACTCCCTTCAGAGCTCTCCCAAGAAGCTTCAGCAACCTCAGGCTGGAACTCAGACAGAGCAGGAGGGGTTGTGCTGTGCAGGCATTCCTCCTGACTGCACACCTCGGGTTTTCCCTTGCACAGCTCCTGAAAAAGGAGCTCTAAGTGCTATATTAAGATTCTAAGCCATGTCTGCAAGGTCAGAGCAGAACTGCATGCTTGTGGTCACCACCACAGAGACCCAAACAAAATCCTGATCCAGAAGTTTAAGGCTTCCTAAAAGCTCAACCCACTGGAAGGCGTTGGAATCAAAAGCAGGAAAGGTGAGGAACAGCTCAGGAGAGGAGCTCTGATACATTTTGAGGGTTAGGTTGTCAGGCTGCTTTGCTTTGCTTTTCCTGGTCTTGTCCATGACCAGAGAAGCCCTGAAAAGTGATTCAAGCCAGATGAGTGGAGTTTAGCAGAAAAACACAAACTGTGTGACAGAGGAGACACAGAGGAGACTCCTTTGCCACCTGTGAGAACCTGGGATACAGCCAAGCTATTCCTACATAAACACAGGCTCCAGTCCTTCTGCTTTCAGAAGCTTTGGAAGGAAGGCAGCAGGTACTCTGGAGGATGCCCAGCTTGAGATGCAGAGGGAGTGGAGAACCATGGGCATAAAAAGAGCCAAGCAGGGCTACAGCCAACATCTGGTGTTCAGCTTCAGGAGCGGATGATGTCTGGGCAGACTGTGACTTGCAGAGATGGAAGCAGTCATGTGGGACAGTAAAATCATCATAGAACCATAGAATGGCAGAGAGGTTGGAAGGGACCTTAGACATAATCTCCTCCAACCCCCCTGCCACAGGCAGGGACACCTCTCATCCAGACAAGGATGCTCAGAGCCTCATCCAGCCTGGGATTGGAGTTATTTTGCTGTTTTTTCACACATATCTGAGCTGCAAACCTCTGTCCTTCGGGGCTCCTGCCTGCCACTGTTTGCTTCTTTTATTCATACCAAATACCCACATTATACACTTGTACCAATACAGATTTGTCCCTCTCATCATAGGGCTGCTCTGGCCCCAGGAGAAAGGCTGCAGCCCTGTCTGGACACGTGTGTGGAAACAGCAAAAAAACTAAAAATCAGTCCCATTTCAGACTGGGGATTCCAGCTGAGATGCTGGCTCACACAGGCAGCTTCCTGGAGTTGCACAATACTACCTGGCAGCTGGGCACCGTTATATATTTATTAATAAAATTTTAATTAAAATGAAGTTCATAAGGTACCAGCATCAGCCCTTGAGGTTCTCTCCTTTCTTTGAACACTCAGCTACACAACTAAAGCCAAGCTGGGTGCATTCACTCAGCACAATCACCAGGGCCAGAGGAGGGGGCAGAGCTCTTCCTCTCAGCATGGCTTCAATCACATCCCTTTGATGGAGTTTGTTTTCATAGCAAACTTGTCTGGTCACCTTCTGTTGGAGACCCTGCTTGATCTGCTTCCCTAGAAGAGGAAAGTCATTCCTAAGCTTCCAGTTTCTGCAGACTCCCCAGGAAATCTCTAAATCTTTGAAAAAAAAAAAAAAACCAACAAAAAAAACCCCAAATACAAAAACAAACCAACTGAGAACAGACTGTTCTTTACAGGACAATGCACTGAATTTCATGAAGCAGAGGACCATGCCAGCCCATGTCATTACTAACAGCCCCAATGAAGCAAAAGGCAGCAGAAAACAATCCTGCAGAGCACAAAACCTAAGCCTGGAAGGCTGGAAACATTGGAGGAAAGGCTGAGAAATGCCAACACCAACGTGTTTCCATCAGTTCCCAGGAACCATCTACAGCAGAACATCTTCAGCACTCCCTGTACACGTCAAAGACTCCTGCAGCAATCCCCCAGGACCATGTCCCTCTTCCTCAGATGCTCCAGAGGATGGCACAGCAACACAGTGACATGTGCCCATGTCACCAACAGCAGCCAGGGAGGAGAAACCTGAGGGCCTCCCTTCCCCCCAGGGACCACGTTGTGTTTAAGCACAGATAAAGCAGAATGGCTGAAATCAGAATGGCTGAAATCCCAGTGGCTTAGCAGGGATTTTGGGATGCCAGAACAGCTGAGAGCAACCTGCTTATTGTGCACAAGGTTGGGTCAGAAATTACCTGAGGACTTTTTGGCTAAAACCCCACATTGTGCTCACTGGGCAGCTGAAGAAACCTGCCCAAGCCTCCTTCTTACCAGCAGAGAGAAACAGGAGAGCAGTGGGGAAGAGGAGACAAAAAGCAGTTCCACGTGATCTGTATTTTCCCAGATTACACAACTTCTTGAACAAACAGACACTTCCTTATCCTCAGCAGCAGTTTCTGCAGAGATGTTGCACAACTGAGCCCAGGAACAGTGATCAGGAGATGTGATCCGTATGGACAGAGAGCTGGAAACATCCTACAGTCTCATCATACGCTGAGGAGTGAGGGGGACAGTCCTGAGCCTTGCAATAATCTTCAAAAACTTTCTAATCTCAAAAAAAAAAAAAAAAGTTTGGAACTATCTAAGTCAACTTTTGCTTCCCCAGAAAACCCAGGCACAGTGAAGAATTTCTCTTCCTATTTTATAAGCCCTAACCAAGAACAGCTTCCAGCATACAACACCTACCACAGGCTTGGTTTTTTTTTTTTGATGACAGGAAAATGTAAATCTTAACATGAAAAAACCCCTTTTGCTCACAAGGTTCCCCACCATGCTCACTAATCCAATACCCAGATTCCTGCAGGCTCACACCACCAGGACAATGAAATGGAGCCAGCCCATGTCTCACAAAAAGTGTCACTGTCCCAAGGGCATTCAGAGGCCACATGCAGAAGCATCACATCAGGAATGTCAGGATGTGAGACAGGGGACTATCTGCAAGTGAACATCCAACCAAACCATGGCTGGGTGGGTTGCAGAAGTGGGAAGGACACACACCAGGCTAAGCACTAGGACCAGCTCTCACCAGACTTTTCTTTAAAACAGAGCCTTCTAGCCTTAGGCCCTGGTAAGGTTGTAAAATATTCTCAGGAGACACAAAATGAAACCAAGAGTCAGCAAGTGCGTTCCCAAGTAAGCAAACGTCTCCTTGGCTGCAAAACTTCCTTGTGACTCAGTGTGCCCCAGAAGTGCATTACCTGCCCTGCCAGCCAGGTGCCAGATTGCAGATGCTATCTCGCAACCCCATAAACACCTTTGTCTGATGGAGATAAAACTAATGCTGAGGGCAACAAAATGGATGGCACTGGCTTGGTACAGGCCTCATAAAAAGGAGCCTAAAGTCCATCAGCACAATGATTCAGAAGACTCCCAGCAGATTCCCAGATCTCACCCTACTTGCCCTTGTTCCACACGTCACCAGAGGAGGATTTCCAGTTCTGTGTCACAGGAGAGTTGAGGTTTAGATGAACACTCGGAGCATCCAGCCCAGCTCTGAGTTCAGGCAGGCTCAGCTGGAGCAGGTTGCCCCCAGAACTTCTGGAGAATGATGAGTGCACGTGTAGTTTGGGCAGCTTGCAGAGGTCAGGGCCTTGGCAGTCCTTGCAGAGATGGCAAGGAGCTGCTCTGCGTTGTGGAGAGCGTGGCCACTGCTTATGGACCCAGCCCTGAACTAAAAAGGTTCTGTCCTTGGACTCTCAGTGACCTCAGCCAATGTATAAGGAAAAGAAGC
This sequence comes from Phaethornis superciliosus, assembly GCA_023637945.1. Classification (NCBI taxonomy): domain Eukaryota; kingdom Metazoa; phylum Chordata; class Aves; order Apodiformes; family Trochilidae; genus Phaethornis; species Phaethornis superciliosus. The sequence continues at coordinate 1,297,445 of JAJQWJ010000022.1, read as the reverse complement.
TCAGTTTGCCCCTTGGGCTGTTTTTCAGCATCATACCCAGGCTTAGCCCAGAACAGCCACCATTTGTACCAGTTCTGCTCTGGCTTTTTGGTATGTTTTGAGAATCTGGACAAGAAAAAAACCACCCCCAGAACTTCTTATGAATTTTTAGGAATCCATTCCACACACAGGATATGAGCTGTATTGGTTTAAGTAACTCACATATGTTTTTGTGTGTCCAGCACTGCCACACACACATCCCACAGAAACACCTTCACTGTTCATAAGCTTCCACCACATCTGAAAGCTTCCTTGATCAGCAATCCCAGGAGCACATTTCAACTCCTTTCTTTTCATGTTTAAGTGGTTGTTTGCCTACAATTACTCTGCAGGTGCATGTCCATGTGCAGCCTCAGGATTTTAAGGTGGCCACTCAGGATTTTAGGGTGGCCACTCGGGACTTTAAGGTGGCCACTCAGGATTTTAGGGTGGCCACTCAGGATTTTAGGGTGGCCACTCAACCATTCACCTTCCCTGGAGCTGTCACGTTCCAGCTCATGCCAGATGTTGCTGCAACAGCCCCGGATGGTTGATGTCAGCTCCTATGGGAACACAATGGGACTTGGAATTCCTACTCTGGAGGGTCAGAGTCACCTTTTACATGTCAGCTTTTCACCAAAGACCTCAGAGTTTGCAAGATTTGACTTTGCAGGAAGGGAGATGAGTCCATCTTCATTTCATTTGGCATCACCACCTATGACTCCCTCAAAACAAAAGCTTGTTCTGCCACAGCCAAGAATGAAATTCTTTTGTGCTCCAATTGTTCAAACCACCTGTTGTTTGAGAAGCCTGAAGCTCTTTCTGAGCAAAATGCAAAATCTGATGCATCAGCAAAACCCATTCCACTGTGCTTTTAATTAAGTCCAGGAATGTTTCAGCAGGTTAAGACCAAAATATCCAGCACCAGAGGCACTCTCCCACTCTTGCTCCATGATCTCAGGTAACAGGATGTAACAGAGATACAAATGTAGGAGCTCAGAGAACAAATTCATAGCCTTAGTCCTTGGAACAATGCACATCTGCTTTTTCACTTTTGAAAATACAAAAACAAAATCCCACCTTCACCCTTTGGCAACTCAGCAAGATCTGCAATATCAGGAGGAGAGGAAGGGTAATCAAACCAAGCCTTTCCCTGGGAACAGACCCTTTGGAAAAGCCTTGGCCTCGTGACACTCTGCTGACAGGATCACCTTCTAGGGAATGGAAAACTACAACAAACAATAAGCAACTTTTTTTTCATTTTAGTTAGGACAATAAACTACTACAAGAAAAAGCTTTGAAAGCTGCTTCTTCCATACAGCTTTCAAACCCTGGAACTGCCACAGAGCTGTTAATCCAAAGCAGAAATGATTCAGAGCTAAAAATCACTGAGTACTTACTATCCCAGAGACAGGTTTTCCATCTACTGCCTCCAGGAGAGCAGTCTTCTCCAAACAGGCCACAAGGTTGAGATGGATCAAAGTTTGTAAACTTTCAAGTAATGCTGACAGGCAGAACCTGGATCATTATTGATATCAGAGGCTAATCATTAACTACTGCTCAGATTTAGCTATGATCACTTTTACTCCACTTTAAGCCTATTTATTGCCCAGCCTGTTTCAAACCAGAGCCATGACTTGCAAGATGGTCAGAGGGAAATCCATTCAGCTTCTCTGAGCTGTGCAAAGGAGGGGTAAGGGCTGAAGCAGCAGGGACTGCAGCTCCATTCTGCTCAGGGTGAAACCATCCCTCACAAAATGTCAGCAATCTCCATTGTTACAGCCAAAGCTTCCACATGACCCAAGATAAATATTTACTGCTCAGACCACACAGGGCTTGGTATGAGGATGTGCTGAGGATCCAGGGAGAACAGAAGATGCTCCATCATTTGGAAAAGAATCAGTCTGTGACCTCGAGCTACCACAGCCTGATGAATTAACTCAGATAAACATTAGAGTCAGCAGATAATATCCATGTACAATTTTTTCAACAGATTACAAATAACATCCACATATGTTATACAACAATGATTGTGGGATTTTCTACTATTATAAAGGTGTGAGGTGAAAGACCAAAAAGAATTTTAAACCCTTTTCTGCAATTGTCCTGGCTAGCAATCACAGTTGTTCAAATGCCACCTGAGCCCAACAGGACTCCTGCAGATATCAACTGGTGAGACAGAGGGAAAAACAGACACTGGGAAACCCATCTTAGGAAGATGACAGTAAAGATGGTAAAAAAAAAAAGGACACAAAGGAGGTTTTTCATCACCTCGTTCTAGACAAAAAAATCTAATTCCAGGGCCAACAAATGAGAGGTTTTAGAAAGTTAATTTGTAGCACAGCAAATAGGAGTTTAATTTACTTACAATAGCCAGTCCCATATTCCCTGAATTGGCAGATTCCAGCTTTCAGCTGAAAAAAAGGTTAATGGAAAAAAACACTGGTCTCAAGTCCCTTGGGGCTTGATTGGGAATGTTTCCAGCAAATTAGATTGAAACAAAAGGCAATGCAGCAGATTAACCAAGATTGGATCTCCCATAGAAAAACAACATCAACTAGCTGGAGTCTTTTTAATCCTTCCCTAAGAAAAAATTGCCAAGACTCCCAGAGATTTCCTGAAGAAGTTAACACTGGCAGTCTGCTTCAGCTCAACTTCACAGAATTCCCATGCAGATTATTGCAACCATCAGGTGACCTTCAGCCAAGGGTGGAGAAGGTCTCCAAGAGGGAGGAGGAAATCTTCCTGTTGGGCAGAGAGGTCTGTACAGCAAATATAGACACCAGAAAGGAGAAAATATTACATTTGGCTTCAGAGAACAAAAAGTTTTGTCTTCTCCCTGACCTGAAGTCTGACTGGAGAACAAAATTGCTGAAAGGAAGCTCCTGAGGGCCCTGACTCAAATTCACTCTGAGAATCCAGTAGATCTTCTGATCCTTTGAAGATCAGTATTCTTAATACCTTCCCTTCTCAAGAATTAAGCTTTTGTTCAGAAATAGAATGCCTCACTAATCTGAAAACTGAAGTTACTGTAGAGGGGTGAGGGAAGAATACAAACTTCTTTTCTAAAAAAGGAAAAAAAACCCACAAACCTTCTTGTCCTCACACCACTTGAAAGTGGAAGTGGCAGGAGCTATGCCTTATAAAAGCAAACACCTAAAACTGACATGGAAAGCTTGTTCAATTCCTCCCCTCTTCTGAGAGAAATTATTCCAATTTTCAGCCTAGTTAAAAAGCTGCTCCAGATTAGAAATCCAATACAAAATTAAAATAATTCTCTGTAACTTCCAACAAGCAACAAAATCTCTGTAGAAAGCAGTCATGCAAAATTTCTTACTTCTTCATACGAAGTTGTGTGGGAGGCTGCAGCTCCTGCTACTTTTATTCTTTCTGATCTTTTTATTTTTTTTTTTCCCTTGGTGGAAGGGAAGCAGTGGAAGCAGCAAAAAACTGCTTGCAGCAAAACTGTTTTGTGTTCATAGCAAAAAGCCCCACTTTAAGCTTGCCTGGTGCAGCAGGGCAGTCACAGCCTCCCCAACACACCCACGGGTAAGAAGCCAACATGCATTTGATGTGCAATATTCACACAGTTATTTCCAGTGCCCCCTTTTTAATGAAAGGTGGGGAAAAAAAAAAAGCAATGCATGATCCAAAGCTTGGTGAATGCCTGAGGAAATATTACATCATAAATTATATGAACTGGGATCATTAAACTGAATGCTAACTTATGCTGTAAGATCACATACTGTTACTCATGAAAAAGACAGTGAAAGCTTTATTTACCTCAGGCTCAAGCAGTAAAGATCAAACAGATTAAAAGTGAATTTAATAAATACTTGTGAAGAGAGCTGAATCTACCTGTGCAAAAAATGCTGTACTATTAAGCCTTTCTGAAGCTTGAAACTCAAGCACAAGCTGGAACAATTGGTCTGTGACTGAGAACACACTGGGACCACAAACCCACTGCAGACTCAAACACAGATGAAGAAGATGAACAATGCTAAAATAAAATTAAACTGGTTAAGACAGGGCTGAGATGTGATGCTTACAGTGGGTCATATTACCTGCACCTAAAAAAAACCCCCGAAATTCAAATGCAACATTAGGACTGAGCCACAGAGGTCTGTGCTGTTTAAAACTATATATTGGCTATACCAATATAAATGTGTAAGGAAGCAAAGCAGCTTCTAATAGCAAACTATTCCTGCATCTACAGAGCACAAGAATCACACTTCCTATTTGCAGTTCCTGTCCACCTGTCACCCCAAGACAGGGAGTACCTGTAAATTGGGAATTTACATCAAATCATTGTGTAACTATGGAGCATGCACTTTTTTAAAAACAGCAACAGGGCTTGTGATCCTTTCCAAGTTTCATTCTACAATAATCACATGTTCTGCAATGAAAAAGTTTCTTAATATTCCCTAAGTCTTTTCCCTTTAGAATTTAAATCACTGATTTCCCAATCACTCCGTATTGTCCCAACAAAAGCTCCAAATTACTGGAAAAAAGTGCAGGAGCACAACAGACCTGGCAACTTCCTGCTCAAGTACCTTAAAAGTAACTCTGCTTACAAACTGCTGATCAGTGCCAGAAAACATCCAAAGCCAGGCACTCATCCAGCCCTCAGCACCATTTCACTCTCCCCGCATTTCCACATCTCCCGGTTCTGAAGTGCTGGATTCCCAGGAGCGGGTCCCAAAAACCAGCTGGATGGAGACACCAGCTTTCCAAAAAAAAAAAAAAAAAAAAATTAAAATAAATAAAACTACAAACAAGAGATGTATTTCTCAAGCTACACCGGTGGCAAACTGCTTACCGAGGGCTGGCTCAGGTGTTTTTAAACCCAAGAAACTATTCCAACACATCACTAGTGACCCCCCGGGCAAGTATGAGAAATATTTATCAGAACCAAAGCCGGAGCGGTTCAGCTCCCGCCCGTCCCTCGCCTTCCCCCCGCACCGGGATCTGCGGGCGCTGAACCCCGCAGCCAAAGCATCCCCGGGAGCCTCCCCGAGGGTTTGGGGCAGCACCGAGGGCACCGAGCAGGAGGTCCCCGCTGTCACCTTGGGACCAAACCCCGTCCCGGGGCCCAGGCCAGCCCAAGCGCTGCTCGGGAATCCTCTCCCCGCTGCCCGGTTCCTTTCCGCGGGTTCCCCCCGCACCTCAGCCCGCCCGTCCCTCCAGGCCCCGGGAAGGCCCCGCCGGGGTTGCGGCCGCTGCTGCCTTAGGCCGCGGGGCCGGGGCTGCGCCTTCCCTCTCGCCCCCCCGCGGTACCCCCGGTGCTGACAACCCAACCCAACCCAACCCAACCCAACCCAACCCAACCGAACCGAACCGCACCGGGCCGCCCCCCGCCAACCCCCGCCCGGTCCGGACCCCGCGTCCCGCATTGGGGTGGGGGGGAACCGCGCGGGAGCACGAGGCCCCCCTGACCCCGCGCGTCACTCACCGCGCGACCGCCACGAGACCGCTCCTCCGCCCCGCCAGCCCCGCGCAGCAAGCCCCGCCCCCTCCGGTAAGCCACGCCCCCTTTGACGGTTCTTCACAAGCCCCGCCCCCTCCCGGTTCTCCGCCCCCCGGTCCCCTCCCGCCACTGCCGTAAAGCGCGGTGCTGCCGGGCGAAGCGTTTGCGACATCGCGGGGCGGAGGCGGCGGGGCCGGTACCGGTACCGGTACGGGTACCATGTTCGGGGCGACGGCGGAAGAGGACGACGCCGATTTCTTGTCCCCTGCTAGCGGGTGAGCGGGGTGCAGCCGGGTCACTCCCGAGGGTGTGGCGGGACGGGCAGGCCGCGGGGCAGCGGCCCCGGTGAAGCCGCTCGGTGGGGAGGGTCGGGGCTGGGGCTGGGGCTGGGCCTGGCGGGGTTCGGTGGCCCCGGGATGCGGAGCTGCCCCTCCCGTGAGGGGACTGAGCCCCGGTTCTCCCGGTTCTCCCGTCCCGGTTCAGCGGTGAGGAGCTCGGTGTCCCCGGGAAGGAGCTGAGGTGAATGGGGGGGGGGTTCACCCAGGTGAGGGGTGCGGGGGGGTCCTGGGAATGCCGGGTTGGGGGGGGGATGGGGGGTGATCCAAGTTTTCCCAACTTCTGCTCCTGCCCTTCTGGGAACCCCCTGGGGTTTTCCCTCCCGCTGGAATTTGTTGCCACTTTTGGGATTTGCTGGAGACCCCTCAGCTCCTGAGCTTCAGCCTGCTCCCTGCCCACCTCTGCGGGGAGCTGCTGCTGTACAAGTAATCCTCTCTTTTCCTTTTTTTTTTTTGGAAAATAATTGTTTTTTTTAAAAAGCATCCCATGTAAAATACTGCACACCTGCCGAGGATGGGGGTGTCCCTCCTGGATTCTAATTAATAGTTGGAATGGTGTCCTGTCATACCAGGAATTAATGATCATAAATGGGCTCAAAGCCCCAGCAGCCCTGCCAGGAATTCCCTGCTGCTTCAAACCTCCTGCCCCTTGGCAGGGGAGCACCTGCCATTCTAAAAAGTAATGGGAGAAGGTGTTTCTTGGACATCTGAAAAAGGAAAATCCTAGTGCTGGATGGTTGTTCTGTAATATTTTTTTTTTTTAGTATCCTTACAATCAACTCTTTCATTTAAGGGTAGTTTGTAATTGCTTTAAAATTACTTCTGGTTTTGGTGTGGCTTCAGTTCTTGCTTGTTCCTTGCAGCAGCTTTTGAGGAAATGAAACACAACTGTACCATGAAACACAACTTCTTACTCAAAATTAAATGGGTAATTAGTGTAGAGCACTTTAACAGGAATCTTTTTGTTTATCTCTACAGTAATGGTAAAGCGCTTTATTTTTGATAAAATTTATAATTAATGGTGGTCCTTATTTACAAAGTGTGTGTTAAATAAGGTGAATTAATTTGTTTCTGGTTCCAGTGCTAGGCTGGCCTCTCTCTTTGGGCTGGATCAAACAGTCTCAAGCCAAGGAAATGAATTCTTCCAATACACTGCACCAAAGCAGCCAAAGAAGGGTCAAACAGCAGCTGGTAAGTAACTGAGGGGGTAAAAAACATCCCAGCATGGATTTTGGTGGGAAAGGGAGGGCCCCTGTGGAGGTCAGCAGTGCAAACAGCTCCCTCAGCTTCCCTTTAACCATCTTACCCTCCAGTCCCCTCCCTCTGCCTGCTTCCTTCAGCTGCCTTTGGAACATCACTCTGGTTTTTCCTTTTCTTCTGGAGCTGCTTTTCCTTGGAGGAAGGGTCGTGGGGGGGGGATTGTCACTGGGCAGTGGATGTGTCAGTTCTGTCACTCACAGCTCTTCCTGGTTTTGGTTCTGCAGCAGGTCCAGCAGCCCAGAAGGCTCCTGCAGCAGCAGCAGCTCCAGGAGCACCCTCAGTTTTGGTGGCCACTGCAGTCCATGCCTATCGATTGTAAGTGCAGCAAAGGTTCCTGTGTCACCTGACGGGGTCTGTCTCAGACCTCATCCTAGAGGGGAGGGTATTTTTGGATGAGTGAAAAGAAATCTTTGTTTATAAACAAGTGTCTGCATGGTACAGTGCTAGAGGTTGATGATTTTGTGCTCTGGAGAAGTTTCTGGTATCATGCTGCACTTCAGGGTTACACAGCTGTCAGATAAATGACAATTTCTGGATTGGGTTGTTGGAGGGAGCTGCATCCTGCCCTGACATTTTCACTTTTTCCAGGCAGCTCTGTCAGATGTTTGTGTCTCATGTGTTCCTTTGCAGGGAACTAAGGCACGAGCACAGAGTGACAGCAGTTAAATTCTCAGTCCATGTCACACTGCTGTCACATAAAAACTCATTTGCCTGGGGTTTGTGAGAAGAATAAGTTTCAACTCAGCCTCTCTAATGCATCCCTAACCTGTGACCAAGCAGGAAAGTTGCAGTTTCTCTAAGCTGAGAAAGGCTGACTTGTGGTTTTTGTGTGAGGGAAGGGACCTGAACTCTAAAGAAGAAAAACTCAGCATCAGTAAGAGAAAACTGAGGCAGGGACAGTTCTGCAACTGAATCTCTCACTTGTCTTCCAGTACAAATGGGCAGTACTTGAAGCAAGGCAAGTATGGAGCAGCTGTAGTAGGGAACCATGCTACTAAAGAGGTGAGAAACACTTCACTACTTTTAAAATTGTCATGGCAAGAATGTGCAGGTATGAAGCAGTGTTTCTCTGAGCTCACCAGCATGTCTTTGGTTTTGATATTGGAGGTCTTGGTTCAGCTGCTCATCCCTTTCTGGGCTTACTTATGGCTCAGCCTTGGTGACATCTCTTTTTTGCAACTCACAGACTTGTAAGATCTCTTACAATTCCTGTCTGAGCTATTTTGTAGCAATGTTTCAGGCACTGTACCTTTTCTGTTATTTCTGGAAGTGATTTTCTACTTCTTTAGAATGTCCTTGACAATTGGATCACAAATCTGGGCACATGGAAATCAATATAAAGAAAATTTGTGTTCAGTAGTACAGTGATGCTTTGCTGAAGTTTTATTAATTTGCTGTCAAAAATCTCTCTCCTTCCTTCCCAAGTATTTGACTAAGAACACAGCACTGGGGTGATCAGTAAATTGGTGTCTTTGAGGATACTTTCAATACTCTGATCTGTCCTTGTTGTTAGTATTTATGGTGCTTTGTGTCCCCTGATTCCTGTTGCCATTTTCAGTTGCTTCTGCTTTGGCAAGAACAAAGCAAAACAGTAATTTAGCAAACTAATTCCTGAGTCAGTGATCTGAGCAGTGATCAGGTGGGGGGAGCAGGGAAGGACAGGGCTGGCAGAAGGAAGGTGACATGGCCTTTCTCTGGCTGCCTTTCCAGCACAGTGGGGGACAGTCCCTCCCAGTTCCCACCCAGCCCTGTGGAATGAAAAATGTGGAAGTCATTAAATTGTCTTGCTTATTGCAAAATAGTTTGAATTGCTTGATTCCTGTAGCCAAATAAAGTCTGCATATTTTCAAGGGCTTTTAAAAGATGCTACAAAATTGCATTAAGTATTTTTGCTGTGAGATATGCTGCAGCAAGGTGTATTTGGCAAATAAATCCTGCAGCCTTAAGCTCAGAATTTGACAAAGCCCACTGGAATTGAAGATGTTTTGAGTTTCTGTTGTTTGTCCTTCTTCCCTGCCCAATTCCTTGTGGAATCCAGTACAGGATCCTCCTTTACATCAGTCAGCAGCAACAGATTGCAGCTGCCAGGATCCATCCAGGCTTCATGCTCACGGTAAGACTCTGCTTCCAGGGATCTGGATTCTTCACAGCAAATGGGAGTTGACTCCAAAATGCTATCTTAAGTCTTTGATGATAGCCTTGGAGATCAGATACCTGTTCCATGAGCCCACTGCAGAGCACTTCATCAGGAGGTTTCATAATGCAAGTCTGTACATTGTGGGAGGTGAATTGTTACCTCTAGCTCAGAGTTTTGGACTCCTGCAAGGGCTAAAACCAGAACAAAGTTCCCCTTGCTTTATTAGCAAGAGTAGTTAAGTAGCTAACAGCTTACAACTGAGCAAAAAGAAGGAAATGATGGCAAGGAAATGTTTTCTCTCAGAAATTTGACACTCAGCATTTTCCTTCTGGTAAGAACAATTTGGAGCATTGCAAGTCCTAAACTGTGATCTTTCAGGAAGTTTTTTTGCCACTTTTGCAGAAACTTGGTGTGTTGATTTACTGCTCTTAGCTTGTGATCAGGTGACATAAAATGTCTTCATTTGGTAGGAAGTCTGCTCTGAAACAGTAGAATCTTAGTCCAGACTTCTGGCCAGGATGCCAGCTGCTGCTTTCATTTTACAAGTGCAATTTGAAAGATTAATTATTGAAGTTAATATTTGCTCAAGCTACAATTCTTCCATAATAACAAACACAAATAAAAACTAATTTGTGCATTCTGAACTTTGGTAGTAATACAGTGGGATTCTTCTGCTTAATTTCAGTAGTTCTTATTTTAAACTGCTTTTGCATGTGGCTCTTTTTTTTTTTTAATGAGCTGGATGCATCTTTTAATGTATAACACTGAACTGATTTCCTTTCCCACAGGTTCAACCCAACAATTACAGTACATTCTATGATGATCAGAGACAAAACTGGTCTATCATGTTTGAGTCAGAAAAGGCAGCAATGGATTTCAGTAAACAGGTAACTGCTCCTCTGTGCCAGGTAGGACTTGCTGGCTGGACAGCAGGCATGTTCAGATGTATCACTTCAAAGTCCTGCTTTTTATTGAAGTTTTCACATGGCTGTGACAGAAGCAAATCTGTGATGAGTGTTGGTGGTTAAATGCAGGCCTCCGAGGCAGAGAGCTTGTTATTTGTGATGGGATTTCTAACCCAGATTCTCAAGTACTGTGAGACCAACAGTTCTGTAGAGCAGAAGGTATTTGCTTCTCATACACAAAGTAAAATTTAGCCAAGCAAAAATGGAACACTCTTAAATGCATCTGAAAGCTGGGCTTGATCAATACAGTATGGAATGGGTCAGATCTGTGAATCACAGTGGAACTTTCCACTCTGTTTTAATGGCCAGAACCATTGACAGACTTTCCTTCTGCAGGTTTGCATTGCCAAATGCAACAGCTCCCCAGTGCTTGATTCTGTCCTCTACCAGGATCTCCTCCTGGGGGAAGGGCAGGGAGTAGAAGGAGGAGACTCTCTGGAGATTGCCTATACAGGCTGGCTGTTCCAGAACAATGGCCCTGGACAGGTAAAGACATTGCTGCTGCTTCCTCCTAGTACTGAGTGGGTGTCATAGTCCCTGGAAGGGACCTGCCACATCTAGCACAGTGCTAAACTCATGTTAAAGGTGTATTTTCAGTCACTTATGGCACCTTTGAAAGGCTTCTGGTTTTGCTGCTAGAGAAATTTGTGATGGAGTTCTGCATTTGTATCCATCGCAGTTGAATCTTTTACTATGAAAAGTACTTCTTTTTGTCTTTATGGTGCTATGTTGAGAATTCTGTAAGTAGCAGGATGGGAAATAACATACAGCTGACGCTAAGAGTTTATGGAATGTGTAAAGTAGCATTCAGAATCTTGTAACAGTTGGGAAATCCATGGATTTTGTGTTTTTGTTCAACTCTAGGTGTTTGACTCTAACGTTAACAAAGACAAGCTGCTGAGGCTAAAGCTGGGATCTGGAAAGGTCATCAAGGTAGAACTTCTGACACTTATTATACTGATTGAAGTCTCAGAGCTTTGAATTGGTGAAGATCTTGAGGATTCATGTATGCTATTTCTGTTGTTTCATTTGGTAGAAAACACTCTGCAACAGTGACTCACACAAACTTAATTTTCTTCTTACTCTGTGCAGTATAGCCAGATCTCCTCAATAGCAGTGCTAGAAAGTTGTCCTGTTTGGTGAAAAAGAAGCTTCCTGTTTTCAAAAGCTGGGTTTGGGGGTTGTTTCTGCTGTTCTGGAAGTCACCTAATCCATTACCTTGTTCTTGGAGAACCCTATCCTTAAAGATTTTAATTGGAGAAAAACTTCATATTCCTGTGCACTCGTGTCTCAGAAGAAGAGCATGAGATAGCTCTGATACAGGGCCTGGGAGAAGGGCACAGAAGGGTGAGGACTGACAAGTTTTAAGATGGTATAATAAAAGATAGTTCTGCCTAAATGAGGGTCAAATCATGAGTGTTTTGACTGTAATAATTTTTCAGTCCAGGTGGTGTGAACTTGCATTATTCCATTACACTGGGTTGTGAATAAGTTCACTTCCATTACCTGAGTAATTCATCTTTGGGCCAGTAAAAGTTGTGCTATCCTGAAGATGCACTATTTTTCTACTTTTTTTTTTTTTTAAACATAAACCTTTTAGCTAATGTTTCCTGGGTGTTGCAGTGATTCTGTTAAATGCTGGCTTCCATGTGACACTTTGTAGTGCTCTGGTTTATAAATCTCTTTCACTATAACTATTTTCTGTGGCTGGCTCTAACCATAGCAATTCCAAAGTTCCCTCTCAGAATTTGTGCATGCAGCACAGCAAGCAGTTCTTGTTTCCAGGATGTCAGTCTGATCTGTGGTAGCTGCTGAAGCTACAAAATTTAAAACTTGAACTATGTGTCTGTAACCATGTGGAGACCTGGAAGCCTCCAGTTATCATGTCAGAGATTGATGTTATCTGTTGGATTTCATTATTGTCATGTTGGGACCTGAATCTTTATTCATAAATCAATATAAGTTAATCTTGCAATTTATAATTGGTCACTATGTCTTCTTGTAAGACATGGTGCAGACTGAAAATGAATAGGATTTTACAAGAATCTCTCTGCTCTGGAATCTTCTATATCTGGTGCCTGAAACACTTGTAATCAGTGTTAATAAAAGAAACTGTAATGCCACTGATCAACTCTTTTGTTATGTCTCTGAAAACAAAGGGCTGGGAAGAAGGAATGGTGGGGATGAAGAAAGGTGGCCGAAGGTACCTGATAATTCCCCCAGCATGGGGCTATGGGGCTCAGGGAGTGGCTGGCCGTGTCCCTCCAGACTCTACTCTGGTTTTTGAGGTGGAAGTCAGGCGGGTGAGTGTCTCCTGGCTCTTTATTTTACATCTGCTTTGTGCCTCTTGGTAACAGCATCTGTCTGCATGGTGAGAACTGCCTGAGAACTGCAGCTCAGAGCCCATTATAAACCAAATACCTCAGGAAGATGCATATCTTAAAAAAAAACAAACCAACAAGCACAAAACCCTAATAAAAAAAAAATCCCTCTAGGCTGCTTACTAACACGTCTGTTCTAACTGTCTTGATTTTTTTGTTGTCTTATTTGTGAGTCACTCAGGAAAACAGAATAGTCACAGTGGGAAATGCTGGAATGTAAAGACTTCTCTGGTTATGAATCAGTTTTTTTAAATCAGCTTTTACTTTTGCAGTGCATGAGCTTGACAAAGAAGTAGTCATCAAAAGCAAACAAGTTGTTGAAAACTTTTTCAGGACCACAGAAAAACATCTTTTTTGTTTATATGCTTTTTTAAGGTGAAGCTGGTAAAAGAAAGCTCTGGTTCTGATGGACAGAGTGTTAGTTCAAGGGATTCTGCTGCACCTTCTCCAGTCCCCAGTTCAGATGGCTTTTCTGCAGACACTGGCTTATTGCCTCCAACTACCATACCTCCGAAGCCTGGGTAAGGAGCAGCACAGTTGAAACAACTCATTGTGTTAAAAGATGAAAATGCTGATAAACATCTGGCACATAGCAGTGTTAGCACATTTTTGCTTGGCACACATGGGTCCTTTGTGTGCCAGCTCAGTGCTGTCAGTGTGGCAGGGCAATGCTTGCTAACAAGACCTGCAGGAAATGTTCTGCTTGAATGTGCTGACTTTCAGATTTCAAGAAACTGAAATGGGCACAGATGAAAGAAGTAATTTCTCTGCAGCACTGCTGAGCCCTAGCATGAGGGAGATGAATGGGTACTGCTACAACAGCTTGCTCATCTCAGGGGGCAGGGTAGGCATAGGTTGTTCCTAGTAAATAGTCTATTTGTTTAATTGCAGATTTTATGTTGTCACAGTTTTTTAAAATTAAATGAATGGGTCACTCATCCATTCTGAGGAGTTCAAGTTTAAGTGCTTGTTTTGTTGCCATAAGTAGTTTGTTATTGGACTTGGTTAAAATTGTACCAGAATGTGGCTGTTTGAGCAATCAACAAAATCATCTTTCTGACATGAGCTGTTCCACAGCTGTGGGACTTGCCCATAGTGATGTTCTGAAATCTACAGATTGTTGCAGAGAATCTTCCAAAAATAAGGTAAAAGATATGCTCATGATCTAAGTAAATAGTTTTCCGAGAGGGAGGTTTATTTGACAGTATTTAGAAGTGCAGAATATTTGAATTTCATCTTTGTTAATCTCCTATCTCAACACACGCTTGTTTGGCCTTTCAGGGAGCCAGCTGTTCGGGCCAAGTCAAACTCCATCAGTGAGCAGCTAGCAGTAAGTGCTGGTTTTTTCCTAGATAATTTGAAGCCTTTAGTAGGGAAGCTTGGTTCACCACTGCATTGTGGTGTTGAAGATGAATTGAACATCAAGCAAGCAAGATGCTCTCAAATCTCATTAACAGCAGATGAGGGACTTTTTTTTTTTTTTTTTTTTTTATTCAGGGATTAGCAGAACATGCCTGCTCTTAAATGCAAAGTTAAGCTGAGCATGTGGATACTCACAAGGCTAGTTGTCTTCTTGGATAAGTAACCAAATCTAAATGGATAACCAAGAGTAGTTAGGATATTTGGTATAAGTTTATACAGCTACACAAGAAGACTTTTTGTGTGATCCTCACGACAGAAAGTGCTGCTAAGCAGCTTCCTTAATTCACACATTTTCTTGTTGCTGTGTTTGTGCAAGGATAGATACTCCATGTAATGACAGCAGTGTCATCCCAGAAGGAAAGTGTATCAAGCAAGTCAGATCAGCAAATCCACAGTGTCATTTTAGGTGCTTGAAAATTAGTTTTCACAAAGTCCTTGAAAAATTGAAAGAACCGTAATTAAGTCAGTGATTTAGAAGAGTCTGCTACTTAATACATGACTTGTTATGTCTGAAAAGGCTGGGCTGGAACAAAGGAAGAGTAACTGCAGCTGTTTCTTTCAGAATCCAGATGTAGCAAAGGCAAAGCTGATTTCTAGGATGGCTAAAATGGGACAGCCCATGCTGCCCTTCCTCGCCGGGACAGCTGGGGGGCAGCTTGACTCCAGTGACTCAGAAATAGAGGTAAAGCACTAAGCACAGAAGTGTTTCTCTCTTGGATATTTTCTCTACAGTGTGATTTCCTTGAAGTGGAGTGTCTGTGGTGAGAGCTGTCCCTTCATGCAGGGAAGGCATTCTCTGTTCCTGTGGTTGAAGGATTTAACCATTCCACTGTTCCTCTGTAATTCATTTGGGGTAGTGTGGTAATACTCAAGTGATCTGGGGTTCAAGCTGTTCACTCATTCTATAGCATTTGTTGTAATTCACAGCATTTTTTTTTTTTCTTTTTAGGATCCAAATACCCTGAGAGGGACAGCACAACCTGTGGTGCCAGCTTCCATGAGACCTTCACAGCCAGCTCACGTGGTCCTGCCCACAGTGTCACCACAAGGTAATGTGCTGGTAAGGCTGGGGCTGATGTAGAGGAATTTCACTTCTATGCAGGCTTTAAGTACAAGGCTGTATGAATGGAGGATTCCTTTCAGAACTGATGGATAATCATTGAAGCATTGAGATGGGAAAAGATCTCTAAGGTCACCAAGTGCAACTGTCAGCCCAACACCACCATGCCCTCTAAACCCTGCCCCCACAGGACATCTACACAGCTTTGAAATCCTTCCAGGGATGGGGACTCTACCACTGCACTGGGCAGCCTGTTCCAATGCCTGAACACTTTTCAGTACAGAAAAAAAAAAAAAATCCAATCTAAACCTCTGGGGCCAGTTCCTCTTATCCTGTCATTGGTTACTTGCTGAGCCAAAGGTAAACTAATTTAAAAGGCTGAAGTCCTTGTAGTGTGTCTTCATTGTGATCTTGTGCACACATTGCACTCTTGGGGAAAGCATCCTGAGCTGGTCTGTAATCATGTGTTCTGGGGTGGCACTGAGATTTCTAGGCCATGTGATTTGTAAATGGAACCTTTACAAATCCTTTCCAAGTGAACAGAAATGTTTGGTTTTGAAAATGATGAAATTAGCAAAGGTCTGGCAAGTCTGGAGCCTGGGCTTGAGCACTTGTCTTCCCCCAGTGGTCATGTCAGCTGCTGGTCAGCTGAGCAGTCTTTAAAAGGGTCAGAGTAGCATCTTGTGTCAGTAAACAAAGCCACCTTTCTTTAAATGAAAAGAAGTGGTCTAAATGTAGCTGAAAGCAAAGTTTCTGTGAAATACTATTCTTTCCTTGACCTTTTATCACCTATTTGACCATATTTAATTTTCACAAGACCTCAGACAAGCTTGTGCTAATCTTCAGTGTCTAGTGATTTTTTTTGGCCATTCATATTGGAGGACTTAAATTATTTCTGGCTACTTCATGATGTGCTGAATTTCTTCTTTCAGTACCTCAGGCATCTGGTTCTACACCCCCAGTATCTTCTGCTGCTTTAATGCCTGCAACAGTCCAGCCCCCTTCAGCTCTGACTGGAGGATCCCAAGGCTTTCAGGTACCAAAATGAAACCAAAGAGAATATTGTCATTTCTGTCCTTTCTCATGTGTCTTGCTGCCTTCTTCATTGCTGGAAGCAAGGACTTTATAGCATCCTTTTGTAAGGATCAGAATCCTGGGCTAATTCTTTTGACTCTTCTTTGGCACTCTGAGGTTTTCCTTACATCCTCTTAAAATTTAATCAAAAAGGGCTAATTTTCTGCCTGCTGATGGCTTCTTAAAATTCAACTAAGAATTAACAGGAATTTAATACCTGCTTTTGTAGTGGAAAAAAAAAAAACAACAAACCTCCAAGTGGTTTTGGAGCAGGTTGAAAACAAAAGTATTGTAGTTGAAATTACTCTTGCTCGCAATCTGTTTCTCTGTGGGAGCTCATTTCCACACTTAATGTGTGTGTGTGGGGGGGTCATGGGTTGTCGTCCTGCAAAAAAAGGATCCTTTCAAATGGCTCTGGTGCTGCTGCTGTAAAATGATACAATCTGCTTTCCAATACAGAAATTTTGGGGGCTTAAGACATAAAGTATTTGCCACATCAGGTAGTGGAGACTTAGTACAAAGCTGTGATACAAAAAATTCCATGAAGTCTAAACCCAAGATTGTTACCCTATGGTTTCTGTAGTTATTTTCACTTAACCTACTTTCTGGAGGATTTGGGAATCAAACAGTAGCCTGTGTTGTATAGAAGCAGTGCTTATTTTCAGAAGGTGAAAGCAGAGGAAGAAAATATGTGAGGGTAAAAAAAGGCATTAAAATAAACAAAGCCTTGAAAGAGAGGGGTTTTTTGTTTTCTTCTCTTTAATTAGGATTGTTGTGGGATTTGACTTACTGCCTCCTAATTCTGGTTGTTTTCCTCCCAAATATCACCGTTGCTCTGGGGTATAAAAAAAATATGAAAACCACCTGGATGTGGGGAGGAATATCAAAACAGATTCTAATATCTTGAATTTCTTCTGCAAGGCATACCCAGGAATGGCATTTGCTTACCCCCAAAATGCTGCAGCAACCTCTCAGCTCCAGCCTGTGGGACAGATGTATCCTGCACCTTACCAAGGTATGGTTAAAGCCAATGCCTTCTATAAATTGTTTTTAATGAGGGTTTAGGTAGCAGTGGTAGCATACACAGAGTCATCTTGTCTAGTGTACTGGGCTGTTTTGCAAGCTCTTGGTTTTTACTAACGAATAGGTGTAAACAGTCCTCAATAAATATCCATCTTTTTCTTACTTTAAGGAACTTTGTGCAGCATAAAAGGAGAGGGAATTTCTGAGCTGTCCATTAATAAAGGTATTTTAGAGCTGGTGCTTCCAGTTGTATTTATAACTGGAATAGTAAACAGCTCTTCTGTCAGTCAGGGACGGAATTTAAGCAGGTATATATGTGTGTGTGTATATATAAATATATATTATATATGGGCCTTTAAGCACTTAACCCCCAAAAAAGGCACAACCTAATAAGGACTAAAGACATTTAAAGAACCATTTAGGTAATCCCTCTTGGAGACGATTTGCATATACCTGAACCTCTCCTGGAGCATTTTTTTTTTTCAGTTCCTACTTTCAGAAGTCAACTTTTGTTCCAATTTTTTTATTCTACCTCATTATGTTCTGTGTCAGTGTGGCTGGGGGCTTCCCTTAGTGCTGTTGTGTGGCTGAAGAATTTCCTGTAATCAAACTTGCCTATTCCTGATAGTTGGAAAATAACTACATTATTAGTTTTCCAGTTACCAATGTCACTTCTGGTTCTGGGAAGAGTGGCTGGCAGGCTTCAAAGTGCCAAGAGTTGCTGTGGGTACCTCTCTATGAGGAGTTTTTCCCCTTGTGACTGTAGCTCTCTCTCCTTTCCATTCAAGCTGGGGATGTGACCTCCTTTCTGATGACAGAAGCTCGGCAGCATAACACTGAAATCCGAGTGGCTGTTAGCAAAGTGATGGATAAAATGGATCACCTGGCTGCCAAGGTAAAGCAGGGCACAAGGGATTGCTAACCACAGCTCTTGGCTCTCCAGATGCAGTCTGAGGAGCTACTGAAATGCCTGCATGACATCTCTAAGTGCTGGGACTGACTCAGGGAGAATTCAGACCTCGAAGTGCTGACAGTTCAGCTCCTATGAAAAAGCCTCAGCTGGGGGAGGGAATTGTTCTTGGAGAGGTTCCCTGCCCTTCAGGAGATGACACAGTAGCATGTACCCTGCAGATGATCAGGTGGAACACCAAGATGTATCTTTGCAGCTGTTTGACTTTACCTGCATCCATCAGCTCATTTCATGAGGTTTAAGAGTGGTTTATCCCTGCAGGTAGAGGAGTTGAAGAAACAAAGTGTTGCTAACAACTCACTCCTGCCTGGTATTTCCTCTGTTACTATGGAAGCCTCCATGATCATGAGCAATATCCAACGCATAATCCAGGTGAGCATGGCCACTCTTATTTGTGTATTTTCCTACGAAACTGTGCTCATCCAACTGAGGATTGCTGTGCTGGCTTGGCTCAAGTGTCCATCCACCCATGTGTTCTACTTTGTCCAAAAACAACTGCCTAGGTTAAACATGAGTGAGTGATTTCTACTCCTCTCCACCCAAAAAACCCCCATGAACCACCTTAACAATTTGTGGTTTGGGTACATTCTGAGGCAGAGTTGATATATTGGGTATTTAATAGGTGCGGGCAAAAAGTTTCATGTGAGAGAAATTCTGCCACTTCTTAATTCCCTGTGGACATAACCCACAACAGAAGTTTCACAGCTGAAGTACCATGTTGCAAGAACCAACTACTTTTGTTTTTCACTACTTACTCTTTGACTTGGTAGTTTTTCTAGGCAGCAATATTAGAATCTTGGGGTTTGTGGGTGAAAAATTCTACCAGACACAATATTCTCTGGAGTGTGGTTTGACAACTCCTGTCCCACACCAGGGTCCCTGCTGAGTGTAGCACAGCACCTTCCTGTTCTCACTGCACTGCATCTGTACAAAACAAAGGTTTAGGGTTTAGATACTGCAAGAAAGTCTGAGTAAGAGGAATACTCATGCTGGGCTGTGCTTTAGGAGAATGAGAGACTGAAGCAAGAGATATTTGAGAAGAGCAGTCGGATTGAGGAGCAGAATGAGAAGATCAGTGAGCTCATTGAGAGGAATCAGAGGTAAGGAGTAGGAGGGTGAAGCTTCTTTGTAAGTGTAGAGGCTTTCCAGCTTACACTTGGTTTGCATAACTTGGAGAAGTGTTTATCAGACGTGCTGATACTTTCAGCTATTTTTTAAGGCACTAAAAGTGTGGGGGTTTCCCCTGTTCTCTGCAGGGTGCATCTCCAAAACTCATTTACAATAAATGTGAATGTGCAGAAGGGGAAAAAATACCTCATGGAGTCTCCTCTGAGCACATTTGCTCTGCCTGTGGGAGTTACTATACGTTTGTTAGCTTTTTAGTAAGGTGGAAGAAATTATGGGGGATGTGTGGTGTCCCTAGTTCCACTGCTGGGTGTGTGCTCTCTTCAGTTTAAGAAGGGGAATAACTTGTTTAAGGAAACAAGGCCAGTGGCTATCAGGTTATCAAAACTCTTGAGTGTGTGATAGGAGCATCAGACCACTTGCAGAGGTAAAGCACTTACCCAAACTGATAAAATCTCTGCTATGCCAAGCACACCCCTTCCACCCTTTTGAGCTCAGCCTCTTAGTGCAGCACATCATGCAAAATTGTCTGAGACAAGTCCTGAGTAAAGCTGCTTGGAAATACTCCCTTCTGTCTGAGCTTCTTGCTCCAAGTCATCCATTTCCATAAGCACTCATGCATTCTTCCTCTGTTCACAGATATGTGGAGCAAAGTAACTTGCTAATGGAGCAGAGGAACCATTCCCTGCAAACAACAAATGAGAACACACAGGCAAGAGTGTTGCATGCAGAGCAGGAGAAGGTAATGGTGACAATGAGCCCCAGAGCTCTGGCTGCAGCCAGGAAGGGGCTTAAGTCAGTTCTCTTAAAGACAACTGCAGTTCTGAACTTGGATTTTGAAAGTTGTTTTGAGGGGGGAGGATGTGGGGGGAAGATAATATTTTCATGGCTTTCCTGACAAAAGCACAGAGGATTTAAATCTACATTTTCTGCTGTCTTACCTTCATCATTGTTACCTCACAGGAAAGTGTTTGGTTTATTGTTAACTTTGTAGGTATGTGGCCATCATGTTGAGGAGTTGTGTGTATCCCTGGGGCTTTGTTGAGTTGAAAATGTGTATATGATTGCACTGAGAGTTTCAGAAAAGTTTTATTCTCTGTGTTTAACTGGCATAGAGTGAAGATAGAACATAGCTGTAAGAAAAATTTCCTACTGGAGTTTCCTCATTGCACCTTTTTTTTTTTTTCTTAATACTAATCAAAAGCTGGTTGTTTCTACCAATAATGTATTGTGCTTTTGTGAAAGGAGCTATTGGAAAATAGCTTTCAAACTAGTTAAATGCATGGCTGCAACTCCTGTCATGTCTGCTTGTGACAGCCCAGCCCAGGCAGAGTGGCTCTGAGCTCTGGTTGCATGGTGTCAGCTCTGCCTCCTCCAGCATTGGCCTTATAAATGACACCCAGGTCAGTCTCATGCCATGCTCTCTTCCTGACCGCTGCATCTCTCCAGTTCAAATGTGAGATGATAAATGCTTGCTCTGCATGAGAACCATAACTCAGTGTACCTAAAACTGACAGAAACTGCAGCTTTCCAAAGTGTGCTATGGCTGCTAATTGTATGCTGGTGTGAGCAGGCAATGAAGGAGGGTTGTATTTTTTCACTGAGACCCTAGGTTATTTACCTGTATGTAAGGAGTGTGAAAGATTCTAACCAGGAGTAAGTCAGTTTGAAATAATAAGTAAAATTCCTTTTGCTCAGTGAGCACAACATCCAGCTTGTGGGATAAGTAACTTGGAGAGGAAGAGTCTTCTGGAAGTAGAAGATATGATCTTCAGGAACCTTTTGGGCCTCATCTTCAGTAGGAGTCCACCTGATTCAGCAGTCACTGCCTGGGAGATGACACTGTGGCATGAACAGACCTCATGCTAGACCAGAAAAGCCCTGACTTGCACTGGAGAAGATTTCCCCTAGTTTTGTGAGAGTGTTGACTGAAAGCTGTTCCTTCCTCTTCCTTTTTTTCTGACCTGGCTAGGTCTGTGACTGCACTTGTTGAGATCACTATGGACAGACAGAATCAGGGGAAAGAATTTTAAGCTATTTTATCTATTCTTTGCTTAAAAATAGGGACTTGCCCTTTGTTTTGTGCCACAGGCTGAGCATCTGTACTCAGGACTTCTGAGAAGAGGTGTCAGGAGCTTACTGAGTTCTAGATTTTCAGATCTTCTGGCAGAGCACATCCCATTTAGGTGCAGGCTTTGTCTCCCATCAGGATAAGGACCACCCCACACCCCCAGTGCAGTGAAACATGAGTCACAGGTAGGACCCTTCCTACCCCCCAGTGTCACCTGGAAAGACACCTTTAGCTTCTTTCTTTTTAATCCAGGTTTCACTGTCCCTTTCTGCCTCAGCTTTTGTAGTTCTTATAACAAGTTAAAGGCTTCCCTGGCATGCCCTATCCTCCTGTAATGAAGCATTTTGCTTTTCTGATGATGATTTAATGCCTCTGCCTTTCAAGTTGTGTTCTTAACTCTTCCTGTTTCCTGTCACTGCTTTCTCTTCCTAGCACATGCTGCCAGTGGATCGGGGCTGGGACCAGGTGAGGCAGTGTCTGCTGACTGTCTAGGTGACAGAACTGTGTCCTCCAGAGTGCCAGCCCAGCTTCCCCTTGAGCCAGCTAGAAGGTGATTGGCATTGAGGGGATTGCCTGAGATCTTGAATCAGCACAGATCCTCACCTAGGAAAGGGGCTTTGCCTGGCCCCTTCTTTCTTGGGGAGCCCTTTCAAAGAACTTGGTCACATTACTGCTTGTTTCAGCTCCCCCTTGGGAGAAATGGGACATGGTCACATAACTCTCAGAGCAGATACAGATCATGGAAGATTCTTGGTACCTAAAAGCTGGAGCTGAGCTAGTAGGGATATGAAGCACTCACTGCAACAACTTCAGTCTAGTAACAGTTCCTGACATAGCATTTCTTCTTTATTTTTCTTTATTTGCCATTAAAGACAAAGGGAAGTATTAAAATAACCTTTATGTGCCATGGGGTTTGGTTTTCATTTTAACATGCTAGGAGTTAGTATCTTGAGCTGCAGTGAGACATTTATAGAAAGATAAGAGGAAAGCAGGTCTGTGTGGTTTGGTTTTTTTTTAGCCAGTGTGTTGACATGCTGCTTCCTCCTCTTTAAAATTAATAGTGTGGAATCCCAGACTTCAAGGTCAGCACGTACTCATGTTCACCACAGCTGGAACAGTGTTGCTCACAACTCTTCCCTACCACAAGGTGGTGGTCCTAGTCTGAAGGGAAACACTAGTTCAGGGAAATTCCAGTTCCACTGAAACCCTCTTGGGAATATGAATGCAGGCAAAAAGATGCAAGTGAGGTTTTTCTGACAGACACAGTCCTGTGTGGCAAAGAGCATCTTCTGAACCTCTTGTGTCATGCAACAAGATTGGGAACGTGACTTTGTGTCTTGATGCCTTGAGCCTCTCCTAACACATTGTTTACAGGTTGTCTGACAAGCTGGTTTTGTTACCTGCTTTTATGTGAGTTCTTGACTTTGAGCAAAATAAATCTGTACAGGTCAACAAATTACTGTGAGAACAACTATGCTCCAAAATGAGAGCCTTGCCCATGCAGACATGTCAGGGTGACTGTGTGCTGGGTGCTCTGCAGGGAAGGTGCTCTTTTGGTTAGGACAAGCCTAAGTTTTGTGTGGCTTTTCAGTTATTTGTTAGCTTTTTGATGGTTGAATCATGGAATGTCAGGGGTTGGAAGGAACCTCTAGAGATCATTGAGTCCAACTCCCCTGCCAGAGCAGGATCACCCAGGGCAGGTCACACAGGAACACATCCAGGTGTGGGGTTGGAAAATCTCCAGAGGAGACTCCACAACCTCTCTGGGCAGCCTGGGCCAGGCCTCCCTCACACTCACAGGAAAGAAGTTTCTCCTTGTGCTGAGGTGGAGCTTCCTATGTTCTAGATTTTTATTTGGAAAATGTTGTCATAGCCTGAAAACTGAGCAGAGCCCCCAGGCCCTGGCACTGCTCTTTAACTCATTTCAGCTTCCCAGGAAAACTCAGAGTTGAACAAGTGTGGTAATGAGGTTGCTGGTGGCCTTGTGCAACTTTCTAGTCAGCCTGGAGAGGTTACAGCTGTGTGACTCACAATAACATGGCAAAGTTCTGGTTGCCTCCTCCATTTGGAGTTGTCTGTGAGGTGCTGGATCCCAGCACTTCCCTGATATGGTCTCTGGTACAAACAGTTCTGGTGTCTCCTCACAGTCACATACCTGATTTTTTGTTGTGGTTTTTTTTTTTTTTTTTTTCCTCTCTTTTTCCTGCTCCATTTTGTGATACAGGCCAAAGTTGCAGAGGAGTTAGCAGGTGCCACAGCCCAGGTTTCCCAGCTGCAGCTGGAGCTGACTGCCCACCAGAAGAAGGAGATGGAGCTGCGGAAACAGCTCTCAGCTGCCTTGCAGGAGGCAGAGAGACACGAGACACAGCTCAACAAGCTGCAAGCACAGTTAGCAGGTAAGACTTGGTGTGCCTCTTCCATGAGAGCTCCTTTATGTCATTCTTTTTCCTCTTTTGTAAGTCATGGGCTTTGCCTTTCTTCAGGGTATCTATTCTTGCTTTCCCTTGGATCAGTCACAAGGATATCAAAGGACACTTGCACTGAAGTGGCTAACAGGTCCACTAAAAGGGCAGTGGGCTGAATCAGTGAATGAACAGGGATGCCCTGTGTAGGAGCAGTCTTCTGGTGTTACTGTCTAACACTTTCTAGAGGAACCAGAGATATTCCAGTGGGTGAAAAGCTAAGGCAGAAGCTGAGGTATTGAGCATTGCTATCTAGAAGAAAAAGCTCTTGATAAATTCCCACTGCAAGTGCAAGCTGTGTTGCTGAGCTCATTGTGCAAGAGAAGAGAGACTTTTCCTTCCCATCAGCCCCCAAATGTGCTACCCTGAAATACATGAAGTGCTGAACCCCACACTGAAGTGTATTTCTGCAGAGCTCCAAGAAGCCTCTGAGGACACTCAGACAAGATTCAAAGCTGAGAAACAGAGCCGCAGACAGCTGGACATGAAGATCACAGCACTGGAAGAAGAGCTGATGGACCTAAAAGTGGAAAAGGAGAGTCTTGAAAGGGTATGTCCTGTGCCAGCAGTGCACAGATGCAGGGTTTCAGTTGTTTGCCCAGAAATTTACCCAGAAATTTTATTTACTTGCTTGTAAATATGCATGTGAAGTAAATCTTGACTTATCCCCAGGCAAGAATTGCTGTGGTGGAGGATTCTTTGTGCTTATGGGACTTTCTTTTTTGTTTTTAATATCTTAGTAATATGTTAACCTTCTTACCTCTAAAATAATGTCAGCTTGATGTTAAACTGGTAAAATTCTCTGCTTAAAGAAGCTCTTTCTGGATGAGGAAGAGAAACCTACTTTGGTTCAATGTGGTCTATTCTATAACTGTTCTGTATTGCAGAATCTTGCAGAGAGAAAGAAGAAAGCCCTCTCAGAGAGAGCTCAGGCAGAGGAAGAGATGGAAGAAATACGCAGATCATATCAGGAGGAACTGGACAAGCTCAGACAGCTGCTGAAAAAGGCACGGACATCAACTGACCAGGCAGCAGCTGAGCAGGTGAGGAGGCATGGGAGGAAGTCTGGAAGGCTGGTAGGAGCCTGCAGATAGGAAATAGTCATGAAAATGCTCAGGTAGTGGAAGAATGGAAATGTTACCTGCTTGAGTTTAGAGCTTAACTTCAACACAGGGTTCACTTTGCCTTTCTAAAATATCTTTGGTGTTTTCTGGCCCTGCTTCTGACCTCAGGATTTGCACTGATGTCTCTCTAAGGATGTTTCTGGTTGGAAGGCTGCTGGTCCTGACCATTCTGACTCTAATTACAGTCCTTAATGTGGCTGCAGGGTTTAGGTCCAGCATGGATGGAGGCTGATGTGGGGCATCACATCAGGGCAATGTTTAAAGAGAGTTTCCAACTGAGGAAAGGAAAGGCAAATTAGTAGAGACAGAATGTAGGACTGCTAATGAGAGGAAGACTGCTTAGAAATATGCCAGGAGATCAGAAATCTGAGCCAGACCTTCTTGCCAACCCTGAAAGACTGTGGCCAGAATTGAAGCTGGGAGAGGTGTGGGCAGGAGCTAGTGACAGCTGCAGGGTTATTCCAGCTCCAAGCTTCCAACCACTGGTGCAAATCCAAGTGATGTGTGTTCCTAATGATCTCTCTGCTGGGCAGCTGACACTCCTCCAGGCAGAGCTGGAATCCCAGTGGGAAGCCAGATGTGAACGTGCAGTGGCCTCAGCCAAGGAGCAGCACATAAGACAGCACCAGGAGGTGTGTGAGCAGAGGGATGCCCTGCAGCACCAGGTGTCCCAGCTGGAGGAGAAGGTAAAGATTGCTCTTTATTGCTGAAATGCAACATCAAAGAACCAGTAACTGCAACCAGCAGCCCTCTCCCACATGACTGTGGCTCAACTTTCAGATTTCTTGACTATCATGGGATTTGGTCTTGGTGGGGGGGTGTCTGTACTTGAGTCTGTTGGGTTGGTGGGGTAGTGAATTTACTGCTGCAGCTCTGAAGGTGGGGGGAGATAGAGGCAACCTCAGTCTTGGTCTAAAGCAGCAGCTACAATCTCTTCTGAGCATCTGCATTGTTCTGAGTGACTGGTTTTGTGCAGAGGGTGTTTTGAAGTGGGTGGCACCAAGAGGGGGCTGTAAACTGAGGGGCTCTGGTTCTTCTCTTTCAGCTTGCAGCTCTGAAACACTCAAAAAAAGCAGAGGAGCAAAAGTTGTGTGAGTTTCAGCAACGTTTGGAGCAACTGGAGCCTATCAAAGAGAAGGTAAAGGGAATAACACAGCAGCTGAATGTGAGCTGGAGTGCAGTGATCAGTAGCCTGAGGCTACCTGTGTCCAGAAAAACAAGAACATGAGTTTCAGAATTTGAGGGAAGGAATAACTTCCCATTTCTTCCAGCAAGCCAAAACAGATCCAGTGATGGGACGCAGCCCTCACTTCACTGGAATCTCAATAATGACCACTCTTAGTGGAACTTAAAAAGTTAGTGACACAGTTGTGGACCTCCAAGGTTTTGCCTTGGTTGGATATCTTTATTGTGGTGCTGCTACTTTCAGCCGAGTCTTTTGCAGCTCTCTATGAAATCCCTGCTTAAAGTTGCACTCAGCAATTTACTGCTCCCTGAAAAACTGTCAGCAGATGACCCATCCATCACGAGGTTCATTGTGTCTGGGGAGCTGCTCTCACTTTGGGTTTCCCTTTGGCAGTACACAGCTTTGCAGGCTGATGTGGTGGTGCTGAAGTCTCGCTATGAAGAACGCATCAGGGACCTGGAGAAAGAGCAGGATGGGTCTTCACCTGCAGACTTTACAGAAGAAGTGAGTTTGACTATCTCCAATATTCCTCCTTACTAAGCAAATCTATTCTGTTTGCTGTGAATTATTTCTCTTTGAGCAGAGATAAGAAGGAAAAACATTTGTTTTTCCCCAGCAGCACTGTGTTTCTAGTAGCAGGTTCTGTAGAGGGAGAAGGATGTGATCTTCCTGCTGCCCACTTTGTTGCTTCGTTATTTATTTTAAGGTTAGAACTTCAAATTTGAAGTTTAGATTTATAAATTGAAAGACCAGTGAAAAACAAGTGGCCACCTGCTTTGGGCTTGTGCCATCTGCCTCAAGGTCTTGGAGTGGTGGGTTTGGTGCATATATAATGGTGCATGAGAGAGAGAGAGAGAGAGAGAGAATCTGTCATGCAAAAAGGTGGCATGAGAGATGATATATCTGCTTTGCTATTGGAATTGCTATTTTAAAACCAAGATTCTTTGAAAATCATATGTGTTTGGATTTATTCTTGGATTTCCCTGGAGAAATATCTGATGTTGAGTCCAATGCATCCCATGTTAATGAATTGTATCTTTGTTTCCTGTCTTGCCCTTTTCCAGGTAAAGAAGATAATGAACAGTGTGTTTCAGTCTCTTCGGGGTGAATTTGAGCTGGAGGAGACCTACAGTGGCAGGACAGTCCTGGGGGTTGTCATGAACACTATTAAGGTACAGTAATGGGAGACACAAGGTGATGAAAGTGAGAAAATTAATCTTGGGCTACAAATAAAAGTTTACATTGGGAATCTGAAGTAACTGAGAAGCAGAAATGTGCTGAGGAGGGCAAAGCAGCCCAGTAGCAGAAAGGATCTGTGATTGTTTATGTTTAGGGTATAACCTGTGTTCTCTTTACTCCATTTTTTAGACTGTAACACTGCAGCTGCTCAGCAGGCAGCAGGAGAAACCAGATCATGACAGTAAAAAGGAGGAATCTGAAACAGGAGCAGTGAAACAGGAGGAATCACAGGGAGCAAAGGAAGATCGTGAGGATCCCACACAGCATAGCCCAGCACAGGGGGTTGCATCCCCAGCTGGTTCCAGGGAAGTGACCAAAGGCTCAGCAGTGTCTGACCAGGAAGGGCAGTCTGCTCCTCTCTCTGCCAGGCCCAGAACTCCTGAGGAAGAGCAGGTGACACAGAGCAGTGGTGTGTCTGATGTTGAGAAGGTCCAGGAGGAGCATCCCTTGTCTGGAGCTGAATCCCTCCTGGATCCTGATCAAGAGCCTGTGCTTGCAGGACAGCCTGTTCCCAAGATGGAGGAGGACCTTGTCCCAGCTGAGCAAAAGCAGGAGAGCAGTCCCACCAGGAAAGCTGAGACTGAGCTGAGTCCCTCCAGACTACCTTTGGAGGCAGAAGATGCAGAACCCTCTGTTATGGAAGCCAAGGCAGGAGACCCAGATGTGGCAGTGCTTCCAGAAAAGCCCCCAGCTGTGGAGCAGGAGGCAGAGGAGCCTCTGGGAGGTTTGGAGCCCCCTCCCTTAAATGGTGAGGGAGGAAACTCCACAGAGGGAGCTGCCTCCCAGGAGGAACATGCTTCAGGATCCAGCACAGCACAGCAGAGCTCAGCCATCCCTGGAGGGACCCCAGCAGGACAGCAGGAACTGAGCTCCAGCCCTAGGCCAAAAGATTTTGGGTAAGCAGTGAGTGCTGGGGTAGCCCCAGTCCTGCTCAGCCTTGCCTGGGCAGCACACCCAGGGGTGTTCAGCAGTGCCACCTCTGCAGGGAGCACACCCCATCACACTAAAGCATTGTCACAGTGCTGGCCCTGGTCAAGGAGAGGTTGTGGAGGGACAAGTGTCTGGGGGGAGGCTGTGGTGCTGTGATCCCTGGTGAGTGGGGCCCAGCTGAGTGCAGAGGGAACATGCAGCTTCTCTAGGATCTGGTTCTGGTGGCTGCCAGGTCCTGGTACTGAAATGCTCCACACTGGTGAATCTCCCAGGCTTTAGAAGTTTGTCTTGGCAGCAAAATTTTTCCATTGTTCTTTAACAGAACTTGAACGGAAAACATCTCCTCACCTGCAAGTGAACTGTTAATTCTTTATCTTCTAGCCTCTTTGAGGATGACAACTTCTTTGAAACAGTATCTCCTAAACCACTGAAGCCTCGAGTGCCCTCTGAAGAGGAGGATGAGGAGGAAGTGGTAGGTGTCTGTATTTTTCTTCTACTAAACTGGCTCAGGTGTTAACCTGTGTGTGAAATCCTTCCCTGGGGAACTGCCTGGCTCCTGCTAGCTGAGCTTGGAGCTCCCTGGATATTCTCTATAAACTGGGGGAGTCTGGGTTTGTTTCTTGTGCTTGGAAGGGTTGCCTGGGCTGAGAGACTGACACCAGACTCCTGCTGGCAGGAAATAACTGGGATGTGTGAGGTGAATTGAAGGGTTTTAGTGTTTTACCTCTTTCCTGTCCCATCTTGCCTGGAATATGAAGGCATCATATCAAAAGTACAAAATCATCATTAATGAGGTTTCTGGCTACCATCTCCCTAGAAATGGTGGAGATTTCAGAGACACAACTGTGTAATTACTCAGTACTGGGGAGCTGTTCAGACTGAAAAGTTTCCCTCTGGTTTGACTTGCAGAGCATGAAGGGGCGTCCTCCCCCAGCTCCACTCTTTGGTGATGATGATGATGATGATCTGGACTGGCTGGGATGAAGAGTTGCCTGGTGAGCCTGTGAGCCCTCTCCTCTGGACATGGCCCCTACCTGGGCACCCAGGAGCTGCCTGCACAGGACACTTGGCAACAGCACAGTACAGGCTCTTGTCCTGTGGTCCAGCAGGGCCTGAGAGGAAGGGACTCTCCTTGCACTCGTGAGCCCTCAGAGGCATTGCTCTGCCCTGACAAACATGCACAGAGGTTGGGGACAAGCTGAAGGAACCAGCTGGTCTTGCTGCACATTTGTATTGCTGTCCTTCTCCTCTCAGCTGTGGATTCATTAATCTGAAACTTTATGCAAATATCAACTCTGCCAAGTGCTTCAGAAGAACAAGTCTGGCAGGACCCTGCAGTAGGTAATGACTTTTTTTAAAAAAAAACAACCAAAACCAGACTAAAATCTTTCTCCTTCCCCAATGAAGGTTCCTGTTAGCTCCCAGGGGCCCTGCACCAGCTTGTCACCAGGTATTAGCCATGTGCAGCAGGAGCTTGGGCCAAGAGCTGTTTTCTGTGAGCCAGGGGCTGGCACAGGCAGTTTGGGGCCACCCCAGAGCTGAGGAGGTCGGGTGGGTGCTGCCACTTGTTTGGAGCTGACCCACAGCTGAGCAGGGACCGTGGTGGCACCTTCAGTGCTCCCAGCATCAGTCATTGCTGCTGGGAGAAGCCAAATTCTCAGCTTATGGAGGACCCTGAGGCTCACAGAGGCCTCACAAAAATGATTCACTGTGCAGCCAGCTCATCTCCTCCTTGTTCATGTGCAGGGGTGAAATCTGTGAGGTTTCTGCTGGGTTGTGTTTTGCTGGCAGTGGAAGCAGCCATGCAGATGTGCAGCTCCAGAGGTGCTTATGGAAGGCAGCCAGGCCCAGCCTGTGCCTTTTTCCCTGCTGCTGATTAAAGTGTGAGGATCACAGCACATCTTAGTGGTGGTGGGACATGAGCTATAACCCAGCATCACCAGGGCTCTGCTGGGCAGCCAGAGGGTAACTTTTCAGTTTTGTGTGGACCAAGAGGGGAAGCTGTGCAGATGGACAACACCCTGGATCACTCCTGGCACTGACACAACAAAATGTGAGCAGTTTTTAGTATCTTCAAAAGAAACAATCCCTCCTTCACTTAATACCATGAAAGTGCTTAAAATAATTCCATAGTAGTTTCCATAACTGCCTTTTAACATCTCTGAGCTGAATTTGATCTGTGTCCTCGGAAATAGGGTTTTTTGGGGGGAGCAATGAGCATTCCTGGAGTAGAGCAGCGTGGCAGGTCCCTGCCCTGGCCACTCAATGTGGCAAATTGCCAAATCCACCTAAAATTGTGGGTGAGCCCAAAGCCTGTGACATGGCTGTCCTGCAGGGGGAACTCAGCGGGGCTTTCCTGGGGAGCTGCTCCAGAAATCAAAGCAGGGAATGGTTTACTTGGTGCTGCCTGGGATGGTGTGTGAAACCCAGGGCCCTTCTGGGACCTCCCCTTCCCTGAGCTGCTCTGAGGGTGGGTGTCCTCTGGCCCCCTCCGTGTCCTTCTAGAGATCATTGCTATTACTAACAAATTCCACTTCTTGTTTCCTGTTACAAGTAGGTAACCCAAGGGATTTGCATTTCACTTCTTGAAAAATAAAGTGCAATTAAACCTGTGATTTTGGTTTGGGTTTGGTTTTTTTGGTTTTTTTGTTTTTTGGTTTTGTTTTTGCTTGCATGGGTTTTACTTCAGTAACAGTTTAGGGCCAGGGAGTGGGTGAACCATGCAGGGAGGGACCTGGCTGAGGAGGTGCCCCAGGGACATTGCTGGGTGAAGATGGCACCCAAGATGGGTGTCTGGGGCAGGGGACAGTGAGAACCTCACACACATACCTGGCCATGGTAATTGCACTCATCCCCTGTGCTGCTGCCAGAACCTTCTCTGGGCAAAGCCCTCCCTGCCTGGCCAACAGGAAACATTCATCAGATGGTGCTGGGCCAATTCTGTCTTTAATGTCTCTGTGGGACTCTGCCCTTCCCCAGGTGCCTCTGCAAGTGCCACACCAGGCTCTGAGGGGGGTGGGGGGTAAAACAGGGTTGGTTTGTTGGTTTGCTTGTTTTTATTGCTTTTGAGCAGTTTCATTCCCAGAAAAGCAAGATGAGACCCTTCCCATCCCATCACCCCATCCTCACTGCCTGAAGGGATGGACCAAGGCACGGCCAGGACAGCTCAGCCTCAGGGACTGTGACCCCAGGTCCCACGGAGCTGCTGCTGGGGGGGTCACAACACAACGTGAACACAACCAGACCCCAGGAGGTGAGGGAAAGCTCAGCAATAAGTTAATTTTTAAAGAGTCTGATGCCTCAGGGCCTCGTGCAGGGCAGCAGAGTGTCCTGTGGCTGGATCCTCCGGGGTGCTGAGCCCTCAGCTCTGCTCACCAAGCCTTCTGTGGCCTCACAAGTCCCTGACCCACCTCGGGGTCCATCCTGGCTCCTCTGGGGAGGTGGCATGGGGCAGGAAACCCCCTCCAGCATCCGGACCTACTTGAGGAAGATGAGCAGGAAGAAGGTGAAGACGATGAGGACGAGGATGCCGGCGGCAAAGCCGAGGCGCAGGTTCTCCATGGAGGCCGGGGGGTTCTGTGTGTCCAGCAGCAGCCCCCTCCCCAGCAGCCCCAGCATGAGGGCACCCGGTGCCTCGGGGCCGCAGGGGGACACCACGCTGCTCACCGCGAAGATGGGGCCGTGAGCCGCACACGCCACTTCCACGGCCACGGAGTGCGCTGAGGCCCGGAGAGCGGCTGGAAAACTGTCACTGCCTTCCTCCTCCTCCTCCTCCCCGTGCAGGGTCCCCGAGGCTGATGTCACCGTGGGAGCACCCAGAGCCAGCTCGGGCACCAGCGTCACCATCCTGCAGAAGGGGCAGGTGACGAAGGTGACGGTGGCGGCGCGGCACAGCAGTTTGTGCAGGCAGCTGAGGCAGAGGGAATGGCGGCAGAGGAGCTGCTGAGGGGCTCCCCCCGCACCCCAATAGGCCTCGTAGCAGATCCCGCATTCCCCGCCAGTCTCTGGCCCTGCCAACATGGCCCCCGGGGAGCACAGCCCGGGCACTGCGGCTTTTGAAGGCGGGAGGCGGGTGATGGCCGTGCCGGGGGGCCCTGGGTGACCTTCAGCCCAGCCCCGGGGTGCTTGGCGGGCACCGGACCGGCACGCTCCTCCTACACCTGCCTGGGAAAGGGGCCGCCTCAAAAACACCCCAACCACTTTTTGGTTTTTCCTCCCCTTTTTCCCTTTACAAATCCATACTACTACAAGTCCTGTGAGGAGAGGCTGAGGGAGCTGGGGGTGTTCAGCCTGGAGAAGAGGAGGCTCAGGGGAGACCTCATCGCTCTCTACAACTCCCTGAAAGGAGGCTGGAGCCAGGGGGGGGTTGGGCTCTTTTCCCAGGCAACTTTCAGCAAGACAAGAGGACATGGTGTCAAGTTGTGCCAGGGGAAGTTTAGGTTGGATATTAGAAAGAATTTCTTCATGGAGAGGGTGATCAGACATTGGAATGGGCTGCCCAGGGAAGTAGTGGATTCTCCATCCCTGGAGATATTAAAAAAAAAAAGACTGGATGTGGCACTCAGTGCCATGGTGTGGTAACTGCAGGGGTAGTGGATCAAGGGTTGGACTTGGGATCTCAGAGGTCCTTTCCAACCCGGATGATCCTGTGGATGCACTTTTTTTTATTTATCATGTTGTGGTTTTTTCCCCCTCTCTCTGAAAACACCTGAGCACAGCCTAGAATGACAGAGGGCTTGGGTGGGAACAAACTGGCAGTACCCAGGGGACACTCCAGCTGCTCTGATGTCCCTGTGAGTGGCCCTGCAGCTACACGGGGCTGTGGTGACCCTGGGGACATGGGGCAGCCTGGCACTCCTGATGTCCCCACAAAATCTGGCACTTATTTACGGGCAGGCAGTGGACCTCAACCTGAGTTCCTGTCATTCATTACCATCCATCCCCTCAGCACTGCCCGGAGGGCACAAAGGCAACTGTGCCAACAAAGGCAGGGCTGCAAGGACACGGTGGCTTCAGAGGTGGCACTAATTATGTCCCCTGATGAGCAAGGGACATTTCTGAAGGCAAATACATGAGCCAGAGAGCAGGGGAGAGATGGAAACCTGGTCCCATCACCCAGTGCTCTTAGACAAGAGGATGCTGGGTGGGCAGGCAGGAGGAGGGGATGCAGAAGAAGAGGGAACCCAAGGCAGAGGCTGAGAAGCCCCCCTGGGGATGGTGGCAGCAGCCAGCCCGGGGCCGTGCCAGGGGAGGGCAGCCCTGGCAGTGCTGTGCCAGTGTCTGCTACTGGCATGGAGCAGAAGTGGCAGGTGGTCTGGGAAGGGGTCTGTGGCTCTGGGAAAGGGGGATGGTCCTGGGAAAGGGTCCAGAGGCAGTGCCAAGGAGCCAGGCCCTGCCTAGCTGCTGTGGAAGATGCGGATGCGCTGCGTGATGTCCTTGCGGCAGAGGGGACACGTGAGGAGCTGCTCACAGCAGGTCTGGCAGCAGCAGACATGACCACAGGGCAGGAAAATCATCTGGGTCTGGGGAGGAGAGAGAAAGGAGAGGACATGAGAGTCCTGTAACACTCATTCCAGCACTGCTCTGCTCCAGCTCAGGAGAAAATGGGGCTGGAGGACACAGGGACAAGCTGGGGGTGTCCCAGCATGGGGGCAGAGCCCTGCACCCCAATTTCCATCCCCAGCACAGGTTCTGTGCTGAGAGCAGGAGTGCCACAGGCCTGAGGGAAGGATGTGGGTCCAGGCTGGACCAAGTAGTCCCACAACCACTCCCAGTGCTGCTCTGTGGACAGGACCTGCAGAGGAAGCCAGCAAGCTCCTTCTGAACCCACCCAGCCCCTGCCCTGCCTCCCTGCTGTGCTCAGGAGCTGGAGGGATGAGCATCCAGGCAGTGTCCAGGGCCAGGCTGGGGACACCAGCACGGGGGGGATGTTCTGGATGCTGCCCTCACTCCATCCTGGCTCCAGCACCAGGAGTGTGCTGGGATCTTACCTCCTGCTCCATGCAGACAACGCACTCCGACTTCATCTCCTGCTGCAGTGGGGGAGCTGTGGGGACCACTGGGCTGGGAAGCTCCTCGAAGGGAGCACTGGGTTCTGGGGCTGCAGGGATCTCAGTGTCCACCGTCTTCATCAGCTCTGTAACCACAAGCAGGAGGTCTGAGCACCCTGAGCCACCCAGCAGACAGCCAGGGGGAGGGCTGCAGGCAGATGGGACCTGAGGGATCCCATAAACAGCAAGCTCTGCTCCCCAAAAGGAGGTAACTGGCTCTGCAGGTCTCCTTGTTCTGAGGCTCAGATCCCTGCTGTGAGTGTTCAACGTGTCAAAAAAACAGGGAGAAAAGAACTCTTGGTACCTGGGATGGTCTTGGTCACAGCCAGGATCTCCTGAGCTCTCCTGGGGATGGCACGCTGCAGGCCAGCCTCCACCACACCAATCTGCAGGGCAAGAGGAGGGCTGTTAGCTCTGGGAGGGGACAGGAGACTTATGGGGACACTGCAGACTCTTGGATCTCACTGGCAAGACACAGTCATGCCAAGGGAAGAACTTCCATCAGGCATCATAAGGGAATTCCCCCAGTGCCATTTATACAACAAAAGAGCATCTGAAGGGTGCTGAAAGACAGAGCCAAGCTGCAGCTCACCCTGGGAATGGTCTGGGAGAGCAGTGTCACCCTCTGAGATGGGGCACAGAGCAGCACTGGCACTTGTCCCTGCTGGGAGGTGACACTCCAGGACCAACCCTCCCTCCCTTCCCTCCCTCCTGCCAGACCCACCATGGGCACAGCCAGGAGCAGGGTGGGCAGGTTTAGTCAGCACTGTTCTGTTCTGTTCTGTTCTGTTCTGCTCTAGCTGCTGTCTCATACCTTTTCCAGGTCACTGGCAGTCATGGTGCTGAGCACCTGCAGGGACAGGCGATGGTGTGCAAAAACAGGGAGGTACTGCTCAGCAGACAGCTCCAGTAAAAGGTTCACCAGCAGCCTCTCCAGGCCCTCCTCCTGCAAAACACCAGGAGAAGTCCCAGGCTTGGCTCTGGAGTGGAGGCAGCAGCAGGGTGCTCATCCCTGCCCTCTGCCCTCCTCATTCTGCAGCCCTGGGGCAGCTCAAGAGCCAGAGGAGCTCTGGCCTGGGGGTTTTTTATGAGCAGGATTCAAAACGTGGTGTTTGGGGGAAGAATGAAACAGTAATTTATGCAGCTGATGTCTGCCAACAGCACCTGCTCTGCAAACTCAAGCCCCAGAGCAGCACGGGCAGAGCTCAGCTCCATCCTGTACCTGACCAGCACCCAGCCCCTGGCTCAATACACTGCAGGGGGATCTGGGGAGCCAAGCAGAGCTGTTTGAGGGTTTAGCTGGGACAAAAATCCCTTCCTGGAAGGTGCTCGGAGTCCTCTGCTCCCAACAAGCAATTTAAGAGTGGGATGAGAGCTGAGGGATGGGCTCTGCCAGCCCTGGGCAGCCCCATAACCTCTCAGGCAGGGAATGGAGAGGATTTGCCCCCCATGATGGAGAAATCCAGGGGCTGTCAGCCTGCACGAAGGGGTCTGTGTCCTGCTCCTGCCTTAGCTGGAGCCCTGGGACAGGGCAGGGCTGCCAGGGCTCCCCCCATGCTCTGCAGAGCAGAACAAAGCTACAGTGAAAGCAGAGACCTGGAGCTTCAGGGAAAGGGGCTTCTGGTTCTGCAGGCGCTGGTATTGGATCAGCCAGTAGTTCTCCTGTTTTGTTTCACTCTTTGCCTCCATCTCCAGCTGAAAAACAAACTCATTTACTCATCAGCCCAAGAAAATGTTGCAAGTGGGATTTAAGGCAGCCCAGGCTGGATTTACGGGGGGAAATCCCTGTCAGTGCAGAGCATGGTGATGGGCACAGCTCTGCTGGGACATCCCATGCCTTCTGCAGGATTCCAGATCCAGCCTGGGGTTGGACATCCCTCTGCTCACAATGCTGTGGTCTCCTGAGGCTCAGGAGAGTCTTACTCTCCCAGGATTACAAGGCTACATGCCAAGACCTTGTGGGACTGTGCTCACCCCCCCTCTAAGACTCCATTTCCTGATGGGGGGATTGATGATGATGATGAGGGTGCTTTACACTGCACCAAGGACTGGGGGTAACTGTGCCTCCAAGAGTTTCCATCAATACTTTTTGAAGCCAAATGAGTCTCTGGATCTGCACACAACCCCTCTGAGCCCTCCTCTGCTCTCCTCTATCCCTGTGCTGACCCTGGGGCTCTCTCCCCAGCCAGCCCCTGCTCTCCCTCACCTACAGCACCTGACTCAGGGCCCTGGTTACCAGTATTTGCTGCAGTTCTTCTTCCCTTTGCTTCTTCTCTTTGAGCAGCTGCTGCAGGAGGGAGCTGAGTGCCTGGCGTTGCTCTGTGATCACCCCCTGCAACAGAAGATCTTTGGCACCCACACCTCTGCACCCTACAGCTGCACTCATCCTGATTGCCAGCAAAGCACTTCCCAAACCCCAAAGCAGTCCCAGCAGATGTGGCAGCCCTGTGCTCCACAGGCACTGCAAACCAGAGCTGAAACTTCTTCTACAGATGGTGGTGCTGAGCCCCTGCACAGCCCCTGCACCCCCAGCCCATGCTGGTCTGCAGCAGCTCTTCATCAACCCAGCAAACACCATCACAAATCTTCATGATCCCTCTCCCTGACAAAGACCACCAGGAAATGAGTGGAGAAGCCTCTGGGTACCCAGGAGAGGCAGGGCAGCATCTCCCCCTGCCCATGGGACAGCTGCTTCCTGGGGGGTCCCACACCAAACACCACTGGATCCCGGGACACAAGTGACCCCTGCAGCCACACTGCTGGGACACCAGGAGAGGGAAGTGGCTCAGGAAGCCCAGGACGTGGGGCACCTCTGCCTGGGTCAGGTCCAGCTGGCTCAGAGCTGCTGGGAGGATCATGAAGTGAGCAGGGGACAGTGGCTCTCAGCCACAGGGACTCCAGATGTCCATGGACAAAGGGACAAGGGTGCTGGGGGAAGGCTGAAGCTGACCCCCGAAGGGAGCAGGGTGGGGAAACCTTCACTGCTCAGCATCTGGACCCTCCTCAGGGACAAGGTTCTCTGTCAAAGCAGAAGGGAACATTTGCCTCTCCCAGGCAAAACAAACCCTCAGCTGGCTGGAGATGCTTTGCCAGGACCTCTGCAGAGGTGAGAGGATTGCTGGTGCCACATGGGACCTGCTCCAGCCCCCTCCAGGTGAGCTCTCCTGCCCCTGCCCATGCTGTGGATTCTCTCAGGCTGACCTTGCAGGAGACCTTTTTGTGTTTTCTGCTTTGTTTTCTGGTGCCAACACTTCCAGTCCTTGGGGGTTTTGGTTTTGTTTCTTCCCCCTTTCTGCTGTTTTATCAAGTTCCTCACTGCACCCCTGTACCCAGGGGGAGGAAGGAAGCAGCAGCTGCAGGGAGGAATCCAGCACAGTGCAGGAAAGCTGCTTTCTGCTGAAGACATTTGTGCAATGGAGGCCTCACCACAGCAGGAAATCTTGGAGCTGTAGACTGCCCAGCAGCCAGGGAAGGTCCAGAGAGACAAAGCTGTCTCACATCTCCTTTCCTAGCATCCACTGCTGAAGTTGCAGATGGGCCTGAGGGCAGAGCCTCATCTTCTCCACTTCCCTGGAGCTCCTTTGGTCACCCAACAGAGCTCCTCCAGGTCCTGTGTCGTTCCAGCTACATCTGCCTGGAGTTCCTTGGTCTTCCCTGCACAGATTTTGGGGGGTTCTTCCCCATCAGACCTTCAACAGTGCAGCATTACCTGGAGGAGCTGCATGAGTTAAGGCAGCACAACCCAAATCTCACTCTTGAAGGTTTCCAGCCTGGAGCCCAGAGCCCATCCTGTCCTGCCAGCCAGGTGGGTGCTCTGCTTTTGGGAGGTGTATGGTGTCTGCTACTGGTTTTGGGCTGCCTAAACAGGTGACCTACCCTGGCTCACAGCACACACAAGAAAACAAATGATGCCCAGGCAACATAAATAACAGAATTTCAAGCCAAGCTGCTTAAACCAAACCTGAGATTCCTCAAGGTGTGACTGCTGATGGGGTCAGTCCATGGGATGGTGGATGGAGGGGCAGAGCAGCCTGGGAGAGACAGCTCAGAAATGAAGGGGAAGAGCTGCCAACCATCCCTGGCAGGTGTTTAAAAGCAAACACAACCCAACAAGGTCAGAAGACATGGGATGTGTGACATTCCTGGGACAGCCAGCAACTGGGTGGCAAAATCCTTCCCACCCATCAGACCTGGAACTGCCCAGGGCTACCAGGG
The DNA here is from genome assembly GCA_023637945.1 of Phaethornis superciliosus. NCBI lineage: Eukaryota > Metazoa > Chordata > Aves > Apodiformes > Trochilidae > Phaethornis > Phaethornis superciliosus. The sequence continues at coordinate 1,258,931 of JAJQWJ010000022.1, read as the reverse complement.
CTGGCTCATTTGTCTCTCCCCTGAAAACCCCCAAAAATGTTGAGGAGCAGCAGCAATGTCCCCACAGTATCAGGACAAAGAGGGGTTTGAGGTGTCCTGTGGGTTAGTACCCTTCTGACTGAACATAAAACCACCCAGAAACTGCAAGGAGCAAAAGAAGCAAGAGGAGCTTTGGTGATCCCAGAGCAGAGAGAGGGTGGTGGGGCAGCCCCAGAGCCCTACATACCTGCAGCATCTCTGTGTCCAGTTCTTGCCTCTTTAACTCCAGCTGTGTCAACTGCAATAACTCTGTTTCTATTAATTTAATCTAAACAGAAGATGAAACATTTTTTTACTGACATTTGAAATTGCTTTAATTTATGCTTTTAAAGTGAGGTCTAACTGCTGCCCTGGCAGGGATGGCACTGCAGAGGTGCCCAGAAATGTGAGGAACCTGCTAATGCCCTTCCATGAGGCTCTTGGGGTCACTCTTCATCTCTCACCTGAGGAGCTGTGTCCCCACTCTTGCTGTCTCTCTAATCTCAACACCTTCTGGTCAAGTCTTGAAGCACATTGCAATCAGTTTGTTCAGCCAGCCCTTCCACAGCCACTCTGGAAGGCAGCAACTGATTGTCAAAACCCTGCTCAAACTACATATTAACCAGGGCAGGGTCCTGGCTTCTAGATCCTCCAGCAACCCCCTCAGTGATAGCTGCTCCTTCAGGTGGGACAACTGAGACACAGAGAGGTGAAGTAAGTTGCCCAAGATCCCACAGCAAAGCCAAGATGAGAGCCCAGCTCACCTATCTGCCAGGTCATCTCCCATCCCCAGGCCATGTGGTTTAATGTCTACCACCAACCAGGCAATTCCTGCCAACACATGGAATGAAGCAATGGAGAGCTGCTGGATTCTTCTCCTGGATTGTCCATGCAGAATCCATAGCAGACAATGGTCCCTGAGTGACTCAACACACCCAAGTCCTTTCATTGAAGAAGAAACTTCACCCAAAGGGTTATGGAGCACTGGCACTGCTCAGGGAGATGGTTGAATCACCATCCCTGGAGGTGTTTCAAAGATGTGCAGATGTGGTGCTGAGGTGTGTGGGTTAGCACTGGGCTTGGCAGAGCTGGGTTAATGGTTGGACTTGATGATCTTAAAGGTCATTTCCAACCAAAACAACTTTCTGAATCTGTGATTCTTAAGCTTATCCACCAACTCCTGGCCTGAGGCTTTCCTGCCAGACTCGGATCAGGAGAGGGAAGATTCTGGAGCAGTCAGAAATCAGTCACCCATCTTTGTGCCTCAACCACACCTGCTTTTCCCACCAGCTCTTGCTCTTCCCCCCTGACTGTTGCATTGCACCTTCTGCAGAACAAAGCTCAGAAAGGCAGGCTGAGAATGGGAAAGAAAAGGGGAACTTCTGGCTCAAGGTGGAGTTCTGATGTGCTGGATGGAGATGACCCATGTGGAACAGCAGCTCTGCAGAGTACACAACCTGAAGGAAACCCCAGTGCCAACTGCAGAGCAACCCCAGAAGCCAATGCAGGGCTGGCCTCTTCCACACCAGTGCTGAGATGGTTGCAGTGATGGTCATTCCACTGCTGCCATGTATCTAATCCCTGCATTAGTGACACCCCTGGAGCAGGGAGACTGCAGGTTAACCAGCACTGCCCTGGCACAGAGCTCTCAGCAATCCAGCAGCGCCTGTTTCCTCCAGCCCCTGCTCTCTGCTCACAGCTCTTGGAGCTTCCTCAGGAGGGTCCCATGGAAGGTGCTCTGAGCTGAGGAGCTCCTTGCTCTTTCCTCTGTTGACTTACCTGGTTCCTGATCTGCCTGTGCATAAGATCTTTCTTCAGTTGGAGAGCTTCAAAGGCAGCTTTCTGCATCTCAATCTGAGGGACAGGCAAAATCCTGCTCAGTGAGGCTGTTGATCTAGCTGCAGATAGGCTGAGAATCCTTGTTTGCTTGCAGTGACCCAAGGACATGCACCTGACTGGTCCTGATGACACCCTGCCTGAGATCCCACAGCCCCCAAAGGTAAAACCCACTTTATAGACAGAGACAGAAGTTACATTCCTGTTCTACAGACACAAGAGATACACTCCTGTTCTTCAAACACACATTTTGAACCCCACCTCTTACTTCCAGCAGTGCAATATGGCATGGCCCCGCAAAACCAAAAAATGAGGTTCCAAAGGAGGTATTCAGAGGGAGCAGAGGCTTTGAAAATATTCCTTGTAGGCAGATTGCCCCGTGTCACTCAGGACACCTGCTAACCAGACAGTACTTCTGTCTCAAAATCCTCCCCATCAACCATCAAAGCAGTTTGGTTTCCAATGGTCTGTGTTGCTGCCTTTTCTGTAAATTTGCTATCTAGTTGAAAACTAAATACCTTTTTCTTTCAGCCACCCAAGTCAGTTTGTTGGAATACCAGAGATTTAACATGGTGTTAAATAAAATAACTTTTGCATGCAGCCCAGCCCAGCCACCCTTGCCCCTGTGCTCCACTCTCAATCCCACTTTTGAGTGCTTCTGCTTCCCCTGGATCCCTCCCAGCAGTTTTTCTTCCCTGCCTACCTGCTGCAGGATCTGACTGACAGCTTTGTTCTGATCCAGCTGCTGCCAAGCCAGGATTTGCTGGAACTTCTCATCCATCTCAGCCAGGCTGCAAGGAGATGGATTTGCCATGGAGTTACTGCTGGGTATGGGACTCTTGAGACAAAGAGGAAAAGCAGGCACCAGGGAACCCAGGAGTGGGGGAGTTTGTTACTGAACAGGGGTGACTGAAGGCTGAGGGATTTAAAAACTCTGTCCCTGTAACCAAACCAAACCTGCACCACAGCTCAGGCCAGAGCAGAAGCATTGTACAGGCACATGCACAGCTCCAAGTCCAAGCAGGGGCTGCTGCTGCCCTGGCCAGTGCTCAGGTGATGGGTTTGCACACTGGTACCTGCACTGGGTGTGCTGATGAAGGAGACCCACACAGAGGGGCCATTCATTGCCTCTGGCAGGACTGTGCCCACCCCCCTGTCCTCTGTTGTGCAGCTCACAGGCACACTAGGTTGTTTCTGTTCAGTGCCAGATGTTGGCAGAAGATTTCTCCCCTTTCTGTACATACCAGAAGTCAGAATGTTCTTTGTACCTAGAGCAAAGCAACAAGTCCCACATATCTAGGACTGCGTCCTCAAAATAACCCTGAGAGGTGAGGAAAGGAGTTCTGTGCTAGAGTTCAACACTGAACTGGCTAACAAAACAGGATTAAGAGCAGTCTAATTTCATCCTCCATCCTTAGCAGAATGTATTAAGCAAATTAAACTGTAATATAAAGTGAGAGCTCATCCAGAGCAGGATGAACATGCCTATTCCTCTGGCTAGAAGGTGGTTCCTTCCATCAAGTTTGTCAGTTGAATGAAACTGCATCATCCCACCCAGCTGTCCTGCTGCATTCCAGCAGCTGCAGGAGTTCCTGGGTGGATATATGGGAATTACACCAGGGACTGATGGAAAGAAAAGAGATTTTACAACAGCACTGCCAGCCCCAGACATCTCCCACTGTACCTGGAGCAGGCCTGGCTGACCAGGTCTTGCCGACGTGACTCGTAGCTCATTTGGATGAGTTTGTTCTTGTAGCTCTCAGCCAGCATTTGTTGCATGGCAGCTAGGAGACAGAAATGCTGTCAGTCTGCACTGGGAGCAGGTGTCTACAACAGGCACTCACCTACCCCTGCTGCTACAACCCCTTGCAGCTAACAGTGCCTTCTCTCTTTTCCAACCTGTCCTCGCTTTTCCCATTTAATTCATTTCCAAACAAGCTCATTCAGCTGCAAGAATTCCAGCTGTTTGTCAGGAAAGGAGCTGAGCAAACTCCACTCTGCCTGTGAATCTCTCCAGTGCTTGGAGAAGCCCATCCCTTGCCCACTGACCCTCTGGTGAGGGTCACCAGGGTGAGGGTCACCAAACCCCCCCTTTCCTTTCCAAACCCACCAGATCTGTCCATGGTCATCAGGAGCAGAAAAGGCTCCCTGGCACCATTCCTGTTCACCATTTGGCTTCTGCTCTTCCTGATCTGTTCCCCTCAGGTCCCACTGGAATACAAAGCTCTTTGTTTCACAAACTCCTGGTGTGAACACACACTGCAGCTGCACAGGGAGTGTAGCTCACACCTCCAGGGGAGCTGAAGCTGTGGGTCAGCTCTGGCATACAGGCAATGCTCCCCCAGCAGCTCTGCCCCCCCATCACCAAAAATGCAGCAAGAATGTGTGTGACAGAGCATCTCCCACGTGGCTGTCCCCTCTTCAGTGCACATCCAGAGGAACCAGGTCTGTCTTGCACTTTGCCACCCCAAATTGTTGTCTGGACTTACAGGCCACTTCCTTCCTGCGTAGGTGCTCTGTCTCCTCCTGTGTTATGGCCATCAGCTGCTCCATCCTTATTCTGCCCAACAAGCAAGAACAACTCAGCCACTCCTTCAGAAATGCTCTGTCCCAGTCCTCCTCCACCCAGCCAGCTCAGAGCCCAAAGCCTGGGCAGATTCACCTGGACACCTGCTCAGGAAAGCCACAAACGTCTGGGTGATTCCATAGAATTAGAGAGTAATTTGTGTTGGAAGGGACCTCCAAAGGTCACGCAGTCCAACCCCTGCAGCCAGCAGGGACAGCCTCAACTGGACCAGGATGCTCAGAGACTCCTCAAGCCTCACCTTGAACATCACCAGGGATGAGACCTCAACCACCCCCTTTTCAGCCAGGCCAATGTGTGGCAGCATATAGGCAGGGGACAGCTGGGGACAACCCCTTCTGGTGGCAAAGCCACCTCAGAGTGCTGTCTGAGAGGCAGGATTGCTCTCAGTGCATTCCCTCAGTACAGGTTGCTGGGCCACCTTCACAGCTGCCTTGCTTTCCAACAGATAAAAGATTTCAGACAGTCCTTGATACAGGGATTTGTTGCCAAACTCCTCAGCTAGGACCATTTTGAGATGGAAAAGAGTTAAAGTCATCATTCCATAGGGTTTTCCAGACTGGGCACTGGTCAGGCACCTCTAGTCCAGTATCCTGCCTCTAGCAGTGACCAGAATCATCTGCAGGTATGAGATGGACCCTCCCTGACCTGAACTGGACTCAGACTGGTGGCTCTGAAAGGAAAGCCTCAGCTCTCTTCCAAGCTTCTTGCCTCTTTACTAGAAGAGCTTATGAGAGTCAAGGAGACTCACCTGTCATTCTCCAAGGATTTCAGAATGTCTGAACTTTGTTTCTGCCTAAAAAAAAAAGAAAAAGGTAAAACACAAGGTCTTCATCAAGCTGAGCAAGGTGCCTTAGAGCCTCAGAAAGAAGGAAATTACTTTGCTTCTCATGCAGAGAGGAGCAGCTTCCAGCAGGCTGCTGACCTGTGCTGGCCCCAGCCCAGCAGGAGATCCAGCAGATTTAGGTTTTCTACAGCACTGCAGAACTCCAGCAGCACACAGGAGCAAAACACAATTTTTTTAAGGTGTGAATTTTTACACTTTTTTTTTTTTTAATCCACTTCTTTCAAAGGGGACTCTGGCAGTTCAGCTTCTGAGGAGCCTCCGACAGCCGTCAATCCCGAGCAGTTCTGGACCACTCGGGAAGGGCAAAAGGAACCACTCAGAATCAGACAAAAACCCAACAGCCCCTGAGGGACAGAGATGACTGCAAGGCACCCCATGAACCCACCTCTGATTGTCCTCCAGCAGCTTTTGGACCCGGGTAGCAATCTCTTGCTCTGTTTGCTTCAACTGCTGCAGCAGCTTCAGGCGCTCCCGCTCCACCGAGCGCTGGTGTTTCATCAAACCCTCCTCCATCCTCAGCTGCTCCTGGGAGAACCAAAGGAGAAGGCAGGTGGAAGTTTAGGAAAGGGAATGGCTGGTACGGGGCCTGCCAGAGGAGACTCACCCACCTCTCTGACTGTCTGCAGGATCTCATCCTTCTGAGTGCTGAGCTGCTGGACCAGCAGTGCTTGTTCTCTTTGCCCCACGTTCAGGCGCCGCTCAAATTCCAGCTTCTCCTGCATTTTCTTTTCCTGGGAGGAAGGAAAGAGATGAATGCCAGAAATCAGTAGACAGCTGGCTCTGCTCCTTCCCAAGCAAGACTAAATTCTGGCAAAAAAGTAAAACGAGGCACAGTCATCTCCTTAATGACAAGGAAGCAAGCCAAGAGGCAAACAGGAGGCTGGAGCAGGGGATGGAAATGTTCTCTCCTTAGGAACCCAAAAACTCTCAAGCAGAAGCTGCTGCTCTCTTTGCAACAGTCTCCAAACTCCTCACAACTCACTTCATAGCCATGGAGCTGAAGTCCCTGGGACAGCAACAGCCAATACATTTCTCCAGAGAGAAGCCCAAAATTAATCCTGTATTCAGCTCCTGATGGCAAGGGGACTGATTCCCTTCCCTGAAGCAGACAGCTCAGAGCAGCTCTACCCACAGAGAGAGGTGAACATCATGACAGGAGCTTCTGACTCTTCCAAAGTGAGCCTTGCACAGGGGAAGAGACAGAGACCACTGAAATAAAAAGAACAGCAAGCTAAAAATGCAGCCAGGGAAGGGGATGGAGGACAGAAATAAGGAATGCCAGGAGAGAGCAGGAACTCTCACACTATGAGCCAAAGGGACAAAGTAGGAATCACAGAGGGTCTGGAGTTTGGGTCAGGGATGTACTGAGCAATCTGTGCAGGGACTGCTCTGCCCACCTCAAACAAACAAACTGAGCTTCCAGCATGGAGAGCCCAGAAAAAAGCCAAAGCCCTGGATCCAGCTCTGCAAACCACTGGAACTGCTCCCTCAGGAGAGGCTGAGCAGGTGGTGGGCTGGGGGTGTCTGATGGATCAGTCAGAGCTTCCCCCAGATTCCCATTGCCTCCTGCAGAGAGCAGGGAGCAGCTCTGGGGGGTTCTGCAAGAACTCAGTTCCCTGAACATTCAGCTTTGCCAGAGTAATGAGACAGAAGGATGGAAAACAAGGAAGAGAAGTGTACAAAGGATTTGCAGGTAGTTGTCCTTACCTTCCTCTTCTCATAATCCAAGAACTTGTTCTGAAAAATAAGCAGTGGCTTTAGATTTTTACTGCCAGGAGTAATTTTTTGGTCGAGCAATTTTTTGGTAGATATTATTAGCCCACATTCTATCTTCCCCTAACTGAGTAAAGACATCAACCAAAGTCCAGTCAGTCAGGCTTCTCCAGGGACCAGGACATTTACTCTGTGGTTGCCAAAGAGCACAGGAATGAGCCCAGCTCACCATGCCCAGCCTCTCCGGAACATTCCTAGCACTTGGCTGGCAATCACAGGGTTCTTCTGCAGGCTGCTGTCCCCCAGAAACACTCATGGTACCATGCTGCACACACCATGGCACATTGTCACCCCTGTCCCTTGACTACAACCCTGCTTTCAAGGATGAGGACAGTTCTTTGCAGTGTCTTCCAGGCAGCAGCAGTGGTAACCCCATCCCTGACTCTCAGGAAGGAGAGGAACCCCCAGCCACAGTGCTACACAGGCTGCTGGGCACTGATGTGCCCTCAGTCCCAAAAGATCTTCTCGTGGGGGGAAGGTGATGAGGGATGAATGTGCCAAGTGCCGGGAGATCCACTGATGGAGAGGCAAATCCAAACCCCTCTTGCACACGTGTTCACATGCAGAGGAGCCTCACCTGCCACTCACTCTCTTCCTCCAAGTACTTTAGCACCACCTTGTCCACCCCATCCACTGATGTTCCTCCTCCATCCCTCTCCAAAGCAGGGAGCAGATCCTGTGAAGGAGGGTAGTAGGCAATTCCACACTCTGGAAGGTATCAGACACAAAACAAGAACATTTGGTCCTTAAAGACCTCCTTGGCTGGTGTGTGAGACTGCTTCCAACCCTGCTCCCTCTCCCCAGGCACAGATGGGTGCCCACTCAGCAACACAAAGCTCTGAGAAGGGATAATGCTGGGATGCTCCTACCAGGAAGATGCTCCAAGCTGACCTGCTCAGAGAGAAACTTTTCCTTTACCCTGGGTGTGAATCAAGCATGTTCACTTCTGTAGGGCTGCAAATGTTACTGCCCACACCAAAAGAAGTCCTGACTGTCCTTTTGTTGCAGGGATCAGCCCCATATCTGTCCCATTTCTCCTGCACAAACCCTCTCCCAACCCTTCCTGTCTGTATTAAACACAGTGTTTACAAACTCACAGCACCTGAGCTTTGTCCTCTGAGTTTTCCATCTGGTTTCAACTTTCTCTTACCAACCCATCAGTCTGCAAGCCCCAGGCCCTTCCTCTTAGAAAATTAGAGTAGAAGGGACCTCGAGTGCCTACTGAGTCTATCTTCTTGTCTCAAGGCAGCTGTCTCTGGGCAATGCCTAATCCTCCCACTGCAAAAAATACAATGGGAAAAGAAAGCCACAGGGAGATGCAACAACTTCTTACAGTCCCTCAATCTCTGCTCCAGCTGTTCTCCTGTTTTAACAAAATCATCAGCAATTTCAGCCTGGCACCAAGAAGCAAACCTCAGAGAAGGATTCTGCTTTGCTGTGTGCCAACAGAGACACTGACCAGCCTGTCATGTGTGTAGAGCACCAGGAACCACCCCAAACAGAGCCAGCATGTCTGCCCTGAGGAAATGGCATCTCTGGACTTGCCATAGCACCTAGTCAGAGCACTGAGCCATCTCCCCAAATTCTCACCCCCACCTGCAGGCTCTGCTTCCTTACCTCTGCAGAGGAACTGCTGGATGGCCTCTGTACCTGCCCTGCAGATATCAGGAGATGGGTAGATCATGGAAGAGGCATCCAGGGTCAGCATCTCCAAAAGAGAACACACAGAGATCCAGGTTATTCTGATGGCCCTCCCAGGGCCCAACTGCAGTTATCCTTGCAGCTCCCCAAAATGTCACTTATGGAGTGATGCCTTCATGCTGTTCTAAACCCTGACATAAATATGAGGTTGTATTGAATTTCTGCTGGGTGTTTGACACCATTCAGCAGTGTCTCTGCTCTCTCTTACTTGAGAGCTTCCCCCCTGTACAGATGTGTCTGCTTTGTTTTTAAGTACAAGAGTACAGCACTTCTCAACTACAGAAACTTTCTATTACATTTCGGTGCTGGAAGCCTTTAAGGATAATGGAAAGGATACTGACAGAAAGGGCACAGAGAGATGAATTTGGGGTACCATAAAGAATGAGTGGAAAGACCACTGGCTGTTTTGTCCTACTATGGCCACCAAAAAGATTTAAAGTTGCCTTCTGTAGAGCAGGACATAGCTGGAAGGTCTAGAAAGAAACCACTTTATCAAGCACAGATCCCTCATCTCAGAGACTGCCCAGAAGTGAAGCCTGATGTGTGGTGGAGACAAGAGAGCATTTACTGGCATCCTCCATGCTGGTGTCTGAGTCAGCTCCATTGTCTGACATTTGCACTGTTTAGTCCTGACAAGTTTGGCAGCCAGAGGGTAACACATCCACAGAAATCTTGATAATTGTCCCACTTTTCAGTGTGCAATCCAGGGAGCCAGGAGCTGCACAACGACTCAGAGATCTGGCATGGCAAAACCATCATTGGAAACATCCCATCTGCTCATCTGGAGTCAGCCTTGGTGGAAAGCAGCTGAGTCAAGCTGAGCCCAGAGGAGAGAGATCCCAAAGGTCTGGGGATTGCTTTTATCATCATTAAACCATGGCAGAAGTGCTCAGGAGAGCAAAGCAGCAAGGGCATGCAAAAGCTATTTTGGCCAGCATGAGCCACACAGAGCCTTGTCAGAATCCCCCAGGGTGGCTCCTGCCCAAGCCTGAAAATACACTTTCTACACTCAATTTATGAGCATATTGATGAAGCAGGAAGGGAAGCAGCGTGGGGAGGGGACAGCTCTGGTCACCTGCAGCGTGCGGACGTGAGCCAAGACCCGTGGCAGCTCCTGCAGGGAGTTCTCACTGACATCCAGGGTGCACAGCCTCTGCCAGCCACTCACACTGCCAGGCAGCTCCTTCAGCTTGTTACCTGGGGAGAGAGAGAAGCCATTTAGTGTCACATCACCTCTGCAAAGCAGAACTCAGCAATGCCAAGCCCCAGCCTGACTCGTTTTCCATCCTCTGCCGCAGGGCTGGGGCTGTCGTGGGTGACACGAGGACTCCTGGGGCTGCCACTGCCCACCAGAACCTTCTGCCTGCACACAGCCCCAGTTCCTCATCCTGAAAGGACCTTCTCAGGGGAGGTCACTGCTGCAGCCTGGATCTGTGCTCTTTGTCAGGAGAATATTCTCTTCTCCCCTCCCCTGCAAGGGTCAGAGATGGGAGGAAGGGGCTGAGTGTGGGACTGCACATCTGAGGCTCAGGTGCTGCCAACAGATACAGCAATGAACAGAGCAGCACTTCCAAATTCTTCACCTTCCATTTCTCCCCAAAGTTTCAGCAGCAGTTCCCTGTCACAGAGTCTCCTTCTTCTCCCTCCAGACACCCCTGGACACAGGAATGGGGCTGCTGGGCTGAGTGATCTCTCCTTTGGGAAAAGGCAATGGGCTGAGTAAAACCATTGTATGGACAAAGTTTGACCCATTTGATGCTTACATGGTTTCTCCTGCCTTGCCAACTACTGGAATTCAAATCTTGTTTGTGTTTTCCCTTGGCATGCAGAGCATAAGCCATTTGGTGCCTGTCTTGGTTGAAAGGAAGGATTACAAATACACTTTGAAACAACACAGATCATAAATGGGGCTTTGCTCAGAGCACCAACAAGAAACATGCACCATACCTTTCACATTGAGCATCTGGAGCTGGGCAAGGTCTCCAATAGATTGTGGAAGAGATGTTAAAAGATTCCTTTCAAGGTTTAAGACCTAAGGTATTAACAGAAAAGATATTCAAGATATTTACACAAGCCTCAGGTCATCTGCACATCTGTGCTGCTGGGACTACTTTCAAGCCCTGAAGAACAACCTGAAATTGGTTTTAGTCAATACTTTCTGTGTTTAAAAAAAAAAAAAAAAAGTAATTATGTTCCAGCAACCCTTAATAAAGTATGTCTAACTATCACTATTGTGATTAATTAAAACCAAAGAGCAGTAGCCCCATATCATGCTGCCCTTTGCTGACACTTGGGATGTGGCTGCAAATCTTTTACCTGGAGAGATGTCAGCTGACCAATATCAGGAGGAAGGGATGCCAGCTGGTTGTCATGCAGGTCTAGAACCTGGAAGAGTAAATGATTTCACCAAACAAGGCTGGGAAAAGAAGCCATGGTGTACGAAGTCATGAAATCTCTATCAATGAAATCACTTCCCTTTCAGTGTTTGGAAAACAGTTGAAGCTTTCAAGAAGACACAGACACTTAATTCTCTCAGGTCTTTTGAAAATTCAAGCCTCTATATACCGATAAACAAATTACCAAGGAAAGGGTTTGTGTGTTTTAATGCAGTTAGAATGCAAGAAAATTTAGGGTGCAGATTAAATGTTAAGAATCACAATTACCTTTAGAGTTACAAGGCTCAGGAGGCTGCAGGACTTTGGAACTAAATATGTCAGATTATTTGTATGAATAATCAGCACCTGAGGAGGAAAAATCCCACTGAATCATGAACACAAAAGACACTGCTGTCTAGAACAAGGACATTTAACTGTAGAGGCTGTATATGAGGTCAGTATCCTATTCAGTATCACATAAATATTAAAATAATACATGGATTTTCATAGCAGGTCAAACACTTAACATGGAATCTAAACAAAAGTCTAGTTCCTTACATGGCAAACACCATTTGGTAACCTAAACCAGAGACAACCATCTCATCTTTCATGACAGAAGTTGTCTCTAGAGCACACAGAGAGGACTAGTCCTACCCAAATTGCTCTCTATGTAGTACTTTGCAAATAGCCAAATTCATTACAAGCAAACTTCTTCTGAAGCAACAACCAACCACACACAGTCATTTCAAACCAAGCAATAATACTCAAGCATAATAATAGATCTAATGATTTCTTATTGCAACATTACCTTTTTTTGCAAGACTTTACAAGTTGCAAAGGCCCCATAAGGAACCTAAAAACAATTTTAAAATAGTGTCAGACTTCTCCAGATAATATCTTTGGAAGCATTTCAACAGTAGTCACTTACAACATGTGAATAACATAGTGTAATGAAAATGCAAGTGATACTTTAAATTACTGGCCCTGGTTTTGGCTTGGAATGCCAGTACTTCCCAGTCAGCTTCCATCTAACCAACCCCAATGGCACAGAACAGACTGGAGTCTAGGCAGAAAATTCCAAGCCTTGTGTGATTTAATATTCAATGTGCAGATGACTCAGGAGTTCACCCATTTTCAGTCAATCATCAGACAAATGGATTCTGTGGTTTTGCAGCCTGGGCAAACACGAGGAAACAGGCAGGACCATGGAAGTGCCAGCAAGCTCTGCAGCATGGAACCCACATCAGCCCAACTCTTGTCCAGACTTTCAAAACCAAGCTGATAGTTCACTTTATTTATTAAAACATCAAAAGCTAAAGACAAACAGCACGACAGAGTTTTATGGCACCAATCCAAAAGGAGCTGCTGAGGATCCAAGACCATCTGTGGCTACAAGTGGCACTGGCTCAGTGCATCCTCTGCCACCCTGGTACCTGCCTGGCTCCCAAACCCACACACAAGATGCTGTTGGCTTCTGATCTTGGAACAAAACCCCAAAAAGTCACAGGAAAGCCATTGCATCCTGCATGGCAGACAGATACCTCCTCCAGGATGATCCCAAACCTCCCCCCCACCAAGAGCAGTGCAGTATCTGTCAGCTTCTTGGCAAAGGGATCCTGTGACACAGGGGACACAGGGACCAATGTGTGTCAGGAGCACTGGATAATGAATAAAAACTGAAAGTGAAATAGAAATGGGCTTTAGCTCAAGGGAATGGCCTGGCTGCCAGACAGAAAAGCTGTGTCTGCTCTGAAAGCCTGGCAGTCTGGCACTAACTGCACACACTCCTGCAGACAGCTTCTTTCTCATTTCATCGGCTGCCAGGAAAGAACTGAGATGGAAGTGAGGTTTCCAGCAGCCTGGAAGCAGGGATTTTCACTTAAACATAAAATAAACTTGGCTGGCAGACTTTGGAGTTCTGACATTAGAAAGAAGAAGCCTTTGGGAAACAAATTCCCTTATGACTTGCAAAATTAGGCCACGAGGGGGGTCCCACCAAGGTTCTGGTGGGTGGGTGTGAGACCACTCTGCCCTTCCCATCTTGTCAAATGAAAAAGGATTCCCAGGACAGAAATGTTGTGGAAACATCAGGTAGGACAGAAAATCTCCCACCAAAAAAAAAAGGGGGGGAAGAAGCCCCCACCTAAAAGCCAGAGCTCAACAGACACGGGAAGAAGTGGACTCGTATAAAGCTACCTCTGTGTCAGGGCTTTTAGAGAAGACATTAGAGAGGAATCAGGCCTTGAGCTAACACTGCACACTGGAGAGAACATACCTCAGAGAGTTCACATTTGGATATGTCAAGAGTGTCATCAGCACCAGCTTCTTTTGCCTGGAGAGAAGACAACACGAGCATCCAGGGAATTAGAGCAGGCAGAAATAATGGGACCTCTTGCTGCACGTTGAGTGAACTACTCAAGTGGTCCCTCTCTAGAAAATGCAGTTACAGTTCTCTGCCTCATCTCTCTAATTCAATCACAATGCTGGAAGCAAAGGGTGTGCTGCTACAGCCACAACCAGGAAACCAACCAGCAGACAAAACCCCTTCAGTGCTATAGGTGAATTCCTGCATGAAGAACCAAAGCACATCCTGATTCTGCAATTCTAACTGAAAGGCTGTGGAAAAAAATGCTGGGTTCTCAAGCACCAGTGAAGTAACTCCTAGGAACAAGAGAAGTGCCATCCCAGCTTGTAAAGAGCCTGTTGTCACTGCCTTGTCTCACCCAGAGCAACCTTCTTCTGAACTGTACACAGAAACCAAAATAACCTGATATTGCCTTTTGGATTCCATGGGACCTGCAGAGCCAGCTCTGCTGGGAAAGGAGGAGCAAGGACTCACTGCTTCTGTACAAAAATGGATTTCCTTGTTCAAATCCACTGCATCTAATTTAAAAGCAATGAAAGTGGATCAACCTCAGCATGAGCAGCACTGCATCTCTGGAATTGTTCTCTTAAATAAAAGGTTCTGCACCAAGCAATAAATGCTGCTTTTGTTAGAGCTAAGACTTAAGAACTGGATATCCTGACCCTAAACTACACCCACAACACAGAACTAATCCTACAACTGACAGCCCCAGAAATCCCTCCCCAGCCCTACAGGAGGAGCCCTGAACAGAAACTCTCCAGCTGGATAAATTCAGTAAAACTGGTTCCATTCTTGGCACTTGACAAAGACTTCCTTTCCAAAATACCTCACAGACACCAAACAGGCACAATTTTGTGTACTTTTAAAATGCAGGTACCTCTGGGGTAGGGCACAGCAGATCCCCTATGCCAACACTGCATGAAATAACTGAAAAGCAGATTGCTTTCAGAAGCAAACAGTAAATCTGTGGCAGGTGATTTCTGCAACCTGCTGAGGATCTACCCTGAGGATTCTGCCTCAATCCTGGTCCAGGAGAATAAAGAGCAACATCCAGCAAGATAATCCTCTGAGCGACAGAAGAAAATACAAAAAGAAAAGAAAAAGAGGGCACAGGGAAAGCCAGGTATGATGGGAAAGGGGAGGGCACAGGTTCCTCGGCAGGAAAAAGCAAACTGGGAGATCCATGAGAGTCCATGGAGGAGAAGGGAGGGATGGGGTCTCAGATGAGAGGTGTGGGGGGTGTGGAAGGACCGTGGCAGAGAGGGGTGGAAGGGGCATGAAGGGGACCTGTGGGTGGGAGGGCAGAAGGAGAGGTGGAAATCAGGAGCTCTCCGGGGTGCATCAGGAAGGTGCCTTGTGTCCCTGTGAGACCAGGAACACAAGGACTGCTAATGCAGGGGATCCACAAAGCCACCTGGGCTGCAGGAGCAGGCAGAGAGCAGAGCAGGCTCAGCATTCCTTACCAGGCACAGTTGGTATTCCAGGCGCTTCCGAGCGTCACCGCTGGGCTTCTTCTTACGGAAGAAAAGAGGCATCCTCAGCTCTGCCTCCTCAGCTCTGCCTCCTCAGCTCTGCCTCCTCAGCTCTGCCTCCTCAGCTCTGCCTCCTCAGCTCTGCCTCAGCTCTGCCTCAGTGGCACAAATGATCAGCACCAGGAATGGCAGAGGGCTCCTCCTGATGGGGAGGCTGGACTACAGAATTGTGCTCTAACAAGTGGGGAGGGGAAAGGAAAAAGGAAGAAAAATAATCCCCGTGTCAGCAGTTGTTTGGTGTTTAAGCCCTCGAGCAAGCAGGCAGATTCCAGAGCACTTCCATGCTGGAAGCACCTCCAGGCTGCTCCTCTCCCTGGGCCATGGGCTGTGTGCTCTGCTGAGCCACCTCCATTTCACTGAGACCCAGCAGTCAATAATGAGAAGAGCCTCTGGCATATGACCACATTTTATATGATGTAATTTTTATTTATCACGCTCTCAAAAGAACTCTCTGCCAGTTCCTGGGACACCCTGCAGTCTGTGAGCATCCATGACCTGCAAAGCCTGCATCCCCTGGGATGCCAGGGTCTGATCCCATGCTGGAAGGGAGGGGGGGAATGTCCACTGCCTGTTTACAGCCTGCAGCTCTTGGGATGTTAAGAGGAAAATGAAAACAAAACACTAATTTGACAAAGAAATGTAATCACAGTGCACCAGCAACACCACTGTATAGACAGACTCAAACCAAATACTGATTTTTAAAACATTTTGGGCATCATAAATACAAAGATAGGGGTCTGGAAGGAAGAGAGATTTTATTCTCTGGGAAAACACGCTGAGGAGCACAAGGATGCAGCAGATAGCAGTGCCTGGATCTGTGTGGGGCTCCTCTGGAGATGCTGCCAAGTCACAGGACAGAGCTGTCAGCAGGCAGCAGGTCCTGCTCCCTCAGCAGCAGCTCCCCAAAGCCTCCTGCAGCCCAACAGGCACCGGGAGGAGGCTGAGGGAAGGGGCTGGGGGTGATTTGCAGCTTTGCTCTGACAGCACCAACCCTGCCGGGAGCAGACGCGGGGATGAGCCGGGTTCTGCTCGGTCCCGACAGGATCCTCCCCTGGCAACGCCTGAAACAAATCCCTCTTCTTCACCAGCTCCAGCTCTGCCTCTCAGTCCTTTCTTTCCCTCTTTGTCACTATTGGTCACTATTGGTCACTATTGGTCACTATTCTCCTCCTCTTCTTCTCTGGGTTCTCCCTGCAGGGTTCCCCTCCCAGGTTTCACTCAGCTTCCAAGGGTGCTCTCTCTCTCTCTTTCTCTCTGTCTCTCTTTCTCTCGGTTCTCCTCCTCTTCTTTACTCTTTCCTCAGCCAGAACGGAGCCGTTCCTCAGGCCCCAGCCCTGACACCTGCAGAAAGCACCGGCAGTGAGCGGGGCCGCGGCTCCTCCCGCACCAAACCCCGCAGCTCCGGCCACCGCCTCAACCCCCACCCCCCCGGCCTCTTCGGGGCTTCCCTGTACCCTCCCTGGCGCAGCCCGAGAGGACTGACACCCACAGGGAACCCCGGCAGGGGCACAAACACCCCCGGTCCCCCCCGGTTCCCCCCGGTCCCCGCTCACCGCCGCCATCACCCCGCGCCTCCCATCCGCCACCACCGAGTCCCGCAGCCGGAGCGTCCAACTCCAGCCTGGCACGCCCCCTGGCGGCTGGGCGGTCCGACCCTCCCGCGGTGACGTCACTACCCCCTACTTCGCGAGATCTCGGCGGGTATAAGTACCGCTCTCCCGGCCGCCTCAGCCTTTCCGCCGCCGCCTCCTCAGGCCTCGGGGTTTGTTTCCCGCCTCCATCCGCCGCCATCCGCCTCCATCCGCGCCCCGCGCCGCCGCCATGCCTCCCAAGTTCGACCCCAACGAAATTAAAGTGGGTGCGTGCCGGGAGCGGGGCGATGGGAGGAGGATGGCGGCGGGTGGGAGGGCTGAGGCCAGGGGAAAGCAGGGGCCGTGCGTGGGCCCACCCGGGCCCGGCGGTGCGGGACTGAACGCGTTGCTGTGCCCGCAGTGTACCTGCGCTGTACCGGCGGGGAGGTCGGCGCCACCTCCGCTCTGGCCCCCAAGATCGGACCCCTCGGGCTGGTACGGACCGGGGGACCGGGCGGGGAGGGACTGGGACTGGGACCGGGCGGGGAGGAACCGGGGACCGGGCGGGGGGAACGGGAGCCCTCCCCGGGGCTGAGGAGGGGAACGGGACCGGGCGGGGGTACCGGGAGCCCTCCCCGGGGCTGAGGAGGGGGTGGCAGCCGCCGTTCCCTTGCGGTAGCCCCCGCCCGAGTGGGGGTGCGGGTTTTTAGCGGTGTTGCCACGCAGCAGAGAAGCGGGGGGGGAGCCGGGCTGTCAGCCAGGTGATGTGGGGACAAAACCCCCGTGTCGTGGGACAAACCCCCCGTGTGGTTTCTCCTCAGTCCCCCAAGAAGGTGGGTGATGACATCGCCAAGGCCACGGGTGACTGGAAGGGGCTGAGGATCACGGTGAAGCTGACCATCCAGAACAGGCAAGCACAGGTACTGAACGCCTGAAGGGAGAGCTCTGTGGTGCAAGCATCAAGTGCAGCCCAGCTCTGCTTGCTCCAACCACGAGTGTCAATCCCGGCAGGGTCGACTCAGCCCTTCATCCTTCCGAGGTGGATAAAATGAGTTCCACACAGCAGATGTGTGGGGGTCTTCTGGGAGAGACCTTAAATGTTTGATATTTAATGCTTAAATGTCTGAACCTCTGAGTACCTCTGGCTGGAACCTGGCAGTGGGGGTGAGGAGTGTGTGCAGCCTCTGTGCCAGTAAGAGCTCCCACGTGGAGAGCAGTTCATCTTTTATCAGGCTGCAGACACATTGTTCCTTCTGCAGAACATCTGACCAAGAAAAAAAAATATTTAAAGCAACACAAAAACGCCAAAGAATGTTAACTAGAGCAGTAGCCACCCGCCACTATACCTGTCCTGCATCCTGTGGCTGGTATATTCCAGTGGTGAGCTGAGAGGAAGCCCCAGCCCAGGAAGCAGTTCTCTCCTGCTGTGGGGAGGCCTGTGCCGAAAGGCTGGGAACAAGTTTCTGCCTCAAAAAAAAGTTTCCTGTGCTCCCAAAGTAACCAAAATACTCTGGGTGTCTTCATCAGCTGCCTGACTCTGCTGGGAGGGGGGAAACTATTAATCTCTTTTTGTTTAGATAGAGGTTGTTCCTTCTGCCTCTGCTCTGATTATCAAAGCTCTGAAGGAGCCTCCTCGTGACAGGAAGAAGCAGAAAAACAGTGAGTTCTCCCTGGTTTTAGGTCTGACTGTGGTGGGTGCTCAGGGGAGGAGGTGGCTGCCTCTGGGTGTGAAGTGCAAACCCCATGGGGCAGCTGGAATTCCCTGAAGTGTCAGGATTTGGACAGCAGTTGGGGTGTTTTGGGAGGATGGGGTGCAGCAGCTGTAGGTGTCCTTGACTGTAGTGGTTGGTACAACCCTCAGGTGAGCTGACACAACACCAGCTCGGCAAACAGTTCCTCTGCTTGGGGTTAACTTTGTGCCAAAGCCTGGGAAGAGCTTCCAGCCCCTCTGCCTCTAAACTCTGGTTTCCTTGTGGTCTGAGTGCTGGGAATGCTCCCTCTCTGAGGGAACTGGGAGCTCTTGAGCTGACAGTGGTGCTGTTGGTCCCTTTCCTCCCCAGTTAAGCACAGTGGCAGTGTCACCTTTGATGAGATTGTGAACATTGCACGGCAGATGAGGCACAGATCCCTGGCCCGGGAGCTCTCAGGTAGGTGGTGAGGATGCAGGCTCCTCCTGCTCTTCCTCCAGGGGCCTCAGCCAGGTTCTGGGATGGATCCTGGGAATGAGGGTGTGGTGGAGCTCCTCATGTGGGATGGATCCTGGGAATGGGGGTGTGGTGGAGCTCCTCATGTGGGATGGATCCTGGGAATGGGGGTGTGGTGGAGCTCCTCATGTGGGATGGATCCTGGGAATGGGGGTGTGGTGGAGCTCCTCATGTGGGATGGATCCTGGGAATGGGGGTGTGGTGGAGCTCCTCATGTGGCTGCTGTGGTGTGGTGTCCCCTGGGGAGCCCCAGAGCCGCAGCTTCCGTGCCTCCAGTTGTCCAAATGTTGTTCAGAGCTTCTGTGGCTGAGCAGTGACAAGCTGTGACTTCCCACTGCAGGGACAATCAAGGAAATCCTTGGGACTGCCCAGTCTGTGGGCTGCAGCATTGATGGCAGACACCCCCATGACATCATTGATGACATCAATAATGGTGCAATTGAGTGCCCAGCTGTGAGTACCCATCTCTGACTGAAGCTGCTGTCAGGCTGCTTGGTTAATAAAGGACTCTTACTAATGAGCTGTGTTTGCTTCTCCCAACAGAGCTAAGACTGCAAAAAAAACAAGTTGCCACGTGAAGGCCCCTTAATTTTTTTGTAGCACCTTAAATACTAAATAAAAGACCCAGCTGTCTGCAAACAGTGTTGTGGCTTGATGTGTCCTTGTCCCACTCTGCACCAGGGGTGGCTTTGCACTGGGAACCCCTGCTCTCTGCATGGACCAGGGTGCTGGTTTCTACATAGACTTCAGAGCTGGCACCTCTCTGGCCTGAGGGATGCTCTGGGGGATCTTCTGGAGAACAAATTGAATTATTTGCTCAGCTTTTTCCTTCTGCCTTGAAGCAGATGAGACGTCAGAATTCTATTCTGGTCACCGGGGCAAGTGCACACGGTTGAGTTCTTAAGCTGGATTTTTGGTGCTTTATTTCCTCACAGAAGAGGAGCAGGTGTGGTGGGGGGGGAATGCTGATGTCCTCTGGTTCAGAGGGTGGCAAAGGGCCCATTCTCATGTTTCTTGGGTCTCCTGATTCCCTGGATGGTGAAGCTGCGGGAGCTGGGCAGGAGAGCCCTGTAGGCTGCATCCACGTTGTATGTTGCAGGTCCTGGTGTATCCTCTGAAAGAAAAAAGCCAGTTCAGTGCTGGTATTTCCCTGGGCAGCCTGTAAATCTGAGGTGTCTGCTCCTAAAGCCTGGCTGAGCCCCCAGAACTTGTGGTCAGCAGGGAATGTTCTGGGTGTTTCAGCTGGTAGCTGCTCCCTGTCGGTGCTGACTGAGCTGCTGCTGCTCACATTCACCCAAATGGCTTCTCCCTGGAGAGGAGACACTTCCTGGAGACAGAAAACCTGTCTGTGCCCTTCATGGTGTGGTTGGGGTGTAGGGATGCAAGTACAGAGATGGGAAAGCACAGTGAGGACAGAGCAAAAGAATTAACTTTGTTTTTAGGAAAGAATCCAAGGAGGAAATAATAGTTCTGCTGCAGCTTCTTGGTGTGTGTAGGAGAGATGGTGTATGTGAAGCTGGGCTGCTAATGGAACCTGAATTCTTCACCAGATCTGCCCCAAGCTTTTGTAGGAAGGGCTGCAGTGGTGTTGCTGAATGACTGGAGCCTCTGTGAAGAAGAAAACTCAGGTCTCCAAATAAATTCCATCCTAAATGGATGGGAGGAGGTGACCACCTGCAGTAACATCTGTTTCTGAAGAGCACTTGGTGTGGTGGCTCCCAGTGCACAAGGTTCTGCAGCTCCCATGCTGTGTTTTGAAGGCTGTACTTGCAGGCTGAGCATTTTGGGCTGGTTTGGTGAAATTAAACCTTTGCTCTGGGTAAGTCAGGAGTAGGAGCTGGGCCTGAGTGTCTGCTGACTGTTGGCACAGAGCAGAGCTGTGCCCTGGCCGTGTACCTTGTGCTGCTTGTGAAGCATAAAATGTTGTGTTGGCAGCAGGGTGGTCAGAAACCACCTGGATCTGCACAGGATTTCACAGCCAGCTGTTGCCTTGACAAGACTTCAGAATCCCAGAATGTTTGGGTTGGAAGAGACCTCCAAGCTCACCCAGTCTAACCTTTGACCAACACCATCATCTAACCACCAAACCCTGTCCTTAAGGACCAGCTCCAAATGCCTTTTAAATGCCTCCAGGGCTGGTGGCTCCACCACTGTCCAGGGCCATTCCAATGCCTCACAACCCTCTCAGTGAAAAAATATTTCCTAACATCCAACCTAAACCTCCCCAGGTGCAGCTTCCATCCCTTTCCTCTGCTCCTATCACAGCTCACTAAGGAGCAGAGGCTTTTTCCCACCTCCCTGCTTCCATCTCCTCTCAGATGGTCAAGCCCTGAGTGGTGAAGCAGGATGCACATTTCATGGAATCAGTGTGGGGTGAAAGGACCTTCAGGGTGATAAAGTCCCACTGTCAGTCCTACACTAACCACTAAATCATCTCCCAGAGCACCATCTCTACATGTTGGTTTTTTTTTTAATGCCCCCAGGAATGGCAAATCCACCACCTCCCTGGGCAATCTCTCCAATGCTTCCCCACTCTTGATGAAGAATTTTTTTTCTAAGATCCAGCCCTGCCCAGGGTGGATGCTGGGCCAGGAGTTGAGAGTTTCTTTGCCTGTCCTGAAACCACCCTCAAGGCTGGCCAGAAGAAACTGTGAATCACCTCTTTGTCCCATCCCTTGGGCTCGCAGTCTGCCATGTTTGGTGAAGCAGCAGCACCTCTGTAACTTGGCATTTTGGTCCTGGGCAGCAGGGAGCTGGCAGATCTTGGGAGAAGAGCTGTGCTGGTAGGTGAGGGGGGAGCAGTGCCTGGGGCTGGGGGTGTGGAGGGGTCTGGGCTCACCCATGCGTTTATTGCTGAGAATTTCCATTTTTGTCCTTTGTTCCCTGATGAAATGTGGGTACATTGCCCCAGGGTCTTGAGGGCCGTGGAGTTTGAAGACTTGCTGGAATGAAATAAGGAAAGGCATAGAAAAAAAAAAACAAATTAGATTTTATCAAGTGAAGCAGCCGTAGCAGACACCACTTTTACCATAAATCCCAGCCTGTGACTCTCAGTGTGGAAGCAGGAGCTGAGCCCTCCTCATTCCTAAAGCAAAACTGACCTGACAAAAAGCCTGACCCAGCTGTCCCCAAAAGTTGGGGTTCTCTGCAGAACTCAAACTGCCCACAATTTGTGGCATTGCTCTTTGATTTGCTTTTCCCCAGGTGTTTGTTGGGCCTTTTTCTGAGACAACCAGGGAATATAGCAGAGACACAGCTGAAATTCTAGGCATGAGCCATCTTTAATTCCTTGGCTTGGAGCTGATTGTGTTTCAAGCTCAGAACACTGCTTGGATGCTCTCTGAAGCAGGGTCAGGTGTGGTCCCTCGTGTCTCTCCAAGGACAGGGATTGGGACAAGTTCTGGTAAGGTATAGAAGGGAAAAACCTGTGATGAGTGGTGACTGTGGAGGGGTGGTGGCCTCTCCATCCATGGAGATTCCCAAAGCTCAGCTCCCTGCTGTCCTGGCTGCATGCTGGGGGGGTGTTTGCATCCCTTCTGCAACCAATTCCACCACAAAGCTGCCCAAATGCTCACCCTGAGGCAGAACACTGGCAGAGAACTGCAGAACCCTTTCAGCAGCAATTTTAAACTTGTTTAAAGCATTTATTGACCCTGGCGTTAGAAAACCCCTTCCCTGGGGTGTGAACCTGAAGAACCTCAGGAATTGTCACCCTCCTGGGTGTCACCACATACACACACCAGGGGTTCTCCCCCTCTTGGCAGTGCTGGAAATAAGAGGAAAAACTTTTATTTTTGCTTAGGAGTAGTTCCCTTGGGGCAGGATACATAACCTACCACAGGGCATGTGCTCTGGTAGAAGCTGGGAAGGAAGGTTACTACCCTGCCAGGAATTTTTTTTTTTCCAACCAGGCTTTTTAGAAAGGAGACAAAGGGTTTGCTAAAGATAGTAGCAACCTACATGAAGTTCACATTCAGAACCAGTTGTCTGCATCTGAGGCGAGGATTTCTTCACATTCTGGTGACCTGCACCTTCAGGAGAAAAGGGAGAGGGAGACTGAGGAGAGCTGAGACCTCTGCTCTGGTGACACAAGGGTTGTGTGCCTTAAGGGGAGTGGGCCTTGTGGTTTCCCTGAGACAACCCAGGCTCTGAAAAGCCAAGTTTTGTCATTCCTGTCATCCTGTGCCCCCAGAAGCTGTGGCTGCCCCATCCCTGGCAGTGTCCAAGGTTGGATGGGGCTTGGAGCAGCCTGGGCTGGTGGGAGGTGTCCCTGACCATGGGAGGGGGGGCACTGGGTGATCTCTGAGGTCCCTTCCAACCCAAACCAGTCTGGGGTTCTGGGATTCTAGAAAATGTGAATTTTGTTAATAACATGGTGGGTGCCCATCAGCTTGCCCATGGGGCCAGCTCCCCACCCACCCACCCCACCTGCTGAGTTGGGGGGTGCAGCAAGGAGCTGGGTGCTGTTCCCTGTGGGCACAGGGGGAAAGGGAAAACAAAATCCCGAGTGGATGGGGGGGGGAGCCACTGGTGGGTGCTCCTGGGGGGGGTGTCCTATATGGGAGTAAGAAGTGGGGTGTGAACCACTCACTGATGGGGCTCCTGCTCTTTCTGAACACGGGTGGGGGCCGTGGGAGGTGCAGAGGGGAGCAGAAAGGGGGCAAACAGACCCAAATGGGGAAGGGAGCTTTTTCTAGCATAAAAGCAGGGAGGAATCTGCTTTCTGGAGAGGAAATGGGGCTGGGGCAGCACACCCCCATGGCTCACCTCCACTCTGGGCATCCTGGGGCTTCATTGTCCCTTCCCAGGAGTCGGGCAGACTGGTGTCCCTGTGGGGCCAAGCTTCCAAAGGGGAGGTGACACCACAGGTCCCGTGGGGCTTTTGGGGGGAAGGATGATGCAGAGAATCCCTTGTGCTGAACTCACCCCCCCAAAGTGCTGCAGTGCCCTGGCACGGCCATGCACAGCCCCAAAAGGTGCCTGTGCTGGAGGGGCTGGCACTGAGCTGCTCCCCCGGGGACCCTCACCAGGAGGTGACATCACAGCCCTGCCTCTGAGGTCACCGGGTTCTCCAGGTCTCCCATGGCTGGGGTCTCCCTGACCACCCCCTCAAAGCATGGGGGGATCACAAGCACCTCTCTGATCTCCTCCCTGCCCCAGACTCTTCCTTCTGCCCCTCCATGGAATAAAAAAAAAAAAAAAAAAAAAAAAAAAAAATTCTCCCCCTCCATGGAATAATAATAAAAAAATCTCCTCCTCTATGAATAATAATAATAATAAAAAACCCCAAACAATTTCTCCCCCTTCATGGAATAGATAAATAGAAAATAAAAATAAATAAAAAAAGACTAATTTCTGCTGACTGTGTCTCCAAAGTGCCCGAAGTGTGGCTGAGTGGACAGGGCTGAGCAGGGGACTCGGCTGAGTGACTGCTTGGGTTTGAGTCTGAAAGGTTTTCTGCAGCCAAATGATTCTGTGGGAGAGAAACCCCCTGGGAACCAGAGCTCCAAAAGAACCAGAACCAGAACACCAAACCCTGGGCTCTTGGCTTTTTTTCTCTTTCAAACAACCAAAAATCAGCGCACGCGAAGCACCCCCGGTACCTGGATCCGCACACCCGGTGATTCACTGCAATTCCCAATTTCCCGTTTATTGGAGATTTTATTGCTTTTCCTTTACAAACCCTTCAGAAAGCAAAACTCAGCTCCCGCCTGGATACCTGGTTACAAAACTCGGGGCTATTTTCATTAAACACCGGGGGGAGGTACCGGGAGAGCGGTACCGGGACGAGGGTGTCGGGAGGGAAGTACCGGGAACTGGTACCGGTGGGAGGTACCGCGAAGGGGGTACCGGGAGAGGGGTACATGAAAGGGGGTACCGGTAAGGAGGTACCGGTGGGGAGGGTACCGGAGGGGGGTACCGGTAAGGAGGTACCGGAGGGGGGTACCGGAGGGGGGTACCGGTGGGAGGTACCGGTAAGGAGGTACCGGAGGGGAGGGTACCGGAGGGGGGTACCGGAGGGGGGTACCGGTGGGACGTACCGGGTGTTCTCGCGCGGTCCCTTTAAGCCCCGCCCCCCTCCGGTCCCCACGCCACAAAGCTTCCCGCGAACGTGACGCCACCGCGCGCGCCTCCCTCTCCCGCTCCCCATCCCGCGCCCGCGCGCGCCTTCCCGCCCCCTCCCCCCGCTTCCCCTCCCCCTCCCCCCCCTCCGGCCCCGCCTTCCTCGCGTGACCCCGCACCGCGCCGCCTTCCCATTGGACGACCCGGCGGCGCAACCGGGGGTGACGCAAAGGCGCCGCCTCTTCCCATTGGCCGAGGGGCGGCGGAGGGGCGGGGCGGGGTGGGGTGGTGCGGTGGCCCCGCCCCCTCCGTCCCTCTCCTCCTCCCCTCCCCGGGTGTGCGCCAGGCGGCGGCGCGTGGCAGGCGGCGGGCTCGGAGCGGGAGGGAGCGCGCGCGGGGGCGGCGGCCCCGTCCCGGCCATGACCGACTTCAAACTGGGGATCGTGCGGCTCGGCCGGGTGGCCGGCAAGGTGAGAGCCCCGCGGCCTCAGGGGGTGCCTCTGAGGCGGGGATTGGGGAGGCGGGGGATTGGGGGGGGGGGCGCGGCCGAGAGCTACCGGGGCCCGGTTCGGGTTCGGGTTCGGCCGTACCGGGGGGAAGGGGCCGCGGGTTAGCCGTGCGGCCCCGGTGACAGCGCCGTGTGTTCCAGACCAAGTACACGCTGATCGACGAGCAGGACATCCCGCTGGTGGAGAGCTACTCCTTCGAGGTGAGGTCACCCCCGTACCCGCACCCAACCCCCCCGCCTGTACCGCCGGTAACACCCCCCCTCCCCGGTACCCCCTCCCCGGTACCCCCGGTGGGTCCCTCCCCACCCCCTCCTTCTCCCGCTTCTCCCCGCCCCCGGGGCCGCCCCGCTCCCGCCCGCGCTGCGCGGTCCCTGCCGCTCCCCTGACACGCGGTAGCGAACCGAACCCCCCCGAGACCCCCCCCTGCCCCTGGGTCTGGCGGTGCCCGGGCTGGGCTGGGGAAGGGGCAGGGGGCGGTTCCGCCCGTGGGCCTGGGGGGTTTCTCGCGTGGGATTTGCGGGGATGGAGCCGGGGGCCGCGCTCTGCCCGCAACTTTCCCGCTTTGGGAAGGGGCTGGAAGAAAAAGTTTTAAAATTTTCGCCCTACAAACGTGAGGGATTTCTACCAGGGAAAGCACTGGGTTGGTTTTTTTTTTCTTCGTTTTAAGCGAGTATTAGCTTCAAACAAATTGTTCCATAATGTAGGGAGTTTTTTCCAGCATTCCGTTTGTTGAGAACAGAGAATTCCCCTCCCTTTATTTAGTTGGGGAAGCTAAAAATTTTCACCTACAGATATTTAGTCCTGGATGAGAAAAACTTCTTTTATTGCAATTTAGTCTGGGAAGAGAAATAAAATTTTCTCTTAATGTCCACTGAGAGAGGGTAAGTGGGTTCCAGCAAGGCTCTGACAGGGGAAATTCTTGATAATCTCAACTGGAGGGGGGGTGGGGGGCACCTCTTGCTGAGTGCCTCAGCACAGGGGGGGCTGTGGAGCTGGGAGAGGCAGAAAATCCCCTGGTGGTCCTGAGGTGAGAGGACACCCACCCAACCCCGGGTTCATCCCACCTGTAGCCTCACTGAGCAGGAACACCCCCGGGAAGCTGTGGGATGGAGGGCAGGACCCCCTGGGAGGCTGGTGTCAGGGCTGGCTGGGGGCTCCACAGAAAATCTGCTCGGAGAGATCCAGCCCCTCACAACTGGGTTATTGCTGCTCTTTGTCTGAGTGGGGCTCCTGCTGTGTGCAGCCTCCCCCTTCCCTTCCCCATCTTCCATCAACCACAAAAGCCCAGCTGGTTGGTTCCCCTCTGAGGTTTGGAACAACTTTTAATTCCATTAAGGTCAAGGAACCTCCAGCAGGCAAGTGTTGAGTGTCCCAGGGCAGTGTGTGCCCTGCTGGTGGGTGTTCTCACAGCCCTCCCTTTCTCCCCAGGCTCGGATGGAGGTGGATGCTGATGGAAATGGTGCTAAAATCTTTGCTTATGCATTCGACAAAAACCGTGGAAGGGGATCAGGGCGTCTCCTGCATGAGCTGCTCTGGTAGGTATTGTAAGGAGAGCTGAAACTTTGAAGGGTTCGCCAAGGTGGAGTTTGCTGCCACCAGCTTTCACTTTGTTTATTTCTCTGCCTGTAGGATTTTAAGTCTTCTCAGGAGGCCTGTGGCTGCACTCATTGGGAACCCCCATAGATTTGGTTGTGGTTTGGTTTTGCACTGAACCTTCAAACAGCTGAGTCTCTAAAAACTCTAAAAACATTATTCCCAGGCAGTGGTAGGTGAGCATCATTGCAGTTGAGACTGTTTAAAAATGAGAAATGCTCCTAAAGCTTCTGTTCGGGGCTGTGGGAGCTGGGAACTGGCTCCCTTTAGTAGGTGAAGATGAACTTTGTGAGGCTTTTTTTTCTTTTCCTGTCCCATGATAATCAGTTATGTCTTCTTGGCACCAGGGAGAACTGGCAGAGCACTGGAGAAAGATAGAACCTCTGATAACTTAAAGTTTGAGGTTTTTTATGTTTGGTTTCTGGAAGGCTGCCTCAAGTGCTGATGGTGCTTTGTATCAGCTGCTACGTCCAGCAGAACTAGACATACATTGAATATACATATCCTGAATATTCCATATGCCAAGAGTCATTCCTTGATAGCCTCTGTAGCTGCCAGTTCATATTCAGAAGCCAACTTGATTGTGAGAGATCAGCTCATCCTGTGAGGTAGGGAATGCTGAAGAGAACTCTTACCTCTTTAAAAGCTTTTTTTTTTATATATATATTTTTTTTTTAGAAATTAAGCATATTTTTTATTCAGTTCCATAAATTAGGCTTAGTAGTCAGTGCCCAGGATACAGGTGTGCTTTCTTTACTGTTCCAGCTTATTTTTTTCTTCACCAAGCTAATCCCTGTGCAAGAGGAGGGAGACAGGAAACGTATCCAAGTCTAGTATTATTTACAATCTGCTCATAAAATATGGATTTTAACCTGCATCTGTTAATGTTTAATCTTGTTGCACTTATAACTGGTGAAAATTATTACAAAGTTGGGGTAAATCACTCAGCTATTGCTAACTGTGAATGTCATACAGTATTAATTATCTGTAAGTAGCACTAAACAGCACCTTAAAATTATTCCAGCCAACTGTTGATGGTGGCAATACAGCCATTTGCTTATTCCACAGCCCAGGCATTGCTGCTTCTGGCTTCTTTTACGTAAATTAGGAAATAATTCTAATGTGTTCAGTTAGGTAATTCAAGTTGTGTCACTCTAGCATGCACTGCTGTTAAAAGAAGTCAGATTCTGGGTGTAATAGGGATTTTTGAAAGTCACAGAGGTGAGGCAAGCAGAGCTTCAGGTCTGGAGTTGTCAAGTCAAATTCTTTGACTAGAAAACACCAAGTATTTAATCTGTTTCTGTAAATTCAGTTTGATCCTTTTGAGAGTGTGCATTTTGTTGTGATCTTTAATTACAAATTAACACAATGTGGGTTATTTATTACACCTTCCTTACTGAGTCCCTTGATTTTTCAGAGAGCCTTTTGGCTACAGGTGCTGAGCAGCTCCTGCCTGTGAAAGCCCTTGAAAGACAGGGGAGATGGGCAGTCACAGTCATTACTCTTTCTGGTGCCAGCCTTGGTGCTTGGCTAAATGAAAAGCAAAGAACTTGAACTACTGCAGCTGTTGGAGTGTAATTTAACTGTTTTCCCCCAAAAAACATGCCCCCCAAATCAGCTCACTCTGAAAAAACGTGTTTCTGGTTTAAGATGAAGTCAGTGGGCATGTGTTGGAGGCTACTGCAAGGAAAGCTGATTTGTAATTAATTGTTTTTTTTAATTTAGTTAAGCAGGCATCTTTGTTCACATAGAATAGCCCTTGGAACAGGAAGGTGGTGGCTTCAAAGCTGCAGCCAGGACAAGGACCTTCTCTCACACTTCCCCCCCCAGATCCTCCTCCTGGCTTCCCTGAATGAGCACCTTTAGCTGAAAAATACCCACATTTGCTGGAAATACTCTTTTGGGAAGAACTTCCTGCAGCCTCTTTCCGTGTTTCCAGCCTGGACTGGCAGCTGCTCCAAAGCAGGAGGACTGAAAAGCCCATGGCTGGGGAGCTGCAGAATGAGTCTGTCATCTTATCTCCCTGTTTCCTGGATAGATCCCAGCTTGCTGTGTTTTGTCTGGGTGTAGTGATGTTCCCTGGGGAATAGCAGCATCAGGAGATTAGTCATAAGTATCACTTACTCTGTGTTCAAAAAGATATCTAAGACCTGATTTCTTTCTTTTTTTTTTTTTTTTTTTTTTTTTTTTTTTTATCCTGCCTGTGGCCTGCTCAGTTTGCTCTTGGTGACAGGAGCTGCTGTTGGCTGTGCTTGGCACTTTTACTACAGCCCTCACTTCTCAAGTTAGCTTTTGAATCCAAACACAGCAGCATCCTCTAGGAGCTGTGGTAGGCATCTGCCACTCTGCTGTGGCTTCTTGGTGTGGTTCTCTTTTCCCCCAACCTTTTTTAAACTCATCATCTAATCCATTTCAAACTTTGTCTTTAGTGTCCCCTCTTCCCTTTCCCCCCTTGCACAGTTTGCTCTGAACTTCTGTCTCCTCCCCCCAGATTTCTCCTCCATATCTATCCCAATCTCTCTTGCTGGAACTTTCTCCTGGTCTCAGTCTAAGAACCTTCTCTCCTTCCCTGTCTCTGTTTCTGACCAATGCTCCCCTTCATCCAGTTGGGTCCCTGCTCCTCCCGAGTTCCCACTTGTAGCTCTTGGGGTTCCTCATTTCCTTTGCCAGCCTCTCCAGTAGCCTTCAACAATGCCAAAGCAGCTTTGCCACCTTTAGGACATTTCATAGATTACTTCCCATAGGAGGCTCCATGCTCTGTCCTTGTGCAGAGTTGTCTTATGTTTTCTTTGTCAAAATCTATTCAGATCTGGTTAATTTACATACCTGTGGGGAAAGAAAGGCACGATTCATCTGTGCCCCAAAACGTCCTAAAATTTTAGGGGTCAGATTCCTTCAGAGGCCACACAACAGCACCTGTAAGGACAATTAAAATATACCAGGACTATCTTTTGAGTCCATTAATTTATACTGGAAATAACCTCCTGTTAGAAGTCTGTTTCTTCTGGGAGTTGATGTATCTGAAGTCTCCACTGTAGTCTGTTGGCAGCCCAGGTTTTACTGCAACTGTTTCAGTGACAGCAAGCTGGAATTCAGCCTGTCTGCTGGAATTAGAGGGATTCTTCTCATTTTAGCTACAGAGTCTTGTTCATCAGTGACTTTCAAGTCCTTTTTGTCTCCTCCAGGGAAAGGCACCGGGGAGGGATTGCTCCTGGATTTCAGGTGGTGCATCTGAATTCAGTGACTGTGGACAACCGCCTGGACAACCTGCGCCTGGTCCCCTGGGGTTGGAAACCCAAAGCTGAAGAAGTCTCTAGTAAACAAAGGTGTGTCCAAGTTTGGCAGGGGGTTGCCATCAGAAAAATTGGATATAACTTCAACTGTTGTCTCCTTCCTTTAGTGATTTTTTTCTCATTGGCAGAGTCTTTTTTATTGGATCTTGTGATGCTTCTGCATCAGTGTGCAGCTGAGCTTCCTCACCGTTCATGCCAGCTGTGAAGGGACCTCTTAACCCCAGAGTGTTATGCAGAGGTCCTGCTGTGCCAGGTGTTGTCACCACAGTGAAACAGGACACCTGTCTTCCCTTCCACCTGAGAGGTGGCACGCTGAATTCAGTCTTACAGATTTTAGTGGCTTGTGGCTCTGGTCCTCAGGCACCAAAATTCTAACACAACCTGTAGAAGGCAGCAGCTACAAAATGCTGACACTTGTAACACTGCATTTGGGTTGAAAGCAAAATGAGTTCCTTGGGATCAGCTTCCATCACCTTTCATTAGGAGGTGTGGGGAACTTTCAGTGTGCTGTGTTGCACTAATTGAACCAAGAGTTCAAAGCACATCCAACTCCTCCTGGTTAATCTGTGATGTAACACTGGCATGTTCATTCTTGGCGAGAGACCCAGTGACTTAACTTCACACCAGACACTTCTCTTGAAACACTTCCAGTGCCCAGAAGATAGCTCAGAGCTCATTAGCCTGATTGGGAGGCAGTGTAATGAGTGGCAGGGATGCTGCCAGCGAGCCTGGAATTGAAGAGCAAGAAACAGATGTCAGACCATTTACACAGAAATAATTTTGCTTGATGTAACTCTTTCTTGATAGATACTTTTAAACTTTTTTTTCCCTCAAATTAATACTGAGTATGAGGTGTATGGGATGGAATACTCTGGTCAATTTTGGCCATTCCTCCCCAGAGGAGGGCTTCAGGTGTGACCTTTTTACTCCTGCTCTGCTGGAGGGCAAAATGTTCCTCAGAACTGAGCAGTGGCCTTGGTTCTGCACACCAGTCTCCAGCTGTAACTATAAACATGGAGTGTTATCAGTCCTAAAAGCAGACACTGACTGAGAAACTTGCTGTTGATTTCAGCAAGTGCAACTACTTACAAGAGACTTAACTGAAAGCAAAAGTACAAGACAGAAAATTACCTTTATCCTGGCCTAAACCAGGACACCTTGCATGCTTGCTATGAATGGATGGATCAAAAT
Organism: Phaethornis superciliosus; assembly: GCA_023637945.1. Lineage (NCBI taxonomy): Eukaryota > Metazoa > Chordata > Aves > Apodiformes > Trochilidae > Phaethornis > Phaethornis superciliosus. Next base: position 1,227,476 of record JAJQWJ010000022.1, on the reverse strand, counting down.
TATACTTGTTTTTTTACAGGGAACAAAGTCTGTACTGGCTGGCAATCCAACAGCTTCCTACAGACCCCATAGAGGAGCAGTTTCCTGTCCTGAATGTCACACGATATTACAACGCTAATGGGGACGTGGTGGAGGAGGAGGAGAACTCGTGCACATATTATGAATGTCACTACCCCCCATGCACAATGATTGAAAAACAGGTGTGTCCAAGAGAGCTGAGAGTGTGGAATGACTTGGGTGTGGAGCACCTGTTTCTGGGGATTTGCTCCTTAAAATGTAAAACTTTACACCTGCCAATCAATTGCTAAAAGTGATGGTTCTTTTGAACTCGGATTTTCTTTGGCAAGAATCCTCAGACCCTACTAGAATATAATTCTCAGTCTGGGAGAATGCATTTTTGTAATGGAGCAGGGATGACCTAGTGGTTTATGAGGAGGGGTGTGATTTCTGCAGATGCACAAAAAGCCAGGTGGATGTGTTCCTCTAGGGACCCTGAGCTGGGATGATCAAGCAGCTGTGTAAGAGGAGAAAATGTTGTAACTGGTTTTGGGCAGTGGTGGAGTCAAAAAAGGAACATGCTTGTCCTTTCATGAGAAAAGGGAGAATTAGAGTGGCCTTTATTTGGGGGAGAACTGGGAGGAAAACTTTTTCTAGTTCTTTGCTGGATGTATATATTGTCAGAGAATGAGATGTGTGAGGGCTGTGCCTCTGTCGGACAGATGTCCTTATCCAGGAGTCAAGAAGGGCTTTTCTTGTGATAACAAATGTTGAGTAGGCTGCAATGTTTGTGTTCCATTTGATTCTTTGGAAAGGAAACATTTGCAAAAATGGTCTTAAATGCCCCCTCACTTGAAAAGAGTGAGCTTTAATTTTTTTGGGGGGGGTCTGCCTATGAAAGCTTCCTGGAGCTTTGTCACTGTCAGAGCTTGTGGAGCACTCCAAGTCATTTCTGAATTTAAGCTGTTTGTAGCTGAAAACAGAACTTCAGGTGGCAAAGAGCAGCTGTAAAATGAAATGAATGAATGCACTTTTTCAAAACCTGTTGCTACTCTGCCCCTCCTGCTGGGACCTTCATGTCTGTGAGAGATGCAAAAGAAAAAAAAAAAAAGATGCCCATGGACCTTCTTGGGAAATGGAGCTCCTGGGCCCTGGGCAGCCTCACTAACAACTCTCTTGTCTTCTTCCCAGTTACGTGAATTCAACATCTGTGGGAGATGCCAGGTGGCAAGGTACTGTGGGTCACAATGCCAGCAGAAGGACTGGCCTGCTCACAAGAAGCACTGTCGGGAGAAGAAACGGAGCTTCCAGCAAGAGCTTGGACCAGAACGATGACGGGGTGGTGGCACAGGCCTCCTCAGCAGGATTCCTTCTCAAAGGCATTGGACTCTTGCTTTTGCACAGTAATGACAGACTGCTTAGTGAAGCCCGAGGCACTGAAGAATTAAAAAAAAAACAAAAAAAACAAAAAAAACAAAACCCTGTGATGCTTGAGCAGAACGGCTGACTGGACTGAGCCAGCTCTGACTGGTGCTGTGGAAAGGGATCGGGTCTACCCTTCCAGTATTATATTCTCAAGCAAAAAGACTACTGTGGAGGCTCCAGGCAGGAAGCTTCTCATTATTTATATGTTAATACATTTGTAAACTCATGTACAGTTTTTGTTAGAAATTCTTGATAGGACTCATTATCTGTAATGTTCCGATGAGAACACGTTGTTGGCCTAAAAGTTTAAAAAAAAAAAAAAAAAAAAAAAGAAAAAAAAAAAAGTAGCAAAAGCTTTTTCCTCCCGTGTGGCTAAAAGTGTCTGTGGCAGTGCCGAGGCCAGAAGGCAGCTCCGAAGTCAGCAGAACTCTGCATGGAAGTTATATTGAAAACAAACAAACAAAAAGAGCAAAGTAAAGATCAGAATGAATCACTGTCTGCTCTCTGGCTTTCTCCTGTCCCCTTCCCACTGCGTGCAGAGCACACTTGGACCTTGGCAATCCCTGGGAACCAGTGTGGCAGGAACTGGAGCTGAGGGTAGGGACCCAGCTGGGACCTGTGCAGACAGGCAGAGTGTGTCCCTGCCTCTCAGGAGGGCTGCTGGAGAGCCTGCTCTGAGCAACCAGTGTTTTCAGAAAGCTGGATTGGCTTTCTTGTGAAATAACCTCTGTGTGTTGAGTAGTTGTAGGGAAGCCCAGGTAGTTGGCTGTGTGTGGATGTGGTTGCCCTTGTGGGCATAGCAAATACTATTGTGATGTGCAGATATCTTTAAAACATCTAATATTTGGTATTTTGAGTTATTATTTTTTAAAGAGATGCCATCCATCCAAGAAACACTTTGTTTTGTTTTTTTTTTTAAGGTAGCCATGAGTAAAAATAATACGGGAGGAGGATTTGACTTGCAGAGTGCAGACCTGGTGCCTGATTTTCTTTTCAGACACTTTGTCATGTATAATCTGAAAGGTTTTTTTCATTTTTTCCTTAGAAATATAAGAACTATCAGCTGAAGTTTCCTGCAGAACTAAATGGATGATTTAGTGCCAGGCAATAGTCTTACTTCTCAGTAGAAGAATGTGAGCTGCTAAATGCTTAATACAGAGCCTTTCTCAGAGTGCTTAGTGAAATAGGTATTTAATTTTTTTTTTTTTTGTAAAAGCCACTAAGAACTTAATTTTTCAATTGGGATTCACTTTGCCACTTCATGTTGCAATGTTAGTCTTGCTTGTCTTCAGTTTGTCAGAAAAATCAAACTGCTGTGGACTTCCAATATTATGTTTCTAATATCTGCACAGGAAATTTTTAATTATTAGTATTTGGGATGGGTTTTCATACCTTGGTTTTAAGCTTCTTGGGAAGTAGGGTTGGAGTACATTGATCATTTATCCTAGACCAGGCCTGTGCAGTACAGGTAAATGAGCTGTTTTTTCAAGGATTTATCCTTATGGAGATACAAAAAAACCAATCCAAACCCACACCTGCATTTCTTGGTTCTCTGAAGCATGGAGTAATCTTTGTACACACCCCTGGTTCTCCTGTGGACCAAAACAAGGCTTAATGAGGAAGGTTTCTTAGATGGGAACATCTTGTTTGGGAGAGGAGCTTCAGAGAAATTCTGGAGAGAAACATGGTTACACTCTCTGGGCTGTGAAGAAAGTGGAGAGAGAATGAGAGCAGTGTGTGAGGATCAGGTTATTCTGCACAAACAGCTTGAGACTTATTTAATGTCTGCTTTGGGGAGACAGAAATCAGAATTTGGCTGTTCAGGTCCTGCTGGTTTGGGTTTGCCACCAACTGTGCAGCTGCTGGAGATGTCTGGGCCTGGAAGGTGCTGGTGGTCACAAGGAGAGAGTGAACATCTCTCTGGGGAAAGCCATTTCCAGGAGAACTTCCAGGCCCTTTGGGAGAGTCTGGAGAAAAACTTCAAAGTGGCAAATCCAGCTCCTGGCAGGATGATGCTGGCTGTGACAGAGGTGTCTGCACCCCAGGTGAACCATGAGGTGGTGATGCTTCCCCCCAGGTATTTGGCTTCGTACCCAAGTAGGGTGGTATCAGCAATCCCAAATGTTCAAAAGTCACAACTGATAAAAATCATGGCTGGCTGAAGGAATACAAAGTCTGAAATATAATGTACTCAGTGTTTACCTTTTGCTGTTTGAGCCTTGGATACCCACAGACTGGTATTTTCAATTTTTTTTTTTTTCCTGGTGGTGAATTAATTTTAAGTGAAACTGGGTAAGGTAAAAGGCAGCTGCAAGACTTAAATGCTTGCAGGTGGCATGGAGACAGTGTGAGACACTGGGGTCAGGAGCAAATGGGTGCCAGCCAGTAAAAGAGAACTCAGAGAGGTCAAAAGGAGGTTGGTGTGAGGCAACAGCAGTGTGTGGGATGCTTGCAGAGTAAGAAGAAATCCTTTGTAAACTGGACTTGTGTCCAAATGTAGAAGATGGAAAGAATTAAGATTTGTAAGGTGAAATGTGAAAAAAAGCAAACACCAAAATAATGCAAAGGAAAATCGAATTGGAAGAATATTCAAGTTATAAAACTTGCACAGTTCTGAAAAAATCAGGAAACTGCCAGAATCAGTAGACATCATGCATTGTAAAGGGAAAACTTGGAGACCTGGACCTTCTGTCCCAGCTGAAAAAAAAAAAACCCAAGTGAATTGTTTGCATATGTGTTTGCTGTGAAAGAGCTGAGGGAGTTCACCCAGGAACACTTCCATATGGAGAGCTCACCAGACAATCTGTTTAAAACTGAAGTGCTTTTAGGAGAGATTAAAGTTCAGATGAGATGAGCACTAACAAGTTGCCAGGAGCAGACGGTGCTGCCTGCAGGCTCCAAGGAGCAGCTCCAGGAGAAATCAGCTGATGGAATCCTCTCCCTTGCCACCCATGGCAAATCTGACAGCAGCTTCTGAAATGAATTTCAGGGCGGATGAGGCAAAAAACAGCCAGGGGAACATAGCACTTGTGCTTATAGCAAATTCATAGGTGGCTAAATACTGAGGAGGAGTCCAGGCAGGTTTTGTACCTGGATTCATGCTTCAAAACTCTATTGGAGGTTTTTTTTTTTAATGGCAGCAACAAGCAGGGCCTAAGGGAGATTTGGTTGGTACAGTCTGCTTGAACTTCCAAAATGCACTTGAACAGGACTTTGCCCAAGGCATTTGAAGAAAAAAAGCTGCTCTGGGACATATGGACAAACAGCTGTTTTTAAAAAGAAAGAGTTAAAGGGAGGTGGAGTTTTTTTGGTGGAGGGAAAGTAATCATTTGATGCTCAATATATAAAAAATAATTGGAAAAAAATCAAGGATCAGGAAGGTGGCAGCATCCACTGATGAGGTTAGTCAGTGCAATAATATAATAAAAGTCTGCGTGAAGAATTGCAGGAGGATCTTGTGAGACAGAGCTGTAGATGAAATGCAGCTTCAATAAATGTGGTGTTGCTGCAGTGTGGGGAAACAACAGCTGAGGCTGTAGCTGAATTGTCACTCAGCAATGAGACTTTTGGGTTGTGAAACACGGGGAAGGGGGAAAGGCTGAGGGCAGGGAACGGGGAACAGGGAACTGGATCCCTCCGTGTCCGGAACAGCTTCTGCCAAGGCAGAACCACATCAACCAGAACCCAGCTCTGGTTTGGGGATGAGTGAGGGGGATGTGAGGAAGTTCCTCCAGAGTGGCAGAGGGAAGATGCCGAGGGGACGCTGGTTTTTCTCTCCCGTGGGTTCCAGCTGAGCAGCAGAGCTTCCCCTGGCAGGGGCTGGGGCTGCGGGCCCCTTCCCGCAGGACGCGGAAAGCTTCGGGAAGGGCTTGGGTGGAAAATCCTCCTCCGAGGCCGGAGCTCAGCACCTCCCCGAGCTGCCTGTGCCCACAAGCCCGGCTTGGGCCCCCGGGGCTCCGCTTCCCGGCGGGGCTGGGATGGGCGGGAGCGGCTCCGTTCACCGAGCCCCGGGCTGAGCCGAGCCCGCCCCGTCCCGCCCCTGACCGGGAAGCAGACAGACGGCGGTTCCGCTGCGCGGTCACTCGGCCTCCCCGCAGCCTCCCCGCAGCATGAGCCCGCCCTGAGATGGCGGCGCCGTGCCGGACCCGCACGCTGCAGGTGGTGGACACGGAGTTCAGCGCCGACGCCGTGGAGTGGTGCCCGGTGGAGGGCTGGCACAGCATCCTGGCCTGCGGCACCTACCACCTCCGCCCTCCCGCCGCGGTGAGCCCGCACCACCCCGCACCGCTCCGGGGCTCCCCGCACCCCCGCCCGCCTCAGGCACCTCCGGCACCGCGGCCGCTCCCGGGCGGGTGTTTCCCGCACTTCGCCGGACACCGCAACCGAGCCCGGGGTCGCCGCCGGCCGCCTCCGCTACCTCGGCGGGGCCCCGGGGGTGTTTTCCGTTCTTCACGGCCACCTCAGCCGCTACCCGTGCCCTCGGCTCCTCCGTGGCCGCCTCAGCCCCGCTCCCGGCGCCGTCCCGGTCCCTGCCGGGCTGGCTGGAGGCGGTGCGGGAGCTGGCGGTGAGGTGGGAGCCCTGTGCCCTGCTCCTGGCGAGATCTCGGGTGGGGAGAGGTGCGGGGAAGGTAGAAAAAGCTGCAAAGCTCACTCTGTTCTTCCCGATTTTTGGTGCAGACTGACTCCCGAGGGAGCAATGGGGCCTGTGACCGCACCGGGAGACTCTACCTCTATCACTACAACGAGGAGCAGCCTTACATCCCCCTGACTGAAATCCAAAGGATTGACACCGCTGCCATTCTAGACATCAAATGGTAATGCTGCCCTCTGGAGCTGGTGCTCACAGCATGCTCTGCCCCGCTAGGGTCTTTTTTTCTGCCCCTCTGGGGTGGTTTTTAAATGTTGTTATGGCAGCAATAGAAATGCTCACTGTCCCTGGGTCTTTTTGGAGAATTATTCTCCAGTTTGCTTCAGTGAGTAAAGGCTGTGCTCATTTCTGTTGTGCTCTTCTGAGCAGCAGGTCTGTGCCCATGGACTGGTTTTATAATATAAAACTGAAAATTTTATAATATAAAACCTGGTTTTATAATACCCAGGAGATTTGCCTGATATATAAATCCCCACCAGACAGGTTTGTGGGAACTTCATTTTTCCTCAGGAGATTTCTTTTGTACTTCTGCGTGCATCCTGGCATAAACGTTACAACTCTGCTTTCCTCCTTAAATATAAGAAAGGAGGAGATTCAGGGCTTGTTTAACTTCATCTTTCAGGTGCCACATTCCTGTTGCAGAACACCCTATGGCTGGCATTGCAAACTCAACAGGTGCTGTGGAGTTTTTCCACCTGACTGGAAGCGAGGTAGGTGGCTGTAACCCCTGCTGCAGTTGGAGCTGGATTTAACCCAGATTTAATACATCTTTGGATTTCTTATCAGTGTTCAGAGACTTGCAGGAGAGCTGTATGGTTTCCATGGCTTCCTCAGTATGCCTAGCTTTTTAAGAACTTCTTCTTAAACACCTTAGATAGAGAACAAATCCTGTGAGGAGAGGGTGAGGGAACTAGGAATGTTTAGCTTGGAGAAGGGGAGACCATATCCTTCTCTATAACTCCCTGAAAGGAGGTTTTAGAGAGGTGGGTGCTGGCTGCTTCTCTCAAGTAAATAGTGGTAAGACCAGAGGAAATGGCCTGAAGTTTCACCAGGGGAGGTTTAGACTGGATATTAGGAAGAATATCCTTACTAAAGGAGCAGTCAGGTGCTGGAATGGGCTGCCCTTCAGCTGGTGGAGTCACTGTCCCTGGAGGTCTTCAAAAAACAGGTAAATGTTGCACTCCAGGGCATTCTCTACTGGGCATGGTAGATTTTTTCCTGGGAACTATGACTTGGGAATGTAGAGTAACTGGTAAACACAGCAGAAGATGCCAAGTTGTTAAAAATGGGGAAGAATTTTGGAAGGGGTTGGTGAGAGAATGGAGTAAGCAAGAGCACAAGTCCCACAGAGCAAGGAAAGTGGAAGTGTCTGGAAGGGACTTCAGGCAGACAATCACTTCTCCTGCACTTTGTCATGCACTGGGAGGCAGCAAAGTTTAAGGGGGATTTGGTGGGAGCAGAAAAAGGGGATCCTGTGTGTGTGTTTGCCCTTCAGTTAGTGCTAAACATTTGTACTCTGCTATGGGACTTTTCATTTCTGCTGTACTGTGGGACCCTGATGTGCTCACCAGTGTCTGGAAAGCAGCTGCTGTGGCAGTGAGCAGAACCAGTGTTGTTACACACCTGCTGGCTTCCTGGTTTTAACCCATTCCTTTTCTTTCCAGTAGAAGAACAGCTGCATGTTGGAGCCATGCTTCAGGGTGGATCTGGGTGCCCAGCAGCTGGCTTTGTCTTTGGACTGGTCCACAGGACGTGAGCAGTGGTGAGGCTGGGAGATAAAGGCTGGAAGTGCAGGTGGTTGTGGGTCGGGGGGACAGTTTCAGACAGAAGTTGAGGACTTGAATCAAGCTTTGGTGGCTTTTTGTGAAGTGGATTAAGACCTTTTTGGTCCCACTTGTGTCCCTGTACCTTCTCTAGACCTTACCATTTCCAGAGCAATGGTAACAAATAAACAAGAACACATACCATGGCCACTTTAACCAACAAGAGAGGTGAGGTTATGCCATGGGGAATGGCAGCAGGTGAGCCAGGGACATGTCTTCTGTTGCCTTTGCTAAAGCAGGATGGGATGCAGATGGGTCCAACTCTGCTCTTAGAACAGCTGCTATTTCAGTGTGGAGTTCTGCTGAAGTGCTGCTAAAATAGCACATGTAGGAAGTTTAAATGTGGGTTTGTGAGAAGCAGGAGAGAATTGGTTTGGAAGTGATGACACAAAGCTGGGAGGAGTGGCTGACACCCCAGAAGGCTGAGCTGCCATTCAGAGGGACCTGTGCAGGCTGGAGAGTTGAGCAGGGAACAACTTTATGAATTACACCAAGGGCAAGTGTAGAGGCTTACATCTGGGTAGGAACAATTCCAGGCACCAGTACAGGTTGGGGACTGATCTGCTGGAGAGCAGTGAAGGGGAGAGGGACCTGGGGATGCTGGTGGATGGAAGGGTGACAATGAGCCAAGAATGTGCCCTGGTGGCCAAGGAGGCCAATGGCTCCTGGGGGGCATCAGGAGGGGGTGGTCAGGAGGTCAGGAGAGGTTCTGCTCCCCTTCTGCTCTGCCCTGGAGAGGCCACATCTGGAATCTTGTGTCCAGTTCTGGGCCCCTCAGTTCCAGAAGGACAGGGAACTGCTGGAGAGAGCCCAGAGCAGAGCAACCAAGATGATGGAGTGGAACATCTCCTGGTGAGGAAAAGCTGAGGGAGCTGAGGGGCTCTGCAGCTTGGAGAGGAAGAGAATGAGGGGGGAGCTCATGAATGTTTGTAAATATGTGAAGGGAGAGGGCCAGGAGGATGGAGCCAGCTCTGCTCAGTCATGCCCAATGATAGGACAAGGGGAAAAAAATCTCTTTGCACATGGAATTTGTTTACTGATGTACTATCAGGGAGGTGTGAAATTAAATTATGCATCCAAGAGAAATGAAGACCCTGAAGCCTCTGTGAGATCAGGGAATGGGGAGCATTGATGTTGATGATGTTAAGATGGGGTGGGCTGAAGCTAAAAAGAGCTGTGTAAATGGGTGCATTCCTTCCACTGGTCTACCAGTTTCATTGTTGAGTTGAATCAAACATATTAAGTTATCTGTCTATATTTTAGTTGCTATTTTTCACACTTAGAGCTGCTTAGGACACAGGTTTCAGTAATTTCTGGTGTTTTCCCTCTGCAGTGGATGTCCTTTGAAGGTGATCAGCAGTGATTCAGAGGGGAAGCTGAAACTTTTCTCCATAGATGAATCTGCTCCTTCTGTGCATGTCCTGAACCAGTGGGAAGCTCACAAATTTGAGGCCTGGATTGCTGCTTTTAACTACTGGGACACAGATATTGTGTACTCAGGTCTGTAAGGGCTGGGAGTTGCATTTGGAGGTGTTGGGGAAGGGGGCACCTTGTTCAGGGATGTATGTTCCTTGGGATTTTACCTTTCCAGAGTTGGGTATGCTGCTTGTAAGAGGTGGGGTCTCTGCTACTGGTAAAAAGCTTGACTGTGGGAAGTGGTTGTAATTAATTAGGGAAATTACTTTTTAAACTGTACTTTTTGCCAACTGTTGGCAAAAATGTGTTAATCTCTTTTGGTGTGCAGAAGAGATCAGAGAGCTTCTGAAGCCCAGTGTTTTTTTTTTCTTTTTTCTTCAATTTTTTTTTTTTTTTTTTGCTTAGCAAAGTGAGGGTGATGCTCATGCATGTCCTTTCTGTGGTGATGAGTCCTGTGAGCCTCAGCTGGTGTTTGGTTAACTGTTAAGTGCTAGGAGAGCCTGGGGTTGGACAGCCTCAGCTGGGTGTCAGCTGTGTTGCTGTAGTGCCCTGCACTGGGCTCTGTAAGGATGATTTGTCACTTGCAGGAGGAGATGACAGCCTGCTGAAGGGCTGGGACACCAGGTGCAATCCAGAGGCTCCTGTCTTCACCAGCAAGAGGTAAGCAAGCTGTGTCTGTCCCAGGAGCTGTGCTCTATCAACATCTGGTGCTGCCCTCTCCCTTCCCAAGCCACTGAATTCAGGGATGTGCAGCAGCAGAGGGCTCTTTCTGCATCCCTTGGGAAATGGAGACATCCATTAGATTTTTTTTTTTTTTATATTAGGGCAACTTTGGGCTGAAACTTTCTTCTCTGAGTCCTGCATTACAGGAAGCCAACAGCTCACTTCCACACATGAAGATGGTGGTAGCTTCTTTCTGAAAGAAGAATCCTGATTTACATTTTTATTTTGAGGAATTTTGTGTGTTGGTTATCTTATTATGAAATCTTTTTTAGAAAGTATTTTATTCCCACCTCTTCACTAACTTGAAGTAATCTCTTTTTCTGGTGACATATTTTTTAGAGTATGATAAAAGCAATAGATACAACTCTCCAGTGAAATTTGATGTGTAACTCTAAAATACGCTGGGGGTTATTGCTATGGAAATATTAATGTTGGGAGTGAATCCTCATGGGAATGAAGTAGCTGTGCACAAATTCTTGCAGTTCTGAACAGCAGTTTATGGCACAACTAATCCTAGAAAATCTTTGTGTTGAGAAAAAGCCCTGTGAGTAGAAGTTTTGCCTTAGAAAGGCTGTTGGGCTGTGCAGATAGAACTGCGTGTGTGCTTGGCTGCAGCCTGAGTTCACCTTGCACTTCTTTCCTGAGACACCTTGATGTGGTACTATGGACCCCAAATCCCTGAAATTTAAGGAAGAATCCCTTCTCAAATCGTTCACTGCTGTCTCTTCACAATTGTGTGTTGTTTTGCAGACACTCCATGGGGGTGTGCAGCATTCAGTGCAGTCCCCACCGGGAGAATCTTCTGGCTACTGGCAGGTAAATCCCTCCCAGCTGCTCTTCCCTGGTGTCTGAGGAGCACACGACTGCCCCTGCAGTTGTGAACACACTACTGCTGCTCTGCCTGTGAGCTCTTCAGACATTCCATGCAGCAAAGAGCACCTGAACTTGCCTCATTTTCTCCTCTTGCACTGAATCAGCCTTGCTGCTTCTCTGCCTCCTTACCTGTGATCCCTCCCCAGCTATGATGAGCATGTGCTGCTGTGGGACACCAGGAACATGAAGCAGCCACTGGCAGACACTCACGTGGAAGGAGGAGTTTGGAGGCTGAAGTGGCACCCGAGCTGTGACTTCCTGCTGCTGGCAGCCTGCATGCAGAGTGGCTTCAAAATCCTGGACTGCAGTGGCAGCATGGGTGAGTGGTGAGAGAGCTGCTCCTGCTCCCCTCCCTGCCTCCAGGGGAACTCCAGCTCCTGGAAAGCTCCAGGTGGTGTTAGCAGCCAGGGAGAAGCTTCTTCTCCAACTTGAGATAACTCTCCCAGTGTCCCCAGACCTGTCCCCACATGTGTCCTGATGGGTGGGGCAAAGGCAGTGCTGGGATTCACCTGCAAGGCTCCCAGGACTTGTGTTCCTGGGGAGAAATCCCACAGGATTTGTCTCAGTGTGAAGGCATTGCCTCCTGCCCTGACTCTTCCAGTCTGAATTCACCTTCATGGGTCACAGAGGTTCTTCCAGATGTCAGGTGATGCTCTGCTGTCAGCAGGAGTTCCTGACCTGCTGGGGTGTTGGTCATTGCCTCAGAAAGGAAGTGCTGTGCAGGCTGGTTCATCTAGAATAACATGAATAAGCTCTCCAGGTGAATCAGAAGGGATTTACATGATCCAAGCTGTTTGCATTTACATTACAAATAGAGGCTTGCATAAAATAGTAGCCCTCCTGGGTTTCTCCAGGCCTTGGGCAGATCCATGGCTTGTGAAACCAGGATAACATTTCTGCTGTACAGGGAAGGGAGGAGCTTGATGTCAGCTCAGTATCAGAGCAAACATTTGACTCTGAAAGCTCATGGGAAAAGCACAATTGCAATTGATTAATAACCAGAACCTGCTCTGCCAATCTCACCACTTGTGTTTCTGGCTCCGTGGGGATCACTGTGTGGTCTGGCCTGTCTTTCTGGGGCTTTTTAAGGTATTTTAAGAGCCTCATTATTCAAAACCTTATGCAGGTTAAACCCTAATTTTCTCCCTGCTCACCCAACTGTGGAAAATCAAAGCCAGTGAGAGGTGGCTGAAAAGCTGTCAAGAGAAGCAGGACCTCCTTTCTCCTAAAACACTTAACTCTGTTGTGTGCAATAACCAGAGAGCTCCCCTGTAGGACACAGTGCTAGGATGGCTTCTGAGCACTCTGCAACCACCCCATTTCACTTCTGTTAATTTATATATATCTATGTATTTATTTGTTTTTGCAGCAGAAAACACAGAGGAGTGTCTCATCCTGTCATCCTATGTCTTGCACAATTCCTTGGCTTATGGGGCTGACTGGTCCAGGCTGTGTCCAAGGGATTCCTTGCCTGCAACCCAGGACTCTGCTGCTGTGGGCCAGGCTTTGGAGGAGCTGAGGGGAAGAGCAGAGGAAGGAGGCGAGAGACTGAATTTGCAGGTCCAAAACCTGAAGATAATTTATGAGTCTCCTACAGCCACTTTTGATGTAGTCCTGGAGGAGGAGAGTGAAGGGCAGGCAGAGCAGGGCCCTAAGCTGCCTGGGGATCCCCAGCTGGGGAAGGGCTCTGAGCACAAGGGGAGCTCAGGTTTGGGTGGGGGTCCTGGCCCAGGGGCACATCCTGAGCCAGTCAGTGGTGCTGGGCTGGAGGGAGGCAGGGATTCAGCCAGGTCTCTGGAGAGCCCAAAGGAAACCAGCATTGTAGCCACTTGTTCTTTCTATGACAACATCCTCCACGTCTGGAAGTGGGAGATGAGCCTGGTGACCCCTCCAGAGCTGCCAAGTGCCACAGCTCCAGCTGAAAGTTTGCACTGAGCATCCCCTGGGAAGAGGGGAAGGAAACTCCTGTACTGACAGCCAGAGCTGACCCTAGACCCTCTCTGATTTCTGTTGGGCTTTTCCAGTGGTTGAGCTTTTTGAGTCTTTTTTCAGGCTGCAGCTAACGGAATTGCTGCTGTTTTCTTTCCAGCACTGAGGAAAGCCTTTGCTTTGAGGTGCCTGGTCAGGCACAGACACATTTATTTTAGTTTTCCCTTTAATGCACTAGTTCAGAGTCAGAGAACCTTCCTCTCAGAGGCTGCTTGCTTTCACCTGAACCCTCTGGAGGTTGGGTTTGTGCTTGTACCACGGAGCTCTTCAGCCCATTCTCCTCCTTCCCTCCCAAACCAAACTTGTCTGAGGTTCCATAAATGTTTGGGAAAAGCACACCAGTCAAGGTGTAGCTGTGTGTGTGTGTGTGTGTGCAGCTTGCTCTGGGGCCTGCAAACCAGCTAGGACCTGGAGGGGATGCTCAATAGTAGAGAGAAATTACTTTTTAGAAGGAAATTAGAAGGGAATCCAGCCTGAGGGGTACGACAGGCAGCAGCTGAGGGACAGGAAGCTCTGCTCCCAGCAGGGCTTTTCTTGTGAGGGTTCTGGTGTCTCTGCACAGCCTGATTTTACATCAGCCTCACCACCCTGGTGTCACCTCACTTCCTCACCCTCCAAGCAAAGCCCTGCTGGGTGTCAGTGCCACACTTCACCCCCCTCTTGCTCTCAAGATGGTGTTTCCTGCTCTCCACACTGAGACACAACACTTAGGTCCAAAGTCAAGATCTTTCAGTTTTGTAAAGGTCAACAGCTTTAAAATCAAAACCTCCAAAAAGCATGTGCAGTGTTTCCTGATGATTTGAAAGTTGAGGTCATTTAGTAGAGAAACCAAAATCTTACCAACATTGCCCCTAACTACCTCCAGGAATGGCTGCAGGATTTCTCATGGTTGCTCCATTAGCTTTCTGTTTTTCACTGTGAATTATCAGCAGAACAAGGTTTCTGGAACATTGTTGCTTTGTTTCTAGGATGATAATAGATACAAACAAAAAACCCAACAGCTTAAACTAGGGAAGGAAGTTTTTAACTTGCAGGGATTCTCTTTGAGTCTCCAAAAGAAACAGTTGCCTGGCAGGGAAGCAACACCAGCAACAGTGATCTGTGTCTGCCCAGAAGGTGCAGCAGGAATTGTACTCCTCTGAAACTCCTTTTTTCCAGGATGACTGGATTTTAGACAACATTCTTGAGCACTACTCCATGAAGATTCATATTAGTATTGTGAACAAGAGCTTTTGTTAAAAAAAAAAAAAAAAAAAAAAGACACAAACACCCTATTTTTGGATGTTTCTAAAATAAAACTGATAGAAAGGATTTCTCTTTCTGGGTCCCTGTGGTTTTAAGAAGTTCTTTGTGAGGCCCTTTTTGCCTCCCTGCCCCGGGGGTGGCTCCCTGGAGCTCCTGATCTGGTTTCCTCACACCTCAGGAGGCAGAGGGTGTGTTCCTGACATGACTGACTCTGTCTTAAAAGCTTGTAATGCTTTTTTATTGCTCTGTAAGGCAAGAGGAATCGTTTAATTACTTAGAAAAACTGTGCCTTGCCTCAGTCTGAGGGAGATGTGATTCCTGTGCCTCTGTGTCACCCCCTCCCCACCAGCCCAGCCCTGAAAACACCATTTTTAACAAGTTTAAGGGTTTCTCTCAGTCCTTGTGACAGAGCAGCTGCTCACCCACACCCCCACAAACACAATTCCCTTCATCACAAGTGGGCACTTTCATTGGAATGTAATTCCCTAAAGCTTAAGCTTTTCAGAATTTTGTATTTGGGAAACCTCAAGGTAAAAAAAAAAGCCCAAATTCCACTCAGAAGGGCTACAGCCCCACAGAATTATCTTCTCAAAGACTCCAGCACTGGGGTGTTAAGAGAAAACATTATTTCCAAAGGTATTTAAGATTTCTGCTTGAAACAGTTGTCCATGGCTGCCTATACAAGTGTCACCTGTACCCCATCAATCTGATGAACAGCAAAATCACACTGGGGGAGGAATGCACACCCAAAAGTAACTTCTTGAGACAACATTTCAAATTTAAGCAGTTACCTTGCAACTTCAGGCAGCTGCACTGCTAAGGAACAGACATGACACCAGATCCTGTGACTGTACCTTGATGGGCCACAGGGAAGAGCAGTTTTAACGTTTGGGGAAGTCTGGAAAATGTTGGTGTTCAAGCCAAGCTGCAGTTCTTCCCCCAGAGAGGGGCTGCTGGGGGGAGGTCCCCAGGTTTAGGAGACCCCCCCACTGGGACTGGGGACAACCCTGGGAACTCCAGACTCCCCAGGAGGTAAGACTCCTCCTCTGCCTCCCAGGGGACAGGAATTCCTTCCCAGAAGAAGAATTCTCTTCAGCAGCCTGGAGAGAAACCACCTCCTGCTAACTCCCAGCCCCCAGCCCCCTCCTTAACCAGGGAGGGGGCAGTAACCACCACCTTCCCCAGAGCAATTCCCCTGGAATCAGACACAGCAGGAAACCTCACAGAGGGATCGGGTTTTTAATACCCGGGGCTTGGAGCTGCCCGGGAGCCGGGGGTGCCCCGGGGCGATGCTTTGGCCCCGGTGCTCCCTACCGCACGTAGTTCTTGGGGAAGAGCTGGAAGAGCTTTCCCTCCTGCGTGGGTTCGAAGCCGTATTTCTCCAGGTTATTGGGGTCAAACGTGCCGTCCTTCACGTCCTTCTCAATGCGGGGAGCCACCACCTCATCGAAAAGCTTCTTGGCGGTCATGGGGGGTTCGGAGCCTTGGGGGGCGCGGTAGGAGACGTAAGGTTTGAGCTTGAAACCTTCGAGGTTGGGGACGATGAACTCGGGCACCATCTCCCTGATGAGGATGAATTTCCTGTTGGAGGTCAGCAGCCCCGGCCGCTTGGCGCCTCGGCCCTTGTTGTAGCTGCGGGGCCCGCGCTTGCTGGTGAACGGGGCCGTGCGGTCAGCACCGCGCACCAGCCCGCGGGCCAGCTGGCTCAGGAGCCCCATGTCCCGCAAACCCCGTCCCCGGGCAGCCCCGCAGCCTCCGGGCCTCAGCACCCGCGCTCCCCTCACACCTCCTCCCGCCGCACACGCCAGTATCGCCCCTTCCCATTGGCTGCCGGGCGGCAGCCAATCCGCGGAGCCACCGCCTGGGGCCCTTCCCGCCAATCAGCAGCGAAAATGGCGCCGAGGGGGCGGGGCTTTCGCGGCTTCGCTTTCGTTCCCGCCCTCCCTTCCCGGGTGACCTTTGACCCCGCTCGCGCAGCCCGGCAGGAGGGGCCCGGGCGGTACCGAGCGGGTTCCGGGGGGAAGAGGGAACCGGGACCGGAACCGGACCGGAACCGGAGCGGGCAGGAGGCGCCAGGGGAGCCGGGGTGCGGGCAGGGCTGTGCTGGTTCCCGTCAGGCTTCCTCCGGTGAGTGTCCCGGGGTCTGTCCCGGTGTCGGGTTCGGCTGAGCCCCGGTGTCGGTGTTTTCCTTAACGTGGGACCGGCCTCGCCCTGGCTCTGCTGCTGCCGCTCGGTACCGGGGGAGTTCGGGGGCAGCGGGCAGCGGTACCGGGAGTGTTCGGGAGCAGCGGTACCGGGAGGGGTTCGGGGGCAGCGGTACCGGGGGGGGTTCGGGGGCAGCGGTCCCGGGGGGGGGAGTTCGGGGGCAGCGGTCCCGGGGGGGGGAGTTCGGGGGCAGCGGTCCCGGGGGGGGGAGTTCGGGGGCAGCGGTACCGGGAGGGGTTCGGGGGCAGCGGTCCCGGGGGTTGGGGAGGTTCGGGTGGGATGGAGCAGAAAGTTCCGGAGCTCTGGGGTTCGGTTCTGCTCCTCCCGCAGCACTGGGAAGCTCCGGACCCGGTGCTTTTCCTGGAGAAGTTCTTGCTGGGCTGGTTTTGTGCTCAACGGGGAGACAAAGACAAGGAATAAATAAATTAAATAAAAAACAAATTAAAGCCGGAGTTGTTCCTCCTGCTCTGCCGGGCTGGAGGAGCAGCTGGGGCTGGGGGTCAGGAGGGGTTTGGGTCAGGGGCTGCTGCTCTCTCCTAACTCTCTCTTCTCTTTTTTCTTTCATTTTTGCCCCAGCTGAACCCCCCCAGCCATGGATGAAGGAGGCAACAGCACCAGCCTGGAGGTACAGCCCTGCTCTCCCTTCTGGGTTTGTTTATTTCCCCGTCAGGGTTTCCAGGAGCTGATCAGACACTGGGTAACATCTCCAGGTGCAGAGTTCCTGGGGGAAGAACCTTTCCTGCTGCAGAGTTTGGTCCCAAGGTTGGGCCCATTTCTCTGTGGTGCTGAGGGACCTGGCTCAGGGGTGGCCTTGGCAGTGCTGAGTTGGGACAGGACTTGATGTTCTTAAAAATCTTTTCTAGACAAAACAATTTTACCATCTTCTGCAGACTTTTTTATTTTATTTTATTTTATTTTTTTTTTGCCATTCACATTCTGCTTTGTCTCCGAAGTTGTCAGCAGATAACATTTAGGTCTCTCCTGCTTCAAGGGGATGTTTTTAACCTAAAGATGGGAGAATGGCAGAGTTCTCTGGCAGCTTCCTCCACTCCTCCTTATTCTTAATCATAAACCTGAAACTCAGAGTCCAGCAAGGCACGTGGGGCTTTTCACAGTAACAAGAGACGAGGCTCAGGAGAGGAAATTGTTCTTCTCAGAGTGAAAAAAACATCCCCAGCCTCCTCCTGGGGGGTCAGAAAGGCTTTTGTGAATATTTTCTATCTCTAGTGGAACTGTAGGCATCTCCCCTGTGCTCAGGAGTCTCCTCTTCTGGGCAAGGCTGATTTTAAGGCTCTGGTTTTAGTTCTGGGGTGTTGCAGCCCTCCTCAGGGGGATGTGTCTCCCTCTTTGCTGCCCTGGGGGTTCTTAAACTCCCAGCTGAGCTGCTCCTCCTGTGCTTGGTGCTCAGGATGAGCCTGAGCATCATCTCATGAGCAGCATGCTGTAGTCAGTTACTGACAAAATGAAATTTAGGTAATTTAGGAATGGTTGAAAAAGCAGGCAGCAGCTGTGGGTGGCAGTACACACACTGAGCACTCACTGCTCTCTTTCTTTTGAGGTCAGGATTCCTCCTTTTGTCTCCAGGGTTGTTTGAGGCTTTGGAAAGCCCCTGAGCAGTCCTGGAGTTCCTGTGCCAGCTGCAGCTCACCTGGGAGAGGTCCTGCAGGCTTGGCCAGCTGGGAGGGTCCTGCAGAGCTGATAACTTCAGCTTCATCCCCCTCTCAGGTGCCCTCCTGTCACCACAGCTGCTGCTGCCTGCTTGCCAAGGTACCCACTGAGTGTCTGTGGGGAGCAGGGTGGGTTCCCTGCTCTTTGGGAGAAACCTTGCAGGATCCTCTCAGTTTTCCTCAGAGTTCTGGATTTTTTCCTCCCCTCCTTGTGTTCCTGGCCTGAGGCACAAGGACTGGGGCTGTGGGTTTCTGTGGTTCAGGTTTTGGTTTTGTTGTTTTTTTTTTTTTTTTTTTTTGCTCATGAATTTGTTTCTTGTCCCTGTGTAGCAGCAATGTGACTGTCAGTTGGCAACTACTATTCTTGATGTTATTTGAGATCACACAGGCCTGGGCTGTAGCAGAACTGTGTGTGTCCCTGACACTGTCAAGGGGAAATAAATTAAGTGACCACAATAGACTTATACCAAGAGCTCTCTGTATTTTGCCAAGATGTATTTATTGCTAACATTTTTTTTTTCTTTATTTTGAATTCTTGTGACCTTCCCCCACAATCCCACTAATAAAAACAGTGGGATAACAGTGGCAGAGTTTGAGTAATGCAGGGAGGGAAGGTTCACTGTCAATGTGCTCTGTTAAAGCAGCTGAGGAAGACAAACCAAAGCCAGGGATCTGTTTGTGCTTCCTGGTTGAGCAGGGGTTTGTAAAACGGGAACAAACTTCATGGCAGGAGAGTTTGGTGACTCTCAGCATGCATTTTGTTTTTCTTTTGGTAGCAAAGCTGAGAGGTCACCCAGGTCTGGAGATGAGGGCAGCCCCTGGGACCAGAGCTCCTGTAGCACATGGGATTCAGTATTGTAAGGTTCCAGACTTATCAGGGGCCATCTCTGTCCTTGTGCTCAGGTTGTTTCCTGCTTGTTCCTCATATTTGATTTGCCTTTTTCCTGCTTGTACCTGCTCTGGTACATTTTGAGTTGGCATTTGTCAGTGTGTTTTAACTGCCAGGTTTCTTTTTTTCCTGAATACCAATACTTGAGCAGGTCCTAGGACTGCACACCTGAGGCTGCAGATTTTTCAGTGTGTGCATGATTTTCTTTTTATGATGAATTAATTCTCCTGTTTTATTGCTTATTTTCTCCACCTGACAAAGTTCTTTATGAAGCCTCACTTCACTGCCTGACCCTTTTCAGGACTATTCAGGAGTGCATTGAACTGGCACTGTAGAACTCCACTGAATGTTTGCTGTTCACAAAGGGGCTGTAGGTGAAAGAAAAGCTGGAAAATGCAGTGAAGTTCTGCTGGATGTGCTATGCCAGGCACTGAGCTGGGTTTATGGAGGCTTTTTGCCATTTGTAGGAAACTAATTTCACCTTCCTTTGGTTGCCAGGCTGTGTCAACAGCAGGTGGAACACGAATTCTTCAGTTTGTAGAAGACAGAATACAGACTACAATGGTAATGTACAGCTGTAATCAGCTGGATGAAAGGTGGTGTGTGCATAAATAATGGGTAGGTTCTTGGAAGTTCAAGGACCTCTGCTAAGTCACAGTCAAAGTCTGAGTGTTTGTTTCCTCTCTGTGGCCGTGCATGAGGCAGGAACTGCTTCCTGTTGTTTCACTCCATGTATGCAGAGTTGGGATCTCGGGGGCAGGGGAGAGAAATACTGAATATTTTGTGTGTGATCTTATGGGTGTGACATTAATGGAGTTTAAATTCAAAATTTTGTATGTGTGATGTTTCAGTTGAAAATTTTCACCTCTAGAAGTTGCTAACTACACCTGAATTCCTCTCACAGCTGACTGGCATTGCAATTGGAGCTGCAGTGGCATTATTCATAGCATTTGTTGTGTTTGCTGTTTACAGAAGAGTGAAGGGATCCAGTAAGTACTCAATGACTATAAGACTGTCTTTGAAGCAATTTTCTCAGTTATCTTCAGTGTTTCTGTAACAATATGTGGTAGATTCTGTGCCAATGTGTAATGCTTGCTTGCTGTGAGGGCAGTGGTTATTGCAGGGAATCAGCTTTACAAGGATGAAGAACTTGTGGTGTTTCACTTACCCAGGTCTGAGTGTAGGACTTACAGATTCAAACTAGAGGAAGGGAGATTCAGATTGGAAGTTAGGAAGAAGTTCTTCCCCATGAGGCTGGTGAGACCCTGGCACAGGTTGCCCAGGGAGGTGGTGGAAGCCCCATCCATCCCTGGAAGTTTTTAAGGCCAGGCTGGATGGGGCTCTGAGCAACCTGAGCTGGTGGGAGGTGTCCCTGCCCATGGCAGGGGGCTGGAACTGTCCCTTCCAACTCTGACAATTCTATGATTCTATGATTTGAGGTGTCACATGCAGAATGCTGTAGGGTTTTATTTCTCCAGTGTGTGACAGCCTTAGATTCAGTTGTCATGCAAATGATATAAACCCTGCTGCTATTTCGCTGTTACGGCGAGGAGAAACGGGTGAATTTGAGGTTTTCTTTGCGAGGTTAAAATTACCCAATCCTTTTATCTGTTCAGAGAGCCTTTTTCTCTCCTCCAATGACTAGGCAGTGCCTCAAGCCAGCTATTCCCTAGTCCAGTGTGGCTGACCAGGTTTGGATAACCAGAGCTCTTGTGGTGGTTTAAATTCCAAACACCGGAGCTTGCTGCTCAGTGAGGCACAGCTGGAAGGAAGGAGTAAAACCAACAGCCTGTGCTCAGTTTTCTTTCTCTTAGCATGGAGCTGCAGATGGTTTCTGATGTTTTGCTTCTCTTTTTCAGGACAACTTCAGCCCCACGTGCCTCAGTACAGGTTTCGCAAGCGAGACAAAGTGATGTTCTACGGGCGGAAAATCATGAGGAAGGTGAGGGCTGCTGGCATGCTGGGAGGGAAGTCAAGATTAAAATCCAGTTCAGGACATGCTGTAAACTTTGTCATACTTCTCTTGCTTCACCTGGCCCAGGGCCTTCAGCCTCTACACAGTTTCACTGGAATTTTGAGGGTGCTTCAGGGCTCCTGGAATTCTGCCTGAATTGCTGATGGAACAGCAATGGCTTCTCCTGGCCAAACCTTCCCTCTTTCAAGAATGCTTGCAGACATTGAGAGTAGGGGTAAATCTAACTCTGCCGTGGAGCTGATTTTTGGTTGTTTTTTTTTTTTTGTCTTTTATACACACACACACACACTTCTATAGTAATCTGTCTATTCAGGGCCTCAGGATTGTCCCTTTCAGATGGTGACTCCCAGTACTGCCATCATGTTCAAAGCTGCCATCCTTTTCCCCAGATCCAGCTTCACCTTCCTGCAGTCTGTGTGGAAAGCACTGA
The DNA here is from genome assembly GCA_023637945.1 of Phaethornis superciliosus. Lineage (NCBI taxonomy): Eukaryota > Metazoa > Chordata > Aves > Apodiformes > Trochilidae > Phaethornis > Phaethornis superciliosus. Next base: position 1,206,171 of record JAJQWJ010000022.1, on the reverse strand, counting down.
GCACTTCAGCACGTGAGCCCTGGCTTTCTTGTACTGAATTGCAAGTAGGACTTGTCAGACTGTCTCATGAGACTGTTCAAGTGAGGTTTATCCCAAGACTGATCTCTTTGCCTTGGATTGTCAAAAGGAATGCCACTTGTGCAGTCAGGTTCCTGTGCCACTGTTGTTTCAGTCCTGTTATTTTGAAAGGTCTCCAAAATTTTTCCATCACTCAGGAATCTGTTTCTGCATTAGTTGGTTAAATCCTTCAAGTCTGTGGCTGCCTGTTTGATATTTAGTTGAAATTTTTTTTTCCCTTTTGTCTTTACAAGCAGCTTTTCTTGGGAAATTGCAACAAGAAAGCTTGAGGAAATCTGCAGACATTTTCTGTAATGGGTTAGATTAACCTTAGCAGGCATGCTAGGTGTTCACCAGTGACTGCCTGGATTTCAGGTATTGAGGAGATTGATGTTCCTATTGTTCTCCTCAAAATACATCCTTCCCTTGAAGCTACTTTGTGTATTCAGAGCATGACAATCATTTTTTTCTGTCAGTACTACTGTGGTCAAAACCTCTCCTCTTTTCAGTGCTGTCAGGAGTGGCTATGTCAGCACAGAGATTTTGCATTTGATTTTGTTACAAGCTTGTGCCCTGGGTCCTAAAGGTCAAGGTGGCTTCCTTGCTCAACACTTAACCAGACCAAAATCTGTGTAGCAACTTCTTGGAGCTCTGTGCACAATTGTAGTATGTGTGATGTTATTGATAAAGCCTGACTTCTCTTAGGTGGGAACTCTGACCCCTTTCTGTGGAAAAAAGAAATGGTTATTGCTTGTAGTCACCTGAGATAGTAAATATAAATGTTTTATGAAGGAAGAAGCCTATTTAATTCTGACTGCCATAAGTGCTCCCTGCCTGTTCTCCTGTAGAGTCAGAACCAAGGTGCTCTCTGGTGGGCTCCCACCTCAGGGGAGCTGTGGGGTGGGGATGGGATTGTGTCCTGTGGCATAACCTGCTCTAGTCCAGGGGTGCACTCATGTTGCCAGGGCACTTAGAGCCCAACATCTGTACGAAACCAAGGTACAGGTAAGTCAGCTTGCTTGGTTAGTCACTACTTGTTGAGGAACATTTCCTCTTGTGAGCTGCCACAGCCCTTCTGCCTCACACCCAAAACATTGCTGTGGTTCAGCTCCCTGAGAAACAAAGGGAGAATGAGTAATGTTTTCTAAGTCGTTTTCTTGGTCTTGCAGTTAATGCTTTCCTCCAGGAGGTGGCACTTGGTAACCATTTAAAGCAGGTCAAAGCCTTGCTGCATGGCTCTGGTGGTGGTTGTCACCAGCTCAGAAATGCAGCAGTCCCTGTGTTCTGAGCATCACAGACTGCCCCAGGAGCAGCTGAGCTTTACATGATGCTCATCTGCCCGATGTTGACTGTTCCTGAGTGAGAACTCTGTGGGTTTTTTCCCCTCTACCATCCATGACCACTGTAGTAGCTGCTGATTGAAATTGTAGGATACTCCACTTGCTTTCTGGAAGGAGAATGATCCTGGTGTAGCTGATGTTCCAATCCTCCAAGGTCCTGTACGAGTGCTTCACTATCCTCACGTTCTACTGACTGGGGAAATGAGTTGGAGCCTTCACAGGGTTGGAATGGGTGAGTTGGGGTTTTGGTGGTTTTGTATTTTCATGAATGTTTTTTGTTTTCATTACTTCTAGGTTACAACTCTTCCAAACTCTCTGGTTGGGAACACCGTGCCTCGCCAGCGGATGCGGAAGCGTGCCAAGGTTTTGTCTTTGGCTAAAAGGTACCTTGACTTTTGGGAAGGGGAGAAGTCCTGGCATGGAGGATGGTTTTGTAGGATTTTTTTATTGTTTCGTTTTGTTTGTGATATAGCAGCTATTCCTAGCATTGCACTTCCTGTCAGCTGTGCATCAGGCTAGCATTTTGGTGAGAAATTTACTGAAATGGAGTGGTTTCTGCACACAGCACTGCCTGGAGTTTTGCTGAGGAAAGGCAAAGGGTGGAACGCTGGTGTTTTATCTGCCTGCTCATGTATAACATGGATTGATGTGCATTGGGAATTGCAGCCAACCCCTGGTGTCAGTGCACACCCCCTGCTTAGCACGAATGAGGAGATGCCCTGAGCTTTCTGACTTGTGTTTTCCTTGTAGGATTCTACGAATCAAGAAGGAGTGTCCAACTCTGCAGCCAAAGGAACCACCTCCCTCTTTGCTAGAGGCAGATCTGACTGAATTTGATGTCAAGAATTCCCATTTGCCATCGGAAGTCCTGTACATGCTTAAAAATGTTAGGTATGTTCAATGGAAAGATAAATTGGAATTTTGCTTTTGGTGGATGTTCAAATGAGCTAAATATTTGGCAGTTTGGCCTATGTTAGGGGATAATGATAATGAAGCTTTTCTAACCTGAAGAGATTTCTGTTAGTACATTTTTCAAATTCTCTTTAGACTGTATCACATAATTTTTTGGTACGGAAAGGTACCAAAAATGGTAATGTTAATTGGATAGCAACCATCTTAACAGCTCTCTGAATTGCAGAATTGTTTCTCTGGCTAAAGAGGTTGTAAACTAAATCAAAGTCAGCTTAATCCTCACAGTTCTTTGGTAGGTTGAGAGGTAGGGATGCTCTTTGTGCCTGTTCAGTCAAGTGTTGGTACTGCTGACACAGCAAAGGGGGGGAGATCTTCAGACAGGAGACATTTGTTTTCTTTGTTTGGTTCATTTTTCTCCCAACTATGACATGATTTAGTCCTGAAGGTCACACATTCCATAGCAAAACTGCTGTTCAAGTCATCTAAGCTTTCTACTGTGAAATTACGAGCTCCTTTGACTAATTGATGTCGCAGTAGAATTTGATTGATTGATCTTGTAAAATGTGAGCTAATGGAGCTGTATGAACAGCTCTTCTGGTGCTGTGCACAGAATGATCAGGTTTCAGACTCCTGTTTCTGTCTGCCTTGTAGTGATTGACTCGTTTCAGTATTGAAGGAGTCAGTTGGACATTGCCTGCAGATAAACTATTTCAATTTTACAAGTATATGCAGGGATATGACAGATTTTTCTCTTTGTTTTCAGTATTTCTTATGCATTCTAGATACGTGGACAGGGTAGCTGTGCTAAAAGAGAAAATTCCACAGGGTGACATTTCTCATGCAATGGGTGCATCTGTTCCGGGCTTTCGCTTTTTGTTTTTCTCCTCCTGAACCCATGCTGATGTTTGTTTGTGGGACATTTGATAGGCTTCCTTCTGAAGCCTTCTTTGAGTGCTACTCATAAAGTATTTCCAGTTTTCAGTGTGTCACAGTACTCTTTCACTTCTGGGGAATTCTGCTCCTTCAGCCACACTGTTGGACTGCCACACAACAACTGCTCTGGGGGTTCCTCTGTTCCTCCCTGGGGGCTTTTTCCAAAGGCAGTGACAATTTTAGGTTTCTCTTTGAAAAAGAGGGGAAAAAGGGCTGATAACTCATTTTCTTCCCTGCAGGGTTCTTGGCCACTTTGAGAAACCTCTTTTCCTGGAACTGTGCAAGCACATGTTTTTTGTGCAGCTGCATGAAGGGGAATACATCTTTCGTCCTGGGCAGCTGGATAACAGCATCTACGTTGTGCAGGATGGCAGGCTGGAAGTGTGCATTCAAGAAAGTGTAAGAATAACCTGATCTGTTGTTCTGGAGATCAGTCTGTTGACGTAGCCTATAGTTTGGCATGAATCATTAAGCATTGATTAAACTTAGACATTTGAATCATAGTAGTTTCACAAGGATAGCTTCCAACTCCTTAAGGCCGTGACATTTATAAAGATTGAGGCTGTGAGCTTTGGTCCCCTGTGTCTTAGATGACAGAGCAAAACACAGTGCTGACCAGGCAGTCTGAGATGTCCTCACACACTCTAGTTCCACAGCCATGGAGGGAGGACAGGAGCAAAATAGGCTCTGCCTGGGGGTGGACACATTCTCCTTTTGGATGGTAGTGATACAAACGAGTTAAGTATACAGAGCAGGAGAGACCAAGTACACTCCATAATTTCCTGGTGTGATAGTTGGTGGGTTTTCCTGGGAGGTGAAAGATTCAGTTTCACTTTTGCGTAGACAGGGAAAAGAAAGGGTGGCTTCTATAATGGGTAGGGTTTTAAAATGTTGAGTGCTGGCTCTTGTGGTTCTTTCTGCCAACTCTTGAGTTTATTTTTTCCTTCTTTTCAACTAAACTCAGAGTTTAGCTTTACCATGTGAACGGTTTTCTGATGGCTGAAAACACAGGGGATTTATGTTTGTAAATTATGCCAAATTTGCTGATTTCTGTGTATATTTGCATTTTGCTGTTCTTTGTTTTGTACTACCTCTTGACATGTACTGCTCGATAAGGGGAGCTAATTCTGACTCAGAGTGAAGGAAGCTCTTTTTAATTGGTTGTTGCATAGCAAAGACAAGCAGGTCACATCTCCCCCTAGAAAAAACTGGCTTTTAGTTCCTCTTAATTTATCACTTTGGGAAATGTGGCTTGAATTAGCCCATTTCCACCAGAGCAGAGAAAAAACAAGTATTCTGGCTATAATGAGGGACCATTTATTCTAGGGCTGCTCAGAGTATTGGGAGAACAAGAGCAAGTTAAGCTCTCTGAAATGCCACATAAATGCCATACATGCAGCTGTGAGCATGCAGTAATCTTGTGTCTTACACTTGCAGGATGGAACAGAAGTGGTTGTTAAGGAGGTGCTGGCAGGAGACAGTGTCCATAGTCTTCTCAGCATTCTTGATGTTATCACAGTAAGTTTTTGAACGTGGAGCTCTTCTGCAGTGCTGCTTTTTCTCACAGAGACTGCTGGGGGAAGTAGGCTTGGAATATTGCTAGGAAAGAATCAGAATGGAAGACATTTCTTTAACCAACTCTTTTCCTCCTCCAAGGCCTGCACAGCTGTAAACTTAGTTCTGTGGTGTCTGAGTTGGTTGTGGGATGTGTGTGCTTGGTAGTTTAACTGTGGCTATTCCTGATAAGCAAGACAACATGAATTATTCTCTTATGGCTAAAAAAGTGAGGTATGGCTTGACATGCTTAAGGTCACAAAGCAACTATGTCATCTGCATTCAGCTACCACTTCAGCTGTGACATTTGTTATCTACAATATTTAATTACTCCACAGCTCTTAGAGCAAGACAGTAGTAAGTAGTTATCTGTGTTGAGAACAAAAAGTTCTCTGAAAAGCCTCTGGTTCACTACTGATTCGAACTTAGCTGTTCCTTGTGACCTCAGAGTGTGACTGTAAAATATTATAATTTAAATGTGGTATTTTGCATGTGTGGCTGATTACATTGTGTTTGAGAGAACTGACAATTATGGAAGCATTTCCTCTTCATGTTCCTCTGACAGCTTTTACCATGGTCTGGACCAGTTGGATGTGTGGTTGGCCCTTTCCACAGCAGGCTGCTCTCATGCAGGGATTTTGAAAGGGAAAAATTATATGCTGAAAAACTGGAGGGACAGGCTGCTGTTTGGGGAGAAAGGCTAATGGTGCATTATCTGTTATTATCCTTAAGCTGGTTTTCTGAGAGCCTGTCACACTGGTCATTTCCTTCCAAAAAGGAACTGTTCAGAAAAAACCCCACTAACCACTTCCCTGGGTATTCTGTAGACCATATCAGTGCTCATTTTGCTTAATTATTATGAAGCACTGTTAAAATTAATTTGCATCCTTTGTCTAGTAACTAAAGATTTAATAGAATTCTTGTGTTTTTGCTATGTATTAGGTATAGAAATTGGTATGAAATACTGTTGGCAGTACAGTGAGGCATGCACTTAAAAGCAGACCATATACATTTGATTATAACAACTCCAAACTACTCCATCTGAAGCCAAGTTTAAATTGGCCTTTAAGGAGGAATGTTGTATTTATTTTTGGTACAGCAAAGGGCACAGGAATGTAATTTGTTAATTTCTTAATTAAAAGAAACTTGGGGAAACTGAGGATACCTTATAGCTTTGCACTGCAGGTCCAAGAGATGTTTAAAATTTCAGATCCCTCAGGAACTTGAAAATCAAAGCTCTTAATATCATCCCCAGATTTTATAAGAAGGTCAACTGAAGTTGGTGTAATTAGGAAATTGGTTTCAGTTAATTTAATTTTAGAATCTGCTTCATCCTGACTTCCACACCAGCAGGGCAGACAGAGCTGTAGCTTTATTTTTCAGGGTGGTTATGGCTGTAGAGAGTGTATCTTGTTTGCTTTTGCTGTGTTCTTTAGGCAGGAATTATTTTGCAGTGATTGTTTAGCTGTCTGATGTTCTGGAAGACTTGCAGGTTTTTGTTTGTAATCAACATTTAACATCTGTTTATTCAGTGCTTGGAAAAAATTGCCTTAAACTGCTGCATAGGAGTAAAAGCTCCAGAGGCTGTAGGGTGACTGTTCCAGCAGACATTCCATTTCTCTTAGCTCTTGCACTGTACCACAGAAGGACTCCCTTTATCTTGGAAATGTTTGCTAAAATAATGTTTCATGTATTAGTAAATGAGTTAATAGCTTCTAGATACTTTTTCAACATTTACTAGTGGGGCAAAAGGCATGCTGTTTGCAATTTGTTGTCCAAGTGTTCAACAGTGGATTTTTGTTAAAATCTGTTTTGGTTCAGGTGGGAAAATCTTAAACCGGGGTCTTGCCTTTTAGGGAGAAAAAAAAAAATCTCTATTCTTCCCATCTACATTTTTACCTTTGTTAGTTTTCCACCCCTTCTTTGAGCAACTTGGGCTGGTGTAGACCCAGTTTATCTCGAGTAGAGAGGAGCTGTTTGACTTTGTCATTTGGAATATTCATGTATATATCTGAAGATACATGTATGTATGTATCATAGGACACAGTAAATCTGCCTGTGTTTTGTTTTATACCACTATGTATATAATTACTGTGCAGTTTTGTTATATTTCTTGCTGGTTGTGTGAGTCTATGGTAGTTATTGCAGCAAATAGCTTGCTTATGAGTATAGGTAATAACATCAAGAAAATCTTTTTTCTGCAGTCTTGAGTGGCTTGAAATACTTGTGAAGCCTGGCTTTGTTTGTAATAAAAGTAAAAGAGCTGCCAAACCTGTTAGGTCCCCTTCACCTGATACCCCTTTCTGAAGCTCTTATTTCTCTACCTCTGTTTAATGCTGGTGAAACTGCTGGTGTGAATTCTGCCCTCATTACACCCCTAGGAGGTCATGGAGCATAAGTACAAGGCTGTTTGTGGTCAGTCAAGCCTATACAGTATCAAAGGAGAAATTTAGGAAGTGATTGGGAAGACTTGAGTCAGATAACTGGTGGATTAACTTTGTGTCTCATTAACTTTCCATTAGGGTCATCCTGCTCCTTATAAAACAGTCTCAGCCCGAGCAGCCATTCCCTCCACTATTCTGAGACTTCCAGCAAATGCCTTTCAAGATGTTTTCCAGAAGTACCCTGAAACTCTTGTTAGAGTGGTGCAGGTAAGCTTTGTTGTTAAGTAGAATTAGAGGGGAATAAGTCACTAATTTCAAAGTTATGAGGAAACATTCTGAAGTTCAGCAAGCTCATCATACATACAGAGCTGTTCAGGATAGTTTCTTTTCAAGATTTGGACTATTTCTGCTGTTCCTCTCCCTCTTGGAGCCCTAGACTTAAAGACTGCAGCACTACTCATGTACAGGAAAAAATTATATATACATTGAATCAATTTCTGCAGGTGATAATCTCTCCAATCAACCCTACCTGTACCATAAGCTCCTTGGTCCTGGTGAGGTAGAATGTGCTAGCATGGGCTCTGCATCCTGGTTAGGCACCAACAAGGCTTCAGAGTGGCTTAGACTGTGGAAAAGACTGTTGCATATTCTGAAAAAGCACTGATGGACCCTCAGAAGCTGTTTGAGGGGTGGTGCTTTGTAAAATTCATGCCCTTCAGAGTCCTGGGTGGATTTCCACATCAGAAGCAGCTGTCAGCATCTGAGGGAAGAGCTGTGCCTTGCAGGAGTTTTAAGTCCTCCTTCCCTTGCTTTGCAGGAGTGTGGACAGCTCTCAAGTGAGCACTGCAAATATGTTTTGTACATCTTGCAAGTGGAAGCTAGTGCAGGGACTGGTGTATTAATTATTTCATTTCTGCTCTGTCCTCTTGTTTTACTGTCACTTCTAAATCTTTTTGTTCTTGCAAACTGTTCTGGTGTCTGGCTGATTTATGATACATGAACTGCCTGATACTGATGGTTATGGAGAACAGATCATTACACCAATTTAATTTGCTCTATGGGAGCTGGTAGAAAAGAGGATGGCTTAAGAGTAGGAATAAGCTGCCAGGGTGGAGGAAGGTCAGGTGGCAGTGGTGTTTTATGCTATTTTAAAGTGCTTATAGAGCAGGAACACAGGCTCTGCATGGAGAAAGCTGGAACAGTTTTTCAGTGAGGAGAGGAGAAATGGAAGCAAATGTATTTACTTGAATTCATACTTATTCTAAATGTTTACAGGAAGCAAACCCCATAATTTTGTGCTTGATAATAAGGCTTTGGATTCTCATGCCATCAAGTAATTATGAAGTCTTTGATAAATCACTATTTTTGCCTCACTTGATCAACTGCTGAAAAGGAATTTCAGCTTAGGGTACAGTCTGTATTTGATGAGGTGCCTTCAGGAGTTCTGGTACAGAACTGTGTCTAAATGCAAGAAGCAGCGTGGGAGAATGCTAAATCCATTTCTCTTGCTTCCAGATCATCATGGTAAGGCTGCAGAGAGTCACCTTCCTTGCTCTGCACAACTACCTGGGTCTGACCACTGAGCTCTTCAACTGTGTAAGTTTGGCTTACATTTTCTCTGCTGTTCCCATGCAGCCTGCCTGTGACTTGGCACAGAGTCCTTTTCCTTCCTTCAGAAGGTCATCAAGCAGATGTGACATATTAATGTGATAATGCCAGTACTTGAGAAATACTTGCTGTAGCCAGCCCATAATATCCAGGCTATGCTGATTCCTGGGGAATCAGGGGGAAGAGGACAAGCTTAAGAGAAGTACATTGCTTCCACCTGGTGTATGTGCATCAGTGGGTGTTTCAGCAAGTCCTGGCATGGTGGTGACACTGAGACACTTCCACCAGGAAGAGTTAAGAGGATGACTGACCCTGGGTGGTAGAGGATGAGGTCAGGGAATAGTTAAGCAAACAAGACTTGCATAAGTCTGAGGGCCATGATGGGATGCACCCAGGAGTGCTAAGGGAGCTGACAGATGGCATTGCAAGGCCATCTTCAGTTGTCCTTGATCACTGGGACTGGGAGAAAGACTCCAGGGATCAGTGCTGGGTCCAGTCCTGTTAAATGTGTGAGGTTTAAATTTGCCTTTTCACCTTGCTGCTTGCAGCAGAGCCAAGCCATCCCACTCATCTCTGTGGCAAGTTTAACATCTGGAGGAACTTCAAGCAAAGCAGTAAAAAGACAAGTGTCTAACATGCCAGAGGAAGATCGTGCAGAAAAGTTTGAAAAAGCTGGAGAAGCTCTGGAGATGGGTAATGTTTCTGGAAGAGGGTATTAACTGTCATTTGTGATGTTCTTGAACTGCTGAGCTATTCTTCAGAGGACTTTTAGTAGTTAAAAGATTGTCTGAAAACAGTTTCAGGCTTGAAGTTTTTGGATAGTCCTTAGCTTTAATGGGAAATTGTTACTGTGTTGTTAATGGTAATGGCAGGTGAGGGAGAGGGGGGGTAAAAAAAGGGGTTTGTAATGTTGACTTCATAGGAGGAGCTATGAAAATTCTGCACTCCAGGTCTTGGCAGAAGAATTGCCAGGGTGGAAGCTGAACCTAGGAAAACAGATGAAGTTGCATTTTGCCTCTGAACTTGAAATTTTTTAGAAAAGAAATAAAAATCAGGTTTAAACAATGCTTAACACTGATGTTTCAGAAGATTTAACACAGCCTTTAAGAAGTCTAAAAAGTGAGTAGTGAGAGGTTCTTGCTGTCAAGACAATTAGAGTACCCTGTGTTTACATTTGTCTAATTCTTGTTCCAAATTTCAGATACATTGAAGACTCCTGGTACAGAAAACTCTGAGCATGTTTTCAGAAGAAGCCTTTCTTCACCTCCCTATGCAGGTTCTGTAGAGGCTTCTAGTAAGTATTGCTTGGCAAAATTGTGGAAAGTCTGTAATTCACCTAATCATATGGGGAAAGACATGTGCTGCCTGGAGCACTGGGTTAGGTAATCTTCCTTGTTCATGTTAGATAATCATGTTGCAGTAGTACTGCCTCTCGACTCATTTGTCAAAAATGTATTTTCTGAAGTAACAAATGGACTATTATCTAAGAGAACATTCCCTTGCTGTCTTTATTTGCAATTGAGAGCAGTACAATAATTTGGCTGCTGAGAGACCTGCAAATGAAGAGCGTTATTAATTGATTTAACTGAAACAAAGTGAGTTCTGGTGATGTGCTGTCATCTTTTATGCAAAAGATGACACACGATTCTTCCTTGGCTGATTGTCCCAAAGAGCACATTACATGATTTTGTTGCTTTTAGAGGGATGGTTTTTTGAGTGGCTAATAAAGGCAATTTATCACCAAATGCTCTGATGAGGCATTTATGAGGCTGAGCTCTACTCCTTTTGGTGAGCTTCAGTTATCTCCACTGCAGACACCTTCCTCTGAGCTGATTGTTCAGATTACCTTTGTCCAAGGCAGAGAAACTGAAACTTCTCCAGTGAACTATGCCATTAATTTCAGCAAATTCAGCTATGTAGATGAGACTTTGCTGAAAAGTAAAATTAATAAAAAGAAAATTGGTTCTATCTTGGCTCACCCATAGAGGAAAGGAATCCATCTTTTGTTAGCTGGGTACCAAACTTGAGCATCTTAAGGTAGTTGCAAGGTCCTGCTTAGACAGTCATTATGGAGATACTGCTAATAGAGAAGTCAGACAGATTTTGATCAGTGGAATAAAGGTACTCTAGGTACGTTAGAAGACAAATGTACTGCTTGCATTGAAAATTAAATGGTAGAGGAGATAAGAACACGTTCTGAGAGGTTACAGAGAACAAAGATGAGGAAAGAGGATGGAAACAGCCTGAGGGAGCCCTTGGTGTTGAGGACATTCCCCAGTGTAAGTTTTCCAACACTTGTGGCTCTCACCTCAACTTAGAGGTATATATATGTAATAATGGCTGGTAGGTGTTCTTACACCTTGCTCTGTTTGTAACAACAGAGAGCTGATCCACTTCAGATTCTGCTGTACAAATGTGCAGTGTCTCCATTAAATTTCATAACTTCCATGTCACTGGTCAGGGGGATATAATAAGTCATATGGGGTGATAGTAAGAAGTAGGTCATCATTCTGAAGCAGGGAAACAAACTCAGGAAAAATATTGAAGTGACCCACCAGTGCAAGACTGGCCTTTATTTTCCTGTGTATTAGGTTGGTTTGCACTGTGTATTGTAAAATGTAGCAGCAAGCTTGATTCAGTGGTGAGTCAGCCCTGTAACACTGTTAAGGCAGAGTCCATCCATATTCCTAGAATCTTTTATGTGGAAGGAGCCCTGTGAACATGTCTGTTTGTCCTTCCTTTCTCCTTTGATGGGCTATAAGAGTTATGTCAGGGTACAGAGCTTAGCAAGGAGAGCAAATTAATTTTTACTGACAGAAGGAGTGTATCTAATTGAGTAATGATGATTTACTTCAGTTAACAGAGCTGATTTCTGCTCCCTGCACTGAGGTTACAGTCACTGTTCAGCTTGCACAGAAAGTATCTTGATGTCTGTAATGAAAAGATCAAGATACTGCTTCAGATTCTATTCCACTGCCTTATGGTGTGTTCAGACTCCATGGGAATAGTGATTGTTCATTATTGATTAAGATGAAAGAGAACTGTCTGTAGTTCTGAGAGTCATACAGGTGTTATCATCTCAGCATCTCTTTGATTTGCTTGGCTTATTATAATTAACAAAAACTGCTTTGGGGAAAATACTTTTGCCCCAGTTGCTCCTGGGGTTGGGGTGTCATCAGTTCTTCTGGGTTTTGTACAGCTAACATGAAATGTAGCAGTTGTGTAGATGAGGAAACACAATGCTGCCAAATCAGGCAGGTCTGCTTTTTAAGTACACTAAAGATGTAATTAGGCCATGTATCTGGACAGAAGAATTAGATCAATGAAATGAAACAGCAGGATCCTTGGTATGTGGTAACTTCATCAGCTTTATTGTTCCATGAAATAAGTGTTCCCAACTTACTTTTTTAAAGGTTAATAGCAATTATCTTTTATTGGACTGTTTGCTGGTTGGTTTTTTGTTTTTTTTTTTCCTAGCAGAGCTAAGAGAAGCTGCTTTTCTGACCCTGCAGCATGCAGACAGGAGCTTGGCCCACCAGCAGGAAGAGGAGGTAGTTCAGGGAGGGAGTACTTGGAAGGAGAGAGGCAGCTGAAATCCTGCCAGGCACTCAGTCAGTTGCCATTGTTTTTGCAGTGACTTCCATCCCAGCAGTGTGTGGGATACCAACAGGCATGTGTTCATCCAACAGGACTGCATTCCACTCTTGAGTTTCCCACTGCCTTCTGTTCTTTGACTCAATGCTTCCAGCTAAAGCTTGTTCTGCTCTATCCTCCCCAACTCCCATTTGAGCAACAAGAAGTTTAATTAATCACTGTGGGGGAAGCTTTTATCTGTGCCCAAGATGAAGACTTCTGCTTTGAATAGAAGTCTGGTAGACATAAGCTTTCACTCTTAGAATGTCTCCACTTTTTCCTTTGTCACTTTTTTTTTTTTCCTAATATGCAGAGCTGTGTAGAGGATGCTTCCCATGCTCCTTTATCAGATTATTTAGGCTTAACCTGAGATACGTGTTTAGATTTAAAATGCACTTGGTGTATTGGGGCTTAGTAATTATGCTGACACTGTGATTTGTGGGGCAGTAGAATTGACAGGTAGGCAAAGCAGCCCATATGGAGTTCCATGCTGCTATTGTAGTATCCCAGCTTTTTGTGTTTATAACTAATTTAGGGTCTTTAATGTTGCAGTGTGTATGAAATTCAGATAGCAGCATCAACAGCTCTTTTTTTTTTTTTTTTCCCTTTACTCTTATGGTTTTTGTAAATTTTGCTGTTGACAGTTTTGGGACAATTTGCTTGGTTTCTTTTTTGGAGGCTGATCAATAAATGAAATGCTGACCCCAGTGGCAGATGTCTATTTAGTACATGTGAAGATTTCTTCATATTTATAGATAATGTGAGAAAGAGTACTCTGAGATATGTCTGAATCTTTATGACACTAGGATACCCTCCTTGTCTGAGCTGTGGTGGAGATAGGAGTCAAGCTCCTCCAGAAATAGAATAATTGTAGTTTTAAAAATAAATTTTTATAATCAGCTATTCATGGGAAGTTGATAATTTCACATGATCTTACAAGGTTTATAAATACAGGGAAGCTCTCTGTTTCCAAAAGCCAAAAATCAGAGCAATTCTAGGCAGATCCAAGTGTGAGGAATTCAGAAATAAAGTTTGTGAGCCCTTGTCAGAGTTCAACAAGATTCAACAGTCAGGAAAGGCAATTGCTCTTCCTAAAGGCCCATGCTGTTTTTGAGCAGCAATTTGTATTTAAAAAGCAAAAGTATAAGAACAATGTAATAGCAGAAGGAAAAAGACAAAAGGGAGGAAAGTTAAACTTTTCTGAATGCAATATATTTTTGAAATATTTTATGCATATAAATATGTTAGAAGTTATTATAGGTTTATTTGTTAAAAGAGCTTGCAATCTTCATCCTTAAACTCTTCTGTAACTCATCAGGTTGATATGTGACTATTCTATGCAAGGTAATTAAATAGGAAATTTTTCCTAGTTTTGCTTGCATTATTGATTATCTCAGTTAAGTTCCTGGAAGGTGGATGGGAAAGCCAAGGAGCTAATATTATTAAGAGGTATCAAAATTGGGAGGTAAGGCTTCCATTAGTGACTTCAAATTAATGTATTAAATAAGAGATCTGCAAGGAAATTCCTTTTCTATCTCTCAGCAGATAGTGTGCATCTGAAGTTTGGGCAAATTGTAGAAAAGATCTGAAATTATTTTAGGCATTGGGGGAATGCTTTCTCTGGAGAGACTTTATGAAGCTGCTGATCAAAATATTCTTCCTATGAAAGCTCTTGCAATGTGTCAGGTACTATGGAATATTTTCTGTTTAGTGGACAAAAGGTTAATAAGACTCATTCCCTGTAAAGAAGGAAAACGTTTTTAATGGATTTGGCTCTGATAATCTTCAGATCTGAGTGGCTCTGTTTTGACCACTCCAAAATAATTATACTCTGTACAAGAGTGGATGTGGGAATCATGGAATGTTCTGTATATATGACCTCAGATACCAAGATTTAAACTTTCCACCAGATCTTCCAGGTCAAAAGGGATTAGGAAATAAACAGAAATACAAGCATGCCACTTTCTGTTTTATCCTTAGCTTCAGAAATGAAAAGAACAAACAAAAAGGTGCTTGATTCTGTGTACTATCTGCTGCTTCTGAGAACCTCTAATCAAGGAGATGCCTAAAAATATATATTTTTAAAATTTTGCTTGTAGATAATTCCAGCAGTGCTAAGACAGACATGGATATGGCATATGAGAGAGCTCGAGTGCACTTTGGCTCTGAGGACCTGGGCAGCAGTCCCTTTGTGGGCAAGGTAGGTCATCTTCTCTGGCTGTTTCTTGTCTTCCTTCTCATCTTCATTCTTTGAGTATCAGAAATATTTTCTTCCTTATTTCAAATATGTGCCCTTGCACGTGTTCATCTCTCTAAGCTGTGATATTGGGTGGGCTGGTGCTGGTGTGGTTTTGATGTGGAGTTGTCTTGGTGGATTTGGGGAAAGTTTAGGTGTTCCAGGAAAGATCATGAAACTCTCTGATTCATGAAAAGGATTATTTGGACAGGTGAATTTGTCAAACCATGCTTTATTTGAGACTTATGTTGCAGCAAGGAATTAAGAACCTGGGAACTTTCTGTAGGTTTTCAGTCATTATTTATGAATCTGTTTTTCCTTTTGAGGTCTACTTTTTACAAAGACTCAATTGGAAGTTAAGAGCACAAAAATGCTCTTGAATTCTAAACCTGCTAGTCAAAATCTGCAGAGAAACTGTGGCCTTGGTGGCTCAGTGTGACCATGGTGGACATTTTACCTTTTCCTCCATCTTTGTATGTGATGTTGATCAAGTTTTAGTTGTATCAAGTTGGCAGCTGCCCAGCTTATGAAAAGTCTCTTGTTCTTCCCTCTTGCAAGCTGTAATGAGTAACTTTGTTTGACTTGGGTGTCAAGTTTTGCAGAAAAAATACAAGGATAATGAAGTTAGCAAGCTGTTGCTTTTTGGAAACCTAGCTTTTCTTTTTTTTTTTTTTTCTTTTTTTCTTTCTTTCAGGCCACCAGTTGTAGTGGGTAGAGAACACAGATGATATGGCAAGTTTTTGCTGGGTAGGTGCCAATTATAACATCCAAACCCATCCTTGTTGTGTATCTGTTCTTTGCAGTCAATACTGAAGAAGACTGTGACAGTGACAGAAACTCCTTCAGCAGTTTTCCACTACAGTGCTGTGCAAGATTCCTGTAACAGCAAACACATTGATGCCATTGTCGAAGCAGCAAAGAAAGACCTTTCAACCTTGATGAAACTTGATGTAAGTTAAAGCAGGAAAAACTGGATTTGTTTTTGCTTTTTGCCTCATTCTGTCAGTTGCTAAAAGGTAAATTGTCTCTGAAGCACACTGTAGACTGGCTGAATGTTTTATTCTCTAGGTGCTGAAGTTATTAGCAGCACAGAAATAAATCTGAATTTTTCTGCCACTTGAAAAGACCATTGTGAAATGCACTGCATGAATCTTTTCTTGCTGTGTCCAGAGTTATCCATGTGAGAAGTAAATTTGTGTTTTCTGCCACCTTGTAATTTTGTTCTCTGACATGCTGTGTTATGCAGAGGCATTCAGGTAATTGCTGAACCTCTTAAGCCTGTTAGCATAGCACCTTGAGTGCCTTGTTTGATTTTTGGAACCGAATCTGTATTTGGCTGTTGGCTATGAGTGCATTTCACCATGACCATTCCAAGTACCCTCACAGTTGTCCTTCCTGAGCTGCTGCTGCAGCCTCCTCCTCTGCTTGAGAGGTCTCACCAAACAACAGGCTCTTAGTAGAGAGATTTCCAAGATCACTAAAGCTATGGATTACAGCACTTTTTTTTTCTAATCTAGAAAAAAATTCATGGTAATTAAGTAAGCAGACTAGAGGTGAAGTGGAACAGTATTCTTAGAATGCAGCATCTGAAAAGCAGTGTTTGTAACATCAAGAAATAACAATGAAATAAGATAGGCTTGAAAAACTTTGATGTTAGAGCAGCTCATTTTTTCACAAGAAAGAAAGGATCAGAGGGAATGTATCCAAATGCTACAAAGCTTGTTCAAAGGGCAATGTCAAATTTTTCAACGTTGTGTAGCAGAAGTTGATTCTTCATCAGGCAGTGGAAGAAAAATCTTACAGTGTTTAAAATATTTATGTTCAATACTACTTATGTCAAGCAAGAAAATGAATTCTGAAAGCTCTTCTCTTAAAAATATTAGCTCAGATCTCTTATTAGCTGGCTGCAGGCATTTTTAAGATGTGACTTTTCAGAGCAGCCAGTCAGTATGAATAAAATCAAGATGTTTTGGTGACAGATGGTGGAGTGATGTTTTCTGATTGTTTGGTAGTTGTGTTTTTTCATGAGACTGTAAGAGAGAAGGGGATAATCTAATGTAGGAGAGAGGCAGTATTATTTCAAATAACTGTTAGGTATCTGACTTCAGAATTAAGCTTTTATTTCTTTTGTTCAAAATCACTTGAATTCCTTGAGTCTCTGTCACAAATCGTTTTCAATCTCATACAATTTTTACACATTTTCAGCTTTATCTGCATTTATGAGAGTTCAACAATGTTGCAGGGCATTTCTTTCCTGAGAGGTGCAAAGGAATTGTGGCATTGCCTTTGACAAAAACATTTGTCTGTCCCAGTTAATTTGTTCATGAGGGGTTTGTACTTTCACTTGTGCATGGTCAACCTCTACTAACTCATTACCTATTATTGTAACTTGCTTTGATATGGATTTTGTTGAGCTGATAGCTTCTGTTCCTAAAAGCTGGTGGCTGGAGGAGGCTGGAGGGGATCAGTGCAGTTGCTCAAACTCTATTACTGTGCAATGCTGAATTTCTTGGTCTCGCCCCTTCAAGAGAGAAGATAATAAACAGGATGGATTCTTGGGGTGCCCTACACAGGGACAGGAATTGGACTTGTTGATCCTGATGGGTCCCTCCCAACCTGGCAGATTCTGTGATTCTGTGGTTGCCTGTGATCTTGTTTGTCAACTCCTTTGCTGCTTTATTAGGGTAGTGGTAGCACAGAAAAGTAGGATTTCAAGGGCTGCTTGGAGGTCATTAACTCTCTTTTCATGTCTAAGGCAGAATCAAATATTGCTAAGTCATTTCTGGCAGGTTTTTGTGTAAGCTACCTTTAAAGATCTTCAATGACAAGGCCTTCCCAGCTTTGTGTGCAATCTATTCCAATCCTTAAGTAGTAGACATGAAGAAATTCTTTGCAACAATTTTTTTTCTTCAGAGCTAATGCAGCCAAAAAAGCTGCTGATAGGTAGAGCTCATTAGGGAGCTTGTATTCCCTTCCTGTTAGAGACTTTAATAGCTAAATCTTTAAGTACAGTTAATACTATGCAATCATAAATGTATAAATATAGAAGAAAACATCGTAGAAATTAGTTGAGTTGATATTGCTGAACTGAAATATTTTGACAGGTGCCTATCAGGTTCTTTGCTCTGGATATGTTCTCATGAAACAGATTGTTTTCAATAAAACTATTTTTTGATGAAAATGTTCTCTTTTTATCAGCTGTAGGTGTAAAAAATAATTCTGACTACTTCACTGGCTCTGTTTTTTGTTTTTTGTTTGTTTTTCAACCAAAAACGTAAAGAGAAACCTGGCATTACATTTACAATGCTAAAATGTTAAATCTCTGCTGTATTGTTCTCCTGTTGCCTTAAAGTTAATGATCAGGGTCAGATTCTGCTCTGCTGCTTATGCTGACTTATATTGGACCATCCAAGCAGCTCTCTTCCTTTTACTAGTTCTGCTTCTGTGGCAAAGTCCTGGATACAGGAATGTGTGGCTTTGTCTGGTGAAAGTCAGGCTGCCAGATGCCAGGAGGTGCTGTTACTCCTTGGCATAATGCACAAATCATAGAACTGTGCCTCTGGTTTTTGCCCCTGTCCATTTGGATGATAATAAAATGCTGAGGTTTTGAAGATTTGGTTTCTTAGGTGCAAGTTTTGTGAAAGCAAAGCAGTTCTGAAATATTTGGTACTGCCTGTACATGGGATATCAAATTGTGTGGGCAGTTCTTTGAGATGAATGAAAATTCTCTCCGTGCCTGGTGGTTGTCTCTTATGTGCTCAGGATTGTGGTGATCAGCTTTGGAGCTGGGAAGGAATCAGTATGGGCACTGAACTTAACCCCTTGCCACTGCAAGGGTTTGGGGTTGGGTCCAAACCAAAGGCAGACTTTTGGAAAGATTTCCCTCCTGTATTCTCTTTAGTCAGGAGCAAAATTCCCCCTCTCCTGTGCAACCCACGTGTGCATGCACACAAGAATTCATTACCTTGGGGAAGATTTGCTCTCCAGTGTGTTTGAAAATGTGCTCTGCTGTGGGACCAGGGAAGGGCTGGGATATAAAGCAAATGTTTGATCATTCTGTCCAATTCTTCCATGATGTAGCCACTCTCCTTTGGTTTGATCTTTGATGCTTCCCACCCCTTCCTCCTCCAGGATCCTTCGTTGCTGAATGGCAAAGTGACACTGCATCAGGTTACTGCTGGGACTGTGCTGTCCAGGCAAGGAGATCAGGTGAGTGAGTGAGCATCATCTGGGAGCAAAGGGAGTGAGAGTCTGGCTCAGTCTTTGCCACCCACCATAAGGTATTTATACACATTGGTCAGAAATATAAAAAATGCCCCCAGACTCCTCAGACCTTCTGTTCTCAAGGTGGGACAGTCCCAGCTCTCAGCCTTTCAGTGCACACTGAGCAGCAGTGTAGGCAGAGCTGAAAATCTGGTACCTGACTGCTTTGAGCTCCTCCTGACTGCCCCAGCCTTGCCCAGGAGCTGCAGAGACCAGGCAGCCCTTTTTTTGTGCCCTGCACTGCGGGCTTTTGCTGATGTCACTCAGTTGCAGTAAAGTTGTTCCCCCTCCCCAGGGCAATAGAAATCCAGTTTATTTGTTTTAGTAGAGTCTATTTAGTATACAACGAGATTCATTTATAATAATATTGTGTAAATGGACAAGCTTATGCAAAGCAGATGAGGGGCAGCTGCAATTACAGTGCTGCTGTATTCAGCTCTGCAGAACTGCAGTGTCCCTCATCACGCTGCTGTGATTACCCCATTATCTCCAGTCACAATTCTATTGTTATTCCTTGAGATCTTACAGATGCAGCTTTTGTTTCTCAAAGCCATACAAAAAGCAACACATTTTTCAATATTGTGGCTGCTTATTTTTAAATATTCATAACCCGCCTTTAATAATTCACTGTTGTGTCTTATCACCTAATTGTTCAACAGCTATAGGGAGCTTTCTGGAAAACAGATTGGTCATGATAGTACTGTCACTGATAATTGCTTTTAACATCTTGGGGAATTTTATTGAGCTCTTTTTTTTTTCCATTTTACTCCAGGATGTTAATGTTTGCTTTGTGGTCTCGGGGATGCTTCACGTGTACCAGCGGAAGATCGACTCCGAGGAGGACACCTGCCTGTTCATCACCCATCCAGGGGAACTTGTGGGCCAGCTTGCTGTCCTGACTGGGGAACCACTGATTTTCACCATCAAAGCCAATCGAGACTGCAGCTTTCTGTCTATTTCCAAGTCCCATTTCTATGAGTGAGTTCTCAAAAAAAAAAAAAAAAAAATTTTTTTATGTCCCTTTTGAACAAATGAGAGTGGTGGATGCATGTGTGGTGAATCATAGAATGGTTTGGGCTGGGAGGGACCTAAAGATCATCAAGATCATCCCCCCCCTGTACAGGCAGGGGGTACCTCCCTCTAGACCAGGTTGCACAAGGCTTCATCTAGTCTGGCCCTGAACACTGCCAGGGATGGGCAAACTATTCCAGTGTCTTACTACCCTCTTGGAGAAGAGTTGTTTTCCTAATGTCTAATCTAAATCTTCCCTCTTTCAGTTCAAAACCATTACTCCTTGTCTTCACTCTTGGTGAAAAGCCCCTTCCCAGCTTTCCTGTAGTCCCCTGGTACCTCCTTTATTCCAGGTTTACAGTGCACTTAACCCAGTGTGTTGTGATCTATGATCCAAGACTCGTATTTCATAATGCAAATAACAGAGTCTGGCCAGTGCCTGTGCTCTGCTGGGTTGTGTGCTGCTTTGCCAGGCTCTTCCTCTGAAATTCAATTTTCCTTTTTGCTGGAGAACCACCCCAGGTCTGTTTCCAAACACTGCCCAGGTTGTTGTATGTGTTATAAATGATTGCTCCCAGTATAACTATAGGTTTTCAATGCTCACTAGGAGAACAGGTCAAAGCCAAATGCTCCTGTGCAAGGCAGGTTCTCTTCTGAACCTTGAAAGCAGTAAAGGGCTTGTGATTTAACTTGTGATTTAATGCTTACAGGGGGATATAGGTATTTCTTAATTAAAAAACACACCCAGCCCAGTGTGGTGACTGTGGTTAAGCCTCATTGTCCAATATTAATGATCAATGGTCTTGATGTATTCCATGATCCTATTGTTAAGACTTAGAATTAGTTTGCACACATAATTTGGGTCAAATACCTCTAATACCTTTTCTAATCTTTTTCAGCTTCTTGCATGTGCCTTCAGTCCTGTCTTCTCTGTAGGACTGAGCTTGTTTTTTCTAGGCCACTACCATGTTCTGCGTACTTCTCTCCTTCTAAATAATTCTATTTGTATTTGTAATTGACTCTACAATATAAGATGCTGTGGGGTTTTTTTCACCTCAGGCAAAAGGAAGCATGCTGTAAAGTGGAACATGCTGTGCTCAGCAGTCTGCTTGCCTGATGAGCTGTGTTCTTCTGAGTCCATGTGGTGGATGTCAGCTCTCTGACCTGGTTTCTGATGGATGCTCCCCACCTGTCATTCCATGTGCTATCAGATCTATTTCTTCTAAACTCCTGCTTTTTCTTTCTTTCTTTTTTCTGCCATTGTTTTCTCACTTGTTTTTTAACTTTAAATTTCATGTTGTTAACTCAGCCAGCCAGTCAGGTTTTACCTTTTCCTCCTCTTCTTCATTTTTGATATTCAGTCCTTGACTGACTCATTTGCTTGAACTCATTTTTCAGAGTTTCCTCTTCTCCCCTGAGAACTGAGTTCTCTTATTTATTCCAACTTACATTTTAGCTTCCATTAACTCCTGTCCAGTCAGCAATCTTGAGACCATACTGTGTCACCTCTTCATCATTTTTAGGACCTTAGCAAATCTTTCTTTTTCTCCTTCAAATAATTCATTGCCCAATCTCCGCGTTTTATGATCACTGTGATCTTCCAGTGTTCCACCTTCACAATTTCTCCTGAAACCTAAGTTTTATATCACTTCTAACTCCTGTTCCCATATTTAAAAATACTGTTGTACTGCCTTTGAAAAGCACAGTTTCTCCAAATTTGTTCATTGTTGCTTTGAACTCTATGAGGAAGAAAAACGTGTTGATAAAATTAGACATACATTTTATTTTACACTTTTTGTGCCAAATTCTGTGCACGTAGTCCTGCAATGTTAGGCTTTCTCCTTTGCTCAGAATCTCAGGAATGATTTTTTTTTTTTCTTCTTCTTTTTTTTTTTATCTTGTTTACTGAACAGAAGGAATTTGACAAGAACTTCCATTATTCTTCAAAATTACTTTTTTTCCATTTGTGCCAAGTAGATTACTCTTATTTTGAGCTGCCCTGGAACCCTGGATCTGGGTTTTTTTTTGTTTTTTCCAATAATTGAGAGGGCAAAGCAGAAGGAGCATGGTCAATAGCTGCTCAGGGTTTAGAATTGGGTGTTGGGTAACAGATGAAATTCTTTTCACTGAAACTTTTGGGCCGGCAGTTTTCCCGGGTACTATCACAACTAAATAGCTATCTAGAAATGTAGTGTTTTAAGCACAGGGCTGACACAAGCTAATTATGGAGTATATAGCTTAAATACTTTGCTGTTTTGCTGAACTGATGTACTGAGTGTGCAGTGCCTACGCTGCAACTGTTGGTGTCTCCTGAGGAACGGGGTAATCAAACTGTCACCAGCCTCTCCGGGGAAAGTGTTCAGGTTCTGCAGTACTGGGGACTCTGTCACATTTTCTGCTTCAGTTAATTTCACAGTTTGGAGTCTTAATCATGTGTGCTTGCCAGATTAGCAGGAAAGCTTTGATTTTTATTTTGTATTGCCAGCCAAGCTGAATATCAAATTGCATCCACATCTACAAGAATGTCTGCGTAAGTCCCAGGCTTTCACATACACTACTTTAGCCTTTTCATCACTATATTTGGTGAGCTTCCTAATAAAGAATCCTCAGAATCCTTCCAGGAACAAGTTTCTAGAGTACAGAGCTTTGGTTTTTATTTTTCCCAGTGCCAGGCAAGTGTCAATCAGAAGAGCTAAGATGAAGATGTCCAAGTAAGAGGAAGGAAACCTGGATGATAATGGAGGAAAAAAAAAAAAAATCTACTTTTTTTCTTGTTGCCTCTAAGGGTGGGCTTTTAGCTTCCATGCTAATGCTCTTGTAGAAGTTGTATAGCACACAGTGAAATAACAGAGGGCTCAGGATGAAAATAAAAGCAGCCTGTTAGGAGTTTACATTTTGAATGCATTAAGTATTAAGATACATATCTGGAGGGAGGAAAAGGAGTAAATGGCTTTTATTGATCACAGCAGACAGCCTGTGTGGGAGGAAACTTTGAGGGCTAAATAAGCAAGTAGAGTAGAAGCAATGAGCTCAACAATTCACAGTTTTTATGGGGGGTTAACTTTCTGATCAGCTGAGAAAGGGGGACAGGGTTGTTGAGGGATAAGAGCTGTCTGTTTATTAGTGCTTCTCCTGGGATGCTCCTTCATCCTTTGCTCAGAGTTACATGGAAGGTACCAGAGCTAACTTCAGAGCTGCACCAGGTTGCTCAGCGAATGTGTAGTTGTAAAAGCTCTTAAAGCACCTTTGGATTTTCAAATTGTACTATTTATCCAGGTTTAGTTTCTCTGCTCTGTTCATTTTTTTTTGTTTCTCAGACTTCTGTGGCACCGAGTACAGTGTCTGTAAGATAATGTCTTGATGTGCAATAATTTCTCATCTAAGCCTAGGTGGTCTGTGGGCACCTTGAGTCAGAGATAGGAGGTGTGGAAGCCTCAGGACAGGAGAGGAAAGCTCTCCTCCTTTTTTGTTGTCCTGTTTTGGTGGCTGGGTTTGGTGCTAAGGCAGCAGGGCTAGTGAGCATCCAGGAGCATGGGGCTGCTGCTCCTAGGACAGCTCAGCTTTGAGTGATATTTAATTTGAGTTAAGTCAACAGGCTGGGCAAACTAGTTGTCAAATTATCACTGAGGGGGGGTGGTGAAAGTGGTGAGAGGACACGGGGGTGTGAATTAGTGCTGGGATGGCTGCACTGGCAACAGCAGCATGGGGGTGTTGTACCTGACTGTGTGTACCTGTTCCTGTTCTGGGGAAGTACTTTAACAACACTTTGTTGTTGTTGTTCCTTCTAGGATAATGCGGGAGCAGCCAAGTGTAGTTCTTGGTGTGGCCCACACTGTTGTAAAGAGAATGTCTCCCTTCGTCAGGCAAATTGACTTTGCCCTGGATTGGATGGAGGTTGAAGCTGGAAGAGCTGTTTACAGGTGAGACATGAACAAAATTGCTTCTTGTCTGTTGAATATTTAAGTTTTCAGAGCTGAGAAGCTGGGCTCCCTTGGTGATACATCAAATGAGAAACTCGTTGGAGTCAATCATGTCATCAAGTTTGTCTGTTGGCCTATTTTGAGATTTTTTTTTTTTTTTCTTCAGTTGCAGTACCCTTCAACATTGCTTCAGTCTCTTGTCCCCAGGTGCCAACAAAATTCTTTCATACTGTTCCTCATCCTTTATGTTATCTTGGCAAGCTCTTAAAGTGACATAATTGATTAAGACATAGACAGTTGTATGTTCTGGTGATAGTTCCAGCATTGTTAGGAGCATGAACATCTATTGGTCAATGAATTTTTCAGCCCTTTTAAAATAAAAAGTGAAACTCAAAGGTAAATCTGTTAGGCTTATTCAGTAGTAAATTGAAAACAGGCACTACACTGGATGTTTAAGATACAAAAGCTATCCTTGGGAAAAATTAATTGTATGGATTTTTTGTACTACAATGTATTTGAGCCATTATATGGTTTCTGCAGCGGTGGAAGAATAAAGGTTTAATTTAGTACATATTCTGTATAATAGTAGTTTTAATTTTCATAACTGTACCTACAGCATTATAACTAATGGAAGCTTTGGATTATTTTGTGCATCAAAGCAGTCATAGCTGTCAATGTGTTATTAAAATCTTTCACCAGACAATTAGAACTCTTTGTCCATGTGCTGGGTTATGCTGGAAACCTGCATGCCAAACAGCACTCTGAAGCACCCAAGCTGCACAGGGCAAAATCATCTTGATAGACTGAGATGTGTGTGCCAAAAGGAACCCAAATCCTGAGCTCCTGGGAGGGTTTTGGCTTTGATCTGCAGAATTTCTCTGTGTATCCCTATTGCCCTTACAGTGCCTGCTGCAACCTGGTCTTTCCCTTAGAGACCACTTGCCCCTGGGTCATCTGCTTCCAGAACTAACAGCAACCTGTTGTGCAAAGCCTCTGCATTTAAACATTAAACTTGTTTCCAGGCCCCCTTTTAACAGATGCCTTTTGAGGGGATTTTTATCTGCTCCTTAGGTTTAATTGTTGATTAAACATCTTCCTAAGTCCTCTAAGCCAGGTAGGGAAAGACTATCAGCTTATTAAAAGACTCCAGGTGCTTTTGCTGACTAAAGATGCTTTGCTAATCCTTGTTATTGATGGTTCCCCAGGCAGGGTGACAAGTCAGACTGCACATACATCGTGCTGAACGGTCGCCTTCGCTCCGTCATACGGATGGATGATGGAAAAAAACACCTGACGGGTGAATACGGCCGAGGAGACCTGATTGGAGTGGTGAGAATGAATTGTTCAGCTGAGAAATTGATATTGATGCCACACTGAACAAAGAAAATCTTACTCTAATCAGTTGTTAATCTAAAGTGCTTTCGCAGGTTAAAGATTATCAGGTTTCCACCTGGAAATGTGATAATAAATGAATAGGATTGTGAGTCTTAGTTTTAAAAGAGAGAAAAAAACCAGTCACAACCAAACTAAAAAGCCCTGTAAGATACTCTGTTTTGATACAGGTTACTTTCTTTCATGTTCTGAGGTGTGCAGCCTCTTAGAGCAGTTCAGGAAGAATTGCAGTCGTGTGCACTAAGTGGTGATTTCAAGATTCAGCTTGGTTGGGTCCCCCTGTAAATCTCTGGTCCAGCCTCCTCTGAGTAAGCAGAGCTAACTTCAAAGCTGCACCAGGTTGCTCAGAGAATATGTAGTTATTACAGCTCTTAAAGTACCTTTAAAGTACTGTAATATTTATCCATGTTTTAATTTCTCTGCTACATTAGTTTTCTGTTTCTCAGACCTAGTTGGCAACTGAAACAGGAGTCCTACATTGTAAATATGCATGGCTTGTTTGATTTTTATATGTAAAATTAGAAGGTTTCTGAAGTTCCCAGATTGTTGTTCAGGCCCTTTTCTGCTTTCTGAACTGAAAACTAAACATTTAATGTCTGTCTGTTTATAGCCAGAATTAGCTAAATAAAGAAATACAGGAGTTCTGTAGGAAGAAATTCTTGTTCATAGAGGAAGAGGAAGGAAGAGTAGAAGGCTGTTTCCCTCTAGAAAGCTGATCCAAGGTGGTGCTTGTTGCAAAAGGTGTTATTTTTTGAAACCCAGCAGTTGAGTGTTACCCACTGGTACAAGAGGTTCTCCTTTGCTGCTGTGCTTCTTCCCTGTGACTCAGTCTCTGGAGTTCTGCAGAGCTCCCAGGCAAAAGCAACCGAGCTGCTGCTCTGCTGTCTGAAAGCAGCTTTGAGAGTCAGTGGAGTGCATGGTCTAAACTCAACCTCCTGTATGAGCACTTATCTTCCTTTTGGGATAATGTTTCACATTTTTCTGGTGAGGAAAGAGAGGTTTCATCCAGTGGATGGACTGGAACATGTTTGCTGCTGAGTCCCTAGGCATGGGTACAGACATTCCATGTAGGCTGTGTCTCTAAACCATAAGTCACTTTTCTGGATCCATGTGATGACATGAATAATTTTGAAGGCTTTCTGGCTCCGTGGACGTCATCTATTCCTTCCTACCCACAGCTCCCAAGCCCACTGACTCATGCTGCCATTTGTTGAAGGAATCTCAGTGCTCTGGCTCTCTTTTGAAAACATGGGGGAGGATTTGTAAAGGTTGCCAAGATTAACGGAGCCGTTCTTTGCAGAGGGCATTACTAAAATGACATTTTTCCTTTTTAAAAGATTTGTTTATCCCCTTCTGTAGGATCTGGTATAAACCTTTAAAAGCCTGCTGTAGGGTTGTTGTTGTTTTTTTTTTTTTCCTCCCCTGAAAGTAAAGTAATTGGAGGGTTCTTGCAGGGAATGAAATAAGCAGTTGTTATTTGTAATTGGTAATTGGGTCAACTGGTGCTGTGTTCCTCCCTGGAAACCCTAACAAGACACCCCATGTATTCACAACTGGGCAATTGCAACAAAATGCAAGAGTCTGGTATTCCATGTCTGTGTGTTTATCACCTCTATCTCAGAACTTTCACAATGCCACATGTTACGTGGAAGAGATGAGTATCTGCCATTTCTGCTTTCAGAAGGAACGCACTGAAAAATGAAGGATTTCGGACAAGATGTAAATTTTCATGCCTGTGCATATGCTCCCAAAGCTAAACTTGTGGCTTGAGCTGTTCTCTTCCTTCTACTGACTCAATGGCATCTGCTTCTGAGGTCTGTCACAGGGAGAAGAACAGGTTGGAAACACAAGTTTGCCCTCCCTGTGGGGTTACTTCAAGAGCTGACACTGACAATTATGTCAGAGGGAAAATGATCCCTGCTCCCTGGGAACCTTTCTGGAGGGAGGTTGCCACCTGCTTGCTGCTGCTGACCCTGTTGAGGGGCAATTCCAGTTTACACTGTGCTCAAATCAAGTAAAAAATTTGGTTGAAGACCTTCCAGGTAGTTTTTTAAAAGGGCAGTGATGAATCTGTTAGAGAATTCCCTCACGTTTGAAAAGCAGTTGACAGAAGTCCTGTTGTCTAGAGACTGGCTTGACCCATTTCAGGGGAAGTTTATTTTGTTGGTGCTCTTGCTTCAGATGCACTTGTGGGAAAATGGTGCAGTGTTAACTTTCTTAAATCATTCCCTGAGCTGAAGAGTAACTCTCTACCTCCTTTCTCTGTGCCTGGGTGACCCCAGAGGAAGTCAGAAAATCCAATTGTGTGTTAATGAGTGAAAGGGCTTCTATTCCCTATGTTCTTTGTTTAAAATGCTTCTATTAGCCTCATTTGTTTTCTTGACTTTGCTGCCTCAGTGATGATCTTGCTTAACTGCTGCAGCTTGTAGTTTTTACTTGTTATCTTAGCGTCATTTACACATTGCTGTCTGACTAAGAGGATTTCTTTTAATTTGTTATGCCTGTTGAGATGAGGCAAACTGGGGCCAGGCTTTGACATTTGGTTCTGTCCCTTGCCCCAGACTGGGGCAGTTGTTCAGTACTTTTTCTATGATCTGCAAAATAAGTTGTCCTGCATGGGTTACAGGATCAGAGCTCCAGCATCTGTTGAGGGTGAGGGGTGTTTGCTTTTTGCATTGTTGGAAGGACACTGGTAGGTGAGGAGAAAGGAGAGAGGAAAAAAAACCACCCCCAAAACCCCAACCAACCACAAAAAAAAACCCCTACAGAAAAAACAAAATACCAAAAACCTGACACAGACCTAGCTTGCAGACAAATCTGAATAAAAGATTTGTATACTGCCTCCAAATGCAGGTGATAGAACCTTTTTATGCAGGTCAAAGCTTTGTATTAATTGGGTTCCTTAGGAGTGGTTGCAGCTTTGGTAGGGTGACCAAATGCCAGGCAGCTCCTGGGGCCTCAGTGACAGCTGTTGAATTTGCAGTATTTGAAAAGCTGAGGCCTTACATAGCTGATAATAACTGGTAGCCACCTGTCTCATAGAACTGGGGTCTGCAGTGGCTTCCCAGCAAACCAGCTGGCTTTCCAAAAAGCCTCACTCAGTGGGGAAGTTGCAGCAAAGTTTTGGTTAACTCAGGATCCTTTGTGCTTCTCTTCAGCAACCAGAATGCCTCCCTGTATCAATAGGACTGTTCTGGGTCATTTTTGAGTAGCAAAATAGCAAAGCAAATGCAGAAAGGCATCTGTGCAGTAATTCTTTTAACTCAGGGCAGCATGGGTGATAAATTGCAGAAACAGAATCCTCATTTGGTGGTGCTGTGGCATATCAGCTCTGCTGGGGAAGAAATCATGCTTTACATTCTAGAAATAATGACTTTTTAAAGTGTTTTTAGATGTTAAGCTGTTAAATCTCATTAATACAGTTAAATGTGCATGGCTTTTTTTTTTCCTTCTCAACAAAGTTGAACACCAAGAAGAATCTGTAAATGGCTTATGATTTCCTGAGGGGTTTGGAGCATTGTCCTTTTGAAATGCAACACTTCTGCTGGAAAGATTTGATTGCTGAGTAATCCTCCAAGGAAACACACCAGGATCAGGATTACAGTTGTCAGGCTTTTGTTCTTTATCAGCATTAATGTTATCATACCCAGCTGGATTTTGACACTACCAAAGCCAGCTGAATGGTGGTGTGCCCCCAATAACCCTGCTACCATGGGGCAAATTTGACTCTCTTAAGGTTGGTTTACTTGGTCATTTTTCAGTGTGTGGATTTTTTTGCTGATTCCTTGCATGTAATTTTTTTTTTTTTCAAACTGTGACTACTTCATTTCCCAAAGCTTCAAGTTAATAAAAATAGATTTCATATTAATTCAGGCTAGTGGCACCTCAGGCACACTGTGCACAGCCTTTCTCTGGAAATTGGAGGTGGATGAGGTCCAAGAACTGAGCTGGAAGATAAGGATCTGGAAGAAGGTGTTCTCTTTTCCTTTCTACTGCCATCTGTCTTGGAAATAGGTTACTAAAATTTATTATTTTCCTAGAAGTATCTTAAGGGTGAAATTGTATTTAAAAACCAAAACCAAACAAAAAATGAAAACCAAACCAAGAGGTAAACCCCACAACAGCAAATCCCTCAGTATTTACCAGCAGTGAGGTGAGACAGAGAAGTTCTGAGAAAAGAGTTCGTATTTCTGCAGCCGAACTATTGTCAGGTTGAAATTAGAAGCTCACTGTCCTGGTTTCCAAAACCATCTTGAGGATGTTTTGGGCTGAATGCAAGGCTGGAATCTGAGGCATCTGAACCTCAGTTCCCTATGAGCATATTTACTTAAGAGTGTGAGCTGCTGAGTGCTATTTTTCTGATGCTTTTCTCTCCAATGATTTATTCTTTTATCCATAACAATTATCTTTGCTTCAACAAATAACAGCTAAACAGCTGATGAAAGTAAGAGACCATTCATAACTGGAAATTGTTCAGTGGTCTGGCAGCTGACTGGGAAAACCACAAGCACAGTTTTACTGGATCTGGTGTTACGTTGTTTGGCATTAATGTTATGTGGGTAAATCATCTGGCTTTGTAGCTGCAACAGATAAACCTACAGAGAGCTTTAACTCCCAAGCCAAATCCTTTTTTGAGTGTATTAGGATCTTTGATGACAGGTAGTGATACAAATTGTGACCTTTTGGGTTTCCTCTAGGTGATTTCATGCATCAAGCTGTCATTCCCTGAGTCGCTTTGTGTCTCCCTCCTGCTCCCAGCCAGACTTTCTTGTGAGAATAACATTGCTAGGGCAATGTTGAGAAAACTTCTGATCCCCCTTTAGATCCAGCTCCCCTGCCTTCTGCTTCTTTCTCTCTCCCATTGTGAGAAGTGCTGGATCACACTGGGCTGGTTGTGTCTGGCAGGAGTTGGTTCTGCACCTCTTCAGCCTTTGCGAAACACACAAGTAAGTTGTTAGCAAGAGATTTTATTCTTTTTTTTTTATTTTTCCTTGATTATAACTTTTTTCTGTGGCAAGTTTCATGAAGTAGGAGCCACTGAGTAAGAGAGAGAAGTGTGATCCTTTTAATTATCATGAAAATGCTCAGAGACAGTGGGAAGCAGAGTCCAGCAGAGGTGAGAGCAAACGGGTCAGCAGTGAAGGATGGGGAAGGATATTACTGAAGTCCCAGCCAGGTTTGGTATTTTTGTGGTGCAAAACTGAGTCAAGGGCAATGAGATCTCTCTTGTTGGAAAGTATTGGAGCAGGTCATCATGTTCTGCTATCTCTTTTTCCATTGTTGAAATTCGGGTGTAATTTCCCCATGAGAGGAACATGCTGGGCACCTGTGGGTGGCATTGTGCTTCCAGATGCTCTCCAAACAGCCTGGATAAATTTGATGGATGTTATTTTTTCTGTTGTGCTTCAGATAATGTTTGGTATAATTTTTGGTTTTATTTTGACTGTAATATTAGATTAGGGGAGCAAAGCAGGCATGCAGCTTCCCCATCTTTTCTATAGCCACATGTAAATAAGGAGTGAAACTTAAATACATGAGGTAGGACTGTTAGCAGTTCCATTCCCCAGCTATAATCCCTCCCTTATCTGTCCCTTAACTGCATTCCCTGCTGTAGTAGAACTGTCATTGCACTTCTGCAAAGTGCAGGCTCAGTCCTCTCAGAAGAATCAGTAGCATGACTCCCATTGCCTCAGTTACACGGGGTGGCTAAAGTGTATTTTATATATACACTTCCATATGCACACATCCAGATATACAAAGTAAGACTTTGGTGCATGTATGTAAGTTTATATACATATATATGTGTGTGTGTGTGTGGTCTGGATTCTTTTTTCTGCACAGCAGAAGTGTTGAGTGTCCTCAGTCACGGGGTTAACTTGGCACACAAAAGATTGCAGAAGGTGGTTGTTAGAACAACTTTCAGGAGTACATGGTGTACTGCATTCATCCCTGGCACTGCTCCCACAAATAGCATTGATTTGCAGCTTGTCTGGTGCTCTTCCCACTCATTCATTGCTTCCAGCAGCCTCTCCTCCTTTGTCCTTTTCCGATACAAACAAATTCATGTTTGAGATTCTTCTGAACTGATGGCTGGAGGAAACACCTCTGAGATCAGCATCTTCACATGCAAAGGGTTTGGGAGCAGGTTGTTTAAGCCAGAAAAAGAGTGTGTGGTTGCCCTTCATGTGACATTGCTGATGTTACATTGAGCTCCTCACCTGCAGCAGCATCTCCTGTCCTCCTGATCTAACAAAACCACTGCTGGGAAAATCCTTGTGTGTGGAGCTGGTTCATGCCTGGGCTGTTGCAGTGCTGGGGTTGGCTCTGGAGATACGGGTGTGTTACCTGGTCCCTGTGCAGCTGACCTGGTGCTTTCTTTGAGCCTCCTGATCTAT
The DNA here is from genome assembly GCA_023637945.1 of Phaethornis superciliosus. Taxonomy (NCBI): domain Eukaryota; kingdom Metazoa; phylum Chordata; class Aves; order Apodiformes; family Trochilidae; genus Phaethornis; species Phaethornis superciliosus. The sequence goes on along the minus strand of JAJQWJ010000022.1, from coordinate 1,174,533 downwards.
CAGCAGATGTCAGTCTTTATTTCTTCTTCTTCTGCCTCCCTGGGGTCATCTGCTCTTCCTTGCAGTGGGCTTCATCCCCGTCCCTCCTGTTTCCCACAGACTTGGGATTGTCCTTCCCCAGGGGCTTTGGGTGAGCTGCTGGGTTTGCCTTGTGGATGGATGTTGTGTAAGGAGCAAGCAAGGAGGCAATTTGGCCAGCAGAACCTCTGAGCCATGTGTCTGCTCAGTGGCAGGATTTGTGCCCCAACACCAGTGCTGTGCAGGGAAGGATCTGTCCCAAATGCTGCAGCCCTGCACCATGCCCTCTGTTGCTGCTGCTGCTGGAAGGTAGGCTGGTGTTGAAGAGAAGAAAATGCCTTTTAATATTTTGCTCTCTTCTCAGAGTTCTCACTTTTTTTTCTTAGGTGTGGTGCTGCTTTGGTTGAAAGGCAGCTGGATGGGTCCTGACCCATCTCCTGGCATGCCTGTTGTCAGAGGGGGGTTTTCTGGGGGCTCCTGCCAAAGCATCCTGCCTGAACATGGAAACTTGGAGCTTACAACTAGCAGGCTGATGGATGGGTGGTGGTCATGGCTTTCATGCATGAGAGTTCCATAGAATCATAGAATGGTTTGGGCTGTAAGGGACCTTAAAGCCATTTGTTGGATGTAGCTCAGAAAGGAATTTGGAGTAATTAGACCAATTTGCTAGATTTTACTTTCCAACTGTGTAATTTGGAAAGCTGTAAGAAGTGTCAGAGATGAGCATTGAAAGTGAAGTCTAAAGGGGTGACGAGAACAGAAATTGCACATTCCCCTCTTTTTAAAGGATTTACAGTAACACTTTTTCTATGTAAAGAACTTGTTAGCTGGGGTTGTGAACCATCTGAATGGTAAATGATGTTTAATGCATGTTTTTGTCACTATTTAATACTGTACTTGGAGAACAGCCAGTCCAGGCAGAGCAGAAGAGGTGATGGGCTCAAGCCTCCAGTGAACTCCAGGAAAACTGGAGGATTGTTTGGGAGAGAAAGGAGGAGCAAGGGTGGTATATGGGTGAATTAAAAATTGAAAGAAAAGAGCAGAAATGGGCAGTGAGGCAGAACTTGTTTGGAGGCTTGTTACTAAGGAGAAGGAATGAGTGTTATGGGAGAGGAACCAGAGGTGTATGGTTGCCTCAAGCAAAATTTATCATGTTGGCCTGAATTTGAAATGAAGAGGGAAGGAGTTCACTGATCCTTTCTTGCACTGGAGGAGATGCTGTAGCTGTGTTCCTGCTGGCAAGGCTGAATGATAACAGTAGTCTGGGAAGGAGCTCAACAAAAAGCCTTGTGTGGTTATATATACAAATATAGATAGATAGATATACACACACAAATGGGGGAGCAAATCTGCTCCCCCATTAAGAGAGAATCTGCTGTCTGAGCCTTCACACACCACTAGTGTTTCTCAACCCCCCCAGGCAGGCTGAATGAAATTTGGAAGTTATTATGGAGCTGTTTTTCTGTTTGCTGCAGCTATGGTGGGTGATCAAAATGTTAAAATGTTAAATTCCTTTTTTAAAACCAAGGAAATAACCTTATGAGGTTGATCTTATGATCGCAGGTGGATTTTTTCCTGCATATTGAAGTTCCAGCTAGATCTCCAAGTCTTGGAGTATTTAGACCTGGAAGAGTAAGAAAAGTTGTTCTAAAAGTTTGCTGGAATGAGTAACCCAAGGATTTGAATGTGACTTAAGACTGAAATGATTTTAAGTACCCATTTTGCATGAAACTTTTTTCTAAGCAAGAAGAAAAAACTGAATTGGTGATACCTCAAATGATTTAAGAATAAGTACCATGAAGAAAAGTATAGAGGGGAGACCTATGACTTAATGTTGGATTATGTTTTTAATCTCAAAAAAATGTGAGAGTAGCCAGATACCTATTTGATTTGGCAGATTCCCTTGTGCAGAAAATCTACACCTAGTACAAAGAATGCTTTTTAATCACAGAGTGTGAAGAGGGGAGTGGTAAGAATGTAGTGAAGATGGAAATAATCCTACCAATGGTCCAAATGTTCAGTGAGAACCCTATCACTTCCAGTGAAGAGAGCATTTTATGAATAGTTTAGGATAACTACTAAAAAAAAGATTGGGAACTGAGAATATCCAAGGGGAAAGCAAAATTTGAATTTGTTACTGTACATTGTATTTTCCCTGCTAGAATACCAGGGTGTATTTGCATGAAAATATCAAAGCTGATGGCACAGGAGATGGCTGATTGTATCTGTGTGTAAGGGTAGTACAGGCTCCAATTTCTGAAATGAGTTGGAAATTGCCTTTAACAAATTCCCTGCAATTTTGGGGATCTTTAACACCGGTGGGGTTGCAAGGGCCACTTGCACAGGAGATGTGAATGGCTCCTTGTGAAGGAGGTTTGACAAAGGTCTCCATCTCCCTTCTGATCTGCCTTGGGAATGATTTGAAAAGACAAAGTCACGATTTGGAGGGGAAAAAAAGCCTCCTTGAGGCTTTGTCTTAAGGTTAAAATTTAATTCCTTTTTTTACAAATCTCTTCTTGAAAGACTTGTGAGCTCTTTGGAGCACAGTTAATTTTATGCACTCACATATCACAGAAAGAGTGGGAAAGGATGTTAGACAGTTTGAGTGGTTTCTTTCTTATAGAAATTAACCTTAAATCAGGGGGTGACTGGCTGAGTGGAAAGGCTTTATTTTAACAGTTGGAGCCCTTAACCTGCTTTCAGGATAAAGAAACTGAATCACAGAGCCAAAAACTGTGATAAAAGCTGGTAATATGGGAGTGGGATAAACCTGAAGGCATTATACAACCATTTGAGAACCTGGACTCATGGTTCTCCATGAATGTGTGTACAAAGACAACATGAGCTCTTTTTCCCCTTTTTGTATGGTTTAAAATTGATCCCTGGCACCTGAGCAAAAAGCAGGTGAGCTTTTTGTAGGGCTGAGCTTTACAAAATGTGGTTACTTCAGATTTCCTTGTGCAGTTTTTCATGCTGTAGCAGTTGGTGTGGATTAAACTCTTCTGTGCCAGCTAGAGTTAATATTAGCAAGCTGATCTCAGCTTTCAGGACTAATTGCAAGTTTTGAGATCTAGATGTTCTGGCTGTCTGAATTACCCATTTTGTGCTCATGTAATCTTCCAGAAAAGCACTCTTGTTGGAAGTGGGGTCACAGAGTTTTGTGTGTTAAATTAAATTTCTTATGCTGTAGTTAGAAGCACATGCCTGGGCACCTGGCACAGCTTTGCCCTTGGATGAGGCATTCTATACATTACATTAACTTCTGTGTCTGAGCCCCAAGCAATGCAAAAACATTGCTTGAGTAGGAATTTGCTGTAGGCATAAGCTGTGGAATAAATACTGAAACAAACAAACCAACCACCCAAAAAGTAAGCAACCAACCAACCCCCCCAGAACAGCTCCCACTAACAAATCAGAACAGTTATAATAAGCTGATTTAGTATCTGCTTCTTTCTGGGCTGGAAAACTTAATGCAAATCATGTTCAATTTATTCTGGGCCCATGAGTTGCAGTTACACTGAGGATTGTGTGTGTTAACATCAATAACTACACCCAATTGTTTCTGAAATACCTGACCTATGGATTTATAAAACCAGCAAACTTTGCTGCCCAGACTGCAGCACGGGGCTGTTTCTAAGCAATTAAATGTTGTAGCTCACATCTGAGCTCTGAGCAACTCCATCTCACCTGGCAGGCTCTCCTTAAACAGATGAAGGTATTTCCTGGGGGGATTTGATTTCTGCATTTCAATTCAAAGGGAGAGCATCTGGTGGGGCTGGGGGTTGGGGAACCACTGCATTCTGCAGAGGAGGCTTTTGGCACCTGCTTTGGTTTATATTCTGTCAGGTCCTGCCTGGAAAGGAGACTATTTCTGTATTAATTTTCACTGCCTGATTGTTTTCTTCTTTAAACTTCTCCTCCCCATGAAACAAAATGTTTTCAGGTGCACAAGTGTTGGGCACTTTTCAGGTAGGCATGTGCTGTCACTTTTTCCTGTTTATAGAGCACAGACAGACACGTGTTAAAAAAAAAGCTAAGCCAAAAAACCCAAGCAAAAAGTCCAAACCAACAAGCACCTGGAAAAGCAAATCTCTCTTCTATCCTGAGAAATGTGCTGAGAGAAAAATGAAAGTGATTCAGGGTGATGAGGGGAAAAAAAGAAAGAAAGGGAGAACAGCAGAGAAGTGGGTTTTTCTTAAAGATGGCTTTGTCACCGTTTAAATCAGTGAAAAGATCTGTTAAAAATATAATAGATATTAAAAGAAAAAGATATAGATATGTATTAAAATATATAAATAAAAATACATAAATATTGCAATAAGTGAGTGAACCGTGTGCCTCTGGCCATACTTTTCCAACAGCAGAGCCTGTGCTGAGAGTTTGGGATGGAATAGTTGGAATAGTTATACTTCCATGGGATAGAATAGCTCATACCTGTTGCAGAGGGATGTGCCTGAAGTAACCCAACCCTGGCATTGCCCTTGGGGAGCAATGTTCTGTTCTGGGTGTGTGTGAGCAGCACTTGGGACTGGCTGGCTCTTGGGAATTGTTCCATTTCTCCATCCTGACGTTTGGTTTTTTGCAACACCTTGTGAGTTCTGGCTGTGTCCTCTTTCAGGTGGAGGCATTAACTCATCAACCTCGAGCCACCACAGTACATGCAGTGAGAGATTCTGAACTTGCCAAGCTCCCAGAGGGAGCACTGACATCTATCAAACGCAAATTCCCCCAGGTAAGAAAATCAGAAGCATTTTCTCTCCGTTACCACCAAGTCCTTTGCTTTCTTTTTGTATGATTGATGCATACCGTGGAATCATTTTATTCTTTTTGTCTGGTCTGATCTGTACCAGGCTTCCACTGCTTCTGGTCCTTCCAATCAATTCTAGCAGGGCTGCTTTGTGTACATGGAAGAAATTAATGCCAAATGCAGGACATGCATATTTAGCCAAGTGGAAATCACTAAGTGTTACTGTTAGTAAATGAGAGTCTGACTTCTAAAATCACTTTAAAATGGCATTATACAGTTGTCTTGCTCAACGAGGCTCAAAGTTGACTTTTGCTTATTATGTACCTTTATTTCCCAAGTATTGATAGTTGGGGGTTGGTTTTCATCTTCCTTGCATTTTAGGCTGTCAGTTCTCATTCTGCCTGTGTCCTGAAGACTGTGATTGCTCCCTTTGAATCCATCAACTCATCCATCTTCCTTAATTCACTTGACATTATACCTCTCTCCTGCAAATCTGGAGACTGTCGGACTTGAAATTTAATTCTTTTGTCCCTAAGTGCATCAGGGACATAATACTAAGCACTAAATCATTACACTAGCCTCAAAGGCAACTCTTTAATGCTATTACTTCAAATTATTTCTGATTTCCCTTTTTACTGTCTTTAAAACTTATTTTACTAGATTTCTTAAAAAAAACCCTGCAAAAGTAATAAATGTAATTAAAATGCTTGTATTATTTTGCTATCCTAGGACTCATAATAACTTGATTTTTTTTTTTTTTTTAGCTTGTATAATATAAAGCCTGTATTCATGGTTCCTCGTGTTACAATAACCGTGGGGGTTTTGTCTGTGTTATTGCTAGGAGAATTTCATAATTGCAATAAGTGTTTGGAAGTAATATCAATGAAAAAATAATCCTCCCGATGTCCCTGCAAGCATTATTTTTGCTTAAGTGTTTTGGAACTTCTGTTGTGGGTTGTTAAGGCACTCCTGCTCTGGAATAGTTGTATGATTCTGTTCTCTGTTTAATGGAGATTTCCTGACTAGATGATGAACTGGTAGAAACATGGCACTGGTGTGCAGACCAAGCCTCAACCTGGGTACTGCCTTGAGCTGTCCTTTTAAATCTCATGCTCTCTGTGACTAATGAAGGAGTGGGGAAATGAGCTGGGTGGAATGGAAAACCACCTTTCTCTTTTCAGAGTGGGTGCTTTTAAATGCTACTAGTAAACATTTAAACTCTATATTACTAGTAAGCACTGAACATGTAATATTTAGGAGTTCCTGAACTCTGGTCTGCTCAGAGGCTGTGTTCTAATTCTGCCTTTTTGTCTGATGCAAGAGTTGATTTCAGGGTCTCTCTTAGCTCTCTTCCTTTCTCTCAGGTGACAGAATTGTTTTCCCCTAAAAAGTCACCTCTGTGGAGATGCAAATCTTTATGCTTTGCAGTTCCAGTTGAGCTTGAGTGTTACATTTATAGCACAATTTAAAACATTTATTTGCAATGGAATTCACATGTCTTTCCATGTCTCAAGACTGCTGCCTGTCCTCCTCAAACTCCTAGCTTTTTGAATACAGAATTAGTTTTATCTAGACTTGCATATAGTTTGGCTAATTAGTTACAGGGAAACAAAATGCTAAAATAGATATTTTAAAATTTTTTTTAACGGAAATGTGCTGCAAAAAAGGTTTTTAGAAAACACATCCTTGCTGCTGTTTGAGATATCAAAATTTGAAATAGATGTTAAACTGGTATAAAAAATGTGACAACTTACATTTTTACTCTTAGATTATTTTAGAACAAGCGTTAGAGGAATGTAAGGTAGGCTTCAAGTAGGTGATTTATGCAGTTAATGCCTTCAGACTGTCTTAAGAACCTAATATACAATATTTTTTTATATGATCTCAAAGTTCTTGTGTCTTTTCTTTTTGTCTGTTAGGTCCATCAGATAAGAGAGGGAAGAGGACAGAAGTGAGAGGGACTTGATGGAGGAAAACAACAGGGTGGAAAGTTTCAAGTCAGGGAGAACATACAAAGTGAAGTTTAAAGGAGTATAATGAACAGAAGGTTTTGAGCTGAAAACTAATAAATTGCATACAGAGAAAAGGGTCTGGGTGATCATTTCTTAGCAAAAAAATCTAAGCACTAGAGGATCAAAAGTTGTCCACACCTGAACAATGTCTTCAGTTGCCAAAAAGTCTAGCTATGTTAGCAGAATGCTTTGGGGAGTGAAGAAATCCTTGTGTTCTTCATGATGTTGGAAAAGCTTCAGAACCAGCCTGTCACAGCACATCTGAAGGAGGAGACAGGCCAAATAAAGAGACTCCAGAGGACAAGAAGGAGGCTAACTGGTGTCTATAAACACTGAACTATAAAGGCAAAAAAGACTAAAAGGTTAAGAGATGAACCTTTGACTGTTTTCAACTGTATAGAGGGTTGGGTTTGTTTTTTTAATGAAAAGGGCATAAGCTACATGCCATATTGGGATAAAGCAAGTGGTAGTGTACTGAAATTGCAGTAGTTGGATAGGAGGAAAAAGCTGATCCTGTTCCTTAGAAGGGCTAAAAGTTGTTGCTTGTTCTTACAACCTCTTCAGAAGTTATGCTGGAGGTGATGTTTAGTGCTGAGCAGAGAGATGGGCCAAGTGAATTCGCTGTCTAGCACAGTGATCTATACACAGAATTTGTTGATTTCCCCATCCAACCAGAAGTAATAAAGTACTGAAGGGGTATCAGGTGTGATAGTTGTGAAATAACTGACCAGGTACCAAGAGCTGGCTTGTCATCCAGCAGTGTGTGTGTGGGGGACTTCTCAGTTCTCTGCAGAGCAAAAAACCATCTTTTAGAAAAAAGAAGCAACTCTGCCTCCATCAGACTTATACTCCTGTGATGATTGGTGAGGTTAAGTTACCCAGAGTCTGGATGGAATAGTAATCAAACACTGGGGCTTGTCCCTTGTGTCAGGTGAAAGTTCTCTCGGTTCAGAGGAATTCTGCAGCAGGGAGAAATACTTTTTTTCTGGTCTGCTCCTCTAGAACCTAAACAGCTCTAGAGCTGCCAAGAACTGGGCAGTTCCTGAGACACACTTATGCTTTCTATTAGTTACTTTATCCTGTAAAGGGTGAAGAACCCTCTAGTTCTAGGAGTTGGTGGATGGACTTTGTCCTGAATACTTCCCACCAGTTAGGATGTTTTTGTAGGATCCAGAAAAGTAAAAAAAGTTTCTTTTGTAAGAAAACTATTACTTGATGGGCAAGAAAAAGGTAAACGTGGGTAGTGCTTGCTGTTGAGAACAATGTCAGACAAGGGGAATCATGCTCTGCTCGTCCATACAGGAATTCTGGTTCCTGAGCTGGGATGTACAATCAGGAAAAATTGCACAGCTGATGCTCTGGGAAGGACTGTATGCTTGCCTTGTTTTTAATTCTCCTGTGGGCACCTGCTTTGGTTGTGTTGGAGACAGGATACTGGTGGCCTGGGATCCTTGGAGTGACCCACTATAGCTGCTGGTATTCTGAGGGATAGAATGGATGGGTGAGCATGGGCAGTCTCATCTCAGTTACAAGTAACAGCCAGGATTTCAGAGGTTGTGCCCAGAAATAACTGATTTTGACTTCTAGATCCTGCTCAGTCTGCAGAAAACAAATCTACATCTTCTAGCTTCTCGGGAAAGCATCCAAACTTTGAGTTTACTGGGGATTTGGCATCCTAGACATTCCCAATTGAAGGTGATCCACAGTGCAAAACTTCTTTGCTTTCTTGGGACTATGCCTGAGGGCCACAGCTCCAGCAGAGCCATTGGCATTTGCTCCTCTGACAGCCTTGGTGCTGGCTTCTGCTGCTGCATGAAGCTTTTCAGAGTTGCAGGAGTGTGCAAGGAAATTGATTCTTTCTATTTTCATCACTGCCTTCAGTTCTGAAAAGTAGGACAGAGAATCGGCTCTCATGATTTTTGGCACCACAAAGCGGTTTCGAAGCAGCAGCAAGAGCCCAGAAGTTGTGAACAGATTACAGAGATGTTCAAACATCAGTGTGGAACTTGGGTTGCATTTCACAGGTTATCTTTGCCTCTACTGAGCAGCTGAGATGGGTTTTATGATCCTGGCTTGAAGCTTAGACCTGGGAAGCTGGTGGAAACCGTTCAGGAGCTGTGGAGGGGTTAAGTGCACACCAGACAATACAGAGGCTTTCTGCATCTTTCTTTTAATTCACTAAATTAAATATATGTCCTTTAAATATATTCAGAACCCATCAGCCATTTTTGAACAGTGGGTCCTGCCATCCTGGTGTGGATATTTTAAGCAGAGCTTTTCTGAAGTGGCTGGAGCCTTCCCGGGGGGTTTTGCCGCACGCGGTGAGCTCCAGCCCATGCCCTCTTTTCCAGACACCTCCCCAGACACTGGTACAGTGTGTGTCACCTTATTGTAGCTCACTGGGGCACCGTGGAGTATAGCTTAGGAGAGGCCACACTTCTGGATTTGTCTGTGTGTGTTCTCATAGCCCACTAAAAGAAGTTTTCCTTCCCTGTAGGAGAAGCAAACGTGAAAAAGAAAACCGCTTGCCACGTGAGGCAGGCAGGAGCCAGTGCTTAGTCACAGCAGTGGTGCCAGACTGACATTTTTCTTCAAGACACAATTGATCCTAAGTGCTAGAAGCTCAAACAGCCACAGGAGAAAGCTTTTGTTCCCCTGTAGGCTATAGAAGGGGTTTTGAAGGTGCCAGGAATTTGCTTTGTCACGGCGGTTCTTGACCCATTGGAAGTTTTGATTCGGAGCCCCCTTGCTAAGCTCCCTGATTCTGTGCTAAGCAGAGTGGTTTGTCTGATCTGGGGCCATGTAAAGCTTCAGGGACACCAGGGTTTTATTGAAGTTGATGATCTGACTTACCTCTCCTCCTCCCTTGTCTCTCAAAATAACCCTTAAGAAAGCTGGTGGAGAAAAATCTCAGCTCCTGGAAAGAGCTCCACAGAAATGAACCTGCTGTTCACTGAATTTGTAGAGATAAAATGGCTGTTGTTACTATTTTACCCCAGTTGCCTTTAATTTGTAGAATAGAAAGCCCTTGGCAGCCCTGTTTCTATTCTAGCTTATTCACATCAGTGTGTCAGAAAGCCCTTTTATGTGTCCTTTAACTAAATGTATGTGAAAAGTGTATAATACCTTGCTGTGAAAGCACCAAGAAATTGTTATTCCACATAATTTAAAGGTGGCCTCTTGGGTGGCCGATTTGAAGTTTTAAAGGTTTAACTATGAGGTGTCTTATTTCTAAACTTCAAAGTCACTGGAGAAAGTCCTCAGCTCACCTGCAACCCACTCTCAGAACACAGATCTTGTGGAGCTGTGTGATGGCAGAGGAGCCACTGGAGAGGATCTGAACAGCCTTGGAAGAAAAAAACAGTCAGATTTGTAGGGCTGTTATGTCTGTTGGTTGAACAGGATCCAACCTGGCTCACTCCTGGCCTACTTATTAGGATGTCAGGGAGTGATAGGACATGGGGGAGTGGATTCAAACTAGAGGAGGGGAGATTTAGATGAGATGTTAGGAAGAAGTTCTTCCCCATGAGGCTGGTGAGACCCTGGCACAGGTTGCCCAGGGAGGTGGTGGAAGCCCCATCCATCCCTGGAAGTTTTTAAGGCCAGGCTGGATGGGGCTCTGAGCAACCTGAGCTGGTGGGAGGTGTCCCTGCCCATGGCAGGGGGGTTGGAACTGGGTGAGCTTAAAGGTCCCTTCCAACCCTGAAAATTCTATGATTCTATGATTCTGTGATTCTTGCCTAATTTAGAAACCTCCGTGTGCTCCTGGAGAAGCCTGGACTCCAATTGCTGCTTTTCTGCAGAGCAGATTTTTCTCTAGACCTTAAGCCCAAACCGCCAGGTTCTGTGCCAGCAGCTGGGGCTGTGGGTGGGTGGGTGCTGGAAGAGACTGAGACCCAGGATCTGCTGCAGGGCTGAGAGCTCCAGACACTTCCCACTGCTGGGAAGGCTGTCTAGCCCCAGGTGCTGGTGACACCGTGGAAATGAGACACTTTGGGATCTGCAGATGTCTGGGAAGTGCTGTGCTGGCACCGTGCTTGGGAAATCTTGGAGTTTGTTCCATGGGGGGGGGGGGTGTTCTTTGGTCACTGGGCAGGGCTGGAGGTACCTCCAGAGCATTAGAAACTTGTTGGTTTTTTTCCCAGTCAATCCATTTTTTTCCCAGCAGTGCTGCCAGAGTTCAAGCCTTCAACCCTCACTGCCAATTCCCAGAGCTTTTCCTGGTGACCTCCAGCTCTATAGGTAGCCTGGGAATCAGTGACACTGAATCACTGCCCAGCTGTCTGCACTGAGGTACCCCCTGCCCAAACCCTGCTCCACCACCTCCATGACCTCTTCAAGGAGCTCTCTTTCCCTTCAACAGGGAAATGTTTGAGATCCCCCAGCCCAAGGGCTCATCTCTGCTTGTTTCCTCCTCCTCTCCACCCCAAGCTACACCAGACCCCACCATGTCCCTCCAGGTCCTCTCCTGGGTCCCCTGGCTTCCATGTCATAATCCCTTGGGTCATTCTACTCCTCCTTCCTGGCCCATGTTACTAGGCATGTTAGAATAGAGGGGTTTGGAAACCTGAAGGGTGTTTTGGTTTTTTTTATTTTTTTTTTTTCACCCCTGTTGGGATTTTTTGGGGTTGTTTTTTTTTTTTGTTTTTTGTTTTTTTGGTTTTTTTTTGCTCTCTCCAGTTGAACTGAATTTGGTGAGAGCTGCTCTGGCTGCCCTGCAAAGTGACAGGAGGTAGGTGAACCACTGAAGCTTGGGTCTGTTGTTTGTGGAGAGATTTGTATTGACTTCACCCTCAGACCCATGGGCAAGTCTCTTTTAAAGGAAAACATTGCCTTTTTGTGGAAAAAAATGAAAAATTTTTAAAATTTTTTTAAAAATTCATATGTAATATGAAACTCCAAGGAAATTTCAGACCAGTTCTTAGCTCAGATCCCAAACTGATGTTCCTTCAACGTTGCCATGACTGCAGCAGTGACTCATCCCCTTCTGGAGAGCAATTTGCTTGTCTTACAAAGCCACCAGGGAAATAATTTTTCCATATCTATACATACCAAGGCCGTAAGGTTTGCTCCAGCAAACAAGGCAAATAATATTTCCTGGTAACAGGAGCAGCCAACTGGAAAACGAGCCCAATCTGTTCTATTCTTAGCTCTGTCATTAGCCTTGGACTTTAACTTAGCTGGAGCCCTCCTCAGCTGTTTGTAAAGCAGAAAAAGTTATAAATTAGATTGTTTTAGGGAGTAATTATTATTCTGATGTTTAAAGTGGTTCAGAAGTGTAAAACATGGTAACACCCTCCAGAACTGCTTTGGGCAAGTCCTGGTGTGCAGATCCAGGGGGTCAGGTGAATCCCTGGGGGTTGGGTATGGGGGATGCTCTCCAGAGGCAGGTTATCTCCCTTAGCAAGGGCAATTAGTCACATAATTTTTGATGAAGAATTCCCTCCGTGATTTGAGGGGGGAAAAATATTTCTTAACTTGTTCTGATGCTGCAGGTGTCTGGAGTGTGTATTTCTCCCTTTTTTCAAGATTTCTTAAATTTGGTCACTGTAAGCACTGACTACTTGCCCAGGGGTCAGGTGGAAGTGAGATTGTGGGGGAGGATCTGAGGACAGGGTTGAGCCTTTTGGCTTCAGTACCTATAGAATTGTGGTGTAGTTTTTTTTCTTCTTTTGTTCCCAGAGTACAGTAAATACTGTGTTTGCTGGTTTTTTTGCTTGCTTTCTTTTCTTGTTTTATAGGTTAGGGCAAAACAGGTAAAAGAAATCAAGACAAATGATCTGTCACCAGATGTTACAGCCAGGAAAGAAGCTGTGGTTAAAAAACCCTTGTCAGTGGGTGGTTCAGCTTGAGATAATATCTTACAAAAGTTTAAAAGTAGCTGTTTCAATGTACTATTTTGAGTACATTCGCCTGAATGTTTGTTTCTTCTCTTTTTCTTTCTCTCCCATTGCCAGGTTGTGACTAGACTTATTCACTTACTGGGTGAGAAGATTCTTGGCAGTCTCCAGCAGGGAGGTAAGACTCATTCCTGGACTGCTCCCATTGATGCTGCTGCTTCCTTGGAGCTGGATTTACAGCCTGAAATCTGGGAAGAGAAAGCACATGTTGAAAAGAGAACTTGACACTCAGTATTTTAGCTGTTGTCAGAAGTGAAGGGTGATTTTGTGCTATATATATGTGTGTACAAGTTGGGTGGGTTGGTTTTTTTTGGTGGGGCATGGTTAATTAAGTGTGGGAATGGAAGGATTTGCAATCGAGCTGGAAAAGCACTGCTGAGTATGTGCAAATATTCCAAATATTCTTGGGTAGCTTTTAAAAGAAAGCAGATGGACAGTAACTACTGAAGGCCCTTGTGGGGTTCCTTTTCTGTGGGGGTCACTTGGTTTTTCTTTGGTTGGGTTTTTAAAATGACTTTTATGGCTGGTTTTGCAATATTCCAGGGAGACCTTGAAAACAAGGTGTCAAATTCCCATGTTTTGGAGCAGTATTGGGGAAGGAATCTTGATTTTCACTCTTTCTTTCCTTGCTTTCTGTAGACAGATGAGGAGGAACCTCCAGTGCTGATTGTACTGGAATGTCTGTGTGTCCTGAAGTCTGCCCTGGAAATAGCGCAGTGTGGGATCTGGGGAAAAGGGGAGGAAAATTAGGGACAGGAGTGGAAACTCAGAGGATTGCCCTTGAAGTTCTGAGGAGAGAAGGACTGGGGGAGCTGAAGGAGTTGAGCGTGATGTGTAACTTGTTTGAACCTACACATCTTCTTGAAGATTGCCAAAAAGAGTGGCAAAACTGTTAAATGTTCTGTGCAGAGCTGTTTTAGGAGACTTGAAATGAATGACTCAGTGGCTGAATATATTTGAAAAAAGCTTGTTTGATATTTCTGTGTGTCCTGCAGGGTAGTGTTGATCTTCCATATAGACTTGGAATGGGTTTTTATGTGGTATGTGATCTATTCCTATATGTCCACTTCAAGAATTCATCTTAATGGTGCATTGTGGGCCTTTGCTGGGTGGAATGGGATAAGCAGGACATTAAATCTTAACTTGTATCACAATAAGTTTACCATGTGCTTAGAGCTGAGGTGATAGGCTTTAGCAGCAAAGTGAGATAGCCTGAGAAGGCTTAGTTAAAGAGAGAAGAAATAATACCAAACTAAAAGCAGCAGTTTGCAGAACACCCCATATCATTGGCCTTTTCCTGTTCTAAGCTATCTTGGAAGATCTTAGCTGCATGTTCTGTCAACAAATGCATCCCTCTGCCTGTCCTTGTTGTCCTGACTCAGCTTACTGTGTTATATTTGAGATCTTTCCACAGTTATTTCCATATTTTATTCCATATTTTATTTTAATTCTAAGCACATATCTGTAAAGCTCCACATTACACTGTTTTGAAGAGATGTAAAACAGGTGGATATGCACATTGCCTACAGGAACTTTGTTGAAAGGAGGTATTTATTTCCTTAATCAGGAGTACCATAAAAACAGAATGTTAATTTTTGAAATTATTTTGATACAACAGGTTTTGGGTTTTTCTTTTAGTTAAGCTAGTTCCTCATGTGGGCTAAAACCTGGTCCAAAGTCATGGCTGCTGAACGTGCCTTTTTATCTTAACAGGTCAGGTAAATGCACATTGTATTTAACCTGCTCCTGACATCCAGATATTTTGATTGTTGCCTGACTTTTACCCACACATGCGGTCAGCAGCCAAGAATGATGAGAATTGATCTTCATCCTCTTACAAATGAAATAGGTGGGAGCTCTTCCCTTTTATAGGATATGGAAGGAGTTAAATTTATCTTGGGTTAAGCAATTCTGTGACCCTTTCCTTGCTACCTGACAGTTGAAAACAATGAGATGACACCGAGCTTTCCAGGTTGACTGATGGCATGTTTTTTGTCTTTTGGTTTTTTTTTGTCTTTTTGAACAGGTCATCCTCTTGGATTACACAGCTCGAGCAGCAAGTGGGACGCTGGGAATCCTGCCAGCAATCTCTCCACGGTGGCAATGATGCCAGTGTCAGAGGAGGTGCCACTCACAGCATTTACTCTGGAGCTCAAACACGCTCTCAGTGCTGTGGGTAAGAAGTGTTTACCTGGGCCTGCCCCACAGGAGATAAATTCCTTTTACCTTTACAGCCAGGTCATAGTCAGAGGTGGATTCATGCTGCCTTGGGGGTAGCAGTATGGGATCATGGAATCATGACATTTTCAGGGTTGGAAGGGATCTGTAAGATCATCCAGTTCCAGCCCCCTGCCATGGGCAGGGACACCTCCCACCAGCTCAGGTTGCTCAGAGCCCCATCCAGCCTGGCCTTAAAAACTTCCAGGGATGGATGGGGCTTCCACCACCTCCCTGGGCAACCTGTGCCAGGGTCTCACCAGCCTCATGGGGAAGAACTTCTTCCTAACATCTCATCTAAATCTCCCCTCCTCTAGTTTGAATCCACTCCCCCATGTCCTATTACTCCCTGACATCCTAAAAAGTCCCTCCCCAGCTTTCTTGGAGCCCCCTTCAGGGATCAGCCTTTTTCATGGCCACTTGCTTCTCTGTTCCCATCCCTAATGTGCATGTAATTTTAGTGGAAAACATTGTGGCCATAATGACTCAGAATTTTTAGCCAACCCATCTGGCTCTTGCCCTGACTGCCTTCAGCCCTCCTAAGGCTGTGGGTGCTCCCCTGGGCAGTCCCAGTGCGCTGGTTCTGATTCTCTCTCGTGTGAGAGCCTTTTGTGCTGCCTCAATTGTACAACTTCATCCAGCTAATGATTTTTTCTGCAGTTTTCTTTCGATAAGGTAGTGCAGTGAGTACTCAGTGTGAGACTTGATGGAAGAGACCCATGGAGGAGATCCAGGTTGGCACTGCAAGTCCAAACTTAAGTTTGAAATCAAAATCTCATTTGTTGCCAGCTTGTTTGTCTGTCTCATGCTCACAAAACCATGTATTCAGCTCCCAGTTGAGTCATTAATTGCTTTTTCCAGTGGTGAAGTTGTGTGTGTGAATTCCAGTTGCTCACAGAAACACAGATTCAGTCTGGGTACTACAGTCTGACATTTCCTGAACATCCTCTGCTCATCTTCATGCACCATTGCAGAGCTCTTGAGTAACTCTCTTGTCATCTCTTGAGTAATTGTCAGTCTGCTGTGTTATTGTGAAAAGTACAGGTTACATGATGCTTGAGGTGTAACCACTTCCATTTATTGGTTATTTCCTTTTTACCCTTAAGGATATCTGGAACTGGCCCTTATTATTCTGCTTTAAAAACCATCTAGGTGAGGAGGCACAGGAAAAAGCTGCTGATGCTTGAACTCTTTCACCTTTTGCAATGGGAATTTGTATGCAGCTGATGGTGGAGATGTGTTGCAGTGAGTACTAATTTGTGGGCGTTTGAATATTCCTCTTATTTTGAGATGGCAGAAAAATTGTACATCCCTCACAGAGCCCAGAACTCTGCTGTCACTCTGATGCTGATGGGTGCTGCTTAGGGATCCCTGCCAGCCTGTTTTGATGTGTGACAGCTCCAGGAGCCTGTAAATAAAACAAACCAAAACTGAAGGAGGGTAGATGGACAGTTCAGAATAAAAATAAGCAGATTAGTGTAAAGCGAGCTAGGGTGTTAACAAACAAGGGGTTTTGTTAGGATCACTTGGCCTTTCCTCATTCACCCTTCTTTTTCTCTTCCCAAACTGATGTCTGTGCAGTGCTTGACAGCTCTGGATGGTGCCATCCAACCTTGGCTTCTGAAGATCTTGCCAAAACGGAGCAGACGGCTGCAGTGGGAAGAGAAAAGTGTTGTGTGAGAACACAGAAAGCCACGGGGAGCAAAACACAGCTGGGAGAGTCAGCTCTGGCCTCCATAGCCTCTGCTCCTGGGGGCAGCCTGGTGCTGGTTCAGCCCCCCCATGTCCCAAGGCACTGGTTCACCTTCTACTGCCCGTGTTTATGCACCGTGTGGTCCTAAGGGGGGGTTCTCCAGGTTTTACTGTCATTTTTTTAGCAGAAGCAGCATTTTCTTATTTTTAAAAAATTTCTTCTTTGCGGTAGCTTTTCTATTTTCTCCTCTGTACTATAGCTTTAGATTTTTTGAGTGTTCTTTATTGGTGGTGACAAAGTCCACCCGTGCTAGGTGGTGCTTTGCAATGAGGGAAGGGGCTGAGTTTTGGACTGCTTGTTCTTCTGTCTCCTTACATCAAACAATGGGAACAGTGGTAAAGTCAGCACTGTCAAGCAAAATTACACTTTGTTTTTAGATTGTCTTGGTATTCACCTGCCTGTCAGAACTGTGTCTGGTTTGTATGACCTGAGTTAGGGCTCTGTGTCTCCATCGCCCCCGTGGTGGCTGCCACGTTGGCTGATGGCAAATGGGGTTTGGGGTGAGCTGTGATTAGACCTTAAATGTATTTATGGAAATGAGAGAGAGGTTATTTAATAAGCAGGAAAAGGCTGAATTGAAAATCTGTCTCTTAAGGAAGTCTCTTTCAGAGCCTATGTTCCTAATTTTGAAAACAAGAGCTTTCGCTGTGTAGATTTGCTGCAATTGGTACATTTTTGGTGTTTCTCCTTTTGGTTTTTCTAGAATAAGCTTTTTGTTTAATTATAAATTGGAGTCAGATGTTTCCATTTAACACCTGAGTTAACATTTGAGAAGAAAGCAGAGTAGTCCTGCAGAGACTCCATCACTGCTTCCTCATTCCTTTTGCTGCTATGCTTTGGTGTAAAAGGGAAAGATTTTTCCACTTCTGAACTGGACTGAAATGAAGGTGGGAAAGTTTTACTGCTGTGAAGAGTTTCAGGTTAGGATAACCATGCTGATGAATTCTGATGAAGGTTTGTGATGTCTGTTGTTGTTAACCTTTTCCCCCTTAATCCTGGTAGCGCTCAGAGCATCTTGTCAAAAAGCTCTTCTGCATTTTACAGATTTTTTTACAAGTATTTGCCTGACTATTTTTTTGGCCTTTTACCAAGACCAGCTAAATGATAATACATGGCTGTGCAAATTCTGATTATGTATGGGAGCCCTCTGATCATGTATAATTTCAGACTGAAGTAAGGAGGGATTCAAATCCAGCATATGTATCTCCTTCCTTTCTGCTGTTTAAATAGAAGCTTTCTTTTAATTTCTAAAAATGCATAGTGTATTGGAAAACTCACCGAAGTATCCTTAACACTAATTTATTGGAGCTTTTCATTTTAGTTCTGTCTTCTTTACACCCAGATTAGATTTAAATGTGAAGTGTTTAATGTGACATCTGGATTCTGGCATGTCTTGGTGGTTTTTGCTGGGTGAGATCAGGCACTGAGGCATCAAATTCATCTCTCAGCTCTGTCTTGTTGACACATAATTTTGTAGATCTTTATTAGGCCAAATACAAATTCCCATTTGATGAAGTCCAGGCAGTTAAGTTTGGTGTACGAATATTTTTTTCTGTCATTTTATACTGGACAATATCTTTTTGTATAAGTATATTCTCCAGGTGAGGTGGATTTACAACCATTTCTGACCATCAGAGAGCAGTCCTTGACCTCTGGGCCTCTGATTTCTCTGGGCAACTTTTTGACCATGTTTTATTAGACTTATAACTGGGATAACTGCATTCCCACTCCTTTGTATCTTACGAAATTGATGCTAGGGGGAAAAAAAATTACAAAAGTGAGCACCATGCTCATCTTTGGAAAGAAAGGAAGAGTTATGTCTCTCTTGTGTTCCTTATGTTTCTTTACTGGTGCAGGATTTGAGCTTGGAAGTCTTGCTGAAGGGCTGCCTCAGCCATTCCTTGAGTGCCTTATATTCTGAAAAGATAAAATGAACTAGAGTCTGATATTTGCCAGTGTTGTTTTTTTAGTCCTCACTTCTCTTTTATGAGCTTGTACTTCTCTACAGAGAAAAAGATTGCTCTGGAGTAGCAATTTAGATGCTCCATAAGGATTCCCCATGAATCATGATCCTTCATGCCTGGGGGTAAGAGTGATGCATTTTCTTGCTGCATTTTCTTGCCTAAAGCATGTAAAGCCTGAGATTCAGAATCCCAGCGAATTCAGTGAAAGAAAAATCCCCCGAGGGCTACTAAAAGTCACATTTCTGGCTTGAGGAATTAATGAACTGAGAGTGTCATTAAGTCCTTGCTCTAATACTCTTCCCCAGCAACCTGCTGGTTGCAGTCAGAGGGGCACTCTTGGGTTTAGATCAATATTTGATGTCACCTCATAACACCTCTGTTATACTCTTAACTTGGAGCTAATCACCCCATATCTAATCTTACCAAGAGAGGGACAGTCCCTGATGGGTGCTGGCTGTAAGGAGGCTGTGAGGCTGATGTCTGGGGTGGAGGTGATGGGGTAACTGTGATACTGTGTGTTGGGGCCACACTAACACCTGGTCTTGGACAGAGTTCTGAAGAAAAGCACTCAGGGTGTTGGTTGTTGGCTCAGCATCAACCTGGGCTACCTCAACAGCAGTGTGGCCAGCAGGTCAGGGGGGGTGATCCTTCCCCCCTGCAGTTTTGGGTCCAGCTCTGGGGTGCCCATCAGCAGAAGGACACAGAGGTGTTGGAGCCAGTCCAGAGGAGGCTCTGGAGCTGCTGGGAGGGCTGGAGCAGCTCTGGAGTCAGGATGAGAATTAGGGGTGTTCAGGCTGGAGAAGAGAAGGGAGCAATGGGGAGACCTTAGAGCAGCTTCCAGTGCCTGAAGGGGCTCCAGGAAAGCTGGGGAGGGACTTGGGACAAGGGCCTGGAGGGATGGGATGAGGGGGAATGGCTTTAAACTGGAAGAGGGGAGATTTAGGTCAGATGTTAGGATGAAATTCTTTGGGGTGAGGGTGCTGAGCCCCTGGGTGCCCAGAGAAGCTGTGGCTGCCCCATCCCTGGCAGTGTCCAAGGTTGGATGGGGCTTGGAGCAGCCTGGGCTGCGGGAGGGGTCCCTGACCATGGCAGGGGGGGCACTGGGGGATCTAGAAGGTCCCTTCTCACCCAAACCAGTCTGGGATTCCTGCCTGCTGGTGTGGCTGTTTGAGGGGTATGTACTTGAGAATGATGTTTATAACTTCGTTGCTCTCAGCAGTTTAGTGAAATAACACTTTTGGTCATTCTTTTTTATGCACTCGAGAACACATATGCTGCTGTTCTTGATCACATTAATAGAGGGTTATTTAATGTTGAATAATTGGGAGCTGGGTAGAAATTGGAAGTGTAGAGCAGATGGTTGTTATTTCTGAAGCCAAATGGAGCTGATTTTTTTGGAAGCATCATCAGGGTCTGTGCTGGGGATGGGTAAGGGTCTGGGTGTCTTGGTGTCTGGTGTCTCCTGAGCCAGCACAGCCATGTCTGTCCATCCACATGTCTGTGTCATGTACTGCTAACTGCCTCTTTGCAAAATACAAGAAAGAATTTGGAAAATCCTTTCATGATTTCTCAAGTCACATCCCTCTCCAAGGCTCTGTCTTGATGCTTGATGGTGATGTGTTGTCCCCATTCAGAGTCTCTGGGGGTGAAGTAGCCATCCCCTTGAGTAATGGAAAGCTGCACTCCAGCTCTACAAAACCTGCCTGGCCTTGTACCAAGGTGTTGTGGCTGGCTGGGGGAACTGGGTTTGATGGTTTCCCCTCAGGACATGTGTCCCCTGTGGGGCAGGGCAGTGTGGTCACTCCAGGCCCCTTTGCTGATGTTCATGGGTCTCAGTGTTGGGGTGCAGGCAGGTAACAGGCAAGTGCTGAGGTGGAGCATGCTGTCCCCTCCTCATCCTTAGTCTCTTACTTGACATTTTTATGATATTTTCCAGCTCATTTTGCATTCCTGGCTCTTCATCTTTGCCTATTAAACTTCCACCATTGTCAAAAAGCTTTGTAAGTCATGCACCCTGGAAGGATATTTGGACTGCACATCGTTTCCATTTTGCTGAGAAATGTGACATGTTAGTGAAGATAAATGAAAGCTCTGCTTTTGGCTGCTTTTTCAAAGTTTGCCTGTCCTCCCTTGCTGTCTTTGGAGCACACAGTCTCACAAATACCTCTTCTGGGAGCCCTCTCTGAAGCCCATTGTCCCATTCAGCATAGTTTGTTGTTTGTGAGGCTGAATGGGGAAGCAGATCAAAGACTCTCTCAGTGTTAAAAATGTTAAAACTCAAGTGGTAAATGCCCTCCCAAGCACTGGCTCTGGTCCTGGAGGCAGACAGCTCAAGAAGCAGGCATGGAGGAGCTGCACAAATGCAGGAGTGATGGGCAGGTCAAACCAGTGCAGGTCTGGAGATGCTAATGAGCTCATTGCCTCTGCTTTGCATTTGTGCCTTTCATAGGAGCCAACTCCCACAAGTTTTACTGGGATCATCTGGGAAATTAAATTCTGCTTTCAAATCATCCTCTTTTCCTTGCTTTCCACCAACTTTTACTTCTTATCTCTTGGTCTCAACACAGGGAATATTTTTGTTTGCTCCTCCTTCCTCATCAGTGTGACAAACAGCAAACATTATTTGGAGGTTTGAAAATAAAAGATTAAAATCAGACTTCTGTGTTTTTGTCAAGTCTAACAGTGAAGTATGCTAAAAGAGAATGAAGCCTTTGCAGGGGGAATTGAGCTTTGGGGGGGAAACAAGTTGACCCTGCAGGTCAGAATGGTGGCTCCAGATCCTGTGCTTGTGCTTCTTGCTTTTGGAGCACAGAAGTATGAAATCACAGCCTTTTTACCATGTTGCTCCTTCACGGTTCCTTGGTTTTTGCTAAACACATTAGGGCATGCTGCTTTATTAATGCCTTGAGAGACTTCACATAATTAAGTGTTTTGTTATTTCCTACATGAATTTCACTTCTTTTATTAACGAAAAACTGAAGGATGACGTTAGGAAAACATTAACACAAAGCAACTGTGCTTTCATATTTTGTAAAAGTGAATTTCTCTCTCAGGATAAGACAGATGATATTTTCTTTACAAACGAGATTAATCCCTCTTAAGTTTTCTTTGCTTTGCTTTTTTGTATTTAGCTGCAGTTTTTCTGCAACCTCCAGCACATATGGCATGTGTTGCTGCTGCTGGAATAGAATTGGTAGTAAGAAAATGGGACTGAAGTGGTTGCAAGACACTTGATGTGTCCCAAAATTCATCTTGTCTATAATGTTGTTGCCAGATGTGTGTGTATTCCTGTCTGGGCAGGGAGTTGGACTGTGCCCTACAGAGTATAGGGTATCCTGAATGGGAAGTAGTAGTCCTACTATAGGGTTCTCTAGGATTCATCTGGGGAGTTGGCTCAGTGCAGGATAAACAAAGAGTGTATTTCAATAGGGCAGCAAAATAGCTTTTGTCCTGGAGATCAGATTCCTGGACTTTCTGTAGCTGGAATTCTGAATGTTGTGTTTGTGAAAGTGCAGCTGGAGCAGGAATTGTCATCCTACAGTGAGGAATGCAGCAGAAGAGCTTCTAGGGTGAAAGTGATGGGATAACAGAGCTCAGGGGGTATGGAGAATGGGAAGATGTTGTAGTTAAGTGTGAAAAATTGTTGTGAAGGCTTTGTGGCAGCTCTCTCTTCTCTGACAGCTCTAATCAGTGTCCTGATCTGTCACCATCTTCAAAGCCAATTCAGAGGACTGCATTTGTTAGAGCTCTGTGTTCTCACTATGGTTTCTTGGGAGCTGAATGGCAGGTGGTCACAGGAAACTTTTTTGTTCTTCCAGGTCCTGCTTTGCTGCTCACCAGTGACAACATCAAACAGAGACTGGGTTCTGCTGCTCTGGATAGGTACCAGTGGGGCTTAGGGGAAAAATGCAGATGGTTTTATAAATAGACAGGGCTTGGGAATAAAATCCTGTGTCCTAACATAGAGCTTTCTCATCAAGGTGCTTGAGAGAGCAGTGTTTCAAGAGTATTTGGTCAGAATGTGGGTGGGTTGTTTGGTTTTTTTTTTCTATCATTACCTTCTCACTTGGAAAAGCTCAATTGCTCCAAATGGGAATTGTGTACTCATCCTGAGGGATGCTGTGGACGTCTTTCTGACGTTAGCTCTGGGCATATATCTAATGGTATAAATAACAGAGATAAAGGGGCCTGAGCCTGGAAATATGGGCAGGTTTTTAGGGCAAGCAAGAGTTGCAGGTCTGCTGCCCTTCAGATTTTGTCCTTGACAGGCAAGATTTCTCTCTGGTCTGTCAGGAGCTGTGCTACAAATGTTGGAATTCATTTTGTTGGGTTTTTTTTTTCTCTCCCCAGTACCCATGAGTACCGTCTGACCAGCTGGCTGGGGCAGCAGGAGGATATTCACAGGATTGTTCTGTACCAGGCAGACAGCACCCTCACCCCCTGGACCCAGCGCTGCATCCGCCAGGCTGACTGCATCCTCATCGTTGGACTGGGAGACCAGGAGCCAACTGTGGGAGAGGTGTGGGAATGGTTCCCTTTGGTCTTTGCAGTGTTAACAGTCCAGATCAGAGAAGGTTGTTCCAGACTCGTGAATTTTCCTGGGTTTAACACCCAGTGAGGCATAAAGAGTGCAGTATTCCTGAGAAATGTGGATTATAAATAGAAAAAGGGCTGAATGAGGATCCTCTGAAATGGCAAATTTTATTTAGAAGTGGGTTTGCCTAGCTTCTTTTCCTCTAAAGAGTCATTGTGGCCAATGGTAAATGAAAAGGCAAATTGCTTTGAAGCTTTCTGTTTCTGTTCAGAATTTCTCTGCAGAATCTCCAGATAGAAAGACAAATTCTTTTCTACCTGAATGGAATTCATGGCATGTGCCTAGGAAAAAATAGCTCTAAATTATATTGTATGAATAATTGAATATATTTTATTATGGATTGTAAGCTGTATTTTCTCCCCCCCTTACTATCTGTTTTTATTTTTGATATTTTTGTTGTTTGAAAGTCATTTGACCAGGCACATAACTTCAGCGAGAAAGTTAAAGCTGAGGTCATGAGTGGGATTTTCAGGATGGTGGAGTGCTGAGTGTGACTGCCAAAGAGCCTGGGTACTGGTACCATCTGCAGCATTGTTGGGTCTCACTTTGTGTTGGTTCTCCATGCCTGAATGTGGGAGGCAGGAGGCACAGTAAAAGCGAGGCTCCAGCAGCTGCCTAGCACAACCAAAAAATAAAAATAAGGAATGCAAGGAGGAAAATTGATCTGATTGGAAGAAAAAACATGCTGAACATCTGCAGGCTTAAGTATGGCTTGGGAAGCAATCTCAATTTGCATGAGCAGTGTGTGTCTGTGCTCTGCATATAGTGAGCTGTGTTTTAGGTAAGAATCACTGATTTTTAAGTAGTCAGGTGTCTGATTTTGGAGGTCTCTTTGCCATGCAAGCCCACAGCTAACAGCATACTTCTCTAAATCCATCTTGTTTGGGGGTCCTGTGTGTATGGTTGTGCCAATTCAGGCAGGAACAGGGGAGACATGGGGGTGTGTGTGCATTTCCCAGTAAAAACTGCCACTGGAGCACTACCTACCTGATATCCCCATTCCTTTGGTGTGTCTCATGTGCTGTAGCTGGAGAGGATGCTGGAGAACACTGCGGTCAGAGCCCAGAAGCAACTCATCCTGCTCCATAAGGAGGATGGGCCTCTCCCTTCCCGAACTGTGGAATGGCTGAACATGAGGAGCTGGTGTTCTGCTCACCTTCACCTCCGCTGCCCACGCAGAGTCTTTTCCAAAAGAAGTCTGCCCAAGCTGGTAAGAGATTCCTGCCTTCCTGGCTGTCCCTCAGCTCTAATGCTTCACTTGGAAGCTGGGTATCAAAGGTGATGTGACACGGTGTTCCTACATGAACAGCTGAGTGTGACATGGATGGCATCCTCCTCAAATCTCTTTGGCCTCAGTTGACTTTAGGAAACAGGGATAAGGGCTCCTGGTCTCTCTGGGGATGAGTTTTTGGCTGCAGTCAGTACTCCCTCCAGGTTATAGGCATGTAGCTGGGGCAGAGTCCTCTTCACTGGGAGGATTTTGCAGGGTGCTGGGGTCACTGTTGGGCTGGGAGGTTCTGTGTAAACGTAAGAAAAAGTTTTTTCACTGTGGGGGTGACAATGCTGGAACTGGCTGCCCAGAGAGGTTGTGGAGTCTTCTCTGTAGACATTCAAAACCGCTCTGGACACGTTTCTGTGGCAGGGGGGTTGGACTCTTGAGGTCCCTTCCAATCCCTAACACACTGTGATTCTGTGACTTGATGATCTTTAAGGTCTTTTCCAACCAAAAGGATTCTCTGATTCTACCCACATGCCTTTGAGAATCATACTGAAGTTACAGCAGAGGCAGACTTGGGATGCTTCCCAGGAGCTTCCCATCCTTGTCAAGAAAATGAAATAATTCTAAAGAAAACCCTGCACTGGGATGAAGTTCTCCCAGTAAAAGCAGATGCGTGGGATCAGGAGAGCGCTTCGGGTCCTTCATGGACCTTCTTTTCCATTGAAGAACAGCTCTCCACTTCTCACCAGGCTGTTGTTGCCTGTAGTGCAGACTCTTCCCCTGCCCTCAGAGTGACCATTTTCTGCCTCCCCCCTGCAGATTGAGATGTACGAGCGCCTGTTCCAGAAGCCCCCCGACCGCCACTCCGACTTCTCTCGCCTGGCTCGAGTCCTGACGGGAAACGCCATCGCCCTGGTGCTGGGAGGTGGAGGAGCAAGGTTTGTCCTGGGCTGCATCCCTGCCAGCTCCTGGGGCACGGTAACTCAGCACTGGTCTGTAAGCAGCCTTTGGGGGAAGTGCTGAGGAGCTGCTTTTTTTACCCAAACTTTACCCACTGCCTGGATTTGGGCTCGGGTTTCTGCTGAAGGAACACGAGTGCTTGGGACCTCCTGAGACCTCTCATAAGTTGGGCTTAATACCAGGAGATGACCAGGGCACTAAATATGACACTTTCTTTTTATTAGCCTACACTCTATTTTTTTCCCCCATGGATTTTGATATTAGAAAATGGTTCGCAATATTTCAAAGGCCCCCAAAGCTCTTAAAAGTTTAATCTGCAAAAAGAATTGTCCTCTAATGGGACAATGTTCTCTTCTTTATCATCACCCAACCCCCCAGATACTCATACACTTCTGACAGCTTTACTTTCCAGAAAGACAGTACTCTTGCAGGCATGGGGGCAGGGTGTGTACTGACCACTTTATTAGAATTCCATCTGAGTTCTGAATGAACTTTGGTAATAAATTACTGCTCATGTTTTTCTTTGTAATCCATTTTTATTTTGAGCATTTTATGTTGAGACAGACATGGCATTTGGTAGCCCTTTGTCTCAAGAGCACTCCCTCTTTGCTGTCTTCATCACCATGTTCCTGAAGCCCTTCTTTAAAATGATGCTTTGAAATAGTGCTCTCAAAACAAAAAAATACAACTTGCACATATTTAAATCCATAGAAATACCACATTTTTGTCTTGGGGCTAGTGCATGCTTCGGGGGGTGTATTTGCTATGGTAAAGGTTAGATCTTGTGGCAGCTCATTCTGATCAGTCACTTGATGCTGAGGCAGCCAGTGCTGGGGCTGTTTCTCTGAGTGTCTGCAGAGATGCTGGTGCCTTGCTTGATTTCACTGTGTCCTCCCCTAAGAATATTTCAGTATTTAATTTCTGAGACCCAAAGTAAAGCAGAGGAGGGGAGCTTCTGCTTCATCTGGGGATCTCAGGAAGCTTCTAATTGATTAGTGCAAAGCACTCCTGCTTTATTTTTTTATTATCTGTTATCTCTGTCTTTACTGAAGCCTGTGCCATGTTAAAATATGTGCACTTCTGTATTTCTGGCAGCACATTTTGCTCATTCCCCTCCTTTCTTCCTTCTGTAAACATTGCTGTAATTTTTTGCCAAACTATTGAATTTTTTTTTGGTTTGCTACTTAATTTGCAAGCTACCACCTGCTGGTTGTCAAGAGCAGAGGTAAGAAAGAGCAGGACTGCTGAGCCTGTTTGTTGTCCTCTGTTGTCCTCCTCCCCAGATCCAAACCTCTGTGCTCCTGCTGTGTTGGCTTTGGGACTGCTGGATGCACATCACTCATTCAGCAATGTGGCCATGTCCCATTAGCCATTCATTTGCTCATTTCTGCACCCATGCAATACAGAGGACTTTGGGAGGATTAAATAGCAGAATGCATAAATATGATAATTTCTTCTGTCTTTGAGACCTTATTTATGTCATGGTCTAAAATGCTTTTTCTGGGGGTTCAGACTGGCATGTGGATGGTGTCAGCATTGTGCTTCCAGTAGAAAGGTACTTGTATGCTTTGGCAAAAGATTGGGATTTTAAAATATTTTATTTTTTAAAGTGGAAATATAACTAAGACTCTAGAGAAAGCAAGAAGTTGCTCTGAACTCTGTAAAAATCTGCCTTTAGAAGATTTGCAGGTCAAAATGAGTTTGTAGGTCTTCATCTCTTTCAACAAGGCAACTTGAAGGGATTATGCACTCAGTCCCCAATTGCATCCTGTTATTAAAGTCCATTCTGGCTACAGACATCTTGACAGGTCACTGAACAGGCTCTTGATAGTGTGTGTGTGTTTGGATAAGATACTGCCCAAGGTAACCTCTGCCTTGTTCCAGAAACATGAATCACACTGCTCAATGCTCCCAGGGGGAGCTCAGAGTCCCAGGGTGCTGGCTGCTGGGTATTTCTGTTGGAGGGATCATGTTCTGTGACGCCAGGAAGATCAATTATTTAGTTGTTATTTTGGGAATGTTTGTCTGGCTTCCCGGTTACAGTCAGTTTGGGAGGTTTTACCAGAGCAGCTTAATAGTAATTATCTTTGTGGTTTGTCGTGACAAAAGGCTGGTAGGAACTAAAGGTTTTTCCTTCTCTTGTGACTATAAAAATAAAACAAACTGAAGTGATACAGTTTGAAAATTATAGTGTTTTGCTTTTGTTAAGTGCTAAATTAATTTCAGTTGGAAACATCGTGGAGTTTGAGGGATAGGAAAAGGAATTTGCATTTAGAAAAATACCTTTGAAATGCAGTTGCAAGAACAAGGACACATCAAACCCTGCAGCATAGACATTAACCCTCCCATAAATCCTTCTCCTGACCCTTAGCCATCCCACGTACAGCCCACGCTTTCTTTGCTTTTCTATGGTTGTCTCAGCAAAGCTGGTTTGAAAACTAAAATTTGTGGGGAGGAACTAATTAATACTGAAATACCTGGGAATCCCCAGGGCTTTGGAAAAAACTTGGATGGTGCAGTTTCAGAAGAATGACCGAAGCAAAATTGTGATGACAATTGTGTTGTTGATTGTGTCATTATTCTAGGTATGAATTTGGTTCCACAAAAGCATGAAGGGGAAACACAGTACTGTTTCAGTTCAGCTGTTTTGGTAGGGAGCTGTATTTGCAGTAACACACAGGCCACAAATACACAGTGCATGTAAAATCTGCTAATGGAGAAGGGAAGAGCTCGTGTTAAAAGAAGATTCTTGCCTTTTTTTGGATTTGCTGTCTCAAAGAAGGCATAATAAATCATCTGGGAATAAAAGCCCATGGTGACAGAGACCTTTACCAGGCAGTGTCTCAGAATCACAGAATTCTTGAGGCTGGAAAAGCCCTCTGAGATCACCAAGTCCATCCCATGACCTAACCCCACCACATGGCCAGACCATGGCATCAGTGTCACATCCACTTTTCTTAAACACCTCCAGGGATGGTGACTCCACCACTTCCCTGGACAGCCCATCCCTATGCCTGATCACCTTCTCCATGAGGAATTGCTTCCTGATATCCAACCTAAACCTCCCCTGGGGCAGCTTCAAGCCATGTCTTCTCCTCCTGTCACTCCTTGCCTGGGAGAAGAGCCCAGACCCCCCCTGGCTACAACCTCCTGCAGGAGTTGTGGAGGGTGATCAGGTCCCCCCTGAGTCTCCTCTTCTTCAGGTTAAACAACCCCAGCTCCTTTAGCCTCTCCTTATAAGACTTGCCCTGGCTGGCCACACTCTTCCTGAGCCAGGCCAGGATGCCATTGGCTTTCCAGGCCACCTGGGCACACTGCTGGCTCAGGTCCAAGCAGCTGTCACCCAATATTCCTGGGATTATGTCCACAGGTCCAGCAGCCCAGCCCTTCTACCCCTGCCCTTTCCTTGGGCAGAGCCTTTAAGCCTCCCCTGAGGAGCTGCTGTTGAAGGTTATTTGTAGCTTTTTTCATCAGGACATCTTTTCTCCTTTTTCCATTTAGCTTTCTCCTCAGAGTTATTATTTCACCTCAGCTCTTGAGATGTCCAGGAGGGATTTTTTTTTTTTTTCCCCCAGCACTTTCTTGCTGAGTCTCGGGGTTTGTCTCTGACTCACTCTTTTTTCATTTTGGGCAGCTGGCCTCTTTCATCAAGTCAATCTTTTTGCCTTTTCTTTATTTTCAGCTCATAAAAGGGAAGATAAAAGCAGCAGCTCAGGAGAAGCAGGTTGTGCCTTCCTTGTGATGGAGGTGTTGGTGTCTGCTGAGCGCTGGTGTTGCTTCTCCTGCCACGTGCAGGGTGCTCACACTCCCTGGTTTTAGAGGAAGACAAACGTGCAGATCCAGCTACCTCCTGCTCACTTAGGGGCTGCTGCTGGGGGCTCTGTGCTCCTTAAAGCTTGGTTTTATCTTCTGATCCAGTGGCTTTATGCAGTGATGAAAAGGCCGATGCAGATCTTGTGATGTTCTGCTCTCAGGAGATCACATTTGCCTTCTGCACCCTCAGTGCTTGACTCCAAGATCCCTGACTCCACAAAAAAAAAAAAAACCAAAAAAAAAAAAAGCAAGGAAGCTTTACTGTCACTGCATTCATTATGTGTGGCTGCAACTCCAATTTATTTAGGCAAGTCTGAGTAAAAACCTGCTCATCAGTCTTGCTTACTGTCTCTGCCACCAGACTCTGATCCCTTGGCACTGCTGTTTATCCACAAGGCACAAAGAACTTCTTTGTGCTTAGTCTGCACTGGGACAAAGACTGCACAGAAAATATCTAAGCCTGGGGAGTCTGCTAGGGCATAATCAATGTGAGGGCTCCCAGTTTGGACACCATGGGCTGGAGGAGGCTGGGTGGTTGGTGGGGCAGCCCAGCTGTCAGACTATGATCAAACATCCGAGGAATAAAAAGCTGAAATTTGAGGGTGAAGCCAGGGTTCCATGACAAAGTGCTGTCCTCAGGATGGACCCTTTGCTCAGAGGATGCAGACAAGGCACTTTCCTTGCTGTAGTTTCTTTGCCTGCTGTGCAGGTGATGGTGTTGGTGTGGTTATGAAACCCTAAGGTTCAAGCTCTGGTAAGAACAGAACCTCCTGGGGAGGTTGCATGAAGTTTTATGGTGCAGGTGCTTTGGGTTCCCCTGATAGAGTCAGACAACACCCAGGAGATGGGGGTTTCATTTCCAGTTGTTGGCTTGCTCCTGAGATGGCCTGGAAGGACTCTGCTTCCCTTTGCTGGAGCAAGACAGGTCTTGAAGAATATGCACTGCTACAGGGATCCCATTCCTCATCCTGATACTATAAAGGGTGTCAGGAACTGAAAGATGAAAGAAACTTGGAGAATTCTTCTTCTTTTCTTTTAAATGTCAGAATGAAGCATAGTGTCTGCAGTCTGCCAGGGGTCAAGAAGAGGTGATAAAGCAAGATTTCTGCAGTGTGGACGTATCAAAATGATACAGAAGAGGCTGAATCTGCTTTGTGTCATGGAAAAACCAACCACTGAATACTTGAAATATCCTTCCAGCATTTCACTTTCTTTAAAAGTGATCCCTTTGTACACCAGACCAAATCTGTCTTTTGACATTTGGAAGGGCTGAAGGTCGGCAGCCCTGAGGTTAATCCTTGTGACCTTTCCATTTGTCAGCCTGCAGTCCTCACCTTCCTTCCTGCAGGGACAGCTTGCTGCTGTGGGAGGAGTATTTTGGAGGAAGGGAAGCAATTTGATGACCTGTTCATATGGTTTTGTGTGTGTGAATAGATGTCTGTATATCAGTATCCAGTGGAGTTGTAATTTTTCTTTCTTATATTGCTTTTTAAAGCTCAGATTGATGAATGTGGGCTTCCAAGCTTGTAATTATTCATCCAGGTGTTTGGAGAAGTGTCTTGTGCCCTGCGTGTTTGTGCTCTTGTTTTGGGTAGAGCATCCATTGCTAAGTGCACATAAATCAGATAGAAATCTGAATTCCAGTGTCAGGTCAGGCTCATGGATTCTCTTCTTTATCTTTCAAAAAGCAGATTTGATTTCAGGACAATATCCAGCTAAAATAGCAGAGAAAAGTCTAAATTCTTTATCTTTAAAGATAGGATTGCACCTTTGACTTCTTTTTCTACTTGTGATGCTGTTTCGTAGAGGCTGAGGGAGAAAGACAAGGAATGTGGGCTCTTCCTTGGAAAGGATGATGGTAACTTCTGTTTGGATACCTAATCTGAGTCTTATCTAGGTCGTCCCTTGAGAATGCTGTTTGAACAAACAAAACCCAAGTCCTAAAAATAAAGCAGTGAGTTCTGTGTGTTTGCTTTTGTTGAGAAAAAACCTCCTGAGCCCTGGCTGAAGGCTTCAGACTTTCTGTTTGCAAATGGTTGGTAATGGACTGCAGCTTAATTGCTCCTGAGAGGCCTTGCTTTGATTTCTTCAGGGACAGAGCATCTTGTGTATTGCCCGAGAGCTCAACCATATTAATCCTCTTTATGCATCTGTTCAAAAATCTGCCTCCAAGTGCAGTTGTCTTACACATGGGCAGAGCCATGTGGCTGTTACCACATCTGCATGCTAATTGCTCAGTGAATTGTGTAACAGTTGGGTCATCACATGCACATAAAAGCCATGTTCATATGGCTTGGCACCCACCAAATGCTTAATTTTTGTTTTTCCCATCTGTAGCACCTATGTAATTGCTCATTTGCTCCCATTTGCCATGGAGGTTGAAGATTTTAATGGCTTCTATTAAATTCTCCAAGCAGCTGGAGCTTGGGAGCCATCTTCTTCAAAGTTATGACTTAAAAAAATTAAAAATTAATTGCAAGTGTTTTGTTAGGACTGTCCTGTCCTGATCTCCAGTCTGCAACCCACCAAACTCATTTAATCACAGCTGTACTTTGATATACAGATGAAATAAAATGAGCTGTTGAGGTTGTAGTTTAACTCTTGTTACTCATTTTGCATGTCTTTATCAGCTGAAAACATGTGTTGGAGAGCTGCAAGTCAGAGATAATTTCTGTCTGCTGGTCACTGTGTTCTGTTGTGCTTTCAGGAAGATGGTAAAGCTCTTGGATTGCTGGGATTTTTAGGAATTTCTGTCTAACCTTATCTGGGCACTGAGCTTTCCCGTTAAGGAGATCAGAGAAGCTTCAAGCAAAACCACATTTAAATTCTGTAAAGTGCTGTGGTCTTATTTCTGCAGATTCCAGATGCTGTGCTCAAAATAGGTTCTAAGACTTTTCACAGCTAGGTCCTACAGGGGTGAGGAAAGGAGGATGTATTTGTTTTCCAAAGATATTATCTTTCTTTGCAGAAGAAGTTGTTCCTTGGCTCAGAGTACAAGACAGAATTTGGGTTTGCATCTCCAGGTGGAGAGTGATGGGGGATACAGTTTGCTTTTTGGCCTCTCTTCCCCCTTCCTGCACAAAACTGCTGGAGCAACCTTCGTGTCTTTTCTGATTTACTTCTACTTTGACTTTTTCTAGGTGTTTTTTTCTCCTGTACAATGGCTTCCTTTCCTGTCCCTTCACACCCCAGGTAGACCTGATGGCTCTCCTGAAAGGGCTTGAACAATTTTTGTTCATTTACTTCTGTGTCAGGCACAAATGTCTCTGTTTAAAGCTTGTTCTAAAGTTAGTACATAAAGCAGGAACACAAGCAGTGCTTAAAAGGACATGGCATTTGGTTTTCCTTGCAGGATATCACTGGGACTGGGATAAAAGAGGAGTTGCTTTTTCTGCTGCTCATGCTTTCTTCTCTGAGTGTGCAGGGATCATGTTCTGTCTGTAGCATCCCAGGCTAAAGGGAATGTGGCACTTGGAGTTCAGGAGATGGTGGGAATCCGAGGGAGAAGTTAAATGGGAGGATGAAATGAGGCCGTTGCTAATGGAGGGGGAGATGGGGAGAATTCAGGTCTCTGGATCAATCTGTGTGTAGCTGAGGACAGGTTTAAAACTTCAGGGCAGCTGGGGTGAGGACCCAGTAATGTGGGATTATTCTCTCTGTTTGGCTTAGAAATGGAGCTTAATTCATTAATGTTGTCCTGGTTCAAAACTTCCTTGTAAATGCATAAGTAATGCAGCTTTCTGTTATCCTCTTGAACTGACAGCTTAATCTCTGATTATTTGGGCAGATTTATGGTACTGGGAAGTTTTATGGTCAGGAAAGACAGCAAATAATGTTGTTGGAAGAGTACAAGTGGAATTAGGTTTAAAAGCCATGTTTGTATGTGTTGTTGCAGAAGACTGAAGGTGCCAAATTGGTGATAACAGAGTTGGCAACTTGCAGAAAAGTTGTTTGGTTTCCAAGTTGGTGCCTTTGCCACTTTGCTGTTGGGATCAGCCATGAAACATGTACCAAGAAATACTTCTTTATATAAAAAGGAGAAACTTTATCTCATATTTCTAGATGCCAATCTACCTAGCACTTTATTTAAATAGAATCACAGTTTTAGTTGGAAAAGACCTTTAAGATCATCAAGTCCAACAACCAGCACCCTGCAAAATCCTCCCACCCCAATGCAGAGAGCACTCCCAGTATAACTCTGAGCAGGTATCCCACACCCCCAGCGCAAATGGTGTTATTCAGGTCACAGTTCTGGACTGGGTGCATCTTTCCTGTTAGTCTGAGATCTGCTGATTGTGGAGCCAGAGGCCACGTGCTGTACCTGGCTGTCTTTTGGACTGTCCCTTCCCTTGGGCTGGCAGCTCAGTCACATTCTTTTTATTCCCTCTTTTCAAAGGAGTGCTGGGGGAATGGTTGCCCAGCACACCACTTCTTCATGTCTAATCTGGATGTGGCACGTGCATCTTCACCTGTGCTGAGCCCCCAGCCTGGGGCTCTGATGACTTCTCATAACATGCTTTGCATCACAGCTGTTCTATGAAGGGAAAGCTGTTTTCTTCATGTAGCTTTGCTTCTTCATGAGTTTTAAGGTTATGAGGGAGCCTTAATTCAGGTTTGCTAGGCTGTAGTAGAGCTCAGTAAAGTCCCCTTGACGATTTCTCTGGTTTTCTACCTACTTTGCTATTTAACTACATCAGGAAAGTGGTGCAGCAAACTGTGTGTCCTGCTTTGGGAAGGCTTTAGGTGGAGACACAGCAGAGCTCTGCAGCAGCCGTGACCTTAATCCTGTTTTTAACCAAAGGAAATAACATTTCTTCATTGCATGCAGGGAGCTCTCCTTCATCCTGATGAGTCAAGCAGAAGAGGGGGGTGCTGGGGAGGGTGAACACCTGAGCTGGGTTTCCTCTTCCTTTCTGAAACTCAAGTGGATTTTGGAGGTGTGTGGCATGGCCAGGCTGAGCCTTGCCTTGCTGCTCCAGTAGGCACAGTCTGAAAACTGAGTGTCCCCTCCCTGTGTGCTCAGGTGTTGATTCTCCCCAACCCTGACAGGCAACATCCCATTGATACCTTAAACCAGGCTTGTGGAGGAAATACTGCTGCGTGGTTTCTGTTTCTGGATCAATTGTATTTTCTTCAGCCACTTGACCTGAGCATGGAGGACAGGCTATAGTCCTGCTGACACTTTAATCTGAGCTCTACTGCTGCATTTGCTCCCATTTTCCTGAGAGCTGCATCTAATCTGGGCTCTGGAGGCACGTGTGGAGCAGACACATGCACGTCTTGCAGAAGAATTTTTCTTTTATCAGTCTTGCTCTGGCCTTCCTGCATTACAGTCACATGCCAGTGGCATTCTCCCCGGGGGGATGAAAGCAAGGGCTTGTTTCAAGAGCAGGAATTTTCCTGTAAAACCTTCTGGCAGAAGGTCTGTGCTTTCTGCTTGCTGTGCTGTGTTATTTCAAGGAAGAACATCTTCAACCCCCTACCTCCTCTCCCTGCTCCTGATCATTTGTCTGTGACCATGAGCAGTAAAGAAGAAATGGAGCTGGGAATTTAAGAAGTACAGCCCTGTTTTGGGAGGCTTTTGAAGTGTATTAAGCAGGAGTTTGGTCAGTAGTGCAGTTAAGTGGCACTGTGGGGCAGGGGATGCTCAGAGCAGTCCGTGCCTTGCCTGGCTCAGCTCAGGCAGTGCAGGGCTTCCAGGGAGCCTGGCTCTGATTTCCAGTTCTTCCTCAAACTGGTTGGTGGCCTTACCACTCTTTAATCAGTTGGGCCTGTCATTTGGAGTGTGATATATGATCGGAGAATCCTCATGGAATGGCTTAGGTCGGAAGCGACCTTTTAGATCATCTCCAAGCTCCCTGCCATGGGCAGGAACACCTCTCATCCAGACAAGGATGCTCAGAGCCTCATCCAGACTGGCCCTGAACACCTCCAGGGAGGGGACAGCCACAGCTTCTCTGGGAAATCTCTTCCAGAGTCTATAAGTCCAGAGGTTTTGTTTACATATAGACTCTGCACTTTTGGGGCAAGTCTTTGGGTTCTGGTGCAAGTAATTTGAAAGTAATCGTGTTGATTGCTTGGTTGCCCTTGGTGCCAGGAGGCCCCATCACTGTCCTGGGGACAGGGGGAATGCTCCATCCAGCTGCACTGCCAGGTGGCTTCAGGCACAGGACAGCTGCATGTGCAGCTCCAGCAATGTGCTGTGTGTCTGAGAAGCTCTTTCCTTGGATCCCAGCAATGTGCTGTGTGTCTGAGAAGCTCTTTCCTTGGATCTTGATGAGCTCCCCTTTCCTCCTTTCATCCTGAGTGACATTCAGCTCTGTCTCACCCATGTAACCAGAGTTCCCCATCCCTTCCTACACTCTGGCACTGCTGTGTGCATCCAGTGTTGGCACAATCCATTCTGCTTTGTGTTCTTCTTGCCAAACACTTGCATTGTCACATGTGGCCCTGAAGCAGGACAGATCACATAGAATCCCAGATTGTTTGGGTTGGAAGAGACCTCCAAGCTCATCCAGCCCAACCTTTGACCAACACCATCATCTAACCACTAAACCCTGTCCTTAAGGACCAGCTCCAAATGCCTTTTAAATACCTCCAGGGACTCCCACAATGCACAACCCAGAGGTGATGGCTTGCCCATAGAAGTAACAACAGTCGTTTGGTTATTCATTCAAGGGTATCATGCAGTGAAACGAAGCCAAATCCAGAGTGATCACATTAAATCCCACGTATTTTCTGTGTGCATGAATGAGGAGATCCAGTTTCAGAAGAGGTTTAAGGGAGTGAATCCACTCCTGGCCAGTTTAGTGTTGCCCTCTGAGCAGGAAATGCTTTACAGTACTTAAAATGTCTGAACAAATCCCCATGACGTGGGCTCTCTCCAGAAAGCAGGTTGGGTGGTGGGAGCTCTCATTGGCAGCAAATGCCAGGCACAGATTGCAAAAATAGCTGTGATCTGAAAGCCTCAAAACAATGGGCTCCTCCAGCAGGGGTAAAAATACAATTCTTTTAACATCAGGCATCTGAAGAAGAAGCCATAGCAAAGCAGGGGAAGGAGAATTTGGAGAGGAAAGCTAATTGAGGCATTTTCTGCTCTTGGATTACACCAGCAAAGACCTGACATTGAAGTCATTTACAGCAGTATACCCGAGAACCTGTCTCAAAGCAGTTCAGCAGCTGGAGGGGATTTATTTAGATGGAAAGAATGTGTTCAGCATAGCTTGGCCAAGTGACACCTATGGTGGACTTGGCAGCTGTTAGGAAGTATTTATGGGATGTAAACAGCAAGGGGAAAGAGGACGTAAATAGAGCAAACCGGGTGGGAACTGAAAAAAGGGATGAAAATGAGAAAAGGAAGATTTTACAGTTCTGTGGGTTAGACTCCAAGGCAGCCATGCAGGTGGACTGAGCTTCCTGAGTGACTTGATAAGAGTTGGACAAAGCATTTGAAACCAGAGGCTGTGATTTCCTACTGACAAGAAGGCTCTCAGCCTCCCCTGCTAATTTCTCTGCTTCTGCAGATGGGACAGGGATCCTTCACTGTTTGTGAGATCAGATCAAATGTTCTACCTCTGCTCTCTTTTCTGTGGTAGGTAGTAGTGATTGCTTCAGAAAGAAGTATTTTCATCAACTGGCAGCTCCTGAGCTTCCCAAAGCAAGGTTGCACCTCTGACACAGAGCTCATTGCTGCTTCTGGTTTTTTTTTTTTTTTTCTGAGGTTCAACTGCTGTTTCTCACTTGATTCCATCATTGCTCTGAGTTCCTTTTGGGCTTCTTGAAATTAAGAAATACATCTACTGTCCTGAAGGAATTTGTATCATCCTCAAACGCTGCCTCTTCCCTTGCCCCTTTCCGGGGCCTGAAAATTCCACCTTGCCATTGCTGTTTGTCTGGTTCTTTGTTTTCCATCTTCAAATTCATTATTAATCCACGTGGTGACCCATTCTCTGACCCCATCCTTGCTGAGTTGCTTTGAAGAATCAGTGGAAATAAATATTGTGGAAAGGTCTCTAAAATCCAGCTATTGGCTGCTCTGGAAGAACCCAAGTGGATTTTTGTAATTCGTTGCTCCCTAAAGCTGTGTTGACTTTTCCCACACGTATCCACTGACTTAGTTCTTTGCTGTTGTTTTCATATCACTAACTTTCTCCCTAAAGTCAGGCTGGGTGGTTTGTATTTCCTGGGATCCTTGGGGGGTCCATCTGCAGCTTTCTGTATCCTTGATGTTTGTTTGTGGCACTGAGTCTTGCTTAGCAGTAGATGGGCAGCTCAGCTGGTGCCCACTCCAGGTCTCTTAGGGGGTGGCATTTGTGTCTTTACGTTCTCTGTGGCTGTTTGTCTGACAGTATTATTTTTTTATTTTTATTTTTT
This sequence comes from Phaethornis superciliosus, assembly GCA_023637945.1. Lineage (NCBI taxonomy): Eukaryota > Metazoa > Chordata > Aves > Apodiformes > Trochilidae > Phaethornis > Phaethornis superciliosus. The sequence goes on along the minus strand of JAJQWJ010000022.1, from coordinate 1,136,963 downwards.
TCCTTCTCTTGGCACAGGGGATGCTCCCAAGTGGGGGTTATCAGAGCACTGATTGAGGCTGGCATCCCTGTTGACATGATTGGAGGAACATCCATCGGCTCCTTCATGAGTGCCTTGTACGCCGAGGAGCGCAGCTACAACCAGATGAGGATCAAAGCTCGGCAGTGGGCCATGGTGAGCTTTGGGAATGTCACCCTTCCCTCCTCAACTGGGGTGCAAGAGCTGAATCACAAGCCCTAGCAGGCAGCAGAGCCTAAGCAGCCCCCCAGGGAAGTGCAGCCATCAGCATGGGGGGGTCTGCAGCATCCAAAGGGCCCTGGCACCCAGGCCAGCACCCCAGGAGGCAGCAGTAAATCCTTGCTATTTAGCTCTGCACAAATTCTAATCACATGATAAACATGGAGTGATGTTGTTCAGGTACGTTAGCTTGTGCTTATCTTTGGTTTATCTTCTCCTTTTATGTGCTGGAATCTTTTTTTTTTTTTTTTTTTTTTTTTCCCAGCTCTCAACAAATGTGTTTCTCTCTTGTATAATTTTCTCTCTTTCGTTCTCACATGCTGTCATTTTTCAGTGGAACTGATTGACAGAGGTAACCAATCCTTCTCTAAACTAAGTACAGACTGCTTAATTCATGGTGTAGCCTGAGAATTCCAGAGTGTTTGTTCTCTGGTTCAGGAGAAATTTTTAACTTTAGATACTTAATGCAATCAAAACATATTTTCATATTCAAAGCAGGGTTTGGGAAGGTTGTTTTAAATGGTGACATCTGTGAGAGAATTTATTGATAAGATGCTGTGGAAAAACTGTGCAGGCACCAGATGATGCTGGTTCATGTTGAGTAAAGGGGGAACTGAGCATTGCTGCTGAAATGTGTTTCTTACAGCCTCCTATTGTTCATAGGGAAACCACATTTTCTGTTGTTTTGTCTTGAAAGGAAAGCAATACAGGGAATTTTCTAAACTACTTTAAGCCCTGGGTCTGCTTAGATCTGGCTTTTTACAGGGAAATGGAGGTCTGTAGTTGGCACACTTGTGCTGCTTACCTTGCCCAGGAGGCTTCTAACCTGCCACAGCTTTGAGACAAATTCTACTCTGTCTTGGTAAGATGCCACATACTTTGAGGTCTGGATAGTTCAGGGCGTTAAAATGTAGGTTGAGGTCCAGCATGTTCATAAGCAGAGGACTGTGGGACTCTGTTTCACCTCCCTGTCACTGTTTGCTTGAAGAATGTGGATTTTGTGCTTTTTATTTAAGAACTGCCTGTCCCTGACTGGGCTAGGAAACCATAAACTGTTTCTGATACAGAGGAGTTTGCTGGAGTCAGGTGAAGGTGGATTAAGGACATAAAACCAACTGTGCTGAATAGTGTCAGACACACATTTAACCTTGCACTCTTTATTTCCTAAGAAATTCTTTCAGGACAGCATCTGAGCAGGGCAAGCATGTGGCAATCCTTCCCTGAAATGTTCTGGTCTCCAGCAAGCTCTGCCTCACTCCCTCCCTTGCTCTTGGTTAGGCTGGAGAGATGAAATTTTTGTCCATGCCTTTATCCAGAGGTTTATTTCCTCTGGTTTGTTAACTTCTCAGTTCTCTTCTTCACAGGGGGTGATGCAGAGGTGGAAATGCTGGTTTCTGGGCACCCAGCAAAGCCAGCTTCATTACCAGTGTTGCAGCTCTTGAGCTTACCAGCCTAATCTGGAATCACATTCACTTTTATCAGAAATAGTTTAAGAGGAAGAGAAGGAAATTTAATCTATTGATAAGTTATTAAACACAAATTGCAAAGCTTAAAGAACATTTCACAAAAGAAAAGGCAGGTTTTGGTACCTTGAAATCTGCAAATAAATCGCCGTGAGAGAGGTTAATAACAAAATATTTAATCTTAATGAAGAAAGGATTTATTTGAGGTTTTTCATTCTTATTCTGACAATATTTCCAGGTCCACATCCAAACCAGAAATTGTTCAAGGGTTTGAGAATGAAGAAAGAAAACCTTGCTCTCTTTGAAGCCCTTTTCACCATTAACAGCTCAGTCCAGCAAAATGGTTGCATTGTAAATTGAAGAAAGACATGAGAACTCTCCCTCCACGTTCAGATCACAGCTGAAGTACAAAGCAGCTTGCAGGATTATACATCTTTTTCTGAGTTATTTTTTCCTTGCATTGTGTCACAGCAACCGCAGCTCCTGTCACCGAGCCCTGCAGGGAGGTTTGGGGGGGATTCAAAGAAAATCCTCCCAAAAAAAGGGACCCAAGGGTGAGAGAGGTGACCAAATCCAGCAGATAACCCCCAAATTCCCAAGGCCCCAAAGATGCAGGACCATTCCTTTTGTCCTCCAGAACAGCATCTGTTGGCCAGGAGTGCTGCAGGGAGCGGCTGCTGCGTGAGGGATGCTCCAAAAAATCCAAAAAATCTTGAGTTCTCCCTGCTCCCTGTTTCCCAAGCTGCTGATCCTGTTCCTCCAGAGCCTAGGAGCTTTTGCTGCTGAAGGTTATTGCTGAGTCCTCTCTGTGCAAAATACCTTGCAGCCTGGCTTTTTGCTTTTATTTTTTTTCGCCCACGGGGTTCTTTTGAGATGTCTTCATTGTGATGGATTTAGATAACTCTGATATTTTAAAATTTATTATTTTTTAATCCATGAAAATAAATGCTGCTTTTGTCCTGCAGTTTATTTCTCTTATTGATATTTTTAGAAATTGGCAGCTCTCTAGACTTGGGGCTGGGAGAAGGGATAATTGAATAGGATGTGTTTCCTCAGTCTAATGAAGCAGCAAAGAAATAAATTTACTTTTGTCAAAATACAGAGGGTTAGGAAAACTACCCATCAGGCTGGTTACTGTATGTTGCCTGTGTGTGTTTTCTGTACCTGTGTTTAAACAGCGAAAGAAACAAACATGAACTTTCACGTTTGCAGAATGTTGGGTTTTCTTGAGTTTGGGGTTTTTTTTGTGTTTTGTTTTTTGTTTTTTTAACTGGAGAATTAATATTTCAAGGTGTACATATTTCACAAAGAATTCTGCCCTCTAAGGGAATATAGTTACAGGGCTGTGAAGTTAAAAGGCTATACTGTGTAGCCTTGCTGGATACTGGAGGTTATTGAACTGCTCTGGCCAAAAATTCATCTTTTCTTTTCTCTGCCACGCTGGTTTCTGGCCAGCTGGGTTCTTGGCTCTGGCCCAGGGCAGGGGAGGCAGAACCATCAGCTCCACTTTGGCTCAGATCAAGCTACCACCAGACTGGATCCTGATATTCTTCTTGTTCTGTCACATTTATTGTTTCGAGGGGAGAAAAAAAAACAAAAAAACCACCAAAAAACTACCAAAACCCAAAAGGTAATATGAGCTAAAGCAGCATTAAAGCACACAGCAAATCCTAAGTGAATAAGGGGTTTGTTACAGACTGCACATCCATGAAAGTGCACAATTTGTCCCTGAAATTGGACTGATGAGCTTTCACCACTTAGATTTCTTATTAGTTTACCTTTAAATCTAAGCTTCCACTGTATGTTACTCGTGTTGTTCATATTCACCATAAAATATTAAATTTATCTGAAGGTGTTTTCCTGAGTTACCAGTTACCTTTTTATTTTGTCTTTAATATTTTTTTTTCCACGTGACTTCTTTTGCTTGTTTCATTCAGACTTTATACATGAACACTGCAAAAGCTCTCAAGGCAATTCTGGATGCTGCCTCTAGTAGTTTAAAAAAGACTTATTCTGTTCTGCTGTCCTAAATTTTTGATCCCGTAACACGTTTTGCCATACCCTCACACTTTATTTTTAATATTCGGGAATATTGAAAAATCCAGGGATTATCCTGGTCTTTGACACCAGTTTGCAACCATTCTGCATCAAAGAACAAAGTAGGCAGAGATGACAGTTCAGGTTTTTTCTTGTCCACCACGGTATGTGTTTGCTCTTGATCTTCTCTGTGAGAACCTCCTCGTCCCTCCCTGTTGCAGTTGTCTCATACCATGGGGCAGCTTTTAAAAATAATTTTAGAATTAAAGGTCTTCTTGAAAAGAAAGCTCCTCTTGCAGCAGAGCTCTAGGAATGAAAATTCATCAGAATTAAGGAAGCCCTGTAAAATACCCCCTCTCACCTGGGAGCACTGGCAGAGGTGCCCCAAGGCTGGGCCATGGGGACTGAAGTTGCAGAGCTCTTGGAGACACCAGTGAAGGTGGAGCAGAAGTCAGAAGGCTCTGGCTGCTTTTCCAAAGTGAGATCTTTAATTTAATTGATCTTGAGAATGGGAGGTGGTAGCAGCTATTCTTGGAAGGCTGAGGGAGGCTGTTTGGCCATCAGTGTCAGCTAAAAGGGCATCTTCCAGTTAGGAGAAATGAGAAGATTCAGAAATAACCATTCATTAGAAGTATTTTATTCATGTAGAAGATTAGTTGTGAGCATTAATTGCAGGGAAAATGTGGAGGCTCAGCATTATAAAGATCATTTGCAACAAGGAGAGCCTGCTGTTTGATGCTGAGTTGGAAAGGTTTTTCTTACGTATTAAATAAATGCCTCTTTCCCTGATTTAATAATTCTAAGTAATGTCAGAGACCAAATCTCTATTTTTAAATAGAAAACTAATTCCATTTAACTCTGTAGCAGTGAGTAGCATGTCTGTAGTTAGGTTGGCACGCTGTCCTCATCCCATCAGGGCCGAAAATGAGGATGTGAATGAAGGTGACAGGTTCACAATTGGGTTTCTGCTGAGGCTTTTACATTCTCCCAGCTTTATATACTTGGTTTTAAGAATACTTATTTTTAAATTTGGACATGTATTTTCCAGGCAGATGCTTAATATCTATTTAAAAGTAGTTGGACATGAGAATGTAGGCTAATCCTGCTCTTGTTTAAATCATTGCTGGAGTAAAGCAAAGGCTGCATGTTGATCCCAAATGAGAGGTTTAGGGGCTTTGTGCTCTTGGTGTCTCCCTGGGCAAGGTGCTGTAGTGTCTGTTAACCTGCAGAGAACATGTAGAGATATTTAATCTAATAGAAATATTTAATCTAGTGAAGCTTATTTCATGGTGAATGAGTTAATTGGGTTTGAACTGTGTAGGATGTAATATACTGGGCACTGAGTGTTGTTAGGATTTGACACCAGAGGTGTCCCTATGGGACAAAGACAATCAGAATGCCATAGAGCTGAGGTATTTTCTTCATTTCCTCTGCAGGTTAGTGCACAGGTGCAATGCACTTGAAATGTTAAGAAAAAAAAAAAAAGGGTATGGTAGTAGGGAAGCAATGCTGCTTTACATTCTTCCTTAGCCTGATTGCACACTGGCCCCAGAGTTGCCTTTTTGTTTGAGATGTATGGCACCACACAAGGAGTTCCTGGCTGTAGTTTTTGTAGTTTTATTTCTCTCCTCTCAACAACATTTGTACTTCCAGTAGCTTCCACCCTGTTGGCTGTAGAATCTGGTGTGTCTCAATATGCTGTGTCTCAAATGGCATACATTGATTCATACATTACTGTGGATTCTTACATGTATTTACCTTTGAAATACATTTTTCTTTCTTTTTAGGTGATGAACTCAGTGCTTAAGACCATTCTAGACCTGACTTACCCAATAACCTCTATGTTCTCTGGAGCAGCATTTAACAAGAGCATCAACAACATCTTCAAAGATAAGCAGATAGAGGTGGGTTCCTTGTTCACTTCATATAAAGTAAATTATGTCAGTGTGCTTTGTTTTAGCAGAAATAGCTTTCTTCATGCTGAGCTGAGCTATGGGGCTGTGAGGTGCCTGAAGGCATCTGTGGTATTTGTAAATGTGATGTGACAGGAATATAGGAAGGAGGCTATTCTTTACTTTTGGTGGATTTAAGACACCTTTGAGTAGATTATTTGTAGGTACTTCTGTTTGACAAAGGGAACCTGTTGTTTGAGAGAAGTTGAAATGGTGTCACTGAAATAGAATTGCTGAGGCTGTGATTATTTTTTCTGCAGCTCAGGTCTATGGGACCCTTAGGGCACAGCAGGAGAAGGTCTTGGAGAGGGTAGCACTGGATTTGGCTTGCTTTATTTTACTTTGTTTTTAAAACTAAAGTGAGTTTTTTATGAGCAGTCTATGGAAAACTGCAATAACCTCCCAGTATATTGTTTCTTGGTTTGCTCTTGGTGACTTCTGTAATTGCTGAGTGTTTTGTGGTCCATCTGAGGTGGTGGCCACAGTCAGAATTCCAAATATCCTTCCTTCCTCACCAGTGGCAAACCACGAGGTACAAATTGGAAGTTATTTAATCCAGAGGCTGCAGCTCCTGTTCTTCCCTCTCTTTGTCTTGGGCATTGGTGTCTCAGGAATTGAGGCCAGGAGGATGCTGCCTGCTGCAGGCTTGGGTTGGGTTCCCAAGGTGCTGGTGAGTACTGGTGTGCTCATCCATGGTGACAGCTATGGAGGGCTTGCTTTGTGGAGTGGATGGACAGCACTTTGAGTAGAAACAGTTGGGTTGAAATGGTTTAGTGCCACATCTCCAGAGGAAGCCAAAACCAGCTGTGGATTACGTAAAAGCTGAATACATAAACCTGAGCCTCCCCTTCACATTGCCCTCCAGCAACAACCCACCTGGGGATCTCTAGATGAGAGTTATCATCAGAGCCCCCCGTTTCACCTGAAAGAACACCAGATATCACAAGGTGAACTCCTGGCTTCAGGGATGGGGTTTCTGTGCTGCTCTGTCTTCTGGAACAAGTATTTCTTGCTATTGAAAAGAAGGATTTGTGTCTGCCTTGGCTCTTCATTAAATGTTTGCATTAGAAACAAATTTATGAACTGAAACACAAGGCTGATGGATTTTCCTCCAGCCATGCAGGTGTTTGAGTCTACAGCTTTGGTTTGTGTCAGGCATGGGTTTTAGTTTAAATGCCAGGTTACAGATTTAGTGATTTAGTAAAACTGGGACCTCCTGTGTTGCAGGATCTGTGGATTCCTTACTTCACCATCACAACAGACATCACAGCCTCAGCCATGAGGGTCCACACAGATGGTGAGTGTGCAGATGGTAAATAATGATGTGAGATTTTGTGCCACCCCTTGTTCCTGGAATTTTCCTTGCTGTTAAATTTGTTTTGCTTTTCATTTCTCTCTTCTCTGTTATTTACTGAGCACCAAACTGTGGTGGAACACAGATAACAAGGGCCAGAGCTGTTGGGAAGAAATAAAATGAGATGTTATATTCACAGAGAAAAATGAGCCCATTGGCACCATTCTGTTTCATTAAAACATCCTGTGAAGTGCAGGTGTTTCAGCCATAAATCAGAACTAATGCAACCAAAATATTTTATGATTCCAATTCCTCATAAATGAACCCTTTTTAAAAGAAAGACACTCCAGTGCCTGAAGCAGAGCCTGGGTTAGGTTTGTGTTTGTGTCCAGTCCTCTTTGGTTTTCTGGTGGAAAACTGTAAGGTATTTTAGTGACTGGACAGAGGTGACAGACCTGAGCTGTCTGCTCTGCTCTCAGGAGGTGCTGGCAGCCCCTTGGGACCCTTTCCTCAGCTTTTGGCTCTTTGGGGTAAGGTCCAGTGACTCAGAATGCAGAAGTCTTTGCTACCACATCTCTGATCTGGAACAGTTGAGGTCTCCCATCTCCCCCCTTTGCCCTCCAGCCCCTCCATCCCTGTGTTACAGAACCCTGACACAATACTGGACTTTGCTGACCAAGGACAACCAAGAAAGGTAAAACAAGCAGACAAAGGCTTAACCTTTCTTGGAGGTTTTGTGTTCCTGTTCTGCAGCAGTTTAAGTCAGTTGAGGTCAGGAAAGACTCCATCCAGCTGCTTGTTGCTAGGGAAGTTTAATAAGAGGATAGAAACAGCTGGAGAATGGTTATGGTCATTCCAGAATTCACTGAAAGGAGGGGAAGGAAGATCCCAGGTGCTGCAGTTGCCCATCTGTAAATGTGTAAATGTTTTTCTTGGGTGAATGTTCCAACTCAACTGAAACTATTAATAGTAAACCCCAAATCTGTCAGTATTGACCTATGCTGAGCAGTAGGAGTGTTTAGCTTATAATTAGAAACAGAACTGTTCTGTATTTAAAAAGGAAAATATATATAAAAAAATCAATTCCCAGGTTGCTGGAGAGAATTGCTGTTTGAGGAACCAAGGAGTTAGTTAATTAGCGAGAAGTGAGCTAACACTGCAAGAGTTATTTTTGATCTTTTAAAGATTCACTTCTCAGAGGAGCCTGTTGGCCTCTCTGGCAGTGCAGTGTTTTCCAGTTCAGCCAATGCAAATGTTGAGACAACTCAGTAAATAGGAGCCTGAAGCAGAATTTGACAGGAAATGTTTCCAATCAATTTCTACTTGATTTAAATTAATGTTTCTAACAGCTGTAAAGATTGCAACCTTCTGCCTTGCAGCACTGGTAACAGAAATGCCCTGAGATAAGATCAAAACCCTGCACTTGCACTGGTTTTCCAAGTGAAAATTCCTGGTTATTCCAGAGCAGGGACAACAGAACTTTTGGGCTCCTACAGCATGTGTATTTCATGTTCAGCTCCTGCTAAAAGCCTGGGTGTTGTGGATCTCTGTGCAGCATAAAAGCTCTGACTGTGCTTCAATAAGTCTGCTTATTGTTCCTCTTCCTTTGGCCCCCGGAGAAGCCTTTGCCTTTCCTGATCAGTGTGAGCTCTACAAAGCACTAAAGATGATCCCCACAGTCAGGCATCTGCTGAAATTTCCTTGAAGGCAATAAATATGAGGCATGGCCTTAAAACTCTGCTTTCTAATGCCTGATAGTATGTCTGAATAACTTTTTTTTTTCCCCTAGCCAGGATTATGGTATAGAAAGTAATAAACTGCTTTAATGAGTTTCTACCAGCATCCTCAGGAGAGCCTCTATCTCCTGATTATTTTAATGAGTGCAAAAGCCTGCCCTGCCTCCTTGGCAGTAATTACCACTGGTGTTATTCCCTCCTCTCATTCCTGCAGGCTCTCTCTGGAGATATGTCCGGGCCAGCATGTCCCTTTCTGGGTACATGCCACCTCTCTGTGACCCGAAGGATGGGCATCTCCTGATGGATGGAGGTTACATCAACAACCTTCCTGGTAGGTGCACAGATCTGCTGGGGAAGATGTAGCAGAGCAAAACCCATCAATCAGCCTGTAAAACTTCACCCTTTCTCCCTCCTCCCCACCCCCCCCAAAAAAAAGAGAAATATTGCAGACACCTTTAATCTCATGATAGCTGTGAGTCACTTTTCAGTTTCCTAGGTGTTTGCCTTATCATGGCTTTATTAAGATGATTTTTTTGTTATGAAGTATTTCCTAATAGACATATTCTGAACATCTAATTCCAATCTCATTTGGGGTTTATTTTAGTGCTCACAGAAGGGAAGGAGCAGAAGTTAAACTGCAAACATACAGTCTACCTTAGAGTTTCTTTTTCAAAAAGCATGAGTTGAATCAGGAATAATTCTGAGAAAGCAACAACATTAACTCTGTTGTTCAGCCTGGTGTCACCCAGAGCTTCAGCTGACAGCCCCTGGTGCCTTGGTTAGCTGCAAGCACTTGCCAAAGGTGGCATCACATGTTCAAAAGAGTGATGTGGGGTTTGAGGTGTTCTGAGGGCTGAACCCAAAAGGGTCTCGGGTGTAGGAGTTGACTGGTGTGTGCTTGGGATGGGTTTTACGTCAGGGATGTCATCACAGTCAGAAATTTTGGGAAGTTGGGTGGTCAGGAGGGTGGCCAAGATAGAAATGTGTGGTGCCACTGGAGTTTGTGGCTATAACTGTGTACAAAGGAAGGGGAAGGAATCTCAGCAGGGGACTCAGCAACTGAGCACCCAAAGTCATTTGCCGTTCAAGAAAAAAACAATATTTTTTCCATTGGGGATGTATTTGCTTAAAAAAACAAACAAAAAAACCCAGAAATGGGAATAACACAAAATAGATCCCCAAAATCTAATGCTCTTTGTGTCTGTTACCAAAAGAGCATGAATTGCAAACCAAGGCACCTTTCTCACCTGCACATGTTGGAGAGGGCAAAGCAGCACACATGTGGGTGAGACTGGGTGGGAAAGACACAAGAGACTGAACAGACCCAGGAATCCAAACCCAAGTTACAGAAAAGATCTGATTTAAATAAGTGTCTAAATTAAGCTTGTAAACTGGCTCTTCAGAGCTGTGGTTTTCCTACGCATAACTATTCTGGCAACTGCAACTACCCTGGACTCTGGGGGTGTGGAAGAAATATAAATTGATTGTGTGAGGTATATGTCCTTTTTTTTCCCCCTCTCTTGGCACTTGCCTAAATCTTCATCCAAAGCCTGTGCTGAGTCCTTTTGATGACCTTCAAGTGCTGCCTCTTTTCTCTCCCACTTCCAAATAGGAATATTTCTTTTGGATCCTGAAGCTTTTCATGGACTGAAATCCTCCCATCCTCTCCTTGTTCCTGGGTCTGCTCCTTTCCTTAACCTGCAGGGCTGACCCTGCACCACTGACTCTCCTCTTTAAGGCCAGTGGGTCTCTCTACAGATCCCCAGAGCTTTTCTTCTCACGAGTAAAGCTTCACGAGGCAGAATTCACATGGGTGAATGTGCTCTTTCCTGTTACACCTAACATGGTGTAAGTGTGGACCCCAACTCTGTGTGTCCCCCCTCCTCTCCCCTGCTCCTGCCCTGCTTTTGCTGCTGCCTTCACCTTGGTTCTGGTGACAGTGTGGCCTCAGGGAGAGCTGGGTCATCCTGCCAGTCTGATTTGGGGACAATGTCCCCCAGGAGCGATGTTCACCTGGGAGCTCACCCAGAGCTGGGTTTGGAGCCAGCAAGCAGCACACCAGGATCTGTGACCATGGAGCAGGGAGGTGGGAGCTTCCCTGGGGAAGTGGTCTGGGGGCAGATTTGTTGCAAAGGGTTTTGCTGAGACTTTTCAGAGAACTCCTGGTGAGCAGCAGCAGTGCTGGTTCTGACTCCACCTTCTCTCCCACCAGCTGATGTGGCCAAGTCCATGGGTGCCAAGGTGGTGATCGCCATCGACGTGGGGAGCCGGGATGAGACCGACCTCACCAACTATGGGGATTGCTTGTCTGGCTGGTGGCTGCTCTGGAAGAAGTGGAATCCACTGGCTGAAAAAGTCAAGGTATTGCATACAAAATACTGCAGGTAATATTGCAGGTACTGCAGGGTATTGCAGGCTTTCTGCACAGAGCTGGAGGCTGCCCCTTGTGCATTCAGGGTGCAAGCCTGCTGGCAGCCCATCTTGTTTCTTGTTTCTTTGGTTTGAGCTCCTGCTTATGGAAAAACCAAACTGGGAACCCCTTTTTCCCAAAGGAAAGGCATGGAGATGGGAGAGGGCAGGGCCCCCAGCCTGGGAAGAGAGTGGTAGAACTGTTAGAGCAAGGAAACCTTTTCTAAGAGGTGCAATAAGGTTTAATAATGTCAGAATTTACAAACTTTACCAATTGAAAGTAATTCAGTGTTTCTATCCTGTGTCTCTCTTAACTGTTCATTTAGGGAGATTTTAGCACCAGGCAGTAATTAACATGATTACTATTGATAAACACTGGGCTGCAGAGTATGATTATTTTTTTCTTTTTACATGCAGTCAGGCCAGCTTTGTTACTTACTCTTCTGCATTTCCTAAATTATCTGGCTCTGCAGCTGTCCCCCAAGTGAATGCTGGTTTTAATTCTCCCCTTCCAACTACAATTAGCACATTGACCTGTTAGAATTGGAAGCAAAATACTTGTTTGTGCTTCCCAAAGTTAGGGAAAATACTACAAGCTCGGGGTACTGCTCTGTAATCCAAAGTATTTCCTCTGTAACAAATCCATTCCCTGGAAAGGTCTGGTCTCTCTGAGCCTTTTGGAGTTGGTGCCTTGGCAGAGGTGACCATCCTGCTCCCATGTAGTGGTTTGGTGAGGAAAATGGAAGACCCCATCTCTTCTCAGTAAAGCCCAGTGAAATATTACAGCTGCCCCACCAACAGCAGGCATGTGAGAACACAGGGTGCCTTCTGAGCACCTGAAAATGGTTTTTGTACTGGGGGTGGTGAAACAGTCACCAGAGAGGTTGCAGAGTGTCTGTCTGTGGAGATACTCAGGACTCAGCTGGATGCAGACAACCAACCCCAGCTGATCCTGGCTGTGGACTGGGCAAAACTGAAAGGTCCCTTCCAACCTCAACCATTTTGTAAAATCTCTGCCCTGGTCGTGTTAGAGCTTCATCAGGGATTTCTGTCTTATTCCAAGAGATCCCTTCCAACCTCAAGCACTCTGTGAAATCTCTGCCCTGGTCCTGTAGAGCTCACCATTGATTTCTGTCTCAAAGGCTGGTTCACTGTGCCCCTCACCTCAGCACAGGGCTCAGTCTTGAGGCACCAATATGTCCTAGTGTGAGAGGCTCAATTCAGCCTTGAATTGTAGAGATATGTTTGAAGGCAGTTCCCTTTCTGCTGAGGATTATGGAGACTCAGCAGCTCTGTCCCCTCTGCCTGGGAAACGGAGCTGCTGACGCGCAAAGGCTTCAGCACCTTGGAGGAAAAAAAAAAAATATCGATAGATAACTCGCTTTTCCTCCTTTACGAACCCGGGGTTTATTTCATACTGAAATGAAATTTCTGAATTCCTGGTGGTTGGTGTGTCTGGCAGGTGCTGAACATGGCAGAGATCCAGACCCGGCTGGCGTACGTGTGCTGCGTGCGGCAGCTGGAGATGGTGAAGAGCAGCGATTACTGCGAGTACATCCGGCCCCCCATTGACCGCTACAGAACCCTGGATTTTGGGAAATTCGATGAAATCTGTGTAAGTGCCTCCTGGGGGAGGCAGTTTCTTTCCCTCCCTCCCCGTTTTGCTGTTTCCCAGAACTCTGCTGGCTCGTGATGCTGCTTGGTGCTGGAGCTGTTGAGAGTCCGAGGAGTGAATAATTGACAGTAAATAATGCTGTGGGATGATAGCATGACTGGGAGATTGGATTAAGAGCAGAAATCAAGTTAGTAATCTTGTTTATATAATGACCTGTGAACAGATCAGTTGCCTTGCTCTGTTTCATGACAATTCTTGTTCAGCTGCTTGGTAAAAACCCTTGGGAGTCTGAGCTGCTTGGGGCAGTTGGGGTTTGTCAGGTGCTGCCATTTCTCTCCCTTCCTTCTGCAGCTTGTTGTCACATGAAGGATTTGAAAAAGTCTGTAAGGGAGGCTGTGAATCACTGAAATGGAGGGCAATGTGCTGGAGTATCTGGCTCAGTTAACGTTTCAAAGCTTCTATTAATAAAATGCATCATCCACAATTCCTCTGCACCTGATAGAGTATCAGGGAAATGGCACCAATGTCACTGGAAGGACATTGTAAAAAGGGTGGAACCACGTTTCAGGTCTCTGGGGTTTAGCTTTGTTTACATGTAAGAAGCCAACATGGGAAGAACTGGCTCCAGATGTGGGAATTGTGTTGGTGACATCATTCAGCATTCCCAAGAAAACTCAGCCCAGGCTGAGGTAATGATGGCACTTCTGGTTCTTTGCCTCTTGTCAAAGAAGTTATTTTACTGTCTCTCCATTCTTTGTTTCCTTAGCTATGCAAGCATCTTCCATCTTCAGGTGGTTCTGCCCAGATGTGCTCTTCTTCTAGGCTGGAAAAATAAAAACAACCCAAAACCACAACCAGTTTTCCTGTAATTTGGTCTCCTTTGTAGATACAGTGAGAACCTCCAATAGTCCTTAGGCTGCAGGCTGATTTCTCTGATACTGCCTTATAAATACTAACCAAAGCAAATAATACCAGTAAGCCCTAAAGACTGGCATTTGAGGGAGTCCTTAGGAGAGCAGCTACTCCAGACCACCAGCTGAGTGGTGGTTTATACCCTAGTATAAATATTTTCTCAGGGATATTTGGTGTCTCATAGCTCCTGGGCAAACACTGCTGTCTGCCAAGGGTGGATCTAAGATACTATCCCTCACTAGATGGAGTGCCCTGGCCACTTTGAAAACCTTGAGGAGGGGTCTGGTAGTTCATCACAGGAACAGAGAGTGAGCTGGCAAGTCATTGTGCTGTCTCTGTCTAATTTGGTGTCATTAAAGAGATTTAAAGATGCCAGGTAGATTTCTTTTCTCGGTGGAATAGAACTCAAGCAAAGTGGTTCCTCAAAGGTATTGCTGTCTGTGAGCAAGTTCTTGGCACGAGATGCTGCAGGTGTGGAGGGGCAGCACCCACCTGGACTTCCCCTCTTTGCAGTGCAGATAAATAACTTTTGTCCACAGGGAAGCTTTAAACCATGCTGACCCTAAGGGCATCCTAAGCATTCCATCACTGCTGCCATGAAGTAGTGGGGGGTTGATTTCAGCTCTGTACCTGGCTGCTGCAGAAAATAGAAAGAGGCACCATACATCCCTTCAGCACGTTCAAAAGAACAGAAATCCTCTCTTCTTTTCCAAACCCCTCTCCTGTATCAGCTGAATGATGAGTTGGCTGTGTGTTGTTTCCCAAAGCTGGGGATCTCTGGCTCAGCCTGACCCAGCCAGCTGCAGAGCTGTCACATCCCTGTTCCTCCTGAGTAATCACATCCACCCTGGGCTGAGGAGCTATGAGAGGTGAATTCCAGCCTGGGTGCCTCTCGTGCTTGGAACCTTGGGTCAAAAGGCAGAGGAAAGACAATACCAGCTCAGCCAGGGCTGCTCCAGCACTCACAGTGCCCACACAACCTGATGTTTAGTGTGTGAAGTGGGATCCAGGACTCCTGCCACCTGTTGCTCTGTCCTTTCAGCTTGATTTTTCAACACCATTTCTACTGTCTTGTTAGAAAAAGAGTAAAACTTGGAGCAATAGCTTTATTTTCAGTTGTCTCCATGCTGGTGGCACAGTGCTGTGGTATTACTCCAAGTGCAAATGGCTTTTTGCTTTGAAATGAGAGGAACGTGGAGCTTGTGTGTTTGGTGTTGTCCATGGGCATCTTTTCTGCTCTGCTTGCAATTTCAGTCCTGTCTGGCTTACCTCATTATAGGAGATTTTTGGACTGAGTGCTTTATGGTAACTTTGCTTTTATTTTCTTGGCTATTCTTGAGCCAAAAAGAGAGAAGACAAATTCACTGGTGTTAGCTTCTTCCAAAGAAGGAGCCAGTACTGCAAGGGCTGAGACTTCTGCACCTGAGCTTCTCTTTATATGGCATTATTCTCTGAACAGCCTGCTTGAAGCCACTGCTGTAAAAATAGTTGTCAGGATGTCAGGTGGTGCTTTTCATTTCATGCTGTGGGGTCAGAAGTCGAGTTAGCATTTGGACTTAAAATAGCACCTTGTTTGCTTAATCATTCCCCTAATTCTTAAGCTGAACACTTTGTGTAGCTGAGGCTGAAAGGTAGCAAAGGGACATCCTGGCTTTGGGGTAGATCCAGAGACTTCCTAGAGGTTTGTAAAAGATGTGACACTGTGGGGTTTTTAGCTTTAATTCCCTTTTTTCCTCCAACTCTTTATTTATTTTTTTTTTCTTCCAGGAAGTGGGATACCAGCATGGGAAAACAGTATTTAATGTCTGGTGCAGGAGTGGAGTCCTTGACAAGATGCTAACAGACAGACAAGAAACTTGCAAATCCAAAACTGAGGTAAGTGTTGGGTGTAAATGCACTGTCCTGCCAGGCACTGGGCAGGGCTGGGTAGATTTTTACTGGGAAGATGGCCAGGAATGGGAGATGAGCCTGAGATGTGGACCCCAACTGCCCATTCTGCCTCTGCCCCTGTGTTCAGACAGGTTATTGTGGTGGGGGGGGAATTTTCATGTGTTAATAGTCATAAAGAGGAGCCAAGGGAGAGGCAATTGTGTCTCAGGAATGGTTTTATGTCCTGTTTCATCCTCTGAGTTCTGTATCCCACTGCTAACGAGTTCAAACACAGTAATTGCTGTGACAAATGTTTCTTTTAAAGAAGACTTACTTTAAAATTGCACATTATAGGGGATACTGTAATTCAGGCTAATATTTCAGCTAAATCATCCTATTACAGCTGTACATCAGGCAGCACATGGAACATTTAACACAACCTACCCAGTTTTTTGTGGCCTTTCCACTGCCCTGGAGCTCAGAGATCTCAGGGACTCAGTGCAGACTTTGCCTGTCACTAAATTTCTGCAGTGCTCTTGGTAACAAGGCAGAAAGTGCTGATTGCTGAGACACCAAGAGCAGGAAAATAATGAGTTCAGGAGAGTGACTCAACAAACTGCCCAGGTTATGGAGCAGGAACCATCAGCTCCAGTCATTCCCCAAACTCTCACCAAGGCTCAGTTCCAGGCTCTTCTCCTCAGAACCTCATAGGTCTTCTGCTCTTCCTCTGAAAACTCTCAAATTCAATAAAAACCATTTTTTTTTTCATCTGAGTTCTGTTTCAGTAGACTGATTTCCACAAAATAACACAGATTGCAGACTCCCCCTGGGCCACTGGGCTATTTATCTTTTTCTTTTTTTTCCTCAGTCCATTAGAGTCATCTCAGTCCTTTAAGCTTTGTTATCTTCCAAGGATAACAGCTGATATTTTTAACTTGGCTTTCATTAGCAAAGGTTTAATACTCAGTATGTTTTAGTTCTTCAGCTATTTCTGGAGTTTTCAATATCTCAGAGAGCTGAGCACTGTTCTTACCATGTCATTAGCAGCACGGAGTTTTTACTTTAAAATTCCAACTATTTAATAATTTAGAGACTTTTCCTTTGCTTTCGTCATTCAGTCACTGTTTATCTTGGTTGAAAAATGCAAATACTGAAGTGACAATCAACAGGAATCAGTGTTCACTGCACAACCCTTGCTCTTCCCCAGCACAGAATAAAGCAGCACTGCTAATTGGATCTCCTCAGGGAAGTTTTGTCTACTGAAGTCTTATTCATAGTCAAAGCTAAATATAATCTTGCAGACTACAATAGTAACTGTCTTTCTCCTCTAATTTATTTAATAAAGATTGCACCAAAGAGAATTCTTTCCTCCTTGAAAAGAAAAAAAAAGAAATCTCAGCACAAATGTCTTAAGTAAGGTTTCCAATGAATCTGAGACACTTTTCTGCCTCATGTTAACTGATGGGAATTTGGTTTTGTCCTTAAAAGTAGTCAGAGGAAGTGTTTAAACATTAAATTCCTGTTTGCAAAGCAAACCCCTCCAGACCCCTGCTCTCCCAGGGGTCACATTCCAGTCTTTGTGCTGAGACTTTGGGGTGCAGCTGCCTCAGCACCTGTCCCTGAGCAGGGGACATGTGGGATCATCTGTGTCAGTGACCCAAAGAACACAGATTTTTCTCCTCAAATTGCTGTGTCTGCCTGGGGGCCAGCCTGCAGATACCCTCACCCAGTCACAGGCACAAACTGAAGGTGTGGATGCTCCAGCCCCTGCATACACTGGACTGAGACCATCTGGGTCAGATGTTCAGAATGAGGCTGGACTGACCCTTCTTGGTTCTTCTTTCATGTTCAAACTGAGCTTCAGAGTTTCCCCACTTCTGTACATTTTACAGTCTGTGTCCTAAGCTACTGCTGTTCCATTTCATACAGAGATTTTCTTTAATTCCCTCTGGGTTTTTCTCCGTGCCCCGCTCCCCACAAGCTATTTGTCCTGGATCTGCACCTTGCTGTAGCCATGCTAAATTACATCAGAAGTGAGTTAAGGATTAAAGGTCAAGAGAGAGCAATCTTCTACAGCTGTAATGGGCTTCTGCTGTCACCCCTTGGGGTTGTATGATTCATAGGAGGGGTGCTCTGGCCAGAAGAGCAAAGAATTGCTCATAAAACCCCAGTGTTGAGAAACTGCCCTGTCTAGAAGGCTGTGGACAGGTCTGGGTGTTCAGAAGGATGGCAGTTGCAGCAGTTCATGACATGTCCCCTGCCAGCTCTTCCCTGTCCCTCTACCCCAGGGGTTTGTGCTGTTGTACTCATTAAAATCTCTGGTTTTAAAACAGGGTGTTCAGGTTTCCATTGGGTGACCTTGTGCTTGGCCCTCAGGAAGCAGGTTGAGCTGCTCAGAGCATGGCAAAACAGTTCTTAAGTGCCAGAGTTGGGCTTTATTGGAGGAGAAATTGGAGCTGGCAGCTTCTCACAATGGAGAATGCTCAACACAGTGCTTGGGTGGGACAAAGAGAAGAGAGGAATTACCATGGGAAATAATTCTCCTTGCAGGTGGACTGTGTACCCCAGGCTCTTGCTCACTGCAGCATCTCCAGCTCTGTGTCTTCTTGGGGTCTCCAGCTGAGTCCTGGTCCCCTCAGTGCCTGGGCTGCTGCCCACCTGCCCAGGGAGCATCCTATGGCATCATTCTGCAGGCTCAGGGCTGGACCTCATGGTGTCTGTCCCCACCTGAGCACTGGGGTCCCTGCTTCTCTCAAGGGAAGTTGAAAGCTCCCTGGGGGCTGTACCTGGCCCAGCCAGTCCCACTTCTAAAGAAGTAGTTGTGGAGAACAGACACATGAAATGACACTGTCTGTCACCAAGCCCAGACCCTCTGATTCCTCTCTTTGTGGTCTTTTCGGTACTTTGCTGAATCTTTCATAAGGCTTCTTGTTGGGTGGATGGAGAAGGAGCCATTAGGGATTATCCCACTGTTTCACTTGGGAATCCCATCTCTGCCACCAGACCTGCAGCAGGGGAATTGCTTTGAGAATTGCTCCCTGATGAGTAGTGGCTTTTGAGGCTCTGTCGTGGAGAATGGGTGTGTCTGGGAGCTTTGTCTGTTCAACATCATTTTTTTCCAATCTTGACTTGATTGGGGTTTATTTTTGTGTGTGTGTGTGTTTATTTGTTAACATACTTAAAACTTACTGTTGTGTTTCAGAACGTGACCTGTCCCACCACCTCTTTCACTGACCTGGCAGAAATCGTGTCCAGGATTGAGCCCGTGAAAGCTCCCGTGGCAGATGGTGAGTGGGGGGATGCTCTGGAGATGGTTCTGGGCTGACTGCTGCCTCTGGTGTCTGCTGAGCAGAGCTGGATGGGGTGACCCCAGTGTCCCCCCAGATACCTCCTCTGGGAGAGGGTGGGAGCTGAGGGTTTCTGCTGTGGGGACTCCCAGGGCTGCTGGGATTTCCTGGTGGGAGGAATCCCTGCTCCCCTCTGCCTTGTCTCTGTCTCCTGCAGACAGGTTTGTGTTCCCTTCTGCTGGCCCATGTCAGGGGCTTTGCTTTTTGGATCTGTGTCCTCTTGAGACAGGGGGAGGCTGAGGGAAAGCTTTGTATAAAGGATTTTTTTTTCCCCTGCTGCCACGGGTAGGATCTGAACTGAGTGACTGGCTCCATGGCTTTCCCTATGTGATGGGGAACACTCCTGAACTAAAGAGGAGAAGGTGATGGCTCCTGCACCTTCACACAAAGGTCCTGGAGTGCTTTGTGGAGCAGTTCCCTGTGTGTCCTCTAACCAAAGCTCATTTAACCAAAAGGATCAGAGCTTTGCAGGCCTGAAACCTGGGAGTGTTCCACCAGTGCTCTGCATCAACAGTCTCTCCCCTCCTCCTGATTTCTTGTTCTGGCAGAGGGAAAGCTAAAGTTAGCAGTTCTCCCATCTGTGACTGTTTGGAGAGATGTCCCTGTGGTAATTTGAAATGCTAATTGCAATCATATGGCCTGTGAAGAAAATATTAATCAAATGGGATTGAAGCAGCACTGTGAGCACGAATGAAGAGTTCATGTCTCATGGTTATTTAAGGCATGGGCACTGAGACCTGCTGAGCTGGAACCAGTGAACTGGGACACATCTTTCTCCCTTGTGGAGTTCCTCATCATTTGTCCCACTTTCTGCTGGGTGAGGCCATGAGTGTGACAAAGGGACATGTAAATGGGACAGATCTGAGCCAAGGAGGGACCCTGTGGGGGAGCATTTGGAGGGGATGGGCAGGTGCCTCAGGGATTCTGAAAGCTGTTGGTTGTGGAGATCCCAGAGGAGGGAAGTGGACTGCAGGAGAGTCATGCATGTGGGTGCTGTGTCTGGAAAGCCCTTTGTATTTATGTTGTGGATGATCCTGTGCATTAGCTGCAGGGACCCTGCCCACTTTTCTGTGGCTGTAACTCTGGATGTGGCATCCCCTGGGTGCCTTCAGGATGGCATTGCTATGGCTAAAAAGCTCCTGGAGCTGCTGGGGGAAGTGATCTGAGCTGAGATGTGTTCAGATGGGGGGTGGCACCTCCCTGGCAGCAGCCTCGTGGTTGTCAGATGGTTCCTGACCCATGCTGGTGATGGTGGTGCAGATCTCTGACTGTGTTTGTCCCATGTAAGAAAACAGGGTGTTTTTTGGAAGCACTGCCAAAGGGGGTTAAACTTTTTTTTTTCTCCCTGGAAATCCCTTCCTGAGGGAGATCTCAGACATCAGAGCTTTCAAACAGCTCTGCCTGACCTGACAGCATCCTGCAAATGTCAGGCTGGGTGGAGAAACTATGCTGATAATTTTTTTCTAAAGAAAATGACCATGATCATGTTCTGCATGAGTGGAAGAAGGAGAAGGGTCAGGACAAAGGGTGAGACACCTTGGCAGGCAGAGACTCCAGGGCAGAAGCCACATCTTTGTTGGGGAGAAAAGGCAGTCAAGCTGCAAGTGGGTGTTGTGCAGGGCTCTGTCCTGCTGGATGTTTCTGGGAGGTTTTGTGGTGTAAAGGAGCAGTTGCCCCTTGAGCCCCAACCTTGAGGATGAAAGAGGATGTCCAGGGGGAGCAGGACCACCTCCTCTGCTCCTTTCTCCTCTAGTTCTCCAGCACTCCGAGATGCTGTGAGAAGGGGCACCCTGCTCCTGTTTTTTTAAAATTTATATATAGAGTTGTTAAATGCTGAATAGTGCTTGGAAAACAAAGGGTTTGGTTTGGATGGCAGTCAGTTTTGGTGGAGCTGTAAACTGCATACTACTGTTTGTGGTGGCTGTTGCTCTTCAAATGAGTTTCCAGTTTCTCTGTTGTGTTTTATCAAAGATTATCAGTTGTGTTTTTAGTGTAAACTAATGAAAATTCTCTGATCGACAGTAAAAAAAAAAAGAATATTATAAAAGAAAAAAGACCAAATGTCTTTAATCTTAATGTTCTACCAGTTGGTTGTAGTTATTGTGTTAGAAGAAAATGCATCAGTGGAACAGACTGTGCTGTTGTCTGCATTGTGGAGCAGATGCTATTGACTGTTCCCAAAAGAAATACTTAATCAAGAGTCCAGTTAAAACATGAGCCACGTTCTTCACCAGTGGGCTGGAAAGCAGGTATTGCTTCAGCAGCTCATGGCACACTCAAATTAACTCGTGACAGAGATGGAATAGTTAGTGTAAAGAATAATTAAAAAAAGAAAAAAAGCTTTTCTGCTATTTTAATTTGTTAACTTGCATTCTGAAAAATTGCTGCCAGAAACTGTGCAAAAGAAAGGTGCCTGCTTGGCACCTGCCCTGTGTGGCTGCCAGGAGGTGTGGGTTTGGGATGGGGGAGGAGTCCCTGCCCTGCTTTGGGTTTGGGATCAGTCCCTGAAGTCATCTCCAGGGGCTGGAATTGATTGTCCCAATCTGTGTCTGTGCTTGGGTGCTGGGGACTTGCAGGCATCTCCTGCTGCTTGCCATGCCTCAGTGGGAAGCTCTGCATCTTGCCAAAGTTAATCTGATGGATTACTGGAGAGAGCTGGTGATTGTCCTCCGTGGAGAGGAGGGGAATGTAAAAGTCACTGTCCCCTGTGGAGCAGAGATTGTCAGACACAGAACCATCATCTCTGCCCCAGGAAGAGCTCACCCCATGCCTGGAAGTCTCTGTTTGCAGTGAGTCTGTGACCAAAGTGTCCAGGGGAGTTCAGATCAGTAGCTCACAGGCACATCTGCTGGAGTGTTCTTCAGGTCTTGTCTGGACTGGTGGGAGGGGGACAGGAACTGTCTGCAGAGGATTCACGAGGACACGAGAGCATCTCCCCACTGCCAGCATTTGTGTCCCCTGGTGCTGGGCAGCTGGCACCCACCAGGCTGACAGGTTGTATTCCCTTGCTCTGCTCCAGCCTCTTTAGGTTCTAGAAAGCTCCAGGACACCAGCTGACATAAAGGACAGAGTTTATTTTGTGGCCTGGCTGTGGTTTGAGGTGGCCAGCAGGCACCCTGCCCTGCACCGCTGCTCAGCATCCACAGCTTTGGGTCCTCTCCCTGTGTTCCCTGCCCCTCTCAACACCATCTGACACCAGTGGATTTGTTCTCTCTCTTCAGATGAGTCAGACTACCAGACTGAATATGAGGAAGAAATTCTGGACAACCAGAAGGATGATTATATCAATTTTGTCAGCACCCAGGCTGAAGAAGACTCTGACTCGGTAAGGTCTGGAACAGGCAGTGCCTGTGTCTGAGCCCTGTCTGGAGTGGAGGTGTTGGGAAGGAAACTGAGAGAAGCACCTGGAAGGGACTTCCTGAGGAGGACTGTGCAGAACTAAGTTTGTTTTTCATGTAGTACAGACACTTAAGTCCACACAGCTCCATGGGTTGGCTGGCAAGATGGGTCAGGGCTGGAGAGCCTACAGAACCAGGAGGGGCTGAGGGAGTTCCTGCCTCCAGCTCAGAATCCCAGAATGTTTGGGTTGGAAGAGACCTCCAAGCTCATCCAGTCCAACCTTTGACCAACACCATCATCTAACCACTAAACCCTGTCCTTAAGGACCAGCTCCAAATGCCTTTTAAATGCCTCCAGGGATGGTGACTCCACCACTGTCCTGGGCCATTCCAATGCCTCACAACCCTCTCAGTGAAAAAATATTTCCTAACATCCAACCTAAACCTCCCCAGGTGCAGCTTCCATCCCTTTCTTCTGCTCCTATCACAGCTCACTAAGGAGCAGAGGCTTTTCCCCTCCTCACTCCAAGCTCCCTTCAGGCAGATGAAGAGATCCATGAGGTCTCCTCTCAGCCTCCAGCTTGGAGGAGAGGAGGCAAAGAGAGGATCTGGGGAGGAGACAGCAGCAGAGATGCTCAGCAAAAAGACAAGAGGTGACAGACACAACCTGGGCTACAGCAAATCCTGGCTAGGTACAGGGGGAGATATCTCCCAGGAAGTGTGGCTGAGAACCACAACAACCAGAACGAGCTGTGCAGGGGGATGGTGGGAACTCCATCCTTGCAGGTGCCCTGCTTAGAGCAGAGAATTGTGGATTCCTGGCTTTCCTTACTCCAGGCAGAGCATCTGGCAGGTTTAGGAGGTGAAGGAGGCTGCTGTGTTGGACATGAACAGTTTCTCAGTGGGAGCACGTGGGCATTTCAGGAAGGTGCCTGGGAGGCTGTAAGAGCTGGGGTGATGGCATTGAGGTTTTGTTAGCTGGGCTGATCTCTGGTGGGTAACTGTTGGACAAAGAAAGGGTGGAGGGGAAGAGAGGACGTTTTATTCAGCTCAGATGAAATGCCGAAGAATGAATTTGTGCTTGCTTTCTTTTTTGTTCCTTCAGGATGAAGATCTGCAGATCAGGAGGCGTAGGAACCTGCCGAGTGTGGATGGCCAGGCAAGCAGCATGGGAGAGCCAGGGTAGTGCTCAGAGGGGTCTGACCTTGCTGGTGAGAGTTGTGCCCCATTCCTACTGACAGCAGCCATAGTTATTTATTAAACTTTTTTTTTTTTTAAAGCAAAGCAACATCTAGTTGAAAATTAAGTAAGCTTTCATCCTCCAGACAGGGTGTGGGGCATTCAGCAGCCAGCACTGAGCACATGTAACTGCATCACCCCTGTGTCCCTTTGGACCTTCTGTGAGGGGTGGCAGACGTGGACCATTCTCCTTCCAACAGGTGCCAGTAGGAGCAGATGGATCTTAATCACCCTGAGACTGGCAGAGGGGAAATGTGCTGGGAATGTGCAGCCTTGATCTTTGCTGCTGTATTTTCTAGTGGCTGTTTTTACTGTGAAGGTCCAAAGAAGGTTTGGGATATTATCCTGCCATTGCTGAAAAGGCTCCGAGCAGCAGCAGCACTAGAGAGGGGGTGGTTTGTGGGTCTCTTCATATGAATCAGGTAACTGCATGATTAACTCCTCAGTGACTTTCAACCAAGTGCTTTTTAAGCAGTGCTCTGACAGGAGCAAGTCTGAATGTTTTACACTTGAAATCTAAACCTAAGAAATCTATTAATGTGAACATTAGCTATAGAGCCTGTATGCTCGAGCCACCAGCAGAACATTTACTGATGGATCATGGAGCTGATGCTTGCTGGGCAACTCTGGAATTATTACTTGGCTGTATTTGCCCTGTGGAATAAAGTTATTTTGTTGGATTGAAATGTCTCTGTGGTTCCTTTTTGCTGGATCCCACAAAGAGGAAGTTGTCAACAGAAAAGAGCCCGGTGTGCCTCTGCTTGTATCAGACTTGCAAAGAAACTCATGAGGTTTTCAGTTCCTGACCCTAGCAGGAGTCACTTGGTGTATTGTCAGGCATTGGCAGGAAACCTCCAGTGTTCTTTGCCCTGAGGGCTGCAGCAGCTGGTGTGAGTTGGGCCATGTTCAGAAGTTCCCTGGTGCTCACTCCTCCTGTCTCACATCTGTCACTGCCGAGGGCTCCACTCCGCCGATAATCAAGCGAATTCTTGCCTTCTGTAAAGTCTTCTGCTCAGCTCTAGCTCCAGGTGCTGTTGCCTTGAGGGGATTTGTCATTTGACCAGAGCACCAAGGATGTTCCTCCAAGCTGCCTCCTTCCCTGAGCTCTCCTGGCTCTCAGATGTGAAGTGCACCAGCAGTGATGCCTCCGGGCACGACCAGAGCTGAGCAGCCCAACGTTGGCACCAGAAACGTGTTTGGTGGCACCACCAAGGACCATGACAGCAAGTGCTGTGAAGTGTGACCTGTTCTCTGCATGTAACCTCCTCTCCCAGGTACTCTTATGGCACAGGCTCTCCTTCTTTACCTTCGTGGTTTCCTCCACTGCTGCAGATTTGGGTTAATGCAATTGTACAGAAAATGTTCGCTGCTCTTGCGAATAATTAATTCTTTTAAAGAAAACTTAAAGATGGTTTTGAAGTGGAGAGAGAGCAGCCAGGGGCTTCTTTGAAGGCCCAGGCTGCCTGTTGGTCTGGAGAGGTTTGATTTTTGTTGAGGTTGGTTTACAGGGTGCTGGTGGTGCCTTGGAACCCAGAGTGAGCAGAGACCAATGCCCCCCCTGTGCCATCTGCTCTGCTCCTGCTCAGAGGAACCAGTGGGGCTGAGTCTCCTTCAGCAGCACCATTTGGAGCTTTTGTGTTTTTCTGATGCAAGGATGTAAACCAGATGCCAGCTCCCTTCAGCATCTTTCTTTGCAGGTGGTTGCATTATAGGAACCTTTCCCTGGGAAACGAGGAATAATCTAATCCCAGTGATGGCCAAGGTCCTCCAGCTGCCCTGACTCAATCCATCCTTGGCCAGTGGTCTTTAGCCTTCCAAGGGTACAGTTTAAAACAAAAGTGCCTTCAGCAGAGGCTGAATCACACCTCCTGATGATGGATTGTTGGAGTGTTGTCAGACACCTGAGTTGCACTTCCTGGAGCAATGACCCATCCTGCTTTTTCCCATTTCCCTGGATGCTGAGCAGTCTTGGACAGGACAGGCACCATGAGTGAGTGTCAAGAAGGAAGGTAAGTTTGTAAGCCTGAATCTGGCTCTTCTTATATTGGTCTGTGCTGTTCCAGGAGAGCTCTTCCCTCTGTTCAAACAGGTAATTAGTTTCCAAGTTGTGTGTTTGCATCTGAACTTCCTGGCAGCCACTTGCTCCTGGGGCCTGGGTGAGCTGCTGGGCTCCTGGCTGCATGGCTTGAAGGAATTGCAGAAAACAGAAAAACACTGAGTTTCTGGGTGTGCTAATTAGAGCCTCTATTTACTTTCTGCCCTTTCCACAGGGAAATGGCACTTAGTTGAGATGTACAAAGACAGAAGATAAACCTTTGATGTAAACTGAAAGTCTCTTCTAAATGACTGATCACAATTTTCCTCCCTTCCTGAGCCCTGGACATGAAAACAATCTTTTCTTTTTTCCAAAAGAATGTAAACCAATTAGAAGACAACTTTAAAAGAAAGTTGTTTTTCCCACTTGGTTTCCTTGCTTGCAGGATCCTGTTGGTGGTTCAGTCCCACCCTGCACTTACACCCAGGTGCATCCTGTGTGTGTGTGTGTGTGCAATTCCATGTTTGAAGGCTTTGAACAGTCCCTGTACACTTGGACACCAGCCCTGTGTGAAGAGATGGTTCAAGAAGGTGATGAGAGGGTTGGAGCACCTCTGCTATGAGGACAGGATGAGAGAGTTGGGGGTGTTGAGGCTGGAGAAGAGAAGGGAGCAATGGGGAGACCTTAGAGCAGCTTCCAGTGCCTGAAGGGGCTCCAGGAAAGCTGGGGAGGGACTTGGGACAAGGGCCTGGAGGGCTGGGATGAGGGGGAATGGCTTTGAGCTGGAAGAGGGGAGATTTAGGTCAGATGTTAGGATGAAATTCTTTGGGGTGAGGGTGCTGAGCCCCTGGGTGCCCCCAGAAGCTGTGGCTGCCCCATCCCTGGCAGTGTCCAAGGTTGGATGGGGCTTGGAGCAGCCTGGGCTGGGGGAGGTGTCCCTGACCATGGCAGGGGTGATACTGGGTGATCTTAAGGTCCCTTCTCACCCAAACCAGTCTGGGACTTTAGCCCCAAGTCCAGTCCCAGTTCCTGCAGGGAAAAGGCTGATGGTGCAGCTGCCACCCACACCTGGCTGTTTAAAAAAAAATAAAAAATTAATAAGGCAAAGGAAAACCAAAGCAGTATTAATGTTCATCCTCATTTTAGAAGTGAATACACCATAAATCTGCATAATTGTGTGCCTGGATTCTTCCTGGAGACACTTTGCTTGCTGCAGGAGCAGCCCTGAGCAGTGCTCTGTGTGCTGGGAATGCACCTGAGGCCTCAGCAGTGCCTGGTGACAATGTGGCATCTTCACAGGGAATTGGCAGAGCCACCAGCACTGCTCTCTGTCATGCCTGGCACCAGCAGGGACAGCTTTTAATTAAGCCTTGCACTGTCAGGGGGTTAGAGACAGGAATGTGCCTCCCACCATGAAGCAGCCAGACCTCCAGCTCTGGAAATGCAGGGAGAAGTGACATTTAGGTGGCCTCAATACAGAGCAGTGCTGAGCCCCAGCCTCTCCCCCACCCCAGCTGGCATGGGACACCCTTGGCACCAGGCAGGAGTTGGCACCCACGAGGTACAAATGCTAACAATGCTGTTGGAAAGAGTTTATTTTTGGAACTCTTGTCTTTAGCAGTGCTGTGAGTCAGGGAGCAGCAGTGGGCAATGCTCTCCTCTCAGGGACAGCACAGCTCTACCTTGGAGCACTCAGGCAACATTTAATCTGGGATCAGCAGGAACACCAAGTGTGCCTTCAGTTTAAATGTACCATAAGTGACAGATTTTTTTTTTTCCCTCGAAGAAGGCACATGAGATGTGATGCACAGCCCCAGAGGAACATGTTGAGCAGGGCTGACCTCCCCCAGCACCAGGCAGGGGTGCTGAGCTCTCTGCTCTGCTCAGGTTTGAGCATTCTACTGCTGCCTGGGCCACCAAGGCTGGCTGGAGGTGGCCCTCAGTGCCCTGTTTGCCCTCAGCCTTGGCTCCCAGGGTGCTTGGGGAGGCACAGGAGGGTGCCCACGGCTACCCTCACAACCCATAAAATCTTCTTTACCCCGTCTCAGATGCATGTGCATCCACTTCTTGGTGGGTTGTGTTGCACAACTCTTTTTTCCTTGGCAGCTCAGTGGCAGCTTTCATCCCATCACTGCCAGTGCTAGGAGGGTTGGTTTTGCTCTTTGAGTGAGATTTTGCCCAGGGTGTGCAGTGCATTGGCTCTCACGTGGTTGGATGTTGCAGGGCAAGATGTGTGTGCCAGCTCTGGCACCTTTGGCTTCAGCATTCTTAGTCCTGTCCTGGAGCTTTCTTCTCTCCAGCTGGTGTGGGGCTGTTCCTCCAGTGTGTCACCAGGCTGTGAAAGCACTGTGCCCCAGAGAAAGGCAGTGAGAGGATGCCAAGCACCCACTGCAGCCCCCCAGGACCATCCTCCTCCTCTTCCTCCTCCTCCTTCCCTAAATCTGCTCCTGGTTTGCCTGTGTTCACTTCAGGGAGGCAAAGCTGGGGCCACAGTGCCCTGGGGAGCTGTTCCCAGAGCCATTGGGTGAGTGCTTTGCTTTGCCAAACTGGGTCACAGCCATGCAGCAACGGAGCTAAAAATACCAGCAGAGCTGAGCACTTCCCCAGCAGCTGGGAAGCCATGGCTTGAACTTTGGCTGGGAGATGTCCCCATCCTGGCCTCATCCAGGAAGATCAGCAGGGCCCTCAGGACGCTGGGGCTGGGGGTGCTTTAGGAGCAGGTGATGGAAAAGCCCCTCTGGAGTTGCAGGACCAGGATCCACCCAAGACAGTTCCACCAGTGGTGTGTATTTGTCATCATGAGGCAACTTGGTGCTGGGTCCCTCCCCTTCCCCTCGGGTGTCTCATCCCCAGTCTCCTCAGACAGCCACCTCCCCCTCCCTTTATGATAAATGTGTAAACTATTAGTGGCAGAAAATAAAGCTGGGGAGAAGAATGTAACCCAAGCCTGATGCAAGAACTTCTCAAACCAATTTTTTTTTTTCCTTAGGAAATACGTCTTTTGTTTTAGTGTCACACTTCTGGAGGGTACCAAGAGGATGCAGACAGGTGTGGCTGGGTCCTTCTGTCCCTGTGCTGCTCTAAGGTAGGGCTGGCAGTAGGTTGGGGACTGGAGCCTGTCCCTAACCCCCATGGCTTGTACCCCATGGATGCCTGCAGCCTGGGGACTTGGCCTGTCCTCTCTTTGGGGCTTTGTCTTTCTCCTTCAAGCTTTCAGCTGTCCCACCTCTGGCCACAGCTCCTTGCACTACAGAAAAGCACAGCCAGGACTGTCCTGGTTTTCTCATCCTTTGCCTTCAGTTTCTGCAGCTGAGGCCATGCCAGGTCACTGGAATGCTGCAAAAGCAACTGCCTCTGCCTTCACCTTCCCCTGATGGTGCCTGGATTTGTTGAGTCCCATCTTTTTTGGATGAAACATTTCCTAGGGTCCTGCTTGAAAGCTGGCCTATTTCAGCACTGCCAAGGGAAAATGGGTTTGTGCACAAAAAAGATCCCAGTTGCTCTGCATAACCTCTTTGTCATAATTATTCACTGCCAGTCCTCCTGCTTCCAGCAGCTGTATAATTTATCAGCTGTGTTTTGTGCTCGTTTCTCAATCAATGATGAAAACATTGATTAGTGCCAGGCTGGGACCAATTCCTACAGAATTCCTCTAACTCATCTCTGTTCAGTGATGATTCCTTGTTTCAGAGATGGGTTTGCAGCTCTCCATCCATTTAATGTGGGCTTTATTGAGACTGCATAGTGCTAAATTTGTAATTAGGGTGTCATATGGTATTAAGTCAAACATGTTGCTAAAAGCTAAGCAAATAATGGCTATGTGGTAACCTTTCTCCACAAAGTTGTAATTTTCTCAAAGGATTAAGTGAGGCTCATGTGACAAGACATTTTCCATCGTGCTGCACTGATAGGTATATTTTTAATCCCTGAATTCTGGATTAATTGTGTCCCCTCTATTTTTCAGTCTGCATGTCATGCTGGAACAACCCACTTAACCAGGGCACCCATTTCACCCACAAGCTCCACGTTAGCACCCTGCCACGCCTGACACCTCCCCAGGCTGTGGGATTTCCAGCAGTGAGTGAAGGCAGCTCAGCTCAGCTCAGCTCAGCACACAGCTGGAGGGCCCTGGGATGCAAAGCACCAGCTTAGAAACCCTCCAGATGTCACCTGAGATGCTCTTGGTTGTTAGTGTCCCAGAGAGCAT
Organism: Phaethornis superciliosus; assembly: GCA_023637945.1. Taxonomy (NCBI): domain Eukaryota; kingdom Metazoa; phylum Chordata; class Aves; order Apodiformes; family Trochilidae; genus Phaethornis; species Phaethornis superciliosus. The sequence continues at coordinate 1,107,273 of JAJQWJ010000022.1, read as the reverse complement.
TTCATCATCCTCATGTCTTGCATTCCCATCCTTTCTAAATGCAGAAGAGGTGAAACGAGGGCCTTGTCACTAGCAATGTACCTCCTCGTCCAGAAATGCTGTGACTTCTCCGTTCTTGGAGGTTTTCAAACTGCAACTGGGCCATCCCCAAGCTTTGACACAGAGGTCCTGCTCCCAGCAGGAGGTTGAACGAGAGGCACCCAAGGTTGCTCCTGATCAGAAGCTTTTTGTGCTTCTGTAAGTCTGTAAAATAAACCTACACCATCACTAACTTTTCTCTTGTTTTTAATATACTTAGTGAACAGCTTCGTACTGGTCCTGGCTTTGCCAGGCATAGTTTTCCCTCTTGTTTATCCTCCTCTATCAATATCTGCATCACAGCTCATTGTGATTGCTGCATAGTGATTACTTTCTTCCTCTTCACAGATATTTTCGTTTTCTTTGCAGTTGCTGTTTTCAGGTTACTAACTTACAGGGTAAGGTTTCAGCTGAAGTTATCTTTTCTTAGCTCCACAGCATTCACTTCTCTGGCCTGTCAGAAGCTCTATTCAAAGAACTGCTGATTCCCCAGTCTATGGAGTTTATTTTTCCTGTCAATTTTCTTCATAAAAAATTGTCAGCACCTCCATGGAGTTTGAGAAACTGCTCATTCCATGAGGGATGAAAAGCCCAGCAAGCCACACCAGTCCAAGAGAGCTGGAAGTGACTCAGTAGCACATTGGCAAAGGAGGCTGGAGCAGCCATGCCAAGACCACCCTGCCCTACCTGGTACCCTGGGATGGTTCTGCTCCAGCTGGTCTGATACCTGATACTGCCCCTGAGCTGCTCTTCCTGTGCTGGAGCATTTCTGCTCTCCCTGGCAATCTGCTTCACTATCCTTAGTTTTTCTTTAGGTCTAACCTGAATTTCCTCACCACAGTTTGGTCCTGTTGCTTCTTGCCCTGACCTGACTTCAGCCTCGCACATAGCCAGGGCTTTTTGCTGTGGTTCCTTCCAAGCCTTCCATTTCCTGAGGTGAACTGATTCTGCTTTCAGCCTTTGCCCACAAGCTGCACTTTAGCACCATCCAGCACCATCCTCCTGGTGCTTCCTCTGAGCTCTCTCCAACCAGCCCATCTCTGCCCCAAAATGCCACAGCCAGAGCTCACCCAGGTCCTCAGGCTGGTATTGCACCAGTCATGGACACAAGGGCCCATTGCTGTAATATTTCTCATGCCAGGACATTCACCTTTTTTTGCACAGCACAATTCTGTTGGCTCTGGTTCAGCTGAAGATCTGCAGCAGCTTCCAGGCCCTTTTCCTGCAGAATGGATTCAGCAGCTGCCCACCCCAAGCTCCCTGCCAAATCTCTCTCGGCATCCATCTGATGTCATTGCAAACCTTTGGGAGCTGCTCCTCATCCTCCCCACAGGAGAGCTTGGAAGTGGGGCAAAGGCAGGGACAGCAGAAGGGATGACCCCCTCTCTACCTCATGCTCACAGCATAGCTGCTTTTTTCCTCTGCCCTGGGCTATTTTCTTTGCAATTTTGGAATTTTTTTATCCTTGCCAAACAGGTCTAACCCAGAGGCTCTTTACTGCCTGTGCCTTTGTGCGATGCCGCAGGTGAAGCAGATGGCACCTATTTTGCTACACCCCCACCATGGCCAGGAGCTGCTGATAACCCTGTGTGTGTAACCCTGTGTGAACCTCCCTGTGCTGCTCAAAGCTGCTTCTTGTCCCTAGCACAGACACAGGTATTTGCTTCAAGGCAGACAGAGGGTCTGTGGAAAGCCCTGCAATGCACACGATGGAGCAAAGCCCAGCTCTCCTCTTTTCTTCACCTCCCTTTTTGCTTCTCAATCCTTCTGCCACAACCATTGCAAATAGTTCCCTTCCACCCACAAAGAGGGAAAGGCTGAACACATCCCTCCCCATCCTCCAGCTGAGCTTTCTGAGTCATCCTCCTGGTACTTTTCTACCTGCTTCTCTCCTTGCTCCTCTCCCCACGCACTCGCTGCCTGGCGCAGCCTCGGCTCAGAGGAGCTGCTCCTGCCCTGGTCAGTGCCAAATGTGCAAGGCAGCTGGAAATGGTTTCATTTCAGCACCTCTGTACACAGCAAGGGTTGGATGTGGTGCAGGGTATGGTTGGAGTGGGGCTTCAGGAGTGAAGTGTTTACAGGGACAGGTTGACACAGCCCCCCTTAGGAGCCATATTTTCTCTTCCATCTTCACTCTAACCCAGCCACTTCAAACCTCAGCTCTTCTGCTGCTGCATGGTGCCAATGTCAGAACAAAGTCAGACTGTTATTTTGCCAAACAGTGAAATACTGAGATGTGGATGGAGTAAAATCTGAGTAATCAATGAATCATTGAGCAATCAATTACCAGCAGATCTGTTCCTGGAACTGTTTTGGGCATCCTTAAGGAACCTCCACTGTAAAGGGCTAAGCCCTGAATCTGCCTGGCTGCTGAATGGTTCCTGCTGGTGCTGGGGACCCTGGGAGTAAAACCTGTCTCTGGTAGGTGCAAAATTGGTTCCCCTTCACCATGAGAGTGGTGTGGTACAGGAACATATCACCCTGGGTATCACCATCCAGCAAGTGTCACAATTTCACCAGGCAATGTTGCTCTAGCTTAGGTCATCCTGCTTTGAGCAGGCAACAGGACCAAAGTCCTCCAGAGAGCCTTTGCACAGGTGTGAAGTGAAGAAGTCAAGGAAAGTTTTCCCTGTATGACATATCCACGTTGTTGTATTCTTTGTTATATTGATTGGTTTTAGTTATTGTAGTTTATTCTGAGGGACTGGCTTACGTCAATGTGATGCTACTAGCATGAGTGAAATGATATTACCATCTTGCTCAAATCCTCCCTCCTGCTATGGCCAACACTCATTTGTCTCTGAGTCCTTTGTTTCTGCTCTATTCCTTTAGAAATGAGGAGGAAAATAATGCTATGGTGCTCTAGAAACACTCACTATCCTGTCAGCTCTCCTGTCTCACCCAGAGTCTTCCTCTCCTGGGCAGAGTGACTGTCCTCACAGAGATTTTGGAGCATGGTTTTGAAATGACCTCACCCAAGGGACTGCCTCAGACCACAGCCATCTCCCCTGCTGGTGCTGTTTCATTTGCTGGGGCTCTTTGGCAGCTCCATCTGCCTGTATTCGTTTTGAATGTTACAGATTCCGGGCCCAGTTGCCCCACATTGGTGCTGAGGTGCTCTTGGTCTCTAGAAAAGGTCAGAAAACTGACGTGGCACACAGAGGAAAGATGCTCTGCTGGCAGGAGATGGAGGTGGGAACAGCATGGACAGGAGTGAAGGAGGTGGGAAGGAGCAATGGGAAACACTCTGGTTGTGTTCAAGCACAGAGGGATTTGGGAAAAGGACAGAAGGGTCTGCATGGTTGGTGGGGTTGGGTAGGCTCCTGTCCTCTCCTGTCTGAATGCTATTAGTATTATAATTATTACTACTAGTATTGTTTTTAATTTATGAGTTGGTGTGCATGTATATTAACAAGGGTATGCGTGGGCCTGGGTCTGCCTGGCTCCTGTCTACCTGGCACAAGGCATGGCTTGCATTTAGAAATTTATTTTAGCCTTCTGGGGGCCATGTTTTAAGGCAGATTTATTCAGTTTGCTCATGTTTCAAGTCCTCAGTTCTGAGCAGGGTTCCCATTTGCAATACCAATCTAACAGATAACAGGCATGGCTGGGTGGTGAGACCTCTTTGTGCCTTGCAAGTGAGCTGGTGTCACCTGGGTGCTGTAATGCCACCAAGACCTGGATGGAGCAGCCGTGTCAGGAAGGCAGCTGGAGATTTCAGCCAGCAGAGTAATAGCTAATTGAGTGTATTTCAATCCTGAGATCCACAGAAGGAAAGCAAACTCCGCAGAGTAGAAGGAAATTGCATCTTAGAGTAATCTGAATGTGGGTAGATAATTAGGCCTATATTTCATGAGAACATTTGCTGGGCAACATAATGAAAAGGCCAGCAACATCATTTTCTTTAAGTAGTGTGATGCCTCCCACTGGGGACAGGCTGTGCCAGTGCTGGGGCTGCAGTGGGAGCAGGGAAGGGCATTGCCTGGCCTGAGGGGCTACTGCAGGATGGTGCCAAGCTGAAGCCTGTCCTCCCCGTCACTGCAGTCTGCTCAAAGCAAGCTGCTAAGGCTCTGGCACCACTCTTGGCAAGAAGGTACCTCCAAAACATTCCCCAAGCTTGTCACTTCCCAACCTGGGGAAGGGCAGGCACAGCAAAGTGTGGTCAGGTTGTGCTGCCAGCCCGGGGCAGCTGAGTCCCAAGCCAGGCTGCTGCCACCAGGCTCCCCTTGGAAGAGCTCCTGCTCTGAGTCACTGCCTGAAACAGGCTGGAAGGTCAGGGGGGGCTGAGGAAGCAGCTCTGAGTTCCAGGGAAAAGCAGCCTGGCTGACTGTGCCCAGAAACCCCCCTGTGAGAAGCCCATCCTGGGGAGGAGGGCAGGGAATGCCCAGGCTCAGCCCCTGCTTGTGCTGAGCTTTGTCCTCAGCATGCGTGGTGTGAGGATTACAGCCCTCAGATCCCCTCTGGACTATGGCTATGCACTGGAAGTGAAGCTTCAAGGCCTTTTTCAATGTTGTTTTTTCCAAATTTGGGTTAGAAAGTCTCTGCTTTTCCACAGCCTCCAACCCCAGCAAAGCACATCCTCCCTTCCTAATCTCCAGTTTGGACAAGAGCCACTTCTGGTTTGCCCTAAGAGAGGCCCTGCTGCCTGGTGCAGGAGCAGACAGATAATATAAAATAATATTTTGCTTCTTCATAACGCTGATGAAATGAGAAGATCTGGGAAACTCTGGTGACATAGGAGAGTGGAGGAGAGGTTTAATCTTTGATCACAAGGAACCTTGTGATCAGTGTTTATGGGTTGGATTTTGATTATCTTTAAGGTTCCTTCCAACCCTAACCATGCTATGATTCCCCTCATGCTGCACTCATTAGCATGCCAGGACTGGTACATGTCACATAACAGAAAACAAGCTGGCTGTGTCCAGCCCTGTTAATTACTGATTAGGTCTTTTACTAAAATTAGCTGGGGGTGAGCTGGCCTAACACTGGTTCTGAGTGCTCCATATCCCAGCTGGTTCAGAACTGTTCATCCAGAGATTGGGACTCTTTGGGGCTGCATTTGAACAAGCACTTATATTCTGATGATAAATGCTTGGCCATTTAAGAACAGCTCTGTCCAAATGAATCTGCTCAAAGCAAGCCATGATTCTTGGCTAACTCCAGCTTGTTAGCTATCAATATTTCTCCTGTGATGCACTGCCTGATTTTAATTATGCCAGCATCGGAAAAGTTATTTTCTTACAGTGCCTCGTTAGGGTGAAGTTTCTAATCGGTGGATTCAATAGGAACATCTTGAAGTGATAAAACTGGCCAAGCAGGGAGGTGGGCAGATGATGTTTGAGTGACCTCCTGGTACCCGAGAGACCTTGAGCTTCCCAGTGCAGATCTCTGTAACTGGTGTCCTCAAACTCTTTGCAAGCAGTGTTGTGCAGATGAACCCTGACAGCTCCTCCACCACCTTGCTTTTATCAGCATCTCTTCAGGGCTCCTGGGACACTTCAGAAGAGCTGAACTCAGCCACTGTGTTTATAGACAGTGAATTTGTCTTCTCATTTTGGTCTGATGCTTCTCCTGTCCCCACTGTACTTGGACAGTCTCATGTATTGATGGCCCTGAATACCTCAGCATCATCAGCAAGCTTTGTCACCCCTGTTTTCAATTGCTCTGCAAGATTATTTCTGAATCTGCTGAAGTGAACAGACCCCAGCCACAGGTCCCTGGGGGGCTCCATTCAAGCCCTCCCTCTCTCCAGGAGCCTGCCTAATGATAGCTACTCTTTGAGACTCCTCTAAGCAGTTATTTATCTATTTCTAGCCTTTTCTTTTAATCTCATGCTATCTGCTTTTCTGTAAAAAACTCCTGCACCAGACCTTTCGGGAATGCAGGCAGACTAACCACAGGCTTATCAATTGCTTTAAAGAACTGTGATAAATTTATGAAGCATTTCTTTATTTAAGAAAAAAACACCTCCCCCTCTCTCTCCCAATATTTTTATAATAATCATATTATTATAACCACAGTTTGCCCAGGAGCAACCTCAGACTTCATGGGCTGTAACAACCCCAGTCCCTTGCCATTTGTCACTCTGAAGCTCTCAGACACTGGGCCTGTGTTATGCACAGTGATTACATGCTGCAATTAAGTAATTAAACTGTTTCAACTCTTCATTCCGCAGCACTTAGCTGAACCATCTCAGTCTGGTGAATTTGCACTCTTTGCTTTGGCTATTTATTCCTCAATGTCTTCTGCTGACACTTGAATATGAGCCAAATCCGATGGCAGGTCCATATAAAGATGAGTTTTGGCACAGGAATTTCTCTGAGCTTTTCCTCACTGGCCGTAGCTGCAAAATATTCATTGTTCTTCTGTTCTGACCTTACCTCCTACAAATGCTCCTCTTGCACTGTGGCCAACTCTTCAGACTCCAACAGGCTTTCTGGCCTTGATGTCTTTGAAGAAGTATTTATTATTATTATTATTTGGCTTTGCCTTTTGCAGGTTGTTCCTGTAACTGGTTTTGGCTTGCCCTTTTTCTCCTTTTGCATTGCAGTTGTCAGGATACACATTCTTTTGCTTGTTTGGACAAAAATGGCTTTTCTAAACATAAAAAGGGCTGTATCCCTAAAGCCTGAGAATGATCAGGACTTCTCATCTCATCTCAGCCTGATCTAAGACCTAACCAGGTCTAAGGCTTTGGGTTTCCCATTAGGCAGAGATGTGCTGTTTGATGTGGCAGGATGCTGAGATACCAGTTGTTTTTTTTTAACTGGCACGTTTATATGGACAAAAATCCTCTCTGGCCAGGATCAATTTTGCCTGCCTTGGGCTATAAGATATTGCATCTTCATCAGTGGAAGGAAGGAAGCATCCCTCTGAACAGCCATGATTGCTTTGGAAGCTGTTTTGGGGTATGCTACCCTAGGATGATGTGAGGTGCCCCGGGAGAGGAGGTTTGGGGCACAGGCAGAGGGACTGCAGTGCTCTCTGCCTCCTTGGCCTGTTTGCCTAGTGCCTGTGTCTGGAGGGCCTGTTGCCATGGAGAAGTGATGGAGAACAGCCTGACTTTTTTCCTAGCAGGAAGCAAAGGCTTCTTTCCAGCTGTAATGAGCTGGAGGCCTGCTTCCTCCTCTTCTGGGGTAACCCAGACCCCCAAATACCTGGGAAAAACCCAAAGGCAGGGAGGAAACCCTAAACAAAGGTAAGGAAAGGAGGGGAAATTGCAGGGAGATGGACAAGTGCTACTTTTCTTTCTTCTTTTCTGCTAGCTACATGAATTACTTTATTTTTTAGTTTGTAGATTAATAGACCAAATAGTTAGACTTAATTTATTCAAATCCTTGTATGTGTTTCCTTGTAGATCTGACTTTGGGCTCTATGGAGAGAGAAGACTGCATCTTTTCCCAAACTTTCGGTCTCTTCCATGCAGGATCTTTGAAGGACAGTGAAACTTACACTACAGCCAGGTAAAGGGATGACAAGGGATGTCTGTCTGTCTGTCTCTCACTTCCTCTGGCTTCCTCTTCACAAAGCTTGTAGGAAATTTAATGACCAATAAAACTTTTACTCCTCTGTCAAATATTGTTGAATGAGTTGGCTCTGAGTTCCTGGGATCCATTCACTTGGTCGCAGAGCTGGGGGGTTGCCCAAGTGTTTTTTCTGTATGTATTGTGAGTAACACTGAAAAACGTGCTGCCCCCACTCACTCAGGTGCCCTGAAAGCAGATTTAAAATACATTTCTTCAAGGAAAAACACTTTTTCAAACCCTCCTAGGGATCAAAACTACTTCCACAAAATTGATCTGAGGGCTGGAAAGTCTCTGCTGTGAAGCAAGGCTGAAGGAGCTGGGATTGTTAGGAGGGGGAGGAGAAGGCTGACTGACTGGAAGGTGGGGGGCTGAGGCTGGTGGTCTCTGGAGGTCCCTTTCAGCCCAAGCAATTCAGTGGTTCTGTGGGCTGGGAATCTCTGGTGGCTCTGCTGATGGAGCTGTTGATCAGCTCCTTGCTCTGGGTTTGCTCTCAAGCATCCGATGACCCCGAGGAAGGTGTCAGCTCTGGAAGGTGACACTGAGGTCCCTGGGCTGTTCCTCACGGCTCTGCTGCTTCCCGTCACCTCTAGGAGCTCCTCTGTGCCCTGGGACGATGCTGGTGACAGCGACAGGGACACAGCCAGTGGAGAATAACGAGAATTTTTGTCCTTCCTTCAGAGACATTGTGCTCACAACCTGACAGCTCGACCTTCAGCACCGCATCCTCCCTGCACCCGCTCACTGCCCAGCTGTGGGAAATAAACCCTGCTTCAAGCCATCCACCCGCAAAGCCAGCCGATAATTTCATAACAAAATTACTGGTTTTTGTTGTTGTTTTTTTTTTTTTTTGCAGATTTCAGGTCTACCACCTTACGGGAGCAGAGGAGGGAGAGCATCCCCCCGGGGCTCGCCTCACCCCGGCTCTGGGCATTCACTTCAGGTGCGGACACACACCGAGGAGGGGAGAACAGCGATGGGGGGGGACAACCGCCCTCCCCTGGGGGTCGCCAGGCTCAGGCACCCTCCTCCTCCTCCTTCTCCTCCTCCTCCCCTCAGGAGGGGCAGGAGCCCCCCAGCCCCGTCCTGCCCGCCATGATGTCAGCGGTGAGGAGGAGGAGGCAGAGGAGGGAGCCGCCGACCAAATTTAGCGGCGTTTCCTGGGCGGTTGGGCTGCGCCCGGGTCCTCCCCTCCCTCTCTCCCTCCCTCCCTCCCTCCTTCCTTCCTTCCCCGCCTCCTTCCCTCCCTCCCTCCTTCCCTCCCTCCCTCCCTCCCCGCTGCCGCAGTCAATGAGGAGGCAGCGGCGGCGGTGGGAGGCAGCAGTGGCCGGGGGCAGCGGGGCGGCATGGCGGAGCGCTGAGGGAGGGTGGCAGCGAGGGGTCGGCGGCTGCTCCCCGGCACCCGGCCCCGCCGCGGCATGGGCAACCGCGGGGTCCTGCGATGAGCGCTCCCCCGGCGGCTTTCCCCCGAGCGAATATGGGCACAGCCGTGTCCAAAAGGAAGACGCTGAGGAACGAGGCCATGTCGTCGGTGGCGGCTAAAGTCAGGTGGGTGCTGGGGGAACCGGCTCCCCCCTCCCCGCTCCGCCGGCCGGGGGCAGCCTCAGGGGAGCGGGGGGGCTGTGCCCGACCCCGGGTCTTGTCCCCCAGGGCCGGCTCTGCAGGGCGGGTTCCCCCCCGGGTCGGGAGTGTCAGCCCGGGGTAGGAGGGTCCCTTGGAGAGACCCCGGTAGGTGCCTGTGGGACACAACCAGCGCTGGTGGCTGCCGTGCCCACCAAAGGGGTGACCTGGCGGGGGTCACCACAGCGTGTCCCCAGCCTTGGGAGAGGTGGATTTGTCCCCAGAGCTGTCCCTGCTGCTTCTCGGCTCACCTCATCCGCAGGTTGGATTTGCTGGTCGGCAAGGAGCAGGTTAGGCGGGGGTTTGTCAGGGCTGGATCTTTCAAATCTCGGGGAACTGGAAGTGTGGTCATTTGGCTTGGGGGTTTTTCGTCAGCTTGAAATGCCTTCTGCACGTCCCAAGGCAAAGTCAGCAGCTTTCTTCAGGGGGTCTTGCACCTTTGAATGGAAAACCCACTGTGTGAAAATCCAGACTCGCCATATCTGCCTGCTCAGGCAGTGTCCTAAGCCACTACAGTGACCGGTTAAAAGACTTGGATTCTATATTGTGCCTGTTAGGTTTTTATATCACTTGTCCTACAGTGTAGAATTTTGCACACTCTTTGGTCTCGGTGCTTTTTAGTACCAGACATGGGAGATCAATAGAAAACGTTTGTGGCTTGATTGTACTTAGCTTAAAAAAGCTATTGCAGGTGAGCTTTGCTTTGATGGCTTTTGCTCAGCAAAGTGGAGATGACCCTTTCTCCCCCACTGCAGTGCAAGTGTCATGGGCAGCACCTGGTGACTCTTTGGGGACATTGGCACAGCTTTTTACCTGCTCCTGTAGCACGGTTGTGTCAACGGGAAGGTCTTGGCTACTTCCAGACTAGCTCCTTGCTGCTGAAAAAAAAAAAAAAAAAAGAGAGAGAGAAATAAACTTTCCAGCTGCATTATATAACATCTCTGTGTTAGACAAAATTGCATTAGAATAACCTGGAGTCGTGCGTAGGACTGGAGGTGTGTGCTCAGTCACCTCTCTGACTGTAACTCAGCATTATGGCATCTCCACTGTGCTGGGAGGAAAGGTGGTCTTTGGCTTGAAGAGATCCAAAGATGCCTATTGACATTGTTAAGAAATCCATCCTTCAAAGTCTGGAGGACCTCTGGAGATAGCTCCCTGGGCAGAACCTGAGACTTTTCCCCACTCTCAGATGCTTCCTGTTCATAAACCACCAAGAGAAATGTGAATGCTTGCAACAGCCCTCAAATATCTGGAAGTGGGGTTCTTTTTGGAAGATATCAGCCAGGTGAATATCCAGAAATAACACAGAATGCACCATAACTGTTTTAAGGATTCTCTGGGAGTGGGATTAGCCAGCCAGTCACACAAACAACACAATTTGGTAATTGGTAAGATTTTAAATGGCAATGTGGGTGTTTGGGAGCAACTGTCGTGTTCTGAACACAACAACTTGTTAGCCCACACCAGGATGGGCAGATGCTGCTCAGGTAGCAGTGACTGTGGGACTGATACCTGCTCTAACTCCTGACAAGCTGCTCCTGCTGTTATGTGGGAGCTCTAAGGTGTCCCCAGTAGCATGAGTTCTGGTTTGATCAGAAGAGTTAGCTGGGGTACATAAGTCCTTGAGGGGTGTCTGGTGCTAGAAACGCCTTGAAAAACTCTTTGGGGTGGCAGAGGAGTTGTTGGGGAGCTCCCTGCGTTGCCTCTTGGTGTGAAGAAGGTGCTGGTGTGGATGAGCACTACTGATGTGCTTCTGTCCTGGCACTCCAGCTATGTCTCAGTCCCTGCCTTGTGAGGTCTCTGCCACCCTCAGAATTTGTGTTGGTGATTACACACCTGCTGGAAAGTTTCCCACCCACCTGCTGGAAGGTTTCCTTCAGGCTTCCCAGAGCACATCACACAGGGTTCTGCCGCTCTACCCTGGGTCATCCTCCACGTATCCCCTATGTCCTTATCTTCCTTATCTACAGCAAGGAGATTCTGCAGGACAGCAGATAAAGCTACAAAGATCGACTGTTGTGTCCTTTCCACAAGGGCTGGGGGTTTGAATCATCTATGTGGGTAGCATTGCTGCAATGATCAGGTCCCCTGGGTTTTTGTTGAGGCAGCTGTGGGATCCTGGTTTTGTGCCCTGGGATTGTATCTTGGCACCTCCAGAGCTCTGCCCTGGTCGTATTTCTCCTAACTTTTATTTTAGAGAAAAAAACATCTGCTGAAATTTGCTGCAGGTCCAAGTGGCCACTGATGTATATTTATTATGGGTGGCTGGAGTGTGTGTGTGTGCACTGGGCTGCCTCCCTGAGCAGGGAGCATCATTTGTTTGCAGTCGTGAGCAACGTGATCTAAGCAGAAGGTGCAAGCTCCCTGGATTCTTAAAGTCTCTGCAGGGCGTTTCGGGGGAGTCTCCTATCCCAGGAGAATTAATTAAGCTCCATGCAGTTTGTTGTGTGCTAGATCTTTTAAATATCTTCTTACAAAATAATGGTGTAGTTTGCTCTGCTCTAGTCCATGACGCTGGCAACTTCGGGCTCTATAATCTTGGCTGCTCCTGAGAGAGTTGCAGCAAACTGTGCACTGATCCTCCCAAATTATATGGCACTTGGGGAGTGCCTGTGGGTTGGTGCTGGGGTTTTGGTCAAATCCCAAGTGCTTCTCTGTGAGATCTCACTCTCTTGCTGTATTTTTTTCCAATACCTGCTTTTTCTTTTTTTTTTTTTTTCGCTTTGCAGTTCACGGGTCACAAGTGCTGGAGGCAGGGATGAAGCACTTGTCCTTGAGTCATGACCTTGGTGCTTCCCCTCCTCTGGCAGCTCCTCTATGGGCTGGTGCAGGTTCTCTTCAGGGACCTGGCCTGTCTGGGTCTGACACACACTCTTTGGTTTCCTCAGCACACTGTCAAGGACACAGATGACCCCAAGCCTTGAAATGGGCTCTCGTTGTCCTTGCTGCTTGACACCTACAGAACAATACTGGCATCCCAAATGAGGCAAAAAAGTAAGCTTTGCTTTATGTTACTCTGGCTAGACCTTTTCTCTGGGGGTGTGTGATAGTGCAACCAAATGGACAAGAGACTTTTGCTGGGTGTTCCAGAACCATCTCTCCTTGCCACAGTTAGCACATGAAAAATTTGAGTCAAGCGTGTGGTTCATCTTGCCCGATTTCAGGACTTTGGTGTCTAGTCCAAGATACCCTACAGAGTGATAGGAATTTGGTCCCAGTCCCCCTCTGCTGACTGGAGAGGACTGAAAAGTGGGTTTAAATGTGGCCATTAAGCATTAGTTGCTGTGAAAGGGTAAATCTGACAAAATGCTGAGGTACCTGAATACATTCCTTATCCCAGGTTTCTTACTGTGTGAGCAATTTTTGGCTTAGATTGGGGTTCTTCACAGGCTCTCTTCATTTTTGTCCTTGTCAATTTTGCTGTGGGTGGTATGAATTCTCTCATGCTTTGATTATCTTGTTTTTTTAACTTGTTCTTGCTCTGTTCTCTCTTCTCCTGTCCAAGCTTTGTGACTATAAATTCCTCTGGGACTATGGGGTCTTTGACTTGAAAATCCATCCCCCGTATCTAATTTCCCTTTCTTGAGAGTAAGAATTTAGATTTTGGAAATTAAATTTTTCCTGTTACCATCTCCCTACGTAGATATTACAGAAAACCAGCTTTTGTCAGGCTGTTTCTACTATTAGGTTTAAACAATGTAAGTGTCAATAAGTCTGAGCTGTTAACTGTGGATATGCTGGTGGTGTTCCTGCTCTCCTCAGTGCCTGGAGCAGGATTGCTGCTGGAGGAGGAGGACACAGCTCCTGATGGTGCAGGAGGGCTCTCCTGGTTTCCTGAGATGCAGCAGATTCCTGCTGCAGCTCCTCTGGGCATTACTTCTGAAGGAACATGAAAAGGTGGTGGGTGTGCTTTATTATTCCATGTAATACTCCTGAATAGTCCAGGCTTTGCTCAGCTTGCTCTAAATGGGGTTATCTCAGGTCTTTAATGGATCTCTGACTGTTTCAGTACTCATTTCTTTACTCACTTTGGTGAATCACATGAACTTGTGTGCATCAGTTTCTCAGAGCTGCATCAAGGCCCCTTTTGTCCTGTTGATATTAATATTTTAGAGGCTATTCCATGCTCATCACATTTTAATTGAGCTCTTTGTTATTTGGTGGCTTTCCTCCATCTAGCAAATATAAGTCAGGACCCTCTATGCTTGTTTCTTTTCCAGACCTGACTCCAGCTTTGACATCTAGTGCACAGTGAGTACTGAAAAATGTCCTTTGCTGCTTGTATCCCACCCTCTGCACTCTTGATGCCATTTGGGTGGAGAAGCAGCTGAGATGATGATGATGATGATGGTGTGGGAGGCAGAGCAGCTTTGGCTTTACTGCTTGGAGTCAGTAGCTCAGCATACCGAGGTGGTGGTCCCTGCTTGATGTCCTCCTGTGAATCCAAGAATCCAAGCTGTGCTGATGGTGTAACATGCAGGTATGGTCTGCTGCTAAAATGAAAACCTTTCTCTTGATGAGTCAGGGCTCAACCTGTCATCAGGTGATCAGCTCTCAGTACTACCTGCTCATTTGTATGCAGCTTTTGCAGTGTCATACGCTCAGGATTGTAGCTCGTCGGGCTCTGTGTCTGTAAGGCACCTTGCACTTCATCTCATTTGTGTGAAATAACTTTCCCTTTTTATCTCTTGCCACTTAATTTATCCTAAGGTGTCTCTGCACAGCCCAGTTGAAAGGTTTTCTGTCCAGTGCCATCAGAAGGCTTGATGGGATGTGAATTAGGTTGCCTGTGACAGCAGAGGCAAAACTGAGCTGAGAAACCAGTACAGCTGTGTGACTTGTGTTAATACAGTGTGTTGATAAAAGAAATAGAACAGGATGAATAGAGCAGGGACCATCTGTTTGAATTTTGCTCTGATTTTATTTTGATAGTCAGTGGGTAGCCAAGGAGAGGGGGTGAATGGCGCGTTAGTGACGCAGGCAGATGCTGGTAAAGTGTGGTGACTGTGAGCACAGTGAGGGCAGGGAATGAACACAAAAACCTTGGCAAAGGAAGAGCAGGCAGAAGGAGCCAATGTGGCCACCCAGGTCCCCTTGGCAAAGGGCACGTGCAGACACCTGTGGGAGATGAGCTGAGCTGAGGCACAGCCAAGGAGAAGCCGGCAGCACTTGGGAAGCAGGGATGTAGAAGGAACCCACTGAGATAATGGGAAAAAAATTAGTCTGAAGTTTGCAGTGTAATTGGCTGGAAACCCCCCGTTGCAGACTGTGCTGTGCATGTGTCACTGCCTCCTTAGCTGCTGCTGGAGAACTGTGATAAGTGTCCACACAGCCATGCTCTCGGGTTGGCCTGTGGTGCCTGGGAGCAGTGGGGCTGGGAGGGCAGTGACAGGACTGCAGGTTCAGCCTGGGCCAGGCAGCAGCAGTTTTTAGCAGCTCCATGCTCCTGAGCTGGGCTTCTGCTCTGTGAGGAGAGATCTGGGTATTGCCTGTTGGCTGGGGGCTCTGGCATGTGGGGTTTTACCCTCCTACTTCATCTGCCTGGGGAAGCAGGAGTTTAAACTCGGGCTCTTGCTCCCAACATCAATTTTCACTGTGGAATGAGGTGGGATGGAGGGTGGCAGTGCTCTCTGGCTCTGTGTTAGCCATCTGCAGGCTGGCTCTTAGGAAGGGCTTGGTCCTGATTTTTTCAGCCTGTGGTTTGCAGACTAAGGGGGAAGCACTGGTTCACGTTTTAAGGCAGGAGAGATCAGCTTCAGGCATTGTCAGAGTGATGAATGGACAGAATGATAGGTGAACTAACGTGCTCTTGGAGCTTTTGAACTAGTTACAGACTAAGTTTAATTGGTAGTTTTCAGCATTTTTTGTGTAAATCACCATGTTCTCTTGCTGATAATTTACCTGAGAATTTGCTTGTTATTTTTGCTTCGTGGAATGACTGCTGACGCACAACAAAAGCTTCAAAGCCTTTCCCAAGGGTTTAAGTGTGTTGTTTGTGAGTGAAGGTGATGATGCCTTGCAAGGACAGACATTTCCGTGGGAAACCTTGGAGTCTTGGAAGTCTTGGTGAGAGATCTTGGAAGTCTCAAGCCCAGCCCCAGCATCTCAAAGTGAGGTTATTGCCAGGGAGATCTGCTCTGGCGTGGGCTGAGCCTTAGCTACCTCTAAGATGAAGTGCAGGAGTAGCTCAGGTGTGCTCTTGCAGCTGCATAACCTCACCACAGAATCATTGCATTGTTTGGAAAAAGGCTGGAAGGTTGGAAAGGTTGGAAAAAGGCCTTTAAGATCATCAAGTCCAACTGTAAGCCTAAGGCTGCCAAGCACACCACTGAACCATGTTCCTAAGTGCCACATCTTACATGGCTTTTAACCACCACTTCCCTGAAGCCACACTTTAGTTCTAAACTTTACTCTTGGGTGTTGTCCCAGGACCAAGTCCTGCTTTTTGGCCAGACAGAAAGGTAGTAGTGGGTGCAAGGAACATCCATGAAGTGCTTGTCCTTCCCTGTGGCTGTACCATGCTGGTCACCCCTTGGTTCTTCAGAGAGGGGTTGTGTGACCATCCCCGGGGTGTTTGGGCACAGAGGGAGGCAGTCTGGGCAAGTGCCACTGCAGGCCAGTGTCTAAAGGCAGAGCCTGGCAGTGGGCAGGCAAGAATCTGGGAACAGAAAAAACCTCCCCACTGTGTCTCAGTCCGCAGGAACACAGAAGGTTAAACCTTGCTTCTTGCACAGCTTGGACTGAGCTGCTCCAAAGCATTCTGCATTTGGCTGTGCTGAAATTTAGTCCCAGGGAGATTAAATTACTCTTTCTTCATCGTTCATATCGATCTCTTGCTTCTGTCTCTGGCTGACAAATGGACTTCCCACTCTTTGCAGCTCAAGTCGCTTTGGGAGGTACACTGTACTTTTGTTAATCTTTTCCTCTTTGGGAGGAGCTGTAGAAATGCAGTGGGGGGAAAATCCTGGCTGCACAGGCTGGGGTACACTGCTGCATCACCAGCCTGGTTTAATGCTGGGCCAGCAATTACCTGAATGACAGATGCTCTCTGTTAATCCCTCTCCCATCCCTGGTAAAGAAATGTGAGAGAAGAAGGGAGGAAGTCATATGGGATGGAAAATAACCTACACAGTAATGATAAAAATTGGAAAATTATTGAATATATATTATTGAATAGATAATATATATTATTGAATATGTATACAGAAAAACAATACCATGTTCCTCCCCTCTTCCCCCCAATAACTCTCACATCACCACCGAGGCTGCAGGGCAGCCCTGGGACAGTCCAGGCTGGAATCCTGGGGTCAGCAGCAGTCGGGAGCTGGAGGTAGAAACACAGATTCAGGCTGGAATGGATCAGGACAACAGGCAGAGGAACGGATGGAATCCTCCCAGGATGCCAGAGCAAAGAGGGACAGGGGAAGAAAGGGAAGCAGGAAGGGGACAGAAAGGGGTTTGACCCTCGTGATCCCTCAAATTTATACCAAGGATGATGTGTATGGGATGGAATACTCTACTCAATTTTGGTCACATCTCTTGTCTGCTTCTCCCTAAAGGTGTGTCTTGGGTGTGGCCACTTTATTCCCTTTTTCTTTCCAGAGCATAAAATGTTCCTCAGAACTGAGCAGTGGCCTTGGTTCTGCAGACCATTCTTTAAGTGTATCTATAAACATCAAGTGTCATCAGTCCTGGAAGCAGACAGTGACAGAGGAACTTGCTTTTCATTTCAGCAAGTACAGCTACTTACAAGAGACAGCTGGAAGCAAAAAGAAAATTCACTCCATCCTGGCCCAACCCAGGACAATCTGGTTGCAGACATTTTTGCAGGTCAATGCTTTTTGCACTCAGGTGTTTAATGTCTTTTATGGGAGTGGCTTTTTGTGGCAGTGTGAACTGGAAAGGGGTGTTCTGAGGTTGAGCACCTCTGAAGGAGGAGGACAAAGGACTTGATGCCTTGGCATGGAGAATCTTCCCTGTTGCAGCAAGTCTTCATCTCAGGATGTTACAAATGTCCTGGCAGTAGGAAACTGGAGCAGGGAATGTGTTCCTTGACCAAGATTTCCTTTCTTGTGTGGGTTGCAAACAGAAATCTTTTCCCTGGTTGGAATATTCATAGGTTTGCTCTCTTATGTGGGCCTTGATGTGTGATAAGGGTTGAGCTCACCCTGCCTGGTTGATTCTTAATATAGTTCAGTAAAATCTCAGTCACCCACAGGACCTGAATCCATCAGAGAGCCAGGAACTGCTTCTGTGAGGTGTTTTCAAGGTTTCTGAAATATGATTGTCCAGTAATTCAAATACTGACATAGTTGGTGCTTGAGAACATAGGGATAAGGTAGGTGAAGTGGGTATTAGCTTTGGTAGCATTCCAAACTAGAATAAAAACTTGGGGTGATGGTTGAGAGTGGGGTGGAGATGCCTTCTTCCCTGGGCTGCTGGAAGGGGTTTAACTTTGGGTAGTTAGAGGCAGTGATCCAGTTCCTGTGTGCATCATAGAAACAAGGCCAAGTTTAGTGCAGGTGCTTTGTTTTTTAGTTTTAACAGAGAAGCTAAAGACTAAAATAGGCCCAGGCTTGTAGTCCAGTTCTGTTTTCCCCTTTGGCCAGGGGAAGACCATGGTGTGCTGACCATCAGGAAGCCCCCACTGCTGTTTCAGCCTCTTTAATTTGGTGTCACCAGAAGATGGGGAAAAGGAGCTGCAGTATATGGCACTGTACCTGTTCTTGGCTTTTAACCATTACCCATCTCTTTCTCTCCTTTTCTGCCTTACATGATGCTTGGATCTGCAGAGCAGCAAGGGCTTTTGGAGAATACCTTTCACAAAACCATCCTGAAGGTAGAAACGGCTCAGGTAAGAGAACTGACATACCTTATTTCATATCTCTCTGTGTGTATGCTCTTATTTATCAATGGGTCTTAGAATAAAAGTGCATTTATTTATCATAGGAAGGGCTAGCAAGGAGACCTCATCAGGAGAGGCAGGAGTTGCTATCTAGACCTGCAAAGCACTTGAGGAGAAAAGTCAGTTTGGTGGCTGGAGGGCTGGGTAGGCTGCGGGGACAAGTTCAGTTTTAGTGGACAAGTGCCCTGTCATAAATTCACCCCTGAAGCTGATGTCCTTGGAAAAAGTTTCATCTCAGAAGTGAAAGACTCGACAGCACAAGGACAGGTTTGTCACTCCTTTTTCTTGGGAATGAAAAAAGGTGTTACAGTGTGTTAACTGACATGCTCAGTGGATGGGCAGCAATCTGTCTTTCCTGGCAAAGGGAACCTCTGGATTTATTCCCAGTTTGCTTCAACAGGAGTTAAAATGAGATTTGCCATGTGTAGTTCAGAACGCCAGCATGAGTGATTAGCTCATGATCATTAGCTTGCACCAGCTAATGAGTTAATTTTTAAAACTCAGCTATTGTCCCTGGCCACTTATGGCGAGTTCAGCTTGAGCAAGAGCACACTAGAGAAACTCACTTGAGTTCTAACAGGGATGTGTGTTCTCTGTGAGGAAATAAAACATTTTGCAGACAAGAAATTTACTACAAAACCTACAGAAAACTCTGTGGAATCCACAGATAAAACCTGTGTAAACAAGTGGCAGATTGTTCTGTAGCACTGAACTGTTTTGCAGAGGGGATGAAGTTATTAAAGCAGATGTAATGCAGAGTGATGTTATAATTTTATGCAGACTGTGTGTGTGTTTAAGCCTCTGCAGGCAGGAAATGCCTCTTGCTAAAAGAGCAAACCCAATCACACAGCCAGCTGAATGAGGCCCTGCATTTTTTATCAGATCTGCTCTAATGACCTTCAAGTTGTCCTTGGCTGAATTGCACTAACTTTGTGAATGGAAGGGCTTTAAAACAAAGTACTGCTGTGTTTGGTTTTGTAAGGCATGGGAAACTCCAGTGAGGCAGTACTTCAAATATTTGGTCTAAGAACAACCCATGGTTGGTGGAAGGGAAAGGTAGAAAAAGGCTGGGGTTCAGTGCAGCTGGGATGAAGTGCCTGTGATGCAGAGGGAAGAGGTTGGACAGACAGTGCAGAGGCAGTCTGTGGGTAGCTCTGAGGAGGCTGCCCAGAATGGGAAAAAAATCCTTTGTCATGGCCATTTTTGCAGCTGCTCGTGTCAGCTGCAGTCTTTGCTGCAGTCCCCAACCCCAGCTTCCTCCAGGGAGAGGTGTTATCTCCTGCCCACTCTGTACTGATCCCAGTGGGGTCATGTGCAGGCCAAAGAGAATCTCTGATGGAGATGAGAGGATCTCTCTGGGTGCCAAAGCCAAGGATTAGGGGGCTCTGTGATGTGCACCTAGGAAGCTGTTGTTTGACTCAGCTCCTGGTTGCTTGTTCTTCCCTCTGGCTCCAGTTAAGGAGAAGATGGAATTGGAGCTGATGTGGCCCCTGAAGAATGCACCATGTCAGGCTCCCCAGGCCAGCTTGTAACATACCTGTAAGCTCTCCAGGGAAGCTTTCTCATACCCCTGCTCCCATGGTGCATCAAGCTTGACATCCTTATCAGAATCTAAGCAAATTTAGTTGCTGCAGATAAGAATCATGTGGCAAGATGTACACATGCATATACCACAGTCCCTGTGGGATGCTTAAGTATTGACATGGAAATAAATAAAGTTCCCTAGAAATTACTCTGAATGTTTATAGAAGAGAGGAAAAAAAGAATCATGACTTTTAAAGTCATCTTTGGAAATTCTACTGTGTATAATTTAACAGAGTCTGTAACATTTCTTTATAAATAACCATAGTAGGAAGGTTGCTATCCTATAAAAATGTTGCAAGTAGAAAATTTGGATGCTTTTTGTTCATCCCAGTAGTCCAGTAAAGTCAACTCTTCCCTTTTTGCAGAAATTCTGTGTATCTCACTATCCTTTTAGCAAGTTTGCAAACACTTCACCTTCGGCTCAGCAGAACTCTTAAGCTGCATGGTTAGCTTTCACCCAGTGAGTTCAAGGCAGAGCAGGGATGTGGAATTCCATCTCTGAGGGTTTCAGGCTGCTTCCAGGACCAGGCAGCACAGGTATGGTGTGGGTGTATCCTCAAACCTGCCCTGGAGTCTGCTGTTTGCTTAGGAAGTGAATTAAACCTTAAGTCACAGTGTTACCATGGAAATGCCAAGGCCAGTGGCAGAGCTGTCACTTGCTCCTTTGGGTCATGTCTCACAGTAACAATTCCATCTGTCCACATTAATGTCACAGGCCAGACAAAAAGGTTTCTCGTCTCTGAGGCACCATGTCAACGGTGCGTTCGATTTCCAGGCCTGTTTCAGCCCTGAAGACTAATTGGAACCATTTTTTCAGAGTTAAGTGACCTCCTGTTTTCTCAGAGCAGCTCCCTTACCCCAGTGGCCTTTCCTTTTCCTCTGTGGCTTTGCAGAGCACTTTGTGACATTCCTTGCTCAGGAGCCGCAGGGTCAGGGAGCCCTGCACAGCATTCACCTCTTGACTCTGGAGCTGCCCCGTGGTTGAAATGCCACTCTGACCTTTTTCTCATTAATTGCTGTACTTCCTTTTTTATCTCCCCGCATTGTGCTGCAATATTGTGAACAAATTTCCTTCTGGACTGGGTTTGGGCCCTGCAGAGCAGTGGGGTTGGCTTTGTGGAGGCAGGAGCCCTGTGCTCCTTCCAGAAGTGTTGGGAAGGACAGAGCTGACGTGGAAGGGAGCTTTGCCTTACAGCTTCAATGCACACTCAGGGAAGGAGCAGAGGAGAACAGGGACCTGAGAACCTCTTAGCACCCCTGCAGGGCAGTGACAGACATATGGGATGTCTGGGAGCTGAAATCACAAGAGAAACTGCTCAGCTGTGCTGTTTGCAAAGCTGATGCTATTTTTGCAATGTCCTGGGCTCAGCCAGTGCACCCGTCTGCCCTCCTCAGTGAGGATGTCACCTGGAATCCTACTGGAGTAAAAGAAAATAAGCATTAATTTCACTCCAGCTACCAGAAACAATGCCGTAAATCCATACAATATAAACCTAAAGTCTTTGATTCATCTTTAGTGGCCAAGGCAGTTCTTTCCTTTGAGGTCATACCATGAATACCAGGTCCAGAGAGGTCCAGCTGATGTGGAGCAGAGAGTAGAGAACTGTTTCTCTGAAGTTTATTTTTCCAAAGTGACAGATGGTATTTTAATAGCTTTTATCTGGATTCCGCCACTTTGCTCTGGGTGCTGGAGCTGAAGTTTTAAATCTAAGGTGCTTTAATCATCAGTTCGGCTGCTAAATACAGTAATAAATTTGGGATTTTTTTTTTTTTTTTAAGCTTGTGGCTATATTTTGCCTTGATTTATAAGCCTCTCCTCCCGCGGGGTTACAAGGCAGTCTGCATCAGGAGTTGGGGTGTCAATGGGCATCAGTCAGCTGAGGCTTAGCCCAGGGGTTGCCTCCTCTCCAGAAATGTTATGACAGTGAAAGAAAATGTGGAATTCCTTTCAGGGTTAGTTGCCTGGGTCGGAGCAAGTGCTGAAATTGGAGTTACTGGATGTGAAAGAAGGTATTGTAAGTATCTAATAGTAATAAGGCTCTGTGGCTCAGATTTAATTCACCATTGATTTCTGGACCAGCTCGACTGTTTTCCTAGCAGAAGCAAACACCTAAGCTGAAATGCCATAGTGAAGGAGGTGCAGTGGTTTGGCACCTGAGTCCAGTTCACTGCAAGCACAGATTCATGATGTCTCTGGGCTGCTGGTATAAGTGAAGATGTGTGTGTGAATGCTAGCACAGACTGGCTGCCTGAAAGGGTGCAAGTTCATTTTCAGAAGCCTATAATTCATCATGATGGATGTTTGAATCTTTTTTCCTTCAATACTATTTTTTCTTCCTCTGGATAAATTCCTTATTACCCAGAAGTCTTGAATAAAGCTTCATGTTCCCTTTGCATATGAAATTTCTCCTCCTGTGTAGTTACTGAAGCTGCTAAATTGAGTAAAATGAAATAATTCTTCAATTGCTTGACAAAGAGAAGGCACCTTGGTGTGGTGCCAGGCCTTTGTAGTGTGGACCATGAAAACTCCTAGGTATGTGTAAGTGAGAACACCTTGAGTAAGGGGCAGGAAGAAAGGATTATCCTCAGAGGCAGTTGATGTCAAGAATTCTAACCCTCCCATGATTTCATAAAAAGTTGACTCTTACTTGAAACCACTCATGTCCACTTACATATTTGTAAATTTTATGGAGCTGAACAACCCTCAGTGCTTATTTTAATAAAGACTAGAATTTGTCTCTCTGAATTTATGATCATCAGACATACTCAGCTTTGGGCATTTCATTCTTCCATTTACCCAGGGATGCCAGGATTTCTCAGATCTCTGAATTATGGTGCTGTCAGTGTGTGGGTGAAGGAGCACAATCCTGAGTGGTTGCTCTGATGAGGCTGCATGTCTTCCATAGAAGTATTTGTTTCAGGAGGAACAGGGGCAGCTGTCAGCCACTATTGTGTCTTAAGAGATATGTAGTGTCACCGTGCCCACACAGATTAGTAAATTTGACAAGTTGAGATGAGCACTTAGAACTGGCCTTTGTTTTTAGTTCAAAAAAAAAAAAAAAAAAAGATGTGCTTGGCACTATTAGCCAGCACACATCTTGAAGAGTCATTTGGTGGTGTTTTCCCAAGACATGCCCACTCTTGATCACAGTCTTGGAACTTGAGAGAGTCTGGGAGAAAAGATGTGGTGGCTTGGTGCCTCTTGAGGGGTGATGAGTGGTTGGAGAGACTTCAGAGCCTGTGAACCTTTTTGTGACACTGGGTCCTGCAGCTGGTGTAGAACTCAGTGGATGAGCTGTTGAGTAAGAGCTGGTGGAGCAGCTGTCCCACTGGAATGGTTTGCAGTGGTTCTGGTGGTGGCCCTGTTGTCCATCAGCCTCTCCTCCTGGAGGAGGTGCAGATATCCATGCTGTCTCTGTGCAGGAGCCCACGGGTGGAGTAGACTACTACCCCCCTGTCACATTTTACCTGGAGAGCATCAGTGAGACGTGTGAGTTCTCATGCTGACTTCTTCCAGGTCACAGCTCAGTAGTTAAAGGAAATTAATAAATAATGTTTATGTTTATTAAGCATCTTGTGATGTAAAGGCTTGGGTTGACTTTCTGTCTCTGTTTAAAATGCTGCTGTCTGTGCTGGACAGTAATGATTTTATTTTTTTCTGGGGTAATAGTCACATGAATAATGGATTCCCTGCTGAGCTTTCTTAACAGTCCCCTGGCTGTCTCCCATCCAAAGGGACATGTAAGAGGTAATTAACAGCCTCTTGAAAAAAGGATTAGCAGGTGGGTGGTTCATGTTGGGTTCATGCATGGAATTGCCATGGAAATGCTGAGATTCCTGGCACTTCATCCAGTGTGTGGGCTCCAAAGATAGTTGCTCTTATGGGCCTCTCTCCTTTCCATCTTCCTACCCTACAGAGGGAGTGGCTGTATCTCCCTTCAGGACAGCTTCCACGGGCTGTGCTGCTGCCATCTGCACCCCCGGGGAGGGCTGTGAGCAGGGATGCTGCAGGGAGCAGGATGCTGGGCTGCAGCTCTCCCCTCAAGTCTGTCTGCTCTGGCTGCATTTCTTTCCTCTCATCCAGCTAGCAGAATATCAGGGGTGGGAGGGGGTAGAGGACACCAAACCCCGGTGGTTTGCCCCTTTCCATTTTTTCTAAAGAATAAGTTGTTACACAGAACACTGAGTTTGTCAACCTTTAGAGAAGTTGGTGCTGGTCCTTGTCTTGCAAACTTCCAGCAGCTCAGTCGCCCTTGCCTGGCCAACCCCTCTGAAGCAGGCAGTGCTGTGCAGCTGAACAAGGGCTACGTTTTCATAGACTGTGCACAGAGAGCTGCATTTACTTCTGCTCTCATTTAATAACCACTTGCCAACTTATAATACTGGGTGTATCTCCAAGAAACATCTCTTTCAGTACCAGCTCTGGAGGTTTACCAGGCTGCTGGCACCCGAAGAGGTTCCCGCGGGGACCTACCCTATCTCCTTCTCCCTTCCCCTTTCTGCAGCTGTGACAAAAAGCCTCCTGGGGTGGCGGGGTGCTTTGGTGTTAAGCAGGTGTGCCATTTGTTTCAGATCACCTGCTAGCAGACTCCTACATGGGGCAGGAGGACTCCCCGGAGATGCAGCAGGCGGCACAGAACAAGCGCCGTCTCTCCGTCATCTCGGACGGGAAATTTGAGAGGAGCTTCTCCGAGGAGCAGGCGGAGAAAATGCCGAGCGAGGGCCCCAAGCCACGAGTCTACACCATCTCTGGGGAGAGGCCGATGCTCTCGGACCACGAGAATGAAAGTATGGAACTGGTGGTGATGAAGGGGGCTGCCCAAGAGGAATGTCACCACAGCCAGCACGGTGCCGGCGGCTCTCACGGCACCGGCAGGCACTGCAGGGGCTGGCATGGCAGCAGGCCCGGCTCCAAGGAGTGCCCAAACTGCACCCGCCTGGCTGCCCCTTCCCAACAGTCCTTTGACCTGGAGCAGCAGCAATCCGGAGAGACTGGGTGGCACAGGAAAAGGCTGGAGAGGATGTACAGTGTGGATCGAGTGTCTGGTAAGGAAGGGTGAGCCCTGGGTGCTGGAGGGACTCAAAGGGACCCGTTGACTCTGGGATGAAGGGTGGCACCACTCATCTTACCCCAGCATGGAGGTTTTGTTGCCAAGAGCCTTGAGTCAAGCTCTGTAGTGTTTCCCCTTCAGCACCAGAATTTGTGGAAAGGGATTGGCAGAAGGGGAGTGTAGAGGGGATGAGTAAAATGAGATATGTTTATCATATGAATGGGGTGGGTTGGAAAGGACCTGAAAGATCATCTCATTCCCACCCCCTGCCATGGTCAGGGACACCTCCCACCAGCCCAGGCTGCTCCAAGCCCCATCCAACCTTGGACACTGCCAGGGATGGGGCAGCCACAGCTTCTGGGGGCACCCAGGGGCTCAGCACCCTCACAGGAAAGAATCTTTTCCGTATGAAAACCTGAGGCCAGCTCATCCAAGCCCCACTGTTTCTGCTTCTGGCTTCTTCAGCAGATGACTGGGTGATTTTCATGCCAGCTTCATGTAGCTTAGTAGATCTCTGCAGGTTCCCTTTCTGTTGAAGAAAGAGCAGAGGCAGTGTCAAAGCATCCACATTTGTGCTAATCTTAGGAGGAGTTCAGCGCAGGACCTTGTCTCCTCTGCCTGATTCTATGTTACCTCATAGGTAACAGCAAATAACAGTACTGGACTTCCTTCACCACTCACTGTTTGCTCCATATTTTCAGGGAGTAAAGTTTGTAATTACTCAATTACATTTAAAAAATCTTGTCTGAATCGAAAAACTTATATTAATCAAATATATGTTACGATCTACATGATTTGAATTACAAGCCAGTGGGCAGTCCATCTTTGCCTGTCAGCTCTGTGTGGCTGGCAAAGAGTCTGACCTAATTTGTCTTATTTTTTTTTGTAAACACACATCAAGGCTTTTAGTGTGGAGTGTCCAACCAGAAAAGGTCAAGGTTTTCTCCTTGAAAATAACTTCAGTATGAATACTGTGGAGATCAAAATGTACATCTTTCCTGGATTCATAGTTTTCTAGTAAATATCATAATGATATTTACTGTGGATAAAATCACAAAAAAGGTGGTTTCTAGACCATATTTTCAGGCCTAGATACTTGAATTTCTGTGACTGAATTAATAAATGGTCTAGTACTGAAGAATAATAATTAGAAAAGACTTGGTTGTCAAGTGTGCACAACACCTACAGTCCTGCTTATTTCTGTGCATAGTTTCTAAGCATTGTTTCTCTGTTTTGTGATTTTAGCTGCTGAATGGTAGCTCTGCATACAATGACACAGCCAGGAAATTTGTGTGATGATTGAAAAAGAAAGTAATTTCAGCCTCAGCTTTTCAGGAGGAGATTACTGACCCCAGGGGCTTGTTCTTATGGACATCAGGCTGCTGAGTTGCATTGGTTGTAGCCTCATGATGTGTAGGGATGTGCATTTCTTTCATTTTTGGAGGTGAGCAGACAGGGAAACTTGTGAGAAGTATTTAGTGTACTAGAATGCAGTTTTTGTTTAAGTGTTTCCTTAAGGTGCCTTTATACGAAGGTTGACATAAGCTATTAGCAGAGGAGTGTCTGTTCCAGCTTTCTTTATGAATTCTTGGAAGCTTCCTCCTCAGTTATCATTTTTTGCATCTGTATTTGCATCTGCTCTTTGTACTTCCAGGAACCAGCAGGCTCAGTCTGTGGTAGATGATGAGCTGTGCAAAACGTTTGGCGAGATATCTGGTCTGTAGTAATTATGTCTGCAGGAGGCACCCAGGGCTTGATTGGGGCTTGGCCAATAAAAGTGAATTAAAAAACAAAATGCTCTTGACAATGCCAGCATATTAATGACTAAGATACTGGAGTTGCTAATGAACTTCAGGCTTGAATGAGTGAAGCAAGACACATGATCAGCGATGTGTGGCAAGGCATTGAGCAAGGAAGCCACAAATGGGAAGTGAAACAAGATGAACAATCAGATAGTCCCCAACCCCAGAGATCCAACCCTCTGAGGTCTTGCACATGGTGTGTCACTGGGTTTCAGTACAGCTCTGGTGCCCTGCCTGACCAACACCAGTCAGAGGGTTCTTAGTAGGAGATGCTGCTTGGTCAGATTCTTCCTTCTGGTCACCACCATCCCACACCAAATTGGTGACCACACGCATAACATATAATATATGTGACCACACACATAATTAGTGACTAATTTTTTGTCTTAGTGGTCATTACATGATGATAATTTGGTGCCATAATGCAACCCCCTTGGGCAGTATCTGCAGTTGGTTCAGGCAGGGCAGTTTACAGACGTGGGGACCAAGTGAGCTCAGAGTTATCTGCAGGTGGTACAGCTGATGTGCTCTTTGACTTCTGAAACCAGAAAACCTCATAAAGGTTGGGTCATCAGGAGCAGATGTGAGGGTTTTATTGAAACTTAAGTGGTAGATAAAGAGAGTCTATCTCAGGCTTACACTTGTGAAGAGAAGAAGGTGAATGCTTTTCATCTTCCATGGGAGGCTGTATCAAAGAGCTGGATGAGTGGGACATTTCAAACTCATGGCACTAAGGAGAAGGCAGAGGCTGGAAAATGCTTTTAAAGAAAAATATTTCTTCCCCCCCTTATTTTTTTCTTCTTGTTCAAATGTCTCTTCTGTAGTTCCTGGTTTATTCTGATCTTCCAATCCTAGGATAAAGCTTTCATTCTTCATTTAGCAGCTTGATAGACAGGCTTAGCACACATTTACAAAACCCTGGGTGGTTGTGTTCACGTATGTGAGAAGGATCAGACTTTTGTGTTTAGCACAGGGCTAGATGCTGAAGCAAAGTACTAAGAGAAAGAGTTTGGAAAGTCCTGCTGTCTCAGTGGCCTATCTGCCTGCTGGATTCTCAGGTTTTGCTCTCTCTTCCAGATGATGTCCCCATACGAACCTGGTTCCCAAAAGAGAACCTCTTCAGTTTTCAAACTGCTACTACAACTATGCAAGCGTAAGTGGAACTCCTTCCATAGCTTCAGTTGTGTGTCTTAAAGTTTGCAGCACACTCAAAGCTGTAGCTGAGAGCCTGGAGCAATTGAGGTGGATGTTTGAGACTATAATCTGGGGGTGAGAGAGTGAGAGAACCTCTTCTCTTATTGTTTTGTAATTCTTAAGCTCTCTTTCCTACTTCTCCCATTTGTTTGGTTCTACCTTTGTTAACTCCATGTTGTCCTAGTGCTGCTTCTCTTACCTGACCCTGATGTCCCTCTGCCTCCTCTTCAGGCACTGTAGATCTGGTGGCACCCAGTGGTGGCACTGCTGGGCACCAGGCTGGCAGGGCCTGTGGGCACTTGGACAAATGGTTTTTGCTCTTCAGAGATGCTGACTGGTAACACTGAATGGGATTTTACAGCTCAGATCTGACACACCAAACCCTGCACCAACCCAAGCACATTTGCTTTGCCTTTAGGCAGATTCTTTGCTATCTGAAGTCAGCTGTGCTAGGCACAAGGTTTGTTTCAGGGTGATGGGCTCATGGGACCCAAAGTGAGATTGCCTTGGGGAATGGTGCCCTAAGGAAACCCTTGAGGATCAGAGCCCCCTTGGCTGTCTTAGCTCCTCAGGGAATGTTTCTGGAGATTCTGTGCTGCCTCTAGGGACAGCACCAAAAAGTCAGGGCACCTCCCTGAGCTGGTTGGGGTGGCTCCCCCAGGTGCCTCTGGACTCGTGGCCTCTGCTCCAGTGTTCCCAGCCCACCAGACTTGCTTCCTTTGTGGAGCATCCAGGATGAGCTCACTTCCCAGGTCTTTGTCACTATGGAGAAGGTCGTCTTGTTTCAGCAGCTGTGATGCTGAGCTCCTGCTGTAGCCTCCTGGGCCATGTTCAGCTGTGCATTGTACATCTGCCTGTTCTCTGTGGATCTTAATTTGGGGTCTATGTGGAACTTAATTTGCATCCAAGCCACATGTCAGTGCTGCCCCAAGGAGGATTTAGCTTGGTCAAGTAAGATTCTCACCACTGAGGAATTTTTAATTTAAAAAGCAATTTCCTTCTACCTAACAAGAAATACTCCCTGGTATTCCCTCAAAATGCTGGCCAGAGCTGAGCACTAATGAATCCCTCTTCTCTTTCTTTTTTCCTGCGTGTCCTGGAATCTCTAGCATCTCGTAAGTATAATCTTCATTTTTTTAAAATTTCTTTGTCTGTTGATGTCCTGGATGAACTCTCCTCCTCTCTCCTGTCCTTCATTTTCACTCGTGCCTCATGCTAGGGCTGTTAGCTGGCAGGAGGATAGATGTCTGCCCCTCATGGATCCCACTGCAACCATCCTCATCTTCCAAAGGGAGCCCAGAGCTGCCAGCATGCTTTTGTCCCTCTTGATCCTGGTGCACAGAGGTTTTGTGTCTGCAGTTTCCTAGGTCCATTCCTCTCTAGCAGGGATGGTATCTGCTCACCTCTGGTCTTTGGGCCATGCTCTGCCCACTCTTATGTTGGCTGTAGGAACAAGTGCTTGGCCAGCCCTGGGGAGTCAGGACCTTTGGCTGGGTGAGGTTTTTTGGCTGGATGAGTTTTTTTGGCTTGGTGAGTATTTTTGGCTAGGTGAGGTTTTTTTTTGGCCGGGTGAGGTTTTTTGGCTGGGTGAGGTTTTTTTGGCTGGATAAGGTTTTTTTGGCTGGGTGAGTCCTTGGGCTGGCCCCTGGCTCACACACAGTCCTGCCAAGGCTGGGTGTCTTCCTTGGTCAGCCTGATCTCTCTCTGTTGTCTGGTGAGAGCTTTCCTGTCTCTGTGTTGTGTCCTCCCCAGTCCAAAGCTGTGTGCTTGGTTAATGGCTTAAAATGGTTTCCCAGGGCGTTCAGGGGCTACGCAGAGAGGAAGAGACGGAAACGAGAGAATGATTCTGCAGCTGTTATCCAGAGGTAGGGCCCCTTCTCCCCCGTAGCCCTGACCCTGCCTGGTGTTGCATGGGCCCTTGGGGTGTCAGCAGTGACCCTTGGTGACACTGAATGTGGCTGTCCCTGTCTGTGATGCTGTTGGTAGGGATGCTGGCAGTGTTGGAAATGTGGAGGTGGCTGAGGCTGCAGTGCTCAGGAGAGGGGATCTCCATCTTCTTAAAGCAACACTGTCTGGTTTCTTTTAATCTGCTGCTATAATATACAGGATCTGTGTCTGAGGCAGAAAAATGTTTTGTATACATGTATAAGATATAAAAAGCAGGAAAATATATACTATATATAAATAAAAGATGCAATTTCCCCATCCCTCTCACAAGTACTTGGAATTTGCTTGAGGTTAGCTGAACATTTACCTGCTATTGCTGCATCTACAAATACACCTCAAAAATCTGAGACCTAGGCAAAATTAACATCTTTACTGACCAGAATTTTTGTTTTATTTGTTTTTTAACTGGAAGGAAAGAAAAGGACATGGGGACTGATTGACTGTCTGGGTATTACAGAAGGGCCCTGGTTTTCCTCTCCTGGCTTCAGAGGGCACATCACTTAAGCCCCTGTGGGTAAAGGCTCCTGTGTTTTGGCAACCAAGGAAGAAGGGTGACACAGAATTTGTGTCATTGGTTAAAAACTGTCATGATGACTTCAGCACTATTCAAAACTAGGTGGAAGAAAAACATCAGGTTTTCTTAACTGGGGAATTGCCAGGAAGATCCTTTTTTTTTTTTTTTTGAAGCAACTAGTTTGTTATTTTTCTTTTTTCCAATCAATAATGAAGATAAATAAGACTCAAAACTAAAGACGCTGTAAATAAATAATAAAGAGACAGTGTATCTTTAAAAAGAAGGAAAGGTCTCAGAGTCTGTTAGACAGAGGCAGCTCTTGTTGATGTGGCAGAGAGCAGAGGAGTAGGAGCTACACACCTGGGTGATGCAGAGGTGGCACAGGGTTGTGCAGGCTGTGTGACAAGGTGTGGACAGTGAGGAGGAGGAGGACTGTTCAGGAAAGGAGTAATAAGGAGATTTTATCACTGTAGCTTGAGGGATATTTGATGGGTGAAGAGATTTTGCTAGTGATCAAATGAGACTGGGTTTTCTGGGTGAGATTGCAGGGGCCAGGCAGGAAAACTGGGCAGGTTTGTGTAGCCCCAACAGCTCTGAACAACTTCTTGCCAGTGCTGGAAGTGTTTTCTAGTCCTGGTAGCTTGTTAAAGCATCTGCATGGTTGCATCATGCCCTTACTCATCTCACTAACTTGTGTGTGAGCCAGACAAGCTGTCATTTAACCTCTTTCACCAGAAGTAGCCCCTGTTGCTTGATGTCTGTGGTGTGTGTTGGTGGGGATGGAGGGACTCTAGGAAGGTTCCTGCACTCCATGCAGACTGCTGGTACCTCACTGACATCCCTGGGGGCTGCACAGCCAGGAGAGGTCACCCTGAGTGGTACTTTTCCTGCTAGTCCACCTGGTAGTCCTGCATCTTCCCTGTGTCTCCTCTGGTGTCCTGTGTGGTTCCTGTCCTCTGTGGTTCCTGTCTAGGTGAGTGATGAGAAACCATGGGAAGGAGGTCCCTGGCAGTCTGAGGGAGGGACAAAGGGTCCCTTTGCCATGGGCTTTCAGGAGTGGCCAGGACAGACTCTTTTACACAGTGTAGCTGCTCCCCAGGGCTTCCCCTCTGGTGGGCTTTCCCCTGGAGCTGTGTGCTCTGCAGCCCTCCTGAACTCTGCCTGTGAGTCCCAGGCAGGGAAGGTCCCTGGGACACTCAAACTTTCTGAACAGAATGAAGAAGCTCCTTCAGTCTTTCCCAGCTCTTTGCCCTGGAGAACAGTCCATGGCTGACAGCACAGGGGGGATTTTAGCAGCTGCTATGGATGTGTTGGAGAGCAAGCAGAGGCAGGAGCATGGTGTGTGCATGCTGCCTGGTGGGGCAGAACCTCACTTCCCTGCTGAAGGATGTGTGGAGGGGAAGATGTCTGCTGCAGAGCAGGAGAAGAGGCAATGCTGCCTGTCCTCAGCCAGGTTACAGCAGAGGGAAGGCAGGCTGTGAGGAGGACACTGCCATGGAGGACCTCACTTGTCACCTCACTTGCCCTGTGCCACCAACCCAGTGAGTCCAGGAGAAACAGGCACACTCCTGACAAACATAACGGAGGCTGGGAACCTCATCTCCAGATTATCAGTGCCCGGAAGGAAATCTGCTGTCTTCCCAATTTCTTTAATTTTTTTCATCCCGTTTATCCCAGCCCTGCTGGGCCCAGGTCTCACTTTGTATCACCTTTCTCAGAGGTTTTGTTTGGCTTTTCTTTCAGGAATTTTCGGAAGCACCTCCGCATGGTGGGGAGCCGAAGGGTTAAAGCACAGAGTAAGTGAGCACCTGTAAGATGTGGCTCTGAGGAGCTGGAGTTTGTGCTGGGGGGACACAGGGAACCCTAAGCTGTGTGCAGATGGGGGTAGAAAGGACCTAGCATCAGGCTGGAGAAAGGACTTGACCTGCTGGGCCTATTTTACCCTACAAGAAAGCAAGGGAGGTTGTTGCAGTCTCCAGGACACACGGATATCTGGGAGCAGCCTCTCAGCTATTTCCAAGAGCCTTGGCCATGGGAGAGCTCTGTGGCCTCAGCACAAGGAGTGGAAGGAGAGCTGTAGCATCCTTGTCCCATGTGTGTGTGATTTTTGGTGAACAGCAGTGTGGAGGTGAGGAGAACCAGAGCTGGGAGCTCAGCAGAGCTGCCTGGCCTCTCCCTGAAGCTGCCACCCAGCTGTGGCTCCCTGGGGACAGCCAGTGCTTCATGTGCCATATGGGCTGGTGGCTTTCTCTTTTGTCCTCCTCTGTCCCACTGCCATCTGCACAGCAGGACCTGGGGGAAAGTTGCCTGATGGGGACTGAGAGGACAGTGGAAGTCAGAAAGAAGAGGAGCAGGGAAGACACTGGAGCAAGGGGGAAATAGCAGAGTGTTACAGCTCACTGGGGAAGAAGAAATCACCTTTTAGGCCTGGGAAATGGCAGTTCCCTTTCCTTGGGGAAGGAACACTCCTCTGTAACTTGTTTGGGGCAGCTCTCTTATCACTGTGAAGGGCTTAGAATGGAATAAGCCTTCCTGAGAGCTGGGGATTGCTCCCGAAGAGGAAGCAGCTTGTTCTTCCCACCCCCTGGCCAGGCATCATCTACAGACTGCCCACAGCAAAACGTTGCAGAGCTGCATTTGCATTCTTTCCTCTCCTTTCTCACATGCTGTGGGAAGTGATCAGCAAACAGTGTTGCCCTTTAAAGTGTCTTTTTTGGCATCTGATTTAGCACTGCCTGCAAGGAACAGTGCTCACCTCCCCCTGGAGCTGTCTGAAGTTCAGGCATGCCTCCCTGCCTTGGGAACTCTCGGGTCATGTTTTCAAAGCTTTCTTCATGTGCACAGTAGCTAAATGCCTGGTTTGAACTGAAAGGTGAGGATGGAGGTCACCTGAAGAACTTCCCATGTCATTTGTCTCCCTGGACACCCACACTTGGACAGACTGCAGCAGAGGACAGGTTGTTTCTCAGCTCTTGTGAAGCAGATCTACAGTGAATTCCTGTGCCACTAAGATGAGATGCTGTTAATAGATACACTGCAGCAAACTTGCTCTGTCTGCTACCAGAAATGAGTATTAGGGGCTGTGAGGCTGTTAATTGAGGTGTAATGGGCTTGCCCATTGTGGTTGGCAGTTCCTGGGAATTTGCCTGCAGTGCAGCCAGCTGGGCCAATCTTCCTGGATTCCACTTGGGAAATGCAGTTACAAACAATACAATTCCTTTTGGAAGAAAAAAAAAAAAAAACCAAACAAATGGGAGAGTGCTCACTAGAGTGAAAAACAAATTTCACTCTGAGGACAATCAGACATTGGAATGGCCTCCCAGGGGAAGTGGTGGATTCCCCCATTCAGGAATGTTTGTCTCAGCTCAGTGAGGTGCTGAGACATCTGACATGAACACTAATATTAGAAGGGTTGGAGCAGGTGATCCTTGAGGACCCTTCCAACCTGACATTCTAGGATTCTATGGAAAGTGCAGGGAAGCAAAAACTTTTGCAGCAAAATGTTGAAAGCATGAGGTTCCCAGAGGGCTCCCTCTGTTTGGTCCAGCTCTGATTGGGATGTCACTAGAAAACTGACTGGACAACGACTGCCTTCTGGTCGTGTGTGTGTCATTATCTTCCTGTGAGGACTGTCAGAGCATTCACACTGGAACAGCCCTGATTAAACTGAGCCCTGAGTAGTGTGCATTTAAGGAGACACCTCCTCTTTTTCCTGTGTCACATCCCCTGTAATGGTCCTGCTCAGAAAGTGCTGGCTGTGTCTCCTGCTGTCTAGAAGATGGACTCTTGTTTGCTGTGTGAAAAGGACTCGGGCTTGGCAAGTGGAAGAACAAGGACAGGGGAGTCCATCATGTGTAGCTTTGGTGGAAATCTACTGGCTGTTTTGTTTTGCTGGCAGCAGCAGAGGTGGCTTTGGAGTCTGTTAATGTCATGCTTTGGTTTTGTCCTAGCATTTGCCGAACGGCGTGAGAGGAGCTTCAGCAGGTCCTGGAGTGACCCGACTCCCATCAAAGCTGATTCCTTCCATGACTCTCGAGAAAGTGAGTTCTGAGTCCTTTGAGCTTCCTTCTGTGGCCAAACCCTCCAACTGAGGTGTTGAATGGAGCTCCACTGGAGGAACCTCTCTGTGCCCTTTTGTCCTACCTGTCATCCTTTTAGTTTCCTGAGCTCTGAGCTCATACCACTCCAGGTGTATGCACCTCTTCATCTCTGTGTACCTGTATTTATTTGTAGAGCACAACACATCCAACCTCGTGTTACTGTGCAGCTTCCAAAGGATGCCCAGTGGTACAGCTCTCTTCTGTTCCCGTCATCCCTTACTCACTTGGGACCAAACAACCTGTCTGGAAGCACACCAGTCCAAGGCTACACTCAGCATAGTAGGACTAACCTGGCTTCCCGTGCCAGTGCCCCTTCTGAGCTCTTTCCTAGGCTAGAATAGCTCAGGAGCACAGCTGCAGTGCTCCATCAGATGTAGCTTTGATTTTCTGGCCATGCAGGCTGCACAGATGATAGCTTGGGGCAATCTGATCTTCCTTTGGGCTGCCAAAGGAATTCCTCTGGGAATCCCCAGTAATGCTGTGATGGTCTGCTCATGGGGACTGAGATGCTGTGGTGTTAATTTACAGGAGGAAAAGACAGCATCTTCCCACTGTCTTCTTTTCTGTTTTTTCTTTTTGTTTGTTTTTTCTTTTTATATATATATATAAAAGGAAGGGCTGTTCTACCCAGATTTTCCTGAAATCCATTGTGTAGGGAAGGGATCTGGTGGATATGAGTTTGCTCATGTTGAAATGGGTTGTATGGTACCTGAATTTCACTAATTAAATGACTTGACCTATCAGGTAAGCACAAGATCCAGCCCTCCTAGCTGTAGAAGACACCATACCAGGTTGCAGAGGGAGATGTGTGAAAGGCCAGGCTCAAAACATGACCCGATTGTTCCTTTGCAGTCTGATTCCTCCCCACTTCCTCAGCTGTCTCAGAGGCAAATGGCAGAGACATGGTTCAGACAGGCTGTGGGCACTGCCCAGTGACTCTTGGACATCCCAAAAGGCACAAAGAGAGGCATCTTGGTTCTCTTTCCACAGTCCCTGGCTCCAGGGAACCATCTCTGATTTTAACCTTTAATGGTCAATTATATTCCTTCCAGATGTTTTTTTCCCCAGGAGACATTGAAGGCCAACAGGTAAGGTTGATTCAATGGAGAGTAAATTCAAGTATACTGTGTTTGCTACGGTTGTCCTCACGTCCTGGGACTTCTCTGCCAGGATCAGTTTGACCAAGAAGGCAGAGATTTTTTTTTCTATAACTACTCAGAAGACAGTCAGAGCAGAAATTATTAGAAGGAGACAAGCTTTGAAGGCTTTGGACTTGCTCATCAGCTTGGCAGTGTTAAAATGTAGAGTCTGTCTGCGTTCTGTCTCCTCCATCTCTGAAGTGACAGGGTGGCTGTTGTGAATTAGCATTTGAAGGCTCAACTTGGTGGCTGTGAGAGTGATGAAATGTGCTGTGACATGTGACATGTGGCACCGGGCTCCGTGCGTGCACTCTTCATTCGTTCAGTGTTTGTCTGGTTAGGGGTGGCAGCCCCAAAGTGGGGCATCAGTTGCTCTGTGGAGGAGGAGGGGCACAAGTCTCATGGCTTGTGGTGTGCATCTGGTGAGGTAGCTGCCAGGCAGGCTCCCCTGGGGCAGGGAAACTGTTCTGCCCTTGTAATGCACACTGTGTTCTGGCAGGCCATGACCTTCAGGATTCCTGTGGCACTTTGGATGGGGACTTTGACTTGAACTGGGAAGCAGAAAAGGAACTTGAAGCCATGGCATGTGATGGAGAAGACTTTATTCCACCAAAAATAATGGTAAGAATTTCCAGCTCGGCCTGTGCTCTGTTTGAA
Source organism: Phaethornis superciliosus (assembly GCA_023637945.1). Taxonomy (NCBI): domain Eukaryota; kingdom Metazoa; phylum Chordata; class Aves; order Apodiformes; family Trochilidae; genus Phaethornis; species Phaethornis superciliosus. Next base: position 1,071,159 of record JAJQWJ010000022.1, on the reverse strand, counting down.
TGGGTCCTGCTAGGACTTGGGAAGAGCAAAGGAGATGGAGGCAGTCTGCTTTTCAGTGTATTCCCCAGCAGTCTCAAACCCTCAGGTTCACCTTCAGGTGACCAGGTGAGACCCAAATGCTAGGAACCCATCCCTTGGGTTTGCTCAGCTCCTGGTACCCCCAGTGTGTCTCCCCACGAGGTGCACATGAGGAGTGTCCATCCCTGAACTCTATATTGTGACTTCAGAAGCCTTACATCAGCTCCCCTGAGGCTGTGGCAGTGATGTGCTGCCTGCCAGGAGGGAGCCCAAGCTGGAACCCAGGCTGCAAGCACTCACCACTGCCAGCTCCACTCTTCCAGCAATGAGCACGGGTGCCTGAAAGCACAGCACAGCCAAATTCCCCATGTTCCTATAGCCCTGGGGCTTGTGCTGAGGGGTAGGTTCACCTTCCTGGGCTTTTCTGCTGATGGAGCCAACTGAAGCTTCAGCCAGAGCTGCCTGGCAGCCAGCATGGTGCCATTCCATCTCTCAGCTGGTTCCTCTCCAGGCAGGCAGCTGTGCCAGTCTGACCAGTGCTGCCAGTCTGAGGAACAGCCCCTGCCACAGAGGGAGGCTGGGCAGGAGGGATCCTCACTGGGATCTCACTGCCAGACCTCTCTCTCCCCTCTGCACACCAGTCCCCCCTTTACAGCTGGTCCCTCAGACCCAGTCCTGCCTTTCAGGCAGAGCTCTGTGCTTGTCTCTTAGGGGTCAGGGGGACACATGGGGGTACCTGGCAGGCCTGGGGGTGCTCTGTAGTGGACCAAAGACTTGGAGGAGCTTCTACAGGGATGCAGATGAGCTGGATGAGCTGCTAGTTTGGGTAACACCCGAGGAAAACTGAACAGCCACCACTATCATGTCCTTGGTGCTTCAGTCCAGATTCTACTGGCTTCTCCTCATGCTGCTCTACTTGTTTCTTCCCCTTCCAGCTCATTTCTTCCAAGGTGCCCAAAGCAGAGTATGTCCCAACAATTATCCGCAGGGACGATCCCTCTATCATCCCCATCCTCTACGTGAGTATGGCACTCCTGCTGTGCCTGGATGTGTGGGAGCAGGCTTTGTACAGAGAATTTTATTTCTGTTGTCCCTCTCCCTTGTCCCTTGTAACACTGATGCTGAAACACGGGAAAGGGCCAGGCGTGTGCTGAACCCGGGTCTGGGGTAGCTTTGTGGGGGGCTCCAGTCTGGGTGGAGGAGTAAGGTGGGGTGAAAGTTGCCCGTGTGAGCTGCCAGACCATGCAGGCAGAGCTTGGGGAGATGAAGAAGGGAAGGCAGGGCAGGTCTGAGCACACAGGCAGAGCTGTTGCCAGGCTTAGGGCTCCTCCTTGTGCTCATCTTTAGACAAGGATGAGCAAGCCCCGTGAACTCTGTACCACACACATGGGGACTGTGCTGCACCTCTGTCAGGCACTGACTTAACCTGGGCTTTTCATCAGGAGCCCTGCCTGAGCAGGTATCTGGAACACCAGCAAAAAGTCATGGGTCTCTTCTTTTGTAATCACTTCCCCCTCACTTGAGCTGCAAGGGAAGAGTGGGACTGAGAGCCCAGAGAGCTCTGCCTCCCCGTGCAGCAGGCTGTGCTGCTGGGGCTTCCCTTTGCTTCCTCTCTCTTCCCTGGAGAGTAATTTGGGTCTTCTGATGCCCCTGCAATGACAGAGGCATTGGGAGTGTAGCTGCTTGTAGCCAGCTTGGGCATGGGTAAAGCCAGAGCCTGGCTACCAAGCATGGGTCTAAGAGGCAAATGTGCTTTAGACTTGTACACGGGGCTCTTCTTAAGGCCTTTAGATGGACTTAGTTTTCTTCACAGACTAAGATGTTCAGTCTTCAGGTCATTTCCTGAGGGATGTTCTGGGCTGGTAGTTACTGTGATGTGACTAGAAGCCCTGAGTTGGTATAATCCTGTTTTTAGAGCCTCTCTTTGCCTGGGAATGGGATTGTGTGCAATATTAGGTACTATAATCATGTCATGGGAGCTGGTGTAGTGACAGGGAACCTTGATATATTTCCTCTCTTGGTTTCCAGGACCATGAACATGCCACCTTTGATGACATCCTGGGTACGTGAGTGTTATTTCTTTTTCTTAACTCCTGCCTGTTGCAGATGCAACTGATTAATATGTAAAAGTCACTCCACTGCTTTGTGCCTCGGTTGCCACTCATAAAGATGTTTTTATCACCCTGGTGACACCTGATGGTCAATCAGCTCTGTGGGCTGTGCTGCAGTAAGAAAACTTCATTTCTTTGGCCCCTTTTCTATGCTGAGGTCCTGGTTTCTGGAAGGGAAGCTGAGGCACGGGGCAGCACAGATACCTGTTCAGTGTCCTTGTAGTGAGCAGGAGCATTAGCAGAGGGCCAGGAGACCTGGGTCTGGTCCCATGCTGTGGTCACTGTAGAGCAGCATCTGGTGCTGCACCTTCTCTGCTGTGATATTTGGGGGTTCCTGCTTTGCACAGTGTGAAAGAGCAAAGGATTTGCTTTGCCATGATGACATCAATAAGGTCATTTTCTCACAGCTCAGCCTCCAGCATTCAGGATGAACCATGGAAGAAGATTAATTTTTAACTTCTTCCATGGTTTATCTTTTCCAACATGTTGGGTTTTGGTTTTTTTTTACAGAGGAAATAGAGAAGAAGCTTAACATTTATCGGAAAGGCTGCAAAATCTGGAAGATGCTGATATTTTGCCAGGTAAGTTGTTAAGTGCTTCAGTGGTTTGTTAGAAATTTCTTTTTTCTACTGGGAAAATTATACAGAGGAAGCAGTACCCCAAAGTCAGGTTCTGTTAAAGTAACTGCATGTGTACAGCTTTCCCTTCTCTTTTCCCAGACAACGAGCAGTCTCAAGTTGGTGTCACAGAATGAAATAAAATCTGATTTAGTGTGGCCAAGTGCAGAGCTGGGCTACTTCTCAGCAGCTTTCAAGCAAACCCAGGCAAACCAGCATGACCTCAAAAGGAGAATTCTGGAGATAGGAACATGCATTTGTGATGGGGTGGTTATAATTTTCATACACCTTTGGGATGATAGTGCCAGGGGTGGGCAGTCTGGATCAGCCTGGCAGATGGCACAGTTGGAGCTCCCCAGCATCTGTGGGAGAGGGATGAGGGGACTGGGGATAGGGGACAGACTCAGGTCCTGCTGGATCTGGGGTTTGCTGGGGTTTTCCTCCCCAAGCTCTTGTTCCTCAGGGTGCTCAGCTTCCTTCTTCCCTGCCAGCTGTGCAAGGAACCTTGTCATGAGAAGTTAGGAAGGTCACCTAACTTGAACTCCCTCCCATGTGTCTAACACTCTGCAAAATAGTTGGGTTTACAACAGGCTGACCTGGAGATTGCAGCTTTTAATCTTCCTGATGTGGTGCTCAGGTTTTTTTAATGCCTGCCCCTTCCAAAGTCCATCTTGCCTGCTTACCCCAGCTTTGCTCAGCTTCTCTTCTGCCTACAACCACAAGTCCCTTCACATGCCCAAAGGAAACTTCCTTGGCTTCCCTGTTACTCTCCAGCCCCCCACAATGAAGATTTTTTCTATTATTGTGGGGGTTTTTTCCACTGAGGTGGGCACAGTAAAAACAAGATGGCATGGGACTGTTCCCTGGGCCAGTGCCTGCGGTGGGTGCCAGCCTGGTGGGTCTGCTCTGTGCCCTTCTGGCATGGCTGGGGATGGCTCTGCAGGACAAAAAACACCCCCAGGGCTTGTTTCTGAGCAAAGTGGTTTGCATCTCCCTGTCTCTCTCTTGCAGGGGGGTCCTGGTCACTTATACCTGTTAAAGAACAAAGTTGCCACTTTTGCCAAAGTGGAGAAGGAAGAAGATATGATCCTGTGAGTGGCTCTGTTATGTTCTGGACTTGCAGTGGAGTTTTTCTGCTCAGTTTGCTCTATGTTTGTAGCAGGAGAGGTGGAGGGATCTGGGGTGGTTTGGTCAGGGGCAGAGGAGGCTGGGGGGGAGGTAATAGCAGCTTACAGCTCCTTTGGGGGGGCTGCAAGGGTGACAGAGCCAAGCTCAGCCCTGAGGTGGTGCAGTCCTGGGGCAGGTCCCCAGAAAATGTATGTTTTTATCTGCTGCTTAGTGTCTGTCTGGATTAGAACCTACCAAGAGAAGGGAAGAAAAAAAAAAAAAAAAAAAAAAAAGAGTTCTTCTCCTAAAAAGGGCTTTGTTGAGCAGAAACCAAAACATTCCTCTTGTGCCTCTGTTGCTCAGAAGTGGCTGAGATAGCATTACTATGCAGGCAGAAATCCAAACAGTTTCCCTCCCTACTCTGCTCTCTGCCCTCCTAATTGCAGGGGAAATGGAATTTGTCTCTGGAGAGCCTGCTCAAAGTCCAGCGGATTGCTGAGGAGGGTTTTCATTAGCAGGCCACCCCTCAGCCAGGGCTGCTGAGCCCATTTTTCCTCTCCTTGCAGAGTTCAGCCTGCTCGCTTCTGCTAGCTCAAACTTCCTTGGCTAGCAGTATGGGGGAGAGGATGCACACCAGCCTGCTCCTACACAACTTTTTCTTGGCATGAGAACTGAGTATTAAAATCTACATCTGTTCAGCACTCTCATGCTCTGGCACAAACACTGTCAGTAAAATTCTTCAGCACGTGTGCATGTACACGCTTCTGAACGTCTCCCAGGCACAGCTGGTCTGAAGCTGGTAACTGAGGGATGTTCAGAAGCACAGAGCTGAAAACTAGGATGCTTGGAAGTGAATGTCTCCATCCAACCTGGATATGCCTGGGAGGCAGTCCTGGGAAAAGCTGAGGCTGCAGTCTCATTGCAGCCCCTGCAGAGGAAGTCCTGGGTTTCAGAGCCCACCAGGAGTCTGCTGTCACCCTCTGCACAGGGGAGGTGCCTGAAGTTTGTGTCCCACAGGCCTGGTCAGTAGTCACAAAATGTAAAGTGGGTATGAGTTGTGAGCACTGCCTACCATGGAGCAGCCTGGCTTGGTTTGTCTCTAGCTGTGTAGCAAAAGAGCCTCTCCAGCCATTCTCTGCTGATTCCATAGCCTGGGAATGAACCAGTGCACTGATGACACTCATCATTAGAAAAGGGCAGCTCTTGTTAGGAATGGGAGAGGAAACTGGGAGAAACTCCTGCAAGAAGATGCTTAGTAGAACAGTCTAAAAGTACTCCTGGTGGGCTTTACTCCCTTCTCTTCACTTTGGAGCTTCCTTGGCTCGATGGGCTGTTCCTCCTTCTCTACCACAACTTGGACCAGCTCCTCAGACCCTTGCCCTACCCCTGTTCTTCCTTTCTGAGCACCTTGCTCCTCTGGCTGCAAACCTCAGGCCCTTTCTGAGCATTGTGTGCACACATCCACGAGATCACTCACATATATGAGGAAAAAGACTTTTTTAAAAGTGTGTTTGTTTCTTCCAGCTTCTGGAAGAGGTTGAGCCGGCTGATGAGTAAAGTCAATCCTGAACCAAATATCATTCACATCATGGGCTGCTATGTTCTTGGAAACCCCAATGGGGAGAAGGTAAGAGCTTCCTGGGTTGCCTCTCTGGGAATGGCTGCTGAGTAGCACCAAGCCCTGGAAGGCACCATTCACAAGAGAAAGTCTAAACTTTCCTCTTCTGCTGGGTGGGAGCATGCTGCCACCCTGTCCCACCAGGGCTGCCCACCCTCTGGACTGTGCCTTCCTCAGAGGGCAGGGGAGGAAGGACAAGTGACATGAAGGACAAATACTAAAGCTGTTGAGGAGAATGGTCATTCCAAGCACTATTACTGACTGATGAGCTAGATTTTTTAGAGGAGATGAGTGGATGGTTTTCCCAAGGTAGGGAACAAGAATGGGCAATTCTGGGTGCCCTGGAGTTACCCTTTGTTTTCAACTGCTAACTTTTCATATGCTTTCCTTTCAGCTATTTCAGAATCTGAAAAACTTAATGAATCCTTATAGGGTTGCCTTTGAGTCTCCACTTGAACTATCAGCTCAAGGTAATTTCTTTTCTGTGCCAAGACATGTCTTCTTCATCAGCTTGCCTCCTTTGGAGGGTATCTTCATGAAAAAGCAATTTTGAGCACCCTTAAGCCCTTCTGTGCTCATCCTTTTGCTTGTAACAGCCTTGTGTAGTTCACTAGCTGACCCTGGGTTTTCCCTTTCCATTCCTGCACGTTCACACTCAGCTACCCTGCTCCTTGTGCCTGAAGCTGCAGAGCCCTCTCCCAGCCTGCTGGCAGTGACAAAATCACCTAAAAAATAGGCAGGTTCCCAGGCTGAGTTTAGGAGGTTTTTCACATTCCTAGGGCCTGTGAGGTCCATGGGAAAGATGCACATGGGAGCAGAACCTTTTTGGTCACTCAGTGTGCAGTGATCTCTGTCTGGTGTCTCAGCAACAAGCAACTGGGATGTAGCTCATCAGAGCCATTCTCCATCTCAGCCCACTTTTCTTTTCTCTGCCTGTAACTTGAGGTATTTCAAGGGGCTACAGAATTTTTCCTGGGTTTTGGTCAATGTGGGCAATTATGGGTGCATACAGTCTGAATTTGCCCTTGCTATTTTTATCTTGTAGTCCTTGGTACTTTGTTCTCCTGGCAGATAAAAACGTGGAGCATTAGGCTGTAAGCCCTGCAGATACTTCCTCTGCTGCACACAGCTGGCAGCAGCACTGATGGGTTATTCTTATCCTCCTGACCAGCACAGAACTGTTGGGGAGCTGAGGATGTTTGAGCTTTACAGGGTTTTCTGTGCACGTCCTGCTGAGTTTTGAACCCAGCTTTATCCAGAGCTTGCACAGATCCCAGCAATCACACTGGGGCATGTGTGCCAAGAAGCAGCTTGCAGGGAAATTCCTGGGTTTCTGTGGAATTTGGCAGGCCAGGCAGTGGGTTCTGTGCACATGCAGTAAGTAGCTGATCTTCCAGGAGGTTGGACTAAAGAATATGCCTGGATTTATCTCCTTGGTCAATCTGGGATGCACTAGCAGTGTGACCTCCCTAATCCTTTGCAAAGTCATCTGAAACTAATCTTAAGCAGGCCTCAGAAGCAAAAAATCCCCTCCTTGAGCCCTGTCTCAGGCCAGGGTTGTTTGTCCTTGTGTTTACAATCATCTGGCTGCCTCCTGTGCCTGGTGTTCAGTCTGGGGCTGCCTTCTGACACCCCCTCTGCAATCAGAGGTGCCAGGTGTCCAGAACTTGTATTTATGTGTCCTGTTGAGCTCATTCCTGTGGGAAGGGACAAGGACAGCCTGCTAAGGTTAAGTTAAAAAAAAAATAAATAAATTTCCAATATTAATTACTTGCAATATTTCCCACAGATCTTCACAGTGTGTTAGCTCTTGATTTGTAATTTTCTGAATTCCCTGTACCAAGTTGCCTCCTGCAGGCTTTTGGAGCCCCTGGCTTCCCCTTCTGCAGTCAGGTGCAGGGAGGTCAAAGTCTGGAGACAGACTGTGTGCTCAGTTCCTTTGCCTGTGGGCAGAGCCTGCCAGGGGATTCTTATAGAATCATCGAATGGTTTGGATTGGAAGGGACCTTAAAGCCCCCCCAGTGCCCCCCCTGCCATGGTCAGGGACCCCTCCCCCAGCCCAGGCTGCTCCAAGCCCCATCCAACCTTGGACACTGCCAGGGATGGGGCAGCCACAGCTTCTCTGGGCAATCTGTTCCATCCTCACAGGAAAGCATTTTTTCCTCATGTTTAACCTAAATCTCCCCTCTTCAAGTTTTAAACCATTCCCCTTTTTCCTCTCACCACACACCCAGGTCAAATGCCCTCCCCCAGCTTTAGTGGGCCTCCTTCAGATGTTGGGAAGAGCCTTTCATGGTTTGAGGAGCTTTGAAATGATGTTTGCTTCTCATGGGCACCTCCTTGTGCTCTGGGGAGGAGCTGAGTGTTGGCATTTTCCAACTGAAGCATAGGGATGGGTTCTCCTGTGCCTTGGGGGTTTTTTGCTGCTGCTGCCTCTCACCTTTCTCGCTGGTGCTGCAGGGTGTAACCCCTCTGCTTCACCTCCTTTCTCCCAGGTAAGCAAATGATTGAGACTTACTTTGACTTTCGCCTTTACCGCCTCTGGAAGACCCGCCAGCACTCCAAGCTGTTGGATTACGATGACATTTTATGAGCTGGAGAAGACTTTGGAAGAGGAAGCTGATCACCCGTGTCCAAGAAGTCATGCTTATTGCAGAGAGACTTTTTTATTGGCACAGAGAGTCCTTCACAGCCCAATGAGAGGTAACAGTGCTAAAGGGAGGGAGGAAGGAGCCCTCGGGAGTGCGTGGAGAGGAAAAGGCTCCTGGTGGAAGAGAGACTGGAGGGAAGGGTTGGACACCTCACACGCCTCGGGTCAGGGCCGTGGTGTCCCAGGAGGAGCTGTGAGAAACAAGGACAGGATGGAGTTCCTTGCAGAACTGAGCTGTTTTGGGTCAGAATGGGCCCGATTTGATTCCGGGTCCTTTTAAAGACTTTTGAAGCTCAGGTTTTCTAACAAAAAAATAAAACCAGTTAACCCATGCACTACGATGAAGAAGCGACCAGAGCACAGAGGAAGGAGGGGTTGGCACTGTGGAACCTTCTGTGCTGGGGATTTTGGAGAGCAAGGACTGCTACACCTACTCCTGCAAGCTTAGATCACAAGGATCCAGTTTCAATGTGAATATATACTGGAATATAGAATCAAAATCTAAACTTTTTTCTTTTGTTTGTTTTGTTTATTAGAAAATAAGTGCAATTTTTATAGCAAGAGGGGTAAAATCCCTCCCGATATTTAATTAGTTAAAAATAACACACCACTAACCAATAGATGAAGTATTTTTGGTCTGCTTGAAAATATATTCAAAATGGTAATATATCTTCTGTAGACATATTTAATCACCAGCAAACATGGTTTTAACATAACTTAGCAGACCCTGCATGTCTGCTGCATTGATTAATCCGATTTGGTTCATTACTTTCAGAGTAGCTGTGTTGCACTAATTGTATCTGCTCTCACGAATGTAAATTTCTTCTCCAGTTAGACACAACTTTGTTACTTTCTCTTTTGCTGCTTGCAAAACTATGGGACTTTAGTTTTGCCGAAGTACTTTAGGTTAGAAATACGGCTGAGAAACCTCTGTCAGGTTCACTATGGTATAAAAATGAAGTAGAAATGAATAGCCATGGTAATTCCTCCTTCATGCCAGTGTTTTGCTGGGTGTGGGGAGATGGATTCTCCTCCCGGGCTGCCGGGTGGAGCAGCGTGGGTCCGGGACCCCTCCAAGGGGACTTCACTGAGGTGTTTGGAAGAAATGCTTCTTGGAGACAAAAATACAGCATGGGTTTGTAGCATGATTTGGAATCTTCCCCGTGTTCACCTGATTGCCAGTTGTTTGTGCAGAAACCACCTCTTTTTTCCGATGCTGTAAAGACCTGGGTGTTGGTCTGAGCTGCTCACGTCCCTTCCTGCGCAGGGCAGAGCAGCCGTGGTTTGAGACCCCAGATTTGAACTTCATATTTGAGGATATCTTTTGGAATACAGTCACTTTTTGCTTGTATATCTTGAGGGCTTGCTTTTTGTTTTGAGAAGGCTTTTTTTTTTTCATCTTCTGCTCCCCTTTTCAGAGGATAAACAACTACTTCCAGTTGGCGCAGATCAGTGGCGGCTGTGGGAGGTGATGCAAGTTATTTCTTTTTAGAAGTCAAATATACAGAAGTAACAGGGAATGATTAACTTGGTTTCCTCATTTCCTGGTATCTACAATTAGTTGATTGTGAAGTGAAGGAAAATTTATGTAAAAATCTTCTTTTAAATACTTAGAAAAAGAACTGGTTGTTCTGATCTGTAGAGTGCTCCTTTCCCAGTGACATCCCATGGTTGTAATTTTGGGGAATAGGTCTCTGGCTGGAACTGTTGATCCATGTACGTTTATAGCAGTTCTATAGCAAAACTTTGGAAGAAATAATGTACATACAGAAAGTAAGGAATAGGTGGAGAGAGATGGTTTAAAGTCACTGTAAGCAGCATACTGAACCAAAGAGGTGTGGGCTGTTGCTTCCCCCCCTGTTTGGGAGCTGTTGGGAAGCTGCCCTGCTGAGCTGGCCTCACCTTGGGGGGTTTGGTGGCATCATCACTGGCTGGGCTCTAATCCTCTTGACTCGTCATGTTTTCCAGACTTGTACTGAAGGGGATAACAGGCAGCAGCAGTCTGTAGCTTTTGGAAGAACATGCCAGCTATAAAAAAAAAACAAACAAGAAAATACAGTTTATGCCAATTCTCTCTTATTTAGCATGGTAGCTTCCAGCAGCTGTGCTTGGGAGAGGTGGGAGCTGTAGGGGTGATGAAACCATGAAGTCATGTGTTATTTGGAGAGAGAAATGGTAGTGGCAGGATTAAAATGCTGACACAAAACTCTCTCCCTTTCTGACCCTTTTACCTCCTGTGGTTATGCTCCTAACTGGAGACAGACAAACTGTTCTTCCTTTCTCTTTTCTAAAGTAAATTCCCACTTCAGTGAACTTGGTAGCATGAATGTAGCATTGTGGAACTATTGAAAATCTTATTTAACTCCGAAAGGGCCCATTTCTGTGTCCATTTCAGTGATTTCTCTGTAGAACTGTTGTATCTCTCTCCTCATTGACCACTTGTAGTACTAGGGGTGCAGAGTCAAAAGTCCCACTTTCTCTGGGAAAATCTGTGTTTGAGTCAACCTTACAGACTGTTTCACTGGTGCAGTTGACTCTAGTGTAGTGTAATGACAAATGACGAATACGTTTCACTCTTTTCCAAAGATCTATATTCCTCATAGTTTGTGATGTTTATGACATGAGCATATTATTTCCTTTGTAGCGTTCATTTAACTTGAAGGGTTGAAACATTCTAAAAGCTGTGACTTGAGAGACAATAGAGTTTTGATGTTTAAAGTCCTTTGCAGCATAATTGCAGTTAACCATGTCTGGAAGAGAAAAGCAAATTTTTTCCCCTTTTTAACTGGTTGAGTTTCTCAAGTGGCTGCTGGGAAAGGAAGGGATCAGCAGAGGGTAGGATGCAGAAAAAAAAAAAACAAACCACAACACGTAATTATTTAAACTTTGGAGTTAAAAATAGAGCCCGTAACTTCCTCAGTTGGACCAGCCTGGGAAGGTTGACCTCCACACTTGGTGCCAGTGTGCAGCACAGTCACAGCCAGGACATCCCTCCCCCCCCCGAGTGCCTCTGCAGCATCTCCAGGTGACACTCAGGACAGTCCTGGCAGTGCCCGCAGGGCAGGGCTCACTGCAGGGCATTGTGGCTGCTGAGTACACAGGACAATTTGTCCTTCCTCTTCTACCTGCTTCTCCCAGCTGCCTGCTCTTGGGGTGTGTCTGTCTCTCTGAAGTCCTGGAACCAGTTTGTTCACCTCTGATGAGGGTAATCAGGGCAAGCAGTTTATGGTGTGGCTGAGCTCCTGTCCCTACCTGCTCGGGTAGAGGATCAGTGGCTCTGTCACCCCGTTAGGCTTGGCCCCACCACAGGGACCTGCTGGTTGCAGCTCCTGCCTGGTTTGGGTTTGTTTGCAGGAGAAACGGGGGCACCTGGTTAGCCCTGGAGAGAAGCAGATGAAACTGGGAGAGCTGAACTGGTGCCATGTGGCAGGACTGGAGGTGACCTCCAACACCTTGCTCAGCCTGATGAACATCAGCAGAGAGTCTGCTGGTTGTGTCATGGCCTGGGCTGGGACTGTCACCTCCAGGAGAGGAGAAGGGTTGGTAGCAAGTGCCTCAGCTGTCCAGTCTGCTGCTCCTCAGCTCGGCTCCCAGCCACGTTCTCTGGTGCCCGCAGGGGACATTCACTCAGCTGTAGAGGCTTCAGGGGGCTGTCTTCTTGGATGTAGCACTTGTCTCGTACAGGGTTTTCCGGAGAGGCTTTTCTCTTTTCCTCTCGTTTGGCTGGGAAGGGGAGAAATAGGTAGAAAATAGAGATAAAGCTCTTTGCACCTCTCCTCATGCTGCAGTCACCGACTTCCTTTTGCAGCTGACCTCCAGGCCTGGGATGGGAAATGGATGAGTTAGCAGACAATCCCTTCCTGCATTAAAAACAAAACAGAAACAAACGCTGAAAACTCCTTGTACCTCTAGCAAAACCTCTGACTGCAAAAGGCAAGCAGCCAACTCATCCCTCCCGGGGCAAGGACTCTGCTGTGCACACCCCTGGGATCCCTGCTGCCTCCCAGTGCCTCAGCCACAGCCCGGGGGGGGAATTCTGCTCTGCCAAGGGGACTCTGGAAATGTTTTTGTTCTTCGTTTCTCAGCCTGGACTTGTTGGCTGGAGTTCAGCACAGGTTTCCTGCTCCAGGGGCTTCTGGAGTGTGTGTATATGAGTGTCCATGTTGGCCTGGGGGAGGTGTTCTCCCTTGGTTGTCCAGCCTTGTTTTGCCATGTGCAGAGGCAGCATTACTGTTGTTGTCCATGCTGTGTGAGCATCTCTCTGGCTCCTGGCACGCATCCACTTGACAAATAGCTGCTGTTGTTTCAGGACATGACTGCGTTGGTGACCTGTGGCTGGGAGTTCCTGTTCCCAAGGCTCTGCTGGCAGTGACTGCCCACACTACACCCTCACCTTCAGGCAGCATCAGTGGGGTTTGTTGAAAGAATGGAAAATGCTGATTTTTCAATAGCCAGCCTGGCAGGATCTGGAAATGGGAGTGTGTCCTTAATCCTGCCCAGCCAGGAGGTGGGATAAGAGGCTGGCTCTGCTCTCCTGGTGCAAGTGTAAATGTTCAACTCATCAAGACCCTGTTTGAGTCACAGTTATGTATTATTAATGTATTGGTCCAGGATAAGGTATGGTACTGTATGATAAAAAAAAAAAATCCTTCCAGGGTCCGTGGCAATTGCCCTCACTGCCAGAACCATGCATCAGAGGATGTGCTGGGTTGTGTCACCCTTCCTCCAGCTGTGGGGCCAGGATGCTGGTTTGCAGGTACACGTGAAGCTGAGTGGCTGTGGGCTTTGCTGGGACAGCCTGGAGCTGCTGGACCACCAGCCCTTCCTGAGGGATGCCATGCAGACATCCTCCCGAGGGCCAGCCAGCAGCAATCCCAATTCCCACACCGTCTGTAAAACATTCTTTGTGATCCTGAATTTTATCCCACTGACCATAGAGTATCTGTGGCTTTCTGCATCTTCTGTGGGAGTGTTTTTTAATTCTCATCTGTGGAAACAAAAGCCAAAGTCAACTGGAAACTGTTATGGACTTGATGAGAAGTCAGCCCACTGGTAATGTTGTACATTCAAGCTGAGTGAGTAAACAGGTGGTTTAATGACCATGAACCTGATTGTGATCGTTGTTACTCCCAGGTAATCCTGCTGTGTAATTGGCTCAATTAATACAGAGTTTGCTGTCTCGAAGTGCCAGTGCCCAGCTATCAGAGAGCCATAGGAACCAGGAGCTGCTTTGATTCAGAAATGAAGTCAGCCCAACAAACTGGCAATCAGTGTGAAAAGCTCACAGACTGGAAGGAATAAACATTCTGGATGTTAAATGTTAAAGAATCCATCTGAATGCTAAATTGCAGTGTTCTAGAAATGTTTGCTAAATCTTAAAGAACTGGTACAGCCTAATGACTTTTCACATTCCTGTACTGCTTTTAGAGCATCCTTAAAGTTGGCAGAGCTAGTGGTGGGGGCCAGGCTGTATTTATTACCTGGGCCTTGCATCTTTCCTCCTGAACTGGTGATTAATGCCTGCAGTCGTGGCCCTGTAAACCTTTCACAAAAAGAGCCTCTCCATGGCCTTGCTCAGCCTTGAGCAAAGTGAGCCTGGAGCAGCTGCTGAAGCTTTTGCCTCTCTGGTGATCCCCAGGGGTGGGTACAGCCCCTGCCCTGCTCCCTGGGGTCCTGGGGGGGTTGGAGTGTCTGAGTGGCATTTTCCTCCCATGGTCACCCTGGTCTCTGGCTCAGGACCAGCACAGATGCACATCACTGATATTCACAAAGCTTTCATAGAAAGTGGAGGGTTAATAGATTTTTTTTTTTTTTTACTGCTAAGACTCAGCTGTAGCAATAGACACCCCCCCCTCCCCACAAGCTCCTGTGAACTCAGAGCTGGCACAGAGCAGGGAATTCAAGGCCAGGTAGCTTTGGTTTTAGATATGAAATGCCCTAAAAACATTGCAGATACATTCAGCCAACCACAGCCCTTGCAGTATGGATCCTGCTCCCCTGTGCTTGCTGTGCCCCCTGTGCTAAATAAGAGGTGATTTTGCTGGGTGTTAAGATGGGGATGATTGAGGAAACCGAGGGAGTTTGGTGTTCCCCATCCCAGGAAGCCAGGCTGGACTTGGACCCAAACGAGTGAGTAGGGGCAGTAGATTTTCTGCTCTGTGTTTCCTGTTGTTCTTTAGCAAAACTATTCCTGGAACTGGGGTGACTTCAGTTGCCATGCCAAACAACAGCAAAACCCAAACTCACAGGGCTGAGAGTCAGGTTTTTTGATCTTTACTGTTTCCCTTTGGAGTTCAGGCACCAGTTTTCATTCCCAGCTCCTTGGCTCAGCTGCCAGCCCTCCCTTTGCTGCTGCAGAGCCACCACAGAGGGGGAATCATGTTTTCAGAAAATTAAAAAGAAAACAACACTCAAGTAATGAGTGGAAAAGGTAAGGCAGGCTTTGAAAACAAAGCTGGTGAGGTGCAGAAGGATAGTTCATATCCTCAAATGCTCCAAGATACTTGATTAAGTTACGTTCCTGCAAATAAGAAAGAAAAAAAGTTGTCAAAATAAGGCTAAAAAAACCCCAGGCCACTCAAGTGTGAATAGTAAGCAATTATTTGGCAAAGCACATGAAGTTAAAGCACTCTGTGGTCTGATTCTGCCTGAGTTCAGAGGGAGCTGCCAGAACCCTGCTCCTTTCAGAACCAAACTCCAGGGCAGCGTGGCCACATCCCTCTGTGGTTCCCTAGGTTGGATCCACAGCTGCCTGCCCACTCTGCTCCCCAGCACTTGGGTCCTTCTGCAGGAAGCTGAGGGCAGAGCTGATGCATAAGGAGCTTGAAATGTTGGTCCCAAGAGAGCCTCTGGGTTGGAGAGCTCAGCCTGAGACGTGCTGTTTGTGGCCAAAGCTGTTTTCTAGTTTTGCAGATTGGAAGCTCCAAGGTTTTGGTGGGCTCTGGACCAGCAAGTTGGCTCCTTGGAAAAGGGAGAAGCAAATCACCCCAAAGCACTCTCCCTGGTTTTTGAGGTGGTTTCTTGCTGTCTTCTCTGCTGCCCAGGTGTGGGGCAAACCTGGCTGCCACACAGGAGCCATTGGCCATCATCTGCTGCCTCCGTTACCATGAGGCTATCTGCTGCTTCGTGTATGATAACCAGGTTTCAAATACATGATTGTTTCTAGGTTTTAAGATGTGATTTAATAAAAAGAGATGTTTCTGTGAAAGCAGGTTTTCTCTCTCTCTCTCTTTTTTTTTTTTTTTCTTGTTTCCTGGCTGTATTCACAGACCCAGGAAATGCCACTCTGCAAATGCTTGGTGGTGCTGGTAGGTGAGGGAGATGGAAGCACCTCTGGACACCACCACTGGGGAAAGGCTGAAAACTCCAGAGTTTCAGAGCTGCAAGAGCCCCAGCTGCAGTTAAAAAGAGGAAGAAGGTAAAAACTCCTGATGCTTTAAACGAGGGAACATCTGGGAGGTGCAAGTCCAGTGACAGGGATAGTACAGAGTGATCCCCAGTTCCAGGGACTGGATCATGAAGGAGCTGCCAGTAAGCACTGTGCCTTCTCGTGGCTCTGAGCACCACCCTCAACACTGAGAAACAAAACCCTGGAGAAATTCAAAGGAGGGCAGAGGCCTCAAAATCCCTCTGGGGGAAATAGACCAGCTCCAAAATAAAGCAAATCCCCAGGAGGGGGGAGGAGGCATCGAATTCCCGTGAGCCCCTTTCTTTGTTACAGGTCTGATTGACTTGATGCCAAGGTGAGCAGCCCCCCAGCTGCAATTTGCCCCTTTATCCCCATGCTGACACTCACCTCTGTGCTCATCTTCTGTTCAAGTGTGGTAACTGCAGCCCCTCGGAGCAGAGGCAGAGATACAGGCTGGACAACTTTCTCATTTAAGGCATTTTTCCTCAGTGCTGGGATGTCTTGGCCTTCATTGCTGCATCCTTCTTGGCTGGTGATGCTCTTCTCCATGTGCCACCACCCCAGTGGGGTCAGATGTGCTGTAGCCATCTTGGCAGTGTGACAGGTGACAGAAATCACTTGTCATCCCTCGCCACGCACTGCACAGCCAGCTACTGAGCAGAGACCCAGGCACTCCTCTCCCTAAGGATTCTGCAGCATCATTGGTGCCTGGTGGCCAGTAAGATTGTATTTATTCTTTGTCCTGGAACCATTCCACGCTGACACTGTCCTGTTTTTAAAGGAGGGCACAAAGTCAAATTTGCTGCAGAGGCCTAAGTACAAAAGATTATTTTTACTATTGCCCTCTTCCCTTTTTGCTCTGTTACACGTGGTGGTGTGAAGGCCACAAACCCAGAGCAGGAGCTGTTCAGGGGAAGTTTTGCTCTGCCCTGGAACAGGGCAAGGAACCAAGATGGCACGCAGGGGTTTAAGGTGAAATCATGTGTCTCTGAGTCCTGCCAGGCCCTGCTCTGTCCCTGTTCCCTTGTCACAAGTGGTGTGTGTCATGTCTGGTGCTGAGGTGTTGTGTATGCACATCCCATTGCTGGTTCCAGAGCCTGGTGCTGCTGGGATGTGGGGAACTGGTGGCACTCTGCCATCACACCATCCGGAGCTTGTCCCCTGCCACCTGGGTTTTATAATCAAGCATTCAGATTTTGTGCCAAAATACAAGTGGGATTCCCGGGAGGCTCTTAGTAGCAACACTCGAGCACTACTCTGGGGTTACTTCTGGGTGTAAACACCAGGGGATTAGCTCCAAAGTGCTTTCTTGCCAACCAAGTTTCACTGTCCAGTCCTTAGCACTGTTTCACTGACTCAGCCTAGGAAAGAAAGAATTGACAGAAACGATAGAAGGCTCTCAAATCTCGAATGGCAGGGGAGGAGATGAATAATGGCTGTATTTATTTTTTTGTTATAGAGGCGGGCGGGCAGGCAGGCAGGCAGCAGAAGTGGCAGATGTCAGGTTCAACCCCCCCAAAGGGAAATGTTTTCTTCGCACCAGGTGCAGATAAACTGTGGGATTCATTATTTCAGGATTTATGGGCTTTACACGGGCTCAAAAGCCAACCAGACAAGACCATGAAAGAGAAATCCATTGAGATCCAGTAGGACAAAGGCACATTGTTGGCTCTGTACGTGCCTGAGCCCTGAGTCACCAGAGGCAGGGAAATGTCACTGCCCGCTTGCCCGCTCTTTATCCTCAACCCGGGCACTGTGGGGCCCAGCGAGGGCCATCCAGGGTGGTGCTTCATGGAGCTGTGCTTGGGCCAAGTACAGTGGGTCATCAGTACACCTGAAATCACCCTTCTGTTATTCAAGCTGAATGGCAAAGAGCCACCACTTTCCATTTAGCTGCATTTTTCAGGCTGGCAGAGCAGCAGCTGCACATCTGGGCACTGCACGGCTCTGGGCATGCCGAGCGGCTTTGGCACTAAAATGGTATTTTCAGTAATATCATTTTCAGCTATCATTTGAATTGAAGGTGTAATTTCTCTGCTCTGGCTCAGGGGTGCAAAGGTAAGAGCCTTATCAGCAGGATATGGTGCTCCTCCCAATAAACACAGCCGTGTTTCCAGCAGCCCGGCATGCCAGGGTGCAGCTCCCGGGCAGGCTGGGATCGTGGCAAGTTCTGGCCAAAGTTTATTTATTATTTAAGTCACGGTGTGCCATGTCTCTCCCCTGCGTCCCGGGCTGAGGATTTCAGCACGCAGCCTTATCGGAGGCACGGAAAGTCCTCATCTGTTGTGTGATCATTTCCCGACTGCACAGACTTCCCGAAGAAACCTGCTGGCTGTTGGCAACAGGCACTGCCTGGAAGTAATTCCCTGCATTTTTGTGCCCAACAGCAGCCAGGGCCAGAGAGCAAAGCCAGCGGGGGAAAATGCTTTCCTGTTCTGCTGCCATGTGCCATGGAAACCCCCACCTGTATCCTCCAAAGCTCTCCTTAAAACCCCTCTCTGAGGGACCCAACAAGACACCCCTGGCTGCCAAGGGCTTCTTCTTTGCCCACCTCGGCTGCCT
Organism: Phaethornis superciliosus; assembly: GCA_023637945.1. Taxonomy (NCBI): domain Eukaryota; kingdom Metazoa; phylum Chordata; class Aves; order Apodiformes; family Trochilidae; genus Phaethornis; species Phaethornis superciliosus. The sequence goes on along the minus strand of JAJQWJ010000022.1, from coordinate 1,053,068 downwards.
CTGCCCAGACACCCGTGGCTGAGCACATGTGGGTGGCTGAGCACCCAAAGGTACTTTTTTTTTTTTTTTTTTTTGGAGGGGTGACCCCCAAAGTTGCTTCTCGCTCCTGTCCTCAGCTGGCACCACGCGAGGCAGCCCAGGATGGGGACAAAAAGCAGAACAGGGATTTTGGTTGGGGTTGGCTCCCGTGGCTCCTGGCAGACCGGAGCTCCCCCGGGCTTGTGTGTGAGGGCACAAAGTGGCCATGCCGGGTAACCCCACGCTGCCCAAGCCCAGCCGCTTCCCGGCAGCCCCGCAGGGCCGGATCTCTGACACCAGCCCCGGAGCATAGCGGGGAGCGGGGAGCGGGGAGCGGGGAGCGGGGAGCGGGGAGCAGAGAGCAGGCACCAGGGCCCGGCCAGCGCCTCAGGCAGCCCCAGCCCCGGCCGCCCCGGCCATGTCACGGTTCCCGCCCCGCCCCGCGGAGGGCGGCCCCGGGGCGGTGCCGGTCGGGCGGCGGGGCCTGCTCAGGTGCGGCGGGCGGAGGCGGCGGCGGCCGAGCCGCGCAGACCGCGCTGTGCCGCCGCCATGAGCAGCGCGGAGCCGCCGCTCGGGGCCGGGCCGCGGGCTCAGCCCGCCTGGAAACGAGAGATCCTGGAGCGGAAACGGGCCAAGCTGGCCGGGGTGGCCGGCGGCGAGCAGGAGCCCTCGGCGGGGGAGCGGCTGGTGGTGGCGGAGAGCCTGGGCCCGCTCCGCGAGAACCCCTTCATGCGGCTGGAGAGCGAGCGGCGGCGGCTGCGGCAGGGGCTGGCCGGGCACGGCCCCGGGGCGGCGCGGCCGCTGCAGCAGCTGCTGGAGTTGTACAGCGCCGTGCCCGGCATCCGCACCATCCGCGCCGACAACATCATCATCATCGAGTCCCAGCCCGACGCCGCCGGCTGCTTCGCCGAGGGGGACGCGCTGCCCGGCCGCCGCCGGGACCCGGCCGCCTCCTCTTCCTCCTCCTCCTCCTCCTCCCCGCCGCGGCACCCGGACCCGCTACGGCAGCTGCTGTCCCGCCGCGGGGCTGCCCTCGCCGAGATCCGCGCTGACCAGGTCGTTATCTACGAGGCGGCCGAGCCCGAGGCTGCCGAGCCGGGCACCGTCAGCCGCCTCCTGGAGAAGTTCGGGCAGCGGCCGCGGGGCCGGCGACGCCGAGGCGGGGAGACACCGGTAGGGCCCGGGCCCCGCTCCGTGCCCGGGGGGCCGGCTGCCCCTCCGCAGGTGGGACCGGGCTCCCCTCGGGCCGGGCCGGCTGCCCCTCCGCAGGCGGTACCGGGCTCCCCTCGGGCCTCGGCGCCTCGCCAGAGGAGACCCGGGTCCCCGCGGGCCTCATCCCCGAAGGCGAGACCGCGATCCCCGCAGGCGCTGCCGGCTCCACCCCGGGCTGTCCCCGATCTCCCCGCGGCCCCCCAGCCCGTGTCCCCTGCTCCCCCCAGGGCTGTCACCCCCCAGCCCGTGTCCCCTGTGCCCCCCAAGGCTGTCACCCCCCAGCCCGTGTCCCCTGCTCCCCCCAAGGCTGTCACCCCCCAGCCCGTGTCCCCTGTGCCCCCCAAGGCTGTCACCCCCCAGCCCGTGTCCCCTGTGCCCCCCAAGGCTGTCACCCCCCAGCCCGTGTCCCCTGCTCCCCCCAGGGCCACAGCCCCCCAGGCTGTCCCAGCCGCTCCTAAGGTCACAGCCCCCCAGGCCAACTGCTTTCTCCACAAGATCGGCTCCAACTCCTTCACTGTCACCCCCCGGGGGTTGCCCCCTGGCAGCCGTCTCCCCGAGCCCGGTGCTGTCCCCACCGGCCGTCCCGCAGCGGCCAAGGGGCCACCAGTGCCATCCACCAGCGCTTCCCAAGCCAGAGCCAACGCCAGGAGGCCAAAGCCGGAGGAGGCCAAAGCGGCTGTGCCACCCCAGCCCAGTGCCAGTCTGGCCCCCAGTGCCACCGGCTCCACGCAGCCTCTCTCCTCCTCAGCCCCCCGGGCCGGGGGCTCCTTTGACATCCTCCCGGCCCCCAAGCCCAACTTGGCTGCCATCCCAGCCCATGACCTGCAGGCCCAGGCCCTGGCCAAGCTGCGCCTCAATTCCCGCAATTCCTTCCTCTTCGTGCCCCGCCGGGAGGGCAGCCCCGCTCTGTCCCCGGCCCCGAGCGCCAGGCCAGGGCCACCACCACCACCACCACCATCCTTGGAGGAGAAGGCACCCAAGGAGCCCTCCAAGGCTTCCGCCCCGGAGCAGGAAGAGCCTGTCACTTCCCCGCTGGCGCCTCTGGATCCGTTGGTACCTGTGACTTACATCGATGACATTGTGGAGCTGGACAACGGGGAGCTTTCCCCCAAGGCTGGCTTGGCTGTGAGGGCAGGGAGCTTGGCGGATCAGCCCGGAGGAGCCGGACCTGACCTGGACATGGAGGTCTCCTCTGTGCCCCTCTACAGACCACACTCTGCCCCTCATCAAAGAGGAGGCAGCACCTTCACTGTCGTGCCCAAAAAGAAGCCCTCTGGGCTGCAGACTGTCACTGATGCCATCGGAAAGCCGCAGCGGGAGGAAGAGGAGGAGGAGGAGGAGAGCAAAGGAAAAGGCAAAGCTGTGGAGAATGCTGCTGTGCCCCAAGCAGGGGTGTCCCATAAAAAGCGCTACCCCACGGTGAACGAGATCGAAGTGATCGGGGGATACCTGTCCCTGGAGAGGTCCTGCATGAGCAAGACAGGCTCCCGACGCAAGAAGGTAACTGCCTGGGGCACCTGGGTGCCAAAGAGCCAGGCTGGAAGTAGATCACTGCTTCTGGTTTGTCTTCCCAGGAGGTGCTGGGTGGGAAGATGGGCAGCACTTTTCTGGACCTTTTGAGAGGCAGAAGTTTGCCCCTGGGGAGGGGATACTGCTTGCTGACCCACGGAATAGATGGGAGTGGGGTATGACATAGCAATGTAGGGCCTCCCCTACACAGTTGCTGCTTGGAGATAGGATAACAGAAAGTAAAATACACCCAGAATTTAGAAAATCGAGGTGAGTTTGGTGGTTTGGGTGGCTGCAGACTTGCCGCTTCTCTGTGTCTGTTGGTTATGTTGAGCTCCACGTGGTCACTGCCCATCTTGTGTCACTGTAGTGTGGCATTGCCACCTTCCCCCGCGTTAGTGATCTATTGATAGAGGCTGAGGAATTAGGTCTCTATTAGGCAGAACGAGATCAGCAACAACTTAACTCCCCTCGATAGGATTATGCCAGCTGTCTGCCCCTTCTGGCTCTGCAGCCGCATTGCTGAGGATCCACGAGACACGGATTGCTCCAAAGTGTCTGTGGGGTCAATGCCAGCTGGTTTTTTTCACTGCTTGGAATCTTAACTTAGATCCTTGCGAGCCTTAAATTGAGAATTAATCCTTGTGTGGAGTGACGAAACGCATCTGGATGTGATCAAGACACAGTCATGCTGAAAGAGGGAGTTCCATGGCTGTGCTGGAGGAGGAGTAGGCGTGAATTGTTTGGCTCTGAAAGCAGCTGAGGTGACAGATCCCAACTCCTGTCTGCAGCATGACATGTGCTTCCATAGTGGGAAGAGCTGTTTGACATCCCGTTACCTAAATTTGACTGAATGTTTGACGGACTGAATCCACAGGGGTGCCTGAGGCAGGGAACATGATAATTGGAGGAAAGCCTTTGAATGGGGTGCATCTCATTGAGAAGGGAGGCAGGGAGCACAATTTCTCCTGGCTTAGTGTTGTTGAGTTCCTTCAGAAGAGCTGACAGTCAGGGTTAATTTGATCATGACTGGTGCAGGCAGCAGAGCTGGAGCATGAGAGCCCTGAGATTCAAAACAAGCAAATAAACAGGATTGTTTATTTTCACTCAGTGCTCCTGTACTTTATCTTGTCCTCCTGCAAGGAAATGCTTCATTAGACTGGAATTGTTCTGCTGTGTAAATAGCTGCTTGACTGTGCTCTTTCCAGCTGTTTTCTTAGCTCTGGGCAGTTTGGGGTATTACTTGGATTTGCACCAAATCAAGTGGGTGGTAAAATGGTCAAAATATCCAGAAGACATGTTACAGATAGGGTAATCTTAGGATGGAGCAGAAAACACATATGAAACTTTGTGGGACCGACTCTTTGGGATAAGCCTGGCTTCTGATGTGGCTGGTGGAGCTGATTTCTCTGTGCAGGGTGATGCTGGTGAGAGAATAAATCCTCAGGTAAGCAAAACCTGTGAAGTGGTATATAGTGGAAGCTGCCCTTGACAGTACAAAAAGGAGGAAAGGAGATGAGGGCAAGGTTAGTGCAGCAACCAAATTCTTTAAGGGTGGTCAAACAGCAGAACAGGAACCCAGAAAAGTGGCAGCATCTCCATCCCTGGAGGTATCTGAAACTTGCCTGAGGAGAACCTTGAGCAACTGATCTGGTTGGACTTGCTCGGAGCAGGAGTCTGGGCTAAAGACCTCCAGAGGTCCTTTCTTCAACCTAAAAGTACCATATGGTTCTTGGAAATTGTTTTGTCTGCTCTGTGTTGGATTTGTGTGACATTGGGGCAGGTCATGGAGCTTCTCTGCTTCTGTTCTTGATGGCATTAACTGTCCTCTGCAGGCACTGAAAATGAAGTGTGCTGAGTACTGTGAGATGCACATGGAGCTGTAACAGCACTCACTGAGAGCTGTACCTGGGCAATGTCCTGCAGGAGAACCTGAATAAAGATCCAGTTTCTGAAAGGGAGATATTCAAAGGCAGAGGAGGAGCTGCCTGTAACAGTGCAGAGTGCTGGAGTCTGAAACAAATGGGGACCATTTGGAAAATCAGAGCCAGCTTTAGGAGAAGTACTAAAGAGCCAAAGTTTCTGGGTAAAATGATACGTGGCAGTGTAGTGGGAGAAAGAGCAGGTTTGCCTTCAGTTGCCTTCTTGGTAGGGGTGGCAAGCATGGAGCTGGACTTTGTAGCCAAAGGTTAGAAGATACTGGTGCTGTAGCAAATGGAAAGATTTCTGTTTACTCTTAACCCAGAGGATGTTTGTGGGTTTCATTCTGGGTAATAAGGCTGAGTGTTGATGCCTGAAAAGGAAGGAGCTAGTAATCGGACACATTCCTTGGTCTCTTCCCAAGAGATCACTGTGTGTTGCCAAGGCAACCAGCCAAAAACAGGGGTTCTGTTTTGTAGATACGTTGGGATTGTCAGAAACTTGGTTTTGGCCTGAAGTGGGCAGAAGCAGACATTTCCTGTGAGCTGGAAGCTGCAGTTCTTTGGTGAAACCCATGTCCCTTCATTTTTGGGGGGCTATCAAGATCAAACCTGATGTTGGTTTCAGTGAGCAGGTACCCAGGTCTTTTGGGAGCCCAATTCCTGTTGAGCATCTTCCTTTCCAAACCTTGCCTTGGATTTGCTGAAAGTTCTTTAAGTGTGCCCCAGGGTCAAGAATGGGCTGTGTAGTGAAACTTCCATCACTCCAACACTCTTGCTGCTGCCCAGCAGGAATCTGGGTGAGATAAACAGCAGGACTAGCTCAGCCTGGAAATGCCACATTCCTGTGGATCCCTGTGCTTCCAGGCAAGGCTAATGATTGATTAGGAAGCAGAGTGGTGGTGGAGGCAGATTGATTGTTCTGCAAGATGCAAATCATGTTTTTCTCCAAATACAGAAATTCAGCCTCCCTTTTCTGTCCCCTTTTCTGGCCATTCACTGACTGACCATGGTAGAGATGTCAGCAAAATGGAGCTGACTCGGTCCATGGCCTCTGGTCCGCGTGCTCTGAGGATTTTTGGAGTGGGAGTGGGTTCCAGTGCTGCTCTGGTTGGTGCAGGGTGAGCTCCTGCTCTCAGCTGCACAGCTGTAGGACCCAGTTAGACTTCTGACTTTGCTGTAGCCTGTTGGTCTCCAAGGCCTTTCAGGAAAAAAAATAGCTTTGTTGCTCCTTCCAGACACTTCAAGTATGTGAAGCAGCTGTTTGTTTTGAGCTTGGAGCTGGATCATGAGCTGATGAGGGAGAGAGGGAGAGAAACGCTGCTCTTGTGTCAGAATAACAAATGGGTTCCCAGCTCTCTTGTGCAACCAGAGCTGCTGTGGTGGGACAGTTCCCCCAGGGCTGGGAAGGTGAGTGTGGAGCTGTGGGTGATGGAACACCAGCAGGGAGGAGGGCAGAGTTCCAGCTGTGCTCATCCTGGGGACTGGGCTGCCTGTCTGAGCAGGGATTCTGAGGTCTTGTCCTCCTCTTGGATGTGAGGATTCCATCCAGGGTGGTCCAGGCAGTCCGTGCCTCTCCAGGTGGCATCCCAGGGAGTTCAGGTGGAGCACTGCAGTTTGAAAACCAAGTGAATGTTTGCAGCTTTGTGTGGGCAGCAGCTGGAGGAGGGTGGCCGAGCTGCTGGTGAGGACAGGATATGTGTGCAGGGATGGAAGGAGACCTACTGACCTTTATTCTAAGCAGGGAGTGGGAGAGAGGATGCGGAGTGCTGCTGGTGACCTCTGCTCGCTGCTCCTCTTCGTATTCTGGTGTTACAGAGGCAGTAAATTCACTTCAGCCTCTTAGCAGCCCCAGGAGGAAGGGGAGGCTTTGCTGCAGGATGTGGATCTTTGGGATCTTGGAGGGTAAAGTCTAGCTTGGCTGAGCTGACAAGAACTAGTCTTGATTTGGTTATCTGCCAAAATAATGTACAATAAACTTGTCAGCAAGATAGAAATCTGGGTTTCTGTAAAGCACGTGACTGGCATGTTGGAGCAAGGGATTGGGACTGGAAAGGACTGCAAGCTGCTGAGCCAGTGGGGTCCTGACAAACAGTTGTCTGTCTTCAAACTTCGTGTTCTCATCTTGTTGAGGCTGAACTCTGGCTCCTCACTACAAGGACATTGAGAGACTGGGCATTAGTCTAATGCTGTCCTGCTCCTTGGTGAAACTGCCTTCAAAGATGCTCAGCCTCATCTTCAAAAAGTTCCAGCTTACATGGACTTTAGCACGGTCCATTTCCTAACACTCTGAGCTGCATGATGCCTGATTGTGGCTTCCAAATGCCCACTGCTACATCTCTTAAAAAAAAAATGTTCTAAACATCCCTCAGCTGTTTGTCATGGGCAGGATTGGGCAGCAGTCTGGTTGGTCTAACCTGCTGAACTTCTGGCTCTGTGGCTTTCCAACTGTTCAGGTCTGCTGGAGACAGTCTCCTGTGAGAACCAGGTGTAGGCTCCAGATGTTGGCAGGGGTGAACACTTCCCACTGTTGCCCAGACCTGTTTGGAGCAAGTCTGCACAGCATGGAATCTAAATACCAGTGGCTGCCTGGGTATTATTTTTTTTTTTTGTCTGGTGTATAGCACAAGTAAATTAACCATAACACAAGTAAAGTAACCTGGTGCAGAAAGCAAAGAGCTTTCTGCAAAAATTATGTAGATTCCTCCATCTCTGTGTTTTGCAGGGCTCAGGACAAATTGTTCTGTTACATAGCTCTTGGAGAGCTGCATCTTCCTGTTCTGTTTTCTGACTTGTAGCTGTTCTCTGCTGGGGCAAACGCGTCTGCCACCTTTAAGGAGGGGCTGTAGTACATATCTGACATGGAAATACTGAATTTTTTGTAGATGAGGTCAGCAGTGATAAGTCCTGCTCAGAAAATACATGTCTGGGATCATCAGGCATGGTCCCTGCCCTGCAGAGGTGATTTCTAGCAGCTGACAGATGTGAGCAGGGCTGTGTCACCCAGACTGTGCTATTTCCCTGCCCTTTGCTAATTCTGCTGATTTTTAGGCTATGATGGTGATGGCTGAAGACTGGAGATCAGGATCTTGCTGTGGTTCTGGTTTTTAAACCACCTCAGAAGCTGGACCTGAGGCTATAGGTGGGGTGGGTTTTTGTTGCAAGTGATGGTTCTTTGCTGTACTCAGTGCCTGGCAGAGCAGAGGAGTCAGATTGAGCTCAGCTCTGGTGGGAAATTGTCTGCCCCTCAGATTCTCCATGGCCTTGCTGCTCCCATGCTTCGCCTCGTGCTCCACTGGCATCCTGAGCTGCTCCTGAGTGGATGGCTTTAAACTGGGGAGATGGAGGTTGGGGAAAAGAAAGAAGCAAAAACCCCCAAGCCAGCCCTGGGTTAGGACAGAGGAGAACCCATCCCTATGCTTCAGTTGGAAAATGCCAACACTCAGCTCCTCCCCAGAGCACAAGGAGGTGCCCATGAGAAGCAAACATCACTTCAGAGCTCCTCAAACCATGAAAGGCTCTTTTTTTAGTACTGGAGGGGGCCTACTAAAGCTGGGGGAGGGCATTTGACCTGGGTGTGTGGTGAGAGGACAAGGGGCAATGGTTTAAAACTTGAAGAAGGGAGATTTAGGTTAAACATGAGGAAAAAATGCTTTCCTGTGAGGATGAAACAGATTGCCCAGAGAAGCTGTGGCTGCCCCATCCCTGGCAGTGTCCAAGGTTGGATGGGGCTTGGAGCAGCCTGGGCTGGGGGAGGGGTCCCTGCCCATGGCAGGGGTGGCACTGGGGGGGCTTTAAGGTCCCTTCTGACCCAAACCAGTCTGGGATTCCATGATATGATTCCAGTTCCCCCCAGTTCACCTCCTCCCATCCCCTGCTGCTGGGGGCAGCGTTGGGAAAGGACAGAAGAGCTAAAATAGAAACTCTTAGGCAGATAAGGGCCAAGCCTGCCTTTGGAGCTGGTTAGGACGTGCCCAGAGCTCAACCCATCTTGGAGCTTGAGAGGAGATTTGGAGTGCTTTGTGCTCCAAGTTCTGATCACAAGGATTACAGTTAACATTCTCTTAATCAGTTTCCTTAATCTGTGGAGCAGATTTGGGAATGGGTTATAACATCCCTCTATCTCAAGTATTCAGCTTGTCTTGAGTTTGGGTTTTCCCTCTGTTTTTTCCATGGTGTTCCTCAGAAGGGCTGAGGAAGTAGACACTCGGGCTGGCAGGGCAGAAATTTTCTTGTCAGTGTTGCACATGGGAAATGGTAGGGAAAATTTTTAGTTTCCTGTTTAGTTTCCAGGTTCAGTGACCATGAAGTAAACCATGGTAAGAGCTTTTGCAGTAGCATCTCCTTCATCTCTGGGTTTGTGCTCACTCCTCTCTTGAATGAAACCTGGGCATTTTAAACTCTATTTAGAAACCCAGACTCTCCTTAGTGACTGCAGGGAACAGGGGCATGCTGTGAAGCTGGAGCAGTATCTCTGTTTGGAAATTTTGGGTAGGAAGAGTCACGTGGAGCATCCGTGTCGTGCAGAGAAACTTCACAAACATCCTGGGAAAATCTGGACTGCAGGAACTGGATGCTGATGTTTTCTGAGAAGTGCCCTTCAGATGATCTCAGGGAGTTGTTGGCAAGGCTGTTTTGTAGGCATTTGGGCTAGAAGCAAGCTAAAGAAAATATCTGGGAGGCACCGTGGGAGCCAACTGCTTGTGCTTAGGGAAATTGTGTAGCTTGTAGGCAGTGAAACTGCAGGTCTGAGGGCACAGCTCTAAGTCCTGTGGTGAACTTGCTGCACTTGGTTACTTCCCTTTGAGGAAGTCTTTTGCATATTAGTAGTACAGAAAAAGGGCAAAAGAGACACCAGCTCTCTGGTGTGGCTAATACTGTCTGTGTCACTGAAGCCTTTTGCTCCTGAAGTCTCAAATGAACTCCTTGCCAGGCTGGGAAGTAATTCTCTTCCCAACCTGCCTGTATTTCCTGGGAAGTGATGCTCCATCTGCCTCATTCCAGCTGGAGACTGTTCACTTGCACCACTCCAGGGAATGTCCTTGGACTGCTCTGCTCAGTCTGGGTTGAGCAGAGATGTTTGTGGGTGGCACCACCCAGCTCTGCACCCTGTTGTAGCTACAGATTGTAGGCTTGGAGTAAGACAGAATCCTCTGCTGTGGGGGAGTTTTTGTGTGTCATTTATGGAGATGCCAAGTCTTGGTACTAATTATATCTTGTTTATGCCTGCTCTCTTTGTGTATTCAGCTGAGATCCCTTTCAGACAAGCAGGGAGATGTCCAGTTCCTACAGGCCAAGGAAGGAGTGTGTGAATTGGTTGTGAAGCTGGGGAAGGCTCAGGCTCCTCTGCCTGCAGATGTGTGCAGGAGTGAAGGGATCTGTGGGTCAATAACTGCTCTGTACCCCCTCAGACTTGGACTCCAACTGCCCAGGGGTTGTTTTGGGTGTTGGAATCTCTTCTTGTCCAATACAGTCACGGGAAGAGTTAAGTAAGAGCTGCCTGCCCTTTGGTGCTCTCTGGACTGTCCTTACCCTGTCACTTCTCATCAGGAATTTGAAACTTCCCTGTGTCTTCAGCAAGGAGTTTAATATTTCGAATCTCCATGCATTGCCCCTATCTGCCATGTGCTTCAGCAGATTGATTACACAGAGCTGGCTTTGTGGGTTGCCTTGTAAATGGAGACTTTCTTGTTTTGCCTTGTGCCTTGGGAGCTGGGCACCCAGACTGCTGGAAATCTTCAGTGCTGTTCAGTAACTAACCCTGTGATGCAGTTAATGGTTGAGTAAAACTCTGTTACTCTTGAGAAACACTTCTTGGAAAAGCAAGATCAGGTGGCCAACCCGGTGACCCCAAACTCCTCTTTTTGTACTGAATGAGAGGTACATTTCTGAATTGCCACCTGCAATTTCCTGGCCCTTTTTAGGCTGCTTCAGCCACACAGGTGCTTACCCTGATACAGGAACAAAACCTCAAGTCTTCTCCATGTCTAGATGTCCTTGTCAAGGAAAAATCCTTTCTTCCTGTGCCAAGGAAATGCTTTAGAGGTACAAAAGGTTCTTATCTTCTCCTGAATGGCAGTAAGTGCCTTGGTAATATGCTGATAGTACTGCAGCCCTCAGGGTGCTAGGCCAGGCTGCTGTGTATAAAGATTGTGCCTGGAGTTATTCAAGAGTTTGGGCTGACACATGGCCACCTTTTCAGGATAGGTACAGGCTTGCAGATAAGCTCATTGCTAACTCCTTTGAAATGATTAATTTTTCCCAAAAATCTTTTACCTAAGGTTTCAGAGAGAAAACTGCATCACATGAGAGTTGTCTAGATCATTGATTGCAGGTTGGGAAGGAAAAAATGAAGGTCCCAGCAGAGGTATGCAGTTTATGAGCTCCTCCTCCACCTCCTTTTACTAAATCTGCTGATCTGTGAGAACAGTCAGCCTGAGTCAGATGGAAATACCAGGGCAAACCCTTTGAGGATCTTTGGCTGTGAAATGCCAGTTTCCACCCTCTGCTTCCAGCCTCACTCACGAGCAGTTATGTGCCTGTAGAGGGACCTTTCCTTTCACCCCATGGCAATGTGGAGCTTGGAGGCTGTTCTGTGTTAGGACACCCATGTCTTGACACAAATCCTGAGGTCTGGTGCTTGAGGACATTTCCTGCCCAGCTTGGGGTGCTGCTTCTTGCAGCCCTCTGAGGGATGCTCTGGCTTCTTGATGCACACACCAGTGGGCTGCTTTCCCAGGTGCCTGGTGGATGTCTTGGTCTTTTCTTTTGGTGACCAAATCTCTGGACAACCAGTGCAGCAACAAAGCTCAGTGTAAGACTGCACAGAAGCAGAAAGTGATTTTCTAATTTTTTTTTTCCTCTTCAAAGCACTGATTTCTGTCCATGCTTGTTCTCTTCAGTCACACTCACTCTTTTGTACTCATGCTGAATTGCTGCCCATCCTTCCTGCAGATAGCAGCCAAACCCCTCCTGCTGCTGGGGCTGAGAAAAGAGGAGGCATTTGGCTGACCAGGTGTGACAAGCTGTTAAATCAGCTGCTTTGAATCCTCTGAGCAGAGACAGCAGCAGTGTCCCCTCCTGCCAGAGCCATGGCTTTGGGACATGGCTGTTGGGAAAGGGGAAGGGACTCAGTCAGTTTTGGTCCCAGCACAGGCAGTGGATCCCAGTGCTGACCCTGAGTGTCCTTGCTGGAATATAGCTAAAGGAGAGGGGGGTTTCCCCCTCTATTTTTTTTCTTCTAGTAATTATTAATAATTTTTTAAATAATTTTTTCCCTACTGTTAGAAGGTGAGGATTTGTATTGCCAGAGAGGTGTAAAGCAGCCTACATTACACTTTGGCTTTGCCACACCTGCCAAGAAGCAAATGTGATAATGGGTGGAGAAGAGCAAAACCACACTAAAGAGATGGCTGGGGATGCAGATTAGCTCCATGGTTTGCTCCTGAGATTTGCCATGATACCCCTGTCCTTGTAGACTTTCCCACCTTGTCTTTTGGAGGTGAGGTATCTGCTGACTTTCATGATTTCTCTCACAAGCTGGTTTCTATAAACTGGTTATTTTTATTTTTAATCCATGTCTGTACACAGGAGCTCTTTTTCTGTTGGTTTGGGTGTAGACTGCATCACCTGAAACAAGGTTGAATTTATAATATTTTCTTTTCTAAATGAGCCGTATATGACTGTTCAGATTTACACTTGGTGAACAGTGTTTACTCTGGGTGCTCTATTACTCATTACTGCTCAAATCCGAGCAAATAAATGATTTTTACTATGGCAACAAGAATTTGGTGGCTGAACAGTACAATGTTCCTTGAGAATCCTGCCCTCTTCCTTCTTATGCTGGGCAGAGCATTAATATTTGGATGAATGGTTTGGGGTTGGACCCTGGTTTTGTGACAGAGTTCTGGGTGAAGCATTCAGCTGAGCAAATAGTGACAAATCCCTGCAAACATCCACAGCTGAAGGGTGCAGAATCCTTTCTGTCCCCAGCCAGCAGCTGCTGCTGAGAGGGAGTGAGCAGTGTCCTGAGGCTGGATGCTGGGGTGTGTGTTTCCTTTAGAGAAAATGCATTTTGTCTTTCCATAGAAGTCTGTTTGGGGCTGGCTGTGCAGACCTGGGTGCTGTGCTGGTGCTGGGCTCCTGATTTTTCTTTTTAGATGGTTCTTGGAACCCAGCCTGCCTGTCTGCCCTCTGCACAGTGCTCAGTTCTGCTCACATCCACCCGTGGGCCCCCCACTTGCCCTCTGATTTCTGATGGATCAGGCAGATCTCCTCTGGGCTTCCCCTCCAGCAGCCTCATGTCTGGGGAGGGGAGATCCCAGGTGATGCCACGGCTCTCAGCAGCTTTCCAGCTTTGGGTTTTGGGGCTGCTTTCCCTCTGCTTTGCTGGGCAGGGTTGGAGAGGTGCCCAGAGGAGCCCAGCCCTGTGCCAGCACCCGGTGTTTGCTTTGCTTGGGAGTGGCTGTGGGGCTCCTCCTGCTTCTTGGCAGCAGCACAAGGGGTGTGGGGGCTCTGAGCTGACCATGCAGCAAGCCAGCACGGGGTTTTGGGGGGGTCTGGCACTTTTTGGGGTGCGGCAGCCTATGTGTAGGATGGTCCCAGCCAGAGGTGTTGCTGAACCAGCAGATTGAGTGGGAGCTTAGGGCTCTGGGTGCACGGGGCTGGCACCTCTGTGGTTAAGGATTTCTCTTCTGAGGAGCTCCAGCAGTGCTGGGGCCTCTCTGGAGCTGCCAAAGCCTGGTGAGAGGGTGTTCTGGGGGACACCCAGCCCTGCTCCAGGAGTCAAACTGCCTGTGGGCAAGTGGGAGCTGCCTTGGGTCAGGGCTCAGGCTGGGCTCTTGCTGGCCACTGCCTGTGGGGTGTTCCCTGGTCATTGCTGCTGCTTTCTGCTCTTTGGTTTTAGCCCCTGGGAGGCTGGTTTCTCCTCTTGCACTACATGCAGCTTTAGTCCAAATTGGACTCAAAGTAATTTTTCTTAGAGCTTTCCTCCTGAAACCAGAAAATGAGGAAAATGTAGTTTCATCTCCCAAGCTTAAATTCTAAACCCAAGGCACATCTGTTCCCTTTGTTTTCCTTGTTTAGCCAAGTATTTTCCCTTCAGCACTGGTCAGTGGCCTATGTGCAGTGTTCTGGGATTGTTTCTGGGCTTCCAGGAGCTCTGGGCACCTCAGCCCTGGTGGCCTTGATGCTTGGCAGTGTGGCTTGTCCCCACAGTACAGACCCCACATTGTGACCACTCACTGCCTGCCTCGGATCAGGGAGCATCTAGGTCAGAACAAGGGTGAGAAATTCAGGGAACAGCAACTGGGATGCTCTGATCTTCAGGGCCATTTTTTTCTCCCAATCTCTTTGACATACAATCAATCATTCCTCTCCCCACGTGTCCCCTGGAGAAGGTGAGAGTGGCTCTGGCCAGGGCTGGGGCAGGGAATGGGGAAAGGCAGCTGGGGCCATGAGCTGTTCCTCAGCTTGTGGGGTATTTTGCATGTGAGAGGAAATAAAAACATGGTACCCAGGGCAAACATGCTGCACTTCCTTCTTGCTGGTTATTACACAGCAGCAGAAGGGATCTTGTGAACCATCCAGCTCCTACTGCCTGCCACTGGTAGCCATGCCCTTTTAATTCTGGTGATAACCCTATTAGCTCAGTGTTAATTGTAGTTAAAAGTAAAGAGATCACAACAGCCTTTTAGGCAGATGCTCATGAGCCTTGATCTCCACTGGCTGGACATGTCCCTCCTCCTGGTGTAAACTTAGTCCTGGCATGTTTCTCCTTTTTTTTTGAGAGATTTGACAAGGAATGTGGGGAAAGTTGGGGGGGCTCACGGGGGCTCCCTCCGAGCAGGGTGAAGCCCTGGGGTGCCAGAGCAGGTGTTGGGTTTCTGTGCTGCTTTCTAAGAATTCTCCTTGGCTGTTGTCTAGATGAAGATCTCTTTCAATGAGACAAGTTTGCAGACCATGTTTGAATATCCATCTGAGAGCTCACTGGCAGAAGAGGAGGAGGAGGAAGAGGAAGGACATGTTTCTGAAACAGAGGAGGACAAGTCTTCCACCCTTTACCTTCCACGCCCAAATAGCACTTTGCATCCCAATGCACCCAACTCAGGTGAGTGAGGCACTGTGGAGTTACTGGTGGTGTCTGACACTATCCATGTTTCTTCCAGGCCCTCATGGGGCTCCACGTGGCTGGAAATGCCAAATGGGGGTGACTTCTGCCAGCAGAACTGGGGCTTAGTGGGGACAGGGCTTGAACCAGAGCAGGGAACTGCAGATGGGCAGCACTTGCCAGGATCCTGACCCCATTTCCTTTTGGGAGAGTGAGAACCACTCACATCAGCTCTGTCCTTCTGGCAGATTTATCCAGCTACACCCCAAAGCACTCCGTGAAGTTCAGCGAGTGGCAGGAGCAGAAGTATGAGGAGGTGCCTGCTGCTGAGGGAACCCTCCCAAAGGAAATTGATGGCCATGGGACCCAAGTCATGGTGAGACTTTAAATCAGGAGATCTTGGCTTTGTCCTGCTGTGCTGTGTCAGGACAGTGGATGGGATGGAGTGGGATGGGACGGGATGGGACGGGATGGGTTGGGATGGGATGGGACTGGATGGGATGGGACGGGATGGGATGGGACGGGATGGGTTGGGATGGGATGGGATGGGATGGGATGGGACTGGATGGGATGGGACGGGATGGGATGGGACGGGATGGGTTGGGATGGGATGGGATGGGATGGGATGGGACTGGATGGGGTGGGATGGGATGGGACGGGATGGGACTGGATGGGACGGGATGGGACTGGATGGGATGGGACGGGACTGGATGGGATGGGACTGGATGGGATGGGACTGGATGGGATGGGACTGGATGGGATGGGTTGGGATGGGATGGGATAGGTTGGGATGGGCCTTCCCTGCACACCTGTGGCTGTGTTGGCTGCCCACGGAGCTGTGCCATTGCTCCCAGAGGGATGGCCAAGATGTCCCACTGCCTCTCCCTGGGTCTGTGAAGCAGAGGGGAGGCAGCTGGCAAACTTTGGACTCCCGGGCACGTTTGGAGAGGGGAATTAAATACCCTCGGGCAAGGTGCCAACGCAGCCTGCACCATCTAGAGGTGTGGGCACTCGTTTGCTTTGCCTTTGCTGACACTTTTCCCTGTCAACTCCCTTTCCTCCACAGCTCACCCCGGCAGAGAAGGGAGGGCTCTCGGATTTCAGCAGCGAACCTGCTCTCTATTTCTGATGGCTCCATCCCCAGGGCTGCAGCAGCAGCTGGTGTCCCTGCTCCTCCCCAGCCACCGCAGGATCAGCCTCTGGGTCCCTCCTCCACCGCAGTTTTAGCTGGATCCTGATGCCAAGGGTGGGCTAGATGCTAGCGAGCATCTTCAGAGAATATTTGCACTGGATTCTGGGACCTAACTACTGCTTTTAAGGCGTATGATTTATTCTGCCTGTGGCCTTGCATATTCCTTGTTCAAGATCAAGCATTGTAAAGCAGATCCCTAATCCTGGGGTGGGTGTGGGTTCTCTCAGTGCTTATCTGAGACCACCCATCCAGGCACGGGGGTCTGGGCAGCTTTTGTAGCCCTTCTTCTGCCAGAAGCCCCAGTGAAGAATGGTTCTGGAGCTGGAGGACTGGGGAGTATCTGGGCAGTGAGCTGGATTCACAGCAGGGGCTGGGATTTGACAGCTAAATTGGGGGTCAGTTTGGGAAGCTGTTGGAGATTTGTGGTTTGTTTTCAGCATGTTTCTGGGTCTGGTTTCACTGAACCATCGTGGAATTTGTGCCAGTTACATTCTTGTGAAGGAAGCTGAATGCACGGTGTGAATAAAAGCCTTCAGCTTTAGGTGGCATTTTTACACTGATCTGTAAAGAAGCATCCAGACTGGTCTGAGCCTCATGAAGATTCCCAAACATTGGCCATAGCTTTGATCTGTCTGTACCCAACCCTGGCTTCCAGTCTTCAGTAACTGCTGATTGTGCTTCAGTTTGCCAGTTTCTCCTGTTGCTTTGGTCCAGCATCTCACTGGGTAAGATTTATCTGTCTTGGTTGGCAGGGAGGCTTCCCCTGGCCTGCTTGCTCTGCTCCTCTAACACAAAGCATGGGAGGGCCATTTCACTCCTTTCTTCTGCAGAACTTGAACAAGGAATGTGGTATTTTTTTCTAGGATTTTTATAGTTTTATTGTAATTGTTTAATGCAGCCAATATGCAAAGGAATCTGCTAGATTGTTCCATTTAAGTTTTCTACTACTGTAAACTCAGGGTCAAAATTGCACTCTGGAGAAGACGGAACACTGCTGCTAATGTGATTTGTACTTCTGGGATTAAAAGAGATGTGGTTGGAATAGACATGGCCTCCTTGGGCTTTATGGGATGAGAGGTGCCCCCATGTGTGGCTCCATCCAAAAGAATAGGCTGATTAAATTCAATACTTTTATTGGTTTGTCTGTTTTATACATACATCTACACAATGAATGTCTAGACAAGCTGACTCTGAAAATACTCTGCATACCTTGGACTTCTTTTGGTCTGTATTGTAGCAGCAGGAGGAAGGTTGTCCTGCTGAAAAATACTGTCAGGACTAAATGTTAGGACCTACAGTGTTACAGCTGCTCTTTACTGCCCTGAGTGTCTTAAATATTTTGAGAATGATAATGAAAAGGAAAAAAAAAAGTATTCAGCAGCTTGACATGACCCGAGCACTGGGGGAACAGGAGGGCAGGCAGTGCCTTAAGGCTTCTCCCAGTAATAAAATGCTTGAGGAGAAGTTGAGACTGGAATAGAATGAGGAAAAATGTAGGACTGCTACTGACTGCTAGATTGAAGGGATGAGTCAGGTTAACTGAGCTGTGGAATTTAACCCTGAGCAATGCCTGCAGCTGGGAGCTATGCACTGAGCCTTTCTAGCAGAAAAGGTCCCTTTGCACATCTTGCAGCTGGCTCAGGCCAGTTTAAGGCAGCTCTATCTCTAGATTTGCAGCTTAACAAATCTTGCAGCTGGCAAAGCAGAAGTTGCTTGCAATTAAAGTTAGGGACAAGGTGTCTGAATTAGTCCTGACTTGGTTCTGCTGGGGATCAATGAGGAATGTTAAAACCAACACTATCCTACACCTTGTTCCATGCTGCTCTGGTACTCTGTGCTGTTCTGGGTCACTGAGCTCTCTGCCTCCATCACCTCTGGGCAGGAAGGAGGCATGGGAGGGAGTGCAGAGTCTGCTTCTGGAGGAGCAGATGATGCCCTGGGGTGCTGCTGACCTCTCTGCTCCTCCCAGCTTGCCTGTCCTACCTTGTAGCTGTGATTTGCACCTTGCCAAGTGCTGCCTTTGCACTTCCAGGCTTTGGGCTCTAATCCCTGCCTGTTTAGGTGAACTCTTAGCTTGCTCTTGGCAGAACAAGGTGAATGCTGGTTTGAGGTCAGAAGCATTAGCTGGTAAGTCACCTCCTGGGCTATGTTCCAGTGTCACTGTGCTCAGAATAAAGGGTAGATTTTGTAGATACCTACCCTGGTGTCTAGGATTTGAGGATTAACTGTAGTAGATCTCTAATACCAACGTTCATCTGAAAAGAAAATTTACTTCTGCAAAACAAAGACTTTTATTAAATGTGGCATCCTTGTATCAGAAGAGCAGCTGCCCCAGACCAACAGGACTTTCCAGGTTGAAGAACAAGTTTAGTTATGCTTTTGTCCATGTGCTGCTTTTTCTTTTGAGGTGCTCTGTGGCTCACTGGCTTTCCCAGCAGTCTCAATTTCTCCCTTCAGGACATCTAGCAGTGTCTGAGAACTCTCCAGAATCTGGGAAACAAAGAAATAAAAATAGTTTATTTTTACATAAACTGTTTCTCTTATGAGCTCCCTTTGCATACAGCTGATATACTTTGCAGCAAGAGAGATTCTCCTGCCCTAGCAATACCTGATACTCAGTGACACATCATCCTGTGTCACTGTGGGAATATCTGTGCAAGAATTTCTCTGGTTTGTGCCCATAACTGGAATATGAAACACCTCAAGCAATCTATGTGTCTTGGAGCACAAGGCAGAGAACATCCTGAACCAGGCTGTGGGGTAAACTTCTGGGTTTTGTGGGTTTTGGGGTTTTTTGAGTGGGATGTTAGTACCTGGGCTTTTTAAATCCCTGTTAAATTGTGCTCAGCTACCCAGTTTTATCCTTCCAGTGGTGACACTGCATGCTTTGGGTTTCTTGCTTCAAGATTAACTTTCCTTTTATTATATTCTGGTTTTAGCCAATGTTGCACGTAATCTCACAGTCTCACTTCCCATGCTCTGGGAAGCAAGGCTACACCAGGTTCAGGAGATCTTGCTCCATCTCATCACTATAAAGGTGGGAGATTGTCACAAACTGTGACAGGAGGGCTGTAACCCCAAGGCTCATTTACATTCCTAGCAACTTGGGGAATTTGCTCAGAGGCCAGGGAAGAGCTGCAGATAAGTGTCCCTGCAGGATGAGGCACCAGCAGAATGTGGGATCTGTCTTGTCCATGGAAGAAGTTGGGGTCCTGTGACTGTGGAAAGGCCGTGAGGGGGATTACAGACAGAACATCCACAGGGAAGGAACTTTGTTCCTGGTTTCTGTTGGCAGGACCCGTGCATTTCCTCTCTAAGCACTCTGCTTTTCACCTCCTGTGTCTTTTCACAATTTCAAGAACTATGAATTCATTTGTAGGCTGGGGGTTTGTGCCTTGTATCTCAGGGAATGTTTCTTTTAAAAGGTGCTGTTTGTTTGTGTACCTCTACAACACAGTTTTTAAGCTGTTAATTTTTTATACGAGTTTGTTTTCCCTTCACCCCAAACAATCAGGGCTTTGAAGGAGTTTGAGAAAGCAGCTCCAGCTTCTCCTGAAAAATAATCATCATGGGAAAGCACTGGCTGTGGGAGATGAGGAGGAGCTGACACAGAGGAGTTGATACCATGAAAAAAAAAACAAGGAGGAAAAGGGGAATTTAAGGAGCAGCTAAAAGGGGAAGGGAGGCTTTGATCTACCAGCCCCTTGCTAGAGGGAAGATCACGGCTTATCTGAAAGGGGATGGAAATGCTGTTTGGTTGGTTGTTGGAGCTGACAGGTGTGTAATTCAAAAGTGGATTCAGCTGTTCCCTTCTGGGCAGGACCAAACAGTCCCTGGGAGAGTTTATAAACACCAGGAAGGGCAGAGCCATCCCAGGAACCGAAATAACAGCACCAGCCCTGGCACTGCTTGCCTCCCTCCCACCCTTTACTGCTCCAGCATTTCTACACTTTCAGTGCTATTATTCTATTAAAGATGGAAAAAACTGCATTAACAGTTGGGCAGAAAGAGTGTTTAGAAGGCCAACAGCTCTGTGATGTTTGTTGTTGTTCCCTCCGGGTATTCCTGGCTTTTCCAGCTCTGGTCTCTGCTCTCCTCCTTTTCTTCCCCCCACAGCAGGGCCTGGGAGAGGAGAGGCTCTTATTGCCGAGGCTCTTATTTATTTCTTATTTCCCAGGCTCTTATTTCTATTTCCAAGGGCTCTGTCCCAGACTGTTCTTTGTGATCCACTTTCCCAACTTGCTCTCCCCAAGCTCCAAGAGCCCCCAGACCAACCCGAACCTCCCCGTTCATGGCCCGGGGGTTTCCTGGCCCGGGCGGTACCTTGCCGTAAGCCGCCTCGGTCTCGGCGATGGTTCGGTCCAGTTCGCTGCGGAGGGCGAGGTGCCGGGCCAGGCTCTCGCTGGTTCGGGCCAGCCGCTCGGTCAGGGCCCAGATCCGGCCCTGCAGCCGACTCCGCTCCGCCTCCTCCTCCCGGATCCGCCCGTTCACCTCCTCCCGACGGGTGCGGAGCTCCGCCAGCCCTGCGCGGTACCGACCCGTTAGCCCCCGCCCCGGTAACGGTACCGGTACCGGCACCAACCCCGCTCACCCTCCCGCAGCTCCGCGTTGTAGTCCCGCAGCGCTGCCCCCGCCCCGCTCATCGCCCCGGCCCGGCCCAACGTCCCCCTCCGCTCCGCCTCTTCCTGCGGCCCGGCCCGCATGGAGCCGCCGGCGGGCGCGGGGCTCTCGGCCGCCTGGCACAGGCTGAGCACCGCCCTGGTACCGCCCGCAGCCCTGGGGCTGGTGAGCGGGGGCAGCCGGGGGGTTGCGGGGACGCTGCGGGGAGGGCCCGGGGCAGGAGGAGGAACCGCACACCGCACACCGCACACCGCACACCTCACGCCGCCGCCCTTGGTCTCGGGGCCCTCTCGGCTACCGGGGGGCCCAGGGCGGGTCCCGACCCCGCTGCCCCCGGGGTGGCTGAGGTGGCCGCGGCCTCTTCCCCCGGGCTGGCCGGTGCTCACCGAGGGAGCTGCGGGGAATGGGGGAGCTGCGGGGCGGCGGGACGCGTGCGTTTGGGGGCTGGCAAGGAAGAGAAGTGTCCGGGTCCCCACATCACACCGGCCAGGAAAGCCTCAGTGCCAACAAGCTGTGCTGCTCGCCCATCGGCTGGGCTAACACCGAGCGAGGAGGGGGTTGCCCCTGAGCCTGGGGTTTGCAGGGCCTGAGGGATGCTCCTGGGTCCCCCTTCAGCAGCCACGGCCCGGCCAGCCCGGGGGTCCTGCAGGGGTGACAGCAGTGACAGCAGTGACAGCAGTGACAGCAGTGACTGCAGTGACAGCAGTGACTGCAGTGACTGCAGTGACAGCAGTGACAGCAGTGACAGCAGTGACAGCAGTGGCAGCAGTGACAGCAGTGACAGCAGTGACTGCAGTGCCCGCTGTTTGGGTGTTAGGGCTGGGAGGTGGCTACCAAATGGGGGCCCAGAGCCCAGCAGCTCTTGAGATCCTCCTGGAGAAGGTTTTTTTGTATGTTCAACCCTGTGTCCCCTCCTCTTTGCAGGCAGCTCCCAGGTCGGATGCTGTGGGGCCGCTGAAGGATGCTGAGCTGCGGGCAGCCCTGGAGGTGCTGCGGTGTTATGACTTGCACTCCATCGTGGAGGAGTGGTTCATCGAGGTGCTGCAGACAGATCTTCAGGCAAATATAGCTCCTGAGTTCTGGAACTGCATCGGGCAGTATGAAAATACAGCTGAGGAGCAGCAGTGCTCCTCGCTCCTTCTGGATGCGTTTTGTCTCCTCAAGTGCCGCTTGGACCCCTACCTGAACAGCCTGGAGCTGCTGGAGAGATGGACCAAGGCAGGCTTGCTCTTGGGTACAGGTGCTCAGGTGCTGCAAGAAAAAGTCTACACCATGTTCAAAGCTATCCTTTTCTTTTCCACTACCAAGTCCTTCCAGGAAATGATCCAGCAGTTCTACAGCCGCACTTTCAGGATCTACATGCGGCAGTGGAAGAAAGGAGAAGATGGAACAAATGAGTGTGAGAGCAGCATGAGTGAGACCGAGCAGGAGAGTGATACAGAGGAGGGTGGAGGAGAGAGCCTGCTGTGTGCAGGCTGCAGCAGCAAGAGAGAGCAGTGCTGGTGCCCCAGGGCCATGGAGCAGTTTCAGCAGCTCAATGACATTCTGTACGTAGGTGATGGGGTGGTGGCTGTCACTCAGGAGTGGGGAGCAGCAGCAGGTTTTCTTGTCCAGTGCTGGTACTGAGAGGTTGTGGTGTCTCTGTCTCTGGAGATACTCAAAACCAAGTCTGGATCTACTTGAGGTGATTCTGCTCTAGCAGAGGGTCTGGACTACATGATCTTCAGAGGTCTTTGCCAGTCCCTCCCATTCTGTGATACTGGCTGTAGAACTTGACACAGGGTTCTGTGACTGGTTGTCAGCTGGTGAAAGAAGAGCAGATCTTTAGAAAAGTTCCCCTCCCTGGCTAAGAGAATATCTTCCTCTTGCTCTGAAGCCTTCTGTCCCCAAAGCAGCAAACTTCTAACAGAAAAGCTTTTGGTAGCTAGAAAATAATGTCTCTAAGGAAGATGGGATAGAAGTGGTGTCATGTGTTAACATGGGGGGCATGTCTGGAACTATCAGGGCATTTAAAGGAGGAGCTATGCACCTGTGGACCATCAGGAGGAAGGTGCCTTGGGGCAGTTAAATGTTCTGCTTTTGCTTGCAGCTTTGCTTCCCTGGTCTGAGTCAGGTCCCTTCTGTGTCTGCAGCCGCCGGCTGAATTTGCTGGAGAGAGTGAGTGCTGATGCTGTCACCACCATCCTGCACAGGATGATAGAGGAGAGGATGGAGCAACGCTGCAGGGGGGAGTATGAGCACTCCTTCCTCAACGAGTTCCAGGAGGTAGGCAAGGCCTGCAGGCCCAGTTACTGCCTGAGCAGCTTGGGTTAAAAGTGGATTCCAGCCAGAAAAACACCTGGTCCTGGGCTGTGAGTCCCACCATCCCTGGCAGAAGAGGTGGTTGCACCCCCCCATGTGGATTTAATGGACCTGGGTGTAATGGGCCATTGTGTTTCACCTGGGGAAGGCTGTAGCAATGAGGGACTTTCTCTGGTTCTGCTTTACAAGCTGCAGGAACAGGTAGTGCCAGCTGGCCTACAGAGAGCTCTCCCTCGGGGCAGGTGGGCCCATCATTTGGATTGTGTGGCTGTTTTCTTTTTACTTTCCAATTTTTCAGCATCCCTGTAAAGCAGGAAGCGAGGATGAGAGGTGATGCTCTGGTATGGATCTCACCAGTGGGACACATACAGAATTAAGATCTTTCCTTGCACTTACCTGGTTGTTTTCCTGCTTAAACAAAGTTCACATTGGGCTCTTTACCCAGTGTGACCTTAAAATCAAATTCTTCTCTGGGTACTGTCCTGGCTCTGCAGGCTTGCCCTGAGTTCTTTGTTCCCTGAAGCATGACCCTGCCTTTGCCTGGGTTGAAGAACAATGCATGAAGCCAGGTTGCCATGCAAACCAGCCTGCTCTCTGTGGTTGCCCTAGTTTCCTTGTTGGTTGCCACTCTGGCTGTTTTTGTTGTCTGCCAATATTGTCAGTCATTTTGTTTAATTCCCTGTGGTTGCTGTGCAACACATGCTTTATTGGACTTAGTGGGAAATGCATGTGGATGACCTGGAGATTGTTCAAGGATATCTGGAGGGCACCAGAGAAAATACAACTGCATTCTGTAGTTCTCAGGTTCATCCTGCCTTGTAATGAGCAGAACTTGTGCATTCCTTCAGTGTTTCCTTGGTTGAGGAGATAATTAAAAATTAACATTAGCAAACCAGACCTCAACCATTTTGTTTCAGGCAGTTGGAATAAAAAAAATATTATTTAGTAACTTTTAAAACTCCAGTGCTATTTCAGGAAGTGCTACACATTTGCCACCTATAAGGAAAAATAAAATTAAAGTATTTCTTTTTCATATCTGGATATTGTAGTTGAGTACCTTTGAAATGAGACAACTACACATTTCTCTGTGGAAAACTCAATCTCATATAGTAAAGTTAACCTTCTGATGCTCTCTGTTCAGGTTTTTCTTTTATTATTTCAATGCCTCGTCTGGTATTGGAGGTCTTGGTTTTGAGTGGTGGAGTTTGTTTGGTCAGAGTCTGTGAGTCCTGGGGCTGGTTTGTTTGTTCTTCCTTGAGTTCAGGAATCACAGACACTTTGGACCAAGAGTGCTGTGATGGGTGATTTGCTCATATAAAGAGAATAGTTCTGTGAGCATAGAATGAAATTCTGTAAGAAGAGAGGCTGCAAGTTTTTGAGTTTACCCTCTCCTTTTTGGAGCCCAGCACCTATGCCCAGTCCTCAGGCACCCCTGACCTTCCCAGACACATCTGCAGAGTCTTTACACTGCGTCTATAGCTAAAGTCCATATTCCTTCAGCCAGGCTGTCCCCAGCTATAACCCAGGTCAGGATGCATTTGGAGAGGAGCTGGAGGTGGTGCTGGCCTTGGCCAGCTCCTCACTTCTGCTTCCTCTGGTAGCCCCCAGGCAACGGGGTAAGCGTGGGACCAGCTGTGGTGCTCACCATCTCTGTCCTCTCCCTCTCCTCCTGCAGTGGATTGAGAAGGTGATTGGGTGGCTCAGCAGAGTTTTTCTGCAAGATGGTTCCTTGGCACACTGCTCTCCAGAAGCCAGCAGCACCTTGAAGCGCTGGCGCTGCCACGTCCAGAGGTTTTTCTACCGCATCTACGCCAGCATGCGCATCGAGGAGCTCTTCAGCATCATCCGAGGTAGGTGTCACCCCTGCAGTGTTCATCCACTCGTGGATTCTGTCTCCATCTGGTGTGCCACACCATCACCTCCTGCCTTCCCACAGAGCATGGCACTGTTTCTAATCACCACTTGGTCTGTAGATTTCCCAGAGTCGAAGCCTGCTGTGGAGGACCTCAAGTTCTGCCTGGAAAGGACTAACCAGAGGCAGCAGCTGCTGAGCTCTCTGAAAAGTGCTCTGGAAATGAGACTTCTGCATCCTGGTGGGTTTTACATCCCTGTGTATGTCGTAACACCCTGAGGAGCCTGGAGTTGGGGATTCTGCTGGGAGCCATCATCTGAACTGGTGTTTGATGGGCCAGGCTGTGCACATTGTGTGCTCCTGGGGATGGGGTGTGCATGGGCAGCAGTAGCTGATGGTATCCCAGCCCCTTCTTGCCTCATTTTTACAGTATGTTGAGGAGCTGAGCTTGATGTTTAGCTGTGCTCCAGGTGGGTGAAGGCTTCTCTGCTATGTGTGGTCTGAGCTCCCAACCCAAAACTGGGGCTCATCTGGGTTATAGGGTCTCTGAGCACAGTTCCAAGTTCACAGTTGGAACTGGTTTCTCAGGCATACAGCTCGATCTCTCTCTTTGGTTGGGACAGAAGATCAGCAATCCTTCCCCTGCCACTCCATAGGTAGAACAGAGGGCTTGGAGCAGCCAAGCTCCTGGCAGCCAAGCTGTTAGTCTGGGATGCTGACCCCCTCTGCCTCTCCTGTAGGAGTGAACACATCCGACATCATCACTCTCTACATCTCGGCCATCAAGGCCCTGCGGGAGCTTGACCCCTCCATGGTTATCCTGGAAGTTGCCTGTGAGCCCATCAGGAAGTACCTGAGGTAAGAGGCTCCTGGGGCAGTCTCACACCTTCCCTCTCCTTCCCCTCCCCTTCACCCACTCTGTGCCTCCTGCAGGACCCGGGAGGACACGGTGCGACAGATTGTGGCCGGGCTCACGGGGGATGCTGAGGGCTCTGGGGACCTTGCAAATGAGCTCTCAAAAGCTGATCCAGTGACCCTGGAGAATGGCCAGGAGAGTGATGATGACATCTCGGAACCAGGGGATTGGGTTCCTGACCCGGTGGATGCAGATCCAGGTGAGATGCCAAGACCAGAAGTCCCGGCAGCTCTGTTTTCCCTGGTGGTCTGTAGTCTGGAGCAGGTCATCCAGAGCTGGGCTGGGGGAGATCTTTGTTAATCTTGCACTGTTGTCTGCTGGATTTCATCAGGTAAATCCAGTTCCAAGCGTCGGTCCTCAGACATCATCAGTCTGCTGGTGAGCATCTATGGCAGCAAGGACCTGTTCATCAACGAGTACCGCACGCTGCTGGCTGACCGGCTGCTACATCAGTTCAACTACAGTGCTGAGAGGTGAGCTCCAAGTGCCCAGCCCCAGGGTTCTCCATGATAAAGTCAACTGACAAAGCTGTGCTTCAGCCTCCCTCCCAGGAACAGCTCCTTCTGGAGCTTAGCAGCTTTGGGTTGGCATCTAGAATTTCCTCTTCCTGCTTCTTGCTCAGTCCTGCCCTTGGCTTGCACAATAGGGCAGCACGTAGGAAACTGGAGGCACCAAAGCCCTCTTAGCTCCATCCCACGTGTTTTGGTGACCCTCACAACTTGCACAGGCTGATTAGGGTCAGTAGAAAGTGTCAAAGTACAAAAAAGGGATGAAGCACCAGGAAGCCTCAGTTGCAACCCAGCTCTATCTCTAGATCCAGCAGTTGTAGTGGTTTTCCTTTCTGTGAAGTGCAGCTTGTGTGGGCCAGGCCTGGGGTGGGCAGTGTCAGGCAAGCAGCTTGTGAGTGCTGAGGTTGCACTGTGTCACCAGGGGGATGGCTGAGTCCAGCTGAGTAGGGTGGGAAGGTCTACAAAAAACTGCTGGCCTAGAGAAGGAGAGACTGTTCCTCACTTAGATGCCAGGAAGCGTCCCGTTTGGATACTGGACTTCACAAGGAACAGAACCCTGGTGCCAGGGCCTCCCTTTTCTGGCTGTGTTGCCAGGGGTGAGGCCAGGCCAGGCTCCCCTGGCTGAGGGACCTGTGTCTGAGCTGTTGTTTCTCTTATCAGGGAGATCCGCAACGTGGAGCTGCTGAAGCTGCGGTTTGGTGAAGCTCAGATGCACTATTGTGAAGTCATGTTAAAAGTAATATTGTTTGGGTTTGTTTTCTTTTTTAAATTTGAGTCCTAGGTGTTTGAGTTCCTTGGGGAAGGACTTGAGGACTGACCCAGAAAAAGATCTTTTAGGAAAGAAGGGTTCCCCAGTTCCCAGTGAGGGGGCTGATTTTTGACAAGCAGGAGTGCATTCAGTATCCTGTCTGTTTTTTAAACCCTGTGGGTTGGGTTATGGGGGATGATTGGGACTGTAGAGCTGGGCCCCTGGGGTTTGTTTCACTTGGAGTACTGTGGGAAAAGCACAGATCTATAGGGACTCCACTGTGGGCTAGTGCTGAGTTGTAAGCCCTTCCTCAACTTCCCCACAAACCTTTCTAGGTATGTAGCAGGCTTTCTAGTGGACACACGTGGTGATGTCCTTCCTGATGCCCCCATCATTGACAACACTAGTCACTCTGTTTAAGCTTCTCCTTTACTAAGAGCTGGCACTGAGCTGGAAGAGAAGGAGCTGCCTTAGCTTCCTCTGCCTTTTCCAGGATATGGCTGACTCACGACGCATCAATGCCAACATCCGTGATGAGGAGGAGAAGCTCCCAGAGGAGGAAAGGCCACCATTCAGTCTTGTTGCTGTTATCCTGTCAAGTGAGTTCTGGCCACCACTGAAAGAGGAGAAGCTAGAGCTTCCAGAACAGGTCAAGGAAGCCATGGAAGCCTATTCCAAGAAGTATGAGAAATTAAAGGTGAGACAAGCCCAACCTTCCTCAAAACAAGTCCATCCAGACTTTGCTAGATAGCATGTTTTTTTGCCAAGATCCCTTTCACATTCCTTAAATGTTAGCTGTTGTTATGGTGGAATCCCCAAATCCTTTATTTTTGGCTCAGGGTTAGAAGCTGTTGCCAAAAGAAGGGTTTGTCTCCTATGGGGTGCCTGGGTGATCCTGGTGATTGCTATTAGAGAAGAGAGTTTTCTAAAATATGCCCATGCTTGTTAGATAAGTGGGTGCTGAGGTGAAAGTTCCTCAGCATCATAAGCGTGGTCTAAGTTTGTTGGCCTAAGTTCTGCAGTAGTGAGAGGGACATCCTGTCCCTGCTGGGCCTCTCCTGGCACTTTCGTGCCCTGTTTGTCCTCTTGAAAAGAAGCTCTTCACATGGCCTCATGTTAAGAGCTGCTGTTAGCCTGGAGTTAGGTGAATGTTGCTGCTTCTTCTGTCTGTGATCTCTGTTGGGTCTGAACAACAACTTGTGCTGAGGAGGATGTTTCCCATGATGGGGTAGGGGACAGCTGGGTGGTTCTGGATGACTCGTGGTGAGAGGAACAGCTTCTGGATCTGGCAGAGGTGTATGGAGTGCAATAATGCAGCATTTGGTGGTTCCTGTTTAAATATGTGCTGTGAGCAGCTGCTTCCCCTTTTTCCAGGCCATGAGGACCCTGAACTGGAAGTACCACCTGGGCCTTGTGAGCTTGGACGTGGAGCTGGCAGATCGCACCCTCTCCCTCTCCGTCTCCCCTGTGCACGCTGCCATCATCCTGCACTTCCAGACCAAGAGTGAGTGCTGTGCTGGGGACTCAGCATACCCACCCGTGGCTCTGGGCTTCCTGAGGGTGGGCAGACCATGTTGCTTGGGTCTCTGAAGGCTTTGAGAGCTCCGGCAGGAAGAGCAAGACTTGGTTGTCAGGCTTGGCTCCATTGCAAGGCTCAGCCAGGTCTCCAGCTCCCCTGGGAGACAGCACCCAGCAGGGCCCCAGCTCAGCACCAGTCTGCTTGCAGGCTTGCAGTGGAGGTGGGCAAGTGTCTTCTTCTCTCCTCTGATATCTGTGATCTCCACAGGTACATGGACACTGACAGAGCTGAGTGAGGTGCTCAAGGTGCCTGTGACATCTCTGAAGCGTAAGATGACACTGTGGCTGCAGCAGGGTGTCCTGAGGGAGGAGCCCCCAGGCACCTTCACTGTGATTGAGGAGGAGCAGAAGGACCAGGTGGAGAAAGTCGTGCTGATAGACAGTGATGAGGAGGGGGACTCTGCCATGGCCTCACAGGCTGACCAGAAAGAGGAGGAGCTGCAGGTACCTGTCCCTGTGTCTCCGGGACTGAGGAGCTGGCAGGATGATGCAAACATGGTCCAGGATCAGGTGGAAGCTGGGCTAGTGGGAGGTGTCCCTGCCTATGCAAGGGGCTTGGATCTTGATGATCTTTTAGGTTCTTTCCAACTCAAACCATTCTATGATAATATCCCATGCTTTGGGCTTTGGGGAATCTGATTCAGATTTGGATTCGATTTGTTCTGTGGATCTGCATTTTCCACTGTCCTGTCTAGGTCCATCCTGGGTGTGCTCTGAAGTTGGTATCTCTTGGTTAGTGCTCACTGGTCAGGTGCTGGATTGCTGCATTTCCTCCAGGAAAGTGCCAGGCAACCATCTGGACATCTCTAAATATGTTTTTCCAGTATGAAAAAAGAAAAGTCTGAGACATGATTTCATAACTGAAAATGCTCAGAACTTATTTGGATTCACCCTGGTGTTGCTTTCTGGCACTTAGACTGCCAAGAAGGCTTCCCCAACACTACCAGCTGGACCTTTGCCTCCTCTGTGCTGTGGGTCTTGGACACTTCAAGCAATTTTCCTGCCCCTGTGTCATGTTGTGAGTGTGTTGTGCCACTGTGCAGCACATGGTTGTCATACTGGTGTTTATCCACTGAGGGTCAGGCATGTACTGCAGAGCAGATCCTGCTTTCCAGCTGAGTGTCCCAATGCCTGATGCTCTTCTGGGCTATTTCCTGGTTCAAAACAACATGCTTGTGGCTGAGAGCAGAACTTGCTGCCAGGCACAGCCCTGCTCTGCATTTGGGACAGGGGATGCTAAAGCAGCCCTTTGCTTCATGCTGGCACTGATTTATTGTTGCCTCTGTCTCCCCTTCTGCAGCTGTTCTGGACGTACATCCAGGCTATGCTGACCAACCTGGAGAGCCTGTCCTTGGAGAGGATTCACAGCATGCTGAAGATGTTTGTGATGACTGGCCCAGTGGTTACAGAGATTGATATACAAGAGCTGCAAGGTTTCCTTCAGAAGAAGGTTCGGGACCAGCAGCTCATCTACTCCGGGGGTGTCTATCGCCTGCCCAAGAACTGCAGCTAGGCTGTGAGAGTCCCTGTGTTCCCCTGCCTCTGCTCAGCTCCCCGAGCTGCCCAGCTCTCTCTGTCCTGCTGGGGAGTTGCTCTGGGGGGTTTGCTGTGCCCTCTTCCCCAAACAAGTGTCCTTTCCCCCTGGAGGCAGCTCGGCAGCAACCTCAGCCCTGCACACTGCAACTTCTGGGCCTGGGCCTTCCCTCCCCATTGCTTTTCCTCCCTCTAGGTGTCTGGGCCCCCTTCTCTGGCTAATAAAAACCTGCAGTCTCCTTTTTCAGATGGCACCATCACTTTTCTTTCTTCTCAGCACCTCACTCTTTGCATCAGCCTTCCCAGGAAACTCCCCAGTCTGCTGGGCACCATCCCCCTGGCTTTGGGTCTCCATCTGGAGCCCCAGGAGGTTTTGGGAGGGGGCTCTTGGCTCCTGTTTCTGTCTGGGTCTCTTTGTGTGGCTGAAACAGCATCACCGCTGTACCCAGTGATTATGGAATGATCACGGAATCATAGCATGGGTTGGGTTGGAAGGGACCTTAAAGATCATCCAGTTCCATCCCCCCTTCATGGGCAGGGACACTTCCCACTAGATCAGCTTGCTCATCCATCCTGATGTCCAGTGCCTTGGGATGTCCCTGGGAGCCACAACCTGTGTGTCAAGGACATGAGGAACAAAAATCTGGGGATCTGCAGCTTGTTTAACCCCAGGCAGAGGTCTTGGCTGCTTTGTACTCCAGCAGCAGGACTTGTTGGCTTTTCCCTTGCAGGGGGGGTTGGTGTCTGCTGGTCTGGGGAGCTGGAGCTGCCTGGGATGAGCCACTGCACATCCTGCTCCATACTTGGTGGCCAAGCATGGAATGGCTGAGTGGCTGTGGCATTGATGGGGGGGTAGAAATGGCCCGTTTTGATCTTTTGAGTTCAAAGAGAACTCCAGCTCTGCAGTGGGGCTGCTGGGACTGTCCTGGGCCACCAGAGGAGCCAGGGCTGGCTGCTGGGCTGAGGAACTACGAGGGACTTCAGGACCCCCCCCGGATGGTTCTGCATGGCTTAGAGATGCAAAAAAATGTAGAGGCCAAAATATTTATGAATTTATCAATGTCTTTATGGGTGCAGGTGGATATATTCCTCCTGTGCTGCTTCCTCACCCCCCTGGGCAAGGTGCTGGGGGGGTGCAATGAGTGTGTCCCAACCATCCCCCATCCCAGCAGCATTCCCAGTGTCCTGGGGACACAGCCAGGGACACAGCCAGCCATGCCCAAAGTCTTGGTGGTGCCACAGAGATTTCCTGCCCTGCCCTTTCCCAACCACGTCTTGTCCCCAAGGGTGTGATGAGTTTGTCTGTCCTGAGCTTAGGGGTGAGTGGGAGGCTGAGGGGACCTGGAGCACATTGTCACCTCATGGGAGGTCCTGGTGTGGCTGAACCAGAGCCACAGGCTGTGCTGTAGTGTGGTTGTTTCAATGTGTTATAATAGGAAAAATTTGGGTTTAACGAGTGCTTCAGCTTTTATGGAATGTGAAAGTCCTAAAATTAATTGAAACAACCTGAAAATGCAGCTTTTTCAGTCTGAATGGAGGAAGCTGGGGAAAAAAAAAATTAGAAGTTTTGGGCTTTTCCCTGCACTGTTTGCCATGGAGCCTCAGTCACTTCCACTTTTACAGCAAAGAAAGAAAACAAGATTTATATTTCAAAAATGCACATAAAATATCCCCCCCCCTTTTTTTTTTATTTTAACTCTTTAAATGCTTGGACAGGGCTTCAGTTCCTCCAGTGTTTCCCTGATGCCCTCATTGCACACTCTGACCTTTCTTGTGAGCACTCATTTACCCAGGGAAGTGTTGGGAGGGTTTTCTCCTCTTGCCACTTGGGGAAGGAGGAGATCTTTCTGGCACTGGGGGGATGCTGTGTAGGTGACTGTCCCCACAGCTGCTGGAGGTGCAGATGCAGACTCTTGCTGCTCTCCATCTTCTATTTATTTACCAAATTTTCCATTTTTTCCTCCAATATTCCACTATTTTTTTATTTATTTTTTTTTCCCAAAGGAAATTGGCCCCAGAGCCCCTCCAGGACCCTGCTGCTGGTGCCTGCCCTGGCCCATCACTGGTCCCAGCACTCACCCTCCAGATGCTGAGTCCAACCAGCACCTCGTGGCACAACCACCACCTTCCTGGTGGCCCCACAACCCTGCTGAGCCTGGCACGTCAGGAGCTGAAGCTGCCAAGCAAACCCATTTCTCTTTCTTTTGTTTCCTTGTTTTTTTAAGTGGTTTAAGTGAGGTGGGGATGGAGCTCAGCTGGAGGAGATAGAAGTGGATTTAACTTGGGATTTAGGAGCAGTTGGCACTGATCAAATGCCTTTAAAGAAAAGAAATTTTCATTTCAGAAAACCCCCTCATTTTTCTTGCAGCAGAACCATCAGAACCTCAGTTACCTTGGACTATTTATAAACTGTTTAGAAGGGCCACGCTAACCCAAGCAGGATGCGGTGTCCCTGCAGGGGACATTCCCCAGAACATGGATAAACTGTTTGGGTTATCCAGGATGGGTTAAAGCAGAGCTGCTTACCAAAGTTGGAAATTTTTTGCTAGGAGTGAGAGCGGGAAGAGTTGCAGGGTCCATCTCAACAGCCCCAGGGCCCCATCCTGCCCGTGGAGTCACTGATCTGGTTTGAGGCAGAGTTTGCTGCTGGTGGGATGCAGGAGGGATGCGGGAGCAGAGGGATCCGTGGAGTTAGGATGGAGCAGCAGCAGAAATTCAGGGATGATCAGCACAAGGTGGGTGATACAAAAGGGAATAAATCACCACCCAACAGCCCAAGGCATCACTAACACAGCCATGGGGCCAGGGGGGGTTGGTGGAGCTGCAAGGAGGGCAGCTCCAGGCTTGGAAAAAAGATCTGGGAATGACCCCGGATCCTGTGCCACAGGGGCTGCTGCATGCCCTGAGCCAAGGAAGCTGCTGCCCACCACAGAACAGCTCATTTGCTCATATTCTTCCCTTTTTGGGGCTGCAGGCAGGGTTGGCTCTGAGGTCAGAGCCCGTGGGGCTGCTTGGGGTTTTTTTTTGTCCCCACCCTGCTGCCATTTCCCCTTTGCCACATGTGGGCTCTCACTTTCTCTTTCGGGGCTCCCTGCCTGCTCCAGGCTCTGCAGCCCCAGTGCCTATTTCTGACCCCTATATTCATTCTCCTGGTGGCTCCAAACCCTTTTCCAGGCCCCTATAGCTTCTTTTTAACAGGTTTTCCCCCTTTTTTGCAGAGTTTTCCCAGGTGAGGCTGGTGCTGTGGGCATGGGACCCCCTATCCTGATGCTGTGGGGTTCACCCTGGATCCCCACTGCTCATCCCTTTCCTCCTCCTCTGGGGCCCAGGGGGGTCGGACCTCAGCAGGGACCCAGGGGACAGGGCTTGTGGCCCCGAGGAGAGTGAGTGGTGGGGACTGGGGGGGAAGAGAGGGTTGGACCCACTGCACCCCCCCTGCTTCTGCTCTGGGACCCCCTCCTGTATGCATCCCCCCCCCAACATTGCACTGCCTCATGCATGTGTCCAGCCCCCCCCGTGCACTGCTCCAATGCCGGGTGTGCCCCCCCCTCAGCTGCACTGCACCCCCAAACAAACATCCCCCCCCCAATGCCTTCCCCCCCTCCCAACCCAAACTCCCCCATTTCACTGCCCCAATGCCCACGTGTTTCTTCCCCTCCCCCCCCAATTTTTGTTCCCCAGCAGCTGCTCTCAGAGGGAGCAGGTTGCAGCCTGGGGTTTATCCAAACCCAAAAGCTTGGCTGTCAAGGGGATGCTTTGGGGCTGCTCTGGCTGTGCCAAACTGGTTTGTTTAGGGTGGGGGGGCTGTGCCAAGCTGTGGAAGCAGAAGTGAGAGGTGGGTGGGCTTCAGGGTGGGTGCAGATGGGCTAAGGGCAAATGGAGCTGGAGGTGAGGAGGAGCTGCTGGGATCAGCCTCAGCACCCCCGGGTAAAACCCCACTGCTGCCCCCTCCTCTCCTTGCAGCTGGTGGAAGCAGCAGTCCTTCCCCTGGGGGAGTTTTTGTGCAGTGAGGGCTCGGGGTGGTCACACGGGGTCTTCCAGAGGCTGGTCCTGCAGCAGCTGTCCCTGCTGTCCCTGCTGTCCCCACATCCCTTTGCCATGGGGCTGTGAAGGGGCCAGAAGCCTCAGTGGGGTCGGGGTGGCTGAGTGGTGCAGGATCCTGCCCACAGACAGAGGAACCACCTGCTCTGGACTCACAGGTGTTTGGGGTTTTTTTTCCCCAGACTCACTATTTTTCCCCCAGACTCACCATCTTTTCCCAGGTTCACTCCAGTTTCTCCTCTCCCTCTTTTCCCTGGAGCTGCCCCCCCTCCCCCCAGCTCAGCCCCATAACTTCTCCCCAGCCCCATAACTTCTCCCCAGCCCCATAACAACTTCTCCCCAGCATCTTTGACCTTTGCCGGTGCCGGGCTCCAGACAAATCCCACCCAGAGGGAGGGGGGGGGAGATGTTTTACCCAAATTCGGGGCTTTTGGAGGCCACGCAATGATGAGCTCATCCCTCGGTCCCGGCATTCGGGGATCTTTGCCTCGGGGGGCGTTTGGGGCAGAGAGAAGCGGTCGGTGGTACCGTCCCGTGGTGCGGGGAGAAGGAAGTGCCAGGGCCGGCCACTCCTCCTCGCCATTTCCTCGCCATTTCCTCCCCACGCTCGGGTTTTCACACGGATGAGCGAGGGGCAGGGGAGCAGCCGGGCCCGGCCCGGCCCAGGTTCGGCCGAAGCGGAGCAGCCGGTCCGGGGGCAGCCGCTGTGGGTAACTGGGCTCGGACCCCTTCCTCCCCCCCTCTTCCCATCCCATCCCATCCCACTCCATCCCCACCGCCACCTCCCACTCATCCTTCCCACCCAAATCCCCCCTGGTTTTGGGGGGTCCCCTCCTGTTCCCCTCTCAGCTCTTCCCCTTCGCTTGCTGCTCTTCCCCGTGCTCTTTATCTTTGGGGATTGGGGAAAAATTTGGGCTTTGGGGAGGGGGGGTTGGTGGGGTTTGGGTCAAGCAGGCTTTTGGGGCAGCAGAGGTGGGATCTGCATCGCCCTGGCTGTCACTCCTGCACCAGGTTTTTTGGGGGGGCAGTGACACCAGAGAGCTGCAACTCGGGGTGCCCGGGTTGTGCCCCACACTGGGGCTGTGCTGTCCCCTGCCACCATCCAGGGTGTCCACTGAACCCTTCCAGAGCCAGCCCCTCCTGCCAGGGGCTGTTTTCGCTCTGCTTTTCCCCCTGGAAATGCTCGGGTTTGGACGGGGGAGTTGTGACTTGAAGTATCAGGACCAAGCTTTGGGATTTTCCCGCTGTCCCCTTTTCCCAGCAGCTCTGAGAACCCAAAGAGCCTGAGTTTGGGGTGCAGCTCCCTCCTCTCCAATGCTGTCCTTGGGACTCAGCAGCCAGCACTGTAACCAGGGGCACATTTCTCTGCCTGGCATTAGGCTGAGATCTCCTCCTGCACACTGGGAATTTTCTGCCCACAGACACCGTCTGCCCAGGGGCTGCCTCCCACAGCCCACGCAGGCTGTCTGTTGCAGGGACCTTGTTTTGGCAGGGGCCAGGGTGACACACGAATGCAAACATTAGGGAAAAAGCTAATGGAGGGAAGCAGTAGGTTTCTCAGGAGGTTTTCCATGAGCTCAGCCTTCCCGTGGTGCAGCCGGACTCGGCGCAGAGCAGCAGCTAACGGTGTTTACATCAGCACTCCTGATGCTGCAGATCTCATTGTTGGGTGGTTCTTCCTGTTGTGTTCACCAAATACCAAACTAAGTTCCTGGAAGCCCCTCTCTGCAGGCGGGCAGCACCAGTAAACTTGCAACTGATCAGATGTCGAGTGAGCCAGGGCTGCTCTTTCAAAATTCTTCAAGTCCTGTGTAAACACCAGCAGGTATTAGGAACTGAGTCATGGTATTCATGGGATTATTATATGCCTGACTGGACAGATTTCTTGTTGAGATGGGATTTGGTCCCTCCACCCTGCCTTGCTTGGCTCATCCAGAGGGCTGGGCAACCCAGGCCAGTGGGTGTGCTGTTTGGGCTCCTGGCTTTTGGGAAGGAGAGTCTGGAGCATCTCCAGGGTTAATGAACACTTGGTCCTTGCTGGTTGCTGATGGCCTTGCAGGGACCTTGGGCTCCCCACAGGGACATGGTGGTGGCAGCAGAGTCAGCTCCAGGCTGTGAGGAGCCAGGTGGAGGCACAGCAGATCCACGAGGGCACGTTTGGGGTGTCTCATGTTTCCTTCTGCCCCTGAAACCTTTTCCTGTGAATTCCCACAGTTCACCTGGCAACTCAGCAACCCCATCTCGACTTGTGTGGGCTTGGGACTGAAGCAGCTTCACCCCATGTTTGTTGTGTGTCATGTCCAGGAGGATTGTCCTGGCCCCACGCTGAGCTCTGTGGTGTCCCTGCTCCCTGGGGACAGCTGTCCCACTGGGGACCTTCAGGCCTTGTGTGAGATGGGGACAGGCGAGGCTGTGACCCCTTGGGGGTGGTGTGGGGACAGCCCAGGGTGCTCAGTGGCATCCCTGGGGGTGGCCTCCAGCCCTCCTGCCTGGTGTGGCCTCTGCAACCAACCCTGGTAGGAATCTCGCCTGGCTGGTTTCGCTCTGGGCATGGCCAAATCCTGCACACGGTCAGCAATTAGCACTCGGGCCTTAATTGCTGCCAGCAACAGCTCTCCCCACACTCAGCACCAGGGTAGCTGCTCCCACTGGCTCAGCTCCCACATGGCCACGGGCACATGGTCCAGAGGCCACCTTGCCCTCTGAGGCGACGCTGAAAGTTTCACTCAGGGTGTCCTGGCGTTTCGGAGGAGCTGGGAAAGGATCAGGGTGAAACGTGGTGGTGGCTTTTGGAGCATTTCCATCGCCTGCGGGTCCCCACGCAGCCGTCCCAGCCACCCCCTCCCTCTCCGGGTGCCAGCAGCCACCCACGTCACCCCCTCCGGGAGGGGACAACAGCTTCACCGGAGCGTGACACCCAGCAGGTTGGTGACTTCCCCCTCAGCCCAAGCGAATTAATAACAAACCCTCGGGGGTCTCCTCCTCCCGGAGACGGGATGCTTTCTGTAAAACCCGGGGCTGATGTTCCTGGCTGGCCGGGGGCTCCCCACAGCCTGCCGGGACAGCTTCCTGCTGTGGGGCAAACCGGGGCCTCTGGAGGTGCTGGGGAAACGTCCTGCCAGGGTGACACACACACAGCTCCTGCTGCAGACACCT
Organism: Phaethornis superciliosus; assembly: GCA_023637945.1. Taxonomy (NCBI): domain Eukaryota; kingdom Metazoa; phylum Chordata; class Aves; order Apodiformes; family Trochilidae; genus Phaethornis; species Phaethornis superciliosus. The sequence continues at coordinate 1,015,856 of JAJQWJ010000022.1, read as the reverse complement.
GCATGGCGAGGGAGCCATCCCACACGTCCAGCTTGGTCCTGTGCAGGGTCCTGGTGCTGAGCTGCTCTCTCCATGAGGGGTTCCGAGCAGGTCGGTCCCGATTGTCATTGAGTCCCAGTGTGTCCTCCTTCTCCTTCTCCTTCTCCTTCTCCTTCTCCTTCTCCTTCTCCTTCTCCTTCTCCTTCTCCTTCTCCTTCTCCTTCTCCTTCTCCTTCTCCTTCTCCTTCTCCTTCTCCTTCTCCTTCTCCTCTCTCCTCTCTCCTCTCTCCTCTCCTCCTCCCCTCTCCCTTTTCCCCTCTCCCTTCTCCCCTTTCCCCTCTCCCCTCTCCCCTCCCTCCTTGCTTATCCTCTGGGTCTCTCTGTGTGTTCCCCACACCCTGGGTCATTCCCTGCTGTCCCTGCCTGGCTCTGGGGTCTCTTGTGGGAAGGTCACGGTGGCCACTGCAGTTCTGGGGGTGCCAGGACATGGGCACAGGGGATAGGGAGGGCCATGGGAAGGGTTGGGTGCTGTGGGGCAGTCCCACTCCTCTCCCCAGGGCTGGGTGCTGCTGGCAGACTCAGTCACAACCACCTCGGTTCTCTGCAGTCCTCCTGAGCCCTCCCCACCCGGGGCAGCCGTGGGAGCTGAGAGCTGGCCAGCCCCTGCCCTCACCTCCTCTCCCCACTGGAAGGGACAGGTCCTGCCTGGCATTCCCAGGACACAACCAGGAGGAATCATTCCTGTTGGCACAGCTGGGAGAAATACCCCCTGGGAGATGTGGTGCCACATCAGCCTTCCCACAGCAGTCCCACACCCCGAGAGGTCTCCATGGGTGGACAAGTGGCTGTTTCCCCTCGAGGGGGTTGTGTGTGTGCTGGGGCAGAGGTGGGGTTTGGTGTCTGGTTGGTATTTAACTGATGTGAGGAAACAGGGCTGGGCAGCTCCAGGGTGGGCCATGGCTCTCATGGGTCTCCCTGCTCAGTGTCCTGCCCCTCGCCCTCAGCAGCATCTGGCAGAGCCCCAGGGTTTGGCTCTGAGCTTTTCATGCCCCATGTGAAGCCAGGGCTGGTTTTGTCATATCGATTTGCATTTATTTCTGGATTTCCTCTGTAGTTTTGCATGACCAGCGGGTCTTCAGAAAGTTAGCTTAGGTCTGAAGGGCTCTCTGCCACCCTGCCACTGCTGCCTGCTGCAGGTCTGCCCGTCAGAAAGCAGGATATCTGCCTGGTTGGGGTGGTGGTGGTGGTCACTTTCTTGTCTTACAAAGCTGAATTTTACACTGTTGTTGTTGTCGTTGTTGTAGTTGGTTTTGTTTGTTTGTTTTTTAAGAAAGAAGATGATGTGAACAGGCTGTAAGCAGCAGAGGAGATGGACAGAGAGCTGCCCCTCGTTGAGCTGGATGGAGAAGTGTCCTCTGCCACGGGGGATCTGGGAGGTGAGCTGGTCTGTGCAGAGAGTGACACTGAAGGGGACATGTCCTGCACTGAGAGTGATGCAGAAGCAGAGATGCCCCCCACACAGAGCAGCACAAACAAAGAAGCAGCAGGTGCTGGGAGCAGCGTGGAAGGAGGAGACATCCCCAGGACTGAGAGTGATGGGGAAGGGGAAATGCCCGGTGCTGAGAGGGATGCCAGGGCAGAGACGTCCTGCTGTGAGACTGATGGGGAAGACCCAGCAGATCCTGCCCTCCCCATTGCTGCCCAGAGGGTGTCTGCTGTTTCTCCTCCCTTCAGGACAATCATCCGCCTGCAGCGGCGGCTCCGACTGCAGAGGAAAAGCTGGAAAAGCCGCCTGCACTTGGAGCTGCCTCCAGAGAAGTCTTCAGAGCTCAGCCACACCAGGCTGCTCCAAAGGCAGCTTTCCCTGAACCGAAGTAGCCTGTATGGCCCCTCTGGGTCTTTCTTCAAACAGAGGAGCTTGGAAACTTCCCAGTACTTCACCTTTGACACCTCCGTGGAGCACCATGCCACGAAAAAGCGCAGGAGGAAAAAGAATCAGAGGAAATCGAGGGTCGTGCTGTATCCAGATAAAACAAAAAGGTACCTTCCAACGGAGGAGAAAAGCAAGGCAAAACGTTGCCTCCTCTTGCTCATTGTCATTATCTTCTTCCAGATTCTCAATGCAATAGAGAACCTGGACGATAACCTCCAAAAGTACGACCTAGATGGTTTGGAGAAAACCATGCAGCGGGAAGTCTTTGGGCAGAAGGTGGCTCTGGAAAGTATTATGGAATTACTAAAAGACTATCTGGCTACCCACATACACAACAAGCCTCTAGTAATCTCTTTAAATGGCCCGACAGGAGTTGGGAAGAGTCATGTTGGCTGGCTGCTGGCCAGGCATTTTCGTTCTGTCATGGACAATGACTTTGTGCTTCAGTACTTCGTGATGCATCACTGCCCCAGGGGGGTGGCTCCTCTTAATTGTGAAATAGACTTGTCTAAGAAGATTTCTGAAATGGTTACTAGAGCCGAAATAGAGGAGAAGATACCACTGTTTATTCTAGATGAGGTTGAACTCATGTCTCCCGTCCTGCTGGATACTCTCAGCCGATTCTTTGAGCCCAACCAAACCAATGAGTTCCTCAATGCCATCTACATTTTAATAAGCAACATAGGAGGTGGTGAAATAACAAAGTTTGTTATCCAGAATGCATCTGCTGAGCTTCTGCATCAGCAACGGGGAGCTGAGGAGCTGCTGAGTACCGTCCAGCCCATCCTGATCAATGTCCACCCCCTCTGGAAATCTGCAGACATCATCCCATTTGTTCTTCTGGAGAAGACTCATGTCATAAACTGCTTCCTAGAGGAGATGAGGAGGGAAGGGATGTATCCTGACCAGAAGCATGTTGAAAATCTAGCGAGTCAGCTCAGTTACTACTCTACAGGGGACAAGCAGTACTCCAGGATGGGCTGCAAGCAGGTTGTGGCCAAAGTCAACCTGCTCTAATTTACCAGCAGAAACCAGGTCCTGCTCTCAAGATTTGCCAGATTCTGGGCTTATAGAGTACAGGAGGCTGTGGTCAAGGTGTTCTTTATGAGCCCTGCTCTGACTCTGTCCTGCTTGAGGCAGAGGGATGGCAGCCCAGGCTCCTCTGCCATGTGGTCTCTGTTCTCCTCCAGATGCTTCACTTGTGAATAAGGCACAGGCAGCAAAGCTCAGGCATCCTCCCATTAATTGTGAGGTGCTTTGTTCCTCACGGGCTCTTTTGGGATCCTTGTCATTAAGGAGTTAGGAGGTGAGAACAGAGGCTGTGGGATGTGAACAGGAGAAGACAGTAACTGGGTCACTGTCCCTGCAGGACACGTAGCCCTGTCTCACTCCTTCTCCAGGCTCACAGTCTTCTGCTCTTGGCTTTTTTTGGTCCTGGATGGTGGTTTGGAGAGCAGAGGCACATCTGGGCACCTGGGAGGGTTGGTGGCTCCTCACCCCCAAACGTGGGGACATTCAGAGCTTTGCTTTCTCCAGCTCCTACGTGACCCTGTGCTCCAGAGGCTGCTTCTTGGACCCATTCCTGAGCTGTTGCTCCTCTGAGCTCATACCTGAGCTCACCTTTGGCACCTCCAGCAAGATTTCTGCCCTGCAAGTCTGTTTGGGCTCGTCGTGAGGACTGCTGGGCTGTGCCAGCTGGTGCAGAAATAACTGCCAGATTGTTTCAGGTCTGGTGGTGGCAACTCGTCCTGAGAGCTCTTCTGCTTTTTGCTCCTGGGTACACTTCACCACATTCATTATCTAGAAAGCCTGAAATAGCAACTGACGTATATTAAGCAACACACACTGGAAAAGACAGTTTGGGCCAAGCACAGTGGGAATCCTGGGCTTGTTCCCAGTCCTGTGAGGCCAAGAAGAGCTTCTCAGCCCTTGAGACCCCAGGATGCTGCCTGGAAGCACCTCAGGAAAATCACGTCCTTGTTTTGAGGAGGCCAACTGAGCAGGGATTTGTGACACTGCTGTCTCAGGTTTTGGTTTTGTGCCTAAGTCCCCGTCTACAGTTTGCTGTGAATTCCCACAGTGATCCTGGGGATGGTTGCACTGGTGGTTTGATTTGCCTCTTTCTAACTGTTGGTCTCCAAAGAATTCCATCACAATCTACTGTTCCCAGATCTGTTGTCAGGAATGAACCCAAACTACCCTGAATAAAATCATTCTAAGTACTTTATCTGACTGAAATGTTTTCTTCCTCAATTTCTTTTCTAGACTGATGTAGCTGCACTGCCATGCCTGGGCTTCCTGGTGACTTGGATTGGGATTGAGGCTTTCAGCTTTGCCGTGTGGTTTTTGGAGGTTATCTCAGAGTGTGCAGCTCCTTGGGGTATGCTCATGATGAGCCAGGTCCCAAACCCAAAACCCTGGGAGTGCAGCAAAGCCAAAAGCTCTGTGCCCCACAGCTGCTGGGGAGGACCAGGCTGGAGCCCTGGGAAGTGTATCCTTGGCTGAGATGATGCTGGAAAGCATGACCATGGGATCTTCTCTTGAATTTATCCAGTGGAGAACCTTTTCCTCCAGCCAGAGAGCCCATGAGAAGAGCTCAGGGCAGAGCAGGGAGTGCTGCTTGCATAGAAGGGCTCAGAATGAAACTGGGCCACCTTCTAGATGGAAGTGGCCACAAAAAGCAATGTGTATGAGCTGGTTTCCATAGTGAGCTTTTACTTCCAGGACAGTTAGTATGTCTTCATCCGGGATAAGAAAAGTTCCTCAGTTGGTAAGAGCTCTTCCCAAGCCAGGCAGACTGTCCTGTCACATTTGGATCCATGATTTATGGAAAGCAGCTCCCACCTCACCCCGGGCATGGCAAACATTGCCTGGAGCAAAGCACTGAGAGGTGTTCCTGTCCAGGGGGGGTTCTCTGTGCCCCACAACCACCTCCTGAAGCCAGAGGGGTGCTTGGCACAAATGATCTTTTTTATGCTAACCCTGGGGAAAGCAGAGAGGGACAAGGACCAGGGGGAGAGTGAGGCTGTGGGACATGCTGGTGCTGCCCAGGAGAGGGCACAGGGATGCTCCAGGAGTATGAAACGAGGTGTTCCAGAGAATTTGTGATCCCATTTGTGAAATCTGTGTTTCAGAGAATTTGTGACCACTCTGGCCCTGGCTCTCGTGGGCAGGAGGTGTGTTCCCAGCAAAAGCTTTGTCATAGCTGGGTTGGAGCAGCTGGGCTGCCTACAGCTCCAGCTCCCTGCAGGTAGAGATGCACCAATTACTGCCCCCTCCCAAGGCCCTAATCATTGATCTTCCTCCTATCATCCTCACCTGACAGCTCCTCGTGCCCAGAACCCTCTCCTGCATGGGAAGAATTTTCTAAGCATGCTCAGGAGCCCTATTTAAGCTCAGCTGGTGCCATCAGTCTCTGTGGGATTTGTGCTGGAGGAGTTGAGGTGGTACTCAGCCCCACATCGTGGCCTCTGATCCAAGCTCTCAGCCTGGAATCTGATGTTTTGCTTTTCACCATTGCCACGGAGCTGTCTGGCCATTCCTGAGCCTCTTCCAGCTGGGGTTTATCTTCCTGGCTTTACCCTAGACCCATCTCATCCCCGTGGTGTTGCTGGATCTGGATTTTCAGGTTGCTCTGGGCTCTCGGTTGGACCTGGCTGCCCTCTCAGACCTGCCCTGCTCTGCCATGCAGGTAACGTGGATCTGGGGTCCCACTTGTTCCCTTCTCCCTGGGAAGGATGGAGGTGTGGGTTTGGGCATTGAGTTTGGAGGGTGTGGGGAGCTGGGAATCACAGAATGTCAGGGGTTGGAAGTGACCTCTAGAGATCCGGGAGTCCAAAGCAGGATCACCTCAGTCAGGCCCCCCAGGCACACACCCAGGGGGGGTTCTGAAGGTCTCCAGAGAAGGAGAAGGGAATTGTGTGAGCATTGCAGAAGACAGGTTTGGGCTGAAAACCACAAAGTGGAGGAAAGGTCTGGAAGAAGGTGCTGCAGAGGAGAGTGAGAGTGAGCACGTTCCAGGAGAGGGAGGGCAGAGGGCTGGAAGGAAAACAAGCCTGGGGGCTCGTGGCACTCCTGCTCCCCATGAGGAATAATACCACAGGGTGGTGAGGAAGGCAGAGCTCCCGTGCAGGTGTGTAAATAGGTGTGTTGCATGTACAGGGGATGAAGTAATGTGGGGCCAGGCACTGGGTCTCACTGGGCCATATTTGGGCACCCTCCTGGGGTGCAGCAGTCATCTCACCTGCAAAGTGAGCTCAGGGGTGCAGGGGTGGGGGTGTGGGGGGGGGGGTTTGTGCAGCTTGGGGAAGCTTCAGGTGGAGCATGATAAGAGGTTTCAAATATGAAAGTCTGGCAGAAGGGAGAGAGCAGTGCTTGGTTTGCTCAGCCCTCCCTGGGCAGGGTGTGGAGTTGGCTCTGGAGGGGGAGATTTGGGTTCAACTTGAGAAATGCTGAAGCTGCACAAGTGAAGCCCCCAAATGGGGTGATTCGAGTGGCTGTGGGACTGCTGCTGCTGCTGAACCTGGGGACAGAGGAGGAAGGTTTAGCCAGAGCTGCAGGGCTCCCACTTTTTTCTGTCTTCTGTCTCCCCTCAGTGCCTCTCAAGGGTTCAGCTGGAGCTTTCTCCTGCCCAGCATAGAGCTGCAGTGCTTAGTATTCACAAAAATGTTCCCAATTTAATAATAACCCTCTGTAGCGTGTTTGGTTTGGTCACTAAAATACCTGGATTTAGGTGCAAAGCTTCAGGCTCCTGCACCTGCAAACTGTCAGCCTGGGGAAGTGATGTGCAACCAGCAAGGATCTCCCCAAACGGATTGGTATCCTGGTGGGATGGGTTAGAAGAACAAGAGAATGAAGCAGCATTGAAAGCAGAGTGTGCAGAGGAGTTAATCACATCACTCAAGGGATCTAGAACCCCGTTTACTTCCCCTTGGTGCTTTTATCAATCCAGTTTATTAACAGGTATGAGAGATTATTTGAGGGTCTAACAGATGTTGGATATGATTTTAAGGTCCCCATCTAGAGCTCCCTCAAAGGATGTGCAGCCATGCCTAGGATGCCCCTGCAGAAGGGACAAATCTCCCTTGGGTGGCTCCCCAGGAGCAGAGCTCTGCAGTCTGGGACTTGGCTTTGGCTCCTGCTCCTCCTCCTCCTCCAGCTGTGGAGATCACCCCAAAAAGGCACCTGGGGCTCCATGCAGGATGCACACACTCCAGGATCTCCTGTGCATGCTCTTGTGATTTTCCTGACACTGCTTCCTCTGCTGTTTTATCCCCCAGTCCCTTGGGATGGAATTCACCCGCTCTCATTTCAGCATCTTGAGAATGTCTGAGTAAGTTTTTCTAGGACTTCTCCATCCCTGCCTCCTGGAAAGAGCCTGCCCAGGAATCCAGGTCTGGGAAAAGACCATCTGGAGAGCATTTCCTGAGACACTGCTCCTGCCCTGGGCTCCCTGGGCAGGGACAGAGCCCTGGGGCCATGCAGTGCCCGTGATGGGGGTGCTGGGGGAAGGTACTCCCTGACCCCCCCCTGCTGCCCAGCTACACCCCATCCCTGCAGACTGAGCTGCCCAACACAAGCTGGGGGTTGGTACAAGAGGAGTTGCAGGCACAATGCTCTGAGATCAGGGAACCTGGTGCTGTGTTCCCCCCCCCCCAATCCCTCTCCACATTCTCTCCATTTCCCAGAGATTTTCCCAAGGCTGCCCCTGAGGAGCTGTGTGCCCTCCTGGCATCACCACTGCATGCTGTTTCTGTGGTGCCACAGCACCAGTTCCTCCCTAGGTGATTTCATCTCCTTCTTGTCTGGGATCAAGGTTTCTGAGGTGTGGTAAGGTCCTGCCACCCCCCTGGGTGCTGCAGGGGCCTTGGAAATTCAGTTCTGAGCTTTTGCTTTGAGCAGGAACTGGTCCTTGGCTTCTCCCTGCAACATGGAAAAGGCTTTGGAAGGTTTGGGTTTGGTCCAGCAGCTCAGATGATGTCAGGAGCTGCTCTGCCCCTCCCTGCAGACTTCTCCAGCACAAACAGCACAGTGATTCTGGGATGCCTTGAGGTCAGAACACAGCCCTGAGTCTTGCAGAGCACTGTAGCCTGACATGACCCAGAGTCCTCAGCTCCATCACTGCTGTGGCCTCTCTCTCATCTTCAGCTGCAAAACCCACTCCATGCTGGTTCTTTACTCCCATGGCCCATGCCAAGGCCTTTCAGGTTGCCAAAGACCCAGCACTTCCACCTCTGAATCCTGCTCCTGATGCACCCCAGGCTCAGCTTTCAGCTCTGGGGATCCATTGGTGGAACGTGCTGAAGTCTCTGGATTGGAGGGGGGTGATGAAATTCAATCCTTTGGATCCAGCTCAACAGAAATTTGTTTTTCTTTTCCTTGCACCTGGTGGGCAGATCTGCTCCTTGCAGTGCTGATTCAGCTTTGCTCTCCTCAGCTGAGGAGGATGCAGTGACCTGCTTGGACAAGCTCACCTTGGAGTTATAAATACATCCCTGGGTAATGCTCAGAGAACAGCAAGCTAATGGGTAATGATGATTGCCAGTGAGAGCAGGATCTGTCCCTGCAGGCAGAGACCCCTCTTTCTGGGGCTCTTTTTGAGGTTGGGTTATTGTTCACCTCCCTACAGCTGGGGATTGGGCAATGTTGGTGAGATGGATTAGATACAAGATGAGAAAGCTCACTGAGGAACCTTTATGTGATTGAGAGAGGTGATGCCAGTGGTGCCAGAGATGAAGTCAGCTTCTGGGCAGGCTCAGTTCCTCTCCTTTGGGACCTATTTGCTGAGTGCACTAAGGTAAACATAGCTCATGTGATGGGCTAGCTGGAAGATGCTAAATTCATAGAATCACTGAATTATTTTGGTTAGAAAAGACCTTTGAGATTATCAAGTCCAACCATGACCCCAGCACTGCCAAGGCCACCACTGCCCCACGTCAAGAAGTACTTTCAAGAATTTAAGGATTTCTTTGCTCTGAGTTGCCAATGATTTTGGAAGCAGCAATTTGCTTCCCAGCCCTCTGGACTTTGCCCTCAGAAGAGGGGGGAAGGAGATGACCAAACACCACTGAAGTTCTGGCTGTACCAGAGGTGTGAGAACTCCCCTGCCCTCAGGAAGGGCTTTTCAGCAGTGACTGAGGCACAGGCTCCAGCACCTGCTCTAACTGGGGATCGGGGATGATTGCAAAAGCCACAAGCAGTGTTGCCACATGGAATTCATGACCTTGGAGATGCTGGATGGTGCATACCTAGAGATGGGACTCTGTGTATCACAGTCACCCTGTTCATAGATACGTTTTGGTTTTTCCCTGGGACACATTTTCCAGTAGAATAAGCTTGCTGGCTGAAAGTTCTCAGGTCATGAATGAGAGGAGGTGACATGATGCTGGTTTACAGTGCTGAAAGCACAGAAGTTTGATGCTTTGTGACTTAAATCCAACACATTTTTTTTTCTTCTAAGAAACATAAAGCAAGTAATGCTCCCAAGCCTTGAGAGTAAGAGAGAAGGTCAAAGAATAATTTTAAAATGTGAATTTTTGCCTTTTGCTGCTTTATGGTGGATGAAGGCTGCCTGAGAAGACTTAGAGGATACCAGGTTATATTTGATTTTACATTAGCCATCCACAGCTGGTGGCCCAAGGCCTTTTCACAGAAGTTCACCTCCTGCTTGGTGCAGGCATGAGGTGCCCCAAGCTGACAAAGACACATGAAGTTTGCATTTGAATCTTCTAAGTTCATGGCAAAGATCCCAGAGAGCTGGAGACATTTCCAGCAGGTCTGTGGGCACTCAGCCCTTCCAGGCTCTGTTTAGTCATCATAAGGCACAAAGAATTTGAACGTGAGTGTTGTTTTTTTCCTTTTCTGGGCATATCTGAGATGGAGCTTGCCAGAGCAAGTGCTGAGGTTGCTCATTTTTGTGGAGCACAGTGCTGAGATTGCAGAGTGCCATCCCAAACTGGGGGCTCCCACCTCCATCCCTCCAGCTCCAGGCTGGGGATGCTGGCAGGTGGGATGGGAAGGCAGGGGAGGAGGGTGAGGGAATGCCTGTCCTAACTCTGTTGCAGTTCTTTGGAGCAGATAGGGGAATTTCAGTGAGGAACACACTCTGAAAAGCACTGAAATGTCTCGAGGTGAAGTCATGTGTTAGACAGCTCTAACAAAGCAGAACAGAACAGAAAACTTGGAGCATGGTCTTACACTCCTGCTAGCAGTGAGTGCCTGTGGGCAGATAATTGGTGCTGGTGGTAGAGACATTCCAGAGTGGTTTGTGAGTCAGCTGAGCTCCTCCCATCACTTCACTCATCAAAGCAAGTATTTATAGCACAGGTAGGAGTGGAGAGAGAAATCAAAGAAGAGCTTCCCAGAAAGATGCATAAATCACTCCAAGAGTTCAGCTCTGGGGTTTTGCATTTTTTGCTTTAATGAGAATAAATAAAATTGCTGTTGTTATTATTCATATTTCTTAATATCATTTCACCAGTCTGCTTTTTGAATTAATACCATCTTTGAGCAAAGAGATATTTCCATAGAGCTCTCCCAACTTTCAGAGCTACCCCAGCAGGCTGCTAAGGACATGCTGTCTTACACCAGAGAAAATATTTTCTCCGGCACAGAAATGCTGAAAAACCCTTCAGAAAGTCTGTCGGGGCCGATGCCTCCTCTCAGATCTGTCGGGAGACCTCCAGGCTTTCCAACAAAACGAAGCAGGAAAGCCAGGAAGGTGCTGTACCCAGCCCAGGTGAGAAGATATTTGCCCCGGCAGGAGAAAGACCAAGTCAAGCGGTGGCTGCTCTGCTTTGCTGGCATCATCCTCGTTCAGGTTTTAACTGAGGATCCTGAGCAAGAGGGACTGGCTGGGGGACAAAGCCCTGGGGAGCAGCTGCTCTGTGCCCTGGGACCACAGCTTGGGGCTGCAGGGAACAGCTCCAGAGAAGACAGAGCTATTGCAGAAACTCCTGCAATCCTTTTCTCATCAGCTCCTGGGCAGCAACCTCTGGTGCAAAGCACAGCAGATGTACCCCAAGGAGCAAGGAGACAACCACACACCTCCTGCAAGCCAGGTGGGAGCAGCTTCCCCTGGGCAGCACGCTGAGCTGACCCTGGGAAGCTGTCCTCCTGCTCTTGGATCACAGAATCACGGAATATTTAGGTTGGAAGAGACCTCCAGGATCAGCCAGTCCAACCCATATCAGCTGCTGGAGCTCCGTGGACTCCTGCACCTTCTGAGGGGACACGAGGACTCTGGAGGGTGACACGGGGCCAGGAGAAAGGCTGCCCAGGCCTGCAGGAAGAGCTGTGCTGATTCATTTGTGACTGTGATTAGAGATCAGGGGTTCCAGGAGCTGTGACTCTTGGAATTAGATTGCAGAAATTAGATTTACACTCCTGGGTTGGGTTTGGGCTGTGCTAACCTCCCTTGTCACTGCTGCATAACTTTTATTTCAGTGCCTGCATGTTGTAATGTACCAACAGGTCTCCCAGTCTGGAAGAAATGAGCTCAGCTTTTGAACAGAGGAGATTGCAGTGATCCCGTGAGCTTTTCTTCCTCTGTAAGAATAAAACTGCTAAGATCAGACTTTCCCAACGCGTTTCATCCGAGATTTTAAAATTAAGGTTTGCTGCTCTGCCGTGTGCTGAGAAACAAAGTGCTGAGCATTGTGGGGAAATAAAACTGTTCAACCAGCAAGAATAGTGGGGTCAGAGCCCCAGCAGGACCCTGCCACCAACACGCTGGTGCCTGGCACAGGGAGAGGGTTCACAGACTGAGATACCTGCCTGGGAGGATCCGTAAGGAACCCTTGGGCCAGGCTGGGAAAGAGGGCTGGGCAAGGGGAAGGCTGAATTAGAACATTAGAATGGTTCCTTCTAACCAGCACTGCTCTCTGTATTTCTCAGGGCAGTGCTTTGTGGTCCTGTGCATGAAATCTGGGATCAGCCACTGGTCCTGGGCAGTGTGGCTGAAGGATTTTTGGAACAGAGTGAATGTGATGGTGTCTGGGGACTATGGAGCAAGGTGCAGCTTGCTGCAGGGCATCTGCATCCCAGAGGTGAGCAGGCTGCATGAGTTAGGAATGAAGAAATCTGGCTCAGGACCTGCTCCTTGTCCAGCCCTGGGGCTTAGTGCAGAGAGCCACTCATTGCTCCTTACCCCAAATGCAGAGAACAGGACCTGCAGTGGGATCTTTTCAGCTCACTGCATTTCCTGGGCTCTTTTATCAGGCAGTCCCTGAGGCTTGAATTCAGCTGCCCTTGGTTTAGGCAGCCTGAGGAAAGTCTGAGTAAATTTGCTTGGGGTTTCCCCAGCCCAGCACTCTGCATAGAGCATGCCTGGGGAAAGGCCACTTGGAAAACCTTCTCCAAGCCATGGCCACGCTCTGGGCTCACCTATCAGAGCTCCTTCCCAGAAGGGTCCATCCCAAAAGGCCAAATTGTGCCTCTGCAAACCCCAGCTTTGCCCTTCAGCTCTCCAGTCCATCCTTGTGCTCTGCAGAACAACTTCAGACTTTTGCTGGGTTGCTCAGGGCCGTGTCCAGCCCATCTCTTAAAATCTCCATGCATGGAGATTTCACCACAGCCTTAGACAACCCCTTACACTTGCCTGGGATTCAATTCAGGTTTTTTTCCATACTATTCCATGGCAGTCAGCTGGTGTTCCTTGAGCCCCCTTGTCACAGAGAGCAGCTCTTTTCATACGAGTAGCAATTAGTTCCTCAGGCCCTGTTAGGACCAGAACTCAAATCCTTTGTAATGACCTAAAGAAACCATGTGTGACCCAGGGGTGGAGGGAAGCTGGATTGCACATGCAGTGACTGCAGAAGAGATGTGGAAAAAGCCAAGGATGGCACGATAGGCCAAACCAGGAGAGATCAGGGAGCTGCACCCACAGCAATTATGGAGAGAAAAAAAAGAAAAAGAAAAAAAAAGTGTAGCTGAAAAAGCTGCAGCACTGAGAGATTTCAGCTGCTTAATTTCTACTGAAGAAATGAGCAATCTGTCCATGTACAGCCAGGGAACTCTCTGGAGCAGCTGGGACAGGACTGGTGTGAGTGGAGGTGCAGGATAAGGCCTTTGGAGGAGCTCTGGATCCCTGGGGAGGGCAGGGGAGGGCATGCAGCCACAGGAATAACTGCATCTGGAGTTCTGTAAAACACTGGAACTGGAAAGATCTTTCAGCAATGATTGTGAACTTGGGGATCAAGGGCTTTCCCAGCATATCCCAAAGGCATCAGGAGAGGGCAGCAGAGACGGAATCTGCAGGGTGTCAGCCACCCAAACCTCAAACTGCAGCGGAGCATCCGCAAGAGATGGCTGAGGATGCTCAGTGCCTTCCAGAGAGCTGATGGGATGGGGACACAGAATCTCTCCAAACAAACGGGGGCCTGACCCAGCCAAACGGGTACAGAGATGCCTGCAATATAAAATAACTTGTCCCCGAGTCTCAGAGGTGAGGGGTTTGGTTGTTCCCAATGGTGGGGGACAGGGAGGTGTGACATGGGGCACACTGATGTGACAGAGGCTGCCATCAGCCAGCACCCAAGCCAGACACTGACAGCCTAAGCCAATGCAACCACTGGAAATCCATTTCAGAGCTGGTGGGCTGAGTGAGCCAAATGCAAAGCAGCCCAGTTCAGTCTGTTGCATGAAATGCAGTGTTTCACACCACGGGCAGCCCCTGCTCTTGTAATTTCTGTTTGCTTTTGGCAGGATGCAACGTGGACAGGACAGGAGGGAAGAAAACTCCTAGGAGCCCAAATCCCTGCTCCAGAGCATGGTGCTGTGAGTGCTGACCTTCCCCCAGCCCTGTTGTAGCTACTCCCAGGCCTCTGCAACACCAGAGGTACATACTCCAGCCCCAGCTGAGCTCACCAGGGATGAGGCAGCCTGGCAGGGTTGATTTGGAGCCCTGGAGGGATATTGTGTCTGCACTACATTGCAGTTGGCAGAGCAGTGTATCCAGGCAGGCTCTGTAGCTGGGACATGCCAGTTCCCAGTCCTGCACTTGCCTTTCCAGTCTCACACAGGGCTTGTGGCTCCTCTTAGGAGCTGCCTTTTCTCTGGGGGGAGCCCCTTGCTGCCTTTTCTCTGGGGGGAGCCCCTTGCTGCCTTTTCTCTGGGGGGAGCCCCTTGCTGCTTTTTCTCTGGGGGGAGCCCCTTGCACCCCATCTCTACTGCCCCAGAGGTGTCTGTCCTCACTTGAAGTCCCTGGGCCAGAGCCTGTGTCTCAGTCCTTCATCTCCCAGAGCTCCCAGTTCCCTGCTCTGTCAACTCCAGAGCCCTCCAGGTCCATGCCTTCCTTTCCTCATACCTTCCTCCAACCTCTTTCCTTATCCAAGTCTCCTTGAGCCATCTCAGCCTCCCTGTCCTGCTTACCCCGAGTCCTCCAGCCCTGCACAGTCCTTTGGCCCAGGATAAATCCCTGCGGGTAAGATCTCTTGGCAAACAGCATCTACATTTGAACTGGGAGCATCCCCTGGGACATTCCCATCATGTTCCTGCTGTGAGATGGTCCCTGGGGTGTGTGATGGATGCATTAACCCAAATTCAGGCCAGGGACTGCTCTGGCAGTTTGTCATTACACATGATCCCATTCCTGTACTCAGCACTGTCCCCAGGAGCTGTTTGATTTACCACTATGGACACGTCCTACAGGACCAGGAGCACTGGGAGATGCAGCACTCCAATGACGCTCCTAAGGGGCAGCCTCTTGCAATATTTCCCCAGTGTTTTAGACCCCCCCACCCCATCCCCATCCTCCAGAGCAAACCTAGAGCTGCTCAGCATTTTTAATTTGGCAGCCAGAAGAAAACCATTTGTAACCTGACCAGCAGTGATCATCCTGCACCCCAACAGCAAATTCTGCTGCAGCTTTTCCCCTCCCCACCAAAGGCAGGAGCCAGGGGTATGGGTGCTGCTCCCTGGGGAGCTGGGAACAGATCCTGGGTTGCTGCACTGCTCAGCCTCGGCCTCCCTGGGACTGGGGGTGGTTCAGGAGCGAGCGATGGAGAAAATACGAAGCTGGCTTTTAGTTGTGTGCCTCACCTGGGTACTGCGTGCTGTCCCCATCCATGGCTCAGATGGAAAAAAGGGACCTTGGAAAGATGACTGTAAATAAGACTTAAAAGACAAAAATCGGGGGAAACGATAAGAAATCGATCAATCAATGAGGGGACATGGGGACACAGGAGGAGGGGCACAGGAAGAGGGACACTGAGGTGCAGGGGGCCACGGCGGAGCACTAAGGGACAGAGGGGACAGAGGGGACAGAGGGGACACGGCTCTCCTCTCCGCGTTGCCATAGCGACAAGGCCGGTGGGGTCCCGCCGCGTCCTCCCGGAGCTCCTCGCTCGCCGCTCCCGGTGTCCCCATCCCGGCCCCCCCGCACCCGCTTCGCTGTCGCTTTAAGAGCGGCGGGGCCGCCCCCGCCCTGTCCCGCCCGGCAGCCGGAAGGGAGCGGGGATGCAGCCCGCCCGCCCGCCCGCTCCCGCCGCCGTTCGCTCTCTCAGGTAAACGCGGGGCTCGCTCGGCCCCACCCCGCCCGCTGCCGCCGCTGCCACCGGGGGAGGCGCTGCCCGGGGCGGCCGCTCCGTTCCGCTCCGTTCCGTTCCGCTCCGCTCCGCCGGGTGCCCGCGGGTTCTGCCTGCGGGGCTGGGGGTGGCTGAGCTTGAGTTCCGCAGGTGCGGGAGGAGGTCGGGGCCGGTGCCCGGGGAGCCGTCGGGTAAACCTCGGGTAAACCTCCGGTAAAGCTCCCGGGGCCGAGGGGCGGCAGGGCCGTGCGGGGAGGGCTGGGCGGGGTGCCCGGTGGGCAGGGGCCGCTGGGCGGGCAGAGCTGCCGGGTGTCCCCAGCCCGGGCTGCGCCGCTTCCCCCGCCTTGTGTGTGTGTACCACAGCCCTTAAAGTGCGTGGAACGCTGCTCCCGGTTGTAAGGCAGCGCTGGAGGATTTTACTGAAGGCTGCCAGCAGCGCTGGAACCCGGGCTGCTGCCTTTGTTAGGCCCCTTGCCTGCCTCGCCAGGAGCAGCCTTCATCTCCAGGAGGTGGTTTTGGGTTTTCCTTGGCCCACCCGGTGTCCCCCCCCGGTCCCCGGGATCAAGCACCGACCCGGAGCAGGGTCCGGGGGCAGCTGAGAGCGCCCAGGACCTTTTTGTGGTTCTTTTTCCCCCCTTTGCAGCTGGGTCCGTGTGGCCCTGGGAGCAAACTGCTCTGGGGTCCCGAGCTCCGGGTTCTCCTCCCAAACACGGGAGTCAGGCACTCGTCCTGGCTTGCTTGGGTTTCTTTCCCTTTATGAAAGAAAGAGCTTTCCATTTTTATCCTTTTTTTTTTTTTTTTTTTTTTTTTTTTTTTTTTTTGTCTGAAGCCTTTTCTCTGGGAGAAGACTTCGCTTTCAAACCTTTATTTTGGCTTTTTCTGGTTGATACTCAGTACTTCAGGTTTGGGTTTGCTGGTCCTTTTCCCTTCCTTTTTGCTCTGGGTGCCCTGGCAGTTTCTTTGGCTCATCTGGCTTTAAATGTTCTCTGGTTGGGCAGGGGAAGTGGGAAAAGATAAAATATGAGAATCTGTTCCATGTGAACTTGTCTAGTGGGGTCTCTTAAGCCAAAGGGGAAGAGGGAAGAAAGGGAAAAGGGTGATAAAGCAGAGTGGGAAGAATGTTCCAAGGAAGCCGCTGAGATTTTGTTTCACTTATGTACTTCTGAGGTTGAAAGATAAACCAACATTTTGAAACACTTTTTTAAACATGTTCTTAACATTTTTTAACAATTTGAAATGCCAGGCTCCTCGTTCTCTCTTCAACTGTCTCTGCTGAGAAACAAAACCAAAACAAACCCCGAAGTTCCTTTAAGCAGATGCAGCCGTGATTCCCTGGCTGTGGAGCCAGAAGTCTCAGGGTGCGTGGGCAGGCCGGGCTGCTCTGCCATCAGCTCTTCCTTCTCTCTGTGGACCATAAAATTAGAAAGGCTCCGATGTGCCTGCAGTCTGTGTCTGTCTGCATCCCAGAGGCTCCCTGGGCATTAGCAGCCCTGCTGCTTCTGGCTTGCTCAGCCTGTGGGTTCTGGCCTCTGGTGGATAATTGAGTAAAGTAATAGTATGTTAAGAAGACTTAAACCTAATACCCAGGTGTGTGCTGATCCCCTGGGGAGATGTCAAGGTGTGTGAGTTGCCTTTTGCTGCTAGCAAGTGATCTCTGACCTTCTGATTTTTGTAGCTGCAGTCTGAAACTTGCAGCATCCTAAACTTTGAGGAGCCATCCCTGTGAGATCCTCAGGCTCTGTCCTTGTCCCTTGGGTCCCCTGGACCTGCTTCGTGTTGGTTTGGGAGCTTTTGTCTTTTTCATTCAATTCACTGTCCAGAAAGACTTCATTTGTTGCATCCTGCCTAAATTTCACTTCTGTGTGCAGTGACAAGCCTGGCCCTGCAGAGCACAGGTCTGTGGTGAGGAAGGGTGAGCCAAGAACAGCCAGACCTGGATATAATTGAAAACTGTCAGCTCTTCAGAAAAGGAGGATGTTCAAACATGTAGTTCTCTGCTGAGGTTTGAGGTAGCTCCTTGGGTAACACTGGGTGGAGATTTGGATCTCCCAGGTCTAAATGGGCACTGAGGAGAAAGTGGCAGAAAGTCCAGATATTGGGCAGTTCTCTTGGCTGAAGACCCAAGGTGAAATGGCAGCAGGCTTGGGTAATTTGTCTCTAGAGATGATGGTTGCTGCTCTTTGGCACCACCTGATGTGGTTGCTCTTGTCCTGAAGATGCCCTAGAAGGACTTCAGAATGGTTGAAATGTTCAAGAACTGGAGTCTCTGGGTGTCCTGCCCTTCCCAGTGAGGTGGCTTTTTCCTGGGAAGTTGGGTACAGCCTAATCCCTGGAGGTATCAGCCCCATGAGAAGACTTTTGGCTATCTGGAGGCTGTTAGGATGGGAGAGCAGTGCAGGGAGCAGTGTGCCCACCTGGGTGATGCTCTTGGGAACCTCAGGAACACTGGGATGGAGCTGGGGGCATGGGAGAGGTCTGGGCATCTGGGAGGAGGGAAGAATTGAGGAAAGAAGCATCTCTAACAGGGAGTATTGGTGAACAGCACAGACAGAATAGCTGCTTCTGCCCAGTACACCCTGGCTGGATCAACTTGAGGCAGTTATTCTCTGAGCCCCTTGGTGAAATTCACTGTTTTATTCCCCAAATATCCTGCCATCCCCTCGGGCTGTTTGTATCTGATGGTGTTTGCCAGACATTGCCTGAGCTGCTCTTAAACTGCAACTGTTTTTGCAGGTTCCCAGTTACTGCACAGTTGTTCTTAATGTGTTTATTTTAGTGGTTATAAACTGATTTTTAAAAAGGAGTTGGAACTTGAGCCGGAAAATCTTCTTTTTCATCTTCCCCTTCGTAATTTGCTTGAGAAGCTGCACCATAGGAGGTAGCAGCTGAGTCCTTCACTATTGCTCTTTCTGCTGAAGAGCATTTTATGCTTTGTATTTTCTGAGATGTGATTTCCCAGGGATTTGGAGGTCCTGTCCTGTACCTTGATTTTAGTAGCAGCTGTAGGTTTGGGGAGATGTCTGTTCTTAATCTGGTAAAATTAGGAACTTGTCTGGGGAATGAAAAACTTGAAGGGACTTTTTTTTTTTCTCATAGCATTTTGTTTAGCTGGAATGTTTGCAGTTAAACAGAGTGATGTGTTTCTTTTTCAAAGAAATGGAGAGCAAAACGCTTCATTAGGGCAAAATTTCAAATGCTTGGGAGGTTCAGAGTTGCGTGTAGAGCTAGAAGGTGCCACTGCTGACCAAACCAGCACCAATGTGACTGTTACCCTGCATTGTACAAAGTCCTTCACAGTGATTCTTAGAGTAGGGTCAAGAACTATGGGTTGAGGTGTAGGTAATATTTTTGAAAAGTACTAAACATCTTTAGGAAAGAGACAAATTGAGGGAGAACCCAGTGTGGTTAATTTGATCTTTTGGTCTTGTAGTAATAAATGTGCGTTGCCTGTCCACTCTGATCTTTTCTTCCTTCTCTTTGTTTCATATGTTACTTTTGCAAGCTGAACTGCAAATAGGTGCTGGAAGTGGTGAATAATCACTTCACTTGGAATAATTCACAGCTTGGAAGAGCCAAGAGTTCAGTCCTGCTGATCTCTTTTGTTAGAGACAGGCTAGCTACCCTCCCTGGCCCCTCTGTGCTGTGCTGAACAGGGATTTCTATGCAAGAATTTTAAGGAAAGTTTTTCAAAGTACTTGTATGACCAACCAGGGGCAGCTGAGAAAGGGTTGCCTGGGAGATGCTATTGAGAGCAGCTAGTGCGTGGTGTGATGGCTGAAGAAAGGCAGGATTGTGACCTCATTTTCCCTGCCTCCTCTTTTGGGGTACAGGAGAAGTCCTTCTGAAAGCTGAGGGGGATGCAGATGTGACTTGAGTTTGCAGGCACAAAAGTTGTGCTGCTTGTTCTACTCCTCACAGTGCTCCCGAAGGAACAAGGTGCAGCTGACCCCACAAATCCCAACAGGTGGGGTGGGACTCCATACTTCATTTCCTACATTCTTTGCAGCTCTTGTACTTCCCCAGGGTTTTCACCAGGAAGGAAAGGATGTTTCCTTGTGAGGAGGTAGCACAGGGAGGAGCACATGGCTTCTGGATGCTCCTGCTGCAGCATCATCAGAAATTTAGGTAAATTTCTGTTGCCTCACTTAATGCAACCTCTGGTTAAAGCTGGAGCTTACTGTTTGTTCCCTTACTTCAGAGCTCCTACTTTAGTGCTTATTCCTCTCTTTGGGTGTGTGTCTAGGGTCCAAATGATAATTGTGGGGAAATGCTGAAATGCACATCCAGAGATAAACTATCCTGTCTTAGACATTCAGGTCACCACTGTTGCATATTTAATGGATTTATTTTCCCAGTGCTACTCAACTTGCAGCTCTGAGTTTGTCCTTGCACTCTCCCAGTGCCTGCTTAAAATGAGTTTGCATGGAAATATGAGTGCTTCCAGGCTGTGGAGAGTGAAAATGGGATGCTCCAGTTAGGTGCTGGCAAACTGTCCTGCTGTCTGGAGTTGTGTGGGAGGAGAAGTGGTTTCTTGGTTGTGTGACCCCAATGGGGAGAAGAGCAGCTGGGGTTTAACAAACTGGTTAAAATTATATAGGCCCCCAAATTCTCCAGAGACATCTCTCCTTTCCTAGAAGCTTCCTTTAACAAGCTGATTTCTCAGGCTGATTGCTTGCAGATGAGATCATGCAGTGTGTTTTGCAGGGAAAGAATCTGAACTCAAGACTGGTGAGCCAGAAAGTTTTAACACACAAGTCACATGCCCAGTGTCCTCATGGCACATACAAAACACTGGAGACTGCAAAAGCACCTGTCTTCAGGGCAGCTTTGTGCTCCAAGGAGGGCTTTCTGAATGTAAAGAATACCAAGGGATGCTCTCAAGTGCTGGGTCCTGTTGCAAGGAAGTATTTCATCTTTCTTTAGCTCTGTTTCTCTCTTTAGTGTGTGTGGTGTTGGGATAAGCCCAAGCGAGGAAGGCCTTAATTCCACTGACATTTTTCTGCTGTTTTCAGCAAAGGAATTTATGTAGAATTGATGATTTTTTATTTTTTTTTTTAATTTTTTTTAATGCATGAGAACATACTGACCAGGAAAGACTTGGTGCTAGTATTCTGTTGCAGAGGAACAATCCCCCACTTTCTGGTCCCTCTCCAAAGGGATGCTGTTTTCCTTTTCTCTCAGTGACACCTGGGTTAAGGTGTCCTTAATAGGAAGACCTCCTCTTCCAAAAAATCACAGCCATTGTTTAAGAATGCTGCAGCAAAGCTGTTCTAAGGTGATGTTGAAGGGTGTTCCCAGCACAGGGGAGCAAGCTGAAAAGTTTTGTTGCCAGTAGCCTTAAGTACAGCCTGTTCTCAGTGCAGAGTGGAAAGTCACCCTGCTGATGCCAGGGTCCCTTTGTGTCAAAAATGATTTCTTCTTCCAAGTCCAGGTGGCATTACTTATGCAAAAATGACAGGAAACAAATGAGGGGCAAGTTTTTGCTAATATTGATTATGGAAACAGAAACGACTTGTTGCCAAAATAAAATAGGACTGGGAAAGGAAAATTTCACATCCTAAACCTGAAATCTGCTGAATGTTTTATGCAACTCGAAGAAGGAATGTATAAAGTAAGATGTTTTAGAACTTCCTACCAGCCCGCATTGGTGGTCTGCCTGTATGGGACACCCATTCTGTGGGTCACTCCGCTAAGTTTTCTGAAATAAATCGTTGAAAGTAAACCTTAGAGGTGAGCACAGACTTGGGTTGTTGTGTTTTTTTTTTCCCTTGTCATTTATGCATATCTGCTGCAGGGGAGTTTCACAGAAGCTCTTTCTGATGCATAACTTCATAAAGGTATTTTATAGAGGTGGAAAATCAAGCACAGGGAAGTGGAAAGCAGCTATACTCAGGCTTTTCAAACTTTGGCATCCTTGTGAATGTGTAGCATAATGCAAGTTAAAATATCCTCTTTCTATGTCATATTATGTTATTCCCTAAATAAAATAGCTGTGAAGCTAAGTTGCTTTGGTTCCATGCCCTTAACTCACTGGCTAATAATCCCAGGATCCTCCTTTTAATGAAAGGAACTGGTAAAACACTTGTTGCTCTGCTGGATTGCTGGGAGGTTGTATATTTTTTTGTGGCAGCTCAACTATTTCTTCTTGCTACTTCTGGTTGGGATCCTGCTGGGTCTGTTCACAGACTGCTGGATGGCCATGGGGCTGATGGTTGCCTGGGGGGCCACTGGCTGGCTCAAGCAGTGTGTGCACATGGGAGGTAATGAGCTGTACCCCAAAAAGTGCTGCCTAAACCTTGTGTTGTCCTTGAAGCTTCAAGTATGGAGCTGGCTCAGAACACCAGCTCGCTCCAGGCTGACGCTTGCAGAATGCAAGAGCAGAGAATTAAACTGGGTGGAGTTGTTCCAAAATTTGGATTTGGGGCCTGTCCACTCCTAATGCAGCAGCTCTCTGGGTGTTTGCTTGGAAGAGCTCCCAGCATGGATGATGCTCTCCTGACCTGGTTTGACTTTCCTCTCTTGATGCTCGAGTGCTGTGCCCAATTCTGGCCGCAGAGCTTGGCGAACCTGGGACAAGTCAGCTCCTGTCAAGAGATGGTGGGGAGATGATCAGCTCATGTGTGCCATGGGGCATGGAGGGGAGGGTGAGAGGAGAAGAAAACAGAGAAATGCAGTAAACAGTTGTGTTTCTTCCCCAGGACTGTTGTATGTCCTCAGCCTGCCAGCTGAAATTTGGAGGCCAGAAGAATAGGGTGGGGTATTTTCTTCCAACCAGACGTATTTATACAGTGAAAATGAGAAGTTAGTTCAGTTTCTCTGGGAATAGCATTTAAGGTGTGAAAAAGTCCCACCCATCAGTAATGGGGAGCTGCTGAAGAATGAGCAAATACAGACAGAGTCTGCAGGGCACACTGTTTGCAGCTCTTTTTCCTTGAAGGATGAGAATCTGGGCATGGTTTTGTTGCATGCATTGTTTGGTAGTGGCATCAGTCATTTGAGTTGCCTTCTCAGGTTTTCTTGTCCATCTTTATTACTGCTGTTATTTCACTTGTGCTCTTTTCTTTCTGCCTATCAAAAAGTAAAACAAAACAACAGCAAAACCTAAACCTGTAGCAGGACTAGCTGGAGTACTGGTGTTCTCCAGGAGGAAAATATCAGTCTGTACCCAGTGCTTTTCACTAAGCTCAGGGCTGTTTCTCCTGCTCCTGACAAGCAGTCACATCTTCATGCTGGGTAACCTGATCTTCCAGGAATGTTTATCTTCCATTCTGCATTTACAGTGGAGCTGAGCTGGGCTTGCTTGTGAGAACAAGTGCAGTGGGCCTCCTGTGCCATGTTATTGTTTGGGATGAGGTGTTGGCCATGTGCACTATGATTCAGCTGCTGAAGAGAAGAGATCAGAGCAGGAGAGCTTGCCATGCAGTCAGCTCCCTTGCTGTTTCCCTGGATGAGGGTCTCAACACTGAACTAATTTCATGAACTTTGTTTTGAAGTGCATGTGTTTTGCATTTGTCTGGTTTGCTATGGGTATTACTCAACTTCCCAAGGTGTCCTTCCTCTTGCTATCCGTTTGACACCATCCCCCTGCATACTTAACTACTAGCAATCTTTTGTATTTTGGGATGACCTGGATGGGGCTTTACCCTGAGGAAAGGAGTTTTGCTGGCTGGTGCCATGTGCATCTGGACCCCATGGTTGGCCCTGGGCAGCACCATGGGAGGAATGGCTCTGACTGAAGTTTTTCTGGTAGCCAATGACTCTTTCATCTCCTGCTGCTTCCCTCTCATCCTCCAGGCAGAGCACCTTCTGCAGATGTGTTGTCTCCCTCCTGAGGAACCCCCCAGTGATGGGGTTCAGTCTCTGCTGTGGCCCTTTGTGGCCTCATCCCAGCACTGGAAGGACACCAAATAGCAGCAGTGCTTCTGAGCCCTCCCTAGAGTGAAGAATTGTAGCGGGAAATGAATTTTCTGGTTGCTTCCAGTGTCTTGAGAGTTATTGGCTGTCTTGCTTTTAACCTGTATCCTTGGAATTATTGCAAGCGTTTTGTATTTGAATACATAGCTGAAGTTAAAGGCCAGAAAGAAATCTCTCATGGTAGGTGTTAATTTGTTCAAGGACAGGCTGATGCAGTGCAGTGCCCCTGTTTGAGACCTGTGCAGTACATCGGGGCACAGAGCTGCTCCTCCAGTGTCCCTGCCAGTGCAGAAACAGCTCTGACTGGGTCAGTGCCAACATATCTGTTAACCAAGATTTTGGTATAATCTAGAAAGATCTCCTCAGAGAAACTGGATGTGAGTCTTTCATGAAACTGTTGGCAATGATTATTCTGCCTCTTCTCATTCACCGTCACAGGATGATGGAAATATTGTTTGGAAAGGACATCTGGAGGTTCTCAGCCTGACCTCCTGCCTGAAGTAGAACTCTCTCCAGTATGTGAGCACCTCAGCCATGGCTTTCTCTGTCCAAGTCTTGAAACTGTCTGGGGATGGAGCAGTGTACCATGTTGGATCAGCTTTCCTTTGGTTTTTGTTCAGCGTTGTACCTAGTGAACCATTCTATGGTATGGGTTATGCATTTAGGCTTGGATTACCTCATCCTGCAGGTTTAAAAACACTTAACTGGCCTGTTAGGAAATGTCCCAGTAGAGTTAATAATGTAATGTGTTGGAATCCTTCTGTCTTTTCTGTGCTACTATGGGAAATATGAGCAGTCTCCTGTTCTGCAGGAAAAGGCAGAGATCCTGTTAGGTGGTTTTCTCCTGTTTGCACGGGGTGTTAGAGGTGAAGCAGCACTGGCAGGACATGTCTTGTTGTTGGAAGGAGCACAGGGGTGTTCCCCCCTTTGTGTTATTCGTGGTGTTTGCCCAGATCCTAGCTGGGTTTCTCGGGGTGTGCAGGATGAGCACCCTGAGCATCCTTTGCCCTGAGGCTGACGTGGGCTGGGGTGCTGAGCCCACAGGACATGCAGTTGCCTTTTGTCTGCTTTCTGCAGCCCCTTGCAATGGGAAGAGAGGGTTTTCCCCAGAGTTATTCTCTGGCATTTATTGTGGGGAAAAATAGCAGTTGCTAAGGTGAGGGTGCCTGTTGGAGTGCACATCTCAGCTCTGTGATCCAGGGTGCTAATGGGAGCAGAGCAGCTCTCTGCATCTGAGCAGTCAGCTTGATTTCAGAAATGCCAGGAGGTGCTGGAGGCAATGGGTGCCCATGAATGGCAGAGTCAGGCCAGCCCCAGAGGCCTCCTCCTGCTGCTGGGCTGGGCTGGATTTCTTCAGACAAAACAGCAGATTGCAACATCCTCCTTGCTTCCTCAGGCCAGGAGGCTTTGCTTGGAAGGAAAATGCTGAGCTGCAGAGAGCTGCTGAGGAGGTGGAAGGTTCCCTAGCCAAGACCCTGGTGCTGCTAGACTCAAATCTGGCCACATCCTAGACACAGCATCCCCTGGGTGTAGTGGGGCTGTTCAGGAGCAGTGTCTGTACACTCCAGTCACACACAGCTCCTGGGGGTGGCACCAGCTCTGGCACTGCCCTCTGCTCAACCTGGGGCTTGGTGTTCCTCTTGGGGTGCAGAGCAGGCATGGTGTGGAGCAAACAGAGTGCCCTTGGGTGGGTCACCAGCTCTGGCTCGTGCTTTGGTATCTTGCTGATCTGGACTGGGTGCCCCAGACCTCTTCCATACCAGAGCCAGCAAAAAGGGATGGGGAATAAAGGGGGGGTGCAGCCTTCTGGTGTCTCCTGGTTATTTGAAGGTGGTTGTCCTTGCTGAGGAATTGTAGAAATGTGGTGAGTGCTGTTGTCAGCTGCTCTCTGCATGCTTGCTTGGGCCAAAAGTGCAGGGGTCAGGTTTGGGGTCATATGGCCAGAGGGTCCTGCAGCAGCAGGAGCTGTACAGGACTCCAGGGATGTCAGCTGGAAGCTGGCCTGGGCTGACAGCTCTTGCTTTGCTGGAGGTGACCCTGCTCTGGCAGGGGGGGTGAGCATTCCAGGTCCCTTCCAACCCCTCACTTTGTGATTTCTGTGAAAGAAACTTTCCTCTGAGCTGGGTTTGGAATTAATACTTAGACATTGGTCTTCTTGGGTCCCAACAATCTGTAGTTATGGAAGTGAAACACACAACGCAGATACACCTGGGAAATTTCTGGGAGAGTGGAACAAGCTTGAGGTGTGACCATGGGTGAGGGAGCAGGAATTGTCCCCAAGCCTCTCCTTGGGCTGCCTTCCTTGCTCCAGCCTTGTCAGAGGGATGGAGGGCAGGAACAGCTGTCCTGCTGCAGTGCTGGAGGAGCCACATCTGGAGGATAGCACTATCCAGAAGGGAAGGCAGCTTTGGCAGAGGCCTTGTGCTTGCTGAATATCTCAGCTGCTTCTTGGGAGTAATCAGAAGCCCAGAGGAGAGCCCTGGTAGCCCATGGGAGCTGAGCCCTGACAGTCTTTGTCATCTGGAGGACACCAGGGGGTTGTTGGCTCCTGGTGCAGGGAGGCTGCAGACAGCCTGGCTGGGCTGGTCCCGGTGTCCAGGGATGGGGAGGGATGGCTGTTTGCAGATCATGGTTTCCCTGCCCCTTTCTCACAGCTGTGTCAGCAGAGATGGTCAGGGGGAATGTTTACAAGTGTGTCCTTGCTGAGCACTGCTCTGTGCCAGGGGTTGGCTTATCTGGGTGTTCACTGAGGCTTTGTCATGACAACAGCTGATGCTAAATTGTACTCTCCCCACTTCTTCTGGGCTGGGGGTGTAAATATTACTTTCCTTCTCTCTGTTATCCCCATCTTTGAGGCAGCCCAAGCTGGGGACAGTGTTGTTTAAAAGACAGGGCAAATGGGAGGCTGCTGCTTCTTGGGTTGTTCCTGGGAGTATTAAAGCTCAGAGGGAAATTTTGGGGGCTGGGGAAGAGTCCTTGTCCTCCACTGCCACCTCCCCAGACATTCTCATCCCTGGGTGAGGGAGCTGTGGTGGCAGAGTCGTGATGAAGCCTCCTTTGCTCCTGTGTCCCAGGCCAGGGTTTCACATTTATTTCTCCCAGTGCCATCTGTTCTCTCAGAGGTTCTGGGACAGCAAAAGGCAACCTGCTTAGTTCAGTGCAAACAGCTCACCAGGTCATCACCCATGAATTTCAAGTTTCTGCTTTGTTGCTCAGCAGAACAGGTTGTTTTTTCAGCACTGGAATGCATAATAAAAAACAAAACAACAACTTCTGGGGTTCCTGATACCATATATCTACCTTAAAAAAACCCACACCAAATTGTCCCACATCAGGATAAACAAACGTGTGTCTAAATTTGTATATGGAATTTAATATCTGCTAATGGGTCCTCATCTCTTTTCCAGAGCCAAACACAACCTGTTCAAGAAACTAAAATTTCAGCCCTGGCCTGCGCTGGTTCTGCTCCCTCGCCGGGTGGAAACCTGCTCATACTGCAGAAAGCTGTTCTGTGCAAAACCAAAACAGGGTCTGTTGATGTTATTTCTAGTCCTTTGAGAAGATGACTTACTGGTCACATGTGCTGCTATGAGGTCATTCATTAGGAAGTCTCTCAAATACACAATTTGAGAGGCGATGATGCCATGGCAGAAGTATGCTCCCTCTGCGATGTGAGATGCAAAACTCTCTGAAGTACTTCAGTTTGTAATAACTCTGAGTGGGATCTGTTATTGTGCATATTTGGGCTCATTCCAGTGAAGAAAAAAAAAAAAAAAGACTGTTTTCTGCTTTTCTTTATCCCTGGATTGATTAGTGCATGTATACCATGGGATCAGATTACATTTCACAGGACATCCAGCAGAGAGCCTATTTTTGTGTTGAAATGCTGAAGGCAACACTGAGTCTAACTGCAAGCTCAGCAGTTTTGTAGCTGTGCTTTGTGCCTTCACAGCACCATCCTTCCCAGGGAGAGGAGCTCCTCAGATCTGTCTGTGAGCTGGGCCATTGCTTTTCCCAGTACCATGGGGGAATGGGGAACTTTCCCTAGACCCTTGATGTTGCTTTTGTGATGTGCCTCTGCTGTGATGCTTTTATTGATGTTTCTCTTGGGCTCCCTGTTCCTGGATGTCTGGAGCTGCCTTCTGCCACAAGCTGTCCTGTGTCCTCCAAATGGAATTGTTCTGGTGCCTGTTTGCCTGTATCCAGCTTGGTCCCTGTGCACCATTATCTTGACAGGATCCATAGTTTGGCAGGAGAGAACCTTTAGGTTTGTTACCTGAATTAGGAACACCCTCTTGGATTAGAGCTTCCCAAGCAGGAACAGGTCTTCTGTCTTTCCACATCCACCCCACAGCTGGTCATGTGTTTCTATCCAAACCATATATGAGCCTTAGGGATTGTCCCATCCCTCTGAGCTGATTAACACACTCAAAGATGGAAAAATTACCCAAGGGGGAAGAAGTAAATGGTTTTCTGTTCTCAGGACAGAGGTGGATTGTGTGGCTGAGAGGGGGTAAGGATTCAGGGAGGAAGATGGGTCCAAGGCAGCATCTGACTGCACATGTGACCATGTCTTCCAGCCTTATTTTCCAGTGGGGACTTAGTGTGGGCACAGGCTTGTTCATGCCTGCTTCACTTTTTTTTTCCTTTCCAAATACCTGCTACTTCTGGTGATGCTTTGCTGTGATTCCTGCTTGAAGCCTGGTGTGGTGTATGGGAGTCTGTGAAGAATGGGCTGGGTTGCTGCTGTCCCCATTTCTCACTGTCCTACAGTGGAATCCCTCTGAATGTCAATCCTGTACAGCCCTGGCACCCCTTCCCACTCCAGCACTGCTGGCCTCAGGAGGATGCTTCCACATGGGACATGGCACCACTTCCCTTTCCAAGCAGTTTCCTGGCCAGAGGCTGGGCAGCACCTGCATTCCCCAACAGGAAAGCCAGGCAAAGAGCATCTGCTCTTCAGTCTTCTCCTGTTGTGTTCTTTACTGCTGGTCCCCTAACTGGAGCTTTATACTGGTGACCCAAGGGGATGTTCCTCTCAGAATGCAGTGGCCTTGTCACCTGGGTGAGCATGGCCCTGGCTGCCACACTCCAGGGCTCTGCAGCAGAGCAGGAGGTGGAAGGGCTTTGGAGTGGAATTTCTGCAGCCTGTGACTATGCCCTGTGGTGCTCCCTTCCCAGCACGTTTAGGTGGCCTCCCCAGGATGCCCACAGCCTCCGTGGCCATGTCAGAAATTCCTTGGCAATGTCACCTGCCTGTGATGTTCCCACTGTCAACCCTTGGTAATTTTCTCCCCTGGGGTGCCATGTTCTGGTACTGAGGTACTGGTACTGGTACCTTGTTCTCTATTTCTAAGTGAAAAGGAAACCAATGTGATGTCCCACAGCTGCAGGACTGAACTGCACTCCTGTGAGACCCCAGCCTGAGGACAGCAAGCCCTGTGAGCTGTGACCATGAGCATGCAGTGAGTCCCGGTGGCACTGTGTGGTGTGTCCGGGTGGCACTGCGTGGTGTGTCCCGGTGGCACTGCGTGGTGTGTCCCGGTGGCACTGCGTGGTGTGTCCCGGTGGCACTGCGTGGTGTGTCCGGGTGGCACTGCGTGGTGAGTCTGGGTGGCACTGCGTGGTGCGTGTCCCAGTGGCACTGCGTGGTGAGTCTGGGTGGCACTGCGTGGTGCGTGTCCCGGTGGCACTGCGTGGTGCGTGTCCCGGTGGCACTGCGTGGTGAGTCTGGGTGGCACTGCGTGGTGTGTGTCCTGGTGACACTGTGTGGTGCGTGTCCCGGTGGCACTGCGTGGTGCGTGTCCCGGTGGCACTGCGTGGTGTGTCCCGGTGGCACTGCGTGGTGAGTCCGGGTGGCACTGCGTGGTGCGTGTCCCGGTGGCACTGCGTGGTGAGTCCGGGTGGCACTGTGTGGTGAGTCCGGGTGGCACTGCATGGTGTGTGTCCTGGTGACGCTGCGTGGTGCGTGTCCCGGTGGCACTGCGTGGTGCGTGTCCTGGTGGCACTGCGTGGTGTGTCCCGGTGGCACTGCATGGTGTGTGTCCTGGTGACGCTGCATGGTGTGTCCGGGTGGCACTGCGTGGTGCGTGTCCGGGTGGCACTGCGTGGTGCGTGTCCGGGTGGCACTGCGTGGTGAGTCCGGGTGGCACTGCGTGGTGAGTCCGGGTGGCACTGTGTGGTGTGTGTCCCGGTGGCACTGCGTGGTGTGTCCCTCATCCCGGAAAGGCTCGGGAGGTCCAAATAACAGGGCAGTGCCCCTGATCTGCTCTTGTGCTGCAATAATCCCATCAGCTGGCATTGCTGTGTCCCTGAGGAGCTCTGGCTTGGGTTGTACCTGTGTCCCCGGGCAGTGCAGGAGGGTGAGGAGCCAGGGGGTGGTTGGTGATGCCCTGGCCGGGATTATTCCTGCAGCTGTGTTCACCAAGGAGCTGGAAGCTGGCTCTGCCGGGCCGGGCTTGCCCCTGGGACTACACGGGCCCTGCTTCCTGAGCAGGAGAGCTGCTTTCTGTTGTGGTTTTACTAAATGAATTCAAAGCTTGGCTTTCCTCCAGGCAAAGTCTGGGCCAAGTGCCAGCCGAGCAGCCCCCAGGGAGAGCGCTGGAGCGAGGAGGGGCCAAGAGCAGGGAAGAGCCGGAGGGATCCAAGCGAGCAGATTTGCCTAGAAAACAGCTCTGTTTCCATCTGCTCGGGCCGGGGTTGCTATAGGAACGGGGATGATAGAGGCAGGGCCATCTCCTGGGCCTGGGCCTGTGTGTGCCGAGGGAAGGGAGGAGAGGAGAGGAGGGAGGAGTTGCTCAAGTTTGAACAGATCTTGTGTGCTGCTGGAAAAGTTGGGAGGAATGTGGAAACGACAGCCTGGCTCAACCTATGGAGATCAAAAGAGACAGAGGAGTTGTTCCCTGTGCTCAGCAGGCCCCGGGCAAGGCAGGTAGGGTCCTTCCAGCCTCACCCGGCTCCCATCGGCTCTTCCCCCTCTGTCTCCACTCTTGGATCCAACACGAACCTTGGGAGCTGCTGGAAGTTTGGGGGGGTGGCAGTGCCGGGAGGGTTGGGAGGGGATGGCTCCTTGTGCCCTATTTACCTCTTGTGGGTGGGAGGGGGGTCACAAGCCATGGGCATTCCCACAGGGATCCTCTGGATCTGTTGTTGGATAGGAATGGGAAGCTGTTTGCCATCATGCTCCCGGGATGAAGTGGTTTCTCTTCGGGAAAACCCGTGTTTGAGCTCCTCTGAAAATGTTCCAGGGCTCATGCTGAAGCAGAGATGCAAAAAGTGGGGCTGAGTGTGGGGTGGTGGGGAGCAGGGACAGGACAGAGGCTGCTGCCCTCCCTGAGAACCACTCACTGCACTTCTCATCACTGTCAGACTTTCTCAGGCTCGTGTTTAGCCTAAAACACAGGAGTATGAATATGTAGGAAGTGAATCCTTGTTGGTAGGGTTAACCATGGGGCTCTCCAGGAGCAGCCCCTCCAGATAAAATCTGATTATTTCCTCAGAAAAATAAAATTTTTCAAGTGCTGAGAACTTTCCCAAATAGCTGTGTTTCCACCAAAGTGTTCAGGGGTTGCTGACTGCTCTGCAGGTATTTGTTTTAATACATTTAGCTGAAATTTCATCTTTTCTTTGATAATCCCTTAAAGAAAAGAAAAGAGGAAAAAAAAAAAGAAAAAAAGAAGAAAAAGTGGGAAGTGTTGTTTCTCTTTTTGAGAAGCTGCACAATAAGCTGCCGAGAACTGAAACATGATCTTTCTGAAGAGATGTGGAGCTTGCCAAACTGGATTAGGTCAGGGCCCACCTACTCAGGCACCCATCTTATCTCTGGCAGCAGCTGCTTGGCACAGGGGACACAAAATCCCAGGAGTCTGAATGCAGACAAATGTGGAACAACCTGCCCGGGTAGGAGAGGACCTTTTGGTGACATTAATTACTGGATTGCTTATGCCAGCATGGATGAAAATTTATATCCAATGTGCTCTTTCTTTTACCCTGCTAATGGAATCGCAGATGTTCTTATTATGTAGGTCCACTTCCAATATTTCATTGAATTGCTCCCACGTTGCTCTGTGGCAATACGTCCCTGGGGCTAAATGTGCATGGTATGCTGTGGAATTTCATTTCCTCAGCTTTAATTTGTTTTTTAATTTTAGTTCATTTTTAATATGGAAAAGAGGTAAATGGGATTCCCCCCCCCCTTTTTTTTTTTCATTTAGCTGTTAGTATTTTACTTTTTTTTCCCTCATCTCTCCTATTTCCCTCCCCCTTGCCTTAAACAATCCCAGGATTTTCCCACAGCTACCTGTCTTCTGTGTAGTAGCTAAATCTTACTGCATTTCTGGAGGGCCCTGATTTCGGGTTTGGAAATTTTCTGGAGAAAATTTGATGAGAATCATCCATTCTGGCTTTCCATAGCTGTGAAATGCTGCTAGAGCTTTTTCAGTGTTCCTGTCTTTTTCCTTTGTTGCTAAGCCAATCCTTTGGTTTGGCTGTTTGGAATACACTGTGTTAAGCAAAGATCTCTGTACTGCCTCTGGTCATGCTCGGTGGTTTTGCTGCAACATTTGTTAATTGAAGTTTCATCTCTCTACACGAGAAGTTTAAATTTTCCTTTCTGGTGCAGTGCTGATAAAAGGCAAACCCAGCAGGAGATGTTTCCAGCTGCCTGGAAATCCCCCCTGGATTCATCCAGTGGTTTCAGCTGCTCTGGAGGTGTTGCCACTCACTGCTCCCACCCTTGCCAGGCACTTCATAAATTAACCTGGAAAACCACTTTGTGTAATGAGCAAACTTTGCTCCAGCAGAGTGCAACAGCTGTGTGTACCCAGACTTCACTTTCTTGGTTAGGTGCACTGATGAATGTTCTGCTCAGCCCCTGAAGAAGTGCTCCCCACTGGGGACAAAACCAGCCTTGTCCTGCTGGCTGGGGTCCCTTTGCTGTGGCTGAGCAGAACACTTCCCTCCCTTGCTGCTTTTTGGGATTTGCAGTCGTTTCAATGTATGGAATGCATCAAAAGGATGGGAATTTTTGCTTCTCTCTGGTCCTGGAAAGGTTTCTTCACGTTTGGTGTCTTTTTGTAGATGTATGGTGTGGCTTTTCACATTTCTAAACATTTTTGTGGAAAGACTACAGCAGAGGCAGTGGTGCTCCTGGAACTAAAGGCAAGGTCTGTCTGCCAGTGGCAGGTGCATGGAATTTTTGTTTTATGCATATGAAGAAACATCTTACAAAACTCATAAAAAATAGTTTTTGGTAGTATCAGCATTTCTGTGGTGGTTTGATGGAAATTAGATGGCCAGCTAAATTCATAAATGTTCCAAAACAGTGTTTCTGGTTTGATTTTCACTGAACCACCTCTTAAAGTTTGGTTTCTACTCTTGCATAAGCCAGCAGCTTCCCAGCTTAGTGCTGGGCACTCTGTGCTGCTCTACATGGTTTTAGTTGCTTCTCTTCTGGTTTTGCAAAGAGTCTGTCCCAGTAATCATGTTTTTATCTTTTAAAAGAATCTACTAAGAGCAATTTGCAAAAACAAGTTGTAGATACGTAGCAGTTACTGTAAAATAAGTATTTTGGAAGGCAAACAATTTGTCAGGAGAGCTGCAGATAACTGAAAAAGCATGGCAAATATACCTCGGGGCAGTGAGAAATACTTGAGTACCTGTATAACAAAATAAAATCCATCAATGGTGTTTATATTGTTAGGTCAAGAAAAACCCCAGCTGATTGCTAATACCAGTGCCAAAAGTGAAACTTTTCCTGTGCTTGAGGAGAAGCTGGATGATAATATGAGAATATTGAACCACCCTCCATGGTGCTGGTAAGGAGGGGGGTGTGGACACAAGATACCCTTTTAAAGTCTTTGAAACTTGAACAAGATTGGGACCAGTTTGTTCAAAACAAATTGGCAAAGCAGCTTTAATCCTGGCTGCTGCTGTGTAATAAATCTGGGAAGACTGAAAGGGGTCTAAAAGTTGGGGGAAATTCCTTGTAGCTGTGTTTTAAAGTAGAGAGGGAAGCAGGTAACCAGAAGGCATCTGGGACCAACCTCCATCCAGAGCTGGATCTGGGGAAGCTGGTGCATTGGTAAATTAGTGTCAAATTAAAGAAAGAACATGCTCGGTGATCCCTGGGCTCTGATGGCAAGCAGATCACATCAGAAAAGATTTCAGATTGTGTACTCAACTGTACCAGTTGCCAAAAGGAACTGTGTTGATGTCATATACCTGGATCCCAGCTGAGTTCCCTGCTGTTGACCAAATGCTGCTGCTCCCAGGAGGCAGAAGGGGCTCAGCTTTGGGACCAGGACCTCTTGGCAGCTCCTGGGCAGGGGGGTGAAGGCAAGTCCTCCTTGGTCTCATCTCTGGCATAGCCCTCATCCTCTGCTAGGTTGCCTCACCACTGCTGGTAGCTGGTGGGTTCTGAGCTGGGAAACATCCTCCTGAGCAGTTTTGGTAATGTCTGGTCTTTATTTGCTGGTAGTGGAAGCAGTTCCTGCCCTCTGGCTGTGCTAAGGTGGCAGGATCTTGGTTTCCATTCCGTATTGAATGAATTGATTTAGAAAGTGCCACCTGATACCTCTCAAAAATAGTTACCAGTGGGAATATGAGCCACACAGGCCCTAAAGGGGGGCATGGAGTAGTGCTCCAGCCATGCACTGGTGTCACTGTGGGACTAACTCACTTATTCCTTGCTCTGTCCATGAAGGAGCTGTCTGGGATCATAGCAAAAATCCAAGCAGAGCCATCCCACTGCCTGGACAGAGCCTCTGTTGCACAAGTGGGGATTTGGGAGAAAATATTAAGTAATTTAATACTGAAATTTGGCTTCACTGAGGAGGTTGTTGGAGCCAGGACAAGAGAAGGCTGTGGGGTATCAAGAAGACAGAAACAGGCTCTGTAGTGAGGTGGGTGGCAGGAGGCTGCCAGGAATCACTGACTGAAATGAGGGGTGAAGTTCTTCTTCTGCAGTGAAGCAGTGGAAGAGATTATCCAGAGATTGGGGGAACCTCCATCCTTGGGGTTTTGTTAATACCCAGCTGGACCAAGTCCTCTGCAGGCTGCTCTGAAATTGGTGTTAACCCTGCTCTGAGGAGGAGGTGGGATTAGATGCTCTCCTGAGGATCTGCTTCAGCCCAAATAATTCTGCGACTCAGTAACCTGATCTCCCTCTGAAGGCAAGTTGGAGCACAGTTAAGTAAAAGGTTATGGTGGAGCCCCTTGAGGACAGGGAGGGAGGATGGTGGTTTAGATTGAGTGCTCTTAATACTCCATCTGTCATCTGTGTGGTTAACATGTCAGATGCATGGTTGCTGTGTGAGCCTCTCACAGTGGAGGATTGCTGGCCTTGGGAGGACTGTTGCTAACTTGGAGTTGATAAGTTTTAATGATGGGTTTTAACGATTGCTTTAAAAAAAAGAAAGCAACCTTCTCAAAAAAAAAAAAAAAAATAACTGGAGAGAGATGCCAGTGTAAGGAATAGAGTGAAAATATCCATGTATATGCCAGCTCTGTGCCTATTTGGTGTGGGAAGGAAGCTCTGGCAAGGGGCAGTGATCACTGCTGCTTGGGCAGGGAGAAGGGAGATGATCAGAGCTTCTTATTTCTGTCCATCTTCTGTTCTCCTGGCACTTCTGCCCTCCCTGCATCCCCTGTCATACAGAAACTACAGGGCTGGAGCCTGGGGGCTGCCCCTCACTTGAGAGGAGCTGTATTTTGGTGCCGTGAGGCTTTCCCTGCTCCTGGGGTGTGTTTGTGTCCTGTGTAGGGTTGGGATGTGCCTGGGAGGTCTGCCTGGGTCATGGGAAGGATCTCCAGGTTCCTCAGTGGAGCAAAGCACAAAGTCCCTTCTCCAGGGAGTCTGAGAAAGGGTTGCTATGGTTTTGGATTAGCTGAGCTAAGAACCACCCGTTGGTAGTACAGTAAATTGCATTTCTTTGGCTTTGCTTTCTAATGGTTTCTAATTTTGGCCTGGTTACTTTGATGGATGAAGTGACATTTGTTCCTGTATCCCTAAGTCAGGTTTGGTGACAGAAGCACTCTGCAGGTTCACATCCAGAGGATGCCCTGTTCCTGTCAGACTGACCAACAGGCAATGGGAAAAATGCTGGAGGACCAGTGGGTCTCCAGCTCCTTTGCAAAAACTCCTCTGGGCTGTAGGTAAGGGCACTCCTTCATGCTTGGGTCCATGGGCTCAGCCTTCTCCCAGGGTGAAATGACTATGGCTGGGGTCTGGAATGCTGGTTTTCTCCTAAAATCTAGCAAGAGTGAAGCATCACTTTTTTTCCTAATAGCCCCACTGGATGTTTAGCTGTGGTGTGGAAAATGAGGGTACCTCAACCTCAGGGCAGTCCTGTCTAGGCATCACTTTGTGGTGTCACTGTTCCTGCCCTATATCCCCCTCCACATCCTTATCCTCACCATGAGTTTCTGCTCTTTGTGGCCATCTCTGTGCTCACTCCTGTTGCAGCCTCATGTTTCCTGCCAGGATCTTTCTGGCCCTGCCAAGCTCCCCTCTTACTGTCTGATGTGTTGATTTTTGATGTCACAGTTTGCACTTGGTTTGTCCCCTTGCCACCCCAGTGTCATGCAGAGACCTCTCCCTGTGCTGCCTCATTGCCCCACTCTGGGGTTGACCACGCTCAGAGTTCACTTAAGGGTAAAATTTGTTGCCACTTGCTTGCAGGACTCAGCTCTTGTGTGTCTGTCCTGGGACTGGTGGCCACCTTAGCAGGCCAGCAGCCTTTTTCTGTTTCTGCCAGTCTTTGGTGGTTTAATTAGAAGATGTCACCTTTCCCTAAGGTTATTGTCCCCAAGCACTCATAGCATGACTATAGCTGAGTTGCAAAGGCAGAATCTTTGGTAACGGTAAATATGGATGGAAAGGGTGGAGATAACTGACGCATATAAGTCTTCTTAATAAAGCAAAATTGTTACCAGCAGCAAGAAGTATTTGAATTGTAAACTAAGCAAACTAAGTGCTCAGAAGCCTTTCTGCTAAGCGTTTTCATCAGCTAATTCTCCTTGGTCCAAACTGAAGCTGGAAGGTCTTGGAAGTGTGTGCTCCAGAGGAAGCCTGCTGGGGTTGGGATATCTCAGGTGAATTCTGAGGCAAAGAGAAGTCTTCCACCATCCTTCAGGAGCCAAAAAAGAAAAAAAAAATGGATATCACACTTCCCAGCCTCTATTTCTACAGGCCTCAGGTATTGTCCCAATTAGTAGCTTTGCTGTTTCCTCCTTGAATTGGTTTAGGAATGCTGAGGGATACCATCCAGTCCTCCTGACTGTTCCTGAACCTCTTCTGAGGATACTTTGGTTTAGGACAAGTCCTCTTGTGGTACACACAGTGTGCATCATACACACAACCATGAGTTTTGGAGTTTCTTGGCATAGTGTTGGGACTCTGTAATGGGATTCCTGCAGCAGACCCTCATGTCCTACTCTGAGGTAATGATCTGTAAAGGAACCAGTTAAATCAAATGCCTGTTTCAGTTGGGATCTAAAGAGGCTTGCAAGCATGCCAGACCTCTGTAATGGATCTCTGGAGGGAGAACAGGACCTGGAGAAGCTCCAAGTCCCACCTTCTTCATGCACATCACTAAAGAATAGTTCCCTCCTGTATCCATGCTGGGCTGGGGACATGGCTGGGCCACTGCCTCTCTGTAGAGACATGACTTGGCTTTTTGCACATGGTATCTGCTGGGCATGTTGGGAAAAACTGCCCTCCTTTTGCATTTCCTTCTGAGTTTTTCAGCAAGTATATGGGGTTTTTTCACTCTCACAATGATTGTAACAGAATTTTATTCTCCTGCAGACAGCTGTTAGCAATTAGCAACTTGATCCATTCAGTCCTGAGAACAGAGTTTAACACTTTCTTGCCTCTCTGAGGATGTTGCTAATCCTGTTTTTTTGCTGGTTTTGGGTTTGTGCAGCAGTTTTGGCACTTTCTGTGTATGTGTGGGCAGAGCAGGGAGAGAGGCACGAGTACAACGAGGAAGTCTGATGGAGCTGAAAGAGCTACAAAGGAAAGTATTGAGTTGTACCCAGAAAAAAAATCATTAGGAAAATGATTTCCAAGCAGTTAGTGCCAAAGCCTGTGTTCAGGAGTATATTCCAGAGTGTTCCAGGACTTGGAAGTGTGCAGTTTGGGAATCCAGTCTGCAACTAGCTGAGGTTTAGACTCAGCAGAAGTCAACCACGAGTAGATCTTCAGTGATTTTCAGCAGTCTGAGCTCTGGGGCTGAGGCTCCTCAGTTAAGAGGAAGGAGTGAAAACCACTCCTGGTGTCCTTGCTCAAGAGCAAATGAGAAATGATAGTTTGCTCTGTGTGTGCAGTACTTCTCCTGGGACTCCCAAGCATTCACTTTTGGTTCTCCAGCTGGGAACCAAGTGTGATGGGAAGAGCAAACCCAGCACTGCTGGAAATAGTTCATCAGTGCCACATACAAAGCTGAGAACTTGCCTGGCTGGTTGGGGTGATGAAGCTGAGCTAGTCCAGGCCAACCATTTGGGTTGCCCATGTCATCACTGAAGATAGATGCACCCCAAGGGGATTCATCCTGGACACTCTTTAGCCAAGGGCTAAATTCCAAGCCAGCTTCTAGGCACAGGTGTGCTCTAGAGCCAGCTCTGAAGGTTTCTTTTTCTTTCTGGAAGCCAGGCTGACCTCAAGGACCACATCTTCCAGTTTCAGATTGCAGTTCCTCCAAGTCAGAGCCTGACTTTCATGATGCTTTTGTTTCTCAGGTTCTGTGGGAGGACAATCTCCTGTAGTGCTGAACCCTCCCCAGTTCCCTTTGAGAGTCCTGCTCTGGGAGCTCCTGGGCCACCCCAGCACTTCACCTGCCCAGATCATTGTCCTGCAAACACAAACTCCTTCCACAGGGCTGCAAGGAGCCTCTGCTCCATGGGACTTCATCTGTCACGGGATGGTGGGATTTGGTGTGTTTGCCTCAGAAATCACCCCCTGTTTCAGGCAGGAAAGAGGCTGCTTTGGGTGCACATACAGCTGGAGGGTCTCTGGTGAAAAGCTCCTTGCTGGTTCCCAGAAAAGCTCCCAGTGCACCCCCAAGATGCCACAAAATCTCAGAACCTCCTGGTCACCCTCAGCCAGGGTGCTCACAAGAAGTGGCAGTGGCAGGAGGGGCCCTGGCACTTTTAAGGTTTTTTTGGGTTTGCTTGTGTTGTCTGGTGGCTGAGCACAGCTCTGCTGGGCAGCATTCACTGGGCAGTTGTTCCTCCTCCTGCAGGAGCATTTGGCTCTTTTCCCAAGAAGGTCCTCAGTTGTTTTTCAGGCTCAGAGCCATCTTTCCTGACAGAATCCATCAGGGACAATGGCCAGTAGCAAATCCTTAGGAAAGAGAATAAAACCAGGGCAAGCCTCAGTGATTCTAACCCTGATTTAGCTTCTGGGTGTCTGTGAGCTGTGCATGGGGGGTTTCCCAAGCCAAAGGTTTTTTACCTTTGTATTAAAAAGCCATGGTGTATCTTTCTGTTGTGAATATATCCAATTGTTTTGGTTTCCACAGCAACTCATGGCTGTGACTTGTACAGTTTAATTACATTGGGTGAAAAAAATACAGCCTTTTGATACAAATCTCTGAGCAAATAAGATCTGTTG
This sequence comes from Phaethornis superciliosus, assembly GCA_023637945.1. Lineage (NCBI taxonomy): Eukaryota > Metazoa > Chordata > Aves > Apodiformes > Trochilidae > Phaethornis > Phaethornis superciliosus. The sequence goes on along the minus strand of JAJQWJ010000022.1, from coordinate 976,894 downwards.
CTGTTGTTCTTGCACACATGCATGCACTGGCATAATGATGGTCTCTCTTTTTTTTTTTTTTTTTTGTCCTCTTTCATTTCCTAACAAATCCTAACATTCAGTTTTGCCTTTTTACTACCACTCTGAGGATTCTTGAGCAAACACTTTCTGGTCCTGGCAACTTTTCATTTATTGATTGATTCTGTTTTCTTTTTGCCTGACATTTCACTATGAGCCAGAGCCTCTAACCTCCCTGCTGTAAAACTGTCTTCCAGGATGGGAACCTCCTGAGGCTCTTGGTAGTGAATATGGACACAAAGAATTTGCATAACTCCACTGATATGACCTTGTGTTCCTTTAGGTGTTATCATGGCTTTCCACTGAAATTGCCAGCACTTAAGCCCTTTGCTATTTTCCTTGTTTCCAAACAGGAAATTAAGTGTGCTGCATGGTGAGTGCACATGCTCTTTTGGCAGCAATGTGGTCGTAGAGGGAGAGATTATTTTCGCCCTGTTTTAGACATTTATCTTCAGGTTGTGTGACAAGTTCCAGAGAGCTCTCTTGGCTACTTGGAGCAGGCAGCTGGTGCAGGGATGGAGAAGTCCCTCCTGGGGAGCCTGGTTGGACTGCTCAGGTCCATTCTAGAGGCAGCTTTGGTGCTTGTTAATATAATAAGGAAAGTCAAGAGGCGATGGGGGAGAGATTACTTTGCACTGGACTTGTTTAAGAGCAGTTACCAGAGTGTGTCTGCAGAGTAGTCATGGCAACTGAGCTCCTAAAAGTTGAACTGTGTGAATAGCTGTAGAGATGATACAGGAGGCAAGAATCATGAATTAATTCTTTACTGCTCAGGTGATGAGTCAGAGAAGGGCTGAGCTCAGGACACTTGGAAGACATGGAACATCGCCCAGCCCGTCACAAGGCAATGAGAGTGTAGCAAGTGTGCAGCACAGAGCAAGCCCTGTCTTTGGAGAATTCTCATCTTCTCTCTTGGCTTTGTCTTTCAGAAATGTAGGTGGCAGCTGCTGCCCCTGAAGGACTCGTCCCCGTCTGACCCCGCGCAGTGCTGCCCGTCGCTACCATGATCTTCTGCATGCTGCTGCTGGCATCACTGCCCGAGCCCTCTGGCACTGAGATCAACCCTGGTAGGAGCTCCCAGGCTGGGAAAAGGCTCTTGTCTCCCACCTTTCATATGTTGGTTCTCAGTCTCTGTGCCCTCTGATGATGAATACACAGAGATGTAACGGATGCACGAAAACGTTATCACTAACAGAGCTCTGGGCTGAGTTGGCCATTCTCACTTGACAGCTGTCCTGGAGTGAAACAACTCTTCTGGCAGTCCCAGGGGGGATCAGGCACATGGATATACTGCCTTCTGAGGGTCTGTGCACTCAGAATTCTGCTGGTGACCTCTGATCCAGCATTGTGACAATGCAGTCTGTAGAACAAATATGTCTCTAGACTGGCTCAGAGATCCTGTGCTCACTGGGGAAAGTAGATTATAAACTGCTAACAAAGCATAAGCCACAGCTCTCCAGACATTGGGAAAGGTTCTGGAGAAAGAGGTGTGGAAGGAAAGGTAGAAAACCCTGGCTCAGACCAGGGCATTGGCACAAATCTAGGGTGAAGGTAGGGATAGAAGCCTCTGAGTCCTTGTGCAGAGAATGGCCTCTTATCCATCAGCATGGGGCAAGTTACAGTCATGATGGAGATGAGTAAGGTGATGGTCTGCAGTGTATTGCAAAACAATCTGTAATGAGGTAGCTTGAGGTGGAGACAGTCTGAAAGAAGTGAGCCTAATCCTTTAACAGCTTGGCTGAAGGTGTGGTGAGGCAGCAGTGTTACCCCCAGGGCCTTTGGCTCTGCTGGGTCTGGCTGTTGGTTGGATCCCTCTGCCTGTGTCTGTCTCTGCTCCTGCTCTGGCCTGTGGATCTTTGTTGAGGTTTGAGTTGGTGCTGCAACCAGCCAAAAATGAAATGGTGGATGTGGGGGGACTCAACAGGCACTCCTGTGCTCCCCATTACACCCCCACACGTGTCTCACTTTGAACTGGGGCTGCCATCTGTTTCTGATGATTAAAACCTAGTGGAAGAAGAGGGAAGATGGAAGCTAGAGGGTCAGTCCCACAGAGATCCCTTTTGGTGGTGGTAGGTAGAGAAGTCAGCACTCCCAAATGTGCAGGAATAGCTTCCCCATCACCAGATCCTGAGAGGTGGGGTGGGCTCTGAGCACAGGGCTGTGGTCCCACCCTCCTGCTGTAATGTTTTCCACCAAGAAATACCTGTTAGGCAGTTCTTTGGCTGGTAGTTGGTTGTTCTGTATGATGGTAACAGCAAGGGGGGGTTCATGCCTCTGGCAGCTTTAGCCAGGTTTGGTGGCAGTCCTGATCCACAGAAATGAGGAAGAGACCCAAGGTAGTGTCCCCTCTGAGGAAAGGACAGGCAGGACTGCAGATGTGGCAGTGGGGATGCCAGCCAGCACAGATGCCACTCTGGAGTGACTGGAGCATGTGCTGCCCCTTGCCTGTGTCACTGCAGACAGGGGAGGAGCTGGGGCTGCTCGGAGCCTGGAGGACAAAAGCCAAAAAATGTACAGGAAAGCCCATTTCTTTTTTTTTTTTTTTTTCCTGCCATTGACCGTGTTTTTTTCTTTAAACTGTTCTGTGATTTAATCCCATAGAAGCTTTTAATCTGCTGCTCATGCCAGTCTGACAAAAATATCTTGTGTGTCTGTTTTGGATACTGAGCCTTAATGAATACAGTAAGACTCTAAGTTTTCTGAAACATCCCTAATACTCCAAGACATGTTAAAAATCTTGTGTCAAGGGGAGAGCTTGGCCAGCTTGGATTTGTAAGCTACATCTGCACTGTCTCTTTTTTTGCTTGTAGAACTCCATGGCTTGAGCCAGTTGTGTTTGTACTCCCTGAAGGCACCAAGTCTGAGAGTCTTCTCATGCCTAAAGTGAAATGCTTGCTCCAGTTGAGGCAGGGAACAGACCAGGATGGGGCAATGTGGATCCTGCTCAAATGTGAGCTGTAACCAGCAGTGACACAGTGGAGCAGATGTTTCCATAAGCTAGATCAGTCAAGTAGAAGCTGTTTAACTTCTCACGTTACTGGACTGGTGAAAATAATGATTGTCCATATTTGAATGTGAGTCAAGCATCCAGTTTGGTCCAGAAGAAGAAGAAAAATCTTTAACAAATACTTCATTTTGTGTCGCAACTTTATTTATAAGTAATTTCTCATTATAAAATAGGTCAACCAGTAACACTAGTATGGATTTGAGTTTCATGTTCTTGAAATGTTTATTTGAAGTTTTTGCCTTGCCAGGACTCTGCCGGATGATACTGAGAGCGTTTCATTACTTACAATTTGTTTATGATAATTATGAAATATTTAATCCTTACATTTGCATTCTCTATTATTACCACGTCTATTCCCTAGGCACGATAGCTTTTTAATTAAACTTGTCTGTTGATTTGGTACTGATACTCTTGTTTCCTGCTTGCTTTTGTTCCCATGTTCAGCTATCTGCCGTTACCCTCTGGGTATGCACGAAGGGACGATCCGAGATGAGGACATCACTGCTTCCAGCCAGTGGTATGAATCCACAGGACCCCAGTATGCACGGTGGGTTAATCTCTGCCAAAAAGTGTAATCCTTTTTTTCCTTCTAGATAGCCCATATGTGACTGAGGAAGAAGTTCCCTCAGCCTTAAAGAAACCTGTTTTCTTAGCTTGTTCACTGCTTCCGGATTAAATCTGGTTAGTGCCAAGTGAAAGACCAAGAGGCAGATGGTCACAAGCTGTAATACAGGAAATTCTGATTCAATATTGAGAAAATAAAAAATCCTTCCCCATGAAAATGAAGTTGTGGGTTGGGTGCCCAGAAAGGTGATGGTGTCTCAGTGTTTGGGGATTTTCAGGACTTGGCTGTGCAAGACCTTGAGCAAGACTGTAGCTTTGGAGTTACCCCTGCTGTGAGCAGCAGATTGGACTAGAGTCTTCCAAAGGTTCTTTCCAACCCTCATCTTCCTCTGGTTCTGTGAATAAATCTGATATATTTGTGACTTACAGGTCAGCTAGGGGCAATACCTCTGGGATTCTTGAGTGCTTTAAATCATAGGAAGTCATTTATGAGAGTGAACTTTTCAACAGCATCCTATTGAGGAAATGAGCTGTGTCCACTTTGTTTAAAAAACCTGGAAACTGCAGAGTTAAGGAATTGTTCAAAAGCAATGAATGATTTTTCTTTCAGTGTCAAGCAGTACTACAGCCTTTCTCATAAGCTTGGCTTTCTAGGTTTTTTGTCACTGCATTTCTCTCAAAGCAAAATACTTCAAATTTAAATTTCCTTAGAATTCTTTATAATGGTGATACCAAGCATTCTGAAAGTTTTGGTGCAAGTCAGATATGAATTTCAGGTTAACTATGATACTTGATACTTACATTTCTATAACTCCTAAAATTCTTCTAGTGCTTGATTTATCTTTTTTTTCCTTAGTCCGTGGTAGAGCAAAGATGTGAAGTGTTCTGAGATTTTATGGAGTTTGAATAAGCCTGTGAATCTGCAAGCTGGGAGGCTTATTTTGTTCTGGGAGGTGTGGCTTATCTCCAGTCCTGCAGATACTTCAGGCATCCACATGGGCTTTTTGTGTCTGGCTAAGTTTTTCAAGTTTAAAACTCTCACCACCTTGTGGCTTGCAGAAGCCTAGGTGAGGCCATGCTTCCTGTAGTGGCTCCACCTGCTGATTGCTGCAACACCCTGGTCCATCTTCAGGGATAAAAGTTTATTTTTGGAGCTGGTGCCACAATGTTCAACTTTGAAGCAGAGACCTTCACATTTTAGAGCTAACAGTGTCCAGCATGAGCAAATCTGCTTCTTGAGAGGGGGATGAAGATTAGGTTGAGATGAATAATTTGAATAATTTGTAGATGGGCAGAACTCTTTTTTCATAGAATCATGGAATGGTTGGAAGGATCATTAAAGACCATCCAGTCCCAAGGGACACCTCCCACCAGCCCAGGTTACTCCAAGCCTCATCCAGCCTGGCTTTGAACACTTCCAGGGACGGGGCAGCTACAGCCTCCCTGTGCAGCCTGTTCCAATGTTCCAACACCCTCACACTAAAGAACTTCTCCTTAACATCTAACCTAAATTTCCCCTCTTCCAGCTTAAACTATTCCTCCTTGTCCCATCACTACACACCCTCATAAAAGCTCCCTCCCCAGCTTCCCTGTGGGCTCCCTTCAGGTGCCAGAAGGCCACTAAAAGGTCTTCCCCCCTTGGCATGGGCCAACGTCTCAAATGTGTCAAGACCCCTTCAAGACATAGAAATATAAAAATACATTTTTAAAATGTATTTTTCAGATAGCTCCTCTTTGTGCTTGTTAGAGCTGTAGGTGGTGGTGGCCAAGCAGAAGTTCTGGTCTGACTAGATGTGGTTTGGGAGGATTAAGCATGCACTTTACCTTGCTTTTTTAGCAAGGTGCTAAAAAGCATGCAGGATGCAATTACCTACCTGAGTAACACAGTTGTTTCCAATCCATGTGAAATGTGAGTGTCTGGCAAGGAAATGACTCCTGACAGCCCAGGAAAGATACCCAGAACTGAGGGAGTTGTTCTGAACAGGGCAAAACTGGGTAGAGGCCTCTGGTAAATCTCAACTGACCATCACCCCAAAGGGGACAGGTATTTGGTCACCAGCTGTAAGGTCTCCCCTGCTGATTTGGCTTCTTTCTCCCAGTTCTCCCATTTCAAGGTTTTTTCTCAGTCACTGGAGGGGACAGATTCCTGGAAGTGACATTTTCCAACGTGTGCGCTTTCTCCCTCAGGTTACAAAGGGAAGAAGGGGATGGAGCCTGGTGCCCGGCTGGCTTATTGCAACCAAAAGATGTCCAGTTCCTTCAAATTGACCTGCACAAACTTTTCTTCATCACCTTGATTGGGACTCAGGGCAGGCACGCCCGGGCCACAGGCAAAGAATTTGCCCGCGCTTACCGGCTCGACTACAGCCGCAACGGGGAGCGCTGGATCTCCTGGAAGGATCGCCAGGGCAGGAGGGTGAGTGGGCTGGGAGAACCCAACTGGAGGAGGCACATCCTCTGCCTCCTGCATTGTGCTTTGTCCTGACTCTTCTCTGTCAGGCATCGAGTCCTCTGCCTAAGAGCTGCGTTTGCTGAGCTGCTGGGTTGGTATTCCTCTGATCTGATGCCTCAAGTCTCAGCCAGTGCTGTGTCTGAAAGCTCTGGCTCTTCACTGGCTTTCACATTCAAGAGCTCGTGTGAATGTCCCTCCACCAGCTTCTAAATTGGAAGCTTCAAGGCATATGTCTGCCTTGTGACTAAAAAAAAACACGAAAAAAACAAAAGAGGAAAAAAAAAAAAAAGGAAGGGTGGCAGAGAATGGAGATGAGCACATGCTGCTTCTCACTACAAAAGTCACCTCCAGCTTTAATTTCCTCAGTGAAGGCAAAGGGTGAAGCTGTCCCTCATCTGACCCCAGCTAAGGATGGTGCTCTCATTGGCACTGATGCTGCCTGGTGCAGTGCTGTGGGGTCCTGGGCCCTCATCAGTCTCTGGTTTGGGCCACCTACAGTAGCAGCAGCGTGGGGAACATGGGCATCAGTGGTGGCTGGGACTGGAAGCTGCAGCTGATTCACTTCGGGATTTTTTGGCCCTGAGAAACTGAGTGCTCAGTAGCAGCAACCCCACCTTGTGGAGGGGCTCTGAAAAGTGCATCCTCTCTTTTGCTTCTCAGAAGGCAGGACAGGCAAAACCAGCAGCTTTTCCACTACTGAGCTGATCACAAAGATCTCAGGGAGATGGCCAAAGGTATTTTCCTCTTACTCTGACATGTAGTAGTTTTTTGCCTTGACATGTCTGCCACCCTCAAGATTCACCAGCAGATGGTCAGCTCCATCCTGTACAAAGATGTACAGAGGTATTCTGCCACGTGTTGTCTCCTTTTGGGTTTTGGCTCCTGCAGCAATGTCTTGTGAAGCCAGCCCTATGTCTCCTCTCTGAAGCCATCTGACAGCTGAAGTGGTTGATCCCTGTCACTTGCTTCCTGAAGACAAAGATCCCTTCTTCAGTGGACAAAGTCATGGGTGTTCCTCCTAGGAAAGTGATGTTAAGAGGCTTTAGATTAAAAGCTGAGAGGTGAAGAGGGTGAGGAACCAAGTTTTCTGTTTTCTTTGGTCAGCTCCTGGTGCTGTGCACCTTTGCAGAGCTGTCTGAGCAGGTGTAGAAAACTTTCACAGCTATTCAGGTGCAGTCCAGAAGCCCACCAGCTGTGGCTGGCTCCTCTGCTGGGAGATGCAGGGTTTTGTACCAGGTGGTAGGAGGAGAGGAGCAGCAGCAGCTAATCCCCTGCAGATACCACACAAGGAAATCTCAGTCTCCATGGGCAGGGTACAAAGACACCACTGTGCAAATGGAACAGCATGAGAGGGAGAAATTGTTGACAAGGATCTCTTCCCCAGGTGATCCAAGGCAACATTGACACTTACGATGTGGTCCTGAAAGATCTCCGGCCTCCCATCATCGCGCGTTTTATCCGGGTGATTCCTGTGACAGAGATGCCCATGACTGTCTGCATGAGGGTGGAGCTTTATGGCTGTGTCTGGTATGGTAAGTAGCAATTTCCATGCCTGTCTCTGGAAAATAATCCTTACACACCACTGACTGGGACTCGGCCATGTCCCACGTGTGCAGAGGGACTCCCGGGCCCACGGAACTCCTTCTGTTGGTCCACAGCATAAATAAAAGGCTCATATGGAGAGAGATGGTGGAAGGCTGCTGCTGCTGCTGTATTTCTGAGGTATATGGCCTTCTTTTTTAGATGGTTTGGCATCCTATAGCATCCCTGAAGGAGGGACAATAGCGGCTCCTGGCTTCCCCATCGTTTATCTGAATGACTCGACCTATGATGGCTACCAGGAGCGCAGGTGGGAGAAGTTCTCCTGTTCTCTCTCAGTCACTCTGCAAATTTTCTCTTCTTTCCTACTGACCCTCTTGCTGTTATCTTGTATCCCAGATGCTTCTTGGGAGACCTCCAGAGCTGCAAGCTAGCCTTCTAGTTCTCCAGAGCAGCATGGCTTTGTTATTCCAGGCTCTTCAGACACATAGTTTGTTGCTCTTTTAAAGGAGGGTGTGGGCTCAGGATGTGTCAGATTGATTTCCCCTAGCTGATAAGGGCTGGCAGGAGAGAAACAACAGTTGTGTTAGTGGAAGCTGTTGTTGATTCTTTTTAAATTAGAGCATGTCCTTAGACAGCTGGTGCTTTCTTCACAGCTTCCATCTTGATGTGGTGTGATGACACTGTCCTGATGTGTCTGATTGCCTTAATGCCCTCATGGCTCTTGGTCTCTTGGGTATGATGCTTTTCCAATTTGGAGTAAAAAAGCCTAAAGTAACTGGATTCTGATACCTCATTAAAAGGTTGTTAATTTTTCCCATCACTGAGGTTAGGTATGTAGGGTGACATGTTGCAGACAATTTGAGGTGTCTGGTTTAACCAACAATTGACTCTCATGTAAGGAGAGTTCATTAAGGGTCTGTATCTGAAATGTTGAAGACCTGGATGAACTTCAGACATTTAATGTGATCACTGTGCTATAAATATGGGTTTGAGTGTATTTTGATGGCTTGAAACCTCAGACAAACCTGGGTCTGGGTGTCTTCTTGAGACAGCAGGAGGGTGCCTAAGAAATGATCTGACAGTGACCTGGTGTCATCCATCAGCTTAAGTTGCTTTTATTACAAGTCCTGCTTCAGTTGTCATTAACTTCCTGAAAAAATTTCCTGTTACCTAATTTTTTTGTGGTTTGTATTTTTCAATGATCTTTAACTCACCTGTGTTCTATCTTGCTGTCAAAATAATAGGGTGGAAAGGATATTCTTCATGCTTGTAGGGTGTTGCAAGGTACTCAGTGACAAAGTCTCTGTATGCTAATATCTGATGTTTTCAAGCTGCATTGGTAAAGTATGGATTGGATATTGAAAGATTAAAAAAGGGTCTTATGTGCAGAAAAGTATAGGTGTTGCCCTTAGCTCTCCAGCACTTACTTGGGGAGCTGGGTTTGCTGGGGAGTGTCAGGGAGCTAGGGATGAGGGCACAGAACCTTACATGCTAAGCCAAGCTTAAACCTCTGCTTAAACCTCTGGATCATGTCTGAGCAGCCTGGAATCAGGAGTTTGCCTCTGCTAGTTCTGTTGTGGAGTTAAGGCACTCAGACCTGTGCAGATTCCAGTGACTGGAGGGCTCTGCTGGAATGGACTTGCAGCGCTTCAGTGTAGGTAGCCATAGCCCAGCCTGGTTACCAGGTTTCCTGGAGGCAGTGGAGTAAAACAGACTCCAGGGAGCAAGTTGAGGCTCTAACACAACTGAACTGCTTGCACCTTCCTGCTCTAGGACAAGGGACATGGCAGGGATGGCTCCCAGGTGGGTCAGGACTGTACCACATCTGGCATCTTCTGCTCTGGGACAGTGCTGGAAAACTGTGGAGTGGGCTCTGCACTCCTGGAATGGCAGTGGAATGAAGCAGGGTCCTGGGTGAAGAGTCTGAGCAGCCCTGGAAATAGAGCTGATAATCTTCTCTTGCACAAGGAGCAGTGCCAGGCATGCTCCCAGTTAGAACTCTGGCTGGGTGAGCTGCCCATGTCTCCCTGATCTTTTTCCTGCTTCTCTCTGCCTTCCTGCAGAGCTTTCCCACTGGAGCAGTGTTCCTCCCAGGCAGCTCCATGGTGCAGTGCTGCAGTTCAGGTGTCTGGAGCCTCACTTCCCATTCCCAAGGGGCTCTGCTTGCACTTGGCTTTGCTGTCAGGGCTTTGTATCGAAGCAGAAAAATTCAGCCTTTTGCCAAGCAAGGAAAGATTTGAAAAGCCCAGCCCAAACAAACAAAAGGGCCATTGCATGAACAGGGAATGAGTTCTTGTCCTGGATGGGTTAAGAGTAAATAAAGGAATGTTTTCCCAGTACCAGCTGAAGGACCCATGAGCTCTCACATTCTCCTGCTTGGTGTTCTGCCTGACTCTTGGTTTTTTTCCTTGCTAGGCACCTGTATGGTGGTCTGGGCCAGCTGACAGATGGGGTGCTGGGACTGGATGATTTCACCCAGAGCCACCAGTACCGTGTGTGGCCAGGCTATGACTACGTGGGCTGGAAGAACGAGAGCTTCAGCACGGGCTCTGTGGAAATGGAATTCCAGTTCGACCGACCCCGGAACTTCACCTCCATGAAGGTAGTCAGGGATCTCCTGCTCCAGCAGGCTCGGAGGCTGGGTGCTTCCAAATTACCCCTTTGGGTCCTCTTCCCAAAGCAGGAAGACATGAGGTGCCTGGCAGAATTTGAGATGTTCCACATTTGCCAATGTAGGAAGGTGAAGCAGAGGAGCACTCGCTTCTCCAGAGCTCAGGAGCTTTCAGTATTTGACTTAAAGGAATAAAAAGCAGACACCTGCAGTCGTTATGTATCTGAGATGGGTTTAGGATGTAGGCTACTTAGTCTCTAGGGGCTGCCTGATCCTGAAGGTGTAAAGGTTGTTTCCATTTTGACCGAAAATTTCTCTGGATGCCTCAATATGTGCTGTGGGAAATTACACAGGAAAAGGATGAACTGAACTCTGAGTCTGTAGTAAACAACAGGATCTTTTCAAAAGGATTGGTGGCTTTTCTTGTAGAGATTTCAAATGAAGGAGAACCCACCACATCCTTAAGTAAATTGTTTTGGTGGTTACTTACCCTAGTTTTATTTTGTCTATTTTTAACTTGCAACTTTGGCTCTTAGCCTGCTTTTGCTGGCAAAAATAAGAGGCCTGCCTTCTCAGAAATTTTCCTGCTTCTAGACTGTGATTAAACCACTCTCTCAATCGTTATTTCAGAAAAATAACTTGTCTGAGGTTCTCAGTGCCTTCTGTGTGAGATCCAGGGTCATTTTTGTAGCAGTCTTCCAATCCTTCCTGTCTTTGGCAGTACTCTTCTAGAGGTATAGAACCTGGAGCTGGATGTAGGCTTTCCATCAAACTGCAGAAAAGAATGGTATCAATTTTCTGCTTTTGGATGATGGTTCTTTTTTTATGAATCTTGTGATCATATTAGTGCTCTTAGCCAAGGGATGGGGAGCCAGTGTTCATTAAAAATCTGGTTCTGTGCTAAGTCAGTTAAAAATTACTGGTGTCCAAGATTAAAGTCCTGTTTAGAAAGGCATTTACATTTTGTTCCTGAGTTTACTACACTGGAATGAGTCAGTCCTGAAAGCTTCAGATTATTTTAAGAGACTTTGATTTATTTTTTTCCCCACATTGAATTAATTTTCTTTCTAGTGATTCTGTTGTCTCTTTCAGATCATTGAAGCTAGGAATACATTCCTGCTAGAAAAACACCTACAGAGGGATGATTTGTGCCCTAAAATTTGTAAGACTTACTAGTTGACAATTTTTAATCAAATAAATAAAATGTATGGGTTCATACGATGCTAATTGAAGTTAGACATTATAATTAGTAAACTAAATGCCTTATAAAAACCCATCATATAAACAAAAGCATCCTGATCAACCAGACACATAACATAGTTACTTCATTTTGTGTTTCATTGTAAAGCTGTATTGATTAGCATAAATTATTCTTCATTCTTTCAGCTTTCACTTCGTTTTTTACAGGCCAGGCTGTTTGTAAATACTTTTTGTATTTTCATACCTGTTGACTTTATGCCAGTTTTCTGAGCTTGCCCATTATCTAAGGAAGTATTACAAACAAATGCTAGCAAATGCTGCAGCTGCATTGCAAATTACTTAGACTTGCATATTATAAAATTAGACATTAGTAGGTGGTGTCTGGAATAGAAAGTGTCTCTGTATCAGTCCAAGATGAGAACATATCCAACTCTGTCCAAATATGGCACAAATTGTATATTGCAGGCGTCAGGTTTTCCTGCCTTGTTATGGATGACTCTTTCTCCTTATTGAATAACGTTGTCTAAGCTTCATCTGTTCCTAATTATATGCAAATACCCTTCTTTTGTTTTTTTACTGCTCATCAGGCCTGTTGTCCTCATTATTGCTTCACTGCTATTCACTGCAGGACCTCACAGAGGCCAAGCAATTAATAGGGTTCAAAGCTGCAGTTGGTTTGGAAGCTGTTGTCCCAGTTGCTAATACTCCACCATCAATAGGAAATAATTTCTGGAGTCACTGGGGAGGATTGGACCACCATGGCTTTGAAAAAGGAGTAGACTGAAAACTCTGAGGGACACCTTATTCCTTCTGATTCCTATTCACTGGCCACAGTGGCAAAATCTGTTGTCCAGATCTTCTGCTCTGTATTTTTTTGGTGGGGTGGATAGACACTAGCTTAGACTGCAGATGCTGAAGGCTTTCTAAGAGATGCCAGAGACCACATGTGGTTTTCTTTCCTCTCTATGGATATATGTTCAAGGAGAGTTGGTCTGTGAGGCTTTAGATTAGTACAGAGTTTGTCTGGTTTTTACATGGACCTTTTGAAGAGCCTGCCAAAATGTGATCATTAATGTGACATTTGCATGCAAGGTTAAGAATCATAGAATCATCATAGAATCATAGAATCATAGAATCCTAGGGGTTGGAAGGGACCTCGAAAGATCATCTAGTCCAACCCCCCCTGCCAGAGCAGGGCCACCTAGAGTACATCTCCCAGGAACATGTCCAGGCGGGTTTTGAATGTCTCCAGTGAAGGAGACTCCACAACCCCCCTGGGGAGCCTGTTCCAGGGCTCTGTCACCCTCACAGTAAAGAAATTTTTTCTGATATTCAACTTGAACCTCCTATGCTTCAATTTACACCCATTATCCCTTGTCCTATCGCTGGTCACCACTGAGAAAAGCCTAACTCCATCTCCCTGGCACTCACCCCTTACATATTTGAAAACATTGATGAGGTCACCCCTCAGTCTCCTTTTCTCCAAGCTAAAGAGACCCAGCTCCCGCAGCCTATCCTCATAAGGGAGATGTTCCACTCCCTTAATCATCTTAGTAGCCCTGCGCTGGACTCTTTCAAGCACTTCCCTGTCCTTCTTGAACTGAGGGGCCCAGAACTGGACACAATACTCCAGGTGCGGCCTCACCAATGCAGAATAGAGGGGGAGGAGAACCTCTCTTGACCTACTGACCACACCCTTTCTAATGCACCCCAGGATGCCATTGGCCTTCTTGGCCACAAGGGCACATTGCTGGCTCATGGTCATCTTCTTGTCTACCAGGACCCCCAGGTCTCTTTCACCTACACTGCTCTCCAGCAGGTCAGCCCCCAACCTATACTGGGACATAGTGTTGTTCTTCCCCAAATGCAAAACTCTACACTTTCCCTTGTTAAATTTCATCTTGTTTCTCCCTGCCCAACTCTCCAGCCTGTCTAAGTCTCTCTGGATGGCAGCACAGCCTTCTGGTGTGTCAGCCACTCCTCCCAGCTTAGTGTCATCAGCAAACTTGCTGAGGGTACATTCTATACCCTCATCCAAGTCGTTGATGAAGATATTGAACAGCACCGGTCCCAGTACCGACCCTTGAGGGACTCCACTAGTCACACACCGCCAACCAGATTCTGCCCCATTGACTACAACTCTCTGACTCCTTCCTTTCAACCAGTTCCTGATCCACCTCACTACCTGATCACCAAACCCATACTTGATCAACTTATCTACAAGGATGCTGTGAGAGACGGTGTCAAATGCTTTACTGAAATCAAGATAAACCACATCTACCGCTCTTCCATCATCTATCCACCTAGTAATTTCCTCATAGAAGGCTATGAGGTTAGTTAAACATGATTTACCCTTGATAAAACCATGCTGACTGCTCTTGATGACCCCCGTGTCCATGATATGCCTGGAGATAGTGACAAGAACAAGTTGTTCCATCACCTTTCCAGGGATGGAGGTGAGGCTGACCGGTCTATAGTTACCCGGGTCCTCCTTCTTGCCCTTCTTGTAGACTGGAGTGACATTTGCTATCCTCCAGTCCTCAGGCACCTCTCCTGTTACCCATGACTTACTGAAGATGATGGAGAGTGGCCTAGCAATGACCTCCGCCAGTTCCCTCAGCACCCTTGGATGCATTCCATCTGGACCCATCGACTTATGGATGTCCAGATTACTCAGCTGATCCCTAACCCAATCCTCATCTACTATGTCAAGCTCCTCATCTATCTTGACTACTTTTGGGGCTAAATGAATCTGGGGCTTGTGCGGAAACCCTGCAGGAGTAAAGACAGAGGCAAAGAAGGCGTTCAGCACCTCTGCCTTCTTTATATCCTCTGTCACCAGGGCTCCTAGCTCATTCCTTAATGGGCCAATATTGCCTCTAGTGTTAGTTTTCCTAGCTATGTATTTGAAAAAGCCCTTTCTATTATCCTTAACCTGACTTGCAAGGGTAAGTTCCAAGGAGGCCTTAGCTTTCCTAATTTCCTCCCTACATCCTCTGACAACAGTCCTGTATTCCTCCCAAGTGACCAGCCCCCCCTTCCATGATCTGTAGATTTTTCTTTTCCACTTAAGTTTTCCCAGCAGTTCCTTTTTTAACCATGCTGGTCTCCTAGCTCCCTTACTAGATTTCCTAACCATAGGGACGCTCTGATCCTGTGCTTGCAGATAGTGGTTTTTGAATATTGACCAGCTATCTTGAGCCCCTTTATCTTCCAACACCCTGTCCCATGGGATTACTTTTAACAGTTGATTGAGGAGGCCAAAGTTTGCCCTGTGGAAGTTCAGGGTTCTGACCCTACTGGGTATTCTGTTCCTTCCACACTGGATCCTGAACTCAACCATCTCATGATCACTGCAGCCAAGGCTGCCATTGACCATCACTGCTTCAACAAGGCCCTCCTTGTTGGTTAATACAAGATCCAGCAGCGCTCCTCTTCTAGTCGGCTTGTCCACCATTTGCATTAAGAAGTTATCATCAATGCACTGGAGGAACCTCCTAGACTGTGAAAGGCTGGCTGTGTGAGTCAACCAGCAGATATCAGGGTAGTTAAAATCTCCCATGAGGACTAGGGACTGAAGTTGTGAGGCTGCTTTCAGCTGCCTGTAGAAGGCCTCATCAACTTCCTCGCCTTGGTCAGGAGGTCTGTAGTAGACCCCCACAACTGTATCACCCACACCAGCCTTCCCCTTAATCCTTACCCACAAACTTTCAACTTGCTCCTCATCAGTCCCTGCACAAAACTCAACACATTCTAGTTGCTCTCTCACATAAAGAGCAACTCCACCACCTCGCTTCCCCGCCCTATCTTTCCGAAAAAGCACATAACCATCCATGGCCACGTTCCAGTCATGTGACCTATCCCACCATGTCTCTGTTATCGCTACCAGATCATATCCCTTAGCCCGAACACAGACCTCTAACTCTTCTTGCTTATTCCCCATGCTGCGTGCATTAGCATACAGACATTTCAGGAAACAAGCAGAGTGCACTGGTGGGACTAAATCCTCCCTAGACCACCTGCCTTCGGATCCTGGTTCGTTCTTATGGTTGTCCCTACCAGCCCCAGTTTTCTCCCCTTCCCCCTTCACATCTAGTTTAAAGCTCTCTCAATGAGCCCTGCTAAGTCCTGCCCCAAAAGCCTCTTCCCCCTCTGGGACAGGTGCATCCCACCTGCCACCACCAGGCCAGGTGTCTCATACAGCATTCCATGATCAAAAAACCCAAAACCCTGTCTTTGGCACCAGTCTCTTAGCCACTCATTAACCAGTAAACTCTTCCTATATACCTCCCCACCCATTCTTACAGGAGGGATGGAGGCAAACACTACTTGCGCTCCAGATCCTCTAACTAGCCGTCCCAGGGCCCTGAAGTCCCTCTTCATTGTCCTTACATTTCCTGAGACGATTTCATCACTGCCAACCTGAAAAATCAGCAGTGGATAGTAATCAGAGGAACCCACAAGATTAGGGAGTTTCCTCTTAACATCTCTAATCCGAGCCCCAGGGAGGCAACAGACCTCCCTGTGGGATGGGTCCGGTCGACAGATGGGCCCTTCTGTCCCTCTCAGAAGGGAGTCACCCACCACAACTACTCTTCTTTCCTTCTTGATTGAAGAAGTCCTAAGGACACGGGGTGACTGACGAGTCCTAGGTGGTTCAGTAGGTAAGTCTACCTCTGTCACTATGTTTTCCTGTCCCTGAATTTCCAAGGCCTCATACCTATTCTTCAAGGACAATTGGGAGGGTGGAGGGGGTTGGGAGGATTTTTTCGTGCCCTTCCGAGGCCGGACCTCCTTCCATTCATTCGTAACTCTTAAGTCCTCTCTTTCTGTCTGGTGACTGGAGGGGAGGGGATCCGTCGCTTCCTCAACCTCTCCCATCTGCCCCTGCCTCAGGGTGTGATTCCACCAGTCTATTTCCCTCTCACACTCTCTAATGGCTCGCAATCTCTCCACCTCCTCTGTCAGTATAACCACCTGCTTAAGGAGATCATTTATTTGCTCACACCGCACACATGCAGAGTCACTGGTTCCCTTTGATACCAGTGCCAGACACAGGCATTCACTGCAGCCAGAGACCTGCACTGCTGCATGCCTGCTTGGGAGCTCCGTCTGCGTCCCCACATTCTTTTTCACAATGGCTTTTGGCCGTGTTGTGACCATGACGTATCTAGATACTGGTTTCTCCCTGCCTGTCCTCGCGCCTGCCTCACCCTCTTTAGGCTAGCTGCCGCTCTGCTGCCGCGTGCTCAGAGGAGACTGCCAGATGGCCGGTTTTTAAACCCTGCCGCCCTTCACAGCCCCGCCTCCTGCCACGTCAGCCCTTCTTACCTCAGGATTCCCGCTCAGACTCGGGTATCCTAGCTATGCCTGGCTATTCCCTCTCTGGGAAGCCCAACTCCTTCTCAGTTCTCCGAATTTAAAGGCACAACACACCCCGGTGCCGCTGCCGCTCTCTGCTGCCGCGTGCTCCTCTCTGCTGCCGCGTGCAAAGAACTACTTTGGAATCAAATCTTTCATAAATGTTCCATTGCACACTATAAGACAATATGCACAAGTCACTCATTCTGGGTTAGGAGTATTCATAGAGGGGAGATCTTAGAGGAAGAAACTCTTCATGAACACAAAATCCCCAAGGCTTGATTTTATTTTCAGTAAACCTTCCTCCTGTCTCATCTGTTGCCTTCTCTCTAGGTGCACTGTAACAACATGTTTTCCAAGGGGGTGAAGATCTTCCAGAAGGTGGAGTGCCTGTTCAAACCACGCCTGATTGCAGACTGGGAACCTGAACCTGTTGGAGTGGCAACTGTTTTGGATGACAAAAACCCCAGTGCCAGGTTTGTGACCGTGCCCCTCAACCAGCGAGTAGGCAAAGCCATACTGTGCCGCTTCCACTTCGCTGACACCTGGATGATGATGAGTGAGATTTCCTTCCAGTCAGGTGAGTGATCCTCCAAGCCAAGGCACCCTGAGGAAGCAGAGAAAGGAAAAGAGGTGGTGTGGAGGGTACACAATAGGGAGGAGGAAGTAGTAGAAGCACTGAGAGGGTTGGAAGGGCAGAAAGGTCCCGTCTGCAGTGGGTGTTTCTCAGGCTGATAGTGATGTACCTCTGCAGAAGGGCAAGTGGGGCAACCAAAAATTGGACTGCAGAACATTTCTTCTTTTTGAGACAGCTGCCTGCTTCTTAGGGCATTGGTTTCATTTTTCTTTTACCTCCTTTAGCAAGTATTTTGCTGTAAAGGAACTGTATCTACAGCTAATGATAACATTAGCAGATTATGAAATGTAAGAGGCTGATTTATTTTTTTTCTCCTTCAAAGTCGTAACTATGACACAGAAGTCAGTGCTGTGGGGTGTTCTGAAAGGGCCTGTAAGGGCAAAGAAGAGTCTTGGAGAAAAACACTAGCACTGACAACAAAATGATCTGGCTGCAGCTTTGTATTTGAAGGTCCCTAATCATCTGGAGTGAGAGGACACTCCTGGGGAAGGAGCACTCTGATTCCAGCTTGTTCCTTCCCTTGCTGCCAGCAGCCCCTCCTGGCTGGTCCCTGGCACACATGGGACTAGGCAGGTTCTTTGTCTGTCCTGGGGTGGCAATCCTTAGAATCATGCTCAAAAGGAAAAAACCAGCAATCTCCTGTGTCTAGCCAAGCTGAGGGAAGGGTCCTGGTGCTTTGTTGGGGTTGGGAAGTCCATACTGCTGGGCAGCTCTGCTCATGCTGTCCTGTGTCTCAGCCCAGTCCTGCCTGGGAAGTCAGGGGTGGTGGGAGGGTTTGTGCTGAGCACTGGCAGGAGCAGGGAGGTTGTTGGACTGACCCCTTCCCTTCCCTCCCACAGACATGGAGAGTGTGAATCCCAGTTTTGTTACAGCAGCCACAAGCACAACAGATGTCTTGGAAACAGAGTACAACACTACTGAGGGCACCTGGGGTAAGGACTTCTGAGTGTTGGGGAATTTCACAGGAACACCTTGGTTAACATGGGCTTTCCATCCATTTCTGGAGATCTGGGCATGACCCTCACAGTCCTTCCAGCCTCAGCTATTTCCTCCTCCATCAGCTGGCTGAGGCTGCCTCAGAGCCAGGGGCTGAAGGCATATGTGCAGCCAGTGAAGCTCTAAAACTGGCTGCTCAGTCATGGTTCCATTGCAGAGGTTCATCCAGTGCATTCTCAGAACAGGCTTTGACTGCAGAAGTCGCCTGCACAATTCTTATCTACAAGCCTCCAAAATGAGAATTTCTGATAAGAGCCAAATGTGAACACAGCTTCTGTTAGTGCTCAGGAAGCTCCCTAAGATCTTTTGTGTACCAAGCACAGATAACAACCTGTGTTTCATTAACTCCAGATTCTTCTCTCATTCCAGAAACCACATCTTCTGTAACCAGCACCTGGATAGGAGAGAAAGCAGATGACTCCAACACCTCCATCCTCGTGGGCTGCCTTGTGGCTATTATCCTTCTGCTCCTGCTGATTATAATCATTATTCTTTGGAAACAATATGTTCAGAAAAGGTTGGAAAAGGTAATGCAGTGGATCTATTTTGCAGACACAAGTTCATTACTAAGCATTAACCCTACTAAGCCCAGAATTATGTAAAAAGCACAGAGCTGTCCCAGCTCCATAGAGCAGCTCAAACTGTTCTCACAGCAGGGGAAGATGCCAACTCTATCCAAGATATTACTGGAAATTGCTGTGGTTGCAGCCAACACATTACTTAACAGCTGAGCTTTGCCTCAGCATTTTTTCCTCTCTTTTGCAGGCCCCACGTCGAATCCTGGAGGAGGATGCCACCGTTCGCCTCTCTTTCTACAGCTACACCATTGCCAACAACCAGACCCAGATCCACCAGTCAAATCCCACCTATGAACGTGCCTTCCCACTGGATCTGGAATATCACCAGCCAGCTACCCTGCTTCAAAAGCTTCCGGAGCTCTCCCAGAGTGCAGAGGATTCAGGTAATGCAATCATCAGGCTCCAGAAGTTGCGTTTCATCTTTTATTATTTCTGTCGGTTTTTAAATTGTGCTCCTGCTCAGTGTCCAAGTAATCTTTGACTCCTGTGCAGTGCAACAGTAACCCAGGGACCTAAGACAATATTCTGGAACTTTTTAACATGTAACTTGGGCAGAGGAAGCACCAGTCCCACCAGAGAGTGGTGGCTTTTTGTGTTCTCTTTGAAGACTGCGTTTATCTGTTAGCCAGGGCATCTGTTAGGAGCTGGTTTTGGTGAGCACACCCTTGGCAGTGGAGTCTCTGCCTGCAGCACTCCTGGGCTGTCCAGACTGGCTGGTGGAGATGGCCTTTAGCACCACTTCCTCCTGCAGCAGGGGCTCTTTGAGATTCCTTTAGGAAAAGCAGAGGGAAATACAGCAGAGCTGTCAGTGGTGCAGAGGCTTCCAGCCCCTGGGGAGGTTTTGGATCCATTCAGAAGGGAAGGTTTCCAGCAATGTTTTGTGATGGCAGTGCTGCCTTCCTCAAGCATTGTTACACTACACTGGAAGATGGATTTGGATTGAGTCAGGCTATGAATTTGAAGCAGAACAAATGCTCTGTGTGAGACTGACCCTGCAGGGAATTAATTATAAAGAGTTATCCTGTGATACTCATGTGAATAAGGTGTGAGAGGTAGGGTGGTGTGCTAGCAGAGCACATGGAAAATTGAAATGTTGATCATTCTTGTTGCAGAAGAGAATTCAAAGCAAGTTTGATGTGGCAGACATCTCTGTGTCAGGTAGGGGTTACAGATCCTGTTCAGGATGAATCAGAAACAGGAAATAAGTCACTTCAGACTCATGCCTCCATGTCTGGGCAAGAGTCTTAGCTCTCACAACTGCATAGAGCAGGCAACTGTTTCACACGAGTTCACTGCCACCTCCCAAGTATTCAGGTGTCTGCAGAAGTGAGGTATGGCCTGGTTTAAGCCCTAATTAACCCAGAATCTCCCATCTGGGTGTGCTTTGGTAGAGGGTAGCAGGCTAGCTTGTAGCCTCCTCAGCTAGGCTGAATCCCCAGAGGTCTGCAGGGTGAAGAGCTGTGGGAACTGGGCCATACTGGTTTTGTGGGGGTGAATGTCTGACCCCACCTGTCTCTGGTTTCCCCTCAGTGTGCAGTGGGGACTATGCTGAGCCTGACCTGACCAAGTCCACTCCTCACCAAGGCTTTCAGAACAATGTTCCTCACTATGCAGAAACAGATATTGTCCACCTGCAAGGTGTGACTGGCAACAACATGTATGCAGTCCCAGCCCTCACTGTGGATTCCCTCACCAAGAAGGACATCTCAGTGGGTGAATTCCCCAGGCAGCAGCTACGACTCAAGGAGAAGCTGGGAGAAGGCCAGTTTGGAGAGGTACAGCCATTCTCTTCCACCTTTCCTCCCCCAGAAAGGAGTTGTCTGGCACAGTGAAATTTCTGAGCTGCCTCTCTGTCACTGCTTCATATCTGGGGGCTGAGGGACCTGTGTTTTATTTAATGCCAGTATTATATTTTATTTTATATGTCTTTGCTGCTGGGGAGGGCTGGTGTCCTCAGGAAAGGCTTCAGATAGCCCCATGCTGCACCTAGGAGGCCGCTGCTTGGTACCACCTGGGGGTCTCTCTCCTGATCTGCTTTGCAAACTCCCACCATGTCCCTGTTGATGACCCTACAGAAAAGGCCTAGGGGTGGGAATTCAGACTGTTCATGGACGTCTCAAACATGCCATGGCTGTCACCCACCTTTAGGCATGCGAGTATGAAAAGCCCAGCAGTGAATCCAGCCAAGACAGAGTGATCCTAGCTGTAAAAATAGCTTTTGTGTTAACAGGTGGAGGTTCTGGTGGGGCTCTGCATGCTGGTCCAAGCAAAACTGGACATTTCCCAAGCACTGTGCTGCCCTGCTATTCTCCAGCATTGCTTCTAGCTCAAGCCCCAGCCTGTGTCAGAAGCCTTGGGCAGCACAGTGCATGCAGCACTCATCTGCCAGCCTTTCTCTTTACTTCCTGAGCTGCTTTCAAGCTGGGAATGTTTTCACTCTGCTTTTTCTTCTCTCCTGGCTTTGTTTCCATACCACCCCTAGTTCCATATTGAGCCAAGTTTTCCCCTCCCCTGCTCCCACTCTTTTTTTTTGCCTTTCCAGCTTTTACACACAGCCTTGAATTCTATCTGTCTGCTACATTTTGTCCAAACACTGTTCTTTATTGACTGCTTCTTCACCTGTGATGGGCCCATCTTTATAGTTCCTCCCTTCTGACAGCCCACCTTCCCTACCCCAGCCCCTTCCCTGTCCCCCTCACTTCTTTCTGGATCACTCAGTGAACTGGAAAGGCACTGACATCCTCAGCATCTTCACCTGCCTGGGGGTCCAGTTGGTTTTGCTTGGATCCTGCCCTGTCTTGGGCTGTGCTCCAAGAGTGAACAGGGAGGCTTTAACTCACTGCTTTGAAGGTTTCTCCTTCTCCCTCCTTATCCTTTGTCCTAATAATTGTCAAAGCTTTCTCCTCCTCCTCCTCCTCCTCCTCCTCCTCCTCCTCCTCCTCCTCCTCCTCCTCCTCCTCCTCCTCCTCCTCCTCCTTTGTGTGGTCAAACAGCAGCAGCCAGGCTCTCCATCTCCCTTTCCCTTGCTTGATTCAGAGCCTGGTCCTTTCCTCACACCACAGGCCCCTTCCCTTGCTTTTGCAAATGTGCCACATCATGTTTTCCTTTCTCTCCTCCTCACCTCCTTAGTCTTTACCAAACTGCTCATCATCATGTGCTCTGCTCCACTTCTCTGCCTTCATGTGCAGTCTTGCTTCCTAGCAACTTGGCTCATTGCTTTTGGGTTCTGCTCCACTCAGCTTTCAAGCTTCTTTCTTCTTGGTCCTGACCATCCTTTCCCTGAGCTCAGTGACACCTTACCTGTGCTTGGAATTTATACTCTTAGTACCATGGCTCTTTCCTGTTCCCAGTCCCATGACTCTGCTTTCAGCACAGCAGATTTCATTCTCCATGTAGCTGCAGCAGCATCTTTGTACTCTTGTTTCTATTTTGTTGTGTTTTTTTCATCTGCTGTCTCTTTTTTCTCCTCACTGTACTTGATGTGCAAATTCTTGTGCTTTCTTCATATAAAATTCATTAAGCTCCCATTACATTCCCCTGACTGCTGCAAGTCTTTAACTGACAGGTCCAGTCTGTTCCCCTCTTCCAGTCCTTTTGCCAGCCTCACATGCTCAGGTCTGTCTCCTTTCACTACCCCAGCATCTCTTGCCAGTTGAATATCCATTCTAATAAATTCATAAGCAAGTTTCTTGTCACCTCCATTTCTTGTACAACCCTGACAGTAATTTTATATTTTTATTCATTTTATTTATCTGAAGAAAACTTGGCATTCTGTGCCCTGATCAGAGTATTCCTCTCTGGGTGTACTCACAAGTGAGGTGTTTACATCACACACATGCACACACACACTTTTTCTTTTTTTTTTTTTTTTTTTTTTTCTGGAACTAGAGGACTTTTCAGAGCTGTCTGTAATTTCTAGACACTCCTCAGTTAAGTCTGAGTGGTGACTCCAGCCAGGCTGCAGGACAGCTCTGTAGGTGGATGGCTGGGGTGATGTTCTGGACATGCCAAACCTGCTGCATTCATTCTGTCTGCATGCACATGCAGAGTAAAGCAAACATCTCCAGGCATAGTGACCTTCCAGAACACCTCCAGGACTTGCTGGGCAAACTGGGACTGCCCCAACAATCTGCTGTACCACCCTGCACGTGTGCAGTAAATTCAGTGTGCAGCCCAATAGATACTGGGCTGCAATCCACATCCACTCCTACATCATGGACTATATAGTGTGTGTAGACATTTTGTCCAGGATCTAGAGCCAAGCTCTGGGGCTAATCCTTATTAGAACAGAATCCCCTTCGTTAGATCATTCACTTGGTCATTCTGAGAGTGGGGAGCAAACTGAGGACCTCAGTGGGATGTTTTCCTCTGGATTTTGAGCTGTGCACACTCATAGCTGCTTGTGTCTCCTGCCCTGCCAGGTGCACCTTTGTGAAGCTGATGGCCTGCTGGAGTTCCTGGGAGTCTCCTCTACAGAATTCACTCCCCAGCCAGTTCTTGTGGCAGTGAAAATGCTGAGATCAGATGTCAACAAAACAGCCAGGTGAGTGCATCCCCAGTGCCCACCATCTGAGAAGGAAAACAAATACTCTCCCAGCAACAATTTCACACAAATTAACCCTGCTGGCTTCTGGAAGAGTGTCCTGTGTCTCTGGTGTGTGTTTTATGTATTCACAGGCAGGGAGGAGGGGACACCAGCAGAGGTGATGTCAAACAGAAGTGCTGTGTGAATCCTGTCTGCTGGGGAAGGGCTCATGCACCAAAGCAGCTTTCAGTCTCACTGTGTGCAAATGTCTAAATGTCTCTGAACAGGGGTTTTCTTACATGCTGCTTCTGCTTTCCTTAGACAAAGGAATCATTTAGGCTTCAAATCTGTTTTCTCTTTTACAAGAAATGATTTCCTGAAAGAGATCAAGATCATGTCCCGGCTGAAGAACCCCAACATCATCCGGCTCCTGGGGGTGTGTGTCAGGGATGACCCCCTCTGCATGATCACAGAGTACATGGAAAATGGGGACCTCAACCAGTTCCTTTCCCAGAGGGAAATCTACAGCAAATTTGCCATTTCAAACAACATTCCCTGTGTCAGGTAAGAGGAACTGCCCAGATTTGGGATGAATCAGAAACCTGGAGCTGCCCATTCCATCTGCTTCCAGACAGTGACCTTCCCCAGCCTGGCTGCTGCCACAACACATGCTGGGGATACTGCTCCAGCTTTGTGTGGGAGATTGTTCTTGAGGCCTCTGGAGGTTTGTTTTCCTCTGAAGTGTGCCTGACTGTGGGATGTTCTGGTCACAGTGACAATCTTAGATGTGTTGCTTATTGATGCCACCATCTGTTTACATTCGTGGGTTTGCATCAATTATTTCCATAATACAGGAAGCCAGTTGCATTACAGAAAGAATTTTTGGGAGGAAAGTCAAGAATGTCTTAGGCTTTTAAGAAGGTTCATATGTTTTCTGGATGCTTAAAAAAAATATGACAGGAGTTGAGTGTGGAGCTTCACTAAGGAAAGATTTCATCAACCAGCAGAAGGAGAATATTTGGCAAGGAAAAGAGTTTTCTCTCAGCAGTGGCACTGATCTCCCTCCTCTGTGGAAGGATTAAATCTAAAATAAAAGCATCTTTACTGTTGCAAAAATCCTTTCCTCAGAGGAAAGTTGTGTGTAGGACTGAAGTATTCTGCTTGACAAAGAAACTTGCTCTGATCAGAAATCTCTGCGTTGATTGGCCCTTGGCATGTACCCCACGAAGAATTCCATTTATTTGTAGTTCAGGAGCAGGGTGGTTAGGCAGAACAAGCTCTGTTGGTGGATGAAACAAGGTGGCTGGGCCTTGCCTTAGTGAGACAAGTGCAGCATTTCTGCCAGCAGTGGTCAGGGGTCCTGCAGAGTCTTTGGGATGCATCTCCTGGGTCTCTGGCTGCCTGGCAAATCATGGGGATGACTTTGCTGAGAAGTGGCTCCTGCCCTGGCCCTCTGTATGCAGAGCTGCACACATCAAGCCCTGCAGAACTGGCTGAGCAGAGGAACAGGAGCCCAAAGGCAGCTGCTGCTGGGACCTTCAGGGTGCAGGTGGGACAGGAGAGACTGGGAATGGGAAGAGCAGCAGCCCCAGGCAGAGGCAACTGCAGCTGAGCAGGGAGAAGGTGGGGTCTGGAAGCTATGCCTGCTTCTATATGAAAAACCAACAACCAGGTGAACAAGGTCCAACTGGGTGGCAGAGTTCCTGTTTTGGGGGCAAAACAGGTCCACCCACATCAGGAGGAACATCAGGCTGGTTGTGGGAGAGGGCTGAGCATCACCTGGCTGAGTCGTGGTGCTCAGCATGCTGCAAGGCTGGGAAGGAGATGTTGGCATGGGAGTGTTGGGTTGATGCTTGGACCTGATGATCTTAGAGGTCTTTTCCAAGCTGAAATTGATGCCAATTTTTTCAGTTTTTCCAATTATGAAATGGTACCCAACCCCTCCTGCCAGTGCTCTGCCAGAGCTGCCTCCAAACCTCTGGCCATAGCTCAGCCATTGCTCAGAGCAGACTGGGTTGATGGTTGTGCTGGAGGGGCCATGGTGGTGCTTTCACTTTGCCACCAGAACACGAGGAGGAGGAGACAAGACTTTTTTTTCTGAGCTTTATCAGAGAAATACTAACTGTAAACAGTTTATTAGTTGTGGCAAATGCTTAACTGTGCACAGTGGGCAACAAGCCAAGCAGCATGTTCTTGAAGGGTGATGGAAGTCAGCTGGTCCAAACTCAGGCTGTGTATCATGCAGCTTTATTAATAATTTTCATTTTGCTTGTAGGGGAATTAAAACTGTAGTAGATGGGAAAATGCATCTGTTTATATTTTCAGTAATATTAAACATATTTTTAAAAGTAAGCTCTCTTTAATGTGAAGTGCTGTATGTACATTTATGTAAGTGTGCAAGAGGGGCAGTATGTGAGATGCCAAGCTCTAAGCAGTTGGGGTTTTTTTTATGATACGGGATTCTGAGATTGCATAGCTTAAATTTTCATGCCTCTCTGCAAAAAGTTGGTGCTTTGATGGAAAAACTCTTTGAGCATCTTGAGAGTAACACTTGAGATTAAAAAACTTTTAAGGGTTGTCAAATTGTAGAGGCCCTGAATTTCAGGGACAACTTGTCTGTTCTTGCTCCTTGGATTTGCCTGGCAGAGGGGGGTGTTGGGCAGATGAGTTTCACTGTCATGTCAAAAAATACATTGAGAGGTCATTGTAATATAGGCAGAACAAGGAAGAGTTGAGTGTGGGGAACTCTACTGATTTTTCTTTTTTCTTTTTAAAATTTTCTTTTGATGCAGCTACTCCAACCTGCTGTACATGGCCACCCAGATCGCCTCGGGGATGAAATATTTGGCATCTCTGAATTTTGTGCACAGAGATCTGGCAACTCGCAACTGCCTGGTGGGGAACAACTTCACCATCAAGATTGCAGACTTTGGGATGAGCAGGAATCTTTACAGTGGGGATTACTACAGGATCCAGGGCAGAGCTGTACTGCCCATCCGCTGGATGGCCTGGGAGAGCATCCTGCTGGTAGGGACTGCAAAAACCTCTTCCTCCTTCCCTCTTGGTTTTGTTTCACTGTGCCCCTAACATGGTAACACATGTACAGTCCTTACAGCATCAAAATGTCTGAGTGTGGCCCAAGGTGAGGTGTCCATGAGGTTATGTTTACACTGGACATAACTCAGATCCTGTAAATACAGCACACATCATCTGGGGCAGGGTTTCTGTTCTGTGCCTGACATTCAGGACTCCTGCTGGAATTGTAAGGAAATTGCCTTAAAAAGGCAATTAGAAAGAAATTTAGAAATTATTTCCCCAGCTGTGAAGCTGAGAGGGACATGGACAAGATTTCGTAAGTTTCAAGTGCTGGGTCTGGTTTGGAGGTTTTGGTTTGTGTTTTCTGCTTTCTCCCTTTTAGGAGATTGTTCAACAGCCCAACCACATCCAGACTGGAGTCAGCTCCTTAATACTGAGAATAATGTTTCTTTCTTACTAGTGGGTGAGATCACCTGGTTATGCTTTCTTTTTCAACATCCTCTCTGAGGACCCAGAAAAATTGTAATTTCCTCTGAGAAAGGCTGATAGACCTCAGCTTTTCCAAGTCCATCCCATTTTTTTTATTATAGCTTTATCTAAGCCATTAATCTGTCTCATCTTCCAAACACTGACAGGCTGCTGGGGTTGCCACATAAGCCTGGGCAGCCTGGTTGTTGGATATTTTCTGCCCAAGCAGGCCCTCCAGCCCCCAACTGTTTTCTCTTTATTTTCCTGAAAAATCTTTAGCTTTTTCCTTCCTCAGAAAACACATTGTTCCAAACACAGCCAGTTTGGGCACATTTTTCAAAGACTGAAAACAAGGACAGCAAGCAGAGACTGCCACCAGCTTCTCACATGTGCAGAGATGAAAATTATCTTGGCCTTGCTTTAAGAGTCTGGAGTCTGCTTCAGCTCTGCCTTCACCCCCAGGGCTTTACTCCCTGTTCAAAGGCTTTTTCTGTGCTGCAGTGTTTTAGGTAGAGGTAGGCAGCAGCTACCCACCCCCTTGCCACAGTCCCTTTTCCTCCTGCTGCAGACAAATCTGCTGATTTTCTCAGGAAGGTCAGGAGCCTCTGGCTTTCTCTCAGGCTTGCTCTGTTTCCAGAGGTTTCCCCCAGTGGAAGCTGTCCTGGGGGTCCTCGCAGACAGACAGCAGCCTCCTGCCCCAAAAAGCAGCAGTGTCCCCCCTTTGTGCATTGCTGACAGCAGGTCACCTCTTCTGCTGTCTCTTTTTGAGGGCATTTTTCCAGGTTTGCATTCTGAACCTTTGTGAGCAGCTGCCAGGAGCAGGAACCAAAATGGGTTTTGGTGAATGTGTGCTGTGAGTGACTGCCAACATCCTTCTGTTCACAGGGCAAGTTCACCACAGCCAGTGATGTCTGGGCATTTGGGGTCACCCTCTGGGAGATGTTCATCCTCTGTAAGGAGCAGCCATACAGCCTCCTCTCAGATGAACAAGTGATTGAGAACACAGGAGAGTTCTTCCGGAGCCAGGGCAGGCAGGTAAGAACATCAGCTCTGCTTCCTTCCCTGGTCCTGGTGACATCCAGCTGGATCTCCAGAGGGCCCTTCTGCTGGCCTTAGGTCACCTCCAGATGTCTCAGCTGTTAGTCCTCATCTTTTCAAACGTGTCCCACCTCTTTTCCCCTCCTTCCAGACTCACTGCACCAGTGTTGTTTGCTTGGAACCTTCTCTGGAAGAACCTCTTGGCCCTGTCCAGTGCTTTTGCCTTACAAACCACTTCTGTTTCAATCTTGATGCACTGGTCTCCTTCTTACATTTTCTGGTCACTCCTCCACAGTCCCTTCACACTTTTTATCACACTCTCTCCACTAGTGTTTTCTCTGAAAGATGAGGAAGCCCTTCCTGAGGTGTGGAAGGAGTTGGTGCCCAGGGGTTTAGGTAGTCCTTGTATCTCCAGAGATGCTGAGAAGCCTTTGGCCATGTTCTGTGTCACTGTCCCCTCCTAGGAACGCCCAGGCAGGACTGAGCATTTCAGGAGGTACCAGTGATGGTGTAGGACAACCCAGCAAAGTGGAGTGCCAGTTATTTGCTGTTCTCCCAAAATTCACCTTTAGTACCAAACAAGTTAAAGGATGCAGGGGAATAGAGTAATGGGAGGTCTTGGTCACTCTTCTAAATTCTAAGGATTTCAGTGAGCCTAAAAGATGTGTATTGAAATGAGAGGGGAGGGGAGGGAAATGAATGTGCCAAGCTGTGCTTCAGATAAGCTCTAAAAGGTGTTTTTTCTGTCTCTGCTAACAAGCTGTCACGATGTTTAGCAAACCTCAGGGGCTGTCTACGGTGAGTGAAAGTATTTGGATTTTGTTGTGGCAAATTTGGGTTTGGTTTGTTATGCTGTTGCTTGGAAGGTGAATATCTCTGAGGCATTCCTGTTTCATGGGGGACAAAGGACTGTGTTGTGACCAGCTCATCAAAACTAATTGGCAAAGTATCAGCAGCACCATTTGAGGTGGCTCAAAGCTCCATCCAGACTTCACTGCCAGATTCATGCTTCATGGATTTTGAGCACTGCATGAGAGCTGTGTCTCCTACACCTAGAGTGAGCTGTCCTGTTGGTTTTAATGTTGTAGAGGTTCAGTTCTTTAAGAGCAGCCCATGAAATATCTATTTTTTTTTTCCTTTCAGATCTATCTCTCCCAGACTCCTCTGTGTCCTAACCCTGTGTTTGATCTGATGCTGAAATGCTGGAGCAGGGATATAAAGGATCGTCCCACTTTTGACATGATCCACCACTTCCTGCTGGAACAAATGGAATCAAACATTTGACTCCAGAAAAAGAGACAGACTGTTGAGAAACAGTGACTTTGGTGTCTCTGCCTGTACCTCATGGGAAGATGGTCAGGCCACCTTGCTCTCCTCCCTTGACTGTTCTTTATTTAAGTTGAGATGTCCATGGCAGCTGCTCATTCTATTGGCCATGGTCTGACACGCAGGACCAGAGGATCTCATTTGGTTGGAAAAAAAAAAAAAAATCATCTCCTCTTCTGAATCACTTCCTGGGAATACTGTGAGAGGGGGTTTAGTAGATACCCACACACCTTTGGGCAAAACAAATGAGTCAAACTTCGAGGGACTTGGAGCTCTCTCCTGGGTGGAACAGAAAGCTCCCAGTCAGGGAGAGCGATGCCACTCGAGAACAGATTTCTAGAAATAAAGACTTCAGTCTTTTTCAAACAATTCCATTAACTCAAATGGAAGTCTTGTGCACATTGGCAAGTGTTTCTGTATGCTCTTGCTATGGACAAAATGAATAGTGAGTGACTAGAAATGTCTAGAGCTAGGGAATGGTGTCATGGACTTGAGAACTATGGAGCTGGATTTAGCAACCCTTTGGAAGTCGTGCTCCCAGGGTCTATGGAGGACACTGATACAAGAGTCCAAGATCATGTTCTTTTTTCCTGTGGTTGTTAAGCACTGCTTTTGTTGTATATGTGCATTTTCCCCACACTGGATTTTTTTTTTTTCTAGAATTTTTTTTTTTAAATGAATGTTAAAGGTCATGGGAAGGTCACCATGGTAGATCTTCTTTTGGCCTCAAATTAAGGCTAAGGTAGGGAGTTTGTATTGAAAAGTAGCTGATACTGTACTACTGTCACTATGTAGATTTATTAGCCTAATGAACTTGTAGCCACAATGGACTGATGTGCAATTAATCCTGTATAATTACCCATTAATATGAGATCTCTAAGTCAATGCTGTTACATGTGCAGAGGGAACTTAGATTTGGGGAGAGGGCTGAGAGCAGAACCTGCTATGTCACTTGTCACAGCTCCTGCAGGAGCAGAGGATGGGTGGTCCCTGCCACACAGCACACTCCCACCCATTTTTTGCAGCATCAGTGGTTCCTCTTCAGGTCTGCAGAAGGTCAGAGCTGCCAGCCAGGTGGGTGCACTTCAGCCCAGACACTTTGATTGCTGTGATGGGAGCTGGGACAGACCCAGCCCTGCAGCTGGGCTTTGTGCTTGCTTTGGGCTGCTCCCTTCACAGCATCAGACAATTTACTCATTGAACTTGGGATTGGTTTTTGTTTCTCATGTCACAAATGCCTCATTCTCTGAAGGGTTTTAGAGGGCTCTGAAATCCCCATGGAGTGAGTAAGAGAATTCAGCTCGTTTCTACAATAAATCCCTTGTGGTTTTACTGGGTGCCTGGGGAATACTCTGCTATTCCCTCTCTAATCCCTTAGCAAGGTACTTAGGACCAAACCAGACATTTCATGAGCTGGGATAAGAGGAGAGTTCAGCACTTGGCTTTATTTAAACAGTGTCCATCTTAGCATATATTTTCAGTAAAGATTATAAAGGTAATTTTTATCATAGCCACAACCTTGGTGTGAGTGTCTGGCTGTGCTGTGAGCTGGGTGAGGGGACACTGCTGGGAGAGGGGATGTCCAGACTGTTATTATTACAAGAGGATAATTGTTATGTTGAAAAAAAAACCCAAGCCTGCTTCTGAATTGGCAAAGAGCAGGACAGAGCATGGTGTGGCTGTGTCTGCTCCCCAGGCACAACAAATGCCATGGGGGTATTTCCCAGTGCCAGCTCCCTTGCAGGACCATGCCCAGCTTGTCCTCCAGACCTGGTCTGGGCATCTCCAGCTGAGCTGCTCCTCTGAGCACCCTTTTTGTGACAAGGAGCCAGAGGATTCCACATCACCTCATCCCCCTACCAGGGCTACACAGCCTCAGGTGTCTCTCAACCCCCAACAGGTATTTTTGCTCTTCTCCTTTGACAAGAGTGGCTCCAGGTGACTGTGACCCATGTGCACCCTCTGCCTGGAGATGGGCAATGGGGGCAAAGCCAGCATGGTCCCTGCTGCAGCCTCTTGGGCACTGGTGGCTGGCAATCCACACATCCCTTGGATTTCTGGAGTACTTCTGTCCCAGAAAATGCCCAGGTAATGCACAGCTGTGTGTGTGCTCTCCTGTATGGAGTTTATTGATCCCAGAGCTCTGTCATGTCCCCTGGGTGGGCTCTGTACTTCTGTAGTTTCAGGATGTGCTGTTCCTCCATTGACATGTTGACATACAAAGTTTCTCTCATATCAATAAATTCTAATGATAACCTTGACAAAAGTGAGTTTCTACTTTTTTACCCAGGCCTTGCACTGAGGACTGTTATTTTGGGTCTGATTATTCAGTAGCTCTGTGGGAAGTGTGGGACCCTCGGGTTCAGAAGGAGCAGCCACTGGCCACTTAAAGGAGTGAGCTTTGAAGGGAGTTTCTGGAATTGCAGGGAAGATGCTGGGATGATGGGACCTGGAGCAGCCTGGGATCATTGTTCTGTGCCATAACATGGAGCTGCATCAGTAAGCAAACTTTTTTTCAAGTTCATATTAAACTTAAAGGAAGATCTAGGCTGGGAAGACCTCTGTAATCCAGCCCAGTAAAAGCTGAGCTAACTGGAAAGCTGTGTTAGGGTGCTTTGGGTGTTCCCTGCTGGGGTTTGAAGATCTCCAGGGATGGAGATGTCCCCACAGGCTGGGCCTCCTCTGGGGCAGAGATTCCTTCAGTCCAGGGACCCTTCCCCGTAGCTCCTTGTGTGGCTGTCACCTTCTGGTCTCCAGTGGCCACCTGAGCTGAGCACAGCAGGCTGGGTTACTGCCTGGGTATTTGGGCAAACTCAAATATAAATATATATATATATATATAAATATAAAGGGCTGGGAACTCCAGGTCTCCCCAAGCGTTTGGGCACCCAGGGCAGGAGTCAAAGCAGCATTTTTATCTCCTCAGGTACAGTTGTGAGTGGGGTTACAGACACTCAAACAGTGAAGAATGAGCCTCAAGTACTCCATGATTTCTGGTTGGTAGCTCTGAAACCTTGC
This sequence comes from Phaethornis superciliosus, assembly GCA_023637945.1. Classification (NCBI taxonomy): domain Eukaryota; kingdom Metazoa; phylum Chordata; class Aves; order Apodiformes; family Trochilidae; genus Phaethornis; species Phaethornis superciliosus. The sequence continues at coordinate 944,478 of JAJQWJ010000022.1, read as the reverse complement.
AGTGATTCTGCCAGCCTTGGGGCCAAGCCCTTGGAGGCTGTAGAAGGACTTTGGAGCAGAGGTTGGTGGAGGAGGTGGTGCTAAGGGGTGTAGGTTTTTGTCTGGGGACACAGGGGCTGTTCAGGGAACAGGAGCCCCATGTTCTGGGATGTTGGGCATGGGAACAACATTTATCTGCTGTGTGAAGGAATTCCTGAAGGGTTTCATCCTCCCCCAGGCAGCAGGGAGAGGAGGGATGAGCCCTCCCAACTTCTGCCTTGGGTTTCCTTGGCAGAGAGGGGGGGGATGTGGTTGAGCCTGGTGCCCAGGCTCTCCTGAGTTGTGTTTGGATGTGAATTGCACCAGGAACTTGTATGGGTGCTGGGGCTGCTCACAGGGAGCCTCTGGTGACCCAAGTGAACCCTCACAAATGCTACAGAATCTTCGTGCTCATCCAAAATTTTTCCCCTCCCTCCCTGGCAAGATGTGTCCAGAAAAGCCTGAGGAGCCATGTGCTGGAGCTGGAACCACTCTCAGGTCCTGACATCACTCCTGGTGGCATCACAGAGGTGTCCCAGGTGACAACATCAAGGTGCTGCTCCATCCTGCACCCACCACCCAGAGCTGCCTCATTCCCATGGCAGCCCACAAGGAAAACAGCATCTTCCCATCCAGTCCCTACCACATCCCTGGGTAAGTTCTGAAGTTTTTCCAAAATATCTGTTTGTTTCCTATGCAAATGGGTCCAGCTGGGGTCAGGCAGTATTTACAGTTCATTACATTTTGGGTTTGGTTTTGTTTTTTTAAAAAACATTTTAATACTTCATGTACCAGTGCTCTGAAGGAGAGAGAGGGCTCTGGGCCAAGCATCTCCAGGGCAGCAGGATGGGTGCTGCCACTCAGGTTGGGCGCTGATCACACCCAGGGTTTGGAAAGTGCCAGCACAGAGAGCAGTGAGAAACCCAAACTCAGGGTGTGGGATGGTTTGGGAAGGACTTGGAGCACAGAGAAGGGAGAAAGCCAAGAATCCTGGGCACAGCTTGGTGGAGCTGGGATGGGGCCAGGTCCAGGGCCAAGGCTTTTCCCTGGGCACAGGATGGCTGAGAAGGTTCAGGTGCCAGGGTCTGGGGAGTGGTGATGGGAGAGAGGGATGAGGAAGAGGAGAGGGGGAGAGGGAAGGGAAGGTGGAGACCCCAGGGGGCTGAGAGCAGGGACCTGGGACATCCCTTGGGCTCCTTGATCACAATCCCCATGCAGGACAAAGTCAAAGAGCCCCACTGAGACCCCTCTCCTCCCAAGGGCCACAGCTTTTCCCAGCAGCATTTGTCCTTTGCTTCCACAGCTGATCCCTTCTCCATAAATCCAGCCTGGCTGAGCTCCTCCCATTACCTGGCTGTTAATTCTCATGGATTGGACCTTTCCTCAGCCCTGCCATTAGTTTGTTTGTGGTCAGATTCCCTCGGGCCCCTCCTGTAATTATTCAGGCTGTGTCATTTGGGCTCTTGCTCAGCTTCATAGTCCAGGTGTAGCTTCCCTGGGTTGCAGGACTTGTTGGAAGTCACCAGGGTTGAGCCCCAGAGCTGCTCCAGCAGCTGCTGCCCAGGGATGCAAAGTGGGAAAACCTTGCCAAGTGTCAGTGCAGAGCTCTGCCCAGAGCTGCTTCCAGAATTTGGAAGGGAAAGCACTTACTCATCATCTCATGATCCTCAGGCATCACTTGGCTTTGTCCCCAGAGGGGATCTCAGCTGGGATATCTCTGTTGGGATGTGCAGCTCTGCCTTCCTGCTCCAGTGGTGGAATCCCAAGCACCAGAAGGAAACCTGATCCTGGGAACAGCTGAAATTCCTGGGCTGTGCTGGTGTGGGCTCAGTGGAGTCAGAGCTCCAGCACCAGCACCAGCCCTGAGTCCAACTCCATCCCAGGGAGCTGAGGAGCCTCCTGTCCCAAGGGACATGGGGACAATGTTGGTGATGGGGCTGAGCAGCCTCCTGCCTGCCCCTCTCCCACGGGCAGGACCCCAGGGCTGGGTTTGGGACCTGGTTCTGGTTCTGGTCTTTGCTCTGAGGACACAGAACAGGGAGGTGTGGAGGGCACAAGGGAGTTTCCTGCTCCTTGGAGTTCCAGTGTTGAGCAAGGGACAGGGGAAGGTGCCAGTGACTCCCTGGGATTTAGGACAGAGAGGGCAAACAAAAACCCATTGAACCACAAATAATGTTTTGGGTGAGAGCTGTCCATGTGGGTGCTGTCAGGGTGTCCACAGCCCCCTCCTGGGCCTCATCCTCTGTCCTTCTGTGGACCAAAGCCTGAGCCTGGACACCTCGGATCCAGTTTCCATGGTGATGTGTAAAATCTCACATGTGTACATTTCAGGTTTCAGGCACAGCCCCCCCCTCATCTCAGGTGTTCCCCCCACGTCCTGCTGCTCCAGGGCACAGCCACATCCCAGGCAGTCCCTGGGCTCACATCCTCCAAGCCACGTCTGCTCCTTGCTGTGGCCTTTCCAGCATAAAAATTTGGATATTAGAATGTGGATATGAAAAGACATTTTTTCACTGAGAGGCTTCTTAAACTCTGGCACAGCCTGACTGGGGGGGGTGGGTGAACAACCATCCCTGGGGGGGTTGAACAGCCAGAAATGTAAGGTGGGGGATAGGGTTAACACTGGGACCAGTAGGGTTGGGTTAATGGTTGGATGTGATGACCTTAAAGGCCTTTTTCAACCAGAATGGTTCTGTGAACACCTCTGGCACAGGTTATCCAACACCTCCCAGTGCCTCCTCAGTCAATGCTCTTTTTTTGCCTTTCCTCCTCAGCTATGAGGGCTTCATCCCCCAGTACAGCAACTGCTTTGGGGAAACCTTTGGGAAAACCACTCACCGGCTGCTGACAGACCCAGAGGTGGTGAGGAGCCCTCGGCCCCTGCTGGCACCACTGCACAAACTGAAATTTATTGAGGATTTCAGCGGGGCCAAGCCTGATGTCCAGGGTCACCTGCCAGGACGGCCAGGTGAGCAGCCCTGGGTCCCCCCTTCTCCAGAATGGGCCCAGGGACAGCCACAAAGGTGACAGAGAGACAGGGGCTGTGCCTGTCCACAGCAGGTTCCTGGGGGGAAATGGGATTTTTTTCTTTTTTTTTTTTTTTCTTCATATGATTTTATTTGTTAGGAAGAAATTCTTTGGGGTGAGGGTGCTGAGCCCCTGGGTGCCCCCAGAAGCTGTGGCTGCCCCATCCCTGGCAGTGTTGAAGGTTGGATGGGGCTTGGAGCAGCCTGGGCTGGGGGAGGGGTCCCTGCCCATGGCAGGGGGGGCACTGGGTGATTTTTTAGGTCCCTTCCAACCCAACCCAGCCTGGGATTCAGTGACTTTCCATGGAGCAGCCACAGGCATCTGGAGCTGCTCCTGTTGGCAGCTGGGGGAGAACATCAGTGCCCAGGTTACCACTGGTCAGATGCAGAGAGAGGATTTTGTGGCATGTTAGGAACTCACTCCCAATTTTTCCCCTTCCTCTCCCCCCATGACTGAGCCCCAGGGGAGCCCCCAAATCCCCCCAAGGGGTGGGAAAAGGATCAGAAAAAGTGAGAAAACCCCTTGGGGGCTGAGGTGAAGAACTGCCATAGGATAAGGGGTTGTAATGGGAAGGAAAAACAAGGAAAAGGGAAAGAAAAGTAAAGCCAAGCCTGGCAAGTGATGCAGCTGCACTTGCTGCCCCCCAGCCCCCTGCCCTCATGCTGGCTGCAATATCCCAGAGCTCAGGGGATCAGCCCCGTGTCCCATGGGATGTTCTGCCCCCCAAGCTCCTTTCCTGGGCTGCAGAGGGGAGTGGGGGTCTGAGGGTCCAGCAGAGCAGGAATCCCCCATCCACCTTCTGGCCACTCCTTTCCCTAACTCCTGCCTGTCCTGCAGGGTATTTTCCCTATGAGAAACCTGTGAATGTTCCAAGTGTTCCTGGCCTGACCCTTGGGCCAAAACCTCCCCAGCTGGGGCCCAGCCCAGCAGAAGAGGAGCTGCTGCTGATGCTGCACAGGGACCCTGCCTCTGAGGACCACCCTGGGGAATACATCCCCAGGCCACGACTGCCCCAGGGATACCCACTGGGGAATTCCTGGGAAGGGAGGGTTCCTGGGACAACCTTGGCCTGGGGACAAGGACAAAGCAGAGGAATTGGGCAGCTGAGCCCTGCCCTGGCAGGGAGCAAAGTGGTGAGTGGGGTCTGGGTGTAAGGGAGGGATGGGATAGGGAGGGAAGGGATCTCCTCAGATCCTGGGGGTGAGGAGGGAATTCCATGTGGCTGAGGATGGAAAGGACAAAGCTCAGTGTTGTGTGGGGAAACACCAAACTCACATCAACATTTCTAGAGGTGGTAAATCCTCCTCCTCTTCCTCCTCCTCTTCCTCCTCCTCTTCCTCCTCCTCTTCCTCCTCCTCTTCCTCCTCCTCTTCCTCCTCCTCTTCCTCCTCCTCTTCCTCCTCCTTTTCCTTCTTCCCAACATCTTTGAGTCCCTGATTTCTCCTGGAGCCTCAGAGCCATTTGTCACCTCCTGGGGCTCTGCAAATCCCCCGGAGACAGAGATTAGAGATCTCTGGGGTCAAAAGCTGCTTTGGAGACAAATCCCAAGAAGGAGCATCCCTGTTCCTTGCTCTGAGGTTTCTGGAGGAGCTCAATGCCCAAAGTTCCTCTGCTGCTCCCCGGGGGTTTTGCTGACCCGGAGCTGGGTCCTTAATTTGGGAATTCCTGGAGTGCTCAGTGTGAAACTGGGAGGTGATGGAGCTGGCAGGTGCCATTCCCAGGTCCTGGCAGGGATTTAAGCCACGGAGCCAAGGGAGGAAGGGGTTCTACTGCTGTGTTTATTGGGTTTCTGCTTTTATTTTGAGGCTGTGAGAACAGGAGGTGTGACTCTGCCCCGAGGGGTTGAGGCCAGGGATGGGCAGGAAGATGAGCAGATCCTGCAGCTGGAGGTGCCACAGAGAATCCAACAGAAAGTCATTTCAGGTAAAAATCCAGGGCAGCACCAATCCACCTCAGAAGGAATCCTGTCACCTTCCTGTCCCCAGGCATTGCCCACTTCCTCCAGATCCTGGGGACACTTTGGGATGGGAAATGTCCCCAGTCTGTGCAAGGGGATGCTGGATCTCCCCCTGAGGGATTTGTGCCCAGAGGCAGCTGGAAGGGATGCAGGAGCCACCTCAGATCCTCCCAGCTGGGGATCCAGGCTCAAATCTGCTCCAGAAAGCAGAGGGAAAGGGCCATGGGGTCAGCACCCCAAGTGTCACTGCTCAGCTAACAGGCAGAAAATGCTTCTCTGGATCATCAGCACCCAGTGGGACACTGAACCCTGAAGTCTCACAGGGACTTTGTCACCTCCCCAGGCACTGGGAGAGCAGGAGAATTCCAAAGGGTTCCTGGGGTGCTGGCAGGAGGGATGCTTTCCATGCCAACATATTTCTGACTCAATGAAAGAGCATTGATCTTTTAGGATGCAGAAAACTCATTTTACCCTCTCCAAAGCATCCCTTTGGGAAGAGGGAGTTCCAGTTGCTTTTAGGTCACAACCCTCTGTTTTATGTACATTTTGTCTTTATTTCTGTGTTACAAATAATAAATATTTGTTGGGTGGGCAGGGCAGGTGAGTAAGAGAGGTTGGTCACCTGGTAGTTTGCCCCTAAATGTGAATCAAACTGGGAGACAACACGACAGAGCTGTTGGCTTAAGGAAAAGACTGTAAGAAAATGAAATATTTCTTCCAGCAGTGATCAGTTCAGCCATTGGGTTTTCCTTGGGAATCACAAAGACTCTTCCAGCCAAGATATTTCCCATGGAAGAGTTAATTTAACACTTTGAGTGGATGAGTTTTTCCTTCCTATACTCTGCACAGGTTTTATATTTCTCTCAGCCTCTTGCCCCCCCAGCCTGGCTGATCCTGATGGGATCTCTCTCCTCTCCTCTCTCCCAAGGTTATGCTGGATTCATCCCTCGCCTCACCTGGATCCATGGAGTGAATTACCTCCAGAGTGTGAAGGAAGCCATGAGGGAATTTGACCACTATCAGGTAGATTATCTCCCCAGATCTTATTTCAAGAATGTGATGTCAGTATGGATTAATTCCCAACACCAAAAGTAGTTTAATTTACAGCAATAGGATTAGAACCAGGGTTGTAAGCACAAAAAAAAGAAAATGCTCTGAGGTAACACGGACAAAAAATCATGAGTAATTAAATTCTGTCACTTGTTTCCTTGGGACATGAAGGGAGGATAAATGAGTTCATAAAAGGATTAAGCAAATCTATGGAGGGCTGGTTGAAGGGTGGTTATTAAAAATGTTGTTCTGAGTGCAGAAGCAGTGGGTGCCGTTCTCTGTGCTTCCCTTACACCCTCTCTGCTGCTGTTTCTCCCCTTTAATTGGTTCTCAGGCTTTCTCCTTCACTAAGGTAATTTGTCTTAAGGGGATCTCGATCTTCTTCCTCTTCCTTTTGGGAAGGATGCAGAAATACTCCTAATGAAAAAAATATTTTGCCCCCTTGCTGCAAGATCTCCCATCTGATGCCATGGAATCCTCCTCCTGGGGGGGATGAGGTCCCTCCCACTGCAGTTAACACTTTGCATTCCAAGCTCCACATTGTTTCCTGCTAGGAGGAAATCCCTGGGATGTGGCTGATCAGCTCAGCCCCAGCAGGGAAACACTTCCAGCCCATGCTGCTCATGGGGATTCACCGGGAGAGCTTTGTCCCGTGGCTCTGATGGAGAGAAAAATCCCAAATCTGAGGATTCCCAGCTCGGAGAAACTGCAGCAGCAGAGACTCAGCTGGGAGAGAGCAGAGAGGGGTGGCTGGGGTGGAGTCCCCTGTGCTGGCATCCTCATCCTCATCCTCATCCTCATCCTCATCCTCATCCTCATCCTCATCCCCATCCTCATCCTCATCCCCATCCTCATCCTCATCCTCATCCCCATCCTCATCCTCATCCCCATCCTCATCCTCATCCCTTCCTTCTGCCCTGCACAGGAGTTGAAATGAAGCAAACAGAGCAAACTCCCAGCCTGTTCACCCTTCCCTGTGCTCTTCCCAAAGCCTTTGGGATTTCCTGACACCCCCTGGCAGGCAGTGAGGGGGGGAGGGATCCCGGGGCAGGGGGTGTTGGTTGCAGCCCATCAGGAGCTGTAGGAATAGAAGGAGGTTACAAAAATAAATAAATAAGTAACCAAATCACATTTCCCCCCCCCCCCCCCATTTCTACCTAAGATGGCTTCCAAGCCACTCAGCATCTGCCCTGAATCTCTGCAGCCCTGAGTGACAGAGTGGGATGTGCTGCCAGCATCACAACACCATCCCCCCCCCTCCAGAGCCTGCTCCAGAGCCCCACACCTTGCCTGGGACCCTAGGAGGGGCTGTGGTTTTGGGGACACCCCCCCCCCAGCCCAGCTCCTCAGCAAGGACTGCCCTGGGGGGCAGGGATGGAGCTGGGGGATGATTTCCACTCCTGGTTTAGGCTCTCCAAACCATCCCCTCCTTCCCAGCCTGGCAATTCCTGGCTCATCACTGGGAAAACAAAACCAACCCAAGGGGTGCAACCAAAGCAGAGCTGGGCAGGACCAGGACCAGGACCAGGACCAGGACCAGGACCAGGACCAGGACCCACCTACCTGGTGCTGCTGGATCCTTGCAGAACAAGGGGGTTAGGGGGGGGGGGGGGGGGGGGGAATGATGCCCACAGGTTCCATTTGGGACCTCGTCCTCTTTAGGGCAAGAGGCAATGGGTTCAAGTTGCACCAGGGGAGGTTCAGGTTGGATATTAGGAAAAAAATTCTTCCCCAAAAGAGTGGTGAAGCATTGGCCAGGTTGCCCAGGGGAGGTGGTGGAGTTGCCATCCCTGGGGGGGTACTAAAAATAGGGATATGTGGTGCTTGAGGAGATGATGTAGTGGTTATGGTGGTGTAGGGCTGATGGGTGGATTCAGTGAGCTTGAGGGTCCTCTCCAACCCTCATGATCCCATATGGAGATTCTGAGGATTTCTCCAAGCCCAGGAGCTGCTCTGTGCACCCAGGGCTTGGGTAGTGCTGCCAAGCAGAAAAGCTTAAAAACTTAGGAGAAAAACTTAAAATGGAAAAGGGGGAGATACAAGGGAACTCATTAGAAGAAAACATCTGGAAAAAGAATCCCTGCCCATTGGCTTAAAAACTCTGTAAAATGGAGTCGGAGATTGGGCAGCAAGAATTTGCTTTCAAAGGAACCATTCTGTGCTGACAGTTTTTTGTTTGTTTTCCAGTTTTTGCAGAGAAACCCACCTAGCAGCTTTGGCAGAAGATATCCCAAAACCTACTGGCCTGACCACAGGATTTACACCAGTGCTGGGCTGATCCCTTTCTACACAGGCTTTGTCCCAGGTAAGTGATCACCTGTGTGAACAGGAGCTAATGCTAATTACTGTAATGAAGTAGTGCTGTCATTAGCTGCAGTGTTGGAGTAGTGAAGACTTACTAAGGGCTTCCACCTGGGGAGTGGTTTGTTGGGATTTTTTTTTTTTATTCTTGGCTGTGCCACCCTCTTCCCAGCTGCAGGAGAGTCCAGCTTCCAGCCTGGACTGGTGCAGAATATTCCTCTGGTTTCCAGCCACCAACCTCCTGCTAAAGCAGAGCAGACCAGTAACACCCCACCCATTAGGATTTCTTAGCTGGGAAAGTGATTCAGTTCTAAAAAGTTTAAAGTAAAAAAGCCAAAAAAGTTTCACCCAATCAGTAATTAATATTGGTATCTTTGGCAAAGAGCCCCCAGCTCAATAATAATGTGGGATGGGAGAGATTGGAGATAAGCTCCAAACTTGTAGCTTGCACTTAATGTGATAAAGGAAATGGTAGAAGACCATTGTGGCATGTGGCAGAAATGAAAGCAAAGAATGGGAAAGTAACCATCCTGGCAGGGTCAGGCAGGAGCTGTTGAGATTGTGTCTGTTGAGCCCAGAAGGGGCTGAGGCTGCAGGAAAACCAAAGCTGAAGAGCCAGGAGCTGAGCTGGAGGGGTGGAAACATCTCCCTGCTGGCCCCAGGAGAGCCCGAGCAGAACTGCTGACCAAAGATGAAGGGAAAGATTTTCCCTTTGGCCTCTGGTCACCTCTCCTGGTCCAGGAGAGCACAGCCAGCCCTGCTGTGTGACACTTGGCTGTCCCCTCCCCTCCTGTGGCAAAACCCTCAGCCCCCCAGGTGCCTGTTTGCCCCGTGCCTGGGGGTGTCTGTGGCTCCAGACCCCAAATCCCTGGGGAAATGCTGCTGAGGAGCAGGGGGGGAGCTGCACCCCAGGCTCAATCCTGCTCCTGGTGCTTGGGCAGCTCCCCAGGAGGCTCCAGAAATCAGAGCAGCAGAGCTTCAGAGGAGGGTGACAAAAGGCAGCTCTGAGGGGTGTAATGAAAAGGTGGAAATAAAAAAACCCCGCTCTAAAATTGAAAGAAATCAACTGTTCAAAACGTTACCTCTGTTACCTGACTGCCCAAAGCTGTTGTCACTTTTTCACCTGCAGAATTGTTGTGTGCAGGGCTGGCACCAGCCACCAGTTCAGTCTGGAGCCAGACAAGTGCTGGGCCCCAAGAGCCAGCCCTGCTGGGGCAATTTCACTGCTCCAACCAGTTCAGAGCTGGAAGGAGAGACTTGAATTGGAGACAAAAATATAAACCCCAAATTAGTTCTAATCAGATCACTGAACAAGAATTTCTTCAGCAAGGCACAGCCTGGCAGCTCCTGTCCAGCTACTGAGTGGTTTGGCACTGTGGTTTCCATAGTAAAAATTTGCTAATTTGGGTTTTGAGGAGATAAAATTATTTTGAAGAGAGAATTTGGTATCAGGTGTTCAGCTCCAGGAGTCAGTAACACCCACCGGGTTTATTTATAAAAATCTACATGCTGATTTTTGACCAAGTGACTCCAGCAGGGCTGCATCCCCAGCTCTTCAGTGTCACTTGGCCCCAGCAGTTTGTCTCAGCTGTCCCCAGGGCCCTGGTGACAGGCCACGGCTACCTGCTGGCTTTGTCCTGCTGCGTGGCTCAGCCTGGTTTGACACCAGCACCCTGCCCAGGGAACGCCTCCCCTCTGCCAGCACCCCCAGGACAAAGCCATTCCAAGGAATTTCTCCATTCCCACCCCCCCACAACAGCAGTGCCACAGCCAGCCCTTCGCCTCCTCAGACAGCAGAGAGGGGGTGGTTGCCTCGGGCAAGCAGCAGGACTCACACCAAGTCCCTGTTTTCCTCTCTTCCAGAACTCCGGCACATCTACGCTCTGACCTTTGGGAACAGCACCCGGAAAGCTCACCAGAAGGAAAAAAGGAGACGAGCTCGTGCACTGTGAAAAATGCTTTAATGGTGCCTGTACAGCATTGGAAGTGACTCTGAGAGGAAAAGGAACACGACACAGACAGAAGTTCTGAATGAAGGAGTTCGTACAGCTTTAAACAAAATATACACGTGTTCAGCCGCATTAGCTTTTACTCTGCCTCTTCCTCAGCCTCCTCCTCAAACTCCCCCTCCTCCTCAGCTGTGGCATCCTGGTACTGCTGATACTCAGACACCAGGTCGTTCATGTTGCTCTCAGCCTCTGTGAACTCCATCTCGTCCATGCCCTCGCCAGTGTACCAGTGCAGGAAAGCCTTTCTGCGGAACATGGCGGTGAACTGCTCAGAAATGCGTTTGAACAGCTCCTGGATGGCGGTGCTGTTGCCAATGAAGGTGGCAGACATTTTCAGGCCACGAGGTGGAATGTCACAGACGGCTGTTTTAACGTTATTGGGAATCCATTCCACAAAATAGCTGCTGTTTTTGTTCTGAACGTTCAGCATCTGCTCGTCCACCTCTTTCATGGACATGCGGCCCCTGAAGACGGCGGCCACCGTCAGGTAGCGGCCGTGACGGGGGTCACACGCGGCCATCATGTTCTTTGCATCAAACATCTGCTGGGTCAGCTCTGGCACGGTCAGAGCACGGTACTGCTGGCTGCCACGGCTCGTCAGAGGGGCGAAACCGGGCATGAAAAAGTGCAAACGGGGGAAAGGAACCATGTTGACTGCCAGCTTCCTCAGGTCGGCATTGAGCTGGCCCGGGAACCGCAGGCAGGTGGTGACACCGCTCATGGTTGCTGACACCAAATGGTTCAGATCACCGTAGGTTGGGGTGGTTAATTTCAGTGTTCTGAAGCATATGTCATAGAGGGCTTCGTTATCAATACAGTAGGTTTCATCTGTGTTCTCCACGAGCTGGTGCACCGAGAGCGTGGCATTGTAGGGCTCTACTACAGTATCTGACACTTTAGGGGAGGGGACAACACTGAAAGTATTCATAATTCTGTCAGGGTACTCTTCCCGGATTTTGCTGATGAGCAGGGTACCCATGCCAGAGCCCGTACCGCCACCGAGAGAGTGAGTAAGCTGAAAGCCCTGGAGACAATCACAGCTTTCTGCCTCCTTTCTTACAACATCTAACACGGCATCGACCAGTTCAGCACCTTCTGTATAATGGCCCTTTGCCCAGTTGTTTCCTGCTCCGCTCTGACCTGGAAGAAAGCCATTTTCGTGTTAGATTACGGTCTCTGCTTCCTGCTTACTGCTTCCAAGCATCAGGCTACCGAGAAATCCCCACCAAAGCTTTCCTTTCATTGAGCACAGAGCTGGGGTTTCACACAAGCAGCTCCCGAGGGCTCGGGAAGATGGATGGAAAACGGGAATGATCAATGACACGGCAGCCATGGAACAACATCTCCTGCTAGCAGGGCGGAGGGAAGGACAACTGGAAGCCCAAGGACCTCTCGTGCTTCTCCGAGCCGCCCTCCCCGCAACTGCCATCACCCGCACCCCCTCCGCAGCTCCCCGCTATTTCACGCCAGGATTAACTCCCCTCCCCGGGGCCCTGCGGAGCATGTGCGGAGCCCGCACTGCAGCCTCCTGCCCTGCCCCACCCCGAGCCGGTTCCCGGGCAGCTCCCTCCCCCGCTCACTCACCGAACACGAAGTTGTCTGGCCTGAATATCTGCCCGAAGGGCCCCGAACGCACCGAGTCCATGGTGCCGGGCTCCAGGTCCACCAGCACGGCGCGGGGCACGTATTTCCCACCTGCCAAAGAGGGAGAGGCCGTGACAGGGAGAGCGGCCCCGGGGAGGGAGGGAACGAGGGGGCGGGCGGGGCTGCCGGGCCCTACCTGTGGCCTCGTTGTAGTAGACATTGATGCGCTCCAGCTGCAGGTCGCTGTCCCCGTGGTAAGTCCCGGTGGGGTCAATGCCATGTTCGTCGCTGATCACCTCCCAGAACTACCGGAGAGAATCGCGTCAGGGCCGGCCGGGCTGGGCGAGTCGGACCCCCGCCTCCCGCCTGTCTCCGCCCTCTCCTCCCACCGCCCCCCCTGCCCGCCACCCGCACCTTGGCCCCGATCTGATTTCCGCACTGCCCGGCCTGCAGGTGCACGATCTCCCTCATGATGGCGGCGGCACAGTGACTTCTCCCGACACCGCTCTTCCCTCAACCGACTGGCTGCGTGAGGCAACCGCCAGACCTTATATAGCAGCGGAATGCGCGCGCAGCCTTCTTTTCCCCGCCCGGCCGGCCACCCGCATCACCTATTGGCTACCCATAACGAGGCTCTAGGAATAGGGGCAGCTGGTTGGCTGAGCCGCTGTCATTCAAATCATTGGCTGCCGTCCGCTCCCCCCCCGGCTGTCTGTTGATTTTACTGTTAGGCAACCGGGGCGCACGAGAGCCCGCCCCACCGGCTAAGGGCGCTCCCGATTGGCTGAATTGAATGATTGATGTCGAAGATGATTGGCTGCCGGTCTCCGGGATGAGCTCACGCCCGTTTGATTGGACGAAAACAAAGTGTCCTAGTAACCGTCGCAATGACTCCGCAGCAGGCCCTGGGCGGTGGCCCGCGCGGCCGCCTATTCCCAGAGCCCTCTGCGCACTTTGCGCAGCGTAGGCGGCGGCTCCTCCTTACTGCGGGAGAGGCGCGGCGGGGGGGGGGCGGTTTCCGGGGAAACCCGGCCCGGGGCGGTTCCCCCCGCAGCTCCCGAACACATTCACCCCCCGCTTATCACCCCCGCTCCTCCGGGACGCCCTTCCCCGCCCCGCCGCTGCCCCTTCTCCCCCGTGGGCCCCGGGACGCTGCTGCGGAGGCTGGGAAGGGGAGGGGGTGTGTGTGGAGGGGAGGAACCGCTGTGCGCATGCGCGGGCTGCGGCCCCGTTCTAGCACTTTCTGGCGCGCGGCCGCCCCGAGGCGGCGGGTCCGGGCGGGTGTTGCCATGGCAACCGGGCGGGGGGAGGAAGGGGAAAGGGAAAGGGGGGAGCGGCCCCGGGGGTGCTGAGGGGAGAGGCGGGGAGGGGCGAAGGTTCTGAGGGGTGCGGGGGGAGGAGAGCTGAGTGAGGCGGGGTCTGCCTGGGAGGGGGGTCTGGTGAGTCCTGAGGTTCCTTTGGTGTCCCTGGAGGTTCCTTTGGTGTCCCTGGAGGTTCCTTTGGTGACTCTGGAGGTTCCTTTGGAGTCCCTGGAGGTTCCTTGGGTGTCTCTGGAGGTTCCTCTGGTGTCCCTGGAGGTCCTTTTGGTGATTCCAGAGGTTCCTTTGGGGTCTCTGGAGGTTCGTTTGGACTCCCTGGAGGTTCCTTTGGTGATTCCAGAGGTTCCTTTGGTGGCCCTGGAGCTCCTCTCCCAGTTGTCACTGGGGTCTCTGCAGCCTCTCATGAGCCTGGAGATGTGTGGCTTAGGAGACCTGTCAGATTTTTCATGCAACATTTATTTTTGCTAATTCTAGGCCTCTCAGCCAGTCCTTCACTCCTTAGCTGTACGCAGAGCCATAGGAAGTGAGAGTTCTATTTTAAATTATTTTTTTTTTTTGTGCTGACTCACTGAGTCTTCCCCAGGCTTAGCAGAGCTCAGCTCCCTGGGGCACAGCTCCCTCCTGGGCTGGGTTTTGCAGCCCAGACATGAGGCACCCAAGGATCCCAAGCTGGATAAATCCCCCCCCTCACCTTCACTCTCTTTCTGCCCTCACCTTCTGCCCCCAGACTCTGCACATTCCTGCATGGATGGCTCATCCCTTGGTCACAGCTCCTACTTCCCACGCTATGACTGTGGCAGCAGAACCTTTTTATGATCAGGTCTGTTCCTTAGGATGCCATCAGGTCTAGGAGTCCTGGCATCTCTTTTTCCTTCATCCTGCAGCTGAAACTTTTAAGAGGCTCCAAACCTGGCCAGGCTCAAACTCCTGCTTGATGTTGGGATGAGGAGGAAGCAGCAAGGAGCTGGGTTCTGCACCCAGAGCACCCGGGGTCAGTGACACTGCCAGGTGACACCCGGGCACTCCAGCAGGCAGGGAGGTTTTGTGGCTTGTAGGGACGGCAGGATCTGTGCTGGGACAGCAATAATCCGAGTGCTGCTGGGAGCCTGCCAGGTGAGCAGGAGAGGAGCAGCCCTGGGAGGGCTCTGGCTAGAGGTAGCCTCTGGTAACTGGCCCAATGCAAAGGTTACAGTGACTGAAATGGCTGACATGTACACATATTCCCCTGGAGATGCTGGAAGGAAGCCAGGAGCGGTCCCAGAGACCTTGGGAGGATCCCGGAGTATCAGGAGTTGAGCTGAGAGAATCTTGGGAAGCTCCAGGAGGCCTTGGGAATGACCTTCCCCAGCCCCAGAGGTGCCTGGGGGGTGCACACGTGGCCGATTCTCCACATTCCAAGCCAAAATGCAGGAGGTTTGTGCAGTAAATGCAAAACCATTAGGGTCCAGGTTTATCCCAGCTAATGACAGCAGGGATTGGGATGGCTGCCTGGGCTGTCCTCACAGCAGAGCCAGGGGAAGGAAGGCTCTGCTGCTCCCTCTGACCACACACCACACCTTGCTCTGCTCTGCACAGCTCCTGGAACTCACCAAACCCAAATCCTCAGAGTCATTCCATTCTCACAGGCAGCTGGGATGAATCTGGAGCAGACTTGCTGAGGGTTTCATAGGAGGCTGTGGTAACCTGGGAAGGCAGCTCTTCCTCCAGGTTGTGATGCCATCCCTTCAGACTAATCTGCAAAGGAAAACCTTCTTTATGATAAAAAGTGAGGCTGCAGAATGCCTCGCCTGTGTTCTGCTGTCTAGGAAAGAAATTCAGCATAAATTCTCTGTGAGAATGCTCAGGAAGGCATTAACAATGCTGCTGAGCTCCTGAAGCCACTGCAGGGCTGGCAGGAAGGCTGCTGGAATTTCATGCAGATACAGGTTTGGGTTTTTTGTTTCTTGTTCAGGTAGGGTCAGAAAGGACTACACATCCATGAGAAAACTTTATTTCCCCTCTTCGTTGGAAGGAGCCTTTTTAGCTCCTGCTTCTCACTGCTTGTGCTTCAGCCCTTGCTGCCTTTAAGGTTTGGGAAGCTGGAGAAATGGTTGCCACCCCCAGCATTCCCAGTGGCAGCAAAAAAAGTGGAAGTGCTCTGCTTTGTGAACTCTTCTGATACCTGTCTCAAAATGGATACCTGCCCCAGCAGAGCAGGGGGTAGGACCTGGGAGTAGCTAAAGGTTTGGTTCTCCCAAGGTTTCCCTGGGAGATTTTGGCCACCCCAGGACCTGTGGGTCAGGAGGCATTTCAGATTATTCATGCAGCATTTAGTTTTGCTGATTCTATCCCAGTCAAGTAGCACTTCTGCTCACACACAGCTACCTGCAGATCCACAGGAAATGACAATTCTGTTTTCTTTTTTTTTTTTTTTTTTTTTTTTTTTTTTTTTTTTTTTTTTTTTTTTAATGAAAGCAAAATGCCAGTGTTTCTCAGCTCTCTGTGAGGAAGAACACAGCCAGGCTGCCAGGAATCTCCATGGAGAGCTGCTGGGGCTGCCAACCATCCTAACCCTGCAACCTGTAATGCTGTGGCAGCCCAGCAACCTGATTAACACCTCTCAGAAGGTGAGGTGACAACTAACCAGGCAGGTTTGATGTTTTCTAACCACTGTTTCCCTCTTTTGCCCCCCCCCCCAGCTCCACTGCTGAACATCACCCAGTGATCAGCTCTGTAGCTATCACTTTCTTTTGCTCAGGAAATCTGTTTCTCTGGAGACTTTCCACCAAGAAGTGGTGACTAATTCCATCAGGAGGTGTGCATATGGTGACACCCCCTGCTGTGAGTAAAAATAAGCTTTCCTTCATACAAAAGTTGATTTTATCATTCCTCTGTCTCTCCCAAACCTCCTTCATTCCCAGTGCAATCCTTTTTCTATTAGGGATTTTTTTTTTCTGTTTCTGAAAGAGCTTTCATCTGTAATCCATGCTGGTGCCCCTCTCCCTGCACAGGAGCTTTCCACCAACACCAGAGCTGCTGAAATCACTGACCAGAGCTGCTGTCACATACTGCAGTGTGGTTTTCACCTGATGTGTCCACATCAGGAGTCTCCTTGTCAAGTTTCCAGACAAGCCTGCTTGCTTCATTTATTTAATAGGGAGTGGGAGCAGCTCCCAGCTGCCTTGGAGCTTTCCTGAGGCTTCAGGATGTCCTGCCAGCATCCCTCTTGTGACTAAGCCCTGTCATTACACATTCGGAGGGATTTCAGTTTATGCTCCTGTGTCTGCCTTGTGCAGGGGATCCAGCAGCATCCTCCTGCCAGGAATCTCTCATACCCAGGGCCCAGCAGAACCTGGGGCAAAGACACTTCCCCTGCCTGGCTCCACTCTGTCCAAGTAGGAGTTTGCACTTGGAAAACATCAAAACACTTGGAGCTGCCTGGGCTTGGCATTAGGAAAGGATTGGAATACTGAGAGAGTTGTGGCAAATGCTGGGGTTTTGCTGATCTCTTCCAAAAGTATTTCCAGCTACTGAAGTGAGTTCTGGATTAGGGTTTGGAGTAGGAGGACAGGAACATCTTCTGGCTTCCTGCTCCTCTGAAGGTGTTCAGGTGCATGACTGTAGGCATGGCACAGAACCAACATAAACCTGATCCTTACTGAGCCTTGCTGACAGGAGGAGAACTGCAATTACATGTGAGCAGACATTTGTCAGAAGAGCTTTAACCCTGAGTGAGAAAAGGGGGGATCTATCCATAAGCATGAAGAATTTCTAAGAGTTAGAAAATCCTCATTATTAATAATTTCCACAGTTGCACTGGAATGAAATGGCTGCAAGCACCTTCTTTTCAAAGTGCCCAAGTTATTCTAGTTATTTCTGCTCTCCACATAATCTGGGGATTCATTCTGCAAACCTAGGTAGTGTTGACATGAAGGAGCTGCTTCTATAGACAGCTGAGAAAAAGCAATATATTATTTTTATTAGTTTCCATTCTGCTCAGGATTCCCCAGTTCTGGTTTGTTTGGTTGGTGGTTTGTTTTGTTTTGCCTTTCCTATGGTTTAAACATTGGGGTTTTTAACAGCTGGCACCTGCAGTGTGTTGACCATGGGGAAAAGAACTTCAGCCCCCAGAATGTCTCCATGTCCCTTGGAACAACAGCACCTTTTGGCTCAGGATCTGCTCCAAACTGAGGCTGTGTGCTCTTGGTGGCTGAGGTGTTGAGGATGGGATGGGATGGTTGTGGATGTGGATGTGGATGTGGATGTGGATAAGGACAGGTCAGGCCATGTGCAGAGGTGTCAGGAGGACGTGCTGAGCTCCTTGCCCAATTGCTCATTTCTCATCTGCATGGAAGCTTCCAAACAAGAGCTTGGGGCAGTCCCAGCAGCCAGTGTCCTTTCTCTTGGAGCCTGTGATCTTGTATTCAAAATCAAGAAGGTCTAATGGCTCAGCAGGCCAGAACTCCTGGAGTCCTGGGCTTCCTGGCATCTCCCTGGCTTCTTTCCATTTCTGACACTGGGAGGATTCTTCTTGGGCATGTTACAAACCTTATCCAGGAACCCCACAGCTCACAGAGCCCCAGCTCAGTTTAATGACTGCATTTCCAGCTGCAGGAGGAATGAAGTCTCAGGAATTGCCCTGATACCACTGACTCCCTGGTAACCTCAGGATTTTTTTTCTATGGGCTTGCCTGGGTCCCTCCTACCTTCTTCAGATGCTTGGAGCAAAGAACACATCAAATATGTAGACACATCTCTCATCATCTGCTCACCAGGAATAAGGTTATCTGAAATCCTTCTCTCCTTGCCTGCACTGGGAAGAAAGTGCCTTTGGGGGTTCTTCTTGTGTACCCCAAAAGAACACAGCAGAACAGCCCCTGAATAAACAGAGGCAAACTCAGCATCCCCATCCTCCTCACTGAAACACTCTGTGTTCACAATAAAACCCCCACTTTCATCTCTTGCCAAGAATAACACAGACAGTCTATTAAAACATCTTTAATAACATGATATAATTAAAAATATCTAACGTGCAACTCAAAGAAATGAAGATGGAGCTTGCTCAGATCTGTTTCTGCTCCCCTCTAAACTTGACTGACAGGTTCCAAACCTTCATTAATTGGCCTGAAAATTCATGAATATCCCAATATTACAGGGGAGGGGAGGATCCTGTGGATGACTTCGAAGCACAAGGGACTGACAGGGTTTCTGTGAAGGAATTTATTTGAAAGGGTTTGTGTGAAGGATTTAAAGCCCTGGGAGCTTTCAAAGTCCTGCAAGGCACATCACTGCATCTAGGAGCATTTAAATTTGTTTCAAGTGGCCTGAAATGAGGTGGAGACACTTGGCCCTTAGGCTTTGAACTGCTTCTGTGTTTAAGTCTCTGAGGTCAAGTCTGAATGCTTTAGTCAAAGGACAGTGTTAGTTTGAAGCCACCCCTTTGCTTCACAACAACACAGGGACAGCACCTCAGCTTTTAGACAAGCTGAACAGACCAGACCAGAGGAGCTGGAATGACTGCCAAGTCCCAGAGGAACCCTGAGCACTGGATTATGAAGTGACTCTGGTCACAGGCTAATATCAAGTAATTGGAGTGGCAATTAGGAAGCTTCTGTTCCTGGGTCTGCTTTTCTCTCCAGGACAGGGTTAGGGGAGCTGAGCAGAGTCAGCAGACAAGCAGTTCAGGGCAAAGGAACAAACTGGTGAACCTCAGCCCAGTCTGCACATCAGCTGAGTGGATGGGAAATGAAATGAAATGCATTCAGTCCTGGTTAAAGGGTTGAAATTGCAAATTTTAACCCTGCGTTGCCATGACTCAGCTGAGAGACAGGAACTCAGCTGCCTCTCTGTGCCTTTTCTTTCTCCTTTGATGTTCTCCATGTTTTGTAGAGACCAAGACCAAACCCCATGGCTTCTGATGAATTCTTGGTCAGCAGGAGCATTTGCTGTCAGGGTGTGTGGGTATCATCACCGAGCTGGAACAGCAGGCAGATCAGCAGGAGCAGGCAGAAAATACCTCCCTGCCTTCCTGCAGCATGGAACCAAGCTGGCTGTCACATTCTGACTACGTTTTAATGCAGTTCCAGTCTTCACTAGAGGTGATACTGCAGATATCTTCTCTTTTGTGGGCACAGGAGGGCAGAGAGCACTTTTTTTCAGCCACCACTTCTCCCGATTAGACAGCATTATTCAATATTAACTTTACAACAGCTCAGAGCCTGCCTGCTCAGAGGGATCCTTTCGTTAGCTTGAGATGAGTAATTTCAGCTGCAGTCCAAGCAAGATCTGTGCAGGCTGCTCTCATTTGGAGAAAGAGTAGCTTGCCATGCACTGGGAATCCCAGGCTTCCCAGGATCCATCGTCTCCAAATCCAGCAGTGCAAGCGCTGAGCAGTTGGAATAAGGTACCTGCAGGAAAATCACCTGCAGCCTTAGCCTAGCCTTAGAGCTTTGTGATTTCTGCAGCTCAGCTGCCCTCTGGCAGGACGAGGCATCCCAGGGTAAGTGTCAGTTGTCACCAAAGGCAGTGCTGTCCCTGTTACTGTCCCCCTTCCCCACCACCCGGCAGGAGATGCGCAGGAAGGAGCCGGTGAGCAGCACCACGAAGAGGATGAGGAGCAAGGACCAGACCCCGGGCTCAATCCCTTTGAGGAAGGTTGGGCTGGCCTGGGGGATGGTGTTGGTGACACTCAGCAAGTACCCCAGAGTCCAGCCAGATGATCTGTCACCCATCTGTTGAAATAAACAGGAGGAGAGGTCAGGAGAAAAGGACCTGGTCTGGCCCCAGCTGTGTCCCAGGGCTTCCTGTGCTTTAGTGGAGACTGATCCAAGGATTAGGTTGGAAATCAGCTCTCCCAGCTGAGGGCACAGGATGCCTTAACTGCCCTGACCAGTCTCACCTGGAGTTCCACCTCTCCCATGGACCCAGGAGCTCCATTTAAGCTCTGGCCTGAGCCCTCCTCTCCTTCCCTGAGCTGTGCTGTTCCTCCTGCTCCCTGGCCAGCTGCCCTCAGGTCTGTGCCCTGGGTACTTTTGTTCCTCTTGTCTGGCTGAACCTCAGACCTATGGTGGAGGTTGTCCTCCTCTGGTTTTCCAGGCTGGGCTCCCTGGATGGATCCTGCTCCAGCTTAATGTGCTGGCTGAGCCACTGTCCCCGATGTGGCTGTGTCACTGTCCCCTGCTCAGGGCACTGGGAGCTCTCAGGGGGTCTGGGAAGGGGCTGATTTTGCTTTTGGGAAGGGGAGGACCTGAATCAAATCCTCCTTTCCTTAGGGGCTCCATATCCTGAAGCAGTTTTAGACCTTATAAGCTAAGTACAAACCCTCACAAGGATGAGGGGATTTCCAAAGGGCAGGGCAACACCTTTTGGTTCAGGAAATGTTATCAGCAGTTTGTCCTTGGCATTAAGTGGTGCTCAAGCCATATGTCCTTCCCTGATGGGTACAGACTCTTATATTGAGGTGTTGATAAGGCTTTGACTCCTGGCTTTTAGTGGGGACAGGTGGCATCTCTGCCTCTGGTTTTCTTGCTTCTCACAATTGTGAATTTATTTTGCTGAAGCGTCTTGCTGGAGAAGCCTCGGTGGGCAGGGACAAGGTGGCTTTGTTGGAACCAACCAAGGCTCCCTCCTGACTGGAAATAGCCTGCTGGAGGTGACTGACCTTCCTCTGGAATGCAGTCCAAGCAGCCCCATCCCAGTCCAAGGTGTATCCCTTTGTACTGAGCTGGAAGATGAATGCAGACACAAGGCAGTAATCAGCAAGTGTCTCCAGGCTTGTCTGGGACTCCTTGACCAGCTGGTGTCATTTTCCAAAGAAGATGGGGGGGGAAAAAATACAAGTAAATATTCAGTAGCTGAATTTTAGGCTTGCTGTAACCTCTTCTTTCCCACTGGAGGAGAGGTTTGTGTTCTGTGCAGGCTGAAGGTGTTTCCTGGGCTGTGGGCTGGGAACTGGTGCCATCTTTTAGTGCTTTAATTCCCATTTTATGGAAGCCCAGGCAGTGCCAGGAGCAAAACACCAAAACCCATGAAAAACCAAACCCAGGCAAATCTGTTTTTCCCTGAGGGAATCAGCAAACCAGTGAGTTAGGGCTCTGTCATTCTTAACCCCATAAGTTATTGTGTTCCTTGCTTCCCCCTCTCCCTGCAGACTGAGTTATCCCAGAGTTACCTCTTTGACAGACATCCCACAAAGTCTCTTCACCGCCTGACCCAGATCAGGGGAGGGCACAGTTGCTCTGATGAAGTCCATGGCCTCAGACATCACCTACAGAAATAATTAGCAGTGACTCTAGGAAAGGAAAGGGCAGAAGGTGTGGGGCTGTGTTGGTGCCTCTGCTGGGTGCAAGGAGCAGAGGCAGAGGTTTTCCTGCCTGGAACTGGGAGCAGCACTGCTGCTTCTCTGCTGGATAAAGAGATTTATAAGGTGCTCCTTGGCAGCACATCCATGGGAGGCTCTCAGGAGCGTGGAGCTGGGGATACTCCTGGAATTCCTCCTCCTGAGCTCCACTCAGTTTCTCTTCGAGCTGGCCCTGCTGTGACAACCCAATGGCTTTGGGCTCAGACACAAGCCTGCTGTGGGGGGACATGCCCAGAGGTTTGCTGAGGGATCTCCAGCTTCCCCACAGGCTCTGGGAAGAGCTGGCTGGCCTGTTCCTGCTGGCACTGGGAAGCCCCAAAATCTCTCTCAGAGGCAGACACTGCAGAGAGAGGCAAAAGAAAAGCCTTGCCATGGTCACTGGTGGGAGCCATGGTCCTTGTCTGACCACCTGCATGGCAGTGAGGAGGAGAGGGCAGGGTATGGCATTAGCCAGAGCAGTGGCCCTTTTGGCTAGCAGAGGGGACAGGGTGGCTCTTCCCCCTGTGTGCATTGGTGACCAAACCTGTGCCATGCCATGGCTTCTCCATAGCAGTTTTCTGCCCCAGTGTAAATGGGAACCCACCAGGAACCTGGTCTGGAGGGGCTTGGAAACATTGCTGAGGGAATTCCTGAGGAAGCTGCAGGGAGGGGAATGGTTGAGCAGGTGCTGTGCCAGGCTGAGGCAGGAGCTGGGGTTGCTGGAGCCACTGATGTTGAAAACCTCTTGAGGGCCAGGGATGTCCAATGGGTCCTGAGTGACAGCACAAGGTCCCCCATGCACCGATTGCCACTGCACTTCCTGGGAGTAGGTGAGGGGCCAGCAGGGATTAGAGACAACTTCAGCACTTCTTTGATCCTAGAGACAGAATAACAGAGGGGCAGAGGCAGAGGCAGGGAGTGAGGAGATTGGTGTCCCAGGGCTGGCACAGTGCGGAACAGCATCAGATTTCCCAAACCTTCTCCCAGCTCCTGCAGAATTCAGGGCAAGCTGCAGTACCTGGCCCTGCTGTGGGAGGCTGAGGAGTCCCAGCCTCTTCTCCTCCCTCTTAGACCAGAAATACAATTTCAGTAAATCTTCTACTCCTTCTTTTTTCTTTTAAAAGGCTGAGAGAGAGCAGGGACTCATCAGCCCAGAGAAGAGAAGGCAGAGGGGGGACCTTATTAATGCCTGTTTTTAATCTTATTAATTATTAATCTTATTAATGTCATGTTTTTAATCTCCCCCTCGAGGGTGGAGGAGCAGTTCAGAGTCAAGGGACACTTTTGCCTCTCTTCACCCCAAAAGTGACCTCAGCACCTCTGGAGAGCAGAGTTATACAATTTATGCTCTTGCATTCAGTAAGGAGCCAAAAAGAGCCTGCAAGTAGGAAACTTTTGAATGGGGGGGGGGGGGGAGGTGTCTGCTTGGGGGGCACTGATTGAGGCACAGAGACCAGTTCTGCAAACCCCCTGAGCTTTTTTAGATGTGTGCAAATGTTGTCTCTGAAAGGCAGCCTTGCCCAGATGGAGCCACACCTCGGGTAAGTGTTGTGTAGGGATTCTGTACCCAGGAACCTTGCAGATCCTGGCAGACTCTCACCTGGATGAGCCTGGAGAGCAGCCTGCTGCGGAGCTGGTGGGTGCCATGGCAGGGGCAGTGCTGGGTGGAGATGTGGTGGCTCTGCCCATACAGCTCCAGCCTCACCCCCTCTGTGGGTGCCTGCTTAGGGTCCTCTTCTTCCATCTTGGCAGTCAGCTGTGCTGAGGTTCCCCCCACAGCCAGGATTCCTGCCATCCCCTTCCCAGAGGGCACCAATTGCCCTCTCCAGTCGTGCTGAGCCAGAGAGAAGCAGAGGGGTCAGTTCTGAAGATTTCTACATCTGGGTCACAGTCAGATGCAAGCATGAGAGCACAGGGAGAGAGAGAGAGAGCAGCTTTCTGGTGCTGTACAGCTCAACATTTTTTGTTTGGTTGTTTTTTTTCCCAGGACCTAAGGATGCTGAGCTCTGAAGGAAAGAGAGGAGCCCCTGTCCAAGCACTGCCCCATCTCTGCAGCCAGGCAGAGCTCCCCCCTGGAGAGCTGGTGTGAGTAGAGCAGGGGGTGAATGGTGGTGGGAAATGGAAAGGGGGTTTGCAGGGGGCAAGATGTGGGCTGCAAGTGCTGCCTTGGTGCTGAAGTGATCCTCCTGTTAGAAGAACCCTGTGGTTTCATCTCCTGCAGTCTTACAGAACTGATTCTGGCACTGCTGAGGTTAGGAGTGCAGGCAAGAAAGCTGATGTGTGTGGAAGCTCTCTGTGCCTGGCAGGGGGGACTGTGTTGCTGCCATTTCCCAACTCAGTGCCTGCATGCTGCTGGTTATCAGAACTGCCTTTCACTTCCCTGATGTGGGATAACTCAAGTCTAACCCCCCTTTTTCTTACCCTTTGGTTCTTCTTAAGACCCTGTGGCTGGAGAAACCAGAGCAAGGAAACAAATCTATTATTTTAGGAGAAATACAGCCCAGGGCCCTGTGCTGGGAACACCCAGCTGTACCCTAACCAGCATCTCAAGGAGAGAAAATCCGATGGGCTTTTGCTTTGGCAGCAAAAAGACTCTGCTTTTCTGTCCACCATCCTGTTTGGGACAACTGGAAATCCCACAGCACCCAGCAGTGCCTGTACTGGAGGTTTGGTCCTTAGCCTGGGTACAGCTCACTGTCCTGCAGCCTCCTCTGGGCTGTGCCAGGTCTCATGAAGCATTGTCTGAAATCCAGGGGTTTAACAATCCCTCCACGGGTCCCTGAAGCTGTTGGTTACTGGGAGTTGCTCAGCTCAGTTCTGAAATCCCCAACCCCCAAGCTGGGTTGTCCTTTACCTTGAAGAAGTTCTCCAGGACATAGTTAACAGCAACCCAGTTGAATGCATCCTTCTTTGGGCTGGACAGGATTTGTGCCCCTTGGAAGTTGAAGGGGGATGATTTCAGGGCCACACTCAGGGCTGCTGGGAGACCATCAGGGAGGGTGGGCTGGGTGAGGCTGAACAGAAGAGAAAAATAATACAGATTTGGTACAGGACCTTGTCAGGAGCACAAAGTGACAATCCCAGTCCTGCTGCTACTTCCCTCTCCCCTCTCCTGGCTCTGGGGACAAACACAGCAGAGAGGTGATGGGAGCAGCACCATTCAAGAATTTGGGAGCTCAGTACCCTCGGTCCCTGAGGGAATCCTGTGGCCTTGCCCCACTGACCTGACCCCTCCAGACCTTTTGCTTGAGTGCCTTGAGCAGATAAAAGTCCCAGTAATGGGGTGACTGAGAACAAGGTCCCCAAGGATTTGTGTGGTGAGCAGCCCCTGACCAGAAGCACCCCTTCCCAGCACACAGGGGCTGTTTTATAAACTGGAAACCCTTTAGCTCCCAGCCCGGGTGTTTTCCTCAGCACTAATTGGCAAGCCCTAATTGTGGAGGAGGCTTTACACATCCTCCTGGCAGGCTGGGGGGGGGACAGGGGACAGAGCCATGCTGTACCCCCCTCAGACACATCAGGACCTGCAGCAGGGTTTGTGGGTTGCACTCTGATCTTTTGAGGTCCCTCCCAAGCCTGAACATTCCGTGGCTTTGGGAAGGTTCCCTGAGGAGCAGCTGAGGGCTGCAGGGCAGGCAGGGGGAGGTGTGTTGGTGGATTTACTGCCTGGTTCTCAGGCTGGGGGCTGTTCTGGGGGGGTTCACTCACTTCAGCTGCCTCGTGCTGGAGGTTGCTCCCAAGTAGAGGGGGGTTTGGCTGTGCTGCTCTGCTGGGATCTCTTTCTGGGCCCAGTTCAAACATGGCTCCAAGCTCTTCCCTACCTTCTGAGGAGAGTCTGAGTAGTTGGAGACTCCTAGACCTGAAGAGCAGGGGAAATAATGAGATTTCCTAAGGAAAGGCAGGGGAGAAGTGTGAGAGCTGTTACCTAAGTGTGAGAGCTATTCCCTTTCCCCTCTGTTATCTAAGAGGTTCATGTCCTGGGGCATGGGTACAGAGGACTTTCAGGAATGGAGGAGTTCCTACAGGTGGCTGTCCTGCTAAAACAGAGTGCTGGGAGCCAAAAACCAGAGTGCTGGGAGCCAAACACACCTGTAAAGCCCAAAGGGCACCGAGAGAACCCTGGCTCTGCTGCCACCCTCTGTGGCACTGCAGCTGGGGATGGCTCAGTGCACAGAGGAACCAATGTGGCTTTAGGGACTGTAACGGGGACACAGTGTCATGCAGACAGAGCCAGGGCTTCTGCCAGCTCTCTCCTCCAACCACTTCCCCTCCTGTGTCAGCAGAAGTGGCTTCTGAGCCCCACACCTGCCAGCAAGGCACCTCTGCTCCGGGGGAAGGTGGTGCTGAGCAGGGGGAAGCTGTGTGCCAGCCTTGCCTTCTTTCCAGATTCAATTGGGGTGCCCAAAGGCTGTGAGCACCCTGCCATGGGGACTGCCAGCTTCCCCCAGCTCCTGAGACCTTCCTGCACCTCTGCTGCTGACAAACTGCTGCAGGTTCTGTTTCTAACCCAGGCAGTGGAGCTGGCAGCACTCAGAGGACACGTGCAAGGTTTCAGGGGGGTCCTTGTTGCATTTTCTGTTTGTGGTTTGTATCGGTTAAAGTCTGCAAGGGCACAAACCCCTTTCCCTGCTCCCCTGTGCAGCTGCTGTGGGAACAGCCCGTGGCTCCTGCTGTCACCAGGCTGCCACAGCAAAGCAAGATGGGGAGAGGGAAGGAAAACCCCAAGCACGACTGCACAAAACCCTTTCAGTTGGCTTTTAGCAGGGCCAGACTGCTTCAGGCTAGTGAGGAAGACCCCAGTATTCTCCAGACTGCAACCAAGACTCAGGTGAGCTGATTTTTCTGCCCCCAGACCCCACCACAGGGGGTTGGAGTCTTTGCAACTGTGCTGGGGCTGCACCATGTGTGCCCAGAGCACAGTCAGGAGGAGGCAGAGGATACCAGGAGTCACCCTGCAGCCAGATTTGTCTCTGTTGCTGTTCTTGGTCTCCTTTGGGTGAGCAGCTCAGCAACCTGGGCTCT
Source organism: Phaethornis superciliosus (assembly GCA_023637945.1). Classification (NCBI taxonomy): domain Eukaryota; kingdom Metazoa; phylum Chordata; class Aves; order Apodiformes; family Trochilidae; genus Phaethornis; species Phaethornis superciliosus. The sequence continues at coordinate 917,874 of JAJQWJ010000022.1, read as the reverse complement.
GCCACTGATCCCCGTGGAGGTGAGGCCCAACCCCATCCCCTCCCTGTGCCTCCCTGCCTCCAGCAGGATGATAAAAGTGTCACCTCCTGCTGCCACCAGCTCTGATGTCCCCCTGTGTGTGGCTCCACCTGCCTGTGGGGAGAAGATCCCTGCTGCATATGAGCAGCTTGTGCTCCAGTGCCACCAGTTGTGCAGTGTCCTGCTGGGTGACACAGGAGCCAAGGAACCTGCAGCCATGGCTCCCCCCTGGGTTTCCATCCCCCCCCTGCCAGTCCCTCAGAGTTGGGCACCTTACCTTGCACAGGACAAGAACTCCAGTCCCTGATCACCCCAGTCTTCTTTCCTTTGCTGGGGGCCCACTGGTAGATGAAGAGGCTGCTGTGGGATGGGCCAGCATCCAGAACGATGCCATACTGGAAAACCCCAAAACATTCTAGATAAACACCACTGCCTGCATGCTGCTCTGATGTTGTAGGGTTGCTCAGCAGGACCCAGATATCCTGGGTAACCCCTGGGCCTGCACTGCAGTGTTTGGGGTGGCTTTTTACATTCAATGGACGGGTGAAGCCAGAGGATGATCTGGATTTGAAGGGAACCATCTGCATTTCTGAATATACATGAGGGGCAGCAGGAGCAGAGAGACACCCAGAAACACATCAGTCCGAGAGTGCCATGCTCTGTAGGTGTTCCTGAACCAGGCAGAAAGCTTCCACTGCCAGATGAGCCACCTGGAGCTCAGGAAAAACAGGTCCTGAAGCAGCAGGAGTCTGTGCTATCCAGACTCTCGACTGATTCTCAGCCCCCAAATTGCTCCCAGCATGGTTTGCTGCAGCTTTCCTGCAGGAACTGGAGAGCTGCAGCTTGTTCCTGCTGCTGAGGAACCCAAAGCCCCCAGGTCTGCTTGCTGTGCTGCTGCAGAGATGTGGGACAGGAGCTGCCTTGGACCCCTGAGCCAAAGCACATCCACTGCCCGAGGCACCAGGCTGATGTTTTGGCAGAACCAACAGAAGCAAAGGTGAGATTTCTCAGCCCCCTGCCTCTTCTCCTCTGTCCTGGCAGTGAGGCTGGGGGCTGCCTTGCTCTCAGCAGCCCCAAATCTGCTGCCTGCTGCTGGCCAGCTCTTGGGGACCTGCACCTCCTGTGTGAGAGCCCACTGCTCTGTGCCTGAGCTGAATGTCCCCACACTCAAATAGTCCCAGAACAGGTAAAGTTCCCCTCCTCACCCCTCGTTACATGACCCCAAACTGGGACATCTCCTAGACAGAGAGGAAAGCAACTGGTGCCACCTGGGAGGGACGTGGCCATGCATGTTCAGAGCTGGATCTTGTACAGAAATAGTTGGAGCTGTGAAGGAGTGGGAGGAGAAACCCCCTAAGGGGTGGTTAACACTCTCAGCAGGGTTTTAGCACAAGCCAGAGCCTGGCTCCAGCTGCTTGCTGGAGCAGCCAGGGAGCCTAGGAGCTCCCAGCCAGGGTGCCTGGGCTGGAAGGATGATGGAGATCCCTGCCTGAGCCTGCTGCTGGCCTCCCACAGCACTGCCAGCTCAGAGTTCTGGCTCCTTTCTCTGTCAGCTGCCACAGAAGAGGAAGAAATGAATGGTCTTGGTGGAAAAACCTGGAAATTATTTTTTTTTCCCCTCCTTCATAAAAAGAGAGGCTGGTGGAGAAAGGATCCCTGTGTTTCTGCCCCAGGTCAGCACTAGGGAAATAGTGCTGTGGCAATAAGGAGTTTTTAATCCAGTTTTGTTTCCAGGAGGAGGGGTGGTATCCCTAACCATGCAGGTAACCTCCTCCTCTTTGCTTAAACCCTGGTGTGCCACCACCTCACCTCTGCACCACGAGCCATGGGCATTAACCCTCTGGCACAGAGCAGCTTGGTCCTTAGGTTAAAACAGAGAGAGGACAGAAGAGGAGAAAGCATGGAAGATAATTTTTTTGGTTGGTTGGTTGGTTGGTTGGTTTTTAAAGACAGAAGAAGTTGAGGGCCAAGTTCCCAGTGGCTCTCAGGAGGGACGTGGCTCTTCCCCCCCCTCAGCCCTTCCTGCCCTGGGGTTGTTTCTCCCTGATCCATGCTCCACATCCAGCCTGTGTTTCCCTGACCAGCCAAAGGGAACCCAGCTGGCTTGGGTTTGGTTTGAAAAGCCACAGCAAGTTGAAGGACACCAACCTGCCCTCCTCCTCCTCTTCCCTTTCTGTTTCAGGCTGGTAAATAACCGAGGGCTGCAATAAATGTGAAAAACACCAGAATGCCCCTGGGGAAGTCCCCAGTGAGCAACAGGAAACTGAAAAGCAGCCCCAGCACCCCAAGGAGAAGGTCCCTGGGTCGTTGTCCCCCTTGGCTCAGCCTTACCTTGTCCCTCGGGGGGGTGATGGGCACATCTTTGGTGGAGACACAGAGCAGGAGGATGCCTGCCAGCCCAGCTATGATCACCAGCCAAGGGGGCAGGAGCTCCCGCCAGGACATGGAAGCTCTTTTCCTGTGGCAAAGAGGCAAAAAGAGGAAGCAGAGGAGCAGCCGAGTGAGGACGGGTGTTCTCTGTGAGATTGAAAAAGAAAAGGAAGGCGGAGCTGGGGCCAGGCTCTGACTTCAGCCCAGCCCCAAGCCACAGGGACCACAAGGAGCAGGGAGGCCAAGCTGGGATGTGTCAGGGTTCCCCTTTGATTGCTCCACATCCCAAACACCCCCAGGGCTCAGTGCCCCTTCCAGCACCTCGAAACTGCCCCAGGCTGAGCTGAAGAGAAATGTGGGGTGAGCTCAGCAACCTGGCAAAAACAGCCCTTGGGTCTTCTCTGCCTGGCAGTGCTGGCTGCCAAAATTAGAATGGGGAAAGTCCTTGTTGCTGGGGTTGCTTTGTGTCTGGAGAAGAGGAGGTGAGAGGAGACCTCGTGGATCTCTTCATCTGCCTGAAGGGAGCTTGGAGTGAGGAGGGGAAAAGCCTCTGCTCCTTAGTGAGCTGTGATAGGAGCAGAGGAAAGGGATGGAAGCTGCACCTGGGGAGGTTTAGGTTGGATGTTAGGAAATATTTTTTCACTGAGAGGGTTGTGAGGCATTGGAATGGCCCAGGACAGTGGTGGAGTCACCATCCCTGGAGGCATTTAAAAGGCATTTGGAGCTGGTCCTTAAGGACAGGGTTTAGTGGTTAGATGATGGTGTTGGTCAAAGGTTGGACTGGGTGAGCTTGGAGGTCTCTTCCAACCCAAACATTCTGGGATTCTGTGATCTGAGGGCTCCAGGGTGGCCCCAGTGTGACACTGCCCAGCTCCTTCAGACTGCTCCTGCCTCCTCCTTCCTTCTCAGGAAAACATCTGCAGGTTTGGGTTTCACCCACAGGAGACTCCTGCCTGGTTTGGTCTTTGCTGTGGGGGCTCCTTGGGTCTTTTGTCCCCACAAAACCAGAGTCAGTGTAGGGGAGCACAGCAACCCCCAGGCTTTCCAAGCTCCTGCCAGCTCCCTCCTTCCCAGTGCCAGGAAGACATATCCCTGAAACCACAATTTCTGAAGCAAAATGTCTCAGTTCCAGGAGAGGTTCTTCTTTCTGCCCCTCTTTGCCAGGGACCGGGTCTGGGGATAAGAGTGAAACTTCTTTAAAGAAATAATTTGGTTTGTGCAGGCTGGAGCATTCAGTGGCAAGGCCATCTTGTCCCCACCAAAGGACTTCAACCAAGGCTCTGTCTGCAGAGCCAGAGGGATGGCATCTTCTGGGTTTTGCAGGAATACTGGGAGACAAATCCCTGTCTCAGAGCTCTGTAAGCAAAGTGCCAGGAAGAGCTCATCTTCCTCTGCATTTAGACTCCAGATTTTGCTGGTCAGCAACTAGAATGGAACTTCAGGTGTCCTGTAGTGACAGGGACAATGATTTTAAACTGAAAAAGGGGAGATTTTGATTGGACATGAGAAGGAATTTTTGGTTGTGAGGGTGCTGAGCCCCTGGGTGCCCCCAGAAGCTGTGGCTGCCCCATCCCTGGCAGTGTCCAAGGTTGGATGGGGCTTGGAGCAGCCTGGGCTGGGGGAGGTGTCCCTGACCATGGCAGGGGGGGGGATCCGGATGATTTTTCAGATTCTTTCCGACCCAAACCACTCCATGCTGACACATCCCCCAGCCCTCTGCCTGCCCGCACATCTCTCCAAGGACAGCCCGGGATCATTTCCCCCCCATAGCAGCTCCGCCGGCAGCACGGGTTTGTGGGGCCGGGATCGGGACGGGGAAAGCCCAATTCTCCGGTACCGGCTGGTTCGGAGCCCGCGGCAGCAGCGCCGGAACCTTTGTGCGGCGGAACCCGCGTGCGGTGGAACCTGTGTGCGGGTTCCGGGGGGGCGAGGCAGGGGAACGGACGGAGCTGGGCTGGGGGAACCCATAGCGGGACGGACCCGGGGCGGGAGTGGGTTCGGGGGTTGGGTCCGGTTCGGTTCGGCCGGGACCGAGATGTACGCGGGGCTACAGGAGCTGGGGGTGGCCAACGGCGAGGACCTGAAGGAGACGCTGACCAACTGCACGGAGCCGCTGAAAGCCATCGAGCAGTTCCAGGTACGGGCCTGGGAAGGAGGGGCGGAGGGTGCTGGGGACCTCCCCAGGGTGCTGGGATCCTTCCCCAGAGTGCTGGGATTCCCCTCAGGGTGCTGGGATCCTTCCTGAGGGTGCTGGGATTCCCCTCAGGGTGCTGGGATCTTTCCTGAGGGTGCTGGGATCCTCCTCAGGGTGCTGGGGACCTCCTCAGGGTGCTGGGATCCCCCTCAGGGTGCTGGGGACCTCCTCAGGGTGCTGGGATCCCCCTCAGGGTGCTGGGATCCCCCTCAGGGTGCTGGGGACCTCCTCAGGGTGCTGGGATCCCCCTCAGGTTGCTTGAGGGCAGCTGGCAGTGGGAGAAGGCCCTGGGTGGGCAGTGTTTTTCAGTGGTGGTGGTTTGGGGGGGGTTTCTTCCTTTTATTTGCTCACTCCTCTGGGTTTTGCAGGCCCTGCTGTGGCTTGCTGGCTGGGAGCTGGGGAATCCCCTCCTCCCAGCCGCTCTTTGTGTTGGCAGACAGAGAATGGGGTGCTCCTGCCCTCCCTCCAATCAGCACTCCCCTTCCTGGACCTGCACGGCACCCCCAGGCTGGAGTTCCACCAGTCAGTTTTTGATGAGCTGAGAGAGAAGCTGCTGGAGAGGGTCTCAGCCATTGCTTTGGAAGGGAAAGTCGAGGAGAGGTTTGTCAGAGGGCTGGTGGGTTGGGTTTGGGGTGAGTGGGGAATTCTGGGTGCAACTCAGACTCCTGCAGAGGTGGATCATGGGGAGGTGGCTCTGATTTGGTTCTTCAGTGCTACACAGAACTGAGTCTCTTGTTCTGACACGTTTTCAGATACAAGAAGCTGGAAGATCTCCTGGAGAAGAGCTTTTCCCTGGTCAAAATGCCCTCCATCCAGCCCGTGGTAATGTGTGTCATGAAGCACTTGCCCAAGGTAAAGCCACGGTGCTGTTGTCCCCTTCTGTCACATCTCTGGGGTGTAGCTGCTCCTCACTGGGCTGCATGCTCCACCTGCAGAGCCTCAGTAGTTTCTCTCTCAGTGTTAGGAGCTGACTGAAAATTTGCTGCATTCTTGTCTCTGGTAGCAGCTTAGCAGACCAATGCAAAAAGCATTTTAGCTTTTCACAATCTGATCAGACTCTTTCCCTATTTTATTCCATTCTAAGTGTCATGGTCACTGGTGGGTGGAGTTTTCCACAGCTGACCTAAAAATCTCTGGTAATTGGAAAATCAGATTTGAAGGCTGCACATGGAAGTAGACAGGAGTGAAACTGAGAGCTGTGAAATGAGTCTCTAGGAGCAGCTTTGTTAAGCAGTAATTTATTGATGCAGTACTTAAGGTAATGGATTCAAAACTGTTTCTAGAAGTTTTTTTAAGTTACTGAGGTTTCAGATATTGCCCCAGATCTCATCATCATGGGTTTAAAAGGACTCTTTTTCCCTCTTTGACAGAAATAAGGAAAAGTTTGGTGCATAAGTTGGTTGTGGAAGTGCCTTAGGAGTGTCTGACTGTTAGAGGAGTGGGTCAGGCAGGAGATGAGCCCGTGGGACTGATTAATTTTGTTGTGTACATTGCCAGACTGCCTGAGCTGATGATTCAGGTGTCTTCTCCAGTCACTCCTTGCTTGGACAGGCAGCAGGTGAGCTGCTCTCCCCTTGGGTAACTCCTGTCCTGATCACAGGTCCCTGAAAAGAAGCTGAAGTTGGTGATGGGTGATAAGGATCTGTACAAAGCCTGTGCAGTGGAGGTGAAACGCCAGATCTGGCAGGATAACCAGGCTCTCTTTGGTGATGAGGTGTCCCCCCTGCTGAAGCAATACATCCTGGAGAAAGAAAACATTCTCTTCAGCAATGACATTTCTGTCTTGCACAATTTCTTCAGTCCATCCCCCAAAACAAGACGTCAGGGAGAGGTAAGGACAAGGGAACCTCTTCCCACAGGGCTGTGAGTAGAATCCATCAGCTTTCAGGCAGCCCCAGCAGAGGAGGATGTCTCTGTCACCTCTGTCACCCACTCAACTTTGCTGCTGCAAGTGTTTAGCTAGATGAAGTATTTGCCAGAAATACCAGGCCATTTTCTTCTACATGTCTTGATAAAGGCAGCAGGAATTATTTTTTTAGTAGTTGCTCCATGCCATGTAGTAGCTGCTTTTAAACAATCAGCAAGGCCCAGTTTTTCCCTTCATCGCTCAGCCTGGCTTTAACATTCCTCAGCTCTTCTGAAAGTTGAGCATCTCTCTCAAATTAGTTTGAATACCTTGAATATCTTTTCTTGGGTTTTTTTTTTTTGGGGGGGGGTTTGTGGGCTGTAGCCCAACTTTTGCTTTTTGTCCTGGTTTTGTAAAACTGGAGAGAGGCACTGAAAGTTGTAGCTGAGCTGCCATTCAGAGGAGCTGCTCTTGGAATGGAATTAGGAGAGGTGGCTGAGCTGATCCAAGCACAGGAGGGGGGTTCCTTGGATCATCTCAGCCACCAATCTTTCCAGTCTCAAGAAAATAATTAATTTTCATTGTGTGTTTGTAAAATAACAGTGTCTCTTGGTACTGAGTGCATGGTTTTTTGGTTTTTTTTTTCCACTTTGAGTTCAGGTGGTTCAGAAGCTGACCCAGATGATTGGTAAGAATGTGAAGCTCTATGACATGGTGCTGCAGTTCCTGAGGACTCTGTTCCTGCGGACACGGAACGTTCACTACTGCACGCTGCGGGCAGAGCTCCTGATGTCCCTGCATGACCTGGAGATCAATGACATCTGCAACGTTGACCCTTGTCATAAGGTAGTGATTGTGGGGCTGTGTTACTGGAGAATTTTCTCTTTTGTCCACTCCTGTGCTTACCTGCTGCCCTGCAGGACTTCAGCCCAGAGATGACTCCTCTCTGTGAAGAGAGTTCAGACCTTGAATCCAAAAATCATCTTGTATTCTTTGGGACCTCAGGTGAAAATTTCATCTTGGTTAACCAGCAGCTTGCTTTCATTTCATAACCCATAAATCATTCAAATCAATGGTACTTTTGCAGTGTTAAAAACAGTGGCTGATCTGACCTGTGTAGGTGCTAAAAAAATAACAAAAACCATTAGCCAGCCCCAGGTTTTTAGTCAAATTTGCTTTTCCCTCCTTGTTCTGCCTGGGGTGATATACTCCATCTGCCAGTAAACTATGTGCAACACTGGTTTCTCTGCTCTCCTGCTGGGATGTTTATTTCTGGCCTCCTCTGTATTTGTCACCAGCATGGTACTACACCTAAGCATATAAATCAAACCCCTCAGTTCCAGGTGTTTGGAGGTTATTCTGAGCCTGTTGGCTGTGACATCATAACTTTTATTGCTGCTTTAATGAGTTGCTCTGGTTCATAAAGCTTTCTCCTGTTTTATTTGTATTTTTTGGTAACAGTTCACCTGGTGCCTGGATGCTTGCATTAGGGAGAAGTTTGTGGACAACAAGAGAGCTCGAGAGCTGCAGGGGTTTCTGGATGGAGTGAAGAAAGGACAAGAACAAGTGCTGGGGTAAGGCACTTGGGCTCCTTATTGAAAAACTGAGAATGGGTTCCTGGCAGCCACAACATCTGACAGGTATTGTAGGTGTTGATTCTCCCCTAGAGCTGCCTAATAGCCCAGGGCTCTTTGGAATGGTCAAATCCAGCACATTCCTGAGCAGTAATGCCCTGGGGCATGGCCAGGCAGTTCTGGTGACAGGGCTTGTACTGCTTAGGCTGCCACCCCTGGGGCTCCCCTGTGGCCTGGGGACTGACTGTGGGAGGTCTCCTGCTTGGGTGCTGTGCTGAAGACCTTTAATAATTATGCTCAGGCAGTGTGTGCTTTCAAGTCAAAGAAACAACAGTCATGGTGGTTTTAAGTAAGAGGAGACAGAAATTCAGGTTTTATATTGTCATAGTGAAGGTATTGGTACAGTGCTTGCCCTGTTCCCCTCTCTTGTTAAACTCTGCTTATAAAAAATAGTGTCCAGAGGCACACAGTACTTTGGTGTTACCTCTGGTAGTTTATAGAATTCCAGAATCCCAGACTGGTTTGGGTTGGAAGGGACCTTAAAGCCCATCCAGTGCCACCCCTGCCATGGTCAGGGACACCTCCCCCAGCCCAGGCTGCTCCAAGCCCCATCCAACCTTGGACACTGCCAGGGATGGGGCAGCCACAGCTTCTGGGGGCACCCTTAGGATTCCCCACAGGGTTACAACAAAGAATAAACCCAAACATCTCAGCCTAGTGAAACACACAGGTCCTGCAGCTGGATATGGACCTGTGCAAATAAAATATGATGTACTTAATATTGACTTCTTCTCAGGGACTTGTCAATGATCTTGTGTGATCCGTTTGCCATTAACACCTTAGCCTTGAGTACCATAAGGCACCTGCAAGACCTGGTTGGGCAGGACACCTTACCCAGGGTGAGTGTCACAGCTTTTCTACCTAATCTGAGCTCTGCTCTTAATTGAACATGTTCATCAGGAAGGGACTGAGGACACTGCAGAAATACCATCAGGTTCTCAGCTGCAGGTGGCAACTGGAATCAGGGAAACTTGCTGCTGCCTCTCCATTTGGAGCAGGTACCTTAGAGCTCTGCAGGAGCACTCTTTGGAGGGCACTTTGGAGCTCCCCAAGCTGAGACATCCTCTGCATGGCTCCTGCTGTCCTGACACCTATGGATGTATGGAATCATAAATAGGGATGTGCCCTCCACTGGTTTGCCTGACAACAGCAGCCCAACAGCTTTTTTTCCCCTGCCACAGTAAATGCAATGGATTAATTTACATTCTTCTGATCTGTTGGCTGTGGTGTAGGGCAGCTCCTGAGAGCAGTGTCTGGAGAAGCTGCTGAAATGCTAAAGCAGGGGAGCCCTGCAGGTGTCTGAACAGTGTGAGGCATTTGCTGGTTTTATCCCTGAGTCATTATTGTTGGATTGAGGAACTTCCTCATGAGAGTTTAAGACTAAAACCAGTTTTGTTTTCAGGGCACAACATAAAAAACCCATTGGCTTTCTTACACACACTTTCTCACTACTGCTGAGATTACTTGGTGTGTCCTGCACTGATTTGGCTAGAGGCACTTAAAAACAATGTTGTGATCAGATTCTATTGGCATATTTTAAAATATTACAAACCCCCACAAACCCTCAGGTGTGTCTGGTGTTTGGTTCCCATTTGAAGAATCAGTTGTCAGTTAAATGGGAGAACTGAATATTTCTAGCAGTCTTTGATAAAGCTGATAATCCAGGAGAGCTTTGATTGTAAACCACTACTTCCAAATTACTGTCTGTATGTGCAACTTGGGGAAGATGAAAACAGCTTTTTTTCTCCTCCCCTTAAAATTCAAGGAAAGCCCAGATCTGCTGCTGCTCCTCAGGATGCTGTCTTTGGGACAGGGGGCCTGGGACATGATTGACAGCCAGGTCTTCAAGGAACCAAAAATGGTGAGCTATTTTGATGGTTAGAATTTAACGAAACACATTTGGACTTTTAATCATTTCATTGCACACCTGATTTCATAGTTCATTCTCATCATAGCTTTCTTAGAAGAAAACATGTAAGTGGTCACAGAGCAGCAGCTCCAGTGGATATGTTGTAAGCTTCATTTGCCTGCTATTTATTTACATGAATGCCTGACCCTTACTTGTTTTAATATCAAACTGTACCTCTGATAAATTCTGCACTGGTTGCTCTTTTTTCCTGGGGAGCTTCTACCCAACTGGCAGGTTTGTTCAGAAGATCTGGTCTGAGGAAAGCAGGATTTCAGGAGGTGGTCTGAAACTCTGGTAATAGTGTGGCAAGTTTTCATTGCCTCCAAAAACATTTTTCCCCTCCAAATATCTGTAGTAGCAATTTTGTGTAGTGCCACATTCAGATACAAGCTTTCCATCAGAAGTACTCTGCCCAGGACTAAAGGCAGCTCTGGGAGGTGATGTGTTGAGCTGTGGCAGGAAGCTGAGGTGGTGTTGCACAGCAGGACTCTTTCTGCAGAGAAATTTACTGTTTCTCTTCTGCATTGCCATCCTTAACATGCAGAGCTTGCAGTTGTTGGCAAAGGAGTCTCAAAAGAAATGCTACATAACTGTCAAAAGAAAACATTTGAGCAGTGGTATTTCTGTGGATGAGGTGAAATCCAGTTTTCCAAATTGCCAGTGAAAGAGGTGGAAGTGTTTTGGCTGGAACAGATGTCTGAAAGCTTCTTTGCTTAGAGTGCAGGATGGGGCTGATAATATTGCCTCCCTGTTTGTGGCAGCACTCTAAGAACATTACCTGGCATTCAGTGAGTGATGAAAGCTTTGTTCTTTTCCCTCTGTTCTTCCATCCCTCCCAGGAGGCTGAGCTGATCACCAAGTTCTTGCCCATGCTGATGTCCTTTGTGGTGGATGATCACACATTCAATGTAGATCAGAAACTGCCCTCAGAGGAGAAGGGGCCAGTTCCCTACCCCAGCACCATTCCTGAAGCTTTCACCAAGTAGGTAACCTGCTTCATTTATTCTTGGTACCAAAGCAAAACATCAGGGAGCCAGACAACAGTGACAGGAAAAAAACACTTTGTGTGGTCTCACTTTCTTGAAGTCAGATTTAGTCCTGGTTAATTAAACCTGAGCTTTTCAATTAGAAAAATTGATTCCTCAGATAAAATGTATCTACAAAAATATCATATTCCCTGTAATGACAGATTGCAAGTGAAAATATTTGGAATTAGTGCTTTCAAATATTCTGCTTGTATGGCTGCCCAGGCAGGCAGTGGAGATGTTTGGGTGCAGCTGGATGAGCACACATGCTGGGTTCTGAAGTCTGCTATTGTAAATTGTAAAATTTGCATTTTTGTCACAGAGCACTCAAACTACTGACTCAAACTATCACTCCAGGGATGTCAAAAAGTTAAATAAAACCTCTACATGCTCTGTTTTACTCAGGTCTTGCACTAATTTCCAGCTCTATTTGTATCTGTATGCCAGAATCTGGAGCATTGTATCCTGGTGGTTGTACTCTGCTCTGACAGTCTGGATATTTGACCTTTGGGAAACTAAAATGAAACAGGATTGAAGACTCATCTTTGAGTGTTTGGTGAACATGGTGTGATCACTCAGTCACTGAGTGGCTGCTCTTAGCCACTGCTGTAACTTCCTGAGTGCTATGCAACAGGATTTAAACCCTCTTCAAAAAAAACCAAAAACCTCTTCTGCCATAACAGATTCTTGCAGGAGAACAGAATAGCTTGTGAGATTGGGCTGTATTACATCCTTCACATCACTAAACAGAGGAACAAGAATGCTTTCCTTAGGCTGCTGCCAGCTCTAGGTAAGTTGTTGTCTTCTGTTCTTTAGCTGTTTGCCTTGTACTGGACACCTGGGAGGCAAGTAAACCTGCAGTGAAAGTGATTTCAGAGTCAAAGATGTCATGTTTTGCTTTGGCTCTTCTGCTGACTTCATTGTAAGGCCCTTCAGAAGTGTTTGTTCTTGCCTGCAACTGGGATAGATTTCTGCTGATCCAGGAATTTGGAGATAGTGGCTGAAGGTCAGTGGTTCCTTAGATCAAAGGCTGAATGACAGTGGGATTAGCTGAGAACTGCTTGGAATGAATCTGAGAGATAAAGGAGCAGGTGGCTTAATTCTGCTGCTGCTGACAGTAATTCATGTGGCCAGAAATTCTTGGGACTTGGCTTTGTGTGCTGGTGTGTGTAGCAAAACAGGATTGAACACACTCTTAAATTCTTCCCTGGGATTACCTTCTCTGGGGTAAACTGCAGGAGGGACCTGAAGGAATTTTATGAATTGCAGCTCCCAGTAGTGGTGGACAGGGGGGTTCACTCCCCACTTCCTCACCCCAGCTCTGAACCCACACTTTGAACCCTCAGCTCAGCCACCTGTCTGGGCTGCCTGTTTTAAAAGCCACTGAGGAAATCTCACTGCAAAATTTTCAGCAGGAACATCTGCTGTGTTTGTCAGGTTTTCACACATCCTTGGGAGTCTCTCAGTCTTTCCTTTTCATGTTGTGCAGTTGAGACATTCAGTGACTTGGCCTTCAGTGATATTTTTCTGCATCTGCTCACTGGCAACCTCACACTGCTGGGTGATGAATTTGCACTCGAGGAGTTCTGCACCAGTCTCTTTGATGGTTTCTTTCTCACTGCCTGCTCCAGGTAAATCTGATTTTCCTCAGGGAAAGTGAGTTTATAGGGTAGCTGAGTTTGTACTGCTTTTAACTGTAGTTTAATTGTTCAGCAAACTCTTCACATGCAGTGGAAATAATCAGCCTGGTGCTGTTTTTCTTTAAGGAAAAGTTTGTCTTTTGTGGTCAAGTTTTTAACAGGAAAATTGTGGAGTGTTGATTATAAATTTTTACCTAAATTGTAGCTCATTATCCATGTGTTGGAGCTACAAAGCACAGTATCCTTCCTGCTTTGCAGTAGCTTCAGCTCTTTGCAGTATCAGCTGTAGGCTGAAAATCTGTTTTTATCTGTTAATTCTGTGAAGCTTGTGGCCCAACTGCTGGCCTGCAAGACCAGCTCCAACCTCCAGGACACTTCCCCAGAAGTGTGTGGAGCTGCAGCTCAGGCACAGCAGCATCTGCTGCTGCCTCCACACACACACAGAGGGACAAACATCCTCCTGGCTGTGCCTCTGTCCAGTCCCACAGAGACACCAGCTGCTGAAAATCTGGTTACAGCTGAAAATCTTCCCCTCCTGCCTCAGGATTGCTTGAGTTAGTCCCCTCCTGTTAAAAAATTACCTAAATTGCAGGGAAGTGGAAGGCAGGGTTAGCACTTTGTAGCACACAGGTGCTCAGGTGGGCTGGGAAATGGTCACAAAGCTGGCAGTCTGTGGGTGTGTGAATTATTCTGGTGCTCTTACTGTAACTTTGCTGATCTGGAGGTGGTGGTTGGTTGTATGGGTTACTCTTCTTTCAAATTGCTTTCTCTAGAAAGGAGAATGTACACAGACATGTGCTGAGACTGCTGCTCCACCTGCATCACAAAGTGCTGCCTGCCAAATTAGAGTCTCTCCAGAAGGCTTTGGAACCCACCAAGCAGGTAAGAAGAGAAGCAGGAGAAAGGCAAAATGAATTGCAAATGAATGCAGCTGCTTTTCCAAACTTGGCTTAAGTGGAACACCTCCTGTCCGGGCAGACCGAGTTGTGGCTTAATTACTTTGAAACTTCCTCTTTCTGGGTTGGTTTGGGTTAAAACGCACAGGGTGATGGCACACTTGGTTTCTGGCTTAGCAGCAGCTAGAGTGAAGTTTGACTCTCCTGTTTTTCCCCTTCCTAATTCTCATTTTGCAGAGTGGGGAGGCCGTGAAGGAGCTTTATAACCAGCTCACAGAGAAACTGGAGCTTCACAAGCCAAGTCCAGCTGAAGTGACTGAGACTCCCCCCATGGAGCTGCCCTTGCCCACTGTGCCCACACCAGCCCCACGCTGAGCTCTGCCTGGAATGCCAGAGGAAGAGAGAATAACTTCCCAGTGCTCTGCAGCACCTTTCTGGGCTGCCTTTCAGGTGTCTCTGCCTGCATGGTGGAAACAAAACAAAACAAAAAGCCACTGAAGCTCCTTCAGGAAACACTGCAGCTTACCCAGCTCACTGGCTCTTGCTGGTTAGAAAACTCTGTATGCAGTGCATTGCAAAGGTTTACTTTTCTTAGAAATAGCTGAGTGTCTTCTTGTAGATCCACTTCAAAGCTGACTATACATGTTTGTGTTTTTTTCAAAAAGAAAATGCATATTTTTAAGCTTGGCATCTTGTGCTTTTGAACTCAACATTAAGAGCTGGTAAAGGAGTGTTGAGCTCCTTTATGGTTGAGCAGGTAGTGTGAACACCTGGAGGCTAATCCTAGCTTCTTTTGGTCATTACTTTGCTCTTCTAGGTCTTTGGAGAAGATGCTCAGCAGAAGGAAGTGTTAGGAGATAAGATACAATTTCCTGTTTGGGGTTTTAACTCCTTTGGTACCTGGTAGCACATGCTGCATTAGTCAGAGATGTCCAGCACTGTCACTGGACTGAGAAGCAGTGGGCAATCACCTTCTCAGCTAGGCTTTTACAAAGAAGGCCAGAAATTGAATATTCTATGGGATTCCTTTTGTTTTTAATCTTTTTGTAGCCCTACAGAAGGTTCCAGCTGGGGTGCAGCACCCTGCTCTGCCCTGGGTGCACACTAGAGGGTAGTGCACCCCTGTCCTGCTGCTGGTGGCATGGCATGGGGAGCTGGAACCACACCTACACTTGGGTTAGAGTTTGAATTTCCAACAGGGGTGTGATAGGAAAAAATCCCACGGGTTGTCTCTAAACCTCCTGTGCCTGACTGGGGAATGAATTTTTATAATTAATTCTAATTAGCTTGAGCACTCTGGTCCTCTCCCTGTGCTCTGTGCTCTCCTGAGAGATCTGAGTTAGTAATAGCTCAAGAGTTTTTCAGGCTTTTGGGGTGGTTAACATTTCTCTGGACATTTTACATTGAGCTGTGTTAGAAGGTTGGCAGAGCTCTGTATCTGCAGGGCCTGACAGAAGCAGCCACTTCCTAAGTGCCAGCAGAGGAACCAGGTCTCGCTGTCAAATTAGTGGAAAAGACAATTATTATAGTAAAATGTAACAATGTTATATTATGTTATAGTATTAAATGTTACAGTAAAATTACTGCCAAACCACCTGACAGGCAGAGCATGCCCAGCTCACTGGATTTCTCCAGACACAGAGGAGTGGTGGGACAGCAGCACACTCCTTGCTGCAGAGCCATGGCACAACCTGGTGAGTCAGACATGGTGTGCTTCTGGTGACATCTGCCCAAGTCCTGCTTTAAAAGAGTATGACCCCCTTAGCCTAAAAAATAAAGAGGTGTTAAGTAGTGAGTACATTTGAGGATGGAGAGCAGCAGAAGGTTTGCCTGTTGGTGCACAGTAGGGCACTTCTGGATGCTGTAAATGCTGGTTTAGATCTTGGTCCCCTGGGGCTGTGTCCCAGGGAGGGGGTATTGGGGGGGCTGTGTCCCAGTGCTCAGAGGCTCTCCCAGCAGCAGAGAGGAATCTGAGCAGCACAGGCTGGGTTAGAACATTTCTGGCCTTTCTTGCAGCCTTGATGGATGACACACGGATGCTGCTTCATGTTTTCTTTTGTACAGCAGTAAGGAGTCTGTCCTGGCACACAAATGCCATCATTAATTCTGCTGTCTTGGGAGAGGTGTCTTTCTGGAGCTGCTTTTCAGGATCTGGAAGTATTTCTGCACAGTATAGGTCTCCCAGTGACCACAGAGCTCTCTGTGTTCTCCATCTGGCTTTCCAACTTTGCTTTCCCCATCAGGCTGTTATGTTATTAAGGGCTTGTGGACTGGTCCAAGCTCCAGCCCCATGGCTCTGAACCCACAGACCAGTTCTGGGTATCCTTGCTAGCACTCTCCCTCCACCAGAGCTGGGCTCAGCATTAAAAGCAAGAGACAACTCAGCTTCTCAGAGCTTCAGGTGGGTCTAAAAATGGACTAGGGGCAGCTCTACCCAATTTCAGGTCAACCCTCAGTGTTGAGGATACATCAGACAGGGTTTCAGCTCTATGGCTCCTCCGGGAGAGTCAGATTTTAAGCCTGGATGAATCAGATTTTCCAGCCTGGCTACTGGCATCCTCTGCAGGGCAAGAAGAACCATCAGCAAAAAGAGGAGAACCCATCAGCACCTGGAGACCATACTAAAGATAAGATCAGTCCAGGATAACTTCACAGAAAGCAACTAAACCATCTGCCTGAGTGGATTTGGGCCTGCTGGACCTGCAAGGGGAGTTTGATGAGAAGGATGAAGCTGAGAAACTGGATGCAGTGAAACCAGCTTCCTTTTCTTGCAAAACAATTGCACAAGGGGGAAAAGGTCTCTGCCTTGGGTCTGCAGCTGGGCTGAGTCTGTGTTCTCCTGATCAGCAGGGCCTGTGCTCAGAGAAGAGGAAGAGCATCAGTCTTGGACCCCAGTTTTTGCATCTGCCTGCTCTGAAGGCAGCAGCCCAGAAGCCTTCATCTCTTCCTTTCCTTCCCCTGGTGCTGTGAGTGTCAGCTCTGTAGCAAGGCAGTAGGAAAAAATTCCTGACCTCAGCCATCCAGCTTGAGCCAGACCAAACCCTTGCTGGGTTCTGTGGTGTTAGAGAAAAAAAGAAGTCCATAACTCAGGAGAGAGAAGTTGTTACTTTGGGGTTTTAATTCTTTCCCACAGTTTGCTCTGCCAAAGCTGCCTTGTCTGATCAGGGTTAATAGAATTTAAAGTGGTGAAATGTTTATCAGACCCTGGTGCTGAGTCATTAGCAATATGATACAAAGCCATTGGATGATTAAGAGTGCAAGTTTCACATTACCACTTTTCCAACCACGTTTGGAGGTAGAAGCAATTAAAAATCCTCAGAAGAAAGATCTCAGAGCAGCTGTTCTTTGTCTTTTATTAACTGTTGAGTCTCGTGAGCTATGGGAGGTGCTGACAGATTCTGCAGGACCTCTTCCTAACTCTGAAAAAAACATTGTCTGCTTTGAAGGCTGAGATCTGCTCTGATGGCAGGAGTATTTCCACTTTTCCCTCTGGTTCCAGATCTTTGATGACTTCTGATCTCAGGAAAGAGACTCTGCATGCGAATGAGAGAGGGAGGAGAGGGAGATGGGTCTGCAGGTGATGTTTATTCCCCTGAACTGCACTTGAAGCATCATTTGAGATGCCAGAGTCATTACAGACTTGGGAAATGAAGCCTGGGTAGCAACAACAACACATCTGGTCCAGTAGGTCATAGGCAGCTTTGTTCCCTGCCCACAGCCTGCTCCAAATGAGCACCATGGGCTCTGTTTAATCTCTCATGAATGATCCTGTAATTACAGAGGGCTTTTTACAAGCAGATTCTTGCCTGTCCTGGTAGGACAGCATTCATAGGCTTCAGCTGAAGACAAGTGTGGATGGAGTTGAGGGAAGCACCCTGTGGCCAAAGGGGTCCTGCTTGGGGTGGCTGAAGACACTGGACCCAAAGCCCTCGGGTCCTCCTGTGCTAGGATTGTATGGTGTTAGCTCTGATGGCTCTAAAATCAGACTTTTTTTCTAAAATCAGCCTTTCCAGATCATGTTTTGAATCATTTGTCAAAGAACTCACAGCTTGTGACAAGTCACTGAGCTGTTTGGAAACCAAGTGTTGGCTCTGGCAGTACCTCCCATGTCCTTGGCTTCTCTACCTCACATAACACTAACGATGAATTGGTGACATTTTTTAACCAAAAAAAAATTGGGTGTTGAAGTTCAGACAACTTTTCCAAGAGTCAAGAAGACTTTGAGACCTCGGTGATGTTTGCTGGAGCACTGAGGATGGCAGAAGGGCAGGGCAGGGCCTGAGGTGGTTTCCCAAGGAGCATCACTCACTCCTGCTGCAGGGGTCAGCAACAGGCAGATTTGTTTTAATGGTTTTTGTATTCCTGAGATGGAGCACCTCGTACAAAACCAGGAGTAAGTTGTAAGGAGTTCTCCTGCCACTCTTACCCCAGGAATTTCTCTCTGATTTTGTATAAAAAGCTGCTCTCCCCTGGGACTAAGGAGTCACGTTGCCTTTACTCATTACAAATTGCAGATGTATAAAACACCAGTGTTGTCTTCATTCTCAAACCCCTCACTGTGTGTGACTGGTGCCATACAGCAGAACCCATCTCCTGCAGCCTGGCAACTGTCTCGGTTGCTATAGCAACGGCTCCTCTGTCCTTTCAGGGAGAACCTCAAGTATTCCCAGTTCCCTGGCTGTGAGAACACCTCCACTCCTCGATTGTTCCATTCACTTACTCGCTCCCATCCGTGGGATCTTCTCCTCCCAGCTTAGGGAGTTACTCAGCACTCCTGGACTCAGAGATGGAAGCACATGAGTTAGCTGGAAGTCTCAGAGATTCTCCTCGTTTGGTGGGGACATGGATACTGCCAGGGGGGTTATTTAATATGCAGCTGTGCCCTGTAATTAGCATCCCCTGATGTGCACTAGATTTGTCTGTGACGTAAAAAATATTAAAATCCCTGGTTTCTGCACACTGATCTGCGGCCCAAAAGTGTCTGAGAAACACCTGACCCCAGGTGTGAATCCCCCAGGGAATGTCACCCGGGTTAGCTGAGGAGCAGCTTCCTCCTGGGAAGTGACTTGTGACGATGTGACTGTGATGTGACTGTCACTCCTGTCCCTGAAGGACGTCACCACCCAGCCTGCTAACCCCTGCTCCATGCCAGGAGCCAGCCCAGGGGCTCGGGGTTGCTGCTGGAGCTGTGGGGGTGGTTGCCCCCCATCTGGGCCACCTCTTCTGGCCTGGGCTGGCCCAACTTCACAATGCACAGGTAAGGGTGTTCCATCTGCCTCCACCTTGCCAGCCAAATAATTGTTGAGGGCTGACTGTTTCACTTAGGGAAAGATGTATAAATATATATTAATATAGCTAAAATACATGTAATATATATTAAGAACATCAATTTTGTGTTAGCTGCTCCTATAAACACAAGGTAGACACTGATCAGCTAGATTTTGTATGATGAAAAAAAGGTGGGCTTTTTTTTTTTTTTTTTTTTGTTCAATTTACACAAATGTCTGAACCAGACTGGGTTTTGTTTGCATCCTGCTGGAAATACCAAGCAGGTGTTTGGTGTTTGGTGTTGTATCCTGGGGCTCTCCATGGGGCAGGGAAGGGAGAGAGGCTGAGGAGAGCTGGGGTCAGAGCCAGGTCTCAGCTGGGCAGGATGCTGAGAAACACCAAGAGGCTGAGGGGCTGGGAGGGGAGCTGTGGCCACAGGGTTTTCCTGCACCCCAGGTGCCCCCCGGAGCCTTACAGCTGGGGGGAAGAAAAGCTGAAGATCCCAGTGAGGAGCAACAAGGAGGCAAAGAAAAGCAGAGGGTGCGAAAAGTGAGCGGAAAAAAAGATTTCTCAGCTGCAAAACACTTGGTGATGCTCCCAGTCAACATTGGCTCAGTGCAGCCCAAAATGCTGAGACACCAGGAGGAGACAGCTCGGAGAATTCCCCAGTCATGGAGGGGGGGGGAGGGTGGTGATTTTATCCTTTGCAGCCAGGCAGTGCTCTCACTTGCAGGCACTGCAGCCAAATCCCCCCCTCTGCTGCCGGGTGCTGGAGAGCTGGGATGCTGGAGGGGTGGGATACTGGAGGGCTGGGGGGGTGGGATGCTGGAGGGATGGGATGCTGGAGGGATGGGATGCTGGAGGGATGGGAGGCTGGGATGATGGAGGACTGGGATGCTGATGGCTGCAGAGTGATGCAGACACAGCAGGAGTCAAGGGGTGGGGAGGGACTGGGGGACACGGACACACACAGAGACACAGACACACACAACACACACACACACACACACATACACACACACACACAGACCCAGACCCAGACCCAGACACACACAAAAGGGTTGGAGTCCCAGGAGATGTGATCCACGCCAGTAAAGGAAACGTCCTCTGCAGCTCTGTGTGTGTTGCTGCTGCTTCACACAAGAGCCACCAGCTCCTCATCCCTCCCGGGAGGTTTTTACAGCATTAATTCACTCTGCACAACCCCCAGCCCTCCGAGGCTCCTCTCCAGCAGAAACCTTTCCATCCCCAGAACCCTGCAGCCCTCCAGCTGACCGCCCCTTCCCCTGGCTCCAATGTCACCTGTCCCCAATGAAGCTGACCCCGAAGTGCCACGGATGGATCCCAGGATTCTGATTTTCCTTCTCTACGTGATGATCCTTCACGAGCTGGTGAGTGGCTGGATGGAGTACCAGAAGCAGGTAGCCAAGCCGAAGAAGCAGGCGGGTCCAGTTTGGTCTTCTGGGTGAGTTCCTGGCTCTTTGTGTTTCCAGGTGAATGGCTCAGGTGGGTTTTGATGGGGAAAATTGCTTTTTGTCTTCATACACTGGTCCCTAGAGATGTGTGTGTATCAGCTGTTGTTTATTGCTGCACAGAGCTAGGATTAAAGGGCTGTTAATCTTTTGAGCCCCTGTTGTCTGAATGCACTGCACGCCCTTGCAGGGAAATATTCTTGTCATTTGGGTTTGGGGTTTATTGTTTGGGTTGGGGTTTTTTTTGTTTTGTTTTTTTGTTTTGTGGGAATGTGCTGTAACTCAGCATATTTCCCGTGATTTGGGTTCCCAATCTCCATCCCTGGAAGAGAAAAATGTGGGTAGCAAAAGCAGCTACGCTTGGTGCAGGATATTCCTCAATGAGGCACAAACCTCCAGAGGCTCCTGGCTCCTGGAGTATTTCCTGTAAAACCCAGAGCCTCCAGCTCACTATCTCCCCGTCTCCTCCCCCCCTCTGGGCTCTGCCCACTACTCTCATCCCCTCTTTGTTTTCTGCCCAACAACAGAAACGAGCTGGAGAAATAAGGGCAGAGAAGAAAAACACTGCGTGTCCTGAAAAATCCAGCTATGGTTCTGCAAACATTGCTCAGGTCGGGGTGCAGCCCTGCTTGGGGTGACGGGGTCTGGATGGTGTCGGGGTCTTTTAATGCCATTTTCTGGACAGTTATCCATCAGCTGCCTGAGACTCCCACCCCAGGGCCCAACATTCCCCCCTGCAGCTCTCAGGCACACCCACACCTCCAACCTTTTGGACCTTTGGGAAGCCCATGACCCACTTTGCTCTGGGTCTGAGAGCTGCAGCAGAGCCACACAGAGCCCACAGCTCCCTCCTCACCCTAATCCTCTGGTGTGCAGCCATCCTGTGCTCAAAACCTTCCTGTAAGAACTTAAACCTCAGCTAACAGCACCTTGGAGCTCCTGGAAGAAGTGAATCAAAGGATCCCACTTCCCAGGAATTGGGACAGCCGTGTCCAGGTGAAGCTTTCCCTCCTGCCACAGGGCCTGAGCTGCCACCTCCCTGCTCTGTTAAAAATAATTAACCTGAAAACCAATTAGGAAGTTCAGTTATAACGCAAGGAGCTAATTAGGACACGGGAGAGCTGTGTCTTGACTGTGCCCTCAGCACGGGGATTTTCAGGGCTCTTCTTCCTTCTGGGGATGCTGAATAGTAACAAGCTCTGCTCTGAAGAAGCTTTTCTCACCCTTTTCTCACCCTCCCAGCTTTTCCCCAGCTCTCTCCTCCTCCGCTCCCGGAGTGCCTGGCAGCTCCCCTGTTCCCTGCCTCCATTCAGCAGCCACTTCTGCTGTCCCAGCTCACTCCAGCCTCTCCTCCACTGCTTCCAGGCACGGGGGGAAATGATACCTGGATCATTTTTATTGGCAAAGCCACCGGGAGCCATGGCAGGGGGCTGCAACCAGATGACCTGTAGGGTCCCTTCCAGCCTAAGCCATGCTGTGATGATGGGAGGAACATCTCTGAGCAGGAGAGGAGAGGTCTCTGACCTCCAGACCCAGAGATCACCACTCTCCCACCCTTATCTGGCAGGGACACACTTCACCCTGCATGAATTTCAGTGCAGATTCCCGCAGTCTCTGTGGTGGCCCTGATCACCCCCTGCCCTGGCAGGAGAATCTGCATGCTCACCGTGCCAGGGTTTTGTAATCCTTGCAAGAGTTGGATGTACAACCAGGTAGTGAAGGTGTTAGCCTGGAGGAAGGGAAGAAAAGGCTGGGACACAGTGCCCAGGGAGACAAGAAATGTCCAGGGCCTGAGCATGAAGTCATCCCAGAAGAGCTGGAGGTGAACACAGCCCCAGTGCTCCTGCTCTGCTGGCCTGTCCTGGGTGCTCTGCTTGGTTTCTACCCTGGATACCCCTGAGAGAACTCAGGCTGCAAGGAGGGGACAAAGTCCACTTGTCCACATGGCTGGGTTTAGTGGTTTTGAAGTGGAAGTTTTGAAGAGCTGCTGCGTTTGGGTTTGGTGACACCTGGGTCAGACAGGATGGTCCTCAGGGCTCTGACAGGCTGTTCATGGGGTCCTGAGCTCACACGGGGGCAACTCTAGTTCATCAGCTGTTCCCAAGGCTTCCAGTGGCTGGGACAGGGAGGGTCCCAGCACCCCTTCAGGTGCCCAGGAGAGGCTCCTCCTGGCTCTCTGTAGTCTGAGCATCAGGGGCTCCAGCACTTCCCTTCTCCTGGTGGTGAATCCCCTCCTGCCATCCACAACTCCATCCTTTTAGGAGCCTCCCCTGGGTGCAGGAGATGTTCCCCAACTCTCACGCACCCCAGTAACAATATCTCCCTTTGTTTCTCACCAGCAGCTCCATCAGATCCAACCATTCCAGCTTCTCCAGGCCTCTGGTCCACTCCGTGCGCAGGGAGAGGTGCAGGGACTGGAGGAAACCCGGACGGATCATCCGGAAAGCCTGAGGATGCAGCTGCTGGGATGTCTGGGGAAAGACTCCTGATCCAGAGGCACCCATCCCCCAGGAGCTCTGCAGCACCTCTGCCAGCAGCAGGACAGCATCCTCCAGGCACCCTGTGCTGCTGAGCCTGGGATGGCAGGGAAGGACCCAGCCCCATCCTGAGGGCCAGCAAGAGAATCACCAGAGCTGGGATGAGGCTTTTGGTCACCCAGTGCACTGACTTTTCTTCTTCCCAAGGGGCTGAGTAGATTTCTTAGGGGGAGGAATGAGCTTTGCTCCTGCGTGGCCAACCCTGGGAAGCATCCAAGAAGTTTCAGGCTCCTCCTGCTCCAGGGCTCTGTGGCCACAGCAGCGTTTCCCAAAGGGACTGGAAAATCATTCAGGTCCAGTTTGTCACCCTTCCCAGGAGAACTTCCATCCCCTGGGACACCCAGAAGTCCCCACACCTCAGAAATGTCATCTCCTGGTTAAGTTTTCTACCCTGGGAGGACTCTATGATTTTTTTTTCCCCTGTTTTTCTTCACCCTTATTAATGAGTGGAAGGGGAAAAGCTCCCAAGGTGGTGACTCAGATTAATGCCACCAAATGCAATTTACTGCCATGACCTTGTAAGGAGCTTTGGAGCATTCCCAGCAGCCAAGCCAAATGTAAGAGCAACTTTCTAACAAGACAGATGGGAAAGGAACCCAAGATTGCTCTTTTTACTCGAGTCTGTGCTTTGGGCATAAAATTAGATTCTGGAAGCAAAAGTCAGGTGGACTTGATGATCTTGAAGGTCTTTTCCAACCAAGGTAATTCTGATACTTGGCTCTCCTGGAGCTGACTCTGCCCAGGTCCTGTGGGAGATGTGGTGCTGGTACTGAGTGTGTGAGTGTGACCTGCTGGGAGTGCTTGCTGAGCAAAAAGTGCTCAAATTAGAAAACAAACAAATGTTAAAATTAAAATTAAATTAAATTAAAAAGTGTTCAAATTAATTCCTGAATTGGTGCAGGATGGGGCTGAGCTTGCTGCAGGAGCTGGGCTTTGTGGGACAGCTGGACCTGAGCAGGGACAGAGGGACCTGAATGGGGACTGGGGAAGGGGCACCAATGCCTTGGATTTACCCCTGTAAATATCCCCACGTTTCCTTCCAATAAACTCTTTTACATGCTTGCTGCTGCTGAGGTTGTCTCTGTTCACATTCAGACCCTGCATCTCTCCTGGTTTTGCCTCCCCAGGGGTCAGTGGGTGATGCAGTGGGGCTGAAACCATCCCTGGGGGGGGAATTTGTAGCATGAATGTTGGTTCTCTCATCCTTCATGCGGGGGAAACCCATGACCACAAACCAGAGGCTTGTTTCAGATGCTTATAGGCTTTGCTTTGATGTGGGGTTTGGGTTTTTTTTTTGCAAACATTTCAAGGTGCTCTGCAGCTCTGCTGGAGAAAGTGCTGCCCAGGAGTGTGTGTTGAAGGTTGGATGGGGCTTGGAGGAATAAATAAATAAATAAATCCTTCATGCCAGAACCCACCATCAAGGGCAGGGCAGGAGGGACCATGGGGCTCCTTTTCTAACTTGGCTTTCTCTCTACTAATTAATTTGAATTAATCCCCCACCTGCCTCCATCATCAGGGGCTCCTCCCCTTCTGATGGCATTTCTTGGCTGCTGCCCTGGCTTGGTGCTATTGTGAAAGATTTTTTTTCTTCTTCCAGAGTGGTTGAGGTACAAGGGAAGCTCTGGGGATCCTCTGGTCCAAGCCCACTGCTCAAGCAGAGTCTCCCAGGGATGGTTGTCCAGGACCACATCCAGGTGGCTTTTGGGCATCTCCAAGGATGGAAACTCCACAACCTCCCTGGGTATCCTGTGTCACCCTCACTGTAAGAAAAATGTTTTCTGATGTTCAGCTGGAGCCTCCTGGGATTCTGATCCTGCCCCTTCTCTGTTGCTCTGCCCCTGGCACCACTGAGGAGCCTCAGCCCCAGCTCTGCACCCCCCCCCCCAGCTGTCTCTGGACACCCAGGAGATCTCCATGAGCTTCTCCCCTCCAGGATGAACATTCCCAGCCCAGGGACAGCTTTGGATGTGGCAGGGTATCTCCAAGTCCCCCCCCTGTCTCTGCATGCATGGGAACTGCTGTGCCCAGTGCTGCCTCTGCTGCCCCCAGGGCTCTGCCCCCAGACAGGGGTTTGGATTTTGGGGTTGGGAACTGACAGCATAAATCACAGAATCATGGAGCAATCATGTCCCCGGGCATGTTGGGCAGCAAACCCCCCAAAGGGCAGGTGATGGGGTTTGGGTTTGCATCACCACCTCCCCCCAGGGCATTGCTGGGGGGAAATTCCCAAGATTTGGGCAAGGAAAGAAGCTGTAGGGTTTGGAGGGGGTTTTTGTTTGTGCAGAGGGCAAGCACCCAAAAAGGGCAGGATTAACTCCAGGGTGGCTGTTGCTATCTCAGGAAAGCCAAATTGTGACAATTTAATCAGCTGGGAGGGCTGAAAGCCACCAGGGGTGGGGATGCTTTGGATCAATCTGCTTGCTAAATGGGTTAAATGAGACCAAACCCAAGGGTTTAGGAGGCTTCTTCCCCCAGAATCAGGCACCTTCTAGGGCTGGTGGCTTTGACTTAAAGCCCTCCTGAGGAGTGCAGGGTGAGGAGGGGGTCCCAACCCTGCTGCCCAAAGAGCAGAACCCAGCTGCTGGTTTTGATTTTTGGGGTTTTTTTTGCTCTTTGTTTTGTGCAAAAGGCTGCAGTAAGCTGGCAATAAGGTGTTTTTCTTTTAAAAGTAAAGCTTTTGCCCCTCAAATATCTCCCCAGCTGGCCTCAGACACTGCTCTTCAAGGCAGCCTCATCCTCTGCAGCTCAGGGCAAGCCCTGCCAGCTCCAACAATTGTCTGAAAAGTGCTGAGTTGGGTTCTTTTCCCCTTTTCAAGTTCCACCTCCTGACAGTGCCTGACTGCAAGGAGATGAGATTGTTCCTGCAGAGCCAAGCAGTGCTTTGGGCTGAGCACTGGCACAACGAAAACCACCAACAAAGAGCTTCTTCCTCCTTCTCCTCCTCCTCCTCCTCCTTCCGTGGGGGAGCAGGGATTAAAAAAAGAAAAAAAAAAAAAAAAGAAGAAAAAACAAAAACAAAAACCAAAACTAAGCAAACAAAACCCCAACAACAAACCAAACCAAAACCCCACCAACCCTGATGACCCCAGCAAACAAAGTCAGGCTGGTTTGAACCCCCGGGTTGGCTCGGGGTGAGCAGGGAGGGAAGTGAAAAAAGTTTTGCTTTGGTGTAAGGCTGCAAAGCTGGGTTGCCAAACAGGATACGTGCTGGGAAACCAGCTGGGTGAGGAGGCTGTGGCCAGGGAGCTGCCCTGCTCGGCTGTAATCCTGCTTGTCATAAATGGGGCTTAATCTTTTTGGTGCTGGTTTGGTGCTTTTGGGGTTTGTTTGGGGATTTTTGTTGGTGGTTTTTTTTTCTGCTTATGGAGAGACTCTGCTGGGAGCAGAGGGTCTTTTAAGGTTTAATGTGCTTCAAGGGGCTGAGATGTGGTGTTGGAGGAGACGGTTGAGGAGAGAACTCTGTAGAGTTGGGATGATGTTGGACTCGATGATCCCAAGGATCTTTCCCAACCTGGGAGATTCTCTGAGCCCTTGGCTGCCACGGGAGTTTTGATGTGCTTGGAGATTTCCTTTTGCCAAGAGAAATGATGAAAAATCCTTTGTGACCCGTGGGCCCTTGGGGAGGGATGTCACAGCACCAGCAAGGTGGAAATCCTGGGATGGGGGCTGTGCCTCTGCCTCATGCCTGCTCTTTTCACCCATCATGGCTTTTCCTACAGCCTGAAGTGGTGGCTGGAGAATTAAAAAGTAAATTTGAACGACAACAACAACGAAGCCTTGCAGGGGGAACCTGCTGGGGGTTTCTACCCAGGTTTGAGTCTGTCTGGGGGCTGGAGGAGGGGGGATGCTGAGGGGCTGTGTGAGGATGCTGAGGGCAGCCTGGACCCCTTGACAAACACCCCCCCCACAACCCTGGAGCTGAAAATAACCTCGAAAATAACATCTAAAACCTTCCTGCCAAGAGGTCTGTGCTGGGAAGGAGCTGGGGCTGGAGGGGAATCTTGGATCAGGACTGGAGCCATGGAGCTGGAAGGGAATCTTTGGATTCACCACAGGATTTCTCTGCGACCTTGAGTGAGTTCCCAGCTCCTCCAAGTCAGGAGGTGATGCCAAGAGTTTTCTGCCTGGGGCTGAGCTGCCAGGAAGGGTGGGAGGAGGGGAGGATGGGGGGATGGAAGGGTTGGAGGGTGGAAGGGTTGGAGGGTGGAAGGGCATCCTCCCAACCCAGCCCAACAAGGAGCTGCCAAAAGCAACCCTGGGGGGGCAAAGCTTTATGTTGGCACCAAACTGCTCCAGGATGAGTGGTTTATCTCTGGTTCTCAAGGTGGAGAGGAGCTACACTCAGCCTGGGCCAAAATATTTCCTTGTGTGTGTGTGTGGAGGGTGAAAACCAGCAGGGACCTGTTTGAAGTCTCTCCTCTCCTGGTTCAAAGCAGGGTTTGATGCCTCCCCCATGGGCTTCCCCTGCCTGGGCTGGGCCCAATGCATCTGGAGCCAGCACAGAATCCCAGAAAGTGAGGGGCTGGAAGGGACCTCGAGAGATGCTGGAGTCCAACCCCCTGCCAGAGCAGGGTCACCTCCAGCAGCCACACAGAACACATCCAGGTGGGATTTCAATGTCTGCAGGGAAGGAGACTCCACAAATTCCCTGGGATTGGGGCTCTCCCAAGGGAAAAGAGGAGGAAAATCATGGGTTGGGGTGGGAATGGGGTGGGTGTGTGAGTTCTCCTGCCAGGGAGGATGAGTCTGAGCAGGAGGATTCCAGCTTCAGAGGAGGGGAAGGGCTGGGGGTTGGGACTGGGCCACCAAAGGCTTGTTGGAGTTGGACTGTGGGCTCTCCAGGCATGGTCTGGTCTGAGAGACACAGGGAACTCTGTGTGTGCAGAACCATATCTACACGTGAGTGTACAGAAATCCTTCTTGAAGGAAGAGCAAATGGTTTGGGTGCAAACTTCCAGATGTGAGATTTGCTGTTGCTTAAATGCATTTTAACTCTCAAGAGAAGCTGCCAGCTCAGCTGTTTTGTAGGGAAGGTGTCACAGGGTGTTGGGGACAGGGAAATGCCCTGGGTGGGCTCTGCCAAACCTGTCAGCATGGATCTGATCCCCCTTGGCCACCTCATCCCAGCACCCTCAGCCGGGTCCTGCAGACCCCCTGCCCTCCCCCCCCCCCACCCCGAGCTTTTCTTCACAACATTTTCCTGGGCTAGAGAAAACTGTGGATGCAGGGAAATTCCCACCTTCTCCCCCCAGCCCCTCTAATCCCTTTATGGTGTTTGTGCCGGGCTCCCCCCGCCCACCCTGCTCTTTGCCTCCCCTCTAATCTCCCCATCAAACACTTTGGGCAGGAGACAAAGCCCCAGGGACCAAGAACCTGGGGAGAGGAAATGTTCTTACCTTGGGCTCCAGGAGATGCTTTTGAGCTTTAACCTTCAGCACAGGGGGAGAGGACAACCAGAGTGAAACCCCCCTGGTTCTGAGCAGCATCCTCAATCCTAGAGGAGAATTTAGAGTGAGAACCAACGTTAATGTAGATAATGAGAGAATTTAAAGGAAAACAAATCAAACTCTCCACCCCAAGATCTCTGCTTCCCCCTGGGCCTGGTGGGGGGGGGTTAATCCAGACCCAAGTCCTTGCCCTACCTCAGCACCAGCTTGTAGGTGGGGTGAAGTTGTTAAAAATCACTCCAGAAGGTAAATTAATCCACGTTTAACCCCTTCTTGGTAAAGCATGTCAGGTTATCGACGTTTGTTTGGGTTTTTTTCAACCTGGACATTTTGCTAAAGCTTTGATTGTTATGAAAACCAAAGTTTTAGCAGTATCTTTGGTATATCCTGGCAAGGCTGGAAGTGCTCAGGCTGATAAAGTTACAAAGTCAGAGTGGTAAAAATTGAAAGTGCTCGGGCCATGGCCAGGTCTCCCTGAAGGGCTCTCTGAGCATCACCTAAAACCAAAGGTGCTGGGGAAGGGCCCAGCCCCACTGTGTCCTCTGACACCACATGGCAGCTGCCTGGGGACCCCCATGGGGACAGGGATGGCATCTGAGGAATCAGCTTCTCTTCCTGCCATCCTGGAGAGGCTCTGCAAAGTCCTCTGGAGATTTAATCTGTGACCTTTCACTGCTCCAAGGACACCTTCAAATCCCTTGGCTGCCCTCGGGGGGGTCACTGGTGCCTGCTGGTGGTTAATGTTTGCTGTCCCCAGGGTGGGCAGGGACACAGTGATTGCACAGAACCTGGAGCACCCTTGCCTGAAGCTTCTCTGGGGGGACAAAACATTTCTGAAGGGGCTGGAGGATGAGCTGTGTTTGTTGGTGTGAGGTAGAGCTGATGCTCCAGGGATGGCTGGAATTGGGAAGGACATGGACCTGATGGAGAGGGTCCAGAGGAGGGGCATGGGAATGATCAGGGGGCTGGAACACCTCTCCAATGAAGCCAAGCTGGGGGTGTTCAGCCTGGAGAAGGCTCCAGGGAGACCTTAGAGCACATTCCAGTGCCTGAAGGGGCTCCAGGAAGGCTGGAGAGGGACTTGGGACAAGGGCCTGGAGGGACAGGATGAGGGGCAATGATTTAAATTAGAGAAGATTTAGACTGGATATTAGGAAAAAATTCTTTACCATCAGGGCAGTGGCCAAATGGCCCAGGTTGCCCAGAGAAATGGTTGAGGCCTCATCCCTGGAGATGTTCAAGGTGAGGCTTGAGGAGGCTCTGAGCCTCCTGATCCAGTTGAGGCTGTCCCTGCTGGCTGCAGGGGGGATGGAGATGGTGACCTTTAGAGGTCCTTTCCAATTATTCCCAAATTATTCTGTGATTCTATGGACAGAGATGGGTTACAGGGCCAAGGGACCCAGCAGAACCAGGGGCACATCCCACACTCTGGTGTTGCAAGGGCTCCGGGAAACGCTGCCCCTGGGTTGCACAACCAAGGGGATGTTTCCTCCTCCCCTGCTGCCTCACTTGGGATGATTTCCAAACAGGAATGAGGAAGCATTGAGCTTGGCAACCGCTTTGGTGGATGCATCCCCAAAACATTCTGGAGAAGGAGGTGGCTTTGGAGCTGCATGGCAACTTCAGCTCCTCCAGGAGCCCTCGCCTGTCCCAGAACAAGGACATGGGGGGTTTTTTTAGGACAACAATGGGTGACACAGCCCAGAGCCCTATGGCTCTGAATCCTTGGGCACATCCCTGCCTGCTGACATCCTGCACACAGGCTCTGCTTGGGGTAGCACCCGTGGGTGATGGGGTCGGTGACATCTGGGCTGCCAACAGCCCACTGCCACTGATGTCACCACCCGGGGACCAAAATTGCTCATTAAGTTTTGCTTCTCTCTCTGCCAATCTCATTTCCTGGTTCTTGTGCAATCAGAGATGCTTTCAGGTTTCTGCCCTGGTTGTTTATCTGCCTGCAGGACCAGGACACCTTCAGGAATCACACAGAGCTGGGGCTTGGGGATGGTTCCCCGGGGGGGGGACGTGTGATGGGGGGCAGTGAGGGGGTGTCCTAGGGTGGGGAGCACCAACCGTGAAGGGTTTGGGGTTTTTTTAGCAGATGTTTTACTGTTTTGCAGAAAAACATTCCAGGGGGTGGGTCAGGCAGCCACAAGCATGAGTTTGCCTTAATGACCCGGGGGGAGGAAGGGGGGGGAGCAAACCCCAAACTGCTCAGGAGCCTGATCATGCTTTGAAGCCTTTTCCCCACTCAGAACATTGAAAAACTGCTTAAAAAACGAGGTTGGGTCTGCTGAGGGTTTCTTTGAAAAGCTGCCCTCCACCCAAGAGAAAAAAACCCCAAACCCGAATATTTGAGCTGACAGCTGGAGCACAGGGTGCTGGGTGCTGGGTGCTGGGTGCTGGGTGCTGGCACCCTTGGGCTCTGCCTCTGGGAAGCAGGAAAGGCAGTGGCCCGGGTAATTGGGCTGATTGAGATCCGGTCTCAGCTCGATTGCTGGAAATTGCTGCAGGATTGAAATAACTGCCTCGAATCCCCACGGGCTGCCTGGGGGTTTTGGGTTTGGGTTTTGTTTTTTTATTTATTTTGGCTGACTGTAGATCAGCTCAGAGCCATTGCCACGCGTGGAGAGTTTGGGGGTTTAAAGGGATTTAACTACTCCCCAGTGCTTCAAAATGTAAAAAAAAAAAAAAAAAAAAAAATGGATTTTAGATCAACAGTTTCTAGATGCCAGGGGCTGAAGCAGGTGGGGACAGGGTTTAACTCACCCTGCAGCCCTCAGCTTTTCCTTCCTTCCTTCACAGCCCGGGCAGCTGAGGGAGTGGGGTGTCCCGGGAAGGATGGGGGGGACAGTGGGGGTGTTAGGGCTGCCAGGCATCTGGTTGCCCATGTCCCCAGGATTAGGATTGTCTGTGTCCCCAGGGATCTGGTTGCTGGTGTCCCCAGAGCCATCCAGGCACCCTGACCTCCCCCCTTGGCAGGGCACGGTCCCAGCGAGGTTTTAGGGGTGCTGGGGGGAGCCCCCCATGCCAGCCTCACCATCCCCACACCCCTGACCCCAGAGCAGGGCTGGGGGCATCTCAGTGAGCAACCCTACAGAAACAAAGTGCCAAGAGGAAGGATCC
This sequence comes from Phaethornis superciliosus, assembly GCA_023637945.1. Taxonomy (NCBI): domain Eukaryota; kingdom Metazoa; phylum Chordata; class Aves; order Apodiformes; family Trochilidae; genus Phaethornis; species Phaethornis superciliosus. The sequence continues at coordinate 886,489 of JAJQWJ010000022.1, read as the reverse complement.
CGGGGGGGTGCGTGTGTGGGAGGGAGAGAGGCGGCAAATCATATTTAGCACATCGCTTGTTAATTTTATTTTTATTTTTAATTCACTGCTCTTTTAACAAATTTATATAACTATCATTTCAACAATATTTTCACAGGGAGGAAAAACCGTACCAAAACATTTCTACTGGGTAACCCGGGGGGTGGGAAGGGGCCGCCCTGGGGCGGAGTCACCTCCGCACCGCCCCCACCCCGCGGGCGCGGATAAAGCGCGGAGGGCGCGGGCGGGGGCAGCGCTGGGGCTGGTGAGCGGCGGGGCCGCGGGTTCGAGACCCGGGGAGGGACGGACACGACGGGGCCGGGATTTGGACCGGTTCGGAGTTGCTTGCGCTGAGCTGAGCACCCGCGGAGGCAGCCGAGGAGGGGGGGGTGGGTGGGGGGGGTTATGATTTGTGGTGTTATTTTGGGTTGGTTTGGTTTGGGGGGGGAGGTTTGCTTTTAAAATAAAGAGGGGGGGGGAACGGAGTAAGGGGGGCTGGGGGGTGATTCCGTGCTCACCTCTGGGCTCTGGCAGGGCTGTCGCCATGTCGGTGTCACACAGCTCCAGGCTGAACAAGCTGGTGCGGGAGCAGTACATGAGGCTGCCCCAGGACGGGCTGGTCCAGGTCACCTACGTGTGGATCGATGGGAGCGGGGAGGGGGTGCGCTGCAAGAGCAGGACCCTCGCCAAGGAACCCAAAAGCATCGAAGGTAAAGTGGCGAAGGGACCCAGTTACCTCTGGGGAGAAGTTCTGGGCTGGTCTGGGTGCTGGGAGTTGGCACTCGCCTTCCCCGGGTGGGTGGCAGGGGTGATCCCGGCTGCGGGTGTCCCATGGGATGAGCTCCAGCAGCAGGGAAATGCCCAACCTGCGTGGATGCGGTTTGCTTAATCCCTAATCTCTGTCATTAGGGCTGGGTGGGAAGAGGAGGGTGAGATCGTCACCCCTTTCCACTGGGCAAACAGGCGTGGGGACGTGTTGGCATCCGGATGGGATTTGGCAGAGGGAGGTGATGTGGCCGGGCCTGATCCTGCCTGTGCTGGGGGGTGAACACACACTGGTGCTCAGAGAGCCAGGCTGTGCCACTCGGTGCCCTTTGGGTGCTCCATCCCGGGTCTAAGACACCAGCACTTGGCACAATCCATACGTGAGACACCTTTTCCCAATCCTGCTCCCCCTGCCCCGTCCCTTCCTGCCTCCCAGATGTCCCCGAGTGGAATTTTGATGGCTCCAGCACGGCACAAGCCGAGGGCTCCAACAGTGACATGTTCCTGGTGCCTGTCTGCATGTTCAGGGACCCTTTTTGCCTGGACCCCAACAAGCTGGTGCTCTGCGAAGTGCTCAAGTACAACAGGAAGCCTGCAGGTGAGCACCTCCAGCGTGCACCCCCGGGGGTCCCCCCTTTATTATTTGGGGTGCAGTTTCTCTGGGGAGAGCCGGTCCCTCTGGCCTGCTGGGACCCAAGGCTCTGAAATTCAAGCACTGGTGGTGGTGATTTTTTTGCAGGAACTTGTTGTAGCAGTGTGGGGTGAGGAGCAGAGCAGCAGGATGTGGAGCTCATGGTGCCCAAAGGCTTCACCCAGCCCTGGGGCTGTGGGGTTCCATGTGCTGGGTCGGTGGCAGCTTTCCTCCTTGAAGGGTAGAAAAGTAGGGAGAAGGTGCTGGAACAGCAGGGGCTGGCTCGGGGTGACCTTCTGCAAGGAGCTCACCAGTTCTGGGTCTTATCAGCACAAGTCCACAGTCCCAGTGTCCGTCCCGTCCGGCTGATAAAGCCCCAGAGGGAAGAGGGGGAGCTGGGCTGTGAGGGGCTCCCAGAGGGGTTGTTTGCTGGAGGGTAACTGGTTACTGGCTGGAGAAGTGGGGCTGTGTCCCTGCCAGGGCTGTGGGGGAGGGAGAAGGCATCCGTGGGGGTGATGCAGACGTCTGCTGGGAAGGGGGAGGCTGCAGGCAGCGATGGGGAAAGTCGGGAATGTTTCCTTTTCCATCCTGCCTGCCAGCCCTGGGGGAGGTGTTGTGGGTGAGGTTCCCACCCTGCAGCTCCTCCAGCAGAGCAGTTTGTACAGCGAGCTCCTGGCCTTGGAGCTGGGGCAGAGCTCAGTCCCGTGGTCCCCTGCAGATACAGGGTGCACCCTCAAAATGACCTTCCCCCATGTCCCCATCAGTGCAAGGGAGATGTCACCTCTCCAGGCCCATGCCCTGAGGATTGCTGTAGCTGCTTTGAGTCTTTTATTGTGATTTGAAGCCAGAATTTGCAGCCTGGAGGCTGCCTGTCCCTGGGCCATAGTTTTTCAGCCTTCTTTCCCCACTGTTTTGGCCAAAACTCTTGCTCCCTCCCCTTGCCTGAGCCATTGTCCCATGTCAGGATGGGTCTCTGATATCTGCATCTTCCTGATGAAGCCCTGGTTGTCCCAAGTCCCCTGACACCCCAAAGGACCAAGGCAGGGCCAGCCAGCCTGGGTCCTGACCAGAAAGGGAGAAGGAGAAGGAGAGAGGGAACTGAGCTGAGGCTGGTAGAAAGAGGATGGGAGTGAAATAGTGCTGGAAGATGGATAGTCCCTGTTCCCAGGTCTGCCAGATGCCTGTAGGACAGGGCTGGGGAATGTCCTGCACTCTTGAGAGGTGAGAGGAGGATGTTCCTGGACCATCCGAGGTAGTTTGGAGAGTAGTTTAATTAACCCTTTGGCAATGGAGTGGCTCTGCAAGGAGAAAACTGCTGAGCAGAGAAGGTTTCAGGAGGGGGTTCCACTCACTATATTCCTTACATCTGCTGTGGGAAGCACTTGGCAGTGGTGGATTCCTGACCTTGGAGTGGGATGGAGCAGAGCGTGGTGGGCACCTACCCACAGCATGAGTCTAACCTGGACCTCTCTGCCCTCAGAGACCAACCTGAGACACACGTGCAAGAAAGTCATGGACTTGGTGAAGGATTCCCACCCCTGGTTTGGGATGGAGCAGGAATACACACTGCTGGGCATCAATGGCCACCCCTACGGCTGGCCTGACAACGGCTTCCCTGGCCCCCAGGGTGAGTGCTGCCTCCCCAACCCAAATTATCCCCTTGGCTCCCACCCTGCTGCAGCCCAGGAGCATCATCCCACCAATCCCCAACCTCGGGGACAGCTTATCCCCCACTGCTGATCCCGGGCAGGAGATGGGAGTGAGGTCAGGAGGTGTTTGCTGAGCGTGCCGGGTGCCCCACGGCTCCCAGCCCGACCTGGGTTGCACAAACAGCTCAGCTGCACGACTTGTTTGGCAAGGGCTGGAGAACTTGGCTGGAGAAACCTTCTTCCCGTGGCTGTTTGGAAGAGGATCAGCACATGGTGCCCTCCTGCAGCACCTCGGCTGCTTCCTGGGAGAGGGCCAGGGGTTTCCCAAACTGACCTAATCAGCTTTTTGTGGGGACCTACTGCTTTCAACATCTCCCTGCCCCCAGGCGGGGAGAAGATCTTCATCTGACCTGCTGGAATGAGGAAGAGCAGTAGAAAACCTCATGGAGATGAAATTCCTAGCCATGAACAATGTCAGCTGTTGTCAGAACAATCCGGGATGCTTGATGTGCTCAGAAGGTCAGCGAGGTGCCACGGGGCAGACCAAGCCAAGCTCTCCTTATCTCCTGCCCACCTCCTGGTCGCTGTTGATGTGTTACAGGTCTTGTCTAACCACTTAGATAAGGCTGCAGTTGCTCAGATGGATTTCTCCATGCTGCTGGTCCTGGGCTAGGGGTGGGTGTCTCAGTGCCCCACGGAAAGCAACACCATTTAATCCGCATAAATCCTCTGCAGGTGATGGCTGGGGATGTAAAAACCAGGGCAAGCTTTGCTTGGAGGGTGACTCCTCTTTCCTTTCCAGGCCCCTATTACTGTGGGGTTGGAGCAGATAAGGTGTATGGGAGGGATATTGTGGAGTCCCACTACAAGGCCTGCCTGTATGCAGGGGTGAAGATCTGCGGCACCAACGCGGAGGTGATGCCCTCCCAGGTAGGTGTGGACAGCCCCCCAAAACCCATTCCCAGTGATTCACACCAAGTTCCCATGAGGCTGGAATAACTCCCAGCTCGCCTGGGATGCCCAACCCAGGGACTCCCCCCAGGGATGGGAAGGGTTGCACTGCGAGGCTGAAAATACACACGTTTTATTACAATCCCACCTCACCCTGGCATGCAGCCCCCTGCTTTGGGGGGCAGGGAAGTGAAATCTCATCCAAACCAAACTGTGGAGCTGGGGGATGCCCTGAGCTTTCCATCCCTGGAGCAGGGATGCAGTGTGTAGAGTGATGGGTGTCTGTGTCCTCCTCCTGCAGCCCAGGGAGTAGCTGGGGGGGATTTGGGTTTATTTAGGAGTTAGGTGGAGGGAGTCACTGATTGCATTAGTCTGCTGGCCTGACTGAATTGCCACCTTCTCCTGGTGATAAACAGGGGCTTATCTGCAGCACAGTTGGGGCAGGACCTTTATGCACCCTCCTGGCTTTTCCTGGCTCTCTGCATCCCAGGCTCCATCTCTGCCAGGCTTTGCCAGCAGCCATAAATGTGTGACCCCCTGGATGGCACAACCCCAGCTCTGGCTGGGGAAGGAGCAGCCCATGGGGGATGCTAATGGGCCCCTCATGAATCCCTTGCCCTCTTTGCAGCATGGGTTGGAGGATCCTTCACACAGGGTCCTCAAAAGGTCAGCGTGGTGCTGCTTTCCCTGTTTGGATTTAACCCCCCCAATTTGCTCTGTTTAGTCATGAGCAGTTTGTTCCCTTTTTGGGTTTTTTTGGCCCAGCGAAGCTGTCCTGTGTCTGTCTGGGTGCTCCCATCCCTGTTGGTGGTTCCCAAGGGGTGAAGCTCCCTCCTGGCCGGGGCTGGCAGCATTCCCTGGGGGGTAGCAGGGAGGTGATGGCTGGGGAGGCACAAACCTCTCTCTCCTCACCCATTCCCCCCTTTCCAGTGGGAATTCCAGGTGGGTCCATGCGAAGGCATCGAGATGGGGGATCACCTCTGGATGGCTCGGTTCATCCTCCACCGTGTCTGTGAGGACTTTGGGGTCGTGGCAACTCTGGACCCCAAACCCATGACCGGCAACTGGAACGGCGCTGGGTGTCACACCAACTACAGCACGGAGGAGATGCGGAAAGAAGGGGGCCTCAGGTGAGTCCTGGGGGGGGGGGTCTCTGGGATGGTTTGGGGGTGTCCTTGGCCCTGTGGCAGCTCCCCATGGTCCCCGTGTCTCCATACCTGCGGGGCTGGGGCCGTCCCAGCTCCTGTTGTTTGAAAAGCAGCAGATGAGCTGGGAGCATCCCCCGTGCAGGAGGAGGTGACAGGGTGACAACCTGACTAGGGGAACAACCCCACATGGGACCCCCTGACGATCCCAACCCCTTTCTGCTCTTCCCCCAGACACATCGAAGCTGCCATCGAGAAGCTGAGCAAGCGGCACCATTACCACATCTGTGTCTATGACCCACGGGGGGGGAGGGACAACTCCCGGCGCCTCACCGGTCACCACGAAACCTCCAGCATCTTCGAGTTCTCTGCCGGCGTGGCCAACCGAGGGGCCAGCATCCGAATCCCACGCCAGGTTGGCCAGGATGGCTGCGGTTACTTCGAGGACCGACGGCCGGCGGCCAACTGCGACCCTTACGCTGTCACCGAGGCCATCATGAGGACCACGGTGCTGAACGAGACCGGGGTGGAGAGCAAGGAACACGCTGAGCACTGAGACCCCCGGGGGGGTGGAGGTTTTGGTGTCTCCGTTAGCTTCCCCGGGGGGGTTATGCCCCTGCGGTGTCCTTGGCTGCAAGCTCAGACTCTTTAGGAACCATCGCTTCTGGTTTTGTGAAACGTCGCCTTAGAGAAAAAAAAAAAAAGAAATATTTTATAGTGAGAGGGAAGGGCCCAAACTATTTTCTCAGCCTCTATTTTTCCGGTTCCTGGTTTTAAGTACACAGGGGGAGGTTTGTTTTTGGTTTTGTTTTGTTTGTTTTTTTTAAACTTGGATTGATTTTTATTTTTTTTTTCCCTGATGGACTTCACACTGTGATGTACATAGATCCCAACATGGAAGCTGCAGCTGCTGCTGTTTGCCGCTGGGGAGGGTGGCTTCTTCCCCTCCCCCCTCTTCCCCCCATATCTCTGTTTGCAAGGAAATGGTAATAAATAACTCTCCGGGCTGCCTGGCAGCCGGGTTATGCTGTGGCAGGTGCTTTTTTCTGTAGCTCCGTAGAAGATTTGGTTTGGGTCTTGCTGAGGGGTTGCAGCTCCCCAGGAGGAGCAGAGATGGTGGAGGCTCCTTGGAGCAGGTGCCTGGAGCTGCCTTGTCCCCTTTGCCAGCAGCCCCAAGGCCATCTCCTTCCATCGTGATCCCCTGCAAGGCAAACAGAGCAGCCCAGGCTGAGCAAACAGCCCCGGGAGCAGCAGGTGGTGAGGGTTTACACAGGGTGTGTGCTGCTGAGTCAGCAAAGCCACCCAGCCCTGGGCACAGCCACCCCCACCCTCCCTGCTGGGGACACCTTTGGGTGATGGGGACCCTGGGGACATCCCCCAGCTGCACCCCAGGGGGATGTTCCTCCTGAACTGCTCCTTGGGCTGGAGGCTCTTTCCAAGGGGAGGTTGTGGATTTTATTCATGGACCAACCCTTAATAAATGGGGGGGAGATGTTGCTGTGGGTGTGCTGAAGCCCAGGGAACAGATCTCCCTGGGAGGGGCAGGGCAGGTCCTGGGGACAGAGCTGCAGGATGTCACCAGCCAGGGGGTGACCTGCAGGCAGGGGGTGCAGCAGCATGGACACTCAGGGGACATCATCATCTCCACTCCAGTGCTCCCAGGGGGAGTTGGAAACTGGTTTGATGCTTGGGTTTGAATCCAGCCCAGGTGACAAGCTGAAATGGAGGACCCCAAATCCTTCCTGCAGGTCCTGGGCAGTGTCCCAGAGGGCAGTGGCAGCTGGGGAGGTGGCCGTGTCTCTGAGATGTTCAAGAATAAATGTAACTCAACCTCCACCCCGAGAAGGACAAATTTTCCTTCCAGAAATTGCTGTTGAGGTTATTTAATGTTTTTGATCAAACCCACAAAGCTGACTTGTGTTCCTCTCCTTTCTGTGATGTCTTTAATGGGCAATTTAAGCTCTGGGACAAGGACTGCAGCTGGAAAATCAATAAGAGCTAAACGTGGAGCAGAAGATGGATGTTTGTGTCCCTGACTGTACCCGTGCTGCAGCTTTCCTCAGCCTGTGCTCTAGAGCTCCTGCAGGATTTGGGGGATTTGGGGAATCCCAGTGACTTCTGATAGGACAGGAGGCAATGGGTTCAAGTTGGGAGGTTCAGATTGGCTATTAGGAGGAATTTCTTCATGGAAAGAGTGTTGGAGCATTGGCCAGGCTGCCCAGGGAGGTGGTGGTGGAATCACCATCCCTGAGGGTGTTCAGCTCCGGAGCAGATGTGGTGCTGCAGGAGGTGATGAGGTGGTTAAGGGGCTGTAGGACTCAGAGTTGGACTCAGAGATCTTAAAGTTCCTTTCCAGCCATGGTGATTCTAGGCTGATTCCATGGAAACAGCTCGGGCTGGACACTGTACCTGCTCCTGAGGCTGCCAGGGGACCCTTCTCTGTGGGGAGGACACTGAGGCTCCAGGGGAGAGCTGGGGACCCTCCTAAAGCTGCAGCTGGGGCTTTGTCCTAGCCCTGGCCACCATTCACTGGCCACATGGCCAGCCAGTCCCCGGGGGCTGGAGCTGCTGCCTGGTTGGACACTTCCACGTTATCCTTTGTCAAAACACAGAGCATTGTGGTTCTACTTTCTGAGGTCAAAGTAGGCCAGACACCTCATCAGGTGGTTTGCTGTGATTTTTTTTCCTTTTTTTTTTTGTTTTTTTTTTTTTTTTTTTTTTTTTTGGTTTTTTTTTTTGGGTTTTTTTTTTTTTTTTGTTTGTTTGTTTTTTGTTTTTTGTCTGGTTGGTTTTTTGGTTTTGTTTTGGGTTTTTTGTTTTGGTTTTTTTTTGTTTGTTTGTTTTGTTTTTGTTTTTGTTTATATTTGTTTGGTTGGATGGATTTTTTTGTTTGGTTTTGGTTTGTTTGTTTTGTTCGTTGGTGGGTTTTTTTGTGTGTGTTTTTTCGTTGGTTGGTTGGTCGGTTGTTTTTTTTCCTCTTCCCTAAATCAGGAGTGATTCCCACCCCCTGGGATTGCAGCACAGGGAAACAAGGGCACCAGCAGCTTCCCACAAGAACTTTTCCTCTACTTTTGGTCTTCCTCCTGCTGTCCGAGGTGGGGTCTTGGGTCCAGCCAGCAGAGCAGGTGCTGGGACAGGGACAGGGAGAGGGACAGGGACAGGGAGAAGGTGTCCGCAGCATCGCCTGGGGGGGGAGCAGTGCTGGGCCCCCCAGGGTGGGGCTGCTGCGGGTGCAGTTTGCAGCATTTTGGGCAAACCTCAGCCAGGGCTCTTCCCGAGGGAGCATCCCGGGGGGAGGGGGGGGAGGGATGATGCCCCCTGCCCGGGGCCGCATCCTGCGGGGGTCCTGGGCCCGGGGACCCGGCTGGGGTGTCGGGGGGTTGGTATTGGGGGGGTGATGGTGATGGGGTGGGGGTCTGGAGGCTTTTCCCGGGGCTTTGCTGCCCTCCGCAGGTACCGACACAAACAACCGGAGCCGCGCAGCCGCCGGGCCGGTTCTGCAGCACCGAACCCCCCGGATGGGCCGGGAGAGGCGGGGGAACCGCTGGGCAAAAGTCTGGGGCTTCAAACCCCGCGGGGTGGGGGGTGCCGGGGGGCCCTGCGCCGAGAGCTTTTCTTTTTTCTTTTTTCTTTTTTCTTTATCCTGTTTCCTTTTTCCTTTTTCCTTTTTTCCTTTCTTCTTTTTTCTTCTTTCTTCTTCCTTTCTTTTTTCCTCTTTCTTCTTTCTTTTTTCTTCTTCTTTTTTTTTTTTTTTTTTTTTCTTTTTTTTTTTTTTTTCCCCAAGAGTTATAGACTGGGTTGGGTTGGAAGGGACCTTAAAGATCACCAAGCTCCAACCCCTCCCACCAGCCCAGGCAGCACAAGGCTTCATCCTTCCTGACCTCTTCAGCCTCTTCCCATGCCCAACTCCCTTGTCCCCAGTCACCCTTCAGGCCCAAATTTTGCATTTCCACCCCAATACCAAATAACCCCCCCAGGGGCTGCCTGTGCCCACCCTGGCTGGGGACGTGGGGCTGGGGGCTGCCAGGTGGGACACACGAGGACCAGGTGGCCACTGTGGTCCCTTCCTTCATCCCCCCCAGGAAGGGGCTGCAGAGGGGACACCCATGGCCACCATGTGCCAGGGAATGACCAGGGCAGAGGGGGCTCCTCGGTTGCTCCATCTTCAGCTCTGTTTTCAGCACTATAAATTCCACTGCTTTAAATTTGATCAAGGCCTTCGGGTTTTTTGTTTTGTTTTTTTTTCCAAGCTGGTTATAAAAAGGACACGAGGATGGCAAGCCTGATGCTAACAATAGTAATACTAAAAGCTTCTGGCCAGGAGCAGGGAGATGTGGAGAGAATAAAGATCTACACTAAAATGTCAATAATAATTTCTTTTTTTTTTTTTTTTTTTTCCCTCCCTGTCTTCCATCCTGCACAATCTGCTTGGGTCTCACCAGTTTAATGAGCATTAAAATGGTTTCAAATTAGATCTACAGAAAATTGATTTTTCTTTTTTTCTTTTCCCCCTCAGAAGCTTAGTCTGGCTTTTAAAGGCCAATGATCATACTTTTGTTTTGTAGATCAGCATCTTTGATCTCAAAGCCTCTCAGCTCACAGAGGGATGTGGCTCATTACCAGCAATTTGCTGCTGCTGAGATGCAGCCAGGACTGGAGGGGGGAACTGGGTGATCTCCAAGGTCCCTTCCAACCCAGGCCCCTGATGAGGATGGGGCAGGGGCTGCCCTGGGGCAGGTGCTGCTGCTTTGCACAGAGATTTTTTCACTTTTGTCCTAGAAGAGTGGGTGAAGCCCACAGCAAGGGGTTGATGGTGGGCTTGGGGAAGGTCTGCAGAAACCCCAGGTCCCCCAGCTTTGTCTCCTCCACAGAGAATCCCTAATGACCCCCAGCTGCCTCCTCTGCTTGCCCCAGCACCCCTGATGAGCACCCAGTCCTCATGATGGGTGAGCAGGGCCAGATCAGTTATCCAGAGCACCCTACCAGGGTAGGAGCTGCTTGGGGTGCCATCAGCCTTCAATGGCCTCAACCAGCCCCACCTGGACCCCCAACCCCTGGGTCCCCACCCCCACATCCATTTAAGCTCTGCCAGAACCCTCACTCCTTGCTGGGAGGGCTGGATCTTCAGCCAGCTTGGCCCCTGCTCTTGGGCTGTGTGTCACTGAGCCTGAACTGCAAAGCCATTTTCGGGTGTCACTTGTCCCCTTGTGGAGAGATTTGCTGCTGGTCTGGGCTTCTGGCTGAACATTTCTGTCACCCCTGGGTCTGCTGTGCTTGGGACATGGCCATGGCCTGATCTGGTGAGACTCTGCCTCCTGGCTCTGCTGGTCCCTGGGGCTCCTTGGACCTTTAGGAGCCCCTGACCTGGCTGTGCCCTGCTGGGTGGGGGGTTGGATGAAGAAAAAAGGAGAAAAAAAAAGAAGAAATGTGTTGGGAGAGGGGCTATGGGTGTAAGAGGGCAGTGTCTGCTGGGGGGGGGTGGGACAGGACAGGACAGTCTCTTCTGTGGTGCCCCTCCCAGTGTTTACCAATGCTCCTCAGTGCAAGGTCCTTGGAGGTTGGTGGCATCCATCCCCAGGGTCCTGGTGGGGAAGGAGAGAGGTGACAGCTTCAGCTGTGCAGGGCTGGGTGAGCTGTGAAGCTGGAGCTGGTGTCTTGGGCACTGCTGCTGGGGGGATGTGGACTTTGCACTTGGGGGAGGGCAGGACCCCCACCTCGGGGGTGCCCATCTCTGCTGGGCTGCCTTGTGAATTGTTGCTGGGCATCTGCTCAGACCTGGCCTTGGCATTTGCTGGGCTTAAAAGAGAGGGACAACAGCCTCAGATTTCCTCTGGCTGCCCTTGGGCTGGGGCAGGAGTTGTGCTCAGCCTTGCCCCCCCTGCCAGACCCTGCAGGGCTGGGTGGTTACCCAGGATCAGGTCCCTGTGAAACTGGGAGGAGCTGGGAAACCAGAAGTCTGGACTCCCCCCTAGGGTGTTCCCACCACAGGAGACCCCTGGATGCCCCTGGACACAGCCAGTGCCAGGCTGGCTCTGGGGAATTCAATTTTTCCCCTGACTTCCCCCAGGCACTGGGCAGTGAGTGCCACCACTGGGTTAGAAAATGCAGTTGCTGTAATTTCTTTTTCAACCCCATTTTCTTTCAGCTCTTTGCAGCTCAGGCTGCAGCAGAGAAGGCAGTTGGTGAAATTAAAACCCCAGGGCCTGCCAGGAGGAGGGATGGGTTGAGCTGGAGCATTGTTGTTGCCAGGCAGGTGATTCAGACCCAAGGGAAGGGATTTCTTCTGGTGCTGTTGTAGCCTGATAAGTGTGATAACACAGCTCCAGTGCATTTGTTGGCCTGGATTCAGGTGGTGGTGGGTGTGCTGGCTGAGCTGTACCAGTGGCTGCAATGTCCCTGCACAGCAGGTTTTAAGAGGACTCTGTAAGAATAGCTGTAGGTAGGGTTGGGCTTGGAGTATGTGCCCAAGGGAGGGGTATGCAAAGGGGATGGGTGCTGGATGTCACTGCCTCTGCTGTGCTGCTTGCCTCACCCCCTTTGTGCCAGGACAGGGCCCTGGGGTGGCTCCCCCTGTCCCACACCAAAATAATGTTGGGTTTTTGATTTTTTTTGATTTTTTTTTTTCATTGCTGTCACCGCTTGTTACCCCAGATGGTGAAGGAAGGGTGGGCTGGGTGGTTACCCACTGTGCAGAACTTGGGGATTGCTCTCAGGTGCAGTGTCCCAGCTGCTGCTCCTAGAACCTGTCATGAGCTGCCCTGTCCTCTGCTTGTGTCCCCCTGGGGACAGGGTGGGTTTGGTTTTGCCAACTGGACACAGGCAAAAACACAATTGTGTTCCCTGGGGACTTGGTGAAGATGGGAGCTGTAGAATGTCCTTTAAGTGCTTTACTTGCCCCCAGGTGGGCTGGAAGCATCCCTGGCTGGTAGGAGGTGTCCAGCAGATGGGTCTGGTGTGGGCAGAGCATCCTCAGCTCCTGGTGGCAGCAGCACTGAGCCCCTGGGGCAGGGAAAGCTCCTGTGGGGGCAGGGGAGAAGTTTTTAATGGTGCCTCCAGCCCAGGCAGGTCTGTCAGTGTCTCACCTGCTGTGTGACAAATCTGCCCTCAGACCAGCGACCTTAGAGTCTGGTGAGCTCCTGGAAACCCAGATCAACACTGACTGGAGAAAGGGAAATAACCAGCAAGGGACAATCCTGGGCCAGCCCCGATGTGAGGAGCTGGGATGAGCAGGGTGGGGACAGTAAGGGGGGGAGGATGCCAGTGTCCCCCCTGCTTTTCCACCCAGGATGCAGCCAGCCAGCAAATCCTTTTGGAAAGCATTGCCAGACAAAGAAAAATGTTCAGGGCTGATGGTGGCCTCGGGCAGAGCTGCTCCTGCAGCAGCTTGGGAGGAGAGATTAACCCCTTCCCCTGCACTCCTGGTGCTGGGTGGCTTTCTGGCCACCCTTGGGGTGCTGGGGTGCCACCCTGTCCTGACCCCGGGTGATGGGGAAGGGGCTCTGCACACAATTTTGTGATGTGGAGCTGTGGTTTTGTTCAGAAGGAGAACCTGAGCTGTGTCACTGCCCCTGCTCCAAGCCAGGCTTTGGTTCAGAGATCCCAGCCCAGCATGTGCCAGGAGGGTTGTTCCCATCTTCCTGCAGAAGAGGCTTCTCCATGCTGGGGACTGATATTTTTTTGCTCTGGACACACGGAGTGACTGATGATGAGCAGGAAAATGAAATGTTTCTCCCAGCAGCAGGAGGAGGAGATGTGTGCTGAGAGATTCTCCACAAGATTGCAAAGGCAGCTGAGTGTAGGAGAGGGACATGGGTGCTGCAGGGTGCTGCTAACATGGGTGGGTGCTGACCCCTGGGGAAAGGACAGGACCCCCTTGTCCCACACTGAGCAGCAGCAGCAGCTCTTCCAGGGAAGGTGGAGATCAGAAATCCAGGCCCTGTGATTAGAATTACAATAATAGTAATTAATGCCTTGCCTCTCTCGAAGGATTTGCTGGTGAGGCTGCTCAGACCTGGGCTGGGCAGTAAATAATTAGAGCAATAGCACCCATGTGAAGGGGATGGGTTCCTGGTGGGTCCTGGACCAATTCTGCTCAGCTCTTCCTGCTCTTGTCTTTCTCCATGGCTTGAGGAGATGAGGGAGCAGCTGGCTTGGGAGGGATGGGCCTGAATCAGCTCCCTTCCCCCAGGGGCGAGGGTAAATCTATGGTGTGGGGGGGGCAAGGGAAAATGTATCAGGAGCACCCATGGGGAACCCCTCTGGTCCCTAGTGGTGGGAGATAAAACCCTTTCACATAAGTCTGTGTGCATAAATATAAATAAATAAGCTCTGGTGCATCAACTCTTGTTTGTGGTGTGGCTGTGGGTGGCTGTGCTGCAGCTCACATGGATGCAGAAATGCCAATCCGTGGGCTCATCCCAGCAGGGGAAAAGGGAGGCTGGAGAAATGCTTCCCAGGGAGAGACTCGAGAGCTCAAATTGATCAGTTTATCGAGGAAATTGAGAGGTGTCTGGATTTTTGCTGTGTAAGTCCCAGCAGAAGGAGGAATTGCTTGGCACTAAAGGACTCTTTAATGTCAGAGAAAGGCAGAACAAGAACCAGCATCTGAAGCTGCCAAAGTTGGACTAAAAAGCAGGTGTCTATGCTAGCAGGAAAAAGGATGAGCAGCAGAAGTCAAAGGCCAAGGGACATGGCAGGATTATTTTGTCCTTTGGTAAAGGGCATTCTTTCTGGTGGAGATGTCTCTGCCAAATTATTCTGTAATCAGACACCGCAGCATGAGGGTAAGATGATATTTATTATGTTCTTACACTCCCTTAGATTTTACTTTTTTTTTTTTTCTTTTTTTCTTTAATGTGTCCTGGGACACTGTGTCAGGGGCAGGGTCATGAAGCATCCATGGATGGAGCCCAAAGCTGCTTCTGGATCCCTTCCCAGAGCTCCTGGCTCTGCTGTGCTGCTTGTTTCTGATCACTTCCTTGCTCTCTCTTCATTCATCCCTTGGCCAGGGCCCCCAGCCTAGGAGAGGTTGGGTGTGCAGGAAGGTGAGGCTGAACTGGTGAAAGGTGACAGCTGAAAACACACCAGGAATTGTTGTTGCTACCAGCTGATGTGGTTGTCTGCCCAGGGAATCATCTGAGAAGTGGTGGGGCAGTGAGCAAAGTGGGGAAGGGATTTGGAAAGGTAATAAATACAAGTGTAATGTATTTATTTGAGTATTATGGACTTCATATAAATCCATAGGTACATAGAGTAGTTCTCAGTGGAGTATATAACATAACCACACCAGCAGTGAGCTCTCCAGGGGCTCCCATGGGTATTTTAGTGCAAGGGAAGCTTAAGAAACCTAATGGCCAAATTTCCCTGGCTGTGCTGCTCTTCCTCCTTCATCCTCACAGCTCCTCTGCTTCCTGACCTTACAGGGTGGGGTGTGCAAACCCAGCCAGCAGCAAAGCCCCCACCAAGTCTCTGCCTTGGTCCTCCCAGCAGGACAGGGAGAGGTTGGAAAAGCAAAAAATCTGAAGGGCTGAGAGAGGGACCTCTCATCTCCCTGTAACGGGGTGAACAGAAAGCAGGGGAGACCAGGAGCATCCCAGGGCCTCCCAAGAACCCCCGAGCACCAGAATGGGTGGAAAGGACCTTGCAGGCTCCAAAGTGCCCCAGGGGGAATGTGCTGCTGCCTCATTAGTGCTGACATCCTAATTCCCTCTGTCACTCATGGCTCAGGTATTTATTCTCAGGCATTTCCTCTCCCTGAGGACTCCCTGGTCCCTTGCTCAGTGTGGGCCCTGCTGGGTGAGCTGACAGTGTCCAGCACAGGGGAAACTGAGGCACGGTCAGGTGGGGATGTGCCTTCTACGTGTCACAAAGCAAGCTGGGGGGCAACCTCTGGGAGGCTGAACAAATTAAAGTCATGAGATGCCTGTGACTTCATGGTTAAGTCTTTTGTATGAGATAATAACACAGAAAGAGCAGAACACCTGCAGCTGCAGCTGGTGCCATCCTGGGCCCGTTTTGCCTCCATGTAGGAGCACTTGGGACCTCTCTCCCAGGCTGAAGTTTGTCTGTGCTGCAGGCAGAGCACAGCTCGGGTGCCCCTGGGGATGTTTTATTGATAAATGGTTGGGGTTTTTTTATTTATCAGTAACTACCATGTTCTTTGTCAGGAAATTTTATGTTCCTTGAAGTTAGAGGAATGTGATGACATCTGAAAGGAAAATCTTAGTCTGAAAGCAGGGTTGACATTTGTCTCTTTTCTCTCTTAAATTTCCCTTTGAACAAGGGAAAAAGGAGGAAGGGAGAACAGACAGAACCCAGAGGAAGTGAAATTTCACACCACCATAATAAACCCTTCAAAACAATTGTGGCTTTGTTTTTTAGAAGCAAAACAATGGTCTAAAATAGCAGGAAAGTGAAGCTTTTGCAGTTTACCAAACTTCCTTAGCTTTTTTTATTTTTTTATTACCCACCCTGGTTATTTTGCATGCAATTAGATAACAGAGGTGACACCAGGGCAGAGGCAGATGAGCAGGGAGGCAAGAATGCAGGAATGCAAGCACACGTGTGACTCCA
This sequence comes from Phaethornis superciliosus, assembly GCA_023637945.1. Classification (NCBI taxonomy): domain Eukaryota; kingdom Metazoa; phylum Chordata; class Aves; order Apodiformes; family Trochilidae; genus Phaethornis; species Phaethornis superciliosus. Next base: position 870,758 of record JAJQWJ010000022.1, on the reverse strand, counting down.
GTGAGTAAAACCCTCCTCAAGCAACACCACTGTCTGGGGAATGGCACCTGGGGACCTCAGGCATGAAGTAGGCTGAGCTCTAATGGAGAGCCATGAAGGTGATGAGAGGGCTGGAGCACCTCTCCTGCAAGAACGGAGTTGGGGGTGTGCAGCCTGGAGAAGAGAAGGTTCCAGGGAGACCTTAGGGCCCGAAGGGGCTCCAGGAAAATTGGGGAGGGACTTTGGACATGGAGGGATGGAATGAGAGGGAATGATTTCAAGCTGAAAGAAGGGAAATTTATCTTCAGTGTGAGGGTGCTGAGCCCCTGGGTGCCCCCAGAAGCTGTGGCTGCCCCATCCCTGGCAGTGTCCAAGGTTGGATGGGGCTTGGAGCAGCCTGGGCTGGGGGAGGTGTCCCTGACCATGGCAAGAACTGGATTTGGAACTAGATTTGGAACTAGATGAACTTTCATGTCCTCTCTAACCACAGCCATTCTATGATACCCACCTGGTTATGTCTGGCACACCACGGTGTGGCTGTGGTCTGGATCAGTGCTGTGGTGTATCTGCTGACATGAGAAGGGCTCCTGTGGTTGTGTCTAAGCACACAGGGCTTGTCCTGCTGTACTGTACCTGTGCCACAGTGAGCAGAGCCCTGGCCAGAGCCCGGGTGCCTTTGTTCAGCTCTTGGCACCGGAATCCTTTTTGTTCACGTTGTGACCTTGGGCAAGCAGCGTCGCCGTGCTTAAAATTAACTTTTCTGCAAACAAGGCACATCAACCTCTTTGTGTCAGGAGAGCTGTGCTGCAGCTTGTGGGGCTCAGGTTTAGGTGAAGGGTTTTTCCACCCCAAGTGTTTGGTGTCCCTCTGGGGAGGTGGTGACAGTGCTGCCCCAGCCATGGGGTGGCCCTGACTGCATCAAGTCCTGAGGTCTGGGCCTCTCTCTGCGAGGGTTCAATAAAATCTGCTGTCGAATGGTGCTTTTGCCTCCACCCTGATCTGTTTGGTTTTGCTGGCAGAGCTGAACGGGTGCTGCAGAGGCTGCTGAAAGAGGCTGCGGGCTTGTCTTGCAACAAAAATCCCACAGGAGAAATTCGGTGTGTGTAGCCTTGGCAAAACAAAAGGGAAGGGCAGTGCTGGGACAGGGGTGTAGGGATACAGCCCAGGGTACACCCTGCAGGAGGAGGGGAGCAGCTGAAAGCCTTGGCATCGGGGTGTACATTGCCTGAGATTCCACGCAGGGTGGGAAAAGAAGAGGTGGCTTTTAAACACCATAGGATGGAGGGCCTGGAAGTGCTTCCCAGCAGGAGCAATGTGTGCTGGGAATACACAAACTCCTTGGGTGTTATGGGGGATTTTACATTGCTCACTGTAAGGGGCACAGAGGGTCCAGGCTGACGTGGCTGCAGGGCTGGGGGAGATGTGTCTGTCTGTCTGTCTGTCTGTCTGTCCAGCCAGGCCCAGGCTGGATGTGCTCTGCAGATAAATATCTTGGTTGATATTTATTTATTCCGCTGGAGTACTCAGCCTGTTTGTCAGCAGTCGGGGGGCCTCTCCAGGAGATGCCTTTTTCCCAGCTCTGTATTCCATGTTTTACAGCTGGTGTTCAGTCCTGCAGGGCTGAGGGGGGGACATGGCAGGTGTGATGGAGGGGATGGCTCCCCAGATCCCTGGGACATCCCGGCTGAGTTGGACACCTTCACTTGGATCCAGGGGGAGTGTGGGGCTGCCATCGACCCCTCAGCCCCAGGCAGCCATCACGACTTGGGTATTTCCATCTTGATGGAGGCTTAATGCTATTGGGTTTATAAACGGGGAAGGGGGGAGAGGTGACAGCTGGGCTGGGAGAATTACAGGGAGGAGATCAGATTAGAGGGAGCACCGGGAGGCAAGATGGCCATGGAGTGGGGCAGGACAGGGCATCCTGCTCCTATCCTCATACCCCGACCCCACAGCCACCTCCTTCCCTCCCAGCACAGCCTGGCCCTGCAAGCTGCCCCATTTCCCTCACTCCCCGGACCCATATCCCCCATTTCCCTCACTCCCCGGACCCATATCCCCCATTTCCCTCACTCCCCGGTCCCCCATCCCCCATTTCCCTCACTCCCCGGTCCCCCATCCCCCCCTTCCCTCACTCCCCAGCCCCACACCTGCCCCCTCCCCCGTAGCCCCCCTCTCGCTGCCCCTTTTCCCCATACCCGTCCTTCGCCTCAGGACCCGCCCCAACCCCGCGGAGCTGCCGGGCCGGGCCGGGCCGGGGGGAGGCGGAGCGGGGCGGGGCGGAACGGGACCGGGGGGGCTGGGACATTGCGGGCGTGGGGCGGCAGCGGGACCGGCAGCAGCCGGAGCAGGTATCGGTATCGGTACCGGTACCGGCGGAGCCGGGCCGGGCCATGGGGAAGGTTCAGCTGTTCGAGATCCACTTGGGAGACAGCCGCGTTGTCTACAGCCCCGGGGAGGCGCTGGCCGGCACCGTCACCGTGCGGCTCTCGGGCTCCCTGCAGTACCGAGGTGAGCACAGGGCCTGGCCCCGCGCTTCCCGGGCTGGGGGTGCCCCGGGGGGGCTCGGGCAGCCCTGGCCGGTGTGGGGCTGGGGGAGAACCCTCCACACACCCCCCCCCTTCCCTTCCCCGGGCACCGAGAGCCTCGGGGTTTGCTCCGCGTTTCTTCCCTTCCTGCGGGAGGGGTGCGGGGCTGGGGGCAGCAACCTGCTGAGGGATTCCACCCCTGCTGCCTCCTACTTTTTCCTCCCACCCTATGAGAAAAAAAAAAAAAAAAAAAGGGGGGGGGGGAAAAGGGAAAAAAAAAATGTATCTGCTCTCCCCCTTCCCAGCCCAGCTCGGGGCTGTCTCGCAGGAGGCTCCGAAGCTGCCCCGGGCTCTGGCACCGGGACCTGACCGGAGCATCCCGGCCCCCTCCTTCCCCCCAGCCCCGCGGTGGTCGCGACCCCCGAGCTCCGGCCCCTTGTGCTCCGGAGCACCGGAACGTGTATTTTTATTTTTTTTTTTTTTACGGCAGGACGAAGGGAGGAGGCGGGGGATGTGATGTCTCAGCAGGAGGGCTGCTCGCCCCTTTGCGAACCCAGCTCGCCCTGAGCAAGCGTTTTGTAACATCTCCAACCAACTTGGAGGCTTTGAATCGTGAAAGCAGCAGCTCAGGAGATGTCCGGGCTGTGGAGATGTGTGCGGGGGGAGAGGGTGCCCACCCAGGTGTGGGCAGGCAGCGGGGGTCTCACTGGTGCAGGGGGTGCTGGGGGGTGGGTGGCTGGGTGGCTGTCACTCCAAGGGGGACCCAGGTCCTGTTGGTGGCCGGTCCGGTCCGGTCTGTCAGGGTGGGGGGACATGGCTGGGTTTGGGGGGAGGTGAGCTGCTTGAATCAGATCTTCCAAAGTGGGAGCTTGCTCCCTCACCCTAGAGAAGTCATTTGTGTTTACAAGTTTTGTGCTCAGTGCCGTGGAAACGTGAACTGATTGCTGTTTTCCCTGAGGTTGTCTTGCTTGCTTTGCCCATGTGCATTCTTCTTCCTTTATAACAAATTATGGGGGTGGGAGAAGACCAAAGAATGGAAAATGCAAAGTCTCTTGCCCAGACGTCAGCCTCTGTGATGGTGCCTGTGCTTGCCTGTGTCTTGTGTTCCCGAGCACCTCTCCCACTTGTCTGCAATTGCTTTTTGGAAGCTTTCCTCAGGAAAAAAAATATCTCGGACAAGTACAGACTTGTAGACTCTTTAACTCCTTGTCAGAGCAAAACAGTTGCACATCCAGCATTATCCCCTTGGAGGGGACTCCCAGCAGTACTGCTGCCAGCAAAGACGTTCTGAAAATGTGGCTGCCTTCCATCCTCAGCCCATCCCATTGATTTCCACCCCAGTTCCTGAAGTTCCCCTTGGCTGAGATGAGTGTTTGGCCTGGGAGGGCTCGGTGGTGCTGTCCCCTTGCACTGCCACCTGCCTCTGGTTACACCTTGCTCTTTCTTGCCCCTATTACTCCCATCTTGGAGTGGAACTCCCAGGTTCTCCTCTACACCAGCTCTCTTTAGCTTCCTGGTGTGCTGCAGCTCATTGTTGTGGGGAAGGAGGAGGGTGTCACATTGTTCTACATCTTTCTGCTTCCTTATTGCTTTGACTCTGAAACTTTGGGGTAGGGCGTGAGTGTTTGTCCCAAAGGCAGGGGAGGTTTTGCTCTTGGATCTGTTGCTTGATGCTAATGCAGGGACTTTGGTCAGAAGCTGGGGCAGCTGAGCAGGGCTCCAGGATGACTGGCAGAATCACTGAGATGAAGTCCAAGGTGGGCTCTGTGTGACTGTTCCTTCTGGGCAGAGGTGATTTGAGCGTCTGGTTTGGGCTGGGATCCCTGGAAGTTGGCTGGGACAGCAACTCACCATAACTGATGTCTGAACCGACCCAAATGAGGCACTGTGGGATGTGATATCACTATCTGCAGAGTGCAAAGTGCCTGTTGTGTGCCCTCCCTGCTGCTCTCTTTCTTACCATCTCCAGTGTCCAAACCCTCATGGGTCTGGGATGGGCACCATCTCCTCCTGTCTGGCTGAAGGATTTGGCTCACCTTCAGAAAAGGAGGAGGAGGAGGCTCGTGTAGTTGCTGAAACATCCTTCTTGGTGTGATAGCAGGCAACTACCTGCTGGAAAAGAGTCAGCAAAGGGACCAGTCAGCCCAGGCGAGCTCCACGGGCTCAGCAGTGAAGCATCAGACAATCTGTGACAGGCTGTGGCAGAAAGCTGGGGTGTCAGAAGAGGTGGGTGACATCAATTTGTCTGATACAGCATATACACCTACACCTCCTGTGACCAGCAGTGACATTTCAATCTAGTAAACAGCTCTCAGGAGGAGGTACCAGGTCCTCCCCTGGTGCAGGCTGTCTCACAGCACTGAGGTTTGGTGCTTTCTATTTCCTGAGCTGGACAAGGCTGGTACAGCAGCTTTGCTCAGTGCTGTGGTTTTGGAGATCACAGATTCAAACAAGCCTGTAGATGACTACTTCACAGGGCAACTCGTTTTATAGCTCTTGAAAATTGCACCTTCTGAGAGGTGGACAGTAAACAAACAGCTTGTTCTGCCTTGCTAAACGCAGCAGGAATTTTGGGTCAGAGGAAAGCCTGACTGGAGACACACCTTCTGGGATCATAAATGCTCCCACCTACACTGGTTTCCGTGCCAGCCCTGCTGACTAGCAAGAAAGGCTGTTCAGCAGCACAGCATCTTCAGCTGACCCTGCCACAGCATCACAAATGACAAGTGGCCTTTGGTGACCCACGCAGACCTTCTTGGGGAGGCAGACATCTCCCCGTGGCCCTGCCAGGGTGAAGGTCCTTCCCTGAAAACATCTGAGCCTCAGGGGAGAGTGCTAATGGGAATGCAGAATTCCCAGTCGTGGAGCCTGGCTTGCTGGGTAAATCATCAAACACGGGTGTACAAAGAATAATTAATCCTAACAGGAAGCTGGCGCTGGGACAGCTGGAGATGGAGTTAATTTGGGGGGAGGGAGGAGGGAAGTGAGGTTGTTCCCCAGCAGGGCAGGCAGTGTGGTTGCTGGCAGGAGTGTGCTGGAACAAAGGCTCGGGCTGCTCGGGGTGCTGGAGCACTTTCCTCTCAACTCAGTGGCTTCCAGGGGCTGTGCAGATGATTTCAGTCCTGCTGCCATTCAGCAAGGCTTCTGGGAGGCAGAAATGTCATGTTAAAGTAACAGCCCTCTCTCCCGGGTCACTAAGAGTAAAGAAACTGTGAGTGCTTTACAGAGCAGATTTTAGCACTTTGCTATTCTCTATTATTTAACTGTCCAGGTTTATGCAGTGATGACTTTAAAATCACTGCCTTGAACTACAAAGCTCCAAACACGAGTACCTACCTCTGTTCATGCTTTAGAAGTACCCAGGTACATAATTCCCTTTTCTACAGAGCGGTGAGCCTGTGAATCATCATTTTGTTCTCTAATATTAAATGTAGTAAGTCTTCTCACTTCTCATCTGGAGAAGCGAGCAAGCTGGTGGCGAAGAAGGGAGTTGAAATCCCAGCCCGCGTGTCCAGTCTAAAGGATGACTTCTGCTTCCTGAGGGGGAAGAGATGACTTCTGTTTCCTTCTGTCTTCCTGGGAAGAAGTTTGGGTTTGCCTAGTGTAAAGTGGTTCTGATGTGTGTGTAACCTGTGCCCTTCCAGGGAAGCAGAGGGGACCCTGAACGACTGGCCATGGTCCCCTGAAAGAGAGGAAGATGTTCTTGCAGCAAGGCTGTGGTTTGGGCTGCTCGGGAAGGTGGTGGTGGGGAAAGGTTCCCTGGTTGGCAGTCTGAAGCTTGCTCTGTCCTGAGCTGGAAGTGTCTCTTCTATGCAGGTGGATTTGAAATGTCTGTGCTTGGCAGTGCATGTCACCCACACATCGTGGTGGGACAGGGGGGACCCAGGGCTGGTCCCTGCTTTGGGGTGCAGGGTGGGAAGGGAGCTTGGTGCCTGCAGGGCTGAGCAAGGGCCCGGTGGGTTTGGAAGGCAGGAGCAGAACCAAAGCTGTCACCAAAGCTGTCACCATCCCTGGTGACACCGGCAGTGCCTGGTGAGGTCCTTGGCATGGGCTGGGGATGGTGTGTGCCAGGAGGAGGCTGGCACTGGTGCCCAGGAATGCTCCTATCAGTCTGCAGCATGGCTGGGGCAGGCTGGATGGCTCCTGCTCCAGGGGATGTGGATTAACTTTCTTTTCTCATTGTCTGGGGTGAGCCAGCAGGCAGCTGTGTGGCCAAGTCTGTCTGTGGCTGTGGAACAAAAGAGGGATTTTTGCTCTCCTGGCTGGCTTGCTGCTAAAGCTCCAGCTCCTCTGGAGTCACTAAGTAATCATGAGATTGTTTTGTGTCTCTTGTCACTGCAGTCTGTGCCTCTCTCCCCACCCGCGCACCGCTTGTGCTCATCAGAAAAAACTCAGCTTGCAGCTTCCCTTGGCTGCAGGAGGAGCCAGCAGCTCCCCTCTCCTGGATAACACAAGGGGAGAACAAGTGGAGCGGAGTTCTGTCCCTCTGATTTGCTTCCAAGTGTGACAAACAGGGTGTGAGTGCTTATCCTCTCCCTGGGGCAGTGCAGAGCTGGCAGAATCTAATTTGTCTCTCAGGGCTGGAGTCAGGTAGGCAGCAGAGAAGGTCCCTGGCTGGAGGGAGGGGGTCACTGGGGTTGCATCCCTGTCCTCTGGAAGCTGCTTCCTTCCCATCCCTAACACAGCCCTGGGAGGGGGAGCAGCCAGGGAGGGCAGTGGCCCCTCTGCCTGGGGGGTGTGGGTGGGCTTGCTCTGCTCCTGGTGTGTTGTGGAAAAAACCCTTTGCTGAAATTCATCTTTAAGGCAGACATATGTCTGTAGGAGCCAGGCAGCAGCTGCTTGGCTTGCTGAAGCCTGGTCTGAGGCTCTCCTGGCCAGGAAGACTGGGATGGGCATGCAGACCATCCTCTGCCAGGATGCTTGGGCTCTTCAAGAGAAGATGGGCAGTGAGGTGGTTGGGTTGTGCTGTGAGGCTGCTGCAAACCTGACCTGTGCAAAAGCATCAGGGTAAGTCTTTCTTCCTCCTCCTCAGGGCAGCTGCTCCTGAAACAGCCTGGCAAGCACACCAGAGGCTGGATTTTGGGTTGGTACCTTGTTTCTTGATGGCTGATTGCTGAGATAGGCAGTGTTTAGACTGCTGTTGTGACCTCTGAGTTATGGTGACAGGGATTGCTGTGGAAGTTAATTACCTCTTTGTGCTGCTCTTAAAATCTGTCGCCCTTCAAATCTCTTGGGTGGAAATGTAAAGTGCTTAGGAGAGGAGAAAATGTGCAAAGGACCAGACTGCTGTTGGTCAGCAGATTTTTGTCTCGTGCAGTTGTGCCTCTGTGTGCTCTGAGTCCCTGGGTGATGTCCAGGATCTGAAGCAGGAGGTGAAATGGCTTCAGACCACAAAGATGGGCAGGCTTCTGCCTCCTTCTCATGGCTTTTGAACAGCAGCTCTACATCCCCCAGCTCTCTTTGGTCAATTAAAACTGGCTGATGGGGTACCAGCATCAAATGGGAGCTGGGTTTTTTGCTGTGGATAAGTTTGTGGATAGAGGCTTTCCACCAGGAAGTGCTTAGCTGGGGTTCTGCATTCAGAGGGGTGGTCAGTGCTGTGGTGTTAAACTGAATGGCTTCAGCAAACTCCTGTGGGGGTTTTGGGACTCTGAGGTGCAGGGTGGTGGTGGTGGAGAGGATGAGCCCTTTGAGGAGGTGAGGGTGGCAAGCTAGTGCCAGGCTGGAATTATTTGGAGACCTAGTGTAAAAACACCCTGACCTCTGAGCACCTTACTCTTGATGAAAAACCGGAGCTTATCAGATATCCGTAGCAAAAAGGCTGTTTCCAAGAAGCATGAATCATTTCTGGAGCACTAATGCTTATAACTTCCAGCCCTTTGTTCTTGCTGACAGATCCCTGCTCTCAGGGGGTTTGGCTCCAGGGCCAGAGGTGACGGTGCTGCCGCAGTTTGCTCCCCATCCCTCCTGTACACACCCACCCTCATCCCAAATCCTCCCTGCAATAAATCTGGAATGAAACTGGCTCAGAAGGCAGCATCTCCAGGGAGGAAAGTTCAGTGTGTGGGTATGAGCTGCTGCCTTCTTGATGGGGGAGTGTCAGCAAGGGGCTGAGTGTCACGTCCAGGGATTTTGCTCTCAGCTCTGAATGCTCCATTTTCCATCTGCTTGGACCTCTGCAGGTGTGACCATGCAGGCTCTCTCACCAAGTTGTAGCACTCCTAGCATAGCAGGGATTTGTTATGTATCTTGTGCACTGATAATAAGAACATAAGTTGTTTTTCCAAACTGATGATCTTGCTATAAATAGAGAATCCAGCTGCTTGCATTGAATGGCATCAAAGAGAACCGCAGGAGCAGCTCTTATTCAGAGTGAAGTGGATTCTGGCTGCTTTTGCTGAAGGTGCTGGGGGAGGGGGATTTCTTGGCAACCGAGAGCTCGGTGTGGAGTGTGAAATCTCCAGTGGGATGCAGGGGAGCTGAGGGGCTGGGATCTCCCCTGGCACCATCCCCACGGGAGAACCTTCCTTGTGCTGGTGCCCGGGTGGGATGAGGAGCCACTAAAGGCAGGGTTGCTTTCCTGCTTGTAAATGAGGCTTTTCAGGAAAAAGCACTTGAAAGCTCCCCTGCAAGGAGGAGGTGAGCTGGCTCTGGGCTGGTGCCTGGGAGCTGCAGCAGTGTTAAATCATCTGGAGGTGGCTCAGCACTTTCCAGCTGCTGACTTGTGAGTTCCTTGCCTGGAGCGCAGCGAGAGGCTGGATGGGTCCTGCTGCAGATACAGATGGGGGTTTTGTCCCCTGTGCTCTTGTCTCTTCTCATTGTATGAGGGCTCCAACCCATCCCAACAAAAATGTTGTTTTCAGGATGGGTGAGTCCTGACCTTGCTGCTTCCAATTTTCTCAGTGCCTTGACGCTCGCTCAGGACACCTGGTGATGATGATGCTGTTCATGCTGAATCCTTCCATCCCTGGGTGCTCATGGTGGTGGGTGCCCAACCTGAAACCTGGCCTTCTGCTGGCCAGCTGGGTGCTGAGGTGACCTGGTGAGTCTGCTTCTCTGAGAACAGGCAGCAAGTGCTGGTGAGGTTATGTCCAGGAGCATCCCAGGAGGGATGGAGGAGTCACTGTCACATCTTCAGGGCTGGCTGGTGCTGAGAAGACACCTGACCTGTGTCAGGCTGAGTGTTGGGTGACAGTGAGAATCAGCCAACAGTGCTTGTTCTAGCCTTAACTGCTGGACAAGTGTGTCTGAGAGTCTCAGGAGGACAGGAACGTGACTCAGTCCTGCAGCAGAGCCCACAGGAGCACTTGTTCTCTACCATTACTTGCAAGCCTGTTAAGCATGAATTTCCAGAACTCTTTGAAGCTTTTATTTAGAAAGAGCCTGAAAAGGGAGTAGGCTCTGGTGAATCAACCTCTTTGTGGTAAGCAGTGAAACCTGATCAGTCGGGTGTATATCTGCCTGTGCTGGCTCCTGCAGCCAGTGTGGAGGGTGATGCTCTGGGGGGGAGCAGAGGGGCTGTCTGGGGGGGAGAGCTTGTTAAACCTGCTCTGGGGTGTGGGAAGAATAGAGCAGAGCTGGCAGTGGGCACAAACAGAGGTGTGTTCCCAGGACATCAGAGAGCTCAGCCTCCCTGGCTGCTCCTCCTCTCAGTGAATTTCTGCCTTGTTCTGCCAGGGAGGTGGGAGAAGGTCCCTGGCTTCATGCACACTTGCTGGGAAAGAACAATCCAGTTTGTTGCTGAGTTTAAAGGGGCAGTTTGCTACAGCTGGACCTGACTGGTCCTAAAACACTCAGCAAATGCCTCCTGGGACCTCCAGCTCTATGTGGTAGACTGCGGTGGGGTTTCTTGCCTGGTTCTTCCTTTTTTAGACAGCCAAGTGTACCAGAATATCTTAACTGCTTTGGCCTAAAGTAGTGCTAAGTGCTGGGTGGAAACCTATTTCAGTCCAGGCAAGCTATAAAAAAAAGAGGTTTCTCTCTTCTCTTCCAGTGCTCAGCCCCAGGAGCAGCTGTGGTCCCTGGCTGGTTGGAGTGTTGAGAGCTGGCAGGTCCTGGCACCCATCAGCATTCCTGGGAGCTGGCTCTGCTTCCCTTGTCTGCATCCCCCTTCAGCAGGGCTGTTCCAGGGACCAAACACTGAAGATTGAGAGGCTCTGACAGCTTATGCATGTACAGCCTTGCTTTGAAGAACGTAGCTTCCTTAAAGTCAAGTTGCTCTGGGCTCACAAAAGCAAGTTGAAGTTGCCCAGGTCCCCTGAGAAGGATGGGTCTGTAAATTAGGATCTGTCTGGTTCAGGAGATCCTGAGATAAAATCTTCTGGACCTCAGTCCTAAGTACAAGATGTTTTTGTGCCAAGCATCTGGGCAGCAGGGCAGGGGTGAGATGAGGAGCTGGGCTGTACTGAGCTCTGTGCAGAAAGGAGGATGAGGAGGGAGAGCAAAGGTGGTGACAGAAATTGTGTTATTTGCTGAGATCTGCTGGGTCAGAAGCTGAGCTGCTCATAGCCAGCACTGGGAATTGCTGCAATTCCTGCCTGGAGCTTGGTCCCAACTCTGCAAAAGCAGAGCCAGCTCTCCTGTGGATGGGGTGCAGAGAAGCAGGGCTGGGGCACAGCTCCTGAAGGAGGGCAGACACACTCCTCCCTCATCAGGCCAGAAGTTCCACCTCTGAATTTCTGTTCAGAGATGTAGAAAGGGAAAATGCTTCTTGAGGCTGAAGCCTGGCTTCACTCAGCAGGGTTGTGGGAGATCTGCATGAAATTCTGCTGCTCTCTGCCCTTCCCCTGCTCAGAGGTGGATGTTGGGAGAGGATCTGTGAATGCTGGCAGTGTGGCTGAGGTGGGTGGCTGGCATGCAGATTTTCAGACTGAGCTCTGAGATCTGCCTCTCCCTGCCAAATATTTTGTTTCCCACAGTGCCTCCTGTGCTGCTGTCTGATCTGGCTCGGGGTGTCTGCATCTGTCACCCTGCCTTGGGAGGAGGGAGAGCCTGGTCCCTCTGCCTGTCCCTCTCCTTGCAGGAGGATCCAGGGCTGGCATCACCCACCCTGTGCTCTGTGTGACAGCAGTGGAACCAGTCTGCTGGGCCAGGCCACCGGGTGAAGGTGAGGCCAGAGGTTGGGCTCCCAAAACTGGTCCCAGTTACAACTTTCTCATTTCCTCCACGGGCACCATGGAGGGGTGGGCAGGAAGCCCCCGGGTGTGTTGGTTGGCATCCTTGCCCTGTGTCTGCAGTGGGGGAGTGATGGTTGTGTGGTTGGAGATCCCTCCCAGGCCACATTCACATCCTCTGCACTGCCTGAGATGTTACAGTGGGCAGAGTAACCCCATCCTTCCCCACCTCTCTTCCCAGGCTGTTTGGGTGACACGGAATCTGGAGAAAGGAGATGCTGGGGAGCTCCTTTCTGGAGCACATTTGGTGATCAGGAGGTGGGATGGGGCAGGTCCTGCACGTGGATGCTGTGGGATTTCCTGCCTGTTGCTAAGGAGCTGCAGTTGCCTTTGGCAGCAGGACTGGCAGATCCAAGGCACAGGCTTTGTGGCACGTGGCTGTCCCCATCCCACAGCCCGTGTGGCTTTGGTCACCCAGGAGTTTCCCACCTGCAGCCTGACACGTGTGGCAGTCCCGTTAGATGTGCTCAAGCTGGGATTTCATTCCAGACGTTGGAGATGACCCCTTTCCTCCCAGGGCAGCCAGCCTGCTGATAAAACTCTGGGATGCTATAAATAACCCTGCCAGCTCTGCGTGGGGGAAAAGCCTTTGGTTTGAAAAAAGGAGTGTGCTGTTCAAACAGGAGCCCAAGAGTTTGCTTTCTTCTCTGGGGTTGTACCTTGACCCCTGATTTTGGGGAGGAGCTGGAAAATGTAGGTTTCTCTGTTGCTCTAAAACTGATGGAACAAAGTTCCTGCAGAGGGGAGGGGATCAACCTGTCAGGGAAAGGGCTGGGGTGAATTGCTGCTCTGCTTTTCTCCAGGCACACAGCTCCCAGTCTCCCTTTGGAGATTTCTGCAGTCGCTAGAATGAGGAATCCTCTGCCTGTCCAGATTACTTGGGTGGATGTGTCCTTCTTTGTGCTGGGCTGGGCTGTGGCTAAAGTAACTCCTGCATAGCCAGGATAATGGCTGAGGTTGCTGTTGTTGGTACAGATGGAGTTTTCCAGCCTGTGTTGAGGAGCTGGTCACAGAATCACAGAATTTGGAAAGGAGCTCTGAGATCACCAAATCCAACCCTTGATCCACTCCCCCCGTGGTTCCCAGCCCATGGCACTCAGTGCCACATTCAATCTCTTCTTAAAAACCTCCAGGGATGGAGAATCCACCCCCTCCCTGGGCAGCCCATCCCAATGCCTCAGCACCCTCTCTGGAAAGAATTTTTTCCATGCTGGGCACCCTCTTCCCTACAGCAGGGAAGCAGGGCTGGATGGCAGCTCCGTGTCCCAGACCCAGCTCCGTGCTGACCCGGGGAGCTTTCAGCTGCCAGAACACCCCGGGCTGTTGGTCCCAGAGCTCAGGTGCAGAGGAAAGGCCATGGTGGGAATGTCTCTTTGTCCTGGGTAAGCTGCTGCTGAATGTGACAGCCACCACCCACAGCTGCTTTGCTGCTTCCCCTCCCCACCCCAGAAACCTCAACCCCCCCGGAGCTGTCAGCATCTCCTTCCCTCCTGCAGCAGGCCTGGGACATCGAGGGCACTTGAAGCTGGAGGTGGTCACTGGGGCTGGGGCTGGCCCTGCTGAGGGCAGGGGTGGCCAGGGAGCCTCTGCTTGCCCAGCAGGTGACTGGATTTTGTGCACACAGAGGGGAGGGGGACATGGATCTGCTGCCTTCCTCTTGCCCCAGGTGCAACACCCGAGGAGGAGACATCACTGGGTCACCAGAAAACAGTGAGTTGAAGTCTATGGCTGCTCTCTGTAAATCACCTTGGAAGAAGGCAGAGATGCCCAGCTCCTGGCATCTCTATTTTTACATTGTGCAGAGATGGATAGGGCTGAGCTGTCTCCTTTTATTTCCAGGATTTGGCACGTGGGGCAGCACTGCTGGAGTTGTGCTGCTTCACTCCATCCCTGGGGGACTGCAGGGGTGAAGCTCTTGTCTTCTGCCTGGCTTCTTAATTAATTTCTTCTCTGCTTGCTGCTCTTTGCCTTACCTTTCCACTTTCCTTTCAGTTTTTGTACTTTTTTTTTTTCTTATGTATTTGTTGAAAGCAACCTGTAGAAAGCCTGAGTGTGGTAACTGGGGCCACTGGTAGCACTGGATTCCAGCAGTGGTTTAAATGGGTTTCTAGTAACTGGAACTGGCCTGTTCTGATCTAGAATCTTCTCTTATTTTCTTTGCCTGCAGTTTGGCACAGAGATTTCCTTGGAAAGGCTCAGACTCTGCATTTTGCTTCCTGACAGTCAGGCTGAGGAGCTTTGTGCCTCCGTCAGGCTCTGGTTGCAGCAGCTCCCATGGTTTCCAGACCTGTCCCTGATGCTGTTTTTAGCTTGCAGCTGCCCCCAGCACCATGTGCCCGGGTCCTGTCCCTCAGCTGCCCCTGTCCCTCCTTGTACTCAATAACCAGGCAAGTCCCCAGTATCTTCCTCTGCCCCTGAGATGCTGGTAGGGAGGCTGATTTCATGCTTAGCTGCTCCAAAACCTGCTTTAGGGGTAAGAGAAATGGTTTGACCTGTTGAACCTCTTCCATAACCCGGGGAGAGCAGGAGCCCTGCAGCTGCTGGGCTTTCCTCTTCTGGGATGAACTGGGGGGCTCTGTGGCTGCCCTGGAGCTGTGGAGAGCTGGGGACCTGCTGGCTCCTCCAGGAACAGATGGGATGAGCTGGGACAGCCAGCCCTGGATCCAGTGGGGCAGTGCCTATGCTCAGAGCTGTTGTCCCCCCCACATTTCTCCCTCAGCAAGGTGAGAGGAGCTGATATTTCCAGAAGAGGCTGGAGAAGATGCTCCCTAACAAACCCTCTGCCACCTGAACCTCTCTGAGGCTTGTCCTTGGTGTGCTGGGTTTGCTCTGAAATCAGCACCAAGTGCCCAGCTGCCTCCTAGGGAGATGCTTCCTGTGAGGAGGCACAGCTTGAACAGGAGGAGCAGGTTTGTGGAAGGGCTCCAAAGGCTCTGCCTGTTTGGTGGTTCCTGCTGGTTCCCTGCCAGCAGAACCATTCACCTGGTGAGGGAGTTCTGTGGGATCCATCAGGGCTGTTGTGAAGAATCCATGGTGAGAATCAGGAGAGGAGATGCTGGGGCTGGGACAAGGCTGGAGGTCCAGTTGGTGCCAGGATGGAGCTGTCTGCAGCCTCCCTGCATGGGGAGAGCACTCTGGATCATCTCCTGCTCTGCACCAAGGCCGGGCTGTGACGTTTCTCTGTGGTCCATTTATTTGTCTGTGGTTCAAACGTCAGTGCCTGATCTCAGGCTGCTGGCAATTAGCCAAAACTAACTGAAAATGACTTCTGGGTAGTTCCTCTGAAAGCCACGCTGCAGGCTGAGCTCTGGGGTGACTTTCCCAAGGCACAGCCACAGCTCAGATAACACTCCTTGCTTTGGGAAGGGATCAAATGCCTCTCACATGCCTCCTGTGTGTGGCATTGCCCTGAGCTCTCTGTCCCTAACAGGAGCAGGAGGACTCCTGGGTGCTGGGAAGCAATGTGCTCCTCAGTGTGACTGGAGGTCCTGCAGCTTTAAGGGGCAGTGGTTCTGCTGCAATCCTTTGAAGGAGACACTGACCTCAGGGCTGGGGATGCCCATGGGGGTGGCTGAGCTGGGAACTGCTGCTGCTGCTGCTCTGGGGGGTTCCAGTTCCCTCCTGGCCCTTGTTCAGCTGGGGTTAGGGGCTTGTTCTGAAGATGTTTCTCCTCCCAGAGCTGATGGGGCACTCAATGGGATGCCCAGCTCCTGGGGGGGTGGGAGCTGCAGAGTGCTCTGCTGCTCATCACTCTCTGGGCAGGGACATCCAGGTGTGTAGGAGACCAAAAGTGTTTGCTGCCAGCCCACCTTGGGGCATTTGGGAGAAGACTGGAGAGGGAGTTCCCTCCCAGGAAGCTGAAATCCCTCCTGTTAGGGGCTGTGACAGCCCAAGGAGCTGGCTTGAGGAGAAGAGCACTGGGGTAGCAGGGAGTGTGCAGTCGTGTTGAGAGCAAGGGGGAAATGTGCTTCTGAGATGCAAGCCTGACCTGGATATTAATCCCCCTGCAGAGAGGGATGGATTGGGGTTCCTTTGCTTCCTTTTTCCCCCCCTGTGTGTGTTTTCATGAGGCACTGCTCCTGCCCAGGTCCACGTGCAGTACCTGAAGCCAGTCTGGTCTGGAGGTTTTGCTTTCTGGCAGTGCTCAGGTGTGTGCTTTCTGTCCCCAGCCATCAGGGTGAGCTGTGTGGGGCTCTGTGGGGTGTCTGGGGGGACTCAGGTGTGTGCTTTCTGTCCCCAGCCATCAAGGTGAGCTGCGTGGGGCTCTGTGGGGTGTCTAACAAGATCAATGACACAGCGTGGACAGTGGAGGAGCAGTACTTCAACAGCACACTGTCCCTGGCAGACAAAGGTAAGGTCCACAAAGATGTGGTGGGGATGTGTGACTCTGAGATGGTCTACAGAAAGGTGTCACCAAGACTTGAGCATCTCCTTGGTGTGACATCCCCCTTCACGGGTGCCTTGGCCCGTGCCCCAAGGATGGGAGCCAATATTGGGGACTACAGGAGCTGAGGAGGAGAGGTGCAGAGAGAAATCCTGAATAGCTGCAGAAGTTGGCAGCCACCCTGCACACACTGCCTGTGTCTGTAGGACCTGGAGTGCCTGGAACGGGGCTGCCAGCAGCAACTTCTGCTCTTCCAAGGCCCTTTGGGTTCACCCTGCTCTGCTTCCCAGGTGTGTTGCCTCTGGAGATCACAAAACCCTGATCAAAGCTGACCCACAGAAGGCAGATGCAGGCCAGGAGTAGTTTGCATCAAAAGGGATGTGAGGGTGTCATTTGTTCTCCAGGAGAGATGTTGAGAGCGTGGCAGGAGCAGCCTCAGGAGTTCCCACCAGCACCAGCACCCTCTGCAAGCCAAGATGCCCAGAGATAGCAAGGGGGCTGGATAATCCTGTGGGTAAAGTGACACCAGCAGCCTCTGGGGAATCTGGGCTGGGATGAATGCTGTCTTTCTGCTGTTAAATAGGTCAGCCTTACCACAAATAATTCATGCTGTGCCCTGGCTCCAGTTGAAATCAAGACATGCCAGTGTTCACCTGCTGAATGTGGCAGGGGGCTGCAGCAGTCCCTGAGTGTGACCAAAGCCCAGGGGAGCAGGAGCTCAGCTCCCTGGGGCTGTTTTATCTTTTAACAGGAAATGGGTGAAACTGAAGTGGCAGTTTCTGCTCAGTCAGCAATTTTTATATTTCTTTTTTTTTTTAAAGGAAACAGCTTCCCTAGCTGCATCCAGTTCTGGAGCCCCTGTTACAGGAGGGATATGGAAGTGCTGGAGTGTGTCCAGAGAAGGGCCAGGAGGATGCTCAGAGGGCTGGAGCACCTCTGCTGTGATGACACTGAGAGAGCTGGGGTTGTTCAGTCTGGAGAGGAGAAGGCTCCAAGGAGACCTCATTGTGGCCTTTCCAGTATCTGAAGAGGCTACAAGAAAGCTGGGGAGGGACTTTTTAGGATGTCAGGAGTGATAGGACATGGGGGAATGGATTCAAACTAGAGGAGGGGAACTTTAGATTGGAAGTTAGGAAGAATTTCTTCCCCATGAAGCTGGTGAGACCCTGGCACAGGTTGCCCAGGGAGGTGGTGGAAGCCCCATCCATCCCTGGAAATTTTTAAGGGATGGTGTGGGCAGGAGGGCTCTGCCTGCAAAGCAACCAACCTGACCCTGCCTTCCCACATCCTGAGCGGGGGCTTCAACTGAACAGGGAGCTGTGGCTTTGAGAACATGGGGAGAGGAAGAAGTGGGGAGGAGGAAGGGGAAGAGGAGGTTTGCAAAGCTACCCAGGCTGGGGTTGCTCTTTAAGTATCTTAAGAGCAACTCCCCACTTCTCCACCCACATTCCTCTGCTTGGAAACAAGAGAGGGGCAGCTCCTCCTCTGTAGCATCAGCTCCCACTTGTGTTACACCCTGGTTTGTCTTCTTATTTTAAGGGTGCACATCACATGAGAAAGGAGGCAGACCCTGAAATAGCCCAGATGCCCCCTTTGCAATGTTAGGCATTTATTTAAGGTCTGGCCTCATCCTTGGCTGCCTTTCTTGCCCCCCTTGGAGCAGCATCCATGGGAAGGGGGCCTTGGCCTTGCTGCTGGAGCAGCTGCAGGTTGGTGAGGGGTGGTTTGCTGCACAGGACCTGCTGGGGTCTCTGCTGGTTTGGTTCTTGTCCCTGGCAGCATCCATGCTCCAGGAATGGCTCTTGCTGGGGCTGAGGAGGAGCAGGAGGCACCTGGGAGCTGCTGGGGGAGTTGGGATTTGTGCTGTGCCTTGGCCAGGGCTTTAAGGAACTCAGGCTTTTTACACAAAAGCTGCTGGAAAGTGCTGAGCATCCCAGTGGGTCCAGAGCCCCTCTCTGCTCCCTGCAGTGCCGGGGAGGTCACCCAGCCCATGGGTGGCTCACCAGGGGACCTCATTATTTGTCTCCCAGAGGGGGTGCTGAGGCAGGATGTGGTTTTCCCACTGGGCTTGGCTTTGATTTGGATACTTGCTCCCTGGTCCTGTTTTGTGGGTTTTTTGTTTGTTTGTTTTTCCTTGCAAAAAAAATGCAATAGGGGCGGGGGGGTGCGAGCAGGGGGGTGTTGAGTTTCTGTAAGGTGTCAGCAGGGAAGGAGATGGAGTGCATCAGTTGCAGGGTGTACAAATAGCACAGCCTGTGCCCACTGCTCTCAGACAGAGGGATGCTTCTCTTGCTCCAATATAATGGAGTAATTCAGCTCTGCAGAGGCCTCCTGCTCCTCTCCCCCTCTCCTGCTCCAGCTCTGGCCCCATTCAGCAGGAGAGGAGCAGGTCCATGTTGTGCCTGTACCCCCAGGGCTGTTTTCCTTGGCATCTCCCACTCCACTCCCAGCTCTTGTCCTCTGGATGGGTTGTGCATGCAGGGGCAGACTTTGGGTTTTCTCATTCCCTTTAGGTCCTCCTCACACCTGAGTGGGAGCCATGCAGGGAGCTGGCTGGCATTTCCAGCTGACCTTACTTTTGGCAGCTTGTGAGTCAGCTAGCAGGCACTGCAGGGAATTCCTGGCTGCTCCACACGCTCCCTTTGCTGGCAGGTTTCTTGCACAAAGAGCTACAAAAGGGCAGCTGTGCATCACCTCTTCCCTGGGGTGGTTCTCTGCCAGGCTGGCAGGACACCTGGCAGGGGGTGACAGTCCTGGCTTCAGCTGAATTGAAAGCTTGGTGACCTGAGCCAGCAGAGAGGCTGGGGTGTCTTGTTCTGTGCTGAGGAACTGCTGTGAGAGCAGGAGGTGGGGAAGCAGCAGGATGGGAGCAGGAAGGTGCCCCTGGGCAGTGCTGAGCCCTGAGGGATGTGCTGCTGAGGAGCAGTGACTCCAGGTTGAGCCCAGGAAATCCACACTGCAGGAGCTTCAGTTGCCTTGGGTCACAGCAGCTCCCTCAGCATTTCCCAGATTCTTGCCTCAGGAGATCACTGTTAATCCTTGGGGGTTTTGTGCAGCAATTGCCAGCCTGCCAGCCCCTGCTAATTCATTGGAAATGTCCCTGCAAGCTGCTGACACAGATATTTGTACCCCATGGGACCTTCACCCTGGCCTCAGTGCTGGGCTGGCTGCTGTGTGGTTTTCCTCTCCCTGGGTTACAGAGAGGTTTATCTCAGCAGTGCAAACCCTGCCAGAGTGTTGGAGGTTGTTCCTGCTCTCTGTGTGTGTGGCTGGAAACCCAGGGTGTGTGAGTGAGGTGCTGCTTTCAGCAGAGCTTGGAGCCAAGTGGCAAACCCAAGCTGGGCCAAACCCCAAGTCTTACCCCACAGCTCTGGCTGTGCTTGCCTGGGGGCTGCTCCCTCTGAGGCACCCATGTCTGCTGCAGGGATGGCATCAGAAGCAAATGTGTGTGTTCAGCCTCCTTTGCTGCACTTTGTAATCCTCTGTATTAGCTTAATCCACCAGAGACTGAATTGGAGTCCTCGTGCTAAAGCTGCAGTGTCCCAGGGTCACCTCGAGTGCCCTGGCACGGGTAGAATGGATGCTTCCCACCTGACATCCCTGCTTCAGCTTCCTGGGAGCTGGGAGAGCTCACACCTTCTTCCTTACAGCTAATATTCAGTTTTCTGGGCTGCAGAGGTGGATGAGGAGAGGCAGGAGGCTGAGCAGGATGCTGGCAGCCAGGACTGTCCTGGGGCACAGGGGCTGCCTGCTTTTCCACCCAAAAGTGGAAACTACAAACCCACAGCTTGCCTGCTCTCTACCTGGAGAGCCTCAGGAGGAGAGTGCCTCAGCCCTTTGGTATCAGTCTAACTCTGCACCTTCAGAAGAGCTCCCCTTCCCCAGGGAGCAGGCAGGAGGGATGATTTTAGGCAGCAGGAAGAGTTGCAGTGCTACTTGCAATGGCAGGAGGACCAGCAGGCACCAGGGACCTTCCCACAGTACAAGATTTGGCCAACACAGTTAATGCATCCCTAGCTAAGTAGCCAGAAAGAACTTGCCATATGGCCCAGCCTGCTGTTCCTCTGCTAAAGGAAGCAAAAAATATGTTTAGTCCAAAGGCTCAGCTTGGTCCAGCTCTGTCACCCGTGTGTGCAGCAGGAGGGAGCAGAGCCACTGCTGTCTGCTTGGCCCCATTTTGGCTGCTCCCCACCTCCTGTGCCCGGGGGGCAGGGACACCTTCCAGACTCCTGCTTGTGCCTATGGAGCAAATAGCACCCTCCTCTTTGTTATGATTGGGGGGGAAAAAAAAAATTAAAAAAAACCCCAAACATTCAGCTGCCCTCTTTGTTTCCACCAGGGTCGTGTCCAAGGAGAGAGATCCGTGGAGTTACTGGAGTGTGTCCTGAGAAGGGAATGGAGCTGGGGAAGGGTCTGGTGAACTTGTGAGGGCCCTGGGGGTGTTGATCCTGGAGCAGAGGAGGCTGAGGGGAGAGCTTCTGGCTCTCTGACACCCCCTGAGAGGAGCTTGGAGCCAGGGGGGTCGGGCTCTGCTCCCAAGGAACAAGGGATGGGACAAGAGGAACTTCTGGCCTCAAGTTGTGCCAGGGGAGGTTTAGGTTGAAGCTGGGGAACAATTTTTCCTTGGAAAGGGTTGTCAGGGCCTGGCCCAGGCTGCCCAGGGTTTAAAAAAAGATGTGGCTGTGGCTGTGGCTGTGGCAGTGCAGGAGCTGGTGGAGCTGCCATGGTGGGGTTGTGTTGGTGGTTGTACTTGATGTTCTTAGAGATCTTTTTCAGCCTTGATGCTGTGATCTTTTCTGCCCTGGTCGGGGTGCCTGGCGAGGTTGGGGTGTGTTGTCACACCCTGCCCTGTACCCAGAGCTCTGGGCTGCCTCTCCTGGAGCACCAGGGTGTGGGATTTCACCGGGATGAGTAATGGTGCTGGGCTGGGTCTCTCCTCTTCCTGCCTCAGCAACCAAGGCACCTCCCAACCCTTTGCTGGCTCTGACCTGGAGGCCCTGGGTTTGAGGTGGGGGTGATCAGGGACACAGCTCCAGCTCCCCAGGGATGGAAATGCTGGAGCTGGGGTGGCTGAGCTGGGAGGGGAGGTTCAGCCCAGGTCCCTGTGGTTTCAGGACACTGGGTTCAGCCTGCAGCCCCAGCAGCAGCTCTGGCCTTGCTGGTTCTGTTGGACTCTCCTGTTTGCATGACCCAACCACCAGAACTGCTGCAGAACAGCCCTGGGGTGGGACCCAGCAGGCAGGGATCATTCCTGGGGCTCCTCCTGAAGCTCAGCCCTGCTCTGCTCTCCTGCCAGAGGAGTTTTCCCAGCCCTCAGCTGGCTGCTGGCAGGGCAGGCTGTGGGAAGGCAGATTCCCCTGGCTCTGGAGGGATGAGGGATGGATTTGGAGAGCTGGTGGCTTCCTCTGGCTCTAGAGGGATGGATTTGGAGGGCTGGTGGCTTCCCCTGGCTGCTGGCTCTGCCTGGCAGCCCTGTCCAGGGAAACCCCACTGCTCAGGAAAGAGTCCAAACCCTTGGAGCAGCTGAGCTGTGGTGCAGTGAGCTCCTCATGCAGGATTTGTTTTGCAGTGTACACACAGAGCTGGGGTCCCCTCACCCACTCGGGGTTTCCGTGGTGTCAGATGCTCCCAGCTCCGGGCTGGTTTGCAGGGGAAAATTCCGTGGGTCAAAGCAGAGCTGTGGGTGGGGAGAGGAGAGGGTGGGCTCAGGGGCATGGCCAACTCCAACTTTGAGTGGGAAACACCTTGATTTCTGTCCCTGCTCTGCCTGTCAGGGTGAGCAGAGGTGTTGGGGTGCTGGGGCTCTGCTCCCCATCACTGGTGACACTTTGGAGGCTCTGATGGGGCAGGGGAGGGGACAGGACATTCCCCCTCAGGGACCCAGCAGAGGACTCAGTTTCCTTTCCATTTTTCCACGAGGAGTCCTCCGAGCAGACACCCGCTCTTCCCCCTATTCCCACATGGATGGGAGATTCCCTGCTGGATTCAGGGAAATCTCCAAGGTCGCTGTCTGCTTTGCTGTCTGAGGCAGATTTTCCATGCTGGTAGCATGTTGTTGTTGCTGCTCCTGCTGTCTGGGTTTATTTTTTTCTAGGCTGCCTAGGGCTGTGGCTCCTTCCCCTCCAGGAATTTTTTTGGAGGATGTTTCCAGAGGCTGTGTGGGGGTGGCTCCTATCAGGAGCAAAGGCTGCTGCAGGTACAGCCCTGCTAACCCAGCTGTCTCTGCTGCCTAATGACTCTCTCAAGGTATTTTTAGCTGCACGTAAACTTCAGGAAAAGCTGCTTTTTTTTTTTTTTTTATGTGGCCGAGCACACTGTGGCCTTTGTTCAAACTTCTGGGAATGGGAAGGTACCAGCTCAGCACAGCAGCTTGCAGAGCCCTTTCTGTGCTGTGTGTTCCCAGCTCCCTGCTGCAGGCATCACCTGGGACCCCCCCCAATGCCCCTGAGCTCCTCCTGGGCACATTCTGCTCCTTGCTTTGGCAAAGCTGCTGCCTCAGGAGCAGCTCAGAAAGGAGAATTCCGAGCAGGCTGCTCCTCCTGGGGATCTGTGTGTCAGGGAAACTTCCTCACCTCTGCCTGCTGCCAACAGCCAGCTCTGCTGCAAAGTCAACCTGCAGGTGAATTAGCAAATTAAATATCCTGGATCTTTACTGGAAGCTCTGAGGGATGGAGGGACAAGGGCAGGGAGTGGCTTCCCACAGGCTTGGTGTCCCCCTTGGTGTCTGGGTGCTGGTGATGTGCAGCAGATCCAGTTCTGGGTGCTCTGCCCAGGTCCAGGGATGTCTCCAAGGCAGACGTGTGGCTATCAGGACACGAATTGCCCCCATGGCAATGCCCTCGTTGGGCACTTGTGGCTGCATGGGACAGGTGGGCACTGCCAGTGTCCCTCTGGGGGAGCCAAGGTGGCTTTTGCTGCTGGCTTGTTATGTGAGAGGTACCTGGGGGATGAGGCAAGGTCAGTTTGTGCTATGCCTGTGCTGAGGGACAAGGGAAATCTCTGTCCCCTCCCTCTCTGTCCCCCCCCTTTCTGTCCCCAGCCCTGTCCCCCCCTCCTCTGTCCCCATCCCTGTCCCCCAGGGCAGTGCCAGGCAGTGCTTGGCTTTGTGCCTCCACCTGGTGACAAACCCCGGGGTTGCATTTTACCCTAAACTGGGCTTTTTTCGGGGGGCGGGGAGGCTTTTAATGGTGTGGAAATCTTTTCCTTGGCTCCTGTTGTCTAAGTAGCCAGGCTGAGGTTTTGTAGGTCCCTTCTAAGGAGCAGGGCTGAGGTTAGGCTTGGTTCCAAGTCCTGAAAGCTGCAGTTTGTGTGGGGTTTGGTGTGTGGGGAAGGCTGGAACCAGAGTGCCCAGGGAAGCTCTGCCTGCCCCATCCCTGGCAGTGTCCAAGGTTGGAGCAGCCTGGGCTGGTGGGAGGTGTCCCTGGAAGGGGGTTGGGACAAGATGCTCTTCAGTGTCCTTTCCAACCCAAATCATGCTCTGAATCTGTAGCAGCTTGGTACCCACCAGACCTCCTTATCCTCCTCAGACACTGCCTGTGCCTTCTTCCCTGACTGGCTGTAGCTCACTTGAGAAAATCTAAACACACCACGTGCCTTCTCCATGCCCCATGTCACTACTGGGGGCTAACCACTTGCTGTGGTACTGGGATCCCTTAAACCCTACGCCAAAGTACTTTATTTCCAGGGCATCTTACCAGAGACCCAGGCCCTGGGAATGGAGCCATCTCCTGTCCCTAGGAGAGCTGGGGGGCAGCAGATGTTCCTCTTGACTCCAGCACTGCTCATTGGATCTGGAGTTGTCCAGTGGGCTGTAGGCAGCTGAACAAGTGTTGGTCCCCAGGTGGTGGCAGAAGATGACACCATTCAAAGCCACAGCCTGTCCCACTTACCTTTTGCTCTTTTTTCCCTCAGGGGTCCTGACAGCTGGAGAGCACAACTTTCCCTTCCAGTTCCTGCTGCCAGGTATGATGCAGATCACAGGATCACTGAATTTGGAAAAGACCTCTGAGATCCTCAAATCCAACCCTTGATCCACTCCCCCCGTGGTTCCCAGCCCATGGCACTCAGTGCCACATTCAGTCTCTTCTTAAAAACCTCCAGGGATGGAGAATCCACCCCCTCCCTGGGCAGCTCATTCCAAATGCCTCAGCACCTCCTCTGCAAAGAATTTCTTCCTAATATCCATCCCATCCTGCACACAGAGACCTCAGAGTCAGGGTCTCTTCTCTTCTCCCTGTGCTTGCAGAGAATCCTTTCTGTAAGGAGGTTGCAGCAAGGTCTCTGAGTGACCTAAATGTTCAGCCCCATGAATCCCCATGTGCTCTGTCTCCCAGGTACATGCAGAGCTCCTCAGGTGAAGAGGAAAACATTTTAAAGGGACTGTACTTCAAGTCTGAAAGGCCTGGTTGAGCCTTATTGTCCTTTTCTTTCTCTCTCAACTCCAGCCTCTGCTCCAACATCATTTGAAGGCCCTTTTGGCAAGGTCCTCCATCAGGTGAAAGCTGTGATAGACACCCCTCGCTTCTCCAAGGACTACAAGTGCAATAAAGTCTTCTACGTTCTCTGCCCTCTCAACCTGAATGACATCCCTGACATTGAGGTGAGAGCAAGCAGCAATGCAGCTGGGAAGTGCAGGGGCTCAGCACTTGTCCTTCTCCTCCCTGCTGTCTGGGGAATAACTCCGTGGCTGGAATCCATCCTGCCTTGCCACTAGGCTCTGCTTCGAGTGATTTTCACTCCTTCTGCACGTTGCTTTGAAAGATTCAGGTGAATTTTCAGCTCGCAGAGAGGTGTTGGCCAATAGCCCCAGATGCTTGTAGAGACCTGGGTTTGGGGAGTTTGCTTTGGAGGGAAGAGTGACTAAGGGACAAGGGGTCTGTGACAGCGCTGTCTTAGTTCTTTGCTTCCTCTTAGACCAGATCTTTCTGCTTGCTTGCTCCTTTTGAACCTCTGAGTGTTTTCCCGAAGGTTCTCTGACTCTCTTGAGCCAACACCTCTGTCTCTCTGCCATCCTGCAGCAGCCCAACACTATGTCCATCACCAAGAAGTTCAACTACAAGCTTGTGAAAAGTGGGAACGTGATCCTGACAGCCAGCTCAGACCTGAAGGGTTACATCGTGGGGCAGGCCATCCAGCTCCGCACTGACATCGAGAACAAATCCGGGAGGGACACGGGGGCTGTGGTGGCCAGTCTGCTCCAGGTGGGCATCCCAGGGCCTCAGCCTTTGGATTCTGCTGCTGCTCCATCCCCCTGGGGCTGCTCTGAAGCTGGGGCAGTTCTCACCAGCGGGCATCTCTGCTGGGGGTGTGTGGGGGGCAGTGAGGAGTCCAGACCTAACTCTGTTCCTCTCTACCTTTGTGGGGCTTATACCAACGTCTGATGAGTGTTTCTGCTCTGTAATGTGCACGTTAGGTTTGTGCTTGTGTTTATTTTTTGGGTTGGTTTTGAGGACTTAACCTCTATGGGTTAAGACCAGCTGTGATCTTCCTGTGTTTCCTCCTGTCTGTACAGAAAGTGGCTTATAAATCCAAACGTTGGATTTATGACCTGAGGACCATCGCAGAGGTGGAAAGCTCAGGAGTGAAAGCCTGGAAACATGCAGAATGGAGGGAGCAGATCCTGGTTCCTGCACTGCCCCAGTCCATTCTGCAGGGCTGTAACCTCATCCATATTGACTACTACATCCAGGTGAGTACAGCAGTGCTGCTGGGCTGAGCTGCAATTTCTGTGCTCCTTTCTGGCTCAGCCTTAGTTGCTGAACTCTGTAGGGGTGTGGTGTGGTTTGGTGTGTGGTGTGATGTGGTGTGAGTGGCCCTCACATCAGGTGATCCTTCCCAGTGCCATGCATAATGAAGAGGATGCCACTGTTTCTCCTTCTCTTCCAGGTTTCCCTCAAGTCTCCGGAGGTTTCAGTCACTCTCCCCATTTACATTGGGAACATTGCTGTCAACAGGGTCCCCCTGAGCCCCTCCCGTTCCATCCAGCACATCCCTTCTGCAGTGGTACCCAGTGCCCCCCCGGAGGAGGAGGAGGCTGCCGGTGGCTATCACCCCATGGACAATATCTGCATCCCCACCAAAAGCCATTCCCAGCAGCAGCCATTCAGCTACGCCCCAGGACTCAGCTTCCAGGAGACAAGGGTGGGGGACTCGGAGCAGACGGGCTCCCCAAACCACCCCACACTCTGCCTCTCCACAGGAGCCACTGTCCCTTACTACGCCGAGGGCACCGTGGTGCCCGTGCCCACCGCCAGCTCTCTGATTTTACCTCCTGAGTACAGCACCTGGGGCTACCCCTATGGTGAGCACCCCCCTCCTCAGGGCTACCCGGGCTGGCACAGGGCTGTTAAACACCTCCTGCCACAAATGTCCCTTTGCTGGCTGTGAATCGGGGGGGAATTGGGGGATGTCAGCTGCTGGGGACTGATCTCAGAGGGGTCACGGGCTCTCTGCCTGCTCTGCAGGAGTCTCATCTTACAGCTGTAAAAGCTCTCTGTCTGTTCCCATGTCCACACCCAGGCCTGCCCTGGGCTGGTCCAGAGAGGATCTCCCTGTTTTTGAATGAGCTTTCTGCCTCCCACTGCTAGAAAAACTTCTTGGCTTGTGGGGAGGCTGATGGGAGCAGAGCCAGGAAAATGATGTAACCAAAAGCTGCTCTCTGGTTTGGAGTGGGCCAGCAGCTGCTCTGAGGACACAAGTTGTGGGTGCGGGAGCTTGAGAGACTGTCCAGGGTGGAAAAGGTTGGGGAAATCCCAGTGTGCTGGATTCCTGGAGCTGTGCTTGTCCCAGGCAGCTGGCATGGTGGGGACCAGTGGTGTCTGTCAGCACAGACAGACTGGGGGCACAGTCCCACCCCAATAAACCCATCCCTTAGTGCTGGGGTACCACGGGTCACCTGTGATCTGGAGGTGTTGGAGTACATGAGGATGCTTATGAAAGAAGGGGAGGAACAGAATAGGACTTTGAGGTGCTGATTTTAACCCCTGTAGGCATGAGGACAGGGCTGGGGGTGTCTGGCTCGGGTTCCACACCTGCAAACCCCACGTATTTCAGTGGGGCAGGCTGGAGGGTCCCGGAGAGGCAGAGCCTGAACGCACCACACCTGGATGTGGAACCACTTTGGGTTTGCTCTGCACTGAGTTACCGAGATGTGGGGTGAAGGGAACCTCCCAGACACCCACCGTAATCACTTTTATTCTTTCTCAACCTCGCAGAGGCACCTCCGTCCTACGAGCAGAGCTGCAGCAGTGCCACCTCCAGCATCAGCAATGGCAACTGACCCCCCCTGCCTGGAGTCCCGTGGGTGCTGCCCACCCCTGGTGCCTGGCTCCCCTGCCTGCTGCAAAGTCTGGTACAGCACGAGGCATCTCCTCAGCTCTGGCTGCTTGGGGGGGTAAATGGCACATCCCAGCCTGGGCTTTTTAAGTCTTTCTAGGGAGGGGTCGGGGGGGAAAGAACCAAAAAAGGGGCAGCCAGAGCAGCCTGTGTGTGTGTGTGTGTGTGTGTGTGTGTGTGTGTAGGAGAGGTCTGGGAAACTGAACCATCTCCTCCTGCTGCTGGAGAGCTGGTTTTGCCCCAGGGGTGCCCTCTGCAGCAGTCTGTGTTTCAAGTACTGTAACCAACTGCTTTACTATCCAAGCACCTGCGATGCCTTATCTGAAATGCTCCTGACTTGGCATGTCTCCTCTCTAGGGGCAGCCTGGGCTGTGTGGATTTCCTTTTCTCTTTTAGGGGCCGTGTGCTCTCCAAAATGGTTTTGACAGCCCTTCCTCCTTGTCCTAAGGGTGGCTGAAACAGGAGGTTTCTTGGAGTAAGCAGGTCTGGAAGGTCAGGGGCTCCTGAAAAGCCCTAAGCACAAGCCCTGGCTCCTCCTGTGTGGGGGGGTGGGTGACTGGCAGCCTTTGGTCCCCTCACAGTGGTGGGAGCAGAGCAGCTCTGGCAGCAGGGAGGGTGCCCCTAACCCAAGGTGTCCTGGTGAGCTGTGGAGGGAAGAGCCCACTGTGACCATGGGGTGCCCACCAGCCATCTTCTGGCCCTTCCCAGCAAGGGCAGCTTTCCAGAAGCCCCATAGGAGACAATCCATCCTCACTTGCTGCCAGACCACAGCTGTAGTCAGCCAGCAAGCTGGGGGACCAGCTGGAATCCCATCTCCCAGCCCTGCAGGGTGCCCAGAGTTACCTGGACAATCACATCACAAACATCAGTCTCTGATGCTACCTCTGAGTCTGCCCAAGGCCCTTCCTTCCCTCAGGGACACCTCTCCTGGAGGCTCAGCCAGGCTGGTGCAGGGGGGGCCTGGGGACCCTTTTCCCCAGGAGCCAGTGCTGGTGTCCTGCTTCTCTCCTGAGCTGCCTCTGGAGCCACCAATGCAAAAAGGAGTCAGTGGGAACACAAAGTGCAAGGGCCCATTTGCAGCCACTGCTGGACCTGGCAGGTTGGGGGGAAAAAAAGCTGGTAGATGTAAAACAACATTTTTCTTTTTTTGCACTTCCCTGCCCCTCTTTAGCATTTTTTAGTACGGATTGCCCAAGCTGAGGAAACCACACAAAGCAGATACCTAAGAGCTGTAGGCATCCAGCCCCAGCTGGGATTGGGGACTGCAAACCTTCTGCACCACTGAGGATCTCTCTTGGTGCTGCCTCGTGCTGGGGGGGTGATACCCACCAAAGCTGCCAGGAGCACTGCAGCCTCTGCCCTCACCTCAGCCCCCTCTGCACACCCCTGGCAGGCAGCTGGGGACAAGCCCTGCTTTGCACTCTTTCTTTGCAAATGCTTTTTATTTTATTTTAATTTTAATTTTTTTTTTTTAAGTGTTGAGCTGCTTTAAGGGTAGTGTAGAGAAGGGGCCGCTCTGGGCAGTGCTGGCACAGTGTGCACCAATGTTTATAGAATGATTGTCATTGTCCCTGAATATATATATATAGATTTATATATATATATCTGAGATGAAGTTTTGTTTTTAATGATTGAATTCATAAATACAAATTTTAATGCTGTATTTAATAAATTATTCTAAGAGAAATGCTGTGCTTTTTCATCCATTTCTGATGCTTATCCATGTGCCTGTTCATGCCAAATCCAGGAATGCACCTTGCTGATTCCTTACAAAATGAATCAAGTTTTTTGCTCTCACCAGGAAGGAGGAGGCTCCCTTCTGCCACAGCAGCTTGGGGACGAGCAGCCCAGTGCATCCTGAGCGTGGTGCTGGGGCTGGAGGGAGTTTGGTACCAGGTGGGTTCAGCTTTGGGTTCAGCCCCTGCACTGCTGCTTCCCCAGCACTCTGCCCTGAAGCCATGGGTTGTCCAAGGGGCCCATGGCTCTCGGGCAGTGCTCTCTGCTGGAGAGGATGAGGAGGCTGGGCTCTCCCTTCAGGGGGATGGAGATGGAGCAGCCAAGGTCTGGCTGGAGGGGCTGGAGCCCACCAGCCCATGCCCTCTCCTAAAGAGCCATTTGGAAGCAGGATGGCAGAAGGCTCCTGCCCACACCCCCAGTTTGGTGATGCCATGGCCAGAGCACGTCAGTGGTGCCCAAAGTGTCAGTGTGAGTAGCCTGAGGTGAGATCTGCAGCTCAGACACAAGGATCCTGCTTCACCCTCTATTCATCTTCTGCTTCTGCCTAGCTTTTGTGATTAAGGACTCTCTCCTTTGCCTGGTGCCATGAAAAGCATTCTTGATAGGCAGGGGAGCAGAGGCAGGTGCCTGATGGTTCAGTTTGTCTCTTCCCCTCCAGAATCTGTTTTCCCAGCCCATGGCTCCTGTGGCTGCTGGATGTATCCCTCCTTTCAGGCCTCAGCCTAAATCCCTTCCACACCTCTGGAAAAAGTCCCTTTGAGCTGCCAGTGTTTCAGGGGGTGCTGGGTTGGGTCTGGGAGAAGCAGCCTGGGCCAGGACTGGGGTTCTGCTTCATCCTTGTTCTCTGTCCCTGAAGCTGAGCTGTTGGTAGGATGCCTGTGGTTGTTGGCTGGAGAACTTGTATTGCTTTAGAGAATGGCTTGGGTTGGAAGGGACCTTAAAGAACATCAAGATCCCACCCCCCTGCATCTACAGGGACACAAATAAATAACCAGCAAAGTGCTGTGATTTTCAGTGTTCCTGCCCAGCCCTGCCTGTCCCCCAGGGCAGCAAAACCTGAGACAGAGCCGTGGTTGTGTTCCATGGACCCCTTTGGACATATCCAGGAGTGCAGGCTGGAAGGGTTGGTCCAGCCCTTCTGAAACCCACCCCAAAACTGTGGGTGAGCATGA
Organism: Phaethornis superciliosus; assembly: GCA_023637945.1. NCBI lineage: Eukaryota > Metazoa > Chordata > Aves > Apodiformes > Trochilidae > Phaethornis > Phaethornis superciliosus. Next base: position 840,451 of record JAJQWJ010000022.1, on the reverse strand, counting down.
TGGGGCAAACCCCAGTGTTTGGGGGTGAGTATCTTCCCCTCTGGAGCCAGATGTGGACAATCCTCTCCTCTGCCTTGCTGCTGTCTCTCTTCTCTGCAGCCTCTCTGGAGTCAGCATCTTCCTGAGGAGCTCCTGGGCCATCCCCTCCCCTGCTTCTGAACTTTGGAACAAAGAGGAAAAAGCTCATTTTCCCCACCCCAGCCCTGGGTAAAACGCAGAGGAATTCATTCAGATTTCTGGCTCAGCCTTTTTAAGCAGTTGTGGGGTTTTTTTGGTTTTGTTTGAAATGGGGAGGGGAAGTGGTGGGGTGTGAGCAAAGCTTGTGAGCTGATTGTTTCCAAACTCAGCATTCAATGGAAAATACCAAAAATATCATCTGTCCTTTTTTTATCCTTGCTGCTGCTTTTTTGTTTTCAGAGCTTTATTCTTGTCTCTGTCTCCATGCATGCTGCCTCCATACTTTTGGCTTTTTCAGTTTTCTTTGTGTCCCACTAAACTCTGCTTTGGCACCTGCTGTCCCACTGCCTGCAGGAGATGGGAAAAGGGAAACAGGGGACACAAAGATTCTTCTTGTTGCTGGACTGTGAGTCTTTTCTAGCTTTCCACTGAACTTTAAGGAGTTTTATAGAAGGAAGTTTTTCTGCTAGGAAGTTTGCCAATTGAGCCAGCACAAGTGAGGAGATAAAGGAGGTCCATTTGGCTTTTATTCTGTATTTTTAAATATTTCCACCCCATCCCTTCTCCCCAAGAGAGACTGGAGGGGTAAAACCCTCAAAACGTGTGTCCTTTCTTGTACCAATACTCGTGGCTGTAATTCTTTATTCCAGTGGGTCTCTTTACAGATTTTGGGGTTTTATACAATATTTGTGATGGCTCTGTACAACCTAAGACTTCTGTGCAATTTATTACTGGGTTTTGAAGTGTAAACCAGCAGTTTTACATGTTTACCACCGCTTCTGGGGAGTATATTTTGTGCAGGGTTTGAAACCACCAAATGTAAAAAACTGCAAAATGTAAATAAAGTTTTGTTGTTTTGTTTGTTTTTTTTTTTTTTTTTTTTTTTTTTTAAGCCCATGGGTCCTTTTGCTCAGGATTGTGAATATGTGATGAGTCTGTCCATACTCTGAGATACCCCGGGAAGACCCGGTACAGTGAGAAGAGGCTGCAGGCTTTCAGAGGGGCTCAGTGCCTCCCAAAGCTGATTTATAACCAACAACACAGCACAGCCCCTGGGGTGGGCAGAGACCTGAACCCTTCCTTGCTCCCGTGATGGAGAAAGGTCCGGCTGGCAGGAGGAAGCAGTGGGGAGGTTGGGTTCTCTTCCTGCTGGCAGGGATCCCAACCTCGGGAGATCGCTCCCTGCTCGGAGCAGGAGAGGGCGATGTGAGCCTGGCTGGAGGGGATGCAGGAGCTGCCATGGCTCGGATGTTTGCTGGTTCCAGAGCTGCTGGGGCTCAGATATTTGCTGCTCCAGGCTGGCTGGGCCCTGCCCTGGCTCTGCAGCTCCTCTCTTCAGGATACTGAGGAGTTTATTAGAAAACAGGTCTCGTCCTTGCCCCACTCGTGTTAATGAATACCTGAGGCTCAGCTGGTGGAGCTGCAGGGGTCAGGGTGGGATGAGAGCCGTGCTGATCTGGGTCTATGTATTTCTGGTTATTTCTGCATCTTGCAGGAGCCTCTTCCCCTCCTGCTGGCCCGGGGAGGTTGGCACCCCCAGGCAGCCCGGGGTGCTGGGCCCTGGTGTGTTGTAGGAGCAGGGATGAAGCTGGGCAGTTCCCTCCCTCCGTGTCAAGCTGAGCATCCCCAGGCAGGAGGACAGGGATGTCCTGGGGTGATGCTGACCCTGAGGCTTTCCAGCTGCCCCGTGTCCAGGTGCCGGGGGGGTTTCCCTGCGTGGGGTGCAGTCACTTTGTCCTGGGGGGAGCCAAGGGGGATGGAAGGACACCCTTCCCCTTCCCCTTTCCCATCCCCATTTCCATCCCCATCCTTATCCTCATTCTCATCCCCATCCTCATCCCCATCTTCTTTCCCATCTTCTTTCCCATCCCCATCTTCTTCTCCATCTCCATCTCCATCCCCATCCTTATCCTCATCCCCATCCCCATCCCCCTCCTCCTCCTCAGCCAGCTCAGCTCCTCTGGCAGGGAGGGACGGGACCCCCGGGACGCCTCAGAGGAGCCTCGGTGAGGGTTGGGGTGGGGAGGGGGGGAACTGTGGGGTCCCGGTGCAGCTGCCGTGCATGAAGAGGTGCTCAGTGCTCATTAATTAACTGCTGCTCATTTGGGGCAGGGATCCTCAGCCCGGGGACTTTTATTTTGACCGCGGCGCTGCCGGGCGGGGGCAGCCCCAGAGCCACGGGCGGGGCCCGGGAGGACGCGGGGGTCCGGAAAGGTCCAGGGGAGCCCTGTGCCCCTCCGCCCCCTCCCCGGAACCGGGGGCACCCGAGGGCCCGGGGCTGGGGAGTGAGGTTTGAGGGGGTTCGGCCGCTCGCAGTGGTTTGGGGGTCTCGGCACTGAGGGGCTTTGTGGGGTCTCTCACACCCCCCCCCACCCACCCCATCCGGGAAAACCTCAGCACCGGGCAGCCCCGGTTCGTGGCTCCCCCGGGCTGGGGAGGGGGAACCGAGGGTTGAGGTGGGTGCTGGGCTCAGCCGGGCTCTGCCTTTGTTGTCAACATTTGGGGCCAGATCCCCAACTCCCCGGGTTTGTTCTGTGCCCTCCCCAAGCCCCCCCGGGGCCGCTGAACCCATCCCGGGGTGCTGGGCCGGGGGGCACCCAGATTGCCACGGAGGGGCTGGGATGAGCACGGGGAGAACCCCAGCACCGGAGCCGGGGTTCTGGAGAGGTCTCCAGCAGCAGATGGTGGCCAAAGCCCCCAGCACCGAGCGGGACTCTGCAAACCCAACCCTGCGGGAAACCAGCCCGGAGAGCCAGGGAGGGAATGTTGTTCCTTTGGGGAAGCTGATAATAAATGTGTAAATTGACCTCGGGCTACTTGAGGACTCCCATTTCCCTGGAAGCAGCAGAACCTCCCTGTCTGGGGGGGCCGGTGCTGGGGGATTTCCCTGGGTGGCACCTGCAGCTCAGGGAGCTCCTTCGAGGGGTTTTATCTCTCCCCTTGTGGTATCTTCTGCTCTGCTGGAGAGCTGTAAAAGACCTAATTGTTTTGCGATGATGGATTTATGGGCCTGGGCGTTAGGAAGGGCCCTGTGGGATCGGGGAGGATGAAAGCAGCTGCTGTGGGTGCTCCGGGTGTGGGGAAGGGAGGAAGAGGATGGGAATGACCCCGCTGCGGGATCCTCTGCAGCAGGTGCTGCTGCCTCTTCTCCATCCTCTCCATCCCTGTCTGAAGCCAAGACTGAAGCCTGAAAGCTTGCACACACTGGGCTGAAAACAACACAAAAGCGGGAGAAGCTACAAAAGGAGATGAATTTCAAAGGGTAAGTTTTTTTGGCAGGAGGGTAGAGGGACTTCTTGACTCTTTCTGGGATCTCGCACACATTTTGCTTAGGTTTTTGGGTAAGTGCTGCTACTGGACACAGTCACGATGGGGCACTCCAGAAGTTTGGGAAGCTCATTATCTGCTTAATTAGGAATGGCTGATGCTCTCCCCTCGGCCCCACGCAGCACCGGATGGGTGGTGGGGAAAAACCAACGGGACTGAGTGACCAAACCCGCCGTCTCGGTACCAACAGCCGGTGGTTTGGGAGGGGAGCGAGGGGTCTGTCCCCACATCACCCCATCCTCAGCGGCCTAAGCCCCGCTCCGGCTGTACGGCAGCCTCCTGCTGGGCGCCGCCATGTTGCCGTACGGCCCGCGGGGGCCGCCATGTTGCCGTACGCATGCGCGGTGTCGGGCGGAGCGTCTCCATTGAGAAGAATTGAGGGGAAAGGGGCGGAGCCAAGGCGTGAGGAGCCGCCGAGGGGGCGGGGCTACGCTCCGGGGCTCCGGCCATGGCCACAGTGGATGCCGAGGTGAGTGAGAGCGGCGGCGTCCATCCAGCCGGGCGGGGGGAAGGAAGATGGGGGAACGTGGAGTGGTATCGCCCAGGGCCCGGCGGGTTCTGTCGGAGGCCGGGAGGGGGACCGTGCCCCCGCCGCCCCGTGGTTCAGTCCAACTCCTCTGAGGGGAAGAATGTGGGAGCTGCTGCCATTGTGTGTAGGGGGGCCCGGGACTCTGTATAAGTTACACCCCTCCACGGTGAGTCGGTGGTATGGGCCATACAGGTTCCGGGGTTCCTCCCCAATGGGAAGCCGCGCCGGAGGCGAAGCGGGGGCTCGGGAGGGGGGCGGCGGCGGAACGCGGCGAGGGCACCATCCATGGTCCGGGGTTCCCTCCCATGCGACGGGGCGGTGCTGGCGCTTCCCCATCCAGAGTCCGGGGCCCCTTTGGGTTGGGACGTCGCTATGAGCCATGCAGGGTCCCGGGCGGCGGGCACGCGCCCGTGCGGGGGCTCGCGTATGAAGCATCCAGGTTCCCGGGCCCCGGCGGCGGTGGTTGCGGGGCCGCCCCGGCCCAACCCCCCGGCCCGCCCCGCTCCGCGTCCCGGCGGCGGGAGGAGCTGCGGGACGGAACCGTGCGGGACGGAACCGTGCGGGACCGCAGCGCTGCGGGAGGGATCGCCCTTCCCTCAGGAAGCCTCCCTGCGCTGCGGCTTTCCGTGGGAAAGAAGAAAGAACAACAAAAGGCCGAGAGGGGACGCGGGAGGGTCGCGGGAGCTGCTGCTGGGGTGGAAACCCCAAAGTTTTCCCGCAAAAAAAAAACCACCCCAAGTTCCCTCGGTGCCCCGGCTCTGCCCGGCCCCAAAGAGCCGAGGGTGCGGTGTGCGGGTGCTGTGCCCGCAGCTCCGGGGGTGACCGCCGGGATCCTGAGCCCCCAGGGTCGGGGAAATCCCGGAATCCGCAATCCCTAAGGAAAAGGAAAGTTTGGCACGGGGCCACAAGGAGCTGTACCCCCCCGAGGGACACAACAGCACAGCTCCAACCCCCCGCACACTGACGCTTGTCCCGCTCTGCCAGGCTGGAACTTTTTCCCTGGTTTTGTCCCAGTTTCTAAACACGGCAAGTGTTTGCCCCCGGGCAAGCTGGTGCTGAGCCTCCCCATGCAGAGAAGGGGTAAAGCAGGGGTGCAGTCATCTGCAAACTGAATAAAAGTGGAAATAAGTGGATGGTCTGCAGGGAGGGATGGGCACCTCCTGAGGGGGGGTTGGGGGCTCGGCTGGGCTGCAGATTTATCCCCAAAATGTCCCCTCCCAGAGGGGCAGCCCTGGCCCTGCTGCCTTGTGTGGGGTGAAGTTTGTAGCACAGGTGGCAAGAGTTTGCTGCAAAGCATTGCAAAGAAAACGTGAATTTGTTTTTTGGGCAATCTTCTCCCATCGCCTTCTCGGTGGGAGTTTTGTCCGAGGCTTTCTTGGTGCTTTCTATCACAACTTCACCTCAAATCCCGATCCTGCTGCCCTTGCCGTGTGCATTTGAAGAGGATCAGCTGTTAATCTTGCTGTGTCATAGAAGGAATCAGCCCTCGGGTGCTTCTCTTGACTCTGAGGTCCAGTTTCCCCTTTGGCTGCGTTGGTGTGATTGCTTTCAGAGGGATGGGATGGCTGTAAGGGAGGGCAGGAGTTGGCTTGTAACTCCTCAGCTCTCAATGCCCAGGTCAGTCAGCACTGCAATATACACCTTGAATTTGGGGAGCATCCCAATGGAGTCCTGGCTGAGTTAGGAAACACTGCTCTGAGTCAGGCTGAATATCCACAGATGTTGCTGTGGATTACAGGCAGGGAACAGTGACAAATCTGTTTCGGAGTTTAATTCCTCCTCTCTCTCAAGCTCAGTTAAATCTGAGGCCAGATCTGAGAGCAGAGGGGAGGAAATTGGAATGAATGAGGCTGGGATTGAGGAGATTGAGATTCCCTTTGCTTCCCCAGTGCTTGTGGGGGAGACCAAGGACTGAGGCTCACAACTGGGGTGTTCTGCCCTCTGGAAGATGGAGCAGAAATTGGGGGTTATTTCACTTGGTCAGGAATGGTGCAGAGGTGTCTTCCTGGCAGGAGATATTTGCTCCGAGCTAAGAACTGAGTGGGAGTGGGTGGGCTGGAAGAATGCTGCTGTCTGTCTGTCTGTCTGTCTGTCTGTCTCCAAGGAGTGTCCCTGTCACCTCTACAGACAAAGCTCTTGGCAGTCAGTTTGCTCAAAAGTTTCCAGGCCAGAATAACCCCTTGCTGAATCCTGGTGCTGAAGAGGGAGGGAGAATCTTTAGCACAAAGCTTTTGGGTGATTATTCTCCTGCCTGACTCAGAGCTGCCCCAAGTGAACTCTGGTTTGGGAAGCAGATGAGCTGCCAGGTAAGGAGCTGTGCTGCAGTCTTCAGGTGCAGTAACCATGTGGCTGCAGAGCAGGCTGGTGTTGCTGCTCATTTTCTTCAGCAGATTCCTTGTATCCCATCTGTTTTGGTGGTTTTACTTGTTTTACACTTGCTGCAGACAGAGTGCTAAGGATTTCAGTGTAAGGAACTGAGTTTGTCTCAGCCAGTTCATTGACCTGGATGCTGCTGCTTCAGTGTCCATCACTTTAGTGAAGAGAATCCCCTGACCTTGTGTTTGTGTGTTTCCTAACAAGCCCTGCTTTGGGGTGAGCTTGAAAAGGGAGGTTTCAAGCCACGATGTTTTTCCTCAGGCTGGTGCTAACCTGGGGCAGGCAGGAAGGTGTGTGTGTGGCTTTGAATGAAGTGGTTCTCTTCAGAACTCACACTGCATTTGTCATCATTTCCCCCCTCGTATCTGTTCTGATCTGAAACATTTTTTTCCTTTTTTTTTTTTTCTTTTTTTTTTTTTTTTTTTTCTGGAGATGCAGCTTTGATCTCTCAAGTGAAGAGATGTTGTGCAAGCCACGTAGAGGACAGATCTCCCCACAGCTCAGTAGCTGGGGCTGCTTCTCCAGATGAATTCAGCACCCAGCAGATGATTTCCTCAGTTTCCCACTCTCTGTTTTGCAGGTGATGTGAAATCCAGTGCTGCTCTCAGGCCTGTCCTTCCTCCCCTCTCCTTTACTCCTGCCTGTTGGTATCACAGCTGAGGAGAGGGCTTTCCCAGGGCCTGGGCTTTGAACACAGAGGCTGTTTCAGTAAGTTACATCAGGAAAATTCAGTGCATTTTAAACCTCCTCATCTTTCTGCCTTTGGGAGCTGCCTGGCAGCCCATGTGTTCTGCTGGTTTCCTCAGCCTCCTGCTTAGTGCAGTGAGCTATGTTGATATTCTGTTGACATGAACACAGGAAAAAGATTTGTTTCTAGTTGGTGTGCTGCATTTCTTCTGGGCTAGCAGCCTTAACATAGTTTCCAACATTTCAGCTATATTTTTATATCGAAAAAAGGTGTGGTGGTGGTTTTTTTTTTTTTTTTTTTTTTTTTTTTTTTTTTTTTTTTTTTTTTCCCCTCTGATGCTAAACAACTTATGAGGAGAGTTTATAACTTTCTCAGTTAGGGGCTGCAGCACAAGGGTTATTTCCTTAACACATTGGAATTACACACTGCCCTCTCCCTGACAAAATTTTACCTGTGTTGGATGGTTGCTAACATTTATTTTCCTGACATGAATTCTTCTATGTGAGCAAGCCAGGGGCTAGCAAAGATACAGTAACAGAATGGGCAGGTATAACTTCTGAAGTTTCAGGAAGCCTTAAAACTGCACTTCAATCGTGTTGCACAAATGTGGCTGAGCGAACTGACTGAAGGAAGAACCTGAAGAATGTTTTGTTGGTCAAGGCAGAATCAAAGGCCTGGTTTATGCTTTAAAAAAGCTCCTTAATATAATTATGTTGGCTGGAGAGGATGATTTTTCCCTTGATGAAATAGTTATGCTAATAAAAGTCCTTGCTGTGGATGTAGCTGTGTTAGCAGAAGTGATTTTAGACCAGGGCAGCTTATTTTTTTCCTTTCCAAAGCAGAGGTTACTTCTACATTTGGGAAGTTTTGCCCTCTGAGTTATCTGCCTGAGAATGCAAAGAAATTGCTCTCCCCTCCACAGAGCTGTCAAAAAACAGCTGGTAAAAAACAACAAAACCAAACGGTGCATGGAGAAGAAACCCAACCCAAGAGCTCTTCCAGGGAGGGAACTGTTCTGAGCTGTGCAGCAGGTAGGGCTGGGTGGGCATCAGCATCCCCAGGGATTTGTGTGCCCGGGGTATCCCTGCCCAACGTGCATCAGAGCAGCTGAGACCAGAATGGTTGGGGCTGAGCTGAAGGGCAGCTCTGGGGCTTTGCTCTTTATCAGCTTCCCTGGGAGTTTCTGATCTCTCTGTGCCCCTCCTGGGGCTGGGATGTGCTGCTTCCACCTCTCTGCTCCAGGAGTGGGGATGTGAAAGGGGGGGCAGCAGGCTCTAATCCTCATTTTTCCCTGGCAAAGTGCTGGAACTTCAGCTGGTGCCTGTGGTTGGGGTCCCTGGGTCCTAGAAAAGGAAGAGGTGGAAGGGGATCAGTGGAATAAGAGGTTTTACAGCAGAGGGGTGCAGCTCCCTCCTGCTCTGCCAGCTGCTGTGGGAGGAAGAGTTGCAGGGACAGATCCTGCTCCTTCCAGGAGGATGTAACTCACCTTTCTTGGAACTCTGCTGCCCCTGTTCTGGGGGAGTGTTCTGTGCAGTACTGGGAAAGGCTCAAGGGCTCTGCTGGAGTGCTTCAGGACAAGTTTTGCTGGAGGTTTCCCCTCTCCTTGGTTGTTGTGGAAGCCAGAGGTTGCCACTGAAAGGCACAGCTAGGTGTCTGTGTTGGAGGTGGGTCAGGGAGGGGTGGTCTGAGTCCTCAGTGTGTGGTGATGATGGCCCCTGACTGGTTATAATGGTGAAGTAAATGTGACAGGGAGTGGGAGAGTTTGCTCAGTGTGGCTGCCAAGCTCTGTGAAATGCATATAAACACAGAATAAAATGGATCTATAAAAGTTCTTGGTGCTTGAAAGGCTTCCCTGCTTTTAATCAAGAATTTCTAGTAATAGGCAAAATATCAAGGACATCCCATGCATTCTTTTTCCAAGCAGGAAATGCTCTTCAAGAGGTTTCCTGTTTCCTTAATGCCCATCCTGATCACAACCATTGTCTTGTTTTCTGCCTCTGGATCACCTTGAGCTGCCTGAGCTTACATTTAAGGGCATTTGGTTCCACGGGTCAGTCAGGGGGAAGAAATTCTTTGGGGTGAGGGTGCTGAGCCCCTGGGTGCCCCCAGAAGCTGTGGCTGCCCCATCCCTGGCAGTGTCCAAGGTTGGATGGGGCTTGGAGCAGCCTGGGCTGGTGGGAGGTGTCCCTGACCATGGCAGGGGTGGCACTGGGGGATCTTGAAGGTCCCTTCCAACCCAAACCAGTCTGGGGTTCTGGGGTTCTGTGCCACGAGCTGGGGAGCTGACACAGTGTAGGGCTGAGCTCCTTGTGTCTCCAAGGGCCAGGCTTGGGGGTGGAAGAGGGCTATTAAATATTAAATCCATCCTTTTCACTGTCATAGCTCCTTCTCAAGGGAGAGCTCTCGGAGGCAGTGGTGAGCAGTGTCAGTTTAGGACAGAGAGATGGTGAGTGGGATGGACTGGTAGAGCAGAAAATTCAGGTCCATTTCTGTTTGCATACGGGAAATCATCCTGCAGAGACAGCACATGGGAGAGGGAGGAAATTTGCAGGTGGTGCAGCTGGGCAGGAAGTAAATAGAGAGCAAGATAACCAGGCTGGCATGGATAAACTCAAAATAAAGCCAGGTAAGTGACTCTACCCCATTTGTTACAGAGAAATGTAAAATGATGCAAACAGGGAGAAAAATAATCCAAGTGGTTGTAGCTGCTTGGGTCAGCTGGGCCAGTGATGACCCAGGAGATGGTGCTGAGCTTTTTGTGGCTGCAGCATCCTAAACCAGCAGCCAAGAACTGAGCAAATGGTGCTGAGTGGTGATGTTAGTGGTGCCCAAAGAGCACAGAGCAGGGCCAGCACCTGTGATTTGTGGGTGATGCTGCAGAAAGAGGTGAGTGCTCTGCTGATCTCTGGTGTTTGTTCCTGCTGAGAGCAGAGGGCAGGATGGAGCTGAGAGCTGGAGCCATCCCCAGGGCTGGAGGGGACACAGGACAGAGCAGGGACACCCCAGGGAGCTGACCCGAAAGCTGATCTGCTCTGGCCTTGCTTCAGTTGAGAGGAAAAGCCTGTGCATTGCCCAGAGAGCTGCTGCAGACTTGTAATTAATTGTAGAATCTTTATAAAGTGTGGTTTATTTTAGAGCTTTAGAAAATGTAGCTGTGGACAGGTGCATTTTGGCATGTGAACAGGCAAAAGGGAACCCTGCTCTCCCCAGGACTGTTGGCCATCACCTGCTGATGAATTTGAATCCAGCTCTGAGTCCTAGGAAATACATTTCTTTTTTTCCTCCTTTTCCTTTTTGACCACGAACTTCTGGATTCTTGAGAATCTCAGCCACTTTCTTCCTCTCCAGTCACAGAATTCTCGTCCTTGCATTTTCAGAGGAAGTTTTAATAGGTAATTTCTCCCAAAGGCTCAAAGCCAGAAGGCAAATTACCCAAATGGTTTATCCAACCTCAGTGGTAATTGGGGATGTTTCATACTGCTGTCCCTGAGCATTTGGAAGCTGTAGTCAGGTTCTCTCAGAAATTATAATGTTGTTTCAAGAAGTGGGAAATTAAATGTGCACATGGTAGAAGACTCAGAAAGGATTAATGGGTTTCAAAATGACATGCTTCATGCAGCTGTTGATTTGGGAATTGGAATGTGCCCCTTGGAGTCTTGGGAGGCAGGTACTGAAACTGCCACCTTGGCTGGTGGCTGCTGAATGGAAATGCCCAAAAACCTTGGATTTCACAGCCATGCCCTACCCCCAGCTGCCTGAAGGTTTGGGGGCTGTGTTAGCTTCTTTAAGTCACTTGTATTTTGGGGAACTGAGATATTAACTTAGTTTTTGGATGCATTTCTTATGTCTGAGGGGGTAGGTGACCAGCTGGCACCCTGTCACGTGAGACTTTATCAGTGTGAAAAAGGGAATATCAGTATTTGAGAGCTGAAAGCTTTAGTGGTCAGTTTATATGATTCCATCTAGTGTCCTGTTGGCTTGCTAGTTTGAACATAAACCCCCAGATTGTGAGAACATACAGCATGAGTCTAAATATTTTATTAATTGAGGAGCACTATTAATATTTGATAGATTAAATCAATACCCAGAAAGCTTTGCAAAAAGCACCACTGCTGAAGCAGTAACCAAGACATGAGATGGTTTTCAGTGCAGATTTGTTTGCAATAGCTTTTGTCAACTCTGTGATTTAAATGTTAAGGATCTGTGAATCCTTTTGTTCTTTGGATTAGGAAGGGTATTTTTTTAGTTCTGCTAGGATGCATTGTTTCAAATTGATGCTTTAATGCCTCCTTAATATGCAAAGCTGTTTGTTTAGAAGCAGGTGTCCTATAGGACCCGGAGATGACATCTGGAATATTAAATCTTTTTTTTTTTGTACATTGTGAGGAGAAGCAATGAATGTTCCTTTAAAGATGGCCTTGGGATGAGATGTAATATTTACTCTTGCTGTAGTGCCAGATCCTGGAGCTTTCAGAACATGTGTGGAGAGGCGAGGTGAAGAGCCATGCTGTCTTTTAATCAACTTCCCCCTGTACCAGGGAGAAGCCACCAGTGAGCAAACAAACTGCTGCTGAGCACATTTGCTGAAGATTCAGCTGCTTTGGCTGGTGAGAGCTTACAGTGGGGAGAGGTTAGCACAGGCCTTGCACCCTGTAAAACAGGCACCAAAGGGGGGGATAATATTCTGTCATGGTTATTTCCACTTTGTTTTCCACTCACTAAAAGTTATATTTCACCTTTTTTTTTTTTTTTTTAAATAGACCAGGACTGTGTCACATACAGTGTACTCTCTGCCTGCCTCCCTCATTTTTGGGGTTGCTCTGGACAGCACAGCCCAGCTTGGATCTGCTGGGGTGCTCCTGCCTCTTATTCCTGGGGTGCTGACTGCTGCCAGCACAGCCTCCTGCAGCAGGGAGGGGGAAAAACAGCTGGGAGAGGAGATTTCCATTTTCTGCCTTGCCATCCACCTAGCCCAGACAGCTGGCTGGCCCCAAGGACAGGGCTTGGGAATTCTTGATGAGGTCCCAGGAGTCAGGAGGGTTGATCCAGCCCCCCAGCACACTTGTGCCCCCCAGCATGGCTGTGTCAGGAGCTCAGAGGCAGCTCTGGCAGCAGGGCTGTGTTGGGTGGATGTGCCCAGAGAGCTGAGTGATTGCAGGAGGCTCTCTCTCTTCTCTCTGTGCATGCATTCCTACTTTGGGTGCCCAGAGATAGTCTGAGTTCTTCTTTAAATGACAAAAGCTCCACAAGTGGAAGTTGGTGTGGAGCTGCCAAGAGCCTCTCCTGATGCAAGCCTGTTGGCTTTTAAAGAGAAATATCAGTGGTGGATCTGCTCCCTGCTGAGCTGGGTATCCCATGGGTATCCTACCTTGCTCTGGGATGGGAATGCTGATGCTGCCAAAGCAAGGAGGCCATGCAAGGAGATTAGACAGCAGTCCTTTTCCCTGCTGGGGGCTCATTAACATTTTCTTGCTGATCTATTATTAATTAAGGTAATTTTATTGCCCTGTAAGTATAGATAGTGCTTTGCAAGCAGAGAACATAACCTGCTGGTTTCCCAGAGTTTCTGAAGTGTGTGTTGTGCCACGTGCAGAATGAGAGCATTGGAAAAACTGACTCTGTGGTTGAATACTGAAGTCAGGTAGATCTCTGGGTTTTGGGTTTTTGTTGTGGCTTTTTTTTGTGGTTGTTTTTTTTTTTTTTTTTTTTTTTTTTTTGTTTTGTTTTGTTAGTTTTGTTTTGTTGTTTTTGTTTTAGTTTTTTTGCTTTTCCTATGACTTTGCAGATGCCTGCTTTCCTGGCTGACTAGGGCTGGTGAACGTGGAGCTGTAGGAGCAGAGAGCTAAGGACCTGTAAATGCTCTGTGTGCAGAATTAGTGCAGACAGATAATAGGACTTAAGTGCAAGGAGAGTTTGCAGCACTGGCCCTCTGTAAGACGGAAGATAACATAGACTAAAGGAAAGCATTACATTAAAAAGTCTTGGGATCTGATCCAAAAACAAACTGGGGAAGGGTTTGCTATCAGGTTCAGAGAGCAGGCTGTGCCCAGGCAATGGGGCAGTCAGCAATTCCAACAAAAGCAGCTAAAGAACAGTCCAAGCAGGGCTGGCTGGCAGAGCCTGATTCTGAGAGTTAAGGCTTCTTTCCTGCTGAAAAGCTGCTGTGCCCAGGATGACTTTGTGCTCTTGCTAAATGCCAGTGAGCTGAAATTCTGCTCATTGCCCTGCCGTGGTGGCTGTGATGCTTTGCTGGAAAGGATTTGTCCTTTGGAACTGGTGGCAGTGGCTCTGCAGGGGAAGGGGTGTGCTGGCAGCTCAGAACTGGCTGTTTCACATCACTTTTGGAAGTCCCTTGACTCTGCTGGATGAGGCGTGTGGGTCTGCATGGGTTCTTTCTTGGGAAGTGTGTGAGGTGGCCTCGTCCTTGTAACACATCCAGGTGTCCCTGGAGTTGTTAAAATCTCTTTTTCTGCTGCATCCTCTGAGTTGCTCATGTGACAGCACCAGCTTTTCCAGGGACTTGGTGCCCAAAACCAGGTAAAAACCCTTTTATGTCCCAAGTGTGTTGAGGGGTTTCCCTGTGGTATTGGTTATTTCTGTGAGCTCAGCTTGGTGTTGGAACCAGCCCGTGGTACATTGCAGACCCAGATCAGGCAGAAGAGGAGCACGAGTGCCTGCTGCTGAGTGCTCTGCTCTGCAATCATGCAACGTGGCTAGGCAGGTAGGTTTTGATCCTACAAACACTTAAACATCTCAGTAATAATTATTGATATGCTGTAGTGCTCAGCATCCCAGGGAGAGCTGTTCATCAGTGAGCTGGTGGCTCAGGCTCTGGCTGTGCCTTGGTGTCTGACCCCTAGGTGTGGGCATGAGCCATGTCTCCATCTGGAATGTTTCCTTGGTAAGACCCTGCAGGTCTCCTTCACTCTTTGAGTGTGGCTGTAGTTTTGGTGGCAAAATAAACCCTCGTGAGCAAAGCTTCTCCCAGGGCATAAAGACCCCTTGGCTCAGGGCTCTGCAGAGGTGTGTTCCTGGGAAGCCAGGAAGCAGGAGATGCTGGGGGGGTGTTTCAGACAGCAGTTGCAGGTCTTCAGCCCTGAGTCATTGCATTTGCAGACATAATTGTTGAGATGGCAGTTCCTTTGCATGTTGAGAGCTACAACTATTAATTAAGACTGTACCATGAGAGCTCATTTACATACAGCTCTTAGTACCTACAGACTGAACCTCTACAAATCCCAGTTAACAGACAGTTCAGGTTAGCAGGTCTGTCTCAGTGTAGCTGATTTGTGTGGAGACCCAGGGCTCAGCCCTGAGTTTTACATTGCTGTAAGGTGGCTGTGCTGCACATCATCTGCCTTCACCTAAGTCGTGTTGATAGAAGTGTGTTCAGGACTTTGAATATGCTTTGAATTATTTCAACTATCATGCCATGTAGGATGCCTCTGTCAGGGATAGCTAAAAAGATGCAAAACTTGTGTCCTTGAACTACTTGTTTTTTGGAGGTTTTTTTTTTTATGTTATACTATTGCAGTGTTTGCATTTCTGTGTTTGTGGTTTTTTTTTTTTTAATGAGTCAAACAGGGAACAAGCTGTTTCAGAAGCAGACAAACAAAAAGCTGGAATGTGGGTGCCAGTTGAGGTGAGGCTGGCCCATCTCCCACTGCTGCCTTGCTGTGAGCAGAACAGAGGAAGGCTCAGAGTGTGGAGGAGCAGTGATTCTCTGTGAGCAGACACCTGACACTGTTACCTGGTTCTTTGGGAAGGTTGCAGTCACAGTCTTGTTCTACCAGATCCTTGGGATCAAGGTGCAGCAAAGCCCTTCAGTGTTCCTGAGGATTCTCACTGTGTGTTACTGCAGCCTTGGGAACCTGGGGCTTTGCCACCTCTTCCCAGAGCAAGGCATCCTCTTGGGGCTGTGATCTTCAGCTGGTCGTGTAACTTTCCACCTCTGAATTTGAACCCAGAGGGTAGATAAATGACATTCATCCTCTTTGCTGCTTGGGTTGTCACCCGTAGAGGTGTGACAGGCTGGAGGTGAGGCCAGCTCAGAGCCTCACTTCCCTGAAGCTGCCACTGCCTTTGCTCCCCATCATACTCATTTTCATTAAGCCACCATGAGAACTTTTGTCTTTGTCAGCTTCTCTAAACCACTTGTTTAAGCTTTCAAAAAGATTTTTATTTACTTTTTTGGCTTTCATACCATTTATTTTTTTGGCTTTTGCCTCCAGGACTTCCTTTCTGATTCTTCTGCTTAGTTTGTCTGAGTGGTTTTTAATCCCCTGCCAGCAGGGTGTAAATGTCTGTACAGCAAATACCACTGCTGCAAGTGGCTGCTTTTCTTGGGTACCTGTCCAAGCCTCTGGAAGTAGTGGGCAGACTGAAAAAGGCTGAAAGCTGCTGGTGTAGGTGATAAGAGGACCAGGCACAGAGGGACAGTTTTGTTAAATGAAAAAAGGACCCCCCTTAAGAAGTGTTGGTTTGTCTTGAGAGGCAAATCTGAGTCAGATCATTGTGACCAGTGTGGGGCAAAACAGATCCATGAGTGCATGAAGTACGAGGATCTTCTGAGCTCTTCCAGAGGTCTCCAGTATCAAAAGTGGTGCTAGAAGGGACAAAGGAAAAGTTCTTGAATCAGTCTGCCTTGAGGATTATTTTCTAAAGCATCCATATTTATTGCAACCATGTGGACCACTCTGGTAAATCCTGAAAACTCTGATAACCCAGTGACATTCCATTAAGAGACTAAATTTTGTCTACCCTGCCCAGTGAAGTTCTGGAATTTAACCTAAATTGAATTTGTCCAGTGAGAGGTACTCTGACCATGTCTCCTTTTGCAAAGGCAGCCTTCTAGATGTACAAGCAGGGATTTGCTTTTGCCTTTATGGAAAATTATGTCTCCTAATTCCTTTCTTTCTGCACCAAAGTCAGGTATGAGGTCTTGGACTGCAATTGCATGTTCATGCTGATCTGCAATAATGGATCATGAAGAGGAGCAATGCCTTGGTCAGTCACAGGGCTCCAGATAAAAGCAGACATGGGGCTGAGCTGATGTAATTTCTTACTGAGATGATCCACTCGCTAAATTATTCTACCCACCAACAGTGTTGGAGATGGCAGTTCCCTGCTCTAAGGGAGGTCTCAGTCCCATTTTACATTCTTGCATTTTCCTGATAACATCCTCCCTGCTGTACTCTGCTCTGGTTTCCAGCAGCTGCTGCTCCAGGAACACTTCCAGCCCCAAAGCTGTGGGGTCCTGGTGCCAGCACAGGTTAAAAGGAAGAAGCAGAGCATCAGAGGTGATGAAGTGGTCATGCCTTGAGGTGGGAAGGATGAGTAGCAGGTTGTGATGTCTCCTTGCCTTGCAACTGGCATTGTTTGGCTTGTCAAAGACGAGGAACAGTCTTGTGTTACTGCTGCATTTGGGGTTGGTAATGTTGCTGTAGGATTTTCCTTTTGCTGAGCCAGGCAGTGCCCATTGGGGCCAGGCTGTGTATCCAGTGGAGCCAGGCAGTGGCAGGCAGCTCAGCTGCTCTCCTTTCTGAGGAAATAACTATTTTGGTGGGCAGCAACCCCAGCTGGATTGCAGGCTCCTCTTTAGAGCTGTGCCACCAGCAGCCCCTCCATCCTTGCCGCCCATCCTTCCATCCTGACTGCTGCCCTGCCCCTCCTCCGTTCATGTGGAGGGGGAGAGAAAAGGGCACTGGATTTTATCCCAGAAAAAGTGCAGGTATTGTGTAAAAACCATTCTGGAAGGCTGCAAAACTCCAGCACCCACCGTTGCTCTGTGGTTTGTGGGATCCTGTCAGCTGGTTTGGCATTCTGTGGCTTTACTATAAATGGTGCCAGTGATACTGAGTTGTGCCTTAACGCCGCTTTTTTTTTTTTTCCTTCCTCCTCCCTGCTTTTCCCTGCTTTGCCACGGTGTTGCAGACTGGACTGACAGTGTAAAAGCCACCTGTAGATGCTCTGTGGGTAAGAAGAGGAGAAATCCTTTTCAGATTTTTGGTATATATTCCCACAGCTTCCGGGCTGTCCCAGCTCCTGGTGAAATGAAGAAGAACCAAGTGCACTGTGTGCAGCTAGAGGTGAAAACCTCAATAGGCTCCTCTTGGCTGCTGAGTACAACTGAAATAATTTATCTCTTGCTGCCTCTCACCTTCCCTTCCAGACCTCTGAAGAACTGAGGACATTTAGAGCATGTCCTCAGATGCCAGCACTTTGTGGCAAAAGGAATTTAAAGTTTTAAAGAGTGAGTATCAGCCATAGGGGTGATCCTGCTTCCAGTGGGGTCATCCCTTCTTGTTTAGATATCAGGCTCAAAACCTTGGGTTTTGTTTTCTCCAAGCTAGTGTGACTGGAGATGCTCAGTCTGCAAGATGTGGTCACCATTGTACAAAAACTTACCTTCCTGGGACCTTCCTGCTCATGGCAGATGAAGCAAGAAGCTTCTGTGCTCTGTGTTTGTTGGGAGCTGCTGGTGCTTTCCCCAGTCTTGGTTCCATTGTTTAGAACCCAGATGGGTTCACAGCTACACTGGCAGTCTGGTGATGGAGCTGCCCCAAACTTGATGAATCCAGGGCACTTCTGCAGCATGAACAGAAAGCTTCATGGGCTCCAAGGGTCTTGTGGAGTTTGTTAGTTCCTTGTTTACTTCCTTTTCTGCCAATGGTTGACACCTGATGTGGAGGATACAGCATCTTGTAGGCCTTCTCTAGCAGCAGAAGCAGAATTATTTATTATTGCTCTGTTCTTTTGGTGCTTGTAGCTTGTTTCCATGACTCAGGTGAGCACCCATGGGTGCCAGAGTTCTGCAGTACTGGGTGGAAGGTTGCCACTGCCCTGGGATTGCATTCCAGCTGTGTAGTCTCTTGCAAATTATCCAGGCAATTCTTTCCTCTTTTCATACAAATATGTCTTGAAAAGGAGTCTGCACTGGGAGCATAAAATGCCCACATGGATTTTGGGCAAGGCTGATTCTCCTCTCTGTGGCTCTTGGGTTTAACAGCAGCACCAGTGGCTCACACTGAGCACACAAGGAGCTCACATAGCTCTATCATGTTTAGTCCATGAAGAGTGCAGAGAAGTGCATTTCCTAGTGCTGAAATAATTAATGGTGTGCCCAGGGTGTAGAGGTCACAGCAGGGATGTTTGAAAGGTGCCATCAATTTCCTGCCAGGGTGGTGGTTAACAGGGGTTCCCAGCAAACAGCCAGGTGGGTGCCAGTGAGCCAGCCAGGAGCAGGGAGTGTTTAAGGAAGGCTGCTCTGCTCTGCTTCTTCCCTGTAAGGAACTGCTTGAAGGAGAAGGGCTTTGCTTCCTCATCATCTTCATCCAGCTGCAATTTTCATGCTCATGACAAATGAGGGGTGTCTGGGGTGGATTTCACCCCATCACGTTCCAGCTTCTGTTCAGTAAATTAGTAATACTCCACCATGCTGTTCTGCAGGAATCTCTCTGTCCTGGCTGCTTTTTCAGCCAGGTTGAAGGCTGGGTGGGTTTTTAAATGATGATATTTTAAAATTTGAAACAGCTTTGATTTATTGACCTGGTGCCTCTATGAATCGAGCTGTCTGGGCTGGCATCTGGAGATAAGAGGCTGTCGAGTAATTGCTTATTATTGACTGATTGCCAGCTTGGGCTGTTTTTTTGAAGAAGAATCAATAGCAGTCAATCTTCAAAGTCTGAACTCTCAGGGAGTATGACTGGTTTCCAAATTGGGAGTGACAGGTCAGGATAACTCCATATCTGATATCCCAACTTCATGTTTGGGTGTAATCCTGCAATGGAGGAGGAAGCACAGGACGTGATCTTCCTGCAGCAAGGCTTTCACATCTGCTTGTTTTGAAGCCTCAGATATTTTCTTTGCAGGGATTCTCCAGGCCAGATCCCACCCTAACTCCAAACCTTCTACTGAGAAGTTGGAGCAGCCTCAGCACCACCTGAGCTCAGTGGGAGGTGAGGGCAGGATGAGAGCAGGCGTCATTCATTAAGTCCCCAAAGGATGGAGCAGGGAGGGGTGGATGAACAGCCTGTGCTATGACACATCTTAACCAACCAGTTTGGATGCTTTCTAAATAAAACAAAGCATCTATTTTAATGCATGGTAACAGAGATTTCCTTTCTGTGGGTGATTCTATTTAGGTGACAACAGAACAAAATATCCAGTGTCACCATACGTTTTATCATCCCTTACGGAGACTGTCGCTATGGTGAGCGTTCATTTTCAAGAGCAGACATAGCCCTTGTTTAACACTATCATGGCATGTTCCTTCTTTTGTGGATTCCCACGTAGGGCTTAAAATATAAAAGGGCATCAAAGGCATTCAAGACTTTCGAAAAAATAATAATTAAAAAAAATCTGCAGATGTTTGTATTGGCTGGGGTGAAGTCTGGTGACTGGATTTGGGAATCTCCTGATCTCCCACCTTTGCCTGGAGCCCTCTCCAGATTTTCCCCAGTGCTCAGCCTCGTCTCTCCTAGACCCAAGCAGGGTTTCAAACTTGAAATAAGAGCCTTTTGTGGGGGAGGGGAAGGCGTGGATCTCCATCAGCTACTAAGAGCAATTAAACACCAGGACATAAAATTGATAAATGGGAAGGGGAGCAGCGGTACCCTGGTGCTATGGGAAGAGGAAAATGGAAGAATCTATTTCTGAAGTATAAATATTTCTCCTTAAATCGTGAGCTTTATTTTCACTGGGAAAGCTCTGATTCAAGGTGAACCCTTTGGGGTCAGGGAAAAATACCTCAAACAGAGCAGTTTAATCTGAAGTGGTCGAGGAGAGAATGGACAAGATTACTTGAACAGCCTTGTTTAGATACTGGATCTGTTGTCTACCAGCAAATCCTCATTTGCATGGGTCTTTAATCTCTGGAGTTAAATGTGTCTCAGAATGTGTTACCTACTGTGCTGCAGAGTTGAGAACTAGATTTTTAACACTGTTGCTTTTTTATTTGCGTTTTCCCCCTCTCCCCACCCCGCTGCCCCCCAAATGATCTTCCTGATTTTTATTTTTTTTTTAAAGCAAAGATAAGCCAACAAGTGATACAAAAGAAAAACCTGCCAAGCAGAAGAAGCTATTTTTGACTGAAGATGGGGTGGATGAACTGTCCACCAGGTTGTAGGGAAAAGCCAAGGGCAGACATTCCCAAGGGGTGGCAGGGGAGCCACTGCCCCCCCTCTTCCTGCAAGGGCACATTGAGGGGAAACCTTTCCAACTCCTTTGGGGTGGAGGGTTGGGCAGAGATCCTTCCTAGAGCTCTAGGAAGAGATTAGCCCTCTTTTTTGGGGGCTGTTTAACTTTGCCTGTAGTCCTGAAATGGCATTTCCTCATGTCTGCAGCAGCCCTCATTTCATGAAATGGATGCAACTGCTGAAAAAAGATCTCGCGTGAGCATGCTCACTGAAGATTAATCCTTTAGAGGGAGTTGGAGAGTTAAGCTACTGTAATTTCTCTGCAGTTGGCTGCAGTAAACAACTGCTCTAAAGACACGAGGAAAAAAATTGACGGAGGTATATGGGATTAATGTACATATCTTTTTGTGTTTCTACTTTAGAGTTGAGGGTTTGGTAAAGGTTTTTTTTCTCTAGGAGCCGGGGAAGAGGGATCTGTGTAATGATTTTATGGGTGACCTTCATGTTGTGGTTTCTTTTTTTCCTCCAGGCCAAAGTAATCCTGTTTCCGTGCAAGGCCATAGTGAGGCATGGGCTGACTTTCTGGAGCTGGGGTAGAGCACCAGGGTGATTTTGTGATGAGTGAAATGATTATAGGAGGTGAGGCCTGCTGCACGTGTAGCTGAAAACCCCTTGTCCTGTTTAGTTGTGATCAGAACCCAGTGGGACTTGATGTGTCATACTTCTGTTGGAAAGAAAGCGTGTAAAGGGGTTATCTTGGATTGCCTACAGAATAATTGTTTATATTTTTTTTATTTTCCTCCCCATGCCCAAGGAGCTGTAAACCTGTGTCAAGATGGGGGGAAGGGGAAATGCTTGAGATATTTTGACTTTGCTTTGAAGGTTGATCACTTTTTACATGTTGAAGACAGAATGCCTTGGCAGCCAGGTAAGTGTTGCAGGCACAGGGATTGCATCAAGGTGAACCCCAGCTCCTTCCTCCCTCCCTCCCTCCCCATCGCTGCTTTGCGGGTGCATCCCAGAGGAAGGAAAACCTCTGTTAGTTCCTAGTGAGTGAACAGTGTTTTATCTGCTTGCCTCCAGAGAAAGTGTGGCTGAAGGAGGATGTGATTTTACCTTCCTTGAAGGTTTTGTTCACCTCCCTCCAAATCCTGAGAGCCGAAGCCATGGAGGGGCCAAGCTGGGGGCTCCCAGGATGTCAAGCAGAAGTACCTGGGTGGCTTGATTTTTCTCAGGCTGTTTCAGCACAGTGCTTGAGCTGGGAGAGGCAGTGCTCACTAACCACAGCTTGTGTCTTTCCTCTTAAAAACATCTGACTGATCCTTCTGGATGATGAGGAAGTGGAGGTGAACCCTCAGCTAAACTTGCCTGGCTTGTGGAGAGGGGGGACACACATTGTTTGGAGTGGTTTGTGCCTCACTGGAGTTGCGTCCCTCAAGGTTGAGTTGTTAGAGAGCACTCCTCAGGAAGTCCTCAGGACTGTGTAGAAGTGGAAGGGCACACCCTTCCTCCTTCGAGGAGCAAACAATAATAGATGCAACTCTGCCTGTGCCACTGCACATTAATGTGTGGCACAGCTGTGAGAGCAGTCCTGGTGTAACCTGGTGTTAAATTTATGTCCAACAGCAGTGGGATCTGTTTACAAGGTTGTGTACTGGAAAATGGCTTTGTATTTCCTTGGAGTGATGTTGAAGAAGGGAAGAATAATTCAATAATCTCCTAGATGTGAGATCCTGTGGTAGCTGTCAGCTTCCACACAACACACAGGAGGGTGCTGGTGCTGTGGGATAGTTCAGAAGGGCAGTTCTGTTGCAGGCTTGGCTGAGCTCTCATTTTGAAGAAAATTTTGTCACCCCAATGTTGAGTTTTTCTGCTTAGGTCCCTCCTTTTCCCCTCCCTCCCAGAAGCTCTGGCTAGCACAGATTGTCTGTTCTGAGGATGGCTTTAGGGAACATTTGATGGCTGTGTGCAGAGGGGGAATAATTAGCTACCAAATGCAAATAGATTGTTTCTTGCTGTTTCAAAATCATTGTAATTTCTATTGAGGAGGGGTTAATTATATCTTCGTTTTGATGGGTGTAAGGAAAATGATAGTGATATAGCAATATCAATCTGTATAGGGAGGGACATTGTTTTCAGAATAGTGTTTTGGAAATCATGAGAACAAAGACTCGTCATGGGAGAGTGGTTCTGTTGGGATCCAGAGGTGTTGCCTGATTCTCACTGGTGGATGAGTGTTTTCTATTTTGGATTTTTATCTTATGCCAGCGACGTGTCTGTCACCACGACGAGTGGTTTTCAGTTCAGAGGAAAGTGATCACATTTTGCTGAAAAGCACATTTGATTGAAGGGCTGGAAAATGTTTTTGGAGAAGCAAAGGCGAAAGAGAGAAAGTTTAAAATAAGCCTTTAAAATTTATTTCTGGTCACCGAGTAACAAAAATTCATCTTCAAGCTAGAGTGTGTAGGTTGGGGGGGCTGCTCTAACAGTGCAGGACCCAGAGGTCCTGTGGACCAGGACTGTACCCTGAAAATGAGATGCTTGTCCCTGGCTCTCCCCCACTGTGGGTCATCTCTTTCTTTCCCTTTTGCAGTGGGTGGCTTGAGGGAACCTGGATTTATTGCAACCTCACCTGAAAAGGGAATCAAACTCATCCCTAAAATGATTTGGACCAGTTTTATACCTTTTCCTTTGGTCTCCAGTGCCAGGGTGGGCAACTCTGGCACCAGAAAGGCTCATCCAAAGGACAAAGATGATGCTGTTTCCTTAGTGCCATGCCTTTAGGCTCAAAGTGAAAGAGTAAAGCTCTCCTCCTCTCTTGTTTTTGAGAAAAATGGGAGAAATGAGTTATTTTCAATGGCTGAAGAGAGGCCCTTACATGGAGCATTGTGCTTCAAAGGCCATTGATGGTCTGGGGACTTTGTGCCTCTGGATGGGAGTGCCAGAGCTTCAGCCTCAGCCAGGACTGCCTTCAAAACAGAAAGGACAAAATGGAACTGAATGTTACAGGTGTATCTAAAGGAACTTTATGCAGCCCCAGCAAAAATGTTACTGGGCTGGGTAATGTACTGGACCAGAGCCCCAGTCTTTAATAATCAAATGATTACCACTTCAAAGCCTGCTGTCTTTGCTTCTCTCCCTTCCAGCAGCTTCAGCCAAGCTTTAGTCAATTGGTGATGACTTGAAAACCAGACATTCTGATCTAAGCCTCAGAATTATTTGCTGGGCTGAATCCTCTTGCTGCTGTGAAGTTGTGTGGAAGAGTTTTCTGTAAGGTGCAGCATTCTCCAAGTCCTGGCCTTACCAAGATTCACTTGAGGAGTGAATCTCCTCCTCTCCTGCCTTCCTGGCCACTTGAAGATCCAGCTCACAGCTGCATTTCAGCTTTCTTAACACCCTGAATGAGCTGCTTGCTACAGCCTTGCTTTGAGCCCTTTCTCCCTCTGCCCTGAGCCCTCCCAGCAGGCTGCCAGGTCTTCTGCACATCCCTGGAGAAGCAAGGCAGATCCTGGAGGCATCTTCCCAGCAGAAGCCATGGGATAGGAGCCCTGTGAGGGGACCAGAGCAAGCCTGGAAGCAGCAGGAGGGGCAGAGGGGACTCCCTGCCCCCCTTCTCCCTGAGGATTATTAGTAAGTGAAGTTATGGGCAGGAGGGAAGGAGCTGCATTTTTTAACCTGGCTGTGAAATGAGGAGAATAATGCATTCCTGTGGTGGATGATGCTTAAGGAATTGATCAGTGTGGAGGATGTGTGCTTGAGCTTCTGAGTGCTAGGGAAGCACTGCAATGTGGGATGTTATGCTTGGGAGAATGTGGTCAGAAGTGAAAGGGAAGATGGAAGAAAAATCCAGTTTTAAAGACCTGCATCCACCTTCAGGGGAAAGATGGAATTAAACAGAGCAGGGGGAGAGCAGAACTGCAGGAGACAGGGCTGTGAGCATGGGAGATGGAGGAGGAGAGGACTGGGAGGGAGGGATGTGGGTGTGCTGGTGAAGTGATTTGGTGGGTCCTTAAAAAAACAAAACAAAAGAAAACAAAAGCAGGAAGAGGAGAGGAAATGACTGGCAGGTGGTTCTTCAAGCACCATCTAAGCTGTGACCTACTTGCTGCCACAGTGATTGGCAGCTAGAGAAGCCAGTGGGAGAAGTGGGAGTTGTGGTGGGAAGGGCAGGGGTGCCTGGACATGCAGGAGCTCTTCCTGGGGGTGTTTTTTTCAGTGACATGGCTGTGCCTGGGCACCTGGAGTTTGTGGGGCTGGAGAAAGACAAAGGAGCATCTTTGAGTCACACAGTTCCCTCTGGTGTGACAGTGATGGAGAAAGGCAGAGCTGGAGCCTGGAGCCAGCCTCGGATTTATGAGCTGGCTTCCTCATGTGAGCTCCTTTCCAGAGGGCTGGGGGACACCAGGACATGATACCAGCAGCAGGAATTATCCATCCCTCACCTCCTGAATAACCCACTGCAAACTACAAGTCTGCTTTCTCCTGCTTCTGCTCTGTCAGGAGCCCCTGCTAACCTGATGATTCTTAATCTCATCTGATTTTCCAGATCATCAGTTTGATTTCTCAGTACTTTTACAGTCCTTAGTGTTCCTGGGAATCTGTGCCTCCATCAATTATCTGTTTCTTTTTCGAGGCTTGTAGCAACCTTGAACCACAGTTTCCATCCTATTTTTGTAACTTGCATTGCTTGTTACAGGAGTCCTTCAGAAATAATTGCACAGCTCTTACCAAGTTATCCCAATGTTTCCTCAGTAAATAATAACTTCATCTCTCGATAATTTGAACTTGAAGGCTCTCCTTTTCCTCTTGTTCACTTCCCCTGGAGTATGTTCAATGCCTGCATTCGTGTCTGTAGGTATCCATGCATGTCACAGGGGATCAGATGCTCTTTTAACCATCCTGATGAGGATGCTGAGAGCTACAGGCAGGCATCAGAGGGCACTGGGGAAACAGTTGCTCTTCTCCTTTGCCTCCCTCAGCAAGCATTGGCATGGAACCTCCCTTTGCTTGATTTTGAAACCAATATCTTCTACAGTGCTTGAGATGCAGAAAACTCACTGATCTCAAGAGACTCCATGGGCATTTATGGGAGGCAGAACCCCCCAGATGCAGTGAGCTGCTGGGGACAGTGCCTGCTCTGACTCCCATCACATCTCTCCCACTTGGACTGGGGCTGCTTCAGGCATCACCTCTGTGTGAAATGAGGTTGGAAAGCAGCCTTTGTAATTTTTTGGGGGGATGTTCCAAGTTGTTATAGTAGATCAATTAAAAAAGTGATTCTAAGAGTGTCTGAAGTGACAGTCTCCCTTCTGTCGATGGCATGTAGGAGCTGGCTTTGAGTTAGCAGTCCAAGGTTATTTAACTCCAGATCTTCTGCACTTGTCTTGCAAACTCCGTGCAAGAAAATCTTTTCTTTGGAAAGGAAAAAAAAACCAAACAAAAAAGCCTCTGTTTTTCATAAATCGTGAGTTGTGCTCTTGTCTAAGCTGATTATTTTATTTATTCCAATAATCCTCTCTTCCAGAATAAAGGAAAATTAATTGTCTTCCTATTTCCATAATGATTTGCCCTTCAGACAGTTTCCAGGCAAAGTGCTTAAAACTTGAAATGAAAAGATGGTGAATGTTTCAAATCATTGAGCTACTGCAGGGGCATGTTTGTATTTTAATAGGACAGTATTTTGCTGTTTGCTCTGGGTTCTGTAGGATTATGAGGTTGGTTTGGGTTTTGTTTTGTTTTTGTTTTTTTTTTCTTCTACCTCTAAAAATGGGGTCAAGGCTGCTGTGGTAGATAGTGCAAGTCTTATGTAGGATTTTGCTAGTAATATGGACTGCCTGCAATTGAAGCCCTAAAATTACCCAGCATTGATGGGGAACATTGTGATGGGGAACATTGTCCTTGTTCTTCCTTGTGTTTGTTTGCTGGGAAGGAGCTTTGCTGCATTTCAGTGCCTGGAGATGGGCAAGGACCTTCCTTCCCTTCCTTCCCTTCCTTCCCTTCCTTCCCTTCCTTCCCTTCCTTCCCTTCCTTCCCTTCCTTCCCTTCCTTCCCTTCCTTCCCTTCCTTCCCTTCCTTCCCTTCCTTCCCTTCCTTCCCTTCCTTCCCTTCCTTCCCTTCCTTCCCTTCCTTCCCTTCCTTCCCTTCCTTCCCTTCCTTCCCTTCCTTCCCTTCCTTCCCTTCCTTCCCTTCCTTCCCTCCTTCCATGGGATTTTCCCTGCAAGAGCTTCTCACTGCCACCTGCCTGGCTCTTGGTTATTTTTGACTTTGTCTGTCTGAAGAGCAAAGTTACCTGATAACTTTGGGAAAATGCTGGAATGCTTCCTTAAAAGGCTCAGAAGTGATGTAAAATCCAGTGATGACTCCCAGAGCTAAATTAGAGCTTTTGTGGGTGCGTTGGTTGGAGAAGGGAGTTTCATGTTTTCTCAGCTAACAGATTTCTTTTTCATCCCAGGGCTCCTGGCTAGCTGGGCATGCTGCTGAGGCTGCTGGAGGGGCAGTGGCACAGCTCCAGATGTAAACCAGCAGCAGGGTGAATCTGCCCTCCACTTTGCTTTCCACTTTTATTCCAACAAGCTTTGAGAAATACGTAAAAACTTGGAGCAGAGGGTGACAGAGCTTCCAGGGGGATTACACTGAGGGCAGGAGGAGAAAGCAAGCCCAGTGTGTTAAAACAAGAGTCTTGTATCACAAAAAATCTTTGTTGCCCAGGCCCTCACACCCCTGTCAGCATTGCACATCCAGGTCTGGGCTCCCAGGGACACTGGATGTGGAGCTCATCTCCACTGTGTCCAGGGAAAAGGTTCTGGAACCAGAGCTGGATGTGGCCCTGGCTCTTTCCTCATCTTGCAGCATAACTTGGAGGCGTTGGGGACAGTTTCAGTGCTGTTACAACTCAAGTAACCACAAAGCAATAAATTCCTCCTGTCTCTTGTATGTTTCCCCTCTCCCCATACGTGAAATTGCTCCAAAGGAGCAGAGTGTAATCCCCCACAGAAGAGAGGAGGGCAGGAATTAATTCATTTTCATGATCTTTCTGTAGCACTTAGTCCAGTTAACAGTAATTTGTCTCACTGGGCTGCTGCAGTAATCCCATAAGGGACCCACTGGGAGCAGGCTCAGCACAAAGGACCCATGGCCCCTGGGTGAGGAGCACTTGGGATCATCTGTTGAATTTACAAGCAGAAGAACAACAGAGGTATCTTCATAGCACCCAACTCCAGGAGGTGACCATCCAGGGGTTGAATGTCCTCCTGGGGTTTCCTGCCCTGCCATGGGTACAACAAGCTTTTGGCTTCAGCAAAACCTCCTAAACCTGGCAGGGGAATTCATTAGCATGAGTCCCTTGGATTTTGACAAAGATTGATTTGGAATCACACTCCCTACTCTAAATAGGAGAGAGCTCTCCCTCCCCCTCCTTGTTCAGAAGTCTCAGGGGGTGTAGGTGTAGGCTGCAGCATAAAACCACCCGGATTTGTTTGTTCTGTAGCTGGTATGGATTGCTATTTCTTGCTGTTGTGCACAGCATGGAGGAAGTTCTCCCAGACAGAGAACACTCAGGTGGCCACCTCCTGTCTGTCGTTAGATCAGTATTTTAGGCTCAGTCTCTTAAATCACAGATGGAGCTGTGTTCCCAGCTAGTGCAGATCCATGGAGCTGACTGCAGGAGGTGAAAACCTCCTCGTTCCCTGGAGTTGTGGTCCTGAGCTCTGTGTGTGATGTGCAGGGAGAAGCCTGGTGTAAAGTCTGGTGTAAAACAGCTCTGGGTTTGCCAGAAGGGCTTTGGAAATGGCAAATGTGAAATTGTGGCAGGGAACATGGCTGTGTTTTGGGAGGCACCTCCAGGCATCCCGTGTGCTGTGCAGTGACCTGCAGGCCTTTCTCAAATGAGAAGTTTTATAGCTGCAGCCTTTTTATAGTTTTTATAGCTGTAGCCTTTTCTCCTGGTCTTCTCGTGGCTTTTTGCAGGAGTAACTGTATGTGTTAGCTGGGGGCTGGTGCTAGTCCCAGAGACAATACTGCCATTGAAAATTAATATATTTTTATTATTTTATTCACCACCACTATACTGTAATCTTGTTCTTTTGTCTCCTCTTCCCTGAGGGAGCTTTTGCCCTTCCTGGATCACATCCTGATCCCTGCTTAAGAAAACAACTGTGTGGTTGCTGATGAGATCAGTTGTCTGATGCAGGGCATCACCCAGGGCTGGGCAGGGAGGGACGGAGCTGGGGCTGAGGGTGGCCAACCTTCCCTTCTGTGTACCCCCTGGCTGGCTGAAATAAGAGAAGTTTATCATATTGGGGTCCTCAAGAGCATTTTCTCTAGGGCTGGTGGTTGGCATTGATCACAACTCTGCACACTCTCAACAGCCTGGCCTTCCTCTCCCTTCCCAGCCCATCAGGTTCTACATGCCCAGAAGGATGATGGAAGGGGCTCAGAGCTTTCCATCATGAACCAGGAGCCTGTAAATGAGCATTTAGTGCTGTCAGTATCACTGAGGTGCTGGTCTTTCATCCTTCAGAGCTCAATGAGAAGAAAATGCTGAGAATCAGGTGCTGGTAGGTGCTGCCCTGCCTGTGTTGCCTGGTGAGCAGCACCCCAGGAATCATCCTTCTGGTCCTGCCTTTTGGTGGGAACAACTTGTTCTCACTGTCCTTGCTGGTCTGGCTGTTCTGGGTTTTTTTGGGTACCTTCATGATGTGTGTTCCTGAGGTAGAAGGTCCAAAGGCATTGCCAGGTCCCTGTGAGAACTTCAGGTGGAAGAGTTCACAGTGACCGTGAGTGATGGGCTGCATCTTTGTGAAAACAAAACCAAAAACCCCAAGCAAATAGCTTTTTCTTTTATTTTTTGCAAGATCAGTGATCAGTAGTATTGTCTGCCCTGGATATTTTATTTTGCTGTTTGGTGGCTGTGGTTTGCTTTGTGTCTCTGCCCATCTATCATGTCCCAGGGCTGAGCACAAGTGTGAATTGTGGAACTGGAGCCATCTGGGAGGGCTGGGACTGGGGGAGGGAGGGAGGCATTGCTTCCAAAAACCAGGTCAAAAATCCAACTGCTGGGTTTCGAGTGGCAGTTCAGCAGTAGCTGCTCATCTCTGTTGACTTTTCCTGGAGATGTGGGAAAGCCATGCAGGCCCTGGAGCCTGCAGGAATAGAAGGAAATGTAAGGAGAAGGAAATTGCAGGGAGATTCCTGATGCCAGGGGTCAGGGATGCAGCTGGAGGGCTCATTTCTCAGCACTGCAGATTCCTTGCCTTCCCCACAGAGCTATTGTGTGCAGAGACACTGGTAGACATTGGCTACAGCTTCTTTGTCTGGAGAGAGAACTGGAGTAAGATATTTATGTATGTATTTATTTATGTGTGTGTGTATTTTTATCCATCAGCTTGGCTGAGCACACTTTCCTCTCCTGAGTCACTGCTGCATTTTGAAGCAGGTGGAGGTGTTGCCATGGCTCAGATGATGCTTATGGGGCCTTTTGGAGGTTTCCAGGGCTCAGGAAAAAAATGAGGAATGGATGATTTAGATTTGGGTGAACAACAACAACAACAAATATCCCCAAACAAAACAAAACAAACAAAAAAAATCACATTTCAAATCTTCCATCTCCTCCCACTTCCAAGTGTGCTTTTTAAAGAGTTACAAATACTTGTTGTTGGCATAGTAACTACAGGATCCAAGGGAAGCATGCAAATATAAAAGGAGCCATTCTGCCTGAGCAACATGGCCTGAGCCTCTGCAAAGCTGGCTAAAATCTTTCACAAGGCAAAGAAAATTGCCCAGATGTTGCTCAAATAATAATGGCACCAAATATTTAGGTTTTTTTTTTTCAATTTGCACTTAAATCCAGCAAAGCTTGCAACGTAGGGAATGCAGAGCCATTACCAGTGGGCTTTCTTTTCTTCTGAAAGACACCATAGTCCAAAAATATTGCTCAAATCTGTTTGGCCCCGAGTATTGCCAGATCCTCATTAAAACATGTGGATATTTCTGTGGTTTAAGCTGTTCAAAATGCATTCAGGATCCAGTTACATTAAATTAAGCAATAATATTGGCCTGGATGTTGTTTGAGATATTAAATGTGGCAGTTGGAACACCGAGCAAAATGTTTGCACGTTTTAATTGCTTGATGAGTAATTTATTTATTTATTTATTTATTTTTACATTTTCTTCCAAGGAATGATTGAGAGCACTTAAAAATTGTCTCTGCTCTCCTTGCTTTGCCTCCTTCCCCTCTTCCAGGCTCCAGCCTCCTCCTGGCTCCTCGCTTCCCCTTCCAGCCTGGTGGGATGCAGCCCTGGGCTGCTGGGAGGATGCTGCTGCCTTCCAGCTCCTCACCACCTCCTGGGCTGCCCAGACCTGGTGTGGACCTCCAAAAGCCTTGATGGGAGTCTGGAAAGAAAAACCCAACAAACAAACCATCACAGCCTCACAGAGAGGTGGGCATCACTCCAGGCTTTCCCCAAGAGGATTTTACTGCCAAGCCTTTGCTCCATTGGGTTTTCCTAAAGATTGCCATGGACTAAATGCTTCCAAACAGCAGCCCAGGGCAGCAGGTGGTCCCTGGCTGGTTTGTCCCTGTGCTGGAGGTTCTGAGCTCTGGGCAAAGGTTCTGCTGCTGGGAGGGCTCCTGCTGCTCCTCTCCCTTCCCAGCAGGTAAGGCCCTGGCTGTAGAGGCACTTCACATCACCAGCTCTCTATTTCTTGGTGTTATTCTGCAGGCCCCTTCAGAAGGTCAGGATGGGTGGCCAGGGGAGCCCTGCAGCACTGCCAGAGCCTGGGGACACATCCATAATTCCTGGGATGCAGAACCCAGTGCTGCTGGGAGGGGTTTTAATGGGTTTGGGGGGAACTGTTTTGGTTGTAAATTTGACACGTTGCAAAAGCAGTTCTCTATTGGTGCCTTGTTGTTTTTGTTTTTGTTTTTTTTTAAGGTTAAAAATAATGGTAGTTGGGGTATATTGGCAGTTTTTTTTTTCTATAGCCTTTTGTTTGGGGACCCTTCTAGTTGCATAGCAGGTTGTGTTGTGTTCAAATGAGCACCTGGCTGGAAAGTGGCAGACAGTTCAGTACCTGTGTGTGACCTGATGGCATTCACACCTCTGGGTTGTCAGACATAAAAAGGGCAGTGAAGAAGGTTGGTAGGCTCAGAATTCAAACTTGTGCTTTACTTTTTCTAGTTTTTTCTTTTCTCCTTTAGTATAAAGTGCACACATTTCTGTGGGGTAGTTCAGGGCTATTAAAAAACCCAACCCTGAAGCTTCGGTTCAATTTCCTTCTTTATTTGAATTTTAAAGAATTCCCTATATGGTGATAAATGGGGATTGTTAATGATTCATAATTGAAGAAAGGAAGTGAAAATATAAGGCATAATGGAGGTCATTACTGTAAATGTCCTCTGCTAAAGCAGATGGTTTTGCTGGGGAGGGGAGGCAGAGGTCCAGAGTTTGAAGAGCAATCAGCATCAACCCTTCTTGAGGCTTTTTTTTTTTTTTTTTTATGCCTCTGAAATACACCATGAAGAGGGCCCAAGGCCCAGCGAGGTCCTTGGGAGGTCTGCTGTCCCTCTCTTGACTTTATCAGCTTTGTTGTAGGGATTGCTTAGGTTCTTGATTTATTCAAGCAGGTTTGTTTGTGCCCAAAATGTATTCCTCACTTGGACCAAAGTGCCTTGGAGCTTGCAGATCAAGGCTGGGGTATGCAAGAGGAGCTCAGGGGAATGTTCTTCCCCTGGTGATGAATGAGTGTGTGCTCTCTGACACAAAATGATGGCAGCAACATTCCTTCCCATTCCTGAGAGAGTCCTGAAGGTGAAGGAAACTGATGAGTGCAGGGGATTAGAAATGAGCTGTAAGAACCTGATAAAAATAAATGGATCCACTCCCTCAAATTGCTGGAGTTGGTTACTTTGTGTACACCTTGGTGTCCTTCCTCCAGCACCAAGGTCTGAGCAGAGGGTCCCATGGATGACATCCCTCCTGCAGAGTTAGTCTTGCTGTATAAACATGAGATGGGCATTTATTTGGAGTGGAGCACACAAACCACACAGTTGCACACAACTGCTCCTGTTGGTTGATTCAGATGTGACTGACTTCTTGGATGAGTCTGGACCATGTCCTGGCCTCACAGATTCACCCACATGGCATCTGTGGGTGTAAAAGGCTCCTTACTGACTGCAAGTTTACTGTTGTGAACAAATATTTTCCCACCAAAACCATGTTCTAGGAAATACTACCCAGAGGGACAAAATACTGATATGTTTGTTATGTACATTGCATGTTTTGGGCTTTTTGGTTGGCTTCAGTAACAGGATGAGATTTTTTTCAAGTGCTTGAACTTCAACTGAGATTCCAAGTGAAGTCATCCCAAGCAGGCTGTCCCAACATTCTTTCCTGCTCCAATCTGGCCAGCCAAGCTGACTCAATAAATCAGCAGCAGAGCATGACTTCACATCTATTCCTCCTGTTTTGTGTTCTTCTGCTCCATACGTTTGTGAAGCAGCAACCCAGAAATTTTTGGCAGTTAATACTCCAAGCCTTGATTTTTCCCATCTGTAACATGAAAACATTAATATTGCCTACTATTCTCATCTCATATTATGAATTGCTTTATGAAAAGTCCAAGGTATTTTTATTGATGCAGTATATCTAAACAAATCACAATCTATCTATCTGTTTTTTTTTTTACTTGGGGATGTTTAGGTGCTGCAGGGACAGGCTGGCTTCCCACCTAGGCACTAATGCCTGCCCTCAGTGGGAAAAAGTTGAGCTTAAAACTGGCCAAACACATCTAGAAGATGTGGTTGCTTTCTTGTTTATTAAGCTTGTGATGACTCTTCAGTCCATGCTGAAAGCAGGTGTATTTTGAGCAGTACTGGTGTAGCTTTTGGAGCAATGTGGTAGGAGCAGTACAGGATTTCCCTCTTGGATTGTTCCTCCACTCCAGCCAGCGTACCTGGCCTAGGGTAAGCAAATGACTCTGGCTTTGCTTTTCTGGTTTTTTTCCCTACTTGTCCCCAAGGAAACAATATCAGTGTGTATGTATTGAGGGAAAAAGGGATTTTTAAATAGTGATGAACTGTGGTTTTTCCTTAGTGCAGCAAGCCAATTGTTCATTAGTGAAATTTATTAATAATTCTCTTACAAACCTTGTTGGTAAGTGAATCTGCTTTAATTGCTTTCCATCAACAAGAACTGGAGGTATGTATATCTTTATTACATTAAAAAAAAAAAAAGGTAGAAAGCAATGCTTGCAAATTGGTCTTTGTTTCCAAGGAAACAAACTTGACATGCTTGAGCTGTGCTAGATGCAAACACTGCTAGATTCAGCAGGCATGCCTCGGGATTTTATGGTCTGGATATTATTTTTAAACTACCTCCAATTTAAAGGCAAGGCAGAGGATGAGAATACAATTTGTTGGCAGGGTTTGCCAATGGGTGCCTAATGAAAAACCCGTGCAGTGCTGGGGGTGCCCAGCGTGGTGCAGAGAGGATCCCATCCTGCGCTGGCACCGGAGAATCCCCCAGTGTCCCTGCAGAGGGGGCAGCCAGGGGCCAAAGAGGTGCCCAGGGCCTTGGTGAAACCTTGCAGCAGGAGCAGAGAGCTAAGCATGTGCTCTCTCTGCCAAATGGGGATGGTTTCTCTTGGGTCACTTTACCAAATGTTTTGTTCTCTAAAAATATTTGAGTGAAATGCAGCTCGCCAGCGCTCGGCGTGAGACGCTGCCTGGTGTTCCCAGGCCACAGGCAAACACTGCCTCAAATAGTTGGTTAAAAAGCTGGGGTTGATACTGAGAACTGGGCTGAATTTATCAAGGAAGAGATGAGAGAACATTAGGAGTTGTTTGCATAGTGAATCTGAGGTGAATGTGCTGCGGCCTGATGGAAATCTTGACTTCTGTCATTTGTACAGAAAGTCTCTGAGTATTTTTGTGATTACCTTGAAATTCTGGTTCAGGAAAAAAAAAAGGTTTTGGCATTCACCTGTCACCTTGAAGTGCTGTGTTGATAAAGTAAGTTGATAATTATTATTTTTAAAAACTTCCTTTGAAGAATCAAAACTTCAGCACTTAGGCAGATACTGTATATCCATGGCAGAAATATTAGCCCTGTGTGCATGGGAACCAAGCATCACTTGGCAGAGCACACACAATCAATGGATTTGATCATCCAGGGGATTATTTTTTTTTGCTTGGGCCCAGCATGAGGAATAGGGTATATGTTAAAACTTTGTTGGGATTAAATAACCAATTTTTCCCCTGGCCTGCAGAGCTTTACTTCTGAAAAAACTAGCTTTGCTTTTTGGAGTAGTTCTGTGAGTTGGTAGGGATCTGTAGGGGATATGTAAAGGATATATACAAAGACATATATTTAAAGAAATACAAGTTTTTAACAGCAGTGAAGTTCTATGCTTGTAGCATCCAGGGCTGTCATCCTCTGGCAGTGAAAATGCCCAGTGGGCTTCAGCATTATGTGTCTTTGCATATTTTGTTCTTTGGAAAACTGGAAAGGATTAAAAAAAACCCCAACAATCCTCTATTAATTCTTCTTTGACATGATCAGGTTTTGTTGAGGAGACAAGGTAAGAGGGAAGGAGTTTCAGGGCTGCCTGGTGAAAAAAAAACCTCTCATAAAATTCAGAAAACAGAACATGGGGCGTGTTGTGCTGGAGTCTCTTGGCCCCTCTCTTTCATCCTGCTTTTTAACTTTCTTGCAAATGGAGTTAAAATAATCTTCAAGGTGATAGAGGGAAGAGTAGCTTTAGGGTAGGTTTAGCTTTAAGATGGATGGGAAGCACTATTTGCATTGCAAGCTAAAAGCCTCAGTTGAAGCCCGTTGGGAGGTAAAAATAAAATAATATTAATGGCATTTCATGAAAATATTGTAATTTGAGGAAGGCCCAGAGTGAGAAATCTGCTGGGTTGAGTGTCTTCAGGAAATGCTTCTATTTAGCACAAGGCTTGCCTGTGAACAGGATTTTCCTTGCTTTTGTTCTAAACCCGAGGTGCTTGCTGCCTGCGATCCCTGCAGCCAGAGCTTCACTGCTTGACAAGAGGATGGGAAGAGGAAGGTTGGCTGGGTTGGGATGAATCCTGCACCTTTTCTTTTTTTTTTTTTTTCTTTCTTTCTTTCTTTTTTTTTTTTTCCTAATGACACTTCCTTATGCTTACATTTCATTAAAGCTCTGAAATGGCTGAAGATCAGCCTGCACTGAGCATGCTCCGGGGTGGAGGCTGCACCCATGGAGTGAGATGGATTTGTGGCTGGAGGAGCGATAGGCCTGGAGTCAGGATCTGGAAGGAGCCAGGAGCTCCCCACGGCCGGGATGGAGGTAGGGCAAATCTGGCTGATTCCTTCCTTCCCCAGCCCTCGGGCCAGGGGACCGAGGAGACCGGATAAAGTAAAAATTGTTGGACTGGATTCAAAAGCAGCAGAGTTTAACCACTGACACGAGATGGCTTCAAACTGCTTCCCTGCGGATCAGCGGGGAGGGGTTTGGAAATCCTGACCTTTACTATATAAAGCTCCAGACCTGTCTGGTGGCGGGGTGGTGACATGAAGTGACAGCAGGCAGGGGCTGGCAGTCAGGGCTAGGGGGGACTGGCTGGGTTTTGCCTTCATCTTTGGAGGCATGTGGCCAGCGGGGCCGCGTCGTGGGCTGCGTGGCGGGGCTGCTAATTCTGGTTACTGGGGAGGCTTGCAGGGTGCAGAGCTGCTCCTCAGCCCCAAGCTGGATCCCTCACTGAGTTTTGTGGGAGGGTGAAAGAATGTTAAAACTCAAACTCCTTTTTTTTTTCAGCCTGATTTTGCATTCCGAGGACTGCAAACAAACCTTGCCACATCAGGTCCTCCAAACTGGCGAGGAGAGGAGGGAATACAGACATGTTTGTTTCTTTGGCTGGGGGATTTTCTGTGCTTCTTGCAGGGCTTTAATGTGTTGGTGAGTGGGGTTGGGGGCAGGAAGGGGAGCCTGAGGTGTGCTCGGTTGAGCTTTTGGGGTTTGCCTGTAGTTGCCAGCTCTTTACAAGGAATGTGTAAGCCCCAGCAGGTATGTGCTGCATGAGCCGATTGACTCCAGTTGTTGTACAGGCGAGCTGTGGGGTGAAGTGCCAATAAAACATTTACATTGGCTCTGGATGTTTGTATTAGTGAGGTGTAGAGAAGGTCTGAGTTGGTGTGGAGCAGGGGGGAGACGTTGGCCAGGAGCTGCAGCCCTCCCAGCTCCTGACCCCATGGGAGGTGTCTTATTGGGGGTCCACACTTGAGTCTGGCTGTAGGTACAGGTAAGGCAAGAGGTTTGCTCTCCTTATGGCTCTGGGAGTACTTTGGTATGACCAAGTTCTGGTGTTTAACTTTATTGACAGAAATCTCTGTGTTCATGGTCTATCTTTAGCCTGCATACAGGAAGATAGATCAGCTCTTTCTTCAGGACAATGCTGGCAGCTTTTCACGGTGCAGTTCAGGGGTGATTGGTGAAGAGCAAAATGTAGATTATTTGATTGCTCTGCCCTGGGTGATGGTCTGACACAGTTGGGTCAATCTGCATGATGAGTCACTTCATTACCTAAGGTAACTTGCCTATTTATTGCCAGGTGCTGCATTTCTTGTGTATCCAATGCTTCCCTCGAGTTTTCTGAGCCTGTTTGATAGGTCAGCCCTGCACTGAGATGGGGACCAGCTTGCTTACTGGGCTTGCTTTTAGAGTCTCTGATAGAGAGTATGCTGGAGCCCCAGCTTTCTGGCCATGCAGAACTCCTCCTACACTGTCATGGACACTGGCTTGTTTATGGTTGGAAGAATACACAAAGAAAAGTGTTTATGTAAAATAAACAGCATTGTAATTGTACACGGAAATGCAAAGGTTTTGATTTTCTTTGGCTCTGATGGGGGCTGCCTCTATGGCTTTCCAGAACTGATCCTGGTGGCTTTTTCTCCTTGTGTGACTGGCACTGAGATGATCTCAGCTCCAACTTTTCCTGTATGGTCTGTCTCCCTTGATGAAGAAATTTGACTTAAACAGTTTCAGATGCTGGAAAACCACTGGTGTGATAATTTCCTATTGTGCTTGTGTGAAAGGTGTAAGGTAGCCTTAAAGACCCACTGCCACCTTATGGCAGTTACTGAAAAGCAGCCTCTTTAGAGCCAATTCTGTACACACATCATGCTTGCTTTATTTCTCCTCTCTCCTTATCTATTGATATTTGCATGAAGGCAGGAACTTTGTTTTTAAAAGAGTTCATCTGCACCTTCTGATCTATGCCGAAATTTGCAGTGTCAGTGGAATTGTTTGTAGATCCATCAACTGCAATATTTCATCAGCGAGTTCATGATTTGGGGAGAAATACAAAAGCATCATGAAGCGCTGATTCTGCTCCAGTGAAGAACTTGCTTGTTTTCACATGAATGCCTTAATCGTTAGGAAAAAAAAAAAAAAAAAAAAAAAAAAGTATATATATATTAAAAAATAGGTGTTAGGTCAAAGAACAGGGAGACGTTGGACACGTGAGGCTGAGGATCTCCAGCGTCACAGAACGTTGCAGCAGGAGGGAGCTGGGATGTCTGCAGCCATTTTTGCAGCCATTTTTGCAGCCAGCCTTGCTGGCAGAAGGCTCCTGCCAAGCAGGGTGGCTTTGCAGTGACATTGCTCTGGTTCCCACCCCACCGACTCTTCCCCCAAGTGGAACAATCCCAGGTTTGTCTGTGGATCACACGGTGAGTGTGGGTGAAGCCAGGAGCTTGCTCACTGCTGCTGAGATGGGAGATGCAAGGGATGCTGTGTTTAGGACCCTCCTGGAGCAAGGCTGTGGTTGTCTGGGAGAAGCTCTTGATATGGGATAGCTGAATGAAGAAAGGGGAGAAATTGTGGGTTTGGGTTTCTAAAATAGAAGGAGCCGTGGTTACTATATGTTAAAGCTGAAGGAGGTTATAATTGGGAAGTGTTAGGGATACAGTATGTTCTAAATTACAGCTGTCTGGCCAATATGCTTCTAAATAAAGTTCTAGGATTGCCCTGTAAATGAAATACTCAACACATATTATCAAAACATAGTAACATCTCCCAGAGAGCTTTACATCTAAACATCTGTTGCAACAGTGTTAATTTTTTTTGTTTGTTTGTTTTTTTCTCCTTTTTTCTTTTTGCTGTGTGAGATGTATTCAACACAGTGTCTCAGGGAACATTTCATGTTTCCTATTAAGTAAACGCATTTTCAACTTTGCTGGGGAAAAAGAGGGAGAGAGGGTAAGAGATGGCTTGGAAACCTTGGAGGGGAAAAAAACCCCAACTAAACAGGTTTTGAAAGGTGGAGAAAGCTGTGCTTCCAGAAATGTGCACAAATGACTGCCTGCCCCTTCAAGGCTGTTACCCAAGCCTCGAGCTGGACATTTGGGTTCCCTCGGAGAATGCTGAGGACACAGAGGGTGGCTTGGGAATGGGTTTCTGGTTGGGAAATGCTGTACATGGTGGCTGAGGAGGGAAGGAGGCATTTTGACAGCTCGTGGCAGAGCTGGGGAGTGGTTCTTAGCAGTGCAGAAGCAAATCAAGATTCCAGCAGAAATACTCAAAATATCCAAAGTGTCCTCAGCTCATCGTGCTTTTGGGATTGCTTCTGAGGAGGCTGAAAGGTTTGAAGCAACTGGGGGGTCTGGAAGGAGAGGAACCTGATGGAAATAAGGAAACCCCCCTTGTATTTTGCAGAGCTAAATATTGTTCTTCCCATAGAAAGAAAACTCTCCCATTGCCTCCCACTTGTGCCTCCTCTGCAAGGGAGCTGTGAAAATGCTGTACGCAATGGTGTAATTAAGGAAAAGCCCTGAGGAACCCAGTGTCCTTTGTGAAGGGAGGCTGTTGTGCTGCTGACTTCCTCCTGAAAAATGTGAGATTGATGAAAGGGATATTTGAGCCCTGAATCAGGGAATGGAGACCAGAGAGCCTTGGTGTAAAAATACCTTGCAGTTTTGTAGCTGGTAGATGATGTTTGGAAAGGGAAGTGCGATGCTGTCTCATACCAGCTTGGTGGGGAATTGCTGGGGAGTACTTGGGTTAAATAAAGGGAAAAGCTTCACGGGGAATGGGCTTGTTCTTATCCTACACGATCAGAAAACCATTTCCTTGGCTGGCCTGGAGATGGGTCTTTAACCATCTGCTTACAAAAGAGCCCGTGCAGCGCCCGACCCCTGCAAAATGGGGGAAATGAAGATCCTGGGGCTCTGGCAGCCCTGGGGTGGCAGTACCAGACTGAGCAACCCTCCGATGGTCTGGAAGCTTCTTTCTCCTTTTGAATAGCATAAATGTAAGGGCTCATTAATCAGCACAGAAGCATCCCCTGTGAATGTGATGCTCGTGCAGAGCTGCTGCTGGTCGGTGCAGGTCGATCGCGTCGCTGGAGTTGGTCGGTGAAGCATCTGCAATGCCCTGATCAGCTTTGACTTTGTTTTATTTATTTATTTTTTTTTTTAAACAGTGTTTAGTGCTTTCAAGGATGACTGCGAGATGTGAAAAGCATCCCTGGTAGCTTCTGCTCTCAGTGTATATTTAACCTGAGCATTAAAACCATTGCTAGTGTTGGGCTGCAGTGGGTGTGCTGCCCTCCTGCCCCCACTGCTCCTGCTTATCTCTGGCAGGGGGTGTTGACTGGGGGGGTTCACTGACACTGCATTTGTTAATAGCTTTGTTTCTGTTTCTGTGTTTTTAATGCAAGTTTGGTCATTTCATGCTGCAAGGAAGGGCAACGTGTTGACTGCTTTAAAGCCACTGTTGGAGCAACTTCTGTCTCTGCTGTTGGTTTTTCGTTGCTTTTGTTTGGGGATTTTCAAGTTTGTCTTAAATAAGTTACATCTCCACCCCTCAGCGACTGATCGGAAGGCCAGGAAAATCTCGTTTTGTGTATATTAAAACTTACGATTTACATCAAACAAAAACCCAGTGGGTGAAAGAGAGATCCTTGCTTTATACTGTCACCTCAAATATTCCTTGCCTATGAATTTCAGTCATCTTGATTTAGCCTTGTGTATTTTAAGTGTTTAATACTGAAACTTCTCCAGAGTGGGGAGAGAAAAATAACATCCCCATAGCCAAGGCAGTTCTCTACCAGGCTCCTTTGCTGCTTGAAAGCAAACATGCTACTGCTGCTTTGCAAATGTGCCTGGACTGAAGTAGCTTCTTGGGCAGGAGAAAATGTGGTTTGTTGATGTTCCCAGCCTGCCCTAAGGCACTGGCAGGATATGTTCCTGTGGTGCTGAGCAGAGAGGAGAGGATGGGTAGAGCAGAGTAGGATGGCTTTGAGCTTGTGCTGAAGCCTGAATTAACATCCCAGCTTTTGGGGCAAGGTGTAAGGCAAACAGAATCCTCGAGGACCTCAAAACCTCACCATGGATTTCCGTGGCCATTTCTTCTTTTCTCACTACAGCACAGGCTGCTCCCTGCCCCTCAGCCCACTGCAACACATTGCTCACAGCTCCTCTTTTCATTTCTACTCTTAATTATCTTCTGTGCTCTTACGTTTTGGAAAACTTTTTTTTTTTTTTAATTTTTTATTTGGCCAAGAACACAAACAGGTGGTGCCACAGCCCATTTCTGAGTTTCCTTTTCCTTTTGGCCTCCTCTGCAGGGTTCCTGTCTGCCCTCCTGCTGCTGGGGTGGGAGGTTCTCCAGCAGCCTCCTCCTGCCTCCTATAAATCCCAGGCTGGTGCCTGAACCCCTTCCAGCCCAGCTCTGCTTACAGATGTGCTGCCGAGTTGCTCTGGTGGAGCTTGAGCAGTTACGAAGATTTCCAAGACTTTATGCGTAATTGTTAAGTAGAACTGAGACAAACTACTTTTATTTTGAAGCTAAAATGTCTCCTTTTATCTTTGCTGGCTCGGCCAGCTGTGTCATATGGCTCAGAACTCCTGCACCTAGTGATGCTCGATCACTTCATTAGGGTTTTCCCCCAGTGTTAGATTTTTCCCTCCCTTCTTTCTTATGCTTGTGCTTGTGCTACCCTTGTAAGGTTGGCTGTACCAGGTCAGGTTGTCTTATCAAATCCCCAAAATGAAAAACTTCAGTTCAGCAGATCTGGTCTGGGATGCAGTTGCACAGTGAACCAGTTTAACCCATGTGCCTTCATCCCAGCACCCAGGGCTTGGGTGCTTCATTAAGCAGAACCAAATCTGCTGGGAATGTCCTCAAGCTGGGCAGCATCCCTCCCTGTCCCTCCTGCTTCTCCTTTCCCTGGGGGCAAGGGCTACCCTTGAAGGCCACTGAGACAGCACACCTTGCTCTATGGTTTAAAAAGCTTTTAAAAAAAAATATATATTTTTTAATATACCTTTTTTCTTTTTTTTTTTTTCTTTTTCCTTTTTTTTCTTTCTTTTTTTTTTTATTTTTTTTTTAATTTTTTTTTTGAGGCCAGTGATCAGTTTTTCTGAGGCCTTGGCACCCTGTCAGCAGGTTGACAGATGCTCTGCATCCCCCGTGGCTCCCCGGGATACCCGCGCTCCAATGGAGCCGGCAGGTTCTCTGTGAAATGGCTGCAGCTTGGAGGGAGCAGTGAAATGGTCTCCTCTGGGCATGCTCACTCTGTAGAGGGAGCTTTTATCACATGAGCAGAAACTGAATCACTGCTCATGAGGATCTGGAATATGCAACTCTTTGAGTCTTCATCAGAAGAAGACAACAGATGTCAGCAGGTACAGCAGGGTCCGGCTCCCCTGGCTGCAGGCAGGCAGGTTCCTGCTGCTGGGGAAGGAGAAACCTTGGAGAGGAGGAAGAGAGTTGGGGGAAATCATGGCTGGGGG
This sequence comes from Phaethornis superciliosus, assembly GCA_023637945.1. Taxonomy (NCBI): domain Eukaryota; kingdom Metazoa; phylum Chordata; class Aves; order Apodiformes; family Trochilidae; genus Phaethornis; species Phaethornis superciliosus. The sequence continues at coordinate 798,445 of JAJQWJ010000022.1, read as the reverse complement.
TTATTTATTTAATTATTTGTTCCTCTCTACCTTCATTTTCCTGCCCCAGGCGGGGAGGGCAGGTGGGATGCAGTGGGTGCTGGCAGGAGGAGGCTGGCCTGGCTCTGTCCCTGTCCCTAACCTCATTGTCACCTTGTGCTGTGCCATGGGCTTGCAGGTACTTTGCAGCTGACATCTCCTGCCTCCTGGGGAGGCTTGGGCTTTGTTTCCTCGTGTCGGGGTGGTCTTTTATTTGTCTTCCAGGCTGGGGAGGTTTGTTTGGCATGGTTTCATTCATTTATTTATTTCTTGGGCGCTTTTTTTTTTTTTTTAAAAAAAAATATATATATTTTATAAAGTGTGAAGTTTCTGGAAAATTTGGTTCTCCCAGGAGCTCTCCCTGCTTGCAGCTCTTGTAAGGAAGAGGAGCAAACCCTGGGGTTTCCAAGAAGCTGCTTGAAGGATGAAGTTCCAAAGGGGAGGAGAGGAGAGGGCCTGTGGCCTCATGGCACCTCCTCACTTAGGTCTCTTTTGACAGCCTCTGCTTGCACCAAGCAAGCCTACAGCTCACTTCTTCAGCTGGAGGCAGCAGCCAAGATTATTTTACCAGGAAGAAATGATCCTTTTTATTTTGGGGTGGCTTTCTCCCCTCTCTCTTCTGTTTTATTTTTTAATTATTTTTTTCTAGCTTGCAGTCCAAGGGAACAGCTGATTAAAACTAAACATCCGTGGTTGTTTTCATGGCAGGAGGCCCATGTCTGCAGCTTGTTTTGAAAGCAGCCTAAAATTCAGACCCCTGGCTCTGCTGTGCTCTTGGGGTGGTTTGTTTTGGGTTTGTTTTTTTTTTTTCTGTCATTCATGTTCTGTGCAGACAGCTCTGTTGGCTGCCACAGACCTCGGTGGGGACCCTGAATGTCCCAGGGCCATGGGGAGCCCATGCACCCTGTCAGTGGGCAGATCAGCAGCCTGAGCTTGCTGGGCTCTGGAGGTGGCTGTGCAGACACAATACGGAATTTTCATTTGAGGAATGAGATGTGAAGATGGCATTTAAAAGCTTACAGGGTGGCCTCTGATACCTAATCCGAGTCTCGTGTCTTCACTGGACTAGAAATATTCCCGTTGTCATCTAGAAGATGTGTGCTGAAGGAGAAGGCATCAGGAGGAGAGAAACAAGATTTCTGTCCACGAGTGAAAAGCAGAGGCCTCGATGCCCTGCCCTGATCATCGGCTCCCATCCTGGGAACAAAACGTGTTTTGGGCTTGATGAAGGCTGAGGAAAAAAAAAAAAGCCAAACAAACAGCGAGGTGTGTGCAAGGTGTGCTCCTGTGTGGTGGTGACCAGGGTGACACTGGTGTGACAGCTGTCCCAGAACACGGAATGCTCCATCCCTGCTGGCTGATGCCCTTTGAAAGCCTCTGCAGAGAGATGCTGCACAGCCTGACCTACTTTGGAGGGAAGAGAGAAACCCAAGGGCTGGACTTGGTGCTGCTTTCCAGCAGGGGTTAAGAGCCCCAGACTTGGAGCCTTGGGGGTTTTTTTCCCCCATTGCTGACTTCTAAGTGCCAGCATGAGCTCTGCCCCTCTTCTGAAGAACCCTAACCTCTGCCCCATGCTGCCATCTCCTCACCACCCCGTGCAATGCCAGGGAGTGATTTTATTCAGGAAAACAAAGAGTTTTAAGGAGCTTCTTTGGCCAGCTGGTTTGGGGGAGGGCTGGATGGATTACTGCTGCTTTTTCCCTGAAGTTTTTCTCTTTCCTGTTCCTGCTTCTGGAGCTGAGAGTGGTCGAGGAATGGCCTCAGTGGGAGAGCTCCCTGGTTTTTGGTTCATCCGAAGGGCTCAGGGCTGTGGCAGCTCATGAGGCTCAGGACCATATGTTCCTGCAGGGACATGTAATGTCAGTGATTTGGAAAGCAGATCGTGAATTTCTAACCCTTAACTATCATCTTCAGCCAGTTAATTTTGACTCCTGTTGACTCAGAGTTTTGACACCAACCCCTCTTTGCAGGGGAGACCTTTGCATCCTTGATCTCTTGGCTGGAGGAGGAAATGTCTGCTGATGCTGGATGGTGGCATTGGTCCTGGAGGGGGGCAGAGGAGGAGGATGGGCAGCACTGCCTGCCAGGATTTACAGTAGTCAGGAAAGCAGCGGGTGTGAAGCTCACACTCCGTACGAGCTAATTGGAAAGTGTCCTTAAATAATAATAATAAAAAAGAAAGGAAAAAATGTAGAGCAAGCTTTTGAAAAAATATTCTGGGATGCAACAGAACAGCTTGCTTCTTCCAAACCAGGCAATGTATTTATCTTTTTTCGCCAGTCCCCATCAGGAGGGGGCAAAGCTGGTGGACGTGGTGAAGGTGGTGGGGGTTAAGAAGATCTGAGGTGTGAGTGTCCTCTCTGCAATGCTGCCATACTGTGTCGGAGCAGCACAGTGCCTCTTGCAAAGCAGGCTTTTCACAACTTGTCCTTGTTCCAAGGATGAGGAAACCTCCAGCTCTTCTGGCATTTTCCCTCTGTCATAAGTCAGAGTTGCTTTCACCTGTAAAGTATGATCAACACGGACGGGGAGAAGAGAGAGGGGCTGGGAGCGACCTTGCAAGGCTTTTCATGGAGCTCTTGGTGTTAAATGAGGAACTTTTCCCCTCCTCCTCTCTTCATTTTCCTGTGTGCCTGCAAAAATACTCTGGTTTGCATTTAAGGACAAAACTCTATGTGCTGGGACTAAGCCAACTTGTTTATTCAAGGGAAACACCATCTTTCCAAGCCTTTTTCTCACAGAGGAAGGCTTGACGGAGGATGGCAGACTGGGCTGGGGATTATATTTTTAGGTGACATCGAAGCACGGTTGTGATTTGAAGAAACAAAAAATCATGGCTGGCATTTTTGCATCAAGCTCTGCGAGACCCCTCCAGCCCCCAAAAGGGGTTAAATTCTCCCTCCAGAGCAGGTGGATTTGGACCTAAAGCAAGGAGGGGGGAAAAAAAAAAAAAAAAAAAAAAAAAGAAAAAAAAAAGGAAGAAACCAAACCAAAACAAAAACAACCCAGAAGAAACAACAACAAACCCACCAACCACAACCCCCCAGCCCTGCTGCTCTCCAGGCTTTTGCAATCTCCCTTCTCCAGGGCAGCTTGTTCTGAGGAGGGGGCCAGGAGGCCGGGTGGGAGGTGAACCCCCCTCTTCCTCTGCTGCTGTCAAAAGATGGCAGGTCAGGCTGTGTCTGTAAACAATGCAGTTATGAAATGGCAGCGCCAGGCCGAGCTGAGCATGCTCGGGAGGGAGCTGCCTGTAGGGGGAGGTGAGCCGGGGAAGATGATCTAAATCAGTGCAGTTCTTGGGATTGAAGGAAAAGGCTCCACTCTTAATGACAGAGCAGAAAAAAAAGGCCCCACGCCGGGGACGAAGCCCGTAGGCCATGGAGGAGAGGGTGTGAGGATCTCCCACCTCCAGGACCCCGGGTGCTGGGCAGCGCTGAGTCCCTTGCTCACCCTCCAGGAGAGTAAAGCCTTGGTGAGGTTTTGCTGTAGTTATTAGAGGGACAGGCCCCAGGGTGCAAGTTTTATTATTATTATTTTGTCTTTTTTTGTCTTTTTTTTATTTATTTTTCTTCCTTCCTTCTTTTTTCCCCCTCTCTCTCTGACCGCTTTTCCAGCTTCCAGGCATCACTGCTCTCCTCCCGATGTCTGGAGCTGACCCAGACCCAGGTGGTGTGGGCAGCTCAGCGAGGTCCTCCAGGTCCTATGGGAAACTCACACGGAGCTTTCCCTCCTCCACCATCCTAACAAAACCCTTCTGCCAGGATGGGCAGGGGGAGAGAGAGCTACTCTGGTGGTTTGGGGGTGGGAGGAAGAGGAGCATGGAGGCTGAAGAGGTGCCCGGGCCCTGGGTTTGAGCTGCCATGGGCTCCTACAACCTGCTCCATTCCAGGCTCTTCTTGATGCTACAGTTTTGTCCTGGTTAAGCCTTCTTGGGGACTGGGGGTTTCTGAAATGGCGGGTTTGCTTTTTGCTAGAGCTAGTGATGAATCTTGGTCTCCGTTCTAGGTGTTTCTTTCTCCCTTCCCAGCTGTACTCCTGCCTCAACCTCAGCCCGTGGAAGGAGGAGATGTCTTTGTCTGCTGTGGATTTACACTTGCCTGCACATACGAGTTGCATGGGCTTTAACTCTACTGAGACACAGCTCCATGGGTACAGTGCTTCGCAGCTGGTGTCTGGGAGATCAGCCTCCCCTTTACAGGAGGGGCAGGGGCTCTGCAGACCCCCCCTCATCTGCAGCCTGCTCACCACTGGGGACCGTGGTGTCTTCCGAGAAGTCACTTGAAAGTCCTGTTGTGTTTCATGCACGTGTCTCCTTCTTCCCAGCTGTTGCATGCAGGGACTTGTGCCTCATTTCTACCCTTCCCCTTGGTTCGGGAGTTGATTTGTGTGGCTGGAATAGGAGAAAGGACACGGGGGTAGAAAATGTGGCTTTTGTTTTAGGAAAAGCCTGGATGAAAAGAATTCAGGAAACAAAAGAATGGCAAAGAGTTTGATTTGGGGACAAACTTCAGGCTGAGGGCAGTGCTTGTTGTGAGCTGTAGATAAAATTCCATGTTCACATGATTGCACGAGGCTTATAAGGAAGTGGCCTTAATCAAGAAAGAAAACAAAAAAGAAGGAGCTTTGAGACTGGTGCCTGCTTTGTAGGCCAGGTATGCAAGTGGTCACGTTTCCTTCCTTCTCCAGATTAAATACTTCTGCTGCTTCTAATGGCAGGCCCATGGTCAGCATCCCCATGAGCAGTGATCCCAGACCTTGCCCGAGCACAGCAGACCTGAGCAGCACTGATAAGTGAGGAGCCTTCACGTGCCTGCAAGCATTTTCTTAATCATTGCTTCCTTTATAACTAACAACAAAATATTTGTCTTCTCTTCAGGCGAGGGTTATTAGGAGCAAATTTGTTTGGGTTGTGTTATTTTATGCATTTCTTTCAGGAGGAAAAGAGAGGCAAACAACTGGAGACTCTGTTGCTGCTGGGGTTGCATCATGCATTGAGAGCTTTGTCTCTCTGCCTCGCTTGCTGGGTGTATTGCAAACCTCACTGCTCCCTGCATGGGAGGTGAAATCCTGAATGAAGGGCTGCAGAGAGCTCTGCCAGCCAGGGAGCTGGTGTCGGGGTGCACGTCCAAACTGCCTGTGGGAAATGTGCCCCATGGTGTCACCTCTGAGGGCTTGGTGTCCCCTGGATGTGGCTTCCCAGGCTGGGCAGGGTGGGTCTGTCCCCTTCTGGGGTCTGTGGGCAGAGCATGGGAGGTGCTGCTGCCCCAACCAGGAGCCAGCAGGGTTTCAGAGGGGTCCTCCTGTCCCAGCCCTCTCTCAGAGCATCCTGCTTTAGCATGGCTCCAACCTAAATAACGCTGCTGCAACGCCTCGGGTTCCTGGGTGGTTGATTTTTAAGATAAAAAAAAAATCAAAAAATAGAAAACTGGACCTTGGTGAAGACAGACATCTTAGCACATCAACCTCTGCTCCTTCCTGGGCTGCCTGGAGAGAGCTCTGGTTCCTGATGTAACTCTGGTCTCCTGGGCTTGGTAAGCTGCAGTATGTTGGAGTTTAGCTGTGCACATTTTGTCTTTGCCTATAAAACCTGTTTGGACCTTGTGAAGGGCACCCGGATGGCTGGTGGAAATGTGGAAATGCCAAGGAGGAGGCTGAGAAAGCTCCCTCTGTGCTTCCCAGCCTTGCTCTTTTTCTCTTCTTTCTTTTTTTTTTTTTTTGTTTTAAAGGCACCACTGTAGTTTCTGTTCATCATCTGGAAATGCTGCAGAGCCTTTCCTTGGCTTTTCTGCCCCATCTTCCATCCCCTCCAAAGAGCTGGCAGAGGAGAGGAGCCCTGTTTTCTTGTAAACAGAGGTGGAGAAGAAAAACCTGACCAGCATTAGCTCCTCTGCTTGGATCCTCGTGGCTTCTAAAGCCATTCCAAAGACCTAATCAGTCTTTCTTAAGACGCAATAATTTTTTTCCTTCCCCTTGAAACCTAAAAATAAACAGGTTGGGGGGTGGGGAGGGGGTAACACTTGTTTGCTGGTGGTGTGTACTCTTGCTGGAGGTTCTCCAGCCACAGAAGGTGAATAATCTGTCTGGGGTCGGTGAGAACGGCTGCGGGAAAGAGGGGAAGGAGGAGGAAAAAGAAATGGAGAGAGTGAGACTTTTATTGTGAAGCAGGCGTGCTGGCAGTTGGCTTTGTTGGGACTGCTGCAAGAGCAGACATTGCTCGGCAGGGAGGGTGGGTATAGGATTTCCCTGGCAATCGGGAGCTGGAGAAGGACTGGGGCCTGGGGAGTGGGAGCAGCAAGGGAAGTTTGCTTGGAATTTAAAGGAGAGAGGGGGGAAAAAAAAAAAAAATAGGCAAAACCAAACCAAACCCAACCCAACACACACACACACAAATGGAGGTATTAAGAGTGGTGGTGAAGTTGCTGTGCAGTTGGCTGGGTGGGGATGAATGGGCAGGGGTGGGTGCTGAGTGGGTGCTGAGTGGGTGCTGAGTGGGTGTCCCGTGGTGCTGGGGGCTGCATCTGCTGGGTGGTGATGGGGAGAGCAATGGCCTTGGGGGGCAAGAGGCTTGGAGCACTTGGCAGGGATTTCCTGTAGTTTCCTTCTGAACAAAAAATGCTTCAGAAATCACAGTTGGCTTTATTTTCCCCCCCTCCCCCTCCTTTAATTATTACTTCATTTTCTACCTTGCTGCTGAGTTTTGGTGTGTTTCAGGGAGAGGTGTGGAAGCTGCTGGCAAGGGCTGTGTGCCTGAGATAGGGACCAGGAGCCACCACCAGCTGCCACCTCTGCCAGCCTTGCCTTGGCACCCAGCTTTGTGTTCTGCCAGCAGACAAGCAGGGGTTTCTTTCTGGTTCTCTTGGCACTGAAAATTCTGCTTCAAGAGCACCTGGCCCTGGGGCAGCCCAGGGAGGAGGGAGGGATGGTCTTGAGGTGCTGAGCTCTGGTTCCAGGGTTCCTGCATTTTTTTTTTTTCATCCAAGATGGGCTGAGCAGCAGCAACACCTCTGTGGAAGGGACAGCACGGGTGGCTTGTGGCATGGGCTTGCTGCTTGTAAGATAAACTGAAAATTGAATGGGTAAAAATGAGCTGCTGGGGCTTCCAGCCTAGGAGGAATATCCAGAGCTTTTCTTGTTGAAACAATGGTTGGAGAAACAAGATTGTCTCTGTTAGACTGAGGCTCTTCCTCTGCTGCTGGGGGCTGTGGCAAGGGGCTGGGTGCTCCTTCTCGTGGTGGGAGCCATTGGGATGCTCCAGATCTCTGCTCTTCTCTTGGCAGAGGGAACAGCCTTGCAGCAGGGTAACTCCAGGGGAACAAGGAAGTTATTCCCAGTGTACAAGAGGTCCAGGTAGAGTAGAGGTGGGGTTTACAAGCAGATGTTTGCAACAAGGATAATTGGCTTTGCAAATAAAAAAATCTGGTGTGTGTTCAGTCTTTGGGCTGTGTTTTTCTGATTGTTCCCTGATGGAAGCTGCTGGGCAGTGTCAGCTGGAGGTGTGTTCTGTTCCAGGATACCTGCTTGGTTGGCTGAGCTGAGGTTGCAGATGCTTCTGTCTTGTTTTCTTTTTCTGTGTGTGTCTGACCATCTGAAGGTGGTTTTCTTGGGTCACGAGTTCTCCTGGGCACATCAAGATGTGGCCTTCCTCCACCTTCCTCCTCCCCAGAGGAGCAGTCCTTGGAGGTGCCCTTCACTCCGTGTGGGCTTGGCAGGTGGTGGAGCCTTTCCCAAGCACCCTGTCTGTCCTCCAGTTTCCTCTTTCCTATCAGCTCTGGGTGGATTTGCAGATGATGGCAGTGAGGATGGTCCTGCAGGCATCCTTCAGACTCTTCACCTTTCAGACCAACTCCTCTCTTTAAACACAGACCTGTGTCAAAGGACCCCTTTTCTTGTGTGTTTGGGCTTTTTCATACCTTTTTGTTTTGGTAACTCTTAGTTTTTGTCTTTGCCACCTCAAAACCAACCAAACAAACAAGGAAAAAGGGAAGGTATGAAGGCTGCAAACCTGATCTAGCACTGTGACTGCAGATGTGTGAATGGCAGAGGAGATGAGCAGGTGCTCCCTTTTTACAGAAGAATAAAACAAAAAAAGAGGGAGGGGCATGGCAAATTACTTTCTATAGAATTAAAAGCAGAGCTCATTAACTTTCCTAAACCTGGATGTTATGAATGGTGCCTCAGCTGCAGCTCACTGATACTTTGTGTCGTTTTGCTGGAATGAACTGAGAAAAAACCGGAACCAAACACCAGAAACCTGCTTGGGCTGCACATGGGGATGAAAGATGTGTAATGGGAAGATGTGGATGTCCTTCCCCCCACCTTACACCTGAGAAGTTTGGGGGGAATAAGGATCATCTCGAGGTGCCTCCCATGACCATGTCAATCCGTGCCTGGTCAGACATACTCAGTGGATTCCCAAGCAGGCTGCAGTCAGAAAATCTGTCTGGCTGCAGTTTATCCCAGAGCTGGGAGGTCTCAGGCTGGGGTGCAGCTTGGAGCCCCCCAGCTCTGGGAGAAGATGGGCCAGCAGCTGGCTCAGCCTTGGCTGGGTGTTATCTCTGACCTGTGCCTCCCTGGCAGTTTCCTGGCAGCATGAGTTTGCAGAACGAGGTTTGCCCATGCTGTAAACAGGATGTGTCCATGATTGTCTCTTGTTTTAGATGCAACATGTCTATGAACCTTGAGCTAAACCATGTTTGTTTGGTTTTTTTTTCCCCTCCCTTCTCTCCCCACCCCTAGCGAACAGTGCTGAGTAAGGGAGACACAAGGAAAGACGCCTGCATGAAGACTGAGCTGCTGAAAGACATCACCAACAGTAAAGAGGAAGGTGAGCACCTGCCCTGACTGAGAGCCAGACCTCACTCCTGAGGTTTGCATGTGATGGGAACAGAGCTGAGGGCTTGGAGATGAGCTCTGTCTCAGGTGGTTCCCTTCTCCTGTATTTACTCTGGGCTGTTCCCCAGAAGATGTAAATTTGCTTTTCAGTCCATCCATCTCCACCCACCTGAAGGGGAACAACTCATTTTCACTTCTGCTTTGGTGTGGCAGTGAAAAGCAAGGGAGTTACTTTGAACCTCCTCTGTGTGCCTGGTTTTAGCTGAACTCTGATCCCTGCCACAGTGACCTGGCTCCTTCCTCCCTCTCTTGAAGTTAACTTTCTGTTTTCCTCTTGAGTTTGTCTGTTGCTCAGAAGAGGCACTGACAGCTTCAGGATGGCTGGTGGGGTTCACTGCTCCACACCTTGTGTCCCTGTGGGATGTGTCATTCCCTGGGCATTCTTTCTGCTCCCTTTCCTTTGCAGGATGCAGCACACACATTAATGATGAAATCTTTCCTGTGTGGTTGTCTGTGGGTTGCATGAGCACAAATCCTAGGGCTCAATAAACATATCATTGGGACTGGGAAAAAAAACACTGCCCTTTGTCTTTTCCCTCCTTTTTTTCCATGACTTGATTATTCCTTTACTGGTTATTTCTCTGTAGGGTTTTGATGTGTTTCTGTTCTCTGCTCCAGAATAGAATATTAGAAAAGCACTGACCTGGCCCCATCAGCATATCAAGTCTTAGCTAGAAGCAAAATTTTGAACTTGGTTCAGATGTGTGTGAGTACAGCATTGCTTTTTCTTTATCTTCTGTCCAACATCATGTCTTGTCAAGCTGCTCTAGTTAGAAAGTAAAGCTCAGAACAGGCAAAATATTGAATGCTGTGTCAGATGTGGTTGTGGGGCTTGCATATTAACTGGGAGCACGTGAGTGCTGCTGCTAGTGCCAGTTGTGGATGGACCTCTGATCTGGGCAGGCCAGAGACAATGTTTAAGATGTCAGGGGGAGGTCATGGTGCTCTGAGAGGAGGCTGGCTTTGATCCCTGGCCTTGCTTGTCTCAGCAGTATAAAGCCAGCTCTCTTAGCTCTTGGTTGATGTTAACTTCGAGATCTGTGGAACTAAAAATTAAGAATCAGAGTGGGAAGAGAGACATGTCTGTGTCTTGTATGTCTTGACTGATCTTGACTAATAGTAAATGCTGTGTAACAAAAGGAAGATAAGAACTCTCCCTGTGCAGGAACAGTCTCGAGGCTTCACATGGTGCTCAGCTTCCAACCTCTTCAGTGTCTTGTCCAGTTCTGCTCCTGGGGAAGGAAGGGTCCTAAAACATGAGCTTCATAGTCTCCATTCCTGTGGTAATGGCTGAATTGTATCCTCCCTTCCCAAGCACACCATGTGTGTAGAAAATAATTTGTGTGATCCTTGTGCTGTGTGCTTTGTTCTTCTCTGACCTTTGTTACCCAGCTGTGATCAGCACAGGAGTTCAATTAGTTAATGTCCCTAAATTCTGTTAATAACAGTGTTTAGTGTTGGCAAGGAATTTACATTTTTGAGTGTCATGTGCACATGAACTCACTGCAGCAGACCTGGGAGATGGCATGAAATAGTTTCTCTGAGCTCTGTTTCCTGGCTCAGGGATGGGTGGGAACATGTGGAGCTGGGATACACAAGCTGGAAAAGTGCCCTGATGCCTGAGATTTCTCTTTCTAAGTTTGCTTAGAAACAATTGTTTCCCTTTGAGGTGGATGAGCCCAGCACCCTTTAATATCAGTGACATGGAGAGTGGGATCAGGTGCAGGCTCAGCACATTTGCAGGTGACAGCAGGTTGGGTGCTGTGGCTGGCATGGCATCCAGAGGGACCTGGCTGAGCTGAGACTGCTGAGAGTGACAGCCAGGAGAGCAGACAGGGTGAAATGATGCTTAGGTACTGGAGATGCTCACCCAGATCCAGGGAGGCAAAAGAAATGCAGCCCATCAGCCCCAGAGCAGGAGCACCCAATGGTCACAGGTGGGCTGAGGGTGGCCAGTGCTGTACCACTGACCTGATCCCACACTGAAGGAGTAAATTCATTTCATGCTGGCCATTAAACTGCTTGGAGTCACTGCTGGGATTCCCCTGGGTCAGATGCAGTGTACCCAACCTGCATCATCCTGAGCAGAAATTGCTCTTGGTTTTTCTTTTTTTTCCCTTTCTTTTCCCATTCTGACTGTTGGCATTTGTGACAGGAGGTGGGAAGCAGTGACCCTGCCACAGGGTAACAGTGCTGCAGGGCACTGGGAGGAGCAGCACTTGTGTTTTGGAAATACCAGGCCAGGTTTCTGGGTGGATATCACCCACCTTCATGAATTTAAAAGGGTGGAGGGAAGAAGAAACCATCAGTAACTCCCCCTAGAGAGGAACTTGGCCTGAAACACTTAATTCTCTTCCTTTCTTGGCTTCAAAGTATTCTGCTGTTTGAGGTGGTGCTTTCCTTCCCAGTGGATACAGCTCTGACCATCAGTTCTCTGTAGTCTCTATGGTTTCAGCCCCCATCCCTTTGGCATCTCTTTATGTCAGTTGGGCTTCTCCATACTTTACAATTTTCTTTTTTGAGGAGGAAGTGGGGAGGAAACTTTTGTAACACAGGGATTATAGGCAGGTGCATTTCTTGCTTTTAAAAATTTCTCCAGCAGGACTGTTGGGTGTTGAATAGAAAAGGACTGTAGTGTTTTAAAGATTATCTGTAAAGTGCTTAAGGTAAAGAAAATGTGGAAAATGTATGTATGTATAAATGCATACCGTGCTTACACCGTTCAAAAGCCTCAGCTTTCTATTTGAGCTCTGTCTTTGCTTAGCTGAGAGTTTGATGTTCCTCTGGCAGGAGCTGAAGCCTTGGGGCTGAGCTGCAGGTGTGGAGCTGCCCTGTGCTCTGTGCTGGGGGCAGGACAGGGGTGTCTGCCCCTGCTCAGCACTCAGATGTTCAGAAAACCTGTAAAAGTTACAGAGCAGATGGCATTGCATTTGCTTGTAGACCTTTTTTTTCAATTTTTAATTTTTTTTTTTTTTTCCTTAGATCTTGCATATTTTTCTTATTCTGTCTCATTGAGCAGTGAGATCTGAATTTTAAAAACAGATTTAAGACATTTTTTTTTTCAGAGCATTCTGACAGTAATACTGAGATTTGAGCTGATCATCTGGCTCCCTGCATACAGAAAGTTTCTGGTGGTTCCTCATCCCCTGTGGCCTCCCCAGAGGTGATTTGGTTCCCTCTGGCTGTGGCTGGGGATGGCTGGTGAGGACTGAAACTCAGCTCTTGGACAGATTCTGGTTTTGGCAGCTCCAGGGCAGGACCAGAGCCAGGGCTGGCTCTGCTGGAAGGGCTGGAACCTGACAGGGAAAGGCAGTGGAGAGGAACCAGGATTGCTGAGAGGGCTGAGGTGAGCTTGGTTTTGACTCATTTAGGGTTTTTTTTTAATGTTCTCATTCTAATTCTGAACTAGTGCAGATCATTTCTACTTACACATGGTGACACATGTCCAGGGGGAGGTTAGTTTATGCAAAAGTAGATGTCAACAATCAGACTGCAATTTTTGAGCTGTCCTCTGCTCTCTGTTGGTTCCAGCAGTGCTTGAGGAAGACCCTGGAGTTTGAGATACCTGTCAGACACCTGAAATGAGATGGTGTGTGCTCAACCTGACTGACATAGCTTCTTCCCTGCTGTCTTAAGATTCTGTTCCTGGGAATTTTAATTCAATCTTGCGTGACTGTGTTTGTGTATTAAGAAGGAAGCTTAAGACTGAAACTGCTGCAGAGGTTCTGCTTGAGCCTGGGGAGAGGTGGGAAGTTGGCATCACTCTCAGGTCTTAATTCAGAGTGATGGGATGAGGGAGGTGGCTTTAAACTAAGAGAGGAGATTTAGGTCAGACATTAAGAAGAAATTCTTTGGTGTGAGGGTGCTGAGCCCCTGGGTGCCCAGAGAAGCTGTGGCTGCCCCATCCCTGGCAGTGTCCAAGGTTGGATGGGGCTTGGAGCAGCCTGGGCTGGGGGAGGGGTCCCTGCCCATGGCAGGGGTGGCACTGGGTGATCTTGAAGGTCCCTTGGAAGCCAAAGCATTCTGTCATTCTAGAGTTGTGGGTTCCATGGCTGTAAGGTTCTGTGGTTTCTGTGTTTCTGTGTTTCTGTGGCTCTGACCTGGGGACAGAGCTTCACAGCAAGCAGAGCAGTAGCCTGGCCTAGAAGAGCAACTCTTGTTTTCCTGTTAGCAGACCAGGTGTTTCGGTTGTGAGAACCACAGCTTAACTGGGTTACATATCTTAGTGGGCAGCATAGCTCCTGACATAAGGCAGTTAGTTCTTCTTGGGAATCTCTTCAATTGGATCTTCAGGTAGGACCCTGGGATGATGAGCTCCTGCAGCTGGTGAGGTGGCTGTGGAGCCCTGTGCTGCTCAGGAACTCTGTTTGCAGCAAACAAGGCTATTCCAAAGTATTTATTGATTATTTTAGTGCTGCCAGAAAATGGAACAGGCAGCTGGAGATAATTTTTCCCCCCAGAGGTTTGTCCCAGCAGCTCAGGACAGCCCTGCCTGCAGGCTCAGAGCTGCTGGAGGCTGCAGACCCCATTTTGCTCACCCCACTGGTGGTGGGGGCTGGAGCTGGAAGCCACAGAACCTTGGATCACCCTGCAGCCTCTGCAGGTGTTGATGGGCAGGCAGAGTGGGTGCCTAATCCTGTTAAATCAGAACCATAGCCCTGACTCCTGCTGCCAAGTTCTCCCCTTCTGTGCACCCTCAGGGACTATGGAATTTCATATCTTTGTTTTGTCAAGTCTCGAGTCATACAGATTTGGAAGCCTGGTGTTTGTTTTTAGAGGATTGATGGCACTTCCACAGTCAATCAGATTGCAATTTGCACACTTGATAAGAACGTGTGGGGGGGGAGGGGGGGCAAAAACTGTATGTGGGATTTTAATTTTAGCTTCATGGATTTTTCATAAAGTCCATGACTCTGGAATAATGTAGTTATTCTTTCCCCTAGGGCAGTGCTCTAATTTACCTTGGTTTGGTTGCCTTTGTGGTAGGTAGAGCAATTCTTGCCCTCTGCTTATTCAGTTTATCTAATAGTCAGGCACTGAAGTTATTTGAGTGCTCTGGTGGGAGTGCACTGTATTTAAATCAACAAATATTGAAGGCTTCATTCGGCCAGGTGCCCAATGCTGAGCACTAGAAACCTCCAGCTGTGGTTAGGGAGCTCATTTTTTTTGTTTTCTTCTGGCACTGACTTTGCTGAAGTAGTTGTTTAAATGGCCTCAGCACAGTCTTTTACAGACACCAAATGCAAAAAGAGAAACAAGGATTAAAAACATAAGGGCACAGCTGTTGGCTCCCTCTGCACAGGACTTCTCAAATAGTTAAAGAACAGTGAAAAAACTAGAACTTATCTTCTTCCTGAGTTGTTGCTATCCAGAGCAAACCCTTTAGTGTCTGTCAGAGTTTTCAATACACAGAAGGTTGTCTGGGTGGTGTGAGAGGGCAGCAGATGGAGGTGATTGATGGCTTTGGGTCGTGCTTGGAGATCCACTCCATGACTGCCTGCTGGAGGTGGGGGTTCTGCCTCTGCCCTCCTGTATGTGCTCCAGAGAGCACTGATGAGCTCTTTTTGGAGGATTTGGAGCTCCACTTGGAGCCTCTGAGCTGGCAGAGCACATGTGGGTGGCAATTTGAGGCTGAGCTGCCTGGGTTTGAGGGGTATGGACCACTGGGTGCAGATGTATTGTCAGGAAAAATGGTCAGAGTTGGGTTACCACTCATCACTGGGATTTGAAGACACTTTCCAGTAGGATACTTAGCACCCAGTGCCTGTGGCTTTCAGTTGGAACCATAAATGTTTGTCCCAGGAATGTTGGACATCTTGGCATGCAGGATCTTGGTTCCTCTTCATGCTTCAGCCTTGCATCAGGTTTTTGCCATGTCAGCAGAGACAATCAGAATATTGTTTTCCTTGATTTTTTGGGCTTCAAGAGCAGCATGAAGTGAGCTCGGGTCTGAAATCTCCTGTGGGATAAATTTATTGATGGGTGGAGTGTGGAAATGTCTGGAGGGCAGAAGAGAGCAACACCTTTTTATGTGGCCACTCCTGGTTTTGCTGTGCGTGAGCTTTTAGTCTGCAGAAATCTTCCTGCATTTAAGCCATGTAATTATTTTAGTCCAGAATGGCATTTAACATGATACAGCCCTGTCTTAACTCCTACTGTTGCCTCTGAAGTGACACTGTGAGTCCTGTCCCTCTGCTGCTTCATCCCACTGGTGTCCACTGGACAGCCTTGCCTGGAGAGCTGTGGTTTCCAGGGATTTATTCCTTGGGATGTTCTGGGGAGCAGCAGCAGAGTCCTGGTGTGACATTTGGCTGCTTGTGCCAGTCTGGCCTTGTGAAGGGCTTTGCCAGAGACCTGAATGCAAGATAGGGCAGCCCTTGGTTTGATGTCTGAGGTGCTGACATATGGTCCAATAAATGGAGTGAATGGAAAAAGCTAAAGGTAATATTTACCTTGAAAAATCCATAGCTGGGAATAAATGGCCACATCTACAGCTGGGACCAGTGAGAATGAGGGCACTGCTTTCCACTGAGCCACCCACCCTGATTTTCACTGTCTTAGGATCCAGGCAAGTTGGTCAGGCAGGTGAGTGAGCACCTTAACTCTGTGTGTATATATATATTGCATATATACTTTATATATATATATTTATCAATCAGTTTTCAAGGGGGGAGTTTTGTTCTTCACTCATGTTCTTCATTTTGTTCTTCATTGTTCTTCACTGTAAGCAGCTGTATATTCTCTTTGGGGTTTGGATTCTGCTTGTGACCCTTTTCTTTCTCTTCTCTTCCTCCCTCTCCCTCTTTCCTCAGGGTTTAATGCCATGGCTGCAGATGAAAGTGCTACAGAAAAGCCCACGGGGGAACCAAAAATGGCAGTGGATGGGGAAACCAACGGTTCCTGTGAGCACAGTGAAGCTGGGAGCCACCCAAACCCAGCTAAAAACACTCAGGACAACACGAAAGGGAGCCAGCAGGACTCTGGTACTAAATTAAATAGGATAGCAGAAAATGGCATTTCTGAACGAGATGGTGAGACTGGGAAGCAAAACCATCTGAAAGCTAATGACTTCACACAGACTTCTGTCACAGGGAGCAATGGATATATTCTAACCAAGCAGATGGCACAGGAGCAGCCTCTAAGGACTACCAGCACCTTTGCTTCTCTCACCGGCCATGCTGCAAAAACCCTTCCAGGAGGAGGAAGCAAAGGGAGAACTGTGGGCTCCTTTTCCCAGCTGCCTGCCACCATGCCAGCCAAGCTCGGGGAGGGCAGTAAGGACATGGATGCTAAAAAAGCCACGGCTGCTAACACTGAAGTCAAGGTCCACAGAGCACGGAAGACGATGCCTAAGCCCACCCCCAGCCTGGTAATGTATCTGCTCAGCAGTCAGTGCTGCTCTGAGTGCTCCTGGCTTCCTCTGAGTGCATGGCAGGGACACCTCACTGCATGGGCACACACCTCCTTCTGACATGTCCCACTGACTGCATTGATTTTTAACATACATATCTGTATTTTTACTCTGCCTGCAGAGAGGCAGAGGTGTTAAAACAGAGTCATGTGGCCACCATCAGCTCTCTTCCCCAGTTGTTTCTAAATCTATAATTGATCAATTACCTTCTCCTGCAGTTCTGTGCAAGACAGTAAATGGCTGTCCTCTCTTCCTCTCTTTCAGTCTGCTGAAAGCCAGAGCTGCTCCTGAGACAAATTAGATTTCTTATAAGTTTGACCCAAAGGAAATTAAGCATAGCATGTTAACTTGAAGATTCTCCTAGGCTTGGAAGCTGTCAAGAAGCTGAGATGTTAGGCAACTTGATGGCATTGCCTGTCATTAAATAGTAAACCAGATGATGTTTCCCTCTCTCCCTCTCTGTGTTGCCTGCAGTAATGCAACTTGTTTAGAAACTTTCCCCTCAGAATCCTTAGGGGTGGATTTACCACCAGTTACTTAAGAAAACAGAATTCTTTTTTTTGGGGGGGAGGCAAAAGGAGATGTGAAGTCATCTGGTGTGTTCATGTTACAGTGGGGGTGAAGGAAGACAGAACTTTCTTGGTCATTGGCCCAGTTTGGTTCTTTGGAAGTTCTGTTGGCACAGGTAGGGAACAGATGCTGGAACAGGCAGATCCCCACTGCCAGTGCTTGGTCTCCAGCCCTGGGAGAGCCACAGTGAGCTTGATGCTGGCACTGTGCTGTGCCTCATGTGGAGAGGTGCTGGCCTTAGGGTGTCCTGCACAAGGAGAGGGGTTCCAGCCCTGCTTGGCAATGGGAATCAGGCCCAGAAACAAAGGGGAAGGTGCTGTGCAGGTTGCTGTGATGGGTGGCTCTTGGGGACCAGCACATGCAGAGTGATCCTTAGGTGTCACCCACATGTCACAGCACAGCAATAAGGTGATGGGAAGGTCTCAAAGCTGTGAATCACTGTGATCTGGAGCAGGGGAAGAGAGAAAAACCAAAAAAATAAAAAATGGAAAAGAAGAGAGGTGGCACCTATGCAGCCACAGGTGGGGAAAGGTGCCCTTGGCTGTGGCACCACCTCTGCTTCTGGAAACAGGTGGGAGTCCAGAGAGCACATCAGTAGTACAGACCTTGGGGGCATCCAGCCTCAATGGGGGGGCAGAAGCCATGCCTGCCACCCCTTCCCAGCCACTCTCCCAAACTGCTCATTTCCCCTCTCTCTTCCCCTGATTGCATTGGAATTCTCTTGCACCCCTGCTGTGCTCTCTGGCCAGCAAGCTGGGAAGCCCACAGGCAGTGGGTGCAGCCTGGTGACCATCTCCTCTAGGGCTCCTCTTGCCCAAAGAAGGCTTTGTAACCCCAAGTGCCTCTGGAGCTTTCCTCCAGCACCTGATGTGTGCTCAGAGCAGGGCAGGAAACCCCCAGCCCCGGGTGCAATTCCACACAGAGAGATCCCTTGGGGCTGGGCAACTGAAAGAGGCAGTTCCCTTCTTAAAAGATAACTGCTAGGTTAGGAGGGAATGTTTTCCTCATTCAGATTTTATGGTCTATCAAAAGAATGTCTTTACCCAACCCCTTGGCTTTCAGGGTCTGTCCATCCAGGCTGTGGGGGATCTGCACGAGTGCTGCCTACTGCCTCACACCCATCCTCTGATGGTCCCCTCCATCCTGGGGTGCTCACACAGGAGCAACAGCCTCAAAACCCACAGGCTGCAGTTGTTGAGCCACTCCAGGAAGAGCAGAGCCTGTCCTTAGCACCTCTGGCTGTTTCCCTCGGGCTTAAAATAGGGAGAGTGAGGAAATTCACAAGAGGGGTGGTAGGAAGAGGCCCTGCTCAAGCTTCTGCATCTGAATCTGAACCCAAGGTTTGATCTCATCTCTGCCAGACAATAGAACAGCTGTTCTGTTCAGCCTCCCTGATAATTACTACCTAATTTTTCCCCATTGTCTTTCAAATTTCCATGCTGGTTTTTTTTGAGCAGTGGAGGCCTTCCTAGTCATCATTTTTTAAAATCCTGATAATTTTGTGTTTGGGCTGCTTGTAAGCACAGCAGTGCAGTAGCTTTTCATGCACCAGGCTCCACGTTCACATCTTTCCCCCTTCAAAACCAACCATTCTTGCAGGTGATGTTTTCCAAGGAATAAATCGTGGAAATCACCCTGAAGTTGATGTTAGAAGACACAATACTGTTGCTTTCTTGGTAGAGTATTCTTGTAGACATGTGCCACCAGTGAGAAGGAGGAGAGGGAAGGTATTTTGTTGCCTGAAGAGTGTTTGTTCACCCTGGCACCTTCAGAAACCTTCTGGGGACCAAAAAATTATTTTCTGTAATCCAGTAATTGTCAGGGGACCTTGGTAGCCTTTTCGTGCACATGTGGTTTGATCTTTGAAAGGAAGAAGATAATTGTCTCACAAATTTAACCAGCTTTTTCTCTGTTTAGGAGTTTCTTCCTGAATTGGGATCGAAGCTGAATCTGAAACAGGTGACAATTTTAATTGATGTTGTTGTGTGGTAGGGTCGTTTTTGAACAGGGACCTCAGAAGAATTGTTGGCGGCATCATTTCTGCTCCCCTTCTGATTAATGCAGTACAAATGCTGTGCCTTTGGCAGAATTTTCTTCTTTCTTTCTTATCCATTTACAACCTGATTGACCCAAAAATTTCCAGAACCAGGCAGCAGACTGAGTGTATGTGTGTGTGCTGAACTTGGAGAAGGCCCCTCCTGCTTAGAAACTCCAGTTTATGAGCTTAACACCACTAAGACTGGGAGGATAAAGGGTGGCAGGTAATGAAACCATCCCAGAGCTGTCTCTTGAGGCAGGAAGAGCAGATGGCTGAATTGGGAATCCCAGATTACATTTCTGTTCAATGCTTGGTGACCATGAGGCTGTAGCTTGAGGTGTGTGTCTCTGGTGGTATTTTCTTAGGCTGTGCAGAGGTCTTGGGTCAGGTGAGCTGAACTGTCAGAAAAAATAATGCAAAAATCTGTGAAATTAATGTCTCAGTTTGCTTCACAGCGTGAACTCAAAACATAGGGAGGGAGACTGAGGGAGACAAAGCCTGAGCAGAGAGGAGGAGCTTGGAGCAGGTGATGCCACCAATGTTCATCATATTATACCATTGACCTGGCAGCATCCACACCTCTGAGCCACACTGGTTCTGAAGCCCAGAACCTGCTGGTTTGTAGCTGGGTTTAGCAGGGTCTGCCCCTGGGGGTGTGATGCAGATCCTGAGCTCCCAGGGATGGGTGCAGATGTGATGAAGTCACAGGGGAATTGCTCTTCTCATTGGGCACGTGTCATTCTGCAGATAAAGGGGCCTGCAGAGGTAGATCAGCCCTGCAGCTTGTCTCATCTAGATTAAAACCAAAGCCCTGCAGGTTTGTTTTTTTTTTGTTGCTCCAAGGTAAGGCTTAGGCTGAGGTCAGGATTCACTCTCTGCTGCCCTGAAATTCAGTACTGCAAACTCCCATTCTGCAGCAGTGGAGAAGGGAAAGGAGCACCACTACAGTTCCTCCAGGCACTCTTACCTGCTTGTGATCAATTTTTTATAGCAGCCTCGTATTTCTTCCTTAAATTATCATTCACCAGTTGTTAGAGGCAGGTACCCCTGGGAGCTGCTGCTTTGTGCTGTTCAAAGGCAGTGCTGTGGCACAAACCTCCTTCCCCTCTGCATCCCAGTGATGGAGGGAGAGGGCAGAGGGTTCCCTGTGACAGCTGCCATGTCACCCGGTGGTTAGTTTAGTCCTCCTGGCTAGCTGGCTTTGGTTTCTAGCTTGTACTGTGTCAGAGATGAAAGCCCTTGAGAGAAATCAAACAGCTCCTCCGTGTGAGCTGGAGATGGTTTCAGGTGTTGTGAGCAAAGAACAGACCTGTGATGCTCTTCAAAGCAGCCCTGCTCCAAAGCAGGACCTGCAGGACCTTTGCCAATGTCCTTGCCCCAACACATGGATGCATTTCTGGTCTGGTTTCTCTTTGGCTGTTATTTGCTTTGGTAATGGAAAGACCTCTTAACTTACCTGGCAGGCTGCAAGAGGAGTGCCATGTGTGGTCTGTCAAACCAGCACGGGGTTTCATTCCTAAGGTTTGCTTGGTCTGTGTGCTTGCTTTGGGGATTTTGAAGAAGGAGGATATTCTGTCATGTTGCTATATTTTAGTAACTTCTCCCTGATGCTGTAGGGGACTTCTGTGCCAGTAGTAGAAACTTGGTCAGTCCCACTGATATGTAGAAGCCACCTGAGCTTGACTTTTATCAACACATAAAATACTGTGGGTGTGCCCCAGTCTAAGAACTTTGAGTTTTTTATTCACAATGGTGTTGGATCTAGCAGTGCTCATGTTTTTGCTGTTTTCAGACACATTCATCTCTGGAAATGTTGGCTCAAGCCTTGGAATAGCTGTCTTCAGCTTCTTGACTCTTCTTGCAATGCCTGGGGTATAATAGTGACTCCACAGGCTTTTGTGTAGGATGATACCACAGGGGAAGCTGTGAGAAATAAAGCCATTAGCAATGCAGTTTCTTTCTCTATAATTTTTGGTCCTTTCTTGGCTTCCAGTGGCCCACATGTGATGGTTAGGATGGAGGTAGGAACACAGGTTGCTCATACTGGTGTCCTGGAGTTACCTTTGCATGGGATTCACCTCCTAAACTTCTCTAAATCTGTAGGTGAACCCAAAACTCTGCTTCACTGTTCACAATCTAAGTGTAATTAAGACCATGGCCATTTTGGGTGGGGATAATGGACAGCAGTGGAGTTTATTTAGGGTCAGGAATGGTGCTTGCCACCTCTAATTTTGCTGTTTGCAGCAGAGCCCAGGTAGGTGTCAGCCCCTCTGCTCTCTTGAATGTTTCTTGGTTTAAGTGAAGGGGGTGATCTTCATCCAGCTTCTGAGCAGGAACTGGATTTTTGGCTAGGCAGACTCCTCAGGAAGCAAAGCAGGAACGAGTTAGGGCTGTAACTGCTGGCTTGAGTTAAAGAACTGGTGGAATTCAGAGACATCAGAACTGTGAAAAGAATAAAATCTCATCCAGTAATGACTCTGCTTGCTGGAGGGGTAAAAGTTAATAAGAATAACAAAGATGTAGTTGTTTTATCTAGCTAACAATGAAGAAGGATGGTGAGAAAACTGAGTGTAAATGTTTTAAATTCTTTGCTGATGCCTTTTATTACAGTCCTTAGATTTTTATGCATACACACACACACACACACACACACACATACATGTTTCACTGCTGGCCTGTTCAGTTTCCCATGCCATCAGGCTTCCTGAGAGATCTGGTCACCTCTCTGCAGGAATTCTTGTTATTTAGCATTGCTTCATATGCCTCCAAGTAATAACCCAGCTCTCACAAGGATTAATTTGATTTAAAAAACTCTTTTACTGGAATTGCCATGAAAAAGTCACATTTAACAGTTGTCATGCTGCCCTATTGAAAATTTTTAATTTATTTCCATATTGTAATTACAGGGGGAGAGAAAAACCTCAAGCTAATAAGATACTACTTTTTCATTTAAAATTTGATTATGTTCTTCCAAACATCCTGGCATGGTCTAAATGTGAATTCTTGATGTTTGGGAGTAACAGCACATATTATCAGAGACCAGTTGCAAGAACCTACACTTTAAGGACAAAAAATGCAGCTCTCCTGGACACTCGTTGCAGGCAGCTCTGCATCAGATCTGCCTCTCCCAAGCTCATTTTTCTAATTTTGAGTTAAAAATGGAAAGCAGTGGATGTTCCAGGGGACTTGAGAATTCTCAGAATAATTGTGTAACCAAGAGTTACTGTTAACCTTCAGATATATAAACTGGGAACTTTTAAGATGTATTAATAGTATTTTTGTGGCTATTATTGGCACACTCTACCCAGCACTCCTGATGTACATTTTCTAAGGGGTGGAATAACTGGGAACAGTTTCAGGAGTGATCCAGTGTTAAGAGAATGATCCTGTGGACACTTAATTTGCTCATTTGATTAAACCTAGTGAAGAGAGGGTTGTTGGGTTTGTTTTGTTTTTTTTAAAAAAGGAGGTAGTTGGCCACAGTCTAAGTATCTAGTGGGAGTGAGAGTTTCTGATGATACAGGGCTTTTGGCTTCTTAATTCAGTTGAAAAGCATCGTGCATTTAATGATTTGAAAGTGAGAGCAATTAAGCATTGGAGCAACATATCAAAGGATGTGGTAGATTTGTTGTCTTTGAAATTGTTAATCCCAGACTAGATGCCTTTTAAGAAAAGACGTAGCAATTCAGCCGTAAGTTATGGGCTTGATGTAGGAATCATTGGCAATTTGATGGCCTTTTTATGCAGGTCATTTTTGATAAGCATTACAGCTTTTCTGCCTGAGCCCCACTCCTCCCTTGCTGCCAGCAGCGTGCACATGGCAGGGCTGTAATTAGGAGAATCAGTCACTTCCCCCTTTGTTCCCAAGGTCACATCACTTGAAAGCAGTGGCTCAGAGTGCCTGTCTGAACCTGGGCTTTAAAGGGTGTTTTTATTGCTTGCTGATTTGTTTTATTTCTTTCATTTGTCTGGATTCCTCTTTCTTCCTCTTCTGGTGTTTCAGCTGCTGCTTCACAAGTCCTGGAAGGAGAGTTTGCCTGCAAGTGGAGCAGCACTAAAACACTGCCAGCACAGGGCTTGTAGGCTGATTTTTTTCTTGGTTTTCTAGAGCATCTCTGCCAAACCTGCCTCCTGCTTGACAGTGTTGGGGACAGCTGTGTGGAGAGGTGTGGATGGTCATCTGGTCAATAAGAGGGCAGAGAGAGTGTAAAATGTCACATCAGAGTGGCAGCATTCCCCCCCCCTCTCTGGTAACACAGTGGTGGGCACAGGAGCTGCAGCACTGCAGGGTGTGGAGCTGTAGGAATCCAGGTTTCAGGACCAAAGGTGCTGGATGAGCCTCAGCATGGAGTCCAAGCTGGAATCAGAGCACAGGGGGAGGCTGCCATGGTGCAGGGAGGGCAGGAGCAACTACAAAATTCTCTTGACATTCATCTAGGGGCTTGTGTGTGGTGTTGGGATGCTCAGTGGAGGACTGTGGCAGCACTGGCAGTGACCCTGCAATGTCAAACAGATGCTGTCTGTGCCTGTCTTTAGGTCAGAGGAGGGAGCCTCTGCTGGTCTGGGTTGTGCCAAACACCACCTGAAAGGAAAGATCCCTTCCCATTGCTGCTTGCTCTTCCCAAACATCTCTGCAGATCTCCTGCCTGCTTGATGTGACAGCTGCACTTGGGGTGTTTCTCAGGGAATAGGTGGTTTTATTGCATGGGCTCATCTTCCCCAGAGCCAACCAAATGCCTGTGTACTTTGTCCTGATCCTTTCCCTTCCCTGCAGTTGCTTTGGATCTCCCACTGCCAGGGAGCCTTTCAGCTTCAGGGCCAGCAGCCTGGGAGTGTTTTGCTGTCTTTAGGCAAAGTAACATTATCATAAAATCACAGAATGGTTTGGGAGGGACCTTGATGATCATCTGTTTTGTGCCAGAGGAGGGGCTGTGTGCTTTTGCTTTGAATGTGTGGTTCTGTCTTCAAATGAAAGTGATGGCATTTGAGAGAAATGGATTAGATTTACTGTCTTGAGGTTTGTTTCGTTGTAATGCAGGGGCTCAATTTAACTGCATTTTGTTTTCCAGCTTGCAAGTAAAGACCCCAAAGATGGGAGAGACAGCAGAGATCAAAAAGAATCCAAGGAGGAAGGCAACAAAAACATCTTGGAGTTTGGGAAGCCGTTGCCATTGCCCTCTCTCCCAGGCCTTCACCAGTCACTACCTCAGAACCAGAGCTACGTGGCCACCACGAAGTCACAGACAGGTGAAGAGAACAGCTGAGACCCCAGCAGTACCCACCTCCCAGATGGGTTGGGGGGGGTTTCACTGTGGTTTCAACATCTTTAAGATCCTTACATCCAACCATTAACCTGACTCTACTGAGTCCAGTGGTAAACCACATCTGCACAGCTTTTAAACACCTCCAGGAATGGTGATTCAGCCACTTCCCTGGGCAGCCTGGGCAGTGTTTAATTACCCTTTCAGTGGAGAAGTTTCTTCTAATGTCCAATCTAAACCTCCCCTGGTACAACTTGAGACCATTTCCTCTTCTCCTGTTGCTTGTTACCAGGAGAAGGGACCAACCTCCCCCTCACTTCAACCTCCTTCCAGGGAGCTGCAGAGAGGTGAATAGAATCAGAGAATGGTTTGGATTGGAAGGGATCTTATAGATCATCTTGTTCCAACCCTCTGGCGTGGGCAGGGAAAGCTCCCACCAGACCAGGTTGCTCCAAGCCCCCAGCTCCCTCCTGCCCTGCCTTGTTTCACGGGGTGCAGGTCCCTCCCAGGGGGTGTGGGCAGGTAGGTGTGAGCATCACTGCTGCTAAAACTTGAGTTCATAAAGGAGACACTTCCATCATCCTGTGGGATCTTCTGAGGATGTTTTTATATCTTCTCAAAGCACTTTGTGTGTCACTGCAGCAGCTGGTTACCACAAAATACCTCCATGTAAATAAATGGGTGTTAAAAGATTTTTGGAGAAGTCTTTTCATAGCTGTTTGAAGTTTTATCATAGAGATGAAGAAATGCTTTTGAGGAACTGGCTGTACAGCTGCAAACAGTAATAATGGTGCTGAAGCTGCAGGTTGCACTTAAAAGAGCCTGCACTAAGCATCCTTCTGATGTGTTCACCAAAGACAGCATCAGACAGTGAGGTGTGATGCCTGATTTGATTAGAAGGCCAGGAGGGAGACTTAGCAAATTAAGACACAGCCAAAGTCATAAAAGCATCAAACAAACTTCCATAGTAGGTGTGAAATGAGGTTAAATGTTGAAATGAGATTAAATGTTAAATGGCCCTTTATTTAAGGTGCCTTTTCCCTTTGTGTTTTTAAGTTACTGTATAATCACTTTTACTGTAAGTTGGTATTATTAGCCTTGCAGAATCTATTTGAGCAAGTTGGATTCTGTTCAGCCTCCTACAGCATCAGCAGTACTGCCAAACACAGGCTGATCTAAGGATCTGATATTATGGATGGTGGTTTAGGAGGAGCACAGAGGGGATACTCGCATTTGGGGTGGGTTTGGAAACTGGCAGAAAGTTCTTTGTGTTACAAGCTTTTTACTCAATGCCCTCCAGTATGATTTACCTCAGTACAGCCTCTGCTCTCTATCCCTCCTTTTTTTCATTCCTGAGCCAACCTTGGCTTTCTTTGCTTCTCTTTTCCAGCTGCTGCAGTATCTCGGAAGAAAAAACGGAGAATGGGAACCTATAGCCTGGTTCCCAAGAAAAAGACCAAAGTGTTAAAACAGAGAACAATGATTGAGATGTTCAAGAGCATAACTCATTCCTCTGTGGGTGCCAAGGTGAGAGGAGCACTGAGCCCACTGGGCATGTTTGTTGTCACCATACATGTCCCTTGTCCTGGCACACCAACCCCCTGCATCTTCTGTTCTGAGCCTACACCTTCTCTCTGGTAGCAGCACCCTGCCTGTAGCAGCCTTGCTGCTTTGAAGTGACTTTCTAAGAGTGGTTATTTAAATACCAGCTCTCAAACAATAGTTTTCCAGTCAACCTTCCTCTTCTATGCTGTGGAACTTGAGGGATTTCAAACAAACCCCATGTGGTGACCTTTTTGTTTTGGTGTCCTCAGGGTAACTGCCTGGTGTTGCCTCTTGAGTCTGTGTGGCCCAAACAACTGGTTACTTGAAAAGGTTTAGAAAGGGATTAATTTCTGATCAAATTCTGCTTTTGCAGCAACCCATGCTCTGGAACTTTGGCTTTTAAATTCAGTGCCAGGTTGTCAGGGAATGGAGTGAAAATCCCCCTGTGATTTAACTTCTCTTTCCATTCCCTAAAAAGCTTCTTGCAGCCTTGGTGGAGCTTCACCTATTCCATGTTTGAATTAGACTGGGGGGGTCTGTGAGGCTGCTGCTCAGAAGCCGTCCTTCCCTGAACACCTTCTACAACCCCTGGCTCTGGAATGACTCCTTGTGCCTCCCCAGATCACCAGGCTTGGGTGACACATGGCAGGCTCTCAGGCTGGCTTGGCTGGCAGCACTGAAGAGCTCTGAAGGGACCCAGAGGCAGCTCTAAGGCTCCAAGCATGGGGGGGGCTGGGCTGGGTTCATCTTCTCTGTACTAGGAGTTGATGTTGTCTCTGTGGCTCATGTGCTTGGACAACTTTCAGAGTGACAAGGACCTGGGTGATGCCAGCCCTCACGTGAATGGGGAAAGCATTGATGTAGACTCTGAAGAGGAAGACTCTGATGAGTTGGAAGAGGAGGATGATCATGGAGCAGAGCAGGCAGCTGTGTTTCCTGCAGATGAGAACAGGGCCTCTAAAGACAGTGCATCTGATGCAGACAATGCCAGAAAGGTATTCACATGCCCTGTGCAGGACTTGCAGGAGCAGGATGGGACACTGCTTGTTCATGTGGGACAAGGGTGGCACAAATTGAGGCCATTTCTTGCTTTTCCTAGCCTGCAAGGTGGCAGGAAAGCACAGCAGTGCTAGTGAGACTTTCTGATTTCCTACCTCCCAGTTCCAGTCTTGCTACATAAATCTGTGGTCCATCATATCTGCATCTTCTTAGTCTTGCTTGTAATGACTGGTAAAGCAAATAAATTGGTTTAGTTAATTTTTTTCCAGAATTATGACAGTGTAGACATGAGGCTGGTTTTGAATAATCCAAGGGAGTTCAGATTTGGTTGGAAAACTTCCTTCCAGGGTTCAGTTTGGTTTTTTTCCCCCTGTACCATTCCCATGGATGTACCATGGTGTGCATTAGCAGCCTGGGAGGTCTTGTCCTGGAGAGGAGATAAAGTCAGGGATGTGGAGGCTGGGGCTGGGTGAGGGCAGAGGAGGATGATGGAAGGATGCCCTGCTTGGAGGGAGCTGACCTGACTGCTTCTGTTCTTGGGCAAATGGTGGCTGCAGATTGATGATGGTGAGTCTGAGGAGGAGCAGGAGTCTGGAGAGTCCATGGAGGAGGAGGAAGATGGAGACGAGTCCGACCTGGTAAGCCTGGCTCCTAAATGTCTTTTTCAGTCTTTGCCCTGGTGATAATGATTTCCCCTTTGCCAAAAGGAGAGGGACTGAGAGCTGAGCACTGGAGTTCCATGTCTCTCTGACAAAACTCACTCTCTGAAGCCACCCACACACAGGGTAGTGTTTTCCATGAGGTGCTTCACCCTGATCCCTGATACAGTTAATTGCTTTCTGATGCCAAGTAATGGGATTTTGTTGTTTTCAACAAGGTGTTGACTGCTTTTACTCATTTGAATGTTAGTAGAAATATTTAAGGGTGCTTAAATTCTTCAGATGTGAACTTGGCAAGTGGTAGGAGGCAGCAGGGTTGTTGTAACCCCCTGAAGCTCTGCAG
This sequence comes from Phaethornis superciliosus, assembly GCA_023637945.1. Taxonomy (NCBI): domain Eukaryota; kingdom Metazoa; phylum Chordata; class Aves; order Apodiformes; family Trochilidae; genus Phaethornis; species Phaethornis superciliosus. Next base: position 770,709 of record JAJQWJ010000022.1, on the reverse strand, counting down.
GGCTGTTAGGAGCTCAGTTTGTTTGGAAATCCATTGGCCCAGCCCACAGCTTAAACTCACCTTGATCTGAGATGCCACCTCACGGTACCAGATGAGCAGCTCTTACCAGAGAGACATCCACACAGCACAGACAGACAGACAGACACTCCCTGGGAGGTTGTCTGTGTCGTGCTAGGGCAAGACTTTCACCAGCTCTTTGTATTTTTTGATGGCTGGTGTAGAGAAACTGATTTTTTTTAATTTTTTTTTTTCCAATTTAAATTGCTGTTCATTGATTGCCTCTGTCCCCCATGCTCCCCTTTACTTAAAAATTTTGCTCCCTTTCCACAGCATCTCAAGTTGAGGAGCCAGCATTTAAGGCACCCCAACTCTTCAGTCACCTTGAGAACGTTTTTGGCTTCATTTTCTTGATGTTTTGAGCTGAAGGTAGAAATGACTGTACCAAATGAATCGTTGACACTCTTTAGGGCTGACACTGCAGGAGCCAGTGAGGACCAAGCAGCAGGGGCTGTGGAGCCTTCCCCTTTCTTTGGGTGGCTGAGCCCACTCTGCAGCCTCAGCTCAAACCAAAGGTTGAGCTTGCAGTCAAGTCCAAGCTCCCAACTCCACATCCTAGACTGTTTTTTTTTTTTTTTTCTTCTTTGCTCAGACCTGGTGAGTCAGTCAGTTCCCCAGAGAGGGACTGGCTCAGATGCAAAGCCTCTCCCCCCCCAGCAGAGTGATGCAATTGGGGGAAGCCACGTGGTGGGGCACAACTGAGCCCAGACGTGGGGACATTTAGCAGGGGCAGAGTAGACACAGGGTAGAGCTGCCCTGGAGAGCCAGGGCTCAGCACCACCTCCCCTTGGCTTTGCTCCCTCTGATAACTGAGCATGGTGCAGCATCATCTTCCTGGGAAGGTAGGGCCTGATCCAGGTGGTGGTCATGGAAGAAGTGGGAGGTTTTTCTCCTAGGCTTTGGTGGGAGGTGGATAAGCATCAGGAGCTGACAGGTTCAGCTGGAAGGTGAATCTTATGACTGGGGTGCTGAAGACTGCCTTACAGGATTAGGGATTCTGGTTTCTTGTTGTTGACTTTGAAAAGCTTCTCCAGATAACTGCATTGTTTTATTTTGAACCAAACCCTGTTTAGATGCGTACCTTGTGTCTGAATATTTGCTGCTTGGTTGGTCTGTGCTCCCCTGTACCTTGCCTGAGGGAAGGGGCTGCTCTGCTCATGTTGTGTTCAATTCCCTCAGGTCCATCCCAGTGCTGTCAGGTGGCTCTTTAGGTGCAAGGTGGGTTTTTATTGGCATTTTCTAGCACAGCTGTGGAGCAATGTGAATATTGCAGTTTGGGAAAAAAAAAAAAAAAAAGAGCACTAATATATTTTTTTTGGGGGGGGGGAGGGAGCAGCTAAAAGAGCACATGTGTGCCTGCATGCTGTGCAGAGGTGCTGCTGCAATGAGTGTGGTCTAAATGGAAGAGAAAGTGAAGCAGGCACTACTGAAATGACAGGAAATACACCCACACATGTGCTCCTGTTTCCTTCTTGCTGCTAGAAAGACATCTTAGCACCACTTGGTTGCAAAACCCCGGGTCCTTGAGGCCTTTTCAGATAACTGCAGGTGTGGGAAGGCTCTTTGCCATGGGTGCAGAGGGCTGCTGGTGCCAACATCCTTACATGCACCTGGCCTCTCTGGTTCTTCAGAGCTCAGAGTCCAGCATCAAGAAGAAGCTGCTGAAGAGGAAAGGGAAGATGGACAGTCCCTGGCTGAAACCCACCCGCAAGAGGAGACGGAGGAATAAAAAGAAACAAGCTGGCTTGCTAGGTAACTGTGTTGGGTTCCTTACCTTCAATGAGCCTTCAGGGGGGAAGGGTGAGGACCTCTGAGGCCCTTAAGGCAGTGGCTGTCTGCAGAGCTCCAACTTTTTCCATCACAGGGTGGGCTGTGTGATAGCCCAGGGCCTGAGCTGGCATCTTGCTGGCAGTGGCTGCTGCTGGGTGTGCTGGCAGCATGGTACCTGGGAGGTGGCTTCATCCTTGGCATGCTGGAGGGATATTTTGTGTGTTCATGAACTCTCTTCATTTTGGAGTATCCAAGACAGACTTCACGAACTCATGTCCCACCAGCTTGAGGAGTTTGGTTAGATGCACAAGGAAGGGATGAACCACCCTGGAGTGATGCTCATTTGCTCTTGTGTGGATGTTTGTCCAACTGAATGGAAGGTGCAGCTTGGCTCCTTGTTCTGAAAGCCCTAGGGTGTTGGTAATGAGCTGCCTCTGGCCCATCTCGGGGCCTGGGAGTCATTGAAATGGTTTCTCTTGTTCTACCTAAGTTATCCAGCCCTCAAAAAATGGTTTCACTGGCTTTTCTCCTCTGTAATCTGTGGGGTGGGGAGAGCCAGCAGTGCAGGGAGTGACACTTCAGAACAGTAACAAAAGGGGTAGAAAAAAGTGGGTAACCTCTGAAGTGAAACTTCACCTTCAGCTTCATTCTGAAGATTTGGCACATCTGTTGCCACCAAAGGATTTATGCTTCTGTGCTTGCTCATTTGTTGCCAGTAGACCATTTTGGGTTTTTTATCAGCAGATTTGTGGCTATTTGTGAGCTCAGTGACCATGTTTCAGCCTCTGGTCTGTGCCAGGGGATGGGCACTCCTCTGGGTTGCTCTTCTTCCTCTCAAGACATCCCCTTTCTCAAGAAAAGGGACCATCAGTCCCCTTCAGAACGAGTCATTATTTCTTCATTGCAGATGCTGAGTGATTTCTGTAAAGGTGGTGGCCAGTTTTCCAGGCTAACAGAAGTCTCTTGGTCAAGGCCAGAGTGAGAGCAGCAAACCAGGGGAGAAAGCAAAGCCAAGGGAGTGGGAAGAGATTGCAAATTCCCACCAAGGCTCCGAGGGGTCCCCACAGAGTCTTTTCCCAACAAGGGACCCCCACAGTCTTTTCCCAACAAGGGATCCCCATTCAGTCTCTTCCCAGCAGCATCTTTGTGTTCACTTAGAGCCAGAACTTGGCTTTTATGTTTTTCCCCTCCCATTAAGCTGGATGTCCCCTGTCTCATCCCCTTCAGGAGGTCCATGGGTGGCTCTGCAGTGTACCTGGAGCCTTTTGCAGCAGGTCAGAGCTGGGGGATGTGCAGATCCCTGGCTCCATCCCTTCCCTGTGCCATTCCAGCCTCTGCTGCCGAGGCAGTGCAGCAGTGCAGCAGTTCAGAGGCACAACTTGTCTCATTTATTGTTTGGTTGGTTGGTTTGTTTTCTGTGGCTCCCTACCTCAGTGGAAGTGGAATAGCTGTCTGATCAGGCAGGGAGGGAAATAAGGGATCAGTTGTGCCATATATGTCCAGATGTTGCATTTTCATAATTCTTCATTTATTTGTCCTCAAGGCCTCTCTGAGGAGCCTGCATGCAGCCTGCTGCCTGACACATGACCCTCGCACCCACACCTGCTTGACCGCCATTTATTTATTGGTTTTCATTAATTTTTCTGGGGTTTTTTTTTGTTTTTTTTTTTTTTAGCCTTCTCAATCCTTGCCTTGTTTCCATCCAGGTGCTGAAGCCTATAAACCATCTTTGGGAGGCAGGGAAGGGCCTGGCCAGGAGAACAGCATGGAGTACATGGAGGTGTCCCTGGATTCCTTGGATCTCCGGGTGAAGGGCATCCTCTCCTCGCCGGCAGGAGGTGAGTGGGGGGGGGACGGGACCCCCCGGGACCCCCCGGGACCCTCGGTGGGGTTCGGGGCTTTGTTCGGTGAGAGGCGGCGGGGCTGCTGCCCTCTGGTGGCGGCGGGGGGGGAGGCAGCGGAGGGGATGGGATGGATTGGGATGGGATGGGATGGATTGGGATGGGATGGATTGGGATGGGATGGGATGGGATGGGATGGGATGGGATGGGATGGGATGGGATGGACTGGGATGGGATGGGATGGGGAGGGACTTTTGGCAAGGGCCTGGAGTGCTGGGACAAAAGGGGAATGGCTTTAAACTGGCAGAGGGAAGATTGAGGTTGGATGTGAGGAAGAAATTCTTGGGTGTGAGGGTGCTGAGCCCCTGGGTGCCCCCAGAAGCTGTGGCTGCCCCATCCCTGGCAGTGTCCAAGGTTGGATGGGGCTTGGAGCAGCCTGGGCTGTGGGAGGTGTCCCTGAGCATGGCAGGGGGGTTGGGACTGGGTGATCTTGAAGGTCCCTTCCAACCTGAACCAGTCCAGGATTCTGTGATGGAATGGGGATGGAGCCTGGCTCAGGGGGAGCACTCTGGTTTGGGAAGATGCCCAGCATGGATTCCAAGGTGCTGCCTCAACCCATCTGTCCCACACATCAGCTCCCCTCCCTTCCTTGAAGGATCCTGATTTAGCATCTCCCTATTCTACTCAGCAGCTCCTTGAAGGAACCCAATGAGGATTTTAGAATCCCTCATGGCCCCTCAGGATCCTCTTGTTCAGCCCTGGAAAAGCAAGGGAGTAGCATTGGTTCCTGGTGCTCAGCCCCAGCTGCTGTGCCCACTGCTGGGCTTGCCTTGGATCCAGTGCCTGGATCTGTCTGTCTGTCCCCCCTGTCACTCTGTCTCTTTCAGAGACACATCAAAGAGCAGGTGTGAGTGTCTGCCACCAAGGGAGGGTCAGGATGGATGAGGGATGTTTTCACCACAGAGTCTGGATGTCAAAATGATTATGAAAGTGACAGCCTGGAAGGCGAGGAATGAGCTTTGTGATTTGTGGTCTTAGAAAAAGCTCTTAAACCCTTAAGATCTTGACAGGATTTTACATGAAAACTGCAAGGCCTTTCCCCTCTGCTTGTATGCCTTGAAATACCCTCTCCCTTCTCTGGGTTGGGTCTTGCAACTTGTTGGCTGCAGGAGGCTCTGCAAGCTGAAGGAGGTTTGTGCTCTGCTGACAGGGGAGGTGCTACCCCTGCCAGGGCAGCTGGGGAGGAATCTGTCTCCCTCAGGAACAAAGATAACCTTTGAGACTTTGCAGCAAAATAACTCTCCTTTCAAAAGCCTAAAAATCCAGCAACACACTTGCTTCCTTCCTTCACTCAGTCCCCTATGGGCTTGGGTAGGGAAAGCTGGGGACACTTCAGGGTGAACCAGTCCAGTGGTAAATGTTTGAGGGTTTGCCAAGAGGTGCTGTGACTCCTTAGGGTTAGGGATGTAGGACTAAAAGCAAGCCCTTTGTTGGCAGACCAATGTTTTACAATCATGGTGATGAGGGTTGAATCCAGAGGAGCCACAAGCACGTTCATGCTGTGCCCCCATACCTGGCAGTGAGCCCCCTCCAAAGCCATCACCCACCTTTAAGCTCTGAGAGAAAGGGATGAGGAGAAGGCAAGAACATCTGAGCATCTTGCTGCTTTCTTTCAGCTGGTTTGTTCTCTTTCCAAAATAAATGATTCTTGGTTGGCTGAGACCAAATAGTCCCAGGAATTTTGTTTTCCCATCTGTGTAATAAGCCTCTGCAAATAGAAGTTCTGCTTTCCTGATTTTCTCTATTTATCACTCCACTAATTATTCAAATTTCCAACTCTGGGTGGCTTCCTACAAATTTTGTGGTGCCAGAGCACAGTGTTTTCATGCAGGTGGGGAGGGCAGACAGGCTGATAAACATCTGTGTGCTTTTCCTTGTTGAGGTTTTCTCAGACTTAAACTGAGAAACTCTTCTTAACTTATTATTCTCAATTTCTTCACAGTTGCCTGGACTAAGAGAAGCACAGAATGTTTTTGCAAACTCTTTCTGGTGTAAGAAAAGGGTCTTTTTTACAGGGTTTGGATGATGTCTTGAAAGCAGTTGAGGACATGGAATGGGAATGTGCCAGAGGACCTGGGTGGTGTTGATGGACTGGTCCTATTTCCTGGAAGAGAATTTCAGAATTCATTTGCTGGTTTTCTGTATTCCAGGTCTTTCCAATGGTCCTGAAGCAATGGAAGTAGATGGTCTGCAGGAAGTCCCCCTCTGTAGCTGTCGAATGGAAACCCCCAAGAGCAGAGAGATCACCACGTTAGCCAACAACCAGTGCATGGCCACAGAGAGTGTGGATAACGAGGTAGGAGCCTGTCTTGCAGCTTCTTGATGACTTTTCTGCTGAGGACAAAGACATGAAGAATAAAACGCTGTGTTGGGAACATGTGTCAGGTCCCACAGGAGCTCTGCAGCCCTGCTGGGCTGGGAACCCTCTGGTTTGTGGGAACAGCAGGGCAAACACCTTGCTGGGCAAGCTGAGGGCTGTGGCTTCTGTGTCTCACAGCCAGGCTGGAAGGCCCTCAGAAGGGAGGAGGTGGCCTGATCAGCTGCTGGAGAGGCAATGGGTGGATCTCTCCTGCTTGTCCTGGCCTGTGCAGCTGGATCAAGTTGATGCAACAGCCACACGTCAGGCCAAGTGGGCTAAAATACATTAACGTTCATCAAAGTGAGAAGATGCAATCAGTGGAAGCTTGGAGCTGGCTTCCCTTGACCAGGAAGGAGCTGATGCAAACCTTTCCATAGCCAGCTCTTGAGTTTTGAGAATTTGGCATGCCTTGAGCCAGCTCAGCCTGCCCCAGCCTTCCTCTCTCCTCTTCCTCCTCACCCAGGAGGTTTCTGTTACAAAGCTTCCCATGTCCTGGCAGTGTTGTGCAGCCTCCAGGTCTGAAACTGAGTGCACTTGGTGCCTTTCAGAGCCTCACAGCTGGGCTGGCTGGGCTCCACTGGTTCCAGAAAGTGGAACTAAGTGGCAGAAGTGGCTTGCTCCCAGAGGCTGCAGGGAGCCTGCAGGACAGGACCAGGCTCACTACATCCTCCTCTTACTGGGAGGAACTTGGGTTGCTTTCAAGCTTCAGCTGGGCTGCAGGCACACTGTGGCACTCGTGCTACTTGCTGGTAGTGGTTCAAGGAGTGAGGATGTCCCTGGTTCTCCTGTAGCATTCCAGGAGAAAAGTGGATGGAGAGAGAAAGGAATAATCAAGTTTGCAGCTCAGCTCTGCTTCTCTGTGCTGGTACCTACTGAGAATTTCCAAAGCATGGCAAAACTGATGCATTGGAGAGAGGATGCCCTGAAGATTTGTAGGAGAGGGGGACCCCAGTGTTTCTAAATAAACAAAAGGTGTTTGAAAGATTCCTACTCTTGTATAGGGTGTTTTGACAGTTCTGTCCCTGCATAAATCAGAGAGAGGAATAGCAAAGGCCATGCTTCATGTTAGATTATTTTTCATAATGGGATAAGTGACTCACAGATGTTATAAGAATATTATACGTGTGAATAGTGGGTTCTCCAGACTGTCATGTCCTTGGAGAATGTTATAAATAGTTGAGCACCCTGCTGCACTCTCTAATGGTTGGAAGAAAGTAATTAATCATTCTGTACTTTTTAGTTTCTAACAAATAAGATGGTATGACATAATAACGCAGGGACTGTGCAGCTTTTCATTTCTTAATCAAATTTCTTCAGGTTCTAAGTTAAAAATCACTGCAATGGTCCTCTCCTGCCCTCTCTGCAGCCCCTGGGGTCTGTGTGTTAGTGGTGATCAGTCTAGCCAAGGTAGATTTTGCAACTGGAATTTGGGTAAGTTTAAGCAGAGATGCTTGGGGTGAATGATGAGCCTCAGTTAAAATTGTTTCCTTTTTTCTGTAGAGGTGTTGATTCTGAAGGATAAGTGGAGTTGGAAAAAAGCAGAGAGAGTCTAGTTCTGTTGAGAAAAAGCAGCAAATCAAACTTCAGTTAAACCAGAGGGCCAGTGCTGGTAATGAGCAGGCAGCACACAGTAAACCAGGCAGAGGTCTGGGTGGGATGGTTTCCTTCTGGCAGCCTTTCACATTTAGATTTCTAGGGTATAAGCATCCTTTACCCAAGCATCTGGGAAAAGCAAGGTTATTATCAAGAGGAACTTTCAGAACCCAAACAGTGTCTTGTCATACTAGCAGGTGACAACTGAGATGTGAAGATGTGATAGATGGGGCAGCAGAAGGATTCTTCCAAGGCAGCAGAGCAAGTGATGGGACTGGGAAAAGTTGAACCCCAGTTATGGAGCTGCTGTCATTAGCAGAACAAGGTGGTGCACGGGGAGACAGCTTTCTGAGCCCAGAGCTATCCATGGGTGAAATCCTTTGGAAAACATGCTGAAAATGTGGCTTGAGCTGAGCTCTCCTGGAAGCCTGGCTGTTGATCCCTGTGGTCTGGGCAGGGGCCAGTGCTGGATCTGGTACAGATGATAACTTGTCTGGCAATGCAGAGCAATTATTTTTCCCTTTATCTTTCCTGTGACTTAGACTTTTGAACAGTAAGAAGATTTAGAGTGTATGGTCTTGTTCTCTTGGTCACCCACACCCACTCTTCCTGGCCAAAGGAGAGTGTGTATTGTGTGAGTCAAGCCCCTGGGACTGCCCCTTCTGCCACTGCTTGGCTGTTGCCTGCTTCCAGTTAGGAATTGATTTATTTATTTTATTTTTTATTGTTACAAAGAACAAATGACTCGGGGTCCAAATGCATGTTAGTCAGTAAATGATGCATTTCTTCCTGTGAGAGCAGCTCTCACAGCTTCCTGCTGCACCGCTAATGCTATCTGGCACACGGCTGAATTACTGTGAAAAAAACAGGGCTCACCAAGGCAGCGTGCAAAATCTTCCTCCTCACAAGCACAGAAGGAGTGTTTTGGTCTCCAGTAATTTCATTTCCTTTAATTTCTCCTGTTCCAGCTGGGCCGATGCACAAACAGTGTGGTTAAGTATGAACTGATGCGCCCGTCTAACAAAGTCCAGCTTTTGGTGCTGTGTGAGGACCATAGAGGGAGGATGGTGAAACACCAGTGTTGCCCTGGCTGTGGATACTTTTGCACTGCAGTAAGTCCCTGCTCTCAATCTAGGGAAGGAGGGGGTATCTGTCACAGGAGCTGGAAGTGCTGGAGGTGGAGATGGCACCTAAAAGGATTCACTGACTTCCTCCACCTCCTTCCACAGCAGTATGTCAGGAGGTGTCTGAGGGTAGCTGTAATCATCACCTTTATCTTCCTGGAGTGGAACACCCCAAGAGGTGTTGCTGAAGGGTTTTCACTGGGATTTCACACGATGGAAGTCATAGAATCATAGAATAGGTTGGGTTGGATGCGACCTTAAAGATCATCTAGTTCCAACCCCCCTGTGTGGGCAGGAACAGCTCCTGCTAGACCAGGCTTTTCTTTGGAACAAGGGTTGTTAGTTTTGGGGTTTTTTTTCCTTTCTCTGTACAGTGCAATTGCATGAGAAATTGTTTTAGCTTGGTTTGTAAATGAATCTGTGAACACACATCTCTGTTCCCCTGCCTGCCCATGATGGGTTTAGATGGGGAACCTGAGTGAAGGCCCTGGGACAAGGCAGTGTTAGAGACCTCCTCCTGATTCTTCCACCTCTGTCACCAAAGCTTCTAACAGCATTGGTCCTGTCCTTTAGGATGTCAGTGTCCTAGTTCTCCTGTTGGTACAACTGAAAAACATTAACTGAGGGTGATGAGGAGACTAAAATCTCTGATGCTGGTGCTCTTCAGGAAGACTCAGTGGAAGATGCTGGGGTAGTCTCAAGTATTACTGTAACAAACGGAGCCATCCTGGGTTGTCATGCTGAGTCCAAGATCATTTAAAGGCTAAAATCCTCACAACCCTTCAAGGTCTTTTGCAAAGCTGAAATAGGGTTTATCAGATTGCTTGGGAGGACCATGAATTCAGGAGAAGAGTGGCTTCCACTGGCTTTTCCTTCCAGGCATGTACATGTCTCAGTGACATGTTGGAGTCCACCCAAGTGAACCTGGGAGCATTTGTCTGTGCCATCCACCACTAATAACACAGATGCCCCCCAGCAGGGCTCTGGGGAGCACTGACATCCCAGGGCTGTGGGCTCTGCAGTACCTTTGCTTCAGTTTGAAGCACTTTGCTGCAAAGGGAAAATCATGGTAAGAAAAGTTGCCCAAGTTTGCTGAGTGAGCAGTCAGCCCCAGGACTGGGGTTCAACAGAGCATAGGGCTGGCCAGGCAGAGAAGTCACACCCTGCAGGTGACACTGGGCTTAACAACTGATTTAATTCCATTCATGTAGGTCCTTGCATGGTTTGTACACAGGTAGTTTTACTGCTGTCTCAGCACACAGGTCTGAAGTTTTCTTTTCCAGTTCTGGGGTGTCCTTACAGTACGCTGGCACTTCTGGAAGCAAGTGAGAACTTCAAGTGTGAGAGGAAAGAGCTGGAAATTGGGACTTCTTGGTTCTGTTTCCCAAGCACAATTTAAAAAAAACCCAACCATCTTGTTTTGCAGTCCCTAACCAACTGAGTTTTTTCCCTGTTTCCTTGATTTTGTTCTCTTCTAAAGAAGTGGCAGTGCTTGCTTACTGTATTGGAAGCACCAGGGACAAGAGTGGTGATGAATGAAGTATTTAAGAGCTCTGCAGATGAAGCATGTAGAAGGGGTAAGGCAGGTGGTGGCCAAGGTGTGAATTTCTTCTCTGTGGTTTTTTTAGGGCACTTTCATGGAGTGTCAGCCGGAGAGCAGCATCTCCCACCGGTTCCACAAGAACTGTGCCTCCCAGGTCAATGACATGAGCTACTGCCCACACTGTGGGGAAGAGGCCTCCAAGGCAAAGGAGGTGACAATAGCAAAAGCAGACACAACCTCGACGGTGTCACTGACCTACGAGCAGCAGAAACCAGGAGCTATGGAAGGAAGGGCTGACACCACAACAGGGAGGTGAGCATGGGGTGATGGATCTCCAACCTCCTGCCAGACTGTGCTTTTTGTTTGAATGCTTGTGCTCCTCCTGATGGAGCAGAGTGGTTTCTGGTCCTGCTCTGACAAGCCAAATTCTGCTGCAGGAGCCTACAGGTGTGTTTTGTGTTGCTTTATGTATTGGAGCAGCCACAGGATGAGCTGGGGCAGAGGCTGTGAAGATAAGGAGGGGTTCAGGGGCTAAACCCACCTTCCTCTTCTTGGTAGGAATGGAACAATCATGGAATGAGCAGATGTTGCCAGGTCTGCTAAGTGACAGGGAAATTCACACCATACTGAGCTGTAGCTCCTGACTTGCACCAATGGGCACAAGTGTAAAGGGGGTTGAAAATTTAGAGGGAAACACAAATGAGCCATTGCTGCATCCAGCAGTGCTCCACCTTCCCATCCAATCCAATCTTGTTCTGATGGCTTTTGTAGCTGAAACCCATGTTTCTGGGTGTTCTGTAGCAGAGTATGTCAAAATGCAATCACAAGGCAGTGCAGGTCCTTTTTAGGATAAGTTCTTACCAAAAAAGCTGTAATATATATTGGTTTGTTTTGATTTCACTTAATGCTTATCTGTATTTAAAATCCATTTCCTTTTCTTCTTTGGCATAAGGCACACACTGTTGTGTAGTTTTAATGGTTGTGCTTTTGGCTGTCTCTCATTTTTTCTCTTCAGTGGCACTGGGACGCGGTTGTCAGAGGAAGACAAGCCAGAAAGTTCAGCTGCTGAGGGGTTTGACATGGCTGGGTCTTCAGTTTTTCCAAAGCCTACTACTAGTCTGACCCAGGGACCAGTTAAAGAAACTCTGGAAAGTGCCCTGATTGCCCTGGACTCCGAAAAGTAAGAACACCCCTGGGTCTCTCCAGTTCCCTGTGAAGTTGCTTAACCTAAAGAAAACTCAGGGCTTTTTTAGTTCACTTCAGTCACTTGTCACCCCAAAACAGATTCCTCATTCAACAGAACAGTTATGACTCTAAACATCTTACTGATTTACCTGGAGGATTTAGTTTTTCACAGGCCCTCCAACTGCAGCTGTAGCTCCTCAGAGTTCCCATGTACTTTAAACACCCAGAATTTGTTGAGGAGTGGCACTGAGAAGCTGCTGCCCTCATTAGGACAAGGCTGGCTGCTGGAAATTCTAAAAGCTCTTTCTGGGGACTTTTTCCTGTGTTTTGCTGTGCCTCTGGATTTGCCCCCCGGGTGCAGACTTTGTCACACACCTGGGGCAGCTGTGGGGTGGGGTGTTGTTCAGTTAAATATTAATTGCTCCTCTTTTCCCCATTGCTGCAGACCCAAGAAGTTACGGTTCCATCCCAAGCAGTTGTACTTCTCTGCGAGGCAAGGAGAGCTGCAGAAAGTTCTGCTCATGTTGGGTAGGTGGCTCCTTCCCAGGACACTGTGCCTGGCAGTGCTCCCAGCTCCTGGCAGGCAGCTGCCAGAGTCCACTTCCCAGCATGGCAGCATGTCCTATTCCCCACTGCCCCTCATCAGGGGACCTGGAGGGGAAAGCCACTTCTGCAAGTGCTGTGTCATTGGGAAGGCTTCATCTTTCTGTGAAATGTGGACCTGCTCCCACAGTGGGTCTGCATTTGGGCATGGTTTTATCCAGAGAAGCTGTTTCTGTCTCCAGATGACCTACCTGTGATTTTTTTTTTTTTTCCCAGTCCAACAGAACTTTTCTTCCTCATGCAATGAGACAGTTGGGTATTTGCATCCAGGAGAGGGGTAAAAAGATGGGAGTCAGCTTAAGCTAAGAACCATCTGCAAGACATCTGAAGGGAAGAGCCCTTCAGTGCAGTGGGTTTGTTTTGAGGATACTGGGTTGTCTGTCACCAGGTGACTTGGAGGTGCTAAGCCTTTTTTTATCAACAAATATTCCCAAGGAATCTCCCCCTCTGAAGGACACAATGTTTCCTTGGCATCCTTTCATTTCCACTCCAGTACTTTTCAGTACATTTTTGGATGTTTTCTGTTCTTTTCATTTATCAGATTCTTATAACAAGCGTAAGCCTCATTGTTCACATCTTCAATAGCACAAAAAATGTTATTCATTGATATTTAACTATGGCCTCATCATATGCAACATGTTATCATGCCCAGACATCTTTGTCTGGCTGTCATTATCATCTGTCAGTCCTTGCACAGCTGTGAGAATCTCTGGCCAGATCTGAGCTCATGTCAGGAGAAGCTCCATCCACTTTGTAGCCCTGTGTTTGCAGGGATGCAATGAGGATTGCAAATACTAATTGCAGTTAATAGTGGTGAGACAAAAAGGCCAGGTAAGCACCAGCTCTTTGTTGTTTCCAACTCCAGTATTGCTGTAAGCAGCATTTTTTTCTTTTTATTCTTTTGCTGTTCATAGAATGGTTTGGGTTGGAACCATTAAAGATCATTCAGTCCAACCCCCCTCCAGTGAGCATGGACACCTTCAGCTACATCAGGTTGCTCACAGCCCCACCTAACCTGACCTGGAATGGCTCCAGGGATGTGAGGCATCACACACCTCTCTGGGCAGCCTGAGCCAGTGTTTTACCACCCTCATCATAAAAAAAAAATTCTTCCTTATCTCTAGTCTGAATCTCCCCTCTTAATTTAAAACCATCACCCCTTGTTCTATTGCTATAGGTTCTGTTGCCAGTGGTTTTGTTTTTTGTTTTTTTTTTTCTGCATTGAGAGAGAGGAAATTATGAAGCTGCAGGAGATGGCCTGGGTGGAAGTTATAATGCCTTCAAGGTATTAAATTCCAGGTTGTTTCTGAAGCTCCTGGTGTGTGGGCTGTTGCACATCTCAAGTCTACAGGATTGCCTTGAGAGCTTTCTGGTTTGGATATGTAATGAGTAGTGAGAAGGGCTGAGGATGAGCTGGGAACCCATCTTTTAAAAGCTTTGAGTTGAGAACTGGGTCTCTTGTGCTTTTCTCTAATCTCTGAACTGTGGTTGAGAGCATCTCTGCTTTGGTTTTCAGTGGATGGAATTGACCCTAATTTTAAAATGGAGCATCAGAATAAGAGAACTCCTCTCCATGCTGCTGCTGAGTCTGGCCACGTGGACATCTGCCATATGCTGATTCAGGTCTGTCTCCACTTATGTTCTTTTGGACAAGTAATTATTGGTGGCTTTTGGTTTCCTGCCCCATGTGGCTAAAGCACACTTAGAAATCAGCACTGAACCATCTCTCCTATAAAATCCTCTTTCTTGTCAAGGTTTGCTGAGGGGAGGAGTGGTGGAGAGTAGTGTGAGGTCTTAGAGGACAGGACAGAAGGTGTGTTTCTAGGTTGTTCTCCAAGCAAGCTTCACTGCTGGGGCAATGAGTATGTGAAGCTTTGTTCTAGGGCACCACTGAGCATGTGGGAGCCTCAGTGTCTGAGCAGAGCCAGCAGAGAGGTCACTGCCCAACACACCAGCACAGGCTGACAACTGGCAGGCTGCACACTGCTGCCAAGTTTTCTTTGTAGCAAAAGCAGGTAGGATCTGGAGCCTGGAAGCTAGCAGACCCTGTCTTTCCTTCTGTCAAAGCCTGAGTAGCTCCAGCAGGATTTTGTGTAAATGAAAAGGGAAGAGGGAAAGGTGGAGGTTTGATTTATTGTCTGAGATTTGGATCCTCGCTGAGGGAAGGTGGTCAAAAACTGGGGTTCTCTCATTGAACCCATTCCAAAATAAGGTTAAGGAAAAGGAAGGTTTTAGTTACAGTTCTTTTTTTGTACTGGTCTGCACTGTCTGGAGTGAGTGGAAGGATGCTTTGTTTACCTGCATGGCTGAAGGCAGCAATGCCACATCTCTGGACACGAGCCTGCTGGGATGGTGTGTTTCAGCATCTGGAGTCAGAGGCTTTCAAAGAGCTGTTTGAAGATGCAGCTGTGGGCCTGCCCTGCTGCTCTGGGTCACTGAAGTTACTGCACATGAAGGCAACAGAATGATTCCTACAAGTAAAAGGAGCAAAAACTGTGAGATGTGACAAACACTTTGAGCTGAGTATCAGTAGGGTTGGTTTGTTTCCAGCATCCTTCATCTCGTCTCTTCCCTGATGCCTGCCTCTTGCAGTAGTGCAGTTTTTGGCTGGGAATGTCCCCAGCTTGTTAAACTTGAAATGTCTCTTCTCTTGCTGGCTTATTGCTCGAGCTATTTAAAAGTCATCAAAACAAATACATTCAGTGGGAGGCACCTGGATGCAATGGGACCAACTTCTTGTGCCAGGTGAGCCTGAGTCAGTCTGTCATGCTGTAAGCAGGCCCATGCTTCATGCAGGTATGTGTGTGTGTGTGCCTGCCAAGAACTGGGCTTGCTTTGAGATTTTCTTTCAACTCTTGGGTGGGTTACAGAGCTAAGCCAGGGAGTTAAAGCAGGCAAGGTGCAGGCCACTGTGGTGTTTTGGAGAAGAGATTTTGGTCCAAGGCAGTTCGTGTTGAACTGATCATATTCTCAGAGAATATTCTCAGTAGAAATGTTACTGCTGATATTCCTCCTGTGGAAGCCAATCTCCAGCATTTTTCTACAGCTCCCACCTCTGTTGCAATCAGTGAGTTGTTCCTCCTGCTTGTGACATGGGGATGAGCTGATTGTTTTGCTCATTGTGTCCGTAGAAATTATAGACCAGGGAAAACAAAGCTGCAAAGCTGCTGGAAGAAGGAAGAGGCTGATTTTCCCAAATTGGCACACAAATAATATTCATAAAGTAGCAGTACAGAATGCATTAATAACAAGAGCTATTTGATACCAGCTGTTGGCTTCTTCTTGCTCCTGTTACTGGCTGTAGCAGGCAGGAGAGAGGGCAGGCAATGTGTGCAGCTTTCCAAAACAGGTCAAGTTGGACTGACTTCTTTCTTGGTTTTACTTTTTTCCCCACCCCCATCCCCCTGCTTAATATGGCTAAATTTCAAGAAAAAAGCTTACTACTACACCTCTACTCCCACTTCTTCCCTCTGCTGAATGTTTATAATTGTCCTTGTGTTTGCCTTTGGTCTCCTAACAGGCTGGTGCTAATATTGACACCTGCTCTGAAGACCAGAGGACCCCACTGATGGAAGCAGCAGAAAACAACCATCTGGAAACTGTGAAATACCTTATCAAGGCTGGAGCACTAGTAGATCCTAAGGTAGCAGTTTATTCCTTATCATTTTCTCCCAAAGAAGCCTCTGTCCAGCATTTTTTTTCTCTACAGAGTCTAAGTCTTGGGTGGAAGCACAGAGGCAGAGGGGAAATGGACTTGGGTTTTTTGGGTTTGAAGGCATGGCAGGACTTTGGTTATCAGCAGTATCATTTTAATGATGCAGGGTCCTGGCTGTGAGTAGTTTGGGGCAAGTGCTACCACTTCCTACATCAGTTTGTGGCACAGAACATTAGGGGGTGTTGGATTTCAGATGGGGCCACAAGCAGCAGTGTCACAAACCCATTTCCCTGAATTGGGAGTTTGATTTTCAAATTTCCTTTTCTATAGGCTCTAATAATGAGACTTTGGTGGTGACAGTTTAAAATGGGCTGGTAATTAGGTGCTTGCCAAGCCAGCAGAAATGGCAGGGGAAGCTTTGCTTTTCAAAGGCTTCGTGTACAGTTCCTTGCAATCACGCCACAGTGACAAAATCAGACCCCACCTTTAAACTCTACCCCTTAATTTCAACAAATATAATAAAATGCAGCTGTCTCTTTGCCTTTAGCATGCTCTCGTTGCTTTGCAAGCTTGGAAGAATACCCAAATCGTTTATTAGTCACATAAATCAGATGCTATTTGGAGCACAGGAACCCCTCCCCACATGGATTTCGTGTCCTTACATCCTGCTGCAGTTGGCTCCCTTCTCTGTCATTGCTGGGGAGGATGGGGCAGGCCCAGGAGGATTGCACAGGATATCAAGTGCTGCCCACCCCAAGCCTTAAATGGATCCTGGGGACCTGGTTCTGAGCTGGGAAAGGACAGGACGGGCACGTGTGGGTTTGTGCTGGCCACTGTCCTGAGCATCTTTGAGGAATCCAGGTGCCTCTCACCTTATTTATTCATGTGTAGGAGAAAAGAGGTGGTTTTTTTTTTTTTTTTTTTTGCTTCTAAAGGTAAAGGGAAGGAAAAAAGTCCTGGGCTTGCAAAAGCAAATTAGAAGCCTGAGATCACGTCTGAAGTCTAGACTAGTTTATTATGTTAATTAGTTGCCTGCACCAAATTAGTCATCTGTGTGAAAGCAGCAACACTGCAATTGGAAATCATCTCCAGCCATTTTGATGAGAATTCTGGACATGAACTGCTGTGGGTGTGTGCTGAGCCCTGCAGGGCAGAGAGGGTGCTGAGGACAGGGCTGGGGCAGGCAGGGGCTTCTCAGAGCCCAGGGTGAAGCTCTTGATCCTGGCAATAGGACAGAAAAGCCCCATTCAAAACTGTCAGCAACATTCAAATATTGAAATACAACTGGTGCTGCCCTTGGCTCATACTAACTTCAGGGGGAAATTATGGCAGTGTTCAGATGTAGCAGGCACTTCTGGGCAGTAGAAACCCTTTCTTTGCCCCAAGAAGCCCACTCAATGTAATCTCTGACCTGAGACATCCCCTCCTTGCTCACAGGGTTGCTCCTAATCCCATGCTCTCTGCCTGGCACCACCCTCAAGCTCTTTCCTCTGACATTGCTTCCAGGGGCTCAGCAGGAAGGAGTCAGTTTGTTTTTTGAATCTTTCATTTCTTCCTCCTTATTTCCTTGTCTCTGGGCCTTTGCTGTCTGCTAAACTCTTGGGATATAAACACCTGGTAAAAATCAGGCTCCAGATCTTTGAGGTTAGTGTGGGAGTGTCTCCATCATGACTCACAGCCTGTCCAGCTCCACCAGACTCTGTATTCTCTGCTCCCAGAGGCATTTTTCCTTTCAACCTTCATGGGGTTTCTCTCCTATCTCTGCAGATGGGCTGCAGACATGCTGGGGATTTGGTCCTTTGGGGGGGCTTTTAGTAGCCCCTGTGCAGGACCCCCCTTGGTCCTGCTGCCAGGTGCTGGGATAAGGCCTCGTGCTAAAAAAATGTAGCAAAAAAACCCCAGTAAAAATGGAGTATTTCAGGTTGAGACAAGGCTATTTTTCTGATGTAAAGTGCAAGCTCTGCCTCTGCAAGGGATTGCTGCCTCCCCTTGGCTCTCCAGCACATGGAGAAGAGTTGGAGAGGGTCTGCTGGGGAAAGGGAGCATCAGTCTGCCAGGGTTTGGGGCTGGTGCCTCCCATAGGCACACAAAGCTCTCTTTTCCCATAGCCTTGGCAGGCTCACCCTCCTGGACTGCAGCTCCAGGCTTTGTGTGAAGCTCCCTCAGCTGCCCTCACTCCTCCTGCCAGCACCTTGGGGACTTTTGGAGTCTTCTTCTCCGTCCATGACCTTCTCTGCTGGTTCCTGGGCATTGCTGGGAGAGACATGGGAGGTGCTGGGAAGGGATGTCCCCTCTGAGCTCTTTTTCTGTGCTTGTGTCCAGGATGCAGAGGGCTCCACATGCCTGCACTTGGCTGCCAAGAAGGGGCACTATGATGTTGTTCAGTATCTCCTCTCCAATGGGAAGATGGATGTCAACTGCCAGGTGAGGCCTTTGCCAGGGGCAGGAGCTGCTTTTTGCAGGTCAGGGACCTGTGTCTGGCTGTGTGGTTACTCAGGCCATCAAAACATTAGGGGGTGGCAGTGCCATGGGCATCCTGGTCTGCTGGAGGGGGTGATCCCTTCCAGTGACCTCCTGGAAACTTCCCTGCCTTGTGCCTCAAGCTGCAGTTTCTCCTTCACCCTTAATTTACTGGTGGAGCCTGTTTCTCAGTGGTGTCACTGTGCCCCTCCTAGCAGGGGGGTGGTGGGATCACAGACATGCTGTGGGAAGCTTGACCCACCATCCCAGAGCTTCTCCACTGCCATGGGATGAGGCAGCTGGGGGAAGGACAGCTCCTCCAGGCTGCTTGGGAAAGCTTTTGGAAGAGCATTTTCCTCGAGCTGAGTGTTGGTCATGCCTTTTGGACAGTCAGCTGTATTTGAACACCCTGGAGACCCATTGCCAGTGTGCTGAGCTGCAGATAAAGCCCAGGCTGCTGAGAATGGGGGTTGGAATCACCCTGGGCTCTGTAGGACCCTGAGGGACCTCTTCCTGCAGCAGTGCAGAGGGGAGCAATGAGACAGATGTGGGGAGGGAAGGGGTCTGTGCCTTCCAGGCAAGGTGCACCTTGCTGTGGCTGCCCAGGGGCTTGTGAAGCCAGCAGGAGACCATCCTGCTCCTTCTGCTTGTCTCACCCTTTCCTTTCCTCCCCAGGATGATGGAGGTTGGACACCAATGATCTGGGCCACTGAGTACAAGCACATTGAGCTGGTGAAGCTGCTGCTAGCAAAGGGGTCAGACATCAACATCCGTGACAATGTGAGGTTCTGCCTGGAATCTGGTTTGGAAATGAGCCACAATCTCTCTTTGAAAACTGAAGAAGCCCAAAAAGGCAGATTTTTGGGCTGAGTGCAGGGAGGTGTGGTGGTCACTTGGCACAGGTGCTTTGGGGCAGTGAGTGAACAGTGTGTGGTAGGAGAATTTTCTTCCACGTTCTGGTAAGAAGTTTACAAGATGGCAAGAAATCCTTCCAGCTCTTCTGACATAGCTTGTGAAGATCCTGTAAGAGATGCTGCAGGTGGGGGTGAGCTCTGTGCCTTGCTGGTTCTAATGCTGGTCTGTGCTGTCACTTGGACATGGCACTGGGCAGGTCCCCCACGAGTCCAGCCTTACCAGCTCCCCCTTGGGCTGAAGTTAGGGGTGTCCTGCATGCCTTTTGAGGGGGACAAGCTCATACTCATGTTTTCCAGATGGATTGGTCCCAGCAGGACTTGCAGGGCAAGCCTGGGTGTGAGATAATTTGATAACTGGAGGGTCACAGGCCTCACTGCATTCTGCACAGTTAGTACAGCAAAGTCCCTTCCCCCTCTGCTGTACCTCATGGCAATGTATTTTCTTGACCAAGGCTGCTAGTGATTTTCTGAGTCCAAGGGATGTCAGCAGCTGGTTTGTGTTTTGTCTTCCTGAATGCCTCCTCCTGTGTCCTGGGTGCTGGTGGGGGTAGGTGTGGGCTCTCTTGTCTCAGAAAGGCTCCAGCTGCTCCCAAGGAGTCTGTCCCCAGCCTGAGAGCCCCTTTCTGGGTGGAACCTTTGTTTCCTTGGCAGTTTAGGGATCTCCCAGGCAGGTCTGGATCTGCTGCTGTTGCTAAAAGCTAAAAGTCAAGGCAGGAGAGGTGGCTGTTGGGGCTGCTGTGTCAACTTCAGAGCCCCAGCACTGACCCTGCCCAGGCCTGGCTTGTTTGAGCTGTCACAGATCACACCTTTGGCTCCCAGGTACAAGATCACACGGGAGATGATGAAAATCACATCAGCTCAGTCAACAGTTTTCTTGACAGAAAAAACCCCACCCTGTTAGCAGCTGTATGTATCACAGATCTGTCAGCATCCTGATGTTGGGTGTCTCCTGATTGCAGTCATTAAGCAGCAGTGTCAGACTCTGGGAGAAATGGTTTTGATTGTAATTATGCTGCTGTTAGGCAGCACCAATGCAAAGCAAAGCCCAGGTGTCTGTAACCTGTCTGAGCAGCAGCATGGGGATGAATTTTCCCTCTGGATGGGTACGTGATGCTGATTAGGGGTTGTTTTTTTCTTTCTAGAAGTTCCCTTAATGGGAGGTGGAAGCTGGATAAAGAGGGCTCCCCACTATATCATAGAATCCTAGAATGTCAGGTTGGAAAGGACCTCAAGGATCATCTGCTCCAACCCTTCTACTGTTTATCTGAGATGTCTCAGCACCCCATTGAGCTGAGACCTAAAACTTTCCAGAATGGGGGAATCCACCCCTTCCCCTGGAGTCAGACCATTCCAATGTCTCCTCATGGAGAAAAGTTTTCCTCTTGTGCTCAACCAGAATCTCTCCAGGAGCAACTTGTGCCCATTGCCCCTTGTCTTGTCCATGAGACTCCTTGGAAACCAGGAGTCTCCATCTGCTTTGTAGCCACCTTTAAGTACTGGAACATCATAATAAGTTCTCCCCTGAGCTTTCTCTTTTCAAGGCTGAACAGACCCAATTTTCTCAGCCTATATGGCAATAGCCTCCCCATATGAGGATCTAAATTAAGTTGTGATGACTAAAAGATAGGCTTTGGTTTTGCTTTAAAAATACATATATCTAAAAGTTGGGTGCTCATTATGATCACTGCACTCTTGTAATCGATGTCCTTAGAGCTTGCCATGGGGAAGGGTTCACAGTGTGCTGCAAATTGCACTGTAACAGAAAGCAGTATCAGTGCTTAAAATACCTCCATCAAAAAGATGAGTGTTCAGCTATTTCTAGTGCTGCTAGTGAGAGATGAGTACATACAGTATTTAAGAGATGCCTGAAGTCAGATTGATTGCCTTCCCTGTGACTCCTGGTTCACTTTCTAGCACCTTCATACACCCTATAGTTTGGGCTGGGCTCTTCTCTTTAATTTTGCAGCTCTAAAGACCTGCTGGCTTTGCTGCGCTGGAACAGTTCAACTTCCAATCTTTCCTGGAGGGTTTGTTCATGTCTGTTCCCTCTCTCATGGATTGATCCAGCTTCTTTCAGAGCTTAGAGATGATTTGCCTGTCTGAGGGACCCCTGTGTGTGCAGCCTCCTCCCACCCCTGGGATGTGGAGGAGGTAGGAGTGAGAACTCCCTGATTTCCCTGCCCACCCTGTCAGTCCCAGCCAGAAGGAGAAATGTGCAATTATAGAATGGTTTGGGTTGGAAGAGCCCTAGCCATTCTATGCTAAATCTCCCCTCTTCCAGTTTAAAACCATTACCCCTTTTCCCCTCACTACAAACCCTTGTAAAAAGTCCCTCCCCAGCTTTCCTCTGGGCCCCCTTCAGGTGTTGGAAGATTGCTATTGGGTTCTCCTGGATCCTTCTCTTCTTCAGACTGAACCACCCCAACTCCCTAAGCCTGTCTTCATAGGAGAGAGGTGCTCCAAGTAGTAAGGAGAAGGAGACTGCCAGCCACATGTTGGATGCTGCAGATGTAGGAAGTCCCAAAGCAGGAGGGTTTCAGCACACTAAACGGCCTCTCCTCTCTTTTCTTTCCCTCCAGGAGGAAAATATTTGTTTGCACTGGGCTGCTTTTTCTGGCTGTGTTGATATAGCAGAGATCCTGCTGGCTGCTAAGTGTGATTTACATGCTGTCAACATCCACGGGGACTCACCCCTGCACATTGCAGCCAGGGAGAACCGCTATGAGTGTGTTGTGTAAGTACAGCTCCAGCCCTCCTGCTCCTCTCCTTCCCCTCTCACTCCTTTCTACCTGGACACTGGCTGGCAAGCCCGGGTGATCCTTTGAAATGCTTCTGGCACTGAAGCACAGAACAAAACTGGGCTGAAGGGTTTGTTTCTCCATCGCCCTTCTGGCAGGGGTGGTGGCTCTGAAGCATTTGCTCCTGCCAGAAATGGTGTAAAAAAGATCAGAGCACATGGGGTGGTCCTGGAGTCTTGGGCAGAGGGCTTGAGGGGCTGTGCTCAGGCTGGGCTTCCCAGCAGAAAGGTGCCAGGCATCCTTGATTAAAGCTTTTTAAATTTTTAAATTTATTTTACAACTAACATGGCATAATGTGGTAACAGGGCTTTTCCTTTCCTTCCTCACTGCTATGAATAAAGTCATCATGTGTACTCACCAAAAGCTGGTGAGTATAAACAAGGGCCAAGTCCAATACCAGTTTCCTGTCGGACTCTTCCATTTCCAGCTCCCTCTTCCCACCCTATATCTTTCTCTGCCAGAGAGAGTTTCAAGCCTGTCTGAAGTCAGGCTGGTACCAGCAAGGTACTTGGCATGCCTGAAGCAAGGTGAGGTTTGCCCAGAGCTCTTGTGAGTGCCTAGAGCTCCAGTCTGAGCCTCCTGCCAGCACCTTCTCAGAGAAGGATTCACTGAACTTAATCCAGAATCCTCAGGTGATTATTCACTACTACAGATTCTTTCTTGGCTGCTAAGGGGTGGCTCTAGAGGATGTGGTTCAGCTCCTTTTCCCCTTCTGTGGTGTCTCTTGGGGGATGCTGATCCTCTCTTGCTGTTTTGCAGTCTCTTTCTTTCCCGGGGCTCGGATGTCACTTTAAAGAACAAGGAGGGTGAGACTCCACTCCAGTGCTCCAGCCTTAACTCTCAGGTCTGGGTGGCCCTACAGATGAACAAGACTCTGAAGGAATCATCTACTGAGAAGCCTGTCCAGATAGATAAGGTTGTGAACAGGTGAGGACCTGGCTGGTTTTGCTTCTGGGTCATGAAATAAACCTCCCTCCTGGTGTGGGGAAGGGCTGTAAGGGCATGCTTGGCTTGGTGTGAAGGTCAGCTTGAGCTTAGCAAGAATTAAGCACATGCTGATTCAGGCAGTAGTTTGTAAATTCATCCCTCCAAATGGAAATATTTGCAAGCACAAAGAACAATCTTTAAAGTAGGGTAGAAAAAAAATGAACTCTGTTCTAGTTTGAATTGCTTTGAGGTTTTGAAGGCTCAGTGACCAAAGGCAGTAATTCTGCCCCAGGGTGATTTTTGAGTGACCCCTTGTTTGGAGGAATATTTCTTTTGTGACAAAGGGAAGGGTGGTCAGGAGGTCAGGAGAGGTTCTCCTCCCCCTCTACTCTGCCCTGGAGAGGCCACATCTGGAATCTTGTGTCCAGTTCTGGGCCCCTCAGTTCCAGAAGGACAGGGAAAGCTTGAAAGAGTCCAGAGCAGAGGCACAGAGATGCTGGAGGGAGTGGAACATCTCCTGGTGAGGAAAGGCTGAGGGAGCTGAGGGGCTCTGCAGCTTGGAGAGGAGAATGAGAGGGGACCTCATGAATGTTTGTAAATATGTGAAGGGAGAGGGCCAGGAGGATGGAGCCAGGCTCTGCTCAGTGATGTCCAGAGACAGGACAAGGGGCAACAGGTACCAGCTTGAGCATAGGAGGTTCCACTATATAGGGAAAAACTTTCCCTGTGAGGGTGAGGGAGCCCTGGCCCAGGCTGCCCAGGGAGGCTGTGGAGTCTCCTTCCCTGCAGACATTGAAATCCCACCTGGATGTGTTCTGTGTGGCTGCTGGAGGTGACCCTGCTCTGGCAGGGGGTTGGACTCCAGCATCTCTCGAGGTCCCTTCCAGCCCCTCACTTTCTGGGATTCTTTTTCTCCTCCCGACAGAGACATTGCTCGGGGTTATGAGAGGATCCCTATTCCCTGCATCAATTCAGTGGACAGTGAGCCTTGTCCTAGCAACTACAAGTATGTGTCACAGAACTGTGTCACCTCCCCGATGGACATCGATAGAAACATCACTCATTTACAGGTACAGGGGCAGCCTCTCTGCCCATCTGGTTTTTTTCCTGCCATGGTGTGTGCAGTCAGGGATGTTGCACCTCAGAATGGGTGTTGCATTCAAAATGAGGATGTCTGGTCTGAATATTGCCATCAAATTCCAGCTAGAGCTGGAGTCCTCAACTCCCACTCTTACTCCAGGAGATGAGATTCTGGAGACTTGAGCTGACCTCTGTGTTCAGCTGTGTGCTGTAGCCTCAGCCTCCCTTTGTCCTTTTCCTGTATTCTGTATCTGGAGAAGTGAGCAAGTTCTTTGGAGACCTTTCTCCTGCTGTCTTCTTTCTGACTGCAGCATCCAGGCCAAGGTTGGGATTCTGGAAGCTCTTGAAGGGCTGGGTTGTGGGGAAGCATAGGGGGAGGGTGAGCCCTTTCTGGGTGCAGTTTCCAAGTGGCTGACCTGAACTTGCAGTGTTCAAGCCCTGTTGTGCAGCAGCTAGTGATGGGCTTGGGGAATGCTTGGGGAAGCTGGGAAGAGGCAAGCAGCAGGGCAGGACTCAGCCATCATGTTGCATCATCTCCCAGCTCCTCTTTGGAGCTTTCCTTCTCCACTTGAGTGTGGAGCACAGCTCATAGGGTGTGGTGGGAGGGTAGTAACCCAGGGGAAGATCCTCTCATGAGAGGTGAAGGTGGCTCAGTGTGGGATCCCTGGATATTCATTGCACATGGGGTAAAGAACCAGGTAAAAATGCCACTGACCTGATGAGGCTGGGTCTCTTTCTGGCTAAGTGCAGCAGGAGAAGGCAAAAGCTTGTGGTTTCCTCTCTGAGGCAATCATAGAAGTTGCTCTTTGAGTGGGTGGAGTTAACCCCTTGTCTTCTCTTCCAGTATTGTGTCTGTATAGACGACTGCTCCTCCAGTAACTGCATGTGTGGCCAGCTCAGTATGCGCTGCTGGTATGATAAGGTGAGGACACTGAACCTCTCCTGGCTCAGCCCAGGGGCTGTCAGCTGAGCTTTGCACAGCTCAGGGTTTAATGGAGCACCTTAAAACCAGATCCTTGCACAACTCCTCTATTTTTTAGTTTTAAAATGCCTGAAATTGCAGTCCCAGCTTTGAGATGCATGTGCTAATAACAAAATGTGAACTCGGGGAAGCTTTTCTGGTGTCACTGATTGTGTCAGTGTCATGCCAGCTGGGCCATTAATTATCCTCATGTGACAGAGAGCATTTAATAACCCAGGCCTGAAATTGGCTTCCATTGAAGAGCAACACAGAAAATGCTGTAAATGTGAACAAGGGGAGGGTGGTGGAGAGGTTTGTTGCCTGCTTTTATTTATGTGATCCTCCCAGATGAAGGCAAAGTAAAGATGTTGTAAGGACAGCATTGCCAGAAGCCTGGTTTGCTTTGGGTAAGTAGCTCCAATCCTCCAGGGAGGTTTTTGAGGTTCATATTTGGACAGGTTCTGCTAAGATCAGAAGTTGTGTGAATCTCTTGCCCATTTCTCCCAGTGGGAATACTGGCATCTCTCTTTACTTTGTAGCCATTTTATTTATTTGTTAATAAGTGACTACATCTTTCAAGCCTGAAAAGCCAAATTTGTTAAATATGATGAACTGTGTTCCTCTCTTCCTTAATCCCTGTGTGGTTTATAAATAATTGAATTGCAACTTTTTGAGGAGCGTTATTTGGGAAGATAACGTGGTTCACACAAGTTTGGTGTATTGGCCTTGTAATCTGGAAGTGCAGGCTTTATTCCAGAGACAAACTGAGCATCTGCTCCTTCCATCCAGCTCTGCAAAACGATGCTAATGATGATGCACTCTGCTTTTTTGCACATTGCTGTAAGATTTTTTTTTTTTTTGGTGGCAATGCGTAGGGTGCTGCCAGGCAGCAAAAATCTATCTGGTCTCTTGGTGTTTGTCAGCTGTCAGTGACAGTGATGAGTGAGCCACTGTCAGGGCAGAGGAAAACCAACGTGGAAGCTGAGGTCTGATGCTGTTTTTGGGATGGTCAGGGCATGCCTTCACCTTGGGGCCTGTATTTACACTCAGGAATTTCTGCTCTTGGCCTCTGCTTTGGGGGGGGGGTGATAGGGACAGAGAATTAACCCACTCCTGGATGTCTCTCCTCTGCAGGATGGACGACTCCTGCCTGAGTTCAACATGGCTGAGCCACCCCTGATCTTTGAGTGTAACCATGCCTGCTCCTGCTGGAGAACCTGCAGGAACCGTGTGGTGCAGAATGGGCTCAGGTGAGGAGGAGGAACCAAACTCAGTTTAGCTGAGCAAGACCAACAGCAAGCACGTGAATTTCCTGGCTCTTCAGTCTCAGCTCACTCCCAAACCCACAAAACCCAAACGAGACAGAAGCTGGGGTGGTCTGCAAGTGGGTTCCTGTGTGCTGCTGGGGGGAATGAAGCAGCAATGGACTGAGGAGCAAAATTCATATTTGCATCCTGCCCCTGTCACTGGGAACTGCAGCTTTCTTTCACCGTAAAACATAGAAATGGTTTGTGGGTTTGCACAGACAGCCTAGATATAACTTCTCATGTGGAGGTCTGTGAAGAAAACAACAGCAAAAGCAAGTGCAAAGCTTTAATTTAGACAATCTTGTAAGTTAGCAGTTTGTATTAGAAATACAGACCAGCATGCCTGGGCCTAGCTGCTTAAAATTCCCAGATTCCTGGCATGACTCCCCCTGAACTGGATACCTGTTGGCCTCGGGGCTGTGGATTAGGCTGTTAGGATTTTGATGCCAGACTAAAAGTGTAAATGCAGAGGTTTGGACCTCTGCAATGGAGAAGTTTGCGACTGCACTAAATAGATCAGGACAAACTTCAGAGGAATCCCACTGGAAAAAAAGACTTTTGCTAATTTCTTGTAGTACTGTGAACTGTTCGCTTTTTTTGCAAGCTTTGTAGTTTCAGTGACATTTTGCAATGTTAAAAATAAGTGAGGAAAAAGCTCAGTGCTTTTTAAAAAATTTTTTGAAGCAGAACTTTACTCCTCTCTGGTTTTCCCTGCCAAGCTCCAGAGCTCCAGTGTGGGTGTTTATTTAGGAACTGTACAGCTAGAGCTGTTGCTTTTGCATCTTTTGCCTTGCAAAAGTTGTTTTTTCTGAAAAATGGAAAGGGTTAGAAACCCAAGGATGAGCCTGGGAGAATGGCTTTGCCAGAAAGCTGTCCCTGAGCTGGGGTGCTTGGCAGAGCTGTCCAGAGGTCCCTGGGGAGGCAGCAAAGGGAACCTCCTGCATTTGGAGGGCCTCAGACACCTGGCTGCTCCTGCTCCCTTGTGCTTCCTGTAGCAGATTTGTCCCAAATTAACTCTGCTCAGCAGCACACACATTCCCATCCTGCCAGCAGACCCAGCAAGGTGCCCCTGTGACCAAGGCCAGTGCTATCCTGGGGTACATTGAGTGTGTCCAGCAGGTCAAGGGAGGTTCTCCTCTCCCTCTGCCCTGGGGAAACCACATCTGGGGTATTGGGTCCAGTTCTAGGCTCCCTGGTCCAAGAGGGACAGGGATCTACTGGAGAGAGTCCAGTGGAGGGCTGTGAGGATGATCAGAGGGACTGGAACATTTGTGATGAGGAGAGGCTGAGAGAGCTGGGGCTGCTCAGTCTGGAGAAGACTTGAGTGGGGATCTTACTGATGTTGATAACTGTCTGAAGGGTGGGTGTCAAGAAGAAGGGACTGGGTTCATTTCAGTGGTGCCCTGTGCTAGGACAAGGGGCAGTGTAGACAAACTGGAACAGAGGAAGCTCTACCTCAACATGAGGCAAAACTTTTTTGAGGTGAGGGAGCCCTGGTCCACACTGCTCAGATAAGTTTTGGAGTCTCCTTCTCTGGAGACTTTCAAGACCCAGTTTGGATGTGTTCCTGTGTGCTCTGCCCCAGGTTATCTCCTTTGGCAGGGGGGTTGGACTCCATGATTTTTGAAGTCCCTTCCAGCCCCTGACATTCTGTGCTCCTGTGATCAGATTGTGGTCCTGCTGCTGCTGGTGTCATCCCTGACAGCAGAACCTGAACCAGAGCTTTGTGATGGACAAGGCAACACATGGGAGATCTCCACCAGGCCTGAAAACTGTCTGGACATTGGGTTTCTCTTGTCTTTAATGACAGCACTGCTGAGAGTGGGTTTTGGTTCCCTTGGGGACAGAACTTTCCCTGCCCCTGGGGACTCTTCATCCTGCACTTAACTCACATTCTGGCTCAGCTGGAGGCAGGATGACATACAGGGTTGTTTCTCTGCCTACAAAACTCCATCAGTAAAATTTTACAGAGCAGCTATTACATCCAGAAGTTTCAAGTTGCAGTGTTTCTTCCCTGTCTTTCAGCCAGGGAGCTAGGTAAGATGGAGCTGCTAAAATGCACCGACCCCAGGAAAGGGCAAAGGGATCAGAGCACTCAGCTCAAGGTGTTCTTCACTCACTGTAAGGTCCCTGCCCTCCCCTGCAGCATCCCTCCCTGCAGAGCTACTGCTGCCTCAGGTCCCCTTCCACCTTCCCCCTGAGTGCTGGGGTTAGGGCATCCTACATGTGAACCATCACCACTGCAGCCACACAGAGCACCCATTCCCATCCCCTCCCCCCCAGCCTGTAATGTCTCCCATCCCTAGGTGTTCACCTCAGTGGGTGTTGCTGGGCAGGAACAAGGGGTTGATGGGTGCCTCTGCCTTATCTCCATGCAGTTCCCACCCGAGCATCTGTACCCACACTGGGAGGAGCAGTGGGGATGGGGCTGTACCCACAGTGGGGCTTGGGTACACCTCTGAGTTTGTGGTGCTGGAAAGTTGCTGGGTTGGTTTGGTTTCAGGGTTTTTTGTGTGTGTGTGTGGCTTTTTTGTGTTTTTTTTTTTTTTCCTTATCTGTGTGAAACTTCATTATCTTTCTGCTGGGTGCTGCCATTAACATGGTTTCCTTTCCTCTTTTCCAGGACTCGGTTGCAGCTTTACCGGACACAGAAGATGGGTTGGGGTGTGAGGACAATGCAAGACATTCCACCAGGAACCTTTGTGTGCGAGTAAGTGAATTCAGTTCCATTGCTTCTCCCAAGCACATCACTTCCTGAGGGCCTGGAGCCTTTGCTCCTCTTCCAGGAGGGCTTTTCAGGCAGTTCAGGTTGGCACCAAGCCCAGCTGCTTCCCTCTGAGGTTTCCTGACTCCGTTTCCTGCTCTGTCCTTTGCCTTGTAGCATGGAGCTTTCTCCACCCCTTCTCCCTCTTGCTGGGATCTGTGCTCTGCTCTCTTGCCCCTCTGAAACACGAGCAATGGGGAGAAAGCATACATTTGGGTTGGGCTGTGGCTGTGGTCACTGTGGGTATGGGACGCTCAATGTGGAACAAGTGGGGTTTTTTTTTAATGTTGGATCTTTTTTCTGTTTCAATGCTGACCCTCTCCACAGGTTTTCCAATGTCACAGCTCTGGCTCTGGGCTGATTCAGACTAACAGGGAAGCATTTGGCATTAAGCACATGTTGCAGTGAACTGCTGAAGAACAAAAATGTTCAGATTTATGGCAAACAAAAAAACTGCTGTCAGCCCCCTGCTTTGGGAGGTTTTAAGTCTCAGCTTGACGGAGTGCTGAGACATCTCATATAAACAATATGGTTGGACCAGGTGATCTTTGAGGTCCCTCCCAACCTAATATTGTACAGTTCTGTGAACCCCAAGGTTCCTATGTGATTTATACACTTTATTAAACATTCTGGAAAGCATTTTCTTTGTTGCTATACTACAGTGAGTTGAGACCTTCTAAATAAGACTGGACTTGTGTCCTTCATAGTAATAGGTGCTAGGGGGGTTTTAGAGCTACATATTGGTGTTTTATAGAATTGGGCTCAAGGGCTGGGGTAGATTATTGAAGAAATAGAAGCAAAAAATTAAGGAAAAGGAGACCCTGCAGTGAATTGGCCAAGTATTTCCTCCATGTTAGGAGCTGCCAGACAATAATGTGTTTTTTTCATCATTAAAACTTAAAACTCTTGTTTCTGGGAAGTGTCTCAAGTCTGTCTTCAGCTGGGGCTTCCTGGAGGGTCCCCACATCCTGGTTCAGTGCCCAGAGATGGACCTGAGCTCAAGTGTAAACTGCTCCCAATGGAAAAAGGAACCAAAGGAGAGCTGCAGAGGGATGCTGTAGCCGTGGCTGCTGGTCATGGATGTCTCTGTTGATGCTGCAAAGAATATTTATTTGTACTGTGAATCCTTTGCTTATCACAGAATGGGGTTGGAAGGGGCCCATGGAGATCATCTAGTCCAACCCCCCTGCCAGCTCAGGTTCACCTATAGCAGGTTGCACAGGATGGTTTTTGGAAGTCTCCAGAGATGGAGACACCACCACCTCTCTGGGCAGCTCTGCTACCCTCAAATAAAGAAGTTCATTAAAGGTGAGGAAGACTGACACACCAGATCACACAGGGAGTTTTGCTTCCAACAAAATGTACTTTTCCCTAGGGCTGTGCTTCCTTTTGCAAATCTCTTTGTTGGCCAAGATGAACACATCAGTCCAGTTCTCCTTATGTTCATGGTTGGACTCGCATCTTGGCTCTCCTGTGCACCACTGCCACGTTTGTGTTGCTTACAGCACAAAGCAAAATCTTTGTGCCTGTCTCTTGTATTTTCCAGGGTATTTTGACCAGTTACATAAAAAAAAACACCACTTGGTTTAAAAATGTTGCCCTGAAAAGAGTGAGTTTGGAGCCAGATTTTCAGCTGGTGTAAGCTGGCCAAGTGAAGTTTGCCTGGGTGGCTCCAAGATGACCTGCATGGCCAGGGCTGTGGGTTGCCCCCTGTGGCTGGGCTGTATCCCTTTCTTTCCCTCCTCCCAGAAAGGGGTATTTTACCCCAAACTTGTGATTGTGTGAGCATCTCATTTCTCCCCCTTTGCCCACAGGTATGTTGGTGAGCTGATATCTGACTCCGAGGCAGATGTCCGTGAAGAGGACTCCTACCTCTTTGACCTTGACAACAAGGTACTGTATCTGCAAGTGTCTGATGAGACAAACCCAAGGTCTTCCCTCTCTGAAAGAGCAAAGAGAAAATTTGGAAGATCTGGAAAAGATCTGGAAAGCCTGCAAAGAGGAGAACAGTGTTTTCAGGGCATTTTAGTCAAAACATAGAGGGGTTGAGATAAGGTCTGGGGCTTGTTGAGCTGGGGACAGAGCCCAGCAGCACAGGGCCACCACGCCAGCTTGGATGCAGAAGATGCTCTACTATAAAACTGGGCATCCCAAGTCCAGATGCATCTTATTGGATCCTCAGGTGTGTCTCTGCAGGTGTGCAGCTGGGTTGAGTGGCAGCTCTGTGAGTTCATCATCAAAAGAGAAGCTGAAAGACTGAAAAAAAAACCCCAAACAAAACCAAGCAAAACACCTTCAGTTACAAAGGGATCTGTCAGATAACCCTGGCAGGGACTTGAGGCTTGTTCTTCTGATAGTTCCTTTGCTGCTCTGTGGAGGGGGCTCAGAGCAGAAATCTTGCTTTGAAAAGTGCAATCTAAAGCTTTTAAGCAAGGCCAGTGCTCCAGGCTTTCCTTGGCAAAGGAGAAGGGAAGAAAGGTGAGCTGGGGACTCAGAGAAGTAGAGTGGATTCCAAGGAAAGCTGTAAAACAGTCCCCATCTTGTTCCTGTCATCGGCTAGTGCCAGAGAAGCTTTGCTTTATTGTTTTGCCTATTTCCTTTTTTCTTGTGAAGCGAGGCACAGTGAACACCGCAAAGAAATGGTCAGTGGTGAGTCTTGTGCTCAGCCTGCAGAGAGGGCTCAAACTGGAATGGAGTTGCAAAACAGAAGGAACTTCCACCCTGGTGTGTGTGTTTGTGAGCAAGAGCTGACCTCTGCCTCTAGGCTAGTCCCTGGCTGGTTGCACTGAAGATTTTGGGTGGAACATGGCTATTTTCTGTGTAGCCCTTTCACAGTCTCCTCTTCTGAGGAGCCTCCCCCCAGATCTGGTTTATGCTTTCTCCTCCTTTTTGCTTGCCACTGTGTGACTCTTCCATACCCTCATAGCAAGGTGGGGAACAGTTTGCTTCGGACTTGTCCTCCTCAGCAGCTGCACAGGGAGGATGCAGACATCCATCACCTTGCTCAAGAAACAAACCTTACCTGGTGTGCTGGAGAGCAGAGACCTTCCCAGGTGGTCACTGGGTGAGGTAGGGGGTGATGTCCTCCCCAACCATGGCATTTCCAGGGGTAAAAGTGAGAGGGTGATGGCAGTCACTGGAAATGGCAATCAGAGGTGGTGACACTGTGTGTGATGGGGGTGATGCCTCCCCCAGTCACCAGGACATCTTCCCTGCTGGGCTGATCTGGCACAGCTCAGCCATTAGTGATTGCAAGGTGCTTGCCCAAAAGGGAGTTTGAGCACCACTAATGGATCCTTTTGCTTTTGGCCTCTCTGCAACTGAAATTAGCTTCTGTAATTAAAGTCTCTGCTTTGCACAGTCATTCTCTGCTGGAATAATTAAAAAAAAGGCCCTGAGGGGGAGTTCTTTTATTTTCAAGGAAAACAAAATATTCCTCTTCTCTGGGCTGTCTGGAAAGGGAACTTCTGTGTTTCTCACTCACTTTTATCTGCAAACCCCTGTGCTTTCTCAAAGTTCTGTGTTTCCTAGCTCTTGTGTTCAGTCAGAGGTGCCTGTTCCCTTCTGCACTGGCTTTCACCCTCAAGTGTTTGCACCAAACACCAATCCCACTGGGCCAAACTGGTGCTATTGGGAGAACTGATGTTCCAGCCAGGTTCAGGGCTGTTTTAAGAGGTCTTTGGTGAGCCTGTGGGGGCAGAGTGCTGTGCAGAAATCTGCATTTTCAGGGTGCTGTTGAGTAGAAGTGTGTGTGTGTTTAGTCCTTTTGAACCCACAGCAGGTGTCCTGCCCTGGTTGTTCTTCATAGGATCTTCATGGCCTTGGTTGGAAGGGACCTCAGAGCTCATCTCCTCCAACCCCCCTGCCATGGGCAGGGACACCTCTCATCCAGACAAGGATGCTCAGAGCCTCATCCACCTCCAGGGAGGGGGCAGCCACAGCTTCTCTGGGAAATCTCTTCCAGAGTCTCAGCACCCTTGTACTAAGAGCTTCTTCCTCAGATTCAGTCTAAACCTCTTCTCTTTCAGTTTCAATCCATTTCCCCTTGCCCTATCACTGGACACTCTTATGAAAAGTCCCTCTCCAGACTTTCTCTAGGTTCTTTTTAGGTACTGAAAGGCAGCTCTAAAATTCCCTGGAGTCTTCTCCAGGCTGATCAATCCCAGCTCCTCAGCCTCTCCCTGTAGCAGAGGTGCTTCAGGCCCTGGATCATCATCTTTGTGGCCCTGCTCTGGACTCATTCCAATGGATCCACGTCCTATGGTGGGGACAGCAGAACTGGACACAGGTGGGGGTCTCACAAGTGCAGAGTAGAGGGGGACAAGAGCAGAGTAAGAGGGGAGTGTAGAGTAGAGGAGGAAAAATTCTTGGAGTTCTGCAGAGAATTAGTGGAGTGACCAGTAGCCTGGTTGGTTGATTGAAAGCAGCAGCAGCACCAAACTCAAGCCAGCCTCAGCTGCTGAGGGATGCCCGGTTTCTCCTGCAGGATGGGGAGGTGTACTGCATCGATGCCCGTTTCTATGGCAACATCAGCCGCTTCATAAACCACCTCTGTGAGCCCAACCTCATCCCGGTGAGGGTCTTCATGTCCCACCAGGACCTCCGCTTCCCCAGGATTGCCTTCTTCAGCACCAGGCATATAGAAGCTGGAGAAGAAATTGGGTAAGTGCCACCCCCAGGGCTGCCACCGCCTCGGGGACGTGGGACAGCGGAGGGAGGAAAGCTCTGCTGCTCCTGGGCTGCTTCACTCCATCCTGAGGCTGTGTCCTGGGGATCCCATAAACTCTCCTCAGCCCTTGAAGCTCTGCAAGACCCCAGTGGTGGCAGCACTGATGATTTCTCCCCAGCTCTGCACTGTCCCCTTTGCTTGGCAGTGACCCCAGCTGTGTCTCTCTCTCTCTCTCTTGCAGCTTTGACTACGGTGACAGGTTCTGGGACATCAAAGGCAAATATTTCAGCTGTCAGTGTGGTTCACCCAAGTGCAAACACTCGAGCTCAGCTCTGGCCCAGCGACAGGCGAGCACCTCTTCCTCCTCCTCCTCCTCCTCCTCCCAGGACACGCAGGAGAACGGGCTCCCTGACACCAGCTCTGCCACCACGGCACCCGGCCCCTTCTGAGCCTCTGCTCCCAGAGACTGACTTCTTTTAACCCCATAGATTCACATACTGTCTGGATTTCCATTTCAAGAAAGGAAAAAAAAAAAAACAACCCCCCCAAAACCCCAAACAAACAACAACAAATAAAAAACCAACAAAAAAAACTTAAAACAAGCAAACAAAAAACCAGCCCGCCCACTCAAGGAAAGCCAAGGGTTTGTGATGCTTCAGGCTGTGCCTCTGACTGTTACTTAAGAAATAAGTAGAAGCAAACCCCACCTCTGTGGTGTTCTCCTCCCCTCCCAGGTGCTGGGAAGCTGCTGCTGGTTTTCACAGTTGCATGTGGAGGGGTGGCTGTTGCAGTTTGGGTTTTTTGTTTTGTTTTGTTGTTTTCCATCCCTGACCTCCGTTCTCTTCATGTGCAAAGTGTTGCCAGGGCCAGGGGAGAGCCACCCCTCCTCCCAACGGTGTTCACTGAATGGATCCCTCATGCCAAGTCATCTCCAGTTCACTTGTAATAAACTTTGAGTACTTGATGGGATTTCCTTTCTCCAAGCTTGGATGGGAGTGGGGAGGGGGAAGGGAGGTGCTGGCCTTGGGCTTTGCTTGGCACAGCCTAGGGCAGGTTCTGCTGGTTGGTTTTTGTTGCTTTGTTTGGTTTGTTGGTTGCTTTTAGGCATGAATTTTCCCTCCCAGGACATTGCAGTGGGGCCTTTCCCTAGGAGCTGGAGGACATTTCTAATAAAACACCCTCCTTGCTACCAAACCCTCTGACCTTTTCCAGTGAGAAGAAACCCATGGTCCTTACAAAGCCCTTTAAAGGGTCCTTGGCTCTCTGCTGAGCCAACCAGAGGCTCTTCCCCTGGGCTCCTGCTCCCTCCAGGGCTTTCTCCATCACCAACCAGCTCAGCCCCATGACTCTCAGTGTTCAATTCACCCCTGGAATGATTTTCCCTCTCTCCGTCTCATTAGTGGTTTCCAAGAGGGAAGGTTTGAAGGGGATTGTGCAAGACACTAACTTCTGAAGAAGAGCAGTTTCCTCTCTTTTTTTAAAAAAAAATAAAAATAAAGTGGATGATATATATATTATAGAGAACCTCGACTCATGGCCACGGGCTGGGGCAAGCAGCAGCCAGGACATGGCAGAGTGAGAAGATCCCAGATGCCACCAGCTCGTCTGTTCCCATCACTTCTCTCAACGCTGGGCACCTTCAATTGATTTTTAAGCCACATGCTATGAGGTTTCAATAAACTGATTTATTTTTTACCATTACTGAACCATTGGGGACTTAGCATTAAAAAAAAAAAAAAAAAAAAAAAAAAAAAAAAAGGAAAAAAAAAAAGAAAAGAGAAAAAGAAAAAACCCACAAAAAACCCAACACAAAATAACAACAAAAAGAAACCACAAAACAAAAAACGGTGCTGATTCTGGTGTGATTTTTGCTCACCACGTGAATATAAACTATCAATTGTATAAAAAGAACAAAGTGATTTTAGTATAAAAACGCAGGAAAAAAAAAACACAAAACTTTTTTAAAATTGTTAGTATTGTAGTGTGAATAAATTTGCCATCACCTTTTGTGTGGTGGCTGGGCAGGTCATTATCTTAATTTTTTTTTTTTTTTTGCATATATCTTTAAATACTGTAATTAGTGCAGTAACAGGTTTTTTTTTTGTTTTTTTGTTCATCTCTTCTAGAACATTCATAATGCCGTCATGTTTATTATTATTATTATTTTCTGTTAATGTTTTTGACAGTTTGGAAGGAGCAGTCTTTTGGCTCTGATCATTTTCTTGTTCTGTTTTCAATGAAATCAATAAAAAAAAAAAAGGAAAAAAAGTGCTTTAAAAGGTGTTTGGGCTTTTTTGTCTGGTGGGGTGGCAGGGCTGCCATCAGATCTGGGGCTTCAAAGGAAAATTAGGCAAGGAAAAAAATTCCCTGCATACTTTGAGGTGGAGTAAAAGAAGCCTGTCTGTTTGCTTTGGTCTGGGGGGGTGGTTGGCTTGATTTATTTTACATTTGGTATAATTCATCAGTTTTAAAGTTGGCCTCTTTGGGAACCTGGACTCCAGCTGTGGGGTTGGCAGTGGTGGTGTGGGCTCTGAGGATGAAGGTGCCTCCCCAGCACCTGCATGGAAATGAAAATAAAATAAATAAAATAAAATATAATAAATAATAAAATAAAAATAAACCAAGGAAAGGGGGGAGGGGGAGAAGCTCCTATTGGAGAGCAAAGCAACCCCAGGGATGTTTCTTATCATGGGGGGAGGCACCACAGGGCTGTGTGGGTGTTGGGCTGGGTTTGGGGGTGCAGTGGGGTGCTCATCCCAGGGGTCCCCCCCAAGCCTGCTTTGGGGTGGGCTGGTGAGACCCGGGGGGGGGGGATCAATCCCAGCTGCATGGGATCCTGGAGCCTTTCCCCATCCAAACCCTCCCTGAGCTGAGGTGGTGATGGAGCTGGGGAGGTTCTTGCTGGCTCAGCTCCCTGGGGGCTGCTGGGCACAGGGAGGAGGTGAGAAAAGCACCCAAAAGGCAGCACCCAGCACCCACCTGCAGCTGAACCGGCCCCAGGAAGCCATCAAATGACCCTGAAATACTGCAGCTGATCCCAGCCCTCCTCTTTATGGGCTCTGACCTCCCACACGGAGAAAATGCCAAGCAGAGTGATGGGGATCCCACAGCAGCAGGAGGTGAGAGTTATAAAATCTCTGTAAATGTACAAATTCACCCCCCATCTCATTCCTGAGCTTTTGCCAGAGCTGGAAGAATTATGAGTTTATCTTGCTGATAGCACAGGATATTCCCTCACTGGCCAAAGGGGCTCCTTATCACCTTTTTAATTTCCTCCCTAGCACTGGGGGCAGGGTGAGCAGCAGTGGGTGTTGGAAGCCTTACAGAGGAGGTGGCACCTCATGGCTCCTGGGGGGGCAATCATGGGGGGATGGGGTCTTGCTGGAGATCTGTGCTGGGACTGTGTTTTTCTGGAGGTCTGAGGTGGGATGATGTTTTGTTGGAAGTACCTGAACCCTGGAAGGTGGAGGGATGGCAGAAATGTGCCCGGAGGAACCAAAATCCCCATCCCTGTGCTGAGGAGCTGCTCCTGGGCAGGATGGAGCTCAGCCCCTGCTCCCCAGCTCCTTGTGCACAGCCCGGCTTCTCCAAGAAGCAAATTGCAACAAGCAAATACCCCCGTGCCTGGAAAATTTGTATTTGTAATGAAGAAATGCCCGCAGCCCCTCTGGGATGGATGAGGGAATAGGAGGAAGGAAACTCAGGCACTGAGAGATTCCCAACCACGTTACCCCCTGAGCAGCACCTGCTCAGCACCAGCAGAAGTGGCCAAAACCCTTGGGGTTTGGTAATCTGCTCTTTGCCATCCTTATTCTTGGAGGCCTGAGGGGTTTGGAGGAGGAAGGGTCCTGTCCTTGCCCCCCTTCCCCAGACCTGCTGGGACCAGAGGGTTGATACCCCAGGGCTGTTATTACCATTGGGATGAAATCCATCATTACAGCAAATTCCTCAGCTGACCTGGGAGGAGCTGAGCATGGGCTCAGGGAGCCAAGACCTTGTTTAAATCCTTGGAGCTCTGCTCCCTGACAAGAATGACAAGAGCTTCCATTAGGGAAAGGGATGGCTATTTTAAGAGGGATCCATTTGCCAACTCCCCTGGCTGCAGAAGTCTTCAACACCCCTGCAGGAATAGAAAGTGTTGGATCCATCCTGCTCCTCCACACCCTGTGAAGCCCTAGGGGGGGGGGGGGGGGTGGGTTTGCAAAAGGCAGAAAGCCCCCAGGCAGAGCTGAGTGTGGGTTGGGCTGAGCTGATTTTTCAGGAGGTGGCTGAGGAGCAGGGCAGGGATGGGGAGCTCTGGGGACACCAAATGATTTTTTTCCTTTCCTCAAAGCAAGGGTGGCTGCCACCAGCTGAGCAGCTCCCTCCTCCCAGGCAGATCAATTCCCCTCCCACCCAGCTGCTGCCCCTCCAGGGGATGCTTTAAGTTATCGGTGCTGGGGGGGCTCTATGAGCACTGGGGGGCTTGGTAGCCAAATTACCAGGAGCAGAAGTACAGAGAGGATTTCATAGTCTTAATAATATGGAAAACATAAAGCTTTTTGGACTAGAAGCCCTTTTTGCTGGGAAGTTGCTCACTTATTGCTCATCCCTTGGGAGCACGAGGTGGGTGGCTGGAGCCCAGCATGTTGGGGGTGTAAAGCATCTGGTGACTGAGAGCATCCCCTGTCCTCTGAGAAGACTCTGTCTGTGTTTTCAGAGTGAGGGCCATTTAAATGGTGGTGGATTTGTCTGTGACTTGTAACCAGCTTAATAAAAAAAAATAAAAATCATCAATCCTTGTTTGCAAAGCAGAGGAGCGTGCAAGAAATCATTGAGGATTTTCTTCCTTCTTTCAGAAAATATAGGTGCAATGAAATAGCAGTGAGGGTAAATAATAAAAGCCTTCTGTGTGGCTCCCTCACACTAGATAAGGAATAAATGCCTACTGATGCAGGGCTGGGGTGGGCAGAAAATATTTCACCTGAGCAACAGCAATTAGTGCACATGGCTTTGTCTTTGTTGTGCTCTGTAAATACAACCCTGAGCAGCAAACAAGCAGATAAGCTTTACCCAGACATAATAAGATGAATATCCTTTTCTCCTGCCTCTGCTGGGAAGTGAATTTCTCTCCAGTTGTGCAGCTGCTGGAGGAAAATAGCTGGAATAAATTGCTGGGGAATTTGTAAAGAGCAACCATGGTCTGCAATGTTAACAAAATGTCTGTGCTAAGGAGTAAAAGAGGAGAGGGGAGAATATTCTCATTTGTATTATGAATGTCCCCGTGACAGGGAAGAGCTGGAAGAAGTTTGGGAACTTTTATGGCACGAGAGGATTTTGTTTTGCTGAGGATTGTCTGTGTTCTCCCCCCTGCTTTCCTGCCCCTCCTGCCAAGCTCCCAGGGGCCTGGGGGGAGAGTGCTTTGAGTTTGGCAGCAGGTGGGATGCTGGAGGCCTTGGGGTGGGTGCCCTGAGGGACAGATCTGTGATGCTCTGCACCAGCACCCAAAGTGCTTGTGTGCAGGGGGCAGGAAGGTGCCGAAGTGCTGGTCTTAAGTGGGAGGAAAAAAATGGGTTCAGGCAACTGTGCTGATGTACTTCATGCCTAAGCTACCCTTGCATTTCACTTGGGTGTCAGTCCTGGTGTTGAATCCTTGCTCAGCTCTGAGCCAGGGACATGTCCTGCTCTGTCTGGGGGGTGTGTGGCTGTGGATGAGCATCCCCTGCCTCTTCTTCCCCCTCCTCTGTGGACACAGACTGAAGGAAACTCCTCTCCTGCTGCTTTGGGGCAGAAGATGGGGTGAGAAAAGGGGTGGCTGAGAGCTGCTGCCGCCCCCCAGCCCCAGGGAAGCAAGGGGCCAGACCTGAGAGGTTTCATTTCTCTAGAACAACAGTTTTGCTGCATATTGGATTCTGTTAAAGGAATTCAATTTAGAAAACATTATGCCAGGGAGAGGAGGAGAAAGACAAAACAATATGGATAAATAATTTCAATTAACCGTGTCCAGGCCTTTCTTGCTAAATTGGTTGAAGTAAGTGCTGCTTGGTCTACAGCTCTACAGAGGGATGCTCTTGCAGCACCAGTGAGTGCTCTGTGCTGGTGACTTCTTCCAGCTGAAGGCTGAACCTAAGGACATGCTGGCTCACTCCTCCTGAGCTTTATTTATTGAAGCAAAACAGAAAGAAAAATCTGGACTGTGAAATAGAGCCCAGATAGCCCTTGCACAGTCAGCCCTTGCTGCCACTTCACTTGGCATGTGTCACCAGTTTTGAGCTAATTCTGAAGTCAGACTAAATATCCCAGCCCTGCCTGGAGCTGGGCAAATTATCTCACTCAATTCTGCTCTGGAAAAACAACCCAGATCCAAATGTGGAGCTTTACCAGAAGTCTTTGGCACTCAACCATGCTTTTGAAAGCTAGCAGGTATTCAGGCTTGAGAATGTTAAATTCACCATGCAGATTATTGATCATTTTTCATTGACCTTTTAAGCAGTTGCCCTTGGTGTGAAGAGCCCAAGGTGCCAGGCTGTTCACCTTACCCACCTGCTCTCCAGAACAATTCCCAGGTTTGGGTGGCTGACATAGTTCCTCATGGCTGTGAGTGTCAGAAATTCCTGGGGTTTCAGCTCAAAACCCAAGGGAGCCCAAAGACCAGAAGTTTGGGTAGGGCAGTAAAGTCCTGACCAACCTGTCTGGGCTTTCTCCTCACCATAGCTCTGCCAGCTCTAATTTCTGCAGGGAGCATCTGCCCTCAGCTTCCCAGCCACCTCTCACTCCTCCAGTCCCCTTCTTTGACATCCTAAAAAGAAAAAAAATGACACTGAAGAGTTGAACATTGTTTTCTTGTTTTTTTGTTGGGTTTTTTTTGTTTTTTTTTTTTTTTTTTTCACATGCCTGCCTTCTTCACCAGGTCTTCTCCCTTGGTTATTTTCATTTCTTGTGCAAAGCTTGAGTTTTGCTGATGAATTATTTGGGTCAAAGGACTGTATGGCTGTTCAAGTTCAGGAGCTGCTTGGAGGACACAGTCTGAGCTCTCAGCTCTTGCAGTGCTTTTCTCTCCTAGCACAGTGGGAAATGTTGCTTCCCTGTTTGCTCACCTTGTCTTTCTACACTTTTTTCTAATTTTTTACTTTTTCTCTGTTTTCATTCTGTAACTCAACATTTGTCCCACTCCTCTCACTGCTGAGGCTTCCTCCCTCATCTGCTTGTGTAGGAGGGAAACAAAACAAACCTTGGTTTTCCTTTTAGCAGGAAAAGGAGGGGGACCTCAGACCTCACCTTGGGCTGCTCAGGCTCTGCTGGGGCTCAGTGTCTGAGGACAAACTGTTGCTCTTTTACAACCAAACCAAACCAACAACAAAACCAACGAACCAAAAAACCAATAAAAAAACCCCCCAAGAAAAACCCCAAACCAAACCCACCCCCCCCCAGACCTCCCAACCTCAATATAAAGCCTTGATATATGGCATTAGCTCTGGGTTTTTGCTTTCCTGCCCCCCCCAGCTCCCACCACCTGCTCCAGGCTGGGTGAGGGAGGTTACCCAGATGATTAATTTCTTTCTGGGATGTGCAGAATGTTTTTTCTTTTTCCCTCCTTCTCTTTCAACAGTAGCAGAGCTCTTGATGTTGGTTCATGAATCTTCACCCTGCTGGAGAGATGCAGGCCTGGGAGCTGTCAAGGAGGCTCTTCTATGAGCACTTTAAAGAAAAAAAAAAACAACCTGGTGCCTGAAGAGTAGCTAGGACTAATGAAGCTGTTTTATCTTTGCCACGTGCATGTACACAAGTGGGGGTGAGGGGAATCCTATGGAGTGCAGAGAACATGTGTAGGGCAAGCAGTTAATAGGATGAAAATAAAATCAATACCCAGGACTTAATTAAAAAGCTGGGTTTATTCACATCCCAGGAGAAAGGCCCCCAGATCAGAGATTCCAAACACTTGCTGGATTGCAGGCTGGGTCCTGCAGCCCTCTGACACTCTGTCAGCCTTAGTAAATGTTTATTATTAACTATGTCTTCAGTAGATAACAAGAGAAGGCAAGGAGGGGAGAAACAAGGATGCAGCCTGATGGTCCTCCAGCTTTGGGAGCTGCTGCTCAGCACAAAAATTTGGGCTTAGTCTGTGTGAGCCCCAAACTCCTGTAGGTGGTTTGGGTTTGGGTTTTTTTTTTTGGTGTTTTGTTTGTGGTTTTTTTATTTGTTTGCTTTTGGGTTTGAGTTTTTTGTTTTTGTTGGTTTTTTTTTTTTTCTTTGCTTTGGCAGAGAGAAAATCACCTTCTGAGCCAGGGAAGGTGGCTCAATGGGACCTGGTTGAGCTGTTCTGCAGCTTCAAGCCCATGGGGATGGAAGGTGGCAACACTGCTGGGAGCTGAGCTGACCACCCAGCTCACCAGCACATTCCTATTCCACCCGTGTGATGATCCCTCTAATTTTCATGTTCTAGGAGATGCTGTCAAGCAGATTTTAAATGCCCCATTCCCTGGCAGAGGAACATATCCCTCCCCTGAATGCTCAGGAGCCATAATTACTGTCTTTAGCTTGTAGAGATGCCAGTATTTAAAAATGTTGGCTGTACATTTGTATTTCACCAAGGAGTAACTGGAAGAGCATCGTTTGGCAGGAGGGGAGGGGGGATGAGGCCATTGCTTTGCTGCACTTGTGCAACAAAACTGACCCTGGGGAGAGGAGCAGTGCTGGTTGCAGCTAAAGGTCCTGGGTTAGTTAACTGAGAAAGGATTTAGAAGGTGCATTTGATCTGGTGGTCACACAAGCTGCTTGGATGTTAAAGGAAAGATGAAAGGCTGGAGATGAAAGGCAGGAGGCTCAGCTGTGCCCCTCCAGCCCTCCCTGAGTTGTGTGGTTTGCTTTCTCCATGAAAGGTCCAAGTCCTGCAGCAGGTTGAGATGGGGTGATTTCCAAGGAGAGAGAGACTGTGGAGTTTGCCTTATTTTTTTTGTTTGTTTTTTTACTTAGATCGCGACAGATTCGATGTTTTTAAGACCACAGGCAGTGCTGCTGAGTCCAGAACACCCAGCAATGGCACAGGAGTTGTTTTCTCATTGGGAAGAAGACAACCGTGGGCTTGAATAATTTTTTTTACGTGCATGTGACCTCCCTTTGAATTCCCACAGATTTTCATAATGACAGTTTTTTTGTCTCACAAAAACCTTCCACTGCAGGTGGCAAAGGTGGAGCCCCACGTTGGTCCAAGTGGCGAGCTCCTGGGGAAAGGATTCAAGCAGCAGCACCCAAGGGGTTGTTGTTACCTCTGGGTGCTGTGTTGGGTGATGGGGTGGCACCTTCTGGACTGGTCTCTCCTGCAAATAGCAAATATGGTCCCTGTGGAGGCTGGATGGGGTCCATCACCCTGTCCTTGGTGTCACTGTCACCTCTGGGGGCTACAGCTCCATCAGCAGCCATGGCCCAGGTGTCCTCAGGAGATGAAAAGCACTTTGCAGGAAGGTAAGTGCTGACTTCATCAGGACTTGGGTGCCTCTTGCTGAGGTGCTTATGCGTATCCCACTGGGCTAGAAACACTTTTTGAAACTTTGCCTTGAAGTAATTGTTAAAAATGGAAATGCTTTAGAGATGTGGAGGGTGTGCTTGTGTTCCAGAAGCTGGCAAGAGGTATAGTGCTCATGAAGAGCTGCCAGATACCTTCCAGGCCCCTTTGCTGACCACTGAACTCCACTTGCTGCCAAAATTCAGATAAAAAATGGG
Source organism: Phaethornis superciliosus (assembly GCA_023637945.1). Classification (NCBI taxonomy): domain Eukaryota; kingdom Metazoa; phylum Chordata; class Aves; order Apodiformes; family Trochilidae; genus Phaethornis; species Phaethornis superciliosus. The sequence goes on along the minus strand of JAJQWJ010000022.1, from coordinate 727,340 downwards.
CCTCCTGGTCTTAAATCTGCTTTGCTTTATTTTATTGATTATTTTTAACCCCTCTTCTTGCCAGTTCTTGATGTGAAATCGTCAGCTGCTACTTCTTCCTCTAATTTCCCACTTTCTTGCTTTGCTGCAGCACTGCCCCCCAAAAAGCTTGCCCAGCTTGTCTTCCTTCAGCCAGTTTCTTTTCTTCATGGGTCAGCCCAGGAAGTTTGGGCAGAGGCAGCTGAACCCAGCCAGGGTTTGAAATACAAACTCCTGAGCCATCTGATGTTCTTTGTCATAAGTGTTTGGTTGTGGCATGTGCTCTGCTGGCTGATTAAAATTATTTTCTTGGTAATAGAAGCTCTGAGTAGCTCCTCTAATGTGAGGAGGAATAATTAAGTCCTCTCAGTAATGCAAATAAATAATGCCTTTGGAGAGTCCTGAGTGCATCATAAATCCTCAGATGTGCTCCTGAGATGCCACCTCCTTGTGTCTTAATGCTGAAGGATCCTGGCAGGGTTTTATCATGTTATATCCAGAGCACTTGCTAGTCCCTGGTGCCACCTGGAATGTCACTGCCTGAAGAGTCTGGTGTCCCCAGTGCCTGTTGTGGAGCTGTTGTTTTGTGGAAGCCCTTTGTAACAGGTGTCATGCATCTTGGGATTTTTGACTCCCTCTTTTCTCCAAATCTGTTATGGAGAGAAAAGCCAGCACCCCTCCATTGGTACTAAGGGGAAGAACATTCTGACATGAGGTAGCAAAGCTTTTCTTCCTCCCCAAGTAGTTGTTTCCTCGAGTATTAAAAACAAAAAAGTGGAATAGCTATGTTGGATGTCCAAGATGGTTCTGGCAGTACACAAAATTTCATACCAGCTATTTGGTCCTCAGTCATTAGCAGAGTAACCCTTCCCACATGCCAACTGAAGCCATGCTTCCTTTTGCCTTTCTTTAAAATACTGCTCTGACAGACCCCTGTGCCTTGTTGTAAATGTATGTATGCACATTTATATTTATCCATGTAGATTTATCTATAGCCAAGTAAACAGCAAGGTTTGAGTTATTCTATTGTTGTTAGAGCTGTGGGAACACAGGTATAAGGGAAGAGGGAAGTGCCTAAAAGAGATTCCTAAAAGGCATCTGGGGGATCAATTTCCCCTAACCCAACAGGACACTCTTGGGTTCTGAGCTCTCTGTCGTGTTTATTTCTTGAGCTGTAGCTTGCCTACTTGAGGATGAACTTCTCAGAAGGCTTCCTAGGTCAGAGGAGGTGATGGTGCCCAGTGCTGAGAGCCTCAGGAGCTCCATTCCTGTGGGTGTCACTGGGGGGGCAGTGTCTGCTCCTTGCTGTGGGAGCATGTGGCTTACCTGCTGGGCACTGCTTTGGGTTCAGGTGGGTGTTTAGAGATGTAGAAAAATCTCATGGAAAATTGAAACCTTGAGGTGCCCCAGAATTCCGGGAGCAGCTTTGGGTGGAATGTTCACCTCTGCAGCATCAGCAAAGGTGTTCCTGGGTAAGTGGCTTCATCCACGAGCATTTCTGTCTTGAATGATTTTAGAACTTCTGCACAGGGTTTCCCAGTTACCCACATCAGGTTCCAGTGCTGGAAACCAGCACGTGGGGGAAAATCCTCCCCTCAGCCCTCTGAGTGTCTGGATGGACCCACCTGGGGCAAAAATCTCTGCTCTCCTTCGGGAGGAAATTTCTGCTGTGCAGAGCAGGGGGGGCTGGGGATTTCCTGCGGGCTGCTGAGTGCGGGCAGGGAGCTGGGGACAGCAGGGGAGGGAGGGGACAGTGGGGACCCTTCCCCTGTCCCTGGCACCCACAGCCAGCCCTGTCTGGGATGCGGTGGGGGTGAGAGGAGTTTCAGTTCTGACCGTGCTGGAACAGAGGGCGCTGGAGCCCCAGAAAAGTCCCGAGGCTGCGGCGAGAAGTTCCCGCATCCCTTCCCTGGGGCTCCCGCAATCCCTTCCCTGGGGCTCCCGCATCCCTTCCCCGGCTCTCCCGCATCCCCCGCCTCTCGGATCCCCGCATCCTCCGGGCTCCCGCCGCTCCCCGCGGGCAGGGACTCCCATGTAGGATGAGGATGAGGATGCTGACCCCTTCCTGGGGTTCCTGTCCCTTGGCCACCCTCTGAGGGCTCCTGGGCAATGAGCTCGTGGGCTGCGTGGCTCTGCTGGCTCCTGCCCCGCGTGTTCCCGCACCAGTGGGCCAGAGCACAGCCCCTCATCCCCCTCCTGCAGGTAACTGAGACACTCAGAGCATTAACTCCTCCTTCTCCTCCTCTCTTCCCCACCGTGCAAACCAACAGGGAGATGTGCTAGTGATTGCTGTATGGTGTCTGCAGCCACAAGAGATTAATTAAACAGTGAGCCCTAGTTACTGAGGCTAAGGCTGACCGACTTCCTCTGCCTCGTAAAATAGCTGAATACTTAATTTATGCTAGGCTGTGGACATAACTTTCACCATTAGCTGAATAAACAACGAGCACCCAAGCTAAACAGATTGGTTGGACTGGAAATGGAGCTGGTGCAGGCACTGGGATGCCCTCTGCCTCGCTCAGGATGCCCAACAAGTAAAAAAAAATAAAATTCTTTTTTTTTTTGGTAAAAGCAAGCTGCTTTCCAATGCTCCATCCTGCCTCAAACCTGGGGGATTCCCTGCTTGTCAATATTCTTTAGCTTTCACTCTGCTTATCCAAGTTGTTGTCATTTGCATTTCTCTGCAGGTTGGGAGAAAATAAATTGGGAAGATATTGAAAGGCCTAAAAGAGAACAAAACCCCCAAGTCCCAGTGCAAGGCAGTTGGAAGTAGGGCATCTAGCTCCTGTGTCTGCCTTTCAGTATCTTCCTTAATAACAACAATAGATTCTGAGAAGTGAAAGTTAATCTGCAGCTCCAGAGGTTTGCATTGTGTTTCTCCCTTTTTCTGTGCATTAACCTCTCAGATCTTAGCAGGCTGTGGAGCCTGCATTCCTTTTTTAAAAAATTCCTATTATTCTGCCTTGCTATGCATGGGTCCTGCTCTGATCCTAATAGCACATCCACCCATGAGCTGTTGCTCATTTAGCACTTCATCAGACCTTTAATCTGCCTCTTAAATGTATTTTTTGGCTGTATTGGAGGTCATGTGAAGGTCTGAAACTTTGTTGATCTGAGCACTCATCAAAGAGCATCCCCAAACTCACAGAGGTAGGAAATGCCAACAGGAAGGGGTAAGCAAAGCATGTCTTGGTGCAGAATGTTTCTAGATGGGGAAATACGGTGATTTAAAGGCCTTGTGGGTTTTCATCTTAAGGATGAGATCTGAGGATCTTAAAGGTCTTTTCCAACCAAAATGATTTGATGATGTGCCTGGAGCAGAGCAGGTTAGAAATCCCATTTTATGTGGTGCAACAAGAAACCACCCAGAATGTCCTGAGGGTCCCTGTAAGCTGCTTTGCCAAGGAAAATAAAAAGTGCCTCTGGTGCTTGCTGTGATCCAAGTGTCCCAGTGGTGTGAGAGGTTCAGACCTGCTCTGTGGTCCCATTTTCTCTCCAGATGGAAGTGCTGCTCCTGAGGCCTCTGGTGCCTGGGCTGGAGGTGAAAGTCCAGGGGAAGGTTTGGTTGCCTGGCAAAGCTGAGCAGGGAGGAGGAAAGCTCCTTGCTGAGAGCAGTGGTGGAGAGCAGGGTGATTTGCTCACCTCTGTCTTTGGGGCTGATGAAGAAGAGTCACTCATTACCAAGCCCATTTCTTGAATTTGCCATGAAATGCTTCTTTGCCCTCCTGCAGTGGCAGATTAGAGATGTCTGACTCCTTTCACTGCTCTACATTTGGAGCTTTCTCTTAACTCCCCTGCTCTTTTCATAATCTTAAAAAGCTCCACTAAATCCCAACGCTTCCCCTTTCAAAGCCAAATAATCCTTGCAGTTGCAATCTCTTCCTTGTGTTTAAGGCTTCCAGTGCTTAAGATCTGTGTGATCTTTTTTATGGTGTGAAAAAAAAAAGAGCAACAACCCAAACCAAAACAAACCCTGAGCATGCAGATTGAGCAAAGGGCAAGCTGGTGTTTCATTGAGCATCCTCAGGATGTGCTCACAGAACTTTCTTGCTGTCACAAACTCCCTCCCCTAAACTCCTGTCTGTAGCCTTCACTGTGGGGCCATGGAGGGGAGTTTGGAGCCTGGGGAGGCAGGGTGGAGAGAGGAGATATAAGACTCAGAGTTTCACCTCACTCTCAACACCATCTGCTGCAGGAGACAGCATTTTTTTTTCTCTCTCTCTCTTCTTTTATTTTTTTTTCTTTCCTACTTTTCAGACCTGTCTCCTCCCCCATCTTCTTGTAAAGGAGGATGCAGACATGAGGATTTGTGGAAATCAATGTATTCTGATTTCCACCAGAAGAGTTGGGGGATTATTGAAAATGGCAATTTCCCTTCTCATGGCTACTGATGAAAAGGGCCAGATTTTGTTCAGTGCAAAACATAAGACTTTAGAATATATTAGATTCAGTGACCAGGAGCAGAGAAGTGAAAATTTTTGACAACTAAATAAATCATCTCAGGGAAACTTGCTTTTGAGATTAAAAGATAAATTCATTATAGAAAAAATTGCAACAAGGATAAAAATGGAAATGTTTTTTAGGGGAAACTTGAAAGGGAAAACAGCATTTCCTAGAGAGAAAGGAGCATTCTCCTCCCCTGTTTAGCCCCTGAGCTGTGGGCTCTCTGCACCCTCCTTCTCCATCCATAAAATAAAGAAACTGCTTCTCTGGAGACCCAGTTGAGTGGTTCAGATGGGAAGTGCTGGGGGTGAAGTCTCACAGGAGGAAACACTCATTTTAATCCCTGCCCAGGGTCTGTTGGAGTGCAACAGAGCCTGAGCCAGTGGGAGCTGGAGCAAGCTGGTGGCAGCCGAAGCCTTCAGCTTCCTTTTCCTCAAACCTTCCAGTATTTAATTTAATCTGAAAATTATACAAATCTGGGGTTCAGGGGGAGTCCTCTTCTATCATTCCCACCATCTCCACTGGAGGGGTGCCTACAGACTGGAGCTTCTCCTTGCTGACCTCATCCCCAGGGTCTGTCTGTCTGTCTGGGTGGCTCTGCCAGCACACTGCTTGGTGGCTCTTGCTCTGTCTGACCCTTGGGGTAGCAGGATGTGATCCACCTTCCTTTCTTCCTTGAGTTTGTGCTGCTCCTGCCTCACCTACCCAACCAGTGCTGCCTCTGAGAGGCTCTTCTGGCCGGGCTGCGGTGTGAGAAAGCCCTTCAGATACCAAAGCCTGGGGGAGAAGCTTGTTCCTTCCAGAGAGTCACCCTCTGGCTAGTGCCAGCCCTTACTTATGCCATTTTTGGATGTTGCCAGCCCTCTCCATTCTCCTGAAGCCAGCAGATGTTATTGCTACAGACTTGCCGAGTTGGTGGGTTGATTGTGAACTGAGACAGCTTGGATGACTAAGGCAAAAAACACATTAGCAGCAGAGTCCAGGGTTTCCTTACTGTGGGGGAAGTGAAAATGTCCCCCTGATGACAGCCCTGACTTCTCTGGAGTGTCCCTTGTGAAAGTTAATAGTTGTACTCCAGATTGAGCCTAAATGTAAATATTCTCACAAACTCCTGCAGTGACTGCTGGCATGAGGTGCTCCAGGAACAAGGAGGTGTTCGTTTCCCGACTTGTGGTGGATGGGAGCAACAGAGGATGTTGGAATAAACAGGATTAAAGGATCTCGTCCATAACTACGGGCTTAAAGGTACCCAGTGCTCTGCAGCCGTCATTCAAGCCAAGGAGAACAAAGTAAGTTGTCCAGAAGGGCTCAGCGCTGCTTCAAACCTGCCCTGCACCATCCCCTGTGCTGGGGGGGGATATTGCACCCCCACCTCCCCCCTTCCACCCGCACCTGCCCCTCGGATCTGCCCCGAGACCCCCCCATTACCTCTCACCCCCACCCCTCCTTGCTCCCCAATTTCACACCCGCCCTCCCCCCACCTTGTTGTCCCCAGCTTTCCCCGGGGCTCCTTCTGGTGCAGCTCTTGGGGGGCTTCGGCAGCTGGGGTGCTCAGCACCCCCTGAGACCCCCGCAGAGGTGGGGGGGGGCTTCAGACCCCCCCGGGAGCAGCAGCTGAGCAGCGCACATCTGGGCAGCGGTGCGCAGGCGCCTCCTGGCCTGTGTCCCCCTCCCAACACACACACCTGGGGCTTTGCGCGCCCGCGGAGCCCTGCGCGGAGGGCTGCGGGGGGTGGAGGGGGCTCCATCCCCCCCTTTCCCAGCGCCCCGGGGGAGTGGCCGCGGCTCCGCCTTATTTATTGGGGTGGGCGGCGGCCGGGCCGGTTCCATCCTTTCCTTTCCTTCCCTCCCTCCCTCCCTCCCCGCATCCCCGCCCGCCTCCCGGTGCCGGTGACTGGGCCGGGCGGAGCCGCTGTGGCCGATTGGCTCCGGGCAGCAGATGCGGCGGGGCCGGGCCGGGGCTGCTGGAACCGGAGCCGGGGCCGGGCTGGGCTGGGCTGGGTCGGGCACGGCGAAGCTCTCCGGCGGCAGCAGCACAGCCCCTGCCCAGCCCTGAGCCCCCCCGCAGCCCCCGCCATGAGCCCGGCCCGGAGGGACCGCACCGGTGCGGGGAGGTGAGCGGAGCCCCGCAACCTTCCTCCTACCCCCGGGCAGCCTCCGCGGCGGGGAAGAGGTGGGGGTGGAGGAAGGGGAAGCTTTCCCTCTCCTATATCTCTATATTTTACAAATACACCGGGATCTTTGGCTGCGATCGCTCCCGATCCCGCAACTGAAGCCCCCGGCGGGAGAAGCTGCGCGCTGTGATGCGTCTGCCCCTCGCCTCGGCTGCCAGTTCGGATTGTAGCGCCCGGCTCCGTGCACTCAGAGGATGGCTCGGTTCGGGGATGAGCTGCCCACCCGCTATGGAGGTGCAGGGCCGGCCGGGGCTGGAAGAGGGAGCAGCCGGCAAGGTGGCCCCCAGGCCGGGCAAAGGATGTACAAGCAGTCGATGGCTCAGAGGGCCAGGACTATGGCTCTCTACAACCCCATCCCTGTCAAACAGAACTGCTTCACAGTCAACAGATCCCTCTTCATCTTCAGTGAAGATAATGTTATACGGAAATACGCCAAGAGAATAACGGAATGGCCATATCCTTTCCAGGAGGGTGTGTGGGCACGGGGGGGAAGGGGGGGAGGGGGAGATTGGGGCAAAGACACCCCCTTCAGTCACCCCCTCAGCCAGCCCAGAACGAGTGTCTGGTGGTGGTGTAGCCGTGGCTGCGTGATCCAGGGTGTGTTATGGGTGTGTGTGAGATGGAGCCGTGTGCCTGGCATAACGCACAGCCCTGGAGCTGGGGATGGGAGGGAATTTCTGCTGTGGGAGCAGCAGGGTGGGCTGTGACTCTGCCTGGGGGTGTGTAAGACATCAGGCATTTCGGTGGGTGCTCAGGGCTGAGCCAGACGCTTCCATGGGTTTACATTGCCTACCAATTAAACCAGTTGCAAAAGGGCTCTGTGAGGCTTAATGAATCCTGCTTCTTGTTTTCACCTCGGAGCCTTTGAACTCTACTTTCTCACCCTGAATAGATGAAGGAGCATGGGATACAAATGGTGACACCTTGGCGTTCCAGCTGCATGGATAGTAGGGACATGGATAGCCAAGGTAGCTAGTGAATCCCACTAACGCCATGGTTGCCACTAGATTTTTAGTACATCCCCTCCCAAAGCCATTAGAATCAACATGAATCTTGTCATTTTGACTAGGTGCATAGCCTGCACTAAATATATATACATATACATGTACATATATATATATATAAATAAAAAAGGAAAGCTGTGTGGCAGAGGAAGGAAGTATACGGAGAGAAAGATCATCTGCTCAGTTGGGAAAGGGAATGGTGTCTCAGACCCAGTGCCTAGGCCAAGCAAGCTGCAGAGATCTTTCCAAAAGGAGAGCTTTGCTTGTAATGCTGCACGCAGTGGGGCTGTAAGCCATGAGACAGGGGGAGCAGACTCTTTGAGGTGTGTGCATGCACGTATGTGTGTGTGTGTGTGTGTGTGTACAGGCGTGTGTTACACCGGTGATCTCCAGGGCAATGGTTGTTTTCTTTTCGTTTGATATCACACACCTATTAATCCTCAGCTAACAGCAGCAAGGCCTCCTCCCAGCCTCCTAGCAACACTTTCCATTACCAGGAAGCCAGCTTCCCTTCAGGCTTCCCCAATTTTCACTTCTAGAGGGGCTCAGAGGACAAAATACACCAGCAGAGTGAACGCACTTCCCTTCCCCTTAAACACACGGATCGATTTTGCTGTCTGCATTATAAAAGCAGAGGGATTGCTGTACCCTCCTCAGCCATTTCTCCTTCCCTGCATTCAAGTCGAGAATAAACAAGCTCCAGAGCTGGGGTGGCAGCCAGAGGCAGAGCATCCCCCCCTGCAAGGCCAGACGCAGTCTGTCCCCCTCCTGCTTTGTGCCCGACTTCTCTGCGGCTTCCTCCCGAAGCGTGGGGAGGGGACCCGGGGAGCAGCTGGGCACCGCCGGACCCTCGGGCCGGGCCGGTACCGGGCGCTCTCCGCGGTGCTGAGCGGAGCTTTCCGCGGTGCTGAGCGGAGCTTTCCGCGGTGCTGAGCGGAGCTTTCCGCGGTGCTGAGCCGAGCTCGCCACCGCCCTGTGGCAGCTCCACCCTGGGAGCGCAGGGACTCGATGGTTCCGAGCTGGAAGTGATGGTGGGAGCAAGGGGGGGGCTGGTACCGGGGTTCTCTGCTTCCCCCCGTGCAGCCCGGCGGGGAGCTGAGGATTTTGTTCTCGCCAGGAGTGGGCATTGCAATCCAGCAGCAATTCATGGTTGGGATCTGCAGAGATGCTCCAAACAGAACTTTTCTTGCCCACCGCTTATCTACGCCGTGTGCTCAAGTTAAATGTCAGGGAATTTCTGAAGAACAAGTCAGCAGATGGCATTCAGCTGTATTATGTATTTTGGGGCAGTTTAGCTCAGCAATCTCATTTACAAAGAATTATTATCAAGAGCGTTTTGCCCTATTGCTCCCAAATTCCTTGAGCAGCTGATAAGCTGTGTAAGTCACTAACTCTATCAATGAGAGAGCCAATTTCCAACTCTTTTCCCCAAGGCACCCCAGAAAGAATACGAGGAAGTCCAGAAGACTCAATGTCTTAAAAAGGATGAGGGATCTTAGGACGCTTGGCTAATGTAAGTGGTTAGGTAGAAATGGGATTTGAACGAGGTTCTCCTTGTATTGTCCAGTGTCTTCTTTAACTTCTTGTCCCCACTCCATTTGAATATATGATTTTAGCTACAATCATAGCCAATTGCATTGTGCTGGCTCTGGAACAACATTTGCCGGATGGAGACAAGACACCCATGTCAGAGAGATTGGTGAGTTCTATTAATTTATTGACATTGTTTCTGCTCTAATACAAAAAGCCACCACCCAACCTGTGTCGTCAGGGCTTGTGCCCACGTGTAAACACAGGGACATTGACCTGGCCATCGGGAAAAATAAGTCCCTGATAACAAGTGTAAGTCCAACCTCCTGATCCCATCTTCCCAAGAATGCTTCATCACTCTAGCCAGCCCTGCCCAACTGCAGAAGAGATGGACCTTCCAGGATGATCAGAAGAGCAACAAACTTAGCTTGTCTAGAAGCCAAGGGAGGAAGGGACTGCCAAATGCTGAGAATTATCTGTAGCAGCAAATTAACTTCTGTGATATTTTCCCAGGAAGTGGTAGAACTCAGCAACCTTTTAGGTTCATATGTCTTTCAGCTCTCTCATGGTAATGAGCACAATTACCTTATTTCAAAAGAAAATATAAGAATAGCCTCAAAACCATCCTTCCATTTATCATGACTGTAGGAAAACAGGGTAATATTTGGTTTGTTTTTTCTTCTGCCTTTCATGGTCTGTAACACCTTTCAAGACTAAATGCCTTAAACTTGCTGCATATTCAAAGGATGAATGAGTATGGATACATATGTGTTTTACCTGTAGATATTAAATTCTGCAAACAGAAGTCACATCAGGCTTGCTGCCAACAGCTCGAGCCTCTGAATGCTGGTTGCTACAGTTCCCAAGGTTGTTCCATAGCAGTGGGCAACTCTCACAGTCTCATTCTTCAGAAACGGGAAAAAGTGTGTAAGTGACAGATCCAGAAAGAGCTCCAGGGTCAGGTAGTTGCTACTGATTGGAAATGGAGCTGCTGAGACTGCCTGCCCACCTCCACTGGGTTCCCTTGGTCTCTTCCTGTTTGAATTATTTTTGCTCAAGAAAAGAGGAGATTAAAAAAAAAAAAAAAATCAAAGCCATGCATTTCTGTTGATCTTTCTGCCATGAAACACATCTTCCTGTGTTTTGGGATTGGCCAGCAAGGCAAGATGGGGGGGTGAGCAAAGCCCGGGGCTAGACACAGGGGAATGTGTGAGCTGGGGAAAATGTCTTTGCTAATTATGGACCCAGGGGCCAGTGAAGGTGAAAAGGAGTTTTGTGGATGTTCTGCCTTGGTAAGCTTTTGCTGACAGGTTATTCTGAGACAGGGATTTGTTTTGTTTTTTGGTGACTGGTTATTCTGACAGTCTCAGCCCTTGCAGGACAAGAAATCCATTTTCTGGCACACTCAGTGAAGACCCCAGTGATGTGTAGGATTTTCCTTGCCAGGCCGCTGTGGGGCTTGGAGGAGTTGGCTCCCTTGGGTACTTTTGATGTGAGGGCAGAATATAACTATTCTTAGACATTCAGCATGACAGCTCTTGCATTTTACTAATGGATTTAATTCTTTATCATCTCCATCAGTGCTTCATGCAGACATGCAGGAACTGTTCATATTAACCTTGGCATGCACAAAGTCTCACACCCCCAAACACATTAAGGTTGTCACACCCAAAGGCCAAGGAAACACACTAGGACATGGACTAGGAATAGTAATGACTTTCCAGACTCCGGAGTTGTTTCTGATCTGAAACATATTGATTAAATGTGTGTTTGGCTCAGTCTCAAGCTTTGCTGTGTCCACAGCAAACAACCTGCTGGCACAGCTCTGGCTGCTGCCCAAATTCTCCACCCTCCTCCCAAGCACACCCACTGATGCTCATCATCACCCACTTGCCCACCCCTGAACCTGAGCAGCAGCTCAGCCTCTGCTCCAGAAGGCTTGCAGGGTGTCCTGGCAGCAGCACTCAGCCAGCAGCAGAATTTCTGAGCCAGGAGCAGGACTTCTGAGCCAGCAGCAGGGTCATTTCAGCACTGCACAGGCTGTGGCAGCCGTGGCCTTACCATGGGCATAAATTTTATTTTTCCTCCCATTGTTACTGCCCTGATTTTTCAGCAAAATCAATATAAATCTAGACAGGCTTTAGATAGGACCTGCTTTCTATGCCCCCTCATTTTCCCAGCTACTCACTGCCAACCCTACAGATGATAATTTTTTTTGTAATAAACACTCGAGCCCACCCGTGAGCCTTCCTGCTTCCCTCAAATCTGGCAAGAACATCTTTGACCCACATCCTAAGAGCTCTGGTTAGTCCCAGCTTTGGGAAGAACACATTCTAGCCAACCCTGAAACCTGGTTCTTTAAGCCTGGGAGTTGCAGCTGCAGAGTACCTGACCCAGCTTGGGCAAGGGGGTGGGAGGAGAGTGGATATAAAGCTCCTGGGAGGGATGGAGTAAGGAGGAGTGGTCTATGTGGGAAGAAGGTATGTGTGTTAAAAGAGCTATTTTAGAGGCATTCTGGTAGTTGTGGGTTGGAAGCATGGGGTGGGCTAAGAGGTTTTTTTTGTTTGTTTGCTTAGTTTTTGCAAAGGTTTTGTAAGCTTGCTGGAGTAGCAGCAGGTGTGGGCTGAGGAGCAGGTGGGTTGGGTGGCTGGAGTGTTCCTCTGTGGGGACAAAGGAGAGGAGCTGTAAGGTGACTTCTGCAATCTTATATGATGATTTCTGACCCTTCTCCCCTGTCTTCTGTTCTGGGCTGGAGTCCTGAGCCTCTTCTAGCTGTGGAGAAGCTGCTGGAAGTTGACTTTTAGGGTAGGATTTCTTCTGAAGGTCACAAAAGGTCTGATAGCCTTGTCTTATTGTTGGTTTTCTGTGAATAATTCGCACCAGGGTGGGGAGCTGGAGCTTCTCAGTCTGTCACTGACAGCTCCTGTGTCTTCTGAGCAGTGTCAGTGGGGCCCTGGGAACTTCACGTGGGAACAGGTCCTTGGCTGCAGAAGTTGGTTTGGGTTTCTCTGTCCCCTCCGTTCCAGCCAGTGTCCTGTAGTGGGAGCTCAGTCCCCTGCTCTGGTTTGCTGCCTGGCCACCCAGTGCTGGTGGGACCTGGTCAGCTTGTCTGGCTGCAGGAGGGTCAGAGATGGGGCTGGGGGGTCAGGAAAGGTGATGTGGGATACCTGGAGGAGCTGGGGTCCCCGAGGTGTGCAGTGAGGGGGCTGCTGCTTTCAGGGAAACAAAACTTGAATGCAGCCCCTGGTGGAGAAACCTGTCCAGAAATGTTTTCCAGCAGCTTGGAGGCAGTTTCAGTGATCAGTGCCTTGTGGCTGAGGTGCTGAGTTGGGTCTCCATTGATGTGAAGCCTCTCTGTGAGGGGCTGTGATTTATTTTGGGCTTTTGGGTGACAAGACTGGCTTTCTGTAAAAAGTGTCATGGGCAAAGTCTGGGTCTGTGGGGCAGTGCTGGGGCAAGAGTTGGCATGCTAGTAAAATAAATTATTTTAACAAAACTGTGGCTACCAGACTTGATATTCACGTTCTTTCTGCATTAGAGAATCAAAATCACCTTTTGTCATGAGTAGAATTGCAAAATGTAAGGAGCTGTACATCAAACAGCAGCTGAAGGCTTTGGCTCTGCTGATCAGGAAAGCTGAAGCCATGGGAACAAAGGGTTCTAACCTTTTAATTTGGGAGTTTGCTTTTTTTTTTTTTTTTTTTTTTTTTTTTTTTTTTTTTTTTTTTGTGTTTTACTGCTTTACTTCCATTGCCTTCAGATGAAATCAGGGATCTAAGACATGTTTGGAAAGTGGTTACAGGTGCCAAAGCTAATTAACATGATTCTGAAGTTGATGCTCATTGCTTTCACCTCTTGCTTTGTTCCCATTCCTTGCCCACCTCTTCATTCCCAATGTGAATGCTTCTGTTTGGCATCGAGTTTGTGTTGAGATTCCTATCAATAGAGGGAGGGAGGTGGTGCCATAGATGGAAAAAAAAAAAAAAAAGAATGGTTTAGTAAAAGTGTGGAGACTAAGCTTGCTTCTCTCTGGTGAGCTGGGATGCTCAGCTGGGACCCCTTGGAGCCTGAGCCCCAGCCCTGGCTCCTGCTGGAGGAGAATGGGGTTTTCTCATTAGACACAAAGGGGAGGAAACCCAAAAAACCAGGCAAGGCTGCAGCTGAGGCAAGGGAGAAATGGAGGGGAAAGAGTGAAGGCAGAACTGATGGAATAAGTGATAAATAAATAATTTCCTGCCAGTGCCTGCAAGCTTGCTGGGCTGACTGTTCCTTCCCAAGAAATCCTCCTGCTTCAGTTTCCTGGATGGACTGTAAAGCATTTTCTTCTGTGTCAGAAATATGTGTTCCTGAGTTTAAATATACCCTCAGGGCAAAGTTGGAAGGGACCTCAAGGATCATTTGGTCCAACCCTTCTGGTATTATTGTTTATCTGAGATGTCTCAGCACCCTGAGAGCTGTGAAACAACAAATACAGAAACAGATTCAGTTTCACTATTTAAATTATCTGCAGAAGACTGAGTAAAGGTGGCAAGTGTGTGGGGAAACCATCAGAATAAAGGCAAATAATTTCCAGTGTGAAAAAACAAACTTACTTTCAGGGAGATAATAATGAAATTCTTTACTCTTAATTTCAGTAAAGTTAAACCTTTGGGTTTCAGCTCTGCTCAGAGAGCCAAAAAGGGCATGAAGCTGGTGGCTGGTTGTATGACTCTTGCTCTCAGAAATATGGGTATTGCCTTGACACCTTTGTTGTTTCTTTTTTTCAGGATGACACGGAGCCGTACTTTATTGGAATATTTTGTTTTGAAGCTGGTATAAAGATCATCGCTCTGGGCTTTGTTTTTCACAAAGGCTCTTACCTCCGGAACGGTTGGAACGTGATGGATTTTGTTGTGGTCCTCACAGGGTGAGTCCTTCCTGCCCAAAATTTAAGGGCAACCTCGCTTTGGTTTGTGCTGGTTTTAACTGTGGGCTGAGATGGGAGTGATTTTAGTGACATGATACTAAAAAACTGCATTTTTGAGCTTACTGTTGTTCATTAATGGGTGTTGTGCTGAACGAGTGACTTCCAAAGTGGTTTTGACCCAACTAAGAAGAGGTTTTGTGATTATTTATTTGTATGTGTGCTGGCATGTACTTTATCTCCAGATGCTTACTGACATTTCTTGGACTTTGTGGGTTCTCAGTACCAAATCAATCTATTTTCATTTCAGAAGTCAACATGGAGTGAGTTAACAAATTAAATGCAGCCCATTTTAACCTATTGTGACTCAGCAGCTGGTGGGGTTTTTCTGCAGGAATGGGTTTGGTCTGCTAGAAAATCACTTTTCCAAAAGTAAATCCAAGGGGGGAGGAGGGGTGTGGCTTAAAAAAATGGAGGTGAAAACGTGCCCTGTGCCTTTTGTACCTGCATTTGAAGTGTGAGCACTCATTTCTTTCTTGGAAGCGCTCACAATATGTTTGTTCTACGTTGCAACAGTTTCTGTTTCTATAAATGCAGAGTGCATAACGAAAACACAAACCTTTAGTAACACTCAGGGTCAACAAACTGTGCTTTAAAACTCCAAAGGAAATGTTCCAAAGGTCTGTGTGGGGTCCTGATCCTGCAGCCTTCATTTTGGAAGGAATTCAAGTAGTTTTTTCCTCCGAAGACTTCAGTCTTGCTCTTTTTATTAGTATGCACTCATCTTGCACATCTTCCCTGCTACTCTGTGTGAGCATCTTACATTCCCTCTGCTTAGTGGGGTAGAGTAGGTGCTGGTAGGCAAAGTTGCATATGTATATAAATGTATTCATTAGCTGCTTTATCACCCTAATTCTATTTGCATTCAGTGTACCATGTGATACAGCAATTGAGATGCCAAAGGGAATTCTTTATGTATTGAGAGGAAGAAAATAAATATGCAGGGCTTGGTTCTCCTGCTGCTGGGGCTGGGTATTGAATCAATAGAAACTTGACTGGAGCCACAAGGAGAATGGGATTTCCATACTTGGAAGCATAAGGGGGGTATGGGGATGAAAAGAGAATTAGCACAGATGTTAAAATTATTCATGCCAATGGTATGTTCTGATTCTTAGCTAGTGTTATGCCCCTCTCTGTGTTTAAATACATATATATATATATAAAATACAAACTCAAGGCTCTGATTCTGGAAAGGGCTTTGGCTT
The DNA here is from genome assembly GCA_023637945.1 of Phaethornis superciliosus. NCBI lineage: Eukaryota > Metazoa > Chordata > Aves > Apodiformes > Trochilidae > Phaethornis > Phaethornis superciliosus. Next base: position 712,003 of record JAJQWJ010000022.1, on the reverse strand, counting down.
GTGCTTTGATTTATCCTTCAGCAAAGCATTCAAGTACATGTTTGAATTCAGCTGACTCCAGTGGTTCTGTGCTTAAAGTTAAGGTTATACATAAAAGCTTTCCTGAATTACAGCCATATTACTATTTGTTTAGGCATGTTTTGCACTGGCTTTTTCAGAAACACAGGCCAAGAATCACAATAGAGTATTTTAAATTTTTTTTTAATTTTTAATTTTTTCCCCCGTAAATTTTCTGGCTGTGACTGAGCCCTTCCAAATTTTGTGACAGTTGCTGGTGAGCTGTGTCTGCCCCGCTGGTGGAATCAGCCCCAAATGCAAATGTGCTTGATGCCAAGGTGTGACACCAGCATTTCCTGGTGGGGCTTTTGTTGTGCTTGCTGTGTGCAGCCTGGTTTGATCTACCAAGCAGGACTGTGGACTCATGGCTTGATGAGGCAGCTGTACTCGGGAACCCTGTTGCCATCTGCAAGCACACATCTCCTTTTGAAGTGCAGCCCTGTGCCCGTCACAGCTCTGGTTTCCAGGGGTGACACTCTCGGGGCTGGCTGGAGATGGTGTTGGCCACGGGCTCCCCAGCAGGCAGGGAACACAGGGGAGGAAAGTGTCAGCTGAGAGACAGCAACTCCAAGAGTCATCTCCACTGAGGAAATCCACAGACCTCTGATTCTCTCCTTCCAGGGCTGGATTTAGCAAGTCTCTTGAGCTCCTGCCCAGTTTTTGGTGGCCGGGGGGGCCCTGCTGACAATAACTTGGTTATTCTTCTGCTTGGATAGATAAACACCTTCCTGAACCTGGGGCTGTGTTTCCAAACCCAGTAAAGAAGGAGAGAGACCTTTAGTAGAGAAATAACACCAAAAGCTCTGCGGCTTCACCCAGGGGGTTGAATTAGTGTTTTCTCTGTAGCTTGTTTTATTTTGCTTTGATTTTAATAGAGCTTCATTGTGTTCAGAGCTGACTCCTGTGTTGCCATGGCTCTGTGCTAGAAAGCAGGAGCTCCTCTTCCTTGGGCTTCCTTCTCTGGCCAGGAACCCTTTTCCTCTGCCCTCTTTTGGGTGACAAGAAGGGGGGGTGTCTGAACAAGGCTTTTTGCTGGAGCCAGGCATCCTGCTGGCACCCCCACATCCAGATTGTCACAGAGGGAGAACATTTACTGCTGACAAACCTGACTGATTCCCCAGGAAAGGGCTGCACAGGGGGGACACAGTGGGACCTTTATTTTTGTTTCTGTGGAAGGTGCTCTGAGATCTGTGGGTTTCAGGAACTGATCAAGCAGGGTCTGTAATTTGTTAGAGAATAATAAAGAAGGGCAGTGCTAAACTTGCACTTAATACGTCCTTATAAATATAGATAGGTGGGACATCAGGTTTTGAGAGATCATTTTACTGCCCTGACAAAAGCTTTCCTTTCCATATGTGCAAGATTTCTACTTGAAAAGGTACCTTCACGTGTCCCAGGCAGTGAGCAACGTTCTGTACCCGAGCTCAGTTTCACACTGATCTTCAATATTAGAGAGATTTAAATCTCTATTTATTTAATTTTTCTTGTACAAGCACGAAAGATGAGGAAAATGCCTTTCATGATGCCCCACACAGGGCTGTGTACCTGCTCATCCTGCTGAGTGCACATTTTTCTGAAGGCAAATGGTGAATGTCAGAAAATCTGATCTCATTTGCAGCTTTTAGCTAAAAACCCATAAGCAAAGAGCAGCTTTGCTCTCATGAGCTGTTTCCATAGGAAGAAGGGCAGCCAGTGTCTGGGTGTGCTTGGGAGGAGGCTGTGGAGGAAGGCTCTGCATTTATTGGACTTGGCCTTATGTAAATATGACAGGGCTCACACACTAACCCTTTCTACCTCTTTGTTGTTTTTTTTTTTCTTTTCCCCAGCCCTCTTTTTCGATGCTCAGTGCCTGCACTCTGAGATTATTGCTAAATATATATATTTATTTCCCTGCAATGATGGACATTTTGTTTGTCAAAATCAGACAGCAGAACCTGTTAATCAGAAAATAAGCCAGGGCTGTGTTCCATGCAGCCAGGATCAATATCCTATTGAGCTGAACAGGAGTCTAACAGATAGTGGCCCAGAGATGCCTGGGTTTGCTGTTCCAGCCAACACTCCCTCAGTGTCTTTCAGCAGCAAGGCTCTGCTGTCTTCTTCTTGTTCCCTTCTAAGGCAACACGCTGATTTGCTCATAATAGAGGTCTGGGAAAATAATAGATTCTTGCTCCTTGAAAGAATTTGTTTCCTCTGAAACTGTTGTTGTTGTTGTTATTTCTTGGAAGCTCTTCCAGTTGTAGATGAGTGCTGAGGAAAGCTGTCCTGCTGGCACACGGCTGGGGCTGGTGTGGAGACACACGTGTGTTTTATAGCTCCTCCATGGTTTATTGTCACATTTTTATGGGACTGCATTCACCCCAGGGATGACATCGCCCATTAGCAGCTCTAAATCATACCAAAAAAAAAAAAAAATAATTCTCAACTGGCCTAGGACTATATGGTCTGGATGCACTTTTCCCAAGGGAGAAGCAAAGGGATTTTTTTTACTCTCTGGCTGCAACCTCTTGTGGGTGGGAACCTCAGGTGTTTGCAGTACTCTTGGGAACAAAGTCCCTCCTCACAACCAAAGTCTCAGGAAAGAGTGGATGGAGCCATGAGGGCCTGGAGGGTTCAGACATGTTTCTGTTGGAAATCATGGGAAAATTTCTCCTGGTGTCCTGGGTTTTAGATGCAATATTCTGAAGAGCTTCTGTGCTGGGTTAAACCAAGCATTGCCTCTGGCTGGAGCTGGTCAAACAGGGTGTTGTTAAAGGGGAGGGATGGAGAACAAGAGATGGCTAAAACCATCCTTCCCTTCCCAATCCCTAAAATTTATGTATCTAGGGTTTTTTTGAGGATTAAAAAATACAGGTCTGATGGCTTTTAAACTATGTGGTCCAAGGAGATGATTCTCCATGGTTGGGTTTTTGAGCCTGTTTATACTTCTGGTTTTAGCATACCCTTGGTAATGGGTTTCATTACATACCACAAGAAAAGGTGCTGCTTCTCCCCCCCCTTCTTTTTTTTTTTGGCTTTCAGTCAGCCTGGATTAAAGACTCTTGAAGAGTCCTGGTATTTTCTTGAGCCAGTTGGACCAGCTGACTGGATCTCTGGGTGGGACTGGCAGAGACAGCAAGTGCCAGGCCTGGAGTTGCCAAATGATGTGCACAAGGTCTCTGCTGTTCCTGATGGCTCAGGCTGTCGGGAACAAATTACAAGAGCTTGAATTATCTTGATTGTCTGGATGACTGAGAAATGTGCTCCTAGCTCCCAGTGATGTTAATAATTTGAAAGATAACACATTCAGTAGGATAATAAAGACCTGTTCATCCTCACTGTTAGCTTTGCTGGTTACCAGGATCATCTCAGCACGTGGGCAGCCCCTGTTGCTATTCCTGGTGTGGTGTGTGAGGAGCAGGAGCAGCCGTGGTTGCAGTGATGCTGGCAGAGGGGGAGGCAGAGGAACCACCCAGCCTGGTCTGTGCCCCAGCCTCAGGGCTTCTGAGCTTTCAGTTCCAGGCATCCCCACCCCCTGGATGGGCTGCGGGGGGAGATGTGACTGGGGGGGTATTGGAGAAGTGGATGTCTGGTAGAGGGCTGAGGTTTTGTCAAATATCATAGGATCCCAGACTGGTTTGGTCTGGAAGGACCTTAAAGCTCACCCAGTGCCACCCCTGCCATGGTCAGGGACCCCTCCCCCAGCCCAGGCTGCTCCAAGCCCCATCCAACCTTGGACACTGCCAGGGATGGGGCAGCCACAGCTTCTCTGGGCATCCAGGGGCTCAGCACCCTCACCCCAAAGAATTCCTTTCTCATTTCCAACCTCAGTCTCCTCTCTGCCAGGTTAAATCCATTCCCCTTCATCCCATCCCTCCATGTCCCAAGTCCCTCCCCAGCTTTCCTGGAGCCCCTTCAGGCCCTGGAAGGTGCCCTAAGCTCTCCCCAGGCTGTACACATGGGTGCCAGCATTGTTTCCCACACAGATGTTCCTGTGTGTCCAAAATCCTTAGACAGGGGTGGCCAAATTACAGGGTCCTATGTGACTGACTCTTGTTTGCTTTCCAAAGCCCTTCCAGATTGCAACCCACAAATAGCCAGAGAGAGGTAATAATTCAAAAAGCAAAACTGAAATGAAATAAACCCCCTTGGATGCCCTGCCAGCATCATTTCAAACACTATTCTCAGTGATTTTATTATTTTTTATTTAATAAATTTTAGTTCTAGACAGTGAGGGAATAGGTGCAGGGACATGCAGATTTCCCTCTGCTTTTCCAACGTGGAACATTTAGCACTTCTGTGCTAGAAAGCAAAGCTGAGCAGCAACAGGAGTTGGGAAAATGGATACTTAAAGAGGCCCCAAGCTTCATCCTGATTAGCTGTCACCAGGAAAAGGAGTGAGCCTCTCTGCATGGCTGTGCAGCATGGGTGGTGAGGGATGAAGGCTGATTGCTGTTAGCATCCTGCATGAGTCATGCCAAGAGCAAAGCCTCTGTAGATTTTTATGGAGCTAATCCTTGCTTTCAATTTCAGTTATGCTCCCATGATGGGTGGATATTTGCTGGCTAAGGGTGCCTTCTGAAACTCAAGCAGGTGAAAAAAAAAGGGAGAAGGCCAAGGGAATTTCCCTGTTTTCAAGGCTGCAAGGTGTTAACCAGAGATCTGGCTGATGCATGGGGCAGCAGGAGCTGAGGGGCAGAGGGAGGGGAGGCAAGGAACCACTTTTTTTTTTTTTTTTTTTTTTTTTTGGAGGCAGAGAAAATGAGTGATTAGTAACTGCAAGGGAAGAGGGCGTGTGAGGTCTCAGTTTGAACAGTCAAAAATAGTTTGAAGTTCTTCTATTTTCTGTGTCTTGGCTGTCTGGGCTCTTGGGGAGATAAAAAAGCATTTTCCTTCAAAGGAGAAGATGCTGGACAGGGAGGAAGGATTTTGGGGGCTCTGAACCCACCCTGGAAAATGTCCCCGTTTCCTTTTCTGCACTATCACAGCCAGCTTTGCTCAGTGGGGTCCCAGCAGGTTCCTTGAAACTGGAATTTTCTTTCCCTTTGGGCTTGTTCCACCTACCAAAGGGGGTTCTGGGCTGTGCTGAGCCCATGGAGTGGTAATTAGGGCTGGGGTCTGGGGGGGTGTTACTTGTGGGGGCTTTTGTGTGTTGGTTTTGGTGGGGGTGGGCAGGTTGAGTGAAGCAGGTGGGGGGTGGAATTGTGTGGCTGGCTGCTAAATTAAAAAGAGACTTTCCTGAGCAGAGGAGGACCCAGGGCTGTGCTTTGAGGAAGGTTGCAGATGGGCACAGAGCCTCAGAGGACCCACAGGTGGGGAAGCTCTTCCCTGGCAGAAGTTCTCCTTGAAGCATGGCTCTGCTCTGGTTGCAGCAAAAGGGAAGGTTTCAGGTCAGAGTACTTCTCAAGGGCAAACAGATAATGAGCTTGATGTGCTTCTCTCTTGCTTTATTAGAAGTGACTGCAAGGTATTGAATATCTGGTAAGTGCACGAATAAATGATGGTACAGCACAACGAGATGCCAGGAAGTTGAGGCATGGAAAAATAGCTTTTCTCCAAAGAAAGAACAATTTCATCAGATTTCCACCTTGTGCCTTGTTTATGCCCCTCTGAAGCTTTTTGCTCACCAGGAGGGGAGTGTTGAGCCCCACCAGAGGCTGTTTGCATCTCCCAGCCCCATGGACCCTGAAGTTGGGCAGCTGTAAAGGTGCCCATCCCAAGTGAAGGGGAGTTGTGCTTCCTTGTCACAGCCAGGGCTTCACCAGACAAGGCAGGATGACAAATCCAGAGTCCAAAAAGGATTTACAGCTTTTTATGGCTCTTGAAAGGAGGTTGGTGCTGGTCAGGAAAATCACCTTTCACTGTTGTGGGGTTTTTGTTTTGTTTTTAGTGTTTTTTTTTTATTATTATTAACAAATGAAACTTATTTGCTCAGTGAACTCAGGTGGAATACTGAAGAAACAAGTCAGGTTTTTCTGGTGTCTATTCTTATTCTGCTAGTACTGGAGAAGATGTCTTGGTTTCAGGAGCTGGCTGCAGGGGTGTGTATGTGTAGGTTGTTCTCGTGAGCAGCTGTAGACTCTTAAAAGCATCCCTCTGGAACAAGAAGGTCAGGTCAGTCCTGAATTAAACCCCAGGTTTTAGCCAGTAATGGCTTCAGGATGTTGGCTCTGTTCAAGTCGGTCTCTGCGGGGCTGTGTAAGATTTAAACAAGGGAAAGATCAGAAGTAGAGATGGAGGTGTCCCTGCCCATGGCAGGAGGGTTGGATCTTGATGATTTTTAAGGTCCCATCCACCCCAACCCATTCTGTGGGAGGGGTGTTGGGCTTCAATGGGAATAGAAATTGTATCCAAGGCTCTCAAGAGGAAGGGGTGGCTTCCAGCATGTCACCCCAATGACATAAATCAGTTCTTAGATGCTGTGAGGGTTGTTTCTTATTGGTGTTCCTGGAGAGAAGAGGAAGTTGACTCATTTACATGGAAACATTCCCTGCAAGGGTCTATGAAACAGGAAGAGCCCAGTATCAGGCTGAGGTTTTAGGGCCGTGTTGGTGGACCATGGGATGATGTAGAGGTAAAGGAGCAAAACACAAAAAGGAGATTCTTGGAGGAGACCAAGACTTTCAGCCAAAAAATGTCCCTATGCTGCAGAGCTTTTGAACTAAACTGATCATCAGAAATACTTAGCTGGATGTAGCTTGGTTCTGGTTCAAAGAGGACTTTAAAAGAACTTGAACTGGAGAGCTCAGATGATTTTTCAGTTAAAAAAAAAAAAAAAAAAAAAAAAAAAAAAAGGAATAAAAACACAACTGAAAGATTGAACTATCTTTTGGCTTAATTCCCCATCTCAAACATCCTGAACCAGCACCCTTGAATAAAGTTTGGGCATGAGAGCCTAGCTGGAAGGCTGTGAAAATTATTAAAGTATTGCAGAAATGTTCATTTAAGGAGAAATGAAAAATCTGAGAGAGTTAAAATTGAGAGGCAAGTCTCATAAGGCTGAGATAGATAAAGTAAAAAAAGAGAGGAAATCATGTTTCCCTATCTATTCAGGCAGGATTCAAAAAGCATCAGTAAAGAAATTGAAGTTTTAGAACTTCTTTACAAATGGAAATGTAATTAACTTGTGAAACTCATCACAAGAATTTGCTTCAGCTGAAATGGTCTGGTTTGGGTCCTGAGACTAAAGGAGCTTTGAGATCATCTGCAGATTCACCAGAGAGGAAATGGTTTTTTCAAAGGTGGATGATTAGGCCCTTTTCCTGGTGCTCCCTGCAATAAGTTAGGTGGAAATGTGAACAGGCTGTTTCATAATTGTCCTTTTCTCTATCTTGTAATTTCTTCTGAATCATGCTGGAGCCATGACTCCAGCTCCCAGCCAGTCTGGTCCAACATGACCTGGCAAATGCAGCACTGGATGTCAAGCCTCAACTTTGTCATTTTGTACATGAAACAATATCACTGAAGCAGTGGCATTCCATCATTTAATGTCTGATTTAAAGATCAAATGTCTTTTTTTTGCAGGCCCTGCTTACAGCTTGGAGGGAAACTTCAATCCTCCAGCTCTGTGCTAAGTGTGCCCTCAAACCTCCACCCCCCAGCTGCAGGGAAAGGGTTGGGGTTGAAAATTGTCACATTTAAAGTGAATCTGAGATGGTTTTGAATCATGTAGATGCCACTTTGATAAAGGTGTTGATGTTTTGTAGAGGAGTTAGGTCTGGCACCATCAGGCTTGGTGTTGTGGAAGTGTTCCTGCTCTCTTCCCATGCTGGAACATCACCTTGGCCTTGCTGGGAAGGAGAGGGCTCTCCTCTGCTTGCACTCTCCAGCCTTTAAATATTGGAAGAAGATTCTGGCAGGTGAAATTAGCTTGTCAGGGGGTGGCCCTGTCCTGCATGAGGTTCTAGCCAGGCATGAAAATGCATCCAGCTGCCAGAAGTTGAGCACCAGAGCTCTCATGCTGGGTAGGAGAGTTAACAAACCTCCCTGCCAATGCCAAAGACAAATCCCTGCTGCTCCTCTGGCCTCCAGGGCTGGGAAAAGGGTGGTAGCCAAGAGCCATGGAAAGTAGCAGTGAGCTAGTCCTGCCACGGAGGGGAAATTGGGGCAGGTATGCTGGTGGTAGATGGGTAGCACCTCTCTTGATGCTCACCAGAAGTAGGTCTGGGGAAAAGACATGATGAAAGCCTCAAGTTTTTACTTGATAAAGACATGAACCAAAGTATCCTGTCTGCTTTGGGCACAGACAAAGACCGAGGCCCAGCAAATTCCTTAAAATCTTTTTAAGCCTATTATTTGCAAGAGCTCCTAACAATGTGATCCAAGTGAGTGATGCTCCATTAGCCCCAAACCATGTAGCTGATAACATCTACATCCTCATCACTCAGACATGCAGATTATCTACCCTGACAAACATGCTGAAACAAAATATTTTACTTTTCTTCTGGTGCCAACCACCAGCCTTGTTTACCTACTTTCTGGCCAGAAGCACTACAAATTCCTGAAGTTCTGTGATGGAATTTATCTCCTAGCTTGGACTGGCTGGGTGAATCCTGGGCCTGTGGCACAGTTTAAATCTTTTTCTATAGTAATGACTAAAATACTTCAATTAGCTAAGGACAATGTAAGAGGATTTGGAAATAGTACACTTGGCTACCAGTTATGGATAAGATAAGACCACTCCACAATTCACTAAGTCTATTATTACAAGAACATTGCAGGTTTTTTTCCACTCTCCCAGGTTACAACATTAAAGCTAATTATAACAGGTATAAAATTATGGTTACCCCTGACTTTCACAAGTGGGGAGATGGACAAAGGAAGCCCAGCATGATCCAATTTCCTTGCATTAATTGGGAGGCATGAAAGAACCTGAGACTACAGCAGCAGATAATTCTGTGTGGGAGACAGGTCCGGGATAAAACAATTTCAGTTCTCTTGCCCAGCAGCTGGAGCACTGGAGTGGGATTTTGGGTGTCCTCTTTTTTCTTTACTTCTCATGTTGTTGACTAAGAGGATTTTAGGCCATTGCTTTTCTCTTTTGTATCCACGTTCCTATGTCTTTAAAAATGGGAATAATAACGGTGCCGAATTCGTGATGTGCTACAGAAAGAGGCCAGTCGACAGTATTGAGGGGAGATTAAAATGTTTCAAAAGAAGTAAAAATAAGCCTTTAAAAACGTTGAAATCAAGTGAGGGGAATTTGAATCAGAAGTAAAATAGATGGTAGCAGCATAATCTTCTAGAAATGCAGATGCTCACTCACAGTGAGTGGGAGAACCTTGCACGGAGCTCGGCGTTCGTGTTCCACGGGGAATGTGTTAAAAGGCTGGCGTGCCACACGGGGGGAACTGCAAATGTGGGTGTCTGTCAGAATTTAACCTGAGGAAAGATTGGCCCTTTGGGGGAGGTGACATGCTTTGAGTCAAAATGTCCACAAGTACCAGCACTGATTTGCTAGGGAATAAAAAAATAATAATAAAAAAAAAGAGTGGGTCTGCTTGTGCTGGAGCAGAAGTGACCCAATGGAGAGAGGGGAATGTCACCCATGGCAAGGTCAGTCTTCAGTGTGACCTGGATTTAAGTTGCTTGAACCGTGGATAGATCTTGAAAATAGATGGTGCCTACGGGACATGAATAAAGGGGAGAAGTTGGAAGTCCTTGCCTGGTGCCTCTGGTCCCAGGAGCAGAGGACAGAGGCTCTCATGGATTACTGCAGCACCAGGAGAGCTGAGCCCATCCACTGCAGCCACTTCCCAGCTTCAGCTGGTTGGGTTTCAAAAGCCTGGTCTGAGAAGTCAGTCAGTGCCTGTTTGGTGTGAAGGAGCCCAGAGAACAAAAGTGAGCAGGAGATGTATTTTATTTTAATATATTTTTGAAATCTGGGAGACCTCCAGCTCATCAGATGGTATATATTACTCCTTCTGATCCCTCCTAGGCTGCCCTCTGGTTTTGCTTGTTTGGAAGGATGAGAAAATCTCCCCTTGTAAGGACAGACCCCTGGTCTTTAACAGTGGCATCAGTGTCAGGGGGGTGGAAGGTGGGGAGTTAGTGTCCCCTTTCCCAGGTCCCTGTAGTACCTCCTTGCCCATTAGCAGGAATGGAAGAGCCCCCCTGCTTCTTTGGAAACTTTTGTTCCCAGGGAGGGAGGTTTGGGTGAGGCTTAATTTCAGACTAATAGCCTGTTAAAATCTTCACGTCATTTCCTTGAGAATGCCATTAAAAATCAATTACTTTAATGGGGCTCAGTTGGAGATGTTCTGAAATATGGATGGGCTGAAGAAAAGTGACTTTGCAAAACAGGGCCCATGGTGCTGCAGACATTTGCTCTGCTTGATCTTCTCAGCCATGTGCACGGACCAAACCTGATCTTTTACTTCTCAGCCCTGCAGAAGCCACCTGAGCAGTCTGGGGACCCGTGGGAAATGCACCCTGGGCACCTCCTGCAGCTCAGCTGGAGCTCGAGGTGCTGTGGACCCTGGGGAGGTGACAGGGTGGAAATGGTTACCCAAATACTGGGGCTTTGCTTTTGCAACCAGAGGCTGGATAACTGCTTCAGCTTTGTGGCTGGAGCTTTGGGGCTTTGGCAGCAGCTCCTGCAGTGCAGGGCTGGGCAGCTGCAGGGCCTCTTCCCTTCCAACTCAGCAAATCCCACCTCTTGCCACTTCCCACTCATCCTGCACTAAGTCTGGTTTGTGTGGGAAGAGGAATCCCCCAGCTTGCTCAGGGTTAACCTCGTAGCTGAGAGTTGGAAAGGGCACTGCTGGACCCAGCTCTGGCCAGGCTGCCATTCCCACCTTCCAGGAAGCCAGCTGAATTTCAGGAAATATATTGGGCAGCTGGGGATATATTATTTTTTTTTAGCCTCATCCCTTGCTGTTCATTTTCTCCTGGGAACCCTGGCTATGTTTGAGAGCACCTCTCAAACGTGGATGAAAGTAATTAAACCTCCTGGCTTTCTCCTTTTTAGACTTTTTGTAGTTCTTCCAATGCAGATTTCGGATTGGGACAAAATGTTGGAGCTGAGATCTAACATTCTGTTCCAGCATCGAGCAGGGGAATGAAAGGATTCAGAGGGTTCCTGTGCTGCTCCCAAAGCAAGAAGAGATGTCTCTTTGCTGCCAGGTGCAGCCTTTCTTGCTGTTCCCCATAATTAAGCAGTTAAATTTAGCTGTCTGATAGGTATGGAAATGTACAGGGCACAACCAATTGGGCTGTGCAAATAACTGTTATTTTGGTGCCCTTGTAACTCTGAAAAATCAAGGAAATTGTTTCATGCCATGCACAAGCACTGAAAGAGCAGAGCTTCAGATGAAAAGCAGCCAAAAGAGGCAGGACAGTTGGGTAAAATGAGGAGCAATGTTCTTGTCTAATCTGGATTAAGAAAGTTTGAGTTTTTAACATTCTCAGTAACTTCAGTTTTGTGCCGTGAAATGTAACATCCTTCCAAGTAGCAAAATAGCAAAGAACAAACTCTAAAAGTTTCAGCTTAACAGTGTTGAGTAGAACACCTAGAAGTAGAAAACTCTAAAAAATAACAAGAGGTAGAAGGGTCTGGTTTAAGTCTGTGGTGAACTTTGTGTAGTTCTCAGCTCATGGTGAGTCCAGGAAGAGGAAAATCAGGAAGGTGATGGTGGTAAAGGATGTCTTAGTGGACATTTTAGCTCCCAGCTGACAGGTTGTGCAACTTGTGCTGAATCCTCATCTGAAACCTTCCACCACTCATCCCATTATTTCGCCCTGTTTGCCATCTGTTAAGGAAAAGTGATTTTTAAAGTTGTTGGTGATACTGCTGAGGAAAGAAACTTAGTGGTATTATCTCTTGCCTTGATATGTGAGTAGTTTAGGAGGAAAGTGTCCAAGAATAATTGAGATGAATCAGTTTTCTATATGTGGACTGTTTGAATATTTAACATCTGAGATCTTGTGAAGCAAAAGGGGCAAGGAACAAACACTGTTTATTTTTAGGAGTGGGAAGTGGATGAAGCTGCTGGCCTAGATAGTGTGCTCCTTCCAGGAGGAGCAAAGGAAAAAGCAAGCACAAGCAGAGTGTGTCTTTGTGTGGTGGGGATAGTTTCTCATGCTAGTTTATTTAAGCTGACAAACCCAGCTTGTGTTCATGTTGAATTGTTCCTACTTGTAGGGGAGCAAAGTAAGAACGGACTCGTGTATGGAAACCTGGAATAAAATCTCTTCCCTTCTTTTGAGACTGGTTCAATGTGAATTGGGTTGGTTGGTTTTGCTGCATTTCTTACTTCTTGCTGTTACTTTAAAATTAAAATTAAGAGCAAGATATACCAAAAGGATGGAAATAGGTGGAGAGAAAAATTGCCTTTCAGCTGAGACTGAGAATGGAAAATTTCTACCCAAAAGAATATTTCTGGAAATGAGAACTCAATGGAAATGTAGTTCTCTAATGCATTCACTTTTAGGTGAACATAATTTAGATTGGAGGAAAGAAACACAATGTGGCATATGTTATTTGGCTGCATGCTTGAAAAAAAATAAGAGGAAATCCATGAGCATTCATTCCTAGTCTGCAAGTGAGGAGATGATTCTCTGAGAGAAAGGATGAAGGCTCCAGACTATTGCTCTCGTAATTTGCATTTTGTTGGTGTATATAAAGTTAAATTACAATTATATTTGCTTCAAGCAGAAGTGCTTAGCATGCATAGGAAACGCATATTATCTGGAAGCATATATTCAAGTGAGTTTTCTTGGAAAGAAATCATTAGGAGTAAATTGCTACTCCTCTCTTACTGAGGTGGGATCATGTTCTCTGCATTGTTTTAACAGCCAACCTCAGGTTTTTGAGAACTTTTTTTTGGAGAGGCAACAACACCTTCCTAGCTGTGTGATCCTGCAGACTGCAGTTGTTCCATGTTAATGCTTGGGTGCTTCTTGCTCCAAAGGGAAGAGGCAAACCCCAGCTGCCTCGGGCTGACTTATGGGACTGCCAGATGAATTCAGGTCTGGTGCAAACTTTGGTAGAGGTTTTATTCCTTCTTCTCTTTACTCAGCCTGTCTGAAGGTGGTGCAGTGGGTTGGGCCCTGCAGTTGAGGGGTGCTGCTCTTCCTGTAGCATGGGCTCTGGCACCTGGAGGCAGAACCTACACCTCTGAACACTTTGGGCTGCCAAGTTCTACACAAAGTTGAGAGTTGGGTTGGGAGAGTGAGGGGAGGTCCTCGTGGTCCTGCTCTCCTCCAGCTCAGAAATATTCCTCTTGTGTACAGAAGAGGTTTTTCACCTTTCATCCTGACTGTGGTCTCAGGTGATGCTGTGCTGACTGAGACCCCTTCGAACCTGCAGCTTGGCTGATTTTTCAGGTGCATCCTGTGCACCTTTGGAAAGGGTCTGGCTGTGCCAGTGGGAAAGGTGGAGGTTTTGGGTTTAGGTTTTAGCAGTTGCTGTAGGTGGTAGATGCTTACCACTTGCTGCTGACTTCAGTGGGTTTCCAATCAGTCCCCAGACCTCCTGACCATGTGGCAGAGCTGAATGCCCTGAGCCTGGCAGGGTGGGAGCTGTTAGGTGCTGGCAGAGATCCCACCAGCTTCTCATGGATCCACAGTCAGTTCAAAGGGCTGAAGGTAGAAGGATGCTGTGTTTGTACATTGCAAAGACACAGGTCCTCCTTTCCCACAGCTCCTTGTGCTCACTTGGACCTCCCCTGTTGTGCACACCCCATGGGCAGAGGGTAGGAAGGGGCTGGTGGGGATCTGCCAGGTGCTGCTTGTAGCCAGGTAGGGTCTGCAGGGCCCCTGTATCCTGCTGAACTCTTCCTTCAGCAAGATAGTCCTTTTGACAGCTAAAATATTTTCTCTCTGAAATGACTTTTTTTTTTTTTTTTTTCCCCACTCCAAATTTATGAATCTTTTTCTGCTCATAAAACATAGAAGGTAGATTCTCTGTCCTGTTCCAGCATCACTTGTGTAAATTTGAATCCATCACTTTGAAATGATATCATTGCAAATGGGGTGCAGGATAGATAATGAAATATCTTGAACTCTAGTAACTTCAAACCAATGGCCTTTACTGCAGAGTAATTACTGTCCCATAGCTGAATCCTTTGTACCTCTGAATTAAGCCCTTCTACCCCCTCATGCTGCAAAGTCCTTCAAACTGTCCCTTTTCAAGATGGTCTGAACCAAAAATATACACAGGCTCTAAGTTCAACTAAATTTTTAGCTCTTTTAATTGGTTTTGTAGAAGTGTTTGAGGTTGGGACTGGGGCTGGAGCACATCTCTGACTTTGGCCTGGGCACCATGTGATTTGCAGCAGCCTTGTTGCTTTTTAGCTCTCCCAACAGCTTGTCCATTTTGCAGCTCATTCTTAGCCCTTTTGGAGCAAATAATAAATTACTGCAGTCATCTTTTGTTGCAAATATATTCTGTTCTGTTCTTATGTAAATAGATGCTTCTAGGAACAACCCATGGTAGGATTTTTGCTGATGAAAGGCAAGGGAAAACTCCAATACTTTAGCCAGTATGGGCTCAGGTAACTCATGTCCTTCAGTCTGTCAGGTTTGCTTCTGTTTCTTGGTGCCTGCAGCACAGAGAAGGAGAATCTGGACCCATTTATTTCATGTGCAACTGAGAACCAGCCAAGTCTGCAAATTTCAATCAGCTCTCTTCCAGGAAAAGTCTTTTTTCCCACTTCACCAGTGCTTTGTGATTGATCTTCCTGAATTCTAAAATTGGTTATAGATGAGGGGCTGACTTCAGTGTCTGAAAGCAGCCTTAGCAACATCAGTATATCTTCACAGTTTGTAGGATGATAATTTTGTCTTGCAGGCCAACAATCAGATTTTTCCCTCTTTCTTCTTTGGTATTGTGGTGCACAGTTCTGTTTTCAATTTCTAATTTTTTCATGGTATTATTCAATCTTCCCTGTAGAAATTTGGACCCTTTGACTGTCTCTTTTGCATCTTCTTATCATTAGAAGCAGATGAGCAGAAAACCACACTGAGCTCTCTATCCCACTCCAGAGTCTCTCAGGACATGAGAGGCTGGACAAGGGGTTGCAGAGATCTGAACCTGTCTGTGGGCTAAATAATCTGCTCCAGGATGACCCCATTTCATGACTACCTGGTGCCAGAAGCTTCAGGAAAAAAATGACTGGAATGACCACCAGTCTGTTTCATTAAACTGGGCCTGACCCAGTCAACCAGAGCTATTAAAAAATTCAAATATAGTCTCTTGGGTGTCTGTCTCTGCATGAATCTCTGGAGGCTGCAGATCTGTCTTGGGTTTTCTAGGGAAAGTTTTCCAAAAAGCTTTAACCTCTCTCACACTCAGGATCACAAGGGTGGTGGCCCTCATGATCTACAGAAATGCATGTGCTGCTCTTGGGCCACTTCATCTTCATAAGGGGCAGTCAGTGCTCATTTATCTTTTCTGCTGGTGCAAAGGTGCTCTTCAAAGTGAGGGTCAGGAAACTGGGTGCAGAGAATTGATGCCATCCTCCCAGCTGTCCTTGCTTGCTGCCCAGCTTTCAATATTTCGGACACACTGTGAAAGGCTCCCTGCAGGGCTGTGAGAATCCAGGATGAACGAGTATCCTTGGACTAAATGATGATGAAGTGGCTGATGAAAACGGATGAATGAGGTGCTGCAAGGCCAGAACTCCTCATTATACCAACTGAGCTTGGGCCAAATTCCCTCTGTTTCCCCATCTTTAAAAAAATGGGACCCTATAGCATTGAGAGAGAAGGGTGAAGCCAGTGGCTCCCGAACCAGCTGGCTCTGGAGGGCAGGGATGACCTTGCTGTCCATAGCACCTATCCCAGTATTTCAATGCTACAAATGATATTTAGTAGAAATTTGCATATGAAGGGCTAAGACACGAGGCAGGTTTTTCCCTAGGCCGAAATCTTTTGTGTGAGCCATGGATCAAGGCAAAATGGCTCTGCCAAGCAAGCCCCATAAGCAAGTTCTCATGAGAGCTGCTGGAGGTGTCCATGCTTCCAGCTCCTTTCACTGAGGGCTTGCAGCAGCTGGGAAGCCAACAATTATCAAATATCTGATGAAAGATGAGAGCAACATAACTGTTACCCATCTTCCAGGAGGGGAAATGAAAGAGGGAGATAGCAGAGTAGTAATAAAGCACCAGAGAACAAAACTGCAGTTGCCTTGCTGGCTGATTTAGGCAGCTGCCTGCTTTTTTAAGGCCAGGAAGGGGAGTGGGTACAGAGCATGATGAATTACTCCTCCTCTAGAGCTTGGTGTGAAGTTCATTGCAGCTCTTCCTAGTGCAGATATAAAAGGCCCCAACCCAGCAAGGTCACTGAGCCCACACAGCACTTCTTGCTGAACCATTTTTTTGTTTGGCTTTTTTTTTTTTTTTTTTTGAGTCTTAGCATCCTGGCAATGACACATTTTAGCATCTGCCTCCATAAGCCTCCCTTGCACCTTTAATTGCATATGGTTTCTTCTTGGCTTCCTGGCTGGATCTTCTGAGCAGCTCCCTGCCATCCAGCCCAGTGGCTGCATCCATGTGAGGTGTCTCTTAGAGCTGGTAAAACATCCCAGGGATCATTTGCTAAGAGAGAGGGTCATGATTATGGAATCCAGGGTATTTTGCCTGCATGGTCTGGTTTTACAGAAAAGCAATTACAAACCTGAATGATGAGAAAAATGGCCCATGGCAGGCTGGATGGAGAACCCTTGGCTCTTAATCCCTGGTTAAGAGCATTCATAGGGCAGGACCATGAAGGAGGAAGAAATGAGATTTCTTTTTTAATCTGTTGATATGCTTATGGAAAAACAGGCAGGAGAGGAGCAGCTGGGCTGCCCATCTATTCCCAAATGCTTCCTTCTGTACCTGGGATTACTTCTGTCCTCAAGTGCCTGCTCATATATCTGTGTATAAATATTTACATAGATTTTTTGCTGGAAGATTTGACAGTCTCATACCCTTATTTCTCAGGGCCTTGTCTCTTCTGGTGCTTGTCCCACCAGTTTCACTCCTCTGCTCAGGAAAGACCTGGGCAGGTTTCATCTGCCTTAGGAGAAGGAATGTAAAATTTTGTTGATGTTTTCTCTGTGGTTCTTTTCTCAGGGTTTAGTCCATTGAATACCCCACTCAGAACCAAGGGTTTCTTTCATTTCACATTGGCTCTTCCAAAGAAGAGCTATTTCTAGAGCTGATAAGATGGAAATATATGCTTTTATATATGTTTCTATACATTTTTTATATTTATATATCTATGTATACATACAATCCCCTTCCCCCTGCCACTCCTCCCTCTCCAGTGTCTTTGAACTAAAGTGCTTTCTTCCAGTGGCCCTAACTTCAAAGCATCTGCAAAGAAGTGCTTTTAGTCTAAGTGAATTTCTTAGACTATTTCAACAGAAGCAGAGCTCAATCTTGGCCTCCAATTATCACAGCCAAAATATTAAAAAAAAAAAAATTACATACCATTTCATTTCATTAACCTATTTATCTGCACTTGCAAAGAGCCCAGAGGATGATCCAGGACTGCATTGTACCAGGTTCTATAGAAATATGAATTGGATCTGAAACCAACTAGAGCCTCAGTTTCAGCATGTAGGTCAGTCATTAATCTCTGGTTTGCTGCTTTCTCCAGCACAAGTGTTACACATCTGTATTTTGGGGATGAGATTCGGAAGAAATGAAGCTTGCATGGAAGAGCATAATTGTTGCATCTCCTCTAGCAGGAAACAGCAGCAGCATCTGTTTCAGCCCTGATGTATACTGTATTTGTTAATGGTCCAGAAAAGATGCAAGGGTCAAAGTCTCCTGTAATTAGTGAGATTAGCCAAGACTGAAGGATTTCAGGAGGTGTGGACCAAGCTGGTAGGATGATAGCAGGTGGAAGAGAGACAGCTGACTGTGTGGAAGGGATAATGTGAGCTTCTGGCATGATAACTGCACTTAAGTGAGAGGAGGGGGGAGGCAGAGCAGGGGGGATGCTGGGGAGAGAGTGGAAAATTTACTCAAGGCATGGTAAGAGTGAAAACAGGAATAAACACATCAGGATTACAGCAGGATGAAGAAATAAGTGTGTCTTAATATCAGTGAAAGGCCCTTTCCTGAGATGCTCTCTGATCTTTGAGTCTAGTGGAGTAAGTGGAGTAGAAATAGAAGTTGTCAAGATGAAAAACAGTAGAGCTAAAGCAATATTAATGAAAAGTCTAGGGTCATTTAATGTAAAGAGATGACTAAATGGGAACATGAGAGATGTAAAATATAAGAAATGATAGGGCAGTGAATCAGCAGCTCCTTTTCTGACTTAAAAAGCTCAAGAAGATATTGCATGGAACTATTGAAAATTGCAGTAATTAAAAAACACAAGCAAGGAAGCATGGTATTTGGAATTTTTGCAGAGGATGTGAGCTGGGCAGCTTAGTCTCTAGATACTATTGAGGCTGAGGACCTGCATATGTGATGTCTCAAGATATTTCATAAAATGAGAATGGTTTGGGTTGGAAGGGACCTTAAAAATAATCTAGTTCAACTCCTTCTCCCATGGGCAGGGACACCTCCCACCAGCCCAGGATTTCCACTTGTGCTGCAGGGAGCAGGTTCAGGGGCTCTGTCATCTGCTCCCCCTTCATTCCCTTCCTCCAATATCAGAGGCAGAAGCTTGGTCCCTGCTCAGGGCCTGGCTGGGACCCAGGGGTGCTGGCTGGCTGAGGAAGGAGTTTTCCTACCCTTAAGAATAAAACCTTGCTGGGGGTGGGGGATCTCCCCACAGCACACATCTGTTCCTGGGCATCCTTCTCACCTACCCCACCTCAGGCCAAAGTGGTTGAGCTCTCTATTTGCTGTTGAAATGAGACCAAGGGAAAGACACTTTGCCCAGTTCCTCCCCAGGTTTCTATGGTGATATTCCACATATTCCACTCAGCTGTTTGCAGCAGGTCTGAGTTTATTTCCCTGTGGATGAGGCAGCCTGAGCTAACACAGCCAGGGCTCCAGGGCTCCAGGTCCTGGCAACCACTGAGGGTTCAGATGAAATGGCTCTGGGTCCCGTGCTGGCTTTGGCAATAGGTGCCATTCCCTCCTAAAATGATCTTTTGATTGTTTATTGCTGCTGTTTGACAGCCAGAGTTGGGAAGCACACGGAAATGGGAATTCTCAGCTTCTTCCTCTGTGTTCCCCGGTGCAGAGAGCTCAGGGTCTGAGAACTCTGGCTGAAACACAGTGTGGGGAATGGGGAGGAAAAAATGTATGGGAAGCAGTGGGGAAGGGGCTGTGCTGGGGGTGCTGAGGAGGGTTAGCTCTGTGCTGACCCCAGGTGAGGGATTTGCATCCTTTGCCTCCAGGAAGGAGCTGCTGCAGGTCCCATCAGAACAGGCAGTCCCAGATGCTGGGGTCCAGGCACCCTAAAATGCCTCCTGGGGCTGGTGAAGCAGCTGAGAGCTTGCAAAGTGATGGCAACATGAGCACCACCTCCCTTTGCCCTGGTGATAGTTGGATGCTGAGCTCACATCTTTCTCCTTCTCACTTCTTCCCCTCCGTGTCCCCTGGCTGAAGTTTTCATGGAAGCTTTCAGGGCTGCCATCCTGAGCAATGTCCTGGAGTCTCAGGAATGCTGACTCTTCCCAGAGTTGCAGTGTGAGCAGGCAGGAAGGGAGGTCTGTTGTGGGCTCAGACAGCATCTGTGCCTTTGCAGGAAATGTGGTGGCACCATCAAGTCTCCTGCAATGTGACGCAGGTACTTGGCTGCTTCCCTGCTGCACTTCACACCTCTCAGAAGTGGGACTGAGCTCACCAGTGGCATTTAACATACCCACCACCAAAGCTCTGGGCTGACGTTTCCAGCAAATTCTGTTCCTTTTTCAAAGGGCTGCAGTTTAGAGAAGACATGTGAAAGCACATGAAGCTTTCCCATAGTGGGCTGCAGATTTAAGCTCATGCCAGGCTCCTCCTGAGGATGCTGTGACTGAGGGTGGAGTATCACCCAACCATGGGTTCAGCTGTGAGCATCCCTCAGATCCTTGGCCAACTTTGGCAGCCAGCAGTGTTCAGCCCAGGTAGCACCCTGTCTGTGGAAGGCAGGGGATACTCCTGCCCCAGGTTGGAGAAGGGATTTGGGGAAAATTCTCACTGTATCTGAAGGGCCCAAAGCACTCTTGCAAGGAATACTATGGAAAAAGCACAGCACACCTCTAAGAAGCACCTGGACCTGGGGTAGCTCCCTGAGTCCCCTGACTCCCCAGGGAGTACAGACATAATCCTCTTCCCCTCTGTTTTGAGGAACAAAATGTTGTCTTGGACTTAAATAGAGGATGTTGATGTAACAGTTGGGGTTGGACAGTCCAGGAAACCTTCTACATGTACTCCACGTCTCCTGGACACTTATGGATGCAGAGCACTGCCCAGCTCCATGTTTTATACGGAAAATTTAGTAAGGTTATAGTAAATAGCCACAAAGAAACTGCAGGCAACTGACCTGTGCTGCAGTTAATTGTGCTGCTTTGGTTTATTTTTGTCCATCTCAGACTAACAGCTTGTATGTCTGACAGAAGCTTGCTTTTTCTTTTCCCCTTTCAGTGAAGGATTATTAATAGATGAGGCATCAACAAAGAAAAAGACCATTTGAGAAATAAGATGGGACACTTGCTCTACAGTGGGGAAAAAAACAACAGCACACACCCACATGAAACATTCTTGTCTTTTTAAAGAACACTGACAAGAAAGCCCTGGCTCCTTCGAGAGGCATTCATATTCCCCAGAGTTCATGATTCAGCCAAGTGTTTCTGCCCTCTTCAGAGAGATTTAAATCTGTAGAACCTTCCCCACACTGTGCTTGAATGATTTTATCTTGAGTCAGATGCTGCCTTGTGAAAAGGCTGGGCTTGAACATCAACTCCTTTTAGCACTCCTGGCTGAGACTTCGTGGTCTCTCTTCAGACACTAAATAAAATGGGGCTAAATCTAATAAAATCTCATGCTTCCAGAACTGATATCTGAATTACATGGAAAGCTAGAAACGGGATAGCTCCAAAAGCCCTGCAAGATATCTGAACTGCAGAGATCTCCTGAGATCCCAGATTTCCTAGAAGTGCAGGCACCAAACCCAAGAGCTGCTGGCTATAGGAGGATGTGCTCAAACAAGAGGGGTGACAGTGACCACGGCACTCAGAACTTTGCATGTTTTCTTGAAGTTAAATCCTTAATTTTGTCAAAAAAATTTAATTGTATTAGAGTTTTATTTGCAAAGTGCATTTTTGGAGGTGCTTAAGGTGTTGCAAAATCTATGGAAATGTGCCAGCAAAGAAAATAGTCTCATAGAAAGTATAAAAATGAAAAGAAATACTAAAAGGCTGCTCTCATGAAGACAGCAGCTGTTACAATTCCTATAGTGTTTTTAAAATTGATTAATACTTTGCCACGGGGAGCTCAGATCCCATGGTGATCTTGGGGATCTTAGAAGTGATGATCTTAGAGGCCTTTTCCAACTCGAGCACTACTGTGGTTCTAGGATCTTGACTTCTTGCACGTATTTAGAGGTAGAAAATGTCACCTGCTCCTCTGTCCCTGTTGTAATCATTCCCAACCCACAAAGCTTCTGGCCCTAGGATCCCCAGAGGATTCCCAATGCTGTGCTGTGTGTGACAGAAGGGATGGGTGGGCTTGGGGAGCTGGAAAAGGTTACAAACTAGGGAGATAGTGTCTGATCCAGTCCCTCTGCTGAGCCCAGTGACAGCCTTGATTGCTGCACGACACTGGTGGTACAGCAAATTGTGCCTTTTGTAAAAAAAAAAAAAAAAGAAAAAAAATTAAAAAAGGGTTTTTAATCAGTGGCAATTGCTGTGTGATTTCTCAGAAAGCAGAGCAAAACATACCCCACTTCCACCCCCACCTCCTCTGCCAGCCCCCAGTTTATTCTGCCTGGTATATATTTGACTTCCCAGAGTTACTGGGAGAACAGGATTAGCAACTGATCATTTATGCTGATTTTCTAAACTCTGAGATGTTTCATTAAAACTGTCATTCAGCAGGAAAAAAACAAAACAAAACAAAAAACCCAACACAAAAAAACCCAACAGCTCCACGTTAAATTGTGCCTTCAGTTTCACTGCAGGCTGCAGCTATGGATGAGGCTTAAATCCCCGTTTCCAGAGTGGAAAAACTTGGATGTTTCTGGCTGGGAATTTGCCTTGTCTTGAATGGAAGAGAGGAGTCAGCAGAAGGGGCTGGAGGGGGGAGTCAATTCAAGCTGAGCCTGATTTAATTCTGGGGACCCCAGCACAAGAAGGACACAGAGGTGATGGAGCAAGTCCAGAGGAAGTCATGGAGCTGCTGGGAGGGCTGGAGCAGCTCTGGAGCCAGGCTGAGAGTTAGGGGTGTTCAGGCTGGAGAAGAGAAGGGAGCAATGGGGAGACCTTAGAGCAGCTTCCAGTGCCTGAAGGGGCTCCAGAAAAGCTGGGGAGGGACTTGGGACAAGGGCCTGGAGGGATGGGATGAAGGGGAAGGGTTTTAAACTGGCAGAGGGGAGACTGAGGTTGGATGTGAAGAAGGAATTCTTGGGTGTGAGGGTGCTGAGCCCCTGGGTGCCCCCAGAAGCTGTGGCTGCCCCATCCCTGGCAGTGTCCAAGGTTGGATGGGGCTTGGAGCAGCCTGGGCTGGGGGAGGGGTCCCTGACCATGGCAGGAGTGGCACTGGGTGATCTTTAATGTCCCTTCCAACCCAAACCATCCTGTGGCTCTATGATTACATCCAAAAAGGCTGTTAGGTGGTATTTAGCTGCACAGAGAAGGAACCTGTGTTGGAGCAGTGCTGTTTGATCTCTGCTTTCATGCAGCCACAGCTTTACAGCCTGAAGAAAGCAGGGGTTTGTTTATCAGCAGTGTTGACAAGAAGAGGCTACTTTTGCCTCTCAAAGCCTCAGAAAGTGCTTCCCAGTGACTGCTTTAGAGACATTTACTGTCTGAAGATAGGGATGTTCCTCTCCCTGGGATGGAGGTGGTGTGGAAGCTTTCAGCAGGGCTCCCCAGGGCCCTGCAGCATCCTGCTGCCATGCAGGGATCTGTCAGGTTTGGAGGGATCTCCAGCTCACCCCATGAACCCCTCTGGGCTGGGTCAGGCACCCTGCTCCTTCTCCCTGCCCCTTGGTGTTTCCTGAAGGTGTTTCCTGGTGCTGTTTGCTGATACCCAGCAGGTTCTTCCCAGCCTCTGACAAAGGCTCTGGACTTGTACATGGGAAATAATTGAGCCCAGGCTGTGATCACCTCC
Organism: Phaethornis superciliosus; assembly: GCA_023637945.1. Lineage (NCBI taxonomy): Eukaryota > Metazoa > Chordata > Aves > Apodiformes > Trochilidae > Phaethornis > Phaethornis superciliosus. The sequence goes on along the minus strand of JAJQWJ010000022.1, from coordinate 688,766 downwards.
TTCAATCCCTTTGTAAGCCCAGGCAGCACCCGCAGTGCTGGGAGGCTGCTGCAATCCCCCAGCCCACCACCCATTGCTCCTCTCCCTGTGCTCCATGCTGATCCCCCACACCCCTGGCACCTTGTACCATCACCTCCCAGCCCTTTCATCTTCAGAGACTGAAGTGTGTCAGAGGCAGCATAAAAATTGCATGTCATTATCCTTGGTCTGGCTCTGTGGGAGCAAGGAAACATCAATATTGATGTGTGACAGCATTTATGTTTTATGTGTGAGCCTGCATCTTCTCTGCCTTCAGCAGGAGGTTCTGCTTGATGCCAGTGTGCTGTACCAGTAGTGAGCTCCTCTCCTGCTCTCCCCTTCCCTCCTGGGCTGGGGGCTGGGGGCTGGATGCTGTGGGGGTCTCCAGAGCTGAGTGCAGGGATGGAGCCCAAGCTTGGGGGAGCAGCAGCAGCTGCAGAGTGAGGTGACAGCTTCCTGGGGTGGCTGTGCACAAGGTTGCTTCTCTTGCTCCTATTTCTGCACTGCTGCTGATGTGGATGAATAATTCAGGCTGGAAGATGAGTGCTCTCGTGGCTGGGAGAAGGGAGGTGGTGGGATGAGGGCAGGGGTGACAATCCTGCCATGCTCAGGCAGCAGTGGGTGTCCTGCTAGGGGCAGAGACCAAATCCAGGGCAGGGGTGTCCCTGGAGGGAGCTGGGTCACCTCTCCTTGTCCTGAGGGTGCAGGGGACACGTTAGAGGGGAAGGGGTGGGGGTTCAGATTGGGGCTGGTTGGGTACACAACACCCCATATGGCAGAAAATCCTCATTGAGTATGGATCTCCCTGACCTGATTTAATCCCACAACTGTCAAGTTGTTTTGGTTGGAAAAGTCCTCTAAGAGCATCATGTCCAAGCCTTCCCCCAGCAGTGCCAAGGCCACCACTGCCCATGTCCCTCAGCACCACATCTCCAGGGCTTTGACATCTCTCCAGGGATGGGGCATGGGATTTGTGCCTGTGAATGGTGTTTCCCAGGGGAAGCTGCCATCTTCCTCAGACCACACCAGAATGGATTTCCTTCCTGGCACGGAGTAAACCACAGGAACAGAAAAAAAAAAAAAAAGGAAAAAAAATATAGACTCTCTTCTGGTCACTCAGAAACTTGCAGTTCTCTATTCATTCAAGAGGAGAATGACATTTGCTGTGCTTTTTTTTTTTTTGTGTGTGTGTGTGGTCACTTTTAAAATGTCTTCTGCTGGAGATGGTTGTATAACTTTGACCCTTCTATTAACTACAGCTTAGTATCTAGTTAACTAAGTGTGTGGCCATGGTTTTCAGCTCCTTTTTGTTTTAAAGATATTCCTAATAACAAGTGAGACCCCCAGAAACATTTTTTGTTTCCCGGCTCTCCCCTTTGCTTTGAGGAGGATAATCCAGTGTGCTTCAAAGTGAGGTTGGGTTCTTGTTGGTCTGGCTGTAAATTGAGTCCCAGTGGGGCTGCTCACCTGGAATGAGAGCTGAGGGTAGGAATTTTACTCTTGGCTGGACAATGCTGACAGCTTTCCTGTGCAGAGACATTTCCAAGAAACATCAGCTAATTCTCAATTGCTTTGGAAGAGTAAAAGTTTTTAACGTTGGACTTTGTGCCCCATATCTGGTAGGAGGAGGATGGAGATTTAGGTGGGTGATCTCAAAAGCTTCTCTCTGCTCTCCCTGGTTCTCCTCATACTAACCTGATTGCAAGCAGACTGTCAATGAATTAGTATGGTTTCTGGTGGTTTTTTATTTTTTATTTTTAAAGCCTTTCTTCTCTGAAGTGCATTGTTTTCAAGAAGATTACAATTGATATTTTTCTGGGTTGTTTAAATCTCTAAAGAAATAACTTTTTGCTTAAAAAAAACAAACCAAACAAACCCAAACAGACAGCTACCAACAGCTTTTATTTCCAACATATTGTAACCTACTTCTCAGTGCAGTTAAAAGCAGTCTCTGTTGCAAGGCACACATTGAAACCATGACCTGGGGCTGAGATTAAACAATCATGTTGGAGATTTGTTCCTATGTTGGAATATTTGATGTATTGCTGATCCAATTAAGTTTTCACACAGTGGTTGTATTGTTATGCAGGACTTCTTTGTTTATTAACCTTTCTTAGTGAGAGGTTCCTTCCAGAACCCCCAGCAGATTGGACATATCTTAATCTCACACAATAGAGAAGAAAAAGTACCAGAAGGAGGTGAGGAAGCTGGAGGGGGCAGCCAGGGCTCTGTTAGGACTCAGGTTAGAGGGCTTGGTGGTTTGCAGGCTCACAGCTGCTCTTACAAAATTAAATAGTCTGGATAGCAATATAAATATCTTGTATCCATCAATCCTCTTGTTAAAGCTCTCCACCTTAAATGGTTTGCAACCTTGAGCCTGGTTTTGTAGCAAAAACTTTGGCTTTTCAACCCAGAGGTGTTTGTTCTCTGTTACTGGGGACTGAGCAGTTGGTGGAACCACTGATGTTCTTCCTGCTGCTGGAGAGGTTTGTGTCTGGCATGCTGGAGGGATGTGGGACACCTTGGGAGCAATGGGATATGTGTTCCCCTGGGTAAAACCCTGTAACCCAAGGGCTGGAGGGGGGTGGTGTGGTGCTCATCCCTCCTCCTGTCCGCTTGCCTGGAAATGAGATGCTGGCCCAGGTTGCCCAGGGAGGCTGTGGCTGCCCCCTCCTTGGAAATGTTCCAGGCCAGGTTGGATGGGGCTTGGAGCATCCTGGGCTGGTGGGAGGTGTCCCTGCCCATGGAGAGGGGATGGAACTGGGTGAGCTTTAAGGTCCATTCTATAATTCTCTGATTTGAACTTGCTGGTCTCTGCTTTGTGTCATTCAGCTGCTCAGTAACACCTCTGACTTCCTCCTCCCTGGAGCTTGAACCCTGGGCTGGAGGTGGCAAGGCCAGCAGTGGTTCTCTGGAGGGGAAAATCTCCCAAGTCTCTGCACCTTTTTCCATCCCACAGGGGAAAACAGTTCCTCACAGTGTCCCTGGGCATGGACCAGCTGCTCCTCACCGTCCCTTACTGTAGTGTCAGGACTTTGGCCGTGGGGTGTTGCAGAATAACTCCTTCACATGGTTTAGTCCCAGCAGCACCATTGTAGTGGTCCCTCTAAGGGCAGGGAGTCAAAGACTCCAGTTTTTGTTCCCTGACACTATTTTTTCCCCGTCCAAATTCTGGCAGAATAAGTGGTAAACCTGAAGTAAAACAGTAGTGGTAAAACACCAGGGAGACAAAGACCCCTCAGGTGCCACAGCCAGTGACAGGAGGGGACTCTGCACCAAGCAAGGCCCCTGTCAGAGGTCCAAAGCACATGCTCGACTCACTCCCTGCTCAGTCAAATATTAAAAATATACTTAAGCCTCAGGTTTTATTCCTTTGGATAAATGTATGGTTGCAGGCTTGATTGGACCAGAGACTGCAAACAGGAACAGCAACAATGACAGTTGTCAACACTGTCATCATTGCTTTCCATAACTTAAAAAAAAAAACCAACAGATTTTTTCCCCCCCCCTCTCTCAGTTGTGTCTTGCAGCTGAAGTTTTCTGGCCTTTTTAATTTGTTCTGTGGCATCTACCCTGGAGCAGCTCACAGCAGCCCAGACTCTGCAGCTGATTTCCCTCTTAGGTACTCACTGCCCTGCAACAACCCCTGGAGGAATCCTGGGTTTCAGTACCAGGCTGGCTCTTAGCAGACTGCAGAGAGGGAGTGAAGGATCTTGGACTCACCAGATGCTCTCTCTGACAAGGAGCAAAAGTAAATAACTTCTTTAGGTTTTATTCTGCTGTTTTGCTTTCTTTTTGAAATGCCTCCTATAGTATCTCTAGGGTCTTTGGAGAGCAAACTGAGCTGGCTGAAAGAAGTAAAAGGTTGGAAGGGACTGGAAAAGAAGAGGGCTGGCTCCCAAACTCAACCCACAGATCTGTTACATCATTTGGAGGGAATTTTCCTTCCTTTAGTTACCCCTCAAAATGCAGATTATTAATTCCATCATACCAGCTACAGTGTTCACCAGTTTGGGAAGCTGGGAAAGAGGGGAAATACTCCATACACCTCAGATGCTCTTGGCAACCCCACAGGCCTCACAGTAGCCACCTAGCAGCATCCTCTTCCCTTCCCCATCCTGCCCCAGCTCTCCTGTAACACCCTGACCCACGGGCTGGGCAGCTCCTGGGGCAGAGTGAACCCCACCAAGGCTTGGAGGGGCTTTGTGCCTCCTAAGGCCCTACAGTTCTCCCAGCACTGCCCTATTTTATTTTATTGTATTTTATTTTTTATGCCTTATGTATTTTTAGCTCTTGAGTGACAAATATAGTTAATGCATTCAGCACTGACGTCAAACCCCGAGCCAGTGGGTAGCTGGAATAGCTAACATTGTATTTAATCATCTTGGTAAGCAATTTTTTTCCCCCCTTCCTTTCTTTTTTTGGTTAGAGGAAGTGGAACTGGAAAAGCAGTTCAAGCTGGGCCAGACGTGGAGTGTAGAAGAGTGTTTGTTTGTTTTGGTCTCCAGGAGGAACCTCATTCACTACTTGCTATTCAGGCAACAATTTCTGATGGGGAAGGGAGGCTGGGATGTTACCCTTTGGATCTGGCATCATCACATGATGCCCTTGAGAAGTGCCTCTCTATGTTTGATCCTTTTTGTGCCCAGGGCATGCAGGATCACAGAACAATAGAACCATAGAATGGTTTGGGTTGGAAGAGACCTTAAAGATTATCAAGATCCAACCCCCTTGCATGGGCAGAGAGACCTCATCCCATTAGACCAGGATGTGACTTGAAGAGCAAGTAAATGAGCATCTTAATACTGCAAGTGACAGCTCGAGGGGAATGCAGGAGAGAGCTACAGGTAGCTTCAGAGCTCTTTAATTGTTTCTCCTAAAAGCCTGGGGACTTGCTAAAGCTTTGGCTGTGCTGAGCATGTGAGCCATGAGTAAGGTTCTTGTAAGCCATGTAATGCCAGGAGAGAACTCAGTGCACAAAGGAAATGTCCATGGGGCTTCCAGGGCCAGCTCTTAGCATCCTGTCAGCTGGTGAGAAAATCTGTAAGTGACTCCAGGTACTGGGTTGGGCTGGGCTGGTCCTGGTCCCTTGGGCAGCGTTTGCATCTGGTTGTGCTGGAGTCACAGAGTCTCAGACTGGTTTGTGTTGGAAAGGACATTAAAGATGATCTATAACCACCCCTGCCATGGTCAGGGACACCTCCCTCCAAGCCCCATCCAACCTTGGACACTGCCAGGGATGGGGCAGCCACAGCTTCTCTGGGCACCCAGGGGCTCAGCACCCTCACACCCAAGAATTTCTTCCTCATGTCCAACCTCAGTCTCCCCTCTGCCAGGTTAAAGCCATTCCCCCTCATCCCATCCCTCCAGGCCCTTGTCCCAAGTCCCTCCCCAGCTTTCCTGGAGCCTCTCCAGGCACTGGAAGATGCTTTAAGGTCTCCTTGGAGGCAGAGAGGCACTGGCTGTGAGCCAGCTGGTTGTACTGCTTGCTGACCTGAGGTTGTTTTCTGTTGTGTTTGGGAGCAGCAGAGCTCTTCTGTCCTTCTGCTGTACCCACAGGCTAAATGTGAGGCTGCTGAGCATCCAGGAGTCCTCCTGGGAGATGGACCATATTTCCTTGTCCCTCTGCTTTGCTGCTGCAGGGCAAAGCTGAGCCCATGAGGCTCTCTTATTATTATAAGGAGGCTCTCATTATTAGCAGGATGGCGGTAAAAGGGACTCCAGGGACCCTTGGGAACCTGTGCCTGAGCCTGTTGAGCCTTCTGAGCCATCCAGCAGGTCCTTCCCCTCCCTCTCCTGTTATCTCAGCTCTTCCTCTTGGCTCATTCTCCAGGTAACAATGTTCTTTCTCTGCAACAGTAAACCCAAACATTTGTCTTAGTAGACAGGTCTCCTTCTGCTATTAGGGGATTTTTTTATTATTATTTTTTTCCTCTCTAAATGAACATTGCTGCAATCTGCACTGGAGAATATAGAAGGTTTTGGGGTGGACTTTTGAGAATGAAAGGATTAGGGTCTGACTGGACACTGATCCAGAAATAAGCCAGTCCTGTGATTTATGTGCAGCCCAGGCTAGATCCTGGCCCCTGACTGGCATTGATTCAGCCCCAGAGCAATGACTTTCTACCTGAAATTGATTCCTATGAAGGGTTCTGCTGGTGCTCCTCTTGTCTCTCTGCACATCAGGTAGGTGATCTCAGCTACAGCTTGCCAAATATTTTAATTTTGCCCTACTCTAGGTGTTGCAAAGCTCAGCACGTCCCATACTGAAGTGAAGGTCAGCATTTGCCTGCACCAACTTCAGCTCCACTGAGATCTCAAATGCTTGAGGAAGGATTTGGGGTAATCCATTTTTCTCACAGTTTCTCAAGCTTTCTTCACCATCTTTTTAGCCCTCCCTTGGACCCTCTCCAGTAGATCTCTGTCTCTCTTGAACTGGGGAGACCAGAACTGGATCCAGTATTACAGGTGTGGTCTCTACCAGAGCAGAGGAGGAGAACCTCCCGAGCTGTGCTGGCCACACTTTTCCTGATGCCCCCCAGCATCTGCCAGCTCAGACCTATGCTCCAGGGCTTTGTGCCTTCAGCAAAGTGCTTATGTGGTGATTCAGTTCCACACACACCACAAAGTCAATACCTCCAGTTCCTCTGCAGACACCCCTGCCATGGTATTTATAGCATACCTGCTAGTGGGTGGTGTGATTCTTGTATTTTATTTAAATTTTCTTTTTTTTTAGGGGGGGGGGGGGTTGGGTGTAGCTTTTCATTCATGAAGGTTGAGGCTGCACCACCCCCGTGGGAGCGATGCTGTCATCCTGAGCTGCTGCAAGCAGCAAAATTCTGCTTCCTGCACAGAGCTCCCACCCTCTGCTGGGAGCTGGGCAAGGGTTTCTGATGGGTGGGGACAAAATCCCCCAGCCCCACATCTCCTGGGTGCCTCTTGGCCTGTGGGGTTAAATATGGGCTGCATCTGGCTTTGTCAGAGGGACCTGGCTGCCTCTCCTCTCCTCTCCTCTCCTCTCCTCTCCTCTCCTCTCCTCTCCTCTCCTCTCCTCTCCTCTCCTCTCCTCTCCTCTCCTCTCCTCTCCTCTCCTCTCCTCTCCTCTCCTCTCCTCTCCTCTCCTCTCCTCTCCTCTCCTCTCCTCTCCTCTCCTCTCCTCTCCTCTCCTCTCCTCTCCTCTCCTCTCCTCTCCTCTCCTCTCCTCTCCTCTCCTCTCCTCTCCTCTCCTCTCCTCTCCTCTCCTCTCCTCTCCTCTCCTCTCCTCTCCTCTCCTCTCCTCTCCTCTCCTCTCCTCTCCTCTCCTCTCCTCTCCTCTCCTCTCCTCTCCTCTCCTCTCCTCTCCTCTCCTCTCCTCTCCTCTCCTCTCCTCTCCTCTCCTCTCCTCTCCTCTCCTCTCCTCTCCTCTCCTCTCCTCTCCTCTCCTTTCTCCCTGAAATTCTTCTTCTCCTCAGATGAAGACTCTGGTGCCCCAGGTTGATTGCCCAAAGGCATTTAGCCCCCTTTCCCTTTAAAAAATCAGAGCTGCTTTACTAAGTCCTGTGTTGTACACCCAGAATCCCTTCTTGCTTATTTTTTTTTATTTAATTTTTTATTACTCCACCCCTTCAGCAGCTTCCCCAGCACCTCCAGCACCCACCCCTGTGATCTCCCTCGCTGGTGTGTTCATCACCCCCTTCTCCTTGACAGTTTCTCTCCTCTCCTGATGGACCCTGATGCCTTCCTTGGTGCTCCAGGCCTACGCCACCTTCTTGCTTTCTCTTCTATGTTAGGGTCTTCCTGGGAGGTGGGAAAAACCCTCCTTTGCTTAAGAAAAATAATTGTGTAAGCCTCAGCTGCTTGGGTTGCTTGTGAGCACTCCAGCATCTTCCTGAACTGGTTGTGGAAGGGAGCTGGGACAGCTTCAGAACCTGATGGGAAAGCTGGAGGTGTCCCTGCCCACGGCAAGGGTGGTTCTAGATCATCTTTAAGGTCCCTTCCCACTCATACCCATCTGGGATTCTGTGCTAGCTGCAGTTTTGGGGCTCTTTGCTGTTCATCTGGGGTTGAGTTATGGGCCTGGATGCAACAGAAACTGCATCACCCAGAGTGGGCACAGAGCTGTGGCTTTCTCAGCACAAGGTGCCAGACTTGGAGCCCAGTGTCTGAGCACGGGGCAGGTGCCCATGTGCCTCCCTGCCAGCAGACCTCAGAGGACCTGGTCCTGCTGGTTCCTGGCATCCATTCAGGTTCTCCTCAGGGACCTGAGGCACATGGATACCTGCCCACCAGGACCTGGCCCAAACCCACTGGCTTTACGCAAGCTACCAACCAGCCATCAGATGGTGGTTCTGCCTCCCTGCTGCTCTGGGCTGGACTTGGACCAGCAGCTTGTGGGCTGGGCAAATGGCAAATGCCTGCCAGGCTGCAGCAGCCCCGTGAGCTACTGGGGATGTGGAGGTAGCACGAGGACCCGTGGTTCTGGGTTCCCCGTATGTATATCTGAACTTGGGTTTTACATCTCTTGTAACCCCCCTCTTAGAAACACAGCAGAGACCTTCCTGGGAGGCTGATGGCAGATGAGGGGAGGGGATGTGGGAAGGGTGAGACAGTGCTGCCTGGTGCTGGAAACCCAAAGAGCTTCAGGCTTCAGTGGTGGTCCCACCCTCTGTGTCTCTGGGACATCTGGAGGGAAAGGTCCACACATCTCAAAAGCAGATGAAGGATGATTTGGCTGCTCCAGCTCTCTGCTGAGCCAGATGTGTGATACATGGGCAGCGTGGGCTTTTTCTTTCTTGGGCCACATGTTTCTGCATCTCACCAACCAAACTCCAAGCACTGCCAGCAGCTTCCTACCAGAAAATGTGGGGTTTCCAACTGATGAGTGGCATCTCTCTGGGCCCTCCTGATTCCCACTGAAGATTTGTTCCCTTAAAATATTTCCAGGTTATACTCATCAGCCTGAGCTTAGGGTTTGTGCCTTGACGGGTCCTTTATTGTAGATCAAACTAAAGGAAAATGTTACAGCATCAGATGGGCAGCACTCTGTGCCGGGCAGTGACGGATTGAGTCCAACGTTGGGTTGAGTTTGATCCCTCCCTCACCACCACAGGATCCTGGCAGGTTTTTCAGCCTGGCAGGGATCTGCTTTGCCAGATTGCCTTGCAGTAAGTGACAGCTCGGAGCCAGACGTGGCCAAGTTCCCAGTCCTGACCCTGCCCGAGCAGGAGGCTGTGAGGGTGAGCTGGCCACGTGTTGTCACTTTGTGGGGACAGGGGAAGGTTGGGATATAAAACTGTGATGTCTACCCTGTTCCCCTCCTCCAGTGGGGTGATCATCACTTCTGTGACCCTGCTGAGTGCTTCTTCTGGGGGCAGAGGACCTGTCCCCTGCCTGCTGAATTTCCCATTAACTCAGTGGCTTAGGAATCAGCTGTGACTTTCTGCCTGGCAGCAGCAGGTTGGGCTCCTGTGTCACAACCATTCCAGTCTGGTACTGCAAATCCCATGCTGTAACAGCACAATTAGCAGAGAGACAATAACCAGAGCAGCCATCCTCGATGCCACAGAACCCATTGTGTCCTTACAAAATGAATTTTTCCATTTCCTTTTCTAATCTCTAGTGATTGGGCTCAATGAGCCTGCTTGGAGTGGATTTCTCCATACAGTTTTCTTTACATCTATTTCTGATTTTTTGGCCTCACTCCAGCTGCTTGCTTGATGGTGCATTTTATTCTAGCTTCTTAATTTGCTCTTAGAGTTGTCAACACCATGGGGCCCCCTTGCTGCTTTGCTTAAGGAGAGTGGATATATTTCTTAGCTGAGTTTTAACCACTTGGTTGCTGCTTATAGAGTTGAACCTTACAGGTGGTACCAGAAGATGCCTGCACTGCTGGGGTTTCAGCTGGAAAATGGGGCTGGCAGGCTGAGCTTCTGGCTGTGCCAGGTAGGGAAGGAGTCCTGGATGTGGAGCTGAATTTACAGGACTCTTCCTCAGGTTCCTTCAATTGCAATGATGTCCTCACACATCTCACAGAGCAGCAGCTCTGTCCATCGCCTCTTTCCCCATCCCCAGGCAGGTAATTGCATTTGGAAGGAATATCAGGGGATCACAAGCTAACTGGATCACTCCAATCAGAGGCCTGAGGAGGTCAAAATCTCCCCCTTTGCCAGTCGGTGCAGTTTTGTTGAGTGCTGCAGAACAGCCCTGACCTACAGCTCCCTGGGAGCTGGCTGCCTGCCTTTGCAGTTATCTTCCCTGCTGGGTTTTGTTGATGCAACAGAAAGCATTTCCATCTTCTCTTCATCCAAGGAACAGGTATGATCAGCTCAGGGTTGTGATGAGACAAAATGAAACCATGAGGCATAAAACAGAGGCACAATTACTTTGCTTCATTATTTTCTTCTTCCCCTTGGTGGCCTGGAGCTTTCTGGCTGTATAGGAGAACTTTCCCAGCATGTACGCGTTTACATTTTGCAGAGCAAAAAGGAGATGTTTTGCAGGTGTCCTGATACATTTTCACTTTTCCAGGAGATCTTTTTGACAGAGCATGTTCTCCTGGGCACCACTATGCTATTTCTAGTTGAAATGTCCCAGCTGCTCTGTGCTTACTGCTGCCTAGATGTAAAAAGTTGGTCCTAGAATCTGTGATCCCCTAAGGGGTTGATTTTAATTTTTTTTTTTTTTAAAGCTGTCATGTCAGTCCTTGGGGTTGATGACACTGGGCCCATGCTGTTGCCTGATGTCTGTATAAGACATCTTGTTCCATTGCTCACTGGAGAATCATCATTGGGAAAATCAAACACATGTTTGTAGCCTGTTACTCAAGCCCTGATCTGCTGCTTTGGCTGAATCATCCCCCCCCATGCACATAATCACTGTTTGCTGTTTACCTTGCTTCCGAATTAATCAGTGAGTTCTTTCTAGAGGAGAAAGGCAGGAGTTGTTTAACCTTGCTGGTGGCAAAATCTCTTTGGATTCCTCATTACTGCAGAATCACTTCCACAGCTCAGGCAACACAACTTCCCTTACATCTCATATGTGGGGCTCATCATCCAGGAGGCAGTTGTGACTGTTGCAGCACTGGAGAATGCCCAATTATGACTTTTTTTGTTGTGTAGTGAGTGGGAATTGAGAAAAAGAAGCTTGATCTCGTAGTCTTGTGTGATATATTAAGGAAGGAGCCAGAATAACACCTCTGCCACCATGGGAGAGGTGACCATGGGGGGGATGTGGTTAGGCTGTGAGTAGGGTTTAGCAGGAGAGTGTAAATTTAATGATACAAGTTGCTGAGATAAATTAGGCAGGTTCAGCCTGTGCTCTCTCTCTTTTTATTTTTTTTTTTTTAACAAAGAACCAAACTGCAATTACTTTCTGTTTATTAGCCAAAAGAGGGTTTCTTGGCTGTTGGATTTTTTTTCTCCTTCAAACACAGACATCTGCAGCAGATATACAGCAGCCCACTTGTAGCTTGAATAGGAGAGGTTTTTTGAGCCTGATGGTGATGGAAAAAACCCAATGATGGTTATGAGCTTCTGGCTTGAATTGGCAAAGGCTGTCCACCCTTGGAGGCAAGTGGGTGGTGATGTGCATGGAAAAGAAGAAAGAAGATGAAGCTGGGACGCAAAGTAGAAAAAAAAAAAAAAGCTATTAACGGGAGAAAAGGCTGTTGGCATCCCAGTTAACTTTAAGTCCCTGAATGATGTGCCTGCTTTAGAAGAACAGGCATCACAGAGAAATGTCTCCACAGCTCAGTTCCATGCAGGGAAACTGCCTCCAGGGCACCTCTGGGCATCGGGGTAGGTGGGCACTGCTGGGTTCTGGGGTTATTCTGCCCTGATTTGTCTTTGTGCAATCGCTCCATGGCTCTGGTGTGGTTTGCTTTCCCCACTCCTCCCAGTGCAGTACTGGAACTGGATGGGGCAGTGGAGCCTTGGTCAGGTGGATTGTATGACTTATGGTGCAGCCCCAGGCTGGGAGGGTTGAGGATTTCAACCCCATCCCTACAATTCTCCAACTTGGCTTCCCCAATCCAAGGTGACAGCAGCGTGGAGCTGGGTGGCAGCCTCCCTGCCACAAGGTACAGGAGGCCTGTGCCTACTTACATTTTTTTTTTAATGCAGAGCACATAAACCATTTTTTTTACAGCCCGAGGTAAAACTTTAATAGCTGTTTGATGGTAAATTTCCATGTCAGCTGCTCTGGAATTTGGTTTCAGGGCCGAGCCAGGAGAAGCATATTGTAGCAGGGGGATTCCTGGTTATGTGAGAGCCACAAATATGACCTGGGAAGGCAGAGATCCAAGAGGAAAATGCAAAGTTTGAATGATAACGATTGCCTCATTCCAAGATGCAAATGAAACACCAAATGTTCAAGTTCATGCTAGGGTGGCAGCTTTTTTCTTTTTTCCCCCCTCCCCTCTGGAAGGCTCTGGCCACCCCCAGACTGGGTCTGCTGCAGTTTCTTTCTTGAACATATTGAAGGCAGAATTCATCATCTTGATAACTTTTTCCATATGGCTTTTATTCCTCCTGGAAATAGTTTTGTCATTAGCTTCCTGTTCTCTGCTCCTCCTTTCCCATCTTTGGTTTTGTGGTTGGGTTTTTGGGTTTTTTTTGCCTGCTTGCATTGCAATTGTGGGTCCTTTGCAGTGGTGAAGGAGCCTGTGCTGGGTTTGGGATGGCAGGAGGGACCAGTTGGGTGCCCACTGTGGCATCATGCCCATCTCCAGCCCACTTTCTCACTCAAATGTTCTTGCTCATCCCCATGGGCTCCGTCATCTCACACACGCTCACTCCCCTCCTTTGCCAAGTCCTCAGCTCCACCTCGGTGTCAAAAAAAGCAGGAGAATTAAATCCCCAGAACTTTTGTGCCTCCTCAGCATGCTGTGGTGTGGATGCACCTGGCACCCATTGCAGGCAGGAGGTCAGTGGGACTTGAAGAGCTGATAAGATCCCCCCAGCAGCAGATTTTTTGGGTTCCTTCCTTAGAACAGCCCTGCTGGCTTTGGTTGCCAGGCCTGGGCAGGGAGATTTGCTTCAGAATCCTGTTTCTTTGCAGTGAATCCTGATTGGGATCTTACAGATCCAAGCAACCAGAGGAGGGGGAGGATTTGTTGCTGGTGGTGTTTCCACAGCCTTCTCCTTCCCAAGATATTTATTGAACTACCTGATGCTGGAGTGGATTTGCTCTGTGCTGGATCAGCACTGAGGTGTTCTGGTGCTGGTGCCAGGCACTGCCTCTCCCTGAGAAGTGCTCAGGGCCCAAAGCTTTGGGCTCCGTTCAGCCTGCGGGGTGGCAGGATGGCATTTAGCAGCCAGCATCGGGTGCCCGGGGAAGTTGGGAGCTGATGGTGGAGAAAGGAACAGAATCCAGGCTGCCCTCCCACACTCTGCTCTGCCCAACACCCAGATCTCAAACAAGGTTTATCTCACAGGGAAGGAGAGGAGGAGCTCTTGCTAAGCAGGCTGAGATCCATCTGAACCCCCTGACGCTGGTCTGGTCTGTGCCCTCAGCATCCACTTCTCCAGAAGTGCCAGGCAGTGGGAGCCACCCCTTGGTGCCAAATCCTGACTTCCCTGGGACATCTGGCATATCACAGGTCAAGCTCTGAACATCCAGATGGCAGCAAATTGCCCATTAGTTGAATAATTGGGTTTTTCTGGAAGGGGACGGGACCTGTGCCTGACCTGTGTTCCTAAGAGACACTGCTTGGAAGCTGGTCCTGCAGCTGATGGCTCCTGGGGAATGCAGAATCCCCCTGGATGCTGGATGAGCACCTTACCCTCTGTGGGAGAAAAGGCACTGGAGTGTGCTGCTTTCTCTACCAGGCAAAATTAGGTGGTGGTCTCCCATGGAGACCAAGGGAAACTTCATTTTTGGAGCTGAAGTTTTCTGCTGAGGGAAAGCTGGGGTTTTAGGGGTTGGTAGAAGGGCAGCAGGGCCACGGGAGGATGTTGTGAAGGGTGCTGAGCTTCTGAGCACCATCTAGCAAACGATAGTGAGTAAAGACCCTGAGAGCATGCTGGGGGTGATTTAAAGTAGCTTAAAGCCCCTGAAACCAGGAGGGAAGAGTCACAAACTGAGTTGTCTTGGCCAGGAGCTGGCTCCTGTGGTAGATCCCAGATGGGGGAAACTGTGAGGAAGAACCTAATTCTTGGCACAGGCTTCCTGGCAAATGTTCTTCTCCCACCACCCCCTGGCCATGTATTCCCAGTGGGCAGGAGCCTCTTGCCTGGCCTGGAAGCACTGAGCTGGGTGGCTCTCTGGAGGATCTGCTCTTGTCACTTCTCAAAGGAATCAAATGCATTTAGAGCACTGGGGGAACTGTCACATCCTCACCCAAAGCAGTCGGTGTTTAAGAGAACAAAAAGAGAAATTGAGCCTTTTTGCCTTTTTGCTTGCTTTCTTGGTAGTCTGTTCCCCCTGGAACCAGGAGATAAGCAGAGTCTCCCCAGAGCTGTGAGCAGCCCATGTTTGTGTGGCTGTTGCTGCCTCCCCAGCTGAGGTGTGAGGTGGGGAGAAAAGGGGGAGGTGATGGATGCAGGAAGCTTTTCCTGGGCTGTGCCAGCTGACTCCTGCTCAGCTCTCCCTGTGGCAGTGGCAATTCCCCTGCTTTGCCCCCAAGGGGTGTTTAGCCCATGGCAGGTAACCCTGGTGCAGTGACAATCTGGGTATTTCTTGTTGGGACAACTCAGGGCACTGCTGAGAAGGCAGAGGCACTGGCAGTGTCTTCCAGGCAACACACTTGGCAGTATCCTGGATATTTAGCAGCGCTCTATTAATTTTTCCCATTAAAAGCAGTTGCCCTTGGGTGAGAAGGAGGAGTGAGGATGGACACTGACACTTTGCTGAGGTGCTCCTTCCAGCAGAGGGTCACTTCCACTTCTCTCTAGCCATGGAGGACAGCTTTGGTTCTTATAAAAGAGCTGCTCTTAGGATGCTCTGGCTGCATGGCAAATATACTGAAGTGCTAGATGAACAATGATGCATGCTTTTAATTTTCTTTACTGGAATATATAAAGGTATTAACTCAGCCTTGCAAGAATCCCTGGTAACTGGAAGGCTGCTGTTACTAATCTCCATTTGTACCCTTGGGGAAACTGAGGCACGCACTGGCTAAATGCCTCCAGAAGCCTATGTCGAGCCCCTGGCCATCAGTCGCTGAGATGCTCTCTGATTTCCTTCCTTCTCTCTGCCCTGAAGTCAGTAGTGGGGTTTGTGCTCTGGGGGTGGTAAGTGTTGGCTGTCACTTGGTGTCATCCCCACCCCAGGACTGATGCTGTATTTATGGTGTTGCTGTGATGGAGCCTGACAGGAACATGGGCAATGGACTGTCAAATATTAAAGTTTGACCTGTGACTCCTACCCTGGTGTGCACATGTGCTGGCAGACCAGGATCCCCTTTGCTTCTGAGTCCTTTGCTGGAGCATTAGGGCTCCTGTTAGGTGCTTTTGTTTTGGACCATGCTCAGCTTTTACCCCCCTCTCGTTAGACAGACAAAGGTAATATTTCAGGAACCTGCTAAGATCCCACGTTCCTCCCTGAAGTGTCAGTCTCAGCCATCTGTACCCCTCCCTCCCCCACAGCCCCTGCTCCTGCTTTTGTTTGCTTTGCATCCCCCAGCCCAAGGGGCAGAAGCAGAAAGGCTCCAGGCAGCCCCTGATTTGGGACAGGGACAGTTCCCAGGGGTTTCCTGTGACCCATCACACAAACTCTGACTGCAAGTTTATGGTGTGGGTCTGCAATGTGGGGCCAAGGCAGCCTGGAAAACACCAGCCCACTGCTTGCCTCTGAGGTAGCCTAAAATACCAGCATGGTGCCTCCTTCAACCATTTCTTGGCCTTCAGCAAGAACTAAAAACCATTTTCAGTGTCTCTAGTAACCACTGGAAGATAAGGTAAATGAATAATTTAATAGAATCCTAGAATTCCAGATGGGTTTGTGTTGGAAGGGACCTTAAAGATCATCTCATCCCACCCCTGCCATGGTCAGGGACACCTCCCCCAGCCCAGGCTGCTCCAAGCCCCATCCAACCTTGGACACTGCCAGGGATGGGGCAGCCACAGCTTCTGGGGGCACCCAGGGGCTCAGCACCCTCACACCAAACAATTTCTTCCTCATGTCCAACCTCAATCTCCCCTCTTCACATTTTAAACCATTGCCCTTTGTCCTCTCAAGGGCTTCCGTCTCAAATGGAAGAGAAACTTAAAGGTTGTTTGGTCCCAAAAGCCCAAACACCCCCTTGAAAGCCCAAATCCTGCTTCCAGCAGCCCCTGCTCTGCTTGCTGGGTGTCAGCTGGCCAGGGAGGAGGAGGTGACCAAAGATACTGCCATTCCCTTCAATACAGGAGCTTTCAAATAATCCTATTTTATGCCTTTGTTTACTTGCAGTTCCACATGCTTCCCAGCTGAGGAGCTTTTAGGGGAAGCTGGGGCTCTCACTTTTCTGTGCTCTATTTCTTTTTCAAGCCCGGTTGCTGCAGGGATGTTTTGTGTTTCAGCCTTCCTCACCCTTGTGGGGGATTGCCTTTGCCACCCCCATGCTGGATGGCTGCTCCTGCCCTTTGTGGAACATCTGGGAGCCACCCCCACCCATGGAGCTGGCCCAGGGGACCAGCCTGGCTCTGGATATCTTTGCATAATGTGCAGAGCATCTCAGTGGGCTCTGCTGAGCCACAGCAGGGCTAAAATGTTGCCTCTCATCTACAAATAGAGTGAGTAGGCCAGCTTGCCTTGAGATGAGAATCTTCCCTCCCCCGAGAGCATCCTCAGCTCTCCTGCCTGCTGGAGCTGGAACTGCTAAAGAAACAAATTCCTGGGGAATTTAGGTTAGGATCTTCCTGGGGAGATTTAGGTTAGATATTAGGAAAAAAGGTCTTTACCATGAGGGTAGCAAGACACTGGAATAGGTTGCCCAGGGAGGCTGTTGATGCCCTTTCCCTGGCAGTGTTCCAGGCCAGGTTGGATGGAGCCTTGTGCATCCTGGGCTGGTGGGATGTGATTGGATCTTGGTGATCTTGAAGGTCCCTTCCAACCCAACCCATTCTATGATTCTTAGTCCTTGCTTTCATCCTTATTTCTTTGCTGGCTGGGAACAGGACCTCGCTGTCCTTTAGGACTTACTGCTTTTAGTTAGCAAACAGTGCTTGGTGTCCTCCAGACAAAGTATCTCCAGGATTAGATAGTATGGGTATTTATTTCGTGCTTCTTTCTCTCCAGTTTACTGACTCTGAACACCTTTGAGTCCCACTGAAAGATGTTTCTTGTCCTGAGATCTGGAACTGATTCAGCTTCCTCCTCTTTTGGTGGCTTTCCTCACTGCCTCATAAATTTCACCAAGAAATCTATGGGCAGCAGCTCTAACGCTCTCAGCTGAAAACAGGTCTGAAAAAAAATCGATCTCTATAGAAGGAGCCAGATCATCCTTAGCTTTAGTTCTGACAGCCCAGCCCTGAAATTCTGTCTGTTCAGAGGGGGGAAGTGACGAGATTGCTTTTTCTGCTGGTTTTGCTCTGTCATCCCATGGTGGATCTGCAGCAGTTACCAGAAAAATCCCCCGGAGATGGAGATGAATCATTTCCCAGTCGAGGCAGAAGTTGGTGGCAGTGTGTGTGGCCCAGGGATGCCTGTGCTGCCTTCAGGCTCCTCTAGAATAAGAGTCAGTGGCTTCCTCTTGTGACACTCCACGTACAAAGCTGCAGTTGCAGCTCAGGAGGGAACCTGAAGCTAAACCAGCTGCCTGCTTTCACTGCCTCTGAAAAACATTGATGTTTAGGAGGTTGGTCCAAGCACGTGGGGGGTTGGGAACTGCTTAGGGACCAGGAGTGTCATTTGGGTTCAGTTTGCATCAAATCAACTCTAAGGAGTCTGGAAAACCACAGGAATTTTGGATATTCTGATATAACTCATTTTCTCCCAAGTCTTTGCTGAAGGCTGCAGTGGACCTCAGAGGGTTATTGTTGCTCCTGGTGTTGGACAGGTCGGACTCTGCTGCTCTCTTGGGGTGGGTGGTGTCTTCTCCCATGGCCAGGAGAAAGTCAAGCAGGGACCAAGCTTTGAGGTGTCCAGGGCAGAGGCAGGCTGGGAGCACTGCTCCTCAGGTGTGACACTCAGCAGGGTTGGTCACCCTCCTCTCCTGTGTCCCTGAGCTGGGGACAGGCAAGTGGCTGCAAATCAGTGAGATGGGCTGGAGATCAAGGCCCTGCAGGAGGAGAATGAGAGTCCCTGAGAGAAGCCCTGGGCATTTGCTGGAGGGTTTGTGGATGGCAATATTGCTGCTCGAGGGATCGGGCACCAGCCTGGGGGAAGCAGAGAGAGAGGAACCCTGAGTGGGGCAGTGACCTGCAGCTCAGACACTTGATGAAAACTTTTCAGCAGAATATGTGAACCCTTTGCTGCAGGGTTCTCTCCTTCCCCCCTTGATCTCATCCCAAATATTACAGTTTTCTCTCAATTCATCACCTTCAGCCCAGGTGAAGCCTCCGGAGGTTTTGGCTGCTGTTTCCTGCTCCTGGTGCAGACTCCGTAGATCTTGTTCCTTGACTCACCTAGCTGGGAGCAGCTTTTGGTGGCAGCAAGACATCTGCTGTGGTGTTACCGAGGATGGAAATGAGAGGGAGAAGAATGAGGGACTGTAACGAGCACTTGGGAACAGCAGAGGGAGCTTGGAGATGGGTGCAGGATTCCAGCTAGGGGGGGATTTTGATCTTTGCCTGGTTTGAAGGCTCCAGCTGGAGCTGGTGAGCTCTGCCATGCCCTGACAGCTCCTCCCATGTGCCGGGGAGTGAAGGGACACAAGAGCTGAGCAGACCCTTGGTGCTCTTAAGGTGTGTGAGAGGCTCACAGCCGGGATGCTGGGAGGTGTCCCTGCCCATGGCCCTGGGCGAGCTTCAAGGTCCCTTCCAATCCAAACCATTCCATGATTCTATGAAGGTGTTGCATTTTGCTGGGGTGGGTGACATGAGAAATCACTGCTCTTGACTCCAGGTTCCCATTTTATCCTTAGGGAAAATCATCAGAAAATGTACCCTCTCTTTAAAGGGGGAATAAAGGGGGGTGAGGTAAGTTCAGACAAAGCTTGGTTCTGGCTCACTGCAGGCAGAGTGAGCTGGGTAGTTCTGGAGGCTGGGTAGTTGTGCAGGTTGGGTAGTTCTGGCTTGGATTGGTTAGTTCTGGCTTGGGTTGGTGAGTTCTGGAGTGATTCCTGGGTGATTTCCTTCCCCCCCTTTATCTCATCTTATCATTGGTTAGTTCTGCCTCCACAGCAGTTTGAGCTGTGTTAGGAGCTGCATGCCCAGGGTGGAACCATTGCCCCCAACCAGGGCAGGAATTTCTTGCCTTGTCCCAGGCAGATCCACAAGGAAATGTCTCTTCTGGGGAGAGGAAGTAGTGGCTCCACAGCACCTGGTCAAGATCTGGGTGAATCTTGACTCCTGTGCCTTGGAAGCCCCTGGTTCCAACCTTCTTGTTGGTCACTCCATGGCTGCTTTAAAAGCACAGTGTTAGCAGAAATTCAGTGCAGGCTCCACCACTCCAAAACCCAGAGAGCAGAGGGGATGAGTGTGAGCAGCAGGGCTTGGACCTGGGGCTGTGTCCACAGCATTCAGCTTCTGAGCCTGGAGCATGGTTAATGAACAGAGTTATCTGAAAGGCAGTGAGGTTTCCCCCTGTCTGAACACTCTGAAGACCAGGCATGTAACAGGATCAGGCTGGGGTTTTCTGAGGGCAGCTGAGGCTGATGACATGTGCAGAAGGCACCAGACTTCAAAATAAATGCTTTGAATGTCTGAAAAAATAGAAATGAAATGAAGATCTTCAGAGGACCAGAGGGAGGAAGGCCAAGGCAATGGTGAATGAAATAAACTGTGTGATGACAGGACAGATAAGGGGAAAAAAAAAAAAAAAAAAAAAAGGAAAACCAGGGAAAATAACAGGATGGAAGAGGCGTGAGAAATAATATCCTCAGCCTGGATCCATGAAAGATTTGTTTTCTGGCTTGCTTTGAAATCAGAAGTTAGATGTATAAACCATGTTGTGACTCTGGTCCTGGGGTAATTTGATCAACTTGTGTTGCTATGAACACTGCAGTTCTTTAGTTCTTTGCTCCACTTTTGGTATCCTCTGGAAAACTGAGCCCCCAGGGCTCCCATGGCAAGGTTCTGCTCAGAGACGTCCCCTGACTGCCACCCACCCATGGGACAGGTCACACTCAGCATCCCCAGCTGGGTCTGCTGGAACTGGAAGGATATTACCAGTGGATCTCCAGTGCTCTGGAACAAGATCTTGCCATCATTTCTAGCCAGTAACTTAAAAACCCCTCACTCAACAAAGAAAAAAACCCCATCAACCCCCAAAACTACTGAATGAGAAAGTATTTCCAAAAAACCTTACTCAAATTATCCTTCACCTCACCCATTCTCGTGAGAGGTATGATTATATCTGATCTCAGTTTAAAGCAAGTATTACAAATATTCTGAGAACTAGTTCATCCTCTTGGGTACAAACTGCTTGCACCAATTCAAAGTCAGGGCAGAACCTGGAGTTTCCACCCTGCAAAAGTGGTTTGCAGTGTCAAAATCCACGTTTGAAAAGCTGAAATCTGAACCTTCCAGTGCAATGAAAATCTGGTTTGGGGGAAATATAAACACTTCCTTTTGCTTTTAGATTTTATTTTTGGCATGAGGCTTTAAAAAAAGAAAGTAAGTGTGGTTTCACAATAAGAACAAACATGTTCAGGCCAATGATAATATGGATTGTGACTGTTCTCCTAAATGAAGTTTTTATGAGCTTGACCCATTCTAGCAGGAACTTTTGATATGATCAATTTGTCATTTTCCTGTCAGAAAACTCTTCTTCCAGAAAATTGGCAGCCAGTTCTAATCAGTATTTTGCTTTCTTTGTGCCCTGGGCATGCTTGGAAATCGATGCCCTGGTGCAGTTCATTGTAATGCTTCTCCTACTCCTTGAAACATAATTCAGCTAAATTGCAGGTGGAGACAGAAGAAGGTTTATAATCCCCTTCCTGCCTCCCAGCCACCTCCTCCACAGCCTGCTGAGCTCAGCAAAATTTCCCTTTTTTCCACGAAGCCACTGGAGGAAGAGCTCCTGCTTTCCAACCCTCCTCTGCTCCCCGCTGCAGGTCCTGTCTGGACTCTGATTTTTTTTTGCACATCCCTCCCAGAATCTCAGGCAAAGCCCCCGGAGCTGCCCGTGGTTGGGGTTGGCAGCATCCAGGGAGCAGAAGGTTCCGTGCTGGGTCCCAGGTACTGTCCCAAGGGCTCTGCAAGGGATGTGCTGAGGAGCTGGAGCAGAGGGACCCAGCTCTGCCTGTGGAGCCTGTGGCAGAGCTCAATATGCTCCTTAAATTACCTTCCTGGCTTTGATCCTGAATTCCAGAGAGGGGTGGTTTATTTTTTGATTTTTGTTTTTTTTTCCTTTGCTTTGCTTTACTTTTTTTGTTTGTTTGTTTTGTTTTTTGTTTTTTGTGCTGGCCTGACAGCAGGAACACCCTGGCCCAGTTACAGGCATCTGGAGTCCAGCTCTGCCTCTGCCCCATGCTGGTGATGGATGGTGAGGAGGCATGGGGGGGCTATGGGGGCCAAGGTAGGGCTACAGAAGCTGTTTGCCATCCCCCATCCTTGGCTGAGGGTGCTGGGAGCATGGCAGGCTCAGTCCCCAAGGTCCACGGGCAGGGACAGGCTGTACCCCCAAAGCATTGCATCCCCCATAGCATTGCAGCCCCCAAAGCACTGCATCTCCCATAGCATTGCATCCCCCAAAGTATTGGAGCCCCCAGCTCCTTGCTCAGGGAAAAGACTTCCCTGGGTTTTAAGGGTATTTGCATCATTTGGAACAGCTCCAGGTTCAGAGGCACAACTTGACTGAGAGTTCCTCACAGCAACCTGCTCAGAGCTTTTGGATTCAGGAGAGTGAAGCTCTGCTTGATTCTAGGGCAGGAAGGGAATGCAGTGATGTGGTTTAGAGTGCCCTGATCCTGGGCTGCTGGGTATTTGGAGTCTTTTCTGCTGGCTCAGCTCTTCTGCTCTACAGAAACCAGGGCAGTAGCTGTTGAGGGAGGATGATGCTCCAGGCACCCACACTGCTCCTGCACCCTGCCCAGCACAGCTTCATCTGCACCAGGTCAAGCAGCTTCAGGGGGAGGCTCTGAGAACCATTCCTCTCTCCTTGCACATCCTGGGATCAAAGAGCCTGTTTGGGCAGAAGTGAGCCCAGGTCTGCTCACTTTGGGGGCAGCCATGCCAGCCTTGAGGTGGTGGTGGGAGAGAGGTTCCGTGATGCTTGGGCTTCCTCTGGTGTGGTTCTGACTTCAGCCTTTCCCTTCTCCTCCCAACCCCAGGCAGCAGCTGAGGGGAATGAAGGGCAAGTGAGAAGGGATGGACCAGGTGTGGCCTCCTAAGCCCTAAAAAAACCCCTTTTTCCTCTACTTGAGCCTTTGCAGGGAGGAACTTGTGGTGGTGACAGCTCTGCAGACTGTCCCCAGTGGTTTGGGCACGGGGGTGCTCAGCCACCTGAGGTAAGAGCACCCAAGGTGTCCCCAGGAGCCTGTTTGCCAGAGCTTGGGCTGTTATTTTCCATTTCTGTTGAATAAGCTGAGAAAACCAGAATCACGTGTGCTTGGTGGACCCCGGGTACTGCTCTCAATGCTTTCTCTCTGCAGATGTGAAAGCACATTGCTCTGTTCCACTATTTTTATTTTATTAATTTATTTATTTTTATTTATTTTATTTTAAAGCTCACTTCTGCTGACATATGGAGCATTACTGGAGCATTAAACCACCATTTTGAAGCACCTAATTTAGCAAGCAGTGAAAGGAAATGTTTGATTACTCCTTCAGCCCTTCATTTTTCCTGGCTGAGGTTATTTTCTGCATTCAGCCCCAGTGCTTTTAGTTTCACTCCACAAACGTTTCCCTTCAATGAGGTACTTTCTAGAAGGAGTTTGCTTAGCTCTCTCTCATTCCCAGTGTTTAAAATGAGTGAAAAATAAGATTTCTCATCCTGGGAGGCTGTTGAGTGAGAACCCCATGTTATTTAGGATGCATACCAGAGCTTTTGTCAGGGAAACTGTGTGTGTGTGTGTGTTGAAGGTGATGCACTGAACTTTAGTTTATTTTCCTCTAATCTCAACTCTGTGTGCACACAAGCTGGGAGATTGCACATGTGTGTGCTGGCAACAGATTTTTGTGCCCAAAAGGCTGGTGGGATGAAGGAGACCTGCCTGGGGGTCTGGATATTGCTACCTGACTGGATTTTCCCTTGGGCAGCTGTAGCAGAGGAGCTCCTCGTGTTGCTGATATTGAGGGTGAGTCTTACCCAGGCAGCTGATGTGCATGGAAATTTTTATTAGGGTGGTTACTGCAGAATACTTTGAGAGTCTTGCTCTGGTCTGAGCTCTATCAATTAATTTGTTTTCCCCCTCAGTGTAAGAGGATGGTGCTCTCCACCGTCTGAGGTATAGGGTTTAAAAATACATTTTCCACTCCCTCTGCTGTGATTTGGGTGGAAGGAGAGGGCTCTTTGTGGATGGCTTTAATTGAAACCCACTTAGCACAAAAACGCTATAAATCCCCAAAGATGGCAGCAGTTATGAGCTTCTGTGCATATTATATATACAGGGTTGGGGTTTGGGTTTGGTTTTTTTTTTTAGGGAGGGATGGGGAGGTGGTGTTTTATTTTTAGGTGTGTTTTTATTTTGGTGCAAGGTAGAAAGCTGTGTGTTAAGCCATTACCTGTGTCTGGGGTGGGCAGGGTTTGGGCTTTGGCAGGGATACATCTGCACCTCCAGACAGACCTGTTCCCTTGGCAGAAATAACCATCTACTCCCTTGTGGCTTTTGCCAGGGTCTCAGGGCCAGGCAGGGGGAACATTTGGTTTGCATGGGTGATTTTTGGGTGTTGTGTGGGGAGAAAGGAGGAAAGGTGACCTGCTGGTGGCCAGCAAAGCCTTGGTGGAGTTGTAAGCCAATGGTTCTTCTGTAATGTCTGGAGGTGTTGGGGGCTGGATGGTTTCTGAGGGTTGGGACCAAAGTCCTGGGCCAGCTTGGGTCCAACTTGAAATGGAAGTGGAGAGCAGCAGCCCACAGCTACGAAACTCTCTGTGCAGATTGTGGTGTTGAAGAGGCTCGGCTGAAATGTGTTTTCACTTTTGGCTTTTTAAGACACCGTTCCAAATCATTAGAGCATCACTTAGCAGTAAGGGAAAAAACATCTGAGGCAAAGAGTGCAAGCTGCCGTGCTGGCTGGGAACCCATCCTGCTGGGAGCTCTTGCAAAGTACTGTCCTACCTCTTAATTTGGAAAGCTAGAAGACACGCTGGTGACAATACTTTAGAAGACATCATATGGTCAGTTACTCATTAGTAAAAGATAGTGGTTTTTCAAAATGTTCCCCCAAACATTATAATTAAAACAATTAAGTGTCTCCAGTGGTGATTTTATTCTACTCTGTAATAGAACAAATCACAAACCACCCCTCTATGAAACAATGCACCCAGCACATGTAAGCCAACTTCTTCGTGTGGTGATCCGTACAATATGTGCTTGTTTAAAATTATATTTAGCTCATCCAATTCTGGATAATTCATTGTGTGCCCGAGAAGAGCCCTCGTGCTTCATCTGTGCTTAGAAACCCAAGTGAAGAGGGCTCACAGGCCAAGAGCAGCTTTGGTCCAAATTCACAGAGAAGCTGTTTGGGTGGAACTGGATGTGCCTGAGGGCTGGGGACACACACAGCCTCGTGTGTGTTCCTTTCCTGCTCTGTGCCTCAGTTTCCCTTTTCATTTCTGACTCTCCAGCCAGCTGCACGAGGAGCCAGTTTGGTGATGATGGGATGGCCCTTGCACTAATCAAAAATTGAAAATGTCTTTCTGTTTTGACATCCCCTTAGCCTTCCTGATGGTCTGGAAGAGCAGGATCCGTGGGGCAGGTGCCTTGATGCAAACATAGAGTTGAGAGCTGGGATTTGGGGTGCTTGGGTCTTGTCTGTAACCAAGAACCAGAGGGTTCCTCCGGGATGGGCTCTGTGTGGGGCAGGGGCATTGGCAGGAGCTGGGGGGGTCCTGGCTCAGGGTTTTCCTGCTCTGTTCTTCTTCTCCTTGGTCTTGAACCACTGCTTCTCACAGGAGGAACAGTTCACTTCTACGTTGCCCAATGATTTTGTGGCAGCACTGCAAACGTGAGCTGGAGCCTTCCTAAGAGAAAGAAAACACAGAGTGGGGTGGCAGGGGAGATAATTACCTTTCTAATATAATTATGGCTGGGCTGGCGAGCCTTTTATCTCCATCCCTGTACTGCTGGTGGTAATACAATAACAGGGATTAAAATTTACTGTTTTATCACTCGCCTGTGGCAGCCAGAGCTGTTTTCCCCCCGTGGTGGTGGGGAGGAATTTGTCAGAGGAGATTTGAGGTGAAACGTCTGGGGAAGAGGAGGATTTTGGACGAGGGAAAACGGGGAGAAAGCCCCAGAGCTGGGAGGGAAATGCAGCATGCTGGGTGTCAGCTGGGGGCTGGAGATGGTCCTGACCCCATCTGAGGTGTGACAGGATGGTGGGGGTTGGACTGGGGATGCAGAGCAGAGAGAAAATCCTCAGCCTGCCTTGCTGTGAGCCCTGCCAGGTTTGTGGTGTGTCCAGGTCCTCCTGTGAGCAACCCCTTCTGAGGCTGCTGGAGGTGCAGGGAGAGGGCAGCAGAATCACACAGGGTGGTACTGGTTGGAAAAGACCTTGAGGATCACTGAGTCCAACCATGAACCAGCCCAGCTCTCCCACCCATTAACCTGACTCTACTGAGCCCAGTGCTAACCCATGTTCTTTACCACCACATCTCCACATCTTAACACCTCCAGGGCTGGTGATTCAGCCACCTCCCTGGGCCGTGTTTAATTACCCTTTCAGTGGAGAAGTTTCTTCTAATGTCCAATCTAAACCTCCCCTGGTACAACTTGAGACCATTTCCTCTTCTCCTGAGGAAGACCAACCTCCCCCTCTTCCCTTCCAGGGAATTGTAGAGCAGGGAAATAAGGCTCTGGGCAGCTGCTGGTGGAATTAGAAACCACTGAAAAGGTCAGAGTGGTAGTGTTTGCTGTTAGCTTTCTCAGAACATAAAAGGCATTAAAATTCTGCTGTCTCCTTCGTGCAATAAGGGAGAAAATTGTAATGAGAGGAAAATGATAAGGGGAAAAAAAAAAAAAAAAGGTCTTCCCTTTTGCAGCTGGGCCAGGAGATGGAAGAGGTGCAGCTCCACTGAGCTGTGACTTCCAGTGACTTGCAGCTGCATTTGCAGGCCCAGCCTCTCATTTCTGTGTAGAAAAGTTAAAATATTTCTCCAGGGACAGTCAGTACTGTAATGAATTTGGTGGCCTCAGCTTTCTCCTTGATTTGAGTTCCCCATGTTGGCTTTGACAGAGCTTGGTTTCAGAATCTGGGAAGTGTTGGGGAAGGGAGAGACCAATCCTGGCAAGTGGACACTTGCAGGTTAAGATACTTTTTTAAAAAACAATTTATTATTTTTTTTCTTAATTTTTAAAAATTTGTGTGTGTGTGAAGAGCAGCAGGGCCTGAGATAAATGCCAGACCCTGACTCTACCCTGGTCTCTAAATTCTGCCATCTGCAAACCCCAGATGCAAGCTGTATCTCTCCAGCTCCATCCTGTGCTCTTGGCAAAACCCTAAAGTTGATGTTGCTCAGCATCCCCCACCTTCCCTCTCTGCTCCCCTCCTTTTCTTCCTCTCCTACAACCCGAATTGTCCTCATTTGCTGGAGATCTTTGTCCTCCAGACCTCTCCTCTAGGAGTAGCATTCCTCTTGCCAAGCTGCTCCTCCCCATCACTGCATTTGCTCCCCACCTCCCCCTTGATCTGATGGAGCAAACCCCTCCCTGAACCCCTGCTTTTCCTCAGCAGCTTTTTGTGTTTGTGTTGGACTGAGCTTTCCTGCCTCAGTAGATTGGAAAAAGCTCTCAGAGGTCCTCCCCTGCCTTGGTGCTGCCTTTCTGGGTCTTCTTATTCTGCCCAGAGAGTTGATTTCATGGGAAAGGTGTCATGGCCAGGAGAGAAACTGGATGTGCAAAGACTACAGCTGGGTACTAGAACTGTCTGCCTAAAATTTAAACCCAGCCAAATTTAAAGCTTTTCCTCCCTAAAAATCACAACTCAAGCAAGAGAGGTATGTTAGAGAGAGAAAACAGCAGCAGGGAGTGAAACAGTGACTTATTTTGCTCACTCAATGATTACACTCAAGTCAGATCTTGAAGCTGCTCTTCCTGCTCCTTGGTGAACCTGACTTGTGCATTCTGGACACCAGAGATTGCCAGAGTTGCTTTTGATATTTTTTTAATTTTATTTTTCTCTGCTTGTGCTTTCCTCCCTTGGCTACCGAGGGTATGCCTGAGGTGATTTAGCTCCTAATGAAACACTTAACTTCTGTGCAAGAAAGCTGGGAGGGATTTCTGGACCATTTCACAGCAATAGGCTGCATCACCAAAAAGCATCTGATGCTGTTGGCTTGCATCCCAAAGTCCTCAGTGCTGTGTTCTGATGTCAGAAATTGCTGTGGATCACAGGATACTTCCCACCTCTCCCTCAGCTGAAATTCCCTGCAGATCCCTCTCTCCTGCCCCATGAGCCAGCTCTGTCTTCATGGCACAGGGAAAACCATCAACAGTGCCAATGAACATGGAGCTGTCTCCGCTGGATGCTGATGTCTGCTTGGATCTCAGAAGGTTGCAGTCCAGGAACCTTCCTGCCTGCTCAGCAGAGGGAAATGAAGCTTCAAACCCCATGACTGAGGTGGGTGCAGCTGTCCCTGGAAAACTGCACCTTCCATCTCTGCCCTGCCAGCTCCTCACTGCCCCATGGGCCCAAGGAGATTGCTCTGGAAAGCTGGAAAATGCCAACGTTTGCTGCTGTGCTGGGATCTGGTATGTCAGGTTTCATGGATTTCATGGATTTCATCAGGGCTGGATTATACAGCCCAGAAATGTTCAGCTTATAATTAAAATGCTGCCAGACTTTTATCTGCAGCAATTCCAGTGTTCTTAACAGCCCAGTGGAGAGCAAAAAACCTCTTTTGTCTGAGCCACCAATTAATTTAAGCACATTCCCCTCTCCTGGTCTAAAGATGTCACTTCCCTGCACCAGTGACATTGGTCTGGCCCCTGAGGTCCCCAAGGTCTGCTTGGTGGGACTTGGCATTGCTGGCTGGGAGGGATCTGTGTGCTCCTCCTGGCTTTGGGAAGGGGTTAGCATGGAAGAAAGCTGGGGAGGGAATTTGGACAAGGGCCTGGAGGGATGGGATGAGGGGGAATGGCTTTAAACTGGAAAAGGGAAGATTTAGTTTGGACATGAAAATGAAATTCTTAGGTGTGAGGGTGCTGAGCCCCTGGGTGCCCCCAGAAGCTGTGGCTGCCCCATCCCTGGCAGTGTCCAAGGTTGGATGGGGCTTGGAGCAGCCTGGGCTGGTGGGAGGTGTCCCTGAGCATGGCAGGGGGGGGATGAGATGATCTTTAAGGTCCCTTCCAACCCAAACCAGTCTGGGATTCTGTGGTTGATTCCTTGATTCTTGATTCCACACCAGCACGTGCCTGGTTGCATCCCCCTGGTGAGATTTCAAAGGCAGGAGGTGGTTGTTTTTGCAGCTGTTTTTATCCAAGGTTCTTGGTCTTTTTTTGACTCCTGTGCAAAGCAGCTGAGCTGCCCTGTTACAGAACTCAGTCATGTCCTGCAGAGGGTGAATCTCTGGGTGATGGTCACTTGGGTGCTGTGGTTCTGGCAGTGGAGTGCAGCCAGAAAAAAGTTTCTAATGTTGCCTTCAAGCTTCTGGGAAGTCTCCTCTGGGATCCTTATCCTCAGGGGGGTTTGGGAGATGTGGACATTCCTGAAATGCTGGGCAGAAAAAGCTCCGGGAGCTGCTGGGCTGTCACCAGCACTTGCCTTGGGACTGCTGAGGAGTGTCAGCTGCAGAACTTAGGTTTTATCTGTGCAATGAAGGGAAAAGTGGGGGTTTATCTGTCACAGGGATGAAATGCTTTTCCCCAAGGACCAAGTACAGGAGCTGACCTGGCTAAATTACCCTAAAAAACAGAAGGGGGGAAACTGCAATTTCTGGTTTCGGATGGAAGGAATAAATTCTGACTTTCTCGTGTCCACAGCCCAGCTTGCAACAGGTTTAAAGCATGGTGCAGATGGCTATACAATTATTGCCAACATCTCCTCATTATTTTAGATAAGGCCCTGGGTTTATTTAGCAGAAGCAGATGGAGGGAACACACAATATTTTAGATGTCTTGGCAAACTGTGTCTTCCTTAGAACAACATCGCATGTTTGCTGTGGTAGTTCTGGCCAAAAAAAAAACCAACCAAAAAACTCAAAAATACTAACTGTAAGGAAGAAGGAGAACAATATCTTTTGGGAGTGCTGATGAGGTGTGCATTAAAGAAGAGATATACTTCAAGCCTTTTGATATCTGGTGCCTTATACTAATCCTTGTGACAAGAGGAGAGCTTCAACCTTTATTTGAAATTGAGAATTTTTTATGGCTTGTGAGGCTAGAGCTTGAAAACTGTGATCCCAGCTGAGGAGTCACAGGAGTAATAGACAGCCCTAATATTGGTGGGGTTTTTGTTGGGTTTCTTTGTTGGGATTTTTTTTTTTTTTTTTTTTTTTTGATGGTCTCGTGACTTTTAATCCAGCCTTGTCTATTTGGGAACTGCCTGATTGTGTGACACTGGCATCTCTGAACAAGGGTGGGAAAATGCTTGGGTTCTGGGGCCTTGGAGGCAGCAGCTTTGGACAAGAGGTGGATGAGGAGCATCCCCACAGGTACAACCTCCTTCAGAGCCCCCTGACCATTGGAGTGAAGGGTCCTGGGGCTGACATGGCTGGAACCAGCTCCTTGGCCAATCTCCCTCCCTCCCAGGGGAGGAAACTCAGCTTTGAGACCTGTAAAGGTGCCTGAGAACTTTTTTTTTTCCCTCCTGTTTGTAAAGTAAAAATACTTGAAATATTTTGCCGACCCTGAAATTTTCCTTTCCCCTTGAAGAATCTTTTTTGTTACTGAGCTCACCTCCTCTGTAGCTTGCCCATACACAGAAGACCCTGGGGTGGGCTGGGTGACACCAGAAGTCTCCTGGAAGGTGTTTCAGGCTCCCAGCTCTTGCTCTTGCATCCTCTGATGCCTGAAACAAAATCCTGGGTTGCCCATTTCCCAGGCCAGGAAGCAGCAGTCTCTCTTTTGTAGTGGTAATGCTCAAGGTGTGACCTACTTTCCAGCCACAGCCAAGCTCAAGATGGTTTTAACTCCTCTGTGCTCAGCTTTCCCAGCATCAGCTCCCTGGTTTGGCCATGATCCCTGGCAGCTGCCACTGCAATGAGGCTCTTCTGCTCTGGGCTGTGGTTTCTGTTCATGTCACTCCTGCTCAGAAGCAACCCAGACTTATTTGAGTAATTGCCTCTTCGCCAGAATGTCTCCCTTCATCAGGACTCCCCAAACCTCTTCCCTTTTTGTTCCAGTGTCACCCAGGGTTTGGTTGATGGATCTCCCTGGAGCAGAGGTTGGTGGCTGCAGGTGCTGCTCCCTGGCTTCTCCCCAGAGCCTGGCTTGGGAATTACAGTCAGGAAAGGAGGTTGCAGGTGGTTTTAGGAGAGGGGTGGGATTGTGCTCTTATTTTGCTGTGTCTTCTTCCAGGCCTCTGGAGCATTTCTGCCATGCAATGAAAAGGAAAGATTTTGTGTTTGGATCTGGGCAGCTCCCTATGCTGCAGGCTGGAGGCAGATTTAATGCTGGGTAGAAAAAGGCTCAGAAATGCACCCGTGTGGTGTGACCAAGGAAGGAGTTGGTTGGTTGTGCCTCTGAAGCAGAGCAACCCTGTACAGCTGAATATTGTGATTTCCTTGCTGTGTTTTATTTTGCCTTCTGTTCCCTAGCTAAAGAGAGGTTTATTCTACACCACAGTGAGGTTGCTTGGATGGCTGCAGTCAGTTTGGGGACAAAAGAGTTTATCTGAGCAAGGGGATCATCCTGAGCTGCTCTGAGAAGGTTGGTGTCAAGGAAAAGCTTGGGACCTGGGATGTTGGGTTGTAGATGTGCTTTGAAGGGAAGGAGTAGGCTTAGACACAAAATGCAAGTGTCTGCTTGAATGCTCAGATCTGATGTTGGTCATTCAGAGGAGACACAGAGCTGGCAGAGGGACACTGGACATCTAGCTGGTGGGGAAGTCACCAGCGTGGAGTGATGGAGCCAACAGATGAAGCTGGGAGTGCCATCAATTAAATGGTGCAATTAACACCCCAGCTATCAGCTCAGACCTGGTGTCGACTGCATGGCTTTGGTAGTCAAGAGAAAGCTCACCCACCATGAAATCAAACTGAGTGGAAGGGGCATCTTTCCAACTGCTCCTGTCCTTGCTTGCCTTCAGGCTTGTGCTGGGGCTGGGAGAGGAGGGGAGCAGGGGGCTGGCAGCCAGGCTTGCTGGGTTGAACAAAACCCTGCCTGCATCCCAGGGGCTGGCTCACAGCACCCCTTGGCTGCTTGCCTCCAATGACCTACCCTCAAGGCCAGGGCAAGGCAATCAGCCAGATCATGTCAGCAGCATCGAGTGGAGCAACGTGTGTGCTCTGAAGTTAGGAAAGTGAAAACTGCTCGTGTGAGGTGCCTCTTGGCAGACAGACACCACAGCTACTGCTGGGCATCCTTCTGCAGTTTTTGTCTGTGCAGCTGCTGTGGTTCCTCCCTGGGAGGCTTTGATTGTTGGCTTCATCCACTCCCCAGACTTTCTCTCTTTCTGTTTCAGATGCAGGAATGGGGGGGGTTGATTTGGGGGTGGTGTTGCCATAGTTGGAGCAGGTTGGTTGGAACATGGAGTCTATTAGGAAGACAAGACTGGAATGGAGACCTCCAGCCACTGGAACATTTCCTGACACCATGGGTCTAATCGATCGTGTCCCCCACTCACTCCCATTTTTCTCTTTGAATTTAGAAACAAAACACTGGCTGTATGGAGCACCCCTCAGCTCCGCCTGTCCCAGGCTGCTGATGGCAGCACAGATCCAGCTCAGCTCACTGGACACTAATTGTGATGTTAGTAGCAACATCCAAGGTGGATGTTGAAGATTATCTTTGGACTTGAAGTGTGTGTTATTCCCAGGCTGCAGAGGTTTATAGAGAGAGCAATGAAGCTGTGAGGGTGGAGAGAAGGGAGAAGAGGAAAGAAATCACTGGCGTGGATGTGGAAGATTAAATTAGAAGTCTCTGTGTGTGCTGGTTCTGGGTTTAACTTGTCTCCTGTTGCTTTTTGCTCAAGCTGCACGGGTAGAGCTGATGTAATGTGAATTTTTTTCTGGTGGTGACACTGTGGGAGCAGGTGTCCTGTCCAACAGACACTCTGCTCCTCGGGTCCCTGGCTTCCTGTTGCCTCTCTCACCAGCCAACACCTCAGCATGCTTTTTCCTGCTTTCCAGCCCTTCCTGCTGCTGTGTGGCCCTTTCCCCCCAGCAGTGCTGAGCCTGCTCTGCCCCAGGCTTGGCTGCAGCTCTGCCTCTGTCACTAAGTCCCATCCGGGTTGTGGCTGAGGATGCTGAGGGCCATGAGGCAGTGGTGGCCTTGGCAGGGCTGGGGGAAGGGTTGGACTTGGGGATCTTCAAGGTCTTTTCCAACCAAAACGATTCTGTGATCAGTGCAGTCAGTGGGGAGCTGGTGAGATTTTTGCTCTGAACTAACTGCATGGTTGATTTGTGTTAGGGAAGAAAATCAAGAACATTTGTATCAAATTATGAATATTTCTCTTGAAGCACCCTGGAAAACTCTGCAGTAATGAATGAACTCTGCTTTGCCATGCTCTGTGGGGTAGGGTTCCTTGAGGGTCTTTGCTTAAGGAGTTTACATCACTGTGGACACTGGGACAGTATTTCTGCCTTTGCTGCACCCTAGAGCAATGAAGCCATTTAATTTCCTGTGCAGAGCATTTACATTTTAAAGATTCATTCTGGTTTGCAGGCTGTTTTTCTTATCGGTTCCTGCAGCTTATCAAGAAATCCTTGCACCCTGCTGTCTGGATATTCTCCTCCAATGAGATGCTCTGGACAAAAATTAAATTTGTACACACAGAGTAAAATGTATAACTAGAAACTGCTTCAGATCTGAGGAAACACCAAACATCAGTACTTGAGGGATTTCTGAATTTATGACAAGGCAAAACTCTGGCAGGTAATTTCTGGCATAACTGAGGGGTTTATTTCCCACTCACTGTCTCCTTCTGAAGAAATTGATGCCTACTTCCCTGCTAGCACAGGGTGCTGCTCTCTAATGGCCAGAGCCAGGCCTGCTTGCTGTGTGTCAATGGCCTCGTAAGCAGCAGAAATTGTGGATTTTCTTGCAGTCTGAGCAAGGCTCACAACACTGGAGGGTGTGCAAATCAATGGTTTTTAGCAGACCCAATTTGCAATTTTATCACGCGTGTAAAGTTGAAAGCAGCTTGAATGTTTGCTGGTTTTACACAACGTTTACCTGTGCTTTGGAAAAAGTAATTTGCATTTCATCTCAATTTCACACCTCTCCTCTCTCCCCTTTCACAACCAGGATTCTGGCAACTGCTGGGACTGACTTTGACCTGAGAACCCTGCGAGCTGTCCGGGTGCTCCGACCCCTGAAGCTGGTGTCAGGAATCCCAAGTGAGTGTCATGGCCATGTCCTCTTCCCACCTGCTTTTGGGATGTTTCATGCTTTTCTGAGCCCTTTTTTCTTCCTGTGGTTCTTCATGGTCTGTGACTCCTGCCCGTGCTGGGTTCTGGTTTCCTTGTCCCACTTTGTGTGCAGCAGCTGATTGCAGCTTTCCAGAACTTGCAGGGGATTTATCCTAAGACTCTATTGCCTTTGGGGTTGAATTGATTCTCCAGGTTGTGACAATCTGAGACCCAAATTTTGCAGGTTTGAGGCCCCCAACCCTGAACTTGGATCTTCTGTCAGTTTTTACCAGCTGAGCATCTTGCACCAGGGGTTTTACCCATTCAGTAAGGGGAAAAATGAAGAAAAAAGAGCAGAGAAGCCTTAGTCTTGCTCAATGGGTAACTTGATAGATTTCACATGCTAAGCTGAAGGACCTGCCTTGCTGATGCCCTGAAGACACCAAAGTCTCCACACCCTTTTTTACTGCCTGTTTGTCACTCTTCACCAGCTGCCCTGTCCCTAGCAGGGGATGGCTCTCAGGGATGGATTTCATTTCTGGATGTGGAACAGACTGGGTTTTTTTTCTTCTCCAGCAAAAGCTGCTGAAAGGGAACTGCTGCTCTGAGAGATGCTCTGCTCTTCTCTGTTAACCCCTTGGCAGCTGGGCAGCCTCCTCCTTTCCTGGTCATCAGCTCGGCTGCCTCCCTGGCTGCTTTTTGACTAAAAGGTTGTAAAACGCTGTAAAAATCCATTGAGGGGTCATGCATTGCAATAACAGCATCAAAGTTTCCTGAAATCTGCATCCTTTCGTGGGCAGGGCTTGAAGCTGAATCCCCACACAGGAGAGGTCCTTTTCTAGGCTTGGGAAAGGTCTTGTTCATTAACAGGGTTGCTAAGATGCTGCTGCTGCCTGCTTTTGCATGGACATCTTGCCTGTGCAAGGTGACCTGGTGGTGTGGGAGGGACAGTCTGAGGATGTCAAAGAAGTAAGGTGATCCCTCAGGGGTGTCCTTGTCCCTGTGTGGATTGCATTTTCCCCCCAGGGGGATGGGCTCTCCCACCTGGTGATGTGCCCTGGGACCAGCACAGTGTTTTCCTCCAGAGCATTATCTGCTCTCGTAGTTTGGTTGATGCTGGGAAAGCTTTGTGCTCTGGTTTTTATCCTGTTGTAAAGGTATGGCCTTGAGCTGCAGTCCCACACAAGCACAGTTGGTACTTTTCTTCTGAACTCTCAGTATTTTATCCATCCAACAGCTCTTCATGGATTTTTTTGTTTTGTTTTGTGTTTGGTTTTTTTTTTTGTTTGTTTGTTTGTTTTTTGTTTGTTTCCTGAATGTTCCTGTATTTACCTTAGTAATGCTGTACAAGGTGGCAAGACAATGATGATCCTTTATTCTGCAGGGCAGGCCACCAAGGTGGCCTTCAGCTGCTGCTTATCACTGAAGTGTTTGTGTTGTCTGATGTTATCTGGCACCTCCAGCTCTCCAACCTCTCTCACCTTCTCTCTCCCCCACTTTTAATTGAAAACGATTTGTTGTGCCAGCGGATTAGCCCTGGAGGCCCCGGGGCTTTGTTTCCCCATCGGAGGGGATGTGATGGGCTCAGTAGCATTCCTGCTCTTTGGTGTCACCGAGGGAGAGGCAGCTCCTGAGCACCCCAGGGTGGGCAGCACCCACTCTGCTGCAGGAGCTGCCTGAAGGACCTGGCCCAGCTCCAGGCTGAGTCCTGGGAATCCCCCAGCTTCAGGAAAAGTCCTTTTTGGCTCTCTGAAGCTTAAGAGACCTTTTAATCTGTGTTGTGAGGAAAAGAAGCCAGAAGAAGAAAACTCTCCTGATTCTCTCTTGCATCTTAGGTGGGTTATGGCTGTAGTGTCTTTTTTTTTTTTAATAGCACTCTGGGACATGGCTTGGTTTTGCCAATCTAAACTTTCTAGCTCAATCTGAAGCTAGACAGCCCCTTTCTCCTGCCTTGCTCCACCCCTTGGTTTTTTTCCCTCCGTGGTGACCCGTGTCCTCTCCTGCCCACAGGCTTGCAGGTTGTCCTCAAGTCCATCATGAAGGCCATGGTGCCCTTGCTTCAGATCGGGCTGCTCCTCTTCTTTGCCATTGTGATGTTTGCCATCATCGGGCTGGAGTTTTACATGGGGAAGTTTCACAAAACCTGCTTCTCCAACGAGACAGGTGAGTGCTGGGCTTTGCTGCCCTCCCTGCCTGGCATCAGAGTCCTCCCAGCCCCTGCCTGGGGGTCTGCACAAAAAGCAGCACAGAAAGCAAGAGGGTTTCCCCCTTCTGCTCCTCTGAGCTCCCCCAGCACTGCTGGCTCCAGCTCTGAGGTCCCCAGCACAAGAAGGGGACAGGACAGAGCTGGTGGAGCAGGTCCTGGGGAAGCCACGGAATTGAACTGGGAGCAGAGCTGGGAAGCCGGGGGTGCTGTGGATCTCTGCAGGGCAGCACCTCGGGGGGACCTGGGGGGTGACAATGGCCACGACACTTCTGTCACGGTTTAACAACTGGCCCGGCAATTAAACCGAGTCACAGATTGCTCCCTATTAATCCCCCCCACACTTCCTCCCTGATAAAGGAAGGAGAGAGAATAAGGAAGAGGCTGATGGGTTGGAAACTAAACTACAGAACTTTAATGAAACAGTAATGATAAATAAGTAAAATTACTAAATATATACAAATATACAGGAAAAATTGATCCCACGTTCCTCCCCCTTCCCCCCAGTAACTCTCACATCAGGGGCAGCCCTGGGAAAGTCCAGGCTGGAATCCTGGGAGCTGGAGGCAGGAACACCCAGATCCAGGCTGGGATGGAGCAGGAGCACAGGCAGAGGAAGGGATGGAATCCTCCCAGGATGCCGAATTAAAACAGGGAAATGTCGTGGCCATTGTCACCCCCCGGGTCCCCTCTCTGGGTGGTTTGGGGAGGTGCTGGCTCTGCCTTTCTCCAGGGCTAAGGAGTGGATTGATCCCTGGCAGGGATTGATGGGGATCGATCCCTCCGGCTGGGCGGGAAATGGGGCGATGGTGTTTCTGGAAAGGAGGAGGAGGAGGGAGGATTCCTGGCGCTGCGGTCCCTGGTGAGGAGCAGCCCGCAAAGCCATCAGCTCAGCCTTTTAAACCCTAAGTGCTCATCATCTCCAAAGAGATGCATTAACAAACCCAGGCCTGATACCACCGGCTCCAAAGGCTGGCGGGAGAGTGGAAATGTGAACCTCATGAGGGAGAAACCTCTGTCAGGGCAGCAGATTGGAGGAGGAGTTGCTCAGGTTTGTTTTCTTCCAAATCCTACCCCCCCCAAAGTCAGCAAACCCCTGGGTTTTTTCCTGGAATCAGGAACCAGAGAGGTACCAGCTCCAGCTGTTGCTTCTGGGCATGGTGGAGGGAACCAACAGAGGTGTGGAAGGCAAAGGTGGCTACAGCCCTGGCTACCAATAAACTGCACTGGAGAGGGATGCTGGGGACCAAAATATGGCAAAAGGGGTTATTCAAGACTTTGCCACTCAGCCCAACAGACTGTTCTGAGTTAGTGGCAAAGTTTCTCTAATGACAAACAGGTAAAAATGAATGGCAGCATGTGTTCCAGGAGATACCTGAATTCTTTTCCTCCTCCCTAAAGCCTCCGTGCTGTCCTGTTCTGCTGACACAGGATTATTTTTATGTAGCTGACCCAGCCCAAGGGCCCTGAAGCTCCCTTAGGAGAGGAAGACACCACATTTGTTTCCCATTTTTCCTTGAGACTCCCCTTTTTCTGTCCTCCCCATCCATGGGAGTAGGGATCAGTTCTGGTCTCTTTTTTTAAAAAAAGGAAAAAAAAAAAAGCAAACCAACCCATTGCATTTTCAGAGCATTAGCTGGCAACAAAACGCCAAACAGAGATAGAAGTGGATTCTCACTCACAAATTGTCTCCAAGAGACAGATTTGGTATTTTCTTTTTGCAAGCTTGTCTCCCTGAGCCCTTGTGAAACCCTGGGGTGACCCATTTGGGAGCTGGAGAGAGATGCTCTGCATTCAGGTGTTGAGTCAACAGGAAAACACATCAGATGTGAATATCTATCCTGGAGCCATAATGACAGTCTTGTTTTCCTCCCGTTTTTCTTTGCTCTGTGGAAAGATTATTCCTAATTACTGTTAGTGCTGATCTTGTTTTCTCCCAGTGGATTTGATTTTGTGCAGTTTGTTGCTCCATTAGCATAACGTGTCACCAATTGCACCTCTGTGTAAACAGGAATATTACTTAGGATATTTATTTACTTTGAAAACTCAGCACTTTAGTTTTTCCAGACTGCTCTGGTTGGTGCTTGTAACATCTCTGGAGGGCTCCAATGATTCAGACTTCCCAGCTGAACTCTTCTGGCCATCCTGATCCCTGTGGTCCCTGGACAGACTCATTCCCTTTTGCTTTCTCTGGGTCTGAAATGAAACTTGGCAGAAAACTGCTGCAGCCCAGCTGACCCCTGGATGCTTCCCTGTCACATCTACCTGTGCTCCTTTGGGGCAGGAATAAGAAGCTCAGAGATGCACTGGAGCTCTTGGGTCACCTCCCAGGCTGCTGTGGTGGAACACAAGGGGCTCCTCATCCAGCTGTGGTCTAACATCTGTATCTGGACGATTTGGGGGCTGTCCAGAAGCAGTTCTTCCTTAAGTCACTGGCAAAGAATTTGCTTTAATGCTACAGTGCCACTATTTAGCAGTTGCTGTGCCCTGAGAGGCTGTGTTGTTGGCTCACACTGGTTGCCCACACACCATTCTCAAACCCTTGCTTTGACCTGGTGGCATTTCTCATATGTGACATGGATCAACACTGGGGCAAAATACAAATTATGAGTTTTTCAGAGAGGGCTGTTATAGAATCATAGAATTTTCAGGGTTGGAAGGGACCTTTAAGCTCACCCAGTTCCAACCCCCTGCCATGGGCAGGGACACCTCCCACCAGCTCAGGTTGCTCAGAGCCCCATCCAGCCTGGCCTTAAAAACTTCCAGGGATGGATGGGGCTTCCACCACCTCCCTGGGCAACCTGTGCCAGGGTCTCACCAGCCTCATGGGGAAGAACTTCTTCCTAACTTCCAATCTAAATCTCCCCTCCTCTAGTTTGTATCCATTTTTCCTATGTCCTATCACTCCTGACATCCTAAAAAGTCCCTCCCCAGCTTTCTTGTAGCCTCTTCAGAAACTGGAAGGCCACAATGAGGTCTCCTTGGAGCCTTCTCCTCTCCTGACTGAACAACCCCAGTTCTCTCAGTGTCATCACAGCAGAGGTGCTCCAGCCCTCTGAGCATCCTCCTGGCCCTCCTCTGGACAAGCTCTAGCATCTCCATGTCTTTTTTGTCTTCCACCCTGCCACCCAACTGTCTGGTAGAACATAGTATATAAATGATTACCTGGGTGTAAAACTTTTTCACATGCCTGGAGTGACCCAAGGAAGCCTGAAATGTAAACTGCATTCACTCAGCACTGCAAGGAGGATGCAGCACCTTGGTTGGCTCTGGTCTGTAAGTCCTCTCCCCGCTGTTCTTCTCTGCAGGTGATGAGGTGGGAGATTTCCCTTGTGGAGAGGAACCTCCTGCCAGGCAGTGTGAGAGTGGGACCACCTGCAGGGAGTACTGGCAAGGGCCCAACTACGGCATCACCAACTTTGACAACATCCTCTTTGCTGTGCTCACCGTCTTCCAGTGCATCACCATGGAGGGATGGACTGACATCCTCTACAATGTGAGTCCACTGATGGGGCTGGTCCACTCCTGGGGTGCTCTTAGGGGTTGCCTTAGTTTGGAAAAGGTCCTTCTAGAAAAAAAAGTTTGTGTGTTTTCCCCCTGTTGATTAGCACCTCACTTTGCTTTTTAAGAGGATTTGTTGCTATTATCTTGAGGGTTTTTCTGCAGGTCCTGTAGGAGCCTTTGAGCCACTCTTGTGGCCTGTGGTGGGTTGAGGCTGCAGACTTGCTTACCTGCTACATGATGTCCTATGTCAACATGGTGTTGCCACTTGTCAGACTTGGTGTGTGTCCCTCCAGGATGCTGCTGTGCTCTGCTGTAGGGTGGGTGGGGGAGCAGGGCCATGTTCCCATGATATCCCATAGGAATTGTAACCAATTGCATGGTACAGAGGGGATGACAGTGATTTGTTAATATTTTGTACCTAGAAGTTTCCTTTCTTGGCTGGCTTTAGCCTTCATTACCAAACATGTCAGCAGTGAACAGCATCAGCTGGATGTTAGCACCAAGATCCAGTACCAGGTTTGGGAGCTCCAGTACAGTGTTACAGAGCCACCCCCACACCTGGCATGACTGTTGGCTGTAGAGAAGATGTACCAGGCTGAATTTCCTCACTAGGGTCTCTGCTGGTTCTGCTTCCTACCAACCAGGACCAGGACTGTCCCAGCCACTCAAGGTCAAAACCTCTTGGATAGTTTTGCTCTTTGCAGTTTTACAAAGAGTAGGGCAGCCTCCCCCAGTTCACAACAACTGAACAACTCTGCTTGGTTTTTTCTGGCTGTGTAAATCTCTCATTTGTGTACAAACAAACAGGAGTAGGAAGGAGAGAGTGAGTGTTGGTGATTGTAATCTATGGGTGCA
This sequence comes from Phaethornis superciliosus, assembly GCA_023637945.1. Taxonomy (NCBI): domain Eukaryota; kingdom Metazoa; phylum Chordata; class Aves; order Apodiformes; family Trochilidae; genus Phaethornis; species Phaethornis superciliosus. The sequence continues at coordinate 648,514 of JAJQWJ010000022.1, read as the reverse complement.
CTTCTTTCTCTGGGCTGTAGAAGCCAGGAAAATCTGGCAGTCGGGCACAGATGATCTGAGTTACCCCACACCATCCTTGCCAGAAGTGCCAGTGTGGAAAAATAACCAGGACAGACATTAATAGTGCCTCCAGACCACTCCACTGGCCCCTAGGACTACAAAGTGTTCAGTCTACTTCATTATAAACTCTAGATCCATGCTGGGCTCTTTTGCAGACCTTCCTGTGAGGGTTTCTGTAGCAGCAGGAAAGTATTGTTAATACTAACCACAGTAAATTGCAAGGTACAACTCTGCTGTGTTTGAAGCCAATATATCTGATTTATTACCTGCTCTGGTCACTGCTCAGTTCCTCCATTTCATCCCAGTCTCTGCCCACTTAGAGCCAGCTTTAGAAGGGCCCATTTCCCCTCTGCATGCCCTCCCCTTGCCCTGAAACCTCATCACACAACCGGTTTCTCCCCTTCTCATTCAGCAATCCTGCTCCTTCCTCCTAGTGCCAGCTGTTGTAAGAAAATCCCATTAGCATCCTGGCTGGGATTGATTAATCAATATGTGGTGTATTAGATCATCTTCCTTTGTACCACATGCAAAAACTAGGGCTTACTATTGGGGTATTGATTTTGGGGGTTGCTTTGAAAACTATTACAGTATCATGCTAGAGTAGCCATTAATCTAATCAGCAACAGGAGCCAGGATAAGATGCCATTGAATATTTGTCGTGGGATGTCACAGAATCATGGAATTTTCAGAGTTGGAAGGGATCTGTAAGATCACCCAGTTCCAGCCCCCTGCCATGGGCAGGGACACCTCCCACCAGCTCAGGTTGCTCAGAGCCCCATCCAGCCTGGCCTTAAAAACTTCCAGGGATGGATGGGGCTTCCACCACCTCCCTGGGCAACCTGTGCCAGGGTCTCACCAGCCTCATGGGGAAGAACTTCTTCCTAACATCTCATCTAAATCTCTCCTCCTCTAGTTTGAATCCACTCCCCCATGTCCTATCACTCCCTGACATCCTAAAAAGTCCCTCCCCAGCTTTCTTGTAACCTCTTCAGATACTGGAAGGCTCCAATAAGGCGCAGGTTTCTTACAGGTCTAGAGAAAAAACAGCATCAAAGGTGAGACTGCAGTTAGCAATCCACCTTGCAAATATTCCCTCCTTATCCTGTGATAAATTGAGCAATTAGGAGGCCAGAGAGAATGCAGGTTCACTAATCAGAGCTCATTTTTGCCTTGCAGATCCACTGTTTTTACTTTCACAGAGTTTCATTTTAATTAGGGCCAATGAAAGCTTTCTAGTAAGACTTTATCTGGAAGGTGATTTATGCTTGAAGCAAAAAGACTGAGTCATCAATTGGGTGAAATGCTTTAAGAATAAACTGGGGAGAACTCCTCCTGAATCAGCAGCACCAGAGCATCAGGGCACTTGCTCCAAAGCAGCACTTCTGGGAGCTGCAGATTTGTCAGCTCTGACTTGGTCCTGCTTAAAAAGCTCCAAGGAACAACAGGTGAATTAGGAAAGCTGTGGTGTCCCGAGGGCAGGACAGGACATTTTCCCATCAACACTTACCTCCTGCTGATTCAAGGCTTCAGCAGGACCTGGGAATGCAGTCAAAGAGAGTAACAAAACTGTTTTCCTCAGTGTGGGAGGACTCAGTGGCACAATCTGATCTTGTAAAGAGTTTTTCAGTCTGATCCAGTGCAGATGGGGCAGAGATCCCTGAAGTATGGGCAGAGCATCTTCTGGATCATGAAATTAGGCAAAAGCCTACCTAGGGCACCAGCTCATGGTGCTGATGTACAATGTGTCCCAGAGGAGCAAATCCAACTTCTTTTTCTGCTGCTGGGACTGTTTTAGTCCCAGGCTGGTCAAGCAGCTGGAGCTGTGCCTCTCAGACACGTGAACCACCTCCTGGACCAAGCTGATGTCCCCCTCCTGTGTCCTGGTTTGGTGATGCTGGCTCAGGCTCAGCTCTGGGCTCTTCTTCTCTGGGCAGGAACTTTTTGCAGTCAGCACCATTCACCTGGAGCATCAGACCAGGGCTGGGCTGATGGGGGATAGCAAGGGTTGCTGTGTCCACTCTGCTTCTGCCTGAGGGAGCCACTACTGTGGTAAGTGACAACTGGTGATCAGGTCCTCTCTTGGGACCAGAATGGACATTTATTAATTAGTTGCCATGAAGTAGTTCAATACACTAAGTGTTGCCATAGCTGCAAGAACGAGTGGCTGCTGGAGCTGGAGGAGGTTAGCACTGCTGAGGCAGGAGAACATCTCTGGGACCACCTCCAAGTTCTTGGCAAACTAAGGTGCAGGATCTGGGTGAAGAAAACTGAGGCTGAGTACTGGGGATGATGAGCACAGAGGTGGGAGGAAGAAAGGCAGGTGCTCAGCAAGAGAAAGTGCAGTGCCTGGGATCTGAGTCCTCATTTTCCTCCAGATCTAGTTTTCAAATGAAGCAGTGGTATTTCAGATCATCTTGTTTACATGCCTGGTGTTTGTGAATGACAGTGATTCATCTGTTGCATATTGTTAATATAGGCTACTTGGAGGAGTAAAACATGTACAGAGACAGTAGTATAATTCCCAGTTTTCTCTGTTACAGCAGTGATTCTCAGTCTTTCTCATTCAAGAACCCCTTTGTCTGCTGTGAAACACTCTCTGCCTTGCATCCTAATTACCAAGGGACACTCAACTTGTTTTCCCAAGTGAAAAAATCCTAAAAAGTTTTCTTTCTGCCTGTGAATGCCTCAATTAAACCAATTCTTTTATTATGCTAAGTAGAAGAATTCATGGCACAGCCTGGAACCAGAAGAGAGACCCAGTGGAAGCCTTCAGTGAGATAGGTAGAGTAGGGCTCACCCTGTAGGTGAGGTTAGCTGGGGGTGCAATGCTTTCCATTTTATACTCAGTGGATTAGGAAGACTTTTGAGCTCCTTTCTGTGCTCCTTACACAGCTAGAAGTTTAAATTACTTGGTCTATACCCCCCTGTGAGGTGCTGTCTTGCCTTTGCAATGGAGGTGCATAATGAGCTTCCAAGGAGTGTGGTTTGGGGTCCCAGGTGTCCTACAGAACATCATGGGTCAAACTCGATTCATCTGAAGCTGGGAGAAGTCTTGATGTTGACTTTCAAAGAGCTAGGTTTTCACCTTTCATCTTTTCTCTGCAGGAGTTCAAAGCCACATGGTGGAATTTGCTTTGCAAAACAGGGACTCCATGCAGGAGAGGATGAAATGTCAAAGTGTACACTCACTCTCTTTTGATCTTAATGGCAAGAGATTTTCATGCTGCTTCTATTTTCTACGGGCAAATATTAGTGTCCAGTGGGTATTTCAAGACTGTGGACTGGGCCTAACCTCATATGCTTGTAAGTAGGAATGAACAGTTCAAATAAAATGTAAGTCTACCCAAAATTGGATCCCAAGTAGACCTTTACCCTCACTGAATTTAAAATAGCTTATGATTCACTTGGCATTTCTTGATTCCTGTAAAGATACAGAACTGGAAGGTTGGGATATAACTATTGTTCCATTTCCAGCCTGACTTAGAGAGGGTTTTGTTGGTGAGATGGTGGGGCTCCGAGGGGCAGAAGAGAATCTTTCTGACTTGGTTGTTTTGAACAGCTCCCGTGGCTTTCTGTGGGGTGGTTTTTCTATGAAAATCCATCCAATGACACTTGGTCCTCAGCAGTCACAGCTGTGAGTTAAGGAATGGAGCTTGGATGTGACTGGATCATGAGGTGGTTTCCAGTGCAAAACCCTCCAGGGAGGTGGAGGAAGGAAACAGGTGAATGTGCAACAGAAAGCAGAAGGAAAGTTAATAATTTAAAGCAGCAGACCTCATCTTGGAGTCTTGGATTAAGGCTGCTTTTAGCTTGTTGCCTGCTTGTGAGATTCCTCCTGGGCCTGAAAGCCCCCACACTTTCAAGCACCTTTTTTTAAAACCTGCCAGTTAAGTCTTAAAGGTGACTTAAGTGGCTTTTTGGTGCCCCTTTTCTCATGGTTGCGGTTTTCTGTAAGGCTACACACTTGGCTTCCCTAATGTGTGATGGTCACACCTGCTTTGGTACAGCAGTAAATGCAAGAGCAAAGCTTGTGGGACTTTGAAGGTGGCCTTGAAATTGCTCTTCTCCCCAGATACACCCAATGTGCTGTTGGCTGCTGTCTGTTAGGAGTGACACTGAAGCACAATCCATGATTTCTTGCTATTGAGATGGGTGAGAGCAGCAGTGCTTTGGTTTGCTGTGTGTCCTGAGGCTGACAGCCTGCAGTGTCAGTGGCTGGGAGGGGGTTTCTGGTGGGTTTGGTGTCCTATGGTTACTCTGGGTCTATGTGTGTGTGTATCAGCTCTCCTTGCTCTGAATTCATGGCTTGAGCACAACTGTTCAGCCAGCAAAAGCATGAGCAGGGAGGAAAAAAGGGGGAAAAAATTGGCTGAAGTGCTTTCTTTTTACAGCATGTTAACAGGAAGAGTGAGCATGAGGAAAGGTTTTGTTTTAGCACTCTGAATCACACAGCACATTTCTGGTGGTTTTCTTTTACACTACATCCTCTGCAGTGTCCAAGGGACAAGTTGGGCTCCCATGGAACATGGGATGCCAGGGCTGGTGAGTGTGGTGCTGGCAAAAGAGACCAGGGCACTGCTTGGCATGGGAACAAGGCTGCTCTGCTTGCACCGAGGCTTTCTGCTACTGCGGGAGCTGAAATGCTCCCTGGAGACACAACACATGGCCAGGGCCTCCAGATTTGACTTCAATGAGGTGGACAGAGCCCTGCTGGAGATCAGACAGTGCAGCACACTGTGAGAAGTGAGGAGCAAACAGGTAAAAAAAAAATGTTGATGATAAAGCTGGCGATGCTGAGAGATGATAAAAGAAATGTGGCACCACAGCCTTGTCTGTAGCAAGAGCCCCTTCTGACTTCTCAGCTTTTTAGAACATCTCAGCTGAGAGCACACAGCATCTGCCTGACAGCTGGGGCACCTATTTAGTGTAAAATTTCCCAGAGCCCTGACTCGGGGAAAGATCACCTTTGGGACCTGATGTTCACCAGTTCTGAGCTTTTCCTTGTCACTGTACATTTACTCTTAGAAGTGCCCTGAGCCCCAGGGGAGATGCCTGGGGTTGCACATGGAATGTGCTGGTGTCCTGCACTGAGGAATCTGGGTTGGAGGAGACCTCCAAAGGCCATCCAGTTCAGTCCCCTGCAGTCAGCAGGGACACCCTCACCCAGATCAGGGTGCTCAGAGCCTCCTCAATCCTCAACCTTAAACATCTCCAGGGATGAACCCTCAACCACCTCCCTGGGCAGCCTGTGCAGTCCTGATGGAGATGGGAGCTGAGCCTCTGTGCTGTGCTGAGGTGCCACATGACTATAATTGTGTTCTCTTTCTCCTTGCAGCTTCATAAAGAAAATCCCCTGATGTTGTTAGTGTTAAATTGCATTCACTATTGAGTTAGGATGACTTCAATTTGCTAATAAGCATCAAGCACCTGCCCAGGAAGGTGACAGCCAGCTCCCAGGCTCTTGCTGCTGCTGGGTGGTGGCTGTTGGTTTCTTGTGTTTCAGTGTCACCACTTAGAGGAAAGTTGGGCAGTGACAGCAGGGTTAGGAGCAGACCTGGCAGCAGGATCCATGTGATAGTGAATAGCTGAGGGAAAAGAAGAGCCTGAACTGTGGATTGGTGCTTTTGCAGAACAGGTATTGGAATTCTGTGGAATTCTGCAGACGGCAGGGGCTGGCTTAAGGATGACCAAGCCCTTGCAAGAAAAGCATACAACAGATCAGCTGAGCTATTAATTTGAGCACAAAAACCATGCTGGAAGTTCTAGCTGGAGCTTGGCCACGTGTGAAACCCATCCCACAGAAAGAGCCTGCATGTGTCCTGGTGCCATATTGCTGTGTGACATTTATACCTCTTCTGAGGTCTTGAGTGGGCTGGTGCATTGACCTTCTTCCAGCTGGTTACAGAGGGGTGGATTTAATCCATGTTTCCTGCTGGCTTTAAACCTGCTTCATCTCATGATGTTACAACATGTTTTGCTTGAGTGCAGAGAGGTTTATTATGTTGTAGAAAAATGAGTCTTTTAGGTCCAAGTCCATTCATTCAGATTATCACCAGCACTTGCGTGTGACTCTCATCTAATTCTCAGCATCTTTCCCATGGTTCAAAAAATTGCTGTTTAAATAGGATCCCCTACCAGCCATGCCCTGCTGCTGGGCAGAATCCTAGTGACATAAAATAACCAAAGTGCCTCAAAACTCTCCCTGGAGGTCCATCCCCAAACTGCTCTCTTATCTCCTGTCTTCCTAGAGAGAAGCCTCACACCAGGTTTTTGAGGGACATATTTGAGGTGTTGTCAGGTATCTATAGCAGAGCAGATCTTTTGGGGATGTGGTGTTACTGTGTGCCAGGCTTTGCACTCTTCCTCATCTGGAAGGGTTTGCAATCCAAGGAGATTGTAATAGAAAATGGGGAGCATGTCTAAGGCTAAAGTGGCTAAAATTTAGACACCAAGAGGCATGCCACGTGTCTCTGACCAAGCCTGGGTCTCCATCTGTCTGGAAACACAGACTCTCTGACCCTGTGCCCCCATGGACATTCTCTCTAAGGCTGAAAGGACGGGGACATTTCAGCCCTAATTCAGCAAATTCACTGCTCAGCAAAGCACGTGAGCAAATGTGTAAAGCTGAGCAGGAGTTTAAGTGCCTCGCTGGATCTTCTGCATTTTATTTAATGTCTCAGTGAAGGTGTATTTGAAATGACTGGGGGGGTGCCCACCTCCAGGTTTAATAGGAGACATTTGATATACACAGGAGGAGAGCGACGTATATCATACAAACTTAAACCCCTTCAACAGAGCAATTGCTCTCTGAAAAGAAATGAAAATCTCTCCAAATGACAGCTTAATCATCAGTGCTTGCCAAGAAGTGAAAACTCCAGCTGAAGACATTCACTTGCAGCTTGACAACATTATAGCTCAGAGGTTACAAGCAGCTCTCTCCCATGCCCAACAATTGCTTTCCTTGGGGGGATGAAAAGGCAGCTGTGTGCTCTCAGAAATGTGCCAGGCTGCCTGTGCCATGAGTGCTGCAGCTGGGCTTGGAGTGGGAGAGAATAAAGCTCTGAAGCAAGCCCAAAGTGATGCCTTGATTTGCTCTCCTAGTTCCCACGGCAACCCAGCATCCTGGTGGCCAGGTTCTCCCCCAGCAGAGGCTCTGGGAGGAAGGTTTTGTTCTTTCAGCTCCAGGCCACAGGAGAGGACCAGAGGCAGTGGGTGGAGGCTCGATGTGATGTTGTGTCTGGGGTGAGTGGGATTCTGGGTGTGTGGGTGCCAGGCAGCTCTGGGGTGCGGGGCTCAGGGGAACTCCACAGGTTGGTGCTGTCAGGGCTGTGTCCTGTCTTGTGGCAACAGCAGAGAAGTCAGGGGACAGTCTGCAGGGGTCACCTGTGGTCAGTCTGTTGGTGTAGGACATGAGGGTGCTACAACAAGGTGCAAGTGGAAGCTGCTCTTAGGCAGGAGGTGCCTTTTTTCTCCTCTGCCTGCCTTCAGGAGCAGCACTGGTGCCATTCAAGCCTCCCTCCCCCCTTCTAGAGACTCCCAGACTGGTTTGGGTTGGAAAGACCTTCACAGATGATGTAGTCTCACCCTCTGCCAGGGGCAAGGACACCTCCCCCTGGTCTCCCACTCCCACCACCCAACCTGGGTTAGGTTGCTCCAAGCTCCATTCAACCTGCCCTTGAGCATTTCCAGGGATGGGGTTTCTGCCACCTCTCTGGGCAACTCCTCCAACCCATAAAGCTCCCAGCTAATCTTACAGAGACTTTCAAATAGGAAATTTGTAATCTCGATGTGGGTTGTTTTTTTTGTCAGCACCATTTTCATATCCTTGTGTTCCTTGTGCCAAAATCCCACAAATGCTTCCTTGCAAAACAGAAACTGTACAGTAACTGTGGCAAGTGGAATAGCTGCTCATGAAACAAGAGAAACTCAAGACCAAAAAGTCACCTTTCCAGACTGAAAAGTCATGAAAGAGTGAAAAAATTCATCTGCACAGGTTTGTAGCTGTGGAAGAGCTCAGGGTCCAGCCCAAGCAGTTGGGGAGCTTGCATTGCTGTTATGGTGGAACCAGCAGTTGTCATTTATCTGGATGAAAAATATTTGCTCATTGGTGAAGAGAAAAGCAGGTACAGTAGGAGAAATCCCCCTGTGCTGTGCTCCAAGTGCTGCAGCAGTGCTGGGACCATCTGGAGAGCTCAGGGGACAGAGGCCACCTCCTCACAGGACCCCTCCAAGGGGATGATGACAACCACAGTGTGCTGGGACCTTCCTGGGGTCTGTGGGGGGACCTTCCAGCAGTGGAGAATCCCTTCTGCCACTGCTGCTCCATCTGGCGTGGGAGAGAGCCAAGAGGAAAGGGATAATTCCCATTTATTTGAACTCAATGTTTCTCACACAGGGCAGGTGTCATTCAAAGCATTTTGTCATCAACACAGCAAAGGAAAGGGGGTGTATCTGGTGAGTTTAGGGTTGGTTTGTTTATTAGCATGCCTGTGGCAAAACCTTTGTTGTTTGGCATCAGCAGTCCCAGTGAGGGCTCTTGGAAGACAGAGAAGAGCAGCTCCGGGCTATAATTTTATGCAGACTTAATGAATTAACGCTATAGTAAACATTTTCACATTTCTCATTAAAATTGGAATTTCACAGACACTTTTCATGCAAATTTGGAACAATTTGGCAAGGCGTGTGCTTAAAAAATTATTTTTTTTTCCTATATCAGACAGTCCTTTTCTGTTTAAAATCTCATAAAACCTTATGAAACATCTTTAGATGGAGCTGAGAGGATCACAACCAACTGTTTTTCTTTTGTTTTGTCTGAGACAGGAAAATGGTAGTGATAAACCAGCTTTGGACCCTTGCCCTGAGGAGTTGGGTTTGTGTTGACAAGGACAGTGGGACCTGGGGGCTTTGCTGTGCCCTGAAGTTCGTGTGACTGAGCACTCAGCTGTGGGAGCTGTAGATCTTTCTACCAGGCTGTTGTCTGCTTATAATTGACCTGGGGAGAAGCTGGACTGCTGGAGGTAGCCTCATTAGGAGACAAAATGAGAAGGTGGCTTAACCTAAATAGATGGTGCACTTCCAACGCCTCTGCTGAAGAATGCAAGCATGTACTAGCCTGTTGTTATGATTTTATACAGTTGGAATCAAGACTTGAATTCATTTAAAGAGTTTTCTGCTATTGAAAATGTCAGAGGAAGCTTTTGCCTGCAGTGTTTGAAGGAGAAAATCAGTGCTTGAGGTGCCCAGGCTTTATTATTTCTAGAGGAATCTAGACCTGCATTTCAGATGAAGAAGCCTGAAAATTATTCTTTGTAGTGTGACTGTTTATGGTGATTTTGGGCAATGAGTCAGAATTTCCTGTGTTCAAAGGCAGAAGATGGTCGAGTGTTGAATTGTTTCAGTGTTCTGGGGGTTGGTCCATGGGACTGGCTCTGTCTTGCTGAGTGAGGGGGTGCTGGGTGAGAGGAAAAGTTTATTCTGCATCCACTCACCAGACCACCAAACCCTCTATTTTCATCTGAAAATGAAAGGTCTCACTCTGAGTCCTTATCCTTATGTAAATCCTGAGTGTGTCTGTGAGCAACCAGACCTTACAGAGGTTTAAATATATGTGTGTGTACAGAAGTGTGTGTGTGTGTGTGTATTCCTCCTTCCTTACAACTTCAGGAGTGTATTTGTGGGGGCAGCTTTAGCTCTGCAGTGAGTGATTGCAGATACCTGGAACCCTGCTGGTTGGCTTTGCAGTGTAAAAAAAAAAACCCACATCCAGAGAGCACTGAATTTATTCTGAGCATATCCTGATTTACACGTGGCTCTTCTCAAGCAATGAGTGACATGTAAAGCACTCTTGCTTTCCAAGAATTTCAAACTCAGAAGCAATGCCTGTTTTTCTAGCAGCAACCTTTCCTCAAACTCTGCACAGCCCAACCCCAGCAGCCTCTGGGGGGACCTGGCAGTGTTCTCCCCTTTCTCACAAGGCAGAACTTGGTTGGGTATTCAGAGAAAAGAAAGGTTGAAGAGAACTATGAGAGGCACCTGCAGTGCTGGTTTGAATTGTAAAATATGTTGGAATTTTGCTGCATGGATTGCTCTGCCCTCTTAGCATCTCAGTTTGAGTCAAATTTAGGTGAAACTGTTTGAATTACTTGGTGTTCCTAGCTGTTTGGTTTTTAGATTGATGCTGAATATTGACTGGGGGTAGGGCAGGTTTGTTCTTAGTTGGACCTTGCTTTTGAAGGGGGTGAGATGAAGGGGTCTGGCTGGGCGGTGCTGGGGGGGCTGTGGGCTGAGTGCTGTGGTCCTCAGCCTTGCTCTGGTGTCCAACAAAAGATCTTGGGATTGCAGGAAGCCTGGCAGCTGCATTTGGGTGTCTCAGGCCACAGCTTTGGTCCTCCTGGGCTTTGTTCATCATCTGACCCTGCAGAAGGTGTCTGGGAACCTGGTGCCCTGTGGGGCTCGTGGGGTGGGTGGTTGTGTGGTCCCTGGGATGATCCTTTCCCCTGGGTACCCCCACCAGAGGTCTGACCTTCCTTACCATGAGCATGCATTGCCTGCATCCGAGAGGAATTGCCTGGATTGAGTTTATGTCAATAATTAAAGCCCACAGCTGCCTAAAAATGAAAGAAAGAGGAGGAGGGATTACTGGAAAAATTAAAAAAATAAAATAAAATGGGTAAAGTCACTTGGCCAGCCTGTAATTTGTGACAGTGGAAGAGCTTTCACTGCCTGGCAGACATGCTCATGAATAAAGCAGCTGAATGAGTCCACCCTAGCAAGGGGAAGAATGAATTTTTTATCAAGAAATCCTGTTAGCATATTTACCTATTGACTTATTGGTGCCATAAGCCTTTGGATCTAGGCATAAAACATCAGTGGTTTTGCTTTTTCAGTCTTCCCAGCTCTGTAAGGCTGGAGAAGAGGAGAAACAAAGGGAAGGATTTGCTTCTATTTAAACTCTCCTGAATTAATATTATCACTGCATGCTACAACTGCAGTTAAGACATGTTCAGACATGGCTGGCATTATTGGAGCAAAATTAAAATGCTGCCAGCTTCTAGGATTTTGCTGAGAGGCTGCTGGTGTTTTAGTTGATGTTGTGCATTTGAATGCTTTCCTCTGGAAGCCCAGGTCCTGGGTTTATGTGCTTTAGAGAATTGCAGCTCCCTTCCTCTGTTGTTTGGGACTTTCCAACTCTTCTCTCTGGAAAGAAAAGGTAGAAAATGTGAATGCCAGTGTCAACAAACAAAGGGCTCATTATCCAGGTGTATGTATCTGCCTGTGTTTTGCATGTATTTGTATTTTGCTTTGTATTTATTTATTTTTCCTGTTGTGTTTCTATTTTTCCTTTGTTAAACAATGATTTCCTCTGCTGGAAGCTTTCATCTGGATTTCCTGCCCCATAGAAAATGATGGGAACTTTGCTCCCTTGTTTGATGATGTCAAGATCACTCTTGAGCTGCCTTTCCCTTTCTTTTTTTTTGCTGGAACAGAGGCTGCATATTGCTGTGGTTTGTGATGGGGCAGATGTGCCTCACCTTATGCTTAGGGTACCAGTGTACAAACATTGCAAATAATAATGAGGGCTTTTTAATTAGAGTCAAAACTTACTCTTGACCTCAGTGTTGTTTTCAGGGATTTGGGCTGTGAGTTAAGAGTTGGATTTGATGCTATTTAAAGTTAATGTGAAGTCTGTGTCCCTCCTCCTCCACCATCTGTGAAAGCACTTTGCACTTTCCAGAAGTGAAGATCAATACTTTGGGCTATTGTGGTGCTGTGGACTATGCAACATCCCAGAAAAGTGACTGGCACAGATGTCACTTGAGTCTGTGACTATTTTGTGAATCGAGTAGGTCCTTTTTGATTCTGCAGGTTGAACTTGGAATGGCTTTTCTCAGCAAATTTGGATTTTTTTGCCCTTTTACCTGCCTGTGCAAGGTCTGCCTGCCCCTGACAAATTGCTCAGTTAGTTGGTACCCGAAGAAAATGGGCTGGATAAGGCAGGGCTCTGCGTGCTCATTGTAAATGCTTTTAATTTTTTTTTTTCTTGATAATTTCTGTGTTCACCTAATCCTAAAGAATAGGAATGGATAGAAATAAATCAACCATTAATAGCATCACTAATTAACAGAAGTAGTGAGGAGAAAATTGTGAAAAATCAGATGAAGGGTAAATAGAGTTCATCTCTCAAAAGCAGCTGAGAGTTTTCCCCAATGCAAAAGCACTTATCTCAGGGAAGATTGCACTTTAATTGCCCCAAATAAGTCAGGCTCTGCCATTGATTAAATTACGGGGAGTAAACTCGAGGTGTACAATCCATTTGGATTAAAAACATAGTAAAGATCTAATGGTCTGTGGTGGTTCAGCTTTGGCTGTATCTGTCAAATTAGATCCCTTCTTTATTGGAAGGGAAACTTTTTTCTTTTTTCTTTTTTTTTTTTCTTTTTTTTTTTTTCCTTTTTTCTTTTTTTCCTTTCTTTTTTTCTTTCTTTTTTTTTTTTTTTTTCTTTTTTTTCTTTCTTTTTTTTTTTTTTTTTCTTTTTTTCTTTCTGGAAACATTTCCAAAGGATTACGTGTTAGCCCATTAACTCCTTGTTATTCACATTGGTGAAGAAAGTGCTGGGCAAAGCAATGGTAGAATTTCCTCCTTGAAAATCCAGGGCAATTCCTGTCAGAAATGGCTGAAGCCCATCTAAGGAGCAGAATGGCTCCTCCTTCAGAGGCACTGAGAGGAGTTTTGTTTCTCTGTTGGTGGAAAAGTAGAGTAACTTGAAGCCTAAATGTTTCTAACAGCTTGAGAGCATCCCTAGGCAACCCTAGCTGAGGGTCTGCTGGCATTTGGTGCTCAGGTTGGTGCTGGTACATGGTAGGATGGTTTGTGGCTCAGAACTTCTGCAGGTGCTGCCCTTAGGGTCTCATCTGAAGCTCCAAAGGCAACAGATGGGGCTTTCTGCATGGGTGTGTAATGAGAGGACAAGGAGCCATGGTTTAAAATGTGAAGAGGGAAAATTGAGGTTGGACATGAGGAAGAAATTCTTTGGTGTGAGGGTGCTGAGCCCCTGGGTGCCCCCAGAAGCTGTGGCTGCCCCATCCCTGGCAGTGTCCAAGGTTGGATGGGGCTTGGAGCAGCCTGGGCTGGGGGAGGGGTCCCTGACCATGGCAGGGGGGTTGGAGCTGGATGGTATTTAAGGTCCCTTCCTACCCAAATAATTCCATGATCCCACCCCGGGCAGCAGCTTCCTGAGTGGAAGTCAAAGTCATCAGGAAGTCTCTGTAATTCATATTAATTACAGCCTTGCATTGAAGTCAGTGTGTTGGGTTTTGGGGCTGTGGCACTGTGGTTGACCTGGTGTAGCCTTGTGTGTAGATGTCCCTGAGCTCTCTGTTCCCTGCAGTATACAAATAAAGGGACATTTATACATGTACACAAACAAAGTGATTAGAGACAGCAGTGATTCTGGAAAGAAGAGAATCACAGTGTTTGGTCCAGAAATTTGGAAATCAGGAGGTGAAATGTGAGATTTTTTTTGCTTGGGTTCATTACAGGCCAACAGTCCCTGATCAGAGCATTCATCCCTGCTTTGTGTGCCAGCCAGCATCTTCCTGTGGCAAAGGTCTTTGTTGTTCTGCTGCTTTCGTGTTCCCCAGGAGGATTTCATCAGGTTCAGCAATGTTTAATAAGTTATTTGAATAAGTTATTTAAACATGTGCTGTTAGTGCTTGGCTCCTCTGGTCCTTGGTGTGCATTGCAGAGGGGTGACAGGTCTGGTGTTTGCCTGAGCTGGGAGGATCTGTCAGCTCTGGATCCATCAGGTCTCAGGTTCACCCCTGGGACATGGCCTTAGTCCACACTTTCCTGGCTGCTGGTTGTTCTGTGGGAATCCCTCACCACATGAAATATAGATTTAGGTTGTGCTGCAGAAGCTGGAGTGGGAGGCTGCAGGCAGTAGTGCTGTCTGCTCAGAGAAAAGGGGAGCTTAGAAGAAAGGAACAGAGGATTTGGGGATTATTTTGTTTGACTCGCTCTGATCTGTAGGTTGTAAATCTCCACAGAAACCTCCATCCATCGACCAGAGGCTGTGTGTAAACCAGATTTCACCTAATTATTTGTTTGTTAGTTTGGGTTTCCAGAACCAGGATCTCATCACTGATGCAAACTCTGACCAAGCATCCCTGGTAGAAACTGCACAGCCCCTTGGGGGCTGCTGGGGCTTTTCCTGCAGGGGCTGCCACAGCTTTCCCAAAAACTTCCCCCACTGGCAAGGAAATGCTGTGGAATCTTTACATGCTCCTTCCCCTACCAAACCACCTCCTGCTCCCTTTGAGCAGCCCCGTGACATGTGGGGTTTGGCTGGGAGCCTCCCCTGGTGACATCCCAGCCTTGGGGAACACTGAGCTGGAGCTGGAGAGCTGGGGCTTTGCTGCTGGGATGGGATGGGGTGGAATGGGATGGGATGGGATGGATGGGATGGAATGGAATGGAATGAAAGAAGGACATGAGCAGGGAGGGATTTGCTGATCAGTTCATAGGGATGGGATGGGATGGAAGGAGGACATGAGAGCAGGGAGGGATTTGCTGAATGTTTCATGAGGACAAGATGGGAGAAAGCTGCAAAAGCAGTCAGGGCTTTGCTGACAGTTCCATGTGGGTGGGATCCAGTTGGCTGGAACAGAGCTGCTGCTGGTCTGGCTTCTGGCAGCAAGAGCCCCAGCAAGACGGGAAAGTTATCTCAGGACAGCCAAGGAACAAGGGCTCTGCCTCCCCCATGCCCCAGGAACATGGGCCAGGAAGGAAGATAGAAGGTGATGTAAAAGCATTTCTGGTCTCTGCAGCACATTGCAAGCAGCAGTAGGCTGCTTTCAAGTCAATTGTTTCAAAGCATATCTTGAAATGAATTAGTAATTAGACTCAGTTGCCATGTTGTTAACATAATGAAGCAGTGGCCTAACAACTCTGAGAGACACCAGAGTGTCTGTCCCTGCCTTTCCCTGGTGTTGGAGAAGTCAGGGGAAGGAAATGAAGTGACCAAAGGCATGGTGCTGCTGGGGCAGGATGAGAGGTATTGCAGAAGACATTAAGAATTTTCATTCTTAATAAGAATGAGTCTGCACATCTCTCTTAATGAGAGTTGAGGCTGCACAGACTTTTCCCCATCCTTCTCCTCTCGTTTTCCTTGCCTGTTTTCTCTTCAGACTCATTGGTCTGTCATGTGCTGGTTTTGCCTTTAGCAGGGGTGGTTTGTGGTAAGGTTAGTTAGTCCCTGTTCATCTTGGGTGAGTCACTGATCAACTGACATGGGTATTTCTGAAGAGAAATTTGCTATTTGGAGAAACTCTTGTCATGTGTTTGATCCGGAGTGTGTTCCTTCAGGAAGAATTTGTGTAGATATGTACTCTCTAAAAAATGTCTTGGAAAGTGTTTCCTGCATCAGTGCTACAAGTGGTATCACCTTTAAGAGGTGCTTTGACATTGGTCACCCACATCACATCTGTGTCTTTCTTATTTACCGGGTGACTATGTCTGCAGACACATTTTGAGGTGGCATTGAGCATCTTAGTGCTTGAAATGAAGCACGTTTAAGGCAGCTGTTTCTGTGAATCCTTCTGCAAGCAGAACTAAACTTGCAAATGTGGTTGGGATTAGTGACCAGAGCAGCACAAGTAATAAGGAAAAGGGACCAGTGTCAGTGAGAATGGATGCATTTTGTGCAAAGTGGTGTTTGAAAGTGTGTCTGCCATCTGTACCAGCCTCCAGGACAGGGAGGTGAGCCCTGAGTTTGTGGTGTTATTCATCCTCTGTAAGAGGAGGGAGGAGGAGAGTATCTTTGGGTCTTTTCTTTCTGCTTCCCTTTTCCCCACCCTTATCCCCACCCTCAGCTTCTCAAACTGCTGCATTCTTCACTCGCAAGAGAAGAATTTGCATTTTTCTCAGCACTTGGCTTCAGTAAGCAGCCATGTGGCATTTTACTTCTCAGCAGAAACTTTGTCATAAACTAAACCACTCTCCCCTCCCCTTAATCTGGACTGCTGCTTACTCAGGCAGCCTCAGCTGGGTTTTGGTGACAGCAGCCCAAAGTGCTGAGTAAGCAGATGTGGAATTGCAATGCCCTGAAGATGCCTGATTTTCTTGCAGGCTTCTTGTCTTCTCCTGCCCTGGGTGGCTGCACAGAGCCTGGGCATGGTGCCACTGCCTGGATTGCAGAACCCACCAAGGGGAAGGCTGAGGGTCCCTCCTGGTTTTGTGTCTCAGTTCAGATGTAAAGATGAAAGTGATGCTCAGCACAGGGCAGGGTCAGGGGGGGAGGCTGGTGTAGAAAGCCTTGCCCAGAGGTGGGTCACTTAGGAGAGTGTTTTGGTCCTAGAGCTGTGGAATTAGATTAATTTTCTTGCTGGAGCTTATAATGAATTGTGGTAGGGGTTGACAGCTTGGTTCACCAGTTCATTTGCTTGCATTTAAACCAAACTAAGCACATCAGTGGTGGGCAGCCCAAGGGCAAGCTGGGAGGAATTTTCCCCTGCCCCCACTTTCTCTCTGGTATTTTGGTTTTGAGGATGATTAATATTTGATTTTTTGTTTTTTCTCTCCCTTTTTTTTTGGCTTCCAGACAAACGATGCTGCAGGAAATACCTGGAACTGGCTTTACTTCATCCCTCTCATCATCATTGGCTCCTTCTTCATGCTCAACTTGGTGCTGGGCGTCTTATCAGGGTAAGACACTTGTGATTTGTTTGTCTCTACCTGGGGAAGGATAGGGAAGCTCTGTTGGTTTTAGCACTGTGAGAGGATGAAGGTGAAAAAGAGGACTGGGGGTACATCCCACTGTGCCTTGGACCCCTTCAGTCATTTCCTGACCATTCCTTGCAGTGGGGTGTTTCTTTAAGGCTATAGAGCCATAGGATTGGGGTGGGCTAGTGAAAAATCATTAATTGAGATGATTCTGAATCCAGACCCAAGAGGTAAGTGAGCTCCCTGCAACTGCACTGACTTGAGGCTGTGCTGCTGACATTCCTGCATCATCTTGAAAACTCATCAGGAACCCACTGATGCTACTGCAAATACTTCAGGGCTGAGTTGGAAGCCCAGGGGTTATAATATATTTGGTCTAACTCCAGCATGGAGAAATGTGAAGCTCCAAAAGAAGGCAATTAAAAGATCTCAGGTAGTTGGTTTTGTTTTTAAACCCCTGGCTCTTCAGGCTAGTGTCTGGGTTTTGGGGACACGGAGGTCTCTTGATGTTCAAAACCCAGGGTTCAGCCAAGGATATGTTTTTTGTTGCATATGAGTTTTGGGTTTGGGCCATTGTAGAGATCAGACTGCCAAGTCTGAAGCCCAGCTGGAACGTCCCCAGTGTCTGTGGAAATTTGATCTGGAATTAACAACCTGACTCATCTTAATGGTTTATGAGCTCTTAGACTTTGGCACCTCATTTTGCAGTTTCTTGTTAGCCCCTCCAGGTGATCTCAATTATAGAGATCTAATAAGATCTAGATTTATTTCTGGCTCTCAGCAGTATGGGAGGAAAGAAAAGAGTTAATGTTGATGAGTGGGAAAAACCCCTTACTGCTGCACCTTTGCTCTTTAAGTTACTACAGCAAGAAAAATATTTTCCAAATAACAGATTCATCCTCATTTTTATTAATTTGTCAAGCATCCTTGTCCTCAAAACACATGCTGGGTGCATGAGCCAAGGAGGCAGCAGGGCAGTTTTGTTTGAGGTTGTGCTGCTACAAGGAGAGGGTCATGGAGAAGGCCAAGTCGTGCACTTTGCTGTTCCTCCAGTCCAGGAATAATGGTCTTGATCAATAAGTGATCAAAGCCATTTATCAGCCATCCTGTGGTATCAGAGGCTTTGGGAAAGAGAGCTGCTTGACCATCCTTGTCTGACGTGTGATTTAAAACGAGTGCCAGGGCTGAGTGTGGTTCATTAGGTAATTCAGCTTCCTCAGCCCACAGTGGGGTCAGCCCACGGTGCCTGTAATGATACTTATGGTTTAAAAGAAAACTCAGAAGCCTGCAGGCTCCTTTTCCTTTGTGCTGGATTCCAGCGTGTTTGGTGACCGAAAGATTGGAAACCTCTGTCTGCCTCTCCTGAAAGCCTCTTGTTGCTTAGGGCAAAATATGAATATTATATAAATGTGTGTCTTCTACAAAAAAATGCAGCTCCATGCATCAGGTTTCCCTTTGTTAGTGGTAGGGATGACAATATCTTCACGGATGGAAGCTTTTAAATTTGATCTCGCACAATGGTTTGATGTCCTTGGCTGGAATAATTCCTGGGGAGAAGCTGAAGACAACAACCATGGGAGCACAGGTGTTGACCCCACTGCTGCTGGGCTTGGAGCTAGGGAGTGATGGAGAGAAGTGGGAATATTGAAATGGGCTGGGGGAGAGAAGGCACCAGAAAGATGGAAAATCCTCTGAAGGCAGAGAGTGTTCCCAGTATGTGCTCGAGCCAAAAGCCCCAGACAGAATCCTAGAAAAAAAAAAAATCACATCCAGCAGAAATTTCCCATTTTCTTGGCTGACTGTGCCTGGGGAAAAAGGGATGATTGGCAAAGACATGGTGAGTTCCTTAGGGTAGAGATTCACACGAGGACATTGCAGCATCCACATCCCAGTGACCATGTCACCCATGGCTCCTGCAGCAGAGGCTCTTGGCACCTTCCCATGTTCTTGTTTGAAGAAGGCAAGGTTGCTTTAGGGTTAGGGGTTCTACAAATAGCCCACGAGCAGGGTTAACCTGGTAATTACTCACCAGCTGCTTATTTTCAGGCCCTGGGCACCTCATAGCCTTGACCATCATTCTGGCTGGGTGGCAGGAGGGGTGCAGTGCTCTGCTCTCTTTCACACAGTGCGGAGAGGAGGAAGGCAGAGGGGATGAATATCTCCAGGAGACTCTTTAGGTCACTGCTTTCCTGGGTTTGCATGAGGACTTCATTACTGTCCTCTTCACAAAAGCCCTGTTGGTTGGGCTGTATTTTCTTTTTCAATACTTTACCATAGACATCATCAGCACTGGGGGGTTAAGCTTCAGCCTGCCACTATCCATACCACAGAAAAAGCTTTTACCTGAGTATTTTGCTTAGTTTTCAGCTATTTCCTCTCTCATATTTGTGCTCCTCAGTGGTCAGTAAGGAAGCTACAAATTTCTGAAGCAGGTTTGCAGATGCTGTCACAGATTATGGCAATAAAAATCATCTGCAATGACAGCAAGCTGTTGAGCTTTTTACTGACTACTGGATTGTACAGAGTTTTGCCATAACTCTTAATGGATTTTTCTGCCTTTCTGCAGTTATTTGTGAGCCTGTGCCAACACTGGGCAGATACCTGACATGAGTGGGCTTAGTTCCTGATTCTCTCTGAGCAGTGTAGCTGGATTTGACCCAGTTAGGATCCTGAGTCTCATCTGCTAGCAGAACATGGAAGCATTTGCATTGCAAACACTACAGAAGAGATGGTACCTGGTTTCAAACAAAAAGACCAAAGAACCTTTCTCCTCTGCTGATTCTTCTGTAGTTATAAAGAAAGCAAAGGCAGGGAAGTGACAGGGAGATGTGGTAATCTGTACATGTTGGTGGAAACATGTATGTCTGTAAATAAATGTAATATACATAATTAAAAAAACAGAGTTTGGGCCACAGTTTCTATGCCAGCAGGCTGCAGCCCTCTGCCATCCTGCTCTGGCAGCTGTTGTCACCAAGAGATGGGAACCCATCTCCACACACACCTCAGCCTCCTGCTCTTCTGTCCCTTAGCAGTGATTTCCTGGGCTGTTTTTCTCATCCTGCTGCTGGTCTCCCCCTCCTCTCAGCCCAGTTAACAGCTCTCTTCCATGGGCTGGTGAGATCATGGAGTTTCTAGTCCTTGGGTATTGAGTTGGGAATTAATTTTCCCTGGTAACGAGGTGGCTGATCCCATACAACACACTTATGACTGTTTTGATGCTTTGGATTACACAGTGCAAAGAGGATAAACATTACCATGGGATGCTATGAGGAAGCTGATTTCACTTATTTCAAGGCTCAGTGCATTTTGGCTCTGTTTCAGGTGAGGAGTGGGGAGGGTGGCGAGACAGTGGGAGTGCTGGCCAGAGAGGGCAGTGCCCTGGGAGTGATGCCCTTGGATACTCAGAGTCTGTGTCTCTTGAGTGTGAAAAATCCTGCTTGTCACGTCCTTAAATATTTATGGTGAAGCCTGAGGTATTTCCAGACCAGCCAGTAAAGACTAATGATCTTTTCCTGAGGTTTACTCATCTGGCTGCAATAACCAAGTGTGGAGAGGCACAGTTTCAATCTTCCCTGCTTAATTAGTACCAGAACGTGGCCCAAACCTGCTCTGTCCTGAGATGTGCAGCACCTGCCTCTGGTTATATGAGACCAACTGGTGTAAGAACTGCAGGGAGACATTTTCAATGGATGCAGCATCTTTGTGACAGCAGGAGTGATACGGCCACAGACTGTGCTGGCCCTTTGCAGGTGAACAAGGAGAGGGATAAATGGTGCTTTAATTCTTCCCTGCTGCACCCTGGATTGGGCAGAGTGTGCTGGGGGGTGATGCTCTGGGGGGTGATGCTCTGGGGGGTGATGCTCTGGGGGGTGGGGAGAGCTGCATTAAACCCTCCCTGCCCTGGGCCCCAGACTCCCTGGGGAACCTCTGGTGCTGTGGTACTTGGGTCACTGAGGCTTTGGTGCTGTTCAAGCAGCTCCCTGGGTCTGGAGTCAGTGGGTGAAGCAGCTGTCTCAGTCACTTGGTCTGCTGAGTTCCATGACAGGTTTTCCCATCCTGAGGATTTTTGCCAGCTTGAGATGATAAAACTTCAGCCTGCAAGACGTGCAGGGGCTGGAGCAGAAGCAGGCTGATTAATTTGTCATAATGGCAAAGAGTTCTTCTGTCCTCCTTCTCCCTCATTACAGAGACAATCATTCATTTTCCCTGAAAATTTGTCCAAGTTCACTGTTAACCTGCTGGGATCTGACTTGGGTTGGTGTTAATTATTTGCAGCAGAAGAGCTGCATCATGAAAGGCATGAGAATTCTGATTGTGTTTCTCATTTAGTCTTTCCCTAGCCTGTGCTTAAAAAGGAGGGGAAAGACAGGGCAAAACATTTTTTTTTTCTTTCCTGTCATCCCTTGCTCATTCCCCTTTTTAACAAAATCACCTTTGCAATCAAGAAATGTAGGAGGAGCACGTGTGTTTCCTGCAGAAGGGGTCAGGGAGCAATGACTTTCCACATGAGCTTCATCTCACCAACCTAAATATCCTTTCCAATGCAGAGCCTTTGCTCTTTTTATTTTTTGGGCTAGGACAGGAGTGATGGGCTGCCTTTATTTGCCCTTCTGTTAATCTGCAATGGGAAATAAAGGGATGATACATAGGAGACCTAAATTTCAATTTCCTGGGGCCTCTGCTTTGGCTTTGGGGTGGAAACTTGATGAACAGAGCCAAGAGGTTCATCCAGCAATTGCAATAGGCTGATACTGTGAGATAAATAGTGCTTTTTAATTCTTTATTCTCTCTTTGTTGTTGCCTCCTTCAAGTCATGTTCCCCCAGCTGTGGCACTTACAGCATCTCAAATTGAATTAGATGGAATCAAAGTGGAATTGGCACAAGCTGAATGTAAAGACAAAAGGAAGAGAGATGTATTGAAGGCTTCACCTCTGTGCTGTGCCTCTTTCTAGAAATACAAGACACGTCCCATATCTGGCTGGCATTTGAAGCATCTTCCTGCTCTGTTCAGTGATAAAAGGGACTGCAAAGCCTGGCTCTGTGCTGGGAGATCAATCTCTCAGGGATCCTTTCATCCCCTATCAGCTGGTTGTGGAGAGCTATTTTTTCCCCTCCTCTTTGGAGCAATGAGGAGGAAGCAGAAGCAGCCCCAGCTGTGCAGGGTTGATCCAGCCACCCCTGACTCCTGAGCAGTGGGTATCAGGAGGGGTTAAGCAGCCCAACCAGCTGGGTCTGTACATCTGGGCTCAGGCTGGGAGAGATGGATGTGCCCCTTCAGGCCATGCCCAATGTCATCTTGGCCAGCTGAAGCTCCAGGTGAGGTAGGAACATGGAACATGGATGTCTGCAGGATTTCATGGGGCTGATGGGAGAGCCCAGGGCAGATGAGGAGCCACAGAGCTTGGTCATCCAAACAAGGAAATCTTGGTTTTCCTCTGGGCTTTCCTTGCTTAATTACAAGTTTTAAAACTCTGGCTTCTTAGCAAACCACCTTTATGGGCAGGAAAATAATATCTTAGGGGTACCAAATGTCACCAGCATAAAGAAATTCATAGTGATGGTTTTCCAGGAGAATCTGTTGCTCTGTTTCATCTCATTATAGCACTTTCCAGTGTGATCTCTGCAGCCCTGGGATGTGCTTTCTTCCACCTCCCTCAGATTTTTGTGCAGGTGCATTTCTGTGCTTTTTCTTCTGGCTCCAGACAGGCTTTATAATCAGTATGCTTTGCCTGTGTTCAGTGGTGACCTGGGCCTGATTTTTAGAGGTGTTTAAAACCAGTGATTTAACAGTTCCTGTGTTCTGTTCATGTTTCCAAGTCAGTAAATCAGAGGACCATATTATTTTTACTTTTACCTGCAGGTTTCTCTGCACTTCAGGATTTGTTCTGTGAGTGAGAATAACCATACTTTGGCTCATCCTGAAGACTTTCTGGTGTTTACTGTGGTAAAGAGGTCTGATTCTATGGTAAAGAAACCAAGGTCCCTGCTGATCTCATTTTTTTGCAGCCTTTCTGGGCTCAAGTTGCCCACTATGGACACAGCCCAAGAAGCTGTTGGGCTTGCAGCTTCCCAGCTACCAACCATCACACCTCATGTCCAGGCTGCTTGAAATTGCACTGCTTGTCTAGTTACTCCTGGATTTATTTGGTTTTGTCTTTTTCTTTCCTAAACCAGTTTTGATTCTACCCTCCACCAGTCTTCCTAACTCAGCAGCATCCTCCCAGGTCAGAGCACTGAAGGGGAATGATGCTCTCACTGCTTTCCACAACCCCTTCCCCTCACCCCTTGCCTCCTGTCTGCTGCTGTGAGTAATTCAGACCCTGCTGGGGCTGCATTTCCTCCTCTCAAAGGAGCTTTTGCTAGAAACACCAAAGGTTGGTGTCTTTGAGGTCTGCAGGGTGTCTTCCTGGCAGGATTGCTCTCCTCCCTGGCAGCCCCTTCACTGGAGCCCTGTTGTGGGCTGAGGTGGGCTCTTTAACCTCTCAAAGAGTTCAAAGGGTTGCTGGTGCTTCTGTTGATGATGGCTTCACCCAAGTAGTGAAGATTTGTTGGATTAGGATAGGGTGGCAAACCTCAGCATCAGAAACAGAGGGCTGAGAGGGAAAGGAAAAATTAACTGGACGCTCTTTCTCTGTTTCCTTCTCAGAGATGATTAATCAAAATAAATGGCAAGAAAGGAACTTCCACCCTTAAAATCTGTCAAGTGTTTCTGCTTGCACGTGGATGCTCTCGAGAAGCTGGGGGGCTTGGAGGTGTTTGCAGTTCCCATGCTGGGAAGTTTCTTTGAAGCACTCTGGAGGTTCTCATAAGTGATGCACAGCTCCTGAGTGAATGGTTGCAGCCTGCCAGGAGCACAGGAGACTTGGATTTGCTGAGAAATAGAGGATGATAAACCTTCAGCTGCCCTCTGCCATTGTCCAGCACGTTCCTATGTCCAGGCTGCTACAAGTGTGTGTGCTCATCCCTGCCATCTCTTTGCAGCCTCTTAGGGAAACTCACAGCTCAGCGTTGCTCTTGCAGGAAGCTCATTGCAGATTAGGGGGGTAATCAGCACCAAGTTTCTTCTGAGGCTCTTTCTGTGCCAACCGTAAAAGGGGGGGACTGAAAGTGAGAGGAATTTTGAATGATGCCTCCCCTCATCCAGGCAGCCCCCGAGCAGCACAAGACTCCTGATTTTGTACCCCTGCTCCAGCACGTGTTTCCCACACGGATGCTCCTCCAAGCTGCGTGCCAGGCAGCCAGAGGAGCTGCTGTTTTCCATCTCCTACCTCCAGCCTGTCCCTCCCTGCTCTGGAGTGACGTGGGCTGCTTAACAGCCTGCTGACAAATACCAAGTCTGTTCTTGGGCACTGCTCCACATTCAAGCAACAAAGCTTACAAATTGAGCCTTCTGTCTTGGCCAGTTTTGTTTCTCCACCTGGAGAATTCGTTTTGGCTTGTGAGTAACTCAAACATCTGCAGTCCTGGCTGCTTCTTTTGCCAGCAGCTCACCCACTTGAATCACCTGGCTCCTCTCCATCCTCAAGGGCTGCATTTCTCCAGGAAGAGCTCTGTCCCCAGACATCACGTGCCATCCAGGCTCAACTTTACTCATTCCTCTGACGTACTTGGACTGGAGATGAAGTCAATCCTAAAACAGTTTGGTTTTTTTGTTTGTTTGGTTCATTTTGACTTAAAATTCTAAAAGTCCTTTGCAGCTGGTTTCCGGGACTCCTTGGAGGAGTCCTTCTGAGATCTGTGCTTCTTTCTGTTTACTCTGAACAGTGCTTTAAATTCAGTTCTCCCATTTTAAGATCTGAGATGTCGTGAGATCATCTGTAGCTCAGTGGTAGAGTTCTGAATGAGGAAGTGGTTCCCTTCACTGTTACCATGTATGCTGTTAGTGGTAGCAATGACAGTGATGCTGTACCATCTCTTTCTGCCTCTACCCTGTAAGGGGAAACATTTCTTTCTGCTTTCCAAGTAGAAAACCTGAATTGCAGAGGTTTAATGGTGTGATCAGTCTTGCAGCAGGCTGCTGGCACTGGCTCTGGGGATGTGCCATGAAACCCCAGACCAGGAGGTGCAGTACATGATGCTCCATCTCAGATCTCTGCTGTCATATAGGAAAGGTAATCAGAGACTCAGGGGATGAAGGTTTGCTTGGTACTTTTCCCCTCTTTTTGTTTGCTGTGACAGTGGTTTTAATTTAAAACTGGCATGGATAAAGTACTGGTAAGAATTTAATTTGTTTATAATCTTTTACTGACCCTGATGGTTGCTCATGAGTTGACCCTGTCTCTTTTGTGGTTGGTGGGGCTCCTGAATTTCCCTGAAGTGGCAATTCCAAAGCATGTTTACACTGAGATTTATTTTACTTTTCCACCCACCAAGGTGATAAGCAACAATCATCCATTTTCCTGATGACTTTAAGCACCAACCACTCTTGAGAAGAAGAATGTGACACATTGAGCTTGACTGGGATGGCATATGGTTTCCATGATGAATGCCCTTCTTCTGATTTCTGTTTGTTCCTGCTGTCTCTCTAGAATCAGTTATTCACAACTGTCATGTAACTAAAATGCATTGCAGTCATCTACCCAGGCAGAGCTCAGCTTCCTCCAAAGCCAAATCTCCTGGTGCTGTGCTGTGTGTAGGAGTAGTGACCTTTCTGCCTTCCTCCTCCTGGTACCCCCCAGACAGTGCTGAAAGATGAATGTTTGGGGAGGCTTGGGGGGCACATGATGGTTGATGAGAGCCAAGGAGGAGAATGAGCAAACATCTTTCAATATTCCTCATGCCAAACATGGCCAAACTGTGGAGAAACAGCCAGGAAAAAAGTCCTGGAGATTCAGATGGGCAAGAGGCAGTGTATTTCCCTCTTGGGTTTCCTTTCTGATGATTTGTGAGTTCTTTGCAAGTCAATGGCATGAACAAAAATTATGCTGGGCAAAAGAGGAAACTTATTTACTGCTGACAAACATTCCCATGGGACTTTCAGTGTTTTCATTTAGAGCAGGCAAGAAAACTCCAGCTGAAATTTTTTAGATGAAATATGGTATTTTGATAGAAGTTTTCCCCTTTTCTTTGACTATGTTCTGAAATTCTGGGAGTTTTCCAGGTGCTGCAGTTGAGGAATATTTCGGTTCCTGCATGGTGATGAGCAGAGTGGGAGAGAGAAACACACACACGCTTTTTATTATTACATTTTGTAAAGAAAACCACAGGTTTTTTTACAAGTTCCAGATTCATCAAACCACTCAGATCTCCTGGGGGTAGGAGAAAGAGCCTAGTGATGCATTCCTCCACCAGCAAGACTTTACATCAAGACCCTCCAGTCTCCAACCTGGACTGTTTTTCTAGTGCTTTGCAGCACTCAAAAGACATTGAATGAGCAGAGATCCATTTCCTGAAAATTACCTTCCCAACTCCTACAACAGTGCCAGACCTGCAGAGAAAAGGAGGGAGAAGGTGGCTTGAACCTCATCAACATTCCTCACTGGTGTCTTGTAAAATCCTGCATGGAAACTACGGGAAATTTGAGACTTTGCACAGTTCTCCATTTTCCTACATGTTTAAGATTGAGATTAAAGGGCCGAGTCCTAGGTAGCTTTTCCTTTCCTTGGGCCGGACAGGAGCTGGCAGAGGATGAAAGGTTTTGCAAGGAAAACTCTCCCTTGGCTGCTCCCGAGGGATGAGGGAGCAGTGCCATGGCTCACCTGCTGTCCTTCCTGCCTGCTCTGCTCCTGCAGGATGCTCCCCACTGAGCCCTGCCTCCTGCTCCCATCCGGCACAGCCCAGCTCTAGGAAATCTGAGAGGACACAAGCCTGGAAGCACAGTTCTTCCACGTCTGGCAGTTTATAAATGCATGTTGTCACCTTGTGCTGTCTGATCTCATGCCTCCCCTTCCAGAGAGAAATCAAAACCGAGAGGAGGTCCACGGCCCCGACCAGCGGGCGCTGAACCAGAAATGAGAATATTAAAAAGGAAGCAGGAGAAAATGGGTGATCCTGCTGATCCCAAATCCCTGGCAGACACGTGCTGAATGCCAAGGAGGAGCTGAAGGTTCAGAGATGCATCTCGGCTCCCTCCATTTCAAGGATGGGGTCACGGGCTGTGCTGGGAGGTGGGGGACAGGAGAAGGGAGTCAGGAGACCAGGATGCGCTGCCAAGATCAAGATAAGGGCTCAGCTGATGGCAGCTCTCAGAGCAGCCACTGGGACCTGTGTGTGTCGCAGTGCTGAGCCAAATTCTCCTGCAGTCCCTTCCCTGCGGGTCAGACAGCCCTGCCAAGTGAAGCAAAAGTGTCAGCTTTGAAGGGTAAAGTGTAGACACTGTGACTACGAAGCCGCCTCTGGCGCTTGCAGTTTTTTTTTCCTCCCTTCTGCTACCTTTCTCCTGCTCCTTGCTGGCTTCTAAGGAGCAGGTGTGGCTGATGGGTGATTAAGTGGGGTTTTAGTAAACCCTGGTTAACTAAAGGTTTGCAACGATTAGCAGTTTAGTGAAGATTTGAAGGGCACTGCAAAGTTAAGATGTCAAATGTAGATGAGGTACAAAAAGCCTGGCCCCAGGTTTAGCCATCAGAGGAAGCTGCTGCAGGAGTCACTCTGGTGTGTGCTCAGACCAGGAGTTGCAGAGGATGGTTCTGAGCTCCACAAGTGGTAGCTGGGCACACACATCTCCAGGTGGCTCATCAGAAGCTTCCCAGTGGTGATGTGGATGAGTTTGGGGAAAGCCCCAGGGTGGGTGCCTTGGGAGTGGTGGCTGCACTGATGTCTCAGCACTGTTTCAAATTAGGCAGGGATTAGGAGATATCTTCCAAGGCAGAGAGACTGCTGGTGTGTGTGTGACATGATATTGTGCCTCTAGAGGAAATTCTGCTGTGGGATGAGTGGTATGAAGGGATGGAGGGCAGGTGTGAGTCTTGGCGATAGTAACTTGTCTTGAAGGACTGGACAATTATACGTGGTTGTGC
The DNA here is from genome assembly GCA_023637945.1 of Phaethornis superciliosus. Lineage (NCBI taxonomy): Eukaryota > Metazoa > Chordata > Aves > Apodiformes > Trochilidae > Phaethornis > Phaethornis superciliosus. Next base: position 620,778 of record JAJQWJ010000022.1, on the reverse strand, counting down.
ATCAGCATCTCATGGAAATGGATATGGTGTGGTGTCAAAAAAGAAGTGTAGCATGCAACGGTTTGCATCTTTCAGGATGAGAGAGGATCTTCCTCTTTCAGGATGAGAGAGGAAGAGAAACAACTGAGTTGCAATCAAAGCAGTCGTTTGTTGGACAACAAAATGTAGCGTGTGGTGGTTTCCACTCAGTGCTGCTGTCCTTGACTTCACGGGAAGTCTTTGTGAAAGACAAAAGCGGGGCTGTTTATTTTCCCTGACCACTTGTGACCTGTTCCTTCTCATTCTTCTCTCCTTAGTGAATTTGCCAAAGAACGAGAAAGGGTGGAAAATCGTCGCGCTTTCCTGAAGCTCCGTAGGCAGCAGCAAATTGAACGGGAACTCAACGGGTACTTGGAGTGGATCTTCAAAGCAGGTAAGGTGGGAGAGATCCCTGATCTCGGTTCAGGATGCTTGTGGCAAGTGGCATCTGGTGATGACAGAGCAAAAGAGCCCCAGAACTACTCCTTGGTGTTGCCATCGAGGTAACCCAAGAGTAGAGAGTGCTCAGCTGGCACTTGGTGGTTTTGTTGGGTTTCTTTCTGAGAAATTGCTGAAGTTATTGCAAAAGATCTCAGTGTGGTTAAGCAAAAATAAAGGAGCTTGGCCAACTTTATTGCTGAGATTGAAGTGATTGTCTTAATACAGTATAATATAAAAAGTGATACAGTGCCCAAAGTCTCCACAGTGGGAAAACTGTTCCCTTACATGAGTCATTTATATTTTATTTACTTTCTACCACAGCTGTTTTATAATCCTCTCTTTCCGTGATGGTAAAATACACCGGAGTGTCATTTTATGAGCTACAGAGATCTCATTTGTGAAACTGGTGCTGGTACATATTAACATTGCTTTACAGCTATTAGAACTGAGATCTGCTTTCTTGCAAGCCGTGAGCAACTCTAACAAGGACCCAAGCACACAAATTTAACAAAAAATAGCATGCTTTGCTTTTCTTTTTTATCAGACAGTAAAGGTTACCAATAACCTGCCTCTGTTGTAGAGCAGTTGTTACATATATTGACATAACTATGGTGTAAAGTAGGAAGAAGTAGCAGCAGTTTTAATGGTAGCTGGAACCCATTATTTCCCATCACCCATACAGAGTGACAATCGAGTGCCACTTGTACTGATGGACTTAAATTCACTGTGACTGTTCAGCAGCCACTGTCCTCATTTAGGTAACCACATTGTACTCTGTGGTTCTCCAGAATTAGAAAAAAGAGCCATTCACTTTCCTTTCCATTTATAATTTGTCTTCCCAGTTGTTTTCAGCTTTTTTATTGCCCCAAATTAATTAATGGTTTAGCCAGTGGCTGGAGCAGAGTGTGCCATGGTTCTGTCTTGGCTCTTGTGCCATCTTGCTTTTAAGGCTTTCATGATTTCTTGGTCCTAAATCCTGGTTGCCCTATACATAATATAAAGATGAGAATTCCCTTGCAGGGCTATGGGCTGCTTAATTTCATTTTGGTGACTCCTCTGCCAAGAGGAACTGTGCCGAGGTCATTAGCTCAACTTGTCTGAAAGTTGAGGTAGAGAAGTTATAAAACATACAAGTAGTACCTGCTCCAGCTTTGCATCCCTGTGGGAGTGGCTGACTGTTCTATTTCTGTGTTGCCAGTGTAGAATAAATGCTACATCAGTCTAGTGCAAGACTTCTGCAAAATGCCCATCTTTTTATTTGTTTAATAACACAAGATCTAGAAGGTTTTCTGGAACAGGAAAGTGTCTGCAAAATAGCTGAGTCAGTGAATAATAGAAGTATTCTGTAAAGGCATTGTTGAAAACACAATAGGAGTATAAAAAAAGCTTCCCAGTACAGCTGGATAACATCAATAATTAAAATTACTTTACCAATGTTACTAAATTTTTGAATACAAAAGGTGGTGTGCAGACCAACCCCAACAGAGGATCGAGTGTTTAGAATTCAGGAGCTTAAATCTGGGACTGTGCCCTTGGTGGGGATTTCTTGTTTCTGGTTTAGAGGCCAGGATTTCAGCTAGGAAATGCTCAAGTCAAGTGTTCTAGAAGCAAACAATGGGTCTTTGTTCTCTAGCTCTTAAATGTTGTCTGACTAGAACATGTTCCAGACCTAATGCCTTATGTTAGCATTGAAAGAATGAAACTTCTATAGCACCTTGTCTCTTGAGTAACTGACTTTTATTTTTTTTTTCTGGTGGTGCTTTTAATGTTTTTCCCCAGTGGTAAAATGAAGGGTATAAAAAGCAAGAAAATGTTAATAAAAAGTGCTTGTGAAGTTTTCAAGCAGGTACTTTGGCACAGCTGAAAGATTACTCCAGCTCACCATGGATAAATCACCAGAAGGGCAGTTGTGGTTGTAACTGAAGCAAAAGTAGCTCAGGATGGTTTAAATGTGGGTTGTTTAATATAGTCAGCAGCGTATCTGTTTGAGGGATCTATACTGAGGTGTTTTAAACACTGACAACCTTAATGTGCAAATGCTTGTGTGAGTTATACTTAACAGAGGAAGCCTTAATTGATGAAGTGTTTAACAAATGCCTACTGAACAAAGGGCTGGGGAATGAAAGAGAAAGTTATAACAGAGATAATGTGCTGAAGTGCCAAATTGAGATGTGCATGACTTGAAAGAAAAACATCAACCCACAGTCTGACCAATTTCCTTAGAGTTTGAATTGACTTTCTTCACTTAGGATTAGAGCTTTTAGCTCTATTTCTTTCTCAGCTGCATGTTGAAGAATGAATGCACAAGCTAGTCAGGAGGCTTTAAATATATTCAAATGAGATACCAGGTGATTTCATGTAAAGTTCCCCTGCCATGAGGCCCAGACTAAGCAAGGAAAATTGTAAATGAGTAAAGTCTTCTTAAGGCTGTCAAGAAGAAATGTCATGCCTCCTCAAATGACTTTGAAATCTGTGTCTTCAAATGTGTAACATTTCCATTCTTGTAGAAGTGGAGTGAGTTACAGGCCAGAAGCAATCACCAATTTTGATCATTTCCTGCATCTCACAGAATTTAGGCCAAAAATTCATATGGTAATTGCCATGTCAAGCTCATAAACATTGACTGTCGGTGTAATTTAGATGTGAACTGCATGGATCAGTTAGAAAAAGACCTGTAATCTTTAAATTTAATCCTGAAGGACGAAGTGAACGGCCTGTTTTTTAGTGAATTATTTAAAGGGACTGACTTTCTCCTGCTTTCTGCTTTCTCCTCACTGCTATGAGTCAGCTGGTACAATTATAAAAAGCCATCTTTCTCACTGGGTTACTCCTCTAGACATGAGATGAAAGTTCCCTGCCCCAGACACCTCTTCTTCTGTTCCATATCAAATAGAGTCTTGTTGGTGATGAGCAAACCCTGCCCTGGGTGCTGGGCCAGCCTCCTGTTTTCTCTGGGCTCTGTGTGCAGGCAGCAGCAAGGCAATTTGAAATTGTGCCTTGCAGAGGAATTAACAAGTGGCCAAGCCAAGCAATGTAATCCATGCAAATGATTTTGCCACCGCTGTGTTCTCCATTAAACTCCTCAAAACTGTAGCAACTATTAGGCTGTCATGCTGCATTTCCAACAGAGAGCCAGGACTTCTCTGCACTGAGTAAAGCGCTTATAAGCCCACAAATATTCTTTTGAAGATGTTTCTCTTATCTTACAAGGACATGCATCATTTTGAAAACACTTCGCTGAGAGACTGGGAAGTCTTTCAGTTCAGAACTAATCAAGTTGCATGTCTTTTGCATTTTAATTCTTTCCAAGTTCATCTCTTTCACAGAGCACTGATTCTGAGTGTTTCTTTTCTCCTGGAGTAAGCAGGCTCTGGGGATGGGTTTAACCTCTCTCTTCCAGCACACTGTAACTTGAATGCTATTCTTTGACACTTGTGAACCTCAGCTTTCAGCTTTCTGTAGAAGAAAAAGAGCAACAAGCCCCTTGATATCACTTGGAAAAGACACCTACATCAATGAAAAAGGGCAGCAACGTGTGCGAGATGGCAAGGGAGGATAATTGCCAGAAAGACAAATTAGAACCCCCTGTGAAATTCTTCTAAGGGATGCATTTTGATTCACTTTTTCTATTTAACGAGTCTGAAGCTTCAGCAGTTAAATTCAGTCGTTCTTCCTTTTCTAACTTCTGTCCCCTGTTGCACTTGAGTTATTTCCTGTCATCCACTCTTTGAGCCCTCAGTGTCCCACGTCCCCATGCCACAGAGAGAGAGGCACTGTGGTTTTCTGCTGCTTTGCCTGTTCTGTCCAGCTCAACAGTTCTTCAGTATAAGGTTTGCCTTCATTTCCAGTTCTGTAATGTGCTGTCAGTGCTTAATGACCAGCAATTAATCTTACTGCTGAGGCACCTCTCCCTCTGCTACCCTAGCAAAGCCCCTGTGCCTTTGTTTGGAGGCTCCAAGTTGCTGATTTGATGCTCTCTCTTTGTTGAATATTTCTTCTAATGTAAAAGCACTGTTGTTTCAGGTTGTTTTTTTTTTTTTTTCCAGGCATCCTAATTATCTTCTTCCAACCTGTGTGTTACAGTGGTGACTAAAGGCAATGCAACTTCTGATTATGGTTAAAAAATAAAAATCCTAGCAATGCTGACTAGCCTGCTGAGCTGTCTTTTTAGCAGGCATTAAGGACCATGTAGAGCCTCCCTAAGGGGAGATCTGGTCCTTTGGCTTTGAGTGACATCAAGGGAGAGACCTGAGGGGCAATGGTGGAGGGGAGTCAGGTTTGAGGGAGTTGTGCAGGTGAAGCCTGGGGTTTCTTTCTTGTAAGGGAACAGTAGAAGTGAGCCCTGCTGATTCTATGGATGGAGATGTGTTTGGGCATCAACTCAGGGCCCTGAATTTGGGGCAAAGGCTTAGCTGGTGTGCAGAGTTGTGTTGAGAGAGTGTATGCTGTGGAGGTGAAGGTATGTTGGTGTCAAATTGTCACAGTTGAAAAATTCTGAGGTCCCACTGGTGTGACACTTATCACTCTGGTTTCTAAAACCTCAGGATTGCTGAACCTCTCATTAATGTGGCTATGGTGACACTGGAACATCAGATGACAACATGGTCAGGAAGAACAGTGATGTGAACCGAGTGTAGAACTGGGCTTCCAGCTGAGCAAAGAGGCTCTTTCTTTGCTGGAGTGTTTTGATTTTGTTTTAACAAAATGTGACTGACACCAGCAATGCTCAGAGCATTGAGCAGGAAGGTCTGGCTGAGATCTTCCTTCTGCAGCTCCCACTTCTCATGCATTGTTCTCCTCTGGGTGCAGCCCCTGAAGAGCAGCTCTCTGTCTCCTGACCTTCACTTGCTCAGTACGTTGGTTGCACACCAGCTGCCCGGCAGTGTGATGCTCCCTGCAGTAACTTGAATGAGTCCATTTAATTACTAAATGCTGTCTGAAAGTCAGCTTCTTTTTCTGGGAGTGTCAGGAGAGCTCCTCTGGGATGTCCTCACTCTCCTAGGCTTGCTCTTTGTTGTGAGACCTAAACCTACATCACACTCCAAATGTATGTAGCAGAGATGAAACCTCACATGTCTGTGTGCAAAGGAGCACAGGATGGAGAACCTCAAAGTCCTTGAGGACTCAAATAATCCCCAGATCCAAAACTGGGCAGGTACAGCTACATGGCACTGTTGGCTCTGCTGGTACCAGGAGCTGGACTCATTTCTACACACACTCCTCTGCAATGATGTGGGTACATCTCCTTCAGATATGACATAAAGCTTTTAAAATCACAGCCCTTGAGCAACGTAGGCTTTGAAAACATCTGCAGGAAAGTACCTTCTGTATTGGCATCTTGAGCTCATGCTCCTGCCAGCACAGGCTTGCTTTGTGTTTCACATTTGCAGCCCCTTTGCTCAGCTGCCCTTGGAAAGAGATCTCCAGATCTAAACTCTCCCATCTGTGTGTTTTAGGCCACTCAGGGTCATTACTGATTGTTGAACTCCTTCCATGTTTTTAGGTGCAAAACACCAGTACTGCTTTTCCCAAGGCAACACTTGGGAAGAATCTTTTGGTTTCTGAGGTTCCTGTTTGAGAGAGATCACTCTTGAACTAGCAAGATAGCCCATTTCAGTTCTCTGACCCTTTTAAGGAGCTTTGGAGAACACCTGAGTTGTGTTGACTGGTGGGTTTTTGGAAGGATTTTAAAGTTATCAGCTCACCTGACATTTTTTAACCCTCTCTGAATACCGTTCCTTTCCTTACCCTCTTAGATGTCTGGTGCACTAGTTTGCATTTTCTTAATTTGTTCTCCTCTGCTGGGGTTTCCTGTCTTCCTCGGTCCTGCATATTATTTTTCAGCCTTCTCCATTTGTTGTCTTATTAATATATCATTCATTCTCCCTCCCAGATGATTAATAAAGAGATTATATAAGGCTTGTGTGGTAGTGCTGATCCCTCTAGTATTCTTCCAGACAGCTTTCAGCTACATACTTTGATGTTTGGCCTGTGGTTTAGGTTTAGTTTTTGGGGTTTTTTTAGTTAGCCTTCCATCTAGGCTGGCTTAGATGGACTTCAAAGCAAAATTTTGCAGGAGCAAGGTGTCAGATGATTTAGTAAGATCCCAAATTAAGTCCATGACAAACCTGTGAAAGAATTTGTCATTTATAATAATACAAGGAAGCACAAAGTTTGCCAGCTGAGAGCTCGGTATTTTGTTTGCTTTAGTTGTCCTTTGGAAGAAAATCCTTACGTAATTTTACAACAGCAACTTTAAATCCATGGTTCAGACTGGATGTGTGTATGCTTTCAAATACTGGCACTGGGTGGTGTGTACTGCAGATTGACTTGGGGGTGATGATATTTGCATTGGGAACCCTCAGGAAATTTGCTTATCCTTCATGTAAAAACCGAGTCAGGTTTTTGGGGGGTTTTTGGGGGGAGGTGGTGTGGGGAGGGGATTGATGATTTTAGTGTTTTCTGGATTCTTTTACTGAAGGAAAGTGTAAACTTTTTGCAGATGAGTTTTACAGCAATGGAAAACCAATGGTGGTGATTTTGCACATTTGCCACAACCTGAGCAGTGTTGGCCAGAACTCTTCCTGGCTACTTAGCTGTGGATGTCACTTGGACAAAGACTTGATCCAGTAGATATTTGGTGACATTCTGTCCACTGTGATGTGCAGCAGCCAGGTCTGCTTGTCTTACTCTGTGCCATGAGACAGAGATTCGCTTCCCCTGGACTTAAGTCCTCATCTTGTTGATGGAGGCAGAAGAGCAGTAATGGGTGTAGAGCATCTTTCAGCCTCAAACTATCTCTCTGACATGGCTGAGCATGAGGGATCATCATCCTTTGGCTTTTGGAGCCCTGTGGTCTTGCTTGGGTCTGAAGGAAGGTTCTTGCTCTCCACATAGCTGGGTAAAGAAACCAGGGTGCGAAGAGGAAGATCATGGAGGAAGGGATAGAAGCTTCCCAGGGGCTTCTCTGCTCTTCTCCCCCCTGTACAAATGGGGCCAGGGTAAGAAACGTCGCTCTCTGAGCCATCCCTCCCTCCAAAGACATGGTCTAACTGGGTGACACGCAGAGGTGATGTTGGTGGCCACTGGCACAGGTGCCTGCTACATCCGGCTCTGCTGGTTGTGGAGCAGGGAGGGGATAAATCTGAGGCTGAGCTGTGTTTGGTTTTCCTTTTACAGAGGAGGTGATGCTGGCAGAGGAAGACAAGAACGCAGAAGAGAAATCTCCTCTGGACGGTAGGTCCTTTTGCTGTGGAATTTCCTCCCGTGATACGAGAGGTTCACCCGCCGAACGCCGCCGTGCGGCCAGGGGGGTGTGAGGAACGCTCTCGCGCGTGTGCTTGGCCGAAGTCGGGCTAAAGAGTCCCTGTTCTTCCCACACTGGGTCTTTCTGAGGTTGCAGGTGGCTGCCCAGCAGTTCTGTGACGCCCCAGGCTGGGATGGGGGCTCTGCCCTTGGGGTCACTCAGGCCCTGTGCCCGCAGTGTGCCGGGCTGGGGCGGGGGTGAAGGCTGCAGGGCGGATGCCAGGAGAGGAAAGCGGTGACCGGGAGAAGGCAGGGCTCTGAACTGAGGTTACCAAACGGATTTGACAAAGAGACTAAGACCCCTGTTACCTGTAAGCAGTAAGACATAACAGGGTGTGGTGATCTTACCTTCCAAGGAGTGACCCTAGCGCTGCAGGACAGCTGGAGGGACCGAGCTTCGGACGCAGCCGGGCGACGGGGACCCCGCTCTCCCTGCGCCCCCCAGACCCATCAGCTCTTTAGGATGTGACAGGCAGTCAAAGATCAGTTGAAAGATTCTTCCCTCTCCCTTTTCTGACCATCTTTCGTCCTCCCATGTCTCCTCCTTTCCCCTCCCCTCCCTTTTCCTCCTCTTTTGTTTTTCTCCTCCCGTTCACTGTCAGGGAGGGCCGCCTCGGAAGGGCCGATCCACCAAGGCACGGCAGCGGCAGAGACTAGCAGCGGCAGCAGCTACAACAGTGAGTGGATTGCAAAATCACCAGGGGCTCAGGTGGCACAGTGGGGCAGTGCTTCTCCCCCGCAGCCCTCTCCGTGCCCAGGTCCCCACTGATGGTTCCCCAGGTGGTTTTGCACCTTGCTCCGAGCCGCGGGGCTCCTCGGACCGTCAGGCGCCCGGCAGCTGGACCAGCTGGGTCAGCTTGGTGACCTGTGCTCCAGGAGGGACTCGGGGATGGAAGAGCTGGGGCTGCAGGAGGTCAGGGCTGAGGTGTGCTTGCTGAATCTTCGTGTGGGTATGTGGGTATGCGTGAGCTGGGGAAGTTTGTTCGGCACATGGGTGCAGCCAGGGCTGTTAGGCTTGAGCTGAAGTGAGTGTCTGGAAGGAGTAGTCTGAAAATCTGAGTGGTGAAGAGGTGGGTACAGGACATGGAGTAAAGACCCAGGTATACTCAGTAAGCTGAAGGAGCCTGGTGATATGCCCAGCCTTGAAGCCAACTGGTGTAGAGCAGCCCACATCTATGCTGCTAAATTATCATGGAATCATAGAATGGTTTTGGGTCAGGAGGGACCATCAAGATCATCCCGTCCCACCCCTTCCATGGTCAGGGACACCTCCCACCAGCCCAGGTTGTTCCAAGCCCCATCCAACCTTCAACACTGCCAGGGATGGGGCAGCCACAGCTTCTCTGAGCACCCTGGGCCAGGGGCTCAGCACTCTCATAGTGAAGAATATGGTAATCACAATTAGCATTATCTCGGTCCCCAAACCAGAGGGTCATAGCAGCCAAGGGGCTTGGAGAGTTGGCATGAGACCTAAATGCTGAACAAATGCAGGTGTTAGGTGGGTGAGAAGAAAAAGAAGACAGTGCTCAATTCATGCCAGGGTGAATTGTAAAGCTTCACTCCCAGGCCTGGTCATGTTCCAGTGGCCCTGGACATGCTGGAGTGTACTGGGACAGATGCAGCCTGAAGGACCTCAAAGCTGGTACTGCTGGGACTGAGGATTCAGCCTACTGCTGGGTGGGAAAGACAAGAGCAAAAGCGGTTATTTGCCAAAACTTGGATCCAGATCACATGTTCTGAGCATCCTCTCCTCTGCAAGCCTCTCCAAACCCAGGTGATGTTCTGGGTGTTTCCTTGAAGTGACAGCAGCCCTCGCTCTCTGCCTTAGCTGCGGAGGAAGAAGCGCATCCGTCCCTCTGTCAAGGCAGGGAAATTCCTGTAGAGTGAGGGGATCTTCTCCTGCAAACCTCCCCCCTCTGGGCAGTCGCTGCAGAGTGAGTGGCTTTGCTGTGTGTGCCTACTGAACAGTACGTATCACCACACCGTGGGGTGTCTTACTGCTGATAGCAAACGGTGCTTAGTTACTGCGTGTCTTGAAGCTGTTTCAAAACTGTACCAAGGTGCCTTTTCCCGCCAGTTCTCGAGGTTTTGCAGGTAGGTGGTGGTGGGAGCAGTATCCATGGCTGTTCCTGCCTTTACCCTTGGTGCACTGGGTGGACAGTGCAGAACCTCTCCAAGCCTTAGGCTGCACTTCTCTTTCCTTGTCGAATAAAACGGTGCAGTGGTGTCTGCCCTCCCCACAAAGGATGCTGTTGAACAAAGCGTGTTTTCAAAGAGTTATGACATCCCTGGAGGGAAGGAATTGTACAGTGGGTGCTATTAAGATGATGTTCACTGATTTGTGGCCGTTGCTTTCGACATGGCATTTCTGCTCCTTAAGGCATTGCTCTGTGATAAACTGTATCCGAGCACCGTAAACGCTAACTTCTTAATGGTGCACACTGTAAACAGCATTAATGTTTTTAATGGCTAGAAGCACTCATCTCCTAACCCACTGGGGCTCAGAAAGATTCAGTGTTCCTGCCCAGCCTTCCTGCTCTGCTAAAAGGTCTGGCAGCTGCAGTGACTCCCCCTCCTCCTGCCTCTGCTGGGATGAAGTGTAAGTGTGCAGGCTTGTGGCTGGCAAACCTTGCAAGTTCTAGAAGGTTAATAAATAAATGACCCAGGCACTGAAGCACATGGAGGCTCTGCAAGGCTCTAGGTTGTCTGATTTGCTCCAGCTTCCCTTTGTGTGAGAGCTTGAAGCTGGCACTGGGAAGAAAATGCTGGTCCTGGAGAGTGAAGGGGGAGGGGGAGAAAGAATCCACTCTGAATGCTCACAGGGAATTTTCTCTTTAATTTGCACACAGTGTTGAAAAGAGCTGCAATAAAGAAGAGCAAAAACGACCTGATTCATGCTGAAGAAGGTGAGGACCATTTCACAGACATTTGCTCCGTTGGTGAGTACTGGCTTTGCATTCCCCAAGGTTCAGAGCTCCACCAAAACCTGTTCATGCCATGTTTCCTCTGAGCAGCTGTTGCTCCAGAAGCTGCAGGTTCAAGGAGAATTGTCACTGTTCCTGTGGCAGCATTCAACTTACCAAAGCAAATGGCTTTGTGGCTTCATGCTCCCCCCATGCTGTCCTGCTCAGCTCGTGCATGCTGCACCCCTTCAAAGATCCCTGCTGGAATGCTTGGAGAACCCTTGCAGTCTTTTGGCCAGGCTGTGGGGCTGCTTGGAGCATGCTCATTTAGGCTAATGAAGCCTCAAAACATCAAATGATGCTGCTGAGCTTCATCTGTTGTGGGGAGGAGAGGAAGTGGACACTGAAGTCACACCTGCCACTGAGGCACAGTGTGTAGGCTTGCAGCCTTTGCTGTGTGGGCAAATTAGGGTCGTGGCCTTAATTTCTCTCATTCTTACTTTAGAAAAGTGTCTTAAAGCAATTCACCATGTTTCTAAAGCCAGATGCGGAGATAAACACTTGTGTGCATGCAGATAGCTGTATCCCTATAAAGTAGGGTCTAGCATCCTGCAGGGTGCAGCTTTGACGGTCCAAATTTGGGATCTTCAGCCCTGGAGAATGAGACAGTGTTGGGATACAAAGGGGCTGCTTGTTCTGCAGCCAGTAGAGAACTGGTCCCTCTGAAGATGTTGTCAGGTGGAGAGGCAGGAGCAGGTCTGGGTTCTCAGGTTCTGAGCACACAGTACCCTGGCCAAGAGGAGCTCTTTGGACATCAGCAGACAGACTTTGTAAGCATGGATTTTTACTTGCTGCCTGGGGAGACATCTTCCTGCCTGCCTGGAGTTAGCTCTTCTGCTTATTCCTGTCCCTGTTGTTTGAGGCTGGATTTTTGTTTTGCTGCTGAAGCAGCAGATGTTCTCATTATCTCCCAAAGAACTGTCTTGGCACCCCAGTTACCACAAAGCAGCAAATCCTGGATGCAGAAGAGCAGCAGCACAAATAGTACGTCTGAGAGTACATGTCTGTATGTCCTTGCAAGCACGAGTGCCTCAAATGCTCTTTGGAATTTTGTCATTAACATTTTAAGAGATTACAGCTGCTGCTGGGTGCTTTTTTCCCCTAAAATGAAGACCTGGTTGCAGGAAAGGAATGCTTCTCAGCACACTGCTGACACCATCACCCACTGTTAAGCTGCCACAGATGAGCAGGCTGCAGGGTTTGTGACTTCTGGCACTTCTGTGAGAGGTTTTTTGCTGAAAGAGGGCAAAAATGCAGCACCCATGTGCACTTTTGTTTTGTTTTTCTAGGCAGCTCGAAATCCCTGCATGGAGAACAAGGAATGGTCATTTTTTAGAACATTTGTTCATGGTTGCAATAATTATGAGATCTTTGCATTCACATCCAAGTCCCTCCAGGCTCTGGGCACCCATGCCACGCAAACAGATCTTTGGATTCAGTGTTTCAGGTGGCAAGGGATGATGGAGCATCTGGACTCATGGATAATCTGATGCAGAGCTGGGAACTGTCTTGGGAGCATATGGCAGGGAAAAAAAACAGCAGTGCTTTCCACCTTCTGTGAGTGGTTCACCCACTTAGGAAAAGTGTTTTTTGTTTTGCTTTGTGGAAATAAGTCAGAAAAGAAGAACTGGGTAAAGCTGCAGGCTCCTGAAAAGGCTGAAACTCTGCATAACACAAACAGTCAAATCTTATGGCCAATTATGCATAACGAATATGTTTTTGAGAAGAAGGGTTTTTGGATGGTTTCCTACAAGGTCTTGCTGATGGGAGCACAAGGACTGTGGAAGAAGGAACAATATAATTACTGAGTGCAATGTGAAGATGCAGACCAGAGTGGTAGAGACTTTGACAGGTCTCTTGCTGGCCATTGCCTGAATATGTTGCACTTTAATTCAAACACAAGTACCTCAAGGAGCCTTATAATTGCATTATAAAGCTCTATAGTGGTAAACACTTGCCGGTGTGTTCTCTGGAGTTGTTCTTAACATCTATTCTTTCCTTTTGCCCCAACTCTCAGCCTCCCTTTCTGCACTTAGAAGTGTCAGCAGTACATGATAGCTTCTTCTGCCTTCCCTTCTTTATGCTGTACCAGACACTGGACAGTGTCTTGATTGTCAGACAGAGAAGACTGGAGAAGTGGGTGTTTTCTACATTTAGATCAGTTTAAATACTGTTGCTTTTATTTTCTGGAAGATCAGCAGAGAAGGGACAAAACCACACTAGACTGTTCCCATGCAAATCTGAGGACAGACTGGCTTGAATATCTGAGAGGCCTTAACCTGCTATGATACAGTCCAGCCTAAATCTTAACCTGTAGTTCATTTTGATGTCTTAAAGCAGCAGATAAGCACTATAATTTTTTTATTTTTTTATTTTTTTTTTACACTGCCAAAGAGGGGATTACTCAACTAACAGAATTGGCACGCTGAGCTTTTTCTCAAGGACTTTGTTCTGTTGGTGGATGGCAGAAATGTGAAGTGAAGCAGGGAACTTGCTTAACTTGCTTTCTCCTGGGGAGCTGGCACAGCATGCTTGTGTGTAGCTGTGAGGCTTGGAGAACCCATTACTGTCACAGCTGGTGCTTCATCCTTTCTGTGGGTGCTGGGTTTATTGTTATTGCAGGAGAAAACTGGGTGAGATTTCTCCCTGTGCTGTTCCAAGTGTGGAAGAAGCAAACACACCCAAAATCTGGGGCTGCTGCAAGTTGGAACAAATTTGTTGATGTGACTCAATCCTCTTCAACAGCAGCCCCTGCAAATCCCCTGCTCTCACCATACTTGGTCCAGGACAGGACCTGGTGTCCTGGTCAGCCCTGCCAGCTGGGATGCTCCATCCCATGGTGGGGAGAAGCAATGACATTTTGCTTTGCGACAAAGCATCTCCAAACCAGGTTTGCCATCAATTTCTGAGGGGTGCCAGCCCAGCAGGACACAGGTAGTGGGCAGCCTCTGGCAATCACAATTTGCCCTGCTTGCAACAGTGTCTGTGGATGTTGCTGAGGACTTCCAAGGGATGCACATGTTTGTTACCAACATGTGCCTCAGCCCTGGCCAGAGATTGCCTTTCCATCACTGGTTTCAACAGTGCCTGCTACTGCAGGGAGAGAGCTCATATTAGAAACAATTTCTTCCGTCAGCTTCCTATTGTTAAAACCTTTGACTCTTTTCCAAGATCTCAGTCCAGACTCCAAATGTAGCTGATCTAGGCAGAATTGAGACAAATGAGTAGCTGTGCCTAAAATATGCACGGAAGCAGATTGAGCCCTCTGCTGTAGAAATGCATGACATCTGAGAGTAAAATCAGGAGAGCAGTGAGGGCTGGGACTTTGCCTGGTCCTTGGAGCAGGGGAAATTGGCAAGAGGAAAGCCAGTCCCTGCTACCCAGCTCCAAGAGGATGTGCTCCACACCATGGGCAGAAATACCACTGTGCCTGGTACTCTGTCCTCCCAGACATCTGGCAGCCCACACGTTATGAGTTAAGGGGCAATCAAGAATGTTTCAGAAGGTTGGAAGCCCGATTTCTTTTGATGGTGAAGCTGGGCATTCATTCATGAAGTTTTAAAACCCCACCTTTCATCCCTCACAATGTCATTGCAAGCAAGGTGCCCTGGCTCAGCCCATAATCCATGTACCCAGCTTTCTTGCTCAGCTGTGTTGCTGGTGCTTGGGAAAGGGCCTCTGGGCCTGGGAACATCCTCCAGCCTTTTTCCTGCTGGGATGTGGCGTGGTGACTCTTTTTTCTGTCCCAGGGTCTCCTTTTGCCCGTGCCAGTTTGAAGAGTGGGAAGAACGAGAGCTCATCCTACTTCAGGAGGAAAGAGAAAATGTTCCGGTTCTTCATCCGGCGCATGGTGAAAGCTCAGAGCTTCTACTGGATTGTGCTCTGCGTGGTGGCCCTCAACACCCTCTGCGTGGCCATGGTGCACTACGACCAGCCAGAGAAACTCACCACTGCCCTGTGTGAGTACCAGGGACTTCACCTTTCTTCTAGCAAGGTCCTGAATTTTTGATCACTCTGAGCCCTACTGTCACATCCCCATGAGGTCTGGTTTTCAGCTTCCTGTGCCTCCCTCAGAGGAGGCTCAGAAATGCATTGGTTCTATTAATTCAAGAGTAATTGAGTCATGCAATTCAGAATAAATCCACCAGGACTTCATACTGGTTTGAGATGGGCGTTTTACCTTAAATATTAGCTGAAACTTCAGATTCAGTCACATTTAAATCTTGTCACCTGGCAGGAAGATTTGTTCTGCAGCAGATTTTATGAGGGAGGATGGGTCTGCACTCAGATAAAGGCAGGTTTCTGTCTGATCACCACCTGCCCAGACAGCTGTGGAATTTTTGGCACTTTGGAGCTGATCTGCATCCATGGGTGATTTCTGTGGTGGACAGAGTGCCAGTTCTGGTGTCCCTGGGATAGCAGCATCTGCTGCCTGGGAAATAAAAGTCTGTCTGTGCCATCACGTGTAATTCTCTTCAGTCGGAGCAGTTGTTGCCATCATCTTTAAAAGGTGACAACTTTGCAGAAGGTCCTTTTTGATAATCGTGCCTTCCTTGCTGGCTGTGTGACTCCTTCCTTAAAGGTGGAAGAGATGTCATGGTGCCCTTCTGTGAGAATATGTGCAACAGCGATAGAAATAATACCATGTAGAAAGTTATACTGTATTTGAGCAAAAGCTTTTATTCCAGCTTGGTTCCTGTGGTCACCAGCCATCTTAGGCTTTGGATAGTTTAGTATCATTTTTTTAAAAAATTGCATATTGTTTTGTCCTGTGATGAGTAATAAAAGGAGGCAACTTTCTGCAATCAGAGCCTTCAGGCATCACAGCGTTACACTGGGGTTGCAAAGTTGGTCGCAAATCCTGTTTTAAAAAGATGTGGAAGGTGAGGGTCAGAGGTTTTTTTTTCCTTTTAATGAAGGTTGTAGGCTGCAACTCAGAGCTGGAAAACTTGAAGGAGTTAGTAAGGTAAGAATATGGTGACACTGCAAGTTTTTCCTTCTGAAGGGAAGGGATAGGGAGTTTGATTCTGGAAGACAGAGCCATTTCACTGGCCACTTCTGATTCCAGACTAGCCAGGAACAAATTGTTCATTCAGCACTTGATATTAAGATGTGGGTAGTTCAGAATTTAAGTAAAACTTCTGAAGCAAGGGAACAGAAGACTAGGAGAAGAGATTTCAAGCAGTTCAACTTAATAATTTTGGCTTAAGTTATTAAAGATAGTTAGCTACCTAGTTTTTCTTGATTTCTACATAAATTAGTTACTTAAATTCTAGCCCCAGATCCTCAAGTCTACCCTATTATAAAGAAGCAATATTTTGAAGATATTTTTTTTTTGATAGACCTAAAAGGTCAAGAATACTGGCTGCTCTAACTTCAAAAAACTCCCTATTAATGTTTGCTGAAATATTTAATACCAACAGGTAGCTGGAGCTATGATGAGAGATGCATAAGAAGGACAGAAACTTCATTCAACTCTGGGTTTAGTTTTCTTTTTTTTTTTATGGCTTAGACTGAAAAGATAAATAGACAACATAGAGAAGTCAGTCTTGCTTCTTAATTTCCTAAATTTAACAGAGGAAATAGTAAGCCAGATTGGCAGAGTAAACAGAAGGTTGAGATTTAAGATTTCCTCTTGAATTAGGACTAAATGTCTAGCAAAAACCACCCACTTGAAGTCTTTCAACTCAAAAAAAAAAAAAAAAAGAAAGAAAAAAAAAGAGGTTTCAGATTTATGAACTCATTTCAGGAGCACGTTATTCAGTAACTTTTCTAAGAGAACATGAAGAAATCCATGAGGCAGCAACTTCAACTTAATGTTCATAGGCAAATGAAAGGTACATCTCCAGGTGTACATCTCCACTAAAAGGAATACTAGTGGATATGGAAAAACACTGCTGGAAACTACTCTAATTTGTGAGGGACAGCACAGGGTTGAGACAAAATCAAAATATCTGAGGAGCTTTTGTGGATGTTCTCATATAGGCACAAGCACTGAGTCTTTTAGTGGAGTGATACAAGGTTAGCCAGTGTGACACAGAGGATAAAAGCCAAAGATGCAGAATGAATGGTTGTCATGGAAATTCTTAGATACTCCAGATAATTTTTTTTATTTTTTTTTTCCAAAGTAGTTTTCTCCAAGACAAGAGAAAGAGGTTCTGTGGGCTCATTTTGCAGAGGATTGTGTCAGGTCTGCCTTATGGCATAGCGTAATGGAAACTCTCAGAAGAAACCTATTCTAGTGTAATTTTAGAACAAAGAGCTTCTGAGAATTGTCCACTGGAAAGCCCTACAACTTCCTCCTCCTAAATTACACGAGTGCCATACATCCAAACCCTCCCCGCTTTTCAGGATGATGAGATGTAGTAGTGTATCCACGTGTGTCCTGCTGCTGGCAGTGACTTTGAGGTTTCTGCCTCATTTCCTGGGGATTCTTTGGTTTCCATAGCCTAATTTTTCCTACCAGGCTAAAGTTTAATATCGAATGCAGGGAACATTTGTACACCTTATGACTGGTTGTTTTGTTACTGTGGTCATGGTAAGAATGGCCTTGGCCTCTCTCCCTCCTGCATTCACCAAGCCCCAACCAGCCTGGTTACCTCTGCACTTTTATGAGCCAGCCTGGTGGTGGTTTAGCCCTCAAGGAGTGCTCCTGGAAAGCCCTGTTCTGCCCAAGATTTATGCAGAAATCCATTAGTCAGAGGCAGAACAAGGTATCACAAACCCAGGGGATTTTAAACAGCTCCTGGCAATACTTGGCAAAGTCTCTAGACTGTAAGAGTGACAGAGCTTAGAAATGGCTTTAAAGTTAATCCCTGATGAGTGAACTCTGCCACAGAGGAGCAGGGCTTGGCTGGTCTGGTGGAGAGCAAGAGGGAAGTAGCCAATGCTAATGATGTTGTTGCATGGAAGGTGCTTAGAAATGACCTGATGGGGAGTTTTGTGAACTGCAGTGGCAGCAAAAGTCTGTGAGGATCTGCTAAACCCTGAATCTCTACCCAGGCACCTCTGATTCAATTATACCTGTTCCTCTGGGGAAAAGTTTAATTACATTACAAATTATTTTTACTTAAAGAATGGTTGGTGAAAGCATTGGGGTCATCATTGATTTATTTTTCCCTCTGGTCTTTTCTTTTGCCTTTGCTGTTCTTGAATTGTTTTGATTTGTTTTCATGGCTTGATATTGCATATTGCTGCAACTACTTCGGAAAAGGAATTTGTAGGAGCTTTAGGTTTGGGCTTTCTTTAGTCCTACTGAAAGAATTGATGAGAAATTATTTTAATTCTTGGGGTATGATGAATTCAGGGCACACTTTGTGCCCCATGTAATTATCCTCAGATTAGATCAGAGATTTTTCCCTCTCAGTATGGACAGGACCCCAGTGCCAAACAGCAATAGGAGTTTCCTCACTCTGCAAGTGGACACATGGCACCCTGAGCAGGAGCTGGAATCCTGGTGTGGAGAGAGCTGAAGGCATTTGTGGGCTCTGTGCTGGGCAGGAGGCCAGCAGAAGAGGAGATGGTTGTGGCCTCCTCTTCCTCTGGCTGATGCCATGGAGGAAGGCTGGAACCAGATCTCTCTTGTCTCCCTGAGGTGGGCTTTAGGGACTGGGGTGACAAGGTTTCAGGACTGGGTCAGTAAGGTTTCACTTGAGAACCCTCTCATCAGACTTTCTCTGTGGTTGCCCTTCACAAAGTGGCTCTCTCCTTGTTTTTCCATTGAACACTGGAGTGATCCTTAAATTGCTCTGTCTTAAATTGTATCTGTCTGAAAACAAGATCCAGAATGTCTCTCTTCTCATAAACACAATATTTGAAAACAGTATTTTAGCCATTATGGCCTGAGAACATATTCCATGTGTGCTGCACAATGCTGAACCCGGGTGTTTGGTGCAATTAGGCTTTTTTGGATGATGATGTGTTTGCCTTTGAAGTAGCCAGCTCCCTCTGGATACAAATATGCAGCATTTGCAATTTTGAGGAAAAGACTGTCTGAAGTGAGTATATTTATTTATGTCTGCCAAACATTTCATGTCTGCTTTGTCCAAGAGGAGGAAGTTGTACTTCGCCAAGGTCCTGCTCTTGGTTGGTTTAATGTGTGAGGAGGAGGAGGAGGAGACATAGCCAAAGCATCAGGCTCAGCACCTGCTCCTAATGACATTGGACTTGGAGACGGGACAGAAATGTAATTAATCTGTGAGTGATTGACAAAAAAGAGCTGCTAACTATCTAATGCAAACATACGGGGCAAAAAAATGCTAGCGTGGCCTTTGCCAATAGCACAAATTTGAAATTAAATAAGAGTATTTGTATCAAACTTCTTTTCCTTCAATCACATTACAAAATGCTTCTGCTTATAGCAGATTAAATTACACGTAGGGTCTGAATACCAGGAGGTCCAAGCAATGAAATTGCATTTTCAATTATCTGGACAGGGCCATGTCAGAAGAAATCGTGTGTCTGATCTGTCCACGGGAGAAGCTGATTCATTCTGAGTCAATTCCTTCTGCTCAAGGAGTTCACTGTGTCCGTATTTTCCTGCCTCTATCCCTTGTCCTCACTGTGTTATGATTTGTAGCATCTGGTACCTGCTGAGATAAAGCTATTGCTGCCTGATTGGAACTCTGATCTAGATGGAAATCATCAGCTGTGACAGGACAAGCTGGGTGGTTCTTTCAAGAGCAGCAGAGGGAAGTTGTTTTGTGGCTGTTCTGAGTGTCTCAACATTTCTTGATTCTGTTTTACTTTGAGAGGACACTTGCTAGTTTTTTTTTCTCCTGTAACATTCTGGTTTTCCATGTGTGTTTGCAGGATGTGTCAGTCTGATCCTGGAAAGTTGCATTTGTTGATATCTGAGTTTTATTTGTACTTCTGCTGCATTGTTGTCTGAACATTAATCCTTGTTTATTTCTCTCCATTTTCTCCTTTTGAAATGATGACAATAGTCTTGGCAAAATACACTGAGATCTGCTGGTGAAAATCACAATTTAAAAAACCCTATCTGATATTTTTGTTATTCTGTGAAAAAATATGTGGCATACCCAAAGTGTGCCTCTTAAAGGTGAGTCTGATGGAAAGAGAAGAGGAGAAGAATCTCCTTGCCAGCAGGAGATATGAAGCAGGTGGAGATTGTGCGATGCTTTCTGTAGGACTGGTCCACAACCCCTGGGTACAATTTGACATTTTGTCTGCTAACTAAGCAGGGCCACCAGTTCCACAGCACTGGTTTGACATCGACCCTGGTGATAGGGAGACTTTCCATTGAAGTCGTTCCAATAAGCACTGGAGAGCTTGCTGAGCTCTGCACATCCCAAAGATGGGAGTGATGACTTCCCAGCAAGGGAAAGACACAAACGTCAGCACAAAGGTTGGTGCAAGCTTTCCCCCCGGGGTAGTGACTGCAGTAAGTAACAGCAGCAGCAGCAGCAAAAATTCTTCCAGTCCCAGAGAAGATGTGTCTGCTTTATTGGGAGAGTTTTGGCTCCTGTTTCTTATAATTTTAAAGTACCCGTGGTGAAGAATGGATGTTCAGGAGCTGTCCTGGAAGCAAGGTTTAAGTTTCTGATTTACAGCACAAGCAATTAATACTTAAGGATTTTAACATTCATACTA
Source organism: Phaethornis superciliosus (assembly GCA_023637945.1). Classification (NCBI taxonomy): domain Eukaryota; kingdom Metazoa; phylum Chordata; class Aves; order Apodiformes; family Trochilidae; genus Phaethornis; species Phaethornis superciliosus. The sequence continues at coordinate 600,439 of JAJQWJ010000022.1, read as the reverse complement.
GCTCACAATTGTGAGCTTTTTCATTATGTGCAAGGCATTTCTATAGCACTGAATACATGTTTTTTTAAAATACTCTGTGTTTTTATGTTACTGGACTTGTCAGCCATCTCAATTTATGCCTGTCCTTGATTCACCTGATTCCTTCCCCACACTTTCTGCACTCGTACAGCCAGGTGGGTTGCCTGTGCCTGTGGATAAATCCTGACTCTGGGATCCCTTGTGTTGGAAACCGATTTGCTGACTGAGCTGTTGTGTTTGGTGTTGGAAAGGAAAGAGAAGTGGCAGCATGGTGCAGGTGTAAATATGTGAGTTCCACATGGAGACCCAGCCAATGGAGTCTACCTCTTGGTAGGAAAAAGGCTGGGAAATCTGCAGACCTCATATGTTGTCATCTTCTTCCTCAAATGTGAACACTTTCTCCTTCCTAGACTCTGTTAATGATATGCACCTATTTTCAAGGACAGTAGGCATTATGTTAAACTCTCCTGGTAGTGGAGAGGCAACCCTATTGCCAGTGTTGGCAGAAATGTCCTTATAGGCTCCTCACTGCACTGTTAAAATCTTTCTCATCTAGTCAGTGCTTCCTGGATTTCTGTGAACTGTATGCCCATGATATTTCAGTGCTGTCATTCACTGAAAGTTATAAACCCCATTTTCTTTTTTGGAAACTGTATTTTTCAATTTCAAAGGGCAAGCATCAATGTGAGATGGACCTGGGCCATCCACAGTGTCAGTGTGCCAGGCAGTGAATGCAGTGGAAACCACACAACTTGGAAGGACCCTCCTGCCCCCTTCTCTCTTTCCCAAACTCATGAGCTGAAGCCACTTGTTGCAGGAGGTGTACAAAGCACCTGACATTCAGGATTATTTGAAATTTTCCTTGTTGCATTTTGCATCCGTTTTCCTTTGTCTGTGGGCACCTTTGACAAGAGTTTGGCTCCATCTTGCCTTTAGCATTCCTGGAATTATAAAACTGAAATTACAGAAGAGGACTTTGCTGTAGCATCTGCTCCGCTGCAGCATCCCAGAGCATTCTGTACTGTGCTGAGCAATGGGATTAACCTCCGCCATTTGAAGTTCAATTCTTTTCCTCATCTTTTCTCTAGAGGCAAATGTTTGTTATGCTGTTTGATTTGTTTTGGTAACACAGAGATATTTTGCCCTTTTTTTGTGTTTGCTTTTAGCATTTTGTTGTTTCTGTTGCTTATTGGCCCCCAGATCTAAACTTGCATGACTTAAAATGCCAAAGGCAGTGTTTTCTGTACCTTCAAGTCCTAATGACTTGATCTGGAAATTGAAGTCTCCAGGTATGTTCTTTCTGCCCTCTGTTTGATCATAGGTGATAAATTTTCCTATCAAAAGCTTCACAGCCTATTTGCCTGTGATATGTGAAGCAGAGGGAAACAGAACTTGTTCTTCCATAATTACATGGTGATACAGGCATAATAAAAATAAATGTGGCTATGTGCTAACAGTAGACACAGCACCTCTGAAAAGGAGCTCTCAGTTCTGTGGGGTATGAAGGTATTTTTATCATGAGAGGATGTTACAAAAGCTTCCCCCCCCCCTCCCAAAAGTGCCTGTCTCATGTAGGTACCGAATACCCAAATATATATTCGCAAAGCTTTATCTGTGCAATTAAGTGAGACCTTTAGAAATACTACAGCCAGAGCTTTGTTTTGAGGTTCTTTTATAGAGATGCCGAGAATACTACTTAATGCTCATATCACTGTTCCCACACTACACATGAAATGTTGCCTCACAGTTCTTGAAGGCAAATACAGCTCATGTGCATATAGAAATAATTATGTCAAACTGTCCTCGGGGTCTTGTTTGCCATTGCAAAGGAATTTCTTTTAGCAGGAAGCAGTTTGTGTCATGAAAAATCACCGTTGTTTGTCATCTGAAAAGATGTGCCTACCAAAGACTTGTGGGCTAATTTAATCTCTTTTCCTGCTTGCAGATTTTGCAGAGTTTGTTTTTCTGGGTCTGTTCCTTACCGAGATGTCTTTGAAGATGTATGGACTGGGGCCAAGGAACTACTTCCACTCCTCATTCAACTGTTTTGACTTTGGGGTGAGTAGGATCCCGCCGGGCAGGTGAAGTGTGTGCAGCTCTCCCATTATTCTGAGGGGATGGACCTTTAAGGGTGAGCATGGAAATCCCTGGGAAATGGTGCTGTGAGCATGTTTGCTGCAGGGAGCAGTCCGTGCAGAAATTAGCTGCAGAGAAAGGCATTAAGCTTCCCCTAGTTATCATCCTTTTGGAAGAAGTGTAACAGCTGGGGATTTCGTTGCCTCGCCAAGAGATACAGGGTGTTCACAGCAGCACCAGTAAATGCTCTGATTACTCAGAGATTCTCTCTCCCATGTAAATGAGGTGATTGAAAGAGAAAAAAACCCACGCAGATTTTTGCCCCTCTTCCCTCCCCACCATTCAGTGGCCTTCACCTGGAGACACAGGGGCAGCACCAGGCAGAGGGGAATGTCCAGCACATGAGGAGGTGACAGGGAGGCAGTAAATCACAGCCCTTGGTTGCAGAGGTACAGGCAGCTAGAGCTGCAGCTTGGACATGGGAACAGTGGGGACAGTTTTGACTCTGTCTAACCCAGGACTTTGCCTGCAGATGCTGATGTTTTCATTTCAAGCAATTAGGCTGTAATCTGACCCCCCGGGAGCTGACTGTTTCTCTTACCCTTAGAGTAGGTTGAGTGGGAATTAGTCTGTTAAGTTTCTTTAACAAACCAGATAGGATGCTCATGGTACAGCCAGGGGCAAAGAGGAAAACAGTTTAGGTCATTGCACACATCATCCAGCCCTTCTCTACAAGCTGTAGTCTTGTTTCGAATCTTTCTCTGCCAAAATGGTGAGACTGATTCTTCCTCCCCACAGAGCAAAATTCTCTGGTCCTGTGAGGGAGGAGAAGGTGTTCTTTGGCAAATAACCACTCCTAAATTCCAAACTACATGTAGAGCCAGCTTCTCTTTCTGGCAGCATCAGCAGGAAAGCTTGGACATAACTAGACTTGGAAATGAAACCATCCAACCCATGGACCACAGACCCACCTGTATCCATCAGCCCGAGGGGTTGCATCAGGCAGTCCCAAGTGTGGGGCTGTCCCCTGGGGTGCCCATGGCTGGGGGTGGCTCAGAGCATTGCAGTGCATGGGGCTGCTCCTTCTGGCAGTGCAGCCCAAAGGGACTCAAACTGCCAGGAGAGGAAACACAGACCCCCCAGGTGATGTAACATGTCTGCACCTAGCTCAAGGGTGCCCTTGGGTTTAACTGTCCTGGAGATGTCCTGCAAAGGCTGGAAAGAAGAGTGTCCCAAGGGGGAGCTGACACCTTAGCTTTCGGTAAGTTCAGGGCATGCCCAGAGACCCCAACTTCTGTAAGCTGAGATGAAGACACCTGGTGGGCAAGCACTACTACCTAGTTAGTCTTGTAAGGGTCTCATTGCCATGTTTGCATTGTCTGGGGACACACCAGGTCCAGGTCCTTCACCAAAGGATTGGGTAGGCTCCAAGCTGCTGCCAGCTTGCCCCCATGCTGGCTTCCTGTCTCCCTGGATCCTTGAACCAAGGATGCTCCTTCCACAAAAAGAAGAGCTCGTAGCTGATGGTCCAGAAGCAGGTGATTTGGGGATTGCACTAACCAAGAGAAAAACTACCAGATATCTTCACTTTGTGCCATTGCAGCACTGGCAATAAGATTTGCTGAGTGTTTCCCAGGAGGTAAAGCTGTTGATCTGTTTCTAATTTTTCCTCCTTTAGAGAATCCATAGGGATCCTACTTCTATCTGTGTTTCTTCCTCCTCACCCACCTTCCAGCCTCCAGAATTAATTCACCCTCAGTGGAACAGCACACAGATCTGTAGCCAGTTTAGTTTGACAAAGCATCCTGATGAAACTGTTCAAATTCATAAAGTGAAACAACAAATAAGAGCAACATCAGTCTTGGGAAACACAGTCCAGTGGGGTCTGATGTGAAACAAGTTCCCAGGAGGCCATGTGGAGATGCCAGGGAAATTAATTATCAGCGTAACACGTGGAGGGTGTAAGGAAAGGTTTTTGCTAATTCATGAGGGATTCTCAGGAGTGGTAGACAGTGGGAAAGAATTCTTTGTTCCTTCCTCTTCTGAAGGGAGAAACTGGATGCGTTACCTCCCTTTGTCACTGCCTTTTCTTGAAGTTCAGGGTAGTTTTCAAAAGACATCCAGGTTGCTGTTTGTAAATGGGGTTTCCAGGGTGTGGAGTCCCCCAGCACTGCTCAGGTACTCAGACACAGCCCTCCTGGCCCTGCATTCCCATTAACACTCCCTCTCCCAGCACAAACCAGCTGCTGACTGGGCTCTGGTGATCACATCTTTATGGTGTGCTCTGCACAAGTGGGGACCACAGTCCATGGGAGCTCAGAAATGCTGAGTTAATGCAAGTAATAACAGCAACTGGCAATTAAATGCCTGATTTCTGGGATTAACCATGCACTAACCTATAGCATGTAGGTCAGTGTGGATATAATTGCCCTTTCCAAGTGTGCTCAACCCATTACAATTTTGGCTGTTTTGTTAAAAAAGGATTGTGGACAAGATTCCTTTATCACTTGAGGTTAATTCTCTCCCAGCCTGAAAACAGACAGTCAAAACAAAATTTAAAAAAGCCACCTTGACTCGTGAAAATTTTTTTCAACAACCTTAGGACTGGATGTGCATGCTCAAGGCTTTGCAGGATCTCTTAATAGCTATTGCCTTAATGGCACTGCTAAAGAATTCCCAGTTGCCAGAAGCTTCTGTCCTCAGTCTCTCGGGAAGCACCAGAAAGCAGAAGTTTTTCCTCAAGTACAATATGCTCTTGCAGGTGATTGTGGGCAGTATATTTGAAGTGATTTGGGCTGCAGTGAAGCCTGGGACCTCGTTTGGCATCAGCGTCCTGAGAGCACTTCGACTGCTGAGGATTTTCAAAGTAACAAAGTAAGTCCAGTTTGGGTCAGGATGGTGGGATGTGCTGCTGTAATGGGACTGACTCCAGTTTGGGTCAGGATAGTGGGATGTGCTGCTGTAATGGGACTCCAGTTTGGGTCAGGATGGTGGGATGTGCTGCTGTAATGGGACCCCTGGATGGAGCTCCTGGCAGCAGGGAGTGGAAGTGAGAGAAGTCACGGGGGGAAAAGAGAAGAAATTTTTCTTCCCGTGGTCTCAGACTCCAGACTTTTAACAAAGGACACATGAAATGGCTCTAAATCACACCTGCCTGTACCATCCCTGTTGTTCTGCATGCTACTCTGTCCAAAAGGAGATTGTCAAAGGGCTCCTCTGCTTAATTCCACTGTCTGCATTTTTGGATTCATTAGTTTGCCTAATATAAATGCTCCCTGCCTCTTAGCTGGGCAGTAGAGCCAGGAAGGAGTTGTCTGGGAGCCCAGTCCCAGCACACTCCATGTGCCTGTGAGCCAGCACCATCCCAGGGGATGGGGGGGATGGAGGCAAGCTAACTTCAGCATCTGGCCAGATGTGACTGGGTAGCCTCATCCAGGATTTGGGCTGAGTGTTGGAGTTAATGTCCTGGATTTGTTTTCATCTGTGCATGAATATGTGTATTGAAGGTCTTCAGAGCTGGTTAAAGCTGTAGGAGTGTCAGACCCCTTGTGGGGGGGGCTCAGGGCATTCCATACATTGGATGGTTCTTCTCTCTTCCATGTTATCTCTGGTCTCCAATGCAGGTACTGGAATTCCCTGAGGAATCTGGTGGTCTCCTTGCTGAACTCCATGAAGTCCATCATCAGTTTACTCTTCCTGCTGTTCCTGTTCATTGTGGTGTTTGCTTTGCTGGGGATGCAGCTCTTTGGAGGACAGTAAGTCCCCCTAAATTATCCAAGGGGGAAAAGGGGCTGCCAGGCTTGGATTATTCACCTTGGGGTGCAGGTGTCAGCCTGTCTGGGCTGCTGAGATGCAATCTTTTATTTAAAGGAGGATAGTTCCTGTTCTAGTGGTTTTCTAGTTACCATAATTTCAGAGTTCCTGGGTCATTCCATGGTCCCCATGAGACTCCTCTGGGTCTCTGAGGAGAAGGGCAAGTTCTTCCCTGACAGTCAGAGAAACAGGAGACTGTTGGTTTTTGTTTGTTTGTTTTGGATTTTTTGTTTGTTTTTTTTGTTTGTTTTATATTTGTTGTTGTTTCTTGTTTTTTGTTTCTTTGGGTTTTTGGTTTGTTTTTTAACTTGGAATATTTTTCTGCTGGAAAACACATTTTGTTGAATATTACTTCTTTTCACTAGGAAATGGCACTTGTGGTGAAACAATTATCACTCTATCACCATTCAAACTTCAGTGTAATTTTTAAAATTAATTACTTTTTTTGTTTGTTTTTTTTAATCAATCACTATTTTATCTTAAAAAGAAAAAGCAAAATGAAACTATGCAGCAAGAGGCCAATTTTGACTATTGCTCATGAGAACAAAAACTCCTTGGAATAGCTTGTTCCACAAAAGACATTTGAGATTGTGAATGTTCATTTTAATTGTGGATGAAAATGAATTTCAAAGCATCAGAATTTTCTCAAGGAAGAAAATTGAGTTTCTGCTAATAGTTCTGTTGAGCATCTTCTCAGAGACGCTGTGTTCCCCGCTGTGGTTGCCTGGGGTGGTTTTGCCAGGTGGAACAAATGTTTGTCTCTGATTTGGGTTACAGGGTTTTTTTGAAAACTCATGAGAATCTTCTGTCCCTTACTGCTCTTGTTTTCATTTCTTTCTTCTCTCTAGGTTCAATTTCCAAGATGAAACACCAACCACAAATTTCGATACCTTCCCTGCTGCCATCCTCACGGTATTCCAGGTAAAGTCATACCTTGTCCTGGGTGAGCATTAGGAAAGAAATTCTTGGGCATCTCTTCTTGCAAAGAGATTGCCCAAAATCCACAGAATATAGGAAAGGGGAAGCCCTTCTTTCTCACATGTTTTGCCACACTGACTAATCAACACGTCACTAAAAAGCAATAGTGTGGAATTACAGAGACGTAGAACAAAAAATTTTTTCTACTGGGAAAAAATAGTGATTTAATAGGCTTATAGATTTTATTTCTGTGCTGAGCTTAGCCCACACATGGCCAGGCTGTTCCCTCATGAGGGCTCTGCTCAGGGTCACACACTGCAGTGCCAGCCCTTGCCTGTGCCCCACTGCATTAATCCTCTGCTCTGAAACCCCAGCCAGCCAGGGAGTGCTTGACCTGTTCCACTTTTCTCCTGAAGTTGCCATAATTTAATGAGGAGAGAGGCCTGAGCTAGCTCGAGGCAGTAAGGAAATAATGCAGCATTTTGCAGGGCAGTAGCTCAAGAGAAGATAATGCTGGATAAAAATGACAATCAGTGGGGGAGCATGGAGAGAGGCATCAGCCTTGGGCAAGTTTGTGTGATGACAGGAAGAAGCCACAGTTCTGGCAGCCACAATATTCAGATTTAAGAGGCTAATTTTGCAGCTCTTGTCTGCATACCTTTTGCAAGCAGGGACTTCAGGGGTTTCAGTGGAGAGCTGGGCTGCTGCACCCTGCTCCTGGGGCAGGTAACACACACAGCCTGCTGAAAGCTGCTCAGTATTTTTAGCCTTGTCCTGCACCCACTGTTCATCTGAGACTCAATCCCAGCTCCAGATAGATCTCAGCAAGGCTTGGATTATGTATTTCAAATTTTGGATAAAAACAAACAAACAAAAAAGAGTCTAAATGAAAATATCCTCTGACCTCTGCATAAGTAACTTCATATGGGTATTGCTTCTCTCCAGATGGGAAGCAGGTTTGGCAGCACTTACCTCACAGGATATTGCAAATCATGGTAGATTAATATTTGCATAGTATTTTAGAGCTCAGCAAAGAAAGGGCTTACAGAAATGTAAAGGTATTGCTGCAGAGCTGGACCTGAACCTGAGACAGGCTCTGGATCTGAGCATCTGGAAATTTTGATGTTATTTTACTTAGGGACTATAATGATCTCTTGAGAATACTTAGCTGGAATAGTTCCTTTCTGTTCCTGAGATAAATACCCTCTAACATTGTGGCTGTGGGATGAAGTAAAACTTTGCTGTCTTTATGACTTTAGAATATCAGAATTAAAACCAGCAGAACACCAGCTGCAAATATCCTAACTGCAGCCTCACAGAAGTATTTCAATACCCTCTGCTCCCAATCCACCCCCTTCCTCCCCTGAATTTCCAATATCATGTCGACCTTTCTTCAATATGGGCTTTGGATCCTTTTCTATCCTCCTCTCCCAGAAGCTCAGGCAAGCCAGCAGGCTTGTTTGCTGCTCTAATGAGCAGAGCAGCATCTTTCAGGGAGTGCATTTGATGTGCTGAACAAATATAATAAAGATACAGATACAGCCTGGCTGTCCCTAACCCCTTTTGGAGAGGCTTTGTTTAAGAGACAGTCTTGAACCAAGACTTCTCAGCCTGCCTAAGCTCAGCAGAGCTGCCTGGGTCAGGAGGCTCTCAAGTAACTCCCAGGACAAGTTTGTCCACCTGACAGCCAATGGGACTTTGTGTTGGATGCAAGTGAGCCCAGCTGTCCCTAAATTTTTTTTTTTTGAGAAGCATCGTGTGTTTTTTTTTCCAGCTCCTGGCTCCCAAGAAAGTCTTTGTGAGCTAAATTCCAAGCTGTGTATATACAAACCACAAACACGAACAATTTATTTGTATTCATATATATATACATGCATGAAAAGTGAGTGTAACTCCCTATTGCAGCAGTCAATGAGCTGGAAGTGTTTGTGACATCCATAAACAGAGGGGCTCTAGAAAGCAGCAAACCTGATCCCCAGCATCTGTGTCCCCCCTGTTCATCTGCTTGTTAGGCCATTAAGATTTCACAACTCTTGAAAGCTGTTTTTATTGCATCACCTCGTGGCTCCTCAGCCAAGCCCAAATATTAAAAACTGAGATGCACTGGACAGAATGTTTATCTGGGGAAGCCAGAAGCAGTTCCTGGCTGTGGAAAAAACAAAATATTTGTGTTTCAGCTTACCCCCAAGTCCTCATTGCTTGCACCCCTCCCTCTGCAGTGCTGTCCTTTTCTCTCCTGCAGCAAGAACTTCTTGCACCATCCATGAACTGAGACTTTATAGAGCTTTTAAGTTTTTATTCCATCCTCAGCTTAAGTCCAGTTGGATCTTCAAACCCAGCCCCTGACCTTTTTGACTTTTAACTGTGCAGCCAGTAAGCAGCTCCTGCTCTTCTGCAAGACACAAGTTTTCCCACCAATTGCCCTTTCCATGAAAGTCTGTGTGAACAGAAATCTCTTTATGGTGGTTCCCAGAAAGCAGGAGCAGCTGTGGGTTCATGGCAATGTTGTGAATGCAAGTTTGTGAACAGCACTTTGCATAATTGAACACCAGAGCTGAAAGCCCAGTGCCCTGGTTCTTACTCTCTGGTGTAAATCCAGAGTAACTCCAGTGGTGGGGATTAGACTGCACTGAATTATCTGAAAACAGATCCTGCATTTAGGAACCAAGTTTGTGTATGTACCCTGTGTCCTTCTGTCTGTATTTTCTCTTAGACTATTGCTGCCATCAGCACCAACCCTGCAGCAACAAATATTCTCTCTCAGCAGCTGGTGACTGATCTGGAATTTGCAGTTGTTTCCAGCATCCTTGTACACACATGGGATCACTACAACACACATCATGATGTGGGCTTCTCTTGTGGTTTTTTTTATCATTATTACTTTTAAATTTATTTATTTATTTGTATTGCTTCTACTAAACACAGAGAGCTTCCTGCTTAGGAATTTGAGCTCCACAGCACAGCAGACAGGTTGTAATTTCACTGCTGTTCTACCCAAAGTGTGGCTGTGCTGGGGTCACCAGGGACCAACAGGAATGGTGGCAACTCTGGCTGCTGCAGGATGAGCAACCAGCATGACAAGGCTTGGTGGAGTCTGAGCTGTTTCCATTTGTTTTGATTAGTTTTTCTGCTATTGGTGTGTTTGCTAATTAGCCTGAGGTCAGCATCCCAAGCTCTGCAGAGCCAGGCTGCAGCTCTGCTCCCATCCCTGCAAGGACACAGGAGGAACAGAGTCCCCTTCCAGCTGCCTTCACCTCTCCTCCCTCAGACTCTTTTGGATGCTGCTTTTTGAGGTTATTGTGGCTGAGGGGTAGCTGAGGCTCCTTGTGGCCTTGGCAAGGAGGGAACCTGCAGAAGAGCCCATTGTGTGTTCCCCAGACCTCTGGTGATGTTCCGAGTGTGCTCCAGCTGTGCAGGGGAACAGGGGCAGGGGGCTCCAGGGGCTTCTCCTCCTCTTACGGGGTCACACCGTGGGTGCCATGTGTCTGGTTTGGGGAGGAGCTGTGCAAAACTTTTCTGTAGGAGGTGAGTCAAAGGAGCTGCTGCTGGCACTGGGCTGAGAAGTCAGAGTTTTGATGGGTCTGTGGGGAATGCTGAGAACGGAGCTGTTGAAGCTTGGGATCTCTGCACGACTTGAAAACCAGAGGAGAAGCAGGGGGAATTTTGCTGGGGTGAATGTTGGAAGGAGGCTTTTAGGAAGGAGGCTGCAATTGAAGGTGGGCAGCAGGCACATAACCAGGGAAGAGCAGGAACTTGTGCATCCCTCAGCAATGCTCCTCACTCCTCAGCTCATGCCCAAGGAGAAAGTTGCTTGCAGCCCAGGGGAAACCTCCCAGGGATGAAGGCTGAAGGTCCAAGCCTGTGGGCTGCTGTGTTCATGTGCTCATCCATTTACCCCTCGGAGCCCATCCTGGATTGCAGTCGAGCTCCCCGAGACCTCTCCTCTTTTGTCTGTCCTTTGGGTCACCTTTTCTTCTCCTCTCTTGTCTGTGTCTCTGCAGATCCTGACTGGGGAGGACTGGAACGCGGTGATGTACCACGGGATAGAGTCCCAGGGTGGAGTCCACTCGGGGATGTTCTCCTCCATCTACTTCATCGTCCTCACCTTGTTTGGTAACTGTATCCTTGCATGGGGCTGGTGACAGTGGCACAGTGTGCCAGGCACCCTGCCAGGGGGAGATAGGGAAAAAAATAGGTGATCTGAAATTCTCACTCCCTCTCTTATGCTTTTTAAAACCAAGTTATTGCTATAACTTTGCTCCTTACAGCACCCAGGGGAAGAGACATAAACAAATTGTGCATGTTGGTGTCACTTTTCTGATGGCAGTGTGGGCATGCTCTTCATTTATTTTCACATTTTAGCTGGAGAATGTCCCACTCTGTGTTAATTTACCGTGTAAAAAAATTATTCAAGCCAAGCCATGGCAGGACCTCTGTACTTTGAATATCCTTAGAGATAATTTCCACGAGGTGAGGGGAAGACTGGGCTGGAATAGCCTTGGTGTGTAGATCAGAGCTCAGTCTGTTGGATCCTCTGTCTACATGACAGCTTAAATCTCCTATCCCAAATGCTTGGAGTTGTCTTCTCTCCATTTAGTCCTCACAGAGGTCTGAGGAGGCAAGAATGTAGCAGTACCATGGGGCTGGGATTTGGAAAGGGAGGCTCTGTTTTATAGAGAAATGAGCAAAATGATTCTCAGCTCTAATGGGCAGGTGTGATTAGGAGGCCAAAAGAGTGTAGGAATTGTGATGGTTCCATCCCTGATTCCTGCTGGAGGCTGCTGATGTTACAGAGTGTTGCTTCATTACCTGGGTACCAGCTTGTTGGTGTGAGATGTTTGCTGGGTTCTGTCAAACAGAGCAGCCTGAAGAATGGAAACTTAAAAACTCTTGGTGCCTGAGGCTGCTTGCCTGGTTTGTTCTGTAAAATAGGGATAATAACTCTGAGCATCACCACGATGCTTAGGAGCACTCTGGAGGGTTTTCCCAGCAGTGCAAAGCTCCTTGCTAGTTAATCCCAGTGTTCATCTTATCCTAGGAGTCCTGTTTGGGCTGGCAGCATTGGCTGGGTGACTCGGGGAAAGGGAAAGATGATGAGGGGGTCAGTACTTGTGCTAAAGATTTTGAGTTTTTATAGACATAGACCCCTTCAGCTGGGGGTCAAGGTGAGAAGAGCCAGGAGAGCAGCACCCATGGGCTGTGTGGCAGGGCTTGGCTTTACCTGAATTCTCTCCCCATCAGCACAAAAGCCCAAGGAGCAGTGGGGTGAGGAGTACATGAGTGTGTCTCAGGGATTTATCCCATTTCCCTGCACAGAGCTGCCCTGGTGCCTGGGCTGGCTCAGCAGCTCTGCTCAAGCCCCCACCTTGTGCTGGGATATTTGTCCCCTTCCAGAAACAGAAAGCTTTGGAAAAGTGGGTCAGTGGAGAACTGGCAGGGAGGGAGGGAGATCTCAAAGTCCTCAGGGCTTGGCCTCTGAAAATGGGATTAAGCTATAATCATGCTTGACAGCAGGCTGAGAGAGAAACTTTTAACCTTAGAGCAGCTAAGAGTCAGTGATTTTGAGTAACGGGGTAAAAATTCCCGTCTTGCACTCAAAGAGGAGGCTTCTCCCTTGTCCTTTAGCTTTCATTGAAAGGGAAAGAGCAGGAGATGTGTCCAGCCAGACCTGATATGGTTTTAATCAAAGTGGTATGATTTGAGGAAAAGCAGGATTTGGCCTATTTTCTGGGAAATGACATCAGGCCTGTGTTCATTGTGATTCGGGTAATTGATAAATTGATGCATCTGTTGAAGGAGGAGGGGGAGGAGAGAGAAAATTAATGAAAAACTGTAGAGGAGTCTGAAATGAAAAGCAGGGAATGCCTGGGGTGTGCTGCCCTTCTCTGTGCCCCCAGCACCATGCCCGAGAGCCATTCCTGGCTGGCTGGGGTGCTCTGTGGGTCTGCCCAGGGCTGCCTGGAGGTTGGGTAACATTTGGGAATCCCTGAGCTCTGCCAAAAGGGCTGGGAGACCTTTGTTGGGTCAGAAGAGCCCAGGTCTGACAGCTTATGTCTGCTTAGAGATGGATCAAAACAACCTGATCTGTTAAAAAAAAAAAAAAAAAAAATTCCAGTGGTTGATTATGTTACATGAGACATTTTCAGCATGTGTGTGTAGGAGGCAGGGGTAGGAAGACACTTTTATTATTGGGCCATTTATTCCCAGAGCAAGAGGCTTAGAAGTGTTTACAACATATTGGAAGAATCCCAGAGGAAGAAATCCAAAAAGCTGGCACCAACCAGCACCCCAGCAGTGCTGCCTCAGCCCCCCTGTCTGCACCCCCAGTCCATGAATGACCCTCAGCTAAAAGGAAATCAGAACCTTTGGAGATGAAAAGCTGATGGAGCTCTGGTTGCAGCAGGGAGGGAGGTGACCATTGCAACATCATCTTCCCCATTTTCTTCCCCATTTTATGCTGGGCTGGTTGGGATTGAGGTGCTCCTGCCCCATTCTCCCTTCTGGCCTGTAGGAAGGAGCCACTGAGGGGCATCACATTCAAATCTCTGACCCAAAGGAATCGTCCTCACATGGTAAAACCCTCCTTCCCATCTTACAGGACATGGGGAAAAAGCTGATGGACAACCTGGCTGTTTCCAGGAGAATCCCCAAGGTTCTATGTCCCATCCCAGCTGGGTTTGATGGTCTGGATGCAGATGCATCCTAAGGGATTAAATAGGGCTCCTGTTTTCCACTGCCACAAGCAGAGGCTGTGGTGCTGACTGGGGACCCTCACCTCAAGGGGAATCAGAGATGGGAACATCTAGTTCTGAAGTCTTGGCTGAATTATGTTTGATGAAAGCTCTCAAGAGGGGAAAGCAAAGAAGCCTGGAGCTGTTTGGGCTCCAGCTTTGGTCCCTGGCTGTCCTGGGTTGTCTCCTGAAACCATGTGCCAGCCTGGGGTGACAGCTCCAGAGCCAGCAGTGCCCAGGGCTGGGGTCCTGCCCAGAGGCTGCTGGAGCACCAGGAGCTCTTGGCCATGCTCCTCTTCAGCAGAGGTGATGAAACAGCTGCTCTGGCTCTCCTGTTTGCAGAGGAATCTTCTCTGCTGGGTTTATCAGCTGCCTAAATTTCCTGCTATCATTTCCCTCAGCTTTTGGGGACCTGTATCTGATCCCAGGCTCCTGCTTGGCTCTGAGGCCAGTGCAGTCCCAACATGGTAGCAGTGTGATGCTGTGAAAGTCTTTGGGAGTCTCTGGAGGGGTAAAGAGACATGGGGTGAACTTGATTCTCACAGACATTCATATTTAGAGGAGCAGCCACAGCTTTACACAGCTATGGAGCAAGTGACTCTTCTGTCCCCAGGTAATGTGCAAGGGCAAAACACATTTTCTTATTGAAAATACGTTTAAATTTGGTTTTCCTTTTTTTTTTTGTTCTCCTTCCACATGCAAAGGTATCTGATTTACGGCTGCTTTGGGGCTGTTTTGCAGACAGTGTAGCTGGAATAAAACCGATAAAATATACGAAAGGACAAGTAATAGCTGGAATCATTAAGTGGAAAAATGAAAATAAAATAGGAATAAGTAATTAAAGGGAACTCTTATGCCTGAGTGGTGTAATGCAGTGCTCTGCAGAGAGACCTGGGCTGGTGTGGGCAGTGGGGTTGTTCAGCCAGGACCGAGGGGCTGTTTCCCAGCAGAGCTCATTAGCTGGGGCTGAGTGTCCTGCTAACAAGGCTCTGCTGTAGCTCTGCTCTGCCTGGTGCTGTGGCCTTCAAGATAGATGTCCCGAGGTGGTCTTTTTGTCTTGTTGACTTCAGTGTGATAGTCAGGATAGTTTTCCTCCTACCTATGTAATGCAGCAGTGACCTGAGCTTAACTTTCTCCCGGTGCCAGAAGCCTTTATCTAGCAGTACATGTACATCATGCAGATGTTGGCTTGAAAATGACCCTGGAGATATTTAAGAAACATGTAAGTGTGACACTTCAGGGCATGCTCTAGTGGCTGAGATTGTAGAGGGTTTGGTTTTGTACTCTATTTTGTGTGTGTGTATCAATGGACTTGGTGATCTCAAAGGTCCTTTCCAACCATGACCATTCTGTGATTCCATGATCTCCAGCTCTGCTGGTTGTCCTTTTAAAAAGAAGGGGGGAAATGACAGTGAAGTCTTCTGTGTGTGTTTGCCTGGGGAGGAGTGTAGGTGTGTATCCCCACCAGGATACCTGCTGGGGAAGAGACAAGGGGTGCCCAGCACTTGCTGTGCTGCCCAGCTGCCTCCCAGCAGAAACTGGGTGAGTGGCAAATGAAGAAAAAGCAATGGTGTAAGGGGTCTGATGACTATGAGAGGGGAGGAAGGGTGGGAAATGGCAGCAGAAGGAGAACCTCTCACTGTATTTGTTGTATGAAGCTTTTTTCCCCTTAGCTGCTCCCCCACAGACACTCTCCTCAATGTCTTCTTGGCCATCGCTGTTGACAACCTGGCAAACGCCCAAGAGCTGACCAAGGTATGGATGAGATTTCTGGTTCTTCAAACTTAGACCACAACGCTGGACATGGAGGTTTATTCTTGTTCAGGTTTTTCTCATTTGAGGTTTGTTTCAGCCACCTGTGTCATGTTCCTCAGTTTCCTTTTATCCCAGAGCAGGCACTGCTCACCTGGCTGCTGCACAGAGGCACAGCTCTTCTCAAGAGCAGAGCCAAAGCAATTCACAGGTTTGGGCTGACTTGAAGCTCTTAGGCATGGGGACATGCAGGTGTTGTATTGCTGCTTTTCCTGCCTCACACTAATGTTTCATACCTTGCTGAGTTTTGGGACGAATCAAAGAATTAACATTCTCTAATCAGCTCCCTGGAAAACAACTCGCAGAGCCTGTCGTGAATATTCAAGTGAAGATGTTAGAATCTTCCTGCCTCTCACCAGGCGCAGGAGCAATCTGAGGCACCCACCCGAGCTCAGGCAGAAAGTCAGGTCCTGACAAAAACTGGCAATGCCAGTGATGTAACTCCACTGAAGGAGCAGGTCTATACCAGAGCATCCCCTGTGGAGAAAAACTTGAAGTATTGCATGGGAAGGATCCCAAGTTCTGCAGTGTGTATTTGTATTATTCCAGCCTTTTGCTTTCTCACTGTAGCAATGTTTGGGTGTAGTTACGAGGCAGAATGAGGTTCTGTTTCCACATTTCTAGCTTGTTCCCACCCAGTGGACAAAGCCAGGCACTTTAATGCCCCACTTGAGCTACTGAAGGCCAAAGCCACCAACCATTCCCAGTTCAGATCCACATCTTCTGCAGCTGGGTTTGTCTTTACCAGATCTCTGCTGTGGAGCTGTGTCTGGCTTCAGCTGCCAGCTCTTCCTGGAGCCTTGTCTCCTGCCAGCTGATACCCAGCACAGCTCCCAGGGGAAGGCTGAGGGGTTGCAGGTATGCAAGAAACATTCCTGTGTCTCTGACACCAAGTTCTGCATCTTACAATGCAGCTCAGGGCTGTTTAATGGCTCATGGGGGGGGTTTCTGCCCAGTTTTTGTCTTACAGCAGCAGCTCAGCTGTTTCTGTGCTGTCTGAAGCCTGCAGAAAGCTCCAGCCTGGAGGCATCTTCCCAGCCTGCTTGGAGATTTATGGGCATCCCCTGCATCTGCTAGGAGGGAAGATCAAGCCCAGCACAATTCCTGGATAATGAATCTCATCCTAGTTCTTCCTTAATCCTTTTAGTGCTTTCTTGTGAATTTTTCATCAGCAAACTTGGGAGAGTTAGAAACCAGACTTTGCTGATGTTTATAAAGTATTATTAAATATTGATGGATTCAGCATCATTGCCAAATCATAAATCTTCTTGAGAAACTTTTTTTTTTATTATTTTTACTATGATTTTATTTATGAGCCCCCCAAAAATCATTAGGGCTTTGAAAAGATAAGGAAAAAGATAAAACCAATTCAATTATATAGCATACCTAGAGAATGGGGGATTTATTGCTAAGTAGATATGATAATGCAAAACAAAAAACTGTCCTGGAGCTATAATTAAGTTACTCAGGAGTCAGGTGATCTCAGGAGACTTTCTTGACATTTATTCTGTAAAACTAATCAAGATCAGTGCTGCTTATAATGTGGGAAAACCGTAAGCATTTTAAAACTATCACTGTTTTAGAAAGACAGAGCTTTCCAGCTCACCTTCAGGGCTGAAACATTTCAGCCAACATTTCCACTTCCACTTCTGGATGCTAATTTGGACTTTTTTTTTTTTTATCATGGCTTTTGAAGATTTTTTGGTAACCTTAGCTGGGCCTGGTGACTTGCAACAGATATTCTCAGAATGGTGACTATATTTAACTTGAGCTTGATCACCCAGTGTCTGTGACACTTTTTCTTTTTTTTCTTTTTTCTTTTTTTTTTTTTTGTTTTTTTTTTTTTTTTTTTAAGTAAAATTACCCTCAAAAATTGGCTTTTAAAATCTTTGCTGCCCATCCCACAACAGCTCATTCCTCATCCTCATTAAACTGTCACATGGAGCTGCTACAGGTGACCCTTATTTTCCTAAGTATCCTAAAACACAAAGCATGTTCTCTGATCTCAGTGCACTGCCAGCTGTCCCTGAGAAAGCAATGTGAAACAAACCAAAGACAATATGGGATAGGAGGGATGGAGAAATAGATAAAAATACTGGAAAAAAGGTATTGAAACTTGAGGAATCCTCAGGAATGATGGTGGGTGTGCTTGTTCTGAGTTAGGGACATCTGCCTCTCTATTGACAATGGATATTTTCTGTTGTTATGTCAAGATATTGAGTCCTGGTGCACCAGGGAGAATGGAGTAGAAGCTACAAATTGTAAAGAGATGGTGAAAACTGCACTTGGGGCTTTAGGTGCAGAGAAAGAAAAATCAAGACCT
The DNA here is from genome assembly GCA_023637945.1 of Phaethornis superciliosus. Taxonomy (NCBI): domain Eukaryota; kingdom Metazoa; phylum Chordata; class Aves; order Apodiformes; family Trochilidae; genus Phaethornis; species Phaethornis superciliosus. Next base: position 582,748 of record JAJQWJ010000022.1, on the reverse strand, counting down.
TTGAATGTGACTTTTCAGGCTTCTAGAGAGCCCTCAAGAGAAGCAACAACTTGAATATACCTGTGGAATGAAAGGGAGACCTTAAACACCTTCTTATTGGGAGCCTTGTTCCTCAAAGCTTCATATTTTGCAGATAGCCTTGATTTACAGCAAGCTTATTGCTTTGTGTAATTTTTCAGCAGGGCTTTTTTTTTTTTCATGGCCTGCCTCAGGTTCTTCATTGACTATAGGAAGAACTGCTTGTTATAGACTAGCTGATAATTGGAAAGAAAAGAAAAACACACTTTAATAGCAGCAGATTTTTAAAATTATTTTTCCATCCTTTCTTTTTCCTTCTAAAGCAGAAAGAGGTAGCAATTTCCAAATGAGTTTGGTTTGAGAAAACAGCACTGAAGTCAGAATAAGGCATTGCTAATGCATATGGTATTCAGGCTGGATAAATCCATATGATTTCCTCTGTCACAGTGAGATGTCTTGCTGTCTGCTCTCATTACTGGGAGCATAACTCCTGCACAGAATTACCCTTGGAGAGCAGAGGTAGAGCTGGGGTAGTTCATAAGGTCTGACAGAAGAGTTTGTGACTGCTCTGGCCTTGACATGTGCTTATTCTCTGAGTGTCTGATGCTGATGTTGCCATCATGCCCTGGGGGGATCCTGCAGTGATTTTACTATCAAATTTGACTGGCTAGAAAGCTGAAGTGAATTTTATCCTATATGACCACCAAAGATGAACCAGGCTGTTTCTTTGTTGTTTTTTTTTTTCCCTTCCTCTCATTGTTTAAGATCCTGCAGTTTGAATCTGAGCAGTGTTTCTGGTGTCACTAGGAGGAAATAAATCACAGTTATACTCTGGGGGAATTAGCAATGCCAGCAGAGGTTAAAAACCCACCTGGTTTGGGGGTTTTGCAGAAAGCAGGATGATCAGTTTGCTGATCTATGCTTGAGTCCAAGGATTATGCTTTAATACAGCTCCTGCTTTCTGTTTTCACCCAGTGAGTCCTCAGTGATTCATCTGAAATAAGTGGAAGTATCTGGAGTAAACCCCTTGTGAGCAGGAGCAGTCAAATCTGTTGCTGTTTACTGGACTTCCTGTTTATTTGGCAGGTTTCTTGTGGTTTTGTATGGGCTTTTTTTGGGGTTTTTTTGTGTTTTTTTTTTGTTGTTGTTTTTTGTTTTCTTTTTGTTTGTTTTGTTTTGTTGGTTTTGTTTTGTTTTTTTTTTTTTTTAAGCCCCTTTGTCAAGGGGTTCTGAAGGATTTAGGAGTCAGTTACCTTTTGGTAGGACATAGACAGGTCTGAGATAAATGGGGCTCCCTTCACCCCAGCAACATCAGACGTGTGCTCGGGGCTCTCCTCCTTCCCTGCTGCTCAGTGATAAAGAGGAGACCCAAGAGGTAAGATAGCTGTGTGAGGGAGCTGCAATCCTGTAAAAATGCACTGAGCACTTGACCAAGCCTCGTGTTTCTCATCTCAGTGGCTGCTGCTGGCACCAAGACCTTACCCAGAGGTGCTGGGTGTGAAGTTCTGCCCTCTCTCAATGTGTTTCTGCTCTGACAGCACAGCAGTGACAGTCACAGTCACATCTGACTCCTGCCTTGGGCAGCTCTGGTGATTGTCATGCCATGATGCATGCTCTGATTTCTCTTGATTTTCTGCACCAGGATGAGGAGGAGATGGAGGAAGCCACCAACCAAAAGCTGGCCCTGCAGAAGGCCAAGGAAGTGGCAGAAGTCAGCCCCATGTCTGCAGCCAACATCTCCATCGCTGCGTAAGCATTCTTTTCTTCTCTGGGATCTTTGTCATTTGGTTTCTGGTTTTCAGTGTCACTCCGTGTCTGTTAACTGGACATCCCATGGCACTCTGTGAGCCCTTTTATACCATCTCTGTTACAGACAGGTCTTCGGGTTGATGCTTCCACATTGATCACTTTGCCATGAATTTAATGAAGTCCTGATTTTAGTTTGGTTTTCTTTGTATTGCCTCATCTTTTACCTTATTATGAATAACTGTATTGTTGAAGGATTTTTTTAAGGTATCCAGGGATAGATTTCAACAGGTGAAGTGTTTAATGTTTCACTTTGGATTTTTATTTATGGGAAACATGTGGGCACAGGATGTGTAAATATTTTTTAGTGATCTCTACTTCAAGAACTTTAAGTGTAAAGGCACCCTCCTAATTATCAGGCTGAAAACTATGCTTTAACACTTTCTCTTTCCTTGAATAAAATCATGTATGTGAGCAGTCACTAGTTTATAGCTAGAAACATGAATTTGCATTTTCAGGTGCAGGCTTTTCTTCATGGGTGTAGACATATCCACTGATTCTGTGATACCAGAATCCTTAGAAAACATTGTCTTAGGGCCCACCTTCTCATACACTGATCTAAGCTGAAATGAAAAACTTCTCTCTAGGTGGAAATACTTATTTGGATGTCACTGAGGTCAGTGCAGAGTTCTGCCATGGGATGGTGGGCCTGTGTTTGAGGCATTCCTGCCTTGAGTGGATTTACTTAAAAGTATGTTCTCCATTAAGGGTTCTTTTACCAATTCTGGAATTTTAGCATTGGGACTTCCAGCATCAAAAAAATTGTTCATCTGTTTTACTTAGAGCTGCTGATATTTTCCAGCTCCCTTTTTTATGGGAGACTTCCAAAAGCTGAAGCACAGGAAAAGAAATCTCTTGCTCAGTTTTATTCCAAAGTATCTGAAATAGAGCAGGATCCCTCTTTGTTCCTCCAGTACAAATCTCTTGAGACCCTTGTTAATGAGTGTTAAATCCACTGCATCAAAGACAATAGGCCAAATGGAGCCAGTTCATTATATGTGAAGTAAAAGAGTATTATTAATTTGACTGTTTTATCCTTCTTAGCATTTAATTTTGCAACTGCTGCTCTAATCAGCTCCTATTTATGCCATGTCTTTTTGCTGATTTTTAATTCAATCCTTTTCTAACACTAGTTTCCTGTCCAGACTTGAAAAGGAGTCAAAGGAGGATACTTGCTCTTGTTCTTTGATATATTTCCTGGTAGTGTTATTGAAAAATACAAGATAATGATACTTATTTTCTCTTTTTTTAATGAAAAGCATCATTGTGCACGTGAAGATTTCTTAGAAGTCAGGGGGAAAAAAACCCAAACCACCTCAGTGGAACTAAAACTTCACACCACGTTGTTGGTTGCTCAAAATACCCTTTATTCCATCATTTTTCAGTGGTTTCACCTGGTATTCAATATCAAAGGGCCAGTGAACGTGGCATTGGGAGCCATCTGCTAACACCCTTGTGTGGCTTCTCTTCTGCTACCTCTGCTTTAGTGCCAGAGAGGTGCTCACAAGGTCACTTGCAAAGCTCACAGGACTTTAATTTGGATAAAGAATGAGTTCGGGTCAACAGACTGGTGACCAAATAGATAATGGAGTGGAGGAGAAGGCAAGGGAGAAGTTTGATGTTTTACAAGAAATAGGTGTATGGATGGATTGCTGTCTGATGAGCCAAGAGATATTTAATGAATGCATGTCACAGCAATGTGTTAAACACTTCAGTACATCCAGAGCCAACTCCAAAGGGGCTCAGCAGCTGCAGCTTTTGGGTTTGCAGCACCAATCCTTCAGATGTCTCTAAACCGATGATAAGGACCCACAGATGTACCCCACTGCTTCATCTATTATGGGATTAAGCTACACAATGGTCCTAAAGGTGGAGCAGATGCAGTGCTGATGGGAAGACGTGTCAGATCAAGCTTCTGATTCAATTCAGAGCTAGACGTTACCGAAAAAGGATTTTTGACGTATGAAAACATCCCTGCAAGAAGCAAACGCTTGTAGAACTTTTTTACCCCCAAGTGGGTGATGAACAGGGTCTGGGAAAAACTGGGACTAAGCTACCAAAGGTCTGCTGCAAAGGTGGATCTTCCTCTCAGTTTATATTTTCACCTTCTCCCAAGGAATAATTTTTGGAGTTTGTAATTTGACTTTATTTTAATAATGTGTGAAAATTAAGTTCTCTAACAATAAGCAGGTATAGCATGGATCAATGCTCTCAAAACACCAACATTTTCCCTACCTGCATCAATCAAACCAGGTCTCTCCGTGGTTAACAGAGGGCACCATGACTTGCATTTCTTCAGTCATGATGTTCATGTTCCCAGTGTGCTTGTCCACCTCCTGCAGAGGTGATAAAGTCATCCTGGGGCTGATCTGCTGAGAAGTCCTATCAATCGTTCTGCTCTTCCCCCAGCCAGCTGCTGTGCTTGCTGTTTTACTCTTCCCCTTGTCTGCCCTGCACCAAGGACTGAGAGGGTGTCTCTTGCCCTAAGTCTCCTTCCAGACCATTCCATGGTCCCCAGCACTGTAACCTCCACCTCTGGTGTTGCTTGGGGTTGGGAACACAACTTGTGCTCCTGGTTTCCACCTTCCTGTGCCTGCAGTTGATCTACATTGGTTCTTCTGCTCTCCTCTGCCATCCCAGCCTCTTTTCCTGACTGAGCTCCAGGAAATATTCCATGTTGCATCAGCTGCAAAATGGAATTTCTTGCTTATGGGTTACTTATTTAGGAAGACAGCTTTCTGGGAAGGTCCACCCTTCACCTCTACACCTGCAATAGGCTGCAGGAGCCACAGATTGTTCTGTGGTTGATAGATGCACTGTGGTGTCATGGGGATCTCTTTTTATAATATATTCACTGTTTCAGGGGTATCAAGAGATCATCTGTCTTGCAACCATCTCAGAGTGCTTTATTACAATATTCTACCTGCATCTGGTTTTTACCTTCTGCTTCATCCATCTCCCAGGATTTTTATGGTTTGTCTTCTGCTCCACCAGAGACTTAATGTGAACAGATTTGTCCAACCACTATTTCATAGAATCATAGATATAGTTTGAAGGGACCCATCGGAATCATCAAGTGCAACATTTGGTTTTTTCACCTGGTGAACTCTATCCAGAATGGTCCTTTTTGCTTTGTGGTTTTTCAGGACTCAAAGCTGGGATGGCATGTTGGTTTTGTCATTGTTGCAATGTCTGGTTTAAAACAGAGTATCTGCTTAACACCTGTGACTGCTTTTTAAGTTGAACCCATTGTTTCATTCTTATTTTTGTGATTTTTTTTTTTTTTATTTTTGTGTGTGTGTGTGTGTGTCTTTTCTGTTTAGCATTTTCCTTGCTTTAATGTTTCTGGAGGTGAGTTTCTGGGTTTTTATAGTTTGCCCAGCATTGTCTTTCAGACCCTTTGTTTTGTACAACATTAAAACCACTCAGCCTCTTGAACTGAGTGAGTGAACTTCAGAGGAAAACCATTGGTGCAGCTGCCTGGGTGGTGAGAACAGAGGAGGGGGGGGAAAGGAAGCAATTGCTCAGGCATTGGATGTGCAAAGCACTTTGTGATCCCTCTGGGGAGGTGCCAGTGGAAGGGAGTTTGAGCCATCAGACTCATCCCATGGTGGGCACAAAGACCCCAGAGCAAGCACAGTTTTGCTTTGGGTATTTGCCTAAGCCACAGCCTGAACTCCTAAATGTTTGGTTTCCTCCTCCACCTTTTTGGTTCCAGGCAGAGTTGCACCAATGGCACGTACAAAAGGGGCTGCACACCAAGCCCAGCTGGGCCAGCAGAGCAGCTGGAGAGGACACAACCTGTGGCATGCAGAGCCCATGTAATTCCCTGTGGCCTCTCTTCACTTTCTGTTGGAAAAAACCTTAAAATTGTAATCACAACAAGCAAGCAAACACTAAATTTGTAAGAACCTGCTTGAGCAGTGATCCTGAAGTCATGCTGAAAGAAAAGCTTTTTGTGCTTTGCTACTCAAGGTTTTTATTTTTAAACTGCATGTAGTAAAGGGTTATGGTTGTAGCCAGACCCAGAGGTTTAAGTAGATGTTACAGGGTGAGAGTTCTGAATGGGAGAACTTCCCAGATGTGGTGGATGAAACTTTGTAGAATGTGGCAGAGACAGTTCATGCAACTAAGAGCTAAACACTGCCTATAGAATTGCCCACTGTTTTTAAAGTTACACATGCTTCCCAGGACAACTTTCAAGCATCTCAAGACTCCTTCCTCTCTTCAGGCTCTGACTGGGTTCTGCTGGTCCCTCACATGGTTGTTCAAAGCAGTTTATGTTTTAATTGCACACCCAGGGGTGGATACTGCCTGTTAATGACTGAATTAACCACTCATTAGAAAATTGCCAAAAGCAACTAGTGGTGGCACATCACTTCCCGGTGACTTCTCAGAGGTGTCTGTCCCTTTTGTACAGGTCTGGGGATGTAGGGTGGGGAGTTGCTCTGTTTCTTTAGGACATTTTCCATCTCAGAGGCTTCATATTTTCCTTTTGCCTTGGGAATATTGTGGTCTGTTTCCAAATCCCTGTTGGGCTGTTGGTACCCAACAGGACCCAGCAAAGAAGTGTGCCTGAACACCCAGCCCGTGAAATGTCCCATCTTGGGTGCTGTGTAGACTAGAAGAGGTGTTCTCTTGCTGGCTTGTGATTTCTTCCCTTTCTTTCCCTCCTCCTGAGCTGTGTGGATGTGTGAGGTACTGTCATTCCTCCTGTTAGCTCACCTTGCCCTTGCTGTTGGTGTAACACTGACTCAGCTGCACCTACAGACACTCTGGTGTCCTCTGTCCCTTCTGGATGGTAAGTAGCAGTGAGTTAAAAACAAAAGTAAAAAAAAGTGAGTAGAGCTCAAGTACTTTTTTCCTTTTGGTTTGGAAAATGAGCCTGTCTGCTTCGTGGCTTTACACCCCTCAGTTCCAACTCAAACTTGGTCAGATTGATGGTATCAAAAAACCAGAGTCGGACAACGGGAGCGGAGGAACGGAGCTGGAGTGCTGCAGGACTTGTGTAATGGTGGCTGGCCAAGTGACAAGGACACTTGGCAGGCTCAGAGCGTGGTCTCTGTCCTGCACTGCACCAAAGGAGGCAGGGATAAACATCAGGGTTTGTTCAAGCCTCCTGCTGAGGGGTGTGGAGATTGATTCAAAGCAGAATTCCTCCAGGTACTGCCCGAGGCTGGTGCAGCCTCTCAGGTAAATGAAGGCAGCTCCGTACATTCTCCTCCATCTCCAGTTTTCCACTTGTTTTGCCTAAGCAATTTCTTACCTACATTTATGCGGGCAAAGGCTTTCTTCCCTGCAGGTTTTTGTTGATATCATGAGGGTCAGCATCCAGCCAAAGAGGAAAGGCATCCCCAGCCTGAGAAACCTGGAAACAATTTTCCTGGCAAACCAGCAGGACAGGCCAACCCTGCTTTGCCTCCTGCTCCCATTTCATTTGGCACCATACAGATGTAGAAATACTGAAATTTAGGCAAAATACCTGACCACTCATCAGGTTATTTGAGCCAAGCAAAACTTTCAGAATTTCATTTATGTCTGATCCAGGCTTCCTGACCTCTGGATTGTTTTGTTATATATTTTACCTGAGCCAACATTTCTGTTCAGAGTAATCATGAAATTTAAGTAAATGTCTATTTAAACTTTGTCTGTGTGATATCTAAAGAACATTAGATTTTATCTGGACCTTCTGGCTTGCTAGCACTGATTGTTAACAGATTAAAGCTCTCATGGAGCTGGAAGAAAAATGCTGCTAGTGAAAAGGCAAAACCAGGAAGTGAAGCAATTTTTTTTCAGTCTCGAGGAGAGTTCTTTGGATAATGTAGATTTATAAAATTATTGTTTCTGACCATGAAAAAGTGCCTCGAGCCAAGATCTATGAAGATATTTAGAATCCTGGTTTTCTGTAGATTCCCTGCCAAAGGAAGAATAAACTGTGTAATGCAGTAATTTCCGTATTTAGAACCCCCCACGTATAGCAATGTTTGTACAAACACTGGCTGGAGGAGAATCTACAAAACTATTGTGAACTGAACCAAGCTCATTCCAGTAACGTGCAATCCCCTGCCTGAGCTGCAACAAGACCCATGGGTTGAGATCTGGTGACCTCAGGCACATCCCCATGCTGGTCAGAGGAGAGGTAGGTGCCTCTGAAGAGCAAACTCCGAGGCAGGGAGGGAGCAGAAGCAGCTTGGAACCATCTGCTGGGGGTTGGGTGGATATTGGGTCTCTGGATGTGGCCCAGGGTGCTCCCTCCAGCCCCTGCTTTTCTCCATGCTCAGGCTTCTTCCTCGTGCCACAGGGCCTGAGGAAGAATTAGCATCCTGCTCCCACTTGGAATTAATTTGCAGTGCAGCTGTAAAAGCAATCACCACCTGTAAAGACCCCGAGGTCCTAAAGATGGCCCCTGCGGAGGACTTTGATTGTGTGAGTACAGCAGATGGAGGCACCAAGTCCTTAATATCATTGTGTGGCTTTTGGCTCACCTTTTAATTTTTTTTTTCCCTTTTGGTTCCTTTTTTTGACTCCTTGGTTGGTTCCTTGTTAACTAGAGATGGTGTGTCTGTGGCTTCCCCACTCTCTGAAGCTTGCCTGGTCTCCTACCAAGACGCACGCTGCAGTCTGCATTCGATAGGACACAGCCTGTATGAGTCTCCTCCCAATGTCTTTTATGGTTTCTCTTCTCTTCCTTTTTTCTTTTTTTTTTCTTTCTTTTTTCTTTTCTCACTTTTTGTTTTCTTTGTTTGTTTTGTTTTTGCATGTGCAGTTTTGTAAAGCAAACTCGAGGTACTGTATCTCGCAGCTCGTCAGTCTCCAGCGTAAATTCACCGTGAGTTGCTCTCTGTTACAATAATCAGTAAATGGATTTATATCTCTCTATATTTCTAACACCCTCCCCATCTTTCCTCTTCTGATGCCTTCATTCCCCCTTGTTTTCTTCCAAAAACCATTCCCATCATTGTGGAAAGCCTCCAGACCAACATATGGTGGAAGGACTGGGAGGTGTTCGACATTCCCATGTAACGCTTGTGATTTGGTTGTGAGCAACTCTGTAGTGTTTCACACATTGACAGTGATCCCCACCACCACCTCCTTCTTTCGTTTTCCTCCTTACTTGTTTTCCATTATGTTCCTCTTCCATTTTCCCTTTTCTTCCCTCATTTGATGGTTTGTCTTATTCTCACTTGTGTTTTTTTGTTCTTTGTGTTTATTATGTGCTGGGCTGATGGCTTTGATGTTCCACCAGTGCTTGCACTTCTGGTTCAATAGGAGAATGGGGCCCCACCATGAGTGCACTCTTTAAATGAAAGCTGGAAGAGAACTTTGAAATAAACTTCTGGAAACTGGACCCAAGTGGAAAATCCTGCATAAACATCTTTGGGAAATTTACGAGAGCACTGATGATGTCTGTGCCCTCCAACCTTCTTGAGTTGGAACTTAAAGCTGCAGATACTGTAAAAATGAGGCACTCAGCAAGCTCCTACGTACCTGTGGTTGAGCAAGCACTGTGGCAGACCTTCCATTCACCCCATGCACTTCCTAACAAACCAATCTTGCTGGCTTTGCTGTGACTCATGGGTGTGCTTTGACACCGATGCAGGTTTGTAGAAAATCCCATTATTCCCTGCTGACTAATACAACAAAACTCGTCATCAGCTTCTCATCAACACATCTTGGTGTCTGTGCTTTGGGTAATATTTTGACCTTTGACATTGTCTTTCTTCTTTAATGCTTTTGGAGACACAAGTAAGTGCAACCAAACACGTGTGGGTTTGTCCTTACGTGCACACCAGAGCAGGTACCAAAGGCACGGTGAAGATCTTTCCACCAGCTTCCTGACATCTTCCTTTTTCCCTAGGTGTTTTGGGATTCCCTGTCCACTGGTGGATCTTAGACATGTTTGTATTAAAAGTATGGTGACAAGATGTGGGAGTTTAGCTTCTGTGGTCAAGACTGGAATTTTGTGACTAGCACGAGGAGGTGTGATGTGTGTGTTGTGAGGTCTGAGACCTCCTGGGGTTGGGGCAGTGAAAAAGAGTGGAGCAGACAAGACCCAAGGCAGCTTTTGGCTCATTTCTTCCTGTCTGCTAGGGCTCCTGACAGACAGAAAGGTTTGGACAGAGGTCTGATGCCCATTGGGTCTCTCTCCTCAATCCCTCATGCCTGGCAGCAGGGAAGGGATGAGTGGAGGTGGTGGTGGAGGAGAGGTTCTGCCATCCTCCCCATCACTGGAATTCACTCCAGTAGCAGTAGCACCACACTGGTCTGAAGCAGTATTTGCACAATTAGGAAGAGAGCCTGGAAGAATGAAGTTTTTGGTCCCTTTTCCAGACTTCCAGAGGCAGAGCTGCCTCTTAGCAAGGTGAAATCAAACTGCAGAGGCTGAACCCCCCATGGGAGGAGGGTTTGCCCACATCTGGAGGCGTTTGCTGTTCAGGTCTGTTGCTAACTCCCCCCCAGCAATTGAGACAGTATAATAGAGGCTTCTTTTGCAGATCTGACTCACATCTGTTCTCTGAACAGAATAAATTTTTACTGCAAAAAGCTGTCACTGAGGAGTCTCATCCTCTTGAACATTTCTATGCACTGTCTGGGCAGTAATTTGATTTCCTATGCAAACCAGGACTGGTTTTGACATGAGCTGAGTATGCATTTTCTTCTCTGTGGGTGTCTAAAGAGCATTTTCCCAGCAAAATCCCTTGTTTTGATTATATTAATGACTAGACCCCACACAAGTGTGCAATATATACAGGTAGCAGCCATCCCAGAGCATCAATACAGCCCCTCTGAAGTGCTAAGGTATCTGAAGGTCTCATTTACTTGGTATAGAAGCCATTAGAAATTTGGTTTTTATATAAAATCGAAAGAGATAAAGTGGGAAAATGGCTCTTAGGGACACACAGGTACAGTGGGCTCCCTTTCCCTGTTTGAATATTTGGATAGGTTCAGGATGCCTTTGTACCACTCTTTTTCTGCCCTCTGTGAGTGCTGGTGCTGTAATTATACTGAAAGATAAATGGTCTAATTTCTGTGCACAGATGGAATTTGAACTGCAATCGGCTAATCTAAAAGAGCTTTTAACAGGTGCACAAAATCCCTGTGCTTTTTTCTCCCTTAGGTTGCTCAAACAGCATAAATTACTATGTGCCTGTAATGTCAGTAAGAACCATGATCATCAAAACCACAGTCACCAGTTCTGAAAGAGCAAAACTTATTAAAAAATCTTTTCAGATACAAAGGGTTCTTTTTTTTTTCCTTCCATATACTTCTTTTGATTATTTAAAACAAAAAATCAGTAAAACACTAAAGATAAAATATTGGAGCTATATTTATATTAATAAATATAAAAATAATAAAACTATCAAGGTGAGTCATTTTTTTGTGCATTTGTGCTCTAACGAATTTATGATACAAGCAGTGCACAAGCAGAATGAAATTGTTATTCCATTTTCAGTTCACTGAGGAGAGGTAATTAAATAGATATCCTTTATTCTTTAAAGTAGATCAGCATTTATCTAAAATATATACTGGAGTTGGGGACTAATTTAAATGTACATAGGTGGTGACACACAGCAAAATGAGTATGTTGTATTTTTCCAATACTAAGTATTAAAGAGCAATGAGATGTTGAATTTTCATATGAATCCTGACATTGCAGTGGCTGATGAAATTCCAAATGATGCATTTGAGAACCTGAGGTTTTTGTATTGCAGTGTATTGTTTATTTCTGAGAGCATCCAGAGGTGTCAGTCATTGCTGAGACATGAAAAGGGCCATGGTCCTAAAGCATTCTCTAGAATAAAGGAAAAGCCAGTGTTTCACAAACTGGGGATTTTTTTCAGAAGTGCTGAACACCTGCACCTGCACAGATATTTTTGGTTTGTGGTTTGGTTTTGGGTTTTTTTTCTGAACAAAACTTGGTTTTGTTTGAGCAGCTCTGTGCCACCTCAACCATCCCAGTGTCTCTGCTGATAGCGTGCAGAGGGAAATGAAAAAGCTTCAATATCTTCCACTAGGCTGAATTTGTCATTTGCCATCCAAGAACCCGTGTTCTTTTATTAAATCAGGCCAGAGCAATGTGGCTTTTACCTTTTTTTTTAATAATTATTATTTTCCTTTTAACTCTCACCCAGTTGTTTATTCCTGAGGGTGCAATGCTTGATCACAATTTGTAACAGAAATACCAAACAAATCTTCAGATATGAAAAAGGGATCTTGCAACTAGCCATGGCAATGTACCTTGAGATAGAATACTTATTTTCTGGCATTTTCCTAGGATCAGGATATGTGTAAAGCTGAGCCTCATATTTATACCTCTTGCACTTGTATGTGGTGGGCTTTTACTGAAAACAATTAGAAAATTCTTTTTAAAGCAATAGGGAGAAGGATTCAGGATGGAGAGTTGTGTGGAATGATTTTGTTCTTCTTGTGAAAAAACTGAAGCTGAAAGTGATAAAACTTTTGGTAACTAACAGCTTTCCTGTAGGGGTATTAAGGTATTCAATCTGAAGATGATAAATGTGCACTAAATGCAACGTGTGGTGTTCAGTGAACTTCCTTGATCTGAGAAGTTGGTATCTGTGATGGTCTAGAAAACATTTGGAATTTCAGTAGAAGGTTTCTGAACATAAGGATGTGATACACAGCCAATATTATCTTTGGTTTCCACCTCCTTCAAAATCCACAGTTGGTAACTAAAAGACTTTATGTGAAATATTATGAAAAAACCCAGCAGTTTTCTGAGAAACTGCAATATCAAAAGATCTAATACATAAAAACAAAATCACATTACAAAATAATATTGGCAGAGACTGCACCGGTCCATGTTATTGGCATTTCTGTGATGCCCCAGCTGACAGGGAGAGCACCCTGCATCTCCCTGGGGAGCTCAGGCAAGAGATGGAGCTCAGAAAGAAGAGAAGGAGCTAAAGCATCCGAGCAGCAGCTCCTGGGGTCACTGGTCAAGCAAATTTAAACACTAGTGATGCATTCAGATGAGAGAATATTATTTTATTGAACCAGAGATAAAATATTCTGCTTTGTGCATGCCCATCTTCCAAAAGGAAAATCAAAACAGGGAGGGAGCTGCTCCGAGTTTGTCAAGAGAAAATAGGATTTTAGTGGAAAGGTTTTCTGCATTTTCTGTCGAAACTTGTATTTTAACCAGGAATTCCATTTCCTCTGTGATCAGAACATATTCTTTCATAGCCACAGTCTAATTTGTAGATCTATTATCATCAAATGATTGTGTTCATAGACAGCTTTCACTCACTGTTTAATAAAGAACAATTTTAAGGGTTGCATTTATGTGGCTGATTAAACCAGTAGGTCTGGGAAGCAAAATACCATTAACTGTTTTAAAAGATTATGATAATAAAATCTTTAATCATTAAGGAATACCCTAAGATTAGAAAATAACTAAAAGTATGCTTTCCTTTCTGGAACAATCCACGCAGTGGTTGCATTTTATTTATGCCAGTATTAGTCACTGTGTCATTAATATAAATTTTATTTGATTCTGCATGGATGGTATGGTTTTCTTTTTAGCCACAGGCAGTTGTTTGACTGCTGGCTTCTCTAATCCCAGCCAAACCAGTGGAGCTACTTAGAGAAGCACATTGGCAGTAGTAACTATGACAGCATTTCAAGCTGAGAGGATCTGAAAACTGAGTATATTGCCTGTACCCTTCAAGGAGGTTGAAACATTCTGTAGACAGAAAATAGAGGTGGGAAGTAATCATGAAGTGAATTAACATTAATCTTTGTACCATGGCTGTAAGTCAGAAGTGATGATTACAGCTTGCTTAATGGATTCCCAAGGGGTTTAGGAAGTAAACAGGGAACAGGATTTCAGATAAGGAATTGGCTTCCTAAGCAGATAGTTTTCTCTTGTGGCAAAAAAATATTTGTTATCACAAAGGTTCATTTCTTTTTAATCAGTTTGGACAAGTCCTGCTCTGCTGCAGCCTGTGGTGCTTGCACTGCAGATGGTTTGTGTCTGCATTGATAATGGACTGGACCAAAGGCTGGAGGATGTGGAGGAAATGGTTTTGCCCTGGTTATGCTTTTCCATCTCTTCTGCAGTTTTTCCTGTTGTTTGTGGGCACAGTGTCATCACAGGGAGTTGTAATGAAGCTGTGTTTGCTTGGAGGTGACATTTCTGTTGTGCCATCCCTAAGTTTAAAAGCTCTTCCCTGCAAGCAGCACGAGAGAAGCTGTCACACGTGTCCACGTGCAGTTCCTGTGGGAACTTGCAAAAAGTGAATCAGATAAATTTATTTGGACAAGCAGGCAATCCATTTTCTCCCATTGCTCCTGCTTTGGCTGTAGAAACTCTAAAACACTGTCCCCAGAGGGACCAACCTGCTGGGTTGCTTTACTTCCCTTTCCTGCAGCTGACTTTATGTGCACTGGCACTTGCTTCTGGTGTTCTTGACTGGTTTGAATCTGACCATGACCTCCTCATGGTGTTTTTATTTTCTTTCAGGTTTTCTGATATTTTTTTTTCTTCTGATATCTCATCCTGTAGAAAGAAGGGAGGATGCAGTTGGTAGCTCTGTTAGTGACCAGAGCCAGGGGGTAGCCATGTCCTGTAGGCTGGCAGTCACCTCCACTGCTTGTGTCAAGGCTGCATCACTTTTTCTAGGTGCTGAGAAACTGGAGTCTGTAATGTCAGTGTCTGTGTTAAGGAAGGGATTTTGACAAAATAGGTGCAGTTAATACAGGTGTTACCTGGTTTCTCCAGGTTCTCTGTGGTGTCTGTGCCTGGCAGCACCTTCCAGTTAGCCATGAGTGATGAGAGCAGGTCTGTCCCAGAGCTAAAGGTGCTGTCATCACAGCTGCACCTACATGTGACTCTCCCAGTCCCTGGGCTATTTTCATGGTACAGAGAACAGTTTTCCTTTTTCCTTGCACTTCCCCAGGCTCCAGTGATGCTTGGCCTGGCTGCTCCATCCCCACCTTGGAAGGATTCCGTGTGAGCCGAGGGGGTGGTGCAACCTGGAACAGGAGAGACCCCTTGGGGGTGGGAAGGGGCTGCTGGCAGGGTGCCAAGTCCAATCCTCAGGGAGGATCCTCAGTTTCATTCCCCCTCACTCCTCCTGCCAAATGCACATCTCTTGCTCGCTGCTGATCTGCTCATCCAGATGTTTCCAGGTGGAGAGGAGGATGCTGCTGTTCCTTGTGGGCTGCAGGAAAGCTCTGGCTGTGCTAGTGGGTTTTGTGTGTGTAGAAACTTGAACCTCCCAGACCATACCTGAGGTTTCCAAGGGGGGGGTTGGGAGCGTTTTAGAAATCAAGATAACTCCGTTCCAAAGGGCCTGTTCCATAGTGCCTAACGTCTGTGGGGGCAAACTAACACTGATGATCCTGCTGGCTTTCTCTGCTCATGTCCCCTGCCAGCCATGCTCTCTCCATCCCCTACAATTTGTTTTGCTCAGCTCCCTGATCCCCCATCTCCGATATAAAACCAAAAATTCCTTTTTAAATTTTGTCATTGTGGTTGTTGCTTGTTGTTGCTCTTTTAGGGATTCGTTGCGAAGTTGAATACTCACTTTTCCCCTTCTTCCCCTCCTCAGCAAGCAGCAGAACTCCTCCAAATCCAAGTCGGTGTGGGAGCAGAGGACCAGCCAGATCCGGATGCACAATTTCCGCGCCAGCTGCGAGGCGCTGTACAACGAGCTGGACCCCGAGGAGCGGGTGCGCTACGCAACCACCCTGCACATCAGGCCCGACATGAAAACCCATTTGGATCGGCCCTTGGTGGTGGAGCCGAGGAGCGAGGGGAGAAACAACATCAACAAGCTGAGCCCCGGGGATGTGCAGGAAGGGGAGCAGCCCAAAGGCAGCTCTGCTGATGGGGCAGAAGCTCCACGAAAGCATCACCGGCACCGGGATAAGGAGAAACCGGGAGACCAGGAGAAGGGCGACGGGACCAAAGAGGAGAACGGGGAATCCGGAGTCAGCAACAAGGAGGAGAGGCACAGGCAGCACCGGAGCCGCAGCAAGGAGGTGGAAGGAGGGAGTAAAGAAGGGAAAAGCGACCGCAGCCGGGGGCAGGAAGGGGGGAAGAGGCACCACCGCCGGGGCTCTGTGGAGGAAGGGGCTGAGAAGGAGCACCGCAGGCACCGGGCCCACCGGCACGCTGCCGACCGGCAAGGCAAGGAGGGCAACGGCACTGCCAACGGGGCCAGGGCCGAGCGGCGCTCCCGACACCGGGGAGGGTCCAGGTCTGGGAACCGGGAAGGAGAACCCGGGTCCAAGGGTGAGAATGGAGAAGAACCTCACAGGAGGCACAGGTTCAGGAACAGGGCGCTGTCGACGTACGAGGTGGTGGAGAAGGAGAACGGGGAGAAGGAAGGGGAGGTTGGCGAGAAGGAGCACCGGAACCATCAGCCCAAGTAAGTGGTTGGACTCATCCCTGGGACAGCGTGGGGAGCCTGGGACCCCAGATACCTTTCAGGAAATTGTTTATTCTCCTCCCCATGATGTGTCTTGCTGTTCTTGCACTCACAGCAGCTACCACCACAACCCCCAGGTCCACTGTGCTTGATTCATGAACAACAGGCTCCCAAAGCTGATTTGGGTCCATGGTAGCCCACAGAATAGCTTAGGCTGAAGAGAGGAAATATCCTTGCTGTAAATACCAACAGACCCACCAGGAGATAATGTGGAACAGAGAATTTTACAGCCCCTGAAGGAAGTTTCTGAGGGACACCTTTTTAAGTGGCATCCAGTCTTGCTTATCTCCCTTTGGGTTTCTTTTTTTTCAGCCTCTCAGCTGCATCACCAGTTGTTACAGCACATGGCTTCTTCCATTAAGAACGATGATGTACCCCACTTGGTTTAATTCTTAGAGAAGTCAAGTGAGAAAAAAAAATAGTGCTCATGAAGCATTAAGAGGAGTTAATAAAGAAGGATAGATTGCCTTTTCAGCATTATTAGTCTGATGGAAAAGAGATCTCAGAGGGATTTTTTAGAATAGAGTTCATGTCACCTTGGAGAGCTGTGAGTGGCACTGAGATAATAATTTTCCTGTCTATATTATCTTGCTTTCAGATGGATCTCAAAACACTTTGCATGCTATGTAGTTTGATCATGGGCCTAGCCTTGCTTTCCTCCCCACTGAAACGCAGCCGCTGCTGCAGAGGAGTGCAGGAGCTCTTCAGCTGCTTACAGCAACATGACAGAGTGGTTTAGGGCTGGAAAATACATCACCAAATTTAAATAAGGCCTCAGGAGAACCTTAAGAAACAGAAATCAGACTCCGTTCAGACACCAGCTGATGCTGGAAAGCTAATGGCTGTTACGTGCAAGTGCCATGTGGTCCTTGCTTATGAACCTCAAGTTCCAAGTCTCATTAAACTGGATAAATTGCTATTTGGTGGCATGGTTTTTCTTAATTTTGTGTTTGGATGTGGGAAAAGAGGAAAAGGTCCCATTCTGTGTTCTCTGTAAGTTGTCGTGAAGTCTGTGATTCTTCTGCCAAAGGACTTCCATGAAAGAAACAGCCTGTAAAACCTAGGAAGAGGTACAGCATCAGGGTCAAGATGTTCTCTGAATCCTTCTTGGGCCATATTATTTAATAAAATCTTTTTTTTTTTCTACCTTAGGGAGAATCAGTTTGAGATTGAGGCTAGTGGAAGTGTGAGTGTCCCTGTGCACACCCTTCCCAGCACCTATCTGCAGAAAGTGCCAGAGCAGCCAGAAGATGCTGACAACCAGAAGAATGTGACACGGATGATCCAGCCACCTCTGGACAAAACCACCACTGTGAACATCCCTGTCACTATCACTGCCCCACCAGGGGAAACCACTGTCATACCAAGTGAGTGCCATTCTCCTCCTGAGTTTTTGCCGTGAATTTGCCAGAAATTTTACTGTATTGCAATACTCAGTCCCTGTCAGTCACAGTTTATCAGTCTCTCTCTTTCCCAGCCATTTCCTGTATATCTGGCTTGAGATAAAATAAGGACTTTATTGAACATGTCACTCACTCAGAATGAAATGTCATTTTGTTGCAAAATAAAATAAAAAGTAATAAAGCCCCTGTACCTAAGACACTAGAAGTAGGTGGAGTTTTTGGATTCTAAGTCCTGTGAATTAATAGATAAGTGTAAATATACTGCTAAGAAAAGAGTTTGCAGCATAAAATCTTTTCCAGTTCATATAATGGAAATTATTGTAAGTAAATTCAGGATGGAAACTAGAGAGAATGTATTTCTAGCCTTTGGGAATGAAACTCAGAACAGTCTTCTAGAAGGGGACCATGTAAGTTAAAAACCTGATGAGAGGTGGAGCTTGACACCTTGAAGCACGGGCAGCTCTGCCAAAGCTGTGCAGGCACAGAGCTTAGGGGGTCCAGGGACTCCCTCCTGAGACTCTGTTCCTAGTGCTGGGAAGCTCAGCAGCCTGAAAAATTATTAAAAATTATTAAAATTCTGAAAGCTCACCTATGAGTTTGCTCAGTGCTGCTGATCTATGGGAGAGGATACAGAATGATGTGGCTGGTTAGACTTGCTCTTTTTTTTAATTTTTTCTTCCCAAGAATCTCCAGCTGATCCTTTCTCCCTAATAATTTCTGATATTTGAACCAGGATTTCCATCCCCAGTTTGGTTGCTGTTCTGTAAATAAGTGTTAAGGTTTCTTTGCTGGTCTGCACTGGGTTCTGTATCAGGCTGTGGAGAGGAGCTGTGATAGAAACCAAATGATTGCTCATCACCTTTAATCAACACCTCCCAAGGCTGGTTGCTGAAGATACATTATTAACTCTCTCATTTCCCTTTCCTTAAATTCCCATTGCAGTGAACAACGTTGAATTTGAAAGTAAAACAGAGGAGAAGAAAGATGTCGATGACTTGACAAAAAATGGGCCTAAACCAATCTTGCCTTACAGCTCCATGTTTATCCTCAGTCCCACAAACCCGTAAGTCCTCTGACTCTTGTGATACCACTTTTGGGTTACAGGTGCTCCGGGTGTGGGTATTCACAGCAACAGCAGCAGTTTGATCTTCATCTCTGCCACTCAAACACTTTGGGAAACTGAGTCAGAGCTTGTGTAGGCTGCAGAGCAGATGCTGCCTTTCAGCTGAGCTTTCCTGGGGGGGTAAATTGCCAAAATGAGGACAAGGTGATGTTTCAGGCAGACCCTTCCAAACTGCCCTGTGGATGGCAGTTGTTTGCTTGGCTGTGGCTCATCAAGGGTGGGAGTAGGGACTGTGACTGGGAAAAGACATTCTCAGCAGAAGCAGGTTGGGGGTTGGTTTTGATGCTGGCAAATCCTGGGCAGGTTCCTCAGCTGGAATTTCTCCTCTTTTCTTCTTCATAACCTCACATCACTGAAAACTTTATTCTTCTGGGAAAAATGTGAATATTTTTCATTTGCCAAGGCAGAGAGTACAGCTTGTGGGATCTGTTGGGATTACAGCATTTCTTCTGCTTCAGACATCTCTACCTCCTGGGGAGCTTTGTACTCAAAGCCTGTAAATACTGAATATGTTGTTCTGAAGGGCTGCAGGACTAGACAAGAGCAGCAGGGTTGTAATAATCATAACATGAAGGCTTCTGAGTCATTGTGAGCAGTAACTGAGGGCAACGGAGGGTGCTGGTGACTTCTGCCAACCCAGGGATCTGCTGGGAGCAGATGTGATCATTTCTCTGGCTCAGGTAGACTTGCTGCAGCTCCTTGCTGTTGCTCATGGAGGTTTACTCTGCATGTTCAGATTCCTTCAACACTGCCAGGGATGGGGCAGCCACAGCTTCTCTGGGCACCCAGGGGCTCAGCACCTTCACAACAAAGAATTTCATCCTCAGGTCCAACCTCAATCTCCCCTCTGCCAGGTTAAAGCCATTCCCCCTCATCCCATCCCTCTAGGCCCTTGTCCAAAGCCTCTTCCCAGTTTACTGGAAGGTGCTGTTGCTAATCTCTTGCTAATCTCTTGCTAACCATCTCCCAAGCAAAGTCCCTCTGGGGATGCATGACCCGGGCACTGCTGGTGGGCAAAGCAGTTTTGAGAAGCATGAATGCAATGTGTTCCTTTACAAGTGCCACCACCTCCTTAAAGCAGATTTGCATTTAAAATGATTTCTTGAGCACCACTGGCAGTTTACAAATGCTCCCACATCTCACTTATGAGATGGTTATGAATGATGAAGATCTAAAAATAGGGACTTGTTATTTTTCGATGAATTGAGTCTGATGTTATTACAGATGTTATTGAAAATGTTGCCTTTCACTTGCATGGATTTATGGAGCACAGAGATGATAATCATCATCTGTCAGCTTGATGACCAGAGTTTAGGGATTCACAAAAGCACTTTTCTTCACCTTATCTTGTATCAAATCTGTTTCCTTGGTGTTTGGTACTCTTTCATTCTGAGTCGATTATCAATCCAGAGAAAAGAAAATATATAAGTAGATGGAAAAGATACATTTTAATTCTAGTGGTTCAGAGAAAATGTGATGTAGTTGCTTAGAGAAAATGTGATATAGTATCTGAATTGCATTCTCAGATAACAAAGTTGTTTGCAATTTACACAAATAAATCGATTGTCAGGCAGAAACCAAGTCCTTTATTCAGCTGACAAATACAGTGCAGGTGTGGAGTGCTCTGGGGAGTTGAGTGTTTGGTCAGGTAAGTTATTAGCTGAAATTTGTGAACAGTTTCACATTGCTTAGGATTTGAAGCACTTGTCACTTTTCTTGGCCACAATTTAGAAAGAAGGAGATTGGGTCAAAGTAATCAAATACATTACTGTGAAGTATTTGTGCAGCTTACAAGGCATATCTTAGAATGAAGTGCAGACAGAGGTAGTTGGCAAGGGACTCATAGAAGTAATACTCATAGTTACAGAGCCAGTTTGAGCTAAGAGTCTCAAAGTTCATAGCCTATATCTCAATTTTGAAGGGATCAGTTGATATTAAAAGGATTTCAAACCTAGCTTGAAACTTAGAGGACTTTAGCCTGTGGGTTCAAAGTGGAAATGATGGGGGAATATGTAAACAGAATTTGCAGAGCTGAGTCTGAATGCTGGGAAGGTCTCAGTGCCCTTTTGACAGATGGAGGGAAGTCCTTGCTTTGCAGAGGAGGTGGAGAGCAGTGCAGGGATGGTCAATGCCTTTAAATCTCCCCACAGACCTGCTGCAAACTGGTGTTCCAAGCCATTGGTCTTGGGCTTTGTTCTCTCACCATGGTTGTAGCAGGAGCCCTAAGGGTGCTATTTTCCCTCTGCTGGTTGGTCAGACCCTTCTCCTGACCTGCAGCACCTGAGTTGCCCTCCCCTCTGCTTCTCTGGGTTGCAGGATCCGGCGGCTCTTCCACTACATCGTCAACCTGCGTTACTTTGAGATGGTCATCCTCATTGTCATAGCCCTCAGCAGCATTGCCCTGGCTGCAGAAGACCCTGTCCAAGCTGAGTCCCCAAGGAATGATGTGAGTATAAACCCACACAGCCACAATCCAGTTGTTCTTCTGCCTCTCCCAGCATTTTACAAGTGACGTGTCCGCTCCCGTCTCCAAGGAATAACGCGGGGCACTGGGCGGTGCCAGACCAGAGCTTCCTTTGGTCACACACCCACAGCAGTTTGTTCCACTGTCAAAGTGCTCACAGTTCCTGTCCCTTTTTGCTGTTTCAGCCAGACCTGAGTTTGAGAACCTGGGCAATCACTGCTGGTCTGGGTGATGTGCTCTGCCTGGAGAGCTGACACATCCCTCAGCAGTGGGAAGGGTTCTTCAGTCACAAGCCAGGGCTGACCTTGTCCTAAGATCCCTGCTCCACCCTTCACGTATGTAGGTGCTGATAGGAGCAGAAGTAGGAGGGGGCTGCCTCTTCTGTGACAGCACAGAGCCCTGGAGCATTCATGAAGCAGAGATCTGAGTGTCTTTTCAAGCCTATTCACAGGAGGACACTGGCACAGAAGTTGGTGACAGTTACATGGACAATTCAGATCCCAGGGTCTACAGAACTGAAGATTAAGTGTAGAAGTTAACTGCCAGATGCAGTTGCCTCATTTTGGACTTGTAGATAGTCACAGTATGCAGATATCATGTGATGTTCATACTGACTTAATGTCCATTCCCTGGGTATAATCATGTGGATCTGATGTGGATGCATCCCATCCACAGAATTATGTTAACATTTCAGAGATCTACAGATCTTGGAATGGACTGGTATTGCATTTACCAGGATGTGTACTGAGGAGTAGGTGTCCATCCACCTCTTAAACAGATGAAGGAACTGATTTGCTTCAGAGCATGAGAGAGCAGGAATTGCCTGACCTGGCCTCCTGCTCCTGAATCTGGTTACTATGAGTTTTTTTCCAGAGGAGGATCCACCAGTCCCTGTATTGGTAATGAGCTGAAGTAGCTATGAGCAGCCTCTCCTCCTCCTCTTTAACAGCTGTGGAGTCAGCTTTGCTAAAGGGATTTTACCACTCTCACACTATCCCAAGCTCTTTAATAATACTGCCATCAGAGAGAGCCAGGCTGCTACACAGACACTGGCAGATAAGCTCTTTAGAAAAGGATATTCAGATATTTCAATTTGCAGTCCCTGTTTTGCCTGCTTAGTGCAGCCAAGCTCCAGCAACCCCCATGCTGCAGTCTGGCAAGGGCTGGGAAAAACACTGCTGTTCAAATCAGATGATTCAAGTTTGTGCTTCCCTTGAGATGAGATTTACCCACTGTAGCAAATAGCCCATTGCTAGAACAGGCCTGTTTATTTATTTTTTTTTTAATCTCCACTTTACTTTAGTGTGTGCTCTCCCCTAACATTCGTTTCTCTTTTCAATTTAGGCTCTGAAATACTTGGATTATATATTTACAGGTGTCTTTACCTTTGAGATGGTGATCAAGGTAAGGATTCTTCCAAGCAGAAAGGTACAGATTTACACTCTTTCTGGGAAGCTGGAGAAAGAGGGTGGAGTGTGACACATCCCTTAGGGCCTGGGGAGGTGGTGATGCTTTAGCTGAGGAAGAGCACTCAGGAGCAGGCAGTGCATAATAGATGCCTTTCTGTAGCAGCTCTCTTGGTTTCTTTAATCTCATATTTTATGGAGGAAAATAAGGACAGCTTTAGTAGCTGTGGTTGTGTAAGAGGATAAGAAATGTGGGTGCCTGATGCAGAAATAGCTGTGTGTGGCTAAGGACCAATAGACCTTACTGAGACACATCTGATTCCCCTCTTTTCCTTTAATGCTGATCAGGATTATTAATAGCAATTGATTTGTGGTCTGCCATGCTTCAAAAAGGATTTCTTTTGCTACTTTACTCACAGCAGAGTGATAAGTTTTGCTAAGAATGTGGGACAATAACTTTTCAGAAAGCACAGTTCTAGGAAACTCAGAATTTATTCCTGGAGTAATGAGGGAGTGTTTTACTGTCAGAGCAAGATGCAAAAGGAGATGCAGAAAGGAGAAACATATTTTTTCCTTGTTTGATTAATAGAAGGATTTGAAGCTATGTGAGGCAAGCAACCTTACCTAGGCTCTCAGAAGCTCTCAGAAAATCAGATAAGATGTCCAGCATGCACTTGGAAACTCAGTTTGGGAAGAACTTTAGCAGTCCCATAAGGAGGGACTCAGCCATCCAGTATAGAGCAGCAGCTGCCAGCAAGGGCTCTACAGCAGGATAATTTCTTTTTTGTATTTTGCTGTGGGTCTTTTCCATCCTTTCTTTGCATTTTACTGTGTAATATCTGATGTCTGTTGTTCATTCCTACCAATCTGGTAGGGTTGGGGTAGAATTAAATTAAATTTGGGTGCCTCACACACAGACTGGGGGGGGAAATCAATTACTGAACGCATGTCTGTGCTGAGTCCTCTGCAGCAGGAAGTAGTCTCATCTGTTGTGCTTTTAATTGTGTTTTATTGACTCCAGCTTTAGGTTTGAGAGAGCTCTGTGTGCCTGTTAGAGGCTGAGTGTCTCAGTGATGCCCTGAGGAAGAGTTTGTGAAGGGTCTTTTGCTCAAGGACATTCCCCTGTGCCTCAGGAGTGTTGATTTGGTACTTAATTTTATTCAAACTCTTTCTTTTGATCTGCTTTCTCTAAAGATGATTGACTTGGGGCTGTTACTTCATCCTGGCTCTTACTTCCGTGACCTGTGGAATATCTTGGACTTCATTGTGGTCAGTGGGGCCTTGGTGGCATTTGCCTTCTCGTAAGTACATTTTTTTGGGCATCCCGGTCTCTAGGAAATAAGTTGCATAGGAGGCAGGAACCTGGCACAGAGCTAGTGGAAGCATAGTATTTGTGGCTCCATTTCTCAGTGAAATGTTCAGTTTCTGCCCTTTAACATCTTGTAGCTGGGAGGAATTAAAAAACCCAAACCTCTGTTTGTGTTGCAGAATCTGTTGAAAATTCTCTTAGCTTCAGGGTGGGTTCATTTGTTCTTCATTCAAACACTGAACCAAGATTTTTGTGACCCCCTGGCCAGCTTCTTTCCAAGGACACAGTATAACATTTTTTGGCAGTCCTGTGTCTTCAGGCACTTGTTTTAAAAATTGTTGTTACTATGAAAACACAGTTAATGAAATCAGCTGAGTGAGCTCTTTACAACACATTACTTCCCAAGTCATGGATATTTCTGGTTCATATACCTTTGGTATTTCTCCCTCCTCTCTTGTTCAGGGTACTGAATGTTTCCAGAGAGTTTCACTTCTAATTTTCTCCCTCCCTCAATCACAGCTCTCTACTTATGACATGAAATAATGTCCCACGTGCTTCTTTCACGTAATGGAGGATTTTGAGCAACAGACACAGAGGAATTATGTTTAAAAAATGAAGATTAGCTTTTAGTCTGAGCATTTTTCTCAGAAGAGATGAGAGGAAAAGCAAAGAAGATTCTTCAGAACTTGAGGAGCTCAGAGTTGGATGAGGGAAAGAAATTTTCCACGGTCATAAAAGCTGTGTTAGAGATGTTTTCCTGCAAAATTCGAGGAGGTGATCTGGAAACAGGCTACAGGACCTGGCCAGTTGAATCCCCTGCTAAATTAGCCTTGAGTAATTACAGCAACGATTTAGCAGCCTGGGCCCAAACTGCATTCACCTCTCTGTTGAGCTGATGATGAGAGAAGGCAAAGAAATTAGCAATGGGCTAATGAGAAAAAGCATTCACCTTTGCAAGGAGCTGTGGAAGTGTGTCCTGTGTGTTTCAGTCTGACAGCAGCTTTTAGGCAGACAGACAGAGCCATTGCTCCTCTGGTGAGAAATGCTGCCATGGCCCTTGCAGCTTCTGGTGAAGTTGGCCTGGAATATTTCTCAGGAGTTTTTAATTTTCTGAGGTGCCAGGCTGTGAGATGTGTATTTTAGTGCTTCTCTTCTTTATAGAAAATACTGCATAGGAAAAAAAAAAAAAAAAAAAAAAGTCTTGGCTAATTTGATCCTGGAGTGGATAGACAGGAAGAGGGGGACTGCTGGTTTTGATGTGACTTTTGAGTCAGTTGAAGAGCCACACTTGGGGACATTTTGGTTTGCACTTTCTGTGCCCAATCCTACACCAAAGAATTGTTTAGATCTTGGACCAATTCGTGTCCAAAATAAGTTTGTCAGAGGGATGCTGCCTTCCCCTCTTAAAAGACTTCATCATTGGAAATTTGTTTTCCAAGGAGCTGAGTGCTCTGTTGGAACCAAGGCTGTCCTGAGATGGAATTGCTGGGCTAGGATGATGAATGCCTTGCTTACCTAAAATTTGACATCCAAAACCAGGTTGCTTTTTAAGCTTGACCAGACATGTATGAAATACTTGAGCATAACATCTTTCAGAACTGCATGTGATCAGGCTGAGTTAACAGTATGTCACTCATCATCAGTGTCACTGTAAAAAATATCTTTAATGTGGCTATTTTACCAGTTCCTGCTTGTGAGAACACACAACTGCCACTCCATGGGAGGGATTTAATTCTTGTGCTTGTTCTTGACCTTGCTGGTGTCCTGTAAAGGTGATGTGCATCAACTTCTTCCTGAACACACACGTCACTGAAAACCTGGGAGAGCCAGAGCTCCCTGAAACGCTTCCAGCTGGAATAGTGCAACAGCCTGTGTTTGTTTAGGCACACGAGATGGTATCTGTCATTGCTGAAAGGTTTATAAAATCCATCTCAGCCTCTCAAACCAGCTATCAGGCTGCATGGAGCTCTTGCAAAGCTATTCTTTGTTTGACTGTAATTGAAAAATAAGTAATTTTTTAAAGCAAGTCCCCCGGTGAGATACTAGAAACATTAATGATGGTGATGATGATGATGATAAAATAATGTCTTTCATTTAGCAATGGATTCCAAAGGGAAAACCCTTTCTTTTCCTAAAGATAAACATGCCACAAACATACAGACATGTTTTAGTGTTTAAGGGAATGGAAACAGAGAGGAGGTTGAAGCAAGCTACCAAATTTGTCATCTGAGTTTACCAGCCCCAGGTGTAAAATCTATTTGTTCACTAGAAATAGCCCACATATAGCAGCAAAGGGGGGGTGGTGTTTTCCCATTTTCAACAACAAGAAGGTGTCTGAGATGCACAGAATTTCACGTTACTATGGGAAAAAGCAACCAGCATTTGTCAAACAGTCCAAGCTCTTACCTCTTGATGTGTCAGGAGGAGGAGGAAGGTGCATGAGCCCTGCTAAGCCATGGGGGATGTGTGGTTACCTGGTGCTGCTGGTTTATTTTGATGAAGGTGGAGTTGGTGGGGGTGGGACTGTATAGCCTTATGTTTCTGTTTGTCATTGACTCTGCTCTTTCTTTGTCTTCTTCTTGCTGGAATCTCTCTCTAGGAGTTTCATGGGGTAATATGTTATTCCTGTCTCTTGCTGCACTGTTATGCCTGTCCAATGTGTGTACACACACTCACCACTGTGGACACCAACCATGTTACACCCATTGCATTGACTCCTTTGTCCCTTTAGTGTTCATTATTCAGTGAAATGTATTTTTCCTGAACAGTCCTCGTTCATCCCAGTTTTCTTTAAGCAGAGAATTGAAGCAGACTGGAAAGCCAAATAGACCAGAAAGTGTTGAGCAGAGTGTCAGAAACTATACAAGCAGATCTATTGGTATGAAAAAGATTTGAGGGGACCCCTTAGGGGTACATTGTTAATGTGTGAGCTGCAGGTCATGAAAATCTTAATCACTAGGTTTAAAGCAGCAGTTTGTTTTCATTCAGAGGATTGGACATTTCAACAGCATTATATATTGTGACCAACAACAGGACAAGGGGCAATGAGTATAAACTGGAGCAGAGGTGGTTCTGGATAAATATCAGGAAGAATTTTTTCCCTGTGGGGGTGAGGGAGCCCTGGCCCAGGCTGCCCAGGGAGGTTGTGGAGTCTCCTTCCCTGCAGACATTGAAATCCCACCTGGATGTGTTCTGTGTGGCTGCTGGAGGTGACCCTGCTCTGGCAGGGGGTTGGACTCCAGCATCTCTCGAGGTCCCTTCCAACCCCTCACTTTCTGGGATTCTGTGATATTAGCAGCCCTGGAACTTTCAGGCATAATTTTGTGGAGTCTGAGCAATGTGACCAGAGGTTGTCAGGCTCTGGACGTGGAGACAAACCTGTGACATGAGAAAAGAGTCCAAAAAGGCCACCAAGATGCTGGCAATAGCGTGTCCTGAGAAGGGAATGGAGCTGGGGAAGGGTCGGGCTCTGCTCCCAAGGAACAAGGGATGGGACAAGAGAAAGTTTTGGCCTCAAGTTTTGTCAGGAGAGGTTTAGGTTGGAGCTGGGGAACAATTTCTCCCTGGCAAGGGTTGTCAGGGCCTGGCCCAGGCTGCCCAGGGCAGGGCTGGAGTCCCCAGCATCCCTGGAGGGGTTTCAGAGCCTGGAGATGTGGTGCTGAGGGACATGGGGCAGGGGTGGCCTTGGTTGAGTTTGGTTAATGGTTGGTAGAATTAGTTTGTGGTTGGACTCATGGAGAAGTCTTTTTCAACCCCAATGATTCTGTGATTCCGTGTCTCCTGCTGCAGCCCTGGGCAGGGCAGGAGCTCGTGGGGCAGTGACCCAAAGCTGCAGTGATGATGCTGGAAGGGAAGGAAGGGCTCCCATGTGGTCCAGGAAACTGGGTCCTTGCTTGGTTCCCTTCTCTCTAGGGAAGCAGACCAGTTATGCCCTGGAAGAGGGAGGCTTTGTGCTTGGGCAGAGTTGCGTGACCTCATTTACTCTTCCGTGGAGAAATTCACTTTCTGGCAGGCAGCACTGACTCCACCCTGCCCTGAATATTTGATGCCAGGACTCTGAGAGGGCCATGTCACACGAAATCAGAGCTGCTGGCAGGAGCTACAGAAACAAGAAGCTTCCACTTAAAAGAACTATTAATTTTTAAACTATTTTTTATTTATTAAAAGAAAAAAAAGGCCATGCAAAGCGCTCTTACAATATTTTGAATGTTTTAAATGCATGTACAAAAAACTGCCCCAGAAAAACCTAGAACTGGCCAAATTCAACCAGAACTGACCTAATGCGCGCTTTTTTTTTTTTTTTCTTTCCTTGTGGTGTGATTTTTGAAGTCACTGGGCTTCTGTTTGCTGTCTGTCTTTATCCTGCTTGCCCTTCTGTAGCTCTTTGGAATTTTGTAGCTGTTACTCTGCAGTTCCCTCCGATCTGGTCCTTCCATAGCAATTGATTTTTGTTGTGAATAAATAGTCTGGTCAAACGTGTGCTTGTTTATACACTTTTTGACTGAATCCTCGTTCCATCTGGACCTTTTATTTTGTGGGACATTTGGCTTTGCTTTGGAGAGGTGTAAAAACCAATTTTAGCAGAGGGGATTCTTAAAAACCCTGAAAACAACATTTAAGGTTTTATTTGACAGGCTGAAATTGTCACAGAAGATTTCTTTAGTTGAGATGCAATTTGCATCATTCTAGTTCAGAGCATCAGTCTGTTGAAAAAAGCTTTCTCCTGGAGCAGGAGCCTTGCTGTGACAAGAAGTAAGGATGATTTTCAGGATTCTCTGTATGACTTGGGTCATGAATCTTATTAAGGTTTAATTGGCTCACTCTCTTCTTCAGCTTAGGTTCCTGAAAAGAAAAAAAAAAAACAACAAAAAACAGAAAGGAAAAAAAAAAAAAAAAAAAAAAAAAAAAAAGAAATAAAAGAAAAGAATAAAATCAACCCTTCTTAGTGTCCTTAGCTCTGCTGATCCTTCTTAGAAATCTGAAGTTCACAGAAGTTGTTGCTTCAGGCTTGGAGCCAGCCCTAAGACCTGAGATTGATCCTTCAGAGCCTGAGAATGGGAGTGGAGGATCAGGCAAAGGTGCCTGGGGAGGAGATGAGCTGCAGGCTGTGGTGACAAGGATGCTGTGACATGGCAGGAGCACTGCTTGCTAGGAGCTGCTGATTTGAAAGCAAGGATACAAAGCCAGATATGGGCCAGATCTTCAGTTGTACTGAAACCTAAAGAGAAAGCCAATAAAAGAGATTCTGGCAGTGTCTGCATCATCCAGAGCAGATTAAAGGCTCCCTAATGAGAATCAAAATTTATTTCTGTTAAATATATAATAGTTCTTCTGTGGCTTTTAATCAGGCCTGTAACTCCATGAGTATTAGCTCAACCACCTGGATTTATAGCCATGGTAGCAGTCAGGATCCACCTGAGGCTGATGAAAATGGCCCTAAAGCATCCCTGAAAGATGAGAGAGGGAGAGGGCAGATAAATCTCCATCCTGTTCCCTCTCTCCTCCATTTCTATTAAGTGACATACAAAGGCAACTTGTGTTTAATGTGTAAATCATTAGGATGCAGCCCACGGCCCTCCCTAAATTCCTTGGGTCTCACTGCTTCTTGCATTTCAGGAGAAGTGCAGAGACTGGGAGCTGGAGAAGGATACAGGAGGGGAGGCAGCACTGGGTGCTCCTAGGTTGCAGATCCTACTCCAGTGGTAGCATTGAGTAGTACAGTGTTAGTATGGAGTTATTAGTCTTTTAGAAGTGGTTAGATTGCAAAAGACACTTTCCAGGGCTAAGCCAGGTCAGCCAGCCATGAAAGCTCTTATCTCAGGGCTGGCTGGGAGCAGGGGTGGGGAAGCTTTGGTCTCACACACCTCTCCCAGGTTTCTGTTGCTTCCCTGTTGGAGAAGAGGAATGTTTAGCAACTGGAAGAGCATAGAGTAGCTACAGCAAAGTCCGCTCAACATGTTTTTCATTCACACCTGTGTTACCTCAGTAGAGTCTCAGACCCAAACCTACAACAGTCATGATTAAAAATCTGTTCAAGATTTTCATCCCATTTTTCACTTCATACAAAATGAAGGGGAATGTCATGGGCTTGCTCTCGGGTTGGAAGAAGAAGATGTGACTATGTTGGAGGTGGGTGGGGAGGAAATAATTATTGTTTATTTGGGAAGTGCACGAGGGAAGGAGCTCTGTCCTTCCCCTAAAATAAACCAAAGCCTCTTAATGGTGACAAGAGGAACTGTCTTAAGCCTCACCCAGAGTTTTCACAAAACCTAAACCCAAGGTGTGACTCAGAGCACCTGCATGCCTGGGGAGGGAGCTGCCCTAGGCATGTAATATCCCTTCATATTACATGGTTCCGCATGGGTTTGGCAGCATGATTCCTGAGAGAGACCCAAGGATGAGAGCACAGCATGGAGAACAGGAGAGCATCTCTGGTCCCCAGGAGAGCCCTGTCTGTCCCTCACCACCCAGGCTCCCTCTGCTCACTGCCTGCTTCTCCAATGTCCCTCCCAGACAAGTGCCAGAAGCACACAGAGAAACGTCCTCCTGTCTCACCCAGGGAGGCAGGAGAACCACGTGTGACTTTCTCACTTCTCCTGCCCAGGGTTGGGATGAATGTCCTGAGCCTCCTCTCCTGGTGCCTGCATCCCAGGGGTGCTGCTGGCCCAGCTTTGACCATTGACTGGGAGGGGGTGCTGGGGTGGGGAGGTCACCAGTGCCTGGGTGATGCTGGGTGAGTTGATGGGGATCAAGCAAAGGCTGGAGAACACCAGTGGCTGAATGCTGCCAGGACCATATCCTGCTCTCAGCTTTCCTCCTGTGCAGGGATTAACACCTCCCAATCTGATCTGAGCCCTCAGCAGTACTGCCTGTACCTGTGCTGAGGATGGCACCCAAAACCTATATAAAAAAAAAAACCAAACTACCAAAAAAAACCCCCCAAAACCCCACCACAGCCCATAAGCAAAAGCCTACGGGATGTATCTCTGTCTGTT
This sequence comes from Phaethornis superciliosus, assembly GCA_023637945.1. Classification (NCBI taxonomy): domain Eukaryota; kingdom Metazoa; phylum Chordata; class Aves; order Apodiformes; family Trochilidae; genus Phaethornis; species Phaethornis superciliosus. Next base: position 551,765 of record JAJQWJ010000022.1, on the reverse strand, counting down.
ACTAACCTGAGGACCAAACTATTCCCTCTGTTCTTCTTGTGCCTTTTATCCCCTGCAGAGGAACCAAAGGCAAGGACATCAACACGATCAAATCACTGCGAGTCCTGAGGGTCCTGAGGCCTCTGAAGACCATTAAAAGGCTGCCAAAACTAAAGGTTAGAGAGCAACCACAAATCTTTCCTTCCTTGGGGGGGTTGTAGCCAATGGGAGTGGAGCTGCTGGAGTAAAAACTTTATTCAAGTTATTTCTGTCCCTTTTATTTTGTTGCAATTAATCTCTCTGCCAGATTTCTCAAAATAGCTGTGCAGATGCTTGGCAAATGCCAAGCACTCATTTCTTTTGCAAACATTGTGTGTAATATTATGAATTCTTGTGAATCCATGTTAAAATTACACTTTTAAAAACAAGAAAAAAAAAGTGCAAATAAATTAAATTACAGTCTGTAAGTGTGATGGTCTTGGAAATAATACAGAAGAAAATCGGGTTTTGGAGTGTTTGACTTTCCCTAGAGAACTTGATATGAATACTGCAAGATTTTCTACAGTCTAAAGAGAAATGCCATTGCTGTGTGAGGACTTGTAATCTGCTCATCTTTTCTATTAAAGAATATATATGTAGTGCAGGCTTTCATAGCAGTTCCCTTTCATCTTGAGACTATGAAGTTAGAAAGTGAAATCAATGTAATGGCCAAAGATGACTTATTCAACACCATTTCAAGAACGTTTTGAGATACAGCCAGTCCCTGGAAGAGCAGAGGAAGCAAGGAGTTATAAGATCCAGTAATTTCTGAGATTTTTGGGAACTCTTGGGTGTCTGATGGAGAATGGCTTCATGAAGCATCACTGCTTGCAAGCTCATTTCTGGGAGAGGTGGGGGAAAGCACCGGGTGAAATTATGTCTGACAATTCCTGTTTTCATAGAGTGGCACCAAAAAAATCAGCTTTAGCTATTGTATAGATTTGCTTTTGTCCTTAGCCATGATTCATGCTTACATAATTTTGATTTCATTTGATTGCATTTTTACGTGTACTGAATTTACCTCAAAAGGTGAGGAAGGGAGAGTAATGCTGAACAGTGTAGGAAATGGTCATTATTTGTTTAGAAGTTTGAATTGTGCAGCTCTTGGGTCATAAACCACTCAACAGCAGCTCGGTCCTGCAGCAGGATGCCGAGCACTTGCTCTCTATTGAATGTCTTCTTTATTTTCAAGCCATTTCACAGTGTAATTTTACCACTTTTAAGCAATTATTGAGAAATCTTTATGTGAAGCAGAAGTCATATTCACATGATGTATTTTCAGAATTCTTTCTATTATTTTTTTTTCCCATGGATATGCTCTTGTTTGCAACAATCAGCAAAATCAATGGTGTGATTTGAGATATTTCCAGTGTCTTAATTAAGGATTTTTGGGTTGTATCGGGGGTTTAATTTTGTGAATTACTCACTTCCATTCAGAGGAACAGGAACAGCATTGTACAAACTCCGTGCTTGGGCAGTGAGACTGCTCAATTTCTGTTATTATGACAAACTTCTCAGACTAAAATTAAACCACAAATTACTTGGAACAACGACTCAGTGACTAATAACCAAATAATAATAAGTGTATTTGAGAAGTCCTTTGCTGGGAGTTCAGAAGTGACATGTGCTGACTAAATTAGTCACCCTTAATTTTGATAGACAGTTCATTAGAAAAGAATTATTCAAAGCATTTGGTTGTTTTGTAGCTGGGCTATTTTCTTACTTTTCAAACAGTTCAGATAATGATCAATGAGTAACAGATGTGATCACCTTTTCCCTATCTACTGGGAATTAAGGAAGCACAAACCCGTTTTTCATTTTGTAATTGGCCAGGGACATATTTGCTCAGGACGAGTATTAACCTCAGTGAGCTCTGAGTGTCTTTATAAATTGGAAGAGCAGCATCAGAACCAGTCAGAGGCACAGCAAAAATCACTGAGAAGCAGGAGGAGGAGGCAATGGTGTTTCTGACTCCTGGTGAAACACTTGTGTACAGGTTTGTGAAGCCATCCAGGGGTTGTATGTTGGGCAGTGACTCCCAAGAGCTGTAAGATATTGGATGTCAAGATGTCAGATGCACTTTTCCTTTCAAGCCCTTAATCTTCCTCTCCTCCATCCCCAGGCTGTCTTTGACTGTGTGGTGAATTCCTTGAAGAATGTCCTCAACATCCTCATCGTTTACATGCTCTTCATGTTCATTTTTGCTGTCATTGCTGTGCAGCTCTTCAAAGGCAGGTTCTTCTACTGCACAGATGAGTCCAAGGAGCTGGAGAAGGACTGCAGGTAGGGTGGGGGGTAGGGGCTCTGGGGGGATCCCACTTTTCCTCCAGCAGCAGCAGTTCCCTTGGTTGTCCCCAAGCTGCCTCAGTCTGCTGGGGCTCTGCTGAGCTTGAGGGGTCTCCTGTGAGTATTCAGCACAATTATTCTGGAGGTGAATTTGCCCTTTTGGTGTTCAAGAGCTGCATCATTCCTGGCTCTGCTCCAGGCAGTGCTTACCCAGATGCCTAATGGCAGAAAGGAGAGGGTGAGGTGTGATCTGATGGTGAAGGGGTGCTGGGACTCCTCCTTCTACTTGCTGCTTTAATACCTAGAGCTCTTAGGAATCAGGAAAACATAATGAATACATAATCAGAAGTGAGTTGATAGGAAGTTAAAGAACTCCTAATCAGCTAGAAGAAGAGACAGTATTTGAATATCTTAAAAGCCTTGCCAGGTTTTTTCTTTGCTGCAGACTGTTGAGGGGGATTACTCACCACAAAGTGCATATTTCTCAGTTGCTTTTGTTCTTGTCACCAAATCACATCCTCACCACTGTCCAGGGCCCCTGTTACCCACCTTTTGTCCCCCTGCAAATGCATGTCCCCTGTGGGACTGGGTGCACCCAGCAGCAGTGGAGTCCCCATCATCCCTGGAGGGGTTTCAGAGCCCTGGAGATGTGGTGCTGAGGGACATGGGGCAGGGGGGGCCTGGGCAGTGCTGGGGGAATGGTTGGACTTGAAGATCTTAAAAGTCTTTTCCAACCAAAATAATTCCATGATTCTATGTTTCCTGTCACTTTAAATGGCTCAAAAACTGACCTTAACTTGTGTTGCAAACCTAGGGGCTGTGTCTTCATTTGTCTTTAATACAGAGCATGGTTGGCTTCTGCTCCTGGGGCTTTTCAGTGCTCCTCAGTCAGTCACAGAAATGGCTGATTTGGTTGAATTCTCTCATTTGGTCCAAATCTCTGTTTTTCCTAGGGGTCAGTACCTCGATTATGAAAAAGATGAGGTGGAAGCACAGCCCAGGGAGTGGAAAAAATACGAGTTCCACTACGACAACGTGCTGTGGGCTCTGCTCACACTCTTCACTGTCTCCACGGGAGAAGGGTGGCCCACGTGAGTACACGAGGCTGGCAGGGGCCATGGGCAATGGAGGGAACAGCAGCTTTCCCCAGCTCAGAGGGACAGACAAATGGCAGGTGACCTGTGCAATAAGAACAGGCTTTTATCAGCCAAGCTTTTGTCCTTTGCCTTGAGTGATCAGTGGGTGAATCACCAGGCAGGGCTCTGCATTTTTCTTGACGTTCTCTGAGCTTGCACCAGGGATGCTCGGGAAGTTCTCAGTACTCAAGCTTGCTTGCTCCAGTCTTTTGGAGTTGCACACCTTTCTCAGGTGTACAACTGATAATGAAAATGAGGGGAAAAAGTATTGTGACCTATGCTGAAAGTACGCTGGGTATGACAGTCCCAAAATCGTATTTACTGTTCAGCATATGACTTTATTTTGGCACACCTGCTGGGACACGTGGAGTACAATTCATGCTCAGGGTTTCTCCATGGCAGGTCTTCCCCGTTCTCCCTGTTTGATGTTTATTTTGTAAAATTAAAGAACAAAACATACAGCATCAGCCTCCCTCTTCCAGTCCCTTGATGTGTTCCTCTACTTGGAGATCATCAATCCCTTTCTTTTCCCTCCCTTCCTTCATCCCTGCTGACTGGAGAAGAGAAGCCAGATCTGACTGCATCCTCTCCTCTTGGCCAGGGGGGATCAGTGGATCTGTACCTAGCAAATCTGCATCATTCTGCAGAATGGTGAAACCAGGAAGGATTTCCCTAAACATCCTCAAGGAAAACTTCTTCCCACTTTCCCCAAAAGCTGGGAAGGAGTTTGACCTGAGCATATGTGGAAAACCCTCCACGTGAGTGAAGGCCAGTGATGACTCTCAGGGTGGCATTGGTGCTTCACACCCATTTCATTGACTTTTCTTCTCTCTTTGCCCTTGCTTGCAGTGTGCTGAAGCACTCGGTGGATGCTACCTACGAGGAACAGGGTCCCAGCCCTGGCTACCGAATGGAAATGTCTATCTTTTACGTGGTGTATTTTGTTGTCTTCCCTTTTTTCTTTGTCAACATCTTTGTGGCGTTAATCATCATCACCTTCCAAGAGCAAGGAGATAAAGTGATGTCAGAGTGCAGCCTCGAGAAAAACGAGGTACAGGAGCCTTCTGAACCTGGACTTAGCACCTGGGGGCTCAGGGCAGCTCGATGCCGGTGGGAGCCCAGTCCTCATCCCTCCTGTGCCCTGGGAGGGGCTTTAGAGCAGCCCTTACCTGGGGGGTGTGGTGTAGAGACCATACAAGTGACAGATTATTTCAGCTTTTGTGGAAAAAGAAGAGCAGGGAGAGCCCTGGGTGCTTGACATTTGTGAGCACTGTCACACATCCCTGGGGGCCACACGTCAACTTCAAAGTGAAGGTAGATTTGCAAGTTATCTTAGGCATGGAGGGGTGAAAGGAGAGGAATTTTTGGCCTTTTAGAGGCTAGACATCAGAAATCAAACTGAGCTGCAGTGGCTCTGGCTCCCCAGAGGAAAACTCTTCCAGCCAGGCTGGAGATTTGGCTGAGATGATGTCCCCTTGACAGCATCCAGAAGTAGGTGACTTGGGAGGAGTGTAAGACCAGGGCAAGCATTTTTGAGACTTTTCTTCAATCCCCTAACAAATACCAACATTTTCAGCTCAGGAACCTCCTGATTTGGAGATGTTTTTTCTGTAGTTGGTGACATCTGTGTATCTTTCTTCCATGGATGAGTCTGGTTTCCTCCTCAACCCATGCAGATTTTTAACATCTGCTACATCCTTCATCTGGGGTCCCAGAGCCTCAGTGACCTGTTCTGCAAAGAACCATCTCTTTTCATTCCCTTTGCAACTGGAACCTGATTTTTGATGAAAAGAGATACTTTTTTAATCGACTAATAATTAGTGCATTGTTTGTCAGTAGGAACAAAAAAGTCCAAAATAAAGCAGAATATTTAGAGATGCTTTGCCCACATTATTTTTCAACTGAGAAGAAAATACTTTTGCAGTAATTTGAGACTCTGCATTCCTATCTAAATCTGAGATCAAAAGGTCCTGTGGGTAGAAACCAAGTTTTAATGCAGTTTTATAGTATAATAGTGTGAACAGAAATAGCCACCGGGGGAGGGGGGGGGGGTTGGGAGGTCGCTCAGTATTATTTGTTGGATAATTTATTGGTTGAGGTCAGTTCACATTTTATGAAATGTTACTGTCTGGGTGGGTTTTGCTGTGGATGAGAACATACCTTAGCTTCACAATACTTTTTTTTTAAACACAGGCAACAACTTTACCAATCCTCTGGGATCTATAAATATGTATCAGGAGGAACTGGCAGTGGTTTCTGAAGTGAACCTGTAGATTTAGGGCTCCCTCCCCTAACTGGGGTGGGATTGGGTCCTACCAAGAGCTGAGATGGAAGGTGGTCTCCTAGGGGGCCATAGGAGTGCTGTGGGATTTAAGATGTCAGCAGGTGTCCAAAAAGGATCACAATTTGGGGATCCTGTGCTGCATTTTACAGGGGTAGCCAGTACTCACGTTGTGTGTGGGAACATTTAGAAATACCAGCTCCAGTAAATGCTCTGCTCGCTCTCCCAGCGATGTCCTGACTGACAGGAGACTCCCAGCCCTTCTTTTTTGTTCTTGTTGTTGTTGTTTTGTATTCTTTTCATCCCCTTTTTGTTTTGTAGAGGGCCTGCATAGACTTTGCCATAAGTGCCAAGCCACTGACCCGCTACATGCCTCAGAACAAGCAATCCTTTCAGTACAAGATGTGGAAATTTGTGGTGTCCCCTCCCTTCGAGTATTTTATCATGGTCATGATTGCTCTCAATACCATTGTCCTAATGATGAAGGTTAGTGGGCTGTTGCTGAATCTTTGCCATTTTGGGCTAACAAAGGTGATGTTTGCTGGAAGAGGCTTTGTGCTCTCCTGAGAGCTAAGGGGGAAGAGCAGTAGCAGCTGCTGCCACCTCCCATCTGCCTGATGTCTTTTTTAGATGCCCTCTGGGATTCTTTCACCCCCAAAGGGATGTGGTTTCATTGGGATGAGATGGGATTCCTCTGCAAGGTGCTGGTTTGGCCCCTTCAGTGTGTGGTCAGCAGGGTGGGAATTGAGCTCTAAAGGTCCTGAGCTCCTGCTCAACCTGGGCTTCCCACTGCAGAGCAGGATCTTTTCTTGAGGATGCTCAAAATCCAGGGAAATTACTCAAATCTGCAGCAGTGACAAGCTCCTGGGATGTGATTCACAGTGCTCATGTGAAAGAGATGCAGGTGGTTAGGTTTTGTGGGTCATCTCTATATCTATTATTCTGTCTCCCCTCCTATTAGAATATCTTCACAGTCGAGAGGTCACCATATTCTTAGGTCTGCTGGGACAAAACACACTTCTGCACTTACCCCCTGGTTTTGAAAATGCCCTTCCTCCCTCCTGGCCCATGGTGTGGGAGATGGAGAGCAGGAGCTGTGTTCCAGCCCTGGGGTTATCTCCAGCTGCCCCACTGGGATGGGATGGAGGCAATGGTGTGCTTCTAGGCTGGCATGGATCACTGGGTTGTAACCATGAGACTTGCTCAAGGTGAGCCCAAAACGTGGCACTGAAGTGCACAGGAGCCCTGCAGGAAGGCAGAGGCATCTGGGAAGGGTTTATTCTCAAAGTGATCTCCCAGTAACAGCTTTTCTTCCATCCTGATTTAGTTCTATGATGCTCCCGAAGCATATGAAGAAATGTTGAAATGCCTGAATATTGTGTTTACATCCATGTTTTCAATGGAATGTGTGCTGAAGATCATTGCCTTTGGTGTGCTGGTACGTGCCCTTCTCCTTTACTTTCAACTGATTCCTCTGCATGAAATGCTTGTATTTCAACCAAAAAAAAAAAAAAAAAAAAAAACCTATGCTGCAAAAAGAATATAACGCTTTAACCCCTCTATCCCCTTTGTGTTTTCCTTTGGCAGAATTATTTCCGAGATGCCTGGAATGTCTTTGATTTTGTAACAGTGTTGGGAAGTATTACTGATATTTTAGTAACAGAGATTGCGGTAAGTACCATTTGCTCCAAGATGCTTTGCTTTACAAAAAAATAAATGAAAAGAAAGCTGTTACCCTGTCAGGATATTGCACCTTTTCCCTCCCAGCCTCAGTCCCTCCAGCTGCCCCTGGGACTCACCGTGTGCTGCTGGCTGGGCTGTTCCTGCAGCCTGTTTCCATCAGCTCTGCTCTTTCCAGGGAGATGAGCACGGCTGGCAGCCCCAAAAAAGCTCTGATGAGGACCACAGTGACTCTGCCAGGAAGCTGGGGCTTTTTCTTGTTCATCAGATTACTCTAACTCCCAGCCATTTTTTGCCTATTCATGGAAAAATCCGATTGAATTAAATAGAGGGGAAAAATCAACAGGGTTGGGTCGTGGGGATGCTGTGCAAGGCACACACAAAATCTGTCCTTTGGGGCTCCTGCCCAGTCTGGGGGAGGTGATGAGAGGGGATGGGAATGGAGGAACAGCCAGAAACCCAGCAGCCTGCACAGTCTTGTTGGGCCATTTCTCTCAAGTGCACAAAAATCTTTGTGAGACAATTGTTCAAACAAAGCAATGACTTCTCAGTGACTGTTGTCTCCCTGCTCCTGTAGGTTACATCAAGTGTACAAACTTGCCATTAAATTCTAGAGGATTTTTCCATAAAGGCAGCAAATGTTTGTCTCAAATTACTACCCCACTTAGAAATTGCTCCTCTCCTCTCCCAGTGCATGTTTTAGCTGATGATTCTATATTTGTGTGATGAATTTGAAGTTGACCATGACTTTTTTTCTCAGTCCCAGGGATTTTGCTTATAGATCTGTTCTGGGTGTGCTAAGAACTGTGCTCCCAGGCTTCTTTACAGGCTGTTCAGCTGGTGGTGAGGACCTAACCTCCTTGATACAAAAAAGTACAGAAACCCCCAAAGTTGTCCTGCCCAGATGAGTGGTGTTCATTTAACAGTTGGTGAATCCTATCTCCTATGCTTTGGTTAACATTTTTGTTTCAGTATGTGGTTTCCAGCCAGGGTAACATCACTCAGAACAAACACAAGCTCTGGGTGCCCCTTCTCTGAGTGCTCAGGAAGTTTATTGCCCTGTGGGCAGGCACTGGGTGTCCACCTCTGCCCTGGGACACACTTTCTTGCCAGAGTCAGGCACCCAAGCTTGAACCTTGGCTTGAAAATTTGAGAAAACATTTGCAAGTCAGCCCCAGACAGAGCCTGAGGCTTCTCTCCCACCCTTCCTTCTGCTACATTTCCTGGCCCTCCAAAGTTGGTATCTTCTCTTAGGAAGGCTTCTCCTTCACAGCTCAAAGCCCAGATGCTTCTAAAAATCCTCCTTTGTGCAGCTGTTCTGCCAGCAGTCATCAGCTGCCATCCCCTGCCTCTCCCTGCTGACCCCCAGGGTTCCCAAGCCTTGGTGAGGGTCCCTGCTCCCCAGGGATTTGGCTGTGGACTGATCAGGAGGGGCTGTCACATGCAAAGCCCCAGCACCTCTAGGGCTGGATGTGCATGTCCCCAGCTTTTGGAAGCAGTGGCTGTCCCTAGGCACAGCTGTCAGGAGGAGCTGAGGTTCTCTGATCCCTCTCCAGCCCGTGCCTACCTGCAGCAGCATCCTCAGCCCCTCTGAATGGCTTTTGCAGCCACCCATGGGATGCTGCCTTCAGCCATACACATTGATAAAATGTTGTAGCTAATCAGAGAATCATCCAATGGTTTGTGTTGGAAAGATCTGAAAGATTATCTAGTCCCAACCTCCAGCCATGGGCCAGGACACCTCCCACCAGACCAGACTGCTCCAAGCCCCATCCAACGTGACCTGGAATGTCAGTGTCCTGGCAGGGTGCAAGACAGGGCTTTAGCAGCTCCCTGCCCTGCCCTTGGAGCTGGGAATGACCCAAGGTCTTCACTCAGCACCTCTCAGAGCTGTGCCCTCCTCTCCATTCCCCTTCCTCAGCTCCAGCCTGATGGGCAGTGCTGGGGACAGGTGGGTGACATTGGGTGACATTGGGTGACATCCCTCTTTAACCTCTGCCTTCAGGGAGGGCTGGGAAGCTCAGGTGACACCCACCAGGTGAACATGGCCATCAGTCTCTCTGTCCCCAGACCACCCAGGAGGGGAGATGCTTTCTGGGCACAACTGTGAGATCAGGCTGACAAACAGTTGTAGGAGCCTCGCTTTTCTCCAGGACTCTTGTTTTCCACTTTAAGTGTGTTCCAAGGGAAAGAAACCCACTCACCTGGGTGGGCTCATCCTGAGAGACTCAGCTTCCACCACCCTTCCTGCAGTGATATTTTTAACCCACTGAAAAGTAAAGATAAAAGGAAAAGAAATGTGTTGTTGATGAATTGCTTTCTTTTACTTTTCTAGTCATGTCATATGTAATTTATTTTGTGAATGCAGTAGAATATCTATATATTTTTCTATTTCCTTAGGCAAAAACGTGTATGTCAGTTTTTTACCCTCTCAGTATTTGATGTAAAACAGATGCAATAAGGAGAAGGTGTCCTTGAGGATGTGGCTGCCCTTGGGAGGCCAAATGGGTGTGTGGCAAACTGACATCTATTTTTATGCCTGGAAATATGAAAATACCTGAACAATATACTGAGAAGTGTTTGTGAATTGTCCTCCCAATTTGCATTACAAAATGAAATGCAAATAACTCCTGCACTGTCTGTGTTACCTTTAGGATCTCAGAATCTGTTTTGGTTTGAAGCATTTTTTAATTTATATGATTACCATAAAGTAACACCCCCCAACCCACCCCCGAAAAACCCAACAGTTTTTTTCCAGTGAAATTTTCAGAGTTTCCTTTTTTGCTTGTCCTGATTACTCATTTTCTCTTTTGTTTCCTGTTTTGTTCTTTATTTTCCTTATCTACCTGCTGAATCACGCCATCCAATCAACATACAATGCGAAAACCATGTCTCCGTCTGTATGTTGTGCACCTGCTGCTCAAAAAAACCCCAAAAACCAAAAAAACAAATTGTAAATAATCTTGCCAATACCCATCCATGAAAACATCACATATAGGACACGGTTGGTTTCATTGAATTTAAACAATTCTTTAAATTCTCTTGCTTTTATTTTCTCTCGTTTTTCTTTTGATTTAATTCGTTTTGATGAGATTTCCGATTGCACTGGTGACAAAGCCTCACTGCAGCGTGCCTCAAAACTGGCTTCTGTTCTGCACCTTCTTCCCTTGGCTAATTGGTGACGTGAGGCCAATGCAGTTACCAATAGCCTGTTCTCTGCTGTTTGTCACACCTGCCCACGGTAAAGGGGAGACTGACACTTGCTTTATTTTGGTGCAAAATTGAGGGAGGGGAGGAGGGAAGGATGCTTCTGGATGGCCTGGAGTAGAGAAAATTGGAGAAGATTGGCTGGCTGGGAAACCTTTCCGTTTGTAAGTGGTGGTACCAAAGTGAGCTCTCAGAAATGGGATTTTTTTTACTTTTTTTTTTTTTTTTTTTTATGATGGTGAGGTGCATTGAGCTTTCTGCAAAGGGGAGGAGTACATCTGAGCTTCCTTACAGATATTTTAAGCCCATGGTGTGCAATGTATTGTAAGGAAAAAAAAAAAATCACTGATGTAATTGCAGACTGACTTCCCTTAAATCAAAAGAGAAGTCAAAGGAAAGAGTGTGTTTTATTCAACTTTTAAAATTGTTCATCATACCAGCATTATAGAAGTAGTTTGCCACGATCCAGTGGACACAGGGTCCCTGGATGCAAAAGCAAACATCTCCAGTAAAATGCTTGAGCAGGGCTGGAAAGAACTGGGAACCAGATCTCCCTGGGAATGTAGTGACTGATTCCAAAGATGCCTTCGGAAATACTGGATTTATCTTTGAAGCTCATAAATAAAGCAAAAGTGGATGAAGAAAGAAAAATACAACCTAAAAAGCCATGACCCTGGGCAGGATTCAGCAGCTCTTCTTTTTGCTATGGACATGGAACAAAACCTTTTCCATGGGAACAAAACCTTTTCCTGGTCAGTTCTTGTGGATTCCAGCTGGAGAGCCCTGCCAAAGCTTCCTGAGTGATTCCATTTCTGGCTTGGTTGGATTCCTCTTCACACAGTTCTGTGCAGCTTTGGGTGAGCCCTTCATTTTGAGGACAAAAATCTGAAGTTTCAACTCCAGGAAGGTGGTTGTGTTCTGCAGGAAGAAGCAGGGGGGAGGAGCAGCTCAACTTCTGCCAGGTTGATTGCTGTCACCTCCTTCACTGAATCCTGAAGACTACATCCAGCCACAGCAGAAAAACCTCATATTCCTACTGCAGGCTGAAAGAACTGAAACAGCAAATCCTGGTGCTTTGTCAGTGGTGCACAGCACAGGAAGAGAACCTGTTCTGCATCCCTAAGGTCACAGCTCCCGTGTTGAGGAGGAAACCTCTCTGCTGCTGGAGATGCTGGAGGAGCAGCCCCCAGCAGTGGCTGTATGCCCCGGGTTTTGCAGCTTTTCAGTATGGAAAACACCCTGAGAAGAGACTAAAGAGCAGCCTGCCCAAGGCTAGCTGTGAGATCCTTGTTTCCCTCCTGCTTTGCAGTTTACTCCAGGGATGCTCTCGGCTGAGTTTTGGTCCCGCTCCTCCCGTGGGGAGTGGTGGCTGTGCCCAGTGTACCCAGACCCCCTTGGGGGGGGCACCAGAGCTCCCTCTTTTAGGAAATAGTGAGAGGCAGTGGTTTTTTCTAGCCATCGTTTGCTCATCCTCAGATGGATCATAAAATCATCAATCTGTGGTGCCTCTTGTCAGCATCTGCCAGCCTTTAGCAACAGCAAAGCAACCCAAAACCCATGATCATCCAGAGAGTGATCATATGTGTGTTCCAGAGGTGGCTAAGGGGGGGGGAGAATTGATGCAAACCACTGTTTAAAGACAAGAAATATTGCAATGTGGAGTTTCCCCTTTACCTGCATGCAATTCTAATACCTGCCTGGCCAGCTGTGGGCTCGAAGGATGGGTTTTCTATGCCATGTGCTGAGGGTTACACACGTGGAGCTCTTCCAGCCAGCACCAGCGTGTGGGATTTTGCTTCCTTCTGAGCAGCACAGAGAACAACAGTCCCCTGAAGGCTCTGCAAGTGTTGGGGCTTGGGGATTTTCCTGGGTTGAGAGCGATTCCCTCCTGGAGCTGAGGCTTTCCCCATGCTTTAGGAAACGGCAGCTCAAGAGCCAGGTTGAGGTAAAAAAAACAACAAAAAAAGAAAAAGGTTGTGGATTGTCTGTCCCTCCAGATCCCAGGGATTTAAGGGGGTTATAGATGTAACTGGACAGTCCTGAGCCTCCTGGTTTGTACTGCACACATACAGACTGTCCTGTCTGAAGGGATGCCCTGTGCTCAGTGTAACCTTGCAGCCCACCAAGAGCAAAGCTGATGCTGAGCACCATGGAGCAGGAGATGTTAGCAAAGTCTGAGAAGAACTATATTCTTGCTTTTGAGCTGCAGTAAGGTGGGAAGAGGGAGGTAAGGCAGGTTGATCTGCAGAGAGGTGGATCCCACAGATGCAGCCTGGGGAACAGGGAAGGTCTGGCTTGGGTGTTGCTCTGAAGCTTCTCCCTGGGCATGGAGCTGCTGATACCCAAAAGCCAGGGACATTACACGTCAAGTCTGATCCAGTTTCTGCTGCTGGGGAGACTTTCCATGGGGATCATGGGCTTTGGGTTAACCCTCTGCCCTTCCCAGCAGGGGAGCACAGGTCACCCAGGACCAGGTTAGGGGTGAGGACTCCTGGTTATCCAGCCACCACCTGGCTCTGCCCTCCCAGCTCTTGGATCAGGATTTTCTGAAGGGAACATAAGTGATGTCAAAGATATTCCAGCAGCTGATGCCAAGAGACAAATGTGGGATTTTTAGTGCCTCTTTTCCTGACCTTGAACAACCCAGGGGAATCCTCGCCTGCGTTTTGCCTGCCAGAGCTGATTTCTGTTGCTGGCTGGAATGAGCTCAGTGTTGTCTGCTCTTTCATTGAACACACCTTGTGCTTTTCTCTTTTCTCTTTATTTGAGGACTGAGTCTGATATCTGGTCTGTGCCTAACTCTGAGCTGCTTGCGTTTTTAACCCGAGAGAAACCGAGTGCATGCCTGAGACTGATTTCTTGAACTCTTTGATGGGATTGGTGGAATGCAATGCTAATGGCCCCAAAACTGAGCTGGCACTGAAAAAAAAAAAATTAATAGATCCAACAAGCCCCCCAAATTCAGCATGAGCTCTGAAACCAAATGAGCAAGAAATATGGGTCAGTTCAATACGACTGGGTGTCTTCTGGTAAAAATAATACAAGGGAAAGATTATTTTTGCTCATCTTTATCAACAAGAGCTCCTTATGATTATATTTTTCACTCTGCTGCTTGATAGTTTAAAGTGGGATGCTTCCTCTCTTTTGCAAATTCAGTCAACTGAGTGGCTGTGAACAGAGATTCACAAATAAGTGAATTGGAATCAGTACAGAAAGGGGAAGATATTTTTCATCTCCTTAAAACAGGAGGGCAAGAGGGATCTGGCTTTTGCATGTTTTGTTTCGGAAAGAACCCTCTCTAGATTAGCTCATTGGGGCAAGAAACCTCTTTTCCCTGAACAAAAGTAAAAAAAATGGGGTGAGGGGTGGGGAGAATCAGACAAAAATGGCAATGAGAATCTGTCTCTTCTTTGATCCACCTGCAAAGGCACATTTAATAATAATTTGAAAAGTCAGCAGGTTCTTAAGGCACCCTGCTGCTGTTGAACTCTCAACCTCCCCAGCTGATTCGCTGCCCTTGATCCATCTTCCAAAGAGTCCTGCTGGTGCCATTTCTCCTTGAGGAGTCTGTCCAGTCACACCTTGTACAAACATTTAAAGCCTCCAGGTTAGAAAACATCCTCATTCTTTAAAGGATGTTTTACTCTTCACTGGACAAAGCCTTTCTTTGTTGCTATATACACAGTCCTTGGTGACTGTCTTGGCTTAAGTTCAGTTCATTGAGCTGACCAAGGCTTCAAAACAACCTCACTCTTTACAAAATGATAATATGGCACCGGGACCTCTCCCTGAGTCTTTAAGGGGAGAAGATCTGCCCTTACTCAAAGAAAACAAGAGCTCCACGGACAGCGTGAAAGGGCCTTTTCCTTTCCTACCACTGACCCAGTAGCAGAGGGGAGGGCTCTTGTGGAGAGGGATTTTCTCATACTTGCTGCATGTGGAGTGATCTGCACTGACGAATGTTTCTTTTGGAAGGTTTTCTGGTGGCCGATTTGCTGCTTAGATCGTGAAGCTGGTAATTTTAATTTCTTTTTTGCGGGCTGTGGTTTCGAATCGCGTTAATTTCTGAAGGACACACAACCTTTACTTTCCGCAGGACAACTTCATCAATCTCAGCTTCCTGAGGCTCTTCAGGGCAGCCAGACTCATCAAGCTCCTTCGCCAGGGCTACACTATCCGCATCTTGCTCTGGACATTTGTGCAGTCTTTTAAGGTGAGTGGGGAGGTGGGGAGGCTGAGCACGGCTGCACCATCCTCTGGTGACCATCAAAGAGTTTGATGGCCAAGGGCATGGCCTCTCTGCACCTCAGCAAAGTGATGAGAGGAACATGAATCCTGCAGGAGAGCTCACTGGGGGGGCCTCAACATCCCCTGAGCACTTTGGAAGGTGAGCCTGAAAGCTGGGTGGCTCCTGAGGCTGGCAGCAAGTGTGCAAAGCTTCCATTGTCCTTGAAACTGCCACAGAATCCTTATGGCAAAGGCTTGAGGCTCAGGGATTTGCATTAGGAAATGGGAATCTGCATTTGTACCCCCCTGCCTGCCCTTTGCCTGCAGCCAGTGCATGGGTAAATCCATTTTGTCAGATTTCAGGCTTGGTAGAATCTGATCGAGGTGAAACCCAGACCATTGGGTTTTGGTGACATAAATGGCATAGGGTCTGCCCTGCTCCTGGGCTCAGCTCTGGGATCTGTGAGTGACAGCTGATGTCTTGGGTGCTGTGGCAAGCTCGAAGGAGCTTGTCTGCAGGTGGGTGCAATGCCAGGTTATTTTGCATTGCACTGCTTGGTATTCAGGGGGGTGGGATGCAGAGCAACTGTTTGCTGCTGCTGTATCCCTTCCAGATACATCACGGTGTCTGAGTTGAAGTGATGCAGAGAGGTCATTTGAGGAGATAAAACTGTGGAGAGAAATGTGCTGTCTCTGAAAATGGAGCAGAGTTTTTAAGAAGAGAAAGGTCTTTTTCTTGGGTAGTTGGAGGGAGATGCTGGGTGGTTCTGGTGAGCCAAGCTGGGAGTGTTAAACCTTGATGCCAGCCCCGTGCTGGCTGTGAGGGACCCGGGATGGAGAATTGGAATGTGGCAATTGCTCTGCACCCAAGCTGGTCGTGAGGGAATTGTCTCTTAAACCTTTAAACTGTAGAGGCAAAACTTTTTGGAGAATGGTGATGGGAACGTAGTGATGGTTCCTGGAGAAGAAATGCAGGTATCTGAGCTGTTGTCCCAGGGCTGGGTGAGAGTGAGCATTGTACTCCAGGGCACATCCCTTGGGGAGACACCAGGCAGGCAGCTGGTGCTCTTCAATTCAGCTGCTTCAGCCTCTCATCATGTTTTCTCTGGGAATGGATGGATGGATGGATGGATGGATAGATAAATGGATGGATGGATGGATGGATGGATGGATAGATAAATGGATGGATGGATGGATGGATGGATAGATGGATGGAGGGATGGATGGATGGATGGATGGATGGATGGATGGATGGATGGAAGGATGGAAGGATGGATGGATGTCGTGTTGCTGCTGCTGTTCTCACTTTGTACCTCATGAGGAACATTGCAGCCAGGAGAGCCCCAGCCTCAGGCTGAGCTGGGAGATGTTACCACTCTGGAGAGTGTCCCTAGGCTCTGTAGTCTTGGCTGGACCTTAGGAGAGGTGCCAAGCCAAGGCCCTTTTCAGTATAATCCTGACCCACCCCAAACTCCATGCCCCTGGAGTGGAGCTGGGATGGTTCCTGGGTTCCACAGGAGCTTCTTGTCTGTGCTGCCCCCAGCACTGAACTCTCAGTCCTTGTCCCAAGGTGTCCTCCAGAAATCACCACAGCCCTTTTGTCCCATCTTTCCTCCTGTGCTCCCTGTGGGCTCTGCCACTCCTCTTCTGCCCTGAGCAGCACAGAGTCTAGCCCTAGGGCAAGACTTTCTCATGTTTTCAGCTCTTCCTAATTAAGAAGCATTAATTACCCATTCGTTTAGCCTGAGTGGAAAGCAGCTATTCCTCTCAGCTTGGGTGACATAATTATGTTGTAGCCTTCACTGATTTCTTGTTAAAACTCAGAGATTTTTGTCCTCCTGGGATTGCAATCTGTGCCTGTTTGAGAGCAGGAACTTCTTTTTTTTTTTTTCTTGGCAGTGTATTTTTTTTCTCTCAAACTAAATTTACAGCAAGGCCATTAAAAATTAATGTTTGTACAATTATGCACAGAAGGTGCCAGTGCCAGCCCTGCAGCTCCAGTGCTCACTGCCACAAACACTGATTGTGTTTTCCCTGCTTTACTGCTGATCTTCTTCCAAGGGGGTATAGAGAGCCCTTGGAAAGCCCAGACTGTGTGGTGATGGATGGATGGATGGATGGATGGATGGATGGATGGATGGATACCTGCCTCCAGGGCTTTGTCTTCTGAAGGCTGCCAGAATTGTTCTCACTCTCTTCCCAGTTCCTTCAGCTGAAGGGCACACCAGACACAAAGCTGCCCAGGGGCTGAATGCTGTGGGCTGATCTGTGCCCTTGCTGTCATTAATGCCATCTTCTTCCTCTCCACAGGCCTTGCCTTATGTGTGTCTCCTCATTGCAATGCTCTTCTTCATCTATGCCATTATTGGCATGCAGGTAAAAAATTGAGCATCAGTAGCTTGGTTTTGTCCTGCTGGTTGGGGGTACAAATGGGTTATTACCTCCACAGTGGGATCAACAGCTGACTTGGGGTGAAAAGCTCTTCTTGTCCCGTGTTAGGTAAATTAGAAGTGCGAAAAAAAGCGCCACTTTTTCTACCCTTCTTTCTAGGTGTGGTGTGGAATGTGGCCCTGGGTGTACATAAGCAGGCAGAGCATCATCTGAGGGGTGGTGGGCAGCCAGGTCTCTGGCCCTGCCTCTGTTGGCATGTCCAAGAGCTGGGAGCAGGCTGCACCAGTCTGAAAAGAAATGAGGGATTTTCTTGATAGACAAAGCACATTAACCTTGTTTTTTACCCCATGTGATCCGCACAACACCTTTCCATCTCCCCCTTCAGCACAGAAATCATTTTAGCTTTTAACATCCCTTACACTGCAAGTTATTTTCCTGCCTTTTTTTTTTTTTTTTTTTTTTTTTCCCCCAACTCTACTTGATCCAACTGTATTGCCAATGCCCACGTGAGGATGAGTTTGGCCTGAATGGCTTCTGGTTTCTGTGGCAGGTGTTTGGAAACATTGCCCTGGATGATGAAACCTCCATCAACCGGCACAACAACTTCCGCACCTTCCTCCAGGCCCTGATGCTTCTCTTCAGGTACAGGGAATATTTAACCAAGTCTGGGATTTTGCATGTACCAGTTCAGTTGCTGAGATTTCGGCATCCTCTGAGGGAGATGTTTGGAGTAAAAAAAGTTTTGTTTTGTTTTGTTTTGTTTTTTAAGTGAGAATTCTTTTAATTTGTCATTTTTTTGTTACCAGCAAGTTGACACTTCACATTTCACCACCACCTCTGTTTCAGAGGGAATGGGTTTCCATCTGGGTTTGTTCTGCCTGGAAACAAAATATTTTACATGAAAAATAAAACAAAACCAAAAAGGCCCTGGTCCAGACCAGGAGCTGTGTCCCATGAGCTGTAGGGAGACAGTGGTGACTGCTGAAACGATTTCACTTTGCACTGAGCATCAAGTTTTTTCTCCAGCACCAGGGGAAAGGTTTGAGAGTACAAATCAGCAGGGCTGGGAGCAAGGCTGGCCCTGGTGCTGGGGTGGATGCTCCTAAAAGCAACTCTGAACCTGGGGCAGAAATTGCAGAGGGAAAATCTGAGGTTAGGAAGGAAATTGGAGTAAGCAACCATGGGGATCCCCCCTCTCCCAATGCCTGCACATTGCAGGGTGTGGGTTATTGTGAGGACAGAGCCAGAGAGACCCTCCTGGTATTTCCACAGCTTCCTGATAAAAGAGCTCAAGGATTCAAGCAGAGAAACCTGGGTTTATTTTCCATTGTCTCCACTGGGTTTGCAGGCAGCTATAGGACAGAAGTGTTCTCTGCTTCAGAAAGGAATGGTGTAAACTCTGCTTACATTTCCTCTGGGCACATTTAAATCAATCTCATTCTATCCTCCATCAAACCAACCCAGCTCTAAGCCTACCTGAGCCCCTCTGGTTTCTTTTACCACCCCTTGTAAGAGAGGAAAATGCTCTTTCTCCTTTCTTTTTCATGTCAGCAGGCTGGTAGTTCCAATTCCTAATGTAAATACAATCTCCCTGCCTGGATACAACCTTCCACTGAATTAATTTAGTTAATTGGGTAATACCCTGGGTCTCTGATGAGGAGGGGCTTGGCTGAGCTCATCCTTTGCCCTCTCCATCCCCAGGAGTGCTACAGGGGAAGCCTGGCACGAGATCATGCTGTCCTGCCTCAGCAACAGAGCCTGTGACCCCCTCTCTGGCCTCACCAAAAAAGAATGTGGCAGTGATTTTGCCTATTTCTACTTCGTGTCCTTCATCTTCCTCTGCTCCTTCCTGGTAAGTCAGTCCCAATCTCCCTCCTCAGGTGTTGGTGTGATTCCTCCCCCCCCCCAACACCTCAAACCCTTTTCTCCCCACTCCCTTTTCCTCCTGCTCCCTAATTATGATTTAGACAGCATTACAAACCAGCTTCACTAAAACCTGTTTATCATCTTGCTGATAAAACCCCTTTAATCCCCACAGAGAGCATTTAGTTATTAGTTTAAAGAGAAGGGGTTTAAAGAGAATCTTTCTTCTTGTGGGGGGGAGGAAGAGGGAGAGGATCTAATGTTGGGAATTATGAATTAATCTGTTTTGTCTTGATTTGTAACATGGGCCTTTGAAGAAGAAGATTGGGGAGGGCAGGGTGGGAAGGGCCAGGACAACAGGAGTTCAGAAGCCCTTGCAGCAGGCAGCTGGGAGCATCACACTTATTTTTGAAGCCTTGTGATTTGTCTTGTTGGTCAAACAAACACAATTATCATTTTTCTTCTGCAGTGGTGCCAGGAAAGCTTTATCCAGAGTACACAGAGCTGTTGTGTTTGGTTCTGTGGCCATCCTACAGGGCTGGGTCTGAGCTTTTCTAGGTGCCAGCATCCTTCCTCTGGATTGTGTGCAGAAAAAAACCCCTAACTCAACATCAGCCACCTCATTGCTATTTTCAAGTGTATTATTCACGTGCCCCGCTTGAAATACAGCAGCAGAATTGGAGGCTGGCCCAGCCTCCAATTACAGCTTTGAAGAGATTTATTCTTGAGTCAGCAGTCCTGGAAACCCCCACGAACCTGGGGAGAGCCCTTGTGAAGACACAGGCAGGATCCAGAAATAGGCAGCAGAAAGCCAGGCAGCTGGAATGCTACAGGACAGGGCTGGAATTTATTGCTTAAAATGTTCTCAGCACTTCATTGCCATGAAACTGGTGGTTCCCCAGCATTGCAGAGCCACAGCCTCACCAGGAGGGGCACATTGGTATGGTTTGTTCA
Organism: Phaethornis superciliosus; assembly: GCA_023637945.1. NCBI lineage: Eukaryota > Metazoa > Chordata > Aves > Apodiformes > Trochilidae > Phaethornis > Phaethornis superciliosus. Next base: position 531,722 of record JAJQWJ010000022.1, on the reverse strand, counting down.
GTGCTGTTACACCAGAAACTGGGGGTACTCGGGTGAAATGTGTTTTGGTTTTAAATGTGGTTTCTTCTCTGGGGATGTCTGACCTGCCATCCTTTGCCTCCTGTAATTTGCACTGTTGAAAAATGGAAGTTGAAATGTAAAAGCAGAAGGACCAGGCAGGGACCCTCTTTTCTCCGTTTCTCCCTCCGTTTCTCCCTCCCTTTCTCCCTCTCTTTTCTCCCTCTCTTTTCTCCCTCTCTTTTCTCCCTCTCTCTTCTCCCTCTCTCTTCTCCCTCTCTCTTCTCCCTCTCTCTTCTCCCTCTCTCTTCTCCCTCTCTCTTCTCCCTCTCTTCTCCCTCTCTTCTCCCTCTCTTCTCCCTTTTTTGTCCTTCTCCTCTCCCTCTTCTTTTCGTTTTGTTTCTTTTTTTTTCTTTCTTATTTTTTCTCCCTTTTTCTTTTTTTTTTTCTTTCTTCTTTTTTCTTTTTTTCTTTCTCCTCTCCATTTTCTCCCTCTAACCACCTTATTCCTTCCTCTCTACAGATGCTCAACTTATTTGTAGCTGTGATTATGGACAACTTTGAATACCTGACAAGAGACTCCTCCATCCTGGGGCCCCATCATTTGGATGAGTTTGTTCGTGTCTGGGCAGAATATGACCCAGCTGCCTGGTATGTACACTCTTCTGGGTGGAGAAAAGGATTTACATTATGTATAAATACCAAACCTGTGCACACAGCATGTGTTTAGCATGAGTACAGCTCCAGATGGAAAATTACTCCAAAACATGATTTTTTTTAAAAAAACCCAACAGATATTTCTCATCCAGCCCAATGTTTTGATCTGGAAGGCCCCTTGTAATGACATCAAATTGTTGAGGGGAATTTTGTTCTTCTGGATCAAGTATTCTAGCTTTTGGACATTTTGCAGTTGAAATGTTAAGATATGTGAAATAATGAGAAGAAAATGCAGGAAGCCTTAACTTTGGAAGCATTTCAGTTCTCAGGCAGCCTCTGATGAAATATTCCTGACACATGAGTGTGTTAAAGGAGGAAATGGCTTTCTCACAGCCAGATGGTGAGGTGGTCAGTTTTATGGTTTTGTCTTTGTTTGTCTTGTTCAGTGACACTGGCAGGGAGAGCTCCACACCTGGGGGGTGTAAGGAATTTTTTAAAAATGAAGGAAATGCCTCTGAACAGTTGTCACTTTCAGAGCAAGAATCTCTTGAGCATTTTGCTTCTCTCCATTGCCCAGAGAAAGCTCCTGCAGAGCAGTTGTGGTGATGGCGTTATTGTCATTTCCAGATGCTCTGGGATGGAGGTCACAGTAATTCCCTGGATATTCAACAGCTTGGGAATTTGCCTTTTGGGAGGCATTTCTATGTTTAAAGTATGAATTTAGTATCCCTCATCCTCCCCACAAGTCACTCTACAATGAATCTTCTCTACATTTTTAACAAAGCTGCCTCCAGCCCCTCCAATCTTATCACTCTTTTTTTTTTTTGCTGTTGTTTTGTTTCCCTTCAGCAGAGACAGATGCAGAAAGTGTCTGTTTAATCAACATCTCAAACATCCCTGCTAGGATGCAATTAAACTACTTTTAAATCTCACTTAAATTGATTTAGTCTAACTTGAGATGTAAACCCATTCCAAACCAGCTGCCTTTCTCTGAACTGTGTGGGATTTGAACAACCTCAAAGCTATCAGTGCTATGAGCCTGCAGATATACTCCACACATACTAGCAGCTTGTAACCTCCAAGCAGATTTTCATTACCATGGGCTCTGTAACACAGACAAGTCCTCTGTGGGTATTTGGCAGGCAGTAAATTGCAATTTTTTTTTTCTTTCTTTCTTTTCAAATCCAATCCTATTTCTTACCATGAGAAAAATCTCAATGAGACTGGAAATTTGGGAGTGCCTGTTCTCTCCTGAAAAAATGGTCTTGGCTCTGGCTAGTGTCTGTGGGAGGAGTAACAGGCACACCTGGAAGGGAGAAATGAGTGTCAGTGTGCTTTTTAATGTCTATGTGCTCAGGAACTTTCCACCCATAAGAGGCACAAGCACAAAGTTTACAGGAAGATTTTCTCACTCTAATAACTCTGAGCTCAGAGGTTACATTTTGTGAGGTGCTCAGGGACCGAACCTTTTCACTTCTGGAGCTGTTAATACAAAATATGTCACATATTAAGATCCTAATTCTGGTTTTCTCTACCCCTGGTCCTGTTTTGCTCTGGAGTGAAGCTGTTGATGTTGGCAGGGTGACCAGGGGCAGAAGTGCAAACCAAAGGATGGCCAAGATGATGCTCAAGGCTTGATCCTCATGCACGTTCTGCATTTTCCATGTGTGAACAGTTCCACTGAAATCACTGATATTTCCATAAATGGGACCAATATTTCCTCAATTTAAAAGTAATCTGTCATCCATTCACAGTTTAAGGCCAGAACAGCTCTTTTGGTCATTTAGGCTGAACTCCATGAAGCTCTGGATGTGGTAATTCATAGTAACCACCCGTGGGCTGAGCTGAATAACTTGTTTTTTAAGGCACAGCTCCCAGCAGACACCCCAACTGGTCTGAAGACACAGAGCTTTAGAGGATCTAGTTTATCTTCAGCTGTTTGTTTCAAAGTCACTGAACAAAAATGTCTATCCAATATTTGTTTTCTATGTCAGCCACCTCCTTTAAACACCTCACCTCCCAGACAGGGAGTGACAAATAATCACCAGAGCCTAATTTCTAGGAAAGAAGATTCCCAGGCAGTGCTACCTTCTGCTTAAGTGCAGAGGAGCTGGTTCCAGCTTCTGTATTTCACTGAGGGCCTCTTGTAAGGTCTCTGCTTTGGTTATCCCAAGGAACAGGGAATGGAAGTGGTTGTCCCCTTGTTATAGCACAAGAGCCTCTATGAAAGAGTGGGCAAAAAAGTAAAAAAGTACAGGTGTTGTTATGCGTTTGTTTCCTAGATAATATTTTAAACCTGGGCTTCATGTGTGTGTATTTAGATGCCTATTTCCAATGTCACCTGTGGCTTGGTTTTTTTTTTACATAATCCCAACTTTGTTTAAAATTTGCTGGGGAAATAAAAAAATAGTGTTCAAAAGGAAGTAACCAAAGCACCTGGGAGCTGTGGTTTGGGCTGGGTGCCCCCCTCAGCAGGGGTAAGTATGGGAAACTGCTGGGTTTAGGGGTTGGCAGCAGAAGAGAGAGAGAGAGAACTGGGACACCCACAGCAGTTTGGGTAAGATTCAGCTGGGAAAGGAGCAGAAACATGGAACTGAAGGATGGGCTGAGAAAAGGAAGTAAATTGAGTTTCTGTGAGCTTTGAGATACATAAAGTGGGGGCTTTATCTCTCTTACACCTCCCTCCCCAGTGCACACCTCTTGGAGATGCTGGGAATTCTGGTCTTGCCATCCCATTCCCAGGAGATGTTACTGGCAGCACCTTCAGTGCTCAGGAGGAGGCACAAGTGCTCCCACTGGAGAACTTTTTCCTGTCTAGCTGAGAAAAAGGACTTCTGCTGAAAATAAATAAAACTCAGATAGGTTTAAACAACCCCGGAAATAATCCTGTTTATCCTAATTTGTCATCATTTGCTGCCATGATTTTCCAGTGCAGTACAGCTGCTGGTTTTCCAGCCTTTCCCAGACTTAAGAGCTGAGGGAACTGCTCATATGTATTTTTCTCCACACTAATTTTACAAAACCATTCTAAAATGTCAGTGAACTTCTTGACTCACTTAAACCAGTTGACTTTTTATAGCTATGGTTAGGCCTGCAGCCAAGACTTGCACAGTTCCATTTGATCTTGTTTCTGAATTAATAGTTTTGAGTTGATTCTGAAGGGTTTGAATAGACCTTAATTTCTCACAGCCAGAAAAGCAGTAATATTGAAGGCAATATTCCAAAATATTCCAGCCTTCTTCATATAACTTACCAAAATAAACACAGGGAAGCCAAACCCTCTCATTTTTCCTTAGAGGACATTTTAAAGTTCAATACAATTCTTCAACTCTTTTTTTTTTTTTTCTTTTCTTTTTTTGTATGTGATTTGGTTACTCACAAAAGTTAAGAAATCTAATCCTGCTGTTAAAATTAACTGACAATGTTGTTGGGAGTTAATGAGACTGGGGGTAAAGCTACCTGGAGGTGTCTGGTTTAAACTGGTAAGGCAGGCTGGGGTTTCCCAGTGCTGATGGCCAAGACAGGTCTCCAGGTGGCAATTTCTGGACTTGCAGCAAATTGCTCCTTGCCCACGCAGCAGAGTACAGCCCTGCTGTAATTATGTGGGTGGTAACACTGGAAGATGAAGGATCCTGAGCTCTTTTGAACCAGCTAATTGGTATCCCAGTAATAAGCCATTAAATTGTAGATTTGTGTGCTGCAGGCTCTGGTTTTCTTGGGCCAGGGGATGGGTCAGAGCAGATGTAGGTGGCACAGGGAAGTGAAGTAGTAGTGATAGGGATAACCACAGGGAATGGTTGGGAAGCACATGGCACTGAAGGTTTCACAGCAGAAAAGTCCAAGGATGTTTGTTTTGTTGAGCAGTTGGAAGTGTTCTCTCTCTCTCTGCATTCTGGTTGCTGTCAAACTAACTTTGCTTTTTAGTGTGTTTTGCCCTTTCAGCTTCTTCTGTTTGCCTGGGGTAAAGCTGAATCCTCTCTGGGTTGTTTTTTTTTTTTTGCTGTCATAACTTCTGGTGTTTTCTTTCCAGTTGCCGGATTCATTATAAGGATATGTACAATTTGTTACGTGTAATTGCTCCACCCCTGGGCTTAGGAAAGAAGTGCCCTCATAGGGTGGCTTACAAGGTTTGGAACTTCGGAGACTCACTCCAGCATTTTCAGTTCTGGTTTTGTTTCTTTTTATGCCCCTTCCCCAAGTGCAAATGCAAAAAGTACAGAAAAGAAACTGGAACTGAACTAACCCCTTGCCTGAAAAAAAAAAGAAAAAAAAAACAGAAAAAAAACCCCCAAAAAGGAATGATTGACTGACTGCCTCCTTGTCACTCTTCTGCATCTCTTCCCCATCTACTCCCACACCCCAGCTGGCTGGAGACAGGCAGCTTTATGAGACAGTGAACCCTCCAGCTCCTAGCCTGCAGGTTCCAGGTGGGAAGAGTTGGGGGAGAAGCAGCCCAGCTTCTGAGCCCTTTCCCTCTATATACCCATAGCAGAGAGAAATGTCATCCTGAGATTCCTAAGGAGTAGCAAGTCTGGGCTTTGGGGGGCTTCAGATCATTTTCCTTCAGTTGAATGACCAACACTGGGACCCTTCCCTGAGCTGCAAAAATATTTGATGTCTTGATTTGATGATGATTGATGATGATGGGCAGCAGAGTGGGGTGGTGGATGAAGGGTGAAGGGATGAACTTGCCATGATGGAAGAGCCAGAGATTGCCCCAGGAGCTGTGATCACAGCTCTGAGATCATGAGCATGATGGACATCCAGGGAAACTTCAGGGCAGAGGAAGAGGACAGCATGTCTGGGAGGTGAGGTGGGGAATTAGGGACAGATCTTGCCCAGAAAGCAGCAGAGGGTGACACAGGGTGTCAGTGGGGTCCCAGTTACAGGCAGGGATTTTCCTGCAGTGTGTGGGGAGCAGGAGGAGGAGGTGAAGCAGGGAGAAGGGGAGGGTGCCAGCAGGGATCCTGCTCTTCTCCTGTGCTCCATCCTGGAAGTTTTCCACACCCAACTGGGGATGAGGAGTTAAGGAGCACTGCAGAGAGGGTGTGAGGCCCCACACCTCCAGCCAGGGAGCAGGGGAAGAAGAGTGAAAAATGGGCCCCACCAAATGTAAGGGAGGACCAGGTCCCCTTTCCCCCACCCTCCTGCAAATCAGGTGCTGGGCTCTGGTTTTGTCTGACCCGAATTCAAGCTAGCTGAGGTCTGGCAGAGCTGTACCTTTGGCTCAGAGTCAGAGCAGCTCCTAGGGTTGGTGTTTTGCTTCCCTAGGAGCCCACAATTTAACCTCAAACCCAAATTCTTCATTCCCTGAAGGCAAACAGAAAATTTTCTCCAAGCCCCAGCTCTCCCTGTCCCATAACTCTGCCTACCAGCTCTCCTGGCATGGTGAACACAGCCCCTTGCTGGGCAGCCAGCAGACCCCAGCCCTCCCCACCTCCCCCCCCATCAATCATTCCCTGGGGACCCGGGAGGTCCCTGCAGGGAGGAGGAGACCTCGGGCATCGAAACAGCAACGGAAGTGGAGAAACTTCCCTACGGACCCACCTCTTGGTTTTGGCTTTGTTTTCCTGAGAAATCTGATTAACCGGCTCTCTGTTTTCTTGTCTGCTTCCCCTTCTCTCTCCTCCTTTTCGTTTGCTCCTTTGTGTTCCCCTTTTCCCCCCATCCCTTTGTGGTGTTTTCTCCCCCTCCCTGCTCTGCTTTGGTTTGGGTCTCCTCTTGCTTTTGCCTCCCTCCCTTTGGCTCCAAGCGGGCGCATCAGTTACACAGACATGTATGAGATGCTGAGACACATGTCCCCACCTCTAGGCCTTGGAAAGAAATGCCCTGCTCGAGTTGCCTATAAGGTAGAGCAACCCCTGGAGAACCTCTGCCAACCCCCCAGCTTTTTGTGCTGTGGCTGAAGCGGGTGCTGGTTTTCTGTGACATTGGTGTTGTTCTCCTGGACTTTGCTGGTGCTTTCTCTGCTTTCCAAGCAGATTGGATTTTGGATCTTCTGCTTTTTCTATGCCTTCTTTTTTTTTTTTACCCTTTTTTTTTTTTTTTTTACTTTCGGTCTTTGAAACTATGGCACATCAGTTTGTCTTTCTGACTTATGTCTCTGCTCTCTCTGTGTTTCTCTCCTCTCTTGTTCTGCTTCCATTTAGTAGGCTAATTTGGGGAGGGAGGGTGCTAATGAGCAAATTACCCCACCAATATGATCCCCATTTATCTTTCTACAGCCCTTTGACTATCCTCTCTCACCAGACTGTTGGTGGGGTTTTTTTCCCCCCTCTTAATTAGATTGGAGTAATTAGAGTAGGCAGAGCTGTAGGAGTTAGCAAGCTATTAAACAGAGGCAACACCAGAAGGGCTCCTTAAATACCCTTGTGAATGACATTATTTTCCCAGAAAACACTTCAGACTGATAGCAGAAATCACTCAAACTTAGAGCTCATTTTGGAAAAGACTTCTAAATTGAACCCCCAAAAGGCACTTTGCCCCAAAAGCTGCAGCTTTTCAGAGCCTGGTGCAAGGAGGGAGCAGACCCAGGCTCCTCCAGGGAGAGGAACAATTCACATCTGGTACTTGGAAATCTGCATTTGCAGGGGTGATTCCTTGGAAGCTTTTAACAGAACCTCACAGTTTTCAGGGGAGAATCATTCTGTGAGCTTTCAGCTGGGGTGTGATTGAGCACCCAGCAAACTCCAGCAGGCTTTGGGCTCTTGCCCTCACTTTGGCCACCTCACCCAGCCTCTCTGCTGCATCCCAAATGTTTGGTGCTGTGGATCCAATGCTTTTTTTCCTCCCCCTGAGGCCATATGGGAGCAAGATTTTGCAGAGACTCAAGCTAAACCCCATCCTGGGTCTGCCTTTGTGCAGCTTGGAGAGGTTCAGATACGGCTTCCTACAGCATCCCAGATGATGGCTCTGCATGGGTCACGACATCCCCCTGCCCTGCACCCCCTGCCTGCCCCTTTTGGTGTCCCTCCTGTCCCTGGGTGTCCTCCCACAGTTGGTGGGACAGGGCAGCCCCCCAGGCACACACACACCTCCCTGCAGAGCAGCCACCCCCTCCTCCTACAGCCATAGCTGCCAAACGTCAGGCAAATTGTTTTTTTTTAAAAAAAACTCACCTTCCCCTCTGGCAAAAGCTCTTTTGCCCCACGTCTCCCCCGTTTTCTTCCCATATATACTTTCCCAAACTCTTTTACAAAGTCTTTGTGTCTCTCCCCCCTGTCTCACTGCTGCCTTCTCCATATCTGTGCACACCGGCGTTTAGTTTGGAATTTTATTTCTTTTTTTTCCCCCTCCTGGCAGCCCCCTGGGTTGCTAACCTTCCTTTCTGCTGTTTTCTGGTTCCCTTTTCTCAACTCTTCTCCTTGGTCAGCTTGGCCATGCCCTGCAGTCCCTGCTTGTGGTTTGTTGCTTGCAAGGAGGTGCATGCACCAGGAGAGCTCCATCCTGCACTGGGGGTGGGGGGGTCAGAAAAGAGCAAAAGGAAATTAATTTTAAAATATCTTCTACCTAGTCTGATGCAAAGAGGGAAGAGACCCACTTTGTTTTGCCCTGGTGTCTTGAGATTTGATCGCTGGCCCCCTGTCAGGTGAGGGTGGTGGTTTTACACAGTTTATAGTCAGATGTTGAGACTTGGAGGCCTCTTAAATAGACTCAGCTTGTCTGTGGTGAAGTGTTTTGGGGTTTTACAGTCAGTCTGGCAGCCACCTTTGCTGTGTCCTGGGGTCAGTCCATCCTTTGCACTCAGCTGGGTGAGAAAAAGGGAGGACATGCTCATGGTGCTGCTCAGGCTCTCACCTGATGGTGAGATCCCTCTCCACCTTGCAAATATCTACAAGGGTGGGGTTAGATAAGGGGTATTTTGAAAGCCTGAGGGTGTGATTTTCAGGCTGGGAGAGGCAGTATCTCAAGTCTTTGCCCATTGTTCTTCAGGGGCCAGGTCCTCTCCTCCCTCCCTGGGGACAGAAGCCAGCATGGGCAGTGGGAACATCTCCCCCTCCACTCAGTCTGAGTGGGGTCTGCAGGGTGATGCTGGCAGCCTCAGGGGCTTTGACTTTATTTTGTGGTTCTGGTGCTGCTGCCAGGCCTGGCTTTGCACCCCCTGTTTCAAGGGTGATTCATTGCAGGAATTAAAAGGGGTTTGGCTCTCCCTTCAGCACCTCCTGCCATGGTTCCTAGAGATGTGCTGTGGGGTGAGGTGGGAGCTGGGCTGGCTCTCTCCCCACACCAGGGCTGCATATCACCTTGCCTGTCGCTGCCACATGAATTTTAAAATTTGGATTAGGTCCCTGAGGGCTAACCAGGAGTTTGAAGAGCCCACTTGCTGGCTGCCCAGCCTTGCTGCCCCTTCTGCCCCATCGTGCATGGCTGGGGCTGGATGGGGGGAAGGCAGGATGGCCACCCCATGCCCAGTGCCAGAGCCCACATTTTGGGGCACATTCCTGACTCTGTTGGCCATGGGAGGGAGGAATCCATGGCCAGCCTTTCCGAAGTCACCAGAAGAGTTAAATGAGAGTAATTACAACTAGGTCAGGCTAAATTATTCATAGCAAATAATTTATTCACCAAACTCAGCCTGGTTTCCCACAAGCAGCGCTCCATTCTCCTGATTTTATTCACATTTGGGGCTTATTCCCAGAGCAGGTCTTGTCCCAGGGGCTGTGCTGGAGCTGCTGGTGGGATGTTCTTCATAATTCAGATCCATAATTCAGATCCAAAGCATGAGGAACTGGGAAGGCATGGCCTCAAAGCACAACTTCAGACAGAATAAGCAGCAAAAATGGGGAGCAGTGTTAGTCTTACTTTCAGCTGTCTACAGGCTGAATTTTAACCATGTTGCTGCCTGGACTGTGTTGAGACTCACTCTGTATCCTGGTTAAGGATGAAAACTGAAACTTTTTCATTGATTTTTTGAGAGAGCAGTTTTGGGTAAATCAGAATATTTGAATTTGAGAAATTTTACCCATTTCAATTGAATTCCTGCTCCTTTTGAGTGTGTCCTATAGAAATGTAAGAAATTAAGAAATGTAAGAAATACAGGTAAGATTAGAAAGCAGCTTTGAAAGGATTGAAATGTCTTGCTCTGTACACACTGGAAGGAGATGGTTTTGTGTAAGGATGTTTTATAATATTGGCTGGAATGCCATGGAGGTGAGAAGCAGCTGAGACCTGGGCTTAGCTGTAGCAGGTTGTCAGGCACTTCTGTCTCCTTTTATAGCTTTTTTTGGCCAAGAAGAGGGCATTTCTCTGTCCTGTAGGTGCAAGTTGCAGCCCACCTTACATTTCAAGTGTTCCTCAGCAGAGGAGGATGGGGGGGATGCAGACATCCCACCTGAGCCAGACCAAGCTTCCTTTCTCCTCAGGTGGCTCCTTGAGCTGGCCAGCCCTAGCCAGGGGCTTCGTGGCCCCCACAACCCCCTTTGTGCTGACTGGGGGTTTGTCAGACTGGAAGTTGACCAGTTTGCATACTGGGATGGGAAGGTGCTGCAGATCAGGGCTGTGGTCTGAAAGTCTTTCCCAGGTGGCTGTTTGCAGCTCTCCTGCTCAGAAGTTTTGCTCAGCCAACCTTCCTGCACCTGGGCAATTCCAAGTGTCCATCTTCTTGGAAAACTTCCCTTTCAATCTCTTGTCCCTGATGAAATCTTAAGAGGAAAGACTTTGAGACAAGGTTGCTGCCTGCAGCTGTGATGTGGCCTCTCTGCATCCACCTCCTGTGGGAATGGGGTCTGGAAAATCCACTGGGCAGGACCTGGGATGTCTCAGCCCCCAGACCTGGCTTTTGGCACCGATTTCTGTGAGGATAGAGCTCTCCTGCTGGGAACTGTTTTGCATCTGCTTGTTTTCCACTTCCATCCACCTCCTTTCTCTCTCCATCCCTTCACTCTCTGGGCTCCACTGGGACTCTCTGGGTGCTAACTGGGGGCTCTCATCCATAGGATAATTTTGCTGTAACTTTTTGTGTGCTGAGAGCAGAAACCTGAACTCAAACCCTGTTTTGTTCAACACAAGTGAGCAGAGGGAAAAAAAAAATTGTTGTGGTCCTGCCAGCATTTGATCCTGTCACTGAGTTGTAAAAGGAGGAGAGTCTTGGCTTTGATTTCCCTGTCTCTCAGACTTGTCAGACATGGGAGATAACCTCTGGGCATGCTTTAAGGAAGGTCTTTGAGATTACAATGGTTTGTCTCAGCCTTTAGGAGACAGGGTAGGTTGTTACAGGAGTCCCTTGTCCCTACAGCATGCAACTGAGATCCAAAGACATGTATTAAGATAAAGAAATGAGGTTTTGGCTCCTCTGGCTGTCAGCTCACTTCAGAAGCAGAATTCTTGTACTGGACTGGTGCCCTGTGCCTTCTGTCTGCCTCACATCCCCCTGGGTGGGGGGGACAATTTTTCCTTGTCTGGCAGAAGGTAGCAAGGCTGAAGCTCTCCTCTCTCAGGGCTGCTAAGTTCCTTCCCCTGGGAGATGGCATGGTGGAGATTTCAGTGAGCAGGGACATAGAACCCAGGGGTGGGAAGGGGTGTCCAAGGCTTCTTCCAGCAGGCTTGGCTTGGCTTTGGGTGGAGCAGGAATCAGGGCTGATGCTGAGCTCTCTGCCCTGCTCTGCCTCTCCTGGGGTTCCAGCCAGATCCCTGCTCTCACCTCACCCTCTTTCCCTTCACCACAAATCTCCCCAGAAGCAGTGATGCTTCCCCTGTACCCCCTCCCCAGCCCAGCCAGGAGGGTGAGGGAGGTTGCTGAGCCATTGCCATCTCATCTTGAGGGTTGGGCTGATGATCTTGGAGGTCTTTTCCAACCTTAGTGACTCCTTCATCTGGTGTGAGGATTGCACCAGCAAACCTGCAGCTCTGAAAAAGTCAGAGCCATTGCCTGGTGTTCCACCCTGCGGAGCCAAAGAGAGACCTGGCCTCATCCATGCCCCCCCTGCCAGGCACCCCACTGCCACCAAATGTCTTTAGCAGCATATTGGGCTGTGGTCAAACAAAGAGAAGGTTTCTGGAGTGTAACAGGGATCAAAATAATGACCCTAAGCAGCTTTCAGATGTGGATGAAATTCCCTCCTGAGCAAGGGGCCCTGGATAAGCCAGCACGTGGTTTTCCAGGCTCTGTCCTGACAGATTAATGCCAAGTGACCTCCTCAGGTTGCACAGACCCTGGGAGATTGGAAACACGGGGGCTTGTCTGATATGGCTCTGCAAAGGGAAGTTTCTAAACATTTCCTGAAAGCTGAGGAGCTGAGAAATCATTAGGTTGCTGAAGGAGGAGAAATCCATCCTTCCAGTGTGTTGCTGAGGTTATCAGCAAGGCTCAGAGAGTTCTTGTCCTGCCTGCAGTTGTCATCTCTCTGCCAGCAGCATTAAGGGAGCCACAGCTTTCCAAAGCAACCTCAGGTGCTTCATTGCTTAAAAGAATGAGGAATTTGGCCCAGGTGGTCCTGGCTGGTGATGGGGAAGGAGTTGCTACCAGGTCTGAAAACTTCAGAAGATACTGATCCTGAGAAATCATAATTTCATGTCCAGTGAAGGCAGCTGCTGTAGGGAAGGATGTGGTGGAGGTGGTAGGATGGTAGAATGGTGGGAAAGGACAATTCCTATCTTCTGAACATGCTCCTTTGGTGAGGGTGGTGGGTGCCAACCACATGTCTGGAGGCTGCAGATGTGTCTGGAGGTTCTCAGGAGACTCTGGAGTGGGCTGAGAGCATTCACACTTCCTGCTTTTGCCTGGTCTCTTAGCAGTACAAATGCTGGCACATCAATGGCTGGAGCACTGAAGCCACAGCCAGAGCTCAGCCCTGCTCCTGGAAAGCAGCTGCCATCTCGAAGGAGAAGATGTGGTTTAGCTCAGCACACAAAAAGTTAACACACAATTTTAGTCTGGTTATTGGTGAGGGCTCTTTGTGGAAAGGGAAGAAGAGGTTGGAAGGGGGGAGGGGGAGGAATGCTGAGCCAGGCTCCCAGCCCCCCTGGTTCTCTCTCCAGCGCCTGGTGAGGATGAACATGCCCATCTCCCCGGAAGATCTGACTGTCCACTTCACCTCCACGCTGATGGCCTTGATCCGCACGGCTCTGGAAATCAAACTTGCCTCAGGTGAGAGGGAAGAGATGTTGTGAGGACACGGGAGCCTTGGGGACAGGCAGCAGGAGGGGTGCTGAGCATCACTGATGCTGGGGGCTGCATCCTGGGCACTGGGACTGGGGAGAGCTTTGGCTATCCCAGCTGGGAGCTCCTGGAGGAGGTGCCTCTGCATGTTCTTATGGAATAGAAATGAGAGTTTTCACACCTCTTTTCTTTTTTTCACACCTGTTTTTTCTTTTTTTTCCAAACTGCTCCAGCACTAGGGGCAAACCAGCCCTTCCTCTCCTATTGATGCCTGCAGGGAGCAAGGCAGTGGCTCCCTGAGCCTCGAGATAAAATTTAATTATTTAAGTGTTTAATCAGGCATTTGCTTGACTTGCCAATTAAATATTGCAATGTAATAAAATACACTGGCCTTTTCTCTGGGTCATTACACTATTTAAACAAGCTGGTTGGGGTCAGAATCAAGGCATGACCAGCCAAAGCACTTTTATTCCTTACTTAAAAGCTAACAGGAGGTACCAAGCCAAGGGCAGGACAGGGTTAGCATGTTGTGTGTTTCCTAAGTGGTTTTAGGCCAGCCATTCAACCTTTCTGTACTAATCACCTCTCTCAAACATGATTTAAACTTTGGCTTTGATGCTTTGGGTAGGTGCTGCTGGATAGAGACAAAAAGCTGAGGTTGCTGGGGCTCCCCCAGGATCAGACACTCTTTTCTGAGGCTGCATTGAGAGACTGCTTGAGATTTTAGGGGCCAGCACCTTATTTTAGTAATAACCTCTAGATAAGGACACTGAAGGGTTGCATTCATTTGGGAATTCAGTTACCTGGCAGCAATGGTAACTCAAGAAGCCTTTGTCACCTGGAGATGGCTCCCCCCAGCATCCACCTTTTTTTTTTTTTATTTTTGGCCTCACACTGGAAGGGACCCAGAGCAGAGAGCTCAGATGAGAGCACTGGCTTCTCTCTAGGGTTTATCTCTGGGCTGGGTTGTGAGTTTTTGACCTGTCTTGTTATGTGCTTGGTTTGAATACATTTAATTGAGTCTTTAGTGAGACCAACGGGCCCTTAATAAACCCTCCCTAATGAGCTGCTGTGTGAGAGTTCAAACCAGCAGGTAACAGAGAGCCCAGAGCCTCCTCCTGCTCCTTTACTCTTATTAAAATCATCTCTCTTATTTAGATGAGCTGCTTAATTGCCAGCAGTGTGATGTGTTCAGCTGGGAGCTGGCCCCTTGGCTTCCAGAGGGGTCCATCCCATCCCATCCCAGGGCTGTGCCTGCTGGAACCACCCAGCCACATTCAGCTCCTTCTGCTTCCCCTTGGGCTGGGGTGCTGCTGCTGACCCAGAGCAGTGGGCTTAGGTCTTGGTGCCAAAAATCTGCAGCAAGAGTGGCTCTGGAGAGGGTTTGTGATCAGTCATGGCATTGCTCAGGCCCTTGGTATCACCCAGGAGGCTTCTGCTGTCCTCAGCACAAGAAGGACAAGGAGCTGCTGGAGTTAGTCCAGAGGAGGTGATGAAATTGATCCAAGGGCTGGATCCTGAGGAAGCAGGAAGGTCTGGAGCCAGGCTGAGAGAATTGGGGGTGTTGAGCCTGGAGAAGGCTCCAGGGAGAGCTTAGAGCACCTTCCAGTGCCTGAAGGGGCTGCAGGAGAGCTGGGGAGGGACTTGGGACATGGAGGGATGGGATGAGGGGGAATGGCTTTGAGCTGCAAGAGGGGAGACTGAGGTTGGACATGAGGATGAAATTCTTTGTGTGAATGTTGTGAATGTCTGTTGTGCCCCCAGAAGCTGTGGCTGCCCCATCCCTGGCAGTGTCCAAGGTTGGATGGGGCTTGGAGCAGCCTGGGCTGGGGGAGGTGTCCCTGACCATGGCAGGGGGTGGGATGAGATGAGTTTTAAGGTCCCTGCCAACCCAAACCAGTCTGGGATTCTGTGACTCTCCAGCTGCCCAGATGAACGGGTTGGTAGAATTAAGTCTGAGCTTCAGTTTGAGCCCTGAGTCCCAGCAGAGGGGCAGCAGCTGAAGGTCCTGCTGAGCTCACGTGGTTGTGTCATGGTGGAGGCCACCAAGTCCCTTTGCAGCAGCTGGCTTGGTGTCCTCAAGGAATGGGAGCTAGGAAAAGCCTCCTCCTGCCTTTGCTGTGTACAAGGAACATGCTGAGAGGACAAGGTTTTTCCCTCTTTTTCATGTGCCTCTTTCTCTCCCCTCCCTTTCTGCAGGGGGTGTTAAACAGCACCAGTCTGATGCTGAGCTGAGGAAGGAGATCTCACTGGTCTGGCCCAATCTGTCCCAGAAGACTCTGGATTTGCTGGTGCCTCCTCACAAACGTAAGTGGCCAACCCATCCCAGCCACCCAAGAAGCCCAGAGGTTGTTTGTCCCTTTGTGCCTGCTCTGTCCTTGGCCCCATGCTCACCCAGAGGATGCAGCAGAGAAACCAAGTGCAGGTCAGCTTCTGAGCATCCTCTGTGGGGTTCACAGCCTGCATCTCCATGCCATGGCCACATCAGGAGCAGGGAAGCTGAGGTCACACCTGGGCAGGTATTTTATTGGGCTACATACAGTACTTTACCTGTCCTTAGGAAAAAAAAAAAACAACAAACAGCCCCATGCCAAGGAGGGACCAATGCCCTGTGCAGTCTCTTCCATAGCTCCAGCCTGTGCCTTACAGGATGGGAGAGCAATTGCTACCATCTGGGCTCCAGAAAAACAGTAGAAGAAAATAAAATTTGCTGAGAACGTACAGAGTCAGAAGTGAGGGATTCTGGGGCTATAGGGCTTGGTGTTCCTTGATGATATCCTGGGCAAATGTGCTGAGAACATGGAAACTTTGCCATTATCTTGACTGGTCAAGAGAAGGGCTCCGAGTTTTTGATTAATGAGAAACAGGGCAGAGCAATAAAGGCTTTCTTAATTAGGAAAAATGAGGGAGCTGAGGAGGTGCAAATCAGGGGGTAGTGACTGGTTAAGTCCTTTCCTCCCCTCTCTTTAACTCTTTGCTCCCAGTGGGTGCAGGGAAGGGCTGGTCATAGAGCTGTGAAAACATCTGGAAAAATGAAATACTCCTTAAATCTCTGTGAGCCCATTATGCCTCAGTGGACTGTGCTTCAAAGAAACAGGAATGAGGTTTCTCTGACTGAAAAGAAAAAAAAGCTTGGCTGTGGCTCTGGTATTAATTTAGCCACTCATCTGTCAGTGATGCTGACAACAGTGCTGGGTTTCCCTGCCTGCTTCCCTTCTCCTCTCCTTGGGCTCTGTGAATATTTGCTTCAGAACAAGAGGCAGGGGCCACCCTTCTCAGATATGCAGAGCAGCAACAGGCAAAGATCCAAAAAAGTCAGTTGTAACTTTTCTTGCCTTTTTTTTTTTAATATCCACAACTTTCCTGTGTCTGTTTTACCTCCTTATCCTATTGTTGCCTTTTCTTCCTCTTTTTTTTTTTCTTTTTCCCCCACCAATTGCTTGTTTTTTCTTGTGCTCTTTGACTCACTCTCCCCCTGATCTTTCCTTTTGCTCACCTGAACATCTCTGCTGTGTTTCACCTCCCTGTGACAGCTGATGAGATGACTGTGGGGAAGGTCTACGCAGCGCTGATGATATTTGACTTCTACAAGCAGAATAAGAGCAGCAGGGACCAGGTTCACCAGCCTGCCGGAGGCCTCTGCCAGGTACCCCCCCAAGGTGTCCCCTCCCTTGGGGACAGCTGCTTCTCCAGCATCGGGCACCTCTCCTGAGACTCACTGCCACCTTTTGTCTGGCTGCTTCTCCAGGCAGGACTTGAAAAAATGCTGTTAGAGAAATGGAAACCTCTCCTGGAAGTTTCTCTTTCTCCATAAAATGCAATATAAAATAAAATAAAGGGTGCAGTTGCCTTTTCCAGGAGGTCCGGAAAGATCTTACCCAAAAAATGTCAGGTGACTTGGCAGTGTAAATCCCGTTTTCAGAAGTGGCCCAGGGACTGGGGAGCACTGAAAGGTTTCTTTGGAACACCAAAGAGTTACTGAAAGCTGATCACTACTTGGCTCTAAAATGTTTGCTTTGCTTTCTAAAATGGGAATAAATCAAAATCGTTTTGTATCTTGTAGATTTGAAGATTTTTACAATTTCTTGAAATTTTTTCCATGCATCTGGCTTGATACTGAAACCCCAAAGGCTTCTAATAGGATAGACACCTCTGGATTTCAGGATGATCACCCAGCCCACCTCCAGCAGTGTTCATCTGTCTCACAGATGGAAGGCTGGAGCAGATCTGGTGTCACCACGGGCCACCTGAATTGCCTGTCCCCTCTGGTCACATTGTGTGACTCTCTGGTGGCCTGGGCAATGCTTTCTTGGAGGGACAGGGTCTGCAGCACAACTTTGTCCTGTACAAAGCTGAGGGCAACACTTGTCCCCCTGAGCCTCTCCAGCTATACTGGGATGCGCATTCTGCCGGGCTGAGCTTCCAGGGTGACCAAGTGGACATTTTATTGCCTGGAATATGCAGTCCATCTTCTCCACGCCCAGCTCTGACAATGACAACCTTTCCCTCTGCTTTGCAGCCTGGACCCGTGTCCCTCTTCCACCCCTTGAAGGCCACCTTGGAGCAAACCCAGCCTGCAGCCCTCAGCAATGCCAAAGCGTTCCTGCGCCAGAAGAGCTCAGCCTCGCTCAACAATGGGGGGGCCTTGTGAGTACCTGGGACCTCCCCACCAAACCTGGGGTGCAGAGAAGGGGCTACTGGTCCAGTTGCTCTGGAGGAAGCCCCTTCCTGCCACGGCTGGGACAGTTTCCCACCAGTGGCTTCCCTGTGTCCCTGCTTCCCCCTGCTGCCACAGGTGAAGATGTCCTGGGGTGGGTATCTTCAGAGCTCCATGGTCTCTGACTCTTAATTGGAGACCTTTCATTGCAGCTAGTTGTAAGGGGGGGGGGTTGCTTCCAGGAATTTGGGATCATTGCAAAACAACCAAGCGAGCCCCAGCCCACCAAGCCCCAGTGAGCTCTCAGGGGCATAAAGGTCCTTGGGAACAAAGTTGTCCTGCAAGCTCTTAGCACGTGGTAACACCAGGAGCTCCTGGAGACTCCCCAGGACAGAATCTGCCTCTTTCTTCTTGGGCAAAACAAAAGCTCCACAGAGAGCTTGCCAAACAGTTAGAGTAACTGTGATCCCTAATCAATCCTCCATTTCCTGCTCACCTTTGGGAGACTTCCTCCCGGTACGGGTTTTTAATCATAACCATCTGAGGTTTAAATGTCCTGAATAACCCTGAGGGGTAAACCAACATCAGACTCAGTGAAACCCAAGGCCACCTGTGCCATGGCACCTTTCCTGACTGTACTTGAGCATGGCCACAGATGCTTGACCAATGTCTTTTGGGTTCTTTTTCTAACTGGCCCTGCATGGCAGGCTTCCCACATGACTCCTACCTGAGCTGCAGAAGCTGATTTCCTCAGTTACTGAAATAAATGTGCTGACTCTTTGGTTTCCTTGTTGCTTGTGGGCTCTTCAGGCTATATGGAAAGTGGCCCTGGCAGAACTCAGGGGACCTTAGAGCTTCACCAGAAGCTGTGCTTGTCCTGCAACTAGGTTCATAAGTGAAACCCCAATGGGTACCTGAATGCTTTGTCTTCACCACAGTAAGGTCAGCAAAATCTTTTTGTGAAATAATCTTTTTTCCTCTCTTCCATCTGACAGGCCAGCCCCAGAGGGTGGGATCAAAGAGTCCAGTTCCTGGGGGACCCAACGCACCCAGGATGTGTTTTATGAAACAAGGACACCAGCTTTTGAACGGGGCCACTCAGAAGAAATCCCCATTGAAAGGGTGAGCAAACAGGTGAAGACAGGGAGAGGTGCAGTAGACAGTAGGTCTGTCCCTTGAGACAAGCAACGTTCTCTCTCTTATAACCCAAACTTTCCTTGGATGTTACGGAGAAAACTCAAATCTGGTATCTTCTACATCTGCTGGTGGAAGAACCTGGCCCACTCCTGTCCTTGTTAAAGCAATCCTCTAGCTGGAGAAACTTGGACATCCCACAGCTCTTCATTTATTCTTTTCCCTCCCAGTTCCCTCCCAGTATCAAACTTTGCAGAAGCCTGCACAGAGAATGGCTTCAAAGCTGATGTTCATGTTCTTGCTGCTGAAACCATTCCTTCTTTGGATCCAGGTGGTAGAAATGAAAGAAATCAGCCCCACACTTGCCAACGGGGAGCACCAACCAGGCCTGGAGAGCCAGGGGCGGGCAGCGTCCATGCCTCGCCTGGCTGCTGAAACTCAGGTGAGCAAGGGGGGCTTTGCTGGGGGGATGCTGAGAGGCTTCAGGAGCTCAGCATCCTCCTCTCTGCTTGCTGTCTTGTTGGAAGTTGCTGGTGAATATTTGTTTTAAAGGATGTTTGCTGAACCACAAACCTTTGTGCTTGAACAGCAGGGATTCGTGTCCCCGGTTTTATTCATCCCCGGGTGCTGCAAAGAGCAACAAAGTCAAATCCCTTTGTTTGTACCCAGCTCACTGCTGGCTCCCTACCCAAGGCTGTCTGCTCTGATAAACCAGGGATGATGTTGTGATGTTGTTTCCCAGCCTGTCTTTCCGGAAGGTGTAATTTTCCCCTTGCCAGCTGTATGTGTGTCTAGACAACCAAGGCACACTCCTGTGCTCCAGAAAAACCTCTGGAGATGTGCTGTGGTTCTCCTTGGTGAGTGTAGGAGGTACAGCAACACCAAGGGAGCCTCTGCCTTTGGGGACTGCATCAAGTCACTAAACATCCTCCCTGTTTTGGGTTTTTGCTTTTTTTTTCTCTTGTAGTATTTAGCATGTCCTGTCTTGTGACTTGGGTGGGTGAAATGTTGTTGAGGATTTCCCTTGTTTAACTTCTCCTATAGAAATCTCATCCTTAGAGCTGACTTTTACAGCAACTAGTGGACACTGCTCAGTGCGTAGGATTTTGTGGGTTTCGCTGCTCATTTTTGGGGCCATTTCACATGTTCCATGCTTAGCTGGTTGTCCTGGGTGCTCTCCAGCCAGTGTCCCACCTCCTGTGTGTCTGAACATCTTCTCACCCACAGTCGTGTCTCCCATTTGGAGGGCCTGATTCCCCCAGTCAGGAGCAGCCCCTCTGCTGGGCTCTTCTTGCTGTTCTCCAGAGGAAGCAGAATGTGAAAGAAATTCTGTTCCCTGAAACTAAAAGCCATGTAGTGCACACACAGCAGTAACTCCTACAGATACCATCTTTTTGCTGATGTGCTCAGGCTGGCACTTCACCAGGTAGCAAATTTCCCAGCTGACTTTGGAAACTGCAGCCTTTGTATGTGAGCTGGGATGCTCTGCCTTATCAGGAGCACTACTCAACATGCTTAATAAAAGAAACAGACCCCTACTCCCTCCCTCCCTCCCCCCTTTCCCAGAACAAAGTTGTCCTTTATTCTAGACCACTGGTAGCATCTTCCAAGGTGATGCTGCTGGCAGCAGGAGCCTTTCCTTGGGAAACTCCTCTCCCTCTGGCAGAAGCAGGGGATGTTGCTCTGCAGGCCACAGCTCTCGAAGCTCATTATGGATCAGGCCCTTAATATTTGTCTGGCTCTCACCTCATTTAATAATATGATGGTTTGGGGGTTTCAGTAGTTATAGCTGAATAACTGATGTCCTTTCTGTGTGTCTCCCCCTCCCTCTCACGTGCTGCTTCTTCTTCCCCAAACTTTGAGTTCTTCACAACTCTTCTTTGCAATGCTTTCTGTTTCTGGGTGTCTCCCTTTGCCTGTCATTCCTCTGTCTTTTTTTTTTTTCATGTTTCCACTTTTTCAAAAAAATGTTTTTCCTCTGCTTTCAATCTCACCTCCTCCCTCCCTCTTTGCTGTCCTCCTCCCCCATCACCTCCTCTCCCTTCTCCTCATCGTGTCTGCTGCACATCTGCCGTGGTGTCTGACAATGCCTGCACTCTGGGGCTGCTTCAAATAATGTCTCTCATCTTGTCCGAATTGTTTGCAGAGGAGCAAAGCACGGTCACCTGGGAGTTACCTAGCAGTATGTAGTTTGCACTAAGTTGTATCCTATTCAATTCCTCTTGAGAAATAATTAACCTTCCTTAACCCTTTACTTTTCTCCTCCCTCCCCCCCTTCTCCCTTCTCATTTTGGGAGTCAGTGTTGCACTGACACAGCTGCCAGCTCTCCCCACCACTGCACGCTGCATGCTGGACCAGCAGGGACTTCTTGTTTGTTTGTTTGTTTGTTTGCCTTATTTATTTGTGGGGCGGTTTTTCTTTTTTGTGTTTTTTTGTATGCCTTGTTGCACAGGAATTTAGGAAGTGAAAACAATTGGCTTTGGGAATGAAGAAGCAATTAGTAACTCTCAGGAGGGTGATGGTGTAGTCTCCCGGGGCTCATGGGGAGGCTGTGCATGCCCTGGTGACATAACAAGAGCATTGTGGGGATGGATGGAAAGGGCATTCAGTGCTTTGCCACTTCCCATTAGTGTCAGGAGGGACTTCAGACCCTGGACTAAAGCACCAACTCAGAGTCCAAAGGAAAATGTTAATTCCTTACTGATTTAGCAGCCTTGGTTTTGGGAAATTTCCTTTTTCATCTTCTTTCTGGTGGCTCCTCTGTGGCTTTTGAAAATCTGGAATGTTTTTAGTAGAGAATATTTTCACTTTTCACATGTTTGGCCCACATCTGACTGCCTTATAGAGCACTCTGCCTTCCTCCATCTCCAGGAGGTGAGGGGGACAAACAGGAAGGTCTGGAGTAGGATTTTTTTGCCCACAGAAATTGCATGAGCGGCACAGGAAGAGCCAAATGCAGCAGAAATTTTTCAGGGTCAGGGGTGCAACGATGCTCCCCCTGAGAAACCTTCCAGCTCTGGCACCCCTCTGGTGGGAAGCACCAAAACTGGGGTGAGTGGCTAGGAAGAAAGAGGGCAGAAAACAGGAATTCAGCCCAAACTTGCACCTCCACTTGCCCTTTTTCTGAGGGCCTGGAGCTATGCGGGGGGGGATGGCTTTGAGCTGGCAGAGGAGAGATTGAGGTTGGACATGAGGATGAAATTCTTTGGGGTGAGGGTGCTGAGCCCCTGGGTGCCCAGAGAAGCTGTGGCTGCCCCATCCCTGGCAGTGTCCAAGGTTGGATGGGGCTTGGAGCAGCCTGGGCTGGTGAGAGGTGTCCCTGACCATGGAAGGGGGGCACTGGGTGAGCTTTAAGGTTCTTTTCAACCCAAAACTGTGATTCTGGGAAAATAATCCAGCAGCAGCAGCAGCCTGGGGGAGGGAGAGCAGCTCTTTCTCCTCAGAATAACGAGCAGAGCTGGGAAGCAACCAGCATCGTGCTGTGTAAATACCATGAGGAAGCAGAGATCTGAATTTTGGGGGTAAGCAAATAAAATGAGAGAGACAGGAAAAATGATACAGGGCTCTTTGGAAAGGTTACAATGAACTAAGTAAATGTTGCCTGGGAACTGTTGTTGGAGGCAGATATTGGATTGTGAATCCAAAGAAGATGAAGGGCTGAGGATGTCCTGAGCTCCCTCCCTGCTGGGCTGGAGCACCTGGCCCCAGGGTCTCTCCTCTGCAATGCAGCTTTGGTGCAGTTGGTAGCCCCAGGGAAGGCTGCAGAGCCTGGATGAAGCCCTGTCCCCATCACAGAGCCATCTGCAGAGCAGCTGGAAGGCAGCAGTGTGAAAGGTTGTCCTGTTTTCTGAGCTTTAGACCTTGCCTGGGCAGTGGGGAAGGGAAGGGCTGTGAGGACAGCTGTCCTGTACTCCACTTGCCTTGGTTTCTGGAGAGAATCTCAGTAAGGTTTTGAACCCCAAGGGAAGGGAACAGAGCCTGGAGCTGCCCCTGGTGTTGGGGACAAGGTCCAGCAGTGTCCGTGGGAGCTGCAGCACACAGATTTTTGGCTCTCAAGCCACAGATGATTGGAAAGCAGCAGCAGCAAACCCAAGTACTCACTTCTGGCGATATCCTGGTAGATCTGTAGGACATAAATCCTACCTAGTTTTCCCAACCACTGGGGCTTGAAGGAGTGATGAGGGGACCAGAGGAGAGGTTTAAATGCTGGACAGGAGTTGATTCAATTGCAAGAAGAGAGAAGTAGTGGCTTGGCCTGTACCTTCCCCACTTATTCCTGATTTTTCTCCCTTTCCATGAGATGCCCAGCAACCCTTTCACGCTTTCCCCTTCGGAGCTGCTTTGGGATGACCACAGGCCCTGAAGCAGCTTTTGCAACTAGTCTTGGAGAATTACCTTTGTGTGAGATGCTTGGCTCCTGTGCTGCCCGACGGCCCCGCTCTGACCTCCTGTTGAGTTCCACCCCGCTGTGTTTGGTGTCAAGTGCTGCCTCTCGCTCTGCACCCGGGCTACCTGTGGATTGGCACTCTGCTAAGAAATCAAGCCCATTTTCAGCAAACAGAGATCACCGTTTGCTCCTCAAATTTAGTACTATAATTCTACCATTCCACAAGTCCTTCTGCCCGTGCCGGTTATAGCCAGATAACCATATTTCTCCTTCCCCTCCTTGCCCTTCTCTCTGGCTGTATGACCCCCCCCGTCCCCATGCTGGGTACCGAGCAGCTGGGCAGGGTACAGCACCTGCCCTCACCCTGCTCCATCTCCTCCCTTCTGCCCTGCAGCCCATCCCAGACACCAGCCCCATGAAGCGTTCCGTCTCCACCCTGGCCCCGCAGCGTCCTCACGCCATGCACCTCTATGAGTACTCCTTGGAGCGTGTGCCACCAGAGCCAGGGCATCACCACCATCACCACCGCTGCCACCGGCGGAAAGAGAAGAAGCAGAAGTCCTTGGACAGGTCCCCCCATCAGCTGGCCGATGGAGAAGCTGGTGAGTGCTTGATTTGTCTCTCGGCATAGAATCGTAGAATCGTTAAGGTTGGAAAGACCTTCAAGTTCATTGAGCCCAACTATAACCCAACCACCACAACCACTGAACCATGTCCTGGGCACCTTCAGGGATGGTGACTCCACCACCTCCCTGGGCAGCCAATCATAGAATCCTTGTGGTTGGGAATGACCTTTAAGATCATCGAGTCCAACCATTAACCCAGCACTGCCAAAGCCACCACTGACCCGTGGCCCTCAGCACCACATCTGATTTTAAGGACCTCCACCATCCTCCCTTTAGGATGTGCAGGGATCACCTGCCATGAATCGGGATCTCATCTGCATGGCAGGGCCTCCTTGCCCCACACTTGAAAGGTCCACCCCTGTTGGTGGCCCTCAACCAATGTTATTCTTTCAGTGGCCCGTTCTGGTGAGTCCTCTTCCAAGGACAAGAAGCAGGAACGTGGGCGGTCCCAAGAGAGGAAGCAGCACTCCTCTTCCTCCTCTGAGAAGCAGCGCTTCTACTCCTGCGACCGCTATGGCAGCCGGGACCGTTCTCAGGCCAAGTCTGCTGATCAGAGCAGGCCCACCTCACCCAACGGGGGCCCAGAGCAAGCTCCACACAGACAGGTGAGGAGGTGCAGGGTGGGAAAAGAACCCTGAGGTCTTCCGAGGATGTGCACACCTTTCCCATGTTTTGTTTAACCCCAAGGAGATAGAACAGGAACAGCTGGGAAGTAGGAGGGAAAATCCCGCGTGGTCTTCCACATCCAAGGCAGGGATGGAAATGTCACCTGATGGCTTTTTAGTGGTTACCTACAGAGTGACTGTGAGCATCTCATCCAGACACCACTGCTGTGCTCTTCTTCTTGGAAGAAATTGGACATCTGTCCCTGGATGGTGGAACACTGGAGGTCAACATCCACTGCTGGGCTGATGGCCTCCAGCACTGCTGCCCTGCCCTCAGAAATGAGCTGGAAACCCAGGCAGAGCAGAGCAAGCACTTGACTGGCAGCCCAACACACAATATGTTTTTAATAGGCAGGAAAAGCTACTCTATAAAAATTCAAGGTCTTGTCTCCGAATGTTAGGTCACAACAGGCAGAGGTTTTTTTTTTTTTTTTAAAAGTGCTCAAAAGGCTGCTCATGTGCTGCCCTGTGAGAATGTAAACAGAAATGCCAAAACAAGAGCCCATTCCTCTCACTCATGGCATTTTTTAAACTTTCTGTAGCTTAGTTCACACCCACATGTCACTATTAGTAACCTGGGAGGCTGCCAGACTCTCCTACCACTCAAAAATCAAATATGTAATATCGAAGAAGAGAAGGTGAATGCATTTCTGTTTGAGGAACTTGTTAAAACCCTTCCAAAAAGCCTTTTGTTGGTGGCTTTTCAGAAAGTGCCTATTGAATCAGAATGCATTTCATCCCAAAACTACAAAAAAACCCACCCTGCCCCAAACCACCTTTCCACATACACCAATCTTGACCACAGAAATGATCCCCAACATCAGCACCCGCAGCCCTCGGGTGAAGTTCTGCAGCAATCTACCCCAAAGCCAAGGGTGATGCTTTGCAAAATTGTGTTTGCTAAAAAAAAAACCAACCCAAAACCCAAATAATCCAGTGCAGGTGCCTGAGGCTGTCCCCCTGGTGCAGGTAAGGTGCATGCCAGGCTGTGTGCGGGGTGGGTGCCTTCCCTCTGGACAGTGTCCCCTCTGTTGGAGCCGTCTGCCCCTTCCCGTCCTACCGATGCTCGCATCCTCCTTGTTCCTCACTGCCCCTAACAGAACTTTGCTTCTGGGGCTCTCTACATCTCCTGTTGAATGATTTCTCAAGAACCTCCTTCCCCCCTGACTGTGCTTGTCTAAACTCTCTCTTTATTTTTCTTTTCTTTTTTTTTTTTTTTTTTCTTTCTTGCTTTTCTTTCCTCTTGTGACTTGTCTCTCCCTTCTGTTGCTTCTCCTTCTGTTTGACACCTCGCCTGCCTTTGTGTTTGTCTGGTGTGGCCCTTTTTTTATTTTTTGATTTGCTTTGTTCCAATTTTTATGTAGGGCAGTGGTTCAGTTAATGGGAGCCCCTTGCTGTCGACATCTGGTGCTAGTACCCCCTGCCGGGGTCGGAGGCAGCTCCCACAGACTCCACTGACCCCACGCCCCAGCATCACTTACAAGACGGCAAACTCCTCGCCCGTCCACTTCTCCACTTTCCAGCCCTGCCTCCCCACCTTCTCCCCGGGACGCCTCAGCCGCGGTTTGTCGGAGCACAACGCGTTGCTGCGGGGGGACCAGCACCCGGTCCCGCCGGGGGTGGCCCGCATCGGTTCCGACCCCTACCTGGGCCACCGCGACGACGGCGACAGCCCCTCCCGCGCCGTGCCCGAGGACACCCTCACCTTCGAGGAGGCGGTGGCCACCAACTCGGGAAGGTCCTCCAGGACTTCTTACGTCTCCTCCTTGACCTCCCAGTCCCACCAGATCCGCAGGGTGCCCAATGGTTACCACTACACGCTGGGGCTCAACGCGGGCCCTGGGACTGGCGCCAGAGGACGTAGTTACTACCAGGAGGCCGATGAGGATGACTGGTGCTAGCGGCGTGGCCAAACCCTGCCAGGTGTGCGGTTAAAAATCGATGAGTTTTATCATCTGGAAGGCCACGCGCTCCCGCAGGCGCCGGGCCCAGAGGGGGTCCCTGGGGCAGCCCCCCCACCAGGAGAACTGCTCTGCCCCCAGGGCTGGAGCTGTTCCTGCAGCCTCACTCCTCTCGTTCTTCTTCTTGAATTTTTCTTTTGTTTTTTTCTTTTCTCTCTTTCTTTTTTTTTTGGCACTAGACCAATCGAGGAAGAAGGCTCCCTCCTTAGGGGGAGGGCAGAGGAGGGAGCACATCCCTCCCCCTCCTTGCCCACCTCCCTACTGCCTTGTCTCCTTCAGACACCCACCAGATGCCAAACCCACGACGCCCGTGAGAAGAGCGCACTCCTCACCTTCGACGGCAGAAGAACCAGACTGTTGATCCTCTTCCAGGCTTTTTTTTTTTTTTTTTTTTTAGCTCTTCCTTCATGAATTTATTCTTTTTATATTACAATTTTATTTTTCTTTGCCCCAGTCAGGGTGGGAGTCGGGGGTTGCCTCACGAACAAAGCTCACCTCCGCATTTTAGCTCGTTCGCCGCTAAAAGGGAAGAGATCTACCCAAGGAACTGGGAGAGGAGAAACCCAGAACAAAGGACAGTCCCTTGGGACTTGATGTTCAGCCACAGCACCCATTTTTCAGAGGAGCTGGTGGCAAAGCTGAGCCAGCGGCCAGGACTCTGCTCCGACTCCGCTGCCGCCTGGTTCTCGTTTCTGTTCCTCACCATCTCGGGTCCTTCACACTGACACACGATGAAGCCACAAGAGAGCTACTTTGTAAGGACTGTTTCCTTGCTGCTGAGACTTTTCTTTCCATCCCTCTCTCCTGTCGAGCGCAACACGCCCTCACTGTTTTGTCTTGTTTACAATATAAGCTTGATTTAGCAAAAAAACAACTAAACAAAAAAGAAACAAAAAAAAAAAATTCCAGGAAAAAAAAAAAGACGAAAAAGCATAGGGGTGAGAAGAAGAAATGTTATTGGTTTTATATCAAGCTATTAGATAGAACTTTAACTTTTCATTGTGTGCATTTTTGTAAATTGTACAGTAAAAAAAAAAAAAAAAAAGAAAAAAGAAAAAAAAATACTCTTTATGTAGAGAATTAGTCCAATTGTCATTCCAGGTCACGCCGTTTCTACCGAATGCTCCAGTTGTTCACTACTAAGTGCCTAACCTTTGAAATCTTTCACAGTGATGATGCAACCTCTTGATGATGCCCGGGGCCTTGGGTGAGCGTGGGGAGGGCAGAGGGAGGGAGGAGGAGGAGCTGAGGGCACCCAACAAATTCCCCCCGCACGTTGCTGGGCAGGGGGTTTGAGTACCAGGCTGGAAGCTCACAGTGGGGAAGGCAGACGTGCTTTGGGGTTGGTATGGGTTCTATTGGCCTTTTTTTTTTTTTTTTTTCCTCTTTGATTTTTCTTATTTTTAGATTTTCTCTGTTTTTATCAGTGGGAGTGGAGTGATGGCAGCAAACAGAAGTGTCCTCTGCTCGTTGCTTGCTGTTCAGGTCCTGCAGGAGAGGTGCAGGTGAAGGTGTAGAAGCTCTTGCAGGAGGAGCATCCACTTTCAGGCTGCAGGGCAGGGAGCAAGTCCCACTCTGCCCAACTTGCATCCAGGGCAGATGGAGAGCATCTGGCTTTGATGGCTTGTTAGGAAAAGGCTTATTTAAAGAAAAAAAAAAAAAAAAAAAGCAAAACCTCTAACTCTGATTCTCAGGGATGAGATTTCTGTGTTCGTGCAATGACTTCTGTTGGATCTGTTGGATGGTTTCTTTCTTTTGTGCACGTGTGGGGTTCTGCACCTTTTGAGCCTGGGAAGGGAGCAGTGGTGATGTGCTGGTGGGGAGGGAGTGCTGGCAGGAAAGCCTGGGCAGGACTTTGGGTCCCTGGGTCTGACCAAGCTTTGTCTGGGGCACAGGGAGGCTGAGGACACTGCCAAAAGGTCAGAGGAGGAAGGGTGAGAGGTGCCAGGTGAGCACGTTGCTAAAAATGCTGATAGGAAAGAGGGGAGTGTTGGACAGATTCATTTTATCAGAGGATTTACCAAGCCCCAGAACTGTGAAACTTCTCTAGATGGTCACTTAGGATGAGCGGAGATCCTGATGGACCCTGGTGATTTGTTTTGTCACTCGGGTGCTTGGTTTTGTCACTTGGGTACCAGATGCCACCAAACCCCTCAGGAGGTCTCGTGCTCTCAGCAGAAGTTCTTGAGCCTCAGGAAGGAGCAGTCTGCTCTTGGGTGGTTCTTTACATCTCCTGTAGCTCTTCTGTTGAGGGAAGTCAACCTGTTTTCATCTCCTTCTGTGGTTATTTGTGTGTGTGTGTGTGTGTGTGTGTTCCGTTAGGAATTAATAATCTCTGGCCAATCTCATCCCTGGATTCTGCTGACACTCCTGGCTCTGTCTCTCTATTTCTCTGCACTGGGGCTTACAGGAGGTGTGGTAGCCAGAGGTCCACCCCCCCTGGGTGGCAGCTGGGCTTTGCAAAGGAGGGCTATGCAACAAGATGACACGTTGGGAAACACCCACCCAAAACACCAAGAGTCAAAGATCTTCATCCATTCTGTAGCTTTGTCTGCTGGATTTTCCTGTTTCAGTCTTCAGCATGATTGTGACCAAATCTTTTATACGTTTTCCTTACCTGGAAGGCACAAACACTTGATTTGGAGTTTTAAAGAGAAATGTTACTATTTTAATCCAGGAAGTAAAGGAGGTTTGGTTGTTTTGGTTTTTTTTTTTTGGGGGGGGGGGGGGAACCCACTCAATCTCTCTGTCAGTGCACGTGAACATTGTCCCCACACCGCAGAGCAAGAGAGATGTCTTTCTGTGCTGGAACATTTTGTCTGTCTCTCCACCCCACCTTGCCCCTTTCCTCTGCCATTTTATCTCCTCACCCCCCCACAATCCCCCCAAAACCCCCAAACCCCCCCAGCTGGGATGTGCACGGCCAGCCCATGCCCTTGGGTCACTGCTGTTCTTAGGTAGAACACCCAGAGAACCTCAACTTGTCCAATTCTCACCTGCCTCACGTGGGAGCTGATGCCAGTGAGAGGTGAGCCTGACCACAGTTGTTCATAACCCTTTTCCTACTGTTTTGAGGGTTTTTTTACAGCCTCTCTGCTGTCTCCTCAATGCATACGTGATATTTCCAAGAATCCTCATAGTGAGTTGCCAAACTTGAATTGCACCGATCAGTTTTCTGCATCCAAAAACCAGTCTCATAGTGGCTGTACTTTGAATAAGTAATGTTTGCATGTAAAATATATACATATATACATATATATAAAAAGGAAAAAAAAAAAGTATGTGCATGGAAAATGTTTATCTTCGTACTTTTTTGATACAATGTATTCATCCAGTTGTTAATTTTTAAATATATTTGATATAAATTGGGGGTTTGTTGCAAAACTTTATATTTAAAAAAAGCAGTGTTAAAAATTATAAAAGTTCCGACCATGCAACACAAGTGGAACTTTACAACAAAAAAGGAGGGGGAAAAAAAAAAAAAGAGGAAAAAAAAAAGGTTCTGCTGTGATTGCCTAGTTTGCTGCCTGAGTAATATTTATCAGCCAAACTTTGAATTCTGCAGTTGTTTCTACAATTACATTTTGTATGAAGCAAAGTCCTTGAATTAAAATAAAAACTTAGTTAAAAAAAAAAAAAAAAAAAAAAAAAAAAAAGAAACAAAAAAAAGAGAAAAACCCAAACCTGACAAATTCCAAGCTGGTGTGTGCAGTGTGCCTGGTGCCAGGGAGCCACCAGCCTGGGAGCAGCTGGCCAGGAGACAGCCCGGGGGGCAACTTGGCTTGGTGGGAAATGGGGTTTAGTTTGTCCCAAATGGGGGTGCTGGAAGAGATTGGCTGTATCTGTGTTTGCTGCACGGGAGGGGACCTGCAGGAGATGGACTTTGGTGTGAACAGGGAGTGATAAGACAAGGGGAGCAGTGTGAAGGTGGCAGAGGGGAGGTTGAGGTTGGACATGAGGAAGAAATTCTTTGGGGTGAGGGTGCTGAGCCCCTGGCCCCAGGCCCAGGTGAATTTCTGCCAGGACTCCTCCCCACACGGCCACATCTTGCTGGCAGAGACTGCAGCATTTCTGCTCCCTGTCTCTCCACTCCCAGCCTTTCAGATTAAAATCTGGATTGGTATTTCCAAGGACAGCTCCTCCGTGCCTGGGTTTACCATCAGGGGGTGGCATTTCCAGGGTTTTCTTATTTCCTAGGGAAAGATAAAAACTGGGAAAAGGATGATTCCTCTCCTGTTGCCGCTATGTGAGGATCAATCCCTGAAATATTTGTCTGAGGATGCAGAAAACTCAAGAGTGAGACACTGAATACCCTTGAGCCCCAGCACTGCAGGTAATTTGGCCTTTTATATTCCCTGGAGCAGGAGAGCCCAGGGTCATCTGGCTGATTCTCCATTCCACCAGACTCCCTCACATCCCCCAAGGTGATGAATTACTCATCCCACTGGAATTCATCCCTCTCCAGCAGCCCAGAAGTGCCTCTCATAACAAACAGCCTCAACACAACAGCTGTCCCTCAGCACATTCCAAAATGTCTTCAGAAGAGGCTGGGTTTGCACCTTTGTTTGATAAAAAGAAATGGAACCTGAGACACCTCAAGGGGAAAAAAATTGCCCAGGGTCATCCAGCAAGTGAGCACAGAACTAAGGGTGAGGTCCCCTGAGCTCCTGCTTTTTACTCCCTTACATCACTGTCATGGGTGTGATTTTCCTACATCCCCAGCCTCCCACTGGGGTGCCTGGGAGGTGCCACTGGGAACTGGCATCTCACCTAGAGGATGTGATGGTCTGCTGGAGGGAATCCAAAGAAAAGGAGCACGAGCAAAAATGCAGAGAGGTTGGGGACTGGTTTATGGTGGTGGTGCTGAGAAGCTGTGTGGGGTGGTGGGGAAGGGGGGCTCTGATAAGGCTGTGCAAATCTTTGTGGGGGGTGAAGCCCTGTGGTGGAAGGAGCTGCTGAGGGTGTTTGAAAGG
Source organism: Phaethornis superciliosus (assembly GCA_023637945.1). NCBI lineage: Eukaryota > Metazoa > Chordata > Aves > Apodiformes > Trochilidae > Phaethornis > Phaethornis superciliosus. The sequence goes on along the minus strand of JAJQWJ010000022.1, from coordinate 500,567 downwards.
AAGGGATGAGCAAAGCAGCTCCTGAGCCAGGTGATGGAAAACCCAGGACAGAACCCCTGTGCCTGCAGGGAAAGCCTGGGGAATGCTGCTAGGGCAGAGCTGGGGTAATTCAAAGAAAACTGTGTCAATAATGGGAGTTTATTCATTTTTCTCTCATCTCCACTTTCTGTTATTGCTCTGAAACAGAATATCCCATCACTGGCTTTGTCTGTGTCTGTTATTTCTCTGTTTCTGGCAGCCTTTTCTTTGCCCAGCATGGCACAAACAGAGGAAGAGGCTGAGTCCTTGTCCAATTGCTCCTGCAGAAAAGTCCAAAATAACCAAAGTGGTGTAAAACCCCATTTTCTCCCAGGAGGCTGAGGAAGGGGAATGGATGTGGTTGTGTTACTGGATGGAGTTTCAGGAGGTGATGGAGCTGAGCAGGATAAGCACATCCCTTTTCACAAGGGTTTTGGTTTTTTTTTCCATCCTCATGAAGTGGAGAGTGTGCCAAAGAGTTGGTTCTGCAGGTGATCCACCCCAAAGGCCTTCTCCTGGATGGTGGGATGTGCAAGGAGAGGAGATGGTGGCTCTGTGTCCCATGGCTGAGAGCAGCTGCAGGACGGGGCTGAGGGATCACAGGGGTTGGAAATGACCTCTGAGATCATCAGCTCCATAAAGGGATGGGAGGAAATCTGCTGGGACAGAAGGTCACAGCCCTGGAGATCAATGGGATTCAGCAACACCTGAGCAAGGGAAGCCAAACCCATGTCACCTCTTCTTGACAAATAAAATCTTCTCCATAGCAAAGCAAATGGCTCCTCGAGTGTCTCTGACCTTCCTTCCCTTGAGAAGGGGAGGGAGGCTTTGGGTGGCAGGGCCTGGTGCTGGGCAGGGGGGGAGCACAGCACCCTTTGCCCCCAGCTGGGCTCCTGGCACCCCAGGATCAAGCAGCAGTTGGGACTGAAAGAGAGGAGCTTAAAGAAGCCTCATGTCCCACTCTGCTGCTGTGGCACCCAGGTGACCCCTTGAGCATCTCCTGTGCTCTGGCAGGGACACCCAGCACCTGAGGGTTCCCTGGTGCTTTGGGGTCTCTGGGTGATTGCTGCAGAGCTGATGTTCTGGGACATGGATGGGGAAGGAGCCTGCCTCCTCCGTGGGTCTGAACCAAGACCCCCCCAGGGCTCCTGTGAGCATCCCTGGGTTTGTCACCCAGCACAGAGCAAGCCTGGGGAGTGACTGTGGTGGCACTGGTGACATGAGACAGCTCAGCACCGTGCAAGGGTGGGATGGTGAGCAGGGAAACTCGGGTTTTTGGGTTGCCTTGTCTGCAAATACAGAATGAAGAATCAGACAGGTTGGAAAGGACCCCTCAGATCATCAACTCCAACCCTGGATCCACTCCCACCGCGGCTCCCAGACCATGGCACCTTCCAGTGAATGCCCAGGAGCTGGTGTGGTGCCCGGGCAAGGTGAGATTTAACCCTTGTAATGCCAAGGAGGGGGTGAGCTGGCCCGGGCTCTGAACCTAAACCCCTCACAGGAGGGTTGGGGTCCCTCACCCACCCCAAAACACCAAGCAGGAGACTGCTGTGTCCCCAGGGAAGCAGTGGTACTGTCACTGCTTGGGGGTGGCACTGGGTTGGGGACAAAGCACCCTGAGAAGAGCTGAGAGCAGCTTTTATTGGGGGGTGGGGGATCTCCCTTACTTAATGACAGCCAAACCAGCACATGGGGGGGGGGGGGGGAGTGTCGGGGGCTGACTAAACCCTGCAGCAGCTGGAGATAAAATCCGTTTGTCTGTCTGTCCGTCTGTCCGTGTGTGTGTGTGTCTGTCCGTGTTACTCTGTGCAGCTCCGCAGACGGGGCTGGGGAGGGGTTTAAAGGGGGGGTTTAAGGGCTGGGGAGGGGTTTAAAGGGGGGTGGGGGATGATTTCCCCCTCTCCAAGCCCTCCGGGGGTCTGAATGCCAAGCGGGCAGGCATTAACCCCTGCAGTGCCGCAGGTTGCGGTGCCTGTGGGAAGGGGCGGGGGGTGTGTACGTGTGTCCCCCCCCTCCCCCGGGCTGCGGGGATCTCCCCCCCGCCCCCCAGCGCCGGGCGGGCCGGGGCGGAGCGGGGCTGGGGGCTGGGGCTGGGGGGGCTGTGCCTGTGCCTGTGCCTGTGCCTGTCCCTGTCCCTGTCCCTGTCCCGGTGGCGGCGGGGCCGGGATGCAGCGGGGCCGGGGCGGGATGCTCGGCGGGGCCCTGGTGCTGGGGCTGCTCTGCGCCCTCCCCCTCTGCCCCCCGGGGCTGGAGCCCCCCGAGCCGGGCTCCGGGCTGCAGCCAGGTAAGGGGAGGGGGGGGTCCCGGCGGTGGGGCGACTCGGGAAGGGTGGATGTGTGTGTGGGGGGGTCTCATTTCAGCCTCCCCCTTCCCTCCGGGAGCTCTGCGAGGGAGCGGCGGGGGGTAGGGAGTTGGGGGGGACATGGGGGGTCCCTCGGGGGTGCCCCACATGCTGGCTGAGGGGTCTGCTGGCCGGTTTGGGGGGCAGAAAGGCTCCCACCCCACTGCCAAGGGCATCCCCGGGGGCTGTGGGGCTGGCAGGGGTGGCAGGGGAGGTGTTTGGGGTTTGGGGTTGGGGGGGGTCTCAGTGTGGCTGGAGCAGGGGATGGTGTCCCCCTCCTTGGGGGGGCAGAGCCGCGGGGCTTCTCTGCTGTGTAATGTCACATCGTGGGGTTGTGTGGGGCAGAGCTGGAGTTTTCCTCCCTCTGCTCTCACCCTGTCCCTCGGCTCTCCCCGACTCACTGCCCTGAAACTTTTCTCCCAACTTTTGAGCCCGCTGAGTCCCCTCCCTCCCCGTGGCAGTAGCCCCTGGCTACCTCCCCCCCACACCCGGGACAGACCCCGAGGGCTCCTCACCCTAGGAAATGGGGCACGGCGCTGGTTTACCCCTGGGAAACTCCAAGGAAGTCGTTCCTAAAGTTTGGTGTGTGGGGCTGGGACTCCTCCCTGGGCAGTGTTGGGCTGTGTGGGGCATGGTGAATAAATTAATGAAGTGACTCTTAAAAAAAACCAAACGTTTCTTTGGAAGGAGGCACCGAATGCCTCCCAAGGTTGCTCCATTTGCTTTGTGCTCTCCCATCAGAGGTGGAGACCCCAACCCCAGGTGGTTCTGGGGTGTGTCAGAGGCTTCCATACAGCTGCCCCGGTGGGAATTGGGTTGTGAGAGGGAAAGCAGGGACTTATCTCAGTAGAGCTTAACTCCCCGTGAAGCCTGGCTGGGGAACAAGGCTGGAGCAATGATGCAGCTCAGAGCCTGGGAAACTGAGCTGGGAATAGCACGGCAGGGGCTGGAACTGGAGCAAAATCCAAGGAGGGGTGAGGTGTAGGGAGGTTTGGGCTCAAAGTGTGGAACCTGGAAGGTGGTAACTCCAGTGAGGGTGTGGGGCTGTGTGGGGTGGAAGGGAGAGGGCAGAGAGGGGTCTGCATCCTGGCATCATCCCAGGCACAGCAGGGAAGGGAATTATCCCATTATCCCAGGGTAGGGAAGGGCTGGAGGTGCTGGTTGCTGTAGCAGAGATTTGTGCTAGTGAGATATTCTTATTTCTCGTGGGTCACAGCCCTGAGGAGGATTTCCCTGAGCATCATCCAGGTGGGGGGCTTTGCCCTCTGGTCACTGCTGCAGGGCACGAGCTCAGGCAGGAAAATTTCAGAAGCTCTGAAATTTCAGATCCTGGTGGTGAATGTGGCACGGAACCCCCTGAATGTGTGGGTTTCTCGGGCTTGGGTGTGAAACAAGATGAGACTTTGGGCTTGAGGCTCCTGTCCTGCTCCAGGGAAGCCCCGTGTGGCAGAGCTGCAAGGGATTTTATCCTCAAGGAGAGAGCTGGGGAGTGAGGAGGAGCTGGGTGCAGGGCTGGGCTTTGCAAGCTGAGCAGTGACCCGTGGGGGTGTCCCCAGGCTTTGCAGGCTGAGCCCGAGTCAAGGGGGGGAGAATTGGAGTGGAGAGAGTGGGAGAGGAGGGCAGGTGATGAGCCCAGCCCAGACCTGGTGCCCAAAGCTGGGGGGCCCTTGGTGAGGTTTTGCATTCATTGCTCCTGCTCCGGGCAGCAGCAGAGGAGAGGGCATGGGGTGTGGAGGTGGTTGCACCCCAGGAAATCAGGATCCAGTTCTCAGATGGACCCGTCAGGAAATCAGGATCCCTGGCTTCTTTCCTCACCCCAGCTCAGCCAGGGTTCAGTCCATGTCTTGGTGCCTCCTGCTCGGGTTGGAGCACCCATTGGTGCCATTTCTGCAGTGTTGCTGTCACTGGGGTGGCATCAGCACTTGTGCCAGGTTGGAAGGGAGGTTTGTGGGGCTCATGCCTGGGAGAGAACAGTTTCTACACTTTCTGCAGTTTCTCCAGCAGTTTCACAGCCAAACGTTTGGGCTGTAGAAGCAGGAGGTGAAGCCAGCTGGGAGGGAGACAGGGCTGGCCATTTGTTGTGTTTGTAGCTGTTCCCAAAAGGATCTGGCTGGTGATCTCGAGGTGCAAAAATGGGTGGGAATTGACTCCAGAACACCAAGAATGGGGCTGGATTTGGGGGGGTGGGAGGGTCTGTATTTACAAGGCAGAGGGTGAGAACTGGTGCTCACTGGTGTGGCAGAGTTGTGCTGGGCAGGGGGGGTAAAGCCCCTGGTGCCTCCTGCCAAGGCTGAATTATTGAACTTGCATTTATTTCTCGTGGTTTGAGCTGCTCTGATTCCTGAGTGAGGCCCCTGGCAGTGCTGTGGGTCTGGAATGGCAGGGGAGAGGTGGCACTGGGAGAGTTTCTCTGAATTTGGGGTGCTGTGGGGCTGTGTGAGCCCTGGCTGCCTCTGAGCATCCCCTCCCCATGTCCCCAGGTGTGCTGGCACCAGGGGGCACAGCATCCCCATCGTTCTGGGGGATGAGCTGTTTAACAATGAAAGTGGGGAATCTCCCTGGTGTAGTGGGGGTCTGGAGCTGTTGGGTGGGGTTTTTGTTGCTTTTTTTTTTTTTTTTTCCCATAACCATAATCACAGCCCCACAAAACTCCCCAAACCAGCCCAGAAAAACTCTGTCTGGGAACGTGACCCAAAAACGAATGCACAGGAACAATTTGCCCTTAATTAAAGCTTAGAGTTGCCCAATTAAAATCTGCTTCATTAAGGGATGCATCTGAAAATGCAAGGCTTGGTTTCTGCAGATGGTATTTCTTGCTTGAGGCTTGGTGGAAATGGTGTTTCAGGAAATCATCCTCCTGGAGGTCCGGTGCCTGGGGATGCTGAGTCCAATGTGGTGCAGGGAGGCTCCTCCTCTGGTGCCTTGTGCTTGGGATGAGGATGTGCATGGGGGCTTGAAGTAAACGTTGAACCTCCTGTGAATATGCAAAATGATAGAGAATGGTCTGTGTGTGGCTGTTTGTGTATGTGCAGAAGGGTATGGGCTATATGATGCAGCTCACGGGGCTGTGTGGGTCTCTACAGCTTACAAAATGATGGGGTTAATTAATTAATTTCAAGTCACACTGGCTGAAAAAAACAAAAAAAAAAACAAACAAAAAAAAACCAAACCCAGAACCTTGGACTCTTCAGATCATCTCCACTTGACCACTCCAGTGCATGTGTGTTACTTTGGAGTCCTCAGTTAGGCAATTATAGGGAGATTTTTTGTGAGAGCAGAGACTGAAGGGGTGTGTATATATATGTACAGATATATATATACCACATGGTGAACATACACAAAGAGCTCCAGATGCCTCAGCCAAGGCTGGAATGACATTACATCAGCCCAGAGATCTCAACCAGGAGCAGATGGCAGCTGCCCCTGCAAGAAATTAGGAGATTTTTGGGAGCCTGCCATGAGGCAGAGGGCTGGGACAATCACTCAGAGCTGCTTCTCACACCAAAACCCCCAAGATCTCTCCCCACCTCGCTGGACACAAACCTAAACCCAGCCCAGCTGAGTTTGTCCTGGAGCTGGAGGTGCTGGCCTGGCCTGCCTGGCACCCTGGAGATCAGAAACCTCATTCCCTTCAGCTAAATAAAGGGCAGAATGCTGCTCAGCCCCTCCTGCCATCCTGTGCTGAGGTTATTGCTGCTTCCCGTTGGGAAGTGGGGAGGGCTGGGTCTGTGCCTGTCCTTCCCCTGGCACAGGGAGTGTGGGAACACTGAGCATCCCAAGGGAGCAGCATCCCAAGGGAGCAGCATCCCGGGGAGCAGCATCCCAAGGGAGCAGCATCCCAAGGGAGCAGCATCCCGGGGGGCAGCATCCCGGGGGGCAGCATCCCGGGCAGACCCGAGCCCGTCCCTTGGCTGGGGCAGAGGGTGAGGTTGCAGAGCAAAGTGCCTCCTGATGGCCAGCCAGGTGACAAAGGGGCTTCTTGTCCCCATAGTCCTCCTCCTTCTTCCCCTTCCCCTCCACCCAGCCTGCAGCCCCGGGACCGAATCCCTTTCCCTGCCTTATCCCACTCCCGGAGCTCAGGAGAGCAACACCGGGACTGAAATCAGCTTCTCTGGTGGGCATCTGCTAATTAGTACCCTGCTAATTACCCCCCTGGAAGGGTGCCCGGCTCCCGTCCCCCCGGCAGTGTCACCCTGCGGGGCCACCGGAGGTCCCAGGGAGCTGATCCCGGGGCTGGTGGGGACATGGGTGACCCGACCCCCGGGTGGTGCTGCCTGGGGGCATGGGAGGGACCCGGGGCACAGAAGGATGAGGTGGGACAGAGGAATGTCACAGGGTGGTGTTTATCCCCGGAGCTTGTTGCCAAACATGGGGAGAAAAGAAAATAACATAATTTCTTCTTTCCCCCCAAAAAATACCTCAGGAAACTGCCTGGCTATTTTAAAACACCTATTTATTTTATTTATTTTTTTTTCCAGCAGGCTTTCTCTGCTTTGAGACAAGATGGATGGGGCAGGGGTATTTCAGTGGGAAAATTCCAGGGGTCTTTGTGCATTTGTTTTCTCTGGAGAGCTCTGGTGGGTGGGGGGGTCCCTCTGCTGCTGCAGACCCGGTGCCCCTTCTTGTGGTTTTTGGGTCCATCTGGCAGGTGGGCTGAGTTCACCCCCTCCTGAACCTGCTGCTGGGAAATTACAGGGGTTGGGCAGAGGTCAGACAGAGTCAGCTCATGGGAACCACTTTAATTTTGTTACTTTTACCAGAGTGCAAATGAAGGTCAATTTTTAAATTATTATTTTTGGTCTTTTAGAATAATTCAAATACCTTCTATTTTCTTAAAGGAAAAGCCAAACAAAAGCACCTTGCAGAAAGGTAATTAACTTTTATTTGTTGCAAGCTGACTGCCCTCACAAGGCACAGTGAACATTATGCAGATATTCTTCCCCACTTGCAGAAGATGAATGCCTTCTAAGTTGCTGCAGCTAGATAAAACATAAAATATTTCCACTGGGACTTGGAGAAATAGGAGCAGTGGGTAGGTAATCCATTGCAGAGACAGTTCAAGCATTTCAGAGCCCCAGACTCCTCCAGGACAGATGCAGGGCTGAGCCCTCTCCCTGCTCTATCTGGGCAGGAGGATGCAGCTGATGCTCATCCAGCCAGGCCCAGCTGCTTGGAGCAAGTCAGGGGAGCAGGGATGAAGCCTTTCAGCCCAGCTCCTCTGCTGCTTTTGCTTGGAGAAGCTTTTCAGCATCCCTACTTATTTGGCTTTTGGTGTTGTTTGTTTTTTTTTTTTTTTTATGAGATATGAGAGATACCCAGCACCCCAACTTGGAGAGCACTTGGGAGCAGCTGGCTGGGGAGGAGCTGTGGACCAAGCAGGTACTGAGCACCAGGGGAGAACTTGCTGGACAGGAGGGCATGGCCTGGAGCTGCCCCAGGGGAGGTTTAGGTTGGATCTCAGGAAGCAATTCCTCATGGAGAGGGTGCTGAGGCATTGGATGGGATGGACTGCCCAGGGAGGTGTTTAAGGCAAGGTTGGATGTGGCACTGGTGTGGTGGGGTTAAGTCCTGTGTCTTATGTTTCTCCAGCTCCTTTCTCTCCCCCTGTTCCTGGCTGTGCCCTCTGCATCCTATGGAAGGAAGGCAGGAGGTGATGGGCTTGGCTGGAGCAGATCCCACCCGTGGAGAAATGCCACCTTGCAGGGTGAGAGCTAGGGACAGCACGGCTTGTCCCTGAAAGGTGTAAATCAGGAGAGTTGTGGCTGCCCCATCCCTGGCAGTGTCCAAGGTTGGATGGGGCTTGGAGCAGCCTGGGCTGGGGGAGGGGTCCCTGCCCATGGCAGGGGGGGCACTGGGTGAGCTTTAAGTTCCCTTCCAACCCAAACTATTCCATGATTTACAGGCAAGAAACCCACAGAGTTAAAGGGAGAGGAGAATTTATTGGGATATTTATGTGTGCAACACCCCCTGGGCCCCAGCCCTGGTGTGTTTGGAGCATTTCTGTGCTGACTTGTTCTAGGGAGTTGCGTGTCTGCTGACTGAGGATGAGAACGTGTCCCAGATGAAATACAGCTTTTCAGAGTGACAAAGGCAGATTTTATTCTGACTTTTTCTGCCGTGGAGCCTTTGTTGCTAAGGCACATTTTAACAGCAGCTTCCTCTGGGAGTGGGAAATAGTTGATTAAAGAGGCAGAGAAAGGAGTTGCCATCCAGCAGAGGCATCTGCCATGCAGGAGTGAAACCTTCAGTTTGACAGAGCTGCATTATTAATACTTTCCTGAATCCTTTGAATGGATCAATTAAACAGCTGGGTTCTGCTTGTGGAAATGCTGGGCTTTGTTTTGGCAGGCAGGGCTGTTCTGTAATGAGAGTCATTAAAAGGTCGTTAGCGATGCAGAGGAGTTTTGAAGTTGGATCTCGCTTTCAGGCAGGGAGATTTGCATGAGCAGATTTTAAACACCTCCTGGGCTCTGGTATTTTTCCCTTTTCCCACCTCTTTACTAGAGCTTTTTCATTGTTTTAAGCTTTGAAGGAGGCAAAAAAGATTTCGGTTAGAGAAGGGGGAGAAGATGGAGGAGCCAGACCCCATCACACCTGAGCATCCTCCTCACCTGGCTGGGGCAAGAGGACAGGAGGTGCAGGGGTTAAACTGAGCTGCAAAGGAAGAGAAAGAGAGAAAAGCATGGGTGCACACTTGGTATGGAGAGTTTGACTTAAAGGCTTTTGGCTGGGTGGCTTTGCTCTCCTACATCACTTGGAAGCTCCCAGCTGCACCCAGCCAGCTCCCGGGTGCCTCTTTGCTCTTTTCCCTCTGGGTTCCCTAGAAGAGGTTTGAACCCAGGTGATGCTTTGTAAGATATTTGGCAAGCCCTGAGGAGCAATCAGCTGAACCTGGGGTCTGGGTTTCTCACAAGGTAGGGTTGGACCTTCATGCCAAGCCCCATCTTTCTGCCTTGTGGCCTCAGAGCAAGGCTGAGCAACCAAACCCTGAGCTCCCTCCAACACTGACATGAAAAAATTGTGCAGTTTGTTCCTGTTGTGTGTTAATAACTCTGAGGGTTTGTGCTGATTTGGGAGGAGAGAAGGAAGGGCACAGGAGTGTTTGAGCAAGACTTGAGAAAACCAAACTTGCTTGGAACAAAATCTGTTTCTGGAGGGTCTGTGTAAAGAGAAGATCAGGGACTGGCCCAGGGGAGGCAGTTTCTGACTCCTTAGGGATGGGTTCCTTTTATAATGTCTCACTCGTGGTGTTCTTCTCCAAATGAGTGGACTTTTGGGAATCTTCTGCTGTAAAAGTGCTGTTAATTTTCTTCCACAGCTCTGCTGGTTTTAATTGGAACCTCCCTCTTTAGCTGTAACCAACACATATGTTGATTATATATTTTATTTAATTCACTGCTGATCTACACCAGGGTTGGGTTGTGGCAGTTTCAGTTGTTGGGAGGACTTTAAATCTAGATGAGATGTTTTTCCTATAAGGAAAGATGATTTTTTTTTTTTTTCCAAAATTCAGCCACAGCTGCTGTTCCTAAAATGGGAATTAAGTTGGAGATTTCCTTTGGCACATTCTTTGTAGAACAGCAGATCACAGTGGTTTATTTGTTTTCTGGCTTGAAAATGCAAAAATAGGAGCAGATGCCCTGCTCAGTGACCAGTCTCGTGTCACTTGATGGATGCTGATTGAACTAAAGTGCCCCAAAATTAAATGAGCAAAAATACTGTGCCTCAGTGTGTCTCCCGGGCTTGCTGCCTTTAGAAGGCAGTGCTCAGAAGTCATATCTAAGGTTCTTGTGGTTTGATGATTTAGATTTTATATTTTTTCTGCCTTAAATATACAAGACAGTCATGGTTTCAGGTGGGCAGGGTGTGACTGTGTCCCAGAAGCACAACTGGTGTTACTGGGGCTCTCTGGATGGAGAGGGATGGAGTTTTGTGGCTGCTGGGATGCTGTGACCCTGTTTAACATCACGTGGAGCAAGAGGAGGTGGAGGGGAGGCACTGCCAGGAGTGGGAGATGCTCGTACCAAAACATTTCTATGATTCTAAACCCAGACAAGCCTTGGCTGTGGGACCCTGGGGGGCTGAGGGGGGAGTGCACCCCAATGTGCCTGTGCTCTCCATCAGCACGAGGGATGCTGAAAACCCAGGGCACAAACTCTGTCTGGGCATGGGCTGCCCTGCTGCCCACCCCACCCTGGGCAGGGGCTCTCAGTCCTCAGGATGTGACCATCCCTTCCCTAATTTCTGTGAGTTTGCCTGGGTGCCTTCCAAGCCCTGAAAAGCAGAACAAGAGAGGGGAAGGTTCTTGGAAAACTGGTGCTGGAAACAAGCCCTTGGAGTGGGACAGTTTGCAGAATTTGCTGTTAATTGACTTTGCCAGTGGCTCAATGGCAATAAATTGCTTTGTAGCAAGAGTGAGGGTCAGGTTATTGGGACTTGTCCCCTCTCAGTGTCACACAAGCTTTATTAGCATGTTTTGAGCTGGTTTGAAAGGAATCCTGCAGAGTCCTCCCTGCGGGTGCTGCAGTCTGATTCCAGCCTGGGTTGTAATCCATGTTGCAAGAGCCTTGGGGAGGTCATGGGGAAGGAAATCCCCCCAGATCCAGGACACTGAGAGGGCTACCTGGAGGAGGTGACCACTGTGACCACTGACCTCCTGCACAGGCAGGAGTGGCATTTCTCAAACTGTTCCTTTGTGTCTGGGCTCTTATTTCTGCTACGTGCCATCTGGTTTAGGTTACTGTGGGTCTTGAGCCCTGGAAAGAAAGTGTCTGGGCCCCAGCTTCCTCCTTCCAAGTGCAAGGTGCCAACTGATAGGGGAGGCAGGGCTGAGACACTCCAGGAGGTGCCAGGGAATGGTGGGAGCTCCAAGCCTTGTTGATGTGGGAATCACAGCTCCCAGTGCAGCATTTCATTCCCACAAAGAAAGGAAGGGGGGGAACATCAGTAGCTGGAGGCTGCTCCTAACCCAGGGGTTTGCAGCTCTTGGAGGCATTTAGGAGATGCAGGAAGGAGCATCCCAGCCCGTCCTGGTGTCTCATCCTCCTCTGCCTCCTGCCCAGCCCTTTATTCCAGCTGAGGGACCTCCAGGTTTTGCTGCTTTCTGCTCCTCCTGAGCCAAACATGTGCAAATGTGACTGTGAATCCCACCCTGGTGGATTTAACTCACTCAGGATGGTATTTCCTCCCAGCTCCCTCTCCTCCTGCACGGCCCCTTTGCAAAGAACAGAGTCAGGCATTGCTGGTGACCTTGACCTCTAAACCTTCCCTCCCAAAACGTGGAGCATCTGGCAGACACGTGCTGGTGGAGCTGCAGGATGTGACATGGGCTGTGGCTCCCCTGCCCTCTCGGGACATCAGCCCTGGCCTGGCTCTACCTCTCAAAGTGATGCCCAAGAAGAGGCTTGGCCCCTGCATCCCTCCTCCTTTCCTGTTGCTGAGAAAAAGTTTCCTCCTGAGAAAGGGTCTGGTGGCTGCTTTGGAAGTTACCAAAGGTTTGAGCATCACAGGACAAGGAGGGATCCTGAGTGACCCCAACCTGTGAAGGGTGAACCAGATCTTTTTGTTCCTGTCTGCTCCTGGCTCCCAGATGCAGAGCTCAACTGGAGCTCTTTTCGGGGACCATTCTGAAGAAGGAGCTGGATGGTTCTGGTTATTCCTCTGATCTTCTGAGACCTCCCCTGTGGTGCTGTGTCCATCTCTGGGCTCTTCAGCACCAGAAAATACATGGAGCTCTTGGAGTGAGTCCAGAGGAGGCTCTGGAGCCAGGATGAGAGTTGGGGGTGTTGAGCCTGGAGAAGAGAAGGGAGCAATGGGGAGAGCTTAGAGCACCTTCCAGTGCCTGAAGGGGCTCCAGAAAAGCTGGGGAGGGACTTGGGACAAGGGCCTGGAGGGGTGGGATGACAGGGAAGGGTTTCCAGCTGGAAGAGGGGAGATGGAGAGATATGAGCAAGAAATTCTTTGGTGTGAGGGTGCTGAGCCCCTGGGTGCCCCCAGAAGCTGTGGCTGCCCCATCCCTGGCAGTGTCCAAGGTTGGATGGGGCTGGGAGCAGCCTGGGCTGGGGGAGGGGTCCCTGACCATGGCAGGGGGGTTGGGATCTTTAAAATCCCTTCCAATCCAAACCACTCTGGGATTCTGTGATTTGCTCCCAACTTGTGAATCCCTTCCAACCCTGAAAATTCTGTGCTGGGGAAGGCTCGTGGCACCAAGGAGCTTGTGGTGAAGCTGGAAGGCTCAGGCACCCAAAGATCCTTGGGGTAAAAATGCCAGTGGAGGGGGAGAGGTGGGGGGTGAGGAGCTCTGCAAAGAATCAAACATAAAAGACTTGGAGGAGCATTCGGGAGCTGAGCAAAGGTTGAAACCACCAAGAGCCACTGAAGGCAAATTGGCAGAGGGGAATGAATCACAAACCTGCACATGTTTTGCCTGAGGTGAGAACTGGAGTACTTTGTGGCTGCGAAATGTCAGCTTGTTAGTCTGGGAAACAGTCATTTTTCATTTTTCATTTTTGCTTTATTCTTGTGAGCTGTGTTGAAGGTCAGGGCTGCTGCTCCTGCCCTGCTCTGCCCTGGGTTGGGCTCTCGTGGCTGCACAAGGCTCTTGTGCTGTTTTCTCCCTCCCATTCCTGCTCTGTTCCTGCAGATCCCTGGGGGCAGATGATATGTGGTAGCTAAATACAACCTCCAGAACATTGTTCATGATCAAATAACTTTTAATACCAGCCTGAGCCCTGACCCTCAAAACAACACATCTGAAAGTGAAGGAAGCAGAAATAGTTCCCTACCTGCAGTGGGAAAGTTTCCTTTGCTTTAGGTGCACTGGTACTAATTTAGGTTTGGTTTTTGGTCATATCCTGGGTGACAGGAACTGGTAGAAGCACTGGTGAGGTGCAAGAACACAGCTGGGCTCAGGCATGTCCAGCTCCTGTAACCTGTCTGACACCTCTGCCTCAGCCTGAGCCCCTCATGCCCTGCAGGGAATGTCACAGGGAATGTCACAGGGAGGGATTGCAGCCTGGAGTGGCTGAGTCTTAGCTCAGGTAAACCATGTCCTGACCTATAGTTGTTCTTATCCAGGGAAAAAAAATATCCTGGATGAGTGAAGGCACGGCCAGAATCCCTGGCAGGGTGGGAGGTTGGATGGGGCTTGGAGGGAGGTGTCCCTGCCCCTGGCACTGGATGGGGTTTAAGGTCCCTTCCAACCCAAACCAGTCTGGGATTCCCTGAGCTAGGGTGGCTTTGGACAGAGTTTAGAGATTTGCCAGATGCTTGTGGAATAGGAAGCCTCCTACATTAGAGCTCACAAGCCAGGAGCTGCCTTTCCCTGCCAGCACTCAGGACCTTGAGTCTCCAACAAATTTCTGGGAAGCATCCCCGGTGCCTGCGCTGCCGGATGGGGACTGGAGGAGCCTGGCAGGCAGCAGACCATGCCCAGGAACCCTGCCATGCCCGGGGCCTGGATCTCTGCCCACCAGGGTTGGCACAGCACGAGAACAGAGCCCTGGCAGCCTCTTGTCTGGCCCCGTGTCCCCTGCCTGTCCCCTGCCTTTTGCCCTCAAGCTCGGGGTGCTCCCCAGAGCCAGGTCCTGCTGAGCATCCAAATTCAGGGCTGGAACTTGTTCTTGCCTCCTGCTTCTGGGGCTGTTGGTGACTCCAGGGGGGTGGCATCAAGGTTTTCTCTGTGTGCTGGAAACCAAGGCAGCTTCAGACAGGTCTCCTGCCCCCCAGGGGCTTCTGCCTGGGACATGTTCTACCATGAGGAGCTCTGCAACCAAGTTCTGCAAAGCCTCTGCACTTCCCAGCCCTGGGAATTTGTCATTTTGTCAGGTCAGGGCTGAGGGGGGGGTTTTGTCAGCTCCCCATGTCTGCAGATGTGTGATGGGGCTGGGGGGCAGGTTCTGGGCAGGATCCCAGCTCCTCAGGCAGGGATGTGGTTACCAAGGGTGACCCCAGGTAGGACTTTAACAGCTGCCTTGTAGGATTTGTCCCCTAGTGCTTATCGAGCTTGGAAAAAAGAAGCTGAGGGCTGCACCCCCCCCAGTCCATTCCTCTCCTGGGCCACTGCAGGGTGCTTGGTGAAACACCTTGGTCAGGAATGTCAGGACCAGCCCGAGAGGAGAAGAGGGTTGGGGCTGCCCGGGTTTGATGTGTGGAGCAGAGCAGGAGCTGGGGAGCCTTGGGAAGATGCTTTCAGGATCCCTCTGCCTCCCAGGGATGTTGTCCTTCTGCCTGCTCTGCCCAAGCCTCCTGACCCTTGGAGCTTTGCTGGCAGCAAAGCTGAGAGGGGAAAATCAGCCAGATTTAGGAAAATCCAAAATGAACCCGTGCCCCCAGGAGCTGCCATGCCCCCCACCCTGGGGGCAGCTCCAGGGTTTGAACAGAAAGTCCCCTGGGAAACACAAAGATCTTTCACTGCTTTACTGCTGCTGCAGCTTTCCCCAGAGGTTTTTGACACTTTGATTGTAACTTGGAAACCAGGAGCTGCAGAGCTCCTGAGCCAACTTGTGCTCCTTGGCAGGGTGACAGAGGCTGCTGGCCCCGGATCAGGCCCTTTCTGGGTGCCTTTCAGCAGTGACTAACACCTGGGTGTAGCACCTCGGATCTGCCCTGCCTTGCACAGGGAGATCAGGTTAAAGCTTCAGTTTTTCACTTTTGGCTATGACATTTTACAGTTTAAAAATCACTGGGCCCAAAGAACCCGTTCATGCCTGGAACCAGTGAACCCAAACCAGTTCCTCCCAAGTGGAAGGAACAGGAGCAGAGGAGTTTGGTGGAAGGGTTTGGTTTTGGGGTGCACCAAGCCCTGATTTACTGAAATGAGAGGAATTCCCAGGAAGGGATCCCTGGACATATTTATTTTTCTTTTTTCAGGCTGTAATCTCTCCCAGATGTGCATGGCTGCAGCTGGAGATAACACTAACCCCAGAGCTTCCCTTGTTACTCAAGACATTTCTGACATTGTTGAAATAATAGCTGGAGCTGAACCTCTGCCAGACTTTAAAATAACTCACTGAAGACAATGGGAGGTTGGGCTGGAGAAACAATTGTGAAGATCAATGTGTCATGGGGAAGAGGGGGACTCAGGTATTTCCAAAGCAGGGATTTCCCATCACACTGCTGCTTGCTTCCAAAACTCTGAAATTGCATTTCCTTTTGTAAGAACCCTTTCTGCCTTACCTCTACCTCCTCATTCTGTGTTTGTAGCTGATCCACCGGGCTGCAGCTTCCTCCCCTACCCCCACAGAGGGCTGATGAGATTTTAAAAATGCCCCATTCTGCCTTGGATGGAGGGGGAGGGGGGGTTAAGGCTTCACAAAACTTCATGAAAGATCAAAAGGGAGAGAAAGCAAGCTCTGTTCCTGCCCTTTTCCTCTCCTTCAAGCACCTGTGACTGGAGCCAGGGATGGGGGGACCTGACCTTGAAGTCTTTGTTCTTTCTGGAGTGTGTTATTAAGAGGAGATTTTCACATCATCTCCTGGTTTGGGCAGCTGGGATTTGCAGAGAGAAGACGTGGTGAGGATGGTGAAGATAAAATGCCCACCAAGGCCACTTCCCCACTGAAACTCTTTACTTTCCTCCTCCCTCATCTCCCCAAAGCTCTTTCTTGGGCTCTCTCCTTTTTCTGCCACTTGACCTCCTTTACCTTGGAACCAGCTTGTCCTTATTCAGGGTCACCCTCAGCTTCCAGCATCCCTTCCTCCTCTCCAGGCTTTGTCCCCAGAAGCCCCATCCAGGCAGAGCCCCCGTGCTGGGGCAGCACAAAGGAGCAGCAGCTCTCCTGCAGATCTGTGGAATGAGCTTGAAAAGAAACCTGTGCTCTGACTTTTCCTGTCCAAACAATGTGTATGGCTGGCTCTGTCTCCTGGAAAGGTTTCTCTTCCCTGAGATTTTCTGTCCTCTCTGTGGGTGGGTGGTTGCATTCACTCCTCCACTAATAGGTACAACGTTCACCCTGAGAAATATGCGTTTTCTTTTTCTTTTTCTTTTTTTTTTTTTTTTTTTTTTTTTTTTTTCCCTTCCTATTTCTTCCTGCTTTGGCTTTGTCCCCTTGAGCTTGCAGCCATTGGGTGAAACCCAAATTCTCTCTGCTCTCCCGAGCAGGGAGGGGAAGGTTGAAATCCTCTTGCATAACCCTCTGGTTGCAGGTCCATCCCTGCCAGCTGCTTGCCCCCCGGCTTAAACCTCCTCTAGTGTGGCTTGTGGTGGTGTCCTCAAAAAGAAATTGCCAGGTGACGAGGGAAGTGGGAACAGTGGGAGCTGAAGGTGGTGACATGGGGACAGGAGGTGACACGGATGGCTGCAGTGGATTTTATTTATATTATAAGCAATTCCAGGAGGGCAGGAGAAGCAGGAAGAGCAGCGGGAGGGCTGATGTTCTCCAAACACAATGCTAATGAGGTGTCCTGCTCCTCATCCACCCCATGTGCACCCATCACATGAGTCCTGACACCTTGCACCCCCCTGCTCCAGGGAAGGTCAGGCACAACCTCCAAGCCCAGAAACCTCTTGCAAGAGGCAAAGGGTGGAGGAGTGTGGGGTGTGAAGAGAGGAGTGGAGGAATATCAGGGGTTTGAGGGGGCTGCCTTCTTTGGACTGCTTGGCTGTGGGTCCTGCCCATGCTGACACAGTGGTGTCACTGGGGTGAGGTGCCAGGAAACCCCTGCCCAATGTAAAACCCTTTTCTTTTTTTCCCCTCACTTAACGTGGAGAGCCTTTATTATTATTAAATTCTATCTATGGTGTAGAAGGCTCTCAGGTTCAGAGTTTGAAGTGCACTGTGTTCATGAGGAGATTTCTGCCAGGACATTTTTCATCAGATTTCCTGGGAAGGTGTGAATCCAGGTGTGGAGCTGGGGAAGCCCCGGATGAAATCCCAGCTCCCCACAGATGTCTGTGTTCTCCTGCAGGATCCCATTCCCTCCCCTCCTCCTTAGCACAGGGCTCTTCCCCTTGCAAACCCCTCCTGGGGAGGTGGTGGCAGAGGTGCTACCTTAGGGTCTGAACGGGATCAAAGTGTGTTCTGCTCAAGTGACTTGTTGTTTTTCAGAGCAGCAGATCTGTATGGTGTCTCCATCTCCTACAGCATGCCCGAGGCTGTTCAGCTGCCCTCAGATAAATCTCACACCTCATCAGCAGTGGGAATTAGAGGCAATTCAGAGCCTGGATGCTTCCCAAGTGACAGCAGATGCTGGTGCAGTCGGTGCTGGCAGGATTCCCACCGACAAGTCACCAAGTGGGATTTTCCAGACCCTCCCAGTAAAGGGGATGTGGGTCTGGAGTGATCCAGACCCTTCCTGCAAGGCTGGACCCCAGGGAAGCTGCTCTGGAGGTGCCAGGGTTATTGCCAGCCTGCCCTGCAGCACAGAGAGGGACCTGGCTGTAGATGTCCCAGAGGTTGTGGCAGTGTCTGGGCAGAGCCTGGTGTCTGCAGTGAATTTTTCCCTAATGGAAGGGAACAAGAAACATGGTTCTGAACAACTTGTTTTTTTAAATTCAGGTATTTCTGTAGTCGAAGGAATCTTTAGTTAAAGTCTGAACGTGGGAAGGGAATATCTCTGCTCCCCAAGGGAGATAAAAGCTCCTCAGGGGGTGAAGTGATGGTGCTGACACATAGCCCAGAGCTGAGGCTCTCACCTGCTTCAAACCATCTTGGTGTTCACAGCAGGGCTCTGGAAGTGGGTCCTGCACCCACTGGGGAAGGGACACTGGGTGACACTGCTATTGATGGGGCTCCTGACCATGTCACAGCCCTAGCCCTGCAGAGGGGAGGTCAGGACACCCACCTTGGGGAGGGACACGGTCACTTCATCTCACTCCTTGGTCTAATGCTTTATTGAAATTGGGCAAACTTTGATGAGGAAACTTGGGGAAGGGCTGAGAAGCATTTTCTGTATCCAGCTGATCCAGGGTTTGTGTTTTAGGACATTTGTGTCCCAGGCTTTGTGTTACAGTCCTGAATATCCCAACTGTAGGGTCACAAAGGTGCTGGGAAAGGAATGGCCCTTCATGTATTTGGGACACTGACCTCAAAACATGTTCTGTTTCAAAACTATCCCCTGGCTGCTTCTCAGGCTATGTGAGTGACTGTCATGGGCCGAGTTTAATGAATTTGTGAATTATTTTAATTTCCCCCAGTTGCATTCTCTTCTCCCTCCAGGATTTATGTGTTGTCTAATAGGAAGAATGAAGAGATCAGAGGTCTGTAGTGAAGGTATCTCAGCTACTGAGCATCTTTTTCTTCTCCCCCAATGCAGATGAAGTTAACTTGATGGACAAAATTACTTCCCATGCTCAGGACCTCAGCAATATTTCCTTGGGCCATGACCAAGCCAACTGCAGGATGCTGGAGATCGGGCAGTATGCTACCCTCAACATCCCCACCAGAGAGGCATTTGGGGACAGGTAGGATGCCTGCAGGGGGATGGCTTGGGGCAGTGGTGTCCAAAATCATCTCCTGCACGCTTGTTGGCTTGAGGGATTACTTTAAGAGCCCATTCCATAATGAGATGAAGGTAACTCACCCAGATGGTGCTCTTAGGAGCTCACTGCTGCTTCCTTCTCTTCCATCTTTCTCCTTGAGTGCAGGGAAGATGGTGCTTGGACGACCACTCCCAGAATTTTGTGTGTTTTCTTGGTGTTCCCATCAGGAAGAGGTCTCTGCTCCAGCAAGTGACTGGAGAGAGCAGGGAAGGCAGGAGAGCCACGTCCATCAGCATTGCTTGATGCCAAGGCACTGGTCTGTGGAGACACAGCCCTGGAGATGAGAGTGGGGCTGTGGAGGGGGACAGTGGCTTGGAGACAGAGCTGGGTTATCCCCCAGCTGGTTATCCCCCAGGCAGGGCAGGAGTCCCATGGAAAAACCACAGACAACTCCCTGCTGAGGTGGTACCCAGAAAGGTTCCCTGGGCAATGCTGGTTTGGGCCGGGTTGCTCCTCTCTGACCTGGCAGCCTGGGTGATTCTTTTGCTTGTGGTTCTGGGGTGGGTTGTTTAATTTATTTTTTTGTTCTTGCTGAGTTCCTTTGTGCTGTGGGTTTTGTGGGTTTTGTCCAAAGAGGGCTCATGGTGGCCCAGCAGCTGCTGCAGGATGCCCTGTGTGGCTTCTTTCTGCCAGGTTTGCAGAGGAGCTGAGTGTGCTGATGAAGCTGAGGTATTCCCTGCAGGAGGACACCAGCCTCCTCACCATCCTCAGCCCCCGAAGCCATCTGCTCTTCCAGATCAGGATTAACCCATCCGCCTTGGTCTTCATCACCACCAGGAGGAGACACTATGAGTAAGGGGGTTTTTGCTGGGTTTTTTTCTGCCTTTTTGTGGTCCCTTTTCTACTCCCAAGGCCAGAGTTGAGGGCTCTCCCCATGGGCTCTGAGCAGTTCTGCTCTTATCATTCAGAGGTCACGTCCCCCACCTCAGACCTAGTGGCCCAGGTACTCAGAATGCTGCAGGGCTGGAAACAAAGCAAAGAGCAAAAATGTTCAGATACCTGGAGATACATCAAGCAGGGAGAGACACGAATGCCAACAACTTCCCAGAAGTTGGGAAGATAGCTGTAGATGTGCTCAAATCCATGGGCATTCCCATGCTGGAAGAGAAGTGATGGTTCTTACTGGGACAAGAAGGTAGAGTTGATTTCTCCAGTCCTGTCCTAAAGATGGATCCATGAGGGACCCTGGGAGCTGGTAAGGGTGAAGCTTAAGGCTCATATTTCATGTTGTGCCTCTCCTTCTGGCACATGCAGGTTCCCAGTTTCCTCTCTTGGTGATGGGCACTGGCACAGAGTTGCCCTCAGCATCTCCCTGGAGAGGCTGGAGCTGCACGTGGACTGTCGGCTGGTGGACAGAGTCAGCTGGTCCAATTATTTTGGGATGGGAATCAACACCGAGGGGCTGATCATCATTGGAGGCCTGATCCAGTCCTTTGAGATCCCCTTTAAGGTGAGAGCTGGGCAGATGGGCTGCTCCAAAGTGAGGATGCAGCTCCCTGAGGGGACTCCATCCTTTAGGAAAACACAGCATTTATTTTCATGGCTGGGGAGGGTGAGCTTCACGAAGGCTTTGTGCCAAGTCCTTGCTTTTGGGTCAGGGCCACACAAGGGGCAGCAGTAGAGACATCTAAGTTAGGGTTATCCTCATCCTTTCTTGTTGGCTCTGACTTCTGCCATGTTTGGAAGCCATCTCTGCAGTCAGGATGCAAAGCAGGGGTTTGGGGACCTTCTCCCACGGGTGTCTCGAAGATGAAGTCCCTCCTCTGAGGACTTCACAAGGGGGTCAAAGCCTTGTGGCAGTGGCTGCAAAGTTCAAGGCTCTCAGGTTTTGTGTGGGAACGTCTGATGGTCAACCTCAAACCTGGAAACTGAGGGCATCAAGCAGATGGAGCTCTTACAGAAAAAGCCCAAGAGGTTTCTGAGCCCAGCCCCTGGTTTGTGTCCTCAATCTGAAGCTCTCCTGCCTTTCTCTGGGGCAGCTCTCTCCTTGTCCTGGTTGGCACGGGGAGGAAGGTTCCAGCTCAGCCCTGAGGCAGCAGAGGAGCACGGGGTGGATGGAGCAGCTCAAATCTTGGGGAAGTTGTGTCACGCAGAAATCTGCTTAAGCATCACTGGGGCTGTGCTGCTCTCTAACTGTTTAAGTCTCCTGAGCTTAGTGAAGGAAATGTGAATGCAGCCTAGGGAGGCAGAGGAGCCCTTTTTTATCAGTTTGGGTTTTTTTTCCAGTTTTTATCCTGAGCTTCCCTCCCTCCTCTGTCTGCTGCTCCGTGCTGGGTGTCTGAGGCTGTCCTTTGTCCTTGTCTCCTTTCTAAGTCCTCTCCTGCCATTTCTCCTCACTGTTACTGAACTCCAGAAGAGCTTGCACACTCCTGGCTCTGACTCTGAGCCTTTGTTCCCAGGATCTTTGCATCCAGCTCTGGAAGATGGGAAGTGGATGTCGATTGCCTAAACCCCCCTGTAAAGAGTTCCCTGGTGATGAGAGGCTGGAGGCTCCCAGCCCAGACCTTTCCCTCTCCTCTGGAGGAAGAATGTGGGTAAATGATGGTTTCTGCCTCTCTCTCCCCAGGGTGCTCTGCAGCAATTGATCTTTGTGATGGGAGACCCAGCAGCTGCCAGGGAGCACTGCAACATCTACAGCCCGAGCTGTGGACATTCCCTCAGCCTCAACACCTTTGGTTCCTCAGGAAAACTTCCACCAGCCTGGCCAAAGGTGTGGCTGGAACATCTGGGGGTGGCTGGAACATCTGGGGGTGGCTGGAACAAACCTTGGTGACGTGATTTGGTGTAAGACATTGAGGGGCTGGAGCGTGTCCAGAGAAGGGACTGGAGCTGGGGAAGGGTCTGGAGCACAAGGAGAAGGTCTGGAGAGCATGGAGGAGGGGCTGGAGAAGATGGAGAAGGGTCTGGAGAAGTTCTGAGGAGCAGCTGAGGGCCCTGGGGGTGTTGATCCTGGAGCAGAGGAGGCTGAGGGGAGAGCTTCTGGCTCTCTGACACCCCCTGAGAGGAGGTTGGAGCCAGGGGGGGTCGGGCTCTGCTCCCAAGGAACAAGAGGTGGGACAAGAGGAACTTTTGGCCTCAAGTTGTGCCCGGGGAGGTTTAGGTTGGAGCTGGGGAGGAATTTCTCCCTGGAAGAGGTTGTCAGGGTCTGGCCCAGGCTGCCCAGGGCAGGGCTGGAGTCCCCATCATCCCTGGAGGGGTTTCAAAGCTGAGTAGATGTGGTGCTGAGGGACATGGGTTAGACCCTTAGCAGTGCTGGGGGAAAGGTTGGACCTCATCATCTTAAAGTTCTTTTCCAACCCAAATGATTCTATAATTCAGACGAGAGGACCAACCCAGGGCATTAATGCAGCCTGGGATAACTTCTGTCTCCAGTTTGAATTGAGGTGCCAGGAAGTGCTGGTGGCCAGCACATGGGGTGGTTCATGATTCACCCAAACCCTCCCTTCAAGTCATAGAGGAGTTTGGTGCAAAGGGAAAATGAATTAAAGGGAGAGTTTCTGAGCCCAAGTGAGCCTGGGGTGTGCCTGGCTCCATGTGCTCATCTGTTTGACACAGGAAAGGTTTGAGCAGCTGCTGAGTAACGCTGCAGTTGGAGCTTTGCTTTTGGGAGGAGGTGAAATCTGTGCTCAAGAATTATCCATCGCTTTGGAATCCTTGCTTGCTACCAGCAGGATTGTTGCTTGCACCCTTTGGGGCATTGTCCTTCCCAAAGTTTTCTCCTCTGTCTCGTCAGCATGGCTGCAAAAGGGAACTTCTGGAGATCTTATTGTTAGGATAGTATTTAGCATTTTTTCAGTACCAATATCTGCACCAAAAAGCTGAGGTCACACAGTTAATCCCCAAAGCCACCCAAGCTTTCCTCAGGAGCTGGCCCAGGGACACTCCTCATCTCTCCAGACAAGGTATCTCCAGGGATAACATGAACCTTTCTGCTGAGGAGCTGGGAGAGGGCAGTGCCAGGGGAAGGAACTGGGAATGGGAGGGGACGGATTCCCAGCGGCTGGGATGCATTCCCTGGATGCTCACAATCCTGGAGCCACCAAAAAGCACACACTTTGGTTCATGCAGGGCCCTGGGCGGTGATGCTTCTCCTCTTTCCCTCCCCAACTCTTCAGGTGCCAAAGGAAACCAATGAGATCCAGGACTCTGCTCAGGTAAGACTCCTCTGGGCTCTCCCCACCACAGCTCCTGGGGAAAGGGCTTGGCAAGGCTCCTGTTGTTATCTTCTTCATTGCAAGATCTCTCTTGAATGGTTTGTGTAGCCTGGGATGCCTCAGAGCTGGGGGTCTGTGACCTCCTGAGTGCTTGCATTGGCTCCTGGGGACTCTGGCAGTGGGAATGGGGTGACTGCTCCCAAATCCCAGTGGTGTTGATGGTGCTGGGGCTCCTGGGAGCTGGGAGCAGGTTTGCAGCTCCCTGGTGTGCATCAGAGGAGAGGAGTGAGTGCTCCAGGCAGACTGTGTCTTCTTTCCAAGTCCTTCATCTTCCCGCTTTATTCGGGATTTCTGGCCAAGGTTTGTTGTTTGAGTTGATGCAAACAGACATCCCGAGGGGGAATCCTGCCAGCAAAGGTAACCTGAGATTTCTGTGTGTCTGAGCAGTGCTGAGTCCTTTCCCTGCTCCCTTCACCCCCCCAGGAGTTGCTGTTTTACCCTTCAGGGGTTAAACCCTGTGCTCCCCCAGCTCAAACTCCCTGGCAGCTCCTTCATGCAGACTGCTTCATGGCCCCACAGTGGCTTGGGACATTGGAAGGGACATTAAAGCTCATCAGAGGTCCCAGTGCTGGGGAAGGAAGGGTGCCCATGGGTTGGGTTTGTTGGGTGGCTAAGGATTCCTCCTGAGCATCTCTGGCAG
This sequence comes from Phaethornis superciliosus, assembly GCA_023637945.1. Classification (NCBI taxonomy): domain Eukaryota; kingdom Metazoa; phylum Chordata; class Aves; order Apodiformes; family Trochilidae; genus Phaethornis; species Phaethornis superciliosus. The sequence continues at coordinate 476,871 of JAJQWJ010000022.1, read as the reverse complement.
GGGAGCCCTGCAGCCAGTCCTCAGGAGCTGATTCTCTGGGATCTGCTCCCCATGGGCTGTCCCGTGGGGATGGGTGAGATGTTGCTGGTTTTTCCTAATGTTCTTTAACATGCAGAATAGAAGATCTTCCTTATAGGGTTTTCCTGCTAGTTTTTGATCAGGCCAAGAAACATCCCTGTTCTGCAGAGCAAATCACAACACCCTGGTGCTCCTGGTGATTCAGAGAACTCATAGGCAAAGAAGAAGGGGGGGAAAAAGCTTTTTTTGAACCAGCTTCAATTTTTCAGCTCTCCCATGACCAAACCTCTCCCAGGGGCTTGATGCTCCAATGTGCTGGGAAAAAAAAATAGTTTGAAATTCTCCTTCTCCGAGCTTGAGCCTGGAAATCACACTGGACTTTTGTGTGCTGGCTAGGAGAGGCTTCGAGTAACAGAGATGAGTTTCCTGAGAGGAGACACTAAGCTTGGAAATACATTTTACCCAACCTGACTTAGCTGAAAAGGAGGACAGAGCACCATGCTGACTGTCTGGGCTCCTGCAGGCAGCTCTGCTCCGAGCTGGGATTTAACCTGGTTGTCATTTGGGAAGTCTTTGCCTTGGCAAATGGAAAAGCCCTGCAGAAGCCTGGGATCATTGCATCCAGGCTGTTATCTTTGTCAACAAAACCACTCCTCATCTCCTCAGGCAAGATAGCAAGTTAGTTACAAGGCTGCTCTTTTCAAAACCCTGGCACTAATTACATTATCTGTGGTTTCTTTGCTAATGAGCCCCATATTGGTTGCTCTGTTCTTTTGCCTGGGCTGGGTTTGAGGGAAGAGATCTGTAATTACTCAGGGCCTCCTGTTTGCCTTGGTCTTGGTGTTGTTTTTAAAATATTTTTTTTTATTGCATATTGGCACAACATAAAGCCTTTTCCCAGCCCCCTGGAGCTTCCCCAGATTTCAGAGCCAAAGTCAGTGCTCATTTTTGGGAGAGCCTCTGATTTTAACACTTCTGAGCTTCAGTTACAGGGATGGGATGGGATGGGATGGGATGGGATGGGATGGGATGGGATGGGATGGGATGGGATGGGATGGGATGGATGGGCTGGGATGGGGAACCACACTTCCTGGGCACTTCTGGGATGGAAAGGAATTTGGTGTCATCTGGCTTGCCCTCAACATGGACAGAAATGTGGCTCTGTCTTCCCACCCTGCTGTGCTGGGGACCTGGTGGGGTCAGAGCTCCCTCCTGGATTTATTTTCTGTGTCCAAATCGATGTGGAGGGGGGGTTGGACTTGATGACTTTTGAGGTCCCTCCCAACCCCTAACTTTCTGCAATTTTTCTACAAATCATAAGACTCTGGGTTGTTTCTCATGTGCCAATTCCTTTTTTTTTTTTTTCTTTTTCCCCTTCCCTTTTCTCATCCTTATTTTCTCCTTTCAGTTTGTGCAGACCCAGAGTCTGGGGGAGTTTTTAAACCCAGCGACCTTCTGCCTCAGCTCTCAGGCTTTTGACAACTCCTGAGCTGTATCAAGCACTTCCCAATTTGCCTTTCTCAGCTGGTTCTTCTCCAGATTTGGCCTATTTAAAGGAGCAAGCCTGCATGCTATTGATTTTGGCTTTTTGTTCTGTTTACACAGAAGCAATATAATTCAGTCGTGATGACTTGTGCCCAGGAGAGCAGTAACTTCCAGCTTGGAGACATCTGCCCTGAGCTCACCAGAGGAGAGCTGCCAGTACAGCCCTTTCCCATGCCAGACATCAAAGTTAAATTAAAAAAAAAAAAAAGCAAACAACCCCCCAAAAAACCCCAAACCTCTTATCTGCAATGAGTAGGAATTCAGGGCTGTGTGGAAGGGACCTATGAAACCTCTTTGCCTGAGCTTCAAGGTACATCCAGGCATCAGCTGGCTCCTCTTTTTGAGCAGTTTAACAGCAGAATTACAAAAGGCTCCCATGCAACAGGCCATTGATTTTTTAATTATTATTATTTTTTGTTTTGTTTTCTGAGTTTTTTTGCTCCAGGCATTCACATGGCAGCCCAGGGAACCCTGAGCCCAGTCTCCATGGCAGCAGCCAGCACTGCAGATGAGGAGATGTCCAGAGAACCTGCAGGCATCTCCTGGCTGCTGGGCTCTGGGCTGCTCCCTGCCCACCCTGGGGATGCTCCCTCTGCAGAAAACTCCTGGCCACTTGCTCTTGGTGCTGATTTCAGAGCTGGGGGTGTGCAGTTGGCTCTGTCCGTGCCTCTCCTCTCTCTGAGCAGGGAATGTGAACTCTTCCAGCATTCCCTGCACTTGTCCATCCCTGAGCTTTGGGAATCCCTGGGGTGGGAAAGCCTGGAGCAGCTCCTGCCCTCTGCACCTTCCCCAGCTCCCGTGCCCAAATCCTTCCTCTTCTGACCCTGCTGGGTGCTTTCATTTCATTGATTAATAATTAACGAGTTATTACCTAAGGCTTTGGCTGGCAGGGCTGGCACGAGGCCACTGGGGCTCCGAGTGGGCACCAGCTTGGGGGTTAAGTGAGGAGATGTCTGTGGTCTCCTAGATGGAGTTTGAGAGTGAAAGGCTCCTGTTTCCCCCCTCCAAAAAATGTTGTTGTCTAATTAAGGGAAAGGAGAAAATGCAAGTGGTGGAGTTTGCATCTTTGGTGCCCCAGGAGGTGGGACCTGCACCAGGGTTCTCCTCTGATTTTTGATTTTCTCCTCTGATCCCAACTTGGATGCTCCCAAGCAAGCACCCTGGGTTCATGGTGTGGAATAGAACTGGATCCCAGAAATGGCTGGGAATAAAGAAGGGACAAGAGCAGACAGAACAAAGGGTGGGAAGGAGGAGAGGAAGGATGCTCCGTGTCTCCTCACACCTCCCTGCTCCTTCTGCAACCCAAGGCAAACGTGGGGCTGCATCTCCCTCTAGTGACTCCTTGCAGACTGTCACCAGCTGAGTGCCCCCAGCCAGGGCTCAGCTCCCCCCAGTTCCTCCTTGGGGCCATGCCCCAGCCTGTCCCTGCCCCACGGAGGTTGGTGGGAGCGTGGAGCAGGGGGGGTGGACATTCCAGGCTGATGGAAATGCTGCCAGCAGATCTGGGAGAGCTGAAGGAATTCCCAGCCACCCCCCAGCCCAACCCTAGGTCTCTGAGGTTTGGCTTCCAAGTGTCTGACACGGACTGGGGGGGGTGAAAATTGGGGGGGGGGGTCAGTGTGGTGGGGCTGTGAGAAGGAGGCTGAGTCCCTGTCCCACCCCCACAGCTGGCTCCTGTCCCTCGAGGAGGGGACTTTGGGGTTTTTGGTGGCTCAAGAGAGCTGCCTCTTGCTGCAGGGCTGCCCCAGAGCCTGGGGGTCCTGCCTGGGGCTCCTGGTCCCTGGGCTGCTCCGTGCCCCACAGCAGAGTTTGTGCCCTGGTGTTGGGCAGGGAAGGGGCTGGGAGGGGGGGATGGAAGTGAAAACTTCAAATTTTGTTGGGTTTTTTTTCTTCTTTTTCAGCACTCCAGGCTCATGGATTCTGATTTAGCCCTGGGGCTGCCTTGGATGGGGGAGGATGCCCAGGAGCCCCCCAGCCTCCAGCCTGATGGAGCCACCCTGAGCACAGCCTCTGCCTCTGGGATGCCATCGGCTGAGGAGGAGGAGGAGGAGGAGGGCAGCCTCTCTATTGAGGATGAAGGCTTTGAGCTCTTGAACTCCACCTATAACAAAATCACTGGTCCTGGCAGGCCAGGGCTTGGCAGGAGCAGCCCGTGGGGGGCTGGGAGCTCTGGTGAGTCCATATTTCTGGTTTCCTCCTTTTCTCCTGCACAGCATCACCCTGCCTGGGTCCCTGATGAGGTTTTTATCTGCCCAGGGTCCTCTCTCAAAACACAGCGAGCTGCCAAGAAGGGGAGAGCCCCTGAGCCCCAGGAGGAGAATGTCACCACCGAGAAGCTGATGGGTGACACGGGCACCCAGCGCTGGCTCTCACCTGGCAAACCTGGTGATGCCATCACCCACCTGGCCTTACCCCAGACCCTGGCCAAGCTCCCCTCAGCAGCACACCAAGCAGCTGCCCCCCCGGGAAACGTCCCCAGAGCTCCCCTGGGCACAGGCTCAAGGATGGATGGCCCAGAGCAGCCTTTGGTGGCAGCCAGCCCTGGTGGCACAGGGCTTGGGGACGGTGCTGCCCACCCTGGGCACCCCAGCTCTCCGGTGGCACAGGGAAAACCAGGACCCCCAGGGCTGCCAGGACCCCCAGGGCTGCCAGGACCCCCAGGGCTGCCGGTGAGTTGGAGGGGCAGTGGCTGGAGGAGGGGTGGGGGGCACAGAGCTCCCTCTGGGCAACTGGGCAGGGAAACCTCCCCAGAGTGGGCAAACTGGGGCACCAGCCTGGCCCTGCAGGAAGGGTTTGTGATCTCCCTGAGGAAACTTCAGTACCAAGAGGAGAAGAGGAGATGATTCCCTCCTCCCCACTGCCCTGGGGAGGCTCCCAAGCCATTTGGCCACACTGATGCTTTTCATTTCATCCTGGTCCTGCCCAGAGCTGGGTGAGGGTCTCAGAGTGGGACCAAGGCATCTCCAAACCTTGGAGGAGGGAAAAAAAAGGGAAATTAAGAAAAACAGGGAACTTGGAACAGATAAATCTGTGGTCATCAGTCTCCATTGAGAAGTAGCTGAAAACAAGTTATTGCATATTTTCCCGTGGTTATTTCTTCTGCCAAGATGATTTTCTTGATTTGGTTACATTTTTCTTAATGATTCCTCTAGAAAATTGCATTTCATCTACCCAGAACCAATGCCAGGAGTGACCATGGGCACCTTTTCCTCCCCCTCTGGGCAGGCATCTGCCATCTGGGATATCCCAAGGGTTCAGCTGGGCACTGCAGGACAGATCTGGGATATCCCAAGGATCCATTTGGGTGCTGCAGGACAGATCTGGGATATCCCAAGGATCCATTTGGGTGCTGCAGGACAGATCTCCACACCCAGCTGAGGTTCCATCTCTGTTTGAAGGGACCTGGCACTAAATTCAGAGCAGTCATTTTAGTGAGTTCTCTCCTCCTCTCCCCTTTTCAGGGCTGTCCTGGGAGACGTGGACTGGTGGGACCCAAAGGAGACAAAGTGAGTACCCAGGAGAAGATGGGATGGATGGGATGGGGTGGGATTGGATGGGATGGGATGGGGTGGGATTGGATGGGATGGATGGGATGGGGTGGGATGGGAAGGTAGGGGACAAATCTCATGGCTGGTTTGGGTACTTGTTATCACGAGGGCAGTGTGAGCTTCTGGAGCTGCATTCTTTTGGCCCCTTACGTGTGCTTGGAAGAGGAAAGAACTTTTCCCTGGGGGGGTTCAGTCCCAGGCTCAGGACTTTCTCCTCTGAGCCACTTCACTCCCAGAGGTGGCAGAGCAGGGAGATGAAGCAGCTGGAGCTCAGGTCACCTGGAGGGAAGCTCCCAAGGTCCAACCCCGTGCTGTGTCCACAAACTCATCCTGGGGGCCACCAGTCACCCCCAGGCTTCCCACCCTGCTCCAGGATCCCAGCACAGCTCTGCCTGGGGATGCTCTGGAGGAAGGGGGATGCCTCAGTTTCCCCATCACAAGCAAGAGGCTTCCTGGGCACCTTTTTTCCATTTTTCCCAAGCTGCAGAGGGGCAAAGCCATCACCCCACGAGTGCTGCCACTTCTCTCTGTGTGTGTCAGCACCCACACCCCTGGGCAGGAGGTGGCTCTGGCACAGCTCCGTGTCCCCAGCTCCTTCCTTTTGCTTCCCCTGCTCTTGGGGTTACCGAGACCTCCAGACCTGGTCTGAAGCCTGGGCTGTGCCCTCTCCCTGCTCAGAGCTGTTGTTCAGAGCTCTTCCCCCCCAGCTCCTGCCCTTGTCCTCCTAGGGCCACCCTGGAGCTGTGGGGAGGATGGGACCCCCGGGGGACCCAGGCCCTGCAGGCATCCCCGGGGTCCCCAGCATCATCCTCTGGAGGAACTCCAGGGAGGATTGGCAGATGTTCCTGGTGAGTGTCAGGGCTGGGGGGCTCCACCAACACCTCCCTGTCAGCAACTGGGCAGGCTGGGAGGAGAGGTGGAGGGAAGGGGATGGAGAGAAGGGGATGGAGCAGGGATGGAGGGAGGGGTGCTTAGGGTGAACATCTGGGTGACGAATCCAGATGTATGGTTCTGCCCCACGCAGAGCTGCTGATGCTCCCTTCTCACTCAGTCAGAACTGGATTAATTTTTTTTTTTTCCTGCCTGCATTTGAGAAGGGACCTCAGGCTTGCTTCTTCCCCAACTTCCATGCCTGGGGACGTGTCCATAGAGCAGGATTTCCCTGCTTGGGCACTGGGAATGCTGGGGGAAGCAGGAGGTCTGCTCTGCCTTGGGAGGGATGCTGGGGGTGTCCTGGTCTCCAGCTCTTGGCTTTCTTGGGGTTTTTTTTCTTTTTTTTTTTTTTTTTTTTTTTTTTTTTGCCTGCTGGCTCTTGGCCCAGTGCTGCTGGCCGGGTGCCAGTCTGGAGGGGAAGGCAGTGTCTGGAGAGGAGGACGTGGGGCACCCCAAAGCCTTGCTGGGCCATTGTGTCTGTGTGAGCCCAGCAGCAGGAAAAGGGGAGTGTGAACCATGGGCTGGGCTGGAATCTTTGGGGAGAGGAGCAGGAGGGGTGAAAAGCTGAGCCCTGGCTGCTGGGGGGATGGGGGGCAGGGGGTGGGTTTGGGGGTCACAGGATGGGTTTGGGGGTCAGAGGGTGGGTTTGGGGGTGGTCTGGGCTGGGTGTCCAGGTCCATGCCCAAGACGTGTCCTGTCCTCTGCAGAGCCCTGGGAAGGGTTTTTGCTCTGCCCGGGTCTCTGGCTGGAGCTCCAGGGGAGGTCAGATCCATACAGGGATCACTCCCCCTCCTCCTCCTCCTCTTCCTCCTCCTCTCCTGCTGCCCAGCCCCTGGCTGGGATCCCACCACTGCCCAGGGCTGACCATTTCACCCTGAAATTGCAGAAGGCAATTAATTTCTCTCCCTTCTCCTTGGCATCTGGTGCTCTGCAACATGAGTTCACATCCCCTGTGGGATTTCCCTCCCCCTCTTCTTTTTAAAAGGTTGGATTAAGTTTTTTTTTTATTATTATTATTTTTCAAAGCTTAATGCAATAATATCCTGTCCCGAGTGAATCTGAGCTCACTGATTCCTGAGACAAGGCAGAAGCATTGGCCACGCTCCAACACCCACTGCCCCCTCCAAATAAAATTAAAAAAGGTTTTTGTGAGCAGCTTTTCTGGGATGTGAGAAGTGGCTGGAGGAGAGGAGCACGGCCCTGGCAAGGACTGCACACGTTTGGGCACTGTGATCAGGCACTGCTCAGGGGTGGTGAAATGCAGAATGCACCCATCCCTCACCTGCCCCCGAGCCCTGGAAATGTTCCCAGCTGTCGAAAGGGTTGGGTTTATTCTCCTTAACAAGAGCCTTGGCTTTTCCCCCTTCCCTCTCCTCCGGTATCAGAGGCAATGGGAACAAAGGGCACTGAAGCCAGCAAAAAGGGATTTAGGTTTTTATTTTCCACACTTTGCTCCCCCCTGTCCTCATTCTCCTTTCAGCAATCCTCCTTCTACCAGCTCCTGCAGACAGCCTGGCCGGTGAGTATGCCTGGGAGCATCTTCCCTCCCTCCAAACACCTGGCCACAGAGATTTTTTTTTTACCAATATTTCTCTTTTTAATCCAGAAAAAACCTGGAGCCCCCGGGCCCCCAGGACACCCAGGGAAAACAGGAGCACCTGTAAGTAAGGAGAGCCCCAATGTCCCCTCTCTTTGTCCCCACTGCCACCCCTGCTGTCCCTGTCCCCAGCCTTCAGCCCCCTTGGGCTGCCCCAAAGGATCTGCTGCCCCATGGCTTCTGCTCTGCTGGCATTCGGGGCTCAAGGGTGGGTGTCAAAGAAGCCAAATTGTTTGTTTGTCACCAAAATGAAGGGATGGGATGAGGGGGAATGGCTGGAACCTGGCAGAGGGGAGATGGAGGTTGGATGTGAGGATGAAATTCTTTGTTGTGAGGGTGCTGAGCCCCTGGGTGCCCCCAGAAGCTGTGGCTGCCCCATCCCTGGCAGTGTCCAAGGTTGGATGGGGCTTGGAGCAGCCTGGGCTGGGGGAGGGGTCCCTGACCATGGCAGGGGGGGCACTGGGTGAGCTTTAAAATCCTTTCCAGCCCATTCTGGGATCCTATGAGCCCCAGGTGATGCTGATACCAGGTCCTTGGGCTCCCCTGGGTCCCTGCCCCTCTCTTGGATGGGGACAAGTGAGATGAGGATGAGTTTGCCCATCCTGCCCTCCTGCAGGACACCAAAGCAACGGGGAGCAACATCTGTCCCTGTTCTAAACAAACCCCGTGTGGGGCAGGATGGAACCGGGGGGTCCTGTTTGATGCCTTTGGTCCCTGTTTGTCTGCAGGGATCCTGCGGAGATCCGGGGGAGCCGGGAGAGAAGGGGCAGCGGGGGCAGAGGGTGAGTGGGGTGTTTGGGGGGGTGCAGGGTGTCCTCGGGGTGTCCTGTGTGGGGAAAGCATCAGAAAGGGCTTTGGACACAGCCCCCAGAGCCGGGAAGCAGATGGAGAAGGCTTTTGTGTGAACCTTCCCTTGTTTCTTCCCTGCCTCCTGCTTTTCCTGGGCCTCTCCTCTGGCTCTGGTTGGAGCAGATCCATGAGCCCAGCACTTGCAGAACCTCAGCAGCCTCTCCTTGTCCCCTCCTCAGCTCCTGGAGTTGCTGCAATGAGCTCAGAGCTTTGGCTGTGGGTTTCACCACGGGGTGGAGGTTTTAATCCTCTGGGTTTGGCTTTTTTCTCCCCAGGGTAAACCCGGGCTCCAGGGCTTGCCGGGACGTGTGGGTTCCCCTGGGTCAGATGGTTCCCCTGGCCTGGATGGCAAAACTGGGCCATGGGGGCTACCAGGAGAGCAGGTGAGCCATGGGCAACCAGGCAGGGCCAGGAGGTGGCCAGGATTGGGGTGAGGAAGCTGCAGCCCCGAGACCTGGGCAGGAGGGAAGGGGTTCCTGATGGGGCTGCTCGTCGTGTCTATTTGTTTCCTTTCACTAAAATATTCTTCTTAATTCTTCCTACAAACCCAGGCAGCCCTGGATTACTGCCTCGAGGTTCATCTCTCCATTAAAAAAAAAAAAAAAAAAAAAAAAAGCTGTAGAGCACCAGGCTTGTGCTTTGAGGTGCAACTGGGATGAGGCAAGGGCTGCAGATCCCACACTGCAGTGGGGCTGAGCACCTCAACCTGCTCCTTGTTTGTACAGAAGAGAAGGATTGGGGAGGGTTGGGGACAAAAAGAGATGAGAGCAGCTGTGGGGGGCCTGCAGAGCCTTCAGACTCTGGAGCTCTTGGTGGTCAGCAATGCCAAAGCCTCCTGGGGTTGGGGGCCTTTTGGGGGATGCTGACGGGGACTGGACCATGCTGGGGGGGTTGGGGCTCCCAACATCCCCCCAGCAGCCCAGACTGGGGTGGGCAGGAGTTGCTGGGAGCTGCTGGGAGCTGCTGGAGATCCCTCAGTGCTCACCCTGCTCCTTCCTCCCTCTCCCCAGGGGCTGCAGGGCTTCCAGGGTGAGCAGGGGATGGCTGGAGAGAAGGGAGAAGAGGTAAGGGGGGGCACCACTCAGTCCCAGCACATCCCAGCACATCCCAGCACCCACACCTCGTGCCCAGCAGCAAGAGCTGGGCTTTACTGGTTTCACCCCCTGCTTTGGGGCACAGCACCCACCTTCTGCCTCCTGATGGTCCAGGGGTCCCACGTGTCCCCCTTGTTCCTGTTTCAGGGTTTCTTGGGTGCCCTTGGAGCAGCCGGGGAGAAAGGAGAGAAGGGAATGAAGGTGGGGGTGCTGCCCTTGCTCCCCACAGCCCCAGCAGGGCCAGGCAGGGGCTTTGCTCCTTCCCAGCCCAGGTGATCCCAGCTCTCCTGCAGCACTCAGGATGCTCTTGGCTTTTCCAGGGGGTGAAGGGGGAAAAGGGGCTGCCAGGTCCTGTTGGGCTCCAGGTGAGTTCCCAGGGAATCCCTGCCAGGATTGCTCCTCCCTTCCATCCCCTTTCCTGGGCTGTCTCCTTTGCCTCTCCACGATGGCCCCGAGCTCCATCCCTGGCTCCAACCCCTGATTTGGGAAAAACCCTCCTGGTCTCTGTGCTTCCCATCTGCCAGGGATGGGACAAAGGCAGCTGCCACCCGGGGGTGGGCACCGTGCTGACATCCCCTCTCCTGGCTTTTCTCCCAGGGGATGTCGGGTCTGAAGGGTCTGATGGGCTTCCAGGGCCCCGTGGGGCTGGAGGTGAGTGGGTTTGCTGCCTCTGTGTCCCCATCCCACACCACGGAGGGGCAGGAGCCTCCTGCTCCCCACTGGAAATGTGGGAGCTTTGCAGGGCACTGGTGCAACTCCATGGGTTGCCCTTGGAAAATCCCTGTTTATCCTTTTCTTCTGAGAGCTGGGCCTAAACGATGTCCCTGTCTGTGTCCTGAGGGTGGCTCTTAGCAATGGGGACATTGTCCCAGAGCAAGCAGGCACAGGGTCCCTCTGCATGGCAGGAGCTTCCCCTTTGCCTCCAACATCTCCCACAGGGACATTTGCATCCCAGCTCACTGCCCTGGCTGGTGATGAAGGAAAAGGAACCTTGGCAGAGCAGGTTGCATCCTGATTTATTTTCGGTGCCCACCTTCAGCTGAGGTGAAGCCCAGGGCTCACAGCATTTGGGATTTTCTTGCTGCTCTCAGCATCCCCGTGGCTCTGCTGCTGCTGCCGTGTCCCTGGGACACATCCCGGCCAGGGAAGGGTTTGAAAGGAAAATCCAAGTGGTTTGGATGGTGGTGAATGGAAGCATGGAGGAAGGGGGTGGCCAGGTAGCTGCTGGAAGTGTCTGGTGGGGAGAAAAAGAGGGAATTTGGGATGTGAAGGCTCAAAGGAGAGCATGGAAGCAGAAGGGGCTGGAGATCCTGTCTGTCCTGCTGCAGGGTGAAGGTGGCTCCGTGGGTCCCCCGGGCTCCCCTGGCCCCATGGTGAGTCCCAAGCAGCTGCTGAAGCTGTGGCTGGGAGGTGGCACCAGCTCCTGCCCAGCATTGTCCCTGAGTCATGGGACAGGATGGCTCTGATCAGCACCCAGCACCCAGCCCGATGCTCCTGGGACGTGGTGACTGTGGGACAAATGGTGTCAAAACTCCCAAATCTCAGCAAAGATTCCCCCAGCCTGAGGCTGACATGGGAGAAGTCTCAGGGGGGTCTGTCCTGGCCCCTCCTGCATGGTGCTGGTGGCCACAGGGCTCAGCACCCTCTTGTATTCCAGGGAGAGCCAGGACAGCCGGGAAATGTGGGGTGCCAGGGGGTCAATGGCTCTCAGGTGGGTCTGACCCTCTTCCCATCCTTTGCTGTTGGGGATTTTCCAGCCACTTGGCTCATCCCATCCCATCCCATCCCATCCCATCCCCTCCCCTCCCATCCCCTCCCATCCCATCCCCTCCCATCCCATGCCCTCCCATCCCATCCCATCCCATCCCATCCCATCCCATCCCATCCCTGCTCTCTCCCCAGGGAGAAATGGGTCCTCCTGGCTTGCCCGGCCCCCAGGGTCCCAAGGTAGGTTGGGATGTGCCTGCTCCCAAGGGATGAGGGAGGTTTAGGTTGGAATTTGGGAAGAATTTCTCCCTGGCAAGGGTTGTCAGGGCCTGGCCCAGGCTGCCCAGGGCAGGGCTGGAGTCCCCATCATCCCTGGGGGGGTTTCAGACCCTGGAGATGTGGTGCTGAGGGACATGGGGTGCTGGGGACCATGGGGGGTGCTGGGGCCATGGGGGGTGCTGAGGGACATGGGGGTGCTGGGGGAAGGGTTGTGTTTGATGATCTTCGGGATGTTTCCCAACCAAACCCATCCCCTGAACAGCCTGGCAGTGATGGTGTCTGGGGAGCATTGCTGGGGGGGCTGGGACCAGAGGCTGCCCCAGGGTTGTCCCAGCCTGGGGGGGTTCCCAGTGATCCCAGGGCTGAGCTGTGTGTGGGGACCCTTTCTCTGCCCCTTGCTGAGGTGGGGGTCCCATGGCAGCCTCCTCCTGGCAGCCCTGGGGAGGTTTTGGGTTGTTTTTTTTTCACCTGAGGCATTGCCCGGGGCTGCAGGGATTCAGCTCCAACATCTCCTCATCCTCCACCACTTTGCAGGGGGCTCAGGGCTTGCAGGGCAGACGGGGTCCCCCCGGCCCCAGGGGGGTGCAGGTAAGTGGGTGCTGTCCTGGATGTCCCCAGGGGGGGGGTCACCCTCCCTGTGTCTGAGTGAGGGAGGAGCTGGGGGGGTTGTGTCCCCTCTGCCTTGCAAGGGGAATTGAAGTTCTTGTCCCTGTGGGTGCCCAGGACTCCAAGGGCAGGGGGAGGTGGGGGGGACATGGGGGGGCTGGGCAGGGTTCCTGTGGGATGCAGTGTGGAACATCCTCTCCTCCCCCCTTTCCCACCACCCCCTTTGCTTTCCCCAGGGCCCGTCGGGGCTGGAGGGATCTGCAGGTCCCAAAGGAGACCCCGTAAGAGCCTCTGGATGATGAACCCCAGGACTGGGACCTTTCCCTGGAGGGACCTGGGAGAAGGGGGGGGGGGGGGTCCTGCCTCTGCCTTTGGTGCCTGCAGAGACCTCAGGGACAGACCCTGGGGGTCCCTGGCAGCCCCAGGGAGGGGACAGGGGGTTTTGGGGGGGGTGGGGGTCTCTGCCCTGCAGGACACAAGCTGATGGCAGCACTGCTCTTGCAGGGCTCTGGTGGTGTCCCCGGGCTGAGGGGACAGCTGGGACAGGAGGGTCCCGGGGTAAGTCCATGGGAAGGGTGGTTGGGTGCTCCCATCCCCCCCCTCACAGCCACCCCAGTGCTTGGGGGGTGATGGCCACGTCCCTGTGCCCACACTCCTCATCTCCAGCCTCCAAAACTCCTCTGATTGCTGCTTGCAGGGACCTAATTTATTTTATTTATGGATTTATTTTACTTATGGATTTATTTTATTTATGGAGCTGCCCCAGCCCTCTCCCTGCACCCTCAGTGCACCCCTTTGCCCATGGCATTTGGGTGCTGAGCTGCCCTTTCCCACGGGTAAGGGGACCATGGCAGTTTGGCCCTGTCCCACCCCATCCCACCCCATCCCACCCCATCCATCCCACCCCATCCCATCCCATCCCATCCCACCCCATCCCACCCCATCCATCCCATCCCATCCCATCCCATCCCATCCCATCCCATCCCACCCCATCCCATCCCATCCCATCCCATCCCATCCCATCCCTTTGCATCTCATGCTGAGCAGATCTTCCTCTCTGGTTCTTGCTTTGCTTTGGTTGGGATTTGTTTTCTTTTCCCCTTCACCCTGCATTTGGTGTCTCTCTCCCCCTGAAGGGCTTTCCTGGTCTGCCAGGTTCCAGAGGCACCCAAGGAGAGGGGGTGAGTGGTGTTCCCATGCCCATCCCTGCTGGAGCATCCCGGAGGCAGCTCCGGGTTCTGGGCCTGCACTGGGAATGGGATGGGAGCTGCAGGGGTTTGGGAGGGCAGAACCCCTCCTCCTGTGGTACCCGGAGCTTTCAGCCCCCCCAGGGCTGTCCTGGCTGCTTGGGGAGGGCTCTGGGGAAGCAGGAACGTGGGGGTACCCCCCCACACCCTTCACCTGGGTACCCCCCCCACACCCTTCCTGCCTGGGACCTGGGGTGGGATTGGTGCTGGGCACAGGAATTGTTTGGTGCTGAACGAACCCAGGAGGTCTGGAGCTGCCCCACCAGCAGGAGGAAATCCCTGGTCTAAAAATTGGGCAAAAATAAGCTTTTATTTGATGCCCGAGTCAGCTCACAGCATGCTTTGGAGAGGCTTGCTGTGGATTTCTGAGTTTTCCCTCCAGCTCTGCTGCCCTCGCAGGGTTCTCAAGGTCCAGGAGGAGCCAAGGGAGAGCCGGGACCCCAAGGAGAAAAGGTACAAACCCCCCCCCCCCCCAGGCTTCTGCTGGGCAGCCCCCGGGATGATTCCTCCTCTGCTGCTGGGTTCTGCTCTTTGCCAGCCGGGGGGGGATGCCCAAGGACATTTGGTTCTGGGCAGCCCATGATCCCAGCTCCCTCAGCCCCTCTCTGCCTGCCCCAAACCTTTCCTTTGCCCCATTCTTGGTGCCCTGGGAATGTTCTGGGGGGAGGGTGCTGGGGTCTTCACCCAGGGTGGGTGCCCCATACCGAGGGATGGGTGTGTAGAGCTGGGGGGGCCCACAGCTGGGGGACCCCCAGACCCTTCTGTCCCCCTTCTTTGCAAACCCTGCTGTGCCATCTTCCTCCAAGGGTCCCCCGGGAGCACAAGGAGCCCCAGGACCCCCGGGGCTGCGGGGCCATCCTGGCCTCCAGGGATTTCCTGGACCTCGTGGGGCTCCAGGGTCCCAGGGACCCGATGTGAGTGGCAGGGGTGGGCTGGGCTGGGGGGTGGGGGGACAGCCCTGGTGTCACCCCCTGGGGCAGTGTGGGTGCTGCTGCCTGGCCCCAAGGGACACCCCGGGTTTGTAGGATCCCTGACCCAAGGCTGGGGGGGAGGGATGCACCCTGAGCATCACAGAGCATCCCAGAGCACCACAGAATGACCTTGGAGGTCATCGAGGCCAACCATGAACCCAGCGGAGTCCCTGTCCCTCCGCCCCACATCTTGGCACCTCCAGGGATTTGGGGGTTCAACCCCTGCCAGTGTTGAACAACCCTTCCAGGGGGGGAGTTTCTTCTCTCTGCCCAGGCCAAGTCCTCTCCTCCTTTCTCCTGGCAGGGAGAAGAAGGGCAGATGGGGCCCGTGGGGCTCAACAGCAGCGAGGGACCCAAGGTCAGCTCCAGGTTTTGCTCCGGTGCCCCCTGGCTTCCCCCTCACCTGGAGGGCAGGGATGGGACCCCCCCACCCCTCAGCTCCAGCACCCAGGGGACAGCACCTGATGTCCCCCCGGGAGGGTCCCTGGGGGCAGGGGGGTTCTGCAGGGTCTCCTCGAAGTGACTGTGATTCCCTTCCCCTGGATTTTAGGGGAGCCGTGGACCCGATGGCCCAAAAGGGAGCCCAGGACCACGGGGAGCCCGGGTAACTCTGGGGGTGCTGGTGCTGGGGGGGCTTTGGCATCAGCTTCACCTCCAAACTGCAGCTTTGCTGCTGGGCAGGATGATTTTCTCCTCCCATTTGTTGTTTTCCAGGGCCGGGTGGGACAGCGTGGCCTGGTCGGGGTCCCTGGGCTGCCCGTAAGTAGCAGATGTCCCTTGTCCCTTGTCCCACATCCCACGTACCTTGTCCCTTGTCCCTTGTCCCTTGTCCCATGTCCCATGTCCCTTGTCCCACGTCCCTTGTCCCACGTCCCTTGTCCCACATCCCACGTCCCACGTCCCACGTCCCACGTCCCATGTCCCTTGTCCCACATCCCACGTCCCACGTCCCATGTCCCTTGTCCCTTGTCCCATGTCCCTTGTCCCACGTCCCATGTCCCACATCCCACATCCCACATCCCACCTCCCACCTCCCACCTCCCACGTCCCATGTCCCTTGTCCCTTGTCCCATGTCCCTTGTCCCACGTCCCATGTCCCACATCCCACATCCCACATCCCACCTCCCACCTCCCACCTCCCACGTCCCATGTCCCTTGTCCCACGTCCCATGTCCCTTGTCCCACATCCCACATCCCACGTCCCATGTCCCTTGTCCCTTGTCCCACTGCTGGGGACACCAGGGCTGGGATGGGGACATCAGCCCTTGGGGAGCTGCATCCAGGTGGGGGGGTTGGGCTCTGCTGGGGAATTAGCACAGAGCAAGTTGGGGATGAGGAATTCACTGTTCTGTGTGGTGCAGGAAGCCTTTTGAGGAACCACCTGCCCAGCACCACAACTTCCATCCTAACCTGCAGCAGAGAAAATTCAGAAAAGAAAAAAAAAAAAAAGCCCCCACAAAACCAACTCTGTGATTCAGAGTCTTGTTTGGTGAAGGAGCCAGGAACCAAGAGCCAGAGTGAGAAGGGAAAATCCATGGTTAAGGAATGGGTTTCCTTCCACACTCGTCATTTCCCAGCAGTGCCACCAAGGGGGGAATGGAGCAGGAGGAGGTGCTGAGGAAGCCCTGGCTCCATCCAGAGCATTCCAGCAGCCTGGGGATGAGGCCAGCTCTCATCTCCCCCTTCCCATGCTGGAGGGAAACTCCTGATGGGACCCCCAGGGTCTCCTCTCCTGAGCTGAGCTTCTCCTTGCAGGGCTGGCGGGGCATCTCGGGAGCAGCGGGGGCAGAAGGAAAGCCTGGTACCCAGGTTCCCATCCCACACTCTGTTCTTGGCTGGGGGTGAGGGCTGGGCTGCTGATTTGTGTCCAGAGAGGGAGCTGAGCACTTCCCAAGCCCCCGTCCCCACGGCCAGACCTTCAGCCCACGCAGGACCCTTCCCTCCCCACGATGAGATCTGGGGGGATGTGGTGGGACTGGGAGAGGCTGCTCCTGCCTCCTCATCCTCACCATCACCTCCCTTGTCCTGCAGGGCTCCCCAGGGCCCCCGGGCACCCCGGGCAGGAGGGGAGCACCCGTGAGTAGAGCTCTCTGGTTTCTCTCCTTCCTCCCCACCTCCCAGGGATGGGGTGCAGGGGATGGGCAACCCTGGGGGGTGCAGGCTGGGCCCTGCTGGGAGTCGTGGTGAGGGGTGCAGGGGGGTGGTGGGGCAGTGAGGGTGCTGGGGATGAGTCCTCAGCCCTGGTGCTGCTGTCCAGAACGGGTCCAGAACAAGAGCTGGGCTGGTGGCAAATTTATCCCTTCTGCAGGATTCCTAGGACTGGGTCATCTTTGCTTGGAAACATAAAAGGAGGAAGCAAAGAAATGAAATCTGGTGCTTTGCTCCAAACAGAAATAGGGAAAATGTCCTGCTCTGGGTGGGAGGGGTGCCCTGAGGTTGCTCTTGGCATGGAGGGGTGGGTGCTGTGTGGATGGGTGCTGGGATGGAACTGGTTTGCAGTGGGAAGCACCAACTGGGATGCTCTTGGCCCACTCACTGCATCCCTCCTTCTGCCTTCCCTCCATCCCTCATCTTCTGCCCTTCCCTCCAGGGTTTTGCTGGCTTGGAGGGGAGCCGTGGGCACACAGGACCTCCTGGATCCATAGTAAGGGGAAGAAAAAAAAATAGTTCCTTCTGCATTTTCTTAGTAAGGGGAGGGAAGTCAGCAGGGCTGGTGGGAGACGTGGGACTTTGGGAGCCAGCAGAGGATCTGTAGGGCCTGATCGTGTTAAAAACCCATGTAAAAGTAGCAGAAGTGGCTGGGGAAGAGCAGAATCCTTTCCCTGGGGCATCACCCTGCCCCAAGGGCTCTGCAGCAGGGGGGTCCTTGGGGATGCAGCCCCTGGGAACCCCTCACTCCCCCTGGGGGGATGCAGGTTTAGGCAGAGCAGTCCCAGGGGATGGAGACCCAGAGCAGCCCAAAGAGCTCCTCCTGGAGCCTCCTCTCAGCTGGGCTTGGTGAGGACCCCAGGAGTGAATATTGTCACCTCTCCTGGTGACATCCCTGTGGTGCTGCTGTGCAGGAGCCACCGGGATGGGCAGGGGGTGTCCCCAACAACCCCCTCTGGACCTGGGGACCCCTCCCCAAGGCAGCAGAGGTGGCTCCGGGGGGGCTGTCTCATCTCAGCCCTTTGACTGATCAACCCCATCCCAAATATTTCCAAAGGGCTCTCTGGGAAAACCTGGACCTGATGGAGACCCAGGCTCCCCGGGCTCAAAGGTGAGAGTTGGGGGGACCCTGAGCATGCCAGGGGGGGGTGGTTGTGGCAGTGATGGTGGGAAACAGCCCCAAGAGGCTCTTGGCTGCCTTGGGGAGAGCTGGGGAGGGTCTTGTGGGTTCAGAGGTGGGGACCAAGGATGGGAAGATTCCTGTCTGCATCCCAAAAGGGGGGGTTTGTTAATGCCCCCATCTTCCTGGCAGGGGCTGCAGGGGAAGCCTGGCTCAGAGGGGCCACAGGGACCTGTGGGCACCCACGTAAGAGATGGGACCTGCTGGGTGCTGGGGGGGGTCACTGGGTGGGGGTCACTGGGTGGGGGACACGGGGGGGGGGGATGCTGGGGTGGGGGATCCCTGCCTGCATCCAGGACCTCCCTCTCCTGCCCTGGCTCCTGCTCTGCCAGGGTCTCTCCTGTCCCTGGGGGAGAACTCAGCCTCAGCACCCACCCTGTCCCCAAACCCTGGGGACACCCGGTGGCTCCTGCTGCCCCCTAACACCGGACTCCTCCCCAGGGCTACCCAGGACCTGCTGGTGGCCACGGGAGGCCGGGGCCCAGGGGAGACAAGGTATGGCTGGGAGATGCAGCAGGGCTGGGGGTGCAGGGGGGGGGATGCTGGGTTGGGGGTGCAGGGGGGGGGGATGCTGGGTTGGGGGTGCTGAAGCTGCTGGGTGGGTTTGGGCTCCATCAGCTGTGCCAAGGAGGAGGGAGCAGGGGAAGGGCTGGAGGTGGCTCCCACCTTGGGATCTGCAGCATTTCATCTGAGTCCTGGAGCTTCTTGTAAGGCACCTGCTTGGGCTGTGTTTGGTTTGTTGGTTTGGTTTGGTTTAGTTTTTTTAATTTAAGAGGTGCCTCAACTAAAAGAGAGGAAACGAAATCTTTCTTGCTTCCCAACAGGGAGAAAGAGGAGTTCAAGGGCCCCCAGGATTTCCAGGGAAAGCTGGTCCCAAGGTCAGTGGGGTCTGGGCTGGTTATGGGGAGCTGGGCAGGGGGCTGGGCAGGGGGCTGTGCTGGGGGCTCTGATGATGCTCTCCTCCCCACACAGGCCCTGCCAGGTCCCCCGGGTCCCCGAGGTGCTCCCGGCTCCCAGGTAGGGTTGGGTGTGCTCAGGATGCTCCTGTCCCCAGGACAATGTCTGGGACACAAAGTGTGTGCTCCTGGGGAGAAGCTGGAGCTGCTGGGGAGTCCAGAGGAGGATCTGGAGCTGAGGGAATTGGGGGTGTTGAGGCTGGAGAGGAGAAGGGAGCAATGGGGAGAGCTTGGAGCAGCTTCCAGTGCCTGAAGGGGCTCCAGGAAAGCTGGGGAGGGACTTGGGACAAGGAGGGATGGGATGAGGGGGAATGGCTTTGAGCTGGAAGAGGGGAGATGGAGATGAGATCTGAGGAAGAAATTCTTTGTTGTGAGGGTGCTGAGCCCCTGGGTGCCCCCAGAAGCTGTGGCTGCCCCATTCCTGGCAGTGTCCAAGGTTGGATGGGGCTTGGAGCCCCCTGGGCTGGGGGAGGGGTCCCTGCCCATGGGTTGGGACTGGATGAGCTTTAAAATCCCTTCCCACCCAAACCAGTCTGGGATTCTATGTCAGCACTGGCGGCGTGGATCCTGCAGCCCTGTGCGGGAGCCAGCAGGACCTTGGTCCCACTTTTTCCAGGCTGGGTTTGATCCCAGTACTGCACAGAGAGGACAATCCAAGGGGGACCTCACCCTGCTGGGGGTCCCCTGTCCCTCCTGGCTGTGTCCATGCTCCTGAGCATCCTTCTTGTTTCAGGGCAGAGCGGGAGAGCCGGGGCCTCGAGGGCTTCCAGGGCTGCCTGTAAGTGGGAGAGCTGCACCCTGCTCTGTGGGGTGGGGATGGGGGAGGCCCAGGGGGTGGGGAGAGGTCCCTGCTCTGGAGGAAGCTTCTGGGGACTGAGCTGTGGGAGAGCAGCCGAGGAGAAAGGGTCCTGGGGGTGCTGGTGGATGGAAGGGTGACCATGAGCCAGGAATGTGTCCTGGTGGCCAAGAAGCCCAATGGCTCCTGGGGGGCATCAGGAGGGGGTGGCCAGGAGGTCAGGAGAGGTTCTGCTCCCCTTCTGCTCTGCCCTGGAGAGGCCACATCTGGAATCTTGTGTCCAGTTCTGGGCCCCTCAGTTCCAGAAGGACAGGGAAAGCTTGAAAGAGTCCAGAGCAGAGGCACAGAGATGCTGGAGGGAGTGGAACATCTCCTGGTGAGGAAAGGCTGAGGGAGCTGAGGGGGGAGCTCATGAATGTTTATAAATATGTGAAGGGAGAGGGCCAGGAGGATGGAGCCAGGCTCTGCTCAGTGATGTCCAGAGACAGGACAAGGGGCAACAGGTACCAGCTTGAGCATAGGAGGTTCCACTATATAGGGAAAAACTTTCCCTGTGAGGGTGAGGGAGCCCTGGCCCAGGCTGCCCAGGGAGGCTGTGGAGTCTCCTTCCCTGGAGACATTGAAATCCCAGCTGGATGTGTTCTGTGTGACTGCTGGAGGTGACCCTGCTCTGGCAGGGGGTTGGACTGGGTGAGCATTCCAGGTCCCTTCCAACCCCTCACTTTCTGGGATTCCTCCCCAGCTCATGGGGCAGAGAAGGACCCAAACCCTTCAGGGGTGTCTGGGTGGTGACAAGCTGGGTCTGGGGACAGCAGTGCCCTCCTACACCCATCCTGCTGACACACCAGCACCCACCAGCCACAGGTGGCACCTTGCAGACCCCGTGGGGCTCCCACCAGCCTTGCCCTCCGTGGAGCTGCTTTTTGGGGTGCTTCAGTGTCCTTTTGGTCTGGCAGGGTGTTCCTGGTGCCCGGGGGCTGGATGGTGTCCCTGGGAAGTGTGGCTCAGCAGGAGAAATGGGAGCTCCTGGAGCTGCTGGTGCTGCTGGACCCCAGGGGTACCCGGTGAGTGGAGCTGAGACCCCCCCACACTTCACTCCTTCCACAACCCCCTGCCCCAGCAGGACCCAGGGCACCACTTCTGCCGGTCCAGCGCTTCTCAGGGAGCTCCCAAAGGTCCCTGCAGGAAGAGAAGGGGCTGGGGGAGCTGTGGATGGATTCCCTGCCCATGGGGACGTGGCCTCCCAGCCCCTGCCCCCCACACTCGGGAGCTGCAGAGCCCTGGGGGGGGAGGTGCTGCTGATCCGGGCTCTGTTCCCAGGGTCAAGAAGGTCCCGAGGGGGCTGAAGGGTCTTTGGGGATGAAAGGAGAGCAGGTAAGGTCTGAGAAGGTGAGGTTTGAGCTGCTGAGGCAGGCAGAGCCTGGGGGTCACTCTGCTTGCCCAAAGCGGGGGGGTTGAAGCCCACCTCCCAGTTTGTCCCCGGGGTTGGCCCCGTGGGGTGCAGATCTCTGGCTCTGGTGGCAGAGCCCTGCAGGAGGGGTCTGTGGGGGACATCTGGGGGACAACCAGGGCTGCCTGTGCTGACACGGGGTGTCCTTTGGCAGGGCAGAGCAGGGGACCCCGGGGATGCTGGCAGCGGAGGGCTGGATGGGGAGCAGGTAGGTGACCTCGGGACCCTGCTCCAGCCCCTTTGTCCCGGCTGGGGAGGGAGCTGGGTGCTGATCCCCAGCTCAGCCAGGAGGTTAAAGCTGTGCCCAAGGTTCTGAGCGATGGTCCCAGTGGTCTGGGCCAGGGCCAGGCTCTGTGTTTCCTCCCCAGGGACCACCAGGACAGGCAGGAGCAGAGGGGCAGCCGGGGCACAAAGGAGAGCAGGTGGGTGACACAAAAAATAACAGGGAAAAAACATGGAGCTCTTGGAGAGAGTCCAAAGGAGAGCCCAGAGCTGCTGGGAGGGCTGGAGCAGGATGAGAGAATTGGGGGTGTTGAGGCTGGAGAGGAGAAGGGAGCAATGGGGAGAGCTTGGAGCAGCTTCCAGTGCCTGAAGGTTCCAGGAAAGCTGGGGAGGGACTTGGGACAAGGGCCTGGAGGGCTGGGATGAGGGGGAATGGCTTTGAGCTGGAAGAGGGGAGATTTAGGTCAGACACTAGGAATAAATTCTTTGGTGTGAGGGTGCTGAGCCCCTGGGTGCCCCCAGAAGCTGTGGCTGCCCCATCCCTGGCAGTGTCCAAGGTTGGATGGGGCTTGGAGCAGCCTGGGCTGGGGGAGGGGTCCCTGACCATGGGGGGGGTTTGGGATCTTTAAAATCCCTTCCAACCCAAACCATTCTGCCAGACAACGGGGCTCACCCGGCCCTGCTGCTCCAGAGGCTGAGGGACACCTAAACCCACCCAGATCTGTTTGAAATCCCCCCCAGCATCCTCCTGCCTGGGGATTTGTGTTGCTGGGTGTGGGAAGGGGGGGTCCAGGCCTCCTCAGAGCTTGGGTACCTGGTACAAACAAAGCAGGGGTGGCTGAGCTGGAGGGCAGAGCAGGGTCAGCCAAGAATAATCCTGCTCATCCTTGTCCCCTCCAGGGAGAGGCAGGAACCTGCGGAGCTCCGGGCAGCAGAGGGGACCCCGGGGAGCCAGGGGACAAGGGGCCAGAGGGGCCAGCAGGGAGGCCCGGGGGGCACGGAGAGGAGGTACACGTGCTGGTGACACGCTGGTGACACTCTGGTGACCACTGCTGCCCACCTGTGTCCCCTGCCAGGGCACAGGGACAGGGAGCAGCTGCTGCTGACACTGCTGCTTCCCCTGGGCAGGGTGACACTGGGGATGCTGGGGACCCGGGGGAGCCAGGACCACGGGGACAGAAGGTGAGGGGTGCAGCACCTCGGGGATCCCCCTCAGCAGCTGCTGCTTCCCTTCCCGTGGTGGGGACACAATGGGGACCGGGGTGTCCCCAGGGCTGAGACCTGGCACCAGCACCTCTCCTGAGCACCCCGGGGTGAAGCTGTGTCTGTGGCACCCGGTCAGGGGGTGCAGCACGTCCCCCCCATCTCGGTGCCATCCCTGAGCAGGGTGATGCTGGCCCCAGGGGCCTTCCTGGAGCACCCGGTCCTGGAGCTGTGACGGGGGAAACCGGAGAGAAAGGCCAGAAAGGGGAGAAGGGCCAAGAAGGTTTGCTGGCAAGTACAGAGAGGGGGTCCTGGGGTGCTGGGTGCCAAGGAGGGGGCTCACCCCCCCAAGGAAACATTGGGCTGCAGGAGCTGCAGGAAAATGCTAGGAATTGGTAAATCTGCAGAATTTGGGGGGGGTTGGGGGCTCGTGGGCTGGGCACAAAGGGTGCTTGGGATTCCCCAGGGGCTCAGGCTGCCTCCTGCCCCCATGCTGGGACCCTGCTGAGCATGTCCCCTCTGTGTCCCAGGGCCAGGGGGGTGTCAGTGGCACTGCGGGACCTGCTGGAGCCAGAGGATGGTTTGTAAGTCACCTCCTGTCCCTCCTCCCTTTCCTGCTGCTCCTGGGCCTGGCGGGGGCTCTGGGTGTGACTGGGAGCACTGGTGGATCAATGGGGCTCCTTCCCGTGTCCCCTGAGCAGGGTGGGACAGGTCTCCGAGGTCCTCCTGGGCTCGATGGTCCTGAGGGAGTGAAGGTAAAGCAAAGGGATGGCTCCAGCTCCTCATCTCGGGGTGAAATGGGGGGTTAGGTTTGGGGGTTTTCTTTTTTTCTTTCTGGTCTTTTCCCCTCTCTGCTTTCTGCCTCTGGCTGCTGGAGAACGTGGTGGGGCTGGGGGAGATGGGGCAGCCCCTGGGGCTCCTGCCATGGGACACACGAGATCCCAAACCAACCAAGGAAGGGTTTGCCAGGGACAGAGCTGTTTTCCCTTCTTCCCCAGGGAGATCCAGGGCCACGAGGCATGGAGGGACCTGCTGGTGCTGTGGGAATAGAGGTACCTGTGCCCAGGAGCTTGGAGAACTGGGAATTCCTAAAGGTTTCCTCAGAGCTCCACTGTTTCCAGCACAACCCAAAGCCCAAAGGGGTTTTTGCCCCTTTAATTGCCTGGGCTGGGGGGCTCGGGCATGTCAGGAGGGGATTTTCACACCTTGTATCTTGACACTGAGTCCCAGGGGGTACTTACACCCCCCAAAATTCAGACCACGCCAGCCTGGCACCCAGGGGAGCCTTGTGGGAGACCCCTTGGCCTCCTGGGCAGTCCCAAGGGATGCTCCTGGCTACCTGACCCCGGTGTGAGGGGGGCTGGAAACAGAGGCCAAGGAGCCTGGAGCTGCTTCTACACCCCAAACATCCCCCAGGGACCTGCTGGAGATGATGGGGTCAAGGGAGACAGCGGCAAGCCCGGTCCTGTGGTGAGTGCCAGCCCTGTCCCTGGGGTTGGTGGCATCTGGGGACACTGTGTCACCCAGGGCATGGCTGCAGAGCCAGGCTGTGTCTCCTGGGTCCTTTGTCACAGTGTCACTTTGTCACTTTTGCTGCCAGCCCATGGGGATGCTCTGTCCTTGATGTTTTGCTCTCAGGGGCTGCCCAGGCCCAGGGTCTCTCCCTTCCCCTTCCCCTCCTCCTGCTTTTCCCAAGCAAATCCATGGGTTTCCAGGGACCATCCCTGCACTTCCCTGAGATGCTTTTTCTGGTCACATCCCTGAGGTGTGCAGGGCCCCAGACCTGTCCCAAAGCACCGTCCCCACAGCCCTGTCCACCCAGCCCTGTCCCCACTCAGATGTGGGACAATTCCCAGTTGCCCCCAGTCTGCCCGCAGTGCCCTGTGTGCTGGTCTCTTTGCCTTTGCTGGGGGAGGTGGGGATGGGGAACACCCCCCCGGGGATGGGATTTGCAGAGGGGGCAGCGGGATTTGTCCCTCGGTGCCCAGGGTGGGGGTGGGGGTGAGGGTGCCCCTGCTCTGTGCACCCCAGGGTGGGGGTGAGGGTCCCCAGGGTGGGGGTGAGGGTGCCCCTGCTCTGTGCACCCCAGGGTGCAGCGGGTGCCCGGGGCTCGGTGGGTGCCCCCGGGCTGCGGGGACAGAGGGGGCACGGAGGAGCCAGAGGAGCTGCGGGCACCAAGGGACAGCCAGGACACAGGGTGAGTCCCCTCTGCACCGCGACAGGCAGGGGACAGCCCTGTCCCCAACACAGACCCGGCCCCCGGGGAGCGGGGGGGGAAGGGAACGACCCCAATCCTGACCCCCCAGCTCTGTGCCCACCCAAATAACCCGGGGGGATTCAAACCTCGAGTTTTGTCCCCAAATGAACTCAGGGTCCCCTCGGGCCACCGGGTGAAGCTGGAGTCACCGGGCTGAGCGGCACCGAGGTGGGGGGGCTCGGAACCGAGGGGGGGGGGGAGGGTTCGGAACCGAGGGGAGGGGGCTCGGGACCGAGGGGAGGGGGCTCGGAACCGAGGGCGGGGGGCTCGGAACCGAGGGGAGGGAAGGGTTCGGAACCGAGGGGGGGTGGTTCGGAACCGAGGGGGTGGGCTCAGAAACGAGGGTTGGGGGCTCCGGTACCCAGGGGTGGGCTCGGAACCGAGGGGGTGGGGTTCGGAACCGAGGAGTGGGCTCTGGTACCGAGGGGGGGGCTCCCCTCCTGCCCTGCTTCTCCCAGCTCTGCTCGGGGGTTGGGTGAATGAATAACCCTGGATTTATTGGATAATGATAATAACCCTGGATTTATTAGATAATAACCCTGGATTTTTTTATTGGATAATAACCCTGGATTTATTGGGGTTTTTTATTTTCCTCCTCAGGGTCTGGTGGGTGCGAAAGGGGAGCTGGGCAAGCCGGGAAGGCCGGGACAGATGGTGAGGAGGAGTGGGATGGAGCCATTCCGGGTCCTCCGTGTCCCAGGGATGCTGTGAGGTCTGGGGGTGTCCCTGTCCCCCCTCACCCAGGGGCTCCTTCTCCCTTGGGATTTCAGGGGTCTCCGGGACGAGCCGGCCCTAAAGGGTGGAAAGGTCGCAAAGGAGCAAAGGTACCTTGGGAATCCCCTCGGGAGGTGACACCCAAAGGGGACCCGCAGCACCCAGACATGGGGTGGGTGAGCCTGAGCTGAGCCCTGCTCTGCCATGGAGAGGAATCCAGGGGGGATTTTCCCAGGGAGGGGAATTTCCCCCTGCTGTACAGGGTGGCAGACACAGAGCCCTTGGGTGCCCTTGGCTGGTTTTTGGGGGGGGGGCTGGCAGGTCTCCCGACCTCTTTTCCACTGCCCAGCTCTGTGCCACAGCCTCAGTGCCCATCCCCAGGGTCTCACACCACCTCAGCTCCATCCCCACCTCCGTGCCCCTTTCCCCCCCCTCCTGCTGCTGACCCACATCTCTCCCTCCCCCAGGGCGATGTGGGGCAGGAAGGGGAAGCAGGGGTCCCTGGAGAAGCTGGCAGACGGGTAAATGTCCCCAGTGTCCCCAGGCTGACACCCTGGATTGCTGGGGGGGGGATGCTGGGCAGCTGACTTTGTGCCTGGAATTGCTCCTGAGTCTTTTATCCTTTTATCTGCTGTTCCCAGGGCAAGAGAGGCAAAGTGGGGCACAGGCCCCCGAGAGGCCCCCGGGGACCCAAGGTAGGTGGGACCCCAAGGATGCTGAGGGGAAGCTCAGGGGTGCTCCCAGCTGCCCAAGCTCTCCTGGCTTGGAGAAGAATAAATCAGTAGAGGGGCAGGGGCTGGGGGGCTGTGTCCCCTGTCCCTTCCAGCACAGGGGGGGCTCTCCTGCACCCCCAGCCCCCCTGGGCTGTTCTCTCTGCATTTCTCCCATTTCAGGGCTACCCAGGTGACGAGGGGCTGCAAGGACCCCAGGGCCCCCAGGGACCCTATGTGAGTACGAGCCTGGAGGTTTCAGGGTGCTGGGTGCTCCCCATTTGCTCCCTGCAGGCACCAAAGTGAAGTTTCCAGGTGGTCCATGCACCCACCCACCCACCCACCCCATCCATCCACTCACCCATCTCATATCTCATCTCCTCTCCTCTCCCCTTCTCCTCCCAAATTCCCACCCCAGCAGTGTGTGTGCAGCCAGGGAAATCCAACCATTCCCAATGTGTTATTCCAGAGGTGAAATATTCCCTGTGGAGTGCCTGGTGCCTGGCAGAGCTCAGTGCTTGCACAGTGCCCACCTCAGGGAGCTGCCCTGGCTGGAGGGGCCAGCTGCACTGCTCCTAAAAATCCTTACTCAGAGATGTTTTAACTACTTGAAATTGTTTTCTTTTGTTTTTCTCCCTTTCAAAATAAAAATCACAGCTTTGGAAACTTCATGCACCACAGCTGGGGTGTTCTGCAGGCAGCCCAGGGGCCTGAGCTCCACCTCCCACAGGGTTTGCTGAAGGATCCTCCTGAAAGGGGAAAAAAAAAAAAATTCAAAGATTTCTACATGAAGTTTCTAAGATTACCTGAGATTCTGACAATCCTGGTGGTGGGGAGGGCTGCAGCACAGCTGCAGGGTGATGCAGTGTCATTTTTTTTTCATCTCCTAGGGCATCCCAGGGCTGAAGGGCATCAAAGGAGACCCTGGCCCAAAAGGCCACAAGGTGGGTGACATGCAGCAGCCAGCTGAGGCCCCAGGCACAGTGGGGACATTTAATTTGCCAGATCCCATCCCTTATTCCCCTCTTCCTGAACTCCTGAAGCTTCAGCAATCCCTTGGTGGGGGTGAGCACCATCTCCCCAGGTGCTGGCAGCCAGGACCTGGAGATTCTCTCCCAAACCCAGATCCAGGGTAGGACATGGGGGAACAGATTCAGACCAGAGGAGGGGACAGGATCCCAGGAGGTGGTGGGAGCCCCATCCATCCCTGGCAGTGCCTCAGCCCAGGCTGGATGGGGCTCTGAGCACCCTGAGCTGGGGTTGGAGCTTTTGGGTTCCTCCCCAGCCTGACAGCTCCATCATTCATCCTCTGATCCCAGCCTGGGAATCCCCTGCTCTCAGCATCCCCAGGGTCCCATCCATCAGCCCCAGGGCTGGAAATAAGAGTGACAAAGAGTCCCTGGCAGGGGGTAGTTGCTTCTAGGAAACCCAAACCCTGGTAATGAAGCTTTCAATTAATTGCAAGCTCCATCAGTGAGAGCAGGAGTTGAAGAGCTCAGCAAAGCCAGGGAGCAGCCAAGGGGAAGCTGCTGGGCTGGGGTTTCTGCCCCTGTGCCAACAGATTTCAGCATGCAATAAATTTTCTGGTGTTTTAATGATTCCTGGGAACTCCTTGCAGCCGGGGGTCAATGCTGGCAGCCTGGGCTTGCTGCTCCATCCCACTCCATCCTCCTGCCCCAGCCACCCAGTTAATTAACTTGCAGTTAATTCCCCCAGCCCATGAGGATGAGCTTCTTCACCTTCTCTGTTCTTTTGTGGTTTTCATAAATGTTGCAGCCAGCTCTAACTGGGGCTTCCCCATTTCCAGCTGCTTGCTGGAGGCCAGGAGGTGTCTGGCTTTGGGAAATGTCCCCAGGGGCAGAGTTCCCCACACACCCTCCAGGGCAGAGTCCCCAGCCTGGGATGCTGTCCCCAGGGGTTCTCTGCCCCCCTCTTGGCCACCAAAACTCTCCCTGGCTCTCTCCTAGGGTGAGAAGGGCAGCGTGGGGGAGCTGGGCCAGCAAGGGGACGATGGCTTCAAGGTGGGTGAAGGGTTTTGCTCTTTTCCTCCCTCCCCTCGGTCCCCTGTCACCCCCTGTGACACCCTGACACATCTCCTAGGGCAAAGCAGGACCCCAGGGTGTCCCCGGGAGGCTGGGACCCAAGGGACAGCAGGTAAGGGCAGAGTGGAGAGGGAGACCGAGGTGAGTATTTGGGGTGAGTTCCTCAATTTTTCCATGAAAAAAATACACCAAGGGATGAGGTTGGGGTGTAGAAGGACACGGGGCTGGGGGTGCCCCCTCCAGTGCCCTGACCCACTCTGGTGTCTTTGCAGGGGGACAGTGGCCCCCCTGGCCCCAGGGGACACCCTGGCAGCCCTGGGACACCGGTGAGTCCTTCACCCTCTGGTCTGCTCCTGGGCTTGGGTTTGGATCCCATCTGCCCCTCTCTTGGCTGAGGGATGGAGACCTTCTGGAGAGGGTGCAGAGCAGGGCACAAAGGAGATCAGGGGCTGGAGCAGCTCTGGAGCCAGGGGGAGAGAATTGGGGGAGTTGAGGCTGGAGAGGAGAAGGGAGCAATGGGGAGAGCTTGGAGCAGCTTCCAGTGCCTGAAGGTTCCAGGAAAGCTGGGGAGGGACTTGGAACATGGAGGGATGGGATGAAGGGGAATGGCTTTGAGCTGCAAGAGGGGAGACTGAGGTTGGAAATGAGGATGAAATTCTTTGGTGTGAGGGTGCTGAGCCCCTGGGTGCCCCCAGAAGCTGTGGCTGCCCCATCCCTGGCAGTGTCCAAGGTTGGATGGGGCTGGGAGCAGCCTGGGCTGGGGGAGGTGTGCCATGCAGGGGGTTGGATCTTGGTGATCTTCAAGGTCCCTTCCAACCCAACCTTTTCCATGATTCTCTTCCAGGGCTTGTCTGGACCCAAAGTAAGTCAGGGGACCCCTTGCTCCTGCCTTTTCCCTGGGTGCAGAGTGGCCGTGGGGGCACCCCAGGGTGGCAGCTCAGCCCCCCCAGCATCTCAACACTTTGCTTTTCTTCCTTCCTTCTCCTCCTCCTCCTCATCCTCCTCCTCCTTTGCCAGGGGCTGAAAGGTTTCCCAGGGTTGCCAGGACCCCGGGGTGCACCCGGTCTGCCGGTGAGTGGGGTCCCCAATGTCCCTCCTGACAAAATTTGGGTCCTTTCCCCCGTCCCCCTCCCAGTTTGGCATCCAGGTCCCCCCATGCCATGCTGGGGGGGTTGCTGGGGATGTCAGAGGAGCATGGGGTCAGGGTGGGGGCCTGGTGGGCAGCAGGCAGTGTCACCAGCACTGTCATTGTCACCCAGGGTCTCACCGGTCCCCCTGGTCCCAGTGGCCCCGTGCTGGTGCTGTCCCGGGAGCAGCTGCGGGTGAGTTTTGGGGAGACAGAGCTCTGGGGGGGGGGGCAGCTGGGTGGGGAGGGGGCTGGCAGCCCAAATGCTGCTGTTTCTGGGGTCCTCTGAGGTCCTTGCTGACAGCCCAAGCAGATGGGGTTCATCCCTCTCCCATCACTGTGTCCCTGTCCCCTGTGTGTCCCACCCCCCCCCTGAGCACTCCCAGCTGCAATACGGTCTGGGGTCTGGGGGGGGGCCTCATGCCAGCTTGGTGATGCTGTCCCCCCCCCCCTTTTTTCTTCTAGCACCTGATTTATCCCTCCCAGCACCTCAACTCCTCAGCAGTCTGGGCTCTGCTGGACACCCTGAGCCAGGAGCTGCAATCCCTCCTCCAGCAGCCCAATGGCACCAGAACCAACCCCGTGGCCACCTGCAAGGAGCTGCTGCTGGCCCACCCCAGCCTGCCCGATGGTACCGGAGTGTCTGTGGGGTGTTTCCCCCTCTATTGCCCCCAGACCCAACCCGCTGGGGGGACGGGCAGCTCCCTGCCCTGAAGAGGGGCTGAGGACTTGGGGAAGGGGCTCAGATGGGTTTGGGGACATCCCTGGGGACAGAGGGGGGGGGTTACCTGTCAGGGTTACCCAGGGCTGTGCCATTGCCTCCCCCCAGGGCAATACTACATCGACCCCAACCAGGGCAGCCCCCGGGATTCACTCCTGGCTTTCTGCAACTTCACAGCCGGGGGGGAGACCTGCATAGCCCCCACCCACAGCCAGGTATGAGGGGGCTTCCTGTTCCCCGGGTGAGGACAGGGCTTGGGGAGGGGACACGGTGGCCTGTCCCTTGCCTTGGTGGCTGCTGCTGTCTCAGGGAGCCAGGGCTGGGGTCCCTGTGTGACACCGGGCTGCAGGGACAGGTGACACACCGGGGGGGGTGGCTCATTGTCCCGGTGGTGTCACCGTCCCCTGCCTGGCACAGTGTGACACGGTCCCTGCTCCCCACAGGTCCCCACCAAGGCTTGGCTGGGTGCCTACAGCTCCAAGGACACCTTTGAGTGGTTCAGCACCCTCCCTGGGGGCTTCCTGGTGAGTGCCCAGCCAGGGGAGCTGAGGGGACACGAAGCCCCTGGGGTTGGGGGGCTCCAACACCTCCTCCTGCAGGGAACCCCAAACCAGGGCTGAACCCCACATAATTCTTAACTTGGGGAGGGAGGTGATGGGCAGGGACCCCTCCGAGCAGCCCCCAGGACCCGTTTTTTCCCTTTCATTGCCCCTGCAGCTGGAATATGGGGGTGCCAGCCCGGTGCAGCTCCGCTTCCTGCGCCTGCAGAGCCACCAGGCCACCCAGAAAATCTCCTCCTCCTGCACACCCACCCCCCGGCAGCCCCAGCCCCAGCAGGAGAAGGAAATCCTCTTCCTGGCTGACTCCCGGGAGCAGAGCTTTGCAGCCAGCCTGCCCGGATGCCTGGTGAGCCAAAAAATCCCCCCAGGACATCTGCAGAGCCCCTCAGGAGGTGCTGCCACCCCCAAAGGGTTTGGGGTCAACCTGGGGGGGTGGGATGGGGATGGGGATGGGAAAGGGGAGGGGGATGGGGATAGGGATGGGGATGGGGATGGGGATGGGGATGGGGATGGGGATGGGGATAGGGATGGGGATGGGGATGGGGATGGGGAGGGGGATGGGAAAGGGGAGGGGGATGGGGGGGGGAACATCCTCTGCCTAAACCCAAGGAGCAGTCTGGGGCTCTGGGGTGACATGGGGTGGGCTACAGGGGATGGAGAGGTGGCCACCACCACCCTGGAGAAACCACGGAGGGCAGGAGGTGTTGAGCTGGGGGTTCCTCACGGGGCTGTTGGGCTCCAGGAGAACCCTTCAGCCCCAGAGGTTCAGGGTTGGGGTCCCCACTCAGCTGCCCCCGGTGCTTGTTCCAGGCAGACACCGAATCCTCCACCACTGACACCATCTTCCAGTTCACCACCCGGGAGCTCTCCCTCCTGCCCCTCAGGGACATCGCTGTCTTCCACAACGGGGACACCTCCCACCACTTCGGGTTCACAGTCGGACCAGTTTGCTTCAGCTGAAACTGGTGACACCAATGCCAGAGGGTGCCCCCCGGGGACATGTGGGGTGTCTGGGGGTGACGTGGGACTCCCCCCCTCTCCCTGGAGCTGCAGATCCTCCCTGGGATGCTGAGTTTGTAGCTGCCTCATGCCATGGACCAAACTTCCTTCTGGAGTAGAAGAGTATTGTTTACAAAAATCGTTTCTCTATAAATTATATGTATTATTATAATTATATATATATATATATATATATATGAAAAGGTGCTATATTAATGACTGATTGGGGCTGCTTGTATAATTAATAACCACCAGGAACTGCCAGCCAAGGAAAAATCCAGCAAGCAGAAATACAGCCAGCCAAGCTTGCCGGGGGCACAGTCCCTTGGCAAAGCTTTGAAGCAGCAGCAGATTTTGTGTGCACACCGTGGGGCTCTGTCCTCAGCCCCTTTCTGTGGGGTGCAAACTGTCCCTGCTGTGCCCTCCGTGTCACCAGCTGTGACCCTGGGGGGACATGGGGCAGGGCTGAGCCACCAGCCACCTCCAGGCAGGGAAATGAGCCTTGAAAAGGGTTTTTTTCCATTCTGGCATTTTAATTTCCTCGTGCTGCACTGTGCTGGTTGTCACGGCTGCTGTGAAACCCCCCCAGCTCTGGGGGCTGCCAGTCCTGGGGCTGCCACCACCCCCCTCACCCTGTCCCCTGCCTGATGTCCCCTCCCCTGCAGCCACTGGGACACTTGGGGGTGTCAGGGGGGTGCAGCCCAAGGGGCAGAGGAGCTGGATGTGGTTCCTGCTGGGGTGGGCAGGGGGTGGCAGCCCCCAGGCTCTGCCAGGTCCCATGGGTGCTGCTGAGATGGGGAGGGGGATGGAATTCCAGCTCAGGGAATGAGGACTGGGCTGGTACGTGACAGTGAAACCAACATTATTATTAAGGGTTTTTTCAGGGGTTTGTTCGTGGTTTTATTTTTTAGCAGCGTTTTCCACTGTGGGTTTTTTTGCAGAGGAGGAAGCAGCACAGCCCACCCCTCACCCCCCACCCCTCACCCCTCACCCCTCGCCCCTCACCCCTCACCCCTTGGCCTTGCTGCCCCCAGCCCTTCAGCTGCCTCCCCCCAAAATCATGTGTTCGTTTTTGTGGAAAATTTTGAGAAAAGATTTTAAAGAGAAGCCATGCTCGAGTTGGCTTAGCCGGTATTTTTTTCTTAATTCAAGCAGCAAACACACCCTGAAAAATTCCAGTTCCACCTCTCTGGCTACAGGGATGAAGACATTTGCTACCAAAGGAGAGGTTTTGTGCCACCCCCCAGCCCCCCCCGTCTGTCCTTCCCCGGCAGGGATGGATCTGCTGCGGGCACAGTGCCGGGGGGGGCATCAGCGGCTGCTTGTCCCTGGGGAAACTGAGGCAGGGCAGCTCCAGTACCCATTTGCCTTTGGGGAAACTGAGGCAGGGCAGCTCCAGTACCCATTTGCCTTTGGGGAAACTGAGGCAGGGCAGCTCCAGTCCTCCTCGCCCCTCGCTGTGGTGCAGATGCCCGGTGTGCGGGGCCGGGCGGTGCGGGAGGAAGCGGGGGGGTTCCCCATGCTCCGCCCAGCTCAGGCCCCGCTCCGGGCCCGGCCCCCCCCGCACTACAACTCCCGGGGAGCCCCGCGCCCAGCGTCACCTCCGCGACGGGACCGGGACCGGGACGGAACCAGGACAGGACAGGACGGGACGGGACGGGTCGAGCTGCACCGCACCGGGAGGAGCCCCGCACCGCTGCCATGCAGGTGAGTCCCGCACCCCCCAGCCCCGCACCCCCCAGCCCAGCCCGGTACCTCTGGGGGTCCCCGGGGAAATCTCCCCCCAGCCCCTCGGTTCCCTTCTCTCCCCCCCCCCCCGCTCCCTTTCTTTTCCTTCTCCCCCTCTCCCCCCCCGTTTCCCCTCTCCCCCTTTCTCCTGCCTCTCTCCCCCTCCCCCTTTTCTCTCCCCTCCCACCTCCCCCGATTCCCCTTTTTCCCCCTGCTCCCCGCTTCCCCACCCCACACCCCCTGCTTCCCCCCGGGGCTCTGGAGAGCGGTGCTGGGGGGGAAAACCTCTGTCCCTCCCTGTCTCTCTGTCCCTCTGTCCCTCTGTCCCTCTCTGTCCCTCTGTCCCTCCCTGTCCCTCTGTCCCTCCCTGTCCCTCTGTCCCTCTGTCCCTGTCCCTCTGTCCCTCTGTCCCTCCCTGTCCCTCTGTCCCTGTCCCTCTCTGTCCCTCTGTCCCTCTGTCCCTCCCTGTCCCTCTGTCCCTGTCCCTCTCTGTCCCTCTGTCCCTCTGTCCCTCCCTGTCCCTCTGTCCCTCTGTCCCTGTCCCTCTGTCCCTCTGTCCCTCTGTCCCTCTCTGTCCCTCTCTGTCCCTCTGTCCCTCTGTCCCTGTCCCTCTGTCCCTGTCCCTCTGTCCCTCCCTGTCCATCTCTCCTCTCTCTCCAGCCTCCCCTGTGCTGCTGCATCCTCCCCCCCGGGGTCTCTTCCCCTCCTGTCCCCTCGCCCCCCTCCCCCTGTCCCACGGGGGGGTCTCATGGCAGCCGGGACACCCGCAGCAGGAGCTCAGGTCACAGCAGGGCTTCAGACCCTGTCCCTGATGTTTAATGTCACCAGATGTCACCAGATGTCCCCCCCACAGCCCCTTACAGCACGCACCCCCCCTCCCCTTTGCGAGGTCCTGGGAGGGGGTGTCTGGCACCAAGGAGCACCCCGGGGTGGGGTTCACCTCCCCAGGGCCACCGTGTCCCCAGCGTGGGGCTGCTGGCTGGGACAGTGTCCCCTTTGTCCCCTTGTTGTGAGGCTGGGGGGGTTGCAGGGCTGGCTGTCCCAGTCAGACCGGAGCAGCAGGAATCCTGAGACTGCTCCTCAGGGACAGTCCCTGAATGGCAAAGAGTAACCCCAAAAGTGCAGCAGAGTGAGGGGGGGCTGAGAGAGCTGGGTTTGTGCAGCCTGGAGGGAAGGAGCCTTAGGGGAGCCCCCAGTGCCCTGCTCTAGGAGATGGAAACTCCCTTTTTGTTTGGAAAAGGTGAGGAGTAAGGGGTGCAAGCTGCTCCTGGGGAGATCCCAGCTGGGCACCAGAAGAAAATGATCCCTGTGAGAGGAGTTGGACCTGGGAATGATCTCCCCAGGGCAGGGGTGGCCTCCCCAGCACTTTAAGGTTGAGCTTGGCAAGGAGCTGGGACATCTCATCTCAAACTTCTTCTTCCCTGGAAAGCTCGGCTCGGATGATCCCTGAGCTCCCTTCCAGCCCAGGATCCTGCACTCCCAGTCCTGCACCTGAGCAGAGGCAGCACAGGACATTTTTTTTTTTACAGTTTTATTTGGGTGTGGGAATACCTGAGGTGTGGAGGAGGAGCTGGGTGCAGCCTTACCCGGGCTGAATCACTTCTGTGTGGGCAGAGGGTGAGGACAGGACCCTGTCCCTCCAGCCTGGCACTGTCCTTCCCCTCTTCCAGAGGGTTTTAGGATTTGTCCTCTTGACCTTCACACTGCATCTCACCTGGCAAGGTGCTGCAGCAGGAGAAATCAAGCTGTAGGAGAGGAGCAAGAGGCCTTTGGCCCAAGGAACATCATTTTGGTCTCACAGCTCTGCTGGGTACCCAAAAGTACGTGTTTTCACCCCAGACTGGCAGAGCTGGTGCAGAGAGGGGTCCCTCCTGCTCCCCTGGCCCTGAAACTGTTACCTGCAGCCTTGTGGGTGAAGCCTGGGATGGAGAAACAGCTTCATTTGAAGCCTAATTATAATTAATCTGTTGCCAAAGGAAGCTTTAAAGCATGAGCCAGTTCCACGTGGCAATGTGCTCTGGGTGAGGAGCAGCCCAAGGGTGTAATCAGACCCTGTCTGGGGGGGGACATGGGGTCCCTGGTGTCATTTCTGTCCAGGGCTGCATCTGGTGGTGTCAGTGAGGAGGGGGATGTGCAGCCAAGGCCAGGCTGAGAGCCCTGAACACATCCTGGGGAGAGTCACCAAAGGCAGGAGGAAAAGAAAAAAAAAAAAAAAAATTATATTAATTTGTTTTGTGTACGTGTGTGGTGAAACGAGGCAGCTCTGGGAGTGAGGTGGTTGCACAAGAGGGAATTCCTGTCTCAGCCTGATGGAGGAGGAGAGCTGGTGTCCCAGCAGGTCAGGCAGAGGGACTGGGCTTGGCCTGATGCTTCCCTGCCAGGGGACATCCCGGGAACAGCCACCCTGTCACCCATCACCAGGGGACATCCCAGGAACAGCCACCCCAGCACCCATCACCAGGGGACATCCCGGGAACAGCCATCCTGTCACCCATCACCAGGGGACATCCTGGGAACAGCCACCCTGTCACCCATCACCAGGGGACATCCCAGGAACAGCCACCCCAGCACCCATCACCAGGGGACATCCCGGGAACAGCCACCCTGTCACCCATCACCAGGGGACATGGGTGGCTCTGGGATCCCCTGGGAGCTGCTGACCAGAGCTGCCTTCACTCCAGGTGCTCACCAACCTCCTGTGGCCTTTCCCTCCTCCAGGCCAGGCTGGTGAAGCCTTTGCAGGTTTCTCTTTATAGCAGGGGCAAACTCTGACTTTTCCTTAGCCCAGACGTGTGTGGGAGCTACTGCTGGAGGGGAAAAGTTCCTGCTGGGGGGAGTCAGGAGAAGAGCTCAGCCTGCTCATCATCACTGGGGTTTTCAGTGCGAGTTCCTCTTTCCATTTCAGGAATCAGGGGGAAAATAAAAATTGCACCATTTGGTAAAACCCTGGCTGAGCCTTGGCAGCGTGGTGGTGGGTAGAGAGACCCCTGAAGCTGTGAGCACCCCAGCCCTGCTGCCCCATCACCCCAGCTGCTTCCTAACACTGCCTTTACCTTTTCCAGATGTCCTTCTACTTCTCGGACACGGTGGTTCTGCTCTTTGACTTCTGGAGTGTCCACACCCCCACAGGTAGGATGCCAACCCCCCTGGCTCTCAGACACCTGTA
Source organism: Phaethornis superciliosus (assembly GCA_023637945.1). Classification (NCBI taxonomy): domain Eukaryota; kingdom Metazoa; phylum Chordata; class Aves; order Apodiformes; family Trochilidae; genus Phaethornis; species Phaethornis superciliosus. Next base: position 440,499 of record JAJQWJ010000022.1, on the reverse strand, counting down.
CATGCATCACTCCTCCCTCCCTCCTTCCCTTTCCTCTTCCTCTTTTTTCCTTTTCTGTTTCCTTTTCCTTTCCCTTTTTTTCCCTTTCCCTTTTCCCTTCCCCTTTCCTTTCCTCCTTTCCTTTCCTTTTCTTTCCTTCTCTTTTCTTCTCTTTTCTTCTCTTTTCTTCTCTTTTCTTCTCTTTTCTTCTCTTTTCTTCTCTTTTCTTCTCTTTTCTCTTTTCTTTTCTTCTCTTTTCTTCTCTTTTCTTTTCTTCTTTTCTTCTCCTTTTCTTCTCTTTTCTCCTTCCCTTCCCTTTTCCCCTTTCCTTTCCTTTCCTTTCCTTTCCCTTCCATACACCCCCAGCCTGCTCTCCCCAGAGGAAGGCACACTGCAGAGCTGAGCTCTGGGGTTCTGTGGGTTCCGTGGGCTCTGTGGGTTCTGGCAGGAGCAGCATTGGGCTGGGAGGGGGCAGCACAGGCCCCCCCCCCCCCCTCACTGGGGCACTTTCTGCAGGGGGGGTGGGTGCAGAGCCCTGGTGGGCAGCTCTGGGGGTGTTTTTCCCACAGGGATGGCACTCTCGGTGCTGGTGGTCCTGCTGCTCTCGGTGCTCTATGAAGCTGTGAAGCTGGGGAAGGCGCTGCTGCTGCTGCGGGCGCTGCGGGCGCTGCCCCGGAGCCTCAGCCGGGAGGTGCTGGGGGAGCCCCAGGAGGGGGACACGGACCCCAGGCAGGGCAGGTACCACCGGGACCCCCGCCCACCCCGGGGGATGGGGCCCAGGGACGTCCCGGGTGCTTTGGGACCTGCCCAGGGTGGGATTTTTGGCTGTTTGTAATGGTCACGACCCCCCGGGGATGGGGTGCAGGAGGGGTCTGGGGGAGGGGTACAAGGGGGGGCTCAGGCCCAGGAGTTCCTTTCCCAGCACAAGCCATGGAGCCAAGCCCTGGGATTTTTTATGTGTGTTTAATCCCAGACCATGCCCGAGGCTGCTCTTATAACATCCTCCCACTTCCCTGCGAGCACCATTCCCCCCCTGCCACTCTTTGCAGCCCCCATCCCAAACCCATTTTTCCCCAGCCCATCTCTGCCAGCTGCAGGATGCTGATCTGGAGGTGGGGGGGGGGTTCTGTCTGTCCCACCCCACACTGATGGGGGTTTCCCCACCTTCCCCCCCAGGTGGTTTCAGTCCCACGTCTGCCAGAGCCTGTTCCACATGGTGCAGGTGGTGCTGGGTTACACACTGATGCTGGCTGTCATGTCCTACAATGCCTGGATCTTCCTGGGGGCCATCCTGGGCTCCACCCTGGGCTATTTTGTGGTGTACCCCCTGCTCGGACGGGGTTAGGCATATCCCCCCCCCCCAGCCCCCCGGGATGTGCTCCTCACACCTCCTGCTGCGTTGCCTGGAACAGCTGCTGCCCCTTTGCTGGCTCTGTCCTTGTCCCCGTGCTGTGCGGGGTGCAGCACCCCAAGGGACGTCCTGTGGGGACCCCCAGTGCTGGGGGGGAAGGTGACCCCATGGCCAGCACCCTGACACTGTCCTGGGCTGGTGGCTGTCCCCCCCCCAGCTCTCAGGGAGCTTTGGCCAGGTGATGATGATGATGATGATGATGATGATGATGATGGTGTGTGTGAGTGTGTGAGTGTGTGTGCTGGGAATCAACCGCCCCCCACCACTTTTTGGAGGGGTTCATCCTGTCTGGAACAGGTCTGCTGAGCTGCCAGCAGTGCAGGGGACAGGCTGGGGACAGGCTGGGGACAGCCCCACACCAAACCCCTCACCACACAGTGCCTTCTGGGGATAATGGGGCCCTGCTCCCCCCAGCCCCTCCCCACTCTCCCCGTCCTGCTCAGAGCTTCAGGGATGGGGTGGGAGCAGCCCCCAAGCCCCAGGGGAAGGTATTTCTGGGGGTGCCTCTTGCTGCTTCCTCGGGTCCCCCCTTCAAATCAAATCACCCCAGTGGTTCAGCTCCTGGCTTCTGTTGCAGCTTGGGGAGGGGGTGAGGTTTGGGGTCCCTACCCCTCAGCACAGCCCCAGGGTGGCTGTTGAGGATTAAGGACAGGCTCCTCTGGCTTTAAATAAAGCTTTTCCATTTTATTATTATAAGCATATTTTTAAACATTTGTGTAACTTTTATATATATATATATATATATAATAAAATATCCTGGAAGAGACAGGTTTTTAAGTTCCCAAAGCAAGGCACTCTGGGGGGGCAGGGGGAGATTCTCCCCAAGTGGGTGAGGCTGGGCACCCCCCTTTGGAGGCAGAAACAGGGGCACCAAAATAGAGAGGAGGGTGAGGGTGCTGGGCACCCCTGGGTGCTGCCAGCCCATCTCTGCAGGGGGGGGGGGGGGGGCCTGGCACAGCCCCCTCCCCAGAGTGGGCAGGACTGCTGGGGGATGCCCCAAACTGATGCCAAAAACCTGCAAAGCCCCAGAAGCAGAGGAAGCACCCGGGCAGGGGGCTGGGGGGCTCGGGGGGTCAGGAGCTGAGAGCCCTGAGCTGGGACACTGTGACAGTGTCACCACCCCTGCTAGAAGAGCCCAGGGTGAGGGGGGCTAGGGGTGGGCAATGGGTGCTGTGAGCCCCCCCTGGGTGCTGTGAGCCCCCCCTGGTGCCATGGCCCCTCCCCAGCAGCACCTGAAGCCACCCAGTGTCACCCTGCCCCTGCCCCCCACCACATTTCCATCCTCCCCCCAGCTGCTCCCAGCACCCATGGGTGGTGCTGGTGCTGGGTAGGTTCCCAGGAGACCCCCCCGCAGGATCAGGGCAGGGGGTGACTCCCCCTGGGGCAGCCCCTGACATTTGTGCTGGGGGGGGGGGGGGGGGGTGTCAGCTAAAGCATCTCTTCAGTAGAAAAGAAGAAAATAAGGCAGAAGAAGGAGAGAGCAGAGTGCGGGGGGTGCCCTGGGCTGGGGGGTGCCCTGGGCTGGGGGTCTCCCCCAGGCTGACCCAGTAGGAGCACTCGGTGTCTCTGGGCAGCCCCACCCCGCAGTGGGGACCCCCCCAGGCCAGCTCTGGGTGTTCCCCATCCCCTCTCTCTCCATCGTCTTCCCCCGACCCCAAGCCGGGGGCCAGTCCGTGGCGAGGGGGGGCCCGGGGCTAGAACTCGGTCTGCACCCCCTCCCCACTCTCTGTCGTGCCCGGGGGGGTCACCTCCTCACCCGTCTCCTGGTCACTGGGCTGGTGGCAGCTGGTCCCCGGGGACGGGGAGGGGACGTGGGGTGCAGGGGGTGCTGGGGGGGTCTGGGGCACCTCGGCCTCGGGGGGGAGGTGGGTTCTGGGTTGGGGGGGTGGGGGGGTGGGGTGCTGCACGCTGGGCCCTGATGGGAGAAAGGCTCTGGGCATGGGGGATGGTGGCACCGGGGGTGGTGGCACTGGGGGTGGTGGCACTGGGGACGCTGGGGGGGGCTGTGGCAGGACCTGAGCTCCAGGGCCAGGGGGTGCCGGTGCCGGATGTTGTTTTTCAGCCCCTGGTGACTTTTGGGCTCCAGGAGATGCCGATGGAAAACTTTGCCCCCCAGCCCCCGGCGGGACCTCAGCTCCAGGCTCAGGCGATGCTGGCACCGTCCCCTCACCTTGCAGGGGGACATCAGCAGAGCCACCCCCCGCTGCCACCACCGCCACCTCCTGGGTGTCCCCGCTCCCCCCCCTGTCCCCTGTCCCCTTCCTCAGCCGCTGCCCCCCCGGGCTCAGCATCCCCAGCGCCTCCCGGATCAACCCCACCCCATCGGGGGAGCTGGGAGGTGCTCCGGGATCATCCTCCTCCTCTTCCTCCTCCTCCTCCTTCTCCTTCTTCTCCTCCTCTTCCTCCTCCGGCTGTGGGGGTCGCAGCACCCCCTCGCTGTCCCCCCCCCCGTAGGGCAGGGCCCCCTCCTCATCCTGGATGACCGACACCACTTGCTTGGCCCGACGGCGCTTGTCGGGGGGGGGCTGGGGCTGGGGCTGGGGCTGTGCCCCCCCGCTCTGCTCCTCCCCCCACTCGATGGGGATCCCCTCAGCCAGGAGGTGGAGGTTGGGATCGCTGTTGTGCAGCACCATGCTGTCCCGGTACAGGTTGTGCTTCCTCTGCACCGCTGCCTCCTTCACAGCTTTGGGGGGGGGGGACACAGACCGAGAAGGGGGGGGTCAGATGAGGGGGTTTCAGGCTCCAGCGCCTCTCCCGGGCCCTCCCTTTGGGTGTAGGGAGAGGTGGGGGGGAGGCTCAGCAGCCCACCCACTGCTCAGTCCTGACAAAGGGGTGGCCAGGAGGCCCCCAGCACCCTGCAGGGGCTCCCCCCTTCCTCCTATGGTCCCCAAAATCCCTGCAGGGCATCACCCCCCCTCTGGTCCCCATCCCAGCTCCTCCAGGTGATGCTGAGCCCAGGCTGGGTTTACACTGAGCCCACCCAGCACCCCCCCCAAGCCGGGGTGCAGGAGCTGAAGGGTGCCCATGCTCCCTCACCTTGCATGATTTCTTTCATCACTGACTGCAGCACCACCTCCTCGTAGGTGTTCTCCACCAGGATGAAGTTGGCAAAGTCCTCAAAGATCAGCTCCTGGAACTTGGCTAATTCCTGCCACGGGGGGAGAAGCAGCTCAGCCCCGAGGGGTGGGAGGGGAGGGGAGGGGAGGGATGCTCCAGCCCCTCTGGGGGGGGGCGTGTGACCCTTTCCCACCCCACACTTTGACCTTCTTACCCCCTTGCAGGTTGGTGCCAGCTTCTTCAGCAGGAAGGGGATGGTGATCTGCAGCAGGGCCTCCCTGAAGAACTTCTTCCTCACGGTGCTGCTGTCATAGTCGTATTTCTGCAGGGGATGGAGGTGCTCTGGGTCAGGGTGGGCTGGCAGCCACAACCTCTGGGCTTTGCCCCCAAACCCCATCTGCAGGGGGACGAGCAGGTTCCTCTGCCCCTGGCACCCATCTCTGCAGCCAGTCCTGAGGGTGCCTGAGCCCAGGTATGAGCCAGGTCCTGCAGCACTGCCTGCAGAAGGGGCTTTGGGACCCTCGGAGCCCCTGCTGGCTTTTGCAGTGACACATGTGGTCAGAGGGGACCTGGATCCTCCAGGTGTTCCCCACTGGCCCGCCCCATATCCCAGCAAAATGCCTGAAACTCAAAGATAAAGGAAATATAGAAACACAGAATCAGCCAGGTTGGCAGGAGCTCTGAGATCCTCAAGTCCAACCCTTGATCCACTCCCCCCGTGGTTCCCAGCCCATGGCACTCAGTGCCACATCCAGGCTCTGCTTCAAAACCTCCAGGGATGGAGAATCCACCCCCTCCCTGGGCAGCCCATCCCAATGTCTGAGCACCCTCTTTGGAAAGAATTCCTTCCTAATCTCCAACCTAACCCTCCCCTGGCAGAGCTGAAGCCCATGGCCTCTTGTCTGACTGATAGAGCCCAACCCCCCCTGGCTCCAGCCTCCTTTCAGGGAGTTGTAGAGAGCGATGAGGTCTCCCCTGAGCCTCCTCTTCTCCAGGCTGAACACCCCCAGCTCCCTCAGCCTCTCCTCACAGGACTTGTGCTGGATCCCTTCACAGCCTCCTTGCTTTTCTATATTTCCCCAGAAGTATTTCCCCAGAATCCCTTTATGGAAGTGGGAAAGGTCCCTCCTGTCCTCTTACCTTTCCAGTAATGCCACCAAAGCCCCCTCCTCACCTTGAGCACCCTCTCGAGGATGCGCTGGATGGATTTGCACAAATCCTCCTTGCCCTGCAGCTTGCCCAGCTCCTGGTGCAGCAGCGTCTCAAAGGTGTAGACAGCATCATCCATTTGCTGTCACAGAATCACAGAATCAATCACAGAATGGGCTGGGTTGGAAGGGACCTCAGAGATCATCAACTCCAACCCTTGATCCACTCCCCCTGTGGTTCCCAGCCCATGGCACTGAGTGCCACATCCAGGCTCTTTTGAAATATCTCTTTAAATATCTTTTTAAATCCACTCCTTCCCTGGGCAGCCCATTCCAATGTCTGTAAAGAAATTCTTTCTATGTCCAACCTTCTAATGTCAGCAGAGGCAGAAGGGTCAGGGGGACCCAGGGGGGAAACCACTCAGGGGGGTGGGCAGGGGGACTTTTTTGGGGGCACTGCCACCCCAACGTGACCCTTCATCCCAGTCCCCAGCATCCTAGTGTGGCACCGGTGGGCTTCACCCTGAGGACTGAGGGTGCTGGGGGAGGAGGGGACCCACAAGTAGTTGTCACCTCTCCCTTTGACACCCTGCTCCAGGTTGGGCTGGATCAGACCCCAAGATTGGGGCAGAACACCCAAGCCTGGGTGCTGAGTAGACATTAGAGGGGTGCCCCGAGCTGCTGCCCACCACGGGGTCCCCCTCAGCCGGGCCTCCAGCCCAAAGGGGGTGGCCAAGTCCAGCACCCAGGTGCCAACCACCCAAAGGTGCCCAGAGAGGACAGGGATGTCCGGGAAGATCCCTGTCTGTCCCATTCCCAGCCCTGCCCAGGGGGATGTGGGGGGGACCCCAGCCCTGCCCCACCTGTCTCATGTGGATCTGAGCCCTCTGCTTGAAGACAGAGGTGCTGGAGACATCGAAACGCTGCTGCAGCCCCTCCAGTTTCAGGTGATCCATCTTCTCATAGCAGGACTGCATCTTGACGGGGTGGAAGGCCAGGTGGGACAGCTTCTCCATGTGCTGGGGACAAAGCCAGGCTGAGGGCAGGAGCCCCTGCAGGCACCCGGGGCTGGGACACGCCAACCCCCCCACTTTCACCCCACGGATAATTCTCTGCCCGGGGCTCCCCGGGTGCTGCCCGTGCTGAGGGGGGCAGCAGGGCTGAGCCTGACACCCCCAAAGCCACCAGCCCCGGGTCTCACCTCTGACAGCTTCTCCAGGCCCCCCTCATTGATGACGTTCATGTTGAGGTCTGTCACCTCCTTGAAGAAAACCTCCCGGACCTCAGCGAAGCCCTGGCTGGTGGGGGTCATCAGGGCCTCCAGGATGGAGGGGATGTAGGGCTGGACGTGGTTCCGGACACAGAGCTCTGCTTTGGGGAGCACAAAGGCTGGGCAGAGCAGGGGGGGTAAGCATGGTCAGACTCCTCTCCTGCCTTCCCCCTTTAGGGTCCTAAACCCACCCTGGGGAAGGGGCCCTGAGCCTCTCCCCAGGCTCCCCCAGGAGAAGCCAAGGGTTGTACTGAGCCCACTGTGCAGCCAAACACTGGGATTTGGGGCTGGCAGGAGGCAGGGCCCTGTTCCCCCTCCCCTTCCTTGGGCTTCCCAGCTTGGCAGCTACAGAAAAAGCCGTTTGGGGTTGTTTTGGGGTTTTTTAGACCTCTCCAAAAGAGTCTCCCTGCCCACCCCCCTGAGTGGTCTCCCTGGGACCCCCTGACCCTTCTGCCTGGGTGGAAAGGTCACAGCCCACCCTGACTCCCACCTTCTGGGACAGTGCCAATGGGGATGGGTCCACCCAGGGTCCCTTCCAGGAACCCCCCCAGCACCCTGGCCAACCCCCCCCAGCTGCTGGCATCTCCCCAAGGATTCCAGGCCACGCTGGTGGGAGCCGTGCTGACCCCCAGGGACAGCCACCCCTTGGTGACACGATGGTGTCCCCAGACCCCTGTCCCCCCTGCCTGTCCCCACGAGCACCTCGGATCTTGCTGGCCAAGTGCTCCTTGGAGGTGATGATCTGGTCCATGTCCGTGCGGATGCTGCTCTCCATCTGGGCCCTCTCCTCCTCACACTTGGCCATTGCTGCCTCGTACTGCGCCTTGCTCTGCTCGTAAACCATCCTGTAGACAGCATCCGAGATCTGCCCGGAGAGGGGAGGGTCATCAGCTGCCCCCCCCCCCCAAAAAAAACACTGCCTGCAGGACCCAACAAACCTTCACCCAGCTCCTCACCAGACCCCTCCTCACAGCCTGCCAGGAGGAGTCCCCCCCAGGCTCCCCCCAGCTGGGCCAGGGGAATCTCCAGTGGGGCAGGAGCTGCTTCCAAGTGCTGAGATCCATCAGCCCCATCTGGGGGGGCTATGGGTCTGGGGGGGCTGTGGGTCTGGGGGGGCTGGTGGTCTGGTCAGGAGAGCCCCTGACCCCATTTAAAAGCTGTGTCCTGTCCCCCCAGCCAGCCCGAGCCGACCCCAGGAGCAGGATGGAGCCACTGGCTGAGGCTTCACCTTCACTGTGCAGCCAAACACTGGGATTTTGGGGCTGGCAGGAGGCAGGGCCGCGTTCCCCTTCCCCTCCCTCAGGCTTCCCGGCTTGGCAGCTACAGAAAAAGCTGTGTTTGTGCTTGTTTTGGGTTTTTTTAGACCTCTGCAGCAGCTGGGAGCTGGGTGGTAATGATCTCCTGGCTTTTCAGGTTTGGAGCAGCAGCTCTGCAGAGCTCTGGGTCTCTCCCAAGGCTCTGGGATGGATTTAGCCAAAGCTGCTCTAAAAATGGTTGGCTAAAAATATCCAAGACGGGCTCTGCTCCAGGGCTGGGCTTCCTCCTGTTGGAGTCCCTCACCCCAGGGACCCGGCAGGGACACAGGGAGCAGCTTGGAAAAGCCAGAGTGGAAAATAAGGATGGATTCTTCTGGGAGCCACAGGGAGAGGGGATGGCTAGAGAGAGCTGGGGGGGTGTAGTGAGAGCACGAGGGGAATGGCTTCAAACTGGAAGAGATTTAGATCAGAAATTAGGAAGAAATTCTTTGTTGTGAGGGTGCTGAGCCCCTGGGTGCCCCCAGAAGCTGTGGCTGCCCCATCCCTGGCAGTGTCCAAGGTTGGATGGGGCTTGGAGCAGCCTGGGCTGGGGAAGGGGTCCCTGCCCATGGAAAGGGGCTGGATATGATCTTTAAAGTCCTTCCAGCCCCAACCATTCTATTATTCCATGATTCTGTGATGCTGGGGGCTCTGATCATAGAATCCCAGAAAGTGAGGGGTTGGAAGGGACCTCGAGAGATGCTGGAGTCCAACCCCCTGCCAGAGCAGGGTCACCTCCAGCAGTCACACAGAACACATCCAGGTGGGATTTCAATGTCTGCAGGGAAGGAGACTCCACAACCTCCCTGGGCAGCCTGGGCCAGGGCTCCCTCACCCCCACAGGGAAAAAATTCTTCCTGATATTTATCCAGAACCACCTCTGCTCCAGTTTATACTCATTTCCAGGAGAAGCTGATCCCTAGCTGATGGCCGGGAGAAAGGGTGAGCACTGAGCCTGGTGGGGGAGTGACCCCCAAAGCAAGGGGGGGGTGTGAGGTGGTGCCCCCCCAGCCAGCAGCCCCAAACCCACACCTGGATCCAGCTCCTCTGCCGCTCCTGAGCTTTGCCCTTCAGCCGGGGGCCGATGCTGTTCCGCAGCTCGGGGAGCAGCTCCTCCATCACCAGGTTGCTCAGGACCTGTGAAGGGAGCAGAGGCTTTGGGGACCTGCACCTCCCAGCCCCTCACCCACCCCAAACCTGGTGCTGGTCCCCACCTGGGTCTCGGTGCCACACAGCATCTCCCAGGTCCCGTACTGCTCCTTGGACTGGCGGTACATCCGGATGGCATCCGTGAAGGCTGGAGCCTCCACCCTGGAGTCCTCGGAGATCCCTGGGGAGAGGGAGGAGGAATCGGGGTGTCGGGGAGGGAGAAGGAGGAATTGGGGTGTCAGGGAGGGGTTGGGAGGCGTCAGGGAGGGAGAAGGAGGAAGCAATGGGCACCCCAGACCAACTTTGCAGGGGTGACCCCCACACCCTCAGAGCCAGGGATGGCCCCAGGGATCCCAGCCCAAGCCCTGGTCTATAACTGGGGGGGGGGCAGCAGGGGTTGGGGGGTGCTCCCATGCTGCCCACAGGGTTGTCCCCCCCAAGAGCTGCACCAGGGCAGGCACAGAGACACCCAGGGGTTCAGCACGATGGGAGGGGGTGCGACCCCCAAAGTCCCAAGAGGATGGGGGGGCTGAGGGCCCCAGGTGCCCAGCAAGCACATAAGGAAGAGGAGCTCAGCAGGACAGGAGGGGCTCAGCGACCCTCCCGTGGTGCATGGGGCCCCAGGGTTTTGGTGACCCCTAAAGTCACCACAAGGCCCCCCCGAGCCCACCAGCACCCCAGGAGGGGGTGGCCGAGGGGGTCCTGGAGGAATCAGGGGGGCTGCAGGGAGAGGTGCAGCTGGGGAGGAGGAGGAGGAGGAGGAGGAGGAGGAAAGCAGCTGAGAAGTGCTGGGGGGGTCAGTGAGTTGGCAGCAGGGTCCCCCCCACCCCCCTGCTCACAGGGATGTCTGAGATGCTCGGTGACACCCAACATCTCCCCATCTCCTCCTCTTCACCTCCAGCCCATCCCATCTGGCCCCCAATCACCCCAAGGGGGTCTCCAGCACCCTTTCTGCAGCAGGAGGATGCTCTCCCCACCCCAGAGCTTCCCCCCCGTGCCCCCCTGCCCCCCAGCCCAGCCCCTCACCGTTGTTGCAGTGCCGCACGCAGTCCTGGAACACTGCCCTCCACTTCTCCTGCTCCTTCCCTGTCATCACACAGAAGTAATAGTGCCGGGCATAGGGGTGCCAGAGGATGAGGGGGAAATCCGTGGGGCACTTCAGGATGGGGGAATGCCCCGACTTGGGTGTCAGACCTGCGGAGGGGGAGGAACGGATCTGAAGGGTGGAGGGGGCAGGAGATGGGATGGGGCATGCTGGGGGTGTTCATCCCCTCCAGCATTTGGGGCTGGGGGCTTGGGGGGGGGGCAGGAAGGGCACAAGAGCTCCCCCTTGGCTCCTTCCTGCTGCTTTTAAATCACGGAATCCCAGAGTCGTTTGGGTTGGAAGGGATTTTAAAGATCCCAATCCCAACCCATGGTCAGGGACCCCTCCCCCAGCCCAGGCTGCTCCCAGCCCCATCCAACCTTGGACACTGCCAGGGATGGGGCAGCCACAGCTTCTGGGGGTACCCAGGGGCTCAGCACCCTCACGAAGTCCAACCAAAGAATTTCTCCCTCCCCAAGATCTCCTCTCCATCTCCCCTCTTGCAGCTCTACCAAAACCACAGGGGAAAAAAACCAAACCAGAGTGCCCAGAGCTTCATTCTTCCGAAAAAGAAACCAGGAAGTTAAAATTGAAAGCTAATAATTTTTTAAAAAATCATAATTTGCAGTGTGCACCCCGAGCTGCCAGCCTGACCCCATTGTGTCTGTGCCCCACACCAGCCCCGGGCTGCCCTGCCCTGTAGGGACCAGGTTATCAGGGGGTTCAGGTCTCCTGGGGGTTGGGGGGGAACAGCTTTCCCGGAGGTGGCAGCAGCTCGGGGCAGCTCTCAGGGACACATTTTCCTTCCTTGCCTGGTGGCCGTGGCAGGGACACCTCACACTGCACCCTATACCCCATGGGGGAACGGGGCTGTTCTCCTCCCCTACACCCTCAGCCAGCTCCCCGGGGATGCTACACCCTGCACCCACTTGTTTCTTGCCCCCGGGGACACCCACGTCCCCAAACCGCCCCTTCCCAGAGGTGACCCAGGGATGCCCATCAGGGAAAGCCCGAGCACCCCTGCTGACCCCCGAGCCCCCCCACTCACCGGGCAGGCTGCTGCTGACCAGCTCCAGGTACTGCTCCACCGAGGTGAGCACCTTGTATCCAGCGCTGTTGATCAGCACTCGGGGTGCCAGGTCCCGCTCGTAGGCCTGAGCAGAGAGAGGAGGGTGCTGGGTGAGGGGTTCCCCCAGGGGCTGCAGAGCTGGGGGGTCCCCCCTGGGAGCTGTGTCTGTGGGTGGGGGGGATGCCCCTCACCAGTCTGTTCTCGTAGAGCACCAAGCCGTAGTTGTGGGGCACCAGGCAGAAGCGGTTCCTCCACTTCTTGTTCTCCTCCAGGTACTGGAAGATGTTTCCCGAGTAGATGAGGTGATGCTCCGGAGGGACCTGTGGGATCAGACCCATCGGGTGCTGCCAGGGGGGCACCCTCCATCCCAGGGCTCTGCTTTGGCACTGGGGGGGGTCAGCGGGGTCCCTGCGGGGTGCTCGGGGTGGGGGTTTCTGGGGATCTCCCCGGGCCATGCAGAGGAAGAAATCTTTCTCTGCTTTTAATAGATGCACAACCATTCCATTGCATCACCAACTCCAACCCTCAGGAAACTCCTCTGTGTGATTTCAGTGCTGAATTACCCGGGGAGCTGGGAAAATAACTAGGAAGTAAAAATTAGTTGAATCCCTAACTTAGAATCCCAGTCTGGTTTGGGTGGGAAGGGACCTTAAAGCTCATCCAGTCCCAACCCATGGTCAGGGACCCCTCCCCCAGCCCAGGCTGCTCCCAGCCCCATCCAACCTTGGACACTGCCAGGGATGGGGCAGCCACAGCTTCTGGGGGCACCCAGGGGCTCAGCACCCTCACACCCAAGAATTTCTTCCTCACATCCAACCTCAGTCTCCCCTCTTCCAGCTCAAATCCATTCCCCCTCATCCCAGCCCTCCATGTCCCAAGTCCCTGCAGCCCCTTCAGGCTCCAAGCTCTCCCCATTGCTCCCTTCTCCTCTCCAGACTCAATTCCCCCAATTCCCTCAGCTCCGGATCCTCCTCCGGACTCCCCCGCAGCTCCTGGTTCCCCCGTGGGTGGGTGCTGGGTGGGGGTGGGGGTGGGGGTCCCGGCTCTGGCTCTCACCTTGCGGTGCAGGAGCTGGGTCTGGGGTCCCCCCGTGCCCTCGATCTCGTAGCGGACGCTGTTGAAGAGCGCGACCCCGAGCTGGTCCCGGTAGCAGCGGCAGAAATCCCCCAGAACCTGCCCGGTGCGCTCTGGGGGGCAGAGAACTGGGTCAGGGGGTGACACCCCCACACCCACACCTGACACCCACACCTCCACACCCACACCTGACACCTTCACACAAACCCCCTCCCACCCCCTCCCCTCACCGCTGCTGTGGGACCACCCCCCCACCCAGGTTTGGGAGACCCCAGCACCCAAACGGGAGGAGATCAGGAGACCCCTGAGTGACAAAGCAGCACCGGGACCCATAGATCCTGACCCACACATCCTGACCCATAGCCCCCTGACCTATAGCACCCTGACCCACACATTCTGACCCATAGATCCTGACCCACACATCCTGACCCACACATCCTGACCCATAGCACCCTGATCCACAGCACCCTGACCCACAGACCCTGACCCACACATCCTGACCCACACATCCTGACCCATAGCCCCCTGACCTATAGCACCCTGACCCACACATTCTGACCCATAGCATCCTGACCCATAGATCCTGACCCACAGAACCCTGACCCACAGAACCCTGACCCACAGACCCTGACCCATAGATCCTGGCCCACAGAACCCTGACCCACAGAACCCTGACCCACAGACCCTGACCCATAGATCCTGACCCACACATCGTGACCCACACATCCTGACCCATAGCACCCTGACCCATAGCACCCAGACCCACACACCCTGACCCACACATCCTGACCCACACATCCTGACCCATAGCACCCTGACCCACACACCCTGACCCATAGATCCTGACCCACACACCCAGACCCACACACCCTGACCCACACATCCTGACCCATAGATCCTGACCCATAGATCCTGACCCACACACCCAGACCCACACATCCTGACCCATAGCACCCTGACCCACAGACCCTGACCCACACATCCTGACCCATAGATCCTGACCCACACATCATGACCCACACATCCTGACCCATAGCACCCTGACCCACACATCGTGACCCACACATCCTGACCCACACATCCTGACCCATAGCACCCTGACCCATAGCACCCAGACCCACACACCCTGACCCACACATCCTGACCCACACATCCTGACCCATAGCACCCAGACCCACGCACCCAGACCCACACACCCTGACCCACACATCCTGACCCACACATCCTGACCCATAGCACCCTGACCCATAGCACCCTGACCCATAGATCCTGACCCATAGATCCTGACCCACACGCCCAGACCCACACATCCTGACCCACACATCCTGACCCACACACCCAGACCCACACATTGTGACCCATAGATCCTGACCCACACATCCTGACCCACAGATTCTCTCCCCCACTCCCCTCCCCACCCCACACACCCCAACCCAAATCACCCCAGGCCCACTGATCACCCCCCCCCCCCCCAGCTCATGGATCCCCCCCTGGGAATTTCAACTTTGCCCCGGAGCCTCTGAAAAGGAAGGAAAAAAAAACCCAAAAAAACCCCAAAACAAAACAACCCAAACCAAAACAAAAACTGAGTCTGCTCCAACTATTTCCGACGGCTCAGGCCCTGCCAGAGGGAGGGGGAGTGGATGGGATGGGGTGGATTGGGATGGGATGGGATGGATTGGGATGGATTGGGATGGATCCTGTGGATCCTGTGGCCCCCAAGCCCCCCCAGCGGTGCTGTCAGCCCAGGTGCCAGGAGGGGACAGCTCGGGGGGGACAATGCCACCCAAGGAGGGGACAGATAAAAACCTCCCCACCCCCAGGAGCTGCCGGCACTGAGCCCCCCCCCACCACAACAGCAAATGTGCCCCCCCGGTGCTGGGGCTGGAAATCCCTTAAACTGCAAATAATAATAATAATAATAATAATAATAATAATAATAATAATAACAACAGCACCATAATTATATACTATTATTGATACCATAATTATATGTTATTATTATTATCATCCCTATTTTCTCCTTGCAGCACAGCAGACCCCCCCCTCCCTTTGCCCCCTCGCCCCCTCCCCCCCATTTTCCGCTTTCCCTGGCAGTGCCCCCTCCCCCCCCCCTTCTGTCGCGATACCGGGGCTGAGAGCCGGGGGTGGAAGGGACCTTTGGAGGCTTCGGTTCCTTCCAGTTCATAGGGAAAAAAAGGAGCAACCCCCGCCCCCTCCCCCGGGCTCATTCTGTGCTAATTAGCGGGGTAATTAACAGAGCTGCAGCCCGGGGAAAGTGAAAGTCCCTGCCCCGCAGGCGCTGGAACCAAAGCCCCAGAGGTCAGGGGCTCCCATCGGGGGGTGCGGGGGGGGTGAGGGGTGCGGAGGCCTCAGAGCTCCCAACCTGCCCTAGGAGCATCCCCCCCCCTGACCCCCCCGGGTTTGTGCGGGGGAGCTGGGGGGGCTGGGGGGAACTTGGGGGGCTGGGGGGGGGATGTCCCGGGGATGCCTCAGCAGAGGCTGGGAATGTCCCCTGGGCTGGGAAAAAAAAAATTAAAAAAAAAAAAAAGGACAAAAAGGTGATTGTAGCAGAGCCCCCCCCCCCCTCACTGCTGAGGAAACTTCTCCCGCCTCATTCCCCTTGGTCCCCAACCCCCCCGGGACAGACGGACTCAGAGGGGACCCAGGAAAACCCCAACTCCCCCACTGCCCCCCCTGACCACCCCAGGATCCTGCCTGGCCCCAAAACTCCTCCAAAAATCCACCGGGAATATTTCCTGCTCCAAACCAGCCCAGGGGCAGGGGCTGAGCACATCCTGACCCCCCCACACCCCACTGGGGTCAGAGAATCCCGGGTGGGTTGGGAGGGACCCTGGGATCGCCCCTTTCCAACCCCCCCAGGCTGTGACTCAGGATTTGGGGGGGGGGTGGGCAGGATGGGGGCTGAGCAGCAGGAAGGGATGGAACAGAAACCAGCTGGGCACAGAACCGAACCGGTTCCTCCCTCCCGCCCTGCCCACGGATGACTCAGAATCACCCGTGGGGCCAGCCCGGGTTGGGGCACCCCTTGGGGACAGGGCCCGGCGAGGTGACAGCACCCAGCACCCTGTGTGTCCCTCGTCCCCTGATGGGACCCTGGGGATGGGTGTCCCCCCAGCCCAGCACCCAGCACCCAGCACCGGCAGAGCACAGAACCCAAGGGACACATCCTGCAGCAGCTCCTCACCCTACAAAGAGCCCAAAACCCCACCCCAGAACACCCAAACCCCCTAAACAACAACAACAGAACAACAACCAAACAAAAAACAAAACAAAAATCCCCCCCAAACAAACAAAACCAAACAAACCAACCCCAAAAACACAGCAAAGAAATAAAATAGTCCGAGGGGGCTCTCCCCACCCTCACCAGCTGCTCCCCTTCCCCAGCCCCCCTCAGCCCCCTCGGTTTGGGGCCACATCCAGCCCAGGGGCTGTGGGGCTGGGGTCTGGATGCTGCCCCCCCCCTGCCGCCTGTGAGAGCAGCAAAGAGCTCGGGGGGGTTGGAGGGAGCCCAGCACAAACCCCCCCTGCCCCAAACCCCCCCTGCCCCCACAGCCTCCGAGGGATGGGGCAGGAGGAGACCCCCCCTCTGCACACCCAGCCCTGCGGGGTCAGGGTGAGACCCCCCTGCCCTGTCCCTCCCCCTTCAGCAGCCTTGTCTTTAGGGATGATGCTCCAAACCCTATCCCAAACCCCCCCTGTCCCAACCCCCCCGTCCCACACTGCCACCTGCTCAGTGACAGGGCCAGCAGAGGTGGCATCACCCGCAGGACACCCGAGGAAGCCCCACGGGCAGGGAGGTGGCTGTGGGGAGCTGCAGAATCCACACTGAGCACCCGGCTCCACCTCGCTGCCACCTCCCAGACCCACCCCGGGCCAGGCCCCCCCAGCCCCCATCCCATCTGCAGTCACACAACATGTCCCCTGTCCCTCGGGTGTCACCGGTGCCCGGTCAGGATGGGGAAGAGCTGCCCAGCCCTGGGGTGCTCACCCAGCACAGGCACTGACCCACAGCAGGGTGGGACCCAGGGTCACCCCTCCCCAGACAAGGTCTCCCCCACCCCCCAGCAGCACTGCAGCCACCCTGGCATGGTGTCACCCTCCCCACAGCCCAGCCCAGGCCGGTGACACTGCTGGGTGACACAGCAGCACCCGTGGGGCACCCAGAGCACAGGAGGGTTCCCCAGGCAAAGAGCAGGGATCAGACTCGGGCAGCTCCAGGTTTCTTGTGCTCTGGGGACAGCGGGGTTGGGTTGGGTGGTCCCAGGAAATACTGGGAGAGAGGAGAAGCCATCCCCCTCCTGTCCCCCTCCTGTCCCCCTGTGCCCAGCCCCAGGAGAGGAGCTGACCCTGGCACAGTCCCCTCCACCCAGCTGCTGGGTGCCAGCAGGAAACCCAATCCAGCACCAGGGAGGGGACAACACAAAGACTTTTATGTCTGTCAAAAAAAAAAACAAAAAACAAAAAAACACCAAAAAACCCCAACCAAACCCCAAGAGGTATTTGGACAAAACAGCCCTGAGCCTGCTCTGAGCTCTGGGCAGCCCCTCTTGCTGGGGGGGTCCCTGTGCCTGGCTCCCCCATGAGCCCCACGGGGCCCATCCCACACCATGACCCCAACCCTGCCCCTCCCCACAGGACACGGGTGGCCAGGACACGGGTGGCTCCCCCAGCCCAGGCTGCTCCAGGAGCACCAGGGACACCCCAGCCCGTGGGGACACAGAGCATCAGCGGGGGCTTCCTCACCCTGGGAGGGTTGGGTTGGCAGCAGCTGGCAGAGCAGAGGCTGGGATGTCCCCAGGTGGTGTCCCCAAGACTGGGATGTCCCCAGGTGTCCCCAAGGCTGGGATGTTCCCCAGCTGGAGGTGTCCCCAAGGCAAGGTCTCAGGGGATGCCCTGAATGTGTCCCCAGCTCCAGGGCACCCATCCCTGCTGCATGGGGACACCCCACCCTGGGGACATCATCCCATCCTGGGGACCCCCAGGGGTGTCTGTGACCCCTGGAGCAGCGATGGGGCAGGCACAGAGCTCCCGGTTCCCCAGCAGGCAGTCAGGAGCTGCACTGAACGCTGCTGCCCTTTCCCTTTGAAAAGGGGGAAAAGGTGGAGTTTTGCTCCTTCCTCCCCCTCTGCTCCGGGCAGGACAGGAGGAAGTCTGCGTGTGAGGAGCTGCTCAGCTCTGCTCTGCTCTGCCCCTTCCTCCCCTGGGGACATCCAGGCAAGGGACAAGGCTCTGGGGCTGGGGGGGGCACAGCTGCAGTGATCCCTTCTGCAAAGGGGGTGGTGGGACCAGAGCTGAGACCTCCAGGGACAAGGTGGGTGCTGGTGGTCACCTGGCCTCCTCCTGGATGGGATCCCTGGAGCCCCCCTGCCCTTCGGCATGTGGAAAAGCTCCAAGGGTCTCCAGGGTCCCCTCCATCTCCCCACTTGTCAGGAGCAAGGGCAGGGGGGCTGCAGGCTGGGGGGTGAAGGCTGGTCACAGGGGGATGGGATGGGGTGGGATGGATGGGATGGGATGGGGTGGGATGGGATGGGGTGGGATGGGGTGGGGTGGGATGGGGTGGGATGGGGTGGGATGGGGTGGGGTGGGATGGGATGGGATGGGATGGGGTGGGGTGGGGTGGGGTGGGGTGGGATGGGGTGGGATGGGGTGGGATGGGGTGGGATGGGGTGGGATGGGGTGGGATGGGATGGGGTGGGATGGGGTGGGATGGGGTGGGATGGGGTGGGATGGGGGGGTCTGACATTGCTCCATCCTTCCCCATGGGTCAGCAACATCCATGAGGCCAAGATGCAGGGTCAGCCCATAGGGACCCCCCCAGACCAGGTTCTAACCCTGAGCTCTTTTGGGGCCCTTCTGGTGCCTCCCCATGCCCAGGCAGCACCTTGGCTGCTCCCAGCGTGGGGTTGGACCAGCAGCACCCTGGCTGTGGCTGAGCCCTGGGTGGGAGCCAGCAGCTTGTTCCAACTTGCTGTGGGGCTGAGGCAGAGGGATGGGAGCCCTGGGTCCCCAGGAGGGTGGGACAGAGCTGACAAGGGCTGTGCCAAGAGGCACCCAACCTCCCTGGGCTCCCAGCCAGCTGCAGAGATTGGGGGAGGAGGGAGGCAGAGGCTTGGGAAATCCCAGCTCTGGGCTGTGCTGCCCTTGCTGGGTGTGGGCAGTGGGTTTGGAGGTGTCTGACCCTGCAGCTGAGGGTGCTGGGGGGCTGTCCCGATTTGTGGGGTGCTTTTCTCTCCCTGGGCTGACCCGAGGGTCCAAGGAAAGCTCTCAGCTGTGGTGCTGCCTCAGTTTCCCCAAGGTAGAGCAGGGATTCCCTCCCCGCCTGCCCCAGTTTGCTCAAGGCAAAGCCTTCGGATAAACCCTCGCTGGGGGAGGCAGGGAAAGCCCCCCCACCCGGGAGGGAAGGTTCCCACCTCCTGACACCTCCAAGGGGAAGGCACAAGAGGCTCCCCGGGCTGCCCCTGTCCCCTGCCCCAACACGCTGGTTCCAGAGATCCCCGTGTCCCAACAGGATGGCTCCAGGTGAGCCCCAGCTTGGCAGGATCAAACCCTGGCCTGTGGGGAGAGCCCGGGAATGCCAGGGGAGAGGTTTGTGTCACCAGGAAAAGAAGACACAGACACAGGCACACACACAGACACACACAGACAGACAGAGAGACAGACACACAGAGAGACAGACACACAGAGAGACAGACACACACAGACAGACAGACACACACAGACACACAGAGAGACACACAGACACAAACACACACTCGTTTAGGAGAAATCCCATCTGCAGCCTGGAACCCCTGGAGCCTCCCTGCACCGCTCCTGCCCTGGGGCTGGGTGAGGGTTTCAACCCCAAGGCCCCAGCCCGGAGCACCCCCCAGCCACCCCCCAACCACCCCCTAGCCACCTCCCACCCCCCAGCCACCCCCCAACCACCCCCCAGCCACCTCCCACCCCCCAACCACCCCCCAGCCACCTCCCACCCCCCAGCCACCCCCCACCTCCCGTGCTGGCTGGAGCTGAGCTGTGACCACAGCTGGGCAGTGACTGTCACGCTGCAGGAAGCCACAGGAAACCTCTTCCTCCCAACCCTCCCACCCCATGGCACATCACTGCCAGGAACCCTGCGGGTTTCACCAGGCACCTCCAGCCCCAACTCCCTGGCCCAGGGATGCTCCTTGGTGGCCCCAGGGATGTGTGGCCACAGGAGCCTGAGGAGGGCTGTTGGAGCAGAAGGGCTGGGGGGTGGCACTGGTGACACCTCTGCCACCATGGCGTGGGCTGGTGGCTGTAGGACATCCCATCCCATCCCATCCCATCCCATCCCAAATTAACAGATGGTTCGTTCAGCAATCAAGGGGCTGGCAGCTCCCTGGGAATGCCAGGAGAAGGCGTGAGCTCCCCCGGGACCCTCCCTATGGTGCCAGCCACCCCCCCAGCCCTCTGCCCACGGAGGCTCCAGGCAGCTCCTGCCGTGTCCCAGGGCTCCCCACACACAGGGCAGAGCCCCCCGTGCTCCCCCCCAGCTCCCTGGGCTGGGATGCAGTAGGGAAGGAGTTATTCCAGCAGAAGGGAAGAGCTCCATCCAGCCCCTGGCTGAGGGCACCGCTTGCCCCAGGCCCGAGGTGCCCAGTGACACCTGAGCTGTCCCTGAGGGACACCCTGTGCTGGGCACCTTCATGTCCCCGGGTGCTGGCAGTCCCTGCACATGGAGCAGCTCTGGGGTAACTCCCAAGCCACATTTGGGAGGAAGAGGAGGAGGAAGGCAGCTGAAAGATGTTGACAAACAAGCTGGGCAGGATCATGTTTGAAGCAGGGTGGCAGAGGGAAGTGTTTCCCTGTCACCACACCTCTGCAGGACCATGTGTGGTCAGAGACCCCCAAGAAGAGTGACGATTGCCCCACTTTGGAGAGTTTGAAGTCTCCGTATTACAGAGTGCTGGGACACCTCATATAAACAATAATAGTAGAAGGATTGGACCAGATGATCCTTGAAGTCCTTTCCAACATAAACATTCTGTGACTCCCAGACCCCTGAAGACCACCCTGGTGCAGATCACCCCCCCGGGCTGTCCTGTCAGCCCCAGAGCAGGGGGAGATCCCCGGTGCTGCCAGGGATGCTGCCTGCACCTCTGCTCAGGGGGAGAGACCCTGGTCCTGGGACACCAACACGTGTGGCTCGTGGCCTCTGGGAGATGCTGGCCTCAGCCACAACTGGGACAGGGCATGGGACAGGGCATGGGACAGGGCAGAGAGGAGCATGCCTGGCACGGGAAGCCTTTTGGCCACTTCCCTCCTGCCTTTGGCTCTGCTCCGAGCCGTGTTCCCAGCAGGGGAAGGATCAGGCCCAGGCTCTCACCATCAGCATCCCCAGCTCCTGCCCAGGCAGCTCCCATCCCTGCTTCCACCAGAGCCCACATCAGCCCGGGCAGCTCCTCCAAACCCCCCCCAGTGGGGAGGACAAGGGGGCAGAGTTGTCTGAGGGTTCTGGGGGGTGCCGGATCCCTCCCCAGGCAGCAGCAGGAGCAGGAGCAGTGGGGAAGAGGCTGAGCTGAGCAGGAAACCCGGGGAGTTTTCCCCTCCCGCAGTGCTTTGCATGCCTGACAGCAAGTTGTGCCTTGCCTGCTGGGTTCCAGCTGCCCCTCCCAGCTCTGGGAGCTCCTCTCCCAGCCAGGAGCAGGCTGGAAATGTTCTCAGTGAACCCCGGGAGGTTCCCTGCCTACCTGTGGGCCCTCCCTGCCCACCCCAGAGCTTCAGCACAGGACACCCACCAGCCCCACCTCCAGAATACAGTTTCACAAGATTCTGATTTTCCCCATGAAAACTTCTCTGCAACCCCCCCCCCCCCATCTCCTGATCTTGGGTTGAAACCCCTTGGGCTGACAGCTCCGTGCCTGCCAGGGTACAACAATCCTGGCCTTGCAAACTCCTGAATTCTGGCCCAGCAGAGACAGAATTCCTGCAGAGGAAATCCAGCTGGGTTTTCCCTTGCTATTCCTCGGGATTAAGACCCCGGGGAGCAATCTCTGCATGGAGAAGCAGCTTTGGGATGTGCTTTGGGCCCAGAGGTGCCTGCAGCCAGGACCTGGTGGATCAGCAGCTCTGTCCCACCAGAACCCCACGGGACATTACAAACTCTCCTTCAAAGCTCTCCCCAACCTGCTGCCGGCCTGTTTGGCTGCATACCACGGAAGCATTCCTGGCAGCCACCAAATGGGCTCCCTGCTCCCCACCAGACACCCACCCACAGCTTTGGGTGCTGCTGCTCCATCCCTGCCTGACCCACGGAGCTTCCCCACCCCCCCGCCCCGCCAAAACAAACAAACAAACTAAGAAAAAAAACAACAAAACCCTTGTGGAGAGGGGCAAGAAGGGACTTCAGAGCCGCTCCCATGGTTTTATGGCAGCAATGAGGGAAAGATAAGGCAGAGCCCCCCCCCAAAGCCCGAAGGAGGCCCAGGAGGTGCGGGGGGGCTGCTTCCCCTCCCCAGCCTCCCGGGGGAGGATTTCCCAGCGGAGGAGCTGAAACCCAAGCCGGAGCACCAAAGGGCTGGGAGGTCAAACCCTGTGTGAGGGGGCTCCGGGGGCAGGATGGGGAGGGGGGGGCACAGCACCCCGGCGGAGGGGTGACCCCACTTACGGGGGTCAAGCGTCTCACCCGCAGGCACCGAGGAGCAGCCCTGCCCCCGCTCTCCTTGGCACAGCCCCGGCTCTGTCCAGCCCTAACCCTGCCCTTCCCGGACACCCCCGGACACCCCCGGGCACCCCCGGAGAGCCGGGGTCTCAATAACCACATTGTCACTCTTCCCCCTCCCCCGGGGACAGGGGGACAGCTGTGTCCTGGGGCAACCCGGGGGCATCCCAGGGGTCTCCCAGGCGTTCAACCAATCCTTCCCTCCCACCCCAGAGATCTTGGGGGATTTTTTTTTTTTTTTTTTTTTTTTTTTTTTTGAGAAATAGTTCTCCCCCGAAATATTAAGGGGGGGAAAGTCGATGGGCGCGGCCCCGGTAACCCCCGTGTTGCCTGGAGCCAGCTTGCACCCCCCGGAACCCGCATCCCCCCGGAGCCCGCATCCCCCCCTCCGCTCCCCGCAGCCAACACAAACACCCCCGGCACAACCCAGCCTTTCATTGGGGAGGCAGACAGGCACCTCGGGTGTTCCCCCCCCCAAACACACACACACACACACATACACACCCCCCCCCGCCCTGTGCCCAGCCAAGGGCGATAGGCAAAAAACAACAAAAAAAAATCTACAGCGAAACTGGAACGCAGGGGAAAAATAATAAAAAAGAAGTTTGAAGTCCGGGAGCTGAAAGGAAGGGCAGGCGCGGAGGGTGGGGGGGGGGCGTGTGTGTGTGTACCCCAACCCGGAGTGAAGGGAGGGATGGGGAGAGGCGGATGGGATACAGGGGGTGGGAATCCTGTCCCGCAGCTCACCCGCGATCTGCTGGCGGCGACCCTCGTCCAGGTGCGTGGAGACCACATCGCCCATGGCGAGCAGAGCCGGTCCTGGAGCGGGAGGAGGAGGAGGAGGAGGAGGAGGAGGAGGAGGAGGAGGAGGAGGAGGAGGAGGAGGAGGAGGAGGAGGAGGAGGAGGAGGAGGAGGAGGAGGAGGAGGAGGAGGAAGGCAGCGCCCAGGCGGTCCGGCAGCCCCGGCCCCTCCCCCCGCCCCGCCCCACTCCAGCTCCCGGCCCCTGCCTGGGTTTGCCCCCCCCTTCCCTTCCCCCGCTAATTAGCTGTTCTAATTTGTTCGTTAAAGGATGGGGGAGGTTCGTAGGGAGCGGTTGTGCCCCCCCAGCCCCCCCAATCCCTCCAGCCCCGCACAGCATCGCTCTGCCCCCCCCCCCCCCCCCCCCCCCACAAACCGGTGCCACCAGAACCACCCCTGCTCGGCACCTCTCCCCCGCCCCTGCCATTGCTTCACGGGGGATTGCGACACCTCCCCCCATCCCCCCCCCACCTTCCCACCAGAGACCTCACACCCAGGGCCCCGCCAGCCTCCACCCAAGGCGGGGAGGGGGGGGCGTGGGAGCCGGGGGGGCAGGGGGGGGCAGGCGAGAGGCCCCGGTCCCTCCCCAACATCCCGGGAACCTGTGGGGGAAGAGCTTGGAAAAACCGGAGCTGCCTTCAGACACTGCGGATTTGGGACCGGGAGTTGTTTGGCCTCTGTTCTGCCGGGGGGGGAAACCAGGAGGGGGTTGGCAGCTCCCAGTTCAACCAGTATCTCTGGCGAGTTCAAAGTGGGATAATGGACCAGGAATTCTCCAAAAATCCGCCCAAAATCCCCTCGCACAAGCTTTGCCGGGGCTGAAAATTTCCCCGGTGAGATCCATGGAGGGGGGGGGGGGGAGCTCCGGGAGCGAGGAGCGGAGCAGCCGAGGCTGGGGAGCTGCAGGAAGCGGTGGGAAAAGCTCCTCCTTCCCGAGAGCACCAAACAGCCCTGGCAGGATTCTCCTGGGGCTGCTGGGACGGGAGGAAAAATCCCAGAGCCCTGGGCAGAGACTGCGAGTGGGGTGTGACCAGGGGAGGAAGAGGAGGAGGAAGGAGGAGGACGTGGCAGAGTCACCAGAATGTTCCCAGCTGCAGGGAACCCCGGGGACTCCCCGTCGAGGTGGATCCGTGATTTGGGATCGCTTGGGCTGGGTGAAGCTGGGCTCAGGATGGCTCAGTCCGGGCCAGTGGGAGTGGGAAAGGTCTCTGGGGGGGGAAAGGTCTCTGGGGGGGGAAAGGTCTCTGGGGGGGGAAAGGTCTCTGTCTCCGGGGTGGTGCCCGGAGCCTTTTCCCGGGAGCCTTTTCCTGGGCTGCAGTGTTTACCCGGCAGCAGGAGGGGAGAGGAGTGGAGGTGGGCAGCCCCGGAGTGAGGCATCCTGTTTATCCTGCCTGGAATTGCTCTCCTGAGCCAGGGATGGGAGCAGGGATGGGGAAGGGGGCAGGAGGCTGCTCACACCTCTCCCTGCCAGCCCGGCCCCAAAACACTCCCCCCCCCCAGCATCCTCCTGAGCAGGAGGTCAGGATGGGCTCTCTGAAAGCTGAACGCTCCAAATGAGGCCAAAAGACCCCAGGAGATCAGCTGGTGCCCAGATGCCACCCTGCACCTGCCTCAGCACCCATGGGTGTCAGGATGGTTGGGCTGGGGTAGCCCCTGGGCTGGGCTTGCCCCCTGGGGATGCCCCCCAGCCACAGCCCTTTCCATCGTGAGAGGAAAGGTTCCTACCCCTGCAAAGTCATTTCAAAGAGAAAATAATTTCAAAGCTCAAACATTTACTTTTTTCCCCCTTTGCAATGCCCCCTCAGGTTTTACCTTCCCTGTGATTTGTTTGCCTGGCCAAGATGCTGCTGAAATCAAGGGATTCTCCTGTGAAATTTATCTTCAGCAAAAACTTCGTTTCCAATAATTAAAAAAAAATCATTCCACTGAAGGCTTTTAAACACTTTTCCCAGTGCTGATCCCTGAGGAAGCTGGCTCTGAATTAATTTGAAAGTCTGCCTTAGTGGGGTGAGGGTACATAAAGGTGGGGAAAATGCATCCACCTCCCCTCAATGGGGAAAACCCCCCCCCCACTAATACCTACCTGTGGCAGTAACTTCATTATTAGAAACCAAGCTTCATTCCTTTAAAAGAAGCAAGGTGTGAGATACACACAGTCCTACTAAATAGACTGAGTAAATGGTATAAACCTCTTATTTTTTAAAAAAATAAAAATAAATCCACATACTGAGCCATTACTTGTCTTTTGCCTGCTGACATATTTCTCAAAGAGAAAAAAAAAATCCACCAAGCCCTAATTAAAAGTTAAAAAAAAATAGAGAGCCTCAACATTGTTGATTTGCCAGCAGGAAGGTGATGTTTGTGGTGTGCAGAAATAGTGTCAACAGAGACTGGAGGCTGCCAGGCAGCACAGAGGCTGCTTCTGGAGATGGGAAAATCACCCAAAGATGAGCCCAGCACCCCTGGTCAGATCCAGGGGGTGACACGGGGCCCAGCAGGGACAAACTGGGCTGCTAGAGCCTGGAGGGTGGGAAGGTGAAGGGGTTACCTGCAGGGTTTTGTCAGGAGAGGAGACTTTGGGGAGCTTTTCTCCGTGTGTTCCCACGTGTGCAGGGATGGCCCCTACCATGGCCCTGGTCAGGACCCCCCTTGCTGTGCTGGGTGCCAGAGGATGGGGACAGGGATGGGGGCAGGGATGGGGACAGGGATGAGGATGGGGATGAGGATGGGGATGGTTTGTCCTTCCTCTCCTGCTGCCAGTTTCTGGGAGCACAGGGCAAAGCCCAGGCTGGCTGAGCCCCCTCCCTCCATGGCCGGGCAAGGGGTAGAGACACAGCCCCCCCCCTGGTGCCACCCCCCCAAACCCAGCCCCCTTTGCACTGCCTGTGCCTCCTCTGGCCATCTCCCCACTCTCCTTCCCCAGATCCCTCTGGGAAGGCAGCTCCTCATCTCCTCCAGTGTTTCTATCACCCAGAGCCCTCCTTCACCTCCCGCTGATGTCCTTCCCCAAAGCTTTCTGTACCTAACATGTCTCCTGGACAATCCTGATGTCCCAATCCATGTCCATGGGGGAACAGTGGGGGAAAAAAAAAAAAAAAAAAAGATTATTTGGGCTATTTTTCTGCTCACAGCCTGTCAGGGCCTGTGCTCAACTCCTCCTGCTCCTTCAGCTGTCCCTCTGGATTTGGTACCCATGGGGAGGATCACCCCTGCCTTGAGCACCCTGGGCTTTCCAGGCAGTTATTATCAGGGTGTAAAAGCTGAGCCCATCAGATAGGGATGATGCACCCGCAGAGCCCCCCCGAACAGGGTGGTCCCCCCCTCCAGCACCTGCGGAATTCCTGCAGCCTCTAAAGGCAGGGATGCCTCAGAGGACAAAGCTTTCAGCCCGGTAAATATCAATTTCCCTTTCTCTGACACAAGGAGCAATCAGCAGAGTTTTCCTTTCCCTCTCAGTGACCTCGGGGACACAGATCTGTTTCCATCTCACCTTGGGAACCAGATGGTGGGGAGGGAAGAGGGGGACACACAGAGCCTGGGGGTGCTCGCAGGCTCCGGAGCTGCCTGGAGCCCTGCGGTGACCCCAGGAGCCAGGCTCAGGTCCCCATCCCTGGGGGGACAGCCACATCCAGCCCCCCGGGAATAAGATGTGACCCTGCCAAGGGGGCTTCATTGCGGGGGCTGGGCAAGATGAGGTTGAGCGGGAGGCAAACACAAAATCACCCAACAAAGGTGTGAGCGTGTGCTGGGGGCAATTAACAGCCGGCTAATGAGGGCAGGAAAAGTTCTCTGAGGTGCTGAAGGCGAGGGCAGCAGCAGCGGGGGGGCTGCAGGGTTGGGTCCCTGGGTCCCTCATTCCCAGTGACTCCAGTGACTCCAGTGGGATTTGCTGTGTCGGGCCAGTGATGGATGAAGCAGGGCTGGTGCCCCGGGGGGGATCAATCACCCCCAGCATGGGCAGGGAACCTGCGAGCAGAGGGGGGGGAAGCACCAGCTTCAGACTGGAATCAACTGGGAGCGACTGGGGGCCCCCGCAGCCCCCTCCAAGGCAGCCCCAGGGGGGTTCCGGCAGGCGGCACAGGGGTCGGGGGGGTCCCAGGACGGTCACCCCCACCCACCCATCATCCTGGTGAGGGAGCACCCAGCTCCTGTGGATCGCCATTCCCCTCTGCTGGTCGGGACTGGGATAACTGGTGGCTCAGCCTGGGCCTTGGCAGAGGAGCCTGCGGGGGGTGCCACAGCCTGGGTGTCCCCGACACTGCCACCAGCATGGAATGGGGCATGGGATGGGATGGAATGGGATGGAGATGAGATGGGATGGGATGGGATGGGATGGGATGGGATGGGATGGAATGGGATGGGATGGGATGGAGATAGGATGGGATGGAATGGGATGGAATGGGATGGGATGGAGATGGGATGGGATGGAATGGGATGGAGATGGGATGGGATGGGATGGAGATGGGATGGGATGGGATGGGATGGGATGGAATGGGATGGAGATGAGATGGGATGGGATGGGATGGGATGGGATGGAGATGGGATGGGATGGGATGGGATGGGATGGAATGGGATGGGATGGGATGGGATGGGATGGGATGGGATGGGATGGGATGGGATGGAATGGGATGGAATGGGATGGAATGGGATGCAAATGGGATGGGATGGAAATGGGCATGGGGCATGCCAGGGCACTGGCAGTGTCATGTGGCATGGGGACGGGTGCCAGCATGGCAGGGACATGGTGACAGCACATCTGGGCAGGAGAGGTGTGGGACTGGGCAGCAGCATGGGCACCGGGATGAGCACAGGGAAAGGGCAGGGACACCAGCATGGCAGGGACATGGCAATGGGCACAGAACACAGGGCATGGGGATGGATCATGGGCAGTGCCTCCCCAGCCCCCCCAGCTGCTTGCAGGCAGGGAGCCAGGAGGGGCTGGGGGCTCTGCCACCTGCCTGGGTCTCCCAAAGAGCTGGGACATCACAGCATGCCAGGAGCTGCAGCCACCACTCCTGCCTTGGCACCAGGGAAAGGAAAAAAAATATGTCTGAGTAGTGCTGAGGAGCTGCAAACAGTGGGAAAACCCAAAGCACAAAGCCTGAAATCGCTGGATTATTCACCCCGAGCAGCTCACAAAGCTCACAGAACAAAGCTTTTGTCCTGAGCAGGGACAAAAGGGACACTGTGCCTTCCCTGTCCCTGCAGCCACCTTCCCCTGGGACAAATTCCTGGCCCCCGGGTGACTCATTTGGCTTCAGTGTCACCAGTTGGGCTCTGCCTGCACTGAGGGGAGGGCAGGAGCAGCCTCCCAGTTTGACACCCTCTGATGGTGAATGGATGCATTCTCCAATGGGAGGAAGTCTGGGGGGGTCTCCCCCCTCCCAGGGGCTCTGGCAGACCCAGGGGACTCCCAAAGGGCCCAGGGTTACACTCACACTCTCCTGGGGCTGCCCCATGGGTGCCCCTGAGCTCCTGTGTGCCCCTGGAGGGTGCTGCTCCTCCTGGGAGGTGGGCAGGGGCAGAGCAGGAGCTGTTGGTGCTTCCCCCCCAGGACTCGGGGGGCTGCAGGACACCTCCATGTCCCCCAGCAGGACACTCCTCTAGCATCTCAGCTGCTTCCAGTTGAATTTTTAGGCTGCAAAATCCCAGAGTGAGGTCTTCCAGTCCAGACTCCTTAGGAAAGAACCAGCAAGGAGGGAGGAGGGATCAGGATGTGGCATCATCCCCCCCCCCACAGTGCCAAAGACACCCCCAAACTTCTCTTTGAAGAACACCAGGCTCAGCAAGCTCCCTCCTGTTTCTGGACCCTAAGACTGATCCCTTGTCATCTCTTCCTTGGCTTTTCAGGCAGGGTCAGACCCCAGGCACAGAGAAATGATGCTCAGCCTGGCTGGGGAGATGGGAAGCCACAGAACCACCCCTTCCCCCCCCCAGAGCCTGCTGGTGTTTATAGCCTGGAGCTGGCAGAGTCCAGCAGCTCAGACTAACCCCGCTCTGGATCAGTTTTTAAGGAAATGCTGAAGAGAACAGGAACCAAAGCAAAGGACTGAGGTGTTCACCCCAGCTGCTGGGGAACCCTTGTGTCCAGGCCTGGGACCTCATCACCCTCCTGCCCCCCCGGGGTCTTCCTGGCTGCCCCCAGGCGATCCTTGTCCTTCCTCACCTCGGAGAGCCAGGGGCTGAACATTTATATGGCTATAAATATATATATATATCAGAGAGTCAGAGAATGGGTTGGGTGGGAAGGGACTTTTAAAGGGAAGGGGACAACCTGTCCCACCCCCCTGCCATGGTCAGGGACACCTCCCCTAGCCCAGGCTGCTCCCAGCCCCATCCAACCTTGGACACTGCCAGGGATGGGGCAGCCACAGCTTCTGGGGGCACCCAGGGGCTCAGCACCCTCACACCAGAGAATTTCATCCTCACATCCAGCCTCAATCTCCCCTCTGCCCTCTCAAAGCCATTCCCCCTCATACCAGCCCTCCAGGCCCTTGTCCCAAGTCCCTCCCTATAGATACACACACATAGATATATACATACACATCATATACATATAGATATACCGGGTGTAGGAAGGGGCCATAAAGGGTGCGTGGGGGCCACCCTTTTCCGTGGGGCACCCTCCCCCGCGGGCGGGCACTGCGTTGCGGTGCGGGGGGCGGTGCGGGGGGCGGTGCGGGGCGGTGCGGGGGGCGGTGCGGGGGGCGGTGCGGGGCGGTGCGGAGTGACGCGTATCCCGCCCCCCCCCTCCGCCCCTCCCCTCCGCGCAGTCAGCTGAAGCCTCCGCGCCCTCCGGAGCCCGCGGCCCCCCCCGTCGGTTCTGTTCCCCCCCCCTCTCTCTCCAATCCACCTCCCCGTCCCTCCCTCCGCATCCTTGCGCCGTCACCCGCAGCCTCGCCCGGGTCTGTGTGTGTGTGTGCCCCCCCTCCCATCCCCCCAAATCCTTCCCCAGCCGCTGCGTGCCCCCCCGGCACAGGGACATGGCCCCCATCGGACTCAAGGCCGTGGTGGGAGAAAGTAAGATCCGCGTCCGGCCGCGCCGCCTGCGCACCCCGCGGTGGGAAGGGGGGGTGGGGGGGGTGTATGAAACTGACAGGGGAGGGGGGGACACACAGAGGACACCGAGCTCCCAACGCCCTTTGCTGCGGGGGGGGGTGGGGGGATGCGCACCAGGGACCCTCGGGGTGGCATCAGCCCCAGGGTTGGGGGGGGCGGGGGGAGGGGACCCCCCTGGTGGGGCAGGGGCGGGGTAACCCTGGTGGGCTTGTGGGATGGGGGGGGGTGCTGGTGGTGGTTGTTGTTTCCCTCTGCGTTTTATTTATATCATTTTATTGGGGGGGTGTGGAGGCTGTTGGGATTTTTTCTGCAGTGCTGAGGGGAGGAGAAGGGGGGGCGGGGGGTAAGGGGGGGGATTAAGGGGGAAGCCTGACACGTTTGGGTCTTTCCCCCCCCCAACCTCTCCCCGAGTCCTAAACCAGATACTGGTGAGACCCCCAGGGCGGGGGGGTCGGGGCAGGGGGGGGGGGGGGGTCACAGAGGTGCCGGTGTGGCCCCCCCAAGCCCCTCGCCTTTGTCTGCAGCAGATCGCCCCTTCCTGGTGGTTGCTTGGCCTGGCTTATTTTTATTATTTATTTTTATTATTTATTTTTATTATTTATTTTCATTTTCCCGGACGTGACCTCGCTTCCTTGATCCCGGGGAGGCCTTGGGGCCCCTTCCCTTCCCCTTCCCCTTCCCCCCACCCCAAAATCTTTCCCTCCCGGGGCCTCTGGGTGCCCTTTGGGGTCCCAGCGCTGCTGGTTCTGTGCGGCGGGGGGGCAGGGAGCAGCCCCGGGGTTGTTTCCTCCTCCCCCCCCCGCTCCAGGGTGATTTTCCCAACCTCTTCATGGTGTCTGAGTCCACAAAACGCCGGACTCGGAGGTGGCGGTGGGGCCGGGGGGGGGGGGGGGTCCTTTGCCCGCCGCAAAATGAAAGCGAAAAACCCCTATTTTCTAAAAAATAATCATAAAAATAAATAAATAAATAAATGAAGAGCAGGAACCGCAGCCATGAGAAGCCCTTCAGCCCTTCTCCTCCTCCCTCCCCTCGCACCATTTATTTCCGTGGCACCGTGGCCGGATCTCTTTTCTTTTCTTTTCTTTTCTTTTCTTTTTTTTTTTTTTTTTTTTTTTTTTATCTTGGGGGGGGGGGGGTGCTGGTGCTGTATGTTTGGTGTCTATTTTGGCGAGGATTCGGTGGTGTTTTTTCTGGTTTTTTTTGTTTTTTTCCGGCATCCCCCGCGTTGTGCATCGCGAGCCTCCCGCGCAGGCTGCGGATGGTGCGGGGGGGGTGATCGGGGGGTGGTGATGGACATGGGGGGGTGAGATATGATCTGTCCCCCTGGATTGATCTCCCTAGATCCCTCAATCCCTGGTTGAGATCCCGGCTTTGTCCCCAATCGTCACCTCCCCGGGGTTTTGGGGGGGGGCTGCACCCTCTCTGCTCCCCCCCCAGCCCCCTGCACTGGGGATCGGAGCTGCAGAACGGAGGGGGGGGCAGGGGAATGTTGTTTTTCTGCTGCAGGATCAGTTTGAGGTGGGGGGCAGGTTGGTTTTGCTGGGTTTTATTTTGGGGGGAACTGCATATTTTTCCCCAGGCGGGCAGGGGGGGGGGAAGGTGGAGCAGCCCCCCCCGGGCAGGGCCCCATCCTGTGCCCCGGCTATGGAGGGGACAGAGACCACTGCTTGTCCCTGATTGTCATTGATTGAAATGAAAATTTCAGTGCAGTGAGAGAGGCTGGGGGGGGCACACAGACACAGGAAAATCTGGCTCAGTCCTGCAGGCTTTAGCAACAATCCGCTCGGGGTTTGGGTTGGTTTTGTGCTTTTTTTTGTTTGTTGGTTGGTTGGTTTGTTTTTTCCCCCTGGAAAATGCCATTGCAGGCTGTGTAACCAGGAATTGTTCCGTGGGCATGGGTGCTGTGGGGGAGGTGTGGGTGTCTGGCAGGAGGGAGCAGGGTTTGGGCAGACAAAATGCTGCAGAGGATCCTGCAGGGTCCAACCCCCCCCCTCAGGATCCTGCAGGGTCCAACCCCCCCCCTCAGGATCCTGCAGGGTCCAACCCCCCCCCTCAGGATCCTGCAGGGTCCAACCCCCCCCCCCCCCCCTCACCAGGGCTGGGCAGCTCCTGGCCTTGCTGGCTCAGCTCCTTCCTTGGGCTGCTCTCTGCAGCTGGAGCTGCTCCCCAGGTAGCCAAACCTCCCCCTTTTCCTGGCTACCGGTGTGGCTAGCACAAGATTTTCCTCAGCTTTCCCCTCACTGCACCAGCCTGGGAATCCCAAAGGCTGAGCTGCAGGAGGAGATCCAAGGCTGGGGCAGGATAGATCTCCAGTGGGCTCCTTCCTGAGGAGGGGAGGAAAGAGAAGGAAAGGAAGGGAAGGGAAAAGGGAAGGGAAGGAAAAGGAAGGGAAGGGAAGGGAAAGGCTAAGGATGCTTCCAGGTTGCCATGGCTCACTCCAGCAGCACCCTCTCCCCCGAGCTGCATTCTGCCCTGGCTTCCCTCCAGACCCGGATTATTCTCCTGAGCAGCTGGTGCCAGAACAGGAGAAGTTTGGGAGAGGTGGGCAGGGGGATGAGGTGGATGAGTGTTGCAGGAACTGGGCAGAACTGGATTGTCACCCCACACTCCCCCGAGGAGCTTTGGGTGCATGCGGGGGGGCTGTCCCCTCCAGGGATTGCTTTCATCTGACCAGGGTTGGAGCTTAGCCCCAGGGGTGATGTCCTCCTGCTCTGTCTTCTGATCCCTCTCTGGCCACCTCCTGGGGAGCCCCACTGGAGACCCAGCTGCTTTGCTCTGGTGCTGGTTAGAAAACTCTTAACCTAACCCACCACCACATGGACATTCTCCCCATCCTCTCCTGCCCCAGCCATCTCCTTGGATCTTCTCAGGGCAGCCTGCCCCAAACTTCTCCTGCCCACCCTGGTCCTTGCTCTCCTGCAGCACCCTGCAGTGGAGAGGAGGAGGAGGATGAGGATGGGTTTACTTCACCCAACCCTCCCAGCGAGGCCGGGTGTGCCATGCTGCAGGGGTGACACCTCCACAGTTCCTGTCACCACAGTGGGCAAGAAACATCTGGAGTGTATGGAGGGGCAGCTGTGCTGGGTCTGAAAACTCTTGGACCCCTTCACCTGGAAGAGGAGGAGAAGCTGTCTCAGGGCTTCCTTTGGCTGGGAGCTGCAGGACAGGGGACAGCAGGGGAACACCTTCCCCCAGGACACCATCTGATCCTCCCATGGAGCATCCTCACCCTCCACAGAGCTGACCTCTGCCACTCCCAGGAGCCCCACCATTAAATCCCACCTGGGTGAGGCCCAGTGGGCCCTCAGCACCCATGTGCAGCACTCAAGCTGTGCCATGTCACCCAGTGTCCCCTCTGTACCTCTCTGGGGTTCACCCTTGCCAGGCCCTGCTGAGATGTGATGACTCAGGGAGCCAGGCTCATGCTGAGCTGCACCTCCAGGGACAAGGGAGGTGGCAGGGGCAGGGCTGCCAGCCTTGGGGCACAGCAGGGACCTGGGGACCTCTGCTCCTGGGTTCTGGTGCCCGAGTCACCCAGGGTGCTGGGGCACCTCACAGCTCCCACCACCCCTTTGCTGGGGGCATGGGGAGACTCTGAGGATGCTGAGGTTGCTCCGAGCCCATCTTGGGGTTCAGGCTCAAGGCTTTTGTGTCCTTCCCCAGAGCCAGGGAGCAGAGGGAGCAGAGGCAGAAGGGTGGCTGGTCCTGGTGGGACCATGGCAGGGATGCAGCCTCCAGCCAGCATGGGGAGCAGAGCCTCCACTGGAGAGGATGAGTGAGGAGGAGAGGGTCTCTGCACCCTGTCTCCCATGGGTGGGAGCAGCCCCAGATGTTTCCTGGGCAGCCCACCCCCTAATCCCAGCTCTGGGAGTCCTGAGGGTGCTGTGGTGTTGCCACCCACCCTGTGGATACAGGAGCAGGCTCCTGGCAAAGCTTCTGCTGGGGCTGTTAGCTTTGTCACCAGGCTCTGTCTCGCCTCCCATCTCAGCTCGGAATTGGAAAAGCCTGAAATAATACATGCACAACTCAGGGCTCACCTTCCCACGCAGCACAGAGCAATTTCAGTCACCAAACTGCAGTCTGCACCCGGGGCTGAGAAATCCTTGCCCATGGAAGGTCACCAAGAATGACAAACCTCACCTTGGCAGCAGTGCATCCACCCTCGTGTCTGCACGGGCAAGAAGGTTGAAAAAGCCACTGGCATAGAGGGTTTAGTCTCTTCCCTGTGAAAAACAAACAGAACAGGAAAAGGAAAGGGTAAAGGGAAGGGAAAAAGAAAGGAAGAGGAAAAAGGAAAGGAAAAAGCAAAGGAAATGGAAAAGGAAAAGGAGAAAGGGAAAAGGAAAGGAAAGCAAAGCAAGGTCTGTGTATAATTCCTCAGCACCTGTCAGGAAAAACATCCCAGGAGAGATCTCTTCCCAGAAAACTCAACACATTTCAGAAGAGAAGCCTCATCACATGGTTTGCAGTTGCATGCTGAGAAGCAGATGCTGTGGCCACCAACTCCCAGTGCAGGGAAGGAATTTGGCTCTTGGCTTTTGGAGAGGGCAGAAACAGAGCAGGCTGCAGGTGCATTCATTGTGGGCTCCCACCCTGCCCACGTACACACACACACACACACACACACACACACACCCCTCCACTTGTGTGGTGCAGGGTGATGTCTGGGTCTGGTGTTGTGACACCAGGAGAGCAGCAAAGGCCACTTGGAGTTGGAGCAGCTCAGCTGCACAGCAGTGGCTCTCCATCCCATCCCATCCATCCCATCCCATCCATCCCATCCCATCCCATTTCATCCCATCCCATTCCCAGCATCTGTGTGGGCACCAGCCCAGCCCAGCCTGGATTCATAGAATTTCAGGATCACAGAATGTCAGGGGATGGAGGGGACCTCTTGAGATCAAATCCAGCCCCCCTACCACAGGAGGATCCCCCAGGGCAGCCCACACAGAACACATCCAGGTGGGATTTGAATGTCTCCAGGGAAGGAGACTCCAGCACCTCCCTGGGCAGCCTGGGCCAGGGCTCCCTCACCCTCACAGCCAAGAAGTTTCTCCTCATGTTGAGGTGGAAGTTCCTATGCCTTAAACCCCTTATTCCTTGTCCTGTTAGTGGGCACCAGTAAAGAACTTGGCCCCTTCCTCTTGACACCCACCCCTCAGATATTTATATTGATGTTCCCACCAAGCCAAGCCTGAAGAGCCCCAGTTTGTTGCTGTTCTTGCTCCCTTCAAGGCAGAGAGAAATCAGCTCAGGAAGTCATGGTCACCTGCAGGGGAGAGTGACACAGCCCTGGGAGGATGTTTGCTGTGATACCCCACGTGTGCCCTCCTGCTGCAGGAAAGCTCTTGGTTCCTCTTGGCACTGACAGCACCCACAGCTGGGTGCAGCATCTCCCCTGGGGATGGGAACAATCCCTGGGGCTTC
Source organism: Phaethornis superciliosus (assembly GCA_023637945.1). NCBI lineage: Eukaryota > Metazoa > Chordata > Aves > Apodiformes > Trochilidae > Phaethornis > Phaethornis superciliosus. Next base: position 404,972 of record JAJQWJ010000022.1, on the reverse strand, counting down.
ACCCCGTGTCTCCAGGGAGGTCCAGGAGAGCCATTTGTGGGTGGGATTGTGTGTTTCCCTGATTCCTTTTGGCTGTGGAATTCCTGAGGAGTTGGAGGTCTCCAGGTCTCTGTCCTCCTCTCCAGGCTGGGCTGGGGTCCCATGGCTCTGGCCAGCAGAAATGCCTCCATCCCTCATGAGCTGTGCAGAGAGGAGGAGGAGGAGGAATTAATCCGGGGTTATGGTGATTACAGTGAGTAATCCCAGCAGCCACACAGCTCCCCAGGGCAGGAGAAATCCTGCAGGACATGAGCACCTTTCACCAGCAGCTGTGAGGGAGCTGTGGCCCTGCTCCTCCAGGCGTAAAAATATCAGAGTTCACCTGACCCAGTGGTGGGGAGGAAAGGGTGAAGCTGAGCCTGGGTGATTGTGCCCTTGGAGGAATTCGTGCAGCTGGATGGCTGCACCAGCAGCAGGTTTCTGTGGGAGAACAGAAAGGCAAAGGTCTTCCAGGTGGGCACCAGAAATAATCCAGTGATAAAAAGAGGTGTTTGAGGTCATGAACTGCTGAGGGGAGATGGTTGAGTTTGTTTGGTTTGTGGACACGGTGATCTCCAGCCTCATCTCCTCCTGAGATGTCTCAGTGCACTGGAGGACATCAGATGGGCTTTGTCTCCTGTAAATGAAATTATTCTCTATGTTTTGAGTGGGGTTGATGCTTTCCTTGCCTCCTCTGGTCCATGAAGCCTGTTTTGTTGAGGAGTGCTTGGAGGTGGTACACTGGGACCTGGAGATGTCCCCTGAGGGTGCCCAGGGGTAGATCCCTGCTCCACCACATCCAAACCTCCTTGTGTCTGTGTAGCATTCACACTGCCTTAAGCAATTAGTTAATGAACCAGCACAAAAGCAGTTGCCAAGCCAACCCAAAGCCAAACTTGTATCTTAGAGATGCAGTGTGACAGCTTTTAAGAGAAGTGGCTTTGGAGCAGTGGATTTCAGTGCTCTGGTTCTCCAGAGCTGCTCTGGGATGTTGGATCTCAAACAGAGGATGTGTGAGGAGTGTAAAGGACTTTTTAAACCAAAGAAGCCTTTGGTTAGGACATCCCTGAAGGATCTTGGGCAGTTCTGCAGCCTGCTGCCCATTCATAAGGCAAATCCATTTTTCCTTGCTTCAGGCCAAGGTGTGCAGCCCATGAGGTCCTGGGATGTGGCAGCAAAGGAACATTTCTGAGCAGCAGGACCTGGGCCTCCTGCATTGCTCCAGGAGGGAAGAGCTTGGCCATGGCTGCTGGCACAGGCCAGGCTTGGGTCTGAAATATCTCTTGGTTGCAGCATCCCTCCATCCATCTCTGTGCTCCAGGATGCTGTGGTGGCCAGGACGAGGTCTTAGTGCTTCCACTTAGTGGTGGAGGTCAGGACTCAGGAGGTTTCAGGCTCTTTTGGAAGCAGGATGCTGGGCATCCCAACAGGAAGGTGTCTGCAGGCTGCTCCCAGCTCTGTTCTGTGGTGGGAGGGATGGCAGCCTTGGTCCCTGCTCCTCCAGCAGCAGTTGGAGCCATGGGCTTGGGTGCCTTTGTCCTGAGCAAGTGAGGCAAGGCAGGCTTGGAGAAAGGCTGTGTGGCCAGCTCAGAATAAGTAACAGGAGCTAAGCCTCTTGGAGTGATGGATGGGCAGGAGTCCTACTGGGCCACCGTGTCACCAGCTCCTGGCCCGTCTCGAAGGGGGTGCAGGGGGTGATTCCCATGCCACGTGTCACCCCAAGAACCTCCCTGCAGGCTGGGGGAGGTGGCTGCTCTCACGCCTGTCACCTGCATGGTTGCACTTTCAGGACCGTGTTATCCCAGGGGTTCTCTGCTGGTGGGTGAGGTGAGATGAGATGAGATGAGATGAGATGAGCTCCCTTGGCCACTGATGTTGGAGGATCAGCCCAGAGCTCTCAGCGTTGTCTGCTCAGGAGAAATTGTCATTTAAGTTCTTCAGCCTGAGGGAAGTAAATGTGGCAGGTCCAGAAGAGCCCAGGTGCTGCAGGCACTGGGGGAGATCTGCATACACATTGTTTTCCCCTGAAACGTGGTTTATTTCCAAGATGAAAAGCTGGACTGTCAGTGTCACTGGCTGACCTTAGAGCCCCAAAGCTCTGCCTGGCCAGACCAGCTGGGGACATGGGTGCCAGCAGCTGAGCTCCTAAGGTGAGGACGTGTCACCATCACTCCCCAGGAAGCATCCAGGCTTGGCTGGAAGACCTTGGGCTACAGAGCTGTCATTTCCCCTGGGAATTTGTTGCTGAGCCTGTAGCTGAGTGCAGAATTGTTTCAAGGAGGGCATCGCTCATCTTAGAGATCTTGTATCTGCTGCCAGCCCTTCTCCTGCTGGGAGGTTCCCTTCTGTGCCATCCTTGGCCACCCACAGCTTTACATCGTCCTCTTGGTGCACCCAGGTGCTAACAGAGCTCTCATCCCTCACCCCGAGGACATTGGGAAGTGCAGGTCATGGCCAGGTCTCCTCCAGGCCACTGGAGTCTCAGACTTTTGCCTGGGTTGATGCCCCATGCCTTGAGGGCCCTGGAGGATGCTCTGTGGATCTGCCTCTTCCCTGACCCCTGAGGGTTTTGGGGACACCCCTGATCCCCCAGCCCAGGTGCTCAGCCAGCACTGGTGTCCAGCAGGAGGGCAAATCCCATTTCTGGTGGGGCTGGGAACCACCTGCCTACAACTCAGCCCCACGAGGTGATGTCCCCATCCTGCTGGCATCCTGAGGTGTCCCCCATCCCCGTGGGGTCCCTGGGGTGCAGGGGGACCTGCTGGTGGTGCCAGCCTGGCTGGTTGCATAAGATGGATGGGATTGAGGGGATTACAAGGAGGAGGCTGAGGGCGCTGGGTTCTTGTTTCTAAAAGAAGCTCTTAAGCTGCTGTTGTTTTCCTGGCGCTTGGGATTAGGGCTGAGACATGTGGGGTGGCCCCCAGAGTCCCCCCCAACCCTCCCTGGCTCCCCACCAGCACGGACACCATCTGTTAGTGCCAAGCAGAGGGGAAAAACCTGGCTGAGGGGTGTGGGGGGGGTGACAGTCCCTTCCTGGGGACCCCAAAGCACCCCCCATTTCCTCCCCACCTCCCCAGGAGGGGCACCGGGGGAGCAGGGCTGGATGTGGCCCCCAGGATGAGTGGGGGGTTTGGTGTCCTGGGTGGGGGGGGACTCGGGGTGTTGACCCCCCCCTCCCTGTGCTCCCTCTCTTGCAGAGATTATGCACGATGTGATCCGGAAGGTGAAGAAGAAGGGGGAATGGAAGGTGAGCCCCAAACCCTGGGGAGGGGGCAGGAAAGGAGGAGGAAGGTGGGGAAGAGGAAGCAAGGAAGGGGGTGGGGAATGGGGGCTGCAGGGCCAGTTCCTTGCCCTCAGCTCACAGCCCCTCTCCCCAGGTGCTGGTTGTGGACCAGCTCAGCATGCGGATGCTCTCCTCCTGCTGCAAGATGACAGACATCATGACTGAGGGCATCACAAGTGAGTGCAGCCTGACCCTGGCAAACCTGCTGTAGGAAGGGCAGAACCTCCCTTTTGGACCCCAAAGGCACCTCCAGGCTGGCCCAAGCCAGTGAGGTGGTGACACGGCCCCCACCCAGCCCCATCCCACCTTGGGATGCAGACCCCACTGCTCACGGATGGGTTCCTGGTCCCAGACTGATGTTTCCCAGCCTCCAGCACCTTGTCCTGGCAATATGTCAGTCTGAGGAGAAAGCCAGGAGTTCCCTGATGTCAACCCTACAAATAGCTCCCTGCAGCACCCAGGAAGGAGAAAGAAAACCCAGGCTGGGCATCAGAAGGTCTTGGAGCTGTGGGTACCACTAGAGCCTCAGCCATGGGGTGAGAAGAGGCCAAGACAACAGTGGGACAGGCTGTGGCCACCCCCTACCCCAGCCCAGGACAAGGACAACCCCTACCCCAACTCCTGGGTGGGCAGGAACCAGTGGTTGGGGACATTTTAGATGCAGAGGGGTTGTCAGGGCTGGTGCTGTGCTGCCCTGGGACACCCAGCAGCCCCATGTGAGGCTGAATGCCCCCCCCACCACCACCACCCCTGCCATGGTCCCTGCTCTGTCCCCACAACAGTTGTTGAAGACATCAACAAGCGCCGGGAGCCCCTGCCCAGCCTGGAGGCTGTCTATCTCATCACCCCCTCTGAGAAGGTGGGGACATGGGGACATGGGGACATGGGGACATGGGGCATGGGGACATGGGACATGGGGACATGGAACATGGGGTATGGGGACATGGGGTATGGGGACATGGGGCATGGGGACATGGAACATGGGATATGGGGACATGGGGCATGGGGACATGGGGCATGGGGACATGGGACATGGGACATGGGGACATGGGGACATGGCCTGTGGCTATAGGGTGCCCATGGGAAGCATTTGGGGGACACAGCAGAGCTGCAGAGCTTCTCCTGTGCCTGGAGGGGACACACGGGGTGACCCTGCGGAGGTGTCCCTGGTGCCACCATGCCCAGCCCAGCTGGCCCCTGCTCTCTTCCAGTCCATCCACTCCCTCATCAACGACTTCAAGGATCCCCCCACCTCCAAGTACAGAGCTGCCCACGTCTTCTTCACTGACTGTGAGTACCCAGAGGGGAGAGAGAGTCCCTGGCACTGAGACAAGGTGGAAGGAAGAGGGGATGGAGGGATGATGGAGGGATGATGGGGAAGTGAGGGATAATGGAGGGGATGGAGATGGAGGGGGGATGGAATGGAGAGGAGATGGAGGGATGCTGAGTTCCCTCCCTTGCAGCCTGCCCTGATGCCCTCTTCAACGAGCTGGTGAAATCCCGTGCTGCCAAGGTCATCAAAACCCTGACAGAGATCAACATTGCCTTCCTCCCCTCTGAGTCCCAGGTGAGGCTGGGCTGGGGACTGTCCCCACAGCGGGGTGGCCCAGGGGCAGCTGGGGGGATGCTTCAGGTCCTTCCCCAGCCCCTCAGGGTGTGGGTCAGAGCCTGGCCCCCTGGCTGGCTCCTCTCCCCCTGCTCCCTGTCTCCTTCCATCACTTCTTGGGGCTGATCTGTGGGGAATGGAGCAAGCTCCGTGCCTTGGCCCCGGGGAGCTGTCCCTGAGCCATCTGCTCCAGCTGGGGACATGTGGACGAGGGGGGCAGGGAGGGACAGCTCATCATGGCCTATCTTGGTGCCAGGAATCCTTCAAGCTGCAGTGTTTCTGGGGAGAGAAAAAAGCAACCAGGTGGAAGATGAGCTCTGAGCATCCCCCCCACCCTGCCCAGGCAAAGTGACTCCACTGGTGTGTCCTCAGAGCTGGCTCCCTGCCTGGAACAGATTCCTGTGCTGGGTGGGGGTCTCCTGCCTCCTCTGCTCACCCAGGGGGGAGCTGCACAGGGGGCAGGGCCCATGCTGGAGCTGGGGAAGGCATCAGAGTCCAGAGCTGCCACCCAAACCCCAAAGCATGCTGCCAGCATCCCTGAGCTCCATCTGCTGGGGGTCAGCCCCTCCTGGGGACCTTCCTCTGGGCTTGAAGCTGGGCAAACCCACATGGGGTGTCCTGGGAGGGGGCAGTGGGGTTGCTCTCCAGATATCCCACAGCCTGGCTCCTCTCTAACCTCCCTCCCTCTGCCCCCTCCCAGGTCTACTCCCTGGATTCAGCTGATTCCTTCCAAAGCTTTTACAGCCCCCACAAGGCTCAGATGAAGAATCCCATCCTGGAGCGCCTGGCTGAGCAGATTGCCACGCTCTGTGCCACGCTGAAGGAGTATCCAGCTGTGCGGTACAGGGGGTAAGGGCAGACAGGTCAGGACACCCCCCGAGCACCTGAACCCCCCCCAGCAGTGTGGTGGAGCTGGGGATGTGCTGAGCACAGGGCCATGGCTGTGGTGCTGGTGAGGACGTGGGGATGGAGGAGGCAGAGGGATGCAGAGATCCATCACGTGCAGTGGGGAAAGACTCAGACTTGAAGGTGCTCTGGAGAGCGTGTTGGGGGGCTTGGGAACCTCAAAACTAAGTGTCACCTCATCTAGGGCAGACATGGCAAAGCTGAGCACCCCAGGGAGAGGTGGAAGGGGGAAGCAAAGCCTCCTGAGGTCCCTCCTCTCCCATGAGCCATGGGGAGACCAGCAGCTCCTCCCCATCCCGTGCTGACCTCTCCTCCTGCCTCCTCCAGGGATTACAAGGACAATGCCATGCTGGCCCAGCTCATCCAGGACAAGCTGGATGCCTACAAGGCTGATGACCCCACCATGGGTGAGGTGAGCAGGGCATCCCCCGCAGCCCCGGGGATGCTTCACTCCCAAAGTGCCCCTCGAGGTGTGCCACGGGGCAGTCACAGACCCCAAGTGGGGACCAGGAGATGGCCCCCGCTTCTCCCAACCTCCTGTGGGGCTGGAGGAGCCCCCGGCCTCACTGCTGATGGCTGCCCCCACCTCTGCAGGGTCCGGACAAGGCTCGTTCCCAGCTCCTCATCCTGGACCGTGGCTTTGATCCTGCTTCCCCAGTGCTGCATGAGCTGACCTTCCAGGCCATGAGCTATGACCTGCTGCCCATCGAGAATGATGTCTACAAGTGAGTCCCCATGGCACCCTCAGCTCCAGCCCTTGGATGGGAGTGGGAAGTTCAGCCATGAAGCCTGAGCCTCAGCATCCACCCCTCCATCCATCCCTCCATCCCTCCATCCATCCATCCATCTGTCCCTCCTTCCTTCTTTCCTTCCTTCCTCCCTCCCTCCCTCCCTTCCTTCCATCCATCCATGCCAGGTCAGTGGTTGGGATAAAGCAATGGGAAGCAGGGTGGTCAGGACTGGTGTGATGGGGGCTTTGTACCCTTTCCCCCTTCCCTGTGTCCCTCCCCACCACTGAACAACTGAAGGGCTACAAGGAGGCAAGGTGTGAAAGCAGCTTGCAGTCACAGAACCACAGACTGGTTTGGGTTGAAGGGACCTTGCCTCTGTCCCTCCCATGGTCAGGGACCCCTCCCCCAGCCCAGGGGGCTCCAAGCCCCATCCAACCTTGGACACTGCCAGGGATGGGGCAGCCACAGCTTCTGGGGGCACCCAGGGGCTCAGCACCCTCACACCAAAGATTTTCTTCCTCAGATCTCCTCTCCATCTCCCCTCTTTCATCCTGAACCCTTTCCCCCTCATCCCAGCCCTCCATGCCTATGTAAAAAGTCTCTCTCCTGCTTTCCTGATAAACAAGAGCCAAGAAGCCCCCATGTCCCCCAGCCCTGTCCCCCCCTGTGACACTCCCTGCCCTCTCCCCAGGTACGAGACGAGTGGCATCGGGGAAGCCCGGATCAAGGAGGTTCTGCTGGATGAGGACGATGACCTCTGGGTCACCTTGCGCCACAAACACATCGCCGAGGTGTCCCAGTGAGTGTCCCCTGGGCTGGGAGCTTGGCTCGGGGCTGCCACCCCCCTGCTCTCAGGGTCCCCTCCCCACTGACTGCTGTCCCCTCCTCCTCTCCCCAGGGAGGTGACCCGCTCCCTGAAGGAATTCTCTTCAAGCAAGAGGATGAACACGGGTGACAAGGTGACCTGGCTGGGGATGGGCACCACGGGCTGGCAGGTGGCTGAGTCTCCTGGGGTCACCTGGTGGGGACCTCTGCAAAGGGCTGAGGGTGCTCAGGCCCCCACGGGGGGAGAAGATTGAGGGAATTGGGTTGTCTGGGGGGGGACACTGTGCCATAGGGGTGGCTTTGTCTCCAGGATGGTGTCTGTGCCTGCAGCCACCTCTGTCCCTGTCCAGTTCCCTTCCTGAGACCCTGAGATGGGGGCAGTGAGGGGACCCTGGAGGAGGCAGGATGTAAAAGTGCTCAGAAGCTGAAAGTGTCACCCCAGCCAAGCACAGGGGGATCCTGGAGGGAGGTCCTGGAGGGGACTTCTTCCCCCTGCCCTCCAGTTTGCAGAGCTAAGACCCACCCTTGGACATAGTGGAGGACCCCTGGCAATGTCACACCAAGCCCCCACGAGGGGCTCCATGGGGACAGGAGTCCTTGGCAGGGTCATCCCCTCTCTGCCCATGGTCCCTGAGTCCCATGACATGTCCCCTTCCCTCCCAGACCACCATGAGAGACCTGTCCCAGATGCTGAAGAAGATGCCCCAGTACCAGAAGGAGCTCAGCAAGGTGGGTGGAATGAGGAGATCTCTGCAGAGGGGCTGAGCCCACCCGGGGAAGCCCACCCTCCTGGAGGGTCCCTGGCCATGGGGAGGGACTGAGCCCACCGTGGTGTCACGGGGACCTCGGGCCACTGCCAGCACCACCGTGGTGACTGCACCACTCGTGTCTCCCCAGTATTCCACCCACCTGCACCTGGCTGAGGACTGCATGAAGCACTACCAGGGCACCGTGGACAAACTCTGCAGGGTTGAACAGGTACCAGCACCCCCAGCCCCACACTTCCCCCTCAGCATCCCCACGGGGACAGCCAGGCCTGGCAGGTCCTGCCCCACAGCTGAGGTGAGTGTCTCTGTTCTCTGCAGGACTTGGCCATGGGCACTGATGCTGAAGGTGAGAAGATCAAGGACCCCATGAGGGCCATTGTCCCCATCCTGCTGGATGGGAACGTCAGCACCTATGACAAGATCCGCATCATCCTGCTCTACATCTTCCTGAAGAACGGTGAGGAGGAGAGCTGGGCAGGGCTGGGTGGGAGATGGGTGGGAGATGGGTGGGAGATGGGTGGGCAGCTCTGGGTGGCCAACGGCTCAGGGTTCAGCCGGGATAATCCAGATGGAAAAGCTCAGCCCCGTGTCCTCAGCCACCACCGAGGTGGATGTCCCCAGGTGACCCCGGGGGGGCTGCGTCCCTCCTGGGTGGCATTCCTCAGGAGGACACCATCTCCCTGCTGTGTTTTCAGGCATCACCGAGGAGAACCTGAACAAGCTGATCCAGCACGCTCAGATCCCAGCTGAGGACAGCGAGATCATCACCAACATGGCCCACCTGGGGGTGCCCATCATCACAGACGTGAGTCTCCACCTCGCTCAGCACCCTCTGTCCCCTGGGATGTCCCCGTCTCCCCCCAGCCAGGGTGTCCCTGGTCCCAGCACCACAGCCCCCATCTCTCAGGGTCTTTTTCTGCTCTCCTTGCCCAGTCCACCCTGCGGCGCCGGAGCAAGCCGGAGCGCAAGGAGCGGATCAGTGAGCAGACCTACCAGCTCTCCAGGTGGACCCCGGTCATCAAGGACATCATGGAGGTGAGGCAGGGAGGGACAGGGACACGGGATGGAACAGGAGCCTGCAGGGAGCTGGGTGCTTCCAACCCTTGGCACCTCTCCCCAGCACATCCCCTCAGTGGGATGGGTTTGGAAGTCTTCTCCCGGTCCAGAGCAAATAAATCCTGACCCAGCCAGGCCAGTCCTGGGCACAGAGGGGTTCTGGGGCTGGGGGCCGTGCCCACCTCCTCTCTGACCCCCCCACCTCGGGGCTCTCTGCCCGCAGGATGCCATCGATGACAAGCTGGACACCAAGCACTACCCCTACATCTCCACCCGCTCCTCTGCCTCCTTCAGCACCACGGCTGTCAGGTGGGTGTCCTGACCCCTCCCCAGCAGCACCAACAGCACCCACCCCTCCCCACCCACCTGCAGGTCCCAGAGCTGCCCATTCATCATAGAACCACAGGATGGTTTGGGTTGGAAAGGACCTGAAAGATCATCTCATTCCAACCCCCCTGCCATGGTCAGGGACCCCTCCCCCAGCCCAGGCTGCTCCAAGCCCCATCCAACCTTGGACACTGCCAGGGATGGGGCAGCCACAGCTTCTGGGGGCACCCAGGGGCTCAGCACCCTCATAGTGAAGAACTCCATCCTAATGTCCAACCTAAATCTCTTCAAGGAAGGAGCAGTTGAAGGTTGGAACAGGCTGCCCAGGAAGGTGGTGGAGGCATCAGCTGCAGTGGAAAGTTTAGTGGTCAGGGGTTGTAGGGCAGATGTGGACTTGATGATCTTGAAGTCTTTTCCAACCTTGATGATTCCGTGATTCTAAATCTCCCCTCTGCTGGTTTAAAGCCAATTCAGGCATCCCGTGCCTCAGTTTCCCTCCTTGTAAGAGTGAGCAGCATGGCTGGAAAGCTGGACTTCACCTGCTCCAGCAGCCCCCTGGGAGCTGATTCCCCAGGATTTAAGTCCAGATGGGAACTCACGGTTGCTGAGCAGCCTCCTGCTCACCCTTCATCCCTTCTCCTCTTCCTCCAGCGCCCGCTACGGCCACTGGCACAAGAACAAAGCCCCCGGGGAGTACCGCAGCGGCCCCCGCCTCATCATCTTCATCCTGGGAGGGGTCAGCATGAACGAGATGCGCTGTGCCTACGAGGTGACACAAGCCAGCGGGAAGTGGGAGGTGCTAATAGGTGAGTTGGGGACCCCCAGGGCCCCCCACCCCACCTGCTCATCCCATGCTCCCACCACCATCCGGCAAACCTCTGGCTCCAGGGGCTGTGGGAAGAGGAGCTCCAGGGAAAAGTCTTCTCCTGCCACCCCCTTGTCACGTCCCCTGGGGACATGGCTCCCACCCATCTGAAGTGGGGGGTCAGGGGGTGCAGCCACAAGGTGCAGTGTGTGTGTGTGCAGCAGGAGAGGCATTGTGCTGTGGGACACTTCCAGCTGGATGTGCACATCAACAGAAGATGCAGCTTTCCATCTCTTGCATGGATGGGTGGGGGGATGGAGAGAGGGATGGAGGGATGATTGGATGGATGAATGGATGGATGGATGGATAGATAGATAGATAGATAGATAGATAGATAGATAGATAGATAGATGATTGGATGGATGGATGGATGGATGGACAGATGGATGCTGAGGCTTAGGCTTCATTGCTGAAGATGCAACAGGACGTGCAGCTCCTGTGCAACAGGACATGCATTGTGTGCTTTGTCTCAACACCCCAGCTTTGCCCTGGACTGGGTGTTGAGGACGTGGTGGAACCCCTACCAGCTGTTCCCCTGGGGAAGCAGAGTTGGACACACACCTTGTATAACAGGGGCAGGAGCCCTTCACCATCTCACCTTGTCCCTGGCTGGCCTGGGGAACCTTCTTCTCACCTCCTGCAGCCACCAGCCATGTGTCCCCCCTGCAGCCAGCAGTCCCATCACCAGCTCCATCTCTCCTCTTGCCCAGCTCATCCCCTGTGGATCCATCATCCCTCTGCATGTGCCTGTGGTGCCCCGGCTCCTTCCTCACCCCCAGAAACAAAGCAGAGGGTGTTGGGGGGAGGGAATGCTTGGTGCAGGCATCAGCCCCACTCTGTTCTCCCGCAGGTTCTACTCACATTCTCACTCCCACCAAATTTCTCATGGACCTGAGGCACCCCGACTTCAGGGACTCCACTAGGGTATCATTTGAGGATCAGGCTCCAGCAATGGAGTGAGCCAAAGAAACCAAGTAAAGGCAGCTGACTAATGGAAAAGAAACTCTTCCTCCCTTGAAGGGTTTTCTTTGAATCTTCCATTCCTCCTTTCTTTAATTCTTTTTTTTTTCTTTTTTCTTTTTTTTAATGGGTGGCGGGTTTTGTTTCCTTTTGGTTCTCCGAGAAGAAAATGCTTGCAGTTCTTCCTTCCAGTTGGAAAAGCATCCAAGTGCCACTCCATCATCCCTCTGCCATGTCTCTTGGCCCGACCTGCTCAGCTCCTCCATGCCATGAGTTCCCCCCTCGCCAGGGCAGGGGGCAGCGGGTCGGGGTCATCCCGGGGCCAGGCAGGGGATGGAGCACCCTGGGACAGACAGCGTGGGGACAGGGGTGTCCCAGCTCTGCCTCTTCTTGTCCCCCACAGCCACCCCGCCAGCTCTGGGCTTCAATGAAATATCCAGTTGATTGCCAGGCTCAGGTTTGCTCGTGGTGCCCTTGGTTGGGCAGGAGCCCCGTGATGTTGCAGAACCCCCCTGCCAGGGTTTAGCTGGTGACAGCCCCCATGGCATCGCCCTGAGCCACTGCTGCCATCAGCCAGGGACCTGGCACCAGCATCCTGCTGGGAGCCCTTTTCCTCCTCCCTTCCCCCCCTCCCAACAAGTGCCTCCTGGATCCAGGATGCTCCTTGCAGGCAGGGAAGGAGCCTGGGGGGGGGGCTGCAGAAGGTTCCTCTCTGCCCGTGGCTTTTTGTGTCCTGGAGTGTCCCCCTCAGCCACCACCCCTCTGCACGGCCGCCTCCTGGCTCCCACCTTGCCCTCCCCCAACTCCATCCATTTCCTCCATTTCTCCTTTTTCATTCTGTTCCTCTTCTCCCCCCCGCAAAAAAAACCCAACAAAAACAAACCTAAAACCCAACCCAACCTGCCCCTCCATTTTCTCGCAAGCATTTCCAGCCGTGTGGGGCCATCACCCCAGGCCAGGCCTCACCACGGTGGGGGGGACAGCGGGGACAGCACCGGGGGCATCCTGAAGCCATCACCGATGTGTGTCCTCCTTCCCAACCCCCCCATCCCCTACACCTCCCTTTCCTCTGCCCCCCACAGGGTCCACGCACATCCTCACCCCACAGAAACTGCTGGACACGCTGAAGAAGCTCAACAAAACAGAGGAGGAGAGCAGCAGTTAGAGGAGACGCTGCCTGACCCCCCCTGGCCGGGCACCCGCACCCAGCCACAGCTTTCTCTTTCTCTTTCTCTTTCTCTTTCTCTTTCTCTTTCTCTTTCTCTTTCTCTTTCTCTTTCTCTTTCTCTTTCTCTTTCTCTTTCTCTTTCTCTTGTTCTTGTGTTGGTTCCAACCCCCCCCCCTGCATCCTTCCTGCTCTCATCTTATCCACAGGGAGGGGACAACAGCCGGAAAAAAAACCAAAACAACAACAACCAAACAAAATTTATGTGTATATAAAATATTAAGGAAAGGGATGCATTGTGTTTCAAAGAGGAACAAAAATAATCCACACTTGGAGCTGCAGCTATCCCAGGCACCCAGGAGCTCACGGCTGAGTAACCCACCTGCCCACTGCTCACCAGTGATGGTGACAAAATCAACAACAAAAACCCCAAACAAACCCTTTTCCCAAAAATTTCCCCTCTCCTTGGGGTCCCATGTAGATGGATGGATGGACAGACCCCCCCTCCCCATGGCTTCAGCCCTTGCCTGGGCTGGGGTCTTTCCCCACCACCTTCTTCTGGCCTGTGTGTTTTTGGGGTGGTGGGTGCTCTCACCAGATGTGCATGCAAACATCTGGGGGGAGCTGGGGGTGGTGGTGAACCCGAGCTGCTTCCCACTGCAACAGTTCCCATGTGAAAAAGGGACCAAAATGGTCAAAACCTGGAGCTGGGGCCCATTGCCTCCCCCTCCCCAAGTATTACTGAAAATGCATATATAAATATATATATATATATATATAAAAAATAAAAGTTTATATATATATATATATATATGTATCTATCTCCCCACCCTCCCGGTGCAGCTCCCAGTGTTGTCCCGTGGTGAAGCGTTCCCCATTGTGCTGTCACCCTGAGACACCCCCAAACCCCTCCAGGACCCCCCCTTCCCTTCCCTCCCTCCAGATTCTGTATATTAATGACTGTGTCTTGTGGCGTTCTTACAAGCTTGGTGTATAGTGATTTAATCAAACCTCGGGTTTTTAGTTGGGTTGTTTGGTTTGGGGTTTTTTGTTTCTTTTTTTATTATTATTCTTTGTAAGACCCCACCCCAAGTATTGCTCCCCTCCCCTGCCATTAGATGCACTGCAGTATTTTGGGGTCCATCATTTTGTTCTCTTCCCCCTCAAGGCTGTGAATCCCTTTTTCCTTCCCCAAAATATTTCTTGCCTCGTTGGTGGTTATTCCCCCTCCCCCCTTTCCCTTCCCATCTGTTCCTTGCCCAGAAAGTTAAATATATATTTTTAGGGCAAAGGCTGTATCATTGCACTGATATTTGTTGGTTCCTCCTTGGTCCTCCAACCCTCTTTGAGTTCCCTCTTGGTTTAGCAATGCAAATGCTTCAGGATCTTGTATGTTGGATGTTTGTTTTTTTTTTTTTTTTCCCTGTTACAGTTATTTATATAAAAAAAAATAATTTATCAAAAAGGAAAACTTAAAAAAAAACCAACAAAAAAACCAAACAACTAATAATAATCTAGTCTGTCTTGGAACTTGTTTACCTTGAGATTACTGGAATCTAAATGTTTGACAGTGTTGAAGCACAACCATGTATCATCTCTGTATCTCTGTTCTGTACTAAAGCACTCGAGTGACTCAATAAAAGCAAAACTCCATCCCTCCTGCACCCCGGGCTGTGCTGTGCCTCTTGCTGGGGAGGAGATTCCCCACCAACCCCCCCGCCAGCCCCCCCCAGCACCAGCTCAAGGAAGAAGGCAGCCCCACGCTCATCTGAGTTTATTTCCTTCAAAAATAGGTGAGTGATTATCTGAGTACAAAAACCCCACCTGAAAGGCTCTGCTGCTCCCTGGGAAACAGGAGATGAAGGGAAAATATAAAACAAACCCATCATCATTCTGTTCTGCAGCCAGAAACACATAAATCCTCCTTAAAATCCTCCCCTCCTCAGCCCCCCCTGTTCCCCACAAAGGGCAGTGCTGGGGGGCAGCCCCCTCCTGAGACCCCCACCCCAGGCTCAGGCTCAGTGGCTTTTTAGGAGGTTCTAGACCTGAGTAACTCTCCCAGGGGGATTTCAGTGATCCTCCCCTCCTAACTGTGTGTAGATATTAAAAAAAAAAAAAATTATCCAAAAAAATCAATAAAATTGACAGGGGCACTTCGGGCAAGTCCCACACACCCACCCAGCTGGGGCAGAGCCGGCTGAGGCTTTTTGCTTCTGCCTGGCTGACACCCTGGGTGGCCACAGCCAGGGCCCCAAAAATCCCCCAAGCCTTTAATGCCCTTAATGCTGGAAATTTTATCTATGTTTTAAAAACTATGACCACAGCAGAGCTATGTACCTGTACAGACACACAGACACGTGTACCATCATCCCTTACCCCTACAAGGGACTCAGCTGCTTGTCAGATACCTTGACAAAAAAATAAATTCACATAAAAACACGATAAAGGAAAAAAAAAAAAAAAAAGGGAAGAAAAATAAAATAATCTTTCCCAGCTTAATTCAAGTCCAAGGGCAGAGCAGAGGGTGGAGGGGGCACCCAGCCCCTGGAGGGTGCCTAAAATTTGGGAAAAAACACGCACAGAGGCAGGGTCAGGGAAGCAAACACCAAAGCTAACAGCAGTGGGTGTTGCTGGAGGAGCTGGGGCAGCCCCAGGAGTGCTCAGCTTGGGGCAGCATCTGCCTTGGGGGACTCCAGGTCACCCCTTTGGTCCTGGGGGGCTGCTGCCATTCCCCCCGGGGTACTGCAGGGCCTGGAAAACCTCTGCCAACATTCCTGCAGCCTGGATGGACCAAGGGGCAAGGAATGCAGGAGCAGAACCCCCCCGAGATGCCTCCAGCCTCGGTAGCTGAGGTCTGGCAGGGAACTGGGAAGGTGCTGGGATGGTGCTGGAGATTCCCCCCCCCATCCCTGAGGGCACGGGGGGAGCTGGGGTGCCCTCAGAAGAGGCAGGAGCTCCTCAGGTCCCGTGCTCGGCTCAGCTGGGTGCTCAGGGTCCTGCTGATGTGGGTGCTGGTGGTCCTCATGCTCTGGGCAACCTCCACGGCACGGCTCAGGGTCCAGTTCAGCTCCTCCAGCTCCTCCAGGGACAGGCAGCCTTGGGGGGCAGTGGGGGGGGGCTGGGGGGGATGCTCTGCCTGCTGTTGCCCCACGGGGGGCTGGGGGGGGACCCCGGCCGTGGCTGGGGCTGAGGTAGGTACCAGTGGGGAGCAATAGCTGGGAGGAAGAAGGGGAGAGGGGTTCAGCTCTGTGCCTCCACCCCCCACCAGCTCACCCACCTCCAACCCCCAGCACACATCTCCCTATGCTCCCCCCCCCCTTGCAAACCCCTCCCCCAAAAAAAAGGAGTTGGGCGGTGTGACCCTGCTCCCAGCAAGGTGTCCCTGGGGTGGGTGTTTCACCCTCCTCCCCTGGGAGATGCTGACCCCCCCCCGCCCCCCGAGCCCCCTCCCACCAGAGCATCCTTACAGCAGGGAGGGTGCATAAGGCACGAGGGGGATGGGTGCCAGGCAGGGGATGGTGGCAGGGGGGGCTGCCAGGTACCAAATTCCAGGATTCTGCAGCTTCTCAGTGTGGGGCCCAAGGCAGGAGGCTGGGGGGGACGTGTGACCAGGGCCATGTTCTGCTGGAGGGAGGGAGGTGGGGAGGAGGCGTTAGGGGGGAAGCAGCATCCAGGTGTGGGGCTCAGGAGTGGGGTCAGTGGCTGTGGGAGCTGAGTCAGGGCTGGTGAACTTCAAGGCCTTTTCCAACCTTGATGGTTCTGAGATTCGATGTCCCTAGGTGGGGGGGGGGGGGCAGCTGTCCCTATGGGGTGAGCTGTCTGTCCCTGGGGGTTTTAGTTGCCCCCAGGAGTGTTTGGTCTCCCCAAGGGTGTCAGAGGTCTCCAGGTGGTTGCAGCAAGCAGCAGCCCCAGGTAAGCCCCCTCCCCCCCCCATGGGAACACAAAGTGAGTGGTGGCACCCTTGGCTGTCACTGTCCCCAAGCAGTGTCCCAGCGCTCTGCAAGGGGTCTGAGGTCTCCCCCCTGTGCCCCCCACCCCCAGGAACAATCTGTTCCAAGCACGTGTCACCCTCTGTCACCCACCATGCCTGGCTTTGTCCCTGACACCAGGTGTGGGGGCACCCATGGGTGCCCTGCAGGTGGGACAGTGTGTCCTCCTCGGGGTGCTGTGCTGGGGGTGCCCGGCTGCATCACCCCCCCAGGAACTGGCTGTGGAGAGAGGAGAGTGTCTGGAACAACCCCCCCAAGGCAGAGCAAGGGATTGGGGGTGGGAAAGAGAAGAGAGGGTTGGGGGAGCAGGGGGGACACCACGTTCCCTGTAAGGGCAAAAGAGGGGGGGCTGCAGGAGGGGGGGTGAGAAAGGGGAGGCGGAAAAGGAGGGGCTGAAAAGGGGGGGGATGTAAAAAGGGGAAGGGGCTGAAAAAGGGGAGTTGGCAAAACAGGGGTTTCTGCCAAAGGAGGTGTTTGCAAAGAGAGGGTTCTGTAACAGGGAGGGGTGAGGAGTCTGTAAAGGGGGAATCTGGGAAAAGGGGGGAGTCGGGGGGTGTCTGCAAAGGGGGTCTCCTCCCAGCAGCCGGGGGGGGGGTCTGCAAAGCATTCCACATGCATCCTGCCCAGCTCCTGCAGCCAGCGGGGGGGGCAGCCCCAGGTTTACATCTCCCCCTCCCCGAGCCTCTGCAGTTAATGAGTTTAAGTCATTAGCAGCTTCGTTAGCGAGAGACAGGGCCGGGCAGCAGGGGCTGGGGACACTCACCCGCTGGGGTCCCTCTCCTGTGGCACCGGGCGCACCCCGGGGGTCCCGGCTCCTCTTGGGGTGCCCGGGTGACACGTGGCCCCCCCGCCCGGTACCGTGTCCCTGCCAAAACCCAGCCTCAGGGTGGTCCCGGATTCCCCGGCACAACCCCCGGCACCCCCCGCCGCTGGCACCCACCCGTGTAGTGTCCCCAAAATGTCACCGCCCCCCAGGGGCTCCGAGGACTCTTCCGAGGGGAAGGGGCGGCCCCCGGCGGGTTCGGTTCGGAGGCTGCGGAGGAGGAGAGGGAGCTGGGGGGGTCCGAGCCCCACAGCTGGCACTGGGCTGAGCCCTCCCGGGTGCCACCAGGTCCCCAAGGTCCCGCCCCCTGCCCTGTGTGGCACCAGGGAGCAGAGTGTCCCCGCTCTGTCCCCATCCCCCCCGGGTGACACTTACTGAGCTCCCGCCTGTCCCGCGGCACCGATGCCGACCTCCCCCTCCTCACTGTCACCTGGGGGGCTCCCCTGCCCCGCAGAGGGGAGGTGGGCTCCCTGCGGAGGGGACAGAGCCACCGT
Organism: Phaethornis superciliosus; assembly: GCA_023637945.1. Taxonomy (NCBI): domain Eukaryota; kingdom Metazoa; phylum Chordata; class Aves; order Apodiformes; family Trochilidae; genus Phaethornis; species Phaethornis superciliosus. The sequence continues at coordinate 387,157 of JAJQWJ010000022.1, read as the reverse complement.
CACCACCCAGACCCCTCAGTGTCCCCTTCCCCCCAGGTGACAGCAGCGAATGTCTGGGGGATTTGGGGGGGGGGCGTGTCCCTGGGGTGCTGGTCCCCCCCAGGCCCAACCTATGCCCGGTTACAGCAGAACTGGGACGGGCTGGGGGTGTCCCCACACCCCTGGGACACCGTGCTGTCCCCAAGCAGAGCTGGCTGCTGCCACCCACCCCCTCCCAGATCCCTCTTGTCACCTACCCCGAGGGTGCTGTGTCCTTGGGGGGTGATGGCCCACTGGCTGCCAGCTGTCCCCTGGCTGGGGGCACTTTGCCCTTGGGGTGTCCCAGGCTCTCCTCCAGCCTCCGCCGCAGCCTCCACACCTCGTCCTGCAGGGCCCGGATGGCCCGGCTGCCATGGGACAGACACCGGGCTGAGGGGACACCCAGGGTCCCAACGGGGCTGAGACCCCCGACCCTGCGCCTGTCCCCACCCCCCAGACACTATCTGGGCCCCATTGGGCTGTGCTGGTCCCCAAAACCGTGGCCGGGGCTTGGCTGGGCTGGGATCCAGGCTGAGCCAGCCCACATGTGTCATGAGTTTGGAGGACTCAGCTCCAGCTGGGTCCTGGATCTCCCAGAAGGGAAAACCCGGGGTTGCCCAGCAGAAGATGTTTTGGGGACACCGCCTGTGTGGTCCCTGTGTCACCCAGGGGGGTTCATCCCGGGGGGGGGGCAGGCAGACACTCACTCACGCTGCAGCCGGGAGCCCAGGAGGTCACAGTGAGCTGGGGGGGAGGGCGGTGGGCTGGGGGACAGCGGGGTGGGGGACGGTGTCTCGGGGGGCAGTGGGGGGCTGGCCGGACCCCTGGCCGTGGCGGGGGGGTGACCCCCAGTGCTGGCACAACTCCTGCCTTCCATCTCCGAGTCGGTGCGTGGCGGGGAGGAGGGGGGGCACGGCGAGCCCGGGTTGGTGGTGTGGGAGGTGGGGGTGTCCCCCCCCGAGGAGAGACCTGGGTGGGAGAGCAGAGTCAGCAAGTGGGAGGCACCCCCAGGCCAGCACCCTGCCGGGGGGGGCTGGGGGAACACCACAAACCAGAGCCAGGACCTCCCCAAAACGCTGCCACTCACCCCCTGCCCGCTGGGCTCCTGCCTTCCTGCCCCTTCTCGCGGCCCAGAGGGGGGGGGGGCTGCTCTGCCAGGGGGGGCAGGGGGGCAGGCGGGGGGTCCCCGTGCCCTCCTGCCCACCTGCTGGGTAGGTGCCCACCAGATCCATCTCGGAGGGGAGCGGGGTCACCTCTCTCTTCCGTGGAGGGGGGCAAAGGGTGGAGGGGATGGGGACAGAGGGTCCCAGCGAGCCGGGGGTCCTGGGGACAGGATGGGTCATGGAGGCAGCCCCAACGGAGTGTCCCCCAGCCACGGGCCACCCTGCACATCTCCAACCCCCCCTCCCAGCACCCCCTTTGTGCTCCCCGTGTCCTCACCACCACTCCCCTCCTACCCCTGCTCCCCAAATTCCCCCCTAGACAGAGCCATCAGTGCCTTTCCCCAAATTCCCCAGAGTCCTACCCGGTGCCGGGGGGACGGTGCTCGGGGGTGTGCACGGGGGGTGACACCCTGCTGGCCTCTGAGCCCACGAAGCCACTGTCTGTCTCTGGTGACACGATGCGCTGCTCCTGCAGAGCCACCAGGGATGGGTGCTGAGCACCCCCGGGACCCCCTACAGGGTCTGGGGTGGTGGCAGATGGGGATCCACAGTCCCAGGGGACTCACCTTGTGAGGAGGGTGCGGGGGGGCAGTGCTGCCTCGGTGGGACAGAGGCACCCGTGGTGGCTGGGGTGGCCCCAGGGGAGGCTTGGCTGTGGGTGATGGCTCCTCAGCAGTGGCAGGGGACAGGGGGTCCTGTGTGCCCCCCGGCCATGGGAGCTTCCTGGGGGGCAGTGGTGCGGTTCTTCTCTCTGGAGGGTGCCTGTGGGGAGAGGGCACAGAATGAGCAATGGGGCAGAGCCCCCCAGAGGTGAGTAACTGCCCCCCCAGCTCTCCCTGCCAAACCGAGTCCTAACCTAAAACCTCCCCCTCCCCTGCCTGGGGGGCTCCCAGAACACTTACAGGGGGGAGGTGTCGAGGTCAACCCCCTCCTCCAGTGACCGTGTCCTGCAGGGGACCCTGCGGGGGTCACCGTCCCCTGCTCCAGCTCCATCCACCTCCTCCTGGGACCCGCTCTCTGCCAGGCTCAGCTCCAGGCTCAGCGACTCGGGCAAGGCCCTGAAGTGCTGGTACCTGTCAGGGTGACCCGCAGGAAGGGGCTGTTGGGTTTGGGGAGGGGTCCCTGCCCGTGTGCCCCCCTCACACACCACAAAGGCTCTCACTGTGCCAGCAGGTCACTGAAATCCTCCTCCGCTCGGAGCTGCTTCTGCCAGAGGCGCAGGGGCAATCCCCCTGTCACCTCATCCCTGTCACCCGCTGTCCCCTGGGGAGGGGTCTGCGGGACACAACAAAAAAGGGGTCAGAGGAACACGACCCCCACCCACCCCAGCCCCATCCGCCCCCCTGCAGCCTCCCCCAGCTCACCTCGGGGGCTGGGGGCTGGGGGGGGGGCTGGGGGGGGGGGCTGGGGGGAGGGCTGGGGGGAGGGCTGCTGCCTGGTCCCGGCTCCCAACCGCTCCTGCAGCTCCTCCAGGCGCAATCCCAGGTGGAAAATCTCCCCTTCCACAGCGCTGCAAGACAGTGACCAGCGGAGCCGGGAAACGAGGGGGTTCTGGGGTGGTGGGGAAGGGAGGAGGAGGGGGGGTTCGGCGGGCGGGGTGGGGGGGGTGGGTCCAGCACTTACCGGTGGGGATCGAAGTCCCCCAAGCCCCCCGGGTGCTGGTGCCGGGCTCGCAGGTACGCCCGCTCCAGCGCATCCTGCACATCCCTCAGCTTCCTGAACCTCTGCGGCACAACCAGGGGACATCCCAGCCCGAGAGCACGGCACCGGGTCCCCACCGCCCCCTCGGCACCCCCACCGCCCCCTCGGCACCCCACATCACCCCCTCGGCACCCCCACCGCCCCCTCGGCACCCCACATCACCCCCTCGGCACCCCCACCGCCCCCTCGGCACCCCACATCACCCCCTCGGCACCCCCACCGCCCCCTCGGCACCCCTGACATACCTGGAGCAGTTCCTGGGGTGCGGGGCTCCCCACCTGCATCCAGCTTTCAAAGGACTCCACCTGCTCAGGGGGTGAGGGGGGGGGAAGGGTTGAGCCCAGACCCCCCCCTGCAGCCCCCAACCCCTCCCCAGCCCCCCGGGGCTTGCCTGTGCCTGCAGCTTGTGGGTCTGTCCCGCCAGTGTCCCTGTCAGCAGGGTCCCTGGGCAGCAGGAGAAACCCGGGCAGGGGGGGCAGCCCCCCAAGGGTTGGGGGGGGAAAGAAGGTTGGGGTGAACCCTCCCGGGCTGGTGGTCCTGGGGATGGAGCTGCAAGGAAAGACAAGGTCAGGGTGATGCTTGGGACCAGCCCCCCACCTCTGCAAGCACCAGTCCCCCCAGCATGGGGCAGCTGTGGGTAGGGGGTCTGGGCTGAACAACCCCCAAAAGCAGAGGGTGGGGTTGATAAACTGGATGGGTTCAACGCACCTCCACTGGGGGGGTCCGGGGGCTCTGAGGCCATGCTGAAAGCTGCCATGCTGGCCCGTGGGATGCTGAGGGCCACCACTCGGCTGCCGGTGGCCACTGTGCCGGTGGCCAGGCTGTGGCTGGGCTGTGGTGGGTCAGTGTACAGGCTCACCTGGGGGTGGGGAGAGGGGCTTGGGACACCCACCCTGCACCCATCCCAAAGATGAGGTGAAGGCAGGGAGCAAGGTCCAGGTGGAGGGCACAGCCAGACACCTGCCCTGCCTCAGTTTCCCCACCTGTGTGGTGGTGCAGGCAGGGGCAGTGGGGATGACATGGGGAGGAGAACACCCCAGGGAAGGAAAACACCCTGGGGGAGGGGTGGTGGAGGGCAGGAGAGTGGGGATCCCCCCATCCCGCATCCATCCCCCCCCAGCACCCACCCTGGCCCCCAGGCGCAGTTGGTCAATGGTGTTCTCAGCCTCGGCGTACTTTGTCAGCAGCTTGTGGTAATCATCCTGGGGGGGACAGGCAGAGGGAGGTGGCATCTGGCACGGGGAGGGGGCACTCAGAGGGGTGGGAGGCAAAGGGGGCTCAGAGAGAGAGGGAAGCAACTCCGCACAGGGGGCTGTGGGGCTGAGTGGGGCTCCCATGGGTGGGGACACCCTGGTGTGCAGAGACACCCCCAGTGTCCCCCAAGCACCTGGCCCATCTGGTGCAGATGTGACTGTCACCTCTATGTGGGGGAGAGACCCCCTGACCTCCCAGGGGACAGGAGGGCATTCCAAGGGGACACGAGCATCCCCGGGGGTCCTTCCCTCCTCACCAGCCCCACACATGATCAGCACCAACCCCCCCAGGGGTGACACAGGGCCAGCTCATGGGACCAGTGACATCTCCAGATCACCTGCACCCCCTGGTATGTCTCTTCCCCCCCCCAGGCCCTGGAGGCCCTCCCAGTAAGATCTCTCTGGCTGAACTGGGGGAGCTGGGAGTTACCTGGAGCTGCTGCACCAGCTGGGTGGCTTGTTGGGGGCACCTGAACTCCTGGGGCAGCCCCGGGGGGGTGGTGGTCTGCGGGGGGACCCCCTCCCCACTGCTCAGCAGCACCTCCCGGACGATTTCTGCCGGGGATTTGAACCCCAGGGGGGCAGAGGGGGCCCTGGGGCGGGCGGGCAGGGCTCGGCTCCGGGGGGGTCGGTAGCTCTGGTCGATCTTCACCCGTGCCCCCACCTTCGAGAGGTCGGGCAGGGGGTGGTTGAGGCGCCCTCGGCCATACTGGATGCCCTCGGCTGTCCCGGTGCCGCCCGGTCCCGAGGGATCGGGCCCCTCCTTGTCACCCGTGTGTCGCCGTCGAGGACGCAGGGACGGGGACTGCCGGCCGGGCTTGGGGGGCCGCACCCCGGGGGCTGCTTTCTCGGGCAACTGGGAACCATTTTGTAGCTGGGGCGCAGGGGGGGTCCCAGAGCCCCACAGCTCTCCCGAGAGGGGAAAACCGGGGGCCGGCAGCCCCGTCCCATCCGGCTGGGGCTTGGGGACTGTCCCGGTGCTGGTGGCATCGCGCAGACCCGGTGGCAGGGTCCGGCTTGGGGCCCAGCCCTGCCCGTGCCCCCCGCTGGTGTCCCCCCAGCCCCGGTGCTGGCGGGATGGGGTGGCAGGGCCGGGGCTGGTGTCGGACAGCCCGGAGGTGTCACCACCGTCCCGCAAGGCCCCGGGGCTGCCGCTGGACCCCGAACCCCACTGCCCCTCGTAGGAGAGCTCAGGGTAGGGCTCCCCATCGCTCTCTGCCCCCCAGGGACCCTCGTCCCCCCCCAGAGCTGCCCCGCTCCTCTTCCTCCTCCAGGGCTCGTCGGGGGTGCCAGCTCCCCTCCTCTGGTGGGGACCCCCCCTTTGCTGGGGTCCCCTCCTCCGGTCCCTCGCCACCGCCTGCAAAACACCAGCACCAGGGAGCTGCCACCCGCCCCCAGACCCCCCCTGTCCCCCAGCCCAGCAGCTCCTGGGACACCCCCACAAGGCTCTTGGGGCAGCAGGGAGGGGACAACTCACCCCAGGGTGGCCTCCGGGTGCTCTCCCCCAGCCCGATGACTCCATCCTCCTCCATCCGACTTTCGGAGTCGTCTTCTTCCTCCTCCTCCTCTCCCTCCCAGTGCCTCAGCTGTGTTTGTGTCCATCGCAGCCATGGTGCCGGGCTGGCCATGGCCCGCGGGCGCGGTGTCACCGTCACTTGTGTCGCTTCATGGCCCGGAGGGGGTGGCGGGCTGGGGACATCCTTGTCACCGATGTAGGTCACATCATCCAGGCCCTGGCGTGAGCCGAGGGAGAGGGAGGGATGCTCAATGGGCTCGGCTCGAGATGTGTGCTCCCCTGTCCCCCACGACTGTCCCCCAGACCCTTGGGACAACAGGAGGTGCCCCTCCTAATGGGGGTGACACCCTCGGGCCAGCCCCCCCCCTTCTCCCACCCCACATCACAACATAAAGCTGGAGCTGCCACTTCTCCCACAGAAGCAGCCCCCCCAGGGCCAACCCAAAAAGGCTTTTGCCCCCTGGGGTGGGCACTGGGGGACACCCAGCCTGTGCTGGCACCCTCTGGATGTCACCCTGGCCAGGTAGCCACAGCCTGGGGACTGTTAGAGGTGGCATGAGGGTACAGGATGGTGCTGGGGGGGCAGGAGCACACCAAGCTTTGGGGGGGTGACAGTGAGAGAGGTCACAGCAGAGACCTGACACACTCACTGCACCAATGACCTCCCAGCAGAAGCTGACCCTGGCCTTGCAAGGCAACTCCAAAGACACCGAGTGACAAAATCCCAGTCGTGGGGTTGGGAAGCAAGAAAGACCACGGGATTTTCACAGCAAAATCTCCTCGGTTGGATTTGAGTCCCTCCTATAACACGATTATGGCCACAGGATGCTGGAGGTGGCCCACATGGCTGGTACCAGCATCACTGGTGGCCACCCCACAGCATCCCCACCCCAAGACTGGAGCACAAGGGATGCACTCACCCTCCACCAGCATCCTGGGGACATCTCCATCACCACCCCCCCAGGGAGGGTCCTCAAGGCCGCAAAACCTTCCTGTGCCTACCAGGTAGTTGGCGTTTTGCAGAAGTAGGAAATGCTGGTGCTTCCTGCTATGCAACCACAAACTTTTTAACCCCATCAGGCCCTGCGCAGCAGAGCGGGGGGAAATGATGACAAACCTTCCTTCTGCACCACTTTCCATCCAAACTTTTCCTTTTTATTCCGATTTGGAGCAAAACACCCAAGCATGATGGGGAGGAGGGGATCCCTGGGACCATCATCAGCAATTTCCAAAAGACATCAGGATGAGGGGCTTCCCAGAAGACAAGAGCCCCAGAATTCATCCATGAGGCCCCAAAATTCCACCAGGTGGAAACCCCTTTGGAAATTTGGGATATCCTGCCCATATCCTCCCCAAGAAGCTCCTCATAGCCCCAGGGATGTTGTGGCTGTAACCACGCATCCCAGCAGGTCCTGGTGTATTTGTAGGCAGGCAATCACTCCAGCTCGTTGCTGTGTAATTAGTGGTTGTGTGAGCTCCTGACTGTTACTTGAAACCCAGGCATGGTCCCCGGGGTGGTGGCATTTAGCTGAAGGGGTGCTGAGGTGATTTTGGGGGTGCTGCTGGCATGGGGGTGGTGGTGATGAGCAGTAGGAAAGAGTCCCCGAGGTTGTTCAGGCTGGAGAAGGCTCCAGGGAGAGCCTGGAGCAGCTTCCAGTGCCTGAAGGTTCCAGGAGAGCTGGGGAGGGACTTGGGACATGGAGGGATGGGATGAGGGGGAATGGCTTTGAGCCATTTCCCTGGAAATGAGGAAGAAATTCTTTGTTGTGAGGGTGCTGAGCCCCTGGGTGCCCCCAGAAGCTGTGGCTGCCCCATCCCTGGCAGTGTCCAAGGTTGGATGGGGTTGGATGTCCCTGCCCATGGCAGTGGGTGGCACTGGGTGAACTTTAAGGTTCCTTCCACCCCAACCAGTCAGGGATTCTATGATGAAAGTTCTCTAACCAGCCCCAAATCCAACCTCAGTCCCCGCCCTGCCCCCCGCCAGGACAGACGCGGGTAGGAGGCTGAGATCGCCCAGCTCATTGCACATGTGAGGCACAGAAACATCACCACAGCCGAGGCGGGGCCCCCTCCCTGCTCCTGGCTTTATCGATGGTGACAGCGGAGGCGACACCGCAGCCCTCGCCCCGGGGCTCGCTCGGTGCCATGAAGGAAAGGGGGGGGGGGACAGGGACAGGGACAGGGCTGCTGTCACTCTGCCATCACTGCTTCATCAGCCCTGGGCAGAGTAGGGGTTTGGGGGGGTGCCCTAAGAGGTCACGTGGGCAGTGCCAGCAGCTGGGGGGACCTCTAACTGCAGGGGTTTTGCCTAAACCAGAAATCTCTGGATCCCCGTGCCCAGAGCTCTTTAGGGTATGGCTTGTGCACGCACTGCACTCAACCCGCGCATTTGTTCTGCGTGAGCGTCTGAAGAGAGAGGTTAGGAGCAGGCAGGGGGTGGTGGCTGGCAAGCTGCGGGGGAGGGGTGGGGAGGGATGGATTTTGGAAGCCTCCCCCCGCTCCCCTTCCTCTCCTTTTTTACATCAGCGCTGCCATCCACAGCATCACTTTTTGTTTGGTTTTCTTTTTTTTTTTTTTTGGGAGGGGGGTGAGGGATAGGAGGGGGAAAATCTGCTTCGGGCTAGAAACTTGGCAAGGGGCGTCTGCGTTCCAGGAGGGAGGGAGGAATTCCTGGGTTAGAAACCTTTCTTTTTTTTTTTTTTTTTTTTTTTTTTTTTTTTTTTTTTTTTTTTTTAGCCCACAAAGTGCCGTTTTCTAAGCATGAAAGAAGGCAGAGAAGCGGAAATGCTACTCACTCAGTTTGCGCTGTTTCCCATTAAAACAAGGGAGGGAAAAGCTCCCATCCTGATCATCCCTCCTCCCTCCTCTGAGTGCACCCACGCCCCTTACTGCCCCAGCGCCCCAAAGCCCCCGTGTCCCCCCATTTCCTTTGCCTGGAGGGGCCACGTCCCCACGGAGCTGCACCAACCCCCAGCCCCCCCCGTCACTTGTCCCCAAAGGAAGCCCCGTGGTGGGACAGGGAGCAGCTTCCCCGCCTCCTCCTGTCCCCATCGCGGGGCCCTGTCCTCTCTGGGGACAGTGTTGTCCTCTCTGGGGACAGTGATGTCCCCAAGGCCTGCGGCGGAAAGCTGAAAGCCACCCCCCGATAGCCCTGCGGGAGCTCCCGGCGGCTGTCAGGGTGACCTTAATCCTGTCTGGAGAGAGCTGTCCCCGCCACACGGAGAGAGCCCTTGGCAGCAGGGGACACGGGGAGGCGGGAGGGCAGGAACCGGGGTTAACGTGCGGGGGGGTTAACGTGCGGGGGGGTTAACCAGCACCGGGCTGGAAACGGCGCACACGGACCCTGCAGAAAGGATACAAAACATCCCTTGGGGACCAACGGGGCAAAGGGGCACCCGCCTGGCACCCCCCGGCTTTAGGGAACCGAAAGCAGCGCTCACAGCTCCCCTGGCGTCAAACAAGGAACCGACACTGACGGCATCTCCGGTAACTTCCCTCCGGGCAGCGACTCGGCCTCCTGCATCCCCAAAACTTGCACCCCCTCATACCCCCCCCCCCCCCAAGCGCCGGCCTCCTTGGCTCCCAGCCGCCCCACTCCGCCCCGGCCTGATGAAACCCTCCTGAAATCCTGCGGCTGCCGTGCCGGGGTATGAAGAAGTTGTGAGAAGTTTCCTGGGTGTCGGGAAAGGCTCTGATGGCGCGGGGTGGTTCCGGGTGACACGGGGGGTGACACGGGGGGTGACACGGGGGGACATAAAGTGTCAGGGGGTGCTTTGGGGTGGCCTGGAGTGGTGTGAGCAGGATGCGGGCAGGGAGAAGCAGTGCAGTCCCGCACCCTCTGCCCGCATTTCCTCGGCCGCGGGGGTCCCGGCGAGGCTGGGCTGTCCCCCCCACCCCAGACACCCCCGAGTCATCTCCTGCCGGGGCAGGGAGCAGCGGAGCCGCGCTCCCGGAACAGCCCCCGGGATGGGGCCAGTCCTGGGGACTGAGCATCCAGCTGTGCATCCAGCTGTGCCCCGGGGCCCCCCTGCCCTCCCCTCCAGCTGCAGCTCGCAGCTTCTTCCCCGGCCCTGGTTCCCCGCGGGGGGCACAGCTGGGGGGTGGTCCCGCACATCTGACCCTCGGGCACGGCTGGAAGGGCAGCCCCCGTTCCGCGCATGCAACAGCTGTCCCGCCACCGCCCCGCGGTTTCCCACCTGCAGGGAGGGCCTGGCCGGACCCTCCTCGCCCGGCGCTGGGCGGCTCCGGTCCGGCCCCAGCCCCAGCCCCGCACCCGGTCCCGAACCCGCAGCCGCCGCCTCCTCCCGCCCGGCCCCGCCGGACAATAGCGCGGCACGAGGGGGCGGGGGGCGTGGCCAGGACTCATTAGCATATGCCCCGCCTCCCGCCAATCCGCGATCGCCGCCCGTCGGGGAACGGGAGATCGTTAGCATAAATCCCGCCCCCACTGCATTTGCATAGCGCGGTGCGGGCGGCCAATCAGAGCCGCGGAGGAGAGAGCTCATTGTCATAATTTATGCATCAGCGGCACTTTCCGTGGGGAGCCCCCGGAGAGGGCCCGGGATGGGATGGGATGGGATAGGATGGGATGGGATGGGATGGGATGGGATGGGATGGGAAGGGAAGGGAAGGGAAGGGAAGGGAAGGGAAGGGAAGGGAAGGGAAGGGAAGGGAAGGGAAGGGAAGGGAAGGGAAGGGAAGGGAAGGGAAGGGAAGGGAAGGGAAGGGAAGGGAAGGGAAGGGAAGGGAAGGGAAGGGAAGGGAAGGGAAGGGAAGGGAAGGGAAGGGAAGGGAAGGGAAGGGAAGGGAAGGGAAGGGAAGGGAAGGGGCAGCCCCCCTGGAGAAGGCTGGGGATGAGAAGGGGCAGCCCCAACCCCCCCGGAACTGCCCTGGGAATGGCTCTGGATAGGAACGAGGGCTGGATGGGGCATTTGCCTCTCGCAGACGGGCCGGGATAAGATGGGGAAGGGGCATTCCACCCCCGGGGATGGCCTTGGATAGGGATAGGATAGCCCCCATCCCTGTGCCCCACCCAGGATGCAACCCTGGGGGAGGATGGGAGCACTTCCCACTCCCTGTCCCCCTGGCCCTGGGTCACCCGGGCAGGGGATGGGATGGGATGGGGCAGTTTTACCCCAACAGCGCTGGGGTGTCCCACAAACATCCCTGCCCCCCACCTCCCAACCCACCCCAGTCCTGAGGAACACCACCACCACCACCCCCCAGCCTCATCCTTTTTCTAACCTGATAGATTTATTGAAAAATTAAAAGCACAAGCTCTGTATATATAAATACGACGTTGCCAGCAATTTACAAGGCCTCCAGTTGCTCTCTCTGCACCCCCACCCTTGTCACCCAACCAGCACCCAAGTGAGCAGTGACCACCCAAAAAACCATTCCAGCCTGAGCTCTGGGCCCACCTTGCTCTGCTTGTGGCACTCAAATGACAGTGGGGACACCCAGACATCTGCTGTCTTCCTGACTGAGCTGTCCCCAAAGGGCAGGCCCCCCCATAAAGGAGAGGGATGAAGATTTTAAGGGACTGATTCCTCCCCGTTCCCAGCCTGTCCTTCCCAGGCAGTGAGAGTCTGCAGTGGATTGGGGACATTTGGGGACCAGATGGACGTGCGGGGTGGGACAGCGGGTGAGGACTCCAGGGGGGGGGGGGCTGCTTTCACCCCTCGGTGCTGCCTTTCATCTCAGCCACCCCGTTCGGGTGCTCCCCATCCCAAAGCCACCTTCCCACCGCCCCATCTGGTTCTTCCTAAAGGGCGACGTTGAATTCTGTCACCAAGAAATCGATGTAATCCTTTTCCTTCAGCTTAAAGGCTTCAGCGATGATGCGGGCGGCTTCCCGGTGCTCTTTGCCCCGTAACCCCGTGCCATTCACCTCCAGAATGACGTGGCCCACCTTCAGCTTCCCACAGTTGTGTGCTGAGCCCCCACGCTGTGGGAGAAGAGAGGGGTGAAATGCAGGCGGGTTTGGGAAAATGGGAAATGTTTCAGTTCCATGGTGTCCACCCTGACCTGGTGTCCACAGGTCACCCTGATGGAACTGAAACATTTCAGAAAAAAAGGGGATGAATTTGGCTTCCCTCACAGCTCTCGGTGCTGGGCCAGTAGGGATGGCCAAGAATAACCAAGGAGCAGACAGCTCATGGCTGTAAATAACTTGAAATTTTGCCCCAAGTAAAGGGTGTGGGGAGACAGCTCCTGGGGGCTCAGTTCCAGGGCTATCATCCACCAGTCCTTCAGTTGAGTAGAAGAAGGGAGCTTCCAGACATCTTGGAGACACCAGCCAAGCTTCTGGAGCTGTCCCAGACAAATCCCCTCCCTCTCCAACTCTGAACTGTCTGCACCAAATCCTTGGGTCCCAGAACGTATTTTCTGGGGCAGAAATGCAACCCCCAGCAACCCCTCTCCCAGCAGAATGATGCCTGGGGAGATGCAGGGAAGGAAAACACATCCAAACACATCTCCAAACTCCCCAATCCCTGGGGCTGAAGGGCCTCCCTGAGGGAGAAGAGGGACGAGATGTGCACTGAGTTCTTCCCGGGCTCAGCCTGCCCTACCTGGATGGTGACGATGCGGGGCAGGGGCTGCCGGGTGTTTGCTCCACCCTCGATGGCGATGCCCAGGGTGGGTGCACTCTTGGACACTCGGATCAGACAGGAGGTGGGTTCCAGGAGCCCTGGCTGTGGGGAGAGAAGGCAGAGCTGCCAAGGGAGGCCCAGCACTGCTGCCTGCTGAGCTCCCACAGCCAGGAACCCGGAGGCTTCCATGGAGAGAAGGACAGACAGGGACAGACACGCTGTGCCGACTCCTGACATCCAAGATCCCAACTGTCTGCAGGTCTGGAAGGGTTCAGGGGGAAGTGGAGCAGCTCTGACATTGCCTGCCTGCATCCCTCACCCAGCAGAACCTCTCCAATTTACCCCTGAGGTCACCTTCCCTCCTGGGCAACTGGTGACTTCAGTCATGGGACATTGCCCTTGGAGCCAAGAACTCCGCTGTGTCCCAAGTAGCTGAGAGCACCAGGTAATGGTCAAGAGGACAAGGGGTAATGGTTTTAAACTGGAAGAGGGGAGATTTAGGTAAGAGATTAGAAGGGAATTGTTGTGTGAGGGTGGTGAGACACTGAAACAAGTTGTCCAGGGATGTTGTGGAGGCCCCATCCCTGGAAATGTTTGAGCTCAGGCTGGATGGGGCTCTGAGCATCCTGGTCTGGTGGGAGGTGTCCCTGCCCATGCAGGGGGTTGGAACTGGGTGATCTTTAAGGTCCCTAACCATTCTAGGATGTACCCAGGAGGGACTGACCCATCCCTTCCGTGCCTCTCTCAGCTGCTCCAGGCTCCAGCTCACCCATGAGCTGCTCCCGCTGCTGGGACAGGAGGAGAAATAACCCATGGAGCACACAGGGAGGGTTTGCTGCCAGGGGGTGAGGAGCAGCCCCCGGTGCCCACCTCCCCTCAGCACCCCCCGGGGGCCTCACCGGCTTGGGGACCCCTTCTGCCACCCCCTCGCTCCTCGTGGCCTCCTTGAGGCTTCGGCTTTTCCCAGGGCCCGGCTGCCGGCTCTTGTCCTTCCCGCTCATCTCCACCTCCCCGATGTCCACCCCGCTGTCCTCGCTGAGGGTCTGCCCGCTGTCCGACAGCTGGGAGAGCGTGGAGGCTGGGGAGAGATGAGGGCTGGTAAGAGGTGGGCAGCACGGCTCTGCGGCCAGCCCAGCACCCACAGGGACCCCGAGCAGGAGGAGGAGATCTCAGCAGCTCCCAGGGCTGGGCAGGTTCCCTGGGATTCAAACCGGGACTTAGAAGAGCAGGGCTGGGCAACAGGGAGTGAGGAGGAACAAGGGGCCTCAAGGCCAGGTCTGGGATCCAACCCAGATCTCAAACTGGGCTGAGAGGGGGATGAGGTCAGGGATCCTGCCAGAGGCAGTCTGAGACACCCCAAACCCACTCCTGGGGGTGATGGGAGACAAACCAAGCACAAAGAGGAGCTGCCAGGAAGGAGCTTCCTCCCCTTCCAAGATTGAAAGCTTTGGATGCAGATGGGAATTCTGCCTCTGGAAAGGAGAAATGTCGAGAACAGCACAGGAGCACCAGCAGAGAGGGCTGAGGTTACCCAAGCTGTGAGGGTGCTGAGCCCCTGGGTGCCCCCAGAAGCTGTGGCTGCCCCATCCCTGGCAGTGTCCAAGGTTGGATGGGGCTTGGAGCAGCCTGGGCTGGGGGAGGGGTCCCTGCTCATGGTGGGGGTCGGAACCAGATCATCTTGAAGCTCTTTCCAACCCAAACCAATCTGGGATTCTATGAGCTGAGGGCAGTGGGAGGACAGTGCCACCGGAGGGCGACAACGTCCCTGCCATCGTGTCCCCCGGAGGCTGGTGGCACCCAGGGCAGCTCCAGAGGGGGGGGGCTGCGGGTCCCCCCACCCGAGAGCAGAGCCACCCGCACAGGGACCCCAGCGCCCTCCTCCTCCCCTTCCATTCCTATTCCCCAGGATAAATCTGACTCCCAGGCTCTGTGTGGGCACAATTAAGACAGTTTTGTGGGTTTGTGGGTTTTTTTTGGTTTTTGTTTTGTTTTTTTTTTTTTTTTCCAAAATCTCGAGTTAATAATGGCAAAATTCCAGAGTTGCTGGATTTTTTTGTTTGGTTTTTCCTTTTCAAACTTGCCACCAGCTGCCCAGCAGCACTTGGTCTTTGAGTAAAGGTCAGCCTGGGAGGAAGGCTCTGAATGCCAATGGGATTGTCTAGTGTTGCCAGAACTGAGGGCTTTGTCTCCAGACATTAATACCATCACTGCTGGTGACACTCTGAAGGGCTTTTTTGTTTCTTGGCTTTGCATTTTTTTCTTTTTTTGGTCGTGGTGGTGCCAAGCTGATCTCTGCAATTTTCATCTAGGGGGAATACAAAAAGCAAACCACCACACAACTACCAAACATTGCCACCCAGATCCAGGCTCTGGAGCTTTTACACTACCCCATTCATCTGCAGTTTCAACCATAATGACCATGTTTACTCCATCCCCACCAAGCAAGGTGGAAGCCCTGGAACCAAGCCTGCTGTTCAGGTAGGGACCTTTCCAACCCCTCCAGTTCCTGTCCTCGAGCTCCACCTCTTCTCCCACTTCTCTCTTGAGGAACACCCCAGAGAGGGGTTTATTCACCCCCTGGCTGATCACACAACACCCACCTCTGGCCTGGGGCAAGGGCCTCACTTCATTGACATCAGGCTCGCTGTTGGGTTGGTGCACCTCAACCATGATGAAATGTTGGTTGGCCATGGCCTGGGGGCTGCCCTTGTCTGGAGGAGGGGGGGCTGGGTGGGATGGGGGGGGAGGAGGGGATGGGGAAGGGGGGCTCTGAAGCCCCCCAGCTGCAGGGCTGTCTGGAGAGGGGCTCTTCAGCTTCGTGGGGGATTGGACCCTGGGGAAGGGCCCGATGGGGTGCTGGTGGACCAAGGAGAGCTGAGCATCCATTTGCCTCCTGGAGCCGTGCAGGGCTGGGGAGATGGTGGCATAGATAGCACTTGGGGCAGATTCCTCAGTGGATGTGGTAGCAGTGGAGGTGATGCTGACTGTGTCCTTCTCGGGGTGGCTGGGAGGGGGTGTGGGGTTTCGGGGGGCCACAAAGAAGAGTCCTGACTGAGAGGACTCGGAGGAGAGGCGCTTGGGCTTGTCCTTCCCTGGGTTCTTGTGCTGGGCAGCAGAGGGGTCCAGAATCTGAGGGACTGAAGGAGGAGGAGGAGGCTTGAAGTTGGGTGGTTCATCTGGGAAGGAGGAGATGTCATCCTGACAAACCAAGAACAGAAACCTTTAGGACATTTCCCCCAGACTCACAGTCACCCACAGCTCCTTCTCACAGTGAGCAAATTGAGCTGACTTTAACAGAAACCTTTCCAACCTTATTGGCAGTAAGAACATGAGTTAGAAAGACAAGTAGAGGACAAACCACCTGACTTTTGCTCTGGGTCACACAGATGCTGCTCTTATTCACACAACCAGAATCCTTCCCCCTCACTGGTGTAACTCAGTGACTGCAGTGACACCACCCATGGGTGGGTGATGTAGCCAAGAGCTACAGAAGCGGAGACAAAACTCAGTATCATCAGTTTGCCCCCAGGTCCCACCCCAGGCACAGTAGCTCTGGTCAATGTCTTACCAAGGAGATGTCTGGCAGGGTGTTGATGCTGCTCTGGTGGCTATCTCCACCCTCCTCCAATTCTGATGTGTTCTGGTAGGCCAAAGGAGGAAGAAAAAAAAAAAAAACCAACAGGTCACAGGAGCAAGGAGCAAGCACCAGAGTGCCAGCATGCCAGGGAACATGCAGAGGGATGCAGGGCATCACCCAAACAGCCCAGCCTGTCACCCACAGGTTTTAGTTTTCTTGGAGGTCCCCTAGAGACTGACCTACCAGGGATATTTCCTCTGTAGCAGAGGAGCATGCTCCTCTTATTTCCTCTTAACCCAAATATCAGTTCCCCTGTTTCATTTGGAAGGGAGGAACCAGCTCTGAGGGTTACAGGTTCAACACCTGCCAGCCTCAGCCTGTCTGCACCAGTTCACTGAGCTGCTGGCAAACACGAGGACCAGAGCCCTGTGACATGACCAGGAGCATCCTGCCATCAAATCCTCATCCTTACACTGCTACTAAAGAGAGAAATCTGCCTGATGCCCCCCCAAAACCTGCCAGTGCCACCTCTCCCCTCCCTGGTCCTGCCACTGAACTCTGTGCCCATCACCATGACATCAAGCCCATCATGTGCCCTGTCCCAGCCTGACAGCTGTGACAGAAATCACAGAATGTTTGGAAACCACAGAATGAAGGGATGCCCAGAGATCATCGAGTCCAAGCCCCCAGGCTAGGGCATCACTCTGCACCCAGGGGTGATTCCTCCTGGTGAATGGAGCCTCTGAGCTTCCAGACACACAGACACTGCTCACCTGCTTCAAAACACTTTTTTTTTTTTTTTCTGCTGAAGTGTGCAGAACAATGATTTGCCTTTCCCCAAGCTCAAGTACTGTGAGGGCAAAAGCAATTAAATAGAAATGGCTCTGGGCTATCAAATGTAATGGCTTTTAAGCAGAGCACATTTGCTTTCAGGAATTGGCTATTTTAAGCCTGTGCTTTCCTGGATTTCCCTTGAAAGAAAGACCCATGGAGGCCACGTGCCACTGCTTTGAAAAATGACTATTTATTGAGGAGGGGGCTCTCTCCTGCTGACTCGCTGCTCCTTTACCCCATCTATTTTCTGGTAATTTATACAAATTGAAGACCAGGTGAGGCCCCTCCAGCCCCTCTGCAGGGTGCAGCCAGAAAACTTTTGTCCTCCCTCTCTTTCCCTGAGTCCCCAGCAGGAGGGATGGAGCAAGAATCTTTCAGAGAGGCAGCCAGCTTCCATTCCCAAATTAAGTGACAGAGAAACTGCCACCTCCCTGGGGAACACAACCCAACCTTTAATTAACCTCACAGCTCCAAACGAGTCCTTTATTTTCCAGTTACTGCTAACAAGAGCTTTGCAGAGCTACTCAGCCTGATTCCCCCAGGGTTTCAATTCTGAAGAACTGCTCCAGGCTGAGAAGCATCCCAGCTCACCTCCACCCCAGGACACATCTGCAGGGCTGGAGATGCTCCAGAGCCCCCTGGCCCTGCCCCAGCATGAGCACAGCCCCCTCTGATTTTGGGGGTGATGACACCTTCCCTGTGTCCTCATGGCAGAGTGAAAGGAGGTGGCTGCTCATGCAGCCCAGGCACATCCTGGCCCCCCAAGCCCCCTCCCACCCTAAAGACATTGGGCAGGCACTCCCAACCCCTCTGCTGCTGCAGCTCCCCTACCTCCATCAGGTCTATCAGCCACAGGAGCCTCTCCTGGGGACGTGCGAGGGGAAAAGCAGATGAAAACAAGCATGAAAAAGCCAAACCAGAACATCAGGGGAGGATGCAAAACAAATGAACAAGAAAAGGAAACCCCAAGCCCAATGCAACCCTCCTCCCCAAAACCCACCCTGCAGAGTCCACAGCTGCTGCACCCAGCACTGGGTCAGCCTGGGCCAGGGGCTCAGCACCCTCACACCAAATTATTTCTTCCTCATGTCCAACCTCAACCTCTCCTCTTCCAGTTTAAAGCCATTCGCCCTCATCCCATCCCTCCAGGCCCTTGTGGAACCCAAGTCACCTTCCTGCACCCCCACTGCTGCACCCATCCTGCAAGGAAAAACTTTGGAGGAGGAATCCATGGGGGGAAGCAGAGGGCAGGGGATCTCCTGAGGGGTGAACTTTGTTGTAGGGCTGCCAGGAGAGGGTGTCAAAAGAAAAAAGAAATAGCCAAGGAAGGACTTACCCGGGCTGAGCTGACAGTTGTGGCAGTGAAGTGGCTGCTGGAGGAGGAGATGGTGTCACTGTAGGACATCATGGAGTAGGAGTCAGTGGCCATGCTGGGTGCTGAGGGCTGCCGTGCCTTCATCGACTCAATCTCCCTCTTCAGCACCAGATTGTCGAAGCGGTCGAGGTCTTGTGGGGAGATGACACCCCGCACCTCTGAAAGCAGGGAGAACTGGGCCAGGCAGACAGAAAACCAAAGAGAGGTTGGAGCATGACCACACTCCTGGGGAGGTGAAGAGCCTGTCCTCCCACACTGTTCCAGCAGGAGTAATGAGATGTTCTGACAGGTAATGCAAGAGGAGTTTTGGTCCTAAACTCTACCAGAAGCTTCTCTGGTACTGCACACCAGCCTGGATCCCTCATAACATCCTACATCTGGAGTTTTGCTTTCATGCCCTCACCCATGACCCTGAGCAGGTGACCCTGGAGGCACTAAGCCAGACTGTGACAGTGGCTCTGCTGAGTCCATTGGGCACAAGGAACTGTCCCTGACCTTGGTGTGGGCCTCACCTTAGCGTGTGTGTTGAGCAGCTCGAAGAGAGCCATGACCAGAGCATCCACGGAGATGTTTCCTTCCTTGTACTCATCCAGGTAGTAGCCCATGGTTGCTCTCTCCTGCTCGTTCAGCAGGTGCCGTGCCTGCTCCTCCAGCATCACCCGGGTCTGGTTCACCATGCTGCTCAGTGTCACCTGGGAGCCAGCCAGACCTCGGTAAAACACAGGCTGCAGAAGAAGACAGGAGACAAGCTAAGGAAACGGCTGCTGGGAGGAGCTGTCTCTGCTGGGACAACTGGGAAAGCACAGACAGGACCAAGAACATCCCTGGCCCCGGGCTCTCACCCAGCTACCTGCTGGAAAGTTGGACTGGAAAGGGGATGCTGAGATCCTGGAGGCAGGGACCCTCAAGGATTCATCAGCAGGGACACTGATTCAGTGTCTGGGGAATTCCAGAACAAGTTGGATTAACAGGACAGCTTCCCAGCTCTGCTCAGCAAGGTGGACACTGCCCCTTGACCAGCTGCTGGCTGTGCTCCTTCCTGGGCAAGATGGGTGAAGCAGGGCCAAGCTTCCCATCCGATGGAGAAAAACACTTTGGATCCTGCAGCAAGCTCACAGGAAACCCTGGTGAAGAAAGAGCCACTGGCCACCAAAGTAGCCCCAGGGAGAGATGTGTCTGGCTGCAGATGAAGGGCTTTCTCCTAGGAGGAGATCCTTGCTGTTCCCTTCCCTGGCAGTGCTGGCACTGTCAGCGTTGGGATATGGATCCAGACAGGACCTGTCCCAGGGACACCCAGAGGAGCTGGGGCTGGGTGTGAAACCTCACTGCTGCTTCTCCATTTGAAAGAAAGGGGAAGGAGCAGATGTGCTGCAGAACTGACCCCCCAGTGGCACAGAAGAGGGGGTAACCACTGCATCACTGCTTGTAGAAACACAGCAGGCACAGGAGGGGAGCAAGAGAAAGGCTGATTCCCAGCTCAGCCCCACTGCTCCTCACAAAGCTGGCACCCCTTTTACAACCAGGACCACAAAGCCCTCCCTCTCACGGAGAACAAGAGACAATAATGCTGATTTTTTTTCCCATGAGGCATCAAGAGGGCCTGACATCTCTTACCCTGGCTGTTGCCTCCACAGCATGGTCACCCACTGCCCTGCAAGGAAGGAGAAGATCAGTTAGGACCCAGCACCACGTGCCCAGCACTCATCAAAGCTGGGGTGGGGCTTTTGACATGGGGATGTACTGAGAGGACAAGGGGAGGTGTTTTAAAACTTGAAGAGGGGAGATTGAGGTTGGACATGAGGAAGAAATTCTTTGGTGTGAGGGTGCTGAGCCCCAGGGTGCCCCCAGAAGCTGTGGCTGCCCCATCCCTGGCAGTGTCCAAGGTTGGATGGGGCTTGGAGCCCCCTGGGCTGGGGGAGGTGTCCCTGACCATGGCAGGGGTGGCACTGGGTGAGCTTTGAGGTTTCTTCCAACCCAAACCAGTCTGGGGTTTTATGATTCCTGCTTGATGCTTTAATCTGGAGGCTCCCACCAGAGATGTGTACAGAGATACAGCATGGACAAGCTGTAGCTGGTGCTGAGCACTCCCAGCTCATGGGATCTATTAGGAACTTTCCTCTCTGTGCCTGTAAGCTGAAAGCTTCTGGCCTGAGAGAAGAGGGGAGGAGGCAGCAGGATTTTGTCCACCACCACAGACTGAGATGTTGTCTTTTAAGCACCAGACATTGGGACCACACACCCGAGCAGTGTGGGTGCTGCCATCCCTGCCCACACACCTCGTGGTGCCAGCCCATCGGGTGCTGGGGCTGCACACCCACCCTGGCCACGTGTGGGAACCCTGAGGACTCTGAAGGTGTCAGACCCACACGAAAGAAGCTCACCTGGGGTGTACCAAGCACATACCCTGTGGAGCTGACGAGGGTGTCCCCAATCTGGGAGCTTGCTATCCACCTGGTCTCATCCACGGTGGTGCGGGCGTGGGGCAACCTCCCAATGTCCTTCACTGTCATGATGAGGTGGCGAGAAGACTTGAGCAGCTTCACAGCCTCATCGTGGGGGATGCTAAGGAAGCTCCTGCCATTCACCTCCAGGATCTGGTCTCCTACCTGCCAAGTCATGATGGGGTGAGCCTGGCAGGCCAGGAGGGTTTTCCTGCTCAGATGATGCCTTCCTCTCCCATCAGGAAGGAGTTGCTCAGTCTAAGCCACCACAAGAGGAGGGACACAACAGTCAGAGGAACCAAGAAAACAAGGGAGAGGGTCCAAGTGCAAATGGCTGGAGACCAAGAACTTGTGCTGACAGCCACTAAAGGACCGGGCTGTGAGCAGGCTGCCCAGTATCCTCCATTAACTGGTTTTGGATCATCTTCGTTAAAAGAACCCCCAGAGAAAATCAATACCTCCAGCCCCCATCCTTCCTGCTGATCTGGGAGGCCAGGAACCATCATCTGCAGAAGCCCTGACCCTCAGATCTCTGTGTGGAGCAGGGAGGCTTCAACTGGAATGTCTCACCACACTCTGTAAACTGTGGGATCAGGGACAGCTGGATTTCACCTCTCCTCTCCTCCTATTTCCTCTCCAGCTGGTCCTGAGAGCTTTCCTTCTGTGCCCAGGGCCTTTGCTACAAGCAGGAGCTTTCCCCACAGCACTCAGCTGCCATTTCTCCTTTCATCCCAAGTTTTTTTGCTTCTGGGACATTCAGTGCCCCACCTCCTCAGTCCTGTGTCCAAATTCATCCTGTTTCTGACAAGCCACCTCTTTGAAGCTGCTCCTTCCCATCCCTGCTTAACCACAGCCTTCTCTTCCCCTTTGGGTTTTCTCCAGGCTGAGATGCCAGCAGGGTGAGACATTCCAGAACTCACCCCCCTCTTGGAGGAGAGGAGAAAAGAGGGAGGGGAGGAGAATTTCTGAGTCTTAAAATAATAGCATGGGGAGTCAATATGATCCTTTCTGCTCAGCCCATCTCATTCTGTCACTGGGTCAAGGAAGCCTCAGAGGACTCGGATTGGTTTTCCAGGTTTATTCCAGTGGGAAGCTGTGATTAACCACTCAGTTGTGACTCTGCTGTCACCCAAACTTCCCCCAGCACCACTCAGAACTTTGCTTCTGTGAAGGTGGACATCAGGAGTACCACCAGCTCAGTACAAAGCAGGAGGGATCCCTTAGCTCCTCCAGCAAGGATGGGGAGCCAGGTACTGATCCCAGGAGGCAGCAGCTGACCCAGGAACCACAGCCCAGACCTCCTGGACATCACCCCTGGTTTGTGCTGCAGCCACACTGAAACCCATAAAGGCAGAGGGGCAGGTGTGTGAGAACAACAGAACACTTGGATAAGTTTGAGCATCTTGTGCAGGGAGAAAAAAGACCCTGCAAAAATAACTGCTGGTGAAGGGCAGATAAGGGAACTGGTGGACAAATGCCTGCAAATCAGCCTCCCTTGATGATAGGCTCCTATTAGAGCTGGAAAGGATTTTTTGCTAATTAACATAGATATAATTGTGGTGTGGTTATTTTCACCCCCTTCTTCCCCCTGAACGTTAAGGACAACTGGGAAGGTAACAGAAGACTGCAGAGATGCAAAAGAACCATTGATTAAAACAAACGTGACCCTGGCAAATTATTTGCTGTATGAGTAGCTCCAAACCAGCATGGAGTAAAAGCAGCAATATAATAAGATGCACACACAAAGAAAAGTTGTAATAAAACACAGAGAAATTCTTGCTCTGGATATTTTAGGAACAAGTTTTCAGTTGGGCTCAGGGAATGGTGGGTGAACACAACAGGATGTGTTGAGTACCTGGCCATTTCTGAAAATGGGATTATTCTCATTTTCTAGGAAAAAATCCACCCTGACATGCAGGGACACAGACGTGCAAAAGGTGACAGACTGCAGATCAGAAGCAGAGTTCAGAAAGAACACACCTGGATGAGAAACTTGACTCCTCCTAGACACAGAGAGAATTACATGGGAAAGGGAGGTGCAGTGGAGAGAAACTTGATGGAATTAAGACAAGGGTTCTGGGCACCTAAAGTCTCTTAAAAATAATCAGAATTGGCTCTGGGAGAAATTCAGTCACAGACAGAAAAATAGGCAAAAGATTTTAAACATGAGTTAATGTTAAATGACACCAAATTGAGCTGGGAATAACAGGGCTAATAGGATGCCAAATGGTTTGGCACCAGCACTAATCTTATTTAATGCCCATAATGTGCTGGGAGAGGTTAAATTACACTCGTGGATACCACTACAGGAGAAGTAGATACCACTCTAGCACAAATAATTACCAAAAACAGACCTCCAGAAATTACAAATATGAGCAGGATGAAAGTATAAATTGCTTTGGAAATAACCAAATGAAGACTTGCAGAAAAATAAAGGAGATGCTCAGCTTCCCCAGGAGGAAAACAAGTCAGGGCAGATGAGCCCAGCACAGGCTGTTGGAAGGATCAGAGACAGATTGGTGAGCAAGACAACGAGACCAAGCAAGTGGCGACCAAGTGCTGTCTGCAAACATGATTTTTTTTCCCCAAGCACCTTGTAATACAAATACAGGGAACAAAGCAGACACAGGCTGGGAATGAAAGCATCCAAGGAGGGAAGAAGATGGTCTCCTGGGGGAGGCAGTGGTTCCAGCATCTCCAGAGGTTGCTGGAAGCCTCTCAGAAGAGAAGCAGTTGAAGCTGGCTGTCCCCATGAAGGTGACATTGTTTGAAGGACCACTCCATGCTGTCTCCAGTGGAAAGGTTACATGACCACTCATCTCCTCGTTGAATTTCTCACAGTACATCTTCTTCCCAAGGCTCTCAGGCAGTCACAAAGCTATTTTTCATCTTCTCTTTCTCAGCATCTTTGTCTACGTGCAGACCTCAAAATACAAGCCTAGTTTTCAAGATACTTCATGACTGCCACTGATGATGTAAAATCATTCACCTCTCTCTATTTATAGTCCCTGTTTTTCTCTCCTTCTCCCACATATGGATACACAGAGATTGTGGTAGCCTCATTTTATCTCATCCTTTGTGCTGGGAACTCAAAATTGAGTTGTTTGTTCCAAGCAAGCTACCTGAAATCTGCTATTTCTGATGTAAAGGTCAAGGAGAGGTGGTGGGGAAATGGCTTAAGAAAAAAATGTTGACAAAATACACCAGCAGAAAAAAATGAATGAGGAAGAAATCAGGATGAACAGAGTCACAAACGCCAGCAGAACAAGCTCAGCTCCTGTTCAGCATCACTGCAAACATCAGGCAGGAAGGACAGGAGAAGCAAACAAACAAGCAGTTCCTCCTTCCCAGCCCACTGCTATCCTCTGCTTTTTCAGCCTGAAAACTTACACCAGGGCAGCATATTTTAAAATATGCCTGAAGACCACGTTGTCAGAAGCTTCAGGAATGAATAAACATAAAGAAGACCAAGGCCAAGGCCATGAATATTTCATTACTGGCTGGCTGCATCCAGCCTGCTCTCTGCTGCGTGGCCGTGGAGCCAGGAGAAGCAGTGAATGGTGGGACCCAAAGCAGCATCAGCAGGGATGGATCCCCTCTGGGACCCACTTCCCAGGACCATGACCCACCCTATCTGTAGCAAGCAAAAACCAGCTTGGTTTTTGGGCTTGAAGCAGCTTCCTTGGTTGTGAGTGGCTTTCAACACCACGATGTTTGTCCTTCGATCGAGATTTAAGAGAAATGCAAGACATTTTACTTAAAATTTTAATTTGGTGCCATTGGTGCAAGAAGGCTTTCCCTAAAATAAAAAGTCTACCAGAACTGCTCGAGTTCATTCTGCCAACAAATTCACTGAAAGCAGCAAAACTCACAGAAGTATCCTGTGCATATTCATCCTCCTCATCATCCCAGCAAGGTTGGGTTGAGCCCACACTGAACAAATCCACAAGTTTTCTATTTCAGAGAGCAAAGAATTATCTGGAAACCACATTTACCCATCAGTTCTTCCTTCCTCATGGTGCCACATCCCTTCCAGCACCACCTGGAGGATGCAGCCTACACCTGACCGTGTCTACCAGCAGAACATAAAAGGCCTTTCCTTATCTCCAGACCTCCAAGAAGTTCTCAATTCATGACCTGCAGCATACACAAGCCAGGGTGAGAAGTGCCTGTGCCTCTCTGCAACCACCTCCAGCCTGGCATTCTGAAAAGCATCGTCCTGCTGGCACGTCCAAATCAGCTGCTAGAAAACACAACAGTGAGGAGAGGGATGAAAAGAATCAATAAGCAGAGGTTCTGGTGTGCAAACATTTGCCACAGCATGGCTGGGGAGGAGCAGCACACAAAGCTCCATGTGCTTTTGCCTGCATGTGGTTATTTTCTTGCTGTCCTGGCTGGCAGGAGATCAGAGGTGGGGGGATAAAGCTCTGTGTTATGTTGTGACTTCTATGTGTGCAGGTGGGCAGTGTGACATCCTCCATGCTGAGCAGAGCAGTGGGTGGGCTGAGCCAGGAAAAGCAGCAGTTTTCCCTGTGCAGCAAGGAGAGGGATTTAGAGCAACACTAAACACAAAGCAAACAGAAAAGAACCTCAGGAAAACAATGCAGCTTTTGCTTTCTTTCCCTGCTTTTTTATCTTCGAGGCTTCTGGTGCTGATGAGATGGAGTCTGACACTGGCACAGGGTCAGCAGGCACTGGGGCCACAGGCAAGCTTCAGGTGGCAGCTCCTGTGACACAGCAAAGTCACTCGTGGCACACCCAGGGCAGCTCAAGCCAGTCACCCCTTTTTTTTTTTTCATCTCTCTTAGGAAGAAACAAACTGTCCTCTGCTTCTTATTCTGTGTTGAAATCCTCACATCCCAGAGCACTGTTCCCACTGCCCCTCATCAGGACCCTGGACTGATGAACAAGCAGATGGTCCCATCCAGGTCCCTCCAGACCTGGAGGAGCAGGAAGGCTGGAGGAGCTCAGAGGTGACGTGTGGGGTGAGAGAGATGTAGGATCTTGCTTTACAAAAGGTCTGCAGCAAAATTGTAGCCAACTCTGGGCCAGAGCAGCCTCAGAAGGGCCCAGCCAAACCCCAGAGCATCCTATGGGAACCTGTTTGACTACAGAGGGAGCCTGATGGGTCACACCACATGAGGCTGCTGATAGCTCAGCTCTATTCCCAAGGGTTTTCTGCTGTTCCTGCTTGTTTAGACATGACCCATGAGCATGCCAGTGCTGCAGGAGGGACCCAGCCTGGTCTCCTCTCAACACCTTCCCTGCAGGCAGGCTAAGAGCACCTTGTGCAAAACACCAGCTCAAACAGAATGGGCTTGGGTACAAGATGCAGGGAGAGGGCACAGGACCAGGATCTTTAATAGCAAACTCGTTGCCAGCTCAGGGAGGTGAAAGTGACTCTCTTCACCTGCCAGATCAGCTGTACTCTTCCATTATCTACACCAAAAACATCCCTGGGCCATTTCCAAGGGGAGAAAGCAGTTGTTGTCTGGGTGCACTAAGGCAGAAAGCAAACCCAACCTACTCCAGAAGTTGTAAGGCTGCATTTTTCCTCTGCAAAACCACCTTCCTCCCTCCACGTTTAGCATCCAAATTGTCTGAAGGACCTGTCCTGAAAATCCATTCTTAGAAATGCAATGCTCAGCTCTTCCCTGAGAGCTCCTCTTGTCCAGGGGCAGGGGCAGGGGCAGGAACAGCAGCAGCACATCAATCCCTAACCCCCACCCCAGCCAGCTCTGGGGTCACTCTTACCTTCAAGCCAGTGCTCTCTGCCTCAGAGCCTTTATCCACACCGGTGATGTAGATGCCCAGGGAATATTCTGCCCCTCCTCGGATCATAAGGCCCAGGGATTTCCCTTCATTCAGGACCAGGTTCACCTGCAGAGGAACAGTCATTTCTGTCTGAACACTGCCCAAAAGCAGGGCTCAGTTCCACACTTCTGACAGCAACCATGTCCCTGGGAGGGAGAAGGCAGATCACACTGAGAGGGTGTGGAAGTGTGGCTCTTTGAAAGGAAAACTTGGATGAAGAGAAAAAGATGGGATGACATGCAGAATTCCAGGTGACAGATTCAGAAGCACTGGCACAGAAGGAGGTTAATGCCTCGAGTGGAGCAAGCAATGTTATTTCAGGAGAGGTCTGGAGCTCAGGAAAGGAGAGACAGCTTAAGAAAAGGCTGAGAGACCTTTCTGTGGGTTGGACTCCTGCCAAGGTCACAGCCAGAGAAGGGGCTGCCAGAGCTCTGCTGGACACTGCCCTTTTCCCTTCTCCTGCATTAGCAGTTAAAACTATCAACTGAAAAAGCACAGTTTCATTCCAGCTTGTGGCAAACACCCTCAGGGTCCAGGCAGAGCTGCTGTTTGGCTCCTTGGCTGAAGGACAGGCTGCTGAGGCTCCCTGCACCTCCCAGGACACCAGCCCCAGGCATCACAGGGGGGACAAAGCAGCATCAGAGGTGACTTTTGGTTCCTGTTCTGCATCCCCAGAAACACAAGGAGGGAAAAATGCAGGTGAAGGGAGAGATAGGACACAGAGCCAGCTGGGACATGGGGTATCTGTACCCAGCAGGGACACTTTCCGCTCTGCCCATTTACGGGTGCATCTCAGGGGCAGATGCTCAACCGAGAGAAATCTCCCCACAAAAAGCCCCACGGGCACTGATGGAGCAGTGCCAGTCAGCACGGGCTGCACATTTCCCCTCTGCCTGCCAGTGCCCTGTGCAAACATATCATTACACAGCAATTATCACATCCACCAGTCTGGGAAACAGCCCAGCTCCAGTCCTCTGCCCCTCTCCTGTGCAGAGGTGACTGCCAGGGCTCCTTTACCTGCACAGAGAAGGGACAACAAACGCCATAAAGGCATGAGATGCAAGTGGGGGAAGACCCCAACACAGCCCTGGTTGGTCCTGACCCCCCTGCCCTGCAGCAGCCACTGCTCTGTGCAGACAGCAGCTTTGCAGGACCAGAGCACAGAAGGCACTCAGGACTCCTGCACAGCCACATGCCTAATTAGCTCTCATTAACAATGCTAGGACAGATTTTCCATCTATCCTGCCCAGAATGGCCAGCACACACTGCAACAGATGCTGAATATTTTCCCCAAATCTCTACCTGGACAGATGGCCACAGGGATGATTTTGCAAGGCCGGGCAAAGTTATCAGCCAAGCTTCCCATCTACCTTCATCCAACCTCTCCTGCTCAGAGGGACTGATGTCATAGCCACCTTCAGGTGAGAATTTAGTGTGAAGGAGCAAGCCTGTGTTTAGCTCCCTTGAGGACTCTCAATTTAAAACAGCCTTTGTTCACTCACTGCACGACATTTTCTAAATTAACAACTCCAGGTTTCTGTTTTGGATTGGTTTTTTTTTTTCTTTTGCTTTTGTCCCAAGTTTTAAGTAAATTTTCAAAAAAAAAGCAGACAGCGGGAAAAAAAACAAGTGAGAAAAAGTCAAAATGTGTTTCACACTGATAGAAACCACCAGAAACAGACTCTTGGTGAATGGCTTTTATATTTTAAACTCTTCATGGCAGTCAAATCAAAAGCTTGAATGTTTCCTTGGATGGAAAAGTCCGTCCCAGCTTCAAGTCACTAATTAACCTGCCTTTCTAGAGGACACAGCACCACGCAGGGAATTCAGCCCAGCTTTAGAGAGGCTGCTACTTAAAACCCATTTTCTATCTTGGTGGCCATGCAGCAGCAAGACAGGAATCAGCAGCAGGACATAAACCTAGCTAAGGACTGCAAAATTTTGTACTTTAAGGCACGGATGCCAAAACAGTTCCTGCTTTTTTGTACTGGTACCACAGCTGGCTGGTGCCTGCATTAATGCCTCATCACCTGGGTGTTTTAGGGATGTGGGAGCAGAAGCTGGGGTGACCCCATGGCCATGGTACCAGCAGAGGGGTTCTGCTGCCCTGACACCCCAGGAGGGGCTGCACCATGGGCAGGGTGAGCAGCACAGGGCTGGAGCATCCTTGGCTGGAGCTGCACAAATCTCACCTTGCCTGGGTTAGTTGCTCCCCTGCTTTAAAGTGCTGGAAACAATTCTGGGATTGAAGCATTATAAAGGAACCATCAAAAGACCTTCATCTTTCAGGCTGGAGAGTGGGCATTGTAGCCACACAGCTGTCAAAATCAAGGGCAGTTTGATCACTTTGGACATAAAATGATTACTTTATAGAACACTTCACTGCCCCATCCATCCCTGGAAGTTTTTAAGGCCAGGCTGGATGGGGCTCTGAGCAACCTGAGCTGGTGGGAGGTGTCCCTGCCCATGGCAGGGGGGTTGGAACTGGATCTGAAAGGTCCCTTCCAACCCTGAAAATTCTGTGATTCAGGGTTTCCCTTCTGCTCTAATTCTCCACCACACCAGGGCCATAGCTTTCAAAAATTCCCCAATTGTGGGAAAAACACAAGTAGGAGAAATACAGGAAAGTGCATGTAAGCACGGCTCGGGGTCCAATCAGTCTGGTCATGGCCACATCCCCTCTGTGTGAGTCTCTAAAAACCAAATCTAGAGGCCAGCCCTTCACTGGAGTTCCCAGCCCCAGGGGTAGCTCCGTATCCAGGCATTTCCATTCCCCTTTAACACCATCTCGACGGGCTGGTAAGCTGAGAAGATGCTCTCCCCACCCCGGTATCGGCAGATGGAGTAAGAGATACTCCCCTCTCCATATAAACCCAGGGTGCTGCTGTGTCAGCTGCTCTGTTTACACAGGTCCCAGGCAAACCGAGCCTTGAAGAAGCAGAAAGCAACAAACACAGCCCCCAGCAAGACAGTTCTGAAAGATCTCCCTGCAGCTCCCCAGCTGCGGGGGGAAAAAAAACCAAACCAAACCAAAACCCAAACCAACAACCCCCAAGCATCACTTAATCTGTCGCTGCTGGCAAACCCGGGAAGTCGGGTGGTTGCTGCGTTTCTTCATCAATTAATTCCTCTCCAAATAAAGCCTGGGGAATCAGCAACAGAGCCTGGAGGGACAGAGGAAAAACCATCCCGGGGGGAGCATTGGGTTTGTTGCCATCCTGCAGAGGGAGGGAAGAGCTGAGGAATCAGGGGAGCTCAGCACCATCAGGCTGGGGAGGGAGGAAGGAGGAGCAGGGAAAAAACCTTCAGGAGCCAAAGCCAGTGAAGCTGATAGCCAGGATGAAGCCAAGGCTGAGTCATCCCATGTTCAGGGTTTGGGAATAAGAGGGGAAACTCTTCTGCACAGCTCCCCGAGGGCATCCTGCCTCCAGAGGCTGGCCCTGGGCTTGGGGAGGGTTGGCACTGCCATGCTGGCTGCCCCAAGCACCCCAAACATCCTCCTGAAAGCATCTCCAGGCATGGCTGTGGGGTGGGAGGGAGCCTGTGGGATGAGGGTGAAGCACAAGCCAAGTTCTTCTGTCCAAGGAGGGACTTAACCACCTCCACTCTGGGCAGGATGGGGTTTCCAGTGGTTCCCACCACTGTGATTTGATCCTGACTGCTTCCTGGACCAAGTTCTTCTCCTTGGGCTTTTCCATGCAGGGTAAGCAGGTTTGTACACATGATTAACACTTCTGTGCCAGTCTTGTCCCAGAAGAGTGCATTTTGCTTACATTTCTGGTTGATGTTTCCTCCCTCCCCAACTTTCCCCCTGTTCTGCTGCCAGGCTGAAGCTCAGAGCATCAGGGAGAGCCAGGATCACTACAAGCTGCAAAATGCACAGCTCTCTTAACACCATCCTAAACCAGGGACAGCAAGCAAGGCTCTGCAGAAGAACAACTTATTCTGGGAGGGAAACTGAAGACATCCAAGCAAAGTAACTCCCCTGCCCCTTGCTGGGAAGGACCAGTCATTCCCCAGCCCGTGGTAGCACAGGTGCTGCAATCCCCATCTTCTCCCTTCCACTGCACCAAGGCTGTGTCCAGCCCCAGGCTACTCCTGTGTCTGCCAATAGAGAAGCATTTGGAACATCAAGGCTCTAATTTTCATCTCAATTGTAATGCTGAAACACCTGCTGCCTTCTGGAGCAGGAAAAGGAGGAAAAAATACACCACCAGCAGCAAGGCTTTTGCTCCCAGTCAGTTCTTGTATGGGATTTCCTTTCTCCAGAGTTTATGAAATTACCTGTTGACAGATTGAATTTTACCATTAGAAAAAGCACTTTCAGACAAGAATTGCTCTGCATCAGTACCATTCAACACAACAGCTGCCTGAGCAGCTGAGAAAGCTTCACCCAATGCTGGCAGCTATCTCCATGCCATTACTGCTATCAAACACCCCAAACACCACTTCCTCCCTTGTTCCTGGCATCCCCCAGACCTGGGTGATGCTCACAGCTCACAACCCACAGCATGGGGTAAGGTGAGCTGGGGCCTGAGCCAAGGGAAGTTTTGGGGCAATCCTGCTGGGATTACAGACTGCCCAAGGCAGAAGGATGCTTTTCATCCCAGGGAATCGGGGGACCAGTGGCTCATGTCACATACTCCAGTCACCACAGGAAGCCTGCAAGCAAGCAGGGAGTAGACCCCCAAGTAGCCTGTAAAGTCTGCAAATCAAAGCAAATCCCAGCAAGGTCAGAACAAGAAAACAGGGAGAGTTGTGGGGAGCTGTACCACTGTACACTGCAAATCTGATTATAATCTAACAAAGAAATCCTTCCTTATCTCCCCTGCATCTCTTATCTTCATGCTCAAGTAGTTACCACTAGCGTTGCAAACATTCAAGCCATTCCATGTTATCACAGATGCCTCATTTTCTTCTGTTTTCATAATAATTACAGCTACTTTTTAATACAGAACAGCCTGAAGGCAAGGAGACATTCACACTCCCCTCTTGACATCTATTTTCTTTCTTCTGCTGCACCAAAAGTTTAAAGGAGAAAGCTACTCCCCTGACAATAAGCAAATCAGAGCAATGCTTCAGCTGATGAAATGGCATTTCCCAGTGAATTAGCAGCCCCACACTTCCAGAGCATTTTGCACAGTTCATCTTCCTCCCATCTCAGTTTTTGCTGCCTGATGGTTTCTGAAGTGCTTTTAATGAAATAAGATGTTGATCCCAGAAGTACATCAATGACAGTTCCCAGCACAGATGGTCCTTGCTGTTCTGAAGTCTGAAGGACTTAACCCTGGACTTATTATAAAACTCAAAGATGCTCTGAAGCATGGGGTGCCCACAGGTCCCACGTTTCCAGTAAGATTACATCCCCTGCTGGGATGGTGCTGGGGGCTGTGAGCTGCTCCTGTCCCTGTCAGCTCTGAGAACATTTCACCAGAACTTTGCACTAGTGCCAGCCCAAATGCAGGGCTTGTTGCTGACCACCATTATCACTGCTTCACCCTGAGAAAGACTGAATCCACTGATTGTAACTCCAGGGAGGGCTGCCCTTCCTGCAGGAAACACCTCCAGGCCACCCCCCTCCATCCCACCCCCAGCCAGGTCCCTCCTCCTCCAGCCGGTTCGGTTACAGGATCCCAGCCAGGCCAGCCCCACCGGGTTCCGTTTCCAGCCTTTAGGTAATGAATGCTCCTGCTTGCAGACCAGCAAACTTCTTCAACTCTGCCACACACCCCGACCTGTCGGCACACAGGGCAGAGGTGCTGGTGGGAAAGGCAGCCAGAGAGGGGACCTCTTGCTGCCTGATGGATGTAGGGAAACATCACCTGGATGGATGTAGGGAAATGTTACCTGGACTCCAGCAGCACTGCAGCCTTGCTGAGCTCCACCAAGGCAATAACAGCCTGGATCATAGAATCACAGAATGGGCTGGGTTGGAAGGGACCTCAGAGCTCATCAAGTCCAACCCTTGATCCACTCCCCCTGTGGTTCCCAGCCCATGGCACTCAGTGCCACATCCAGGCTCTTTTGAAATATCTCCAGGGATGGAGAATCCACTGCTTCCCTGGGCAGCCCATTCCAATGTCTGATCACCCTCTCCGTAAAGAAATTCTTTCTAATATCCAACCTAAACCTCCCCTGGCACAACTTGAGACCATGCCCTCTTGTCTTGATCATTCACATTGCTGCTGCAAGGCTGAAGCCCGATCTCTGCTGGACTTCCCCTGACCAGGGCTTGTTTGAAAGCTTTTGCATATGTATTCCAGGTCATTCGGATCGATTAGAATTAGGAGAGAGAAAAGGGGGGGGGAACCGACCAACTAAACCCCGGCCCTTCCCTCGGAATGTAAAACTATCCAGAAATCAGATAGCCCTCGGGGATACCTGGCAATTCTGGTTGAAAGGGTTGAATTAACCAGGGATATGTCCCATTTATTTGCATGATATTTCTGAACAGAATATCTCCACTTGGAGCAGTTAAATATATATATAGGTACATACACAAATTGGGGAAATAAACCCCCAACAAAACCAAAAAACGTACAACAAACTAGAGGCAGGCTGTTTCCATGTTCTGGGATGTGTTTTCATCCCTCCGTGGTGTACAGAAAGTCAGGACAAAGTCACTGGGCTAATGGATGCCCTGAAGCACATTCAGACAAAGGGCACAGGCACTCACACTAAATAACCCCTTTCAAATCTACCCACCAGGTCAGGCTCTGCTCACTGCCAGCTTTTGGATCACGGTGGAACTTTCTTTCACCTGCAGCTGTCAAAGCAAAGCACCTCTGGATGCAGAGTGTTGGGGTGCTCCTGGTCATTTAAAAGCTTTGAATTTGATTCTCCTGGTCTTTCAGATGGGAAGTCAGGAGTGGAGGTTATTGCCCATGGACCCCAGTGAGCAGGGCATGCAGGAGGAGCTGGGTTTGGCAGCAGGCTCAAGGCAGTGAAGGAGTGAAGGGCTCAGGATAGGAACAGCAAAGCTGTCCCTGCTGACATGGCACAGAGGTGCCAGCAGGCTGGATGCTGCCTGTTTTCATTGCCCTCTGCATCAGAGCTTTGCAAACCCATTTCTGTGAGCTTCAAATATTTCCTGCATCTGTTACTGACTCTTCCCAGGTTAACAAAGGGACCTTCACCCCCTGCTCTGGGCTCAAAGCATTATCTTCCACTGCAAGAACTCAAAGGGTTGTCCAACTGTGGGAAGCAGCACCAAGGAATGAAGAACAAACTCAGCTTGTAGAACAGCCAGGGTATTGTGAGGCTCTTCACTCCTACACCTGGGCAAAAGGTCCAGAAGCCAGCAAGCCACGGGCTGGCAGCACCATCAGGCCTGGGCATCCCACCCATGACTCTGCAAGTGCAGCACGGCCATAAAGAGGCCTCACAGCAATGGCACCAAAGCAGCACAGCTCAAAAAATAGTCAGCTGCTTCTGTGTGCTACAGAACAGCCTAAGAGTGGTGCCACAGTGGGTGACATGGAGCTGGGGTCCTTTACACCTTGGGAGTGAGTGTACCCAGTAGCACCCAAGCCCACCATGGATGCTCTTCAAAGTTTAACGTGGCCTTCATTCAGCTTGGCTTCATTCCCTTCCAAAGCAGATTAAGCTATGGTAATTAAAGCTCTCTTAATTTGCAAAGTTCATTTGGATGAATTTTCTTCTGCAATCCCCTGAGAACCAGCCCTGAGGTGCTCAGGACCAGAATCATAGAATCTTTCAGGTTGGAAAGATCCCACTGATCTTGGGATCAGTGAGTCCAACCATCATCCCTATCTACAGAGTTCTCCCCTAAACCACATCCCCCAACACCACATCTAAATGACCCTGAAACACACCAGGGATGGTGACTCCACCACCTCCCTGGGCAGCACAGAGGAGGGGGCTTTGGGCTGGTCCTCAGCCCATGCAGCAGCCAAGCTGTCCAGAGACAGCTGAGGCACCTGAAATGACAGATTAATTTCCTCAGGGAGCGATGGGAAGGGGGTGCCTGGGGCCACACAGGGCTCAGGATGCATACATCTGCAGGGTTTTATGTATTTCATGTCGATACACAGCAAGGAGTAAAGGAATGATGTGCAGAAAACATCTCCTACCCACAGCTTCACAGAGTGGCTGCCAGCTGTATCAAGGTGACACTGAGTGGTAGGGGGTGGGGGACACCAGCAAGCTAGCAGCTTTTCTCTTCTCCTAGAAGTAAAAATAACAGGCCCTTCTCCCTGGTGGCCCACATGAATATTTCATCAGCAAACTCCTTCGCTCTCTATTAGACTTTTTTTTTTTTTTTTCTTCTCTGCTTTACTGATCCCTCTGCAGCCTTTCCAGGTAGAGCTGAGGACATTTGGGGCACACAATCAAAGTGCTGGGGAAAGCCACAGCAACCTCAGGGCAAGAGGATGGAAATATTGCTGAGGCTCCAAGCAACTCTGTGATTTTGGGAAACAAGTGCCTCACTCACTTGCATGACAGGACTTGGAAATTCTAAAAACTCTGGTGGGGCAACACCACGTCCTGCTTGTACTGGATGAACAGGCTCCCCCATCCATCACCACCAAGAGAGGGTACAGAGTCTGCAAGGGCACCTGAGCACTGTTTCTCTGCTTCTACAAGTCTCCAGATCTGTTTGGGCATGGGGAGTGTGAAGGACAAGAAACACTAAAACCCCCAAACCAGATATTGCAGCTTGAACATCTCCTCTGGTAGCTTCACTTCCAATATTGCCTGTTTCAAAGGAGGGCAGGCTCATTGCAAGAGGGCTGGAAATTACTTTCTGAGATGCTTTCCTTTCTGTCACAGGCCCCAGATCCAGGTCCTGCTGCAGTGGCCAGCACTGGCCAGACCCACCAACCCCCCTGGGTATCCCTATGAAAACTCTTCCCTGCTCCTTCTTCACTGCCCAGGGCTTTCTGCACAGCACTGCTCAGGGTCCTCCTCAGACAGAAAAGGAAAATCATCACTTTTATTTTATAGCATTTTTGGAAGAGAAAAATTGATTTGTTTTGTGTTGGGCTTTGGGTTTTTTCCACTTAGACAAAACTGCCAGGAGACCCAAGAAAGCTTCAGGGAAACACCTGAGGAAAGATCTGAAATACAAGAAGGGCAGTCACACACTCTGAGATCCAGCTCTCCAAACCCACAAGTCCTCCTGAACACAACATGGGGCTGCTGCCTTTTGCTCACCTTTTTCTCATCTCCCTCCTGCAGGAGCTGGAGGTGGCTCCTCTTCTCGCTGTCCTTGCGCAGGGAGCTGTGCTGGTGGTGGGGCAGCCCCACGGGGGGGGACACACTGCGGCCCTGGGGGTCCACCCAGGTGTAGATGTGGTTGGTGACATAGCCCCCCGGGATGCGACCCACTGAATGGACAGACAGGTTCAGCTTCTTGCAGCCTTTTAGGACCTGGAAGACAAAGGCAGGAGAAGAGGGAGTCAGTGCCCATGGAGGGGGAAAGACAGGCTCAGGGGGATCTGAGCTCCACAGCAATGAGCTGGGGGTGAGTGGCAGAGAGGTTTCTTATCCACTCCTGAGCTACCGGCATGGAGTGACCCCATGAGATGGGCACAGCCCCCTCAGAAATGACCTCAGAGCATCCACCTGGCAGGGAGGGGGATCAAAGATAACCCTCTGGGGTTTCTAGAATACAGTAGAGATGCCAGGCAGAGGAGACATGAGGAAGCACAGACAGGAACCCCAGCTCCACAGGGTTCAGAGCATGTCCTGAGGCTGGGACAGTGCTTGCTGCTGAAGGTCAGGAGCAGACAGAGCCCTGGCTGCTCCCCTCCTGCCTCAGCTGAATTTCATCCCCTGGAAGAGCAGGACCAGCAGCAGAACCACTCATTGGAGACACCAGAAAGTTTCCAGGGATGAGAGGCCACAGATTTACAAGAGACTTCTGATGTCCCCCTGCAGCTCCCTTGACAAGGCCACCAGGAGATGGGATCTCAGTCAACAGGGAGATGTTTTATGCATGAAGGTGACAGCAGAGAGCTGGGAGGCAAGGAGAGCAGCTGTCTGCCTGCAAGCTGGGCCAGGGCTCCTCAAAACAAGAGGAGAGATGAGAGGAGGGACTGGAGAGAAGCTGGTAGTGCCCATCAGGATGTTGCTGGTGACAAGTGTCTGCCAGCAGAAATGATGCAGCAGGCAGGCTGGTGACACTCTGTGTAGTCCCTTGTGTCTGTACTGAGGCTTCTCAAGGACTCAGCACGTGAAGCAGTTTCCTGCCCAGTACAGGAACATCCCTAACATCCCCAATGCCTATGGCAGAGCTACTGCAGGACTGTTGTGGCAGACACCAGGGGACCTCAGGACACAGCTCTGCTGGCCTCCAAGCCAGAGATTCACCACAGGACACAGACTGCACCTTCTGGAGGGGGAATCATGGGTGGGGAAGGGCAGTGGCACCCACAAAGGACTTAACCCGACTGCTGTGAGGCAGAGTGGGACCATCCATACAGCTCAACCATGGTAAAACTGGTAACTGGTGAAGCACTGACCTCAGCAGGTGGGCACTCCAGTTGTCTTGTGCCCAGTGATTGCAGAGACACCACCACAAAAAAAAAAACAACAGCAGAACTCATCCAGCAAGCTCTTTGGGAAAATGTGTTATTTGACAGGTATGCTGAACCAAACCCATTTGCAGTGGACCATTAAATAAAATAATTTCACCTCCTTAATCCACTCTGCAGCATCAAGCAGCACAGACTAAATCTCCATTTCCTTTCTCAAGTCATTTCAGGGACTTGCTACATGTTGTTTTTCAGTGCTGCTGTGTTTCACTCCAGACTCAGATAAAATTTGGCTTTGCCCCATCTGTAATGTGCTTGAAGACTGTGGCATGAAAGGTTTAACGCTGGCACCACAGTGTGCAAGCACACCTGCTAGAAGAAAAGATTAAGGAAAGAAATTAGTTGATTCTGAGGAACAATGCCAAAATAGTTAGCAGGGAAACAGTCACCAATTGCCTAGAAACATTATTGGAGGAAACAAGTGCCAGGGAGAAGGGACGATTGATTCCATAAGGCCACTGATCCCCTGACAACATGCTATTCAATTATTTATCAAGTCCCTCGCATGTGAAGCAGATTGCTTAAAATCATCAGAAAAAGGAAACACAGGTCTTGTGTACCTGCAGTTATTACCTTTTCAAACAGACGCCCCCTCCCAAAAAAACCCCCTCAAAATAACACATAATGCACTATGTTCTTTGCCACAACCCTACCTGAAACCCCCTGAGCCAGGATGCTCCTGCCCGGCACAGCTCGCATTACTCCTGCCCACAGAATTTTCCCCTTCTTCTTCTTTCCACTTCCTTGGGGGTGCTGAATGCCTGAAGGCTGTGTAAAAGCATCTTCCAGGCCTTCCAAAAACTGCCCCGGATAGGAAGACAGATGTCAGAAATCACCAGCAATTAATCACCAGTATTCTTCTGGCAGCCTGAATAAAGTCTGGGCTGGGAGGGATGCAGCCCACTCGGTTACCTTGGAGGCTAATGAAGTGAGCAATCCATTCCCATTCATCCCCTTAGTGGGGAGATCACAGTTTGATACAAGCAGCATTAACTATCAGCCATCCTCCCCCTTGCTGCAGAGGAAAGCTGCTTTCTTCCAGCAATAAACAGCCTGGCCAGAGCTGGTTTGGCTCCTTGGGCTGCTGGGATAATGGGCACCCAAGTGCTGGCTTCCATTTGTGAGTTCCAAAGGTCAGCCCGGAGGTTCTCAATCATCCAAGAACCAGGCAATTTTGCACCAAATCCTCCCCCACACCCAAGAAAAGAAAAAAAAAAAAAAAGGTACAGAACTTGAAAAAACAAGCTGCAAAGGGGAAATGTGAAGATACCACAGGAGGGAGGCAGAGGGAGCTTTTACAGCAGCATGGAGGGAACAAGCTGCTGACCACTGTCTCCTGCCCTGTCCTGGGGTGCTCCTGTGGACCTGCTAAATAGGTCCCTTGGCCAGCAGAAAGGACAGAGCAGAAGACAGGAGGCAGAGGCATCACCTGCTGCCCCTAAAGGCTCACTCCAGGGACCCTCTGCAAACAGGACAACAATAAGGCTATTCCAGCTCCTACTACACACCTTGGTCAAGACCAAGTTTGCCAAATGCTGTACAAATGTGCAGGGAGAGACTGTCCCCTAGCCCAGGCTGGAGCCATTAAAAAGATGCTTTAGATCAAGTGTATCCCCTCCCTATCTTGCCTGAGAAAGCACAGGGAATCGCTTCTGTGTAGAGGAACCAGAACACTCTGGTTTGCAAACCTCTCATCCCTGCCTGGCCAGGACGTGCTGCTGGGGCAGGCAGGAACCAGGCAAAACGGTATCAGAAGAAGGTGCTGGAGGCAGGAGGAGACAGAAATAGCCAGGAGGAGGGAAAAAGAGAAGCAGAGACACTCCAGATGGAGTGCTGGGTTAAGAGGAGCCAGAGGGGAAAGCAGTGGGTAACAGCACAAGGAGATGGAGGATGAGAAATGGCCTTTGTCAGGGAGATGAATGGGAATGGGAATTGAGGGAGGCACAGTCCAATCTCTCCTGCTCTCCCAAGGCAAAGGTGACAGCAGCTTGGCTTTTAAGTAGCGATACTTATGCAAATAAATGCAAATTGATGCATAATAATGGTGATTGCACATATTTAGCCTCAAGGCATCAGGAAGACCGTGTTCCTCTCACCTGGAAAAGTCAAATGAAATCTTAGGTCCAGTTCTCCCCAACCACTCCATGGCTGACATTCCCCATCCCTGCTTCAAGACAACAGCTTGGTCACCACCCATCCCCTCAAAGCTTGTCATTGCCCTGTGTATCCCTCAGAGAAGTCCAGGACAATTTTAAAATGAGCAGAAAATGTTTTATTCCAGTGCAAGCCTGGAAAGAAGCTGTTTGGGTGGGGGGGGTACATGAGGGGAACCCAGCTCCACCTCCCCACTTATCTTCTCTTTCCCCTCCATACCAAACAATGCTGGAAAATCATAGAATGGTTTGGGTTGGAAGGAACCTTAAAGACCCTCCAGTTCCAACCCCCCTGCCATGGTCAGGGACACCTCCTCCAGCCCAGGTTGCTCCAAGCCCCATCCAACCTTGGACACTGCCAGGGATGGGGCAGCCACAGCTTCTGGGGGCACCCAGGACCTCAGCACCCTCACACCAAAGAATTTCTTCCTCATGTCCAACCTAAATTAAACCATTTCCCTTTGGCCTCTCACTACACCTCCATGTCAAAAGCCCTCCCCCAGCTTTCTTGTAGCTCTCTTCAGATATTGGAAGGTTGCTATGAAGTCACCTCAGAGCTTCCTCTTCTCCAGGAATGAATATCATGAGAACCAGCACCAAACCCACAGTCTAGATATGGTTAGTTAGGTTGGGGGGAAGACAAGCAAGACACTTGACTAAGCACCAAGAGCACCTCCATCAGCACTTGCAGAAAGCAGAAGCCTTTCCACCCTCCCTGCCAGCACATCCCACCCCAAAGAGGCTCAGACTCAGCTTCTGAGTCCAGAAACAAGCAGCAGCCAGGAAAGAGCTCCTCAGGGCTGCCCAGGTCCCTGCTTCACCTCTGTTTACTGAAGCACTTGGCATCCTGTGATGGGGAGAATTCACAGAGCACCCAGTCAGAAGAAACTAAGATGATTTTAGCAGATGTTTTGTCAGTTTAGGCAAGGGGATTTAGAGACAAATAATTCTCTGAGCAGAGACAGCATTGAGGAAGGTGTCAAGAAAATCCATCATCTTCCCTGAGGACAGAGGGATAGAGTTAAAGATATTTAGCTCACCACCTATGCTGCACTAATGCTTTTGCTTTCTTCTCATAGACACTGGGAGGAAAGACAGGCTTTGGGTCACCTTATCAGTTTCTCTCTGGGGGCAAAACTGCTTATTTACAAGGAGCCCATTAAATAATATTTATGCTCCAAGAACTCAAAGATGCCCTAACAACACTAACCCTGATGAACAAGCCACCAGCTATGGCAAGTACTATCACCCTTGTATGATGGGGAAAGGAGAGATTAAGGACTCCATTCTAATCTTCCATATCAGTATAATGACATTTGATTTCATCAAGGCTGCCTGTGATTTGCTGGCATATTGTAGGAGAACAGATGACTGAGTAACTTCCCCACTGAGGGAAATAAGTAGCAAAGCAGCAAATATAACCTACTCCTAACTGCAGAGCAACAGCTGAACCCACATCCTGGCAGATGCTCTCTGTGGGCCCAAGTTACATGTGATATTAACTTGATCAGCTCAGATTAGCTGACAGTGACCACACAGCATCACTGGCAGCCCACAAGTGTGAGATCCATGGTGAGATCCATGGCTCCAGCACCTCACACCACCAGATCTGCCTGTGACACCAAGAACATCACTTGCCAGCACTATGACCTGTGCCTCACAGAAGCTCTTCCCCTCCAGGAGCATTAAAACTAATGTACACTGCAGGTGCCTCCAAGTCCAAGGATGAATTCCTTCCCTTCCCCTTTTAACTAGAGGGAGATTCTGGAGACATTACACTTCCCACCCTCTCCTTCTCAGCTCAGTTGGCTCGAGAAGTCAAAATGGAAACTGTCTGCAGAACAGAGAGGCTGAGCAGAAGCCTGTGGCATTGCACAGTGCCTAGGTTTTAAGCAGTAGGTGCTTTTTGGTGTCCTGTTCTTTAGGGTTTGTTTTTCAGCAGACTCAGAGACCAAAGAATAGTTTACCACTCTACTGAGGTAGATGCTAGTCACATCCTTCTTTCCCATGCTTCAGCTACCTGAGAACCCTTGGGAAAGGGACAGGTTTCTAACCTGTGTGATTTCTAAAAATAAAGAGACAGCACCAAACACACAGGTATTTAAAGGAACAAGCCTGGTACCATTACAGAACCAGAGGATCCATTGATTGCTTCCACTCCCTATTCCTTCTAATCATGCCTCTGTGTGATGGATCACAACTCTAAGTACTTGGAAGGGTTAAAAACCAACCAGAGAAGCCAAGCTGCACTGACTCCTGATAGCTGTTACAGTGCCTGTACAGCACAGTGATTACCAACTACAGCAAATTAGCAGTCTCTGATAATGATAATAAATTAATTGGGCATCACAAGAAACAATGAAATGAGATTTGCCTTCTTGTAAGCTGTCTGGGAAGTAAAATTGCTGTAAAGATGCCTCTGAGGCTCAGAGCTACACAACTCCTCTGTCATTTCTCAGCAGCATCATAAGAGCCCAGGGCACAAGAAGCTGGAGACCTTCCTACCCCATGTGAAATATCACTGTCCCCAAAGAGATCACCTTGTTTGCCATCATGGAAGTCTGAATGAAAGGAAGATTAAGAGAATTTTAATCTTTTAATTATTTTTAAGTGCCCACTTGACACTCTCAGGGCAGGTGATGGAAAGGCTGGAGTGAAAACCTCTGCCTGAGCAGGGCTGCAGCAGGAGGAAGATCCAGCAGAGCCCAGTACTTTGTTCCAGAGACCTCTGCCTTGTCCATAACAGATCTGCCTCACCACAAGCCTCCCCCTGCAATCCCCACACCTGCAGCAAAACCCACAGCTTCCTTCCAAAGCCCTGAAGTGGACCTGAACCACCCCAGTTCCTCCAGAATAAACCCAACGTGAGTCCACTGACTTGGGCAAAGCTACCACAAATTTATACCAAGATGAAAGAATCACACTCCCCAAGGCTGATGTGCACAAACCAGTCTGGTTTCAGTGATTTGGGCAAAGCTCATCCAGATTTGCCCAGATGTAAGCATGAACAACAGAGCAGTAGAAGAATCAGGGCAGCTTTTTTTGAGCTCATTAAGCCAAATCCTCAATCAGGAATGCTCCACTGGAGTCACGGACACTTCACACTCTTCTCCCTTTCCCCCTAAATGATTTAAAGGACATAAAAACCTACTGCAAAGCAACAAAAGTGAAGGGTAGGGAAGAACGAGAGGGCAAGTTTAATGCAGATCTAGAGGAGAAATATCTTCCCGTGTAACGTTTCCACAGTTGCAAAACCTCAATTTTAATCACTCTCAACAAAACATTACAGCTTATCAATACAAACTTTCATCATGATTACTGCAGTATCAACTGTGTACTCCACAGCCAGGCTGATGGAAGCCAAGCAAGCTCTAAAAATATGACAGACAATACAAACTTCCTCACCTACACCATAATTTAAATTCCAATCATCTTTTGCTAAAGTGCACTCTTGAATGCTGGAATGATAGAGCTATAATTGTGATGGAGTCATTTAATTTTGATTTGGATGAAACAGAGCACGAAGCAGACAAGGTATGCTGCTCATATAAAGTTGACGCCATTCATTAAGTGAATTGATTTGGAGTGCTTAGGTCACTGTCATTTAAGTCAGATTTCTACTTTTTAATCTAATTTACACCAAAATCCCTACAAACCACCTTGCTCTGGTCATAGGCCACCGGACAGTTTTCAGCTGGGACTGAGTTGAGCTCATTACTTGTCTTCACCCACTTCTGTGGCTGTTTCCATTTGGTGCCATGATTCCACTTCTGGTACACCCTGGCTCTG
The DNA here is from genome assembly GCA_023637945.1 of Phaethornis superciliosus. Classification (NCBI taxonomy): domain Eukaryota; kingdom Metazoa; phylum Chordata; class Aves; order Apodiformes; family Trochilidae; genus Phaethornis; species Phaethornis superciliosus. The sequence continues at coordinate 344,371 of JAJQWJ010000022.1, read as the reverse complement.
AGCAACAACCTGGAAACAGAAGGCAGAAGACAGAAATTGCTCCTGTTCCACAGGCAGTGCCTCTCTCCTAAAGAGGAGTTCTGGAGACTGCTAGGATCCTCCTGCATGGCCAGGCAACTGAGCTACCACAATTTGTGAAGCAAACACAACGCTGCATGAACACTGAGCTGAGCATCCCCAAGCACCCTGATAGAAAGTTTATTTCTGGTTCAGTAAGTTAGTTATGCTCACCCCAGAAAGAGAGCAATATGTCTGGGAGGAGGCCAGCAGTGGAAGAGCCTTCCTGATCTCTGCAATCGCCCTGTGCCCTCAAGAGCAAGCTTTGACAACTCCCACAGCAACACATTCTGCATAGTCTGAATAATAACGCTGTCCCAGGCAGACAGTTTCTTGCTGCAGGATAGTCAAGATGGCAGCACTGGAATGTGCTCCTTCTCAGGCAGATGGAGAACCAGAACGTCCCTGCGCCCACAGGAACAGGAGCTGTGCTTTGATCAGACAGCTTCACCACATCTACTCATCTAAAGGAGACAGAGCTACAGAGTGTGGTTCTGTGTGAAGACAGACTCTTCCTGCTCTGTATCTGAGCCCTGTGTACACCCAAATTCCAGGATGAAACCTAGACATCAGGACAGAATGGAGTTTGCTCTGGTAGAGAGGACCAGACCACAGCCAGAGTCCTGTGTAGAGCTGTTCATGTGTCAAGACTGAGCCAGAGAACCTGGGTTTCAAGAGGAAGCAAAGAACACAGGGTCAAGCCACCCTGCATATCACCACCTCTTGTCCCTGAAGCTCTGACACCCTGCACAGTGTCCAGAACATCAGGCTGAGATGTTTGCACTTTAACCCCAGGGAAACAGTTCAAAGAATGACCTTCAGCATCACTGAATGCCATCTCCTTTTCATTTGTCCCCTTCCCCCCAATGCAGCAGGCAAGGGCAAATTAGCACTTGCTTAATTTTAAAACAACTCCAAAGGAGCTCTTACAGCTGTATTGTCAATCACTCTGCAGCTCTTCCCAAGCAGAGCATTGGTTTGTGGGTCATAAACCCTTCCCAGATGGCACAAGGGTGCAGGAGCTCTGGAAGATGCCAGCACAGCCAGGTGCTTCATGAAACTGTCATTTAAAGAAGTTCACCTCACAAGCAGACAATTTCTAAGCTTCTCCCTCCTGTCATAATCACATTAACACAGCTCTTGTCACACAGCAGCCCCTTGGCAAACTGCATCCTACAGGAATTATTTCTGTGCAGGAAGCACTTTGTTTCACCCAATATTAATAGTGGCTGAGAGACATGACGTATATTGTGTTAAAGAACAAACAAAATAATGTGAATTACCCAGCAGAGTGGGTTGAATTAGAGATGAAGTCGCTTAAAAGACCAGAGCATTCCTGACACTTGGTTTCTACCCAGCCCAACATCATAGCCAAAATATGGTTTGCTGCTGCTGTTTGTTTGTTGTGTTGCTGTTTTTGGGTTTTATTGGTTTGTATTTGTTTGTGGTTTTTTGTTTGTTTGGTTTGGTGTTTTTTTGTTTGGTTTGGTTTTTTTTTGTTCTTTCCAATCTTTATTTCCAGTCTAGAATACACCTGGGGCACAGATTTAAAGAGGGGCAGGGAGCACACAGGTTGTGAAGCCACTGTTCAAAGCTGGGCAAGATGAATGCACTGTCAGAGGACAGGACTACATGCAGCAGGCTGTGAACAAAGTCGATTAGGCTTATTATGGAAAAATTAAAGCACCAGCAACTGCAAAGCAGCCTTGTCACCCCAGATCCCTGCTCTCCATGCACTCCCTACAAAAGCCTGCCCTAGGTGTGGATTCTCCAGCCCTGTAGGTCTGTGCATGGCAGCACTGTGCCATGGGATTGCTGAGCTGAGCCCACCAGCCACAAGACCATCTCTGGGAATTATGTAGGTCACTCAAACAGACTTTATCCCAAACCCGTGATATTCAGGTGAAAAACCTCAAGTTTCTGGAGCACCCCACGCAGTTTGACATGAAAGCTTGTACGGACAGCAGCCCTGTTCTGTGCACCAACAGGTCCCCGGGATGGAGGGAAATATTCTGTGGGAAGAGTCGGGGACACTTCAGTTGTGTAACTGTTCCCCTGACCCAGGGATTCTGGGATCTGCTCCTGCTTGGGGCACAACGCACTCCTGGGTGTGTTGGGGGTCGCCGTGGGTGTTCTGCTTCACCCTGCCTCAGTTTCTCCACCTCGGGGAGGTGCAGGCATGGTGCAAGGGCTACACCACATGCCCGGCTCAAGCCCATTCCCAACTTCCCCGAACCTCCTCGGCCTTAAGAGAGGCTCGAGCAGCACCGCGACGTTTCAGAGACGTGATCCGTGATCCTATAAAAAAAAAACCTGCCGCTTGGCTCGGAGAGGGCGAAGCTGCCGCGTTCAGAGCTGCGAACCGTGCCAGGCTGAGCCCCAGCACCTCCTGAACCTCCCGGTTCGGCTGCTGCCCACCCTCCGGCGGGTCCAGCCCGATCGCTCCGTCCCGATACAAGCCCGGAGCCGCCTCTTCCACCGCCACGTCCCGGAGACGGGGGGGACCCGGGGGGCACCGTCCCAGTGTCTGGATCGGGGCTGAGCAGCGCCGGAGGGGGCGGAACGGGACGGGGGGCGCAGGGACGGCGGGGATGAAGCGGAGGCCGGGACGGGGCGGTCGGTGTTGCGAGCAGCCAGCCCGGAGCCGCCTTACCTTGACAGCCTCGGCGTGGGTCACCCTGTCCAAAGCCTTTCCGTTCACCCCCAAGATCTGGTCGCCGACCCTCAAGCCCTCCCGCTCGGCCAGGGAACCCGGTTCCACCAGTGACACGTAGATCCCGACGCCGTGCTCGGCTCCGCCGCGGATGCTGAAGCCCAACCCCTCGTGGGCTTTGCTCCGTCGCAGGGTCACCTGCCGCAGCTCCCCGGGGACCACCGGCGGGGCGGCGGCGGGGGGCGGGGGGCGGCAGGGGGGCGGCAGGTAGGGCCCCTCGGCGGTGTACTGGTCGAAGAGGAGCTGGTCGGAGCGCGGCAGGACGAGGCGGAGCAGCGGCAGCAGCTGCCGGCGGCGGGGACCGTCGAGGAGGGCGCGGAGGGAGCGGACGAGGTCGCAGACGTTGCGGCGGCCGTGGTAGGCGTTGAGGCAGAGGATGAAGCGCTCCCGCTCCGCCTCGCTCAGCAGCGCGGTCAGCGCCTGGTGCAGCCGCCGAACGTTGGCCGAGAGCGGCCGAGGGGCCGGTCCCGGTCCCGGTGCCGGTGCCGAGCCCAGTGACCCAGAGGAGGAGGAGGAGGAGTGCACCGACACGCCGTCCAGCTCCGCGCTCATAGCGCCGGGCAAAGGGACCGGACCGAACCGGGGCAGGACCGGCCCCGAACTGTAATCGGCTCCGAACCGGACCCCCCCTCCAGTACCTCACGCACCAAGTCCACCTGGCCGTGCGGGGAACGGCGGCTCCCCAGGAAATGACGTGACCGCGGTTGCCGGGAGACGCGTTATACAGAGCGGGCCCGCCCCGCCCCGCCCCGCCCCCGCGGGAAAGGCAATTAGCGCTGCCGTTCATTAGCGGTGCTGCTCATTAGTGCTGCCGCTCATTAACGCTGCTCGGCGGCAGCGCCTTCGCTCCTCACCGCACGGGTTCGACGGGGCGGTATCGGCCCTGTCCCGGCACCGCCCGGGCTGAGTCCTGCCTGCAGCTCATCACAGGGGTGACAGCGGCCACCTCAGTCAGGGAACTGGAGAGAAGGGTCCAGGGAGACCTCAAAGCACCTCCCAGGGCCTGAAGGGGCTCCAGGAAAGCTGGGAACGGACTTGGGACATGGAGGGAGGGGATGAGGGGGAATGGCTTTGAGCTGGCAGAGGGGAGACTGAGGTTGGACGTGAGGATGACATTGATGGTGACATTGATGATGACACTGATGATGAGGATGACACTGATGATGAGGATGACATTGATGCATCCTGGCTTGTTCCAGTGGTAGTGTGGCACCAGGGCAGGCGTTGTCCCCTGTGCTGGGCAGGTTGTCAGGGCCTGGCCCAGGCTGCCCAGGGCAGGGGTGGAAGCCACCTCCCTGGAGGAGTTCCAAAGCCCTGGGGATGTGGTGTTGAGGGACATGGGGCAGTGGTGGCCTTGGTAGTGCTGGGGGAATGGGCTTGAAAGTCTTTCCCAACCAAATTAATCCCATGATTATTGACAGGATGTTGAAGAAGTTCATGGTATTGGGCTTGGTGTCAAATCCAAACTCACCACAATTGATCTCCCTTCATTTAGCAGATGCAGCCAGCCCAGAGAAGCCCTTTCCTGCAGGGGATCTTGGTGATCTAGATCCAGGGATCGAGAAGCTGGCAGGACAGCAGGCAGCCAGAATTGCAAACTCCAGGATGAAATGGTGGGGCTTAGAAGAGAACATTCTTGCCTGGGATGCTGCCACATGCCTGGCCACTCTCTTTTCTGCTTCCCCAGCCCGGACGTGTGACTTCAGACTCTAAAGCATCAGGATTAGAAGTCAGTGCAGAAATCCAGAGATGGCTTTTCCAGTTGCCAGATGAATTATTTCTTACAACATGAGGTTTTAGTTTCTTTTACATCTCTGTAGCACTGAGCAAAGATCATTTTCCAACTCAGTCATTTGAAATCACTCTGTCTTCACTGAAGTGCCTTCTATCTACTGCAGTAGAGGAGGATTAAAGCTAATTTATCAGCTGCATCTTGATAGCAATAGAATGCATTTTGTTCATGAATATGATGGAAGAGCTTTAACAGCTGCATTACAAGTAGTTTTATGTATTAAAGCTTTGTTGTAGCTTTCAGTGCCCATTTAAAACAAAACTAAACAAAGCAGATTGCTAATTGAAATTCAGGTTCTCACTGTGGGTGATAAATAAGCAGATGGAATAGTCAACACTACTGGAAAAATGGGAACACATAGGACAGAAAAGTGAGTAAAAACAAAAATACGCCTACATCAGCTAAACAAAATGAGGAGGGCAAACAAGGTATTGCACATCTCTGAATTGCAAAGACAATTTTAATGCTTAGTGCCCTGCTCTAAGACTCCTCTGTTTAAAGCACTGCCCTTCCCACCAGCACAGTCTGAGCTTCTCCAACCTTTCTTCCATCCTGCAAGAAGACACCAAGTATGTTAACACAAGCAGGTGCAGAAAGAGCTGCTGCTACCCCAGCTCCAGACTGGAGCAGCACATCCAAGTCCTCAGCAGGGCACAGCAGTGCCCAAACCACCCCCACTGAGTGGGCAGGGACCAAATCTGCCCATCCTACCTTATGGACCCTGATACTTTGACCATTGTTCCAGAAACTATCACAAAGTCAGTTTCCCTGCTCTAAAACAAGTTCAATCCAGCACTACCCAGCAAAACCAGGCACAACAGACACACAAATAGCTGCATTTGGAAAGAATCTTCTTTTTTTGCTGCTGGCCCTGCCAAGTGGAGGCTGTTGAGCCTTGGGATGCTCCATCCAGCCACTACGTGCTGTAGGACAATTCCAAATCACCCCTTTGGAGAGGGGCTGGGTGTGATGCCTGTTCTCCTTTCTGCTCACAGATCAAATACCAAGTTTTGAGCCTCAGCTATTTTACAGATTTATAGAACAACAGAATTTGTATCATTCACACATGGTACACCTTGGATCTTCATCCTACACCATCCAGCTGGTGAACTCCACTGCTTTTCCTTAGGAGAAGAAAGGCATTGAGATCTTCTCATAGAACCTCAGCTTTGAAGTGAAGCTGATTAATTTCCAGGGGCTTTATGCTTTCCATTGCTTTAAGCTCTTAAGCCATGCAGCTGAGAGACAGCAGCAGCACATGGCCTTGGGTCAGAGATATTTCACCCAGTTCTTGGGCACAGGAGTGTTCCTGCAGGTGAGTAAAACCTCTCCAAGCTTTCTCAGCTCAGGTAACGCTGCTGAACACACCTCCCTGCTGTGTGCAACACCTGTGTAGAAGCTGCTGCTCTAAATCAAAACAGAGCTGAGAATAACTGAATGCGGAGAGTCCATGTGCATTCCTGGGGCAGCTCCTGCCTAAGCTGGACTGTTGTTAACTAGAGGAACCACCAGAAATGAAATCCAGCACCTCACACACAGCTTCAAGCCACTGGACACTGCATGGGCTCAGCTCACAGTATTTCAGAACCAAGACCTCCTGCATCAGAGTGCCCTAAGGCTAGCAAGATCCAAGGAAGTGTTATTTGTTTTATTTTTTTTTTAATTATCCCTGCAGCACAAAATAATCCAATGCCTTTGCTAAGTGCCAAATGAATACATTGCCTAACCTTTCCACTTTAATCCATTGTAATCACTTTCCAGAGCACCCTTTGAAAAGTGAGCTCCGTGTTTCCAAAGCAGCTGTGCTCCTAATTAAAAGGCACTGTAGCAAGAAGACAAGGAAACGTAATTCTCCTTGGAATTGGAGGGCTGAGCTGAACTGTGAGGAGGGCTGGGGAGGAGGCAGCAGCTGCTGGTGCTGCCAGGCTCCTTAGGAGAGCATTAGGAGATGGCTGGCACTCAGGGCTGCCCCTTGGCTAAATCCCTGTTTAGCAGATTGGCTCCCAATCCTCTGTCCCTGGACTGGTTTTGTGCAGCTCCAGAGTGTGTTTCTTCATCACAGGCAAGAAATTTGGGGTTGTTCAGCCTGGAGAAGAGGAGGCTCTGAGGTGACCTTATAGCAACCTTCCAATATCTGAAGGGGCTACAGGAAAGCTGGGGGAGGGCTTTGGACATGGGGGTGCAGGGAGAGGCCAAGGGGAAATGGTTTAAAACTTGGAGATTTAAGTTGGACATTAGGAAGAAATTCTTTAATTTGAGGGTGCTGAGCCCCTGGCACAGGTTGCCCAAGGAAGTTGAGGCTGCCCCATCCCTGGCAGTGTTGAAGGTTGGATGGGGCTTGGAACAACCTGGACTGGTGGGAGGTGCTGGGATGGCAGGGGGTAGGACAAGATGAGTTTTAAGGCCCCTCCCAACCCAACCCATTCTATGAAATGAGCTGATCACTGCAGTGAAGGGCTCTGCAGGAACAGCCAGAGCAGAGGGAGCTGCCAGGATGAGGGCACCCAGCACCACTCACCCCTTCTCTGGTGGGAAAGCTGAACCCAGCACCATCCAGGCACGAGCTCCCCACCATGCTGGGGGCTGCACAGAGGTGTGCTCCAGCTCCCCAGGAACAACAGGCAGAAGTCAGATTCAAAGAAAAGCTCTGGCAGCAGTGAGAAATCATCATTTCAAGGGGGATTTTCTGAGCTCCGAGTTAAGAGCAGAAATGTAATCCACTCCCAACCGGAATGTTTCCAGTTTATGGGATCTGATGTGCTTAATCAGACCCAGCTCAATCTGACACCTCCCAGCCAACAGCCAGGGATGGAGGCTTCAGAGCAAGGTCCAGGCAGAGGAGGTGGGGAACTCAGACACTTCCTAAATCCTTCTTTATCTGTGGATCTACAAATCTCTTGGCACAGTTTGCTCAGTGCCACACTGAGAGTGTTACTGAACAAAGCCAACCTGAGACAGGTTCAGTTGGTTGAGAACAGGGTGCCCAGGGAGCTGGTTGAGGGTTCATCCCTGGAGATGTTTAAGGCTGAGGCTTGAGGAGGCTCTGAGCACCCTGATCTGGGTGAGGGTGTCCCTGCTCACTGCAGGGGGCTTGGACTGCATGGCCTTTGGAGGTCCCTTCCAACCCAAATTATTTGATGATTCTATAATTCATTGTTTTTCATTGTGCAAGAAAAGATCAAAGAATTTCTTCCTCAAACTACTGAGACTCACTGTTTCCATAGGGTGGACACCACAGGATTATAGTTTATCAGTCATTTAGAGATTGACTGGGTTAAAAAGTTAATCCAGTCAAATAGAGAACAATAGTTTCACCTATATTAACAGAAATATTTTGTTTTAATGTCACTGGAATGCTTTGACACTTACTAAAACCAAAAGCAATTCAAATTAAAACCCAAAGTCAAAGGAATTAAACCCACATTTTGAGAGACCATTTGCTTCAGATAAAGCCACATCTCCTAGTGGAAAAAACACAAACCCTTCCAACTAAAAGAAGTTTCACCCAGATTTGCCTGCAGTGATCTCTTCTGTGCCAACACTGCTGAACATAACCCTGCATCACAGTGCCAGATGATTTAAAAGCTGCAATCCTCCTCCTCTCCAGCAATTTCTTGCACTTACACTCTCTCTACTCCTTTTTGAAATGCCTGAAAGAAAAAGCCACTTGCGTCACTGGTTGGGGTTTTTTTGTTTTTGTTTTTTTTTTTTTTTTTTTTTTTTAAATGCCCAGCACAAATCATTCGTGAGTCACGACGTGGAGCCGAATGTTACAGACAGAAAGCAGAGATTTGCTGAGGGCCATTCCTGGTCATTGCTTGGGCTCTGGTGTGTGCACCTTGGCTGTTAAAAAGCTCAGGGAATGAAGGAGATGGAGCCTGGTGCCAAGTTAATTGTGAGGGGTGAAGTCTCTGGGCAGTGGTGTAGGCAACACACGCAGAAGGAAACAGCCTTAGGACTGCAAGTAACTTGCTCCCACAGGAATGGGATTGTTTACATGATCTGGAAATTGTCAAGCAAGTCCAATATTCTCCCCAGGATGATGTGGATGGCAGGGGAAGGCAAGCTAGATTTGCACGTGCAGATGCTTTTCTCTGCATCTATCACAAAGAGACTGTCCCGTGTCCTAGGGGCACGTGCAACACAAAAAATGTCACTGGAGAGCAGCTCACATCTGCAGGGACAACCTTGAAATACCACCAGAGCACTCAGCAGTTCCTCTGCCTCAGGCACACTCACCACCCTGCAGAGTTTTGCTCCCTACCCAACCACTGCCAGAGTCAACAGATGGAGATGCTCCTGACTTGGGATCCTGGAGGTGAGGGAACCTTCCCAAGAGCACCTCTTCTGGTGGGGATGATTTACACCATGCTTCCACCATTTACTTAGAAAAGTAACAGAGTTGCAGGGTGAGATTCCTCATCAAAAGTACCAGCACTCATCTTCTCCAGCTTACAAACCCCTCTGCCAGGCTGGAGAGGGATGCTTCACGCTCTGTTACCACAATACTGCAAGAAGACCATCAAAATAACAGAAAATGTTAATGAGGTACCAATAATCACCATCAATTGGTAGCATATAATGCAATAAATATCCACTGCCACCCACTAAATGTAGCAGGGCAAAGGCATCAAATCAATCACCCCAGCCATGGGATTTTCTTTTTCAAAATTTATCTCATAGGGTTGGGGCAGTGCTGAGGGGTGCCAGAGGACCCATCTCCAGCCAGAGGAGCTGCTGGCTGAGTAGCTGCCACCTCAGGTCCCTCCCAGCATCCATCACAGAGCAGGAGCTACAGTGCTGAAAGGACAAACCTTGCAGATGGGATTCCTGAGTTTTCACTGAAAAAGAAATTAGGAGCATGGAGGGATAGGAAGAGCCAGGTCAAGCACAGATCCTGGATCCTTTCTCTGCAGGCTTCCAAGGCTTTGGCTGCCTACAGCCTCAAACTCATTTTCATGCAGATTTTAAACATTTGGTGGAACAAATATTTGTTTTAGAAAAAAATCCCCAAACCTCAGAAAAAACTGTTCTGAGTGCTGAAGTGCTGAAAGTTCTCCCAATAGTGAGAAATATTCAGCAGAAAACAAATAAAACCTCAGAGCTGCTGTATCATTTCTGACACTCCCCAGAAGAGAGGGAGAAGTGCTCAGATTTCTCTTTCAGAGATGGAGGAGGGAAACCCCCAGGTGCAGATCCAGCCTGCAGACATGATGGTGGGCAGGAGGGTGCTGTGGCTGTGGGACTCCAGAACACGGGTGGACATTTCTTCCTGCACTGGGCAAACAAGTGGCTTGGCTGCCAGAAGAGGAAGGGACTAATGAAGGCTGTGATCCCCTGCCTCACACACATTAATGCCTGTGGATAGATCTCTAGTGCTCTCAATTAATGCTCATTAGCACAGAGACAAGACAAGCATGTTATGTCATGGTTTCAATCCTGTCGCATCTCCCCAGTGACTCTGATTACATTGTAAAATATTTATTCTCTTCCCCCCAGGCAGACTTGGCTTGCCCTAGGAGCTCTCAACCTACCAAGCAAAGCTCCCACCCATGGCAGCAGTGAACTGAGCCCCAGCCCTCCCCTTCCCCAAGGAAGGAGGAATTCCCTTGGTGCCAGCTTTGAAGGCATCAGCTCCTCCTTCCCTGCTTTCCAACCAGACACAATCTTAGACCAGAGTTAAACTGAGCAGCTCCTTATCACCTCTGCCTGAGGATGGAGACCCACTCAGCATCAGACATGTATGTGGCTGTGCAGCTCAGTGAATCAACAGTCATTCTCCAGTTAAATAAATATAAAACACTTCTGCAGGCAGAAGCAGCCAATTTTCCTTGTAATTCAAGCAGTAGGAATGACAAGAATAAATATTTATGGACACATTCTTCACTAATCAGTACCAACTGTATTTATAGCAACCCTCCTTATCCCCCAGAGCGTGGTTTCTGCCTTCTGCCCTCCAGAGCCTTCCCTGCCCTCATCACCCACTGATCTGATAGGGTGGTTGGTGGGTTTTAACTCCCCAGGGGCTCTGGCCAGGTGGTGACCAGTGGCCACCCAGCAGCAGCATCCTCAGAGAGGAGCAGTGAGGAATGGGAAAGAAGTCTTCACGATTTGAAACCCTGGGGCAGAGGGCTACCTTCCTGCACTAGTCACAAGCACACCTCCTCAATCAGGGGAGAAGGAATGTGTCCCACCGAGCTGAGCACACTCTGGAGCAGGCCCATTCACTCTTTCAAGGAGCAGTTCTTTCCATTATCCCTTTGTAGAATCCACAGAAAGAGGAGACCTGGCCAGGAGCATGAAGATCAGCCCCAAACACCTTCACTAGTCCCCAGCCAGACTCATCAAATCGTTTTGGTTGGAAAAGACCTCTAAGATCATCAAATCCAACCCTTCCCCCATCAGTGCCCAGGCCAGCAGCACCCCGTGTCCCTCAGCACCACATCTCCAGGGTCTGAAACCCCTCCAGGGATGATGGGGACTCCAGCCCTGCCCTGGGCAGCCTGGGCCAGGCCCTGACAACCCTTGCCAGGGAGAAATTGTTTCTGATATCCAATCAAAACATCTTCTGGCACAACCCGAGGCCATTTCCTCTTGTTCTATCACATCCAACCCAACAGAACATCCATCCCATCCCATCCCATCCCATCCCATCCCATCCCATCCCATCCCATCCCATCCCATCCCACTCCTAATTATTCCCCCATCCGGGCTATGGAACAGATGTTGTTGTAGGGCCAAGACCTCTCCTCACCTGCTCTCCTCCCTTTAGCACTGCAGACAACACCAGCAGGCACTTGGTGAGGCTTTTACTGCAGGATCTGCCAAGGGGAGGACCAAATTACTTTTGCTACAGCAGCTGGGGACTTCAGATCTTGCATACCAAAGCAGGGAGAGGGAGAAATAACAGAAACCTGGACAGAGTCACATTTGCATTGAGAGAATGGCTTTACACTAGATGGCACCTGATCTCATCATTTTAGATGCAAAGAGTAAAGCCACCAGGATTATTGTAGAGAATTATGTTTTGGTTTTGTTTTGGTTTTTTTTACTAGGAGCTGCCTATGTGGCCCTCCCCAAGCTCCCAGCAGCAGCAATGTGTGGAGCAGAGCAAGCCCAGCAGCCAGCACACTGCCCTGAATGTTAAACACCCTTTGCATAACCCTGGTGTACATCTCCCTGGAGAAGCTGGAGGACCCAGGTCTGCTCACAGCCCAAGCTGCCTTCCAGCAGCCCCTTGCAAAGGTTGCAAAGTGCCCTGTGGGTTCTCAGCAACTTGCCAGCCAGGCAGCCTGGAAGATCAGTTTCTGTTCAGCTTTCCAAAGAAGAAAGTAACAGAGAACAGGCTTCTTCTGACCCAAAGAACAATCCCATTCTGTGGAAGCAAAGGGACGTAGAAGGGCTCTGTCCCTCACTGATTTAACTTGGTGTGAACAGGGCCATAACGTGGTTAACCCAGCAGATAGAAACCACCCACCCTGACCACACCACTACCAAACCAGCCACTCAGGCATGCAAGGACACTCCAGCTCTGTCCAGAGCCTAAGATGTGGCACAGGTGTGCCAAACTCAAGCCCCTTATCCCAGCGGCTTCCACTGTCCACAGGATGTGGATGGTGCTTTGGTGACAGCCAAGGAGACAAGAAGAAGTGACTGTGACCTTTGCAGCACTGATACCCAAGGAGCTGCCTGCAGAGCATGGAGGGCTTGCAGGAACTGTGGCTCCACTCTGCACGTGGAACAATTGGGTGACCTTCTCTGATAGAAGAGGGAAATGCTGCCATCTGTGAAGGGGAGAAAAGGGGGCTCAGCCCCAATCTTGCTCTTAAGTCAGCACCCTCTCACCCTCTGCCATCAGCAGCCAAACACACTGAAGGTGGGAGCTGACCTCCACCCATGGGCACAGTTAGTGACCAGGTCCTGAACTAGAGCTGCCCACCCCCAACCACTTTCTGCCTCTAAACACTATTATTAATGAGATTCCCACCTAAATAAAAGCTGGTAAGAGCTAAAGAAAAGCAAAGGGGGTGAGTGAGGAACTGATCCCTCCTCAAGTCTGAGCCCAACATCCCAGTGCCCCCCCTGGATTGTTTTGTCTCTTCGAGTCTCCCCTGAGCTGAGGAAGAGATTCTGCTCCTGGTAGCTATGCAGCTGAGTCTCCAAGTTAAGCAACTCTCATGCTGCTTTGAAGACACTCATAAGGAAATTATTCTGTCTCTCCCAAGCACAAACAGTCATTGCTTCAGCGGGAGGCAGCAGCTAGATTACACAAGATAATTTAGTAGCTGACATGAAAAACATCTCATTTAGCCAGAAATAAGAATATCTGCGTTCAGCCTAAGATGTATTAAGATAGCTGATCCATAGTAAGTTCTGAATAGCTGCTCACCCGGGCAGCTGAATGAAGATTGCCCCCTCCAAGGCAACACCTCCCTGCCACCATATCCTTGCTGGAAACTGGGAGTGACAGCAGGGACTACTGGGGTAAATGGTTTCTCATGGGGTCTATAGCTTCTTCCTTGGCACACAGCAGATTTAATTTTCAGCTTTCCTATCTGAATTTCTTTTTACCTTCTTCCTGGTGTGGGTCCACAGCCTCCAGCTAATAGAAAGCAGAGATGAATTTTTCTGCATCTCAAGCAGCTGTTGCTCTGTTTTGTCTTAATGCTGTGCTGCAAACAGAGCTGAGACAAGAGCGATTGAGTTAATGGTATCCTGAACCAGACAGGCAATGGGGAGAAGTAATGGGATGCAGCGAGAAGGGGATATTTTAAGAACGGTTTGACTGACAAATTCTGCAGTTACACACCCTGAGGTTCTGCTTTCCACTGCAGCCCATCAGCTGGGAGAGGGAAATTTTTACATGGCATGAGCAGAAGAAATCAAATCCTTGCTCCTAGTGCAAGCCTCAGCAGCAGAGGTGACACTTCTGTAAACTTTGGAAACCTTCATAAGAAAGGAATGTATACAAAAAAAGGAAGAATCAGTTCCTGTCCAGCCTCATTTTGGGGGCAGCAGCTGCTCAGAGGTCTTGGGGGATTCTTCATTCAGGCACCAGCCCAGAAGAATCTCCTGAGGCAAGGCATCTGAAGGCATCTTGACTTTTAGCATCAGAACTCAGAGCTCTCTGTTTATAATAGCATTACAACCTCACCCCCCAAAAGCATCCTTGCAAGGCTTCAAACTGAGATTCCTCATCTTGGTGCCTTTTTTTTTTTTTTTTTTTCCACTCTAATATACAGAGCTGCAGAACCAGAATTTGCAAATCCCTCTCCTGTGGATGCTGCTCTTGCTCTCTGTCACTGCCCAGCTTGAGAGGACTCCCTGGGATGCACATGTGCTGCTCCAGCTCCCAACACACTGTCAGCACAGCCGTGCTGGCTTCTGTCAGAGAATATATCCAAGCACCTCCAAGCACCAAACCCCTGCTCTGGATCCCAGCTCTATGCTGGAGACCACCCAGAGGCAGGAGTTTGGACACTACTTTAGCAGTTCTGAGCCACAAACCCTTTGTACCCTGATCCTTTAGAACCTTTCCAGAAGTGCCTTGGTCTCTTTACCCATCTGGATACCCAGCTCACGGTTAGTGTTGTTAAACATGCCTGAACAGAACTCCTAGTTCCCTTCCACCAGAATTTGCTCTGAGCTGATGCTTGATGGGTCAGATGCTCCTGGAGGACAGTCTCATCTGACACAAATCACAACAGCACCTTTGACTGCAACAGAGCTGCTTGAATTCCTGATGATCTGGTCTGAGAACCAGACCTCGAAGGATTGCAACAGTGAAACTCCAAAAACCTCATGAAACCAAGCTTTGGATATTAAGCTTACAATGGGGCTGTCTGAGCTTGTTTCCCAACTCTGAGACTGACAGTTTGAAAACTCACGCACTTCACCTTTCTTTCCAGGTCTGATTTCTCCTCTCTCTGCACCTTACAGAGTCATTTTGTATCTGTATAAAACACTAACCCAAGCAGAACGTTTTGCTCACTCACACGGTTGTCACATTTTAATGTCAACGGAGGAGTATTTTCAGCATCACTTAATGAGCCTTCTCTACTTTGCATAAAAACTTGGCAATAAAACTTGCAAGGATGATGAAGGAGGAGAGCTGCCAACTGATGGGCTGGGAGAGAGAGCCAAAGCTCAACACCCTCTGCTCCCTGGGGCACCCACAGGAGGGCTGTAAAGACATCCACAGCCAGACCAGGGCTCCACCAGCCCTTGGGCACTGAATTCACCTCCCCTTAAGCTTCTCACAGCCCAAAGAGACTCTGTGGTGACATTAGGCTCCTTCCTTCCTCCCTCTGGGGGGCCTGGCCAGCTCCAGCTCACCTGCTCAGGTTCTCCAGTCGTTCAGAAGCTGGTTTAGTCTCAACTCTAGCCCCCCGTGCAGAAAGAGAACAGCAAAGCTGAGAACATCACTAGCTGCATTCACTCACTACTCTGGCAATACGTTGCACTCAGTGCAGAACACCCTGCAGGACTCCAGCAGACCCCAGGGCAGCTGCAGTCCCCATTCTCCTCCATGAACTTGCCCAGGGGTCGATGTCTGCTGCCCTCCCCTCTTATCTCCTCCAGCACATCATTCCCACGTGCTCTCCTCCTCCCACTAAACACTCATCAGGGTTTGAAGTCTCCCACCCTCTTCCTGCTTTCCCTCATGGGATTATCCATGGGAGAGAGTGCTGGGTCTTCAGGACTCTATGAACAAGATATTCCATGTACGTGAGATGCTGGTGGAGCTGGGCAGCCACTGCTCCATTGCTGTGCTAGCTGTAGAGATGGTTTTCACCTGAAAAGTCCCTTGATATTATAAATAGCTTCTGCTGGGGCACACACTTCTTCCCTCTTAGCCACACTCATCTTCACCTCCTTGGATGTGGATATGTGCACTGCCATGCAAGATTGGATGGTTAATGGTCCTCTCTGGACAAAAGGTGCAATCACCAGGGCAAGAGCATAACTCACCTTCCTGCTTGTGAGCAGTTTCCTTTTTGGAGCTCACTCAGTATTTCCTTTCTGGGTCAGGAGATGTGAGCAGATAACTTATCCCATGTGCAGGAGTTATTCACTTGTACCTCCAAGGAAATGAGAGTTCTGTGGCTTTCATTGGGTGAGATTTGGATCTCTCATGCTTTGAGGTTCTTCCAGTGTTGCAGCACTGTGAGCCTTGTTGGACCCCGGATGGTGGGGAAGCAGCTGGATCAAACTTTTAGCAGTATCCCAGAGCCTGCATTCAAAGGGTTGTGTATGGAAAACTGCATGAGCACATCCAGGGAGCTCAGGACTTTGGGATGCGGGGGGCCAGCCCATCACTCAGCATCTCAGTGTATCTTGCAGTCTCTGCATTGCTTGGTGCTGGAGTGTCCACACTCCTGCCTATGTCCTTCATGCCCACATCTTGTCACAAACCCACAGAATGGTTTGGGTTGGAAGGGACTTTAAAGATCATTTAGTTCCAAACCCTCTGTGTGGGCAGGGACACCTCCCAGTTTGACCAGGCAAGACTGATCAAAAACCCCCTACAACCCAAGCCCCGTAAAGTTGATCCCAAAGTCTTCTGAAAAGGGCTGGCCAGTGGGATGGGGCAAGGGAGGCACAGGAAATTAGGATGAAAGCTGTGTCCAGATCTTAAAGATGTAAAAGCCAGCAGCCTTCTCCTTAGTCTTCTGCATTTCCTACCTAGTTTAATCAAATGTTCTTTGGCCTGTGACCTGTGATGGAGGTTGTCATGGTCCTGTAGGTGGACTCATGTCTCCCTAATGCAAAAAACCCCCAAACAAACACACAAAAACCCCACCAACAACAGAAAAACAAACCTCAGGCTACCTGTATATGTAAGAAGATTTATTGCTATTGATAACTGATTTATTACCATGGTTATTTCAGATTAATCATGCTATTAATATCCTGAAACTGACTGAACTACAATTTCATTACATGGACCCCAAACCTGGCTCCATAACCCAACCAGGCAGATGACTGCAGCCTCTGCAGCAGTAGCTCAGTAACTCAGCAAACTGAATGGCCTTGGGCTTGTTCACTGGTGGCCACTGCTGGAGAACTCATCTCTGCAGCAGAAGGCTCAATGCTGGGTGTGAAGCATGAAGCTGATGGACGAGGTGGTGGAAAAAGAGATTGATTTTATTTTTCCCTGCAGCTAAGAGCTCTCTGGCAAATCACAATGGAAACAAGGGGAATGGAGTAGGGGTTTGATTTGGGGAGGGAAGAGCAGTTAGAGAACAAGAGGGTAATTCAGGTAAACTGAGTAGCTTTGATACTGTAATGAACTGTGCCTTTGATAATCAAGAGTCAAAAATAGGTATACAACACTGCCAAAGCAGACCAGAAGCCTTTGGGTCTGTTCAGCAGAAATACCAGGACCATGGGAAGTGTCAGTTTATTTCTGGCCTTTTCCCATAGCCCCACAGGAGAGGATGGGGCTGGGGAGCACAGGGATAGAGAGCTTGGAATTTCAAAGGCATTTAGACTAAATATAGAAATTGGTTATTAGCATTTTTCCATAAATGCTGTAAACAAATTAGTTCCACTAGGTAGCTATCTGCATGTGTAGGTGCTTGTACTTCTGACAAGCTTTATTGAAGGAGATGTTTGTTGTCTGACTTCAGGCTCCAAGCTCTGCTGAGCTGGGAGTGAGTTGAGTTCCATTTCCTGGAGTGATTTGGTTGAATGGCTGCAGTGAAGGCTCTGTTGTTCCACTGACTCTTTATGGAGAAAATCTGCTTCATTTAGCAGGCAGGAGTCCTGTAGATGCCCAATGTTAACAGCTCTGTGAGGAACCTGCACATCAGCAGCTGCCATTGTACATATCCTCAAGCCCCAGAGGCAAACAGGGTATTTGTTACAGCCCCAGAGGCTGTCACTTGGCCACTTTCCAGCATCCCTTTAGTTGAACAAGTGTTGGAGGAGGATCCCCCAGCACCCACATCACTTTCTCTCCTGGCCTAGAACTACACCAGCTCCCCCCCACTGCTTGAAGCTGGCTGGCATCACTGCTGCAGTGCTCTGGTATTGTCACATTTTCCCATTTCTCTAAAGCCTATGCAAAGTATCCAAATGAAACTGAAGCCTCAGGCATTTTTTGGTATTTCCAAGCAATTCTGATAATGAGTCTTATACTATGGTGTATCATTTATGCAAACATCTCACAAAGCACCAAGCAATCTACATATGCAAGGGTTATTTCATCCACTACTCAAATTCAGCCACCTGACAACAGTGGCTGTACCATGGTGCACAATGTTATTCAATGGCTTGGGCAGAGAAAGCTGAACTGGAAAGCCAAGAGAGAATTCTTATGGTAGGAGAAAGGAATATTGGGCTCTGTGTATCTTCCCCATGGAGCAGAGTAAAGCTGTCCTTACAGAAGCTGCTGAAGAACTGGTAGTTGCCTTCAGCAGCCACAGTTTTGATGCTACGTGCTGCAGGAGAAGCTACCTATTAGTGTATAATGGGACCTGATTTTGTTTTACTGGTGTATCTGAAGCTCCCAGACACTGTCTGGATGTGGGTGAGCCCACGACAGCCAGTGCAGTTGTGCTTCTGGGACCACCAGTGGCTTCAGGGACACTGGACACCCCAGCAGCTGGTAACTCAGAGACCACAGCCCCATGGGGAGTGCCCAGTCACTCACCAAACAACAGATCAAACTTCCCAGGCACATCTCTTGCAAAGGACTCTTGGCCTCTGATTAAGAGTGGACACCAGCACATACAGAGAAACACAAACAGATATTTCTTATGGTACACAGGGAATTAATAAAGTCTGCTGGCACAGCAGAAGAATACAGAAACGGGGTTGCCAGCTTCCCTGGCTCTGATGAAAAGATTTAGGTGAAACGGAGAGGGCAGCTTGTGCTGTAGGAGATGAAGCAAGGGCTGGTGTGTGACAGGTACCAGGGATGGGGCCCTAGAGGAGAGGATACCTTGGTGCTCCAGCCCAGTGGCACCACCAGGACCTGGTCCTGGGTACATGCTCCAAGAGCAGCTGGGCAGTGTTCACCAGATGGGTACATGGGGGCCCAGCAGAAGGAGCTGCAGCACGATGGATGTGTGGCTGTGGGACAGAATAACTCAGTAAGTGCCCTGCTCAGTGGGTGAAGGTCAGGGAAGCCCCCCCAAGCTGCCTGGCAAACCCGTGAAAGGAGTCCAGCAGCATGTGTCTCCCAAAGAAAGATGATAAGAGCTGACACCAGAAGTATGGCTCCTTCCGTGGCTTTTAAGAAAATCAATTTTTACAATATAAACATAAGTCTGTTCTTCTGCTGTAATTCCATCACTGCACTTGGGTTACTCCAGGCTGTAAATTGTCATTGATTACCAAAAAAACCCCAAACAAACAAACAAAAAAAAAACAACTCCAAATGAAAAAGGAAAGATTTTTATTTTTGGATATTTGGGCCAAATTCTTGGTTTAGTTCACACACAGTCAAAGTGATACTGACTTGAGTGCTTGGAAGTTTTGTTCGATATAAATTGTGCTCTATGCTGTGCTTGGATTTCTAACAGTTTATCAATTTAAAATATCCCTCCAAACTATGAATTCTAATTACTTACTCATTGGTAGTCTTGTAACAATCAACCAATGATCATTTGTCATCGACCAACAGCTGCATCCTCTCCCTGCCTCAGTGTTCATGAATTAAACCTCAGAAGAGAGAAACCAGTTTGGTTCCCAGGTGTTTAACACAAAACCTCATTAAAAGAGTAGACAATTGCACAGCCTAACAGTTTAAGAGGGGGAATTGAAACTAATAACACACGCAATTGAAGGTGCAAGGGAATTTGACAGAAAAATGCAATTACCTGGTCTGTAAAGAAGCCAGGCACAATGTTTAAAATCTCATATTTAGGAAATGTGTCGTGGAATCCTTAATGACTGCAGGATCATAAGATATGGCACGTGTTTCCTGTGCTTGGAAACTAAAAGAAAAACAAAGGAAATCTATTTATGTATTTTTTCCTCCCTCTGATATTTTAGCAGCAGGGACTTAATCCCAATGTAGAACATAAACAGAAAGATAAAAGACACCTTTCCAAAATGAAAATCAGTCTTCAATCCTCCTCAGGAAAACAAACAAACTTTGGGGGTGACAAACAAGAAAAATAAGTATGTTCTGTTTCACTTTCACTAATGTGAGCTGTGGCAACAGCCAAAGAACAACAAAATGCTTTTGTTTCCTCCAAGCTCCGCAGGATGATCCCCAACCTTAGCCTTCTAAAGATGTTCCTCCTCCAGTCTTTGTTGAATGTGAAGGTTTTTTAGGGTTAGTCAAGTTTACAGTAATAAGTTGGCACTGGACAAATAACAGTATGCTAGTACCAGCTTCAGCAGTTTTCTCTGTGATTAAGAGTGACAAGCTCATGTACAATGAAACTGGGGGGATAAAAGCCAAGTTCAGAAATACTTGTGATACTAATTAATTATAATTCCATTGCTGATAGAATTAAAGCTGTACAAGCAGCTCCCTTATTCATGCAAATGCAGCTTTGAGAACTGGAGACACGTTTTTTGCAACGCATGAGAAGTGATTTATCAAAATTCTAAGTGGCTTGAAAAGTTGATCAAAAAGCTTTGGGATTCACATGTGTTTCATGTGACACATGCCATGAGGTTTCAAGGAGCTTTTGAGCATTCTTAAACTAAAAAGCAAAGCAACCGAACCACAAGTTGTTTCAAATACAAACTATTATTGCCTGATCTGTTATTCATCAAAATGAAATTCCTCAAAACTCACCAAATTTTTTTGGTCAAGCCAAAGCTGTACTTTGGGAGGGATTTTCATCTGAAATCATAGTGTGATCGTAACCAGGATATTTCTGGGGGCATAAAAGGCATAGGTATCATTGTTATCTTAAAGGCAGCAAGTCTGAAAATCAGTTACTCAGGAGGAACATAACCCTTTGGTGCCTGCTGTGACTTCAGGGCAGGGGCTGTTTTGGTCACTTTGCTGCCAGCCTGGCTAGGTGCCTGGTATCATTTTCAGAGCCTCCTGCTGGGGGGTAATTTGTGGGTTCAGCTCAAATGCTTTAATTAGCAGCAGATGAACATCCCTGGAAAACCTCAGTAGCAGCAGCTGCTGCGGGTGCAGAGTTTCAGGATGGGAAGGGGATGGAGGCATCATCAGAGGGAGCGGGAGAATTTAATTTGGTGGGTTTTGCAGAGGTCTGAGGTGGGAGGAGGGCAGGGCACTCCTTGGATTTGGAGCCAGAAAAGATGACTTGTGTTTTTGAGGCCATTTTTCTTGTAAACCAGCTTGAATCTGGCCCAGCTGAACCCCTTCTCAAGGCGCTGTAGTGCATTTGGAACCAAACCAAAAGGATCTGATGCTTCTATTCCACGATCTTTCATTTCCTGTTTGGAGTCAAATGTTTGATTGTCAGGTCCACTAAGCCCATTTCTTTAAGCACTGGGCCCAGATGAAGGTCATCCTGCCCAACACTCATCATTCCTACTGTAATAATTCCTACTATAAATATGAATTTGATTCATTGTCTCCTTCCCCTTCGTCACTGGGGATGGAAGAGGAGCACCAGCAGCCCCTGCCCCCCCTGCAGTGATGTGAGTCACTGCCACAGCTCTGATGCTGGCTCCCTGGTCATAATTGTCATTTATGCTCTGAAAGCATCGGGGGAGCAGCGTTTGGGGTTTTAAATCGTAGAACAGTTTTGGTTGGAAAAGACCTCTAAGATCATCCAGTCCGTTCACCCAGCACATGGGCCACCCCTGCCCCATGTCCCTCAGCACCACATCTCCAGGGTCTGAAACCCCTCCAGGGATGATGGGGACTCCAGCCCTGCCCTGGGCAGCCTGGGCCAGGCCCTGACAACCCTTGCCAGGGAGAAATTGTTCCCAAATTCCAACCTAAACTTCCCCTGGAACAATTTGAGTCTGTTTTGTCTTGTCCTAGCACTTGTTATTTGGGAGAAATGATCTGTGGGAGGGGATGGCTTGGGTTTGAGCTGGAGTAGGGTCTGGCTGGAATGGAGTTGAGGTGCAGTAGGTGTGTTTGTTTGGGGTGATGGGGCTTGGCTTCCCTGGGGCCCTCCAGAGAAGATGATTCTGGGTGATTATGAATTTCCCTGTGCATCAGTGGCTACATGCTATGGGCTGAGACCCCACAGCCTGTGCAGCCAGGAGGAGATGCTGCTCCCCAAGGGGGACAAAAGCTTCTTGTGGGGGAGTCTGGTGATCGTAGCTCTGTGTGTTCGGGGTTTATTCCATGGCCAACAGTTATGTATTCCTCAGGGATTGGTATTGCAACTGGTGCTGTTTAACGTCTTTGTTGGTGACCTGGGTGGTGGTACTGGGTGCATGTTCAGCAGGTTTGATAATGACTCCAAGCTTGTATGGTGTGGTTGACACTTGAGAGAAGGCAGAGCACCCTCGAGGACCAGGATAGGTGGGAGAGCTGTGCCCACTCCAGCCTCATGAAGTTCAACCAAGTGCCAAGTACTCCACAAGGAGTGGGGCAATTCAAGCACAAAAACTGAGAAGAGAAC
This sequence comes from Phaethornis superciliosus, assembly GCA_023637945.1. Classification (NCBI taxonomy): domain Eukaryota; kingdom Metazoa; phylum Chordata; class Aves; order Apodiformes; family Trochilidae; genus Phaethornis; species Phaethornis superciliosus. The sequence goes on along the minus strand of JAJQWJ010000022.1, from coordinate 322,284 downwards.
AGATTGAGAGCAGCCCTGAGAAGGGACTTGGGGGTTTTGGCTGATGAGAAGCTCAACATGAAGCAGCAATGTGTGACCTGAATCAACTCCAACCCAGAAATCATCCATGTCCCTCTCTGCTCTGCTCCAGGGAGAACCCCCTGGGGTAAAGCTGTGTCCAGCTCGGGGGTCTCCAGCAACAGAAGGACACGGAGCTGCTGGAGAGAGTCCAGAGGAGGATCCGGAGATGATCCAAGGGCTGGAGCTGAGAGAATTGGGGGTGTTGAGCCTGGAGAAGAGAAGGCTCCAGGGAGAGCTTAGAGCACCTTCCAGTGCCTGAAGGGGCTCCAGGAGAGCTGGGGAGGGACTTGGGACATGGAGGGATGGAATGAGGGGGAATGGCTTTGAGCTGGAAGAGGGGAGATGGAGATGAGATCTGAGGAAGAAATTCTTTGTTGTGAGGGTGCTGAGGTCCTGGGTGCCCCTAGAAGCTGTGGCTGCCCCATCCCTGGCAGTGTCCAAGGTTGGATGGGGCTTGGAGCAGCCTGGGCTGAGGGGAGGTGATTTAAAGCCCCTTCCCACCCAACGATTAAAAACCAAACCCCAGAGGAACCTGTCCCCGCTCCCCCCCGTTCCCCTGCAGGATCTGACGGGAGGAGGCGCGGCCTGGGCCGAGGCGGGGCCGGCACTGACGGAAGAGGAGGAGGAAGAGGAGGAGGCCGAGGCTGTCGCCATGGCGAGTCAGTCGCAGGGCATCCAGCAGCTGCTGCAGGCCGAGAAACGAGCCGCTGAGAAGGTGGCAGAGGCTCGGAAGAGTGAGTACGGCTCTGCCATACCCCGCGGAGGCCGAACGGGGCTATAAGGCGGCGGGGAAGGGGAACCGGCTTGGCCTAACCCGTCCCGGCCGCCTCATGAGAGCCAGGCCAAGCCGGTTCCCCTCCCCGCCGCCTCAGGGGATGGAGGGAGCGGTGGTGGTGGTCCGTGGGTTAAGTGGAAAAAGGTTTTTCCTCGGGGAAGTGTGTGGGCCTTGTGGCTGAGGTCTGCGCAGGGGGAGCTCAGAGGGGCCGGGGAGGAGAGCGCCCTGGTAGCGGGGTCTGGAGCTTCTCAGCATTTTTCCTGCCTTTAGGGTTTTTTAATTTTCTTCGTGAGAACAGGCTGTTTGCGTCCTGGTGATTAGGCATTTCGTGGAGTTAAGCAGGCTTGGGGTTATGAGGTTCTGCAAGCAACCCCTGAGGAGCCCAGGTAGTTTTTCCTGTGAAACGAGGCAAATCCGGTTACCAAAGACCTCTACATCGTGTTCTCCATGTTGCACTTCTAGCTCCTGATAGTTTTGCAATGAGTAGGTTGTTGTGACTGGAATGACTGTAAGTTTTGAGGGGAGGATGTGGTGGAAAGTCCAGGAGGGAATGGGTGCAGTAGCCAGTCCTTTTGGTTGCACAGTTTGCCTGAGACAGAACTCAGAGTTTCTCCTTTTCTCTGTAGGATTCCTCAGCGATGTTGCTCACCCACATGAGCAAGGCCAGACCTTCAGGTTGTCTGGCTCAGAGAACCTCTCCAGTTCACACTGTTTGTGAGCTTGATGATGGTTTGGTGGCCCAAGGGCAACCCCGTGCTTGGCTACCACCAAAGAGCTGCAGGGGACAGGGAGGTTTGCAGGGCCCTGCTGGTGCCTCCTGGAGAAATATGCTCTCAGTACCTTCTCCTCTTTATTTTGTTTGGTGTGTTCTTTGAAAACAGGAAAGAATCGGAGGCTGAAGCAGGCAAAAGAAGAAGCCCAGGCAGAGATTGAGCAGTACCGCCTGCAGAGGGAGAAGGAGTTCAAAGCCAAGGAAGCAGCGGTTGGTTTTCGAGTTCATTCACTGTTAGCTGCCCAGCCCCTTGCTGTTTGGGGTTACTTGCCCTGAGAGCAGCCCTTGGGGTGGATGGAGAACTTCCCTAACTGCCTTCCTCTGATGCACAGCCTCGTGTCCCAGAAAGAACAGTGGAAATGAATCAGAACATGGTGTGGTGCATCTCAGCAGCCAGAACTGCTGACTGGCTGTGGGTTAGCTTAATGAGCTCCTGCATTGGCTGCTGCCCCGATGGGTGGCAACCTCCCAAAACTGGCTCTGTGGAGCAGAGTCACAAAAAGACCAAGCTCCTTCCCCCTGTGATGAGCTAGTTTCTCTGATGCTAATGTGGTAGGAGCTGCTTGCCTTGTAGATAATGCTTTTTTGCTGAAGCAGTTGTTGAACTTGGACCCTGCTTAGCAGCATTTCCTGCTGTGTGCCACGGGATGTGTGTTTTCCCTCAGAGTGAGAGTATTCCCAAAAGGCCCAGAACTTTCCCCAGCTGAGGGCTGTAGCATGGGCAAGGTTTGTCCACTGCCTCTGTGCCCCTCTCAGTTCTAAAATCTTCACAACACGACCTGGCAACCTGCCTCTCTGGCCATCTTCTGGTTAGCACAGTACCACCCTCTCTGTTCTGCAGAATACCCTTCACTTCAGTAGGTCAAGATTAATTTTTTCCAGTCACTCATTAGCTTGGTTCACTAGACCAGCCATTCCCAGGCTAGTCAAGGGGACTTCACTGCCTGTCAGCTGACTCTTATTTATTCTTCTCCAGAGACAGAAGCTCTTTGAATTTGAGTCCCAGAGTGCCAGTCTCTTTCAGCATACTTCTTCCATGCCTTTTCCCACCACTTGTAGGGGGAGATTCCTCCCCCTGCCCTTGCTTATGGGGCAAGAAGAATGTTGTAAGCTGTGGGAGACTCCTGTGCTTACCAGCTGGCCCACAGTCCCGTTAGGAAGACAGATTTTTATAAAGAGGGATGAAGACTATCCTTAAACTACATAATGAGTATTACTCCTCTAAGAGTAGTACAGCAGTAGTGCCCAGGGATTCCCAGTTCTAGTCACCACTACAGTAGGCTTTTGTTTCAGGCATTCTTTAGAAGCCCATGGTCTAAACTGCTGGATAATGAGTAAGAGGATAAAAGGCAGGGGCTGTGGATTAAACAAACTTCAAGTTTTGTGGGAAATCTGAGCAGACAATCACTGAGTCAGAGAATGGTTTGAGTGTGAAGGGACCTCAAAGATCACCCAGTGCCACCCCATGCCATGGTCAGGGACACCTTCCCTCAGCCCAGGCTGCTCCAAGCCCCATCCAACCTTCAACACTGCCAGGGATGGGGCAGCCACAGCTTCTCTGGGCACCCAGGGGCTCAGCACCCTCATAGTGGAGAATTTCTTCCTCATGCCTGACCTAAATCTCCCCTCTTGCAATTTAAAGCCTTTACCCCTTGTCCTGTCACACTACGCTGTTGTAAAGTCTCTCCCTAATTATTAATTGTTATTAATAATTAATAAGATGCTAATCCAAGAGTACTATTTTTTTAAAAAGTGCTATTCTTCCCTCAGCAAAGGCCAGTGGTTGAGATGCAGTGAGGCAGTGCAGGGTACCAAAATCCAGAGCTAGGTGTAGTGTTTCCTTTGTCAAACTGCTTGCATGTGAGCTTGCTCTTCCCTTTGTTTGTTTGCAGGCACTTGGATCTCATGGCAGCTGCACCACTGAAGTTGAGAAAGAGACCCAGGAGAAGATGAGTGTGATCCAGGAGAACTTCATGAAGAACCGTGAGGTGGTCCTCTCCCAGCTGCTGTCACTCGTGTGTGACATCAAACCTGAAATCCACGTCAATTACCGCATCATTGGGTAGTCATGGAAGAAGCAATGAGCATCCTGGAAATGCTGGTGGCAACATCTGAGCTTCAGGTGGAACGTACAGCTCTTTAGCCATACCTTACCTGTTCTTCTTGTACATGTGTTAAATTATTTCAGTGAGTTGTAGGTCATCAGTATTGCATTGGAGTTCTGTTAGTTTCTCTCTTGTCATGGTTTCAGAGCTTATTTCAACATTAAATAGCCATGTCTCAAATCTGTGCTAAGTTATTAAATATATATTCCTGTTGGCACATCAATGCTCCCTTTTCATCTGGACAGAATTCAATGAGAGGCTTTCCTCTGAGAAGTTGAGAGAGAGATGCTGGCCAGGTTTAAATGCAGGGGTTGTGTCAGTCATTTGAGCCTGTGTAACTGTATTCCTGGTGACCAAAATATATTTTTCAGCATGCTGTTAACCTTTGTACAGGGGTTAAGCCTTGTAAGAAGAATTCTCTGGCTGTACAATGCTGGCTGATAATTTTCAGGTACTTGAGTTTCTCTGTATTGACTATCCCCTGCATCTTCTGCTGTTAGCTTGAGTTACAAGTCTGGCACTCTTGACACTTGGAAGTAAACCCATGTATTTAACTCCAGAGTCTCTGGTCAGTCTTGTTGTTCCTCCTAACTTGTTCTGGGAGTACTGACAGGTCTCACTGTGTTGCATGGGAGCCTGGACTCTGAAGATTGAAAATCAAATATTGATGATAAGAGTCAGAGATCTGGCAAATGTCTGAAGGTCTCAGCAGGTAAGTTAAAAACCCATTACAGAGCTTCTCCCCTTGGCTTCAGTCTGATGCTTCACTGCCAGATCATTCTGTAAACCTTTGGGAACAAATGTTCTTGTGACCATTAGGGGAAATCAAATGTTGCCAGTTCACTAGAATAGTTTGATAGCCAGGTGCTGTGCAGTAATTATCTTTTCCCTCAGTCAGGTACTGGTCACTTTTTGTTTATACCAAGGTCATTCTGCAACACCCTGCTGTACCCAGGAACAGGGTCAAATAAGTGATTTCAGGAAAAGGTTCTTCATCCAGAGGGTGGCTGAGCAGTAGAACAAGCTCCTCAGGGAGCACCCAGCCTGCCTGAGTTCAAGAAACATTTGGAAGAAACTGTCAGGCACGTGGTGTGATTCTGGGCATCCCCTACACAGGTACAGGAGTTGGACTTCATGATCCTGATGGGTCCCTTCCAACTCAGCATATTCTAAAAGTGAGCTGGAGTTGTCTGCTTATAGCTCCCTTGCTCTGTAGTTAAAAGTCCAGATGAATACATCAAGAGGTTTCAAGTTCCAGCGATTTCCTCTTCTCACTCTCTCCCCAGCAGAATATTAAAAGTAGCTTTACTTTTTTGTTGTGTTCAGTTTAAGGCTTCTTGCAGAACAAGGACCTGCATGGGCACATACCTGAGCAGACCCCAGTCATGCTGTTGGGGATGTAAGCAGGGAACCTTTGGGTGCTGTTCCTCAGACAGCACAGGAGCCTGAGGGTTTGATTGTGATGGGGAGGGAGGAAAGCAGGAGAGGTGGAAGTGGTAAGGAAGGGACAAACGTCTGCCCACAGTCACACGGGGCAGTGAAAGAGCAGACTGTGAGTGTCTTCTTCCCTAATATTTTATAGGGATGTGCTGTAGGCCTGAGAGGATCTCTTTAGGAATTTAAGCTATTAAACAGGTTGCAAATGAAAGCCTCCTGCAAAGTCAAATGTGCCAGGCTGGGGGAAAAGCCAGGTTGGTAGAAGGGGGAGAGGATCAAAGCAGTTGTAATCGGTCTGCCCTAATGACTGGAGAGGTGCTGTGGCCTCAGAAAAGGTTGCAGCTACTCAAATTCTGATCTGTAAGGTTCTTCCTGTTGAGAGCATGTGCTCAGTCTCCAGCGTGATACTCCCCATGAATGTTCTCCTAGCTCCAGGCTGTAATTAGCAATTTCATCTTGTTTGTAAATCAGTTAGAGACTGCTACTTTGCCCAGAAGAAAACAGTGTGTGCCCCACTTTCTCACAGTGGCTGATAAGTTTTCTTAATGAGGACTTTCTATCCTTACTCTCTAGGTACTGAGGCAGGAGAAAAGGAAAAAAACCCACCATTATTTCCTCTTGACAAAAGGTGGTAGAACCCCTGTGTTGCAACAATGTAAATTTTTATGTAATATTTCCTTGAAACTTAACTGCTGCAAATGTCTAACTTTGTCCAGAAGTGAGTCTTTCCAAGGGCTGCTCTCCAGGAGGGCTAGTTTTGTTTGCAATGGGAATATTTTGCCTTAAATTACAATTTTTTGCCTTACACTGTGATGTCCTGGAAAAGGTAAACCTACTGCTAACTTTGTGCCTAAGCCAGGCTGTGCTAGAAAAATACTCCACAGGGAAGAATCTTCTCTGACAAGGGATATGGAGTTGGGGACACTCAGCTTCTTGTCCCTGAACTCTGATTTTCGAGACTTTCTGCTGCAAGTGTGATTTAATCAAAAACCTGCCCCAGCTGCCAGTACAAATCTGTCTCGGAAGTCTCCCTGCTGCTGATCTGTCTGCATCATCCTTCACAGATGTGGCCTCACCTACATGAGCCCCAGGAAGGGCCACACACCTGTCTGCTCCCCTCAGCTCATCCCTGGGCCCTGGAAACACCACCCCCAGTCCTGGTGCTGTGTGGAGGTAAGGTGTGGTCAGCACTGGGGTCTTGGTTTGCTCCTGCAATGCCAAATGAGCAGCTACTGCTGTCAATTTCTGCCAGTAAATCTCTTTACAAATCAGGACTTTCCTGGGGTCAGCACAGGATTTACACTTTGCTGTCAGCTCCAATCACATCTGTGTTCAGCAACGGTTTTGCACTTGATGTTTGTGGCAATTCAGACATCTGTGTGTTTGTGGAGCTGGTGGATTTAGTTGTTAGAATCCCATTGGGAAGGGGGTGTCATCTGCATGAGCATCAGATGGGCAAATGGCCAATTAACACCAGAACACAAGTGTCAGCTGGATGGCTCCACATGCCACTTGAGATGCCATCAGGACACACGCTTGTGCCACTTGAAGCCAGAATTCAGTTCTCTAAACTAATCCAAGAAAGGAGCATAGTGTAATCTTTCTTGGAGGTTGAAAGGAGAAAATACTTATTTCATGCAGAAAACATTGCAACTTGGACTAGCATAGGAATACAAAATAAATAGGTAATAAATTACATTTGTCTGTCTCAAAGTAATCTAATAAAGGATCTGCTGGATCAATAGCTGAATCATTAATATCCCAGGCACATAGCAAACTTTCCCTCTTTTAATTTGAAATGCAAGGAAGGTTTTTACATTACTGTAATAAAAAGAATACCATAATTCTTCAGAGGATGAAGGCTGAAGTAGGAAAAAGAAAACCAACCAAGAACCACACTTTACGCCTTAAGCAAGTATCATTTTTCATTTGAAACATGTAATTTAGGGATATTGTGAAATAAAGTTTTTATATTTAATGACTGTCAATCTGTCAGCTTTGCTGAGCTGTTTGACAAAAAAACCCACCCCAACCCAGAGTTTGTGAAAAAGGACTTTGTGTGCAGGGGAGAGAGGGGAAGGGCAAAGCAAAGCTTACAACTTTGTTTTCCTGACTGAAGCTCACTGCATAAAAAAAATAATGCTTGGAACAGTTATCCACTGAAAACGCAGTTTCACCAAAACCAAATGAAATCTGATGGTCCTGGCTGCTGCTCCCTGCTGCAGCCTGCACAGCCACCAACAAGGCTTATTTATGTACAGGGAGAGACTGCAATCATATGCAGACCAGGGCAAGTAAAGCAGGAGTAACCATGATGTGTTTGCTGTCTGCTGTGTTTGAAAGGCTGGAAAGTTTATTGAACCCTGTAGTAAATACAGAGAGAGTCTGGGGTCAGAATAGGAAAGAGAAGACTGAGTGTGTATCAGTATAAAGCAGTAGGACTTGAAGCAGTGAGGATTGATTTCCAAAGTAATATTAAGGACATGACAGAGGATGGAGCTATCCCTGAGGACAGGACGTATTGGTGGCTGCTCTCAGTCGGGGAAGGCACTTCAAAGGGCAGAATTCTGTTCCTGGAATCAGGTTCCCTGTAATATATTCATTAATGCAGCATGATGGAGTAGGGAGTACAGTTATAATGTATGTCCGGGGCACCAAGCTGGGAAGAGATACAAACAGTAGAGAGAACTGAATTTCAAATTAAATTAACTTGATAAATGGGAGACATGATCTGAAACCAATAGCCTGAGACTCCCTGAAGGGATGTGCAAAGCTGAACTGCGAAAGGTAAAATCAAATCCCCAAACTCCAAGCAGCCAGGAGCCAGCAGAAATTGTGAAATTCTGAATTTCAGAAATTGTGAAATGAGGGTAAGCTCCCCCAGGCTCAGGAACTGTTTTAGTTTTGAAATTAAGTCCTCATGCTACAGCATCTTGGTACAAATGTCTTGTGTCAGATGGAGGTGAGAAAAAGTGAGTTGTTACTCTGGTGGATATGGAGAGGGCTCAATGTCCTGTTCAGATGCTGAGCTTTGAAAGAGATGGAAACAAACTGAAGGGCCCAGGAGGTTTGCAAATGCTGCTCAGAGTGATGATGGTGATAGGGAGGTAAAGGATTATTTATTCTAGAGTGTCCATCATGGAATGGAGAAGTTTTGAAATAAGTTGGAAGTTGTTTCCAAGAGGACAGATATTTATTTTTTTCACCAGATGCACTGAGGATAGAAATCAGCTCAATCTGAAATAGGGAAGATTTTATTTTTAACTGCTTTTTACTAGGAAGGTTAAAGGACTACAGAGCTGTTGGCTGCAGAGGCTCCAGCATCACCACCACCAGAGTCCCTGCTGTTCCCGTGTCCTGGGGTTGTGTGTTTGGGTTTTGTCTCCTAATAACTGGCCCTGGCAGCTGGTTTCATAGTGCTGGAAGGAAGGGTGAGGTCTCACTTAGCAGAAAGTGTCCCCTGGTGAGAAGGCTTCAATTGGGAGTTCACTGCTTCATTATCAGAGTCAAGGATGAGGCAGAGAGCAAGAGAAGTGAGAGAGGAAGACTTCACAAGGAGTTTTGCTGTGGGTTTGGGTTAAGACAGGACTTGCTTCCTCAGAGATCCCAGTGAATACAGCTCAAAAGAAACCCTCAAGCTGCCTTAACTCTGATTTGTATCAAAAAAAACCTCACCCCCTCCTGCCAGGCAGCACAAGCTGAAGGTACATCTGACATGGTGCTTCCTGGAGAGCAGAAGTCTGCCTTTTCCTTCATTTCCACTTCACGTTTTTTGGAAGACCTTCCTTTTTAAATGGGGCCAGTTCCAGAGGGTGTCAGCTGCGTTCTGCACCAGAAGCACCTTCAGTCTGTGTTGGGGTCCTGCCAATGTCCTCTTTCTGGTTCACAGTCAAATTGTTCTCTGTTTCTTGGGAGCCTTTGTCTCTCTGCGTATTTCTTTTGAGTTTACTGGTTGACTTTGAATTTGCAGTTCTCCCTGCTGTCTTTAAGAAGTTAAATTTCTAATAGGGTTAAATTTTTACCCAAATTTCGGTTAAGGACATTGATAGGTTGGATAGCAATGTTACAGGCACATCTTTGCATTTCAGAAGCCTGGATAGCAAGGCACTTCTGCAAATACAAATAGCAGTTTATTACCTGGCTGGAATCTAAAACATGTTGTTTATTGAAATATATTAATCACTGAATATTTTATAGACATATAAAATGGGGGCTACAGGTTACCTGCTTGTATTGAGAAGATACCTGTCAGGATCCCACCTGCCTAAAAAAAGCATCAAAACTATGCCTCAAATAAGATGAACAGAAAACCTGCCAAAGGTTTCTGACCATGTGGCTTTATCCCCCCTGAAGTCCTGTTAGGAGACCTCAAGTCCACCTAACCCAAGCTGCAGATCCATCACCTCCTTTGGGTCAGAGCTGCAAATTCAGGGAGGTGATTTGGTGGAAAACGATCTCAGAAAATAGCTGGAAACCTTTACCTTCCATTTAGGCTGGCTTAAACAGCTGTGGAGCTTCCTCCTTGGTGCCTTAGAGAGGTGTGCAACAGATGCTTTGGAAACCCTCAGAGGGAAATCCTGTTAGTCTAAAAGTTTCTAAAAATGTAAGAGTGTGTGGCCTTCTTTTGCTGCTTCTGAGCAGCAAATCAGGGGTTGCTTTAAACTTGGAATTCGTTATGGTTTTTTGTTTTTTCTTTTCCTTATTTTCCCACCACCCCTCCCAGATGAGCAGGATTTTTCTGCTTGTGCTGATGGGATGAGGAGCTGATGATCAGCCCATACATGCACATCTTGCTAAACAAGAGGTGCACAGCTCCGTGCTGCAAGTAATTATCTGTGTTGCTTTCAAGTTTATTGCCCCCACAAGGTTTTGCCTCGGGTGTTTTTTTGCAGCGAGCTCTTTCGAAGCACTTTGGTTGTCTATTCTCCCTCTGTCTGGATCCTTGTGTGGGAGGGAAGAGGAGAAAAGGAAGCCAAAGCTTTTGATGAGGTGCATTTGCAAAAGAAACTAAAGCATGGCCCTATCTTGGGTGGGGATCTGAGCTGGACTTTGAGCTAGAGACAACAGCAAGAAGACTTATCTGATTTTTCTCAATATCTGGACGATGTCACTGTGAGCTGCCAGCTCCCAATGTAACCAGATCCCATGTGGGTAAGTGGTTTAGGAGTCAGTTCTGTTCCCCATGCAGCCACAGGGTGCAGTGAACCCATTGCTCAGCAATGTCTGGAACAAGCAGGGTTGCAGAGAGCCATCCAAGAGAACAGATTTTCTTCAGGGAGTGTACACAGGCTCTGCAGTACTGCTGATTTTGCTTGGTTGGTTGGTTTATTTTTTTTTTTCATTCCCTAAGACAAACAGTCGCTCAGAGATTTGTTTCCCCCTGCTCCTGGCCTCCGAGGGATCCTCCAGCTTTTGGTGACCTTTGAAACCACCATGCCCAGGCTAATGAGTTTTCTCTTCTGTGGTGTCTCAGTGTTTTCTGAGAGGAACAAATGACTTCTCCAGCGTGTGAAGCTGTTCTGGAGTCTGTCTGACACTGATCCTGCTGATTTGTTTTTCTTTAGGAGTACAGCAGCTGGAAAGGAACCTCACACCCGCTCTCCAGATCACTACAGCCTTCTGTTTTGAGAAGAATCACTGTCCACACCCTGTGTGCTACCCCTGTTTCTCCAGGACCCCTTTGTTGGATGTACAATGACCTGTGCTCAGCCTTCAGTTCTTCATTCACCTGTTCCGAGTTCTCCAACCCTATGTCAGTGCTTGGCTTTCACTCCTGTATCCATGGCAACTAATCTGACCCAACTTTGGGATTTGTACTCTGGGAATCCTGTCTGGTTGATCGAGGAGGAGGAGGAGGAGGAGAGCCTTCTGTCCGTGCCCTCTTCAGCCCTTCATGGTCTTCAAGGTCCAGGTCCAGCTCTGGACCCTGAAAGGTGAGGATAACTCCTGCAGTGGGACCTCCTTCCACAGCTGTGCCTTGGGTGGGGGCAGAAGCCCTTTTTGAGGAACTGGAGAGGGTTAAAACCACATTTCTGAAACCAGCCAAAGAGAAAAGTCACATGCACTGGGGAGATTTTGCAAGTTGGTGCTTGTGGCTCAGGGTAATGAGGAGCGTGGGGGAGCAGGATCCTTGCCTTGGGTGAGCTGTGTCTGGTTGGCCCCTGGTCCCTGGGAGACGCCAGGAAGAGGGAGGCATTCCCTGGCACAGGTTGGGACTGCAGGGCTGGAGACCTCACCACTTGGTGGTGGGACAGCGTGGTGTCTAGGCAGTGCTGAGCAGAATGATGGAAGATAAAGGACAGGAAGGAGAAGGGAGCTGAGCTGAGTTGATCTGAGCTGCTCCGCAGGAACAGGAGAGAAGCTGGACCAGGTAAGCCTCTGCTGGCTGCTCTGCAAATGTAGCAGAAGGACCTGCTGTATGTTTCTCTGCTGTCTAGCAATGGTTTGGAGGTGTCTTGAAAAGAAGAGCTGTAGCCTGGAGGAGGAAAGTCACCAGAGAAATCGTTGGTATTGCATAGAGAATAAGAAGAGATGTAGAGGGAGGCAGATCCTGGGGGGTACAGGGGGTGAGATGATGCCCCTTGCATTAGCACAGGGGGCAAGCAGAGGAAGGCTTGGAGGGACCCATCTCCAAAACCAGACAGTTGTGCTGCAGTGAAAGTCAACAGATCCAAATGAAGATGTTAAAGCAATGCTACTTTTGCCAGGGAGCTGGTCCTGGCTGGAGAAGGCTGTCTCCCTCCTGTAGTGCCTGGACAGGCTGGGGAAGGCTGAGCTGCTCTGGCCCTGCTGCACCCTTCATCGTCACCTGGGGACTACCCTTCTGGTACTCAAAATGCTCAATGTCTCAGCCAGAGAGCTTTGATTTGGCTCTACTTAATGTGACAGCAGCAATCACAGGGGGGCAGGTTTTAATTAGGTTTTCTTTTTGTTTCCTCTGCTTTCCCCTGTGCATTGCTGCTGTTCTGTGCAGGCCTTTCCATCTTGTTTTTCACTTTCCCTTTTGTTTGAGGTTAACCTGAAGGGACTGAAGCCAAAAGGGGAAAGTAGTGTGAAAATTCCCCATTTGAGTCTACCTTTGGGTGCTGGAAGCCGTGCTCTGTAATATATGCCTGCTCCTGTTCCACAAGGAATGGCCTGGGCATGAGTCAGGTGCAGCAGAACTGCTCCTCCTCTGTTCCCATCCCTGTGCACACACACTGCACACCTCTTCTGAAACATGTCCCATGGCTTGGTTCCCTTAAGTGTGAGTCTCCATCCCTCTGCAGGTTTTTTCATGTTGTTTCTCTTGCCTCAGTTTCCTTTCTGACAGTCCATCACCCAGCAACTGTCCTGACTTTGTGCAAAGGGGGTAACTGCAGCCACAGCCATCAGCCAAAATTAAAGCAGTCCTCTTGGGAAGGAGTGAGGATGAGCTCTGTGAGGGACCCTCACACCAGGAGTCAGCAAAAAGCTCCTGGTGGAAAATATGAACCAGATGTTCAAAAGCAAAGGGGAGATTTGGAGAGGCAGTGGGGATGTATCCAAGTGGTGGGAGTGGAAGAGAACTGAAAGAAAACTTCAGAGTCTTCCAAGCAGTCTCTTGAATAACCATCCACAGGCCCCGACAGCAGTAGGTTGGAGACCTATGTCAGGAGTGTTTGCCTGGAAAACCTGTGGGCAGGGTGCCTGCTGCTGGGATGAGGCTCTTGGCACCACCCATGGCGGAGAGGAAAAGGGAGAGCAGAACAGAGCCCCTCCAGGGCTTCCCTGCTGCTGTCAGACTCCTGGGTGCCTCTGCCTCCAGTGGATCCATTTTCCTTCCTTCCCTGCACTGCTTCCTTCATGGGGTGGGGAATTATGTGCTGGTGGTGATCAGGGTACAACCCTTCAGGGAGTGGGGTTTACATCTGCTCCATTTTCTTCTGGAGGTACCTGCTGGAAACAATAGTGAGAAGCCCATGGACTTCCCAAGGAGGAATCCTGCCTGTTCCTTGACTGTTTACAGAACATGGATATTTAAGGCTGTCAGGATCATTTTATGGAATGTCTAAGGGTAACTTTTCCATCCATTAAAAAAAAAACAACAACAAACCAAAAGCTAATTGCAGTGAAATGTGAGGCTGTGAGTGCTGCAGTGGAGGCTGGCTGACACCTTCCTGCTGATAACACCCACAGGGAACAGGGTCCAAAGAGCAGAGTACACCCAACCAAGTTGTCTCTACTGTCACACATTTGCTGTCTCAGCAAGATTTCAGATATTTTTTGTTTCCTCCTCTCTTCAGGGCTAAAAAAATGCCTCCTTGCTTGTGGTGGGAAGCAGGATCTTGAGGAAGTCATCAGCGGGAGTGAGGATTTCACCACCTGGTCCCCAAGGAGGAGAGCAGCCTGGCTGCCCTGGGGCTGGCTCCGTGTTCCTCAGTGGATTTCTGCCAGTCTGTTGGACAGTCCTGCAAGGAGAGGCACCTTCAGCATGGATCATAAAAGCCAAGAAGGTGAAACTGAGAAAAACGTATTGTTCCCCTCCATCCTCTACTGTAAGAGGGAGTTAAAGGAAGGATCCCTGCAGTGGGTGAAAGGTGAGCAAGCAGCTTGGTGGTGAAAGAGAGCCTTGAGCAGAGCCACACTGCCCAGCAGCACTGCTGGAGTGGGGATGCAGACACTGGAGGACCTATGGGGCTCATGCTCCAGGGAAGCCCTGCCATGTGATCATTGGAAAGCACTTTGATTTGGTTTGATTGCTGAAGCTTTTTGTAGGGTGGGTGGGGAGGTTCTGGGGGATCTCTCCCAAGGGAGATGGGACACCCAGGAGCTTCTGTCCATTGCCCTTTCAGTTAGGGATCAGTGAGGCAAGACGTGACCATGATGAAGACCAGAGCATCATCTTGTCCCTGACTGCTCACTGCTGCAATGCTTCTGGGGCTTCCTCTCTTTCTGGAGGTTGTTCCCTTACAAGGGACATCAGGCTGCTTTAGAAGCTCCTTCTGATGTTCTTAGAAATGTCCAAGGGAGGATTCTGGATCCATTTAAAACACATCAGGGTAGTTTGCCTTCCTCAGCTTTGCCACATGCTCCTCAGCTGCTGGGAGGAAACCCATGCCAGAGCCATGCTCATGACTGCTTTGGGTTCTTGCAGAACCCCTCAATGGCCAGGTGCTCATGGTGCTCAGCATGGACAACAACTGCTCAGCCACCTCCTTTGACATGGAGCTTTGTGCAGAGAAACTGAAGTCCCTTGGGGTTCAGGTAAGCTCCTCTTGTGATATTTCCCCTGGGGCCCTGCAGGAGTCGACGCTGGCTGGATCAGCATCATTTGCACCCACAGCACAGGCAGCTTGGCTTTTTTGTTTGCTTGTTTGAGAATCACTTGTTTCAGTTCAGCTTCAGTCTGTTCCCAATGGTAGCAAGTCAATGGTACTGATCTTAAACCTTCAGGAGGAAACCCTTTCAATACAGGTTTGAGTGAATTGCTTGGAAGTCACTCTGACGGTGATGGAGCATCCCTGGGACACCTCCCACCAGCCTAGGTTGCTCCAAGCCCCATCCCAACCTTCAACACTGACAGGGATGGGGCAGCCACAGCTTCTCCAGACAACCTGTGCCAGCATCTCACTACCCTCAAATTAAAGAATTTCTTCCTAATGTCCAACCTAAATCCCCCCTCTTCAAGTTTTAAACCATTTCCCCTTGTCCTCTTCCTACACCCTCGTGTCAAAAGCCCTCCTTCAGCTTTTTTGTATCCCCTTCAGATGTTGAAAGGTTGCTATAAGTTCACCTGGGATCTTCCTCCTCCAGGCTGAACAACCCCAACTTCTTTAGCCTGGCTTCACAGGGAGGTGCTCCAACCCTCTGAGTATTTGAGTGTCTCTAAACAGGAGCAGGTGCTCTGGGACCAGTCTGGCCCCACCATGACTGCCCAGGGTAATTGTGATGGGGCTGGAAGCCCAAAACTTGGAGGGTGGCCTTAGTTTGCTGTTTGCTCCCTGGGCAGGTGGCAGCGGATCAGTGGAGAAGGTTAATCCAGGATGCTGTCCTGAAACCTGAAGTGAGACGTTACATGTTCTACAACTCCAGGGTGCTCCAGATAGCCATGGCCATGGTGAGGACACTGGGGTCTCCTGCAGGATTGCCATTGACCTGTGCTTGCTGAAATACATCAAGACCTACACCTGGGGTTTATGTGCTGAGCGAGGGAGAGAGGTTTGGGTCGGGGGGAGGTACTGCTTGGCACGTTATCCTGCAGGTCACAGGATTTCTGTAGAACAGGGAAAGGCACCTTCTCTAGCTCCTTGCTGATAGTCCCATCAAAGTAGGTTGTCTGCATATGCTGAGGTAGTAGGTTACATCTGTATATATTCTGGTCCTGATGTTAATTTAGACCAATGGTCCCTCAACACTGGCTGCTGAGGTGATTGTTTAGTCCTGCTTTGTCATCTTCTGTTGAAAGAAGCTCCTCCAGAGCCCCAACCATTAGCAACTCCTGTGAGGCTGATACCTTGCAGTGTGCTGAGGTTGTGATAAAATCTGACTTCTTTGTTTTAATTGCATCTATATTTTTTTTGGCTAGCCGTGAGACATATCTACTCCTCCTTCCACTAACATTTTAGGAACTGGTGCTCAGAGTTTTGGAGGCTTTGGTGTCTGTTTAGTGCAAATGAGTTCTAAGCTGACACTGTGACACTCTGTGCTGTCCATGGCATTTTTGCTTCCAGGCAACGTCCTCTCCAAACTCATGCTGTCTCTAGCCAAATTAATTCAGTGAGGCCAAATAAATTCAGCTTTGCCTGTCTCTATGCAAAGGTCAAGTTTGTCAGTCCTTAGCAAAGTCCTTGAGCCCAGTGTCAGTGTCCAGCATTTGAGTGTTATTGTAATTGAGGATTCTCTGCACCACCTTGAGAGCTTTGACACAGGAGCTTTCTGAGCACAGAGACTATATAAGAAGTGTTCTCAATATGCCTCAGTGAGTACATTTCTTATCTAAGTGGAAGAACTCAGCTGAAATCCTTCCTAGGTATGAATCACCACTAATAATTCCCTCTGTCTTTGATGACTGGCAATTTTTTATAATAAACTAGAACTCACTCAGGCCTTCTAGTCCTTTCTTTCCTCTGCTTATTATTGGAAAGACTGACTGTCCTTTCTAACCCTTTGAAAATCTCATGGGACTTAATTTGTGGTCAGGTGTTACCCTAGGTGAAGGGATGGGTAGAGTTTTGTTCTTCCTTTGACTTTTCTCCCTTCATAGCTGTGTGGCTCTCACCATCTCTCTGACTTTTCCAGGTTTTCTATGTGTCTCTCTGGACAAACATTTACTCCACAGTTCAGCTGTGGTCCTTTGGACGCTACTGGGGGACCAGCGTGCTGGTGACCCTGGCTGCTGTGGCCATCACCGTGGCTGTGATCTTGGTTATTGATCATCACCAGAGGAAGGTGAGAGGAAGCTGGCTGTGTGAAGGCACACAGGGAGCAGGACACCCTCCCACCAAAGTGGACCCACTGTTGCTGTTGAGTGTGTTAATTACTCTTGCATTCATTAACAGATAAACCTGAACACAGACGTCAGGCTGGCGGCTGCCAATGAAATCTTTATCAAACACAGTTTAATTCTGGGAGTTACAGATGTCCTGGATGGGCCACACTACATCCTACAAGTATCCTTCCATACGGAATCATTTGGATCCCTGCTGGGTCATTGCTGCTTTGGAGGATGATGGATTGATTGCTGTCATGATGCCTGTGGATTTACAGAGGGTGGGATTTCTCTAGGATTTGTTGTGTTTTTTTTCCCCTCCTACTGGATGGCATGAGGGATTGGGTATTTTTTGATTCTTCCATAACTGGGGATTGAGATATGCCCAAAGGAACTGGAAATAATGAGTCTCAGAGAGTGATGTGGGATTAGTCCTTTGGGCAGACAATTATTCCTGGTGGTGTATTATAATCACATGACTGATGATTCTTATTTTGAGCAGAGTGACAGCAATGTGCCTCTGGCAGGGGAAAAAAACAACAACAACAACACGGCATGGAAAAAACCAGAGTCCCCATCCCTGGGCTCATTTGCTGCCTTTTAGAGATGCTTTTTATGGACTAGACAAAGATTTTAAGGGAAAGAAGAGACAATGTGAAAATATTAAAGGAAGGTGAGAGAAATGGTCTCCAAGAGGTGCTGTGGATCTCACAGTATGTAGGTACAGGGAGTTATGAAATACAAACGGAGAAGGTATCAAGACTGAAACACAGGGCCAGAGAAGGAGGGAGGGAACCCTGCTGGAGGGTTGGTGGGGTGAAGTCATGCAGTGTAAGGAGCAAACACCTGAGAACCTGGATTATGTTTTTCAGACCAGTGTGGTTTTACACCACAGTAACTGAGGGCCAATCCAACAAGCCTTCACCTTTATATCCCAGAACTGCCTGAAAGCAAAAAATAACCCATTGATTTATGCTTGTCTGTCTGCTCCAGTGTCAGATCTGTTTTAATCCTCTAGCTTTTATGCTGTTCCTGAACCCCCTTGATGGTGGCAGCTGGAGCAGATGCACAAGGACAGACCTTGGGCTGCCTTCTGGGGCACTGCTGCTCCCAGAGCTGACAGGACTGACATCCCCAACACGGTGCTTTTGGCAGACTCTCTGCAAATGGTGCCTCTGTCCTGCAGACAAGCAGTAAAATTTGGAAAAAAAGAAATGGAATGAACCCCTGGAAAGAAAGAACAGAAAGGAGGAAGAGCTTTGGGGCAGCTCAGTTGATGTGACCCACCAAGTTTTTTTAGATGTAAAGCCACTGAGATGAGAGATGAGCACCCAGCTGCCAAACCCCCAGCTAGGGGAGGTGTGCAAGGAGGACTGGCTGTCCTCCAGGGTGATGTCCTCCTTCCCTGCCACCCCTCTTTCCCTATTAGCTTGAGTCTTGGACCTTCTTGGCTTAAAATTAGCCCTGCAATGTGCTTTTTGATTTCTGACCGTGTCCTGAGCATCCCATGGGCACTGGCTGCCTTTGCTCTGCTTCTTGCAAGGTCCTGACCATGATCTGTGGGGAGGCAGGGGGCTGCAGAGGGAGAAACATGGGAAGACCCTTCCTTAACCCCCCTCTTCCCAGCTGTGGTTCGTGCACTTCAGCCCCCAGCTCTGCCTCCAGTCCTTGTCAGCCCACATCATGGACCTGCAAAGGACAGGAGAGGTAAGGGATAGCAGACACAGCTCCCTGGCTTTGGTGGGATGGAGGTGGGCAAGGAGAACCAAGTGCTGGACTGTCCTCCTGGGCATTCCCTGCTGGGAACTGGGAGCTGGATATACTGGGAGTGGAATCAGCTGCATCTGTCAGTGCCCAGTCCATCAGGAATTTGTTTAGGCCCCGTGGTAGATGTGTGACTGGATAGTTAACTGTACAGCTTGGAGAAAGGAAAGTCATCAAGAATCAAGGGCAGAATCTGAAAGCATGTGTCACAGCTTGAAATAGCTGACATCTTGAGCTGTCCTGAAATCAATGGGATAGCCTGAGGAATGAGTAAACACTGTGCTGGGTTAACTGTACCCAAATGCTGTCCTCTTGGCCTTCAGAGAAGGTTTTCCTCTGTGTGGGGGTGTAAAGACACAAACCACGCATGCTTCTGCCCTAAACTGCCCCTGCCATGGGGGGAGAGGGGAGGGACTGCGATCCCCCAAAATCTCAAGGCTTCTCATCTCCCTGGATGAACCAGCAGATGCAAGGTCAAGGGGTGGACAGTAACACACCAGCTCACGTGTTGGCAGGTGCAGCCCATCTAGTTTTTCAAGAGAAAGTTCTCCATACCAGGCTGTCAGCATCATGCTGGGAGCAGTCACCGGCACCAGACGTGGCCGTAGAGCAAAGAGTCTCAGCTCCAAATTCTGGGCTTTTGACTGGTGTTATTTTCTACCCTTGGGATGATAAATCCCAGGATTATAAAAACACACAGAAGAAAATTGTACCCTTAGAGATTAACTTCTTGGGAGCCCCAGCTTTTTTTTTTTTCTCTTCCAGTCAGGCTTGCGGCAGAGCCTGGACCAGCTCTGTGTGGTTATGGAGGTGGTGGTTCAGCCTGACCCAGGTTTGGAGGAAGAAGCCTCACGGGAAGAGTCCCCTCTCTTATCCAGTGGAGTGAACCTCAACAGAAAGCCCATGACATGCAAGGAGCTGCTCCGTCTTGTTCCTGAGGGTCCACCAGAGGTAACTGAGGAATAACCCTCCCTGAGGGACAGAGGTACCAAATCACCTCCCCAGTCACCTTGACCCCAAAACTCATCCTGGCAGCCCCCAGTCACAAGGATATCTTCACCAGTAGGATCAGCTGGAGGCCTGGAGGTCCTCACACACCTTCTCCAGCCCTGACACTGCTGAGCAATTAATGCTTACTGAGCCGTTAGTGCTTAATCCTTGAGGAATTCATGGATGGGGCTTTTCCTTGCTGGTGGTTGGGGGTTCCTATTTGGAAGACCACCTCTCCCAAGGGCCATGGAATCCTTTGTCCAGGCTGGGGATGAGGCATGGCCGTGCCTAGCCTTTGTGTCTTCCATGGAGCATGCCTTCAAAGACTTGTGCCATGCTGAGCAACAAATGTGTCCTCATTCCTGCTCAGCAAGAAGCTTCAAAAGGGATGATTTTGATTTATTTTACACTTTTCTGATGGTTGTTACTAAGCAAATTCAGTGCAGGTGATGTCCCTGCACAGATTGAAGCTCTCTGGCCATCTACAGGCAACAGCACTGGGAGGAGATGAGAGATCAGGCAGGTTCCCAAGCAGCCTGGTCCCTGGCCACCCACCACTTAGTGCTCATTTTATGTCACTCCCCCGTGAGGACAGCGTGCCAGCACTACTGAGCAGAAGGGGATCTGGGACAGTTACATATGCCATTGGCTCCCATCCTGGTTCTTTCAGACAAGGACAAGTCCTTGAAGGAGGGAGCAAATGGTATTAAATACATCATCCACCCTTCCTGCAGGGAGCTGCTCTGCTCTGACACCTCTCGTGTTCATTCCAGGTGATGGCCCAGCAGCTCCTGGTGATCTTCAGTGGATGCTACGTCCGGCTCCTGGTCACTGGTCGGCTCCCTCGGGCTGTGGCAGGGGGACACTTGGAGCACAGCAGTGTCCCCTGTCTCTGCCAGTTCATCAAGACCACCGTGCTCAACACACACCAGTGCTGGTGACCAAAGGGGGCTGGAAAACACTGGAATAGGAGCTCTCCAAGCACCACAGTGTGAAGAAGCCATGGGCAGAGAGAGGGCTGTAAGTGCCCATCCTGGACTTGTCAGGATGAACGAGTAGAAGTATGACTGCAATAAAATGTGAGAAACATCAGAAAGCTCCTTGGATTTGAGACCTTCTGCCTTCCACCAGCTTGGCCTGGGGGTCAGAAATAATCCAGGCACAGCCTGGAGCTCCCTTGGGAAATTTCCCACTTCTCTTACCTGGGGGCCTCAGGGAGCCATGGGGAGTCCCTGCGGGTGCCAGCCCCACACTTTCGATATGAACTACCTGGGGTTTTTACTACGAGGAAAACAACTGCTAATAGTGGTGCTGCAAATGTCATGGTTGCTCTGGATAATGTCTGTGTCCTGTAGGTGACAGGGACAGTGCACTTTGCCCTGTGACAGATAGGGACAATGTCTCAGCTGGTGTCTTGGCAAGCTTGCTTACCAACCAATTCAGGATGGTCCCTGGTACCTGCTGCTTCTGCTGCCTCCCCTAGGGGGCTGGTGATGGATATCTTGATGATCCACAGGATTTAACCTTGCAGAGGGCACTGGCATCCTGGAGCATGGCTCTTTTCAGGTTCCTCTTTCTGCTCTGTTTTGGGACAGGCTGATCTGTGGTTTTCCTTTCTTCCTTTCTCCTCCCTGCATGGGCAGGCAGTGTGTAAGGGGAACCAGTGGTGATTGGGAGCCTTCAGCATCTATGTGAAGCCCTTAAAGGAAAGAGAAATGAAGCACTCAAAGCCTACATGAGGTTGTATGCTCAAGTGGTGACATGACTGGAGAGCTGCTCTACGGCCCAGGAGCCACTGGTCTCCTCCTCTGTCCCCAGAGCCATGTGTTTCCATGAAATTCAGCTGACTGCATGCATTGATGTTCACCTGACCCCCTAAATGCACAGTTTGCTGGTGGTCTAGGATGAAAAGCCCTGCAGCCCCCACAGCCACAGAACCATCAGCCAGGCCAGGTCCCCTGCTAATTCCAGCTGAGCAGCTCCTCTGAGTGCAATTAACCCACAGCAATTAACTGCAGAGCAGGAGCTTTCCTGTTTTGGTCCAGGGAGGGCTTTAACTCCTCTCGAGAATGCTCCCTAAGTGCCTGTCCCCATCCTCCTGTTCAGGTCCCCTCCAAAGTCCTGGTTCCCATTGCAGCCCAGGTGAGAACGGCTCTGCTTTTTCTTTATTAATATGCCCTTAATTACGGCATTAACGAGGGGAGGCATCCCCTTTCCCACACCTCCTGCCCCCCAGTGAGGACCCAGCTGTTATTTAAGGAGAAGGTGCTACTGTGGCAGGGGGTTCCCAGGACCTCCCCTTGTCTGCAGCCCCTGGAGCACCAGGAGGGGATGGCTCAGTCCTACACATTTCCTGGGAAGCTGCGGCTCCTGGCAGATGTAGGAAACCACAAGGCATGACCTGACCGCGGTGGCAGCTGCCCAGGAATGCATTCCCTGGCCTGGGTGCAGTTCTGGGCATGTTTGAACCCGGAGGTGACTCAGATGAATCAGTGAAACTGGTACTGGTGAGGCAGAGCTTCCCCGTGCTGAGATTTCCTCTGTCTGCTCTTCAAAAATTGATTTTGAGGGTGAGATTTAATGCCTGTGCAGCCCGGACAGGTCCCTTGCCAGCAGCAGCCCTTGCAGCTGGAGCTGGGGAGGTCCTTGTTGAACCCCCCCATGCGGGAATTGGGGGTGGTCAGGAGGAGCAGCTGCCCCTGGGGGGATGTCAGGAGTGATCTGCAAAGTCGCGGTGATTTGTGTGTTTGGGAAGGGGCTGGGGAGGGCTGGCAGCAAGGACAGAACTGGTTCTCTGCCCGCTGGGGTGCGTGGTGCTGCAGTTTGGGATTTAGCAGGGTGCCTGAGCTGACAAACCTTGCCCCAGGGAGATGTAGCTCTGGGGGAGCGATGCTTCAGCAGGTTACAGCTGTTCAGCCTGGCAAAACCCAACGAGAGAAGATAGAACAGCAAAGAAAAGAAACTTTAGCAAGGTTTCTCTCTTAAAGGTCTTCTTCAGACCAAGCACTGGGCTCTGAGGAAGGCTGTGGTCACTGGAGCCCGGTCAGAGAGGGATGGGGACCCAGCACATCTCCTCTGCGGGCTGAGCAGCAAGACGGGGTGCCCCCCATGGACCTCCCCACAAGGTGTGAGCCCAAGCAAGCCCTGGCCCCTCCATCCCCAGCATGTCCGGGACTGAGGTGTGTGATTGACCCTGTCCCCAGCGAGCTGCAGACTTACTTTGGTGGGGGCTTCAGGGGGTATCCTGTGCCTGGCAGGGGGGTGGCTCCTGCTGCTCCCACAGGCACGGGGTCCTCATCTTCCTGGCCATGTAGCAGCAGGCTGGTGGGGAAAGGGAGACCTGTCTGCTCACTTCAGCCATGTGAAACACCCCACAAATCCCTCACCAGAGAGCCCCGAACTCTTAGGAACTCTTAATGAGCTGGGGCATCTATGTGAGCTGGGGTTCCTGGCAGAGGGGGTGGGCTGGGGGCTGGGCTGGACCCAGGCCAGGTTATGGCCCAAAGTGACAGAGGAGAGGGAGGGGATGGGGTGGGCTTCAACCAGCTAATAGGGAGTTACTGTGTCTGGAGTTCTGTCTGTGTTTGAAACCACTCCAGCACCAGCCTTTCCCCCGCTGCCCAGGAGCCAAGACCATAAAACGTGGAGTATTTACTGAGCAGAAATCCCCCTAAACTCTCCTGCTTCAAGCAAGAGGTTTCCTTAGCGTTGATAATTACTCAAACCATTTTCTACTGTGCTCAGCTCAGCCCTCCTTCCCAGCCAGCCTGTTTTCTCTCTCTCACCTCTGGTAGTCAGCTGTGGTTTTATTTCTGCACTGCTCAGCTTCCTTCTTCTGTCCCTCCCATGGGGCCGTTGCTCCCATGACACCCAGGTCGTGCATGGAGAGGCTCAGCCCAGTGCTCCGGGAAGGAGAAAACACTCCCAGCATCGACTGTGGGCAGAGGCACCCAGGTCCGAGCCAAGGATGCTGGAAAGGTGGCTTGGCCTTGGCTTAGAGGAGCTGCTGCTGGTGCTTCGTGGCTGATGGAGGAGCTGGGTTGGAGATGTGGGGTGAGGAAATCTTATGCTGGGATGGCCAAGCTGAGCTGGAGGGGACCACTGCAGCATGCACTTAGCTTGTGTGGAGCAGGGGTAAAGAAAGGATGTTGCTTCTCCTTTCCTGACACTGTCTGAACACTGCAGGGGGAAGGGTGTCCTTCCCTCCCCACTCAGACCTCCAAACTCTTCAACCATGTCCTGTTTTATGCAGGAGAGGGTGGCATCTCTAGCAGACAAGAAGCAGGCAGGCAGTGGGATTTGCCACATCCCATCTCCAGAGCACTGCTTGATTTTGGTTCTCAGGGCTCCTGCAACTGATTAGCATAGAACTCCAGACTGGTTTGGGTTGGAAGAGATCTTCAAGATCATCTTATTCCAACCCCCCTGCCATGGTCAGGGACACCTCCCACCAGCCCAGGCTGCTCCAAGCCCCATCCAACCTTGGACACTGCCAGGGATGGGGCAGCCACAGCTTCTCTGGGCACCCTGGACCAGGAGCTCAGCACTCTCACACTAAGGAAATGCAGATTTTGTGTAGCCTTTGCAAAACCTTGCTGTTGTCTATGCTTGGTATTGTATTCCCTAGTCTCAAAGTTGGGTGGCTTCTGAAAGCTTTTGTTTTGCCCCTTGGGCCTCACATCTCCAGACCAAACACTCAGTGATTCAGAGTGGCTGGACTTTGGTTTGAGACTGTAAAAAGTTGGTTGCTGGAGAGCAGGTATGGCATCTCCCACGACTAGCAGAAAGCACAAGATCAGTGTGTGAGACAGAGAGGAGTGAATGTCTTCCACTCTTGGTCTTGTTCTGGGGCTACATGTTGGGTGATTATAGTCAGCTCTGATGTACTGGGCTGAAAAGTGTGAAATGCAACACAGAACCTTGAGTTCTCATGGTGCCCTGTGGTGCTGCTGCTGGTGTCAGGGAAGGGAAAAGGCTGAATGGGCATGAAGAATGACCTCTGCTGCAAACTACAGGGGACTCCCCACCACATCATCAGATGCCACTGAAGCCTGCAGAAGTATGTGATGCCAGATTTGTGGGTTGTTTAAAAAAAAAAAAAAAAAAAAAAAAAAGAGAGAGAGAGAGAGAAAAACCCTACCTAAATCCTGATGATTCCCCCTAGAGACCATCCCCCCCTCCTTCCTCCAAATCCTCTCTCAAGGCCCCATCTTTCCATTGCACAGTACAAGGGGGATGACAGCACCGGAGCTTTGTGCTTTAAGGAACAGCGCAGGTGGCTTGAGGAGCAAACGGCTCTGCTGAGGCTTTGCTTTTAGATGCTTTTCCCTGCCTCCCAGCCCAGTAGGTTTCAGACGGGTGTCAGTCACCCGGACCCGAACAGCCCGGCGGAGCTGACCCCCGGGGTTTGCAGCTCATCCCTCTAGGTGGTGCTAAGCGAAAGAGAAAGGAGAGAAGCCTTGGAGGAGAGGTTGTCCTGTCCTGTCCTGTCCTGTTCTGTGCCTTGCACATCTGGCGCTGCCTGAGGTCTCCTGGGCTTAGGAGAACATTTCCGCTCTCTGCTTGCTCCCAGCTCACCCAGGCATTTGTACAAATGCTTTCCTGCAGCACTCACGGTGTCTATTTGCAGCAAATACTCCTCAGGCCCTTTTTCCACTTCATGTTTCCCTGACTTGACATGCATCTGCTCCTATCCATGAACTAAATCAGAAAAGTTGGAAAAAAATGGAAAAATGCAAAAAAAAAAAAATCCATCCTGGCATTTTTTTCCTCCCCTCTTCAACCCTTTTTTACAGAGCAGCCCAGCTCAAACTCCATAAGCTCAGTCCTTTCTATCTCATGTATCATTAGCCAGAGCCTTAACAAAATTCAAGCATAGATAATGTATGATTTATTGATTTGGGCAATCGACTGTTGAGCCTGGCTGCTGGAGAACAGCAAGGATCATTGAGAGTTAGCTTCGAGGTCTTTTAGATCAACAGCTGAACAGATTTTTATATGGAAGTCACAGATGGGCAGTAAATAAATGATTGAAAGAGAGCTGCTGTTAGGAAGACTTAAAAAAGAATAATCACATTCAGGCCTTTTTTTCCTTCCCATTAAGTATAAATAGGGTGATAACAGCTCTATTAACCTCAGGAGCACTTTGCTGATGGTAAATGTGAGTGAAGCTCCTCTCCCCATGCCTTGTTCTGCAGGAGGTCACGTTAGCAAGACACAAGTTACTATTTTTGAGAGGGCTGCAGAAGTCAGCTCTGAGGCACAAGAAGACTTAGCTCAACTAAGCTCTCATCTCCCACCAGCAACCAGAGGAGTGAACTTTGCTGTTGATCCTGTTCCTGGGCAATCAGCCCTGGCTGCTGTCCTGATGTCAGCACCCCTTCCCTGATGTCATCACCCTTTGGCCCAATCCTGGAGAGAAGCTCTTACAGGATTTAGTTGCTCCCCAATCTAGATCTCTTGGTCTGAGCTTTGAATGTAGTTGTGACTGATAGAGTGGAGAAAAACAGCTTTTGCCAAGTTTTCCTTCCAAGAATGGCTCAGCTCCATTTGTGATGAGCCCATAAAATGGATTAAGAGCTCAGGAACAGATTTTCTAGTATTTGAAACCCATAATCTGGGCTGGGCTTTTGGAATAGCTCAGTCTCCTTGTAAGCAGCAAATTATGGTCAGGAGTGCTCAGCACTTTTCAGTTTGTATCAGGCAGCTCGAGGTTTCATCCAGTGCTCCAGGATCTTGGGAAAAGCAGAGCAGTTATCTGGGTGCTGACGTGAGACTTCAGCTTCTTGATTGTCCTTCTCAAGAAGTGCAAGAACCTCTAAAAAGTTGTCAAATTGATCCAAGGGCTGGAGGCAGCCTGTCACCCTGTCAAACCTCTGATACTGCCCATGGCCATGAAACCTTCACTTGTGAAGTTAATGAGGGGCCTCATCTTCAGCCATCAGTCTGACTCCATCTCTGCTGTAGCCACTTCTGTGACCTGTGGGTTCTGCAGAGTCCTGAAGATACCCTTAGTGTGCATGACACTAGAGACAAGGCGTGCTGTGGCCACAGCTAAATATCCACTGCTTTCTCAGTTTTGTTGGTGGATTTTACCCTCAGCTTTGCTACACCTGCCTTTCTCCCAGTACTTTGGGTGAGCACCATAGTTGTACCTTTCTTTGCAGTGGTTTTGGTGCACAGGAGCTGGTGAGGCCCTTGCTGTGGCAGTTGTTCATGAATCTGGCTAATGAGACAGGGAAAAGTTTTTTTTTGAGGCAAAGCTGGCAGGATGTTTCTCCAGATGATTTGGTTTTGGCATCAGTGGTGGGGAATTCCTGCTGACTCGAACATTCCTCAAGTGGGACTGGCTCTTGTCACCTGGATGACCTCCTTGCTATGGCATGGGACTCATGTCTGCTGGCCCAGCCCAGCTCTTCCTCTCCAGCCTGGATGCAGTCATTGCAAAAAGCATATTTCTGAATAATTCCTCCTGGCATTTGCAAGTCTGAGGAGAGATGAAGGTGACTGCAAGTCTTTCATGGCAAGAAAACTCTACCTGAAATTATTTACCCATGCCTTTCTCAGCTCTTGGCAAAGGTGACATCCTTACTGAAAGGGTAAAGAACCACCAACACAACTCAGAAATCCATAACAGCCACAGGTGAGTGTCCAGACACTGTGGGGAGGGTTTCAGGAGGATGGGAGGGGGGCTTGTGAGAGCCCCAGAGAGAGACAATGGGTTGGGTTGTCCCCTGTGGAGCAAGAGCAGGCAGGTGGCAGCTACATCAGCCCAGCTTGGCTCATCCCCAGGCACTCTGAGCAAACACCAGCAGGGGAGCCCGGGCAGGAGATCCCCTGGGGTGGATTTCTTCTCCTGCTGTTTGCTAATCATGTTGATGGCATGGGAGCCATCACTCAGCCTGGTCTTGCTGCTGCTCTCATTCCTGGCTGGGCATTTCTAGCAATTCCTGGCAACCTCTGAAGGAAGAGTAGTTGGAGGTAACTCACCCACAAAGCACAGGATGATGATCACTATGCTCTGCATCTTCTCTGCAACCATATATCTGTTTGAAGGTGCAAGTTAGATCTGGGAAGGCTTGTGTGCATCTCCCAGGAGATTTGGGGATGGCTGTTAGCACTTAAATCTTTCACCCATCAAATACCAGAGTGTTCAATACTACCAAATATTTGATCCGCTTTACTGTATCAAGCCTTCATTCTGTACTGCATTCCTGCCCCACTGCTGGGCAGCAGCTGAGGCTCAAGGTTGCTTTTTTCTTTTTCAGGCTGGGGATTTAACTATTACCATTAATGGAACATTTACAGAAAAAATTCTCTGGGCTGCTTTACAAATCAGCCCGTGGTGGCTGTAGACATTGACTGCATGGACTTGATGTGACTTTTACTCATATCAGTTTTGAAGTCTCTGGTGTCAGCTCCCTGGCCTTTAATATGGTTAGTCTGGATTTACAGCACTTTAAGTGGGGCTGAAATCAAGTTTTCTGTGCTTATTAGAGGGTGAAATTAATGTCTTTGCCATGAGCCAAGCCAGGCAAAGCTTCTGCAATACCCAAAGCTCAGAGGGATTTTAACGCCACCTAACAGCCTGCCAGCTGGAGAGATGCTCTGAGGCTTTGAAAATTGCAGTCGAAGGCCTGACTAAACAAACCTTCCAAGGACATCTGCTTCCAGGGGACTCAGGCTTAGCATGGGGAGGTTAAATTGATTAAACCACTTCCTAAATTTGGTTGGCTAAATCAGCATCTCTTTTTGCATGGGGATGTGGCAGTAAGAGGTGGGTCCATCCCACCCAGATGGATGTTCAGCCCGTGGTGTGTGGGAGAGGACCCAGGGCACAGGATTGTCCTCAGCCCCACCCCTGGGGGTCCCACGGTGCCTGAAACCAAAAGGCTGACTGAAGTAATGCTGCTTCTTGTCAGATGTTCTGCCTGACCAGAATTGGGAAGTGCTGAAAATCTGCTAAAAAATGCTGAGTGCATGATGCACCAAGGAGATGATGAGTCTTGCATCTTGAAGAGTGGTCAAAATGATTCATGGTGCTTGTCCCATCAGAAGCTTTGTGGTGTGAGGTTGACCCCAGTGCTTGAGAAAACACAACCTCTCGGTGCTACATGAGTAAAAGTTGGGCTGGGCAAGAGTTAGGCTCTGCTTATTTGAGCCAGGGTAGGAAATTGGGATTAAGTGAGAACTCCAGGCATGCCTGGGTCCTGCTTAGTTGGGAGTGGAGGCAATATAACTGCTGCTCCAGATCTCTGAGGAGCAGCTGCTGGGTTCAAGTTTCTGGTGCATGCATCAGCTGGAGCCTCCTCTTGCTCTCCCTGTGGCACAGCAGAAGTTCCTTTGCAGGTGACAGAATTTATGGTGCCTGGATGATCTCTGCAGGACTTTCTGCCTGATCCTGACCTGAGTAAAGTGTTTCAGGGAAAAAAGAGATTAGTTACAAAAAAAAAAAAAAAAGAAAAAGAAAAAAGGAAAAAAATATATTAGTAACTATTGAGGAGTAGTGAGAAGGAATCAAGCAGAGTTTGCCAGGTGGCAGAGCAGATGCTGTCTCCATAGGTCCAGTCTAATACAGTTTTTCTTAGGGGCTGATGCTGCCTTCTCATCATGCCCTACTCAGCATGTCCCCCCTGAACTTGCATTTGCTATCTGTGGACAAGCCCATTTCCAGCCTCTACAACCACCTTTATGGGTGCTCTGAATCTCACCAGGCATCTGAAATCTCCAGCTGCTTCAATGGACTCACTCCCCTCTCTGTTTCACGCTGGCTTATGACTTGCTTGGGTTTGAATAATATAACTGAGGTTTAATTTAACCATATTCTCATGTTCTCTAAGTAAATTTTATTGGAACAGATAAAATTCTTCCCCGCTAGCTGTCTGTCTGCTTTCCAGCTGATGGCCAAGACTGATGTGAGAACAGAGCAACCCTTGCCCCCTTGGCCATCCTGGTGGCTCTGTGGCTCAGGGTTTGGGTTTTTTTTAAAGCCTCTACAAGACCTCTGTGGGATGGCATGTACATATCAAAGCAATTTGTTAGAATATTGGGCTTTTCCTTCAACTTTTTAATTGTTCATTTATGGTTTTCTACTTCCATCAGCACTTTTAAGGACATTAAAAAACAAACCCAAGGGAAAGCCTGGGGACTCGTGCCCTTTGGGATTTCTCTATGGGTTCTGAAAGGACTTTTAAATAATCAGGTTGTCCTTGACTGGTGTAGCAGCCTTTTCTTTACTCTGGGAATGCAGAAAATTAGGGAAAAATTAATAAAATCGCAATGTCCTGATAAGGAGCCTTGTGTCAGACTACTGAAAATTGTTTGCATTGTCACTTTTGGGCTTTGTTGAAAGCTCAAGGCTGCAATTGTTTCACCTCACTGATGGGTACAGTGCTCATTAGAACCAGGCAAGAGTTTTTTTATGAATAGCTTATCCAGTGAAATTCCAAATTGAGGTCAAACAAAACTATGTGTCAAGTTCTGCATTGATTTGTTTTCTTTTGAAGCCAAAGCACTACACTTTGGCATTTTTCAGTAGAAACTGTCTCGATGTTTCATTTCAAAGTGAGGCTTCAAAGTTAAATTTAGATACACTTTGATTAAAAAAAAAAAAAAAGAAAAAGCTAACAATCATAATTCCCATAGGAACATTTAATTTGACACCCCCTCAAATTTTCTATTCTCTGTTTAGGAAGAAAAAAGGCTTATAATGTCTTTGACCTTAATTTTACCACAAACGGAAAAAATAAATTTATGAACTGAGTTACAAACTTGGTTACTTCTCAACTCCACAATGTATGGCTGCATCCTGCACCTGAAGAATAAAATAGGTTCAGGTGCAAAGCCAGAGATGTCTGATGGATTTTTGTCATTCTCTATACTATTTTGCATGTAATAATACTGTATTTTGTAAACCTCCAGAGGAGGGGCTGGGAAAGGAGAGATCCTGGGATGGTGAAGCCACCCTGCCAGGCACAGCCTGGCTCTGCTGCAGGGACAGGGTGACCCAATGCATCAGCTGCCATCAGGGATGGGAGGAACAGAGCTGGTGGCTGGAGCAGAACCAGTTTGGAGGTGGAAGGCTGCTGGGGCTGGTGTCCATCCAAGCCTGTTTCCAGTGTCAGCTTCCCAAGGCAGGAACAGAACCATGCTCAGGTCACCAAAGTGGCTTTTTCACGTGAGAAATAGGGAAAAGCAAATGGATCCTCTGCCTTGGTGGAATTAGAACTCAGAAATCATGGTGGTTGTTTCCCAGTAACACCCATGTACCCACAGCCCCTAGGCCAGCTTCAAGCAAAACTCTTCCAAGTCTCCTGTTATGTTTTGCAATGTTTTTGAACCTTTGTGCTGTAAAATCACCATGGTTCTGCATCATCTTGGCAGGAAACACCATGCACTGGACTTCTCCAAACCTGGTTCATCTAAAATTCATGGTGCTCAGCAACCCAAGCAGCTCTGTAGATTAATAAGCAAAACAGGAGGAACTTGGAAAGGAGGTGAGTGTTCATTAGGACAGAGACCTAGGGCTCTTTGCACTGTAGGTCAGCTTCAAGAGCTAACTCACACTTGCCTAGGTCCTTCAGAAAGAAGCCACCCACCCCTTAAGCAACCATAGCATCATGCAAGGGGCTGCAGAGCATCAGCCCTTGTCCATTCTGCTCTTCTGAGAAGTGGGAACACCACTGCTAGACACCTCCAGCTGAGTCTTACTGGTAAGGTTTTCCTGGAGAAACCAGTGGTAGGGCGCTTATGAGAAAAAATTTCCACCTTCTCCACCATGTCCCTGCTGTCTCCAGTCTGGTTCTGGACTCTTCTAAGGAAGGGAGAAGCTGCAAGAGCTTCTCTGCAGGGGAAAGCAAAAGGACCAGAGAAAACCTGGATGAAGGACTCTGCTCTGACCCCTTCCTCTGGCAGGGGTAAGAGGCAGGGTAGGGTCTACCTGGACCCAGATGCCCATGAACAACCATTAGTATTCAGAGAATGACAGAAAATGCATTTAGAAATGCAGCTATCCCTCAGGCAGCTTCAACAAATCAATGTATTCCTGAAGGAAGTCTGTAAACTCTGGTCTTTGAATCCTGCCCAGAGGAGACTCCTCTCTGTCCAGACAGTCAGAGCCAGCACATCCCTATTCTTACCACCAGAACATTTCCTAATGCCCAGATCATATCTCCTTCTTGTTATAATTTAACCCCGTCACACTCTGGCACATCCCAAGAAGTTATGATGAACAAGGCCACAGGACAGGTTTTCACTTGGTAGTAGTTGGCAAAACTCCCAGTAACAACAGCCAAAAATATCCAAGGAGGAAGCAGACCCAGGGGAATCACACCATAAGAGTGCTGGTCTGACATGCCAGAGGAGGGAGAGCTGAAGTCATCTCTGCTGGGGGCTACACAATGTCAGGAGTGAACCAGGATGGCACAGCTTGGCTGTAGCTGCTGGCCTGTGCCAAGGGGCAAGAATGTCCCTGAGTAAGGGGTCCAGCATGGGGATGTGTTGGGATGGGTTGGGTTGGGGTGAGGTGGGATGGGATGGGAGTTACCTGGCCTTAGAGCCAGGTCTGTAATAAAGACCTGGCCTTTGCCAGCCAGTAACTGTCCCTAAAAAAGGGCTGATTTTCCAACTCTGGCAGCTGATCTTTCTTAATTCCATTCATTTTCAGATGCCTGATTAGGGGCTTTTTCCCAGAGAGCACTGCTAAATGCTTCCCTTGAACACAGGTTCCTCCTCCCTTCCTCCACTTTCTTTAGATTTCTTCCTCAGACTCAGAGCTTCTTTTCCTCCAGTCTTTCCCTATTCATGGCCCTGGGTTGCTTTTGGTTTTTTTGTTTTTTTCAGTTCCAGAAGTTTGCTTTTACCTACAAAATTCATCTTCATCAGAAATATTGACAGATCCTGAGATTCATCCAGGCATCTCTTATAATTGCTTTTTCCTTTCTGCTCCTGGCAGGCAGTGGGTTTGTTGCTCAGCAAAACAGTTCTGAGATAGATGGCAAAGCCATATTTTTGTTCTTTCATAACTAAAATAATATTGCAGCCAGCTGACGAGCTGAGCAGCAGGAGAAAGTGCTGCAGCAGCCTCCAGCTTTGCTTTGGCCACCCAAGTTGCTTCAAAGGCACCTTCTGGTGTTAACCCAGTGAAGAGCTGAAATCAGGTGTTCCACCTGCTGAGAGGGATCTGCCCCATGCCAAGCTGTGGGGATGACTGGAAGGAGCATCAGAAGTGACTGAAGAAGGGAGGGACTGATTAAGGGCTCCAGGATTTGTAAGGTCCAGGGTAGTTCCATGTGGCTCTTTGTAGGGTTTGCCTGGAAGCTATGGGAAGGTTCTGGAGCTGGATGATGCTTGGACCAAGAGAGGTGGTGGCAGTGGGCACGGCTGTGGCAGGCAGGATGATGCATGTGCTCTGCCTCTGTGGCCAGCACTTCTCTTAAAAAGAGAAATAGATGATTTTTCATCAAAATCTGATTTTTCTGAACTTACAAGGAGACAAAGAGAAGCTGATGGTTCTGTGAAGGGCTGATAGCTTTTCATTTTATCTTCCCTCAGTCCCAAAACTCCCTCTCTGTACTGAGGCCATGTTGTCAGCACTGCTTCAGCTGCTCTGCTTGGCTTCTCATTCCTCTTGCAGCCTTCTCTTGTTTCTTCTTGGCCTTGACTCCCTGCCTCCCCTTCCCCTTCTGTCACTCTGAAAAAGCTTTCTGGGAAGGTGGACCTAGCTTCCTACCAGCCCTAAGGTTCTTGTTCCTCCTTTCTTCCTACATCTCCTCCCTGCTGGGGAAGAGCCACCAGGCTCCATTGGATGTGGAGATTCCCACACCTCCTGAAGTCCTCTCAGAATCTGTTTACAAAAGGGAACTCAAGGAAGGATCTGAAAAGCTTTTCACTGATAGCTGCTGGTGTTTGGAAAGTGTTTGGATGTCTGTAACTGATCCTGGTTTCCATTTTTACTACAGGACCAGAACAGGAACATCTGTCTTAATGACAAGCTGATAACAGACCTGCTTCTGCTGACCAGAGTATTTTTACCAATCAGGTATTTGAAGTCAGGTGGCTCAGTGTTCTGCCAAAACCCCATTTCATCCTTCTCCTCCTTCCTTTCCTCTGACTCTGGATTTCTTCCTTTTGTGCACAGCCAGATCTTGCCCAGACACATGCAGCTTTGGAGCCAGAGAAAGAAAACATGTAGCAAAGTTACACTTTTTTTCATTGTATATATGTTAATTTTGAAATAATTTTTGGCACCACCTGCCATGCAGGTGATGAGAAGCATAGAGTGCAGCTCCTGGCCAAGCACCAGGACACAGCCATCCTTTCAGCTGTGACATTTTGCCACTCCCCTCCTTGTGAGTACACACCCCAAATGGATGGACAGGCTAGGAAATTATTTCATTTAATTAGGCGAGTTCTCAGAAAGGAGATTCTGTGCTAAAAGAAGAAAAAGAAGGTCAGCTCAACTGGTGATTTGATTTTGTTGTTTATTCTGTTTGGGGGTTTGGTGTTCTTACTCTTCACTGCTGACTGACACTGCTAAATTCCAGGAAATGTGAAATCAAAATTTTCTATTAAAGCCAATCCAGGTGAATCAGCTTGTTTTGCTGGGCCTTAATTAGTCATGCTGGTTGGAGTGGGCAGCTGAGACTCACAATGAATGAGTCAGCTCTTGCCCTCCTCTGCCCACTACTTGATTTAACCAAAGCTGGAGAGGTAAACAGTCCTGTGAGCTGAAAACCAAGAGCCTGCTCAATGAGTAGAGGCTTGAAAAGAGCTACAGGGAAGATGACTCAAATCATGTCAAGAGTTCCCTGGTTTTGATGAGATGGGAGCTGTACCAATAGCTCTGCCATGGGTCCTACCATTTCTGTGGAATGATTCTGTGGGATGCTGTGTGGAACAGGAAGGGAGAGGCTATGGAGTCTAGTGCCTGCAAACATTGTCCTGTTTTATTTTAAGGTATCTGAATAGAATTTGCCTGAAATAGTTTATACTGTTGAGGAAACAGGATGGCCCAGAGGGCAAGGTATGCTTGCTGCTGCCTGTGCAGCAGTATTTATAGCAAAGTCATTTAAATAAGCAACACATAAGTGTTGCTAGAATTCTTCTGGTGTTTCTGGAGCAGGTGGGGGTGTGAATGCCATCATGGCAGTTGGTTTGCCAGGACCATACTCAGCAGTTAGCAGTGCAAGCTGGTCATTCTGGAGATAGGTGAAACCTTTGACTCAAGAGGGAAAGTCACTGACTTTCCTGGCATTTAAACTGGAAATGGCATTTGCTTTCTTAGCAATTAGAACATTGGGTTAACTGCTCCCATCCAGTTTAAACAGAACACTTAAGGGAGACCCAGTCTCTTCATGGAACTGATAGAGGATGGATTGGGCATCATCCATCGTGCTGGCATCTGAACAAAGATAAGAACAATTTCAGCTGATTACTTGGTGGTATCCACAAGAAATGAAAGGCAACTTGCTGTCTGCAAGAAGTGCTGCAGAACAGCATGGCT
This sequence comes from Phaethornis superciliosus, assembly GCA_023637945.1. NCBI lineage: Eukaryota > Metazoa > Chordata > Aves > Apodiformes > Trochilidae > Phaethornis > Phaethornis superciliosus. Next base: position 287,430 of record JAJQWJ010000022.1, on the reverse strand, counting down.
CTTTTGTTTGGCTTTCTGAACTCTACAGTCAGGAAATTCAATGCAGTTCAACCTCTGTAAGAATCAGATTTCATCAACCAATTAATGGGGTCCTTGAAAACATTGTTCTGTGCTTTCCATGGAGCCTCTCAATAGAAACAGAACAACAACAGGTCCAAGAGAGGCAGTAGGGAGTGAACCTTCTCTTTGGTCCCTTAAGACCTAGTCCACAGTCAGCATCCTCCTGGTGACCTCTGAGCTCTGTCAATCTGGTGGCAGCTTTGCAGCACTCATGTAGTGCAACATTATGAATCATTCTGGAAGGGCTGTTGGAGAGTTGTCCTGGCTTCTGCTAGGCAAGAGAACATTTGTGTTTTTCTGCACTTCTGAGGGAGAGATTTTTTGGCTCTATGGGCTGTCACATGACCATGTAATTTCCTTATTCCCTACTTCTCTTTAATACAAAACTGCTACTTTTTTCCCAACATTCCTGAAGCAATAAAGCTTTCTGAATCTGTTCAAAGCTGCTCACCCTCACTTATCTCCATCAGATGTTCTTTGGAGGCTTTTGCACTGCTTTTTGTGGTGGCTACCAGCTCTGGGAAGCACGGCTCACTGATGTCCTCATTTTAAAGAAGTAGCCTACGATGACACTGTTCTCCTCTGTCTGCTGACCCCAAGGTTTCAGCCCAGCATTTCCACTGTCATGTGTGGGGCTGACGTCCTCCCTTTGCTGCCTGGTGGGACATCCCACTTCTCCATTTCTGCATCTGGCTCTGGCTGCAGTTCCTGCCCACGCAGGACTTCCCTGGTGTTTTCTGACTTGGTGGATCACCCAGCAGCATCTGGTGGAGTCTGCCAGGTGTGTCTGCTAGGCAGATGGGAAATGCCAGAGAGATGTTTTCTTATATTCAAGTACTATAAATACAGCATCCTGCCCTCTTTCATTGATTGGACAAGGATAAGAGTAAATAGCAAAAAACCCCAAACTTCCCAGATTTCCCCTAAGCTCCCTCTTCCTACTACAGGGTTTCCACAGAAACATCTCACAGCAGCACTCTAAAGCAAAAGAAACCCACTCAGACAGGAATCCTGAAATGTGAGACATGTCCTTTGCAAGCCAAAGGTGATCAGGTTGGGTAAATGCAACATAAGAAAAAAGAATTATTTATGGCTGCCTGAAATCTCCAGTCTAAGGAGGAGCTCTGTCTTCCAGGCTTCAAATGAACAAGGTGAAAGAAAGAAGATCAGCTGGGGTGTGACCCTTGGTGGTCCCTGCAGGTCAGCAGCCTCCTGGAGATGCTCTTTGCTAAAGGGCAGAGCAGGCATTGATGTTGCCATTCACAAGGCAGGGCGAAGTACTCCAGACTTTACAGCCATCAGCCATAATTTGCTGAGGTTGGAACCAATCCAACTGTCATTTTTTTGCAAGCTTTGGTGATGCTCACCTCATTGATGTAACCAGAATTTTAACGTGTGATATATTTTCAGTTGTGAGTTGGTGTGTTGCTTATTGCAAAAAAAGGCAGAAAAACCAGATGAGTTTGTAGGTGGCTTTCCCCTCTGCCTGTTTACTAGGGCATTTTTTTTTTTTTAATTCCCTTTTGATGATCTAAAAGATATTCTGAGGGAAACTACCCTGTAAAATTCAAAAGTTTGTTTTGTTTTGTTTGGGGGTTTGTTTGTTGTCATATCACTCAATTCTATTTCATCGATTTTTCTCATTTTATTTTTTATACATTCAGGGCTTTCAGTTGTCAGCTGCCTTGTCTGGCAAATAATGAGTCATTTTCTGGCTTCTTCTCAGTGACAAAACTCTGCATAAAGCTAACAAATATCTCCTTTGAGGTTTGCAGTGTTTGTTGGTTGGTTGCCATTCAGTATGAGCTGGATGTTGTGGTACCAAAACACAGACACTTTTTGAGGATATTAAATCCACTATAATTACAAATCTTATTTCCTTGTGCTTCTGTGCACTGGTTTGAAAATTTTTATTAAAGAAAGCCATTAACTAGGGTTCAGCATCTAATGTTGAGCCCAGTTTGGATAAAGGTTAAATAAACTCTAGAATGTGCTGCACTGAGCTGGGTATTTCTCATGGGAGGATCCTGTTTTAGACTAAATCTTCTGGGTTTAAGATAAGGGAATTTAAATGAAAGTCTCTGTGGGGGAGGCACATCAACACTGGGAAAGGAGGAGATTTCTTTAGAAATTAGAGAAGTTTTTGTTTCACCTTTTTCAAAGAAAAAAAATCTTGGGTTTCTCTATGCTGTGAACTTCTGTATTTTCAGTTTTCATCCCATTTAAAGGTTGCAAAGCCAAATGTCAGAGATTGCCCTGGGGTGGAAGTTCTGTTTTTGCGTGTGGTAGACCAGGACTTTGAGGCCACAAATCTTATAGTGCTCCTATCATTATTCCTAGAAAAAATCCTTTTTTTGCAAGAATTCAACCCTTCATTCCCTCCTTGCTTAAACAGCTTTTTGTGTTTGAAGGTTTAATACTTCAAAGCTGTGAGGGTTTATACCTGAAGGAGTAAATGCAGAAAGAAGTTTATATTTTAGGGGGATTTTTAAAAGAGGACAAGGGAACTGTGGAAACTGTACTGCATGGAGACTTCATCACCCTTTTAGAGATAGGGAGAAGATCCTGATCACCAGTACAGATTGATTTTCAATATCTGTTCATGGACATAATATTTTCCCCAATCCTCAAACGCTGACATATTAGGATTGAATTAAAAAAACACAGAGCCAGCCCTGAACATGTGGGAGAGTGTCAGAGGTAGCTTCCTGTGAGTAAAATCTACTCTCTAACTCCAGATGCAGAATTCCCCAGGATCCAGCTCTTTCTGCCACCAGAGATGGGGAAATCAGGGTCTGGTTGCAGCTGCTGGGCCAGGGGTGTGTGAATCAGAGAATCGTTTGGGTTGGAAGGGACCTGAAAGATCATCTCATTCCAATCCCCCTGCCATGGTCAGGGACACCTCCCACCAGCCCAGGCTGCTCCAAGCCCCATCCAACCTTGGACACTGCCAGGGATGGGGCAGCCACAGCTTCTGGGGGCACCCAGGCGCTCAGCACCCTCACAACAAAGAATTTCTTCCTCTCTCACATCTTTCTCCTCTTTCCAACTTTATGCTCAGTTGAGCCAGTGATCCCCACATCCCTGTCACTGCATGTGTTTTCCAGACCCTCTTGCTTTTTGGTTGATGAGATAATGGATTTCAGGCTTTCCACCTGTCCTGAGAGTCAGTTTCATGAGAAGAGGGGCCAGAGGCATTGGGCTGTGTTTTGGAAATCTGATGCAATTGCTAGCCGTGTGTTTTTAGCTGGATGAACTCACCTGTCTCAAGGCACTGCAATAAAACCTCAACAAACTCCCCCAAGACCCACACCAAAATGAAAATCACCATTTGCTCAGGGACACTGGTCTTGAAGGGAGAAACACAAGGCCGGATTTAGCCTCTGGTTTTGCTTCATGTTTATTTTGTAGATTGGAAGCAGTTTTAATCTCTCTGCGCTTCATTGCCCATATCCTGCCCACCAGGTACCTCATTTCTTTTCTCCCAACCATTTCCCTGCATTTTTGTGCTGTGCTTAACCTCATCTCTCGTCCTTCTTTCCTTTGGTCTGCATATCCAATCAATATTGTCTTGGCTCCAGATTGAGAAAACAAATCCTTAATGTGATAGAACAATAGGAAACCTCCTCAATTTGCGCCAGGGAAGGTTTAGATTGGAGCTTGGGAACAATTTCTCCCTGGCAAGGGTTGTCAGGTCCTGGTCCAGGCTGCCCAGGGCAGGACTGGAGACCCCATCATCCCTGGAGGCGTTTCCAAGCTGTGGTGCTCAGGGACATGGGGCAGTGGTGGCCTTGGCAGTGCTAGGGGAACAGTTGGATTTGATGATCTTTGTGGTCTTTTCAAGAACAATTCTACAGTTCTATGATTAATTTTGCATAAAACAGTTTAGGGACTGGAGAATGTTTGAAAGGACACAGTGGGGTCCTGGATGAGAGGTCCTGGTGATGCCGAGAGCCCTTGGGGTAACTGCAGGGTGTCTGTCTGTCTGTCTGTGCATAAGAAATGGAGAGCAAAGCCCCAAAGTTTTCTTGTCCTTGTTTTGGTTTTGTTTTGTTTTAATTTTCTCAGCAGATTTTGTTTATTTAGTGACCCTGAGTCAGCCCCTAAACATCCCAGGGATGCATGCCTTGACATACTGTATCCTTTAAAAGAAGACATAGGAGATAGAAGAAGTGATAGCAGGGAGCTGCTCAGGGAGAGATCTATAAAAACCTGTGTGTGTGAACACTTGGCCGGTTTAGGCTAAAACCAGACAGAAAATTGAAATCCTCCTCACACCCTTATATCTCCTCAGCCTGTCAGTCACCTGCCACTGTTTGCACATCATTTTTCCCATCGAAGCTGAGCAATGTTCTCCTCAGAGCAGCTATCAATGGACTTCTGGACCTTCTTTGCTGGTCCAGTTTGCATCTCCCCCAGGTGCCAGAGATGCAGTCCAATTCCGCTTTCTTTCCCCAACCCAGATTTCCTGTGTGACTCCAATCAAGTCACTCAGTGCCTCCATGGTTCCCTATTTGTGACAAATGGACTTTTCTCTAGCTCAGGAATGATCGAAGGATAAATATGCTGACGAACTTCGGATACCCTTTGATGGAGATGGACTGAGTCCAGTAAGATCAGTCTCTCTTCCTCATAAACAGACAGAAAAGGTCCTGGTTTTCTGGGAAAGTGTCAGTTCTTCCAAAAAAAATAAGCAATATTTTAGATGACTGAGTGTGTGGTGGTCTTTGGAAGTAGTTTCTGACAACTTGTTCCATTTATCATCTATAAGATGTATTCTGGCTGCTTCACAGGGTGGTGCTCTGGGTCCCTGAATATACAAAGGGAAGGGTGCAAAGACAGAGAAAACCAAGAGCAAATGACAGTGAATACATTCTCTGGTATAAGCAGTAGATATTGTTGACAGCAAGGAGCTCACTGGGGAAGGGAGAGACTTTTGACATGTGTGGATAAGGATCAGGTCACTCAAGGAGGCTGCAGAAGCCTAATAGTGGGTTCTTCTTCACCACATCCAAATCAGAGCAAATGTGTAGACAGAATAGTAATTAGAAGAATGGGAACCTGCCAGGATTTGGAGGTTGGGCTCATGCAGTGGGATCCTGGACACCTCAGGAGTCAGAGGAAAGCACCAAGGATGTGCTTAAGCATTCTGATGTATTTTTTGTGACTTGTATTTCCCTGAAGAGGAGGGTGCAGTATGGAGACCCAGACAGAGTTTGTGTTGGGGTTGAGAAGCTCTCCTGGGATAGTGAGACCTCCAGGGGGCTGACAGGGTGCATAGCACCTGCTTTGGTCAAGAATGTGCTAATGAGAGTTAATTGGCTCCATTAGCCCTGCCTTCCAAGGAGAGGAAGATGAAAAGGGGAGAGGGAAAGGAAAGGTTTTGTGGGGGTGAGGTTCTTGTAGGGGCAGTCTGCAGAAGGTGTTTTCATGTGGAGTGGGGCTCAGCAGGGATCTGCTGCTGCCAGAAGGTATGAAGAGAAACTGAGGCGTGATATTTGGTTCTGGCTTGGGGGAAGCCAACTGATAAAAATCATATTTATTTATTTATTTTTAGCTCCTTTGGCAGTTCTGGCTCCTTTCAGTACCCAAGAGAAGAAGATTTAAGTACTTCAATAGTTCAGGCTAATGCTGCTGGAGTGAGTCCTGTTGCATGTGACTCTGAATTTTGAGATAGCATTTTGTTTCTTTTGCAAGCAAAAGGGTTTGGGAAGGCTGAGCTGGGGCAGATGGCAGCCTCTGGCCATGCTCTTCCCTCCTCCCTGGACCAAGCCTCTCAAAGAAATGCTGGGTAGGCTCCCACCTTCCTGGGCTCTGGGGCTACTTGTCCCAGAGTGAGTGGGAAAAGATTAAGAAATACTTTTTTTTTCCCCCCAGAATAACCAGATGGGAAATCCCACAAAGGGCAAAGTATTGACAAAGCAGCAATGTCCTTGCTGATCTCTCTTTTCTCTCTCCTCACACCTCAGAGATTAATGATGCATGAAAATAAGGGGCTGGAAAGGTAAAAAGAGAACATTTGCTCAGTGGTATTTTTTTATCCAAAACTGGAAGCTGATAACTGATGCTATCACTTGTTCATGATCTCTGGCTGGAGGTGTCCCAGTACCCCATTTGACACCTCTTATCACTGGAGGGGTAATAAGCCCACTAGTCTGTGGGTATTTGGCACTCATCCCAATTCTTGTGGCCACCAAAAGAGTCAGGTAACTAAGATCCCCAGGCTTGCCACTGTATCTCTCTGAGAGGGAGAAGAGGGTGTGATTGTGGCTTCTGAGGTGGTTTCTTTCATGTGATACAGGTCGCTGAATGATGAGCAACAGGAAACGTGAATGCAAGCATGATGAAACTGGAAACATGAACACGAAACTGTCATCTTCCAAAGCTTCAGCCAAAAGGAGAACCTGCCCCAGACTGGAGTGTTCTCATGTCTCCTGTGCTCCAGGTGAGTCCTCTGGCTCTAGAGGCTGTTTTCATCTTCAGGCTGGGGTGGCTAAGAGTGCTCTTACTCAGTAGGTAAGGAATGCAAGGAATCCACCACAGGAAACTGAAAAAGCAAAAGAGGTGTTTGGAAAGTGATTAGTCTTTCAGTGGGCCTGTTAAATAACATTACTGAAAGGAATAGGTATGAATGCACCCTCTGAAATAATTGCAATGGAAGGAAAATGGTCAGGAGGGAAATGAAACACCTGTGTGTTGTCTCTGAACAGCATCTTCTGCCATTCTGGTTCCCGAACTGCTCTCCAGGGGCCATTGGCTTGATGTTTTGGGTTGTTCCCTAAGTCTTGAAGGGTCTTTAGTCTTTGCTTCACCGGGAGAATGCTCTGTCTGCTGACTTAGTGACTGGCAGCACATCCTGTATAGATCCCAAGGGGCTGTTGGGAAGCATTGGCTATGTCTGGATGGCTTGGTCAAGGGAGACACAGTGCACGCAGGGTACCTTCTGGGAGCCTGGGCAGAGCTCCCTTGACATGCAACTCCCTCCCCCTAGAGACCAGGGGAAACAGGGCTGTGAATTGTTCCTTCCCAGGTCTAACTCTGATGTGTGCTTTCTGCTACTCACCAGATGTCTGTAGACTTAACAACAGTCTTGGCTCCTTCTGCTCCTCTCATGTAGAAAGCTCCAGCTTGGAAGAATCAATTTCTTGGTGGCAAAGAGGGTCAGGAGCTCTGAGGGCCCCTCTGGAGGGTGGTTAGACCTTTCAGGATGGGATCCTTGTGCCAGAGGAACCAGCACTATGAAGATCCCATCAGTCCCCAGAGGTGTTGGGAGCAAACCTAGGGTTTGAATTGAGAAAACTTTGCTTCCATTGAGGCTGCTATCTCCTCACACCAGCCTCTTATTTTGCCAAGGTGTTGTTTTTTGGAGATGAATCTTGGGCTAAATGTACTCCCTACTGCCAGTGCTGGACTTGTAACAGACTAAAATATTCTTTTTGTTTTGGTTTGGTTTTGCTTCTGAGTGGCAGAGTTTTGTGTTCTCATGGCTTGGGGAAAGCCACAGAAGGTGGGATATTCCCATTTGCTGGGTTGGTGGTGATTCCCAAGGCAAAGAAATTCTATCTGAGCCCTTCACAGAGGACCAGGAGAGTGTTTTGTGGTACTTGAGCTGAAGGTGTTAGTCAGTCTTCTGCTGATTTCCAAGCTGCGTGAACAAATGTGAATGAATAAGCCTTGGTTTGGTTCCACCAGATCTGACATTAGACAGCCCTTTGTAAAATAAAGATAAAATAATTTAATTTTTTTGTATCCTGCACTGCTGAAAGATGTCCTGTGTGGGAGCAGAGGAAACTTGGGAATCTTTGGAGATGGGGGGCTACAGTTCCTCCTGAAGGGAAGGGAGAGGGAGTAGAGAAAGAGACTGTCTTGGGGTGTCACAGCCTCAACGCTAGAAGTTACCAGGGAAGCTGTGGCTGCCCCATCCCTGGCAGTGTTGAAGGCCAGGTTGGATGGAGTTTGGAGCAACCTGGGCTATTGGAGCAACCCAAATTGTTCTGTGGTTCTATGATCTCTGAAGGTAAACTAATGATATGCCACCATGCACAAGGTGGTGGCTGATCAGCCATAGGCACTGCCTAGTTTCAGTGGACCTAGGGGTTTTTACACAGATACAGGACTTTTCCCCATGCTGCAATATCTTTCCTACCTTTCTCACCAGAGAATTCAGTAGCAAAGAGGAACAGTCCCACTCCTCGGGCAAAAATAGTTGTTTCATGTCTCCTTGTTTTCATTCTAGAGATTCCCCTGTTTTACATACAGATGTCCCGCTTCCTTTTTTGCAAAAAGTGAAGTCATCTTGCTAAAAGGCTGGGGCAGGGGCAGCTCCTGTCCCTAACCACCTCTCTGGAAGGATGTAATTTTTCATCCTTTGCTCTCAGGCGTTGCTGAGAGAAGGGAAGTGCAGTGAACAACCAGTTAAGTTGCGTCATTTCCCAATGAACGTTTCCCTGGCAGAATCCTTGGGTATTCTGGAGAGATCCTTGGGGCTCTGCATGCAGAAATGCGTCCTTATATCCTGTCTTCACTTTCCCTCCAAACCCAAGGAGATGATGTGTTGCATCTGCAGTCACCAGACGGCAGGACCAGCAGCAGGGGATGTTGAACCTCTTACCCTCCTAGAGCCCAGGACAGAGCTTTCAGATTTACCCAAGGAGTTCATTCATTCACATTCAAATAACAGGGGGAGGGCGGATGCTTTGCTGTCCTGGGGATTGTTGGAGTGCAGCCAGGTGGGCTGGTGCAGTGGCCAAGGTCAGGCTGTGATTCTGGGAAATGCTGAGCTGCCTTTTCTGGGGCCAGGAGCAGAGCTGCCTGCCCCAACGGGGACTCGTTTGGCTCAGGAATGAAGTTCAGGGTGTGATTCTGGCTGCTTTATCTCTGCTGAGCTGAAATGTTTCTAAGCTCTCTGGGGCTAACAGAGAAAGGGAGGTGGCTCCTGGGGGAGCCACTCCATCTCCATTAGACTTTAGAAGAAGCTGGCCTAAAACCTGCCTTGCAGACTAGAGGTCAGAGCCACCCCTGTAATTGTAGCTGACAGCCATGATCAAAATTAATTACTGTAGTAAACAGGATTATATTTTTCCCTTTGTTTTTTTCAGAAATAATAATTGATAGGGCTGGACTAAACTATTAACTTAATACTTAAGTATTCAGTTAATCCACACAAATTCCCGTTTTCTGAATAATAAATGCTGTTGTGCATCTCAACCATGCATCTCAAAGCATGGTGAGGTTTTACTAAATAATCTTATTACTGTTAAGCAGAAAGCAGTTAAATGGGAGTTTTCATCCCAAACCAAAGTGTATTGTTCTTAGCGTTATCAGTGAGAGTTAGTACCCTTAAAAATGGAGATTGAGCTAGTTCTGTCTAGAGGGAAAAATTATATCCAGAAAAAATGATATCCATGTGGATATACATGGATAAAATTACAGTCCCAGTACTCAGTCCTACGTCACTGGAGAAAAATTCTCTAAGTAAAAACCTTAAAATAAAAGTTCATGAAAATGTCTGAGCCCTGTGCTCAGGTGAATAGGACTCTCATTTTTGAAATCTTAGGATTAATGCTTTTCTTCACATGTATTCTGTATGTGATTAATAACTCAGATGCAAAATCCCTGCACACCTGAGGAAATGTGTTCAATATACAGCACACTTTAGCCATTTTGGCACAGATAAATGTCTGCTCTTTCCCACTGTAAATACAAGCACTTGGCTGATGCTTATTAGAACAAAGACTCAGGAATAAATATGAATCAAATAAAATGCTTTTATTTCTCACTTAAAGACACAGAGAATCGTAAAATAACTGTTTATAAACATTGTCAGAAGGCATCAGAACTATTCTCTAAAAGAAATAGCTGTTAAGTATAGTAGATCTAAACCTTATACCAGGATTTTTTTTACAATTTATCTTGTATAAAATGAAGACATCTGTACGTACAATACCAATAAATATGCAGCAAACATTTTCAGTGCCTTTAGGACGTTTTAATATAAAACTGTACAATCAATGAAAGAACACAGCTTGATTTGTGCAAGAATGAGAGCATCTGGAACACCAGCAAAGTTTGTAATTCAGCCAAACATCCAGACACTCCTGACTTATGGTGCTTAATAAACCAGGTTATAACTTCTGAGGCAAGTTCCTCATGCTGTTCCAAAGGATTTAGTGATAATACTTACAAGGCAAAATAAATTTGGATCTGTTGCTGTTGACAAACATGGCTCCTGTTTTTTGCATTTTTTGGAAGAAAGTCCTACCTGGCTTTGGCACTGAAAGAAAAAGCAGTGGAGTCCTTTTTTTCCTTTGAGAACCTGACAGATGGTGTGATAGAAAATGCTACCCTTCCTCAGCTGCCTGCCTGTGAGCTAAAATGTTCCTATCCTGCGCCCTTCCTGGGACTGTAGATCACTTCCACTTCAGCTCAGTTTGTGTTCCATCCTGCAAGTTTAAGAAGTCACAAAAAGAGGGAACCAACTGTTCCCTGTGCTGCAAGGAGGAAAAATGACTGAAAATCAGTTCAACCTTCACAGTTTTGCAATTTGAAACACAAGTCTCTTTAAGCTCCTGGGGGTAAATTTGAATCTGAGTTCACTCTAGCGAGGGACCTCTAATAATGCATTAAATTAGGATCATTTCCATATCAACACATAGCAAAATAGGCTTCTTATACATCAGCATTACCTGGCTGCCATTAGCTGGTGGCTCTGAAGTGTGCTGTTTGGTTAGTAGGTTTGGAAGGGACCAGAATCAGAGCTTGCCATGTTAGTTAACTTGCATTTTCATTATCATAGAACTTGGAGACAAGAAGCTAAGTCAGTTCTATTGGTAAAGGCACACATCAGTACTGAAGCACAAGACAATATACAATCACTTATAAAATTCCTTACAATAGCAAAATGCTATACTGGTGTCTAATACCCAGATCTGGGCAAAAAAACTTGATATTTTCTGATTCTTGTAAAGAATAAATTTTCTCCTCATTTCTCATCTGAAATGATGGAGCACTTAGGAGATAAATAAAAACAAACACAGGGTGATCAGTTGTACCATACAGAAGTGAAAAATGAGATTGCTCCAAAACTCTGAAAGAGCCAGGTTCACTCCCACGTGAACACCTTGACCCATTCAGCTTGGTCTGCACTGTGGTTCTGCAGGACCTGGTGGTCTCCATTTCTACCAAGGGTCTGCTCATCCTAAAACCCTCCTCAATCACCCTTTTCATCACTTGGATTGAGTTTAGCTAAGGAATAAGACTTTCAGCTTTCCACTTGTACACTCTAATCCTATCAACAGAGATGTGCTGGAGATGCAAGTACTCCTGGGTTAGGAGGGTTGTTCCTATAATGGAGTTGTTGAAGGTAAATGTAGGGAAAACTTTTGAGTTGCTTTTCAGCTGAGTAATGTAGGTTTTACTCCTCCCATACACCAAATAGGAAAGCAGAGCTTGTTTTTAATGGTTTCCCTTTAACCACAAGCTCAGAACTTAATGCAGCACAAGTGTGTGCTGGTTAGAATGGAGCTGTGATCATTCCAGTTTGATTTCAATTTCCTTTTGTGTGTATATGGAGAGAAAGTTAATGCTTATTTACCAAGACCTAGTTTTTATGGTGAAAGAAAGTGGTTGGTAAGTGAACCTTTTTATGAATTTGGGTGATATTTAGTGTTAGTTTTTAGGGGATCAGTGAGGTTAGGGAAGAAGAGAATTTGGAAAAAAAAAGAAAATATTTTGATCAGACCTCAGGTTTTGAAATAAAAATAATATGTTGCTTTTTCTTTCAGTGGTTTTGTTCTCGATAGTGTTTGTTCTTTTTCTGCTAAGAACTGTAAGGGTTAAAATCTAAAATTTTATTGTTTTAATTCATTTAGCATGAGCTGCCTATTTCACCCTTTTCTTCAGCTTAGGGTGGTTTGTTTTTTTTTTTCTTATAACTGTTTTAGCTTCATAGCCACCCAAAACAAAACATATTTTCAGTTTGACCACAGACTGAAAGGTCACATGATCACATGACCAGGTTTCATCCTCTCATTCAACTAAAAATGCTGATGCATATGCATTTCCACATCTCCCAAAAGCATTTATGTTACAGAAAAAAATTCTTATTCAATAAACACAAATTTCTGAGAACATTCTTGTCCTTATTTAACCTTGAAAAAATCTGAGAATCCATAGCTTGGGCTCAATCTGTTTGAGGCATTTGCCTTTAAGACTGACCTTTGTCTCATTGAAGTGGCTTTATTCTGACTTCATGCCATTGAGTTCTGTGGATGAAAATCTGATACATAGCAGATTAAAAAAAAATTAAAAAAAAGGGGGAGAGAATTTCCACTATATCTGTGGCTTAATATTCCTGCACCACTTTAAAACTAGTAATGCCAGATATATTACTTTGTCATTTAAAATGTACTAGTATGCTAGATGTGTTAAAAGCTAATGTGTGTAACAGGCTGCAAAAGCTTGCTCTAACTGGACTAAAATAAATATTTTGTGTCATGGACAAGAGATCAAGAGAGTTCCATCTGTAATGGAGCTGCAGAAGTGAACTTTGTGCTTGTGAAATTTATTGTCCGTGTAGAGTGGACACAAGTGATGTGCCTTGTCGTAGAAGAGGCTCTTAATTGCCCTTGTGCTTCCTAGAACTTCTATGCAATATGCACAAATGTAGAAGCATACGAATATATGTGTATATATATATAGTAAAAAGCCCTTTTTATTGTCTGCAAAATGATGCATTCACCAATCCTCTCTCCCAGACCTTACAGTTACTAGCTTTTATTGCACCAGTGAGAGTAATTTAAGTGAGGGTAATATTAGAAACAGTTTCTATGGAAATCTGCTGTAGGAGACTATCAGGACTGAGTTATGTCTTCAGAAGGATGCTCCATCATCTCATCTGCAGAGAGAGCAAGCTTTCTGAATTTCTGTGACTATTTCAGAACAGATAGAATTTTCACTTGGATTTTCTCCAAGGATGAACCCAATTCATTCCCTGTGACACTTCACAGAAGTGAAATTTAGTACCTAGCAGCTGAGAGCCACCTGTTTGGACAGGTCCCTTTTAAGTCATCTTTTTATGGGATTTACCTTGTCGATTTGTGTATTCAGCACCTGAAGTGCTGATGGCCTGCAAAAGCTCCAAATCTCATTTTTTCCTGAGTTCAGATCCTATTTTGGGCCCACAGCTAAGGGATCAGAAGCTTGGAAGGATGCAACATGGCGTGCTGAGAGAACACTTTAGAAAACCTGAGATATGGAAAGTTTTAGGATTTCCCAGAGAATAACCACCACTTAAGCTGACAAGATAGAAAGATTTCACCAGATTTTACCCTGGTCTGGGGGGTTCTGAGCAGCAAGAACAGCCTTGCCAAGTGGCTGACTGGCCAGACACCCTTTCTGAGAATTACCAAGGCCAAGTGGTATGTGCTAGGAAAAAATGCTCCTGGCTCTGCCAGGTTTAGCTTAAGAGAAAAGGTTGAATAAGTGAAGGAAACACAGCAGTAAGGACTTAAGGATGGAAGTGAATCTTGCTAACAATGACAGATGATGATGTTTTGGCTAAGAATGTTTGTGCCTGCCAGAGGGACCATTGCCTTTGCTTTCTTCCATCCTGACCTGTTTTCAGAGGCCAGTTTTCACTGTGGACTAGGGTGGTTGTAAGAGAGAACTTGCATGTAGAAAATTAGATTTGGACAAAGAAGTGTCCTTATACCTAATGGACAGAGCCAAGATGGCAGGAAGGTGACCATGGGAAAAAGGGGTCAAGAGGACAGCTGGGATGTGGATGATGACAAATAGAAGGACAAGTTGAAGAAAGGATGGGAAGCCAACCAGTACAACAGTCAACCAACAGCCAATGACTAGACCCAAGGAGATTCTGGAAGCAAGAAAGAAACTTGTGGAGGAAAGAAGGGGAGGGTAAAATGGCACTGCACCTTGTAGCTTTTGCAGAACAGGGAAGGATGACCAAAAAGCTGTCTTTTCTGAGATGATTTACTCCCTAAATGACCTGCTAGTTTAAGAGGTCCAGTCATGCTGCCAGCATGAAGGTGCTTACATCAAGCCTTGAAAGGGCAGAGATCCTGGTGTTGCCTGGATCTCCCACCTCCTACTGTGCTCCTCTCCTTCCTTCACCCCCAGTCTGCCCTGGCCTTTCTCTATTCGTCAGGTCTGCTCCTGACTTTTCCTTGTCAGCTCAAACAGATCTTTATATAGCAACAAATTGGCTCCTTCTAGCAAGAGGTTTGTTGTGAACAAAGCAGCCTGGTGTTACTGGTGGTTGGACTGTAGTATGATCTTTTCTAGCTGGGCTTTCTCCACCAGAGAACTTCTCCAGCCATTTAAGGTCTTCAACTACAAGGCCACATCCATAGTGCTATATATTCCCCACCCTCAGCATCCCTCTGACACTAACAGGTCAGGACTTTTGGTCCTCACCGTGGCTTTGGGTAGAGATATCAACTACAGGCCTTGCTGTCACTCCTGGCCAAGAAGTGGAAACTGGAGGAAATCCAATGAGGTGAGGCAGGAAAGAGAAAGAGTGAAGAAGCAGATGGAGAGTGAAGTCTGATCATTGCAGAACAGTGGAGTGTTGGGTGCTCAGGCTTGAGACCCTCCTGGCAGTTATGAGAACGAATCTATGAGAACATAGCTTGAGTCATTGTCAGTGATGTATTTGTTCTGGGAGGAGGACAGATGGGGAATTTCCCTGAGACAGTAAGGATTATGAAAAAAAATAAGTGCAGGGTGAGAAGCAAAACATTCCTGAGCTCTGCACCTAGCTGTGGCACACCTTGATCATGTGTCTGGATCTTTTGACCTCATGTAGGGACCACTGGACATCAGCCTTCAGCCAAGGAAAGGCTGGGGAGTCCCTGGTGCTGGCATGGGGGACACTGCTGCAGCATTGGCAATGGTTGCAAGGGGGAGCACTAAGGCAGGGATTTCTTTAGTTGCACTTGCTTTGTACTCAGCGTAATGGAAAACAAAATATTGCAGAGATTTTCTTTCCAAATTTCAGTGTTTGATTGACAAAGTGTGGGAAATTTTGCTACATGTCTCTCCCTGCCTCGGTTTTTCTATTCTCCTAATGTTAGGATCTGGTGAGGAGATTTCACTTTCATGTTGAAAGAGAAAGTCCTTCTGTGTCTCCCCTAGAAATTTTATGTTAAGTTTTGAGGCTGCATACTGATCAAAAGAATTGTGAACAATTTGTCTGGAAAAAAAAAAATAATTCATGTAGCTTCTGCAATACAAAAGATACAATTTTAATCTACTTTACAGGGAAGTTGGGAGGGGTTAATTAAATAGTTAATGACTAATCTTTGCTTTATGTTAGTGCAAAGTACTGAGCAAATCTATTTGCAAGGCAATGATGAAAAGTAATTACCTGTAAGAACAGAGAGTCTGAAGTAGGGTCATGCAAAACCATACTGGAAGTGCTGGAGAAAGTTCAAAATACTTCTCTGAGCTGAAGAAACTGTACATGGGAGGTGGAATTAGTGATATGATCTAGCTGCATTCTTCAGGATCAATATTCCTACCAACAGGTACAAACTGTTCCTTCCTTGCTTACAAAGTTTTGAAGACCTCTCAGTTTTTGCTTTCAAAAATATTTTTTTTCCCAATCTGACTTCAATTTTTTCTGAGGTTTATCTTGTTTGTTTGGGGTTTTTTGTGTTTTCCTTTTTTTTTTTTTCCCTGTTTATTTTGGTTTGGTTTCTTTGGTGTGGTTTTGGTTTTTTTGTTTTTTTTTTTTTTGGTTGGTTGGTTGGTTTTGTTTTGCTCTTGTTTAAATTCTGCCTGCAGCTTCAGTTTTCTCTGCCCCTTAATTTAGAGATGCAGGGGAGTGACAGCACAGAAGAAGGGTAACAGCAGAGAGATTGTGCCCTCAAAGTTAAGGTCCAGAAAGGTCACACCAGGGCCACACCAGTTGCTGCCAGGGACCTACAGTAAGAAGGCACCAAAGAATGTTTTGTGCTCCTTGGTGTAATCCACCAGCTTGATGTCACTAACATTGACCATTAACTTGTCTCCTACTTCTAAGGAGACCACAGCACCCAGATAAATTGGCTGGAACCAGCTGTTTCCCATTTCACTGAGGGTCTTGGTGCCGGTCAGCAGCTGGGTGGGCTCGGGGTAACTGTCAGTGACTTTGGTGATGATCTCAGTGACAGAATTGGTTTTACTGTAACTTTCAATGGGCCCTCGGAAAGTGACCTGAGCGTAGACATAGTAGTCCCCAGACACAGGTATCACCAGAGCGCTGCTGGAATAGCTCAGGTTGTTCTTGGTAAAGGCCAAGCCTCTCTTGTCTTCCCACTGCAGGATGGGCAGATGGTTTCCCACGCTGGCGATGAGGTCCTGCTTCTTCACTGGCGAAGGAAGAGAGAGGGAGAAGAGGTGGGGTTAGTTTGCTAGAGCCAGGGATGTGCTGCTGAACACAATGTGACATCTCTGTCTCAAAGGGCAAGCAGTTTAAATAATCAAAAGAATCATAAAATTCACTGCTCTGTCAGGCTTCATATGGACTCTTTCCATTGCTTTTTCTAAAGAATCCAGCAGATCCCTAAGGTACTTGGCAGCTATTTAAATTCAGTTACAGGAGTTGATAATTCAGTGAAAGAAACAGCTTGGAAAAACAGCAAGAAGAAAAATTCCTTTTCTACAAACAAATCTTGGTGACTATAAATGGTGGTTATAGATCTTCTGTGGCTGACAAAGCAAAGCTGGTGATTATCACCCCATGTTTCCTGCAATGCCTGATCTTGTCAGACCCATAGCACCTCAGGATTATTGCACTGCTACATCAGCTGTCAGACACAAGGGAAAGGCTTCATTTTTGAACAAGCATTACCTGTCAGGTGTGCTCTTGGCTTTTCAGCACCAGAAAGTGTATCTGTAACTGAGGGGAAAAAAGAAAACGTGTAAGGACGTTTGCTGCCGTTCAAGTCAGTGAGACATGGGTGGTGAATGATGCTGGTCAGGCAGCCTGTGCAACCCCTTTCCGTTTCTGCATCTGTTTCATCAGGAGTTGTGTGACCAACAGGTCAAAGGAAGTGATTCTCCCCCTCTACTCTGTCTTGTGAGGCCTCATCTGGAGCATTGTGTCCATTTCTAGAGGCCCCAACATAAGAAGGACACTGAGCTCTTGGAGTGAGTCCTGAGGAGGCCTTGAAGATGAAGCACATCTCCCATAAAGCCAGGCTGAGAGAGTTAGGGTTGTGCAGCTTGGAGAAGAGAAGGGAGCAAGTGGGAGAGCTTAGAGCACCTTCCAGTGCCTGAAGGGGCTCCAGGAAAGCTGGGGAGGGACTTGGGACAAGGGCCTGGAGGGCTGGGATGAGGGGGAATGGCTTTAACCTGGCAGAGGGGAGATTGAGGTTGGATGTGAGGAAGAAATTCTTTGTTGTGAGGGTGCTGAGGTCCTGGTCCGGGGTGCCCAGAGAAGCTGTGGCTGCCCCATCCCTGGCAGTGTCCAAGGTTGGATGGGGCTTGGAGCAACCTGGGCTGCCCATTACAGGGTGGTGGAACAAGATGATCTTTCAGGTCCCTTCCAACCCACACTAGTCTGGGACTCTGATTTGTCACGATTGTTTAATGACACCATTGAGATGACAAAATCCCTTTGCAAGTGACCAAGCTGTCAGTGCTGACTGGGCATGCTGAGGCCATGTCTTGAATTGCTTGTGGGTGAAGGGAGGGGAGCTTTGGTGTGAATGATGGTGACATGCATGTTCTCCCATATCTATGCATTTGCATGTTCAGGGAGTTATGGCCATCTCCAAAAACAGCTGGGTCTGTGCCTTTGCTAGGAGTGAGCTTGCACAGCCCTGGGGTTGGAAATTCTCACACTTTCACTGTGGCCCTAATTATCTCCCTGCATCTTGTTGCTCAGGTTTGCCTCTTTCTGCCCTGGCTTGCTTGGCCAGGGAAGGATTTGGGGGTGAGGCATCTGCCTGAAGGAAGCTGCAGCACTGATTGCAAAACTTGGGTAAACAGAAGAGCTGGGGAAAGGTCTGACAGACTTACCACTGCTCACTGCCCGTTGCTTCAGAAAGTGAGAGCCTCTGTCTTCTGGGACCTGCAGGGAGAGATTTGCACACAAATTAGCTCAGGGCCCCAGGATGCATGAGTACCTGCACAGAGCTTCTGGTTGGTGGTGTGATGCCAGCAAATGGAATATGCTGCAGCAATCTTATCCACTTCAGCTAGAGATTTTATGTAAAGGGACAAGCCCTGACAGGGCTTTGCTTCATTGCAAGCATCTTCTGCTGTTCCCCTGAAACTCCCTGTATTTCAGGAAAGGTGCCAGGGACAGGACCTGGGTTCCTTGGTTTGTGGTTGTGTTAAACTCCAGCCTTGTTCAAGGACTGAACAAACCCTTGGCACAGCTGGGAGAGGATGGGCAGAGTGAATCAAACATTTCTAATCCTCCTTTAGGATGATGCCTTCATCCAACACCTGGAGCTACTCTGCTGCTTGGGGATGCTCCTGTCCCTCCCTCTGTGCAGAGCAAACAGAAAGATGTCCATGGCTCTTCCCTGGCTCAAGACTCACAGATCTGAGCCTGTGCAGGTGCTCAGTTCCTCCCTAATCCCAGCCAAGGGGCTAACCCAGGTGTATCAGCCACAGAGCTTCTGGTTCACCTGCTTTTCTTTCTGTATCTGTGTTATTCCAGACTCTTGGTCTATTGCTTAGGTCTGTCTCGAGTGCTCAGTGGCCTCTTGAGAAGAGGGGAAGGAGCTGAGCAGGTCTGAGAACATAGCTGGCAGCTGGTGAGCTCTGGGGCTCACCCCACTGAGGGAATGCAGGGACAGTCCTGGTCCCTTATCTCATGTTTTCCTCTAGAGCTGAGCACATTCCAGTGCCAGCCTGCATTTGCCTGGAGTAGGACATGGCCCTGGGCCCTGCTGAGTGGTTCTGATGTGGAACAGCTCAAAGAGAAGCTGCTGCCAGCCTGCCACATGCCTCCCATGGCAGCGAGTCCAGAGGAGGCCATGAAGATGATCAGACCAGCTCTGTTCTGGAGCCAGGCTGAGAGTTGGGGGTGTTCAGCCTGGAGAAGAGCAGGCTGCAATGGGGAGACCTTAGAGCACCTTCCAGTGCCTGAAGGGGCTCCAGGGAAGTCGGGACTAGATGATCTTTGAGGTCCCTTCCAACCCAAACCATCCTCTAGTTCTATGATTCCTGGGGAGAATTCCACAGGCTGATCCTTCCAAATCACTCCCAGGCTCAGCCAGTGGCTTCTCCCCAGGAGCCATTCCTCATCCAGCAGCCTCCAGAGCATCACTGCTCCAAGCTGGAGGATGCTGAATCCAACCCATCCCCTGTCCCCCGGGCACAGGTCGTTGTGGCACTATGCCAATGTGTGGCTGCGGGAAGCAGGCAGTCTGGGTTAGAGCTCAGAAGAGACCCTCAGGAGCCCCTGTCATGCAGCATTTGTCAGGAGTACACTGGTATTTTGTATTTTATGGAAAGCTACAATAAATACACTAACTGAACTAACTGCCACTGCTCAGCTTGTAGACAACGATGTGATGTGCATTGCTTAGTAAATAGCCTGAAATCATCTTAATACATAGATGCTGGAGCTATTTGCTGCTGGCTGTGTCAAATACAACTTTAAATACTTTAGGAGAAGCAGAAAATCGGTAATTTATGTTGTCCAGGGAAAGGAAAATGTTTGTGTGAGAAGAGTCAGGCTTGCCTGGGCTTGGGGACTGCTAGCTACTCTAATAAACACAAAGAAGGTTTGATGTTTTACTAGCAGTTAATTCCTATGTTCTGCAGAAAACCATAATATCTAAACCAGCACCTCAGTGTTCTGGAAAAAAATGAAGAATGAAAACTGGAGGGAAAATTCTCTTCTTTATTTCTCCCTTCCCCAGCTGTATACCCATACATAGCCCAGCACAAGAATATGCAGCTCTGAGGGAAATTTCACATGAAAGTGGAGATAATGGGAAAGTTCAGTGTGTGGCTGTCAGAGATGAGGAGGTTGAGCTGCCAGGGTGGTGTCTGGGCCTTTCATTATGACTAAAAACTTTCTTCAAGGTCCTGTCTGCTTGTCATGAAGTCTAAACATGACTGTGCTTTTGATGTGACACAGGGTCACAGCCAGATGACTTTGTCCTTCTCCTGGTGGGAAGGTGTGGAGGATTTCCCTCCTAAGCTCCCCCTTGCTTTTGGCCAGATGTCTGTAAGTGTCTGAGTATATTTTACACCACTTACACATTTATCATTTCTAATGATGCTAAGTACTGCAACAAGCTACAAATCAACTACAAACCTACAGGTAGCCACATAGCTTCAGTGGAACTGTTTACATATTTAAAGCCAAATCAGATCTTGCAAAACAAACAGAGCTGGTGTGAAAGTGGGAAGGACATAAAAAGGAATCCTGCTTCTTTGTAAAAAGTAATAAAACACTTTTGACTAAAAACCTGGGTAGAAGGTTTTTAGGCAGCCTCAATTTACTTCTTTCCAAGGAGATGGGAACTCCAGGTGCAGGAACCACATCCAGAGATGCTAAAGGACAGTGTGGTGCAGTGGACAGAGCAGGGTGCTGCAAGGTGAGAAACTGCTCTGCTGCAGGGCAAAGGTAGAAAATTTTTTCCAGTATTGTGCTGTTCGATAAGGATACATATGCCAACCTCCTCTAGAAAATAGTCAATGCTACAATAGACACAGATGTTGTACATGGATGGTGTAGATGAGGGGGTAAGGGAAAGCTTAAGCAGCATGATCAGAAGGATCATTAGCACAGTGTCTATATTTTCCTTTCTGCTTTAACTATGATTCTGAAATGTTCATAGCATGGCTTCAATTTTCCCTTTGGTTACTGTGGCAAGACTGTAACCAACACTGAGGGATGCTGAAAATCCCACCTTAGAGCTGACTTGCAAACAAATGGCATCTGTTCCAGCCAGCTCTAATTACCCTGAAGACTGTGGTATGCAAAACACTTTTATATTGTTTTGCTACCAAGAATGTCTAAGAGCTCCGCTGCAATTATATCCATGTATATCTAAAGCCAAAAAGAAAGGATTGAGCATCTCCTGCTCATGTGCTTTGCCTCTGGCACCTGCAGGAAGGGCTGGGGATATCCAATGGAGAATTGCATGGGAAAAGCAGCTTGGCACTTCAGACAGAGAGATTAATAAGCAAAATATCCCTCCATCTACTCCATCTACAGGACACCATTTTGCAGCTCATAGCCTCACAATTTTGCCTGCCCCAGAGGTGATGCATGGCTTGGGCTGGGCATTTTTGGTAGAGGTTTGTTCTGTGCCAGTAAAACTGCCAAAAATGAGAGGTTTTTGGCTGGATTCCTGGACCCAGAGTAAGCAAGTACCTGGGGCATGTGCTCAGTGGCTTTTTTGCCCACCAGGACCATCAGGGGCTTTACTGCTGATGGCTTTTGGAAGGGGAATCCCACAGGATTCCTGTGTGTAGGTGCAATGCTCCCTGCTCCTCCCCAGGCATTTCTCTATAGGTTAGAAAGCTATTTCAGGTGCTTTCCCATTAGGCAGACTTCTGGGGCTTCTGGCTCTGTGTATTCTGGCAGTCCATTTTCCCTCCTCTACGGCAGCATCTCCCTTCATTGCAAAGCTGCCATGGCCCTCAGGATCCTGTGCAATCCTTGGGACAGGCTTTCTCTTTATGCTGCTTGTGGTCCTGCCTTGCCCAGGATGCCACAAAAATAAACCCAAGTACGAACACCTCCAGGTCAGAGGACTTGATATGATGCTTGATGGGGCTTGCTGAGCAGATTGCTAAGGTGACCAGGTGGTGCTACTGCTGGCTGATGTGCCATTCCCTTGGTAGTTTCCTCAATAAGACAAACTTGGCTTCCTTTTGGGGAAGGATGAACAACAGTCCTGGTCCTTCCTCTGGAAGGGCACCACTAGAGCCTTTTATAGGTTTCCCACAAATAACACAACACATGTGTTACTGCTTCAAGGACCCTGCCTCCTCACCTTGCTCTGTCTTGAAGCACTGAAGAAAGTAATTACAGTTTACAAAAGGGAAGCAGTACAGTGAGCAGTGTGCAATCATGCAGAAATGTAGATGAATTAACTGCCTCACCCCGTGGGCAAATCAAAGGCGCACACCCCTGTTGCACAAACCTTCTCCAGCTCCCCTTCTCTTCCTCCTTGCTCCAGGGGAGGATGGGCTCAGGAATTTACTACATCTGCTTCTCACCTGCTGAGTCCCTCCCTCCTCCCAGGACAGTTCCCAATCTTTCCCCAGTTGATCATCTGGAAGCTGTGGGCTGAGCTCTGGTCCTGGAGCAACAGGAAGGCTTCTCCCATGGGCTTGTTGCTTTGAGGGTCAGCACATGTACCAGGTTTAGGTTGAGTACTGTGTTCAGTTTTAGGCACCTCAATAAAAAAAGAACATTGAGGTGCTGGAGCAAGTCCAAAGAAGGGCAATCAAGCCGGTGAAGGGTTTGGAAAACATCCCCTATGAGGAGCAACTGAGGGTGTTGGGAATGTATAATCTGGGGAAATGGAGTCTGAGGGTAGACCTTATAACTCTTCACAAATACCTGAAAGGAGGTTGTAGTGAGAGTGGGACTGGTCTCATCTCACTTGTGACAGATGACAGGACAAGGGGCTTCAAGTTGCACCAGGAGAGATTTAGGTTGGAGAAACTTCTTTACAGAAAGGGTTTTTAAGCACTGGAACAGGCTCCCCAGGGAGGTGGCTGAGTCTCCACCCCTAAATGTGTTTAAAAATTGCCTGGATGTGGTGCTTGGAGTTAGGGTTTAGTGGGGGGGTCATTGGGAATAGGGTAATAGGGTTAGAACAAGGCTGGACTCAATGATCTTGAAGGTCTTTTCCAGCCTGAGCAATTCTATGACTCTATGAAATGAACACGGATCTAGTGCAAAGTGAACTCTGCCCAGCTGCTCCCCGTATGCCCTCCACATCTGCATCTCAGCACCAGTGCCATAGAGAGCTCTGGCATATGCATATGGTCCCAGCCTGGTCCTTCTGATTTAGGCTATCAATGGGGCACAGGAGGAAGGCATTCTTTAGCAATCCAGTTCAAACATCTCAAACACAGAAGGAAATGCAAAAAAAAAATATATTTTCCTGAAGCCTTTATGCCCAGAAACGTTCCCCTGTCCTGGAACAGCCTATGGCACTGCTGACCTGCAGGACTGTGCACCTGGCCTCAGTCTTTGATGTAGCTCTGTGAATCACAGAATCAGCTAGGTTGGAAAAGACCTCTGAGGTCATCAAGTCCAACCCTTGACTGTTGGGGAACTGACAGGAAACTGCCCTGGCAGACAAATCCACCCAGCTGCACTCTGCCTCTGAATAACCCCGGTGATACAGACAGTCCCCAGTGGAATAAATGAAAAAATTCAGAAAATACAAGGATGCAGAGCCACTGCTGGGTGCTCCTCCCGAAGGGTTTGGCATGGCAGCTGTGGGCAGCCAGCCAGCCCCATGGTTTTTTTCTTCCTCTCTGGGATTCACCGAGGCTGTAACTCTCTGGATCACCTCATTTCATCATTGTGGAAATACTACAGGCTGATAATTTAGTGCACATGCACAGAAAGGCACACTAGTGTAGCCCAGGCTGGAACAAACGTAATGGTTTACATTGTGCGCTTTCACTGAAGAAGACAAATCCAGTCACAAAAAATACTTTTTGCTGTTAACTCTGCCAGCAGGATCAAGAGGCAGGAGTACATTAGTCAACCGATCAAATAGGCTAATGTTTCATTATTACTTCACTCTATGGTGGTTTCAAAAACTGAGCTGTTCCACTCTGTACAACCTCGAAGGATGCAAACAGGGAGCAAAGCAGCTGAGAGTGTTCAGAGTAGAATCATAGAACCGCCATGGTTGGAAAGGACCTTCAAGATCAAGTCCAAGTGCCTCTCACCCTGTGAGCTCTAACTGGCCTGGGCAGCAGGATCAGGGGCAGCACAGGAATGTGCAATGTCCCATGTACAAGAACTAGCAAACTGAACAGCCTGAGGTATGGTATAGGCCTGCTGCACCTCCTTTGGGCTGAGCATGAAGATAAAGCCAGGTATGAGGGCAGATGCTGCAGCCAGAAGCCAGCATCACCTGGGCACAAGGCACGGGCAGTGTAGCCCTGAGGTGACATAGGGCCTGGCAGGTCTCTGTGCAGATGTGGTACAGCTGTCACAAAGTCTGAGCATACATCCACAGGCTGCATGTGTGCAAGGTTAGCATCCTGCCTTCCAGGCCACTGGCTAACACCACTTGCTTCTGCTGTTCCTAAGTGAACTTATAGCAAGTGGGCTAATTAGGTGGGGAATTTCAGACTAGGTGCTTAAATTCAAACCCTAATTCCTTACATCCTCAGGTGTGTGTATGGATCCCCCTAGCATGAGGGAGTCTCACTTAGTTCATATACTACAATGGAACCAGGCACCTGTTTGCAGTCTGGCATAAAGAGTAGGAAGGCACGGAAGAGGTGTAGAAGCAGCTATACCAGCAAACTTGTACTGCAGAGCAAGTTTAGCTGCCTAAGGAGAAGTGCCAAGTGGATCCCTGATCTAGAGCAAGTTTTGATGGGGAGTAAAAAAAATTGGGATGTGAAATTTAGGGTCAGACTCTTTAATTGTCCCAAATCATATGTATACAAGCAGCAGAGCACCCAGCAGATGTTTGCAGGAATAAGACATTTGGAGAGTAAGTCTCAGTTAATCCAAAAGAAAGGAGGAAAATGAACTACAGTGTCAAAATCAGTCTGAAATCAGTGGATAGATGATATTTTCCACTGAGTAGCAGTTTTTCTTAAGCACTTCCTTCAGCATGTAATAGAAGTTTTGTACATCACAGTGTGAGTTCAGTGACATTAAGACAAGAAGAACAGAAACCGTTAAAAAGACCAAACAATTATAAGACTTATCTGAGGCAGATTCCCTCTGCCTAAGGAAGAAAGAATGTAACAGCTTATTTCTCACCTTCCCTTAAACACGGGGAACTCCTAAAGAGAACTAAAAACAATAACACGAACCCAGGCCTGGAGCTGTCCTCCCCCAGTTAGTCTCTTACCTGGCCGGGGCAGGAGCCGGGAGTTCGGAGGTTTCCAGCCAGGAGGTAGACAGTGGGTAGTGCCAGGAGCAGTACGGAGAGAAGGCAGAGCACCACGGCACACCGAATCCTCCTCAAATCCTCCCGGAGGTTCATCCTCTTCCCAGGAGCCGTATCTTCCAGGTTTATCTCGACCACTCTGTCCATGCTGGGCGGGCGAGTTGCTACTTCTCCCGGGTGATAAGTGGCACAGGCAAAATCCACTCTGGCGTCTTCCCTGCATAGAGACCCCCATTAAATAAGAGCTGTCCCGAGTGTGGGAAGGCACCGGCACACACACACCCTTCCTCCCAAGGAATGCACCGCCTACAACAGAAACCCAGCGCAGGCACCGGGAGCCCCGCACTCCCCGCACAGCGTCCCGGGCTCGGTTTTCTTTCTTTTTTTTTTTTTTTTTTTTTTTTTTTTCCCTCTCTCCACACCCCCTCCCCCTCCCCCCCCAGTCCTGCTTCTCCGCTGTGCAGAAGGAAGACAGGAAAGTCCCACTGGGCGGAACCAGGATATACGCTGCTGCTGGGCTGGATAAGCTTGCAAGCTTTTCCGCATGGCAAAAAAACCATGAAACCAATGGGAGTGAAAGTGAGAGGCACGGGGAGAGCGAGAGCCAGCGGCGGCCCCGAGAGGAAAGGGGAGAAGCTTTTAGGGAAAGTGAGGAACACCCAAGGAGGGGTCAGAGTCTCTGAAATGTTGCCTCATTCTTACTTTTTAGCAGGATTGGCAGCGGGCTGCAGGTTGTTCCATGGACTTCTTGGAGGGAGCAGTCCAGGGTCCAGCCTAATAAATGGTGTTTCAGCTGTGGGGAACATCTCCGGCTGCATTTTGATTGTGCTTTCATAGGAGCCTGTTATCTTTACTTGAAAAAGCTGTGATTTTTATTGCATTTGGGGAAAATGATGTCACCAGACTTTATTGATAGCTACTATCTCTGATTAAAAGGGCCTGCTGCTTATTGGTAACCTCAGGAGCTGCTCAGCAGCTTTTTAGGGAATTTAGGGAAACAAGCTCGAGGGCAGTGGGTGTCATATCTAAGGGTTTCCCTGCTCCTAGTGAAGGCTGCATCCTTGCTCCCTGCAACCAGCAATAGCCCACCCTCTGTTCCCTCCTCTTGGTCAGGTTTGGGCAGGACCTGGCATCTCCTAGTGGAGATGTTGTCTTGTAGATTTATCCAGATTCATGAAATTGGAATTTTATTTTTTTTTTCCCCTCCCTGGGGGAAACAAGGTTCTCGTAAAAAATGAAACTCTTTGATTTATACACACATATATAGTGATGGGCAGAGGCTTCTCCTTTTTCCTTGGGTAAAGAAACAGGCTGGAAACTTTATTTTTCAGGAAGCGAGTGAGAGGTTTGGTTCCCCCCATATCCCTGTAAAAACAAAACAAAACAAAACAAAACCCAAAACTTTCAAATTTCTCTTCCTACAAAAAAATATCAAAGAAAGAAAAATCTCTTCTTGTGTCCCAGCCTATCTGCAAACCCTTCCCCAAGTAAAAGTTCAGCCACTTCGTATCAGTTGCACTTTGATAATACTGGTAGAAATCTTACTGTTACAATGTCTCAGTGTAGCTCTTGACAGACCAGAAAGTGAAAAGTTGTGCTCTGAGCAGAACATTTGATTTACTCAGTGAGGATGGCTGAAGTTGCCAGCAGTGGAGACAGGGATCTTTGCCAGCAGACTCAACTGGGAATAGCCTTGAGAAAGAGAAAGTGTGAAGAGGAAAGTGAGAAATATCGAAACACAATATGGTTTAGGGAGAAAGGACAAGAGAGCTGGTAAAGTACCAAAGGGCATGTGCTGGAATCCCAGCCAAGCCACATAACTCCTTTGTGACCTTAGGCTAGGAACTGACTACGTTTCCTTTTAAACTCATTGTTTGTTTTCATTTAGGCTGTAAAACCTTGAGGACAAGGACTACTATTTGTTTTTTACAGAGAACTGATTTCAGGGCAAGCGTGGATCCATTTATGACAAATTTAAAACCCAGAATGGGCAGGAAGGTGATGCTAAGATCATTAGAAAGAAAACTCATATTTCTGTGGAAGTGCTGTGTAGAGATGTAAGGTGGTTTTTTCTTGTTTGCTTGTTTGTTTTCTGGGGCCCCAGTTGCTCATTCTAAGGCAGAGTGCTAGAAGACTAACACTAATATTTTGACCATGAGTATCAAAGTTAATATTTTTTTCATTGTGAGTGTCACAAGTTGCTCAGTCAATATTCAAGGCATATGCCTTAGAAGCAGAAAGCCACAGATAGCCCTGATCTGTAAACCAGGAAACCCCCTGAACTTTATTTATTTTTTTTAATTTCCAAGGAATTCCGGTGGAGCTGGTTCAGTGTTAAAATAGTTTGTAAGAGCTTTTGTTGGCCTGAAACTTCTGGCAGAGGTGTGTGACCTGCAAACCTTTGGCTGGAAGAGGACAAGTAGCTGGCTCAGGAAGCCAAGACAATTCTTAAAAGTCCTAAGAAAGGAAGGAGAAATTTCTACTTTCCCCTCCAGAGTGCAAATCCCTCTGGCTCACGGTATGATTTTCATTTGCCCTGAGGTGTCTGTTCCCAGACAGCTGAGTGGCACTTCCAGGGTGTCAGAAGCTGTAGGAATGTCATGGCCCAAGGGGATGCTGCTCCCATCTCCTTGGTTCCAGCCCACAGTTGCAGAGGAGCCAGGAGCTGTGAGATGGGAGCTGCACCATACCGAGGGTTCCAGGAGAGCCTTTCAGGGCAAATTTCACTCTATCCCCTTACATATTCCATGGCAAACCATGTTGCTTGTCAGCATGACGTGGAGATGCTGGAATTTCAGGAATGTAACAGAATGCACACTGGGTGCAGCTCTTACTGCTGTGCTGAATTGCTTCAGCTTACACTGGTGCTGCAAGATCTTTCCAACAGCAAGACCAAAGCCTGGACACAGACAGATCAGAGCTTTGGCCTTGTCTGGTCCCCCGGTAGCCTTTACTTGAAGGAGAGAAAGGCAAATGGTACACAGGGAGCTCTGTGCTGCAGCAGATGTCTTGTGCTGAGCGCAGAACCACAGTGGGTGACATCAAGGGAGTGTAGGGGCATGGAGACTCCTAGACTAACTGACACAATATATGGAGCAAAGAGATCAAAATCCAACACAGCCTCTGTGGGATGTAGACCCTGGAAGAACTCATCCCCTGTTCTGTGGGGTTTCTCACAAGGGAGACTGCTTGGTTTGCCCAGGATTTGAGTCCAGGAGGGAATAACATGGACAGCATGAGACAGGAAAGAACCAACTCAATGAGGGATCAGCGCCTTACTCTTTAAAAGTCTAAAGTCTTCAAAAGACTAAAAGCATCTTAGTTTCTCTCTTCAAGTTTCTCTTGAAGCCAGAAGAGTGCAGAGCTTCCTAGTCCTTATCTAGTAGAACTTTCTACATTTCACTGAGATGTTTTGCTTCCAGCACTTATTTAGGAATTGTTGCAGCTCAGCAGTACAAGGTGTTTTATCCCCTTGGAAATTAATTTCTGGTGATCTGAGACCCTGCAGTCCTTCCTAGGCATAACACTCTCTGCTTTACCTTGTACTTTTTCTCCCTAGATCAGAAAATAGTCAGAGACACAGAGGAAAGTTCATGATAAGAAAACAGTGGAAAACATTGCTCTGCCAACCCAAAAGATCATTTACTTTTTACTTTTGCAAGTAACTACAGGGCTGAGAAAAGTATTCTTAGCCAAACTCCAGGTGGGGCTTTCATAAAGGTATGATGGAGCAAGTGCTTCACTTACCACCCTGGTACAGGGACATTGCTCATTCATTGTCTGTTGCTGGAAAGGAGTCTTGCTCAACTTTTGCAATAATATATTTGTATTGTCAGAGATAGGTTAGCTGGACATTTTCCCATCTTCTTCAATGCACACAAGGAAGCTGGCTTTGTTAAGTTTTCCCTTTCTGATCCAGGGTTTTGTTTACCTCCTTGCTGTTGACACTCTCCAGCAAGCGATCCAAAGAAGCAGAGCTTTTGACTCAGATCTGCACCAACCTCCCTGCTCTACATGCTTTTTGGTCTAGCAGAAGGAAACCACAGGTAGCTCTTATTGTCTGAACACCGAGATGTTGCTGAGAATACACAAAACAGCATCAGTGATGCATGTTTCTATGTGGCAAACACAAACAAATGAAAGAAAGAGACTGAAATGAAGAAAATCTAGCTATACCCTGCAGCTCCTGGTTATTTTGTAGGAAGGGTTACATGGCACAGACTGTGGGATGAAGGACTTTGTCATTATCTTCTTACATCACAGCTGGATTTTCCTTTTCTTATTGACTTCTCTTGGAACAATGCAGCCCAGAAACTGTCAAGTTGGAGCAATAGGATCAGAGGATCTTATCCTCAAACCCCACAGACTTTGTCTGCTAAGGCTTTTGCATGAGGCTTGTTCCACTTTTGAGACAGGGTGGCAGGTGTCTGGCTACCACCAACAAGTGAAGAACCTGGAGAGAAGGAGTTCTCCTTTTACTGTGGGGATACCCCATGTTTCTACCAAAACTGTTCCAGGCATGGCTGAAATGCTGGGGTAGGACACTGCTGGTGGCACATCTGATTGTCAGCCTGGCAAATAGAGGCTGAGCTGGGCAGGCCCAGAGAGCCACTTCCACCATGACCTTTCCTCCTGCTCCCCTGAACTATGGGTCCATCATCAGAGCCTGCAGGAATAATTTCACAGAGGAGAAAAATTAGGAAGCAAAACCCGGATGGTGTCAGGCAATGGCTGATGAGAAGGAGCTGGTTGCATGATGAAGCAGGAATGTAGAAAGATGTCTTCTAGGTGCTCTCTAAGGAAGTGTATGATGGAAGGTTTGTGTCAAATCCAAACCTTTTTGACCGTATTTCTGGTTTATCTGCAGCCTTTACCGAGTGCTGACAAACCAACTGACAAAGCAAAAAGGTGCTGACGCGAGACTCAGGTCAGTGGTACAGAAGAGAGAAATTTCTGTGGAGCCAGAAAGGGAATGACTCCACAAGAGGGCCCGCTAGCTGGGTGAATGTAGAGGTAATTATATCCAGGCTCTTAATCCTTACACTTTGGGAAACAGATCACTCTACTTGGCATTGTATAACCCAGGCCAGTCACACCTAACAGCATCCCAAGACCCAGCCAAGGGCAGAGACAGGAAAGAGAAGTCAGAACAAATAGATCCCAGGATTTCTGTGACCTCCCACACATGAGGTAGGGTAGGAGAGTCATTAATATCACTCCATATGCTGATGATTTCCTGGTGCTGATTTCATCCTGGTTTTTCCTCCTGAAATACACAGCATGATGTAACTATTCCTATATTTACTACCTGACACATTCCTCTTATCAAATATTTTTCTCTTCATGCCATTCTTTAGTAGTTTTATGGCTTGCTTTGGCAGAGTCTTTAAGGACCATTTCCCAGCAGGGAAATAAACAGATGCAGAGCCAGTTTTCATTCACAGTTATTTCAAAGCTCTTCTTCCCAGCTGGTGAGCAAGAGCCCACTGTGCTAGGATGCATGTGAGAGCCTTCCATTAGATGTGTGATGGGACCAGGACTCCTTACATGGACCTTGGAGGCAGGATTTGCCTTCAGCACAGCTTGGCCACCTTGGAGCCTTATTGGGAGGTTGGCTGGAGGGTTGCATGGGCTCACCAGGGCTCAGGGGCTGGCGTGGTTCTTTGTACAGCTGGTGGAGAGGATGCGAGGGGAAGGCATGTGTCTCCGTGTCAGGAGGTGGGAAGGCATGTGTCTCCGTGTCAGGAGGTTGGAAGGACTTTGCTAAAACTAGCAGCTTGTCCAGGAGAAGCAGCTAACCTCCTGTGGGTTTTGAGATGTGTTAACCTGTGGCCTGTTACAGAATTAAAGTTGTTAGTGAGCATCATGATACCAAGAAAGCACTTGTTTGGATGGAGAGAATGTATTTAAAAATGGTAGAAGAAGAAACCCCAGTGAGGTCCTTCTTTTTCTGATTTTGGGCAGGATGCCCAACCTTTAGCAGACCAGAATTTTACAAGTAATTTTACTACTGTGAACATGTACAGCTTGGTTCATGCTGGGTTCTGTGGACATCACAGGAACCAGCACATAACATTTATGATCACCCTTCAGAGGTCTGCATGGCCACCATCACCTGAACCATTTAAATTAATGTTGGAAATCTGTACCATCAGGGGAGAGAAGAAAAAAAAAGAATTTCCCTCTCCTCAGTTCAAGAACTCCTTTCTTTAGGATTTTGTGAATGTTTAAAATTTTAAAATGTACATGGGTTCAAGCATATATTGGATGTGTTCGTAAAAGAGAAACTGCTTATGGGAAATAAATACTCAGAATTTGTGTGACCATAAGCCTCTGATTGCTGAAAGCTGAGAGAATGTTTTGGAGAAGCATTGCATATATTGTCCTGTATGTACAAGGCCCTCTGCACCAGGACTGGAAAGATTTGGGACATGCCTGTGGAAATGCCTTCATGGTAGATCTACAGCAGCAGACAGCAGGCAACACTGGGACACTTCTGGAAATGACTCCACACTGGATTCTTGAGACTGGTGACTTTTTACTGCTCCAGTGGAGGAAATAGATGGACCAGGTCTGTACCAGGTCTGGAGGCTGTAGCTGCAGAGTGGTGCAGAGGCACCTTAACCATCCTCCGAGGATGGTTGCCGAGGCTGAAGGAAGTCACGTTCAGCTTGCTTCCTTCTTTTCATCACTACTAATTTTTTATTTCCTGATCTAAGCCTAGTCATTTGAGTGCCACCTCCCAGGTGAGGTGTGGAAGAGTATCCCCAAGTGGGTTGCTGCTAGCCGTCTTGTGCAGTTGGTGTGGGAGACTCCTGCCTTGTATCACTCTCCTCCTCCCTTCAACACACCCTTTCCGTTGGCTGTAATTTGGAAGAACCTGCTAGCCCACACAAAACTCTTACCCTAACTTGAATGAAAATAGCGATTAAGAAATCGATGCACTTTCACAGAGGCCAGACAGTCGGTTTGCTGAAGGTTCTGCATGGCTGTTCCTCAGGAGAACATCATTTAAACTGATGTTGTCAGAAGCAGGATGGATTGTGAGAAATTTCAGGGTTCCAGGTGGAAATAAAATGGGAAAGACCAGTTTTGCATTTCTGAAACTGTGAAGCAAGTACAGATTTCAGAAACAAAGCAAGCTGGAAAAGACACGAAAGTTGCACATTGAATTTTTTTCAGGCTGATCTTAATGTTTCAGCTCCCCTCTCTTTAAAGGTCCTGTGTGAAACTGCATGATCTTATCATCTTTTAATTAGCACAAAGGCATTTTGTTTCTATTGACACAGAGATTAATAATGTCCCACAGTTACCTTTTTGTGGAATGTGAAGCACTTGTAGTTTATTATACTGATGGTGAAAAAAGATGTGTGAACTAATATCAGCCAGGCTTGAGCTCATACAATTTACCTTGCAGTGAGATAACTGCTTGTTGTTTATTAGTTCTCCTCCTGTAAGAAAAAAAAAATTAATGCTAAATGGAGTCATGTTTCAGGGATGATAGAAACACCTGTGAAAATCTGAAGAGAAAAGCAAATCATCTGAGTTCTATACAATTACCAGACAGATTAGGCCTATTTTTCTTGAACTGTTATCCAAACAAAGTGAACAAAACTGTAGCATCTCTGAAGGAAAAAGCCAGTGCATGCCTGAGCTGCATCATTTGGACTGGAGTGAAGCCAGGAAATTCCTCCTGGTTGTTTGAGGTGACATTTGTGCAGGGCAAAGTCTGACAGGACAGTTCTGTGCTTGCAGGTGTGTTTCCCATTGTAATGGCTTTGATTTTTCCTGCTTTGAAATCCAAAATTGATTAAGATTTTGATGCAAGACCCATCATTGGAATAAACTGGGGAATCAGTTCCCTCTGTGACTCATGCTGTAGAAGATGCTTGCAGCTGACCTGGGCCAACACACTGCCACAGCCTCAAGGCACATGCAGAGGGCTGACTGCCCAAGTAATGACCAGGGAGAAAATAACTGTCTGCACCAAACCCATCTGTGGGCCACCAAAGTGAGCAATAATAAGATGGGATCCCTCAAGGCAACAGGTCACTATGTAGAGGGGCTATATGAACCTGGGTCTGGTATGAACTGATCAGTGAGGTTCCCATCACAAGAGAAGAGTGTTCGAGATGATCAGGAGATAGGCTTGAACTATGAACATGTCTGGCTAGGTAGGTGGGAGAGAAGGATGAGAGAGCATCCTGGGAAAACTAGACTTGTGGAAGACATGAAGGTCAAATCTCCTGGTCAGTCTGTGCAGAAGGATCTGGTAGAGGTTGGTAGATGGATAGATAGCTGCTAGGATTTAGGTTTGGAGGGCTTGAGGTGGGAAAGTTGTTGTGTCATATCCAAGAAACTGGCTTACAGCAGGCTTGAATGAATCCAGAGGAAGCATCCTCCGATACTGAGCAGGTTTTGGTAAAAGTAGTGGTGTAATTAAGATGAAGTTGTGCTTCTGAAGCCTACCTGCTTGGGATAGAGGAAGAGAATGAGTCAAGTTGTCTCAGCCCAAGCCAAGGCTGCTGGGGTGTGGTTAGTGAGGCAATTCACTGAAAGGCATTATTGCTCTGTCAGCTTCATAGACTAAATTACATCTTGAGTGGGTGAGGAAGGAGACTTGTTGGAACAGCCCAGCCTCAGATGCAGGCCCCAGGTAGGAATCTCTGTGAGGATAATGCTTCTGGCTGCCTTCTGAGGTCAGGAGTTTGCTGCTTCTTAATTGAGCCTTTCTCAAGTGCCAAGGAAGTTAATGAGTCAATTCCTGAAACTTGTCAACATATCTGTATCCCTCCTCTCTTCCCCTCTTGGCAGAATCTCAGCTGTGGGTTGAGGAGCACTCTGCTCTACAGAACATTCCTGGTTGGTGGCTGTGCTCACTGCTGACCAGAGCAAAAACTGGGACCACACCACCTTCTGAATGCTCATGTAGGCATGGCAATGGGAAATCCATTCATGGTGTTTGCCAGCATGTCCATGAGCCTGGAAGGGTGATGCAACAGCCTTCATTGCCACAGCAAAGTCAGTGACTCAATGACCTCTGGGAAAGAGACAAAAGATTTTGCTCTGAGCATTGGGGCTGAGATTTCCGGTGGATGAAATAGTAGGGCTGTTGGAGCACAGTCGGAGCTCTTAGGATCATTGTCTCTTGCCACAATCCAATTGATGAATTAATCATTTGATCAACTGAAAAATTAATTGATTTTTCAGTCTTTGTAAGACTGATCAGATCTGATTAAAGCTCAGTATTTTTGTAGAGCTGAACTCTTCAGCAATATAGTTGCTGAAGAAGTTATAGGTTAACCCATACAGAAACTAAGCAGTAAAAATTATGTTTTTAAAAAATAGACTCAAAGCATTATTTGAAAAAAGTAAAATTCACTGACAGCTTGTTAGTTTTTCTGGCTTGCAGCCTCTCTCATGTGGCAAAACAAAGAGACAGTAGCTGATGTCAAAGGTATTAAGTGCAGAAAATGCTGAGAAACAGCTGCTCAACTAAAAGACACAGTTTGTGCCTTATGACAAAGTCATACCCAGCCCTATAGCTCCTATCTGAAATTTTACCTCATCTCCCTGGTTAACCATCAGCTTGCATTTATACTTGCATCTGAAGTCTACTTTAATAAAGTCAACTAAAGTTGTTACTAACATAGAGGTGTCATGCCATAAGGATGGACAAAATGTCTGGGATAATTCATTATCTAAGCTGATGGGACTTGAACATAGAACCCTATAAATTAACACACTGCCTTTGGCATATGAAAATCTCTTAATTTTTGAGTCATAAATGTAGAGAAAATAGGCTTGCAGGAGGAATGCCAGAAGGGAGGTGGAGATGGCATGGGCAGCATGAAGGTGTCTCATAAAGAATGGCTGTTCCCTGGTACTCCTCCCCATCTAATTTTTAATAGCAAATCCCTTTGGTTTTTACTTTGATCAATAAAATTCTGGCCTTGGCAACTGAAAAACAGGAGTAAGGTGATTCTGTAGGCATTGTGAGGAAGCTGGAGGAAGTAATAATTCTGTTAGACAAAATATCCTGGAGCATGAAGGAAGAAATCAAGTAGAAATATTTTCTGTAAATCACCAAATTCCACTCTGCTACAGCCAACTGCCATGTAAATTAGACATTGGTGTGCTGAAAGATTGTGGCCATATTATGACAACAGTGATGAAGCCTTCTAGAAAGCACTTGAGACCCAAGCATGTCCTGCTCCTTCAGACACAGAAGTGACTTTCCAAGGATGTGTATTTCCCTTTCAGCTGTGTGGTAGGTCCTGGTACACCCAACTCTGAGGATGGGAAGGGGAAAGGTACAAAGAAGGTTGGAAGGAAGTGCAGATGAAATGTGAATTGTCTTTAGAGCTGCTATGGTAAACTAAATAAGATGCAGACAGAAGGATTTTATAATCTTTTCCTTAGCCTTTTCTGTCCCTAAGCCTCACCACACCAACTTGAAGAATTTAGGCCAAGACTTTCAGCAGTGCCTGAAGAACCTGAGAAAATCAGGCTCTACTTTCACGTTAGTCTGAAGTACTTGGAGATGATTTGTTGTGTAAGACTTACAAAATGACTTGGAACAAGACAACTGGCATAAATCACACCCTCTCTTCTGCCCTTACACTGCTGTAGGTGGATCAAACAAGAACACAACCTCTTCCAAATATGCAACATAATCTTATGCTTTGCTCTGGTCTCTTTGTATCTACAACTTACACGGTATTGGCTGTAGCTGAAGAACTACTGTTCATTTATTAGTAGTTGTTATCAATTAAACTGCCCTCTTCAGTTTCTGGAAGTTGAATTATTGTGGAAAGATTTAGCATCTGTCTGTAACATGTCATCAAACTCTTCCGTTTACAAAAATACCACGCAGGCTCCCACATTATTCCCCAAAACATTACCTGTTAGATAAAATTGTGAAGTGTAGCAAGTGGGAGAAATCACCCTAACTAATATTGTATGCTGGGAAAAAGGAAATGATCTTAAGTTACTGAAGCTGTAGAAAACCACAGGAGTGACATGGTAGTGACTTCTACAACCTTGATAGAAGTAAACTGTCTGCGTGCATTCATTTCTAGGAGATGCTGGATGAAAGATGCCCTTGTGCTTCCTTCATCCTATTCCACTGAGACTTTAGCAGAACTGCCCACACCACCTCATGAACCTCACTTTGAATCATGAAGTGATTCCTGCCACCCTGCCTGGGCTAGCAGACGACTCTATTTCATTTTTCCATTGAAATTTCTTACAGGATTTTGAGTCACACCATTTCCCTTGTCTTCCCAAATTCCTACTCTCCTTTCCCATTCCTCCCTCCTCCCTTATCCGCTGCATCATTCCAGTGATCTTTGCTACAGCACTGAATGTTTTTCCTGTGTTCTCCAATTCTCAACCCCAAACTCCCAGTGTGATGGCTCGCCACTGAGCCCTCTGAATTTTGCAGGAGCTACCTAAAATCTTGGGTATTCAAGGAAAAAGTCTCCCTTGGTGAATCATTTAGGACTGCTTTTTAGAGTAATTAATTTGGGGTCAGATAGTATCAGAACAAGGAACTGTTGCCTTTCATGGGAATCGCGGGGCTTTGGTAGACAGCAAACTAGTAAGTCAAGGCAGAAAGGCTTCTCAAAAGAATTTTAGAAATGGCAAGACAGCTCTGTGTGTCTTGGTCTCAGAGTATTTTTGTGGAGCAAAGACTCTGAAAGAAGAGTGTAAAGTGCTGTCTTGGATGTGTGTCTCGAGCAGCTCTGCAGCAGGATGGACAATTGATGGTTCATTGAGGGTTCATAGAGGTGTGGGAAATGCAAACACACCAAGGCAAAAACACAGATGAAGTGTGCAACTAAAAGATGATTAAAGGCTCCTTTGAGAGCTGTCTACAGTTACTACCAAAAATACCATTGAGGGCAAGAAAAGGACAGAACATTGACCTGCAGTTAAAAAATGTGCATTCTGCACTGGCCATCTGCTTTGCTTGTCTGGGCTTTTGAATTTACAGTAGGAAAATATGAGCTATGACACTGGGCTTTGTGAAGCATGTGTAGATTTAATAATCATCACCATAATAATTTTAGATTGTTATTGTTATTATTACTATTACTGTTACTATTACTGTTGAAACAGATCTCTTCAGTAACAGGTATTTCTTAAATGCTAACAATGGTTGCACTGTAATATCAATGTTGCTTAGATTAATGGCTATACTGTTTAGTGTTGCAGCTGTGGTGTGGAAATACTTTCCAAGTCAACCCAGGTCATGTAAAACAAAATATATGCTGTCTCTACCAGTATAAATGGGAAGAAGTGAACTAACAAAACTTTTTCAAGATTCTTTTTTTTTTTTGTACTGTTGCTTTACAAGACTGAGAGGCCAGCTGTGTTAATGCGATGCTGCTCCTTGGTGTAAATGCACTGACAGTCATCTGGAAAGGTTCCTACAGAGTGTTTTTATCTGCTTTTGTAAACTGAGCTCCATTTCCATCAGTTTAATAGGTGGTGCAACACTGTTAAAAATCTAGCTGCTGTAGAGTGATCTGTGCTTCAATGCTCAGCTTAAAAAAATTAATGTACACCTCTCAGGTCCATCGCAAGACCACTTGATGAGATGTTGTTTCATGCTGTACACACAAAGCATGCAACACTGAAGGATTACACCATGAGCAGTGTAACCATAACATGAAAACATCTAAACATGACAGGGTCGAAAGGAGGGAGGAACTGTCCAGGATAGAACAGTGGTAGTGACCAAAAGGAAACTTGAGCTAGAAATGCTAAGGGTAATTTCTTGCAACTTTAGATCAGATAGCTGCTGGGTCTCTTCTGGTCTGATTGGAAACTCTTTCACTGGAATTACCACCTAATTCTGCCCAGCTGCTGTCTTTGCTGGGACGAGCAGTTAATCTGGCACCTGAGTCTAAGGGAGAGAAAACAAGTGGAGCACAATTTCAATGAAGTTTGATTGTCCTGTTTTGACTTAATTTCAAACTAATTGAATCAGTTTTTTTCTCTGTCTTGGTCCAAATGATAAATAAGCACCTTGGCTTCTCTGAAGATAAACCTTGAACAAATTAAAGGATTCTATTTGGAAAAAAGTTTTCAGCTTTTCACTCTGTGCTGGAAGAAAGCCAAAGTGAAACATCTGAATATTACCCACAGAAAGGAAATTCCAAGTATCATCTACGTTTAGCAGTGACAAAAAGACAAAAAACCCTGTGGCTCTCATAGCATTAGATCATTCCCATGAGAAAGAGTGGGTTTTGTAATAGAAACATTATTTGTGCACAATATGAACAAATACATTTCCATAGTTGTCTACCAGGTCTTGATTTCACTTTAAGAGCTGTTGCATTATATCCGGTGCAGTATCTTCATAAGTGTTACTCATTCAGAAAAGGGATATGCTAAAAATAGAAGCAGAATTTTAAGGTGTTCCATGATAAATTTGAGATGGGTATGGTGCACTTCACAAAATGTTTGTAGGATCAGCCCTGTCATACATGTCTACATTTCTGTGAAGTTCTTTGCTACGGTTCTTAGGTTGTTTTTTATTTTTTTGTCATTCTGGGTGCCCCTGCCCATGCAGGGGTGGTGGAACTAGCTGATTTTTAAGGTCCCTTCCAACACAAATCAGTCTGTGATTCCCCTGAGGTTATGTGAAAGACCTGATCTAGACCCCAGTCAATGCCTTAAGTTCTAATTATTAACCACATCTTGTCTGGTCATCCATCACTTCTTCCAGAGAAGCCTAGATTGTTTTACCTTTTCCCCAGAAGATCTGCTCTCTGTGGAAAGCTACACCAGCACCAAGGCTCCTCCACTATGTGCTCTCAAAGGGCAAAGCTGGGGACAATCTCCTGACCTGAAGTCTGCAGTCTGAGATCTTCACAACATGCTGTCTCAGTGCATCTGCTGATACCAATAGGTGTTGGTATTTGTGTAGTTGTCCTCAACAGGGCTTTTGTTGACAAATCAGAGAGAAAACTGTCCTCTTCTGCTTATGCATGCTGTTAGACCCCTTCTTTCACAGCTGGCAGCCTGGCTCCTAAGGGAGTCCAGGAGACCCAAGGCCTTTTGTTTGTAGTCTTGCATTGAAGCAATTCACTCAAACTTTGAGAACACTTGGGACTTTGGTAGGGTGATTCAGGCTATCATCACAGCACCCTTCTGCTGCCTCTGTACAGATGCCCTGAATTGATATCAATACTTCTCCCTCACCACCTGAGGGGTGGGTTACATCTGAGCTGAATCAGAAGCATTAGTGCCTCAGAAATGTCCCTGTGGTCACTTTGAGCAACCTGAACTTTATAGGGTGGGCATTTTGTGACAGGCACCCATTGCACATTTCCTGGGGAAAATGCTGTTGGGAGAAAGCTGACAAGCACAGTATGCTTGGGCTTCACCTGGCCACTAGTGAGGAAGTTGCCCTAGATTAACATGTGTCACCAACTCATTAAAGTCAGAAAATGTTGAAGAGAAATCACAATTTTATTCCTTTTGTTGAAAAGCTACATCCAGTTTTCATATTTTGTTGATGCAGCAGGGCAGGAGGGCAGGAGGGGCAACCTTGTTTAATTCATAAAGGATCTTCAGCCATGGTGGAAGAATTGACAAGGAGAAGAGGAAAGTTCCAGAAATATGGCAAAGCTTTATATTCTTGCACTAATATTAATGTTTCCATTGAAAAATACCCACTTCCATCCCTATATATGGTTTGCGTAAAGATGCAGCTGAAAAAAAAAAAAAAAAAAAAAAAAAAAAAAGTAAAAATGTGGAAAACCACTCATGTGACCATATGGAATGAAAGTCCCGTTGCTTGCCTCGACAAACCCTCTGAGAAGTGTTTCCTCCCTTCCACAATGACTGGAGGCAGCCGAAAAGGCCACCTCCACACCAAGAAACTGCTCTGCATCTCACTGAGAAACAAGGCACCAAGGAATGATGTGGGCGTTGCAGCTGCAGGGAGCTCCATATCTGCCAAAGGGAAAAAAAGAATCTGAGATAAACTTGTTTCCACATACCTTCTCTTGAAAGGGATACAGTGAGAGAGAATGTTCTCCGTCATCCCACCAGTGTGACAAAGATTGTTTGGCCCAAGAAGAAGAAAACACCAATATCCCAGGTAAGAGGAATTCAATCTTGTGCTCGGTGAGCAGCTGGCAGTGCTGTGGCAATGCTAATAAAACACAAGTGCCAGATCTCAGTGCAGTGAAAGAAATGGAAGGTGTTCTACAGCTTTTGATGAAGATTTGACTTGGGCCTCCCTGCACCAAAATAGGTGTGGATAAAAGAAAACAACCCAGTTTCTTTATGTCTTGATAAAAGTTGAAAAGAGAGTGGCCAGTACACCAAGGAGAGTTGTTAGACCCCTCCGTTTGATGAGAGTGAGACTGTATCTGAATTACAGTGTCCATTTTGGGCTCAGGAGGAGAGAGAAGAGATTTCAGAAGACTTCATCTGGAAGGGATATACAATGATCATCTAGTCCAACTGTCTGACCACTTCAGGGCTGAACAAAAATTAAAGCAAGTTATTAAGGGCATTCGCCTGTTAAACACTGACAGGCTAGGGATATTGACCACCTCTCTAGGAAGCCAGTTCCAGTGTTTGACCATCCTCTTGGTAAAAAAATGTTTCCTAATGTCCAATCTAAACCTCTCCTGATACAGCTTTGAACCATTCCTACCACTGGATACCAGGAAGAAGAGATCAGCCCTTCCTTCTATGCTGCCCAAAGAGATTAAAAAGATGCTCAGGTTTCTGGGCAACATGACCTGTGAGCTGAGGGAGATGGGCTGGTTTAATTTGGCAAAAGAGAGCCAAAAAGCCTTGATAATGCCAGAAAATATACCCAGGGGCTGTTCACAGCCATCAATTCCTGCATTTTGGAAACCTGATGATGGACTAGGTGGACCTTTTTCACTCAGGAAGTGATACAGCACAGGAACAGTCCACTGGAGAGGTGCCTGAAGCCCTTCCCTGGCAAACTGTCAAGGTGTGACAGTATTGTTTGGAGCAGGAAGGTGGGCTAGAGATTCCCAAACCTGTTCAGCCAGTGTATACATATATATATAATATATATATGTGTGTAGAAACATATATATGTGTATATATAGTATATATATATTATGTGTATAAGATTAGTTAAGGGGGAAATGCCACTAATAACCATTCAAATGGCACCACTGTGGTATCATGTTGCTTACATGCCAGATGTTGTGCAAAGTGAGAAGCAATCCTTAGGTATCTAGCCAAATTCCTGTGATATCCTGAGCTAACTTCCTCCAGCTCTGCTGAACTGAACTGTGAGAAGTGACTCGCAAAACACTTTCAACAAAGTGCAGTGGTTTGAGAGGGATCCAGGTATCGCTGTATGCAAGCTTGTCTATCAGATAAGTTGCTTTATCTGAGATTTTCCAGGAAGATGTGGTGGTGTCTCTTGAGGTACGGCTGCCATGATAACAGCTGCTCAGTCTAAGAGGAGAAATGGTTATTAAGAGAGAGCAAGGGCAGGAATGAAGCAATATTGGTCAGCAGGGTTAGCAGCAATACCCAACGTTATCTACGTTCTACATCATAGTTTCATTTTACTAATTTTGAAAAGATCATGAACAAAGAAGAAGAAAGGAGAAGGAAGTGTAGCAGCAGCTGCCGTGAGTCACCAGAAAACTGGGTTTGGTGGAGGCCTGCCTGGACAGCTTTCTAGGAGGCCTGCAGAGACCCACTGGTACAAGCAGAGGACCTCGAGAGGCTGAGTGAGGTTTCTCTGCATTTTGTAGTGTGTGTTGGGCAGAGCTCCTAAGAAGGAGGTACCTCACCCTCCTTTGGAGCTCTCTTGGGTCATGTGGACGCACTCACCCTTCTCCAAGGTCAGTACAGCTCTGGGGAGGCAGGAGGTTTCACCTAGCACATGGATTGCATGATGTCCATTTGACTGGAAAATCCATCCATACCAGATGTGGCCAACAGCAGCCCAGCTACATGAGAGTGAAGGCCAGGAGAGATGAGGGAATGGGCTGTCACCAATGAAGGTGTAGAACAGAAGGGGTTCACTGGAGCAGGGCATGTCTCATCC
Organism: Phaethornis superciliosus; assembly: GCA_023637945.1. Lineage (NCBI taxonomy): Eukaryota > Metazoa > Chordata > Aves > Apodiformes > Trochilidae > Phaethornis > Phaethornis superciliosus. The sequence continues at coordinate 245,214 of JAJQWJ010000022.1, read as the reverse complement.
TTTCCACAATGATTCCAGGTCTGTGGTTGCCCACAAATCAAGATCTCCGCATCAGGAAAGCAAATGTGGAAAAGGTTGGCAGATCAACAGGCTCACACTAGGGGCAGGTGAGGCAGCACAACCATTTCTCCAGAGCTAAAACACCTTTTTGCTCTTCACCTTTCCTTTTTGGAAGGTGCAGTGCAAGTGCATGCTGAGCTTAGGATGAATCATATCCAAGGGCTGAGATCTGAGATTTGAGGGGTTTGGGCTCAGACCAATTTAATGGGAAGACAAGTCTAATTGCAGTCCTGGATTCACAGTCCTCACGGCTTTGGTGAAGTTCAGATCCAACTCTGTAATCTCTGATATGAAACTTGATCTGATTTTGGTTTGCTGCCCCCGAGTGAGCTTGGATCGAAGTGACTTGCATTGACTTGACTGAAACTTAAGTCCCTGTTAAAATTTTCTATAGCAGTTGACAACAGCCAGAATTAAGCTAATAATAAGAAAGCCACACATTGGCCATACCTGACAATAAGGGGAGGAATTTTCAAAATTTCTCCATTGGTTTCAGCACTTTTCATAGTGTCCCCTTTCTCCTGGACTGAGCCCTGTAGTGAGAAACCAGAACAGTCTGGAGGTCTGAGGTGCTCCTCAGGAGAGTGATGACTACCCTGCAGAAAAATTCATTCTTTCATTCTCTGGAGAAGGTGAAGCTGTGACCATGGGAAGAGGTTGGTTCCCAAAGCACTTTGCTGTTGATGTTGCTGAAAAGATGTGGCATTGTGCAAAGGATTGGCCTGGATTTATTTTTATTTTATTTATCAGACCAGGATTGTTGTCAAAACCCACCTGCTTCAAAAACCTTGGAAATAAGAGAAGGAAAAAGGATGAAAGAGTGAAGTGACGTGGAGCCTGCAGAAAGTCTGGAGGCTGCTGCTTGGCTCAGGGCCTGTTTCAGTGAAAGCTATTTAACATTTTTTATAACTGATGGTAAAATTGAACACTATTAATGGACTTTATGGGTATAATTAATTCTTATATCTCAGAGGCAACAGAGAAACAGAGTAGAGGCCAGATTGCTTTTTCCTGTGGTATTAAAAAGCCTGGGACTGAGAAGCTTTGTGCTGCTTTGTCAGGATTTTCTCCATCTGGCAAAACAGTAGAATAAAATCATCCTATATGGAGAGAGGCTTTATTTTTTAAAATAATGATCTTTCTCTTTCAATTCAAAGTCTTCAGAGAAAGGTGGGGAGCAGGGGATATATGTGAGTATTTTCATTCATTAGCTGCCTTTTCTATATTCAGGAGCTATAATTCCTGACTACCAGACTTAAACCTCTCGCCTGTATGGAGGAGAAGGCAGATAAAGATTAAAAGCCCTCTTCAGAGATATGAAAGATTTAGAGGGTCCAGAGTGGTGAAGAGATCCCAGGGGAGATCTCTGGTTACAATGTCATAGGTAGGGGAAGATGAATTTTATAAAATCAAATTTCTTTTCTTTAAGTGGAAAAGAAAGAAAACATGGATTCAGTTTTCTTCTTTTCTTTTCCTTCCTCCAACAATTAACAACAAAAGGCTATTTTTTTTTGTTTTCATCAGTGTTGCTCAAAACAGAAAGTAAGCAGCTCTAGTAATGAATCACATCACTCATCACTTGCTCACAACCCTTGGAAAGTTTCTTGTTTGTTTTTGAAGTCAACTGGTCAAACCTCTTCTGGTGACATACCACAAGTAGCAAACTACTATTAGGAGTATTTTGAGTGTGCTGACACAAACTAACTTACATCAGTTGACAATACCAACTAAACTTGAAAAATATAACACTGTTTCTGAAGCCAGAAACTAAATCTATGATTAAATGTTTGGATGTGAACAGTTCACCAGGCTCTGGGTATGTAAAGGAAAGAAGGTGCTCAAGGGGACAGACTCAAATACCAGTGAAAACAGATCTGAGTAGGATCTTAGGGATGAAGGAAAAAAGAGGAGAGAGTGAGGTCATACCAGCTTTTGTAGATCTTTGGTCCCTTCCCTCCCCACGTTGTAAGAATTACATTTCAAGTAAATGCCTGTGTTACTGCAATTCATAGAACAAGAGGGATGGAGAATACTCCTTTGTCCTTCATTATCCAAGCCAAAGAAGCTCAGATTACATCTGTCCTCTGGACTGTCCCAACACCCCACCTCCCAGCTGAGGGCCAGGTCTGAAATAATCTTTGGGAAAGTCTGAACCTCAGATCTCAACCTTGGATTTTCAGCAAGTGAAGGTGTTCGTGGTGTAATTACACCCCAGTGTGGTCTGGTGTTGCACAGGGTGCTGTCAAATAGGCAGGACAGGATTCGAGGAAAATGTATCATAATGAGCTTTGTTATGTGGCACAACTAGATTACTCTTTTCATATTTGTTCTGAGAAGGTCTGAAAAACCCAGGTGAGAAGAGAGGCTGAGCACTGTGCATTTACAAAGTCTGTGCTCCAAGGAGATTAGTATTTAAGTATTAAAAAGTGGATAAATAGTGAAAAGGAAGACCCTTGGAAGTATATTGCATAAAGTCCCTAGCAGAACGCAGCACGGAAATATCCTGTAAGTCCCAAATCTCCTGTGTCCTGTCACAGAGTTTTTTCTACTGTCCCGACAGTCAATCATTTCCTCATCTTTTCTTTCGTACAATCTATCCATAAACCTTCTGCAGAGTTGTAGTTACACGCTTCAGTTGTTCAGAACATGTTAGTTACAAGCTTTGACTCTTAGTTTTTTTGGAAAGACCATGTCAACAAAATTCAGTTAAAAAGATTTCCCCATCCCCTGACCACAGGCACATTGCCAGCAGTCTGTTAGTCAAGAAGTCTGAATATTGCATGTTCTTCCCATCATCTGGTTACGTTTTATATCTGTGTTTGCATAATACTGTTTTGAGGAACCACTGGCAGATCCGGTTGTTATATGCTGGATAGTCCAACAACAATCCTACCAGAGGATCAAACAATCAAACCAGAGGAACTTGTCAGCTGTGGGGCTTGCAGTGTTTTAGGTTTTTGCCTTGGGACACTCTCAAAGTTCCATGTTTACTCTGACAAGGAGGTAAGACAGGAAATTTAAAACAAGGTGTTGCCTAGTAAAAGCAGGCTGTTGTTGAGGGAAAGCTAAGTCTGGGCATCAGTGGGACATCAACCACCTGCTCACACGTCATCACTGTACCTAAAGACCCCCAGAACATTTTCATTGGGAAGAGAAATATCATTCAAGAATTTGGGATGGTTAAGTGTTACTGAGATGCGGTCCTCCACATTGAGGTGTGTCAAATGGAGCTGGAACAAGGTCTTAAAAGTCTTTTCCTGGCACGTTTCTGCTGTGCACCATGTGGATAATGTTTGTCTGTTGACATCGTCATTCACGAGGAGGTCTATCTTGAGGTCGATGGGGCTGTTTGAACAGCTGGGAAAATAGAAGTTCAAGTGGCAAAAAATCAAATAGATGCCTTGATTCTTTATCACCAGCTCTTGGCTCTTGCATTGGATGTCTTCACAAATACCCTTTTCGACCAGGCTCAGTTTGGAGCTGTTTACAGGTTTGGACACTAGAAAGGAAAGCAAACACATGCGAAAATGAGCTGCTGAGTTCTAGTGACCCTATTTCAGCCTCATGTGACTTGCAGCAATGTAATTCCTGGTAAATGGAGATAGCCTTTCAGTGGCTTACCTCCAGGAAGCTCCATGGAAAGACCCTGGACACATGGCTGGGAGTCCAGGGACTCAAACATCCCTTGGGAAACCCAAGACAGGGAGGTTCAGTGAAAATGGCCTTCTGCCATGTTTAAAGGGAAATAATGGTAAGGAATATCCATGTGTTTGTATGCAGAAGGTATACCTTTATTTTTTCTTCTGAAGTTAAGAAGAAGTGAGTGTGATCAGATAGGGGTTTACCAAACGCACCCACGTTTCAAGAAAGCAAAGGATTTTTTTACCTATAAAATATTCATTTGGTTAAAAAGCTACTGATCACTAAACCCAAACTGAATAGGATAAAGAACCTGCTCTTGAGCCACCTCTGCACATCCCTCCATTCCAGCTCTTACCCTCCACTGGGCTTCCACTGACCTCTCATGTACGCAGCAGAGGTCTTGAATGGCACTTTCTGCAGGATACCTAAATAGTCTTCAGAGATGTTCCCTGAAGGAAAGAAAAGATTAAGTGACCACTCCATATTTTATTTTATTTATTTATTTATTTATTTATTGTACTGTAAAATGCTGTCAGCATCTGGCACCTCATATATTTGCTAGAACCATGCTATGGGCAAATTCAGCAGCAGCTCCAAAGCAACAAGCCGCAGCAGCAGCTACAACAGGACGTAGGAGAGGTGAATCCTGATACTTGGCTGATAGGAATTGATCTGCACAGGGAAATCACCCTCGCAGGGAGTTACCCAGCAGGGTAACTCGGATGGTAAATTTGTAACAGTCTAAATCTCTGATAGATTGCAGTTATCAGACAAAAAAAGAAATAATTGTATTTCTTATCCTACTTCTTACAGAAATGAAGGGAAGCTTAATTTATTTTAAGTTGCAATTATAGCAGGAAACTTTTAAACATTGAAATGGAACATGCTTCTCAAAACGGCTCTTTTGAAACTTTGCTCTGTTCCCTCAGCAGTTAAAATGCAGCTGTGGCCAGAGCTTTAGGTGAGGTTTTGGCCGTTCATACCTGAACTTTGCGGATCGCAGGGGCAGGGAAGGGGCACGGCCCAGGGCCAAAGGCAGCCGTGTGTCTCGGGAATGTCCCTAAAATCCAAAGGGCCGGGCCGGGGAAGGGCCGGGGCTGCCCCGCTGCGGAGCGCCTGGCGGTCACGGACACAGGGGACGAGGCGGTCTCACGGCCACTGGGGTACAGGACACCTCGGTCCCAGGGCCATTGGGATGCAGGGGGACTCGGTCCCAGGGCCACTGGGGGACAGGAGATCTCCGTTCCAAGGCTCCGGGGGAATGTCTCCCTCTTGCGGCTGCGCCTGGGACTGCGGGCGGCTCCACCTGCCGGAACGGCATCCCCGGGACCGCATCCCCGTGTCCCCCCTCCTGCACCCCACCAAGTCCCCTTGCTTTTCACCTTCTTTCCAGCAACATTTCACCTTCCCATCTGCTCTGTGTAAGCCTTTCCTTCTCTCAACTTCCTGGGCATTCAGTGAAGGGCAGTGATTATACTTCCTGTATTTTGTGATTGTGTAAAATCACAAAATGGTTTGGCTTGGAAGGGACCTTAAAGGTCATCTAATTCCAACTCCCCCCACCCAGGATACCCAAATCACCCAAGTTTTCCTGTGAATTTCTTTATAAAGTTGGTATAAGAGTCACTCAGATCCTACAAAGATCTCTGAAGGACCAGTTAATACACAAAACTAAGTTCTACTAATCTTGTCCTTATATGAATGAGAAGTCTCCTAAATACAGAGAGCACAAGGATCTTAAATTTTATAGGATTCCTGAAACTAAGGGTGTAAAAAAAGAGATCCACCACTCTAGATCCTTAGAGTATCTGCAAGGACTGATTTCTGCTTGGTCCAGGAGAAGCTGGTCCCACTCACAAGTTAACCTGCATGGCAGTTTGTAACATTGCACCCTCTGCACTCACTGCTGGAGCAGAAGGCTGTGGATATCTTGAAAGAATTTCAGTTTTTCTCTGATTTCCGTAGTTGATACACTTTGGAGAGAAGCAGGTGCTCGTGCTCCAAGAGTAAGTCATTTATCTAAGTCCCTTGGCTGCACAGGAAATCCCCAGAGAAAAAAAACAAACTATTTTTCTTATATTATTCATATCAACAGTGTTTTAGTGAGTGCACAGGCACTGCAGAGATGAGGAGACATGTCATGGGATGGGAAAAAACCCTTCTGGCCCTCTTTAAAAACTAAAGCTGTTAGGGTGGTAGCTGGTAGTGGAGCCCCCAAGGATTGTAAATGTCCTGCAAGAAGAGAGAAAATTTTTACAGAACCTGGCTGGAATTTAGGGAATGTATCCCATAAAGTAGAAAACCCTCTGCTGTTCAAGCAGCCTTTGGAAGCTGCAGCCTTGCAGCATCTGCTCAGAAAGCCAAATGCTGTGCCTGCACACAGAGCCCAGAGCTGCCAGGAACCCCATTGGTCATCACATGCTTTGGGATATTCATGGCATTTCTCAAGATCTGCCCCTCACTGATGTCGCTGCACTCTGCATTTCAAAAGCTGTACTTACATTAACTGAGGTCAGCACAAATTTTGTATGTGTATATGTCATAGGTCATAGGTCATGTATTGGGTGATATCAACTGTATTTCTGAGAAGGCAATGTGTGGGGGGGGAAAAAAAAGATCTTTTATGGAGATGTTTCCTATTCTTAAGGCAGCTTATATCTGGGTTTTAGTCTTATTTATCAAATTAATTCTTTTATCTGAATCCTTTCATAGCAAGCTAGGAATGACTGAATTTACTAAAGTTTCAGGACTGGTGGATGGATGTGTTCAATTGAATCACCTAATTGGCTTTGCACTAGTAAAAGGGTGAATCAGAAGTAATTGCACAGAAGTCAATAAGATTATGTGATCTTAAAATACTGTGAGAAGGAGGAAAAGCAAAGCCACATTTGGGACTAAATACCAAAGACACCATACTGGTATCATTGTCCATTCTGATTCATGGATGCTGTAGATCAGGCTGCTTGAAAGAAACCTGTTGACAAGGAAGGAGTCTTTGCAGGAAGCCATTTAAGCTCTTTTGTCCTAAAGAAGCTGTCAGGAGATCATTCACTTGACCCCTGTCAGCATACGATGAGCATCCAGAAGATGCATCCCCAAGGAAAAGGGCCAGACTGTTTCCATTAACAGTTTTTCCCACTCAGCCAGAAAGGATGCCCCACAGGACTGCGAAATGGAACTGGGAGGAGCTGTAGCCTCACTGACATGCCCATGCAGATTTCCACCTGCAGACTGGAAACCAAATCCTGAGGTTTTCAGTTTACATTCTTAGGGGTCTCATCTAAGCCCCTCAGGACCTAAAGAGGCTGTGTCTTGACAGGAGGAACTGTGGGGCTGTGGGACACATGGATAAATGGGCTGCTGCCAGACAGGTGTGAGGAGATGTGACTGCCTGGGGAACTCTCTTTGCTGGTTGCCTCAGTTTCTGCACCTGTGAGATGAATATAATGGGAGCTGGAGAAAGGGCAGTGAAACCAAGAGATGACAGTGACATGCCAGAGCACAGAGTATTCCTACCCAGACATAGAAAAACCCTTTTTTTTTTTTTTTTTTTTTTTTTTTTTTTTTTTTTTTTTGTGAGCCTTGTCCTAGTACCAGGCACCTCTTAGAGTGATGTGCTTTGCAGTGTGGATGGCATCACAGCTGGCTGGAGGCTGCAGGCACAAGACGAGGTCAATAATCTGAACCTACCTTACAAAGTAAAGAAGTGTGGGCAGGAAACAAAGAGCTTCCAATTCCTCTGTACCCCCCACCCATTTAAGTGCTTATGAAATCAGGCAAGGTGACTCCATATATCTCTGTCAGCCTGCTAGACAGGCAGAACTCTCCTTGCTATCTGAACAGCTATCTGAAGTCCCCAAAGGCACTGTTTACTCTCTGCTTCCTGTAAAGTATCCTGCAAACAGCTGCTGGACAGTAAAGTGTCCTGGCTCTGCTGGACCGTCCCAGCTGAGTGATGCTTGCCAAGTCTCAGCTGGCTGATGTCCTCTCCTGGGCTCAGTGGCACTAATCTCTGCTCATGGCTGTGCCTGTCAGACATGCACTTGCAGAGCCTGAGGACTGTCACTCTGCTCCTGTGTATTGAAAGGGGACTGAACTCTGCCACCAATGCTAAGTCCTTCCAAAAAAGTCAACTTTGGAAGTGCCTCTTTCTTCCTTTAGGAAGAACGTCTTAAGAACTCATCACTGCACACTTGGCTTCTCAGAATGTGTAGAGCTTAAGGCCAGAACTCTTGAAGTCTGTCCTGCTTATCAGTATGGCATAGGTCACAGAATTTCATGAGCTATTCATCTGAGCCACTGTCCCTGGAGGGATTTCAAAGCTGTGTGGATGTGGTGCTGAGGGACATGGCTTAGTGGTGTCCTTGGCAGTGCTAACAGTTTATCTTGATGATCCTAAAGGTCTTTTCCAAACAAAATATTCCTGTGATTCTATGTTCTGTATTCATCTATAATTTTGATTTTAAGTGTTGGAGAGCTGTGAGATCTAACATTCATCCTTTTGCAGCAATATCAGCCATCTCATTATTAATTAAATAAGGAAACAGCCCCTGGTATGACTAACTGGAATCTGTCTATCTGCAGTTTCCTCCAAATGCTTGCCTGGGAGGATGCCTCTGCACTCTTTCTAGCATTTGCAAGCCCAGACTTGCCAAATTTTTTTGAACTGAGAAACATGGCTCATCTGTCCTGACCTTCAGAGCAGTCAGGACCTTACATGATTTCATGTCTAAGCACACATACATGTACTGAAATTGAGAAGGAAAAAATCTATATGGCTGAAACTTGAAACATCCATTCTTGAGTAACCCACCATCACTGGGTCAGACTGAGATTCACATACTCTACTAGAATCTAGAGGTTCTCTATCCTCTCTTGCAAATCAGGTTCAGCTGTACTTGTTATTTCCTCAGACGTGTTGGTTTCCGGAGGTACTGTTGCCATTTGAAAGCTTTTTTCTTCTCTTTTTTTCTCCCCCTCCCCCATAACTACTTCATCTTTTCACTGAGAAGAGCCTCCATGTGAGATGTTCAGATGTGCACAAGTGAGTGATTTGTGATCCTGAGCAGTATTCGCATTTCAGAGGAGACAAATCATGGGTGTTGTTTATGTGTCTTACCTGTCCTGATGGGCTTTGCAATGCCCTCCTTGGCAGGATGAGCTGCCTGAAAGAGAAGCAAGAGAAGAGATGGTTTTCTGGGAGCTGGGCATAGCCATGTGCTTTAGAAGGGGATCTTAAAAGTTTCTCTTGCGTCCCATGAACTTCATGAGCAAGGAGCCAGTGCCAGGCTCTTGTATAGCCTCCCAGGTCTCTATGGGATTGCTGCAAAGCAAACAGCTCCTGCAAGACCTCTGCCCTCATCCAAACACCAGCCTCACTCATCTCTTATCACAGACCTGTTTTTTTTTTTTTTCTTCTGGAGAAAATCTCTATTCCTGACACAGCCAGCAATTCTCTTAGTGAGTTCAGAAATGTGTGTGGGTTTTGATGGGGATGTACTAGAAGTGCAAGCCCTGAAAACCTCACTCTGGGGCTTGCAAAACTTGGAGAGGGTAGGTCAGAGTGGGACTGGACAGCATGGCCTGAGAACTTCTCAGGAAACAAACTCCAGTGTGAAACAGAGCAGCTTTCATCTGTGGTCTTGTTTGTGTTTTATTTTGCCACCCAAACGCACAACCCTGAAACCTATGCTTGCTTGTGTACTGCTTCACACAAGTCAGGGCACTGACAACTCAAACATCCAGCAATGACCTCAAGGAGCAAAGAACTTCTCCTGGAAGCTGAGGAAAGATCCCAAGAATATCTCTGCTTAAAACTCAGTGGCACATCCCTTCAGTCATGCATATCCTGCAGTCCCAGAGCGATTTCTGTATTAAGGAGTAGTTTTCATCCAGGCTAATCTGAACCAGTTCTTCTTGTCTAGATACCAATTACCTGGACTAGTTGTGCAGGTTAACCACGCCAGACCCATATTAGCACAGAATCACAGACTGGAGATGGAAGGGACCCATAAGCATCGTTGAGATCAATTCTCTGCTCTTCACAGGACTGGCTAAAATTCAATTATATGACCAAGGGCTCATCCAGATGCTCCTTGGTTTCTGGCAGGCCTGGTGCTGTGACCATGTCCCTGGGGACCCTCATCCAATGACCAACCAGGATGTCCAAGAAGTAATTTGGGAAGCTGGTATTAGCTTCAGCAGAACGTCTAATAGCTCCTGGGAGAAATGAGGCACACCATACATATGCTGGGAGACAACTTCATCCATGGTGCTCTTAAACCAGAAGCACTTTTATTTCTTATTTCTGTGTGTAAACAGGATTACGTTTTATGTGGGGAGAAGGAATATGGTTAGAGAGTGAGAGAAGTGTTGTCTCTGTGGTGCCTAATGCTTTAGTCTTAAATGCTTAAAAATATTCTTAATTAGGCTTTGGACCTAATGCAAAAATTCCAGAGGTGGCTTTATAATTTAAGTAACTGTGGTACATGAATTGGTCATTTTCTCTCCCCACACCTATGTAAGACAGTGAAGAAGTTATCTGTTGAGACAGTACTTCTCCAGGTGACCATCCTAAGCTGAACTGGCAGGCTGCTGGGTTAAGAGAAAAAGAGGAACTGTGGGCTGTTTAGCTGTGGGCTAAAAAAACAGGATTTTCAAGTTTTAGATCCCCTTCATGATATATTTCCTTGCAAGCTCTCATGGATCCTGTGCACATGCATCATCAGATATGGGACTGAGAACAGCCCTAGCTGAAAAGACTCCCAAGGGCCATCAGCCAGTTTCTCAGCTTTGGTCTTGGACCTTGGCACTGGGTTCTCCCTCCCATTTGCACTCAGGGCACAGGGAAGAGTAACTTTTCCATGCCATGTGTGAGCATTTCTGCTGGCTATGGAGAATTAAAGACATTTTTGCCTGAGAGGAAAAGGATGCTCTGTTCCCAACTAGATTACACTAAATTAATTCAGGCAACAGACCCACTGCTAGCTGCAGGGAAGTGTTTGGTAAAGTGCTTAAGACATTATCACTGGGGAGATGTTCACCTTGCAGCCCTCCCTCAGAGCTGGTGGGCAGGACAAGGCTGAGGGCTCACATCTTGCTTTGTAGTCAAGGTGAGAGAAATAAAATTAAAATGTACTGATGGTATGTGTTCTCACCTGAGAAGTCTCCCACTGGCTGAAAACAACAGCTACTAATGTGATTTGCTTTAGTGACAATTGAATAGATATTCAAATAAGACTTTAGAGCTAGCTTTGAAATATTACTGGCATTACGTCTTTCTTTTTTAACAGCAAAAATATTGCATGGGATGCTGTAATTTGAAATTAACATGGCACACAATAGGAGCTCAATGAGATTAAATTCTGCAGTGCCAGCTTGGAAAGAATCCATGATAAAGACTTTCACTCCATCTGGAGTGATCTGAGGGCTGATGGTGAAGGATCTCAGTCTCTACTCAGATAGCAGAATAATCTGAGTTTCCTTCATTACAGAAAACTATAATCAAGTGCCAGTGAAAATAAGTTTTATCTTCTTCCTTTAATCATTTTACAAGAAAACAAACGGGTGCCATCCAAGGGTCATCTTAATGACCTGTGTCAGAGCTGTCACTAGAGGTCTCTGAAGTGTCCATCCTCGTCTAGAAAGCCAAATAAACCTAAGCCTGAAACCACAGCATCCCGAAGTTAGCCTTTGGTCAGCTTAACCAGGGCCAGGGCTTTTCCGTGAGAGATTTCCTGCAGTGTTCAACAAGTGGGAAATCAGCTTTCAGAGGTAATTTTCAGTGGATTATTCCTTTCCTTCCCTTCCCTTCCCTTCCCTTCCCTTCCCTTCCCTTCCCTTCCCTTTCCCTTTCCCTTTCCCTTTCCCTTTCCCTTTCCCTTTCCCTATCTTTTCCACTTTTCAATTTTATCAGTGTTGTCCACCAGAGGAGGCAATAGGTCTCGAATGCAGCAGCCCTGGCAAGATTATTTTTAAGCAGAGAGAAATCACCGGCTGAGAGTGAGGGAAGGTATTGGGTGCTGCAGGAGCAATTTCTGGTTCCAGCAGTCAAACTGCTAAAGAGGTTTGACATTTTTTACTCCAACAGCCTTGAAGACTAAATCAGCCTCTATAAATAACTGCCCTGACTTTTAGCATTTTCCAGCCTGGTGCCTGAACAGTGCTGAAAAGGCTTTTCCAGGCAGTTTTCAGGTTAAAAATATGAGGACTGCAAAATCCATAGAAGTGGTGGACTGTCCCAGATTCTGGGCTTTAGACATCCACAGCATTTGTTGCTCGAGGCAGGTCGCCTGAGTGTCTGATACAGCAGACCTTGCAGTGCTGCTTTGCAGATTTGTTAAGGTATGTGTTTCTTAAAATTGCATTTGTTCAGTCTTTTCTGTCCAAACTCTTTCACTGATTACATGTATCTCTCTATACACTTAAGTGTCTACACAAATGTACATATATTTATAAATCCAGTAGCAGTGAGATGCAGCAGGCAGAATGGCAGCGGTTTTAGCAATCTGATAACAGTGTTAAGAAAGAAAATATAGATTATGGACCACCACAGAGCAACTATTCTTATTCCAGAGAAAATGAGTTACTTAGGAAGGTTCTAGATGAGAGGATGGCTGAACCCAAGAATTCCTTCAGTTGAAAGATGAAGAACTGAACTAACTTTAGCACCACATGTAGATAGTTAAAAAAATAGCAGGTTAGTTCCAAAAAATGACACTTTCCAGGTCTGACATTAACACACTTTGTCACCCTTGGAAATAAGACATAAAGGAAGTTTCTTGGGGTGATGGAAAATGTGCGGGTGGGTACTGTGTGTATTAGAAGTGCTGTTAGAATCAGAGAAGCAGCTGTGGTATCAGAGTTGCTTTTTTGATTTGATCTCTTGGTGGTGGATTTCCTTCACTCAGAGCACCAAGTTTTGTGGTGATGTGAATTCCTTTTTTCTACCCTGTGTGATTTTCTCTTCCCAACGGGTCTTCCCATTGCAAGTGTAAATTCATCAAAAGGAAGGCAAGTAGCCAAACTCCATGTACCTGCTACGGGGCCAGGGAACCGTGTGATCTGCTTGGTACCAGAAGCCTCCTTTTAATGCAGTGACTCCCAAGGCATAGGTCGCAGGGCCTGCATTGTCCCTAAGGCCCCCTAGCACTCCTTTGGACAGAAGAAAATAAGTTTCTATCTCAGGTCAGCATAAGGAGGGCATGAAGTTGACACCATTGTCCCTGTAGTAAAGAATCCCTCACATAATCCAGATGATAAAACCTGGAGAGAAAACCAGATCATCCCAAGAGACTGAGCATACAAGATGTTTGTTCTCTTGAGAAGTTACAAAGCAAATAATGAAGAAAACTGATGATGCTCTACCCCCTCCAGCAACAGGACTCCAAGTACAGGAATCCCACAGATTCCCCATCCTGAACCTGCTGATGTCAATACAATAAGATGCATGTCTCAGCCATAGCTATGTTTATCAAAGGAGTTTGTCCCCAGCCTTGTGCTGGCAGTGTGACCATGAGCTGAAGTGGTTCTGAAGCAAGCCCTGGAGTTCTTGAGGAACCTTTCTCATGGAATCAGCATTTGTTACCTGCTTTGGAAATTTGAGACCAGTCATGGATGGATAATGACTATCTGCTTCTGAACTGAGAGTCTTTTGGGTCCCTGAGAGCAAAAAGAGAAGTTATGCTTTTACTGCCAAATTGCTCTCACAGCATAATATTGCTGCTTGATTTTATTTGGTTCTCACACACCTCAGCTTCCTACTTTTTCCTTCAGCCAAGCTCATTTCCTAAGCTGCAACTGATGTCATTACTCTTTTAAATGAAAACCTTGAGTCTTTCAGTAATATTGCTCTGGCAACTGATGTAACTGTGTTTATCCTGATGAAGAGGTAATTTAACGCTTACACTTATAATAAGTACAAATGAAAGTCTCATTATATAGGAAAGCTGTGGCAATTTTGTAATTACTGAGGCTGTTGTTTTAAAGATCTCTCTTAAAGTCCCACTCTGTATCACTTGAAAGCTCCCATGTCTCATTCTGACTGTGCACAAACTGCACTTCTTTTGGAAGAATGCTGGCTTCAGGTAAATGACTCCTTTCTGGTACAACTTGAAGAGGCATCAGTCAAGCCTTTATAGTTTAATTTCTGGCTGATATGCATCCACATACACACTGTACTGGGTAAATTTGGTATTTTGTTTTCCATGGCCAATTTCCTCCAGCAGCCCAACACTTGTGCTTTCATTCTGTGAACAGCAGTGGGTGCACTTCAGCATTTAGATTTTGGGGATATGATTTCAAAGCCTGTAAAACTTATAACCTGTCATTTTACTCCAGTGAAGTTTATGGCACCCCTCCCAGTAAGACCAGAAATGAACTTTCTGTATTCATAACCACCTGTACTTCTGCCCTGGGACACTCATACTAATTTCCATTCAACACCAAAGCTATTTGAGAGCTGCCCTCTTTATTTTAAAGAAAGAAAAAATGTCCATAAGCAAAGGGAATTGTTTTTGTCAGACCTGGCCTCACTTATATCCTTCAGTTATACTTGCTAGAACTCTGCTTTTGAATTAGAAATCACACCCTAGAATGGGGCTGACAAAGAAGGGCAGGGCAGTCAGCTGCTTCCTCCTCACCGCAGGGCATCCCAGTACACAGCACCACACACTGGCCCCCACAGAGAGGTCTTGTGTTATTTCCAGCACTGAAATTTAGCAGTATTTCAGAGGAGGACATGTAAACACTGCCAGAGCATCTTAGACAGTGGTTGTTTTCTGAGGAAGCAAAGAGAGACACATCTGAAACCAGGTAGCTGGCACCAAGGCACTGGGCTATCTTCTCTCCACCTCTCTCATAACCAGGCAGGACAGAGGTCGGCTTGCCTTGCATCTTGGATTATGAGCTTTCCACTTCCATTTATTGAGTAGAAATTGCATGCTTGAAATTAATGTTGGCTTTCTTTTTCTGCAAGTTTTTTTCTCCCATCTTTGTTACTTCTTTCTCTCCCCTAATTCATGTGGACACATTTATAACAAAAGGCAGAAACTGATTTTCTGGCCACAGCATTTTTTTTTTTAAACATAGGTTAAAAAAAAAAAAAAAAGAAAGAAAAAGAAAAAAACAAAACAAAACAAAACAAAAAGACAATGAATAAAGTAAGAAATTACTTACCGTCCTCTGAAAGACCAAGACCATGATGGTGGCTAATGCAGTGATGAGCAACACAGCAAGAGTAGCAATGATGAAATATGAACATGTTTTGGTAGTGGCTCCAAGCCTCCTTGAAATGGTGTCTTTGTTATCATGCATGGCTAAGTCATGAGAGTCCTTCACTTGAAAAAGTGTTTGCTCTTGTGCTGAGCACATTCTTATATAGCTCTCAGGGTACTGCTCTGGATCTCCCCTCAATCAGGTTTGAGATGCAGCCCATCTCTGCTCCTGGCAGGATTTTCCCCCTTCATCCTGGCTCATGTGATCTGGAAAAAAAACTTCACCGCTTCTGGTACGAAGAAAGAGGGACCTGGGGGCGTGAAGTAGAATGCAGCTGTGAAGAGGTGAAGGAGCTTCATGTTCTTGCTCAGGGATGTTGCAACGGCAGTCTTGTGCACTGCATCAGAGGTTTCTGATGTCAGAAGATGAACAGTAACCAAAATCAGTTGTGCCCCCTTCCTGGCTTTCTGTCACACAGGGAGCTATGCAAATTCTATTTCATTTTCTACTCAGTGCAGCTGTAGTGCTGTACAGTACGTCACCCCAGACCTCTACCTCCCTGTTGCACAGAGTAACCAATTCTTACTGCCAGGAGAGTCTCAGAGTTGCTGTCGCCAGAGCTCTGAATTTAGAGGTGAGGTGGCTCTGACTGTGAAGCTCTGGAGAAGCTGGGCGTGATCTTTGTTTAAGTATTTCATAGAAATTTGTCAGGAAGATGTCTTTAATGCAGGATGCATGTTCTAGGCAGAGGTATAAAGAGAAGGTGGTCACACCAAAGTAGCTGAAAGCATGGGGTTAGATGTGCCCTCAGAGAGTCTGCATCCACCTTTCTGCTCTATTTGCAGGTAGAGAATTAATGCTCATCTTTCTTGTCCAGCAGCCTTTCCTCTGTCCTATCCTGGGACCATGACCCAGTCACAGGTTTTTTTGCAGAACTCCAACGAGATTCCTTTAACTGGAAACATTCCTATGTCATTCCAGAGTGGAAGGACAAGTCATTCCTAACCCTGCTTTTTTTTTTTTTTTTTTTTTTTTTTTCCATGTGAGATGGCCTCGTTCTTTCTTCTTCTTCTCTTCCTTTCTGCCCAGTCCCACTAAGGAGACATTTGGGTGTTTCTGAAAATTTTCAAGTTGAGATATGTGTCTTCTTTTGAGTCACATCTCTGCAAGCCAGTTACCTTGTGTAACATGATCAAAATGCCAGGAATATTACTTGTTTCAGTAATTGACTGCTCCTTAATACAAGGACATCAGAGACACCAAACAGGATCTTACCAATGGTCCATTTAGCTCAACATCTTGCCTTCAGTAGAAAGCAACAGCAGAGACAGTAGGAAGAATATCAGAACAGGAAAAGCAGGTGTTGATTAAGTGTCATTCTCCATTTTTCTCTGAGTTGGGCTTGTGGGGCTCCCAAGCCAGAGGTGGTACCTCTGGGTGGTATTTTAACCCAATCCTTCTTTACACCTGTGATGTTAAAGAGTCCTGGAATCTTACAGCTATGACTACAATCTTTAATGAAAACAATAGAGCACAGCACTAGAGAGGTTTCTGCCCATTTTCAAAGTAGTGTTTTTCAGAACATCTCTTATCACCATGGAAACAGGCATAGTTTGTTTAAATGAGACACAAAGGGGAGCAGCCTCCTGTCTGTAAGGTAAGACAACAGTGTAGCCCACCTGATCAAGCCTTCCTCAGGAAATCTGTCCCTCAAGTCTGACAGGTTGGATGTGATGGATTCTCACCTGATGGGTTCTGCCTGATGGGTGCAAAATGTCTGAACAGCTGCTGGCAGCACGGATTCTCACTCCCCCTAGTTTGTACTGGAAATTAGTAACTGAGGGAAAGATTTATACAGGTTTGCCCATGAAAGGTCATTCACCCCCTAAAGCCACCAGTCCTGCAGAGTAGCAAGCCCATCATTTGGGAAGGAGAACACTGAGGATTCCTAGCACTGTCACTGCTCCACAACCTTTCTTGGAAGTGTGACAGTACTGAAAAATAGGAAAATCCAAATCACAAAAATTGCGGAGTGACTGGCAGCATCTAGTGTTCATGAAAAGATGGTTCACTATCTCTTGCTTGTGGCTGAGCAGATCCACCCCTCAGCAAGGGAGATGGTCTTAGAGGATAATGGTAGCATAGTTTTGTCACATCATGCATGGTGTCATGAAGGCACTGGCTTCTGTGAGCTTGTAGGCTTCTATTGTTGCATATGGATCTGCATGGAGCTCCTGAACCTGTAAACGTTCGGGCTGAACTTCCTTATGAGCAGACCACTGGACACTCAGGATTAGTGGTGATAGCTAAAAAAGAAAGAGAAATCAGTGAAGGGTGGTAAGGAAAAACAGACCAAATCCATCCCTTGTGTAAACAAGCGTGACCCAGATTAAATTTGGCTTGTTACTTTCTAAACTAAATGTGGTTAGCCTGCTTGTACAGCATTGGAAACCCACATAGTGCAGTCAGTTGGAAATGCTGAAAGCTGCTGGGAAGGTGACATCCTGATCTATATGGGCCCAGAGCCGTCAAAGGTGCTGTACAGTGTTCCTGCATGGAAATGGCAAACCCCCCAAACTGTTCCAGGTAACAGCAGCATCTTATGAGTGGTTGCCCTTGGGAGATGCACTAAATACCTTCCAGTACAGCAGTGAAAGCTGATGCACAGCAGAGCTGGCAGAAGTTTTAAGAGAGCAGCACTGAGTAGCTTTGGCAAAGTCAGTGGACAAACCACTGCACCTCCCTGTTCCATAGGGTTTTTTTGGACTCCCTTGGCTGTGGGTGGGGATGAACTTTAAAACCTATCTTTAGTGCAGTGGTCTGTTACCCTGCAGTGCCTAAAAATGTCACTTTCCAAACCCTTTTCACACTGCTAGTGCCTGATCTTCCGGAGCATGGGTCGCTGCTTTCACACCTTCTGACCAATGTGGCACCAACTGTCACAAACTCAATAGTACGCGCTTACGCTGTGTTTGCAGCAGCACATGCTGCATCCTCTGTAGCAAGGAACTTTGCATAAAAGGATCAGAGAGCAAACAAGTGAGCCACAAACCCAGCAGCTCTACCTATTTCTTGGTAGTGTTTGCAAGTGACTCTTTTTAGCAGAAAAAGCAACCAATGTATCCCAACCCCATGTTAATATTTATTGACGTGCTGCTCTGCTGAACCAAAAGAAACTTGATGAGAACTGGAAACATATCCATGTGGTCAATAGAAATTCACCCTTGGCTGAAGTCTGTGAGAACTGGAAACCTTTCTGAAAGACATTAACAGCCAATTCTTTGAACATGCCCAGGTACCAAGGCGCTATAGAGATACAGGGGTGGGGTGTTCCTTTATAAGATTCTGGATTTATCTTCATTGGGAACTGGGTGCATTTCTCATCAAAACCACCATTCATCTAAATAATTTGCTACCTGAACCTTGTTGTTAGCCTTCGAAAATCAAAGGGATCTCAGAGAAGATGCACCTTGATGTCTCTTTTACTACCTTGAGTGATTCCTAGGAGCCTCTAATTAATAGTCTTAGATAGCAAAGATGCTATTTGGTTTCTTATCTTCAAAGAGAGATCCCATGAAATGCAGTTATTTAACTGAGTTGCACCTGAGTGCACACATATCAACATGTGGGCACTTTCAGATGCTTGTAAATAATTTTATGTGGAAGATGATGCTTCCAAAAGCCTGAAATGATGGAAGTCATCTGGAGCTTTTTATTCATGACAATTAACACAA
The DNA here is from genome assembly GCA_023637945.1 of Phaethornis superciliosus. Taxonomy (NCBI): domain Eukaryota; kingdom Metazoa; phylum Chordata; class Aves; order Apodiformes; family Trochilidae; genus Phaethornis; species Phaethornis superciliosus. The sequence goes on along the minus strand of JAJQWJ010000022.1, from coordinate 226,564 downwards.
GCTTAAAGTTACTGGTAGCTTTTGGTTAAGAGCTTCGTCCGGGAGCATCTATAAGAAGTAGGTGCTTTCTAGTGCCCCATATCTATAGTTTAAAACAAAAATCACCATAAAAAAAAAAAAAAAGCTGCAAGCTCCCTCCTTGGGGCAGTGCAGCACTTGGCTGCAGTCAGCATCTCTGGACAGAGCTGCTGGGACCCCAGCCCTGGGCAGCTCGTGGTTCTGCTCACATACTCTCTACTGATCAACAGCTCTGGAGGACAATTTTTGTGTGGTGAATTTTCCAGAGTTGTTTGACTTCTCGCAAGCTCTTTTCATGGACAAGGGGCAAGATTTTCATCAGGGTGCTGGATGAAATGCTTCTTCTCTCCCCAGGCTCTGAAGGCATCAGTGTAAACTATCCAGAGCTTTCATCAGTGATTCATCCTGGTTCAAATTGGATGAGTTAGGTGGGGTGAACCAGTTCAGTAACATTTATGTCCCCAACCCATATCACAGAAGTATTATAGAAACAGCTTAGTTGTTTGATCTGGGTATTTTTCAGATATCTAAAGGCAGGGAAAATAATTGAGGGAACCTGAGGAGCATGAGCTTCATTAGTAGGTGGAAGGCTAGAGGGTTAGCCGTAGTTTTTGTGAAAAATTACACCCACCTTTGGTATCACCCTTCTGAGGGTGGCAGACACTGAATACACATAAAGCAACATGTTTGGGAGGGAAATGATGGAAGGCTGTCATCAAGCAGGGATGATCCAGGGATTGAGAGCTGTCTCAATTGGAAGCAGCCAGGGAGGAGCGGTAAGAGCAAGATAAGGAAATCAAGGCATCATTCTGTCACACAACAGCCACGACTCCCAGGGCATGATCACCTCTGGCTGTTCAGTTACATAAGCCAGAGAAAATGTGTAAGTCACAGGAGAATAAAAAAGTAAAATCAAAATATTCATCCTTGATGACAGCCCCTCTTTGCCTCTGTAAAGGTAAATGTCAAGCAAATTACTGCAGCTGCAAGAACTTTCATGAGAACAGTTGCCTTAAAAATAACCAAAGCATTTATCAAAGCTGTATTTCTTCACAAGAAGGACATAGCCAAAATGGATCCTGTTTTGTTTGCCCTTTGTGGAGTTTAATTTGGCATTTCTGTCCTTTATTCCAACCACAGAGAACAAAAGCTCTGCATTTCCATTGATATTCATATCATTCAGCTTCTCTTGAATTAGTATAACCCAGGAACCTTAGCAATGTCAGCCTCAATTTATGCAGAAAAAATTAATCTTGTCTGTTCTTGAATTTTTGCCTGCCAGAATTCCTTTATTTCTTTCTTTGATGCCTTTATGAAGATGCCTTAGCACTTCCTTGAGCATCCAACACACAGCAGGTTTTTCCAATGGAAAAATAGTTTTTTCACCCTGCCCAGAAGAACTGGGCATTGAAGTACCCCAAGGACAATCAAGAAAACCCATCCACAAACACCATTGCACCGAACAGCAAGTGTTTTTCTGGAAATACTGCTTCTCTGTAATTTTTCCTCAGACTTCTCCAGACTGGAGGCCTGCAAGCCTGCATGAGGACTTGTGGTGGTTTACAGAAAAGCAGAAGGAATGCCCCCTGTGCTCAATGGTGCTACCCTGTAAATGGCTGCCCTGGGGTACCTGGGTGTCCCCACAGCCACTGGACAATTCACCAGTAGCCAAGGGGCCATGGGGCCACCAAACAGCAGCTGTGGCTCATTGAATCAGCAAAAGACATCGCACCGAGCAACTCAAAGTGGTGCTAAAACCTATTAGAAAACCTGAATTGTGGTTTCATGCAAACCCTTTTCCTTCTTTGAGCCCATCTAGGTTCATGCCCCTTAAATTTCGCTCTCAGTTTCAAGTGTGAATGAAGTCTGAATATCTTCAGGTAAAATTCAGCTAGACAAAGCAACCTACTTCAGACAAGTTTCAGTACTTAGGTAAGCCCAACCACAGAATTGCTCATGGTTTCCAGAGCAAACCATATATTTCCCCAAGTTTTTTGAGAGTGTCATTTCTGAAAGTTTCATGGAGCCTTTTTTTATTAAAAAAAAAAAAAAAAAAAAAAAGAGCAAGAAGTTTAAGCACTTTGAATTAACTATCCTATATCTTTGAGTTATCTGTACACTTTTGTCTACTGGGCTATAACATTGCAAGTCTTTGCTATGAGGCACCTGGTTGCAAAGAGATACTTCTCTGTATCATGTGAACCCCCAGTTGATGTTAAGTAAAAATAGATGGGTTTATCACCTCTCCTTGGCTCCTGAGCTTTGGGCTTGGTGTTGGCTCTTCTATTAGCCTTCTTGGTATAGTTTGAGCCTTGAATACATAACTGAGAGATAAAAATTAAGGATTCCCTTTGCCATGGTGGGAAATGTAAAGATGATGTTGGCATGGCATAGACAAGTCTTCATCTTTTATAACCCAGTGTTTAGAGAAACTGGGAAAATACTGACTCCAGTGTTGTTCTCTTTTATTGATGATCCATGGCTTCTGCCAGGAGAGAATAAAACTTGGGTAATTTGTAAGTCAGGCCTGGGAACCATCAAGCTCTTGTTAGCTCAGGCTACTCACACGTGTGTGAAGGTTGTACAGCAAGGGCTGTGCACAGAAAAGGCAGTTTCAGCCTTGAATTCATGACAGTCAAATAGCAGATAAATGGAAAAAGGAGCAAGATGAAGGATGGGTAGTACTAGAAATACACTGTAGAGAATTACTCTTGAATTACAATATATTTATAGTGAAATCCAAGCAAATGTGTGTAGGTTTTTCTGGATACATTTCTGAGGGTTGCGTCTTGCCTACTGAGCCAATTCTGTCATCCAGGATCCATCAGAACAAATTCTCTGTCTGAATTCCTTAGAAATTTCCTTACTGAGCACAACTGAACCAAGAAGCTCAACTAGACTGGAAGATTTCATTTTAAGAGACAGCTAGCTTTCATTTCAAAAACTTCAAGTCCTGATGGACTTGCCATTTCCTTCAAGGAGTCATGCCAATGTTTAACTAGATTCAGCCTCACAGATTCGCTGCTGTTTTCTATTGGATGGACAGACAGTCAAACAGAAAGACAGAAAAGAAGAAAATCGTGAAGTTATTTTTTTCAGCTCATCTGTCATTAACTCTTTCACGAGTCAAAACTTTCTTAAATTCACGGGGACTCAGGTTTAATTTTCCTTCTCTCTTTAGTTTGAAGAAATAAAGAAACCAAATTGTTCCAATTACTTTCAGCCAAGGTATTTTCTAGACTCTCTCCTGCCACTGCAACAGTTCAGCAGGGCAATTCTGTAGCAGAAGTTGTTTCTCAGAGCAGGCAGGCTGGGAAATTACAAAATGCAGCTTCAAACAGTTCTGAGAATGAAAAAAAAACCACAGCCAACAACTGAATGTTAGAGGTACCCACTTAAATGCAAAAAAACATCGCATATTCTCTGTGGTCACTGTTAAATATAATCAGAGGGTTTCAGGATGTGTCTTGACAGGCTGGTTGGGTTGGATTTAGCTTTTTTCTAGGAGGTTTGGCCTGTAGTTAAAAGGAAATCAGGTCTCATCTCCAGGCTATGCCTCAGCTGTCCTGCCCAGCCCGTGCTGTGTCACCTGCTGTGTCCCCTTTTTCCAGGAGCCCCAGAAGAAGGGAGCACACTCAGCACCACACTCACAGGGTGAGAGCTGTGGACTCACGTGGCCTCACCAGTCTCAGTGTCCTTTGAAAGAAGAGGATGATTTTAGACAAGCTACTAATGGCTTTGCCTTGGGTTTCTTAGTCCAGAAGTCCCAAGGAAGAGGTGGGAATGGAGTGAATGACCCTTTCATAGTGCACACACTGAACATGTCTTCTCCTGTGAAAGCTTTGGGAAGAGTCACCTCTGAACCTGGCCCTGAGCAGAACCTTTAGGTCTAGAGCCATGCACATAACTCCAGCTTTTGCCAACCCCGAACTCAAATCCTCTACAAGAAAGATATGAATGATCTCTTACCATTTTACAGATAGAAAAACTGAGGTAGAGGATGGAGCAGTAGTTAATGGAGCAGCAATGTCCACAGCTCTCCAAAGCCTTTGCCAGATATGATGGACACGTGAGATGGGGTAGGTTCCTACCCTGAACCCCTGCTAAGGAAAAGCTCTGTGGGGCCTTGTGACGGTGGATTGTCCCCACCTCCCTACTGGGTCGGGGCAGCCCCTTCACATACAGCCAGGCAAGGCAAGGAATGAGGGAAGGAGTTTGGTGGAGATAATGAGAAAGAGGAGGTGGAGGTTGTGAAAAGAGATGAAGCAGCTTTGACACAAGCAAAGGAAACTTCATGTTTGGAATTTCAACAACTCGACTCAACATTTCTGCCAGAGCAGATAAACATCTGCCTGTTTTATTACTGGGAATCATCTTTTTTATGTGCGTGTTTATAAATAGAAAAAAAACATGTTGCCTCATGGCATTTCCTTTGCTTTTTTTGGGGGGGGGACAGGGGGAGGGGTGGTGTAGGTATATGTGGGTGGTAAACAGCTCACCAAGAAGTTCTTGTCATTATTAGTCAATATGAAGAACAGAATGGCAGGAGCTGGGGCTGTGATGTGCCAGGATGGGTGAGCCACAAGCCAAATATAGGTCATTTGTTCCTCTATGGTGAGGGAGGGACAGCACAGCTGAACCACTTCTCTGTTGTTATTGGTGTTGCCACACGATATTATCTATATGTCTATAGCTATTTTCTTACCAAAAAGCCAACTTAGGCAGAAATAGCAAGACCTCAAAGTAAAAACTAGCAATGAGAGAGAAAAGTATCAATAAGCATCTAGGCATCTAGAAATCTAAAGCCTTACTGCTGTTGTGGTAACAGCCAGCAATAGAAACACAGGGTGCTGGAGACTGTGGAAACGCATTACAAGGCAGGGTTGTGAATTTGCAGTTTGAACAGTCAGTAACTCTCACGTCACCACCGAGGCTGCAGGGCAGTAACTATAAACATCGAGTGTTATCAGTCTTAGAAGCAGACACTGTCTGAGAAACTTGCTGTTAATTTCAGCAAGTGCAACTACTTACAAGAGACTTAGCTGAAAGCAAAAGTACAAACCAGAAAATCACCTTTTTCCTGGCCCAAACCAGGACAGTTGGCAAAAAAAAAAAAAAATTAGCCAAGAACATCATCCCCCCTAAGTGAGTCTTTCCCTCTGCTCAGGCCTGACTGAAGAGGGTGTCCCAGGCAAACCACAGCCACAGCCCTTGGGGGAAGGGGATGCAGCATGATGAGGAACTTTCCCTAGATCTGTGCCCCAGATTTTATGGCACAGATTAAGCTGGGAGAGCACCAAGAAGCTTTCTAAGTGGTGGCTGCTGTCTTTGGAGGACAAGGCTTTAAACATCTGCAACAGGACCTGACTACTGATCGTGCTTGTTACTTTGCAATCAAGAGGGAGGAATGGACACTTCTCCAAAAGGTTTTTTTCCAGTTTATTTTATGTCTCTGCTTCAGGAGGGCTTGATTCATGCCCTGGCAGGAGCCATCTCTCCCCATGGTATCAGCTCCTGTTTGCTTTTGCTAAGAGGATTCCATCTCCAGGACCCTTGGCTGCCTGAGCAAGCAGAGCTCAGCTGGGCAGGGAGCACTGGCTTGAAGTCTCAGACCATGGGAAAGACTTAGGAGAATGAAAAGCAAAATGTGCTCTTTAGTATGAACTTTGAAGGGTCCCCAGGAGCAGCACCTGGCAGCTGCTAATGAGAGCGAGGGCAGGGAGCTGTGTGCCCAGGATCCAGCTGGGAGAAAAAGGTGTTAAAATTGAGCATGATGGAATGGAAAAGTGCTGCTGTGGGTTCCTGGGAGCAACTTCACTGCACTCTCACACACCCCGTCCCCTGCAGGAAGATCCAGGGGCATGCAGCCCTTCCCAGGACATGACCCCTGCTCCCAGTGGGGAGACACTGAGCATCTCAGCTTTGCCTTAGGGTCATCTAAGAGCAGGAAATCCCAAGCTGGTCAAAATTAGGAATATTAAAAAAAGAAAAAAGAAAAACTAGAATACAACAATATTTACTTGTTAAAAATGCTGAGGCAGTGTTTTTTTAAGTTTGTTTTCACTTCAGCTGATGCCAGGTCAGTTTTATTTCTGATCTGCATACATTCCCCGTCCCTCTTCAGGCAGGCACAGTGAGAACACATTTCAGAGTTGCTGACAGATTTCTGGTGTGGTTTTGTATGGTTTCCTGAGAATCGGGGGACTGTTCTTGTTTTGCAGTTTTACAGAAACCCACAAGAATGCCTAAAGGGTTTTAAAGCCCTAATAAACAGGCAGGTGTTGTGAAAGTATAGAGGGGCAAAAATGTGCAGTATGGCTCAGCTGCTGATCCCTGGCAGCAAACTCCCTATGAAGTTACTTGGAGCTGCAGTGGGGGGGATTTGACCCATCAATGAGGTTATGAAGCTGCAAGAAAAAAGTGGTTGGTTTTACTAGCACCTGTGGCCAATTCCTCTCAGACGTCCTCCCACAAGGCTGCATGTGCTGTACAAGATGATGCAGAAGGAACAGGAGGAGGGAGATGCTTGTGTCATACATTCCCCTGGGCTCACTGATTTTGAAGGAAAAAACAGTAATAAAAGCTTCAGACTTCTTTCTTTTTTCCTTTTTTTTTTTTTTTTTTTTTTTTTTTTCCTCTTTTCTTTCACAGGGGACATTCAGTGGAAACTATTACAGCAGGAAGGAGCCAGGCAGCCTCCATCTATGTGCTGAGCTCATTCTAACCCCTGTGCCTCAAGGAGGAGAGAAGACAGGACAGGGGCAGATGCTCACATAGAATCATCAAATGTTAGGTTGGAAGGAACCTCAAGGATCACATGGTCCAGCCCTTCTAATATGACTGTTTATAGGAGGTGTCTCAGCACCTTGTTCAGATGAAACTTAAAACTTTCTGGCGTGGGGGAATCCACCACTTCTGCTTGGAGACCATTCCAATGTCTGACTGTCATGGAGAAAAATTTTCCTCTTGTGTACAAACAGAATCTCCCAAGGAGCAACTTGTGCCCATTGCCCCTTGGGGTGGCAGCTGAGGGAGGAGGGAGCTGATGATGCTTTTGAATCTGAAGGGCTTTGCTGAACTGAGCAATTGCCTGCCCCTGTGCTGGGGTTTTGACACAGATACCATGGAAATCTCCAGGAGCAAAGAGAGCTGTTATGGGTTTGTGATCTCTTCTGAGTAACCTCTTGCACCAATTTTTCTATGAGAAGAAAATAAATAATATAAGAAGAAAGATTATGAAAACATTGAAAGTACCAGAGGGCAATAAGTAGCTCTTATTTTGCACCATTCCCCCTGCCTACATGTCCCTGTAGAACACTTATATTTGGATACATTCTTTTTGCAATTATATATGCAAAGACATAAGGAAAACTGCTTTCTGTAAGTGTTCACCTAAGAAGAAAGCAAGAAAGATACAGAATCAATATTATGTGATGATTTCTGAACCAAACCATCTCTCTTCCCCCAACCACAGCACTGCACAATGGGTTTTCACTTTCTCCCAATGACCTTGAAAACATCCTCATGCTGAGGAGCAGAATCTTTCAGGTTGATATTTCTGTACCTGTATTCTGAGGGGATCTCAGAATAGAAGGCACTTCTGTGTAACTTCTGGTACACCTTTTTCTTGATAGGTAGGTAAGGAACGCTGAAACACTATGATGCTAGAGCATAAAAAGCATCACTTGTAAGAACAATTACATGTATTAAAAAAAAACAAACCTCATTGCTTCTACAAGGACCATCTAGCCTTTAACTTAGGAAAGTACCAGTACCATTTAATGCTGTCCACCCAGATGGAAGCAATGTAAACAGTGAAATTAAGAGATGCCAGATGTGAAAACTGACCAAAAATGATCAGATTTGAACAGTAGTTCTAGGTTCTTTTTAAAGTCCAGGCTAAGAATCTTCATTTGCTGAGTACCTTCAGCCCTACTGGAAGTCAAAAGGAAAGTCTGTAGCTGAGCCTGGCTGAAGAAAGCACCCTTGAAACATCTCACAATGTCCAAGTAGGAATGAAGGCTTCCAAAGTCACAGGTGACTTCCAAAGAATGGTTATGCTGGACAAAGTGAGAAGCCTTTCTGCCCATCTTGGTCCTATCTACACAAGTTGTAGGCTTAAGACTGTCAATAGCTTTAAACCATTAAATAGGAAAGAGTGCACAAGGGAAATATAAACGCACAAGGGAAATTTAAAAATATGGTACCAAGACTGCACTAGTGACTGCTCATACCTCCCTGTGGTTCAGAGCAATGTATGTTTGCAGTAACTCCATTAAAATAAGCTGTGGTATTTTGAGAGGAGGAATTTTCCTTTCTGGTGAAGTCCGTCTGGCTTTGGTGCCTGCTCACAACATTATTAAGGTGCAGAACTTCTGTTCCACGATAGATGAGAGGGGATGGATTTCAGTTGCAGAGCATTTGTTTTCTGTGCTTTTTTTTTTTTTTTTTTTTCTTTTCCAGGAAGCGCTAACTGAATCTCAGAACTGATGTACTCCAAACTCTTAAATGCTGCCACTGCTTATTAGCTTCTTGCTCAGTGGAGAATATTCTTCCTTATATAGGCCTTTCAAAAACTAGGTCAGAGGATTAACATGAGTAGTGGTTGCTAAAAAATCCTCTTTGATGGCCTGTCTTCCTTTATTATTTTCTCACTTTGCCCGTTGCAGATGTCAATGTCTGCCCTCTTCTCTCTTGATTTCTGCGGGGGTGAGCTGTGATGACCACAAATGACAGCTCCATTCTGTGCCATTGCTGCAGACCCTGTGAACACTGTGGGTCAGCTGGCCTGTCCAGTGTGTTTGACCACTGATATCTGTTGTCTTCTCAGGAAGCAGAGGTGGTTTTTCAAAGAAATGTGGCAATGCTACTCCAAGCCTGGGTGTTTGGTTGATTTGTCAGTGGAAAAACAGCTGAAGGCAGATGCCCTGGCTGTGCTATGGGATGGTGTACTCAGGATGTGCTGCTTTCCTTTGCTGAAAGTCCCACACCAAGAAGAGAGCAGCTGGGCTGAATGCCAGGCAGGGTGTTAGATGATCACCTAACAGGGCCCCAGAGAAGCTGCATCTTCCCCACTGAAGGTTCTAGGAGGTACTGCCAAGGGGAGTGTCATGCCTGAGTTCTTCCCTTTGTCTGATCGCATGATGGCAGTAGTGAGACAGTGCAGCTAAAGCCACTTGCAGCACATTCATACACTCCCATCCACAATGGTGCACATGAGTGTTGCACTCCAAAAGCAGAGCAATCCTGTCTCCCCTTGCAGCTGAGAGACTTTCCTGCTGTAGAAACAGCACCACATTAAAGAGTTGCTTTTGTCATAAGACAAATGAGATGACTCTGTCTTTGGGACTGGGTAGATGGTTTGGGGCAAAGCAGGTCTTAGGACTGAGTTCTTTGCACAGTGCAAATGAAATTTTAGTAGCCAACAGACCTTAAACCCATTTAGTGAGAAAAGTTTAAAGAAGTGGCTGGTGCTGGGAAAGTGCTTGGAAAGGATCTTGGAAAGTAAAGAGAACTGGTCAGGTGTAATCACAAATAGATACTCAGGATATTCTCCCGCATAACACACACTCCTCCCACTCCCCAATGTCTCCGTGCATCTGGGTATGGCTGTGGCTGGAATATATTCACAGAGAGGGCTTCAGTGGAGACTCCTTTGGGCTGGCAAGACACTGCCAAAACACAGTTGCTGCATGTGCCATTGCTCTGGTGAACTTCTTAAAAAAAAAAAGCACCTGCAATAAATTTGACTGATGTGGGGTGTGGCATTTCCAGATGTTCTGTCCAATGCAAGGTAGAGGATACACAGAGCTTGTATTTAAAACATGTAAAAATTGTCATCTTGGGCATTTTAGCTTGCTTCTTTTTTTTTTTTTTTTTCTCCCCAGGGAAAAGTCACATGGTTCAGGGTACATCCCCAGGGAAAAGTCACATGGTTCAGGGTACAGTCTTTTTCTTCTGCTTGGACGAGAAACATTCTGTTTCACATTATTTCTGCTCTTTCTCTGCCACGTACAGAAGCAGAAGAACAAGGCACTACGTAAAGTAAAAGTAAAGAAGCAGGGAGGAAGTAAGCACTTTCAGTCCTGAAAGTAGTTTCAGTTTAGGCAGTGCACAACATTTCAGGTTAGCTGTTGGTTTTAACCCTTTCTGCACAACTAAAAAGAAGGAAATGCCTTAGGCAAAGGGAGACACAAAATTGGTAGTGAAAGGGATTGTCTGGACTGGAAACAGCCGCATGTTTTCTTGGTCTATTTTTTCCCTCCTGATCTGTCTTGCTCTCTTTCCTCTTTGCAGCATAGAGTTTACAGTAAAAACACAGGAAGCTGAATGATTTCCACTGAGGAAAGTACCTGACAAAGAAGTGAGGGAGTAAAATCATCGTGGCCCTTTGACTTCATCTCTACCCATGGCTCAGTAGTTTCAGGCAGAGATGCTCCATTGCAATGAGACAACTTTCAAGTGGTTTTGCCAGTGCACGATAGGCAGAAGGGTTGAATTTCCCCTGCAGCAATCCAGGCACAAGGAGCACTGAATTCATGAGTAACAGCAGCTTACTTACATTGCATGTTGTACACACAAAAAACCCCACAAACAACAAAGCATCCCTCCTATCCATTAACAGATGGTGATCAGGGATCATTCTGCACACGGAGTGTGGGCTTTGGAGGCTCCTGTCTGTAACCAGAGACTGATAGGCCGATTCTTGGGAGCTGTGATGAGGAGTACTGAGCGGGCAGAGGCAGTTTGCAAAGTCCTGTCTGTATAGCACAGCCAGAGCTGCCTTTTGGAAACTGTTCCCTTTGCTCCTCTTCACTTCTGAGTAGCCAAGTTGGAGAAGTAAAACATCAGCAATAAGGAACATGAGTTTAAACTCCTATGTTGCAAGACCCCTTTCAAAAGCTTTGCTCAGTTTCTGAGGGCCTGAAGAGGGATTTTTACCCTAAAAATGCCTTACCTTCAATGTCACCTAAAAGGGCACGAGTAACTCTTCAGATAGAATCTCACTGAGACCATGAGTTCCTGACACTTTAAAAGTGACTAAAACTGAAGTGTTTTTTCAGAGTGTATGTGCCCAAATGTAGGAGTACAGGGATGAAAGACAGAGCCTGTGAGCTTGGAGATAACAACTTCATTGTTTAACTATAATGTAATGACTTGCTCTAGCTTTCTTTCCAACTCCTACTACCCCCAGAAAACCTGTAAATTACAGAAGTGTTGAAATGTTTAGTTGTGGTTGTATTTTCTTGATCCATCCTCTACTTGGGCTGTCATTTCCACTGCAAAGTGAAACAGAACTGATTCATTTTGCAGAGGGAACATGACAGATACAAGTCAGGATGGACACTCATTCTCAGCCTGGTGGAAATTCCTCATGAAGGTTGGTAGCGAAAGGAAAACCTCTTCACTCTACAATCACCAGGGTTGTGTCACTGTTCCTAAATTTCTTGACTTTAAGCCAGAAGCAGTTTGTGAGCAGCTGAGGATGACACAGAAAGCCAGAGCTTACATCATCATCTTTTTTTTTTTTTTTTTTTTTTTTTTTTCTTTTTTTCTGAGAACAGCCTTTTCTCCTCACTTAACACAGCTGCTTCTTCACTGCAGAGTGGTCGTGTTATTCTCCAGATTAAAAGTCTGATTAAGATTTGTTTTTTTTATAGTGAGGCTGTCAGCCTTCCAAGAACAAAGATCATATGCACAGCTTTTGATGATACTTCCTTGCAGTCTTTTGGACACAAACCACATCTTGTTTATCAAGACAAATTTGTGTGTTGTACCTACACAAAGCTGCTATGGCACAGCTACTGGCTGAGATTTCTTTATCTGGTGAGGCTGCTAGGGGAATACTCATGAAAAGGCACATGAACAAAAGATTGGAATCAGGAAGGCTTCTGAGCAGACTTTTTTTTCAAAGAAAATGATAAGGCAGTCCTCAAGAGGCAATATCCTCCCCTGGATCTCTGCTGAAGGGTTCATGTCATCTTTTTTTTTTTTTTAATTTTATACAGGTTTTTTTTCCCCTCCCACTTCTGACAAGATACACTTTATCATTTTGCTGGATCTTTTTATCAAGATCCTATATATGTAACACCATATGCAGGAGTGTACGCCCAGATCCTCTTAATACACAGCAAATCGAACTTGTAATTTTGAGCAAAGTGACATCCTTGTACAGGTAAGGTGAGAAATAGAAGGTGTCTCCTGCTACAGATGACTGCAATAGTTTGGGCTACTTCTGCACTGATGCCTTGGTTTTGTCAATGCATTTAGCTCAGCAATAGGTGAAATTAATTCCCTTGATTAATAAACAAAAGGGAATAGCATTAGGAAAAGAGGAAAGGGAGCTGCACCCAGAAATGGTGCAGCAGAGGAGTATGCTCTCCTGGTGTCAAACTGAGCCCACAGCAAGGTCTTACTCTAGTTTTGACAGATGGGGGAATTTAAAGTATCTGCCACATCCGACATCACTCTGGTGTGCTGCACACTCAAGCCTGGATTTGGGAAAAATCCATCACTTAGAAATCTGAATTCCACATAAAGTCAGAGGATTTCATAAGCTGACAAGATGCTACCAACTTAAACCTCAGTCCCCCAAAATTACCTACCCAGCTGCTTTTTGCCTGCCTGGCTTAAGGCACTTGCCTCACCCAAACTTCAGTAACAAATCCAAGTCTGGGATTTTACTAAGACTGCAGAATGAATAAAGAGCTCTAAAGGGCTGGGAATGCTCCTTGACTGAATGTCAGGAGCAGGTGCATCAGCACTGGAAAAGGTGCTTTGCCATCTACCTCTTTCAAAAAACACCCCTTATAGTTAAGAGTCCTTACTCCATAAATCCCACTCAATTCCCCAAATATCTCCTTCAGTGCCTTTGACACCCTGTGTCTTGCTACCTAAATACACCAGCACAAAGATGGCTTATGTTTTTTGACAAACCAAGCAGACAGCAAACTGGTGCACCGGTGACAGGTTTATAAATGGATTTCAAAACTAAGGGTGTTATTAATAGCTGTTAAGCTATTCTCACTAGTTACAGTCAGGAAAGTGGGGAGAAAAAACCCAGAAGGTGAAGATCCCTTATGACAACCCATGGCAAAGCTGCTTGGTACTAAATCAAGCTTCTGTCAGTGCTGAAGGGTGTTTTAGGCAATTGGTACTCCAAGGATTTGCCATTTTCTCTCTTGCAGAAGTAACCATGTAGAATATCAAGCAGGGAATCTGTCAGTGAGTAATTACACAAAATATGTTTCTTGTGTGCCGTGTGATCACATCACTTCTGGAGCAAGCTATGAATCTGAATGCATCTCCAACAGCCCTGTTTGGATCTGCCAAGCTAAATGACATCACAGCCAGATAGAGTCAGCTTTGTCATGTTACTAGAAACAGGGGAATAATTTCATAAATGTCAGTTCTTCCTCTGAATATCTGAAAACAGAATGTAAGAGCTTTCAAGTCCCCAGTCATACAGATTTAGTGCAATTTCCTAATAACTTGAAAAGCATCTTGAGAGTGGAACATGTTTCTTCATTACTGGATTTGATCTCTTTTGCACTGCCACTCATTTGCTCTGACAAACACCAAAGAATGGCTATTAATTACAGGGAATTAATTTACTCTAGTGCTGCAGCTCAGCCCCTTGACAGTGATCAGGAATGTCGAAGGAGACTTGTGTTCCCTGTGCAAAACAAACAGCTTCCACTAGTAGAACTTCAGTTATGGGAGAGAGAAAGAAAGAAAGAAATTTAAATCATATTAATGAGGAAAGTAAATAGGAGTTTCTCTTTGACGTGTGCTTCTGATTTGACTTGGCTCTTGCAAGCCAAAACTAAACTTGTTTTCACCAGTGTCCTTGCAGAGTTCCTGCTGAGTGGCCTCAAGGCAGCGCTTTCCTACGTGCCATTGGTTTTGCTAACAAGGAGCACTGACACATCAACAGCAGCTTGGGAGCTCGGAGTCCTGGAAGAGACGCTGGGTACCTGCGGGAATGCCAAGCGCTGCAGCACGGGGCAGGCAGGGACAGACAGACGGACTCCGGATGCCATCTGCTGGCATTCGGGCTTGAATGCCATAGGAACTGGATGTACAGAAGGTCTCCATTGTTTTACTGACAGGAACTTCCCCCCCTTTCCCAGCCAGGCACTGCCTATTCCCAGACGGTAAATCCTCTGCACTACCGAAGTGTGGTCCTAAAACCTGCTGAGTGATGAGTAGCTGTTCACTCTGTGAGATGTTTCCTGGGAGATGGATTAGAAACACCTTCAGAAATGGGACATTTTTGAAATGTACTTGCCGAGGGTGCTTGTTAATCAAGCACAGTACACAGACTTTCATGCTCCTGTCTGCAGAACCTTCGTACAGCAGTTCCTGCTGTCCTGGAGCTCTCCCTTTAGCGTAGGGAGTCCCCACCAGGCTCTGCTATCTGGAATGCTGCCAAAGTTGTGAAGGAAATGCCCCTGGGACATGACAGTTCCCAAAGGCTAATGCTCAGCTCAATTACAGAAGTGCATTAATAAAAATATTTCAAACAAAACTAATAACAATATTTTAAAAATATATAAATACATGCTTAAAAAACAGGAATATGGGACCTAAGGATGAAGGGAAGTGATTTTCCCCCTTCCTTTTCTCCCTCCAGATTTTGAGGTTTGCTTTTTGGTGGTATTTCCCATGGACTTACATTTCTGTGTCAAATCAACAATATCTGGCCTTACCCAGTAGCTAGCACTTCACAGTAAGTCATTTCCCAGAGCTGATCCTATTCACTCTCACTGAAAGCAACTTCTTTGCCAGCCACTTTCCAGGGATCACCAAGGACGAGGCAGAAACATTTCCTGTTTGAAAAGTTCAACCTTGAAGAAGGGCAGAGAGACTGGATTAAAACAAAAGATCTTTTATTGTCTTCAGATGAAGAATATGATACAGAGGAACTACACATATGTTTCATTCATATAAAAAAAGGAGAGCCCTTTATTTACAAAAGTGTTCAAAGTTGCCAATAGTGCCTAAAAAACAACTCTGTCATTCCTTTGTATTTTTTTATCCATTTCCACCTAGGTCGAGCAAGCATTGGTCAGTAACACTTAGAAAAACATGTAAGAAGCTTTTGGGCATGATTTTAAAAAAAAAGGAAATTTGCTCTAACAGTAACTAAATTGGGTGTTTCACTGTGGCAAACCTGGAGGAATACTGACAACCAATTACTGACAAAAGGAACAGTTTTCAGTAGAGGCTCAGCAGTCTAATCATTCTCAGCCTTTCTTTTACTTCCCCATCTAAGTACATATATCCTGGACATGCACAAACTCAACATCTATGAAAAAAAAAGGTGAAACTTTATTTAAAAGTAATTGTGCTTTTATTTATATATATAAAAAAAATTACAATCAGACACTGTCCTGCTGTGTTTCTGAAAGCAAGGTTCTCTTAAAAATGACAAAAACTTAGTTTATTATTATCATTATTATTATTATTATTATCACTTTGTCATTATATTAATAATATTAATCTTATGCTTAAGTTTAAAACATACTGCTTTTCCCTTCCTATCCCCTACTTCTCTGTGGTACTTGATATATATATATATAAAGGCTTTCCAATGACCAAAGACTTTGAATTATAACTAATAATAATAATAATGATAATTAATCATACACATTTTTGTGTGTAAAATATGGCTGGTTCTAAAACAAACTACCAATGTACAAAACTGTTCTCCCGCCCCCTACCCTGGGCCACCCAAGAGAGAGACTGTGGAAGAACTTCATCCCAGAGGCTTTCTGAGAAAACAAAAAATTAAGAAAACAACATACAACCCTTGAGATCATTGTCTTTGGTGTGGAGGACACAAGTGCTGGGCAGCTGAAAGCGCTGGGACAATAAGGCTTTGTTGTTTGGACTGCTGCAGAAACCTCTGTTGGGCCAAGGGTCACTGATGCTTTGGTACGTATCAGCTCCTCACACCCCAGTGATGCCAGAGGATCTCCCCACACCCCCACTCTACAACCCTCCCCCAATCACCCTGCCCCCAAGCCCCTCTTCACCACCTCTGTGGCCTTATGCTCGCTTTCGTCTTCCTTCCAGATTTCTGAAGCTGGAAGGTCTTAGCTTCATCTCTGCAAACTGGATGGAATATTCGTGGCCCTTCCAGTGAAACCAGTTAACACCCTGCAAAGACAAAGATGAGTTGGGGGAGGTCACACAGGTACTTGTCCTGTTGTCAACCTTTACTGCTCTCATTTCAGCTTGAAAGCTGCTTTCTAACTTGTGAGTAGAGGTACAACAAAGTAGAGAGGCTTTGGGAAGTGCAGGGCTCTGGCCACTAGCATGCACAACCTGTACAGACAAACCCACATGTTGTCGTCCCCCCCCCCAGCCTGTCAATTCTTTGTCTGGTGTTCATGACAGGAAGAACATTTAGTTTCACAAGTTGAAAACTAAAATTTTTACCTGAATACCTGGGACATTCCCTTGAAAAATCACACAAAAGGGTCGATATTGTACCAGCTCCCATTAAATTCTTGTTTTGTGAGCAACAACCCATATCTTTCCCTATGATCCTTTGGTATGGAGAGTGGGCTTGAACTGGTCCTCTGATGTCTGGCTTGCTGAACTACCAGATCCATAATTGCAATTATCATTATTTTAATACATTATGGAAGCCTTCAAACACCAAGCTAACCTGACTGTGGCTGTTGTCACCGTATCTGCCCATCAGGTTGACTCGGTGACAGTTCTTGTACCAGAATGCACCCTTGTATGACAAAGCACAGTTGGTGATGGCAGAATCATTGTCCTTGTCAAAGGTGGAGAAGGACCTTCCATTATGGTATGTCATGGAGTCACCTGGAAGGAGGAGACAAAAGAGCAAAGTCAGTAGTTTGTTTAGTTTAAATTACATGGCCATACTGCAGGAAATGTATTATGCCATGCATCCTCTGTAAAACCTGGCTGTTTATCAAAGTATCTAAAAATTTACTTGTTTCACTACAGAAGTAAGTACACAATTTTTGTTGCTAGAGGCACATAAAAATATTTTTTCCAGGTGGTCTATAATCCCCAGGTTATTAAGTGTTTTTTCACGCAGCTTAGTTTCTGCACTTCTTGCTGAAAGCTGGATTTTGGGCCTGTACAGAAGGCAGTGTGGACAAACCAAGCCCAAAGGGACCTTCCAGCCACCACGCAGAGGGAGTCAAAACCAAAGGAGTTGGTTTCATACTTATCTGTCCATGCAGTACAGCTGCCTATCTTCATTAGCTGGAAACAGGGAGCCAGGGCAGTCAGGGACATGTCTGTCTCTTGGTGACTTTCCACTCCCAGAGCCTGGGTGCCCATTTACAGCTGGTTGCCATAGGAGCAGCCTTCAGGGCATGTCTGAAGCAGAGCTCATGTTCATGCTTCAGGATCTGTGTTGCTCTGTATTAATCTTAGACCTGAATGCTTAGAAAGTTGGAGGAGGATTGAATCCTACTAGTACTGTAGCAGCTACTACTGCTCTTTAGCAGTAAGTTTGCCTTAAATAGACATTAATTCTACTACTGATGCACATCCTTCGTCTTTACCACTACAGGCTGTTCTTAAAAGTTCATATGATGGTCACAAGGCAGGGTCAATACATATGAATCTCTGTGGTCATTTTGTGCACTTTGCAGCATGAAAAGTAACTCTAAAACATCCTGTGGAGCTGGATTTCTGTCTCAGTCCTCTGAGGCCCTGAAGAGGACTCAGTAAGGAATTCAGGGGTTTGCCCCAGTATGATTACAAAGGGCAGATGATTTGTTCATCAAAATTACACACCATGTTATAGCAGGACTTTGCTGCTTGTTCCACTAACAAGAGATGAGGTTGTGCCAAGCTGTTATTAGCTGTATAATGACAGTCAAGCATTGGCCAAATGAAATATGTGGCTGTTTAATATACTTATTTATATTCTGTCATAAGCATGCCATAAAATCCAGCACCTAAATGACTGTGTGTGTGGGGGGGGGAGGATTTAAAAGCAGAAACATCCCATTTATAGCTATGTTCATGTTTCAAACACCTGCCACACAAGAGGCATCTGCTGTGATGATCCGCAATATTCACACACCTCGAGCCAAGAGGGAGGAAATTGCGAATGAGAAGGGAAAAAAAAATCATTTCAACTCACCTGCTGTGCCACTGTACCCATCCACTCGCAGACGGTATCTGCTCTTTGCATCTCCAACACTGAACCGCTCGTAGACAGCATAAGCCCTCTCCCCTCTGTCCTGCAGGTCCACACGCAGCTCATACTGGCCCTGTGAAGTGATTTTGTGGAGGTTCTCCAGACCTGAGGGACAAAATCAACATTCCGTTTGTCTCACCATGTGGATTTGTCTCTGGTTACTTACACCATAAGGGAGGTCCTCCTGGCCTCTATGGAGGGACCAGGGCAGAAACACTGGTGAGGGTAGGGAGCTGTTCCAGGTGTAGGGCAATGGTAGCACAAAACCAACTAGATGAAAACAGACTGAGACCTCTTCAAATCACAGTAGGAAGTAGCCCTTTGGGAAAAGGAATCAAAGTGGTGCTGTGTGGTCATCATTATCTTTCATTTGCAACTCAATAGAGTGCTCATAGTGGCTCCTAGTCTTTTGGGCTTTTTTTTTTTTTTAAAAAAAAAAAAAAAAAAAAAAAAGAACAAATTCTTGCCACTTACCTATCCAGAACTCATCCTCAGGATCTCCAAAACCAGCCACATAGGTTTTCCAGTTCTTGTAGAAATCTTCTTTTCCATTCTGACGCCTCAGGAATACCTACAAATGTCACGTGCAAGAAGTGTTATCAGCAGGCAGCCTTTGACAGAAAGGCCACCAGCCATTTGGCTTTTACAAATGTAGAGGTTGACACAGATGTTCCCCTGCCCTTACTTACCACCCAAAGCTGCAGTCTCACTGCAATTACTGGATTGTACCCAGTCTGTTGGATTCTCCTTGGCTTTTTTTTTTTTTTTTTGATTTCTAGTTTGTTTGTTGGGTTCCCAGCACCCTCCTTAGTGACCCCCTTAGACTTACAGTTCCTCATCTCTGCTATTTTAATAGCCCCTTTGCCGTTCTGTATTTCTGACTCAAGACTTGTTAAATCCTCTAGCCTCCTAGCCAAGCATTTCTCCAGTTCCTTCTTCCATTCTGTACCCTGGTTACCCTAGGCACAGAATTTGAGGACATTTGTTTCTCAAATTTGAGGACATAATTTGCTGTCTCAGTGGAATTTGTCCATGTGTGTAATGGCCAGGGAAGCCTGGCCAGCCACCATGCCAAGTAGCTTCCTCTGACCCATGTTTTAACCCTCTTCACTGTTACTCTCTTTCAAACAGAGCCATTCTACCCTCTTCTCATCTAATCAGCTATTAAAAGGGAAGTATCACATCTAAGATGGTAATTTTTGCACACTGCCAGTGGAGACAGATTAGTGTTTTTCTGAAGTGTCGAAACCATGGATGTAACCCGCTTTTTGGACACACTTCTCTCTCCTCCAACTGCAGAAAGAGTCAGTAGCCTCATTGTAGGCACCTGGGTGTCCTACTTGAGATAAACTTCCCCAAATTTATAGTCAGGTCAGCCCTACTCTGACAACAGAGCACTATGCAGGATACTAGAGATGAGCAGGGATGGGACCTGCTACCTCTGCTCTTAGCACAGGGAGGTGTGTGTGAGGGTGGTGAGGGCCCTTTCCTTCTTACTCACAATCCATCCACCCCCATCCTCTCCCATGTCACAGAAGACTTGCAGAGGCTGCGCCTTGTCTCCATTCAGGTAAACTGTGTAGAGCCCAGAGGTGGTTTCTCCATTCAGAAGAGCCTGGGAGCAGTCTTTAGGGTAAGGGTAGAGAAGACCACCTGCACACACACACACACAAAAAGAAAGAAACCTTTAAGAAATCAGCAATTACAAGGAACTTGTTGAATATAGATGAATCATTAAAATATGGCACAACCAGGTTCAGAGCCCAGGAATGGATTTGTAATCGTCACCCTACATCAAATAGATTCACAGCAAACAGCAGATTATGTACATTTTTCTTTTGATTATGCTTTAGCACATCTGTCTACACTTCTGGAAGTGCTGTCAATGCCAGATAACTACAGCTTGCTGTGATAGGATTGCATCCTCCACCTAAATCTTGAAATGGCATGAGGTGTGTTTGTAGCTACTTTTGGGTAAAACAAAATCTAAAAATCAAAAAAGGGAGGGGGAAATACAAAGTCAGGACAACAAACAAAGTAAATAAATTGGAAATATTTTGCTAGCAAGTACAGTACTACATATATTATAAAACTAACCTTAAAAAAATCTAAAAAGGCAAACAATAACAGTTGAAATTACAGGGAAATGTCATCAAGCATTTTTTCTGACAACAAGCTAATGGCATTGTCACAGTCAGAACTATTTCTACTCCCCAAAAAAGCTTTTGTTTTTTTCTTTTTAAATTCATTTAGGCCATCAAATTTTTCAGACAGTGGTCTAATTAGCTCATCTTCCAGGTCTGCATGTACGAGTTTTTCACTCTGGCTGCTCACAGGGTGGTTCTTGCTCCCTTTTCCAGGGTGCTGCACATCCCTGCCATCCCTCTGATACAGAGGATTTTTATCAGTTTTGGAATTAGGAGAAAAGTGTCTGTCTGCAGGGAGATACTTCAGTGTTTCCCTCTCGCTAAATAGTACACAAATATATGTTAAAGAGTTAAAGACAGGCTTCAGTATTTGCCTGAATGAGGGTGACACAGAGTTCATATGGGCAAGGGCACCCCACATTCAGTCCCTGCTTATGAACAATTTGTCAAATGTCACATAAATACACACAGATTTGATTCTCCTCCAATTTCTGGTGGTGGATTTTCAACTTATTGGTGGAGTTCATCCTGCTCTACATATGGAGTGACTGTGACTTTCATTAGCACTTCTATGAGTCCTTTAAGCAAAGTTAGTGCCATCAGCTGAAGAAGAGAAAATGGAAATGGATGATGGGCCTTCTGGGTCTGAAAGGCTAAAAACCATGAAAAGTGAGACAATAAAAGTGACAGCCATGGTTTCACCGTAATACTTAACAAATTCTTTTTTTTTCATGTCAGCTGTCAAGTGACCTTCAGAGAACCCAATCTCTTCTTGCATTCAGCTCACTGGAGAGCTGTCCCAGGAGCTGGAACAGACATGCCTTGTGGCTTTTCAAAAACCCATCTTATTAAGAGAAAGAAAAAAACCTGTCCAGAAATCCATCTCCTCAGTCTGCTGAATTGACCTGTGTGTGTGTGGTTTGTTTCAGTTCCAGCTAAAAGACTGATGTGTTTTAACAGCTTGCTATGCATTAACACAGAGGCAAATCAGGGTGTCAGTTTGGATTTTAAAGACTAACATTCCTTTTGTTATTTTACATGGGAAAGCCAGGATTTTCATCAGAGAGAGGACTGCAGAGGTTACGTGAATTGTTATAAAGAAAATAATTTCATCCTGCCAGTATGGGGAATTTCACTGCAGCTCAGGGAAAACTTTTGCACTAGCACTAAAAACAAATGAAGTGCATACTGACAACTGGATTAAAAATTGTCTATGTGGTCTGTGACTGCTTATTGCAGAGTTCATCTCTGTCCTGAATGTAGTAACTTATATGTTATTTCAGCTGTGCAGATGCTCTTAAGTCCTTACTTGTGGTGAAAATAGTCAAAATCGTTTTGCTCTTCAGAGATCCCCTCAGTGCCTGGAGTTTAATTGTGTACTGGGTAGATGGGCTCAGCTCTGTCAGGCTGTAGGAAGTTGTGTCAGGGTTTAGGATGACTTCCTATGAAGAAGAGAAATAATACAGGGAAATCTCAGTGAGAAAATCATAATAACTTGAATTGTGATGTATTTTAGTTTGTCACATTATTTTTTGTGGTAATTATTTCTTACAATTTTAACCACCTGACTTATGTAATACAGAACTTCTTTTCCTCTAAGATTTTTATCAAGTTAGCCTTTAGTTTGAGAAAAGTTGCCTGGAAGTGAGTTTTTACCATCATAGTGTATAAGCTGTGTGGTTTAAAAACAAGTCAGCATAAATATTTACACACCTTGAACATATACATTATATAGATGTCACTGAAACTCATAAAAAATTGACAAGAGTCACCCTTTAGGAGAAGAAAATATAGCCCAGTTGTCAAAAGGCTTTAGAATGCTAATTTTCAGTATGCTTAGGGAATTTACCTGCCTGAAAACCAGAAACCTTCCTGATGTACCAAGCTGGGAAACCAAATTTATCTCTCATTTTTGCCAGGATCCACTTCATTCATATTTAAGCATTTAGTGTAATCTAGTTACATAGGAACATATAAAAATAATTGGTGAGAAAGAGATGCTTTGAAGGGCCTTGTCCTTCTTTAGACACCTCCCTTGCAGAGGGAGGGATTCTCCTGAGTTTAGGAAGAGGAATCCCATTGCTTGGGTTGTGCAAGATCATTCCCTGATACAGGTTTTGAGTGAGGGACAATGGTTGGTTGTGCTTTTATCTGTATTGTGGAAAGAAAACTGACAAAATTCAGCCTGCAATTAAGACTGTGTTTCAGAATGTAATACAGGAAAGTACTTAAAGAAGGTTCTAAGAGTTCAAGCTAGCACTGCATCAGGAAGTTAGATTTTGCCAGGTTTAATTTAAAGCACATGATTATCTCTTCCACCGCTGAACATTTCAGAGCTTCTCTACTGCCCAGTTTTGAGGCACAGCCCCTTTGGTTTGGTTCCAAGTGCTATACCTTGACTCTGCCATCAACAGACTCATAGATGAGGAGGTAACCAGTGACTGGAGCACGTGGAGGCCTCCAAGTTATCACAGCTACTTCTGACTGAATCTCAGTGGCACTTAAATCTCTTGGAGCATCTAGTCCTGGGGGAGACAACATATAAATTACTGTCATACCCATATGTTCAGTACACAGGCCACCTTATCAGCAGTATATTATAAGAGGTCAGGAAAACAAATTTTTCTCCACAGAAGTCTGAAATTTAAAAACATTTCAACGTAAATTTGTGACTAAAAAAAAAAATCCACCATTGGAAGTTTTAAAATAAAGGTAACCTAAGTGAAAATATTGGCTTGTCTCGGGCACTTTATAAGCAATTGAAATACTGTATGAAAGAACACTGTATGTATATTGTATGTGCCTTTCATTATTTCACGCCAGCAGCTCAGTTTCTGTTTGTTTGGTTTTTTCACTTTGTTTCCAATGATGCCTCTTTTGAAAAGAAAAATTTTCCCTTCAGTGTAACTGTAACAATAAATTTGTATGGCCAAGCTCTTGGCTCTCTAGTTAATGCCCTGGGACAATTCAAGTAACAGGCAGGAAAGATGCACATGGAAAGCCATATGTATGAACCCAACTGGATGCCTTCAGCATTGGTACCCCCAGCATCAGCCCCCAGATAAGAGCCCCTGCTCCTACTTTGTCTGAGAATCTGTAAAATTAGTGACAGAACAACACCTGGATCAGTCACACTAGCTTCCCAACAGTGAAAATTTGGTACAAACACTATCAGAATTCGGGTTTCTACTGAAAAAGGCACAGTGTGCTGGCTGACTTTGCGGTGTTAGAGAAATGTAAGCCAATGGGACATAGCACCTGTAGTAAACTGGGTGGAGAGGGTCTCACTCTTCTGCGTGTCCTTCAGTGCATGGACACTCAGCGTATACTCAGTTGCAGGTTGAAGGCCCTTCAGGTCATACTCCACAGTGTTCCCTGATACCATCTGAGTAACCTCTGGCTCTGAAAAGAAAATACAGAGAAGAATAGATCCCAGCATTATTCAGACGTATCACGATGTACTCAACTCCATATGCTACTTAATGATTTATTTATTGTTTTTTTTACTATCTGTGAGCAAGTGCAAAACAATAAAAGGCCTGGGCCCATTTCTACTTGCACCTATGTTGAATCTGAATTAACACCAGAGTTCTTAATCCAAAAGTATTAGCACTCTCTAGCGTTCATGTGAAATATAACAACATATTTTCTTAAGAATTATCAGATATTCCACTTCATGGATAAATTAATAATGCTTTAATAAATGATCATTTTTAAACTGCTCTCAATGAGGCACTTCCCAGCCCCCTGCCAGTCCCCTGGGGTATCAGTGCACCCGTTTCTGAGCATCTCTTGAGATCTGTGATGTTGTGAGCTCCCTAACTCTCCTTACCCTCCTCTGAAGCATAGGAGACAACATAATTATCCACAGCAGCAATTGCTGGCTGCCAGGTTGCCAGAGCCTCAGAGTCTGTGATGTTCAACACTACTAGACCTGATGGGCTGTCCAAGGCTGAAAGAAAGAGAATAACAGATTGAAGGAGTTCAACAAGCATTCTCAGCTCTGTGCAGTGTTTTGTTGGAAATATGTGGTAGAAAATGGGCAAAGACTGCTGTTTGGTGCAGCTTTTATGATCCCATTCGGAATAGTGGAGCTCTGCAGAAAAGACATCAGTGCCTATAAAGAGATATCAAATGCCTCCACTGGAAAGGGAGGTCAACACATGAAGAGATTAAACATTGGGAACAGACATAATTAACTACGTTCTCAGATCAGTCTTGATATCATCAGTCTTAACAGTTCTGTCAGAGCTGACATATTTCTCTTGACACTCTCAAATCTGGACTGCTTTTTGGAGCAAGCTGAGGAGACAGAGCTGGGAAAATAATGAATGTGACAGTAAGTGATAGCCTCTGTGACCTTCCTCCAGCAAAATTAACCAATCAAAAAGCCAGCCAATGATCCAAAATCTCCACACAGCCTGCCTTACTTCCTCATGGAAATCTACTTTGCACATAATTTTATGCTCTTACTGAACTGGGATAAATATCTGCCTCCAGTACATGGGCATGGGCTACAAACTCAATGTTTTTATCCAATACGCGTCATCTTGTTCCTTGCTCCAGTTCTCTAAATATTTATTAGCCCCTGAAAAAATAATGAATGACTGGGATTTTGGGGTGGGTCAACGGAAGCACATTGAACCTTCATTCCTTGCAAGAATATTTAAAGCTATGTTGAAGACAAACAAGAACATGGAATGTTTTAATGCTCAGAACAGACTGAAGCATGGGAGGTGTGGAGCTTGAGTCAACAGAAATGGGTCCAAACTGTTCAGCTGAGCTGGTCCTCATCTGTAAAATTGTATGGATTGAACTTCTGCCTTTTTTTCTGATGAATTTGGACTGTAAATACAGGAATTGTCTCTCTCTCTCTGTAATCTGGTTCAGCACTTAGCAAATGGGAACCTGGTCAAACTTACAAGTTCTATACTCATCTGAAATACAAAGACACAAAGAAGGAGTGGGCAAAAAACTTGCTATAGTTTCTGTATACAGCAAAAATGGGATCTTAATGGATTTTCAGCTCCAATTCCTGAGTCTCTCCTACAGCACAGACAATGCTTTTGAAAATTTGATGTTTCCTAATAGTATATTACCTGTTTCCAGAATGCCAGAGATGGGTTCACTTTCTTCAAAGCCTTTCACAGAGATGATACTAACAGAGTAGTCTACACCTGGGACTAATTTCATCAACTTGGTCCTTGTCTTGCTTCCATCAACTGTAACAACACTTGGAGTACCTAGGGTTAAGCCAAATTCCAAAGGATTAGTGACACAATACTCCAGGAAATACTTGAAGGATGTGTTTCAATTTAAAGACATTATAACCAACATAGATGTTATAACCACTATCAGGAGGAGATGGATTTCCCCAAGTGAGTTACAATCACTCATGTCAAAAGGCAGATTCAGGAAAAAAAATATTGCTGCCAAAACACCTAAATCTAAGGCATTGGTTTGCATTCATTCCTAGTGGTACAGGTCCAGTAACAAAAAAAAATGTAATATATCTGTTCAAAAATATTAATTTTACAAATGAGATGTAAGGTGAAAATACAGCAGTCCCTACATAAAGGCTCATACACCTGGGAGGGCAGGACTTGCAGTTCAGATCTCTCCTTTTTTTTTTTCTTTTCTTTTTTTTTCTTTTTCTTTTAAGAGATGGAAGTTTCTCCATCACCCATTTCCTTTTGAATAAAGATCTAGTCTATATTATTTTAAGAGGTGCTGCACGTGTTTTAGAGGACTTAGGACACATATTTGTTTCAAAATCTGAGTTTTTTCCTGGAAAGCACATAGGTAAGTGCTTTATGACTGTAGATTGCTCTTTCTTTTCTGTGGGATCACAATATATTTAAAGTTGAATGTGTGCTTATATCCTTATGTTGTCTAAACACCTATATCTTCATTTGTCTTAGTCAGTAACATGTATCCTATGGTCCTGACATCTGTAATGTTTGTTCTTTAGCTGTTTCCTTTAGGAGATATCTCCAGGTCATGCTAAAAATCTGTTTTGGTATAGGAAGTTCTTCAAATGAACACTAAAAAAGAGATATAATGGATGGAATGAAACAAATTTGGAGAATACTAAGAAAAATCACTGCCTTGGAAAACTATTATAACCGTGGAATACAATCATTGTTTCCATGGCTCATCTTTTTAAATATGCTTAGGTCATAAATTTCCTACAAAACAAGAAGACAGTTTGGAAATAAACCCTTGCTTAGGAGGCTCAGGGGACACAGAGGTTTTTGTGCTCATGGCCCTGTTAGGGGTACAACCATTCCAGCATCTAATTCTGAGCTCTCTTCCAAGTCTTGTCCACGGGATGTGGGACACTATGTTCAGCTAGAGGTTGGCTACTGGAACAATGTATGTGCAATCATGTTCCTGGTCATCAGTTTGAAGAAAAAAAACAAAGATGATTTGTGTAGGATCACATGGGAGATGTACATCAGCACACCAAACCCTTTCTGCTCTACCTTTTACCATCTTTCTCCTTGTTCTTCCTTCTTGTTACTTCTTGTAGTTACTCACCTCCTGTGACAGGGACGTAGGATATGCGGTAGCTCTCCACGCGGGAACGAGGGGGTGTCCAGCTGACTGTAGCAGAGTTTTCCGTGATGTCGGAGAAAGAAATTCCCTTGGGAGATCCAACAGCTGTCATTGGAGAACAGAGAACAGACACACCACACAGAAAGAAAAGGTAAATTTTTTGTTTATCTGCCCTTAGTGCTGGATCACTAATTTACTTTATCCCTCTATCCCAAGAGCTCATGCTCTCAATATTCTGCCCTAAACAAGACTAATGCAGCAAGTTCCAAACAAGTAGTAGTTTTCTACTACCATACTAGCCCAATCTCATTTGGATGATTTTTAGACTTTCCATGGAGTCTCAGGGCCCTATCTGTGACACAGCAATGGCAGCACTTAAGAGTGGTGACATCTCTCTTTCTGATCATGAAATCCTACTTTAGGATGCCTAATACCTGCTCCAGGATGACCTGGTTCAGCTGCCTGAGTTCATCATGGGTCCATAATCTGGAGCACTGGTTGTAACTTCTGTTGGCTTTAAACTAGAAGCAACAAGATTTTCTCCTTGGGATCTGAGATCATGATTTTTCTTTGATAATATTCAAGCACATCCACACAGAGGACATCCAGGTACAGCTATCATGAGGAAGACTCTTGTGGTTCCGCTGCTCTTTCTCACAAAACCCAGTCTTTCCCAAGCACTTCTTTTGCCCATACAAACCAGATCAGTAAGCTGGACAAGCAATGCCCAAGTTTTGCCAAAAAGACCCAACCTTAAGCTTCAAACCAGCACATAGCTGAAACATTCCAATTTAAGGCTTAATAAAGCTACTGCAAAACAAAGATGGAAATGGCTTCTGGAAGGACATGGCAGAGACCTGCGACTTCAGAGTTTACACTGAGCATCTCACTTCCAGTTTGCTTTTTTGACTGTGACCAAAACAACACTGACAAAAGGCACTGACTGTGCAAACAAATACAAAACAAAACAGCCCACACAGAGTAGGCCATTAGCACCAAGAAGAGAGATACCAAACATCAGCCATGTTAAGAAGAGTGGAGACAGGCTAAGGGCAGAGGGAGAAAAAAAAAAGTGACTGTGCTTGAAATAGCTTGGAAAGAATGTGTCTGAGGGAAAGAAGTCAGAGGGCTGTTTGTTCCATGTGTCCCCAAAGCTCGTGCAGCAACGCATTAAATCAACTGAAAGACAAGGAAAGAAAAACAACTGAGCTCTCAGGAGAAACGTAAATTACTTCTCTGGAGCTCATGAGACATGTTGTGTTTGTGGGGTTTGCTCACATGGGAAAGCCAAAGAAAGACAAGTACTACAGATAACGAAGAAATCAAGGTGGGGTTAGTAAAGCTACATGGTACACAGGTTGCTACTGACTTAGGTACAGTCAGAAGGAAACAAGTGCATAAAGAAGACCTTGGAAAGAGAGAGAAGTGAACATCACATTGATTTTGCTTCACATTAAGTGTCCTCAGTGACTGCTGAGAAGTGCTAATGATGACTTGAGACTAAAGAGATGGACCAGCACTCAGTTATCATACATATGGGGATTTCCAGCCTTTCCCAGAAAATAAAGTACCCAGTTCATCCCACTTGGACTCGGCTCTGCATACGTCCATGGGCTTCATGCCTGATTTCTGTACCAGCTGAATGGCATAACAAAGAGTAGTAAGAAGAGCCTTCTACCCAAGAGTTCCACATCCCCAACTACCCCAACTGCAGTTAAATTCCTAGGAACAAACCTGGCAAAAAAAGCATAACAGACCATCTCAGTCTGGCATCAGTCCAAGCAACAGTCCTGGAATGTGTCCCAGAGAGTAAGAGAGTGGTATCTTGGAACACAGGCAAATTGAAAGGATGCAAATAAAAGCATCTTCTTGAGCTACCTAAAAGCCAAAGCTAAGCAGGCATAAAAAATGGCCAGTGTGCTTCTGCCTTGTCACTCATACAAAACTTCATTTCCTCTCTTGGGTTGATACAAGTGACTTGCATTATACTACAGTATCATTCCCTGTTAGTTGTATGAGGGACTGAGAACTTTTTGGAAAAGTTGTTAAAGCACCCTTGATACCTGAGTAGCTTCTATTATTCAGGGATTTTTGTTCATAAAAATTGTTCTTTCATTACTAGCAGGCTATAGAAATATGTTCTCAGGCTTTCCTCTTCAAGGAACAGGAAACATCAAGTTGCATTTATCATCTTTAATGAACACATGAAGAGTTTTGTCATCCTATTAGATGGAAAATACTGCCACAGTGTGGCAAAACATCATTAGTAGAAGACAAAAATAGCAGCATGAGCCTTGTGTTTCCTACCAAGGATATTAAATGGCACACAGCCAGGATGTGGTCCCCCCAGTGAGGGTGGAATTGCACCTTAATGATCATTCTACAGAATAAATTTCCAAAACACACCAACCATCCTTCTGAGAGCAGCAGTAGACGAACTCCCTTGTGCCAGCTTGATGAAACAACATTTTAACAGCATTCTCATCAGCAGTTCTGGGGAAGAACTATTGCTGCTCACTTGTACATATGAGGAAATAATGGAGGAAGAACTACTTGTGACAGGTGTGGGAAAATATGACTTTCTTGTCAGCTCCCATACTCACTGGTGTCACCCCACATTCCTGGGGATGGGATAGGGAGCAAGGGAGATGATCTCAACCTCTAGGCAAGTTGCCAGCTGCAAGTTACAAGCTACATGGAGAAAATAACAAATGCTAGTCCTGCCCATACTCATCCTTTCCACATCCTAAGCCAATAGCTGTTACTAGATAAACTGCCTTGCTGAGCTCTCAACAAAGAAGGAAAGAAAACAGAGAAGGACAAGGCAGCAAAAGGTGAACATTGACAAGGTCTTTCCTTCCCTCCCTTCCTCATAGCAGGTGAGTGGTTTGCTGTGCAAAGAGGTCAGGCCCTCAGAGAGGATTTCTTGGCAATGCTCAAACCAGATTCCATCAACTGAACCAGTTACACCAGCTGAAAACCTGCTCCCTGACTGCTGCATTTGTGTATCAAAGGCTGGGTGCCTGGGTAGGGAAGAAGGAGGAATCTGCAAGTGAAAAATACGGAGGTATTTTTGATCTGGATTATTTTCCTGCCTTCATTTCCATATTGTTGTTTGGTTTTGGTTTGCTGGCCTGTTTGCTAGTACACTTGTAACTTGTACATAGGCCAGAATAAACTAAGACTGAATATTAAATATGTTTGAGCTACCCCCTTCAGAGACAGAAATATTTCCTTGCCACCAGACTGGAAATGCTATAAATATACATCTGTTTGTCTAATAATAAACTCTTAAAAAAGATATTAGTTAGATGCCTTGGTGGCCCAGCTACCCAGTGTGGTGTAACCTGCAGTCCAAACAATTTGGCTGGATTTTTTGTGGCTCCTGCTCTATTATCAGTTATCCACTGGCTATTTACATCTGACAAACATCTTTGGGGCTATTGATGACATGTGCTAAATCTCCCTGAAAGAACTGAATAAGAACATAGTCATGAGGGAAATGATAACACTTCGTGGTTTACCATAAATATCCTGGCAGTCAGTGAAAATGGGGATGTGCTGCTAACAAATGCAGTTGACTTTAAACATCCCTCTCCATTATGAGTCAACCCCCATGAGTCTGGAGAAGGGTGACTTGTGATGGTTGCATGTTCTGCTTCATGTAAATGTCCGTGTGAATGTATATACAACCTTGCTGCTTATCCAAGGGATGTGATGGCAATCAGTGGAGCTGGTCAGAAATGTACTTTTCCATGCTAACAACTGGCATCAGAGACAGTAAGGTGAATCATGAGGCCGTGCTGTTTCAGGAAATGCTGTTCAATACTGAGTCACTGTCACCCCTTTTCTGTGCATTGTCTAGAGCACTACACCAGAGCAAATGCCTTTTTATGCACTTCTGTTGCTTTCCCCACACCCTGAACTTAACTGTCCCCTTCTTTTCCCCCTCCTCCCAGAATCAGACTGATTTGAAATGATAATATTTTCATATCAGCAAGATCAACAGTTTTAAAAGAGAGAATTTGGATCACAGGATATTGCTTCATTTGCTTTAGATTTAAATATGTCTCAAAATAAAACTGTGTTTTGGTAGAAAAAAATTGAGAACTTTCATTCAAAAGTGACAAAATTAAATGTTTCAAATTATTAACTTTTTGTTTTGTTTAAATTAATCTCAGGAATTCCACCTAATCCTCACAATGAGGTATAAGAATATTTTCATAGGAAAACAATAGAAGAATAAAGATTCCAGTCACAAGTAGCAAAAACAGGTACTTCTCCCTAGCACTGAGAAAATAAGGCTTTGGTCTGGTGGAGATTTTGCAGACACATCTATAAGCTTAGGCTAACTTCAGACAGTGGACATTTGCAGTTATATTTACAGTGATTCTTCATTAGTATGAAATTGTGAAAGTCAAGACCTCCAGCTCTGTGGAAATGTCCTGCTGCAATTCAGGATTAAGACCTTGGTATTTTTAAACAAAGTGGCGTGAATGGTAGTCATACCTACGTATTTCTTTCTGGATGATTTTACCTGGGCAAGTCACTAAGCTAATTTACATCTGATTTTTTTTTTTTTTTTTGACATATGAGAGTGAGAATATAAAACATCTGCTGCTGAGGGAGTTCAGAGCTTTGATTTTGAAAGTAATTAATTTGGTTTTAATTTTTTAGCATATGTTGCTTCTGGTAAAATCAGTCTACATTAATGGTGCTTAGGCTTTTGCTGATCAGGAGCTCTAGCAGCTCTAGGAAATTCATTTTGTCATACTTCTGCTACAGGGAGGTAAGTTGTTGTGGAATGGTGATACTTAATTAATCTCAGGAAATCTCTGAAAAAGGCTGTTACAGAGACAATGTTCCTTGGCTCTCAAAGCCAGTGCTTTAATTGCTAGACTGATGCCTAATTCCAGCCTGTGAACATAGTTAAATAAAACCATATTAAATAGACAATAGCTACGGAGTATGAGATGATAGATAATTGATTTAAAATAATTACACCACACTGAACTCATAACTTGAATAAGGGACATGCAGGAGACAATTTGAACGTTGCAGCAGCAGCTTCATCTGGCTGTGGAAAGGAGATATGCTGAAAAAAACAGGCATAACTATGTTACGCTTTTCCTACCGCAAAGAAAATACCTGTGGTTGCTACTGCATTTACAGGTTGGGAACGCCGTCCACTGCTAAATCCATAGAGCTCTATTTCATATTCAGTGCCTTCTTTCAGTCCTGTTATATCCTTGGTACGCTCATGGCCTGGGACTAATAGTTCCAGTGGATCAGATTTCCTTTTGCTATCCCTGATTTTTAGAACAAAACTGTCAAAAACCCCATCATCATCTGCAGTCCAGGACAGACGGAAGCCATCAGGAGTAGCATCTGAAACCAGAAGGTTGTCAACCTCAGGCTCTGCTTCTAAAAAAAAGGAGAAGATAGCAGCAGGGAAAAGAAATTATTTTTTTAGTTGGTTCATTAGAGACCTGCCTGAGGTCTGTCTATAGCATATTGCAAGAATCCAACCAGAGCTGAAAGAAAGGGGACCAATCTGCCAGCTATAAAAAAAAAAAAAAAAAGAGAGAGAGATTTGCATTATACGCATACTGAAGAAGGTACATGTGAGTCTGTACAGGCCTATTCAAACTTTTACTCTTTAATAGCAAATCCACTGCATGGTCATACACCATTTGCCTCTGACATGCAAAGTTACACATGCTAATGATAAGGTTCTTGTGCATTTTCTCCTTGCTACCTGGGCAAAACCTTTAATGTTCAATAGAAACAAGCTCTGCTTACAGAACGGCAGGCATGCCTGTAATATTGACAGGTTTCTCTCTGTTAGGAGGACAACATAGAATTCAGTTGAAAGAGTCTTTTTCTTCATGCAGCACCTTTATTTCATGCACTTCTGGCACCTGTGATGCTTCTGATCAAACGTATCCTTCACTTTGATACTAAACAAATGCTGAAGCAGCAAACAGGAATCATGAAAATTCACAACCCTTCAACAGCACACTGAAATCCAAATGCAAGAACTACTGTCTTTAGTGAAACAACCCTTTTGAGAGGATTCCAGGAGCTGCAAGTTACCAGTTATCTACAAAATATCTTAGTATGTTCAAGCATCGTTACCTAGAAAAATGCTATTGGAGCAGTTACTATCTTACAGCACCTCCAATGCACTTCTGTCTTTCACAGAAAGATACTGCTATTGATTTTTTCATGAACCTCCTGTCAGGTAGTCCCCACCTTTCCTGTTGCATAGTCAGCAACATGCAAATAAGACGATGGTTATGGGGCTACAGAATCAGTCTGCAATGATTTTTCAAGAAAGCACAAATGCTGCTGGAAAATAGCAGCTATGATGAGGTTATAAAAATGAGGTAAGGCTTCCTGGAGAAAGATGCTAACTTTATGAGTGTCAATGACAGCACTTGATGGTCTGTGAGTGGAATCCACACAGAGAGTAAAAGAAAGGAGGCCAGTATGATTCTTCTTGAAGGTCCTGTTGGTTGGCATGTTGGAGAATGCTAATGTGCCCAGAAGTTGTTAACAAGATGAGCTCCCACATGCAGAAACTTTTCTCCCAAGGTTTTTGTTAGAAGTACCTGCATGACCATACCAGAAACTTTCACCCCTTGACCCACATCATGCATCTCTACAAGACCCCTCATAAAGACAAAAGGTCTTTACATGAAAAGTAAGAGAAGTTCATTGGTGAACCCATCATAAATCAGGAGGAGTTATGTGTAGCCATGATGCAGAAAGGGATGCAAAAGCCAAGGCTTGCTTTGCCAATGAATTGCAGAAAACATCTTCCATGTGAGGAGACAAGCAAGAAAGAAAGGGTAGAAGTGAAATATTTGTTCACATTAAAATACCTGTAACAGCCATAGTGCTTAGGGGCTTTGTTTGGTGCCCCTTGGCAAACCCATAAAGCATAACCTCATAGCCAATGCCAGTAATAAGGCCTTTAAGCTTCAGTTGCCGCTGGGCTCCCGTAAGGAGGAACTCCTGTGGGTCCAGCAGTTTGCCAGAATCCACCACGACTACTAGAAAGTTGTCGAAGGCATTCTCCGATGCCATCCACGACACTGTGAACCCATAAGGGTTAATGTCAGAGACAGATAGGTTTTCCAGTGGGGGCATGGCCTCTAAAAGAAGGGAAGGTGCAAAAACACACACACACACACACAAAAAAAAAAAAAAAAAAAAAGCAAAAAATATTGCAAATTAGAAAATGTCATAGATTCCACCAAACATAAATCACATTTTTCCCCATAGTATGGATTTAATAAAAGTGCACAGCCAGGACCACAAGTGTAAAATTTTCAACAGAGCCTCCAGAAGATAAATGCTCAGTTCTTGATTTTCATCATTGTTGTCTCAGCACCTCATCTCACAAGCTCCACTCAAATTCCTTCCAGCCTCACTGTAAGCATATTTCTTCTGTTACATGCACCCAGTAAGACAGTTACAACCAAAACTGTTTCAGAAATGCCATATAAAAAGCTTTCATTTCCTTCTGCTTGTGTTCACCATCAGTGATTTAGGGACAAGCCTTAACTTTGGCATTCACAATTCCTGTATTTTGCTCCTTTACCTCTCTACTTCACATGAATATCTCCAGCTTGTCTTTTCAATAGTTGAAAGTCAGAGATGTCCAAAGGACTATAGGACACTGCTCAGTCAGCACCATAGCCAGTGCAAACACTTCCTAGTTTTTGTGGGGCATAGGTAAGAAGCCAGAGTTTGCATTGGCAAAGGGCAGATTGCAGAAGAGAACAAGAGCTGTCCAAAGAGCCTCACAGGCAGCTGCTACTGTGGTATGCTGACAATTTCAAGAAATCTCTTTTTTTTTTTTTTTTTTTTTTTTCTAGTCAAAATTGTCAAAGTTGGATCTCCTCAAAACTTTCTAAGTCTGAAAAAAATTATTACTAGAATTTCTCTAAATTATGTGACAAGCCTCATTTTGTTGGCTCAGGAGCTAACTCATTTCATCGTCCAGTCACTCAAATTCCACTCATTTAAAAAACCACAAACCTATGTAAACACAGAACTTTCCCCGGGAAAGGGTTTTGGGTTTGGTTTTGACATATTTTGACAATGCTGAAATTGATGTTCTGTTAGAATTTGGCATAAAAATTCCCTCCTAAATTTTTGTAATTTGCAAGTCCTTATGTTTTGATGTTTACATATTTGGGTGCCAGAGATTCAGCTCAAATTTACTCAATTTGGAGACATTTTTGCAGTGTACTTGTTTCTAAACAAACAACCCCAAAGACTCATATTTTGGTTTGGTCTCTGGGAGGGTGGCTAAACAAATTAAGGTCCCAAAATGTTGTAATTATTTTCCTGGGATAGGTGTTGAGTGGTTTATGTGAACAGCTGGCACATCCTTCTGCTGTGTTTTATCTAGTTGTGAGAAGCCTACTCTTAAAATATCCATGTCCCTGGTTTATTTTCAAAAAGGAAGCATTTGTGCTTTAGTGGAATAGAAAAGCAGGGGGTTTGAAAGCAGGGTTGCTCACTTGTGCCCACATGACTGATTGTCATCAGGGGTTATATCAGAGCTGGTGCAAAATGCAACCGTTTGCCTTAAAGAAAATAGTCATGGATGTTGCCTTTCATAGAAACCAACACCTCAGATGATATGAGAGACACTGCTACTGCAGCTGCTGTTCTCACTCCATGTTAATGAAGAGAGGAGAAAAGGGAAAGCTGCAGTTCCTCCATTAATCCTTTGCAGGCCACCCATATGTCTATACAATCAAGCCCTAGTAGCACATGCTGGCCACATGATACATAGAAGGTGAACTCTGTGGCATTTATTTGATCAACTAGAAGGCATGCAGTGTACAACAGATCTGAGTCAAAATCTAGCCAAAATATTTAGATGTAAGGGATATCTCAGGACAGGAAGTATTCTTAAAAAATCCGGTCCTCTCCAGCTCCTTCATGCATGACTGCTGAGTATTAGACAAGTTTCCCCTCAAAATTCAGTAGTGAAAAAATATTATTAGACATTGGAGAAGGACTCCAGAGGGCTCTTACTTCACTTTAAACTAATATTCCTCCTAGAAATTTTGATACTATGTCAACATGACCCATTCTTGTATGAGGCTTGCAAACAAACCCTCTGTTGCTGGACAAGATATTCAGTGCTGTAAAGAGTCCTTCTTTGTCTCCATGCTGGAATAGGTGTTTTTTGTAAATCCAAAAGTCTATTTAGACTGCAAACTTTTAAGCAGGTACCTGTCATGACAACAGCAGTGAGGGGCTCTGTGTGAACACCTGCCTTGGTGGACCCCTTAATGTTAATGTCATAGGCAGTGTCATCTCGCAGGCCTGAGATGTGAGCGCTGTGAGCACCTCCTGCCACCGTAAGCTCCCATGGTTCATGAGCTGCGTAGGAATCTCTAACATGTATGACAAACTTGGCAAAAGGCCCATTCCTGGTGGTCCGTGAGAGGTTGAAGCTGCTGGGGGTAACGCTTGTGAGTGTGAGCATGCCCAGTTGTGGCTCAGCCTCTGGAGGAGAGAGGAACACAGGTCAAGAGACAGCATCACTCCAGGGGCTGAGGGTTAGTGGTGGAGGTTTAGAGGTGCTTAAAGATAAGGCTAAATTCTTTAGCCTTGATTTGCAGTGGTTGAAGAAACAAAAATGAAACAAACCAAAAAGGAACATTGCAAGAACTATTTGGGTACAGTTTGGGAAAAAAGCCTCTGAAATTAGTGTTGACTTTTAATATCTGTTTTCTTTCTATTTCCTTAAATAATCCCAATTTTCCTAATAAAACATGGGCCTGATTTACAGAAGCACCTGGACTGCAGAGTTCTGTGGCAAATCCATAGAAATAACAGGAACTCCATGCTGGAAATTTGGTGGGAATATAAACCCACAGCAATTCCAAAGATCATAAAATAGGATTCAGGCAGGAATTAGGCAAGACCAAAACAGACAACCCTAAAATCTCAGTTCAGCTTCTGTTTTGTCTTTCTGTTTCCTGGAGTTGCAGATACTTTTATTTTTAGCTTATGAGGGGCTTCAATCCTGAGTGATTATCTCAGCACTAATGTCAAGCCAAAAGCTCTCTGGACTCCACAGATAAAGTGTTCCTTGTTCTCTGGTTTAGGCACAATCAGAGAATATCTAATTGGTGGAAGTAAACACAAACAAACAAAAAAAACCAAACAAAAACAAAACCACAAATTCTGCTGTTGCTCTCCTTTCTGACTGCCCAGTTTGCTTCTTTAAGAAAGCAAAAACTTGGCTTTTCTGATAGAGGAAATTCAATATCACATCTTTCTCCTACCAAGGGAGAAACTTGACTTTCAAGCTATGGGATAGGGAGAGGTCCTTACCCCTCCCTGCTTTAAAGCTATTCAATTTAGCATGAAATTATTAAAAATTCATTAGAGCACAGAGAGACTACAAACATGACCCAAGCAGTCAGGTGGTCAGAAAAGCCTGTGCCTGCTCACAGGCCTGATTTTCTATTTTATCTCTTGCCAGCTGCGTATAAACGAAGAACACCTTGGGAAATGCAGCCAGTGAGATACAGAAAGTAACTATGGAAGTGATTCATGCTGGGAGAAAAATAAGAAAGCTGTATCCCATTGACAAAAAGAACAGTGAAATAATGAGATCCATTTTTTAACTAAAAGGTGAACTGCTGCAAGATGTTCCAACTTTTACTTCCATCCCTCATTGCAAGACTGTTAAATTATAGTCCACGCTCTTCTCTGGAATTGTCTAGGAAGAGGTGAATCCAAGTGGCCCCAATTAAGGACACATGCTGCTGGCATGCTGTCAGCCAGTGACCATCAATGCCTTCATGGCTGACAGTGAAGATGCCGCCATGTAAGCATGGTTCTTCTGGAGACAGGGGAGGAGATGAGAGAATATCCACAAAGCAAAGAGGCTTGGGTTGAGAACGCAGTGAAACTGAGCATGGAGCCATCAGCCCCACATGCAGATTAGAGAGGACAAACCAGTCCTTTCCAACCTTATCCTGAGATGGCCACAGTCCTTCACATGCCGCTTGCATCGAGTCAGTCACATTCACATCATGACACCCAGACTCCAGAGAACACTACATGCAAAACAAGTTCAAATTCTCTATTTGGGTACATCTCATTGATCTCCTGCCATCCTGGAATCACCATCACCACAGGAAAAGCTTTGGCATCCAATGAAACAAGGCAGGTCTTAGAGACTCAAAGACAGTAAGGCAAGTGACAGAGTGATGGGGCTACCATCATTAAAGAGAGAACTTCCTTTATGAGCCCTGCTCTCTGCTGGGAACACATGAAAATACTAGGCAGAGAAGAACCTAGAAACCAGCAGAATCTGGCCAGACCACTCCATGCAGTTTAGGCTGGTCATTTAGCATGCTGCATGAAACTCCTACAAGAGATGCAAATTTTTTTGAAGACATTTGGTTTTAAGAACAAAGAACCAAAATGGCATGCAGGTGCCTCTCCAGGCTGGTAAAGACATGAAGGCCTCCCACCCACATCACAGCAAGTGAGGACAGGATGAAGAAGAACTTTATTCCAGATCAAGTGCAAAGATACTCTGTGAAAAATATCAACCATACGGAGCAAGTGAATTATATATACACAGAACTTGCAGAAAAGTGTATATATAAAGAAACCGATTATGGTTTACTACTGGCTCCCTTAATTCTGGGGCACTTTTTCAGCCTTTTCCATTGTCTCAGATCTCTCTTTTTCCAAGCACTCTCAAGCTCAGATTTTTAAAGCCTCCCCTGCTAGTGATCATCCTATAATTTACCAAAGGATCGATGAAGAGTTGGAGCCATGTTTTAGAGCAGTTTGGTGGACATCAAAATAAAAGAGAGAAAAAAGCAAACCTGGGAGGTGAAAAAATTAAATACCTGTGGTTGCCAGTGCTGTCAAGGTCTGATCACCTTGTCCATCAATTACACCATGGAGTTGGACAGTGTAATTAGTGGCAGCATTCAGGCTGGTGATTACATAGCACCGGGAAGCCCCTGGCACAGTGTGCACCAGGGAGTCCAAAGGGAAGTCAGAGTTTCTGACTTCTAGAATAAAATGGTTAAAGACATTGTCCTGTGCTTCCCATGTGAGTGACATGCTGTCTGAGGTAGCATTTGATAAAATAAATTTGCTAAGGAGAGGTTCCTCTACTAAGGGAAGAAAAACAAATGGAAATGGATTGAAATTATTAAAACCCAAAGCAACAACATAAAATAATACAAAAGTTTGAATTCACACAAGCCACAAAGGCCATCTAGCCTTGTGTTTCTCAGTGTTTTTCATACCACCACCCCTGCAGTCACCCAGCCAATGTTACCCACAATTCAGCAAGGATTTTCACAATCTGCTGAAACTAGAAACTGCAGCTCTGTA
Source organism: Phaethornis superciliosus (assembly GCA_023637945.1). NCBI lineage: Eukaryota > Metazoa > Chordata > Aves > Apodiformes > Trochilidae > Phaethornis > Phaethornis superciliosus. The sequence continues at coordinate 187,234 of JAJQWJ010000022.1, read as the reverse complement.
TTATCTGATCACTGAATACTGATATTCTGTTTCACGTCACTGATCTCATTAATCCATTGTTGTGATAAATTGCTATGACATTCTTCTAAGATCATGTCAACGGGCAAAAGCTAGTAGACATATAAAATGCTCATAACCCGAGCATTATCTGCCTACTGTGAGAATGCACATTCTACTTCCCTGGTCTAGTCCTCTCCTTCCACTTACATCCTGTAATTGCCCAGAGCACATTGAACATTTGACTTCCTTGCCTTTTCTGGGAAAACTGTCAACTAGAGATGTGCTATGTGCCAATAACAAAAAACTAATTCATCAACATGAAACCAAATAGACTATTTCAAGCTCTCAGCCAAAATAAACTGAATTCTGAAGCTGAATTCAAGAAATGCATCTGCCTTCTAGAAGTCTGCTGCCACAGACTGAAATGTGCCCAAAGTCTATTTAGAGACTCCAGATAAAACCTGTATCTAGGAATCTGCTTATCTGAGAGAAATAGTGTCTCTGTCTATCTGCAGTGTGACAGATGCAAACATATGTTGCAAGGCTAAAATAGTTCATCATCTCCCAGTTTTGTTGTTGGAAAATTTAGTTTGGCTTCTCATCTGTGTCAGAGGTTGCCCCAGCCTTACAGTTTGAACAAGAGCAAACTTATTGTGCGAATGCGATTACATCACAATGTGATTGACTGACTTTGCTGGATGGGATGATGGATTAATTGTTCAAAATGTCTCCGGCAGGTCTTCCTTAGAAGGTGTCAAGCAATGAGGCAGAGGATTTGATAATGGGTAGACTGAGGGCAAGGAAAGGGGCACAACCTGTAAGGAAGAGTTAGAAGAAAGGAAAGTTAGCAGTGAGGTAGGTTTTAGATACCTGTCGTAGCTGCAGTACTTATTGCTTGTGTGCGGAAACCTTGAGAGATTCCATAGAGGTAGACAACAAAATCAGTGCTGGGGGAAAGCCCTGAGATATGAGCAGTTCTTGAATTGCTGGAGATGTTGAACTCCATGGGCTCCAGCAACCTGTTAGAATCAATAATTTCAATAGTAAAGATGTCGAAGTCATCATTGGTGGTTGTCCAAGAAAGGTTGAAGCTTTCAGGAGTAATGTCAGAAACGGTTAGCTCAACAACTTCTGGGTGCACTCCTGAGGAGGGAAACAACATTGGTCAGAAGGGGACATGCCTGTACCTCCTCCTGCTCAGAAACGCTGTGCTTCTCTCTACTCATGCTGGCAGCACTTCAAGCTGCCCTTGGAGAACAGGGGTTGAGGAAAAGCTTCCTACAAGCAGACAGCTAGTAAGGGGAAGAAAGGAAAGCAAAGCATCTCAAAATGTTAAATAATAATAATAATAATAAAAATTTTAAAAGCCCCTATGGTTATTTCTCTTTACCTCCAGGAACAGCCATGTGTCTTTGAGGTCTGAGCATGAAAGCAGATGCAAAAGAACTTTTCTAAAAGCCCTCATGGCATTTGGAAACATCAGCTTCCAGTTTTAGGAGAAGCTAAAATCAGGGCTATTGTTTTATCCAAAGGAAAAAGTTGTGGGTTTTTTGCTTTTCTACTTTCCCTTTCAGCTTAATCCCATGAAAGCTGGCATGTCATTTTGGAGCTGGAGCCAAAATGCAAAACAGTGATAGGTGCCTGGGGTTTCTTCCTCTCTGTAGACATCCCTGGTGTGTTACAGGAAGGCTCAGAAAATTCTGACATTCAGAAGTCTCCAGAAGGGAAAATTTTGAAAAGCCGGGTGCTGAGCATTGCCCAAAAAGTGAAGGGAAAACCTCAGCAGGGCATCTTTTTCTGTTTTCACTAAGTTAATAAAAGGAGGATACATTGCATATTTAGACACCCATGAGGTATGTTTGTCCCTGTACTACCTCCTTCGTCTAGTCACATTTGTCTGTTTTCAATGGCGATCTGTTACCAGCTCAGGACTCTCAAAGCATAGGACTTACAGCCTGCAGCAGAACACAGACAAAGGCCTTGTGTCAGATACATTTCTACATAACCAGGCTGCTTCAAGCATTAATGAAACACGTAACCTCTACTGCATCTTGCTTTTTAATTCTTTTTTAGTTCTTACGTGTTTCTTTATCCCCTCTTTGTGCTGGGTAATATCTTCTTGGAGCCGTCAAATATGAAGAAGCTTTGACTACCTCAAAACCACTGGAGGTTGCAAAGGTCTGTAAGAAAGGCCAGAGGCAGCAGACATTGTCTAAAGGAATTACTGGAAGAGTCATTGGTGTCCCTTTATTGCCAAATAATTCATACCCTGTTCATTACCAATGATCATAGCACCTGGAAGACTCAGTGAACCATAGAGGATAGACAAATATATATTTACCTCTCAAGAGTTCAAGCTCATGATAAGGCTTTGTTTAAAACTGCTGTCTTTCACAATATCAGCCAGAAAATTATTTTTGTGGCTTTTGATTAGTTTAAATGTGGGGCTTGCCTTCCTTCTTTTGATTTTATGCCAGGGTAGTTCTGCTGAACTTGGTCTTCTTGCATTACATCTTGTTCAGACCAACCACACTGTTTAACAACATTTTATGGCTTAATACATGATACTAAGCTTGACAGAGATTAATTTGTCCTATTTTCTAGATGTGAACATACAGGAGGTGTCTTGTCCTTGCCTTTGAGATGCACAAACTACACTCCCAAGTTTGCATTTATACAGAAGCTAGCTTGAAATTTCAGAGGTAGCTTCTGAAAGTAAAAACTAAACATGCCCTTGGGCTTTGATTATCAGGGCTATAAAGAACATATTTTTATAATTTGACAAGGCATCCTGGGCTTTCCCAATCATACACAAGAGACATTTGGGTTTTGCTGTTAGTGTCAACCAGCGGAAATGCGGGTAAAGGGAACAAAAAAAGCCATTCTAAGGTGCAGGGGGAAAAAGAATCCTTAAAGAATCCTTAAAAGTGAAGGGCTTCATGGGGACACTGAGGCTCTTATTGGAAAGTCTGATCAGGAGACATTTCCAAGCCAGAGATGTTCAGCCAAGCTTTAATGAGTTCAGTGCACCCTATGCAAAGCCAACCAAGTGAGCAAACTTCGCCAAGCAGCTGCAATAGCTCTGGCTCACAGCCCTGGCTGCACAGAAAGGGAGCCATGGGACTGGAGGAGTGACTTGAAACAGTACCTGTCATGGTTTCAACAGAAAGGGGTTTGGTCCTGTAGCTTTGAGTGACACCATGAAGTGCTACGTTATAAGGTGTATTGGCCTTGAGGCCTGTAACGTTGAGAAAGCGCAGTCCCCCAGGGACAGTGATGTTCTGGGTGGCTTCAGGATTGTCAGACTCCTGCACCTGAATGATAAAGTTCTCATAGGCCCCGTCGGCTGCTGTCCAGGTGAGCTGGAAACCATCCCAACCAGGCTCTGATACTGACAATTTTCCAAGCTCAGGTTCCTCCTCTGAATAAGGACAGAGAGTCAAGCAGTTACTCAAATTACAGACTAGTGGTGACAATGGATTATTTAATGATGGTCCATGTCAATGAATGTCACTCATGGTCAGTGACACAGAGATGTACCCACACACACACATTTATTTCTCAACTGCCCCAGGTAACTTGTAAAGTCTCTCCAGAGACACGGTAAAACAGAACAGTAGGAAAAGAACTATCAAAATAAATAATAACCACATTAGTGCTAAAAGACTGCTTACAGAAAGCAACTTATAGACCATCTTATAGCTGTGTTTTGTAAACATTAATTACAACTCCCTATGAGACATGTAAGTATTACTGCAGCCACTTTACCGCACTATTAACAACTCGGTGTTTGCTGTTATGAAGCAACTGTGAATATTGCAATGATGCCTGTTGTGGGTAGGACAACACTGAGTTTCCAGTGGTTGGGGTTCAGATGTTTAGTATTTTAATTGTATTCACATGAAGGATTCTATTTATTTTTCCAAAGTATTTCTAATCTAAAACAATAAAGAAAGGGAAAATTCTTCCATGTATGAATGTCTTCAGTTTATTGTCTTATTCTGCCAACAAAACCTTCCTGGAGGCAGCTAAGCCTGAATTTTCAGAATTACTGGTATTAATCTAGAATTGAAATCTGCATCACAGAACTCAACATTCTCGTAAGCCATCACAAAGGTGGACAAGAAAGCTGGGAATTTTCATAACTGACTCTCTGATGCTGTTAAATCTAAAATTTTAGGTTTTCTCAGTAAGAATAGGAAGTCTCCTGCTACAGACCAAATACAGCTGATTCATTGAAATTAGCAGTTATATGGGAAAATGACAGAGTAATACCTGTTTTTTGTCTACATGGAAAATCTGGCTCAATGATTTATCACTGGCCTGAAGGCTGCGATGATTTCCTAGCACTTTTCATATTTACTTATATTGTCAACACAGAAGTATTATAGTAAGAAGAATTATCCCAATCTGCACAACTAAGTTTTTATAAGAGATAATACACAGAGGGAAATAGATCTGATTTTTCAGTTGTAGACTTCAAGCTTTATGCATATTGTAAGCCAAATGGTAAAGAGGCTGTGGAGAAAATTCAAATTAAGTCAGCAACAACAATTGTATAAATTTTGTCACTGTAAAAACAGAATGCTTATTTTATCACTGCTGCATAGCCTGGGCAGCATGAAGCTGAGCACTCATGATCAATTATCTTCTGTGAGATTCACTTGTGTATAGCAAATTACTTCTGCTTAAGAACACAGAAGTTTTGATGAGCTTTTCCTGTCCTGTTAGAAAGAGGAAATTGTTTATGAAATAATACAATTATGTTCAATTAAGAAAAAAAAATAATATCCAGAGCTGTTTTGCTTTATCAGGAACAGAAATGAACCTCACTGAGGTAAAATATAAATCCTGTCAAAATAACACTCCTTAGCTGAAAAAAAAAAGGAAGGCAGGATAGGAAAGGAACTGGTTATATCAGAAATTATGACCTTTTGTTGGCCACAGAAACAAATAAAACACACATTTTCTTAAAATAAAACTGAAAACAAATCAGTTATTGTAAATTAGAGTCTGCTAGATTATTATAAAATGGAATCTTCTAGATAAAAGCTTGATTACAATAAATCATTCAGTAAACATCACAGCTTAAAAAGAATTCAGATTTCTCTGAAAAGTGTTCAGTTTCCTTTGCCTCCAAGATGCAGAGTCCCTTTTCTTCCCATTAGTTTCTCGTCCAAATCTGAAATGCACACAACCCCATCATGGTCTCTAGGGACCAAGAGATTCTCATACAAACTCATGCACCATCCAAAAGCATCCAACATATACGAGAGAACAGTGACAAGGTCATAAGAAATAATATAAAGAGACGACGTTTCTTATTTAAAAAATAAAAAAGAGAGAACAAACCATTCAGAGGTGAGATTGCTCTAGCCTTAGAGTACCTGTGAAATAATCTGTGTGTTTCTATGCAAATATTTTACCTCATGTTGTGAATTTAGGACAGATACAGATTTTAGGCTCCAGCTAGGTTCTCCAGGTATGAACTTCTGCACTGGTACTTGGATCATTACTGAACTGAGCCCTATGGCTATAGGTCTGTTTCCACAGAAAATTATACCCCCAATGCGTTACAATCTTTTTTTTCTCTGACATCATCACTTCCATGACAATGCAGCAAACTTGACGTCTTTGCAATCTTTCATGTGTTTGAACCACAGTCTAGAAAAATAACTACAGCATCTTGCTATTTTCATGTGCTTCATGAATAGCAGATGCATCAACGTCTCTCTTTGCATGAAATTTGAAAAGAGAGAATTGATGCTGCATCACTAAAAGCTGCATGGGGCATTGTCCATGCTGCACCAATCAAGGCTCTCATTCCATAGCAATAAGGGTTTTGACCCATGCAAAAGGAAGAAAACAAACAAACAAACAAACAAACAAACTAAACCCAACACAAAAATAAGAAGAAAGACATCACTCACAGAGCCTAGCATTTCTGTACTGTAAGAAAAGATTTCCTGTGCTCTGTTTAAACTGGACAGGTCTTGCAGAGTGATAAAGAACTGATGAAATATCTCATCCTGTCCTACCCAAGGCAGGGTGAAACTACTGAAAGTATGTGTTATATTGAGGTCAAGAAGACCACCAGAGGGTTCTGAGATGGGAAGGTCAGTGGGCACCAAAAGCAAAGAATGAGTGCTGAGGTTTGTTAAATAATTTTGTTCTGTAGGTGCAGGACTGGTAGGATTAAAAGATGTTTCATTGATTCAAGTGTTGTGACTAGGTGTGCTAAACAGAGGTAAATTACAAGTTGAAATTTCCTGATAATAAACCCTGAAATATACCAGAAAGACAGCTAACATCGGCTACAAAACAGTTTGTGTGTTTTGAATTAAATAACTCTACGAACAGAAAAAACAGATGGGTACTTCTTTTTTAGAGGCTGAATCCAGGCCACAAACACAGATAACATCAACAGGCACAGCATGGTTCTCAAACAGCCACACAACCTTGCAGATTCAGAGCAATAATCATTAAACTCAGAGACCAGCTGAAATGCTTCCAGGAGAGAAATGGGCACATCCTCAGTTGGTGTAAATCCAGATACCTTGACTACCTCCAAAAAACTTTGCTAATTTACATAATTGAAAATTTGAACCCTAAGTCCTCAAACATGCCTTCTACCCTACCTATAGCACACCAGGTATTGCTTCTGCTACAAACCATAAAGGGAACACATACCAAACATTGCAGACATATCCAAATCCAGACTGAGAAAACAGCTACATTAAAAACATGTTAAATCTTATGCTATCCAACCAAAAACAGGCTTGGGGGAATTATTCATCTGAATGTACGCAGAATTTTCAAAAAAGGCAGGGAAGAACTGACATCCTTACCTAAAAACCGGGACAGAAAGAACATGAGAATTTTTTTTTTAAGAGATCCAAAGAAATGGAAGGGAAAAAATCTTGGCCTTTAACATGCTGAATGATCTGCAAACATATCCTGTAGCACAGTCAGATTCTGAAAATCTGAGAACTATAGAGATCACAGAGAAAGTGATTCTGATTCCAGCTGCAAGGGAACAAGCAGGTGATTTTTCTGACATGAAGAATTATCTCCTCATTAGTGGAAAACCACATCATCTCATACCTCAATTACTGCCTTGCTTTCATGCTCCACTTGCATTCAATTAAGGGAGCACAAATCGTCTAACAATTTGACAAGACGTCTAATGTCTTTGTGCTGATCAATCAGATCAGCACAAATATATAGCCAGGATTAGGTAACTGTCTCCAAATTTACACAAGTACCAGGAAGGAAAAAAAAAGTTTTTAGAGGAGAAATATCAGTGAAAATCTTTTTTTTAAATAAATGCAGAAATATTATCTTGAAAATACACTCTTGGGAAAAATACAGGTACAAACCCATTGCTTTCTGCTCACCTCCAGGAATGAGAGAAGCCTGTGAGTCAAACAGTTGCTTGTATTTACATAAATCATTGATATCCTTCACTTATGTAAGGGTCCTCCCTAAGTTACCCCAACTTGTGATCTGAACCAGGCTCTCCATATGATGCAACCTAAAGACAGGCATGTTGCCATCACATCAGCATACCAGCAGTGGTAATCACCATCATTATGTGCTACTCTTTCTCAGTAAATGGACAGTCAGAACTGTTACCTGACTGCAGCAGGGTGACCAAGCTCATGGACCAAAGTGGCATGACATGCAGTGTGGAACTGAGAGCCTTCTGTGGCTCTCAGCTGCTTGTGCACAAGTAGATGCCAACAAGCTTGTTCTTATTCTGGGCAAAAGCAAAAATCTATGGCATCAAGCAAGTGCACTGGTACTTGTTCAATCTTGAGGCTGTCTATTTAACATGTGTGGTGGTATTTGGGCTTTACTGTGGAGTATTTCTGCAGAAGACATGTACAGAAAGAGTGAACAGACCAGTGGGGAGGAAAGGGCAGCAGTGCATTACACAGGCACAGCTCCATGCTGGGAATGGTCCCCCCTGGGAAACTGACAGGCACTCCGAGTTGGAAACTGAGGACAAAACATGAAAAAATGGAAGGGAAAAAGAAAAGATCAAAGCTAGCATTATGTTCCTGATACCGAAGACTCCTAAGACAACCCTGTGTAATGTTAATCAAAATTGGCTTCTCATTTTCCCTCCTTTTACCTGACCACACCTACCGCCACTTTTCCCAGATTCCTACCAGTTAGAGTATAACTAGACAAGCCTAACCTGAATTTCTCTAATCTGAATGGGAAATACATCAACAGTTTGACTGCGTTATATAAAAACTGAGGTACCAGCCACCCAACTGGCATTTTGATTCAGAATTTAATTGTCACAAGTGGGGCCCATGTTTATTTATGGACCACATTAAATTACATGTAGTAACATTACCTCTCTCTCTTTTTTTTTTTTTTTTTTTTTTTTTTTTTAAAAAAAAAAAAGATGTAGTTCTGAATATTACCTTGGGTTTAATGCAAGGACTTCACAAATTATTTTGTGTATGAAAACTAGTGCTCTACTCTTTACACATAGATATAAACACACATACCCCACATTAAGTCTATGTGTAATGGAGGAATATTTGTCTTTCTGTATGAACATACAACAGATATAAAAATGTAAGTAACATGAATACAAGGAAAATACTCTGATACCACCAGCAGTGTTCATTGTTTAGCAGTTAGAATACTATAAGAGATAATAGAAAAGATGGAAAAGACTCAAACTATAGAATAACACTACCAATAGAGTCCAAACACTTGACTTAGCAACGAGGTAAACAGATGGGGAAAAGAGAAAGGGAGCTCTAGAAGCCCTAGGTGGGTGGATGACAAATAGAATGATTCATGGTGGCAAGATGAATGAATAGTATATGCCAAAGAGCCAGAAGCTATGTAGGAAGGAAACTGCAAGGACAACAAACATATGCACTTTGTCAGACTGAAATACTTCTCAATCTCATCCTCTTAGTAAACTTTTCAGGCTGAATATGTCCTAAATACATCTATAGTGCTGCTGCTGGCATTTTGAGGAATTCCACTGTAATGCTTCACTGGCAGTTTTACTAAAAAGAATGTTAATGTCCTGCCAGGACATTTCCTGTTATTTGGGATGGAGCAAACAGTATTTTGTATTACTTCTTCCTTCTGTGTCTTGAATTTTATATTATTTTCCAAGAGGGGCTGTCAGCCAATTTTACCACAGAGTCTCTAATCAGCTCAAGCACTCTGTGTGACACAAGGGCCTACAAAGGTATTGGTGCTGTTTTCAGACCCCTTTGGCTAAATGGCTTTCCCCTCTCTCAACCAGCTGATTAAACTGGGCTTGCAGTGCCTGTGCACCTCTGAATTTCATAAAGAAATCATTGCAGTATAATGCAAGTATATTGTAACTCAGTACTGATAGTTTTCTGTAGTTTACACCAACCCATAGAATCCTGCTGTACTGGATTGCTTGGCTCCACAAAGCATTCAGAGCTTCTGTTGCCATGAACACTACCAGTGAGTTTGAAACCAGTTTTGACTGGTTAAACTGTATAGTTATTAATCTGTAAAATCCACAGCTTCTGGCATGTGTTTGTCTCACTGGTGATCTTTGGAGAGAAAAGGAAAAACATCTTAATATCTGCAAAGGACAATAATCTCTGCCCTGTTGATTCTGATTTCACTGTCTCTGCTTACTTAGAGCAGTCAAGGCTTTGCCTCACAGGATTTAGCCTGAAGGCACCTATAAGTTTAGGCCCTTGTGTTCTATAGAGAGGTACAATTCTGTATGCAACAAACTTTTGTGTCAAGATGTTTTCCAAAGACTAAAACCTTATTGAAAAGTGGGCCTCTGATAGTGGTTATGTAGAGCGGGTGGTACAAATAGAGATGAGAGAAGTGTATCCTTTCTTTGTAGCCAAGTGTAACAGTCACAGTATCCAATGCAGATGGTGACTGCAACCAGATTCATAGCAGCAGTCTTTCTGCCTTTTGGATGAGAAAACTGAATAAGGGAAACATCACAGCCCTGTTGGCCTCGCTGAAGCATGATGGGTGGAGGCACGCTGTCAAGAGAATTCATTAGGCAGGAATAAACAATGTTAATTACTTTCTTGTTGCTTTTCCTCTTAGTTTTTGGCCGTAGAAAACAAAACAAATTACAATACATGATGCACAAAATACCAGCCTCATTTAAAACAAAGGATGATGTCTTCATTTCCTGCAGGACAAATAGCTGCATTCTTTTTGAGTTTCCTCATATGATAAGCAAGAAATTATGGAGAGCATGGTGCTAAACACAGTAGGGAAATACACAACTGGGAAATACCTCAGTTAAGTCTAACATGCTAGTTAGAGCTACCTCTGCCCTGCAGGCACTCAAGGTTTTTAAGTAATTCCCCAGACACGGCTTATAAAATCAGATTAATTTGTACCTGGTGTATGGCACTCCTCAATAGCTGTTACTCACCAGTTGAACCCTTGACAGTTGTGGGTTTGCTTTTGTGTCTGCCTTTCTCTGCCACCAGACTGATGGTGTATTCTGTCCCTGCCTCCAACCCCCGCAGGATAAAAGAGGTGCTGTCCACAGGGATCTCCATTTCATTCTTTCTTCCAGAGGGGCCAACATAAATGAGACGATAACGATCAAACTTGGCCACTGGTCTTCTCCAGTGAAGGGATAAGGTGGTTTCAGTGGGGTCATTGACTTCCAAGTCCTTGGGGTTATCAAGATCTGAAGGTTAAAAAAGTAAAGTTAGACCCAGCCAGCATGGGTTTAGGAAGGGCAGGTCCTGCCTGACCAACCTGATCTCCTTTTATGATCAGGTGACCCGCCTGGTGGATGAGGGGAGGGCTGTGGATGTGGTCTACCTGGACTTCAGCAAAGCCTTTGACACCATCTCCCACAGCATTCTCCTGAAAAAGCTGTCAGCCCACAGCTTGGACAGGAGCACTCTGTGCTGGGTTAGGAACTGGCTGGAGGGCTGGGCCCAGAGAGTGGTGGTGAACGGGGTTGCATCCAGTTGGCAGCTGGTCACCAGTGGTGTCCCCCAGGGATCAGTGTTCGGCCCAGTCCTGTTTAATATCTTTATTGATGATTTAGATGAGGGGATTGAGTCCATCATCAGCAAATTTGCAGATGACACTAAGCTGGGGGGGAGTGTGGATCAGCTGGAAGGCAGGAGGGCTCTGCAGAGGGACCTGGACAGACTGGAGAGTTGGGCTGATTCCAGCGGGATGAGGTTCAACGCAGCCAAGTGCTGGGTCCTGCACTTTGGCCACAACAACCCCATGGGGAGCTCCAGGCTGGGCACAGAGTGGCTGAGAGGAGCCAGGCAGAGAGGGACCTGGGAGTCTGGATTGACAGGAAGCTGAACATGAGCCAGCAGTGTGCCCAGGTGGCCAAGAAAGCCAATGGCATCCTGGCCTGGATCAGGAATAGCGTGGCCAGCAGGTCCAGGGAAGTGATTCTGCCCCTGTACTCAGCCCTGGTGAGGCCACAGCTCGAGTCCTGTGTCCAGTTCTGAGCCCCTCAGTTCAGGAAGGAGATTGAGGTCCTGGAGCAGGTCCAAAGGAGGGCAACCAGGCTGGTGAAGGGACTCGAGCACAGACCCTATGAGGAGAGGCTGAGGGAGCTGGGGGTGTTCAGCCTGGAGAAGAGGAGGCTCAGGGGAGACCTCATCGCTCTTTACAACTCCCTGAAAGGAGGCTGGAGCCAGGGGGGAGTTGATCTCTTTTCCCAGGCAACTTTCAACAAGACAAGAGGGCATGGTCTTAAGTTGTGCCAGGGGAAGTTCAAGTTGGATATTAGAAAGAATTTCTTTACAGAGAGAGTGATTAGACATTGGAATGGGCTGCCCAGGGAAGTAGTGGATTCTCTGTCCCTGGAGATATTTAAAAAGAGCCTGGATGTGGCACTCAGTGCCATAGTCTAGTAACCGCAGCGGTAGTGGGTCAAGGGTTGGCCTTGATGGTCTCTGAAGTCCCTTCCAACCCAGCCAATTCTATGATTCTATGAAAGTTAAGTTGTCTCTGAACAGCCCTGGGACAGATTATCAGGCATCTATAGGCAGAGCAATATATATACTGGGTGCCTAGCAACAGCTCAGCATCTTTTGGAGGTTTTGAAGGCCTGTTGTTTGATATAGATATAGGGAGATGAAATTCTGTTTTACAGACAAACCACACTAGGACAAATTTCCCCACTTACACTTATTTCAGCAGTCAGTGCATGGATGGGAGGCAGAATTTGAGCTTTTGGACAATTTACCTGGGAAATGGGGATTGTGAGAAAAAGCTTGGATTTGAAGGGGATCAGACCAAGTGCAACCACTGAGGCTGTGCTCTTTGTCCGATCAGTTTTTTGGCCATTGAATGTTTCTTACAGCATTACTTGGAAAGGAAGGAACCATCAGAGTGGCTCCACCTGACTTCCTGTTTCCTCCAGAGCACAAAGGAAGATCAAGTTACTCACCAGTGCCAGCATTAATGGTAGCAGGAGCGCTTTCCCTGTCTTGTCTCACCGCTGTGACTCCAATGCCATATTCAGTTCCAGGTCTCAAACCTAAGAGATAAGCAATAGAAGCATGAGTTCCTGTCCATGGGATATGCCTACAGGCATTTAATTAAATAATGAAGCCTGAATGTATGCAAGGTAAGATACGTGCATCCTGTTTATGCAGAGAAACAAGGTTTCAGTTGAGCCTCCAGTTGACCTGATGTTAATAAATCTTTTTCCATTTGCATGCCAAAGGCTAAAGATTATAACTGACTGAGACTGCATTTTGGACACCGTGCAAATGTGTAGTTGGAGGGGGCTTCTGCTTTTAAGAGTCTGTAGTACTTTTGCTGAAGAAAAGCAGATAGACATCCACATGACATGGAAAAAGTACTTTTGTCTAGCCTTACAGTCTGGTAAGGCCACTTACAGGTACACAGAAAAGTTGCAGACTAGCAAAGGGTAAATACCATCCCTAGCATATGCAAAAGCCTTTTGACCTGAGGATGTGAAGCCATCTCCACAAAGGCATATAGTGACCTAGAATTCAGGGAACTGACTAGAAGGATTCAGAGATGCACATGAAAGTAAAATGGCTACAACACATCTCTGGTTTGTTATCCATCTGCAAGCATGTAAATACATATCACATATATTTTAATTTGACTACTTGTACTCAAAATGTGTCCTTTATGTCCAAATGTCCAAAAGGACATTTTTCCATACCAGTACTATGCCCTAGTGTGACTTCAGTGGCACAACATTAATGACAATTCCTCTCTACCCCTACCTGTGAGTGTAGTTCTGGTAGTTGCTTGGTTGTCCTTTGGTACTGTGATCTCTGCATGGTCTCCACCAGAGATGGGAGCAAACTTAATTCGATAGTTATCAATATTTGCATGGCTGTTCTTCCACTCCAAAGTAATACTATTGTCTGTTTGTGACACCCGCTTCAGGTTTCGTGGAGCATCCAAGTCTGTAATCAATCAAGCGATAAATAAACAGGACTAATTCTCTTATGACAATACTTTTTAGATGGTGAAATGATACATAAAGCACAAGTTAAGTTTCCTCTCACATGATACCACTGTGTTCTTAACTACATCAGAGACATTCCTTTCAGCATGAGAGTTCACTAGTTTGGAAAGGAAAAAAAAACAGTGGAAAAACTTTAAATTTTATTTCCTGGGAAAAAAATAAAATTTTTAATTTTAATAATTTATTTTATTTTATTTTACAAACTAGGCTTGTGGAAAAGCATATTTGGATGAAAATATTATTTTTCCTTTAAAAGTGCCTCAGCTTTCAAAATGAAAGAAGTTGCTAAGAAAAAAGAATACATCAGCTCTAGAATTTGTGTTCAGTTTACCTTTTGTCTTCATGGCTGAAAGCAAAAGGTGAACATCATGTGGAAATGCAATGGGCTTTCACTGTTTACATCTGTAGTAGACTTAAGTCCTGCTCTGAATGGAAAATTATGTTTTGCAATTAAAAGGGAGGTAATTCTCTGTGTACCATTTACTCTGCTCCCTTAATGTATCCAACCTTGATAACATGCTAGAGCACCCCACACACACTTTTATAAAGCAGTCACCCACCCTTTTATAAAACATTCCCAGGATCACTAAGGAGCACAGTAAATCTCTAAAAACATCACAGAAGACACTGGCAGGTCAGAAAGAATAAAAAGACTAAATTTCTCTGCTAGTCTGGTTTGCTTTTAAACAAAGATAATTAAGGTCTTAGATAGAATAAGAACTATGGGAGATATTTAGCTCAGCAAGCACAGATATTTCAGAGGAATTTCTTTCTTAAAGTGAAGATTTAATGTCTGTTGAGAATACCCTAAACTCAGGGTATGATAACCTTCTATGTGACTTAATAGCATAGTTCTCATGTTTTAAATGTATTCAAAATACATTTAGATACTTGTGGCAGAGTCTAAATAATTTTTTTGAGACAGTGAGGCATATAAGGCCTGGAAAAGCATTCTCCATTCTCCTGTTCCTCTATACACGTGCTGATTCTGTGTTGATGCAGTAACTATCAACTGGAGCAACATGATGCAAGTAGCATGGAGACATTGATGTTGACTGCATTACCTTCCCAGAAGTTTGGTGTATTCAGTCCTCTCACCTGTGACAAAGACTTCTTTCATGGGGTCACTTTGCATGTCCCCTCGACGAGAGACGAGTGTCACTTCATACTCTGTGTGTGGCCTCAGGTTTCCAATAGAATATTGGTTTTCATCTTCAGAGAGGTCAATGGTTGTTCTGTCCCCTGGGATATCCTTGGGGCCATAAATGAGCTCTATGCTTTCAATTTCAGCCAGGGGTTTGGACCATGTTATAAGAGCTGTGGTGTCTGTGACATCTTTTGCCTCGATCTGGCTAGGGGCATCAAGTTCTGACACAAAGAGGGAAAAAGGTGAGTTTTAAAAAAATCTTGCCAGAAAAATCATATACTTTCTTGTGCTTTTAAGTGCTGACCCAGAAAAACAAACAAACAAAAAACCCACCAAAACCCCCACAAACAAAAAAAAAGTGGCTTTTGCTATGGGAAATGTATCTTCATTTACATTTTCCCCTTACTTTCTATAGTGGAAGAAGAAAGTGTCAAATGAAGTCAGTTCCTCAGAAGTAAACTCATCAAAATTCATTAACATCAGATGCTGACAAAGGAAGGACAAGTAAGAACCCTGAGAGATTCTCTGTCTGCACAATAGAAACCCTCCTTTAGATACTTTCTTGATGCAAATATCACCAGGATGAAAGAAATTCTAGTTCCTGATGATGCACATTTTGAAAAAGAATAGAAGGGTATACTGCTTGCTACCTTCTAGCTAAACATACCTTTCCTTTCCTCTTCAAACAGATAATTTGGAAAGGAGTTAATTTGTCCTCATGCATTCTTCATTAGCAGCTCCACTACTTCCTTTTCCCCTCCCTGTACATTCAAGTGTAGGGCTTGGCTTTCCTTTTGTTTAAAAACTCCCTGGGCTACACCAAACAGCAGCTGTGTTGTTGGTGGCACTACCCCAAATACAGGTTGTGCTTACTTGTTGTTATCACTCTGGAGAGTCCTGGTCCTCTGGTATTGTTCTTCACTATATGAAGGGATACATTATACTGTTGCCCTGGTGCCAGACCTGGCTGCATGTAAGATGTCTCTGGCCTTTTCAAGCTGCTGGTTATATCTCCATTATCATCCTTTTTCTGTAACAAATGGAACATTCAGTATAACTATTAAATATAAGTGAAAGATCTGGATTTTTTGCTTCTTTCCTCCAAAGCTGCTTCTTTACCATATTACGGAAGACTAGCTCCCAGCCATCAAATGAAAAGTTTAGAGGATCCCACTCCACCTGGACAGACGTTTCTCTAACCGATTTGAATTTTAGACCTTGTGGAGCAGGCAGATCTGTGACAGAGAAAAAGGATGTCATCACATGAGCAACATGTTCCCATAAATAGGAACCTCAGGGTGGGGCATACATATTTCCATCACTATAAATATCTACCATGTAGGTAGCTGCATCTGGGAGGTTTAAATCCCCTACACGTGAAGATATTCTGCCTTTGGAAAGACATTTCTCTGACCTGTTTTTGATTTCACTTCAGAGTAAAACAAAATTTGCCCTAGGAATCTTTTTTGTCCCTTTTGAAAGATGCCTAGTGTGAACCTTTGAAGTTAGATAAGATGAAGAAGGCCCCAGGTCTCTAAAAATGAGCATCTTTTGACTCTGGGATCTTTAGATCTAACAGTGGTGTGCACAATAAAAAAAGAAATATGAGCAACTAATGAATAGACAGAAGTAAGTTGTAAAACACACTGAAGATGCAAAACAAATGTAACCTACATTTTAGTTAAAACAATTTGAATCCAAGTGCTTTCATGTTTTCCATGATGCTACATTTTCACATTTTTCAGAAAGTATTCCAGCTTTTTGAAATATACATTATTATTTTAATTTACAAAGACCCCATGATGTTCATGGGGAGGCACTGCACAGGAAGAACTGTGCTTTTAACACAAACATTTATATTGGAAAAGAATAAAAAATGAAAGTGCAGAAGGCTGTCTTTGTCCAGAACAGAAGATTGATTGCAAATAGGAACTACAAAAGATAGAATACCCTAAAAAAGGGATGCATATAAATACATGCTGCAGAATAGATGAAAGAATGAACACAAGGAATATTTCACTCACACGTTGCTACCCTGGCACTGACAGGAATACTCTTCTTGTTTTTAAGAAGTGCAAAGACACGGATAAAGTATTCTACACCTGGCTCCAGTTCATGAATAGTGGCAGCTGTCTGGTTTCCTGGTACTGTAAACTGCATATCTAAGCCACCACTGCTGGTAGGGACATAGGTGACAAGGTAACCATTGACAAGGTTCTCATGCTTCCACTCCAGATTGACAGTTTTATCTGTTACATTAGTCACAGTCAGTTCAGTTGGAGGAGACACTAGAAAGAAAAAAAAACAAAAAACAAAAAAAACCCCATGTAAACTTATAAGAAGCTTTTAAGACTCAAAAAATAATGACTTACCCAGTTTCACATTTTACCAGGAGCTGTTTATAAGAAACATTTAACAAACAGAGAATGGGGAAGCCAAGTCACACAACTTAGCCATGTAAAGAAAGGAATGTTCAGCTAATGAAGACTACAGACATTTCCCAAAGCTATGGGTCAATTTCTACTCATGCACTTGCAAACAACCTATAGCTGTGTTCCACCTTCTCCTCTCATAGCTAGTGTGTCCCTAGGGATTCAGATGTTTAATTCAACTGCCAGCAGCACATGATTTTATAGTTAGAAGTACTGTGTGTGGTTTGAATACACAGAAGTGCAAAGGTTTTCCAAAGTAAAATAAAACATGATTGTTTTTATAAACACTTTCAGAAGATTACTCCACATTTGCACACACAGGAGCACAAAATTTGGCTTGGAAGTCTTCCAGAAGGAGGAGATGATAAATGGGAATTTGTTTTCAAGGGTATTCATGTGTTTTATAATGTTTTCAACCCTGAAGTACTCTTTTGATTACTCTACAAAGATCTTAGTTCCAAAATTTCTCCTCTGGGATCTACAAAAGAAAACTATTTTCTTTATAGTGTAATGCCTGTCATTATCTGGCTGCCAAATTTTTCAATCAACTTCCATAGAATCAGTGGTAATGGGAAACTAAGCATGTGGCTTTAGAGCTAAGCTTCCATTCTAGCTGATTCTATGATTTTACTCTAACAATGCACACACATACATACACATATGCATATAAATCAAATTTTTTTTGGTTAGAAAAATTTATTCAGCTTATTGAGGGACAGCCAAAGCCCCTCGAATTATCCTGAAAGCCTCTGCTGTGATATTTGCAACACCTGGCAATTCCAATGTGACAGGTGTCACATACAGATCACTCAGCTAAGACAACATTATTTTCTGCGTGTGCCTTGCCTTCTATACTTCTGCTCCAACTGGGCTCCAGCTCAGAGATCCACCTTCAAAGCAAAGGTACTGAGCCCCTGGGGGTCTGTCAGTGTGTATGCACAGTACAGTCTGTTTCATTTTAAGCTCCTACAACAGTGATGGCACTGTAAATGCAAACCCCTTTCTTACTTATCCAGCATAAGACTGGGAACCAGGCCCCACCTGTGAGAAATGTTTGATACCCAGACTCCGTATTCACTGACATTCAGGAGCTACATGAACTCGTTCTTGCAAAGCCTTATTCTTTAGTCAAACTTCAGCTCGTCTTCTTTTGACTAATTCTGCTAAATACCCAGTAAGAAGACTCTTACTTCAGAGTCTTACTCTCAGAGGGAGATACATCTCCCTTTTCTCCATAGCTAGGGAAATTTCTTTTGGGTTGTGGGGTTTTGTTTGGTTTTTAGCATCAAGAGGTACTGTCAGAAAGTGAAACATCATAATGACAAATCGCATCCAGTGCTAGCTGCAGCTTCAGTGACATCGTCATGGGACCAAACTTAGACATAACAAATGGACTGCAACACCATGGTCAGCCTGTCAGCTTGCTAACTGCCAAAAGCCACCAAGAACTGCTGCACTATACAGCCCTGAAAAATAAAGGAGGCCAAGAGTTTTCTTCTGGTGGTGTTAATTCTCTGATTCAGATGTCTGGCCTGTGATAAAGAAGAGTGGCAACAGGGTTCAGCTGTATAGAACATGTTCACTAAGTCTCTGAGGCAGCTGGATGGACACAGGGAATTACCCAGGGGGAAGGGATTCAAAAGGGACATTGCAACCTACCATCAGAGCAGTCATCCCCCATGTACCCATCCTCACAGACACACTGGCCATCAATGCAGTGGCCAAAATTGTTGCAGTCATTGGGGCAGGACCGTTCCCGGCAGTCCTCCCCCGTGAAGCCTTCGTGGCACACGCAGCGCCCATTGATGCAGCGCCCACGCTGGTGGCACTTATTGGGGCAGGACAGCTCACCACAGTCCTCTCCTGTGAAGCCATTGTCACACTCACAGCGCCCCTCTACACAGCGCCCACGGTTGTGGCAATCTTCAGGGCACCGCAGCTCCCCACAGTCCTCCCCTGTGTACTCCTCGTTACACACACACTGCCCGTTGACACAGAGGCCATGGTTGTTGCAATCGCTGGGGCACCGCAGCTCCCCACAGTCGTCCCTGGTGAATCCCTCGTGGCACACACATTGCCCGTTGACACAGTGTCCACGGTTGTTGCAGTCACTGGGGCACTGAAGCTCTCCACAGTCCTCCCCAATGAATCCCTCATGGCACATGCACTGCCCGTTGAGGCAGCGCCCGTGGTTATGACAGTCATTGGGGCACTGCAGCTCCCCACAGTCCTCACCCAGGTATCCCTCTTGGCAGATGCAGAGCCCATTCACACAGTGCCCGTGGTTGTGGCAATCCTTTGGGCACCTTTTCTTACTGCAGTCATCACCCACAAAGCCCTCGTAGCAGACACACAGCCCATTCTCACAATGCCCATTGCCGTTGCAGTTGTTGGGGCAGGTCAGGTCCCCGCAGTCCTCCCCCGCGAAGCCCTCCTCACAGAAGCAAGTCCCATTGACGCAGCGCCCACGGTCGAAGCAGTCATTGGGGCAGATGAGCTCACTGCAGTCCTCACCAGTGTAGCCCTCATCGCAGACACACTCATTGTCCACGCAACGCCCACGGTTGTGACAGTTGTTGGGGCAGAGGGGCTCACTGCAGTCCACGCCAGTGAAGCCCTCATGGCACACACACTGCCCGTTCATGCACCTCCCATGCATGCTGCACCCCTGGGAGCAGAGCTCTTCACTGCAGTCTGTGCCCGTGTACCCCTCAAAGCACACACAAACCCCCTCCATGCACTTGCCTTGGTCATTACAGTCAGAGGGACAGGCAGCCTGACTGCAGTCCTCGCCTGTGAAGCCTTCGTTGCAGATGCATTTGCCCTGGATACAGAGGCCCTGGTTGAAGCAGTGGTGTGGGCAGTCTGGTTCTGAGCAGTTGGCACCTTTCCATCCAGGATCACAAATGCAGCCACAGACCTCGATGCTGTAGTTGCCATGCCCACTGCAATAGGGTGTCGTGTCCAGGCGACCTGCATCAACAATTCAGATAAACCATTACTCCCCTGGGCTCTGGGATGCATTAAGCCAGTGTGACACACACCACTTAAAAGGGGTCTGATTTTTCCCAGGTCCCTGCAGGACATTATTTCCAGGATCACCAAAGCTTTTGAATGAGAATTCATCCTTCCTTTAGTGAGATTTAGTTTACAAGGAATGCTTTAATTAGTACTAATGCCAGGGAAGAGCCCCTGCCTGCTATTTGATAAATGAGCATGCTGGATTCCTCTCCCCTTCTCAAAATCCCTCTTCCACTGACTGAGCAGCTTTCATGACTGCTTTATTAGGGAATGCACCATGAAGCATTGTTCACCAATTCACTTTAGAAGATAAAAAGCCAGGCAGCATGCTATATCATCAATGGTGAGACCAGCTCTGTGTTCAGAGGGACAGATTACTACTGAGAAGACTTGTGGTTTTTCTCTTGTATGACCAACTTCTTACCTTTGTTAACAAAACAAACAAACAAACAAACAAAAACAACTAAAAAGGTGTTCTCCCCCTTCTCTAACTATTTGTGCTTGTCTATTGTCTTCCATCCCTCTATTTTTATTGGTCTCTATTAAAGAAAACTTGGAAAAGAAAATGGTTACATTGGCAGCTTACTCAAGGGGATAAAATGTGAAGCCAAGAGCTTGAACTGTATGAGCTTTAATCTTAACTCCAACACAGACTGACACCATGCCCAGGTGCTAAACATGCTCAGTGCCACCACTACAAAGCAGTTCCACCAGACTTCTGACCCTCAGATTCATAAAATTGTGAATGAGTCTATCTTGCAAGCTGGCCAAATACATTCCCAGTTTTGATTATGTTTCAAATTTAACAGGTTGACTTTTGCTCACTGTTGAAACAGATTTGATTATCTACTCCAAACAAGGTCTACAGCCAGCACATGAATTTTCCTAACAGCCACTCCCCAGTCTGCCTTACCTTCTACTGCCTGGGAATTAGGACAGCATCCAGCCCCACTGGCACACTGCTCCCGTAGGGAGGATACCAGCCCCTCCAGCTCCTCTAGTCTGCTCAGCAGATCCTTAATGTCTGGGGCAGCTGCACAGCCACAAGCCCGGCGGGGAACGTTAATACGGTGTGTGAAGACAATCTGGTTCCCCTCGTTCACTGTGTGATCCTCGTAATTCTTGATGGGCTCAATTTCTGCCTTCAGGTCTGAGTCACCACTTGCTGTATCCAGATCCACAGAGCAATGGGAGCCAACAGGCAGATTAATGTTGTAGACATGATTAAAAACCACTGGCTGATTATCTTCTGGCAAGGTCACGTTTAACCCAGTCTCCCGCTTCTGACGGATAATACGCTTGATGAGTCCACCACTGACATGTTGGT
Organism: Phaethornis superciliosus; assembly: GCA_023637945.1. Lineage (NCBI taxonomy): Eukaryota > Metazoa > Chordata > Aves > Apodiformes > Trochilidae > Phaethornis > Phaethornis superciliosus. The sequence continues at coordinate 165,812 of JAJQWJ010000022.1, read as the reverse complement.
ACAGCAAAGCTAAGATTGCACAGGCCAAAACTTGGTTGAAGAGTCCCATTGTGGTGTTTAATTCCTTTCCAAAGCTGACAGTCTTATATATGTTTGGCCTTTGTAGTCTCAAGCAGAAACTGGGGAGCCAGTTCAAACCAGGTCAGATACCTTTTCCCGTCCTGACACACTTGTTGCCTATAAGAAAAAGCAGCGTTAGGGATGAACTGCAGCTACACTAACCAACAAAAGGATTCAATATTTCCTTTTCTTCCTCAGTCCATACATCTTTTTTTTTCAAATTATATGAGTCAGGGAAGCTGAAAGACGTCTATTGACTTCCATGCAGAATCAACCATTCAGCATGTAGAGTGACAATCAAGAGTAGCTGATGGGCTGACTAAATAAACTAACCAAGTGCACCTAATAAATGTCATCTTAGCATTTGTTTTTCTTTCTACTCCTAAAAAGCTTGGTTAAATGTTTATGTGGTTTAACTAGTTGTAAGCTCATGAAATGCCAGTAATAGAACAAAAAGTAATTTGTTGTCTAAACACCACAGTTTTGATGATAATTCACTGGTCAGATGGAAGAATTGCTTCTTCCACTTCCCCCAAGATGTAGAGAACATTTTTTCCCATGCCATAACAGATGCTTTTGCCAAAGAATAACAATAACACATCAGACACTTCACTGAAGTTAAATTTTTGTAGACAGTGTTGAGTTAACAAAGAGTGAACTTCACCTCTTTTCATTGGGGAACAAATCAAATGTAAACAGGAAGCAGTGGAGGCTTCTTGTCAGTGAAAAGACTTCAACTTTAAGCGATTTCTAACATTTAACTCACTTGTTCAAATATGTCTGCAGCTCCTGTCTGCACCTGAAAAGATCACAAGTTATCTATTAAACAGAGACAGACATGGTCCAGGTCTCATTTATGCCTCAGACCAACCTCTGAACAGGGTTTCCAATTCATAAAGCAGTATTTGTGTAAGGAAAGTTCATGTGCTCTGTACTTTTTGCCCTAAGACAAGATTATATGGCTAAAATTGGTGTCTAATCCTCATATAGCTATTTAAGGGACAGGTTTCTTGACAGATACATCATTAATGGAAAATGGAGCAAGCATTTGCTTGCAGCTCTGCATCTAATTCTCATTGAAATTTAGTGGAAGATGAGAAGCAGTTTGCTAATAGTTTTTGTAAATCCCAGCCTACAACTACATGGGTCTTTTCTAAACCAAGGAAATTGCTCGTCATTTTTTTTTTTGCTGATATAGGTTTATAAAGCATTTTATGATAATACCATGATTTTTTTTTTCTTTTAATACACCTGGAAAATTAAAAGCCTTCTGACAAGAAGCCATTGCCCCTTTCACTATGATGAAAGCAATATGAACATCATTACTTACACTCAGCTAAACATGAACTCTTCAGTTAATTTCTGATCTTTGGCTTCAGCTGTAAGATAACATTTCTACTTTGGGCAAGCTGCATAGTTTCTGATTCACAGATCCTACTGTACACATAATTTTTAAATAAAACCATTTAGATTCATTTTAGCCTCCGCCCATTTTACCTTGGCTGAAAAGCAGCATATAGACAGGACTTTGCCTGGGCTGCTTTGGAAGGAATTTTAATCAATTGTTTTGTGTACAATTTAGAATTTTAAAAGGCTTATATTTCAAAGCTATCATCATGACAGTGCCACAAAAGGGGAAGGAAAAATAACCCACTGAAGCCAACATCCATAAAAATGTGAAAGAGCTGTGGTAAATTCTGAATGATAAACATAAAAGAAGCCCCATGAGAAACTAAGCCTTCTGTCATACAGGAACTATTTTGAGCTAAATTAGCATGATTATTCCACTATAAACTACTCTGTTTCAAAAGTTTTGTACTCCTAGCCATGGAAAATCTCTCTAGGTCTATCTTTGTTCAGTATATCAGGGAGAGAACAGACCTTTCCAAACTAAACAAAGAGTTTGACTGTTTTTCAATGAAAAGCAAAAGTTCAGAGATCAAAGCTGGTCTTCTCCCAGTGTTACTAACAACTTTGATCAACTAGGTATTAAATACAATATGCAAATCTCATGAATTAAATGAAAAATTAAGTCAGCTGGAAGAGATACAGACAGGAGAAAATAATGGCTGAAAACATGTCACAATTAAACTGAAGCGGAAAACACATTATGTGAAGAGGCCCCTGCAATAACAGTATATTGAATTCAACAATCAAGACATACCTTCCAGTTTCCAGTCTTAAAGATTTTTAATTTATGTTGCTTAGGAATTACCTTGGCTGATGATGAGAAAAACAAAGAAATTCTGCCTCAACATAGTACTGCTGCTATTGTTATTCCATCAAGAGGAAAGGAGCAAGAACTTACAGGAGAGCCAGGTGTGTGGAAATGGCATTGTGGACTGGGACTTGAGAGATCTGTGGTCATTCCTAATTTTGGGAATGAGTTTAATGAAGTCATTTACCATCCTGATTTCTTTTAAGTCAATAGAAGTTTTGTACCCTAAAGTGCAAACAACTAGATTAAATTACTAAGTTTCTGTGTTTCCTATTGTTCCTCTAGAGAGATTCTGCAATTTACCCCTATGTAAAAGACTTCCCCTGCTCTCAGTTCTTCTGCCTAAGTTCTATGATCTTCATGCTGGAGGCTGTCTCCTAATGCATGTATGTACTGTAGCTTTATGTTACTATGAGGAACTATCCATTTCAAATGTGTTGGGGCAGGTGAGGAGTGCAGGGTGACAAAGAAGGCAGAACCTGCACACCACCAGCTCTGCCCACTGCCCAGACACCACTCCTGAAGGATGTGTGTGGGGCCACTGTCCCTGAATGTTGCCTCCTGCAGGTAGCTTCAAAGCTATATTCAGGCTAAAAAGGCAGCCTGCTGTCCGTTAAAGAAATGTCAAGGCACAGCATGTATCGTAACATGATGCTGTCATGACAGCTTTAACTCTCATTTAATCAAAATGAATATTAACTGGAGAACCTGAAGGACAGGGTTTGTAACACCTCTTGTCCCACTAGCAGGTATCAGAAGAACCTGATACAACATAATGGTTGTATTAAGCCAGACAGACTCAGGAAGAGATCCAACCCTAAACACAGGAATCAAAAGCTCTTACCTCATTTTTCATACCACCAGAATTAGTAAAATTGTCTTAGTTCAAAATGAATGAATTGCTGAGTGATTTCATGCAGAATTAACCAGACCACACTCATAACTCAGTGTTTCATCTCCTATATAATATACTGTTAAATGTGCATACTTAGAAACAAATAAGGGATACATCTCAGTGAGTTGCAGATGTACTGCCTTTCATCATTCACATGGCTCCAGATAATAGGGCTTATAGCAAATATGCCTCCAGCCTGTAATTTGGCGGGATCTTGTCTTTTTGGTTAACTTGGCTTCATCAACTGCAGAAGCTTTTTTGCCTGTTCTTGAAGACCATAAGGTCTCTGCTGCTATACCATGTCCAAGAAGAGTGTATAGGGTTTGAGGTTGCACTGCTCTCCATGTCCTCCTCTTCCCTGACAGAATCAACACAAGTTTTTTCTTTACACTCAGACTGAGATTTCAAAGCTCGGGAGCAGAAATCCACATACCTTCTCTGAACGACCTACAAAAATGGTATCCTGAGGGTATTAATGGTCTCCAGACTTAGGTGCAAGGAAACCTGAGACCAAAGAAGCAAAACAACGGTGTCGTTTCTTGTACATTAGAGAGGGATGCATGCTACCTTCTGGCAAAGGGTTAATTTTGAGACTGCTCTGTGTGACTCCACAAGCATTCCCAGAGCTAGCTCCTGGATGCCATGCCAAGGCTTTGAGCACCCAGCAAAACCAAGGCAAACAGTGGGAGCTGTGAGCAAAAACCAGGCTTGCTCCACAACTGCAAACCTCCAGGAGGGCAATGGCCCAAAGGCAGGATCTAGTCAGCAGCTTTTGAATGCAGGGCAATCTATTTGTGACCAGGAAAATCTGTCTCTTATGTTGAATTTCCACACATGTTTAATCCCACTGACTGAGGAAGACATTGGCAAATCATATGCCCTGCCAAATGGAGGTGAATAAAGCACCTCACTGCTAACAGAGCCCAACATTTATTTCGGGTGTGCAATGGAGTCTGTATTCATGTGATAGAGTAATCCTGTGGATGAGGTCATGTGTTCCACTGAAGGGGCTTCTTTGTACCCCAGACTAGTTAGCAAGCCTTTTTCTGCTATCAAGCATCTGATTAAACTCGCAGGGTCTCTAAAAAACTGTTTCAGGCAGAACTGAGAAATGAATAAATAACTAGGGTTTTTCGATTGTTTGTTTGGTTTGTTTTGTTGTTTTTTTTTTTTCATATCATGCAACAGGAAAAAAAAAAGAAAGGAATAAGACAGGAAAAGGGCATAAGAAAGGGATTCGTTGTTCTTAGATGACAGAACAAAGGTCTTAATCTATTTTCAGATTTTCTACAGATCCAACCCTATGACAGATACCAGTTATACACATCCCTCTAGCAGACTTCATCTTGAAGGATCACAGTGCACTATTCACACAGCACAAGCCTCCCAGAAGCCACCCTATGTTTCTCACTGCTGGAGAGACACAGCACCTATCTTCTGCACTAGTGAAATCCGTATCAAAACTTTTGTTCCAGTTTTCATTTAACTTGAAGACAGACAGGTGTCCTGCAGCTTAGACAACTTTTGTAATGCTTTGTAGTAGCCCTTATCATGTGTCCGGAACACCAGCTCAGTTCTGACAGCAGGGAGAGGGTAAGTTATAAATAAATCTTTAATAATTTCCCTTGCAGGACACACCCCCAAGATGATTTTAGATGGGGAAGTCTAGGAAGAGCAAAGCTCGAGTTGTTTTGCACCTCTTTATCTGTAAGCACTCAAAAATAATTATAAACAGCAAGATATCTATTCTGAAATACATGTACTTATTAGAATTACATTATTTCAAATTAGTTACTTGTTGGCAATAGTGATCCCCTATAAGAGAAAAAAAAATATCTGTTTCTCTCATTCTGAATAATTTCATTCTTCAGTGTTTCCCTGTCCTCTCCACTGGATATCTGAGCAACCAGACACATAAAGGTTGGCTCTATAAAGAGAGCATGGTTCTTTTAAACTAAAAAGAGTAACTGATTGAAAGCTTTTCCACAACACCTATTTGGTCACTGAAATATGCCATTTTTCATTCAATTCTGAAAACTCAGCAAGCAGAAAACTAAAGTACAGTCAGCAGTGCTTCAGGGTTTTTTCTTTCTCAAGAAGAAATTTCATTCTACCCTGAAAAACCATTCTGAGGACATCTTTGAAACCAGTAATTTTTCTGCTGTGGCTTGCTTAGAACAGAATGGCATTTTTTAAACAATAACCACCTCAAATATTTCTTCAACATCCTTTTACTAATAAACCACAGAGCACTCTGGACTTCAATTACTAAGTGAAAAACATATGAAAGTGCACATTTTCTCCTTCACCCCAGGATAGGAACAGAGGGAGAACTGATCTTATATTCATGTACATTTCTAGAAGTGCGGAGATGTACCCATGGGGAAGAGAGACATCTCAGTTCATTTTAAAAGATCATTAGACACCATACTGAGTTTTCGGGTAGCAAGATGCTTAGCAAATAGTGTCCCAAGAACCAAAGAACTTTTTGTTAATGCCCAGCTCATTGTCCAATTACCTACCTGCTGCTTGTCATATGTGAGGACACTGCTTTCTCTGTTTGCCATGCAAGTCCCGCTTATTATACAAAAAAGAACTGTAACTACTGATAGAGTAGAATCCTTCACACACACTCGCCAGCATAGTTGGCTGGAAACTACCTTGGCTCAAGGTATGAAATGAACATCTCAAAAGACTGGAAAAAGAGAAGAAAGAAGAGCTGGGGAGGAGACAGGGAAGCAGAGGAGACAGATTTCTCTGTTTTCTTATTTGATTGTACTGTTGTGGTCTATTAATCAACTCCAATTCTGTTTTCTGACAAAGCATGTTAGATCAGCTGCTGAATTTGACCTGAAGCACTCTAGTGGCTCACAGCAGCTAAAATATGTATCTGCATTGCTTTTTTAAAAATACAGTTGTATTTGAGGCAAAATGAAGATAAGATTATGTAAAAAGGATGCTGCTGAGTGAGTTCAATGGAATAATGCAAACTGAAAGTTGACGGAAGCCATATCTCATATAGTTTATGTTGCTGCTTCTTTCTGCCTTTGAGATGCAAAGCCCGGGAAATTAAAATCTATATATAAAATGCACAGGTTTTTTTTTACAAATTACATCTGTTCCCTTTATTATGTGAAACAGTGGAGCTCTGAATGCTGAGCTTAAAAAAAATATAAATGTGCATTTGGAGAAATTATTTTAACGTATTTCAGCTGGCATATCCAACAATGTGGTCTTGTGGTTAGAGCTGAGGACTGAAACTCATTCCAGCACTGAAATTATTTTCTAAATCATGTGGTGTGTTTTGGTTTATCTACTGGTAAAACCTCACAGGGGGAATATATTTCTTGATGCATTAAGTATTCTAAGGATCTCACAGATAAGATACTGCCAGATCCTGATTTTCATAATTAAGCATCTTCTTGAAGAGTGCTATGAAACTGCCAAGAATACATAAATAGAAGGCAGGGAATTGGAGTGTTATACCCTGCAATAAAAGGGAGAAAAAGAATCATAGACAGGGAAATCTCTTTTAGATTGAAGGAGAAAGTCTGACCAGAGATGTGTAACAAATATGCAGATAACTACACAACCACTTGAAATTCTAGAGTAACAATATAAAATTGAAGACTTATTCTGAAGCTAAAACATAGCATGTACCAAGTCAATTACCAGAATAAGATGATGAATCCGTGGAAATAAATCATACAGTTAACAAAACCCACAAAGAAACTCACCAGAAAAATTGAGAAAAAAAATATGCAACTGAAAGAAAATACATGGCTCCAGTTAATTAACTTGCATCTACATAATGCACTTATATCTATAATAGTTTGCAGACATTTTATGAAATCAGAGGAATCATTCTCACACACATATACACACAATCTTCCTCCATGATGAGCTGTATCCACTGTTGTGTAGCAATGCCTACTTTTACATAATTGATGTGATTCATGCTTTCAGACAGGGAGTAAAGAGGAAGACTCCATGCAGCTCAACCCATGGAAAATTTTTTATACAAGCCACAAGAAACAAGCTAGTTATTTTATGGGACAGATTATTCAGACATGTTACATTTAAACTAAGAAAAACCAAACCAAAAAAAACAGAAATAGAATTTGAAGAGAGAGCTATGGAAGAACTAGCACCAACCCCATATGGTCTAGCTCCCAGTGACTGAGATAAGGCACAAGTTTACAAGGAATTGGGTCTGTCCTTGGGGCTTGTTTTTTCTTAAGAGCTCAGACAGTTGAACATTAATTTCTGGAAATGGGAACTCAGAAAGGAGAAATAAAACAAGCAAGTCAGTGGGGTGCTTTTGAGCTGCATTCAGACTCATGGCAGGGAGCACAGCAATCAGCCAAGTAGAGCAATTTGCTACAAACTTGAGAGGAAAAAAAAAAAAACAAAAAACCAGGACTATGCATCTGTTAAATACTTTTTCTTCTCACTTCTGCAAAGCGATTTCTGCTCTTACTGGAGATTTCAGAGCTGGAAGAAAAAAGGCACTGGCAGATACAGCCTAGACAAAAACTGTGGATTAGAAACAGCAGGACACATCAGCAACAAAAGCAAAGGATTCAGAAAAACCACTGCTGTTCTAAAAACAGAAGCAGAACTATATAAGTGGGTCGTCTCAGAAGGAGTCCATGGAAAAAAGGGGGGGGGGGTGTTCACACCTTCCATTTGCTTAGTTTCCTGTTGAAACTCCTTTTTGCATTCACAGGACAGAAGTGAGTTTTACACGTTCATTTCTGAAGCCATATGTGGAGCTCTGGATTGTTAAATATGGAATGCAATCAGGACCACAGCAGTGCTGCTGCAGACACTGAGGCCTAGATTAGTGTCTTTTACAATATTAAAAAAACCCTTTCACAGCAAAATTTTATGCATAATCTCAGCAGAAATTACTCTTGCCTCTAGTATGTACTGTACCTTTTAATAAAACCTTTTCTAATAACAAAAGCATTCACTTACTCTCTTGGCTTTTTCTCCTCATAGCATAGACACAGAGCTGGAAAAGATCTACAGTTTTCTAAACTAGTCTTTGGAAAGTTCCTTTGCCAAATTACAATTTGTCAGGAGCTCATTGTTTTCTGGATAGACGCTAGAGACTTCACTTTGAATTATTTTGCGGGCTGTACTGATGCTATTTCAAACTATGAGGTTTGTGTTCTTTTTTGCATAAATCACAGCAACTTAAGTTCATTCCACATGTAAAGGTCTGCTTCATTTCCAGACCCTTCTTCACAGTGTTTCTTTGAAAACCACCTGTAGGTTTTCCACAGCCCATTTCACAGAGTTCTAGGTAGTTTTGGGATGAGATGGGAAGAGCAGAAATTCAGGACTTCTGAATTTTCTTCCCACTCCTTTCACACTGAGCAAGACTTACTAAGAATAAAGCAGCAGCCAGTTCTGAGTATAGGGGTCTGGACAGTCACATTTACCCCTAAATTTTACAAGTGAGATATCAAAATATAAAGCTTTTCTACAGATAATGAGATAGGAGAGCAATGATCAACAGTCTTGATAAATATAATATGAATAGGTGAATAAATATACTCCTGTAAAATACGTAATAAACATACATATGCTGAATTAATAAACCTACCAAAATATCTGTGAAAATGACACAATAATAAAAAGGATCTTTGCATTCTGAAGAACCACAAATGTTTGATATATTCAATAAATAGACAGTATACAAGTGAATAGGCTAAGCACGGGGAGGCCATATTACTCTGCAGAGCACCTCGAAGGAAGCTGTTTTTTTAATTTCTTCTCAACATCAGAAGGAAGGAGTTAGCTAAAATTCTACTCCATACACCCAGCATCACACTTCTTCTATATTTAAAAGTGATTTTAGATGAAGGAATATCACATACAAAGGGAAGTGATGTGGAATTACTGTTTTAATTACAGTAGTGTAATTAAGAACACAAATAATTTACATGTGTATTAGAATTAAAAAAAATAAAAATGTTTAAGTATAAATTGTTACATATTATACTAGTCAGCAGGATATTTTCAGTATTCACTGTGGTTATTTGCCCGCAGTTTGTAATTTGACTTTAAATCAACCATGTAGTTATGCAAGCTCTGAAAATGACATCTCTAAAAGAAAAAAGTCTCTGAACTCAGTTATAAAAGCCCGAACTATCCCTGGAGATCAGAAATAACCTTACATGCCTCCACTCATGAACAAACTGGTAGTCAGCTTGAGCTGGGGAAACACATGGGAACCCCTTCCCCAGACAATGCTTTGTTTTAAAGCAATTTTAAGTTTACTTGGGCAACTTTTCTTCCCTGCCAGAGCTCCTCTGTCCTTGGTACTAGCATCGGGAATGTGCAGGAATGTGCACATTTTTCTAACACACTAGACCACAGAAGGAGTTTCTTGAAATCTGACTTCCAGTAATAGCCCCCAGGCAAGATATCTGCTTGGCCTCGTTCTGTCAGATGTGGTAGCATCAAGAATTTGTATCTTTGGCAACCTAGGGTAAGGTAGCAAAACCTAAGCAGAGCAAAATATATAATTAAGAGAGAAGATGGAGTGAAATCAACCACGGCTTGGCAAAGTTGATTTGCCAAATATATATTTGGCAAATATGTATAAATTAGGTTCACAAAATATGAAACAAACTGAGTACAAAGCATTCGGAAAAAGAGAGGAGACTGCTTTTATGAAGTCCAGTCTGAGGATGTTTCTCAGTGCTCTAATGTAAAGCAGGAGCACTTATGTAATGGAAAATAAAGCCATATACACAGCCCCAAGCAAGAGATTAGTCACAATGGTGACTGAACTTGGACAAAAATCTGTGCTGCTACTTCAAATGTCAACAAATCGTGCGCTGTTACATTAATGGGAGACTTGAGAGACCTCTACCAACAGTGCTCTGACCTTATTTTCTCTTAACACACAGTGACTTGAGACCTGTCTGTGCTAACATCCTAGCTGAGAATAATTTGAGCTGTGGAATAAAAGAAGGGACGTGAAGCTCAAATTATGCAGCAACAGATCTCCAGTGAAATCAATGCAATTGTATCATATGAGAATCTGGCTGGCAGCCTCTGAAGTCTGCGTAGGAGAAAACCATCCCTCAGAAATGCAAGCTGAAGTGATCTAGACAAGGAATAATGCAGACAATGACGTGCCACTCTGTGTATGAAAAAACACTCAGTGGATTCTAATATTCTCTCTGTCAGACTGGTTTTATCCCCATGTTACTCCATGAGCAGTACTCCTGACCTATATAAGCACAACCAAAGTAGGATCAGGTCAAAGCCTCTTCTGCAAAAAGATGTCTCTAGTAAATAATTAAGGCAACATGAAATAGGCATAGTATAAGCATATTCAACATCCCATGTAAAGGTAAAATAATAACTGTTTACATTATCAGAAAAAAAAAATTCCCAGATGAAACCGCAGAAGTTAGACATTATGATGTTAATTTTTACAAAGGCTCCCTTTTTGTCAAGTGTAGGAGGACGTATTAAAAAGGATAGAGGATTATAGGTTATATAGGATATATAAATTTCCTTTTATAGGAATGATGTAAACACTCTGAAAATACGAAATATGTCTCTCGAATCAGTATTGGATGATGGAACAGTGACACTGAGTTTCCAGCAATGCAAGAGATGAGGAACCAAGTCCAGTGCTGGGGAAACACAGCTGGCTGGTAGTAGACCAGAGTTCCTCACTTCTGCCAGTGATCCTGTCAAATCCCAGTGTACTACTACTAAGGCAAATAAACAGTGTATGAAATAACAGTCTAAGGGTGTCAAAGTACAAACAATGTCTAATGCATTTGAGAATGGTTCTCTCTCTAGATCCTGCATTCTTTCCATCAAACCTGCTACTGCAGCACTTGTAGTGCTGTATCACTATTCTTGAATTGCTAACCTGTAAAGTGTCTATGTCTACAACACAATTAACTCTTGGCAGTGAAGATATAAATTTTCTGGCCTGGAGATGGTATATCCTCCTATAAACACTTGGCCACCAAACTGGAAAATAGATAGGACATTCATTGGGAGGGTTCACCCTAGGAAATGCCAGCATTTTTTTTCCCGGAGACTATTTACTTTGCCAAGATACTTCAATAAGAAAAACTATCTAAGACCTTTCTCTTAATATGCACCCTGTTCTCATTTGACTTGTACTCTACCATGTGTAGCACTCATTCTGAGTCAGACTTGAATTACTGTAGTACAAGCAATGGAGAAGGGAAGTACAAACCACAAATAAAGGAAATGTTTGCACTACACTGTGTCTCACTAAGAGGAAAGGATTTCCTACACATCACAAGATACCTTTATATCTTTCTTGGCATAAACCCTTGTCACACAGGACAGAGAAACTATTTAGGAAGATTCAGCCTGTCTGAAAGAGGCTGAGTTTCCAAAGAACCAGTGAAAACAAAGAAGCAGTGAAAGTAGAAGCTGAGCTCCTTTTGAAAGCCTAACAGACTGACAAACTTCTGACAAAATGAGATCATGCCAGGCCAAGAAGGAAGATAACCACTAAGATCTTGTACTGAAGTGTGCAACACATACTGAAAATCAACCTTTCCTGTCCAAATAAAGGCTTTTCATCACACCAGGGAGACAGAAGACCACAACCACAAGAGAATTCAGCTCGCAGTTGGCTCTCTCACCTGCAAGCCCTGCATACTGTCTTTTGAGTCTTTAAATCCCTTCCAGCACGAGCTTATTAATGGTGTAAATAGCTATTTACCCAGTTCTGATGGATGCACAGGGAAAGTCTCTCACCTTTTAGTTTTCATGAATACTCAGAAGATGATGTTTCCATCCCCCCTTGTGCTGCTAGAATGGTGTAAAAGAGCATACATTTAGAGAAGCAGCAAGGCTGTTTAGATTAATACAATGCTTAATATCCTAATCCCATAAGACAATCAACATCTGTAATTTTAGGTTTATGAGCTTATCACGTTGTGGTGCACCTTGTGATAACGCACAGATAATGCTCAAGTACTTAATTGAAGGCAAAACCCTTTCAGTGGTATGTACCCTGGCACGCAATTTCAGACTCCTTTGAGAATCTGTGTCAGTATCTATGCACATAGAGCCAATGCTGGGAAGAGGCAGACTACTACAATGGATCTTTGTTGTGCCTGTGATTCAACCAATTGTCCTAAAAATCTATATTGAAGATTTCTATTCTACTACCCTGTACTTCTACTCAATTACTACAAAGAATATGTTTTCTAAGCATGAAACAATATCATTTTTGTCAAGAGTTTGGAAACCAACAGCTTGTATGAATTGGAGAATGCTTCCTTTCTCTTCCCTGTGTGGTTCTGGTTCTGGGGAAAGAGCTTTCTGTGTGAGTAACCTTTCTAAGTAGGAAGCAGAGCTCGCCTATTGCTAGGAAAGAATGGACCTCCAGTAGGCTAATATGTGATGGATGACTGAATGCAAACTTGGCAACGTTGTTCTACCCTACCAAAAGAATACAAAATGTCACAGGCTATTTGTACACAGGGACTCGTCTAGCTGAAAGTTCTGAAAACTTGGCAAAATCCCACCTTAGTTTAATTGAAACTACGGTAGCAAGACAATTAAGGATGTGAAACTGGAGAAATTTCTTGCAAAAAGATCAGCTCAGGATGAATTTATCTTTGGTGACTGACTCCTGTGTAAGGCAAATAAAAACATAAATGGAAAATTATTCTTATTGAATACAACCTGAACAGAAAAATCTCATATTTGTTTGTAAAGCTATAAAGCACGCTAACTATTATTCTTTAAAGTCTACATCCAAAGATACTCACTGAAGCTATAGGGGTTTTTTTGCTGCTTTTTACCAGCAACAGGATAGGCAGTATAGAGGAGAGCAGGAGAGAAATGATCCATCCGGTAAAATTTTACATTAAGGACATGTCTAGTGAAAAAGGCATGTGTATCATTCCAGTCAGTGCTTAAGAGACACTAAGTTATTCAGACTTGGTACTTTTAGCGGAAGGATCCCTATTATATTCCTTCTTTCAATGTCTGAACACTTTCTGTTGGATCAAGAGACATCTCGTCAGGCAGGATCCCATTCTGAATTCTCCCCAGTATGCCTATTCTGCAGTTTAGTTACATCATACATTGAAAGATTTCACTAGCTGGAAGAATGCCCAGTTTTTAACTTTTCCCACATGTGGAAGGCATTTAACTTCAGCTCAGACTGGACAGAGAGTCAAATGCATGAGTAGACTGTAAGCACTGAGTTAGGGGGAGTTTCACACTTGTATAAACCCCAGAGCTCAGTGGACACTGAGACAGCTCATAATTATCTCTTGAGGTTGTTTGTTTTCCTTTTTTTTTCGTAGTCCTATTCTTTATAGAGCTCCCTTTTCCTTCTTGTTTTCTATTCACAACACAAAGAACTTTTCTGAGCAGCTAATAATAGCAATTTAAGCTCTTTGTGGCAGAGAGCATAATTTGTTTTGTTTATTCACTCTTTCTAATACAGCAAGTCCCTAAAATGCTGCAGCAGTAGTAACATCATCATCAGCTTCTAATAAACTCCTACATAAACCAAATAGAAGCTATGGACAGCAAAGTCTGTTTTGATATCAGGTAGACTAATGAATTAAATTACTTTATAAACTCCTAAGTGATCTGTGCATATCCCTTATTTTTCAGCTCTCGATCTCAGATTATGTTTCCAGTCCAGAATTTGCCAATTGCTCATCCTATAATTGCTTGCACTGGTTTTGTGTATTTCTGAACCTGAGTGATGAAAAATACACTCATTAAATTAATTCATTCCAATATCTATCGTCCGTAGTAACTCCAGTAACAATGATTTTGCTGTAATATTACATCATCAACTTCCTTAAAACTACTACAGGGAGCTATTATGTTTTCCAGTAGTTTCAGACTTCTGTAGTTTATAGCCACTTTTTAAGAGAGCTCAGTCTTTGAGAAGGGTGTGTTAAATTCACACCAGAAATTAAGTCTGAGAAAGTGCACTCTGCTAAATCAGAGAACAGTTTTAAAGCCCAATATCTCAAACTGCCACAGTTGAAAACAAATTTGTTTTTATTGTTGGAAAGCTGAGATCTCTATGCTTTCTAATGATACAAATCGTGCATTTCTAATCTTACAGCTTTATGAGACACTGGACATTAAAACTGTCAACAGCCCTTCAAGCTTAGTGGACATCATGGCATGTGTCCAAGGAGGAATATATCAAGTCACAGGCTTCAAATTTAAATAATTTTTAGCCACTCTGAATTTTTCATGTTTCAATATATCTGACACATATAGGACAGGTAAATCTGTATCTGATAATGAAGCAGACACCACCCTCTACAGTCACCCTTACTTCCAAATATAATATTCAACCCAGACAGATACCAAGGTTCATAAATTGAAATATCCCACAGAACAAACACTGCTTTTCCTTTATGGATTTGCCAGTGTGGGACATCGATTTACACCAGACAATCATTATACAATCCAGTACACTTCATTGCCAATTAGGACCACTGAAACCTCTGAATACACCCTACAAATCTAGATGAACAGCTGTACTGTTGTGTGAGGAAAATGGCTGAAAATTGCATATGTAGGTCTAGTATTTCAAATGGTGTTACCAGGGGAGATAAAAGGCTTAAAGCTCTGGCTCCAAAGCAGCATCATTGTTTCAAACTCCCACTTGCTTCTCAGTTCTGCTTCACTCTTCAGAAGCTTGACAAAGTCCAAAGAAACACAGACTCCATGGCCTAATCTCATTTTCTTATCAAAAAGTGAAACCATATTGAAAGCACAGATTTTGACAGTCTCTTTACAGCAAGTAAGAACATCTTCATACATTAATAGTCCTTGGCTTTTTTTAGATATTTTATAAAAAGCAAGAGTATATAAAAAAGTCACCTGATCTGAATTTCAAACACCTTTAGACATGCTGTTTTAGCAGCATGATAGTTAAGTTTAAATTAATACCAAAGAGAAAAGATCCAGTCTTAAAGAGCTATGTTTGAAAAAAAGTATAAATTTCCATAAATTAAAAAAACTTCAGCTAACACAGTTACTCAGTTTTTGTGGAGCACTTCTTAACCTTGATGTAGGGATATTCTCAGTAAATTCTAGCATCATTATTTCAATGGGACAATTGCATCCGGTTGGTTTTTTTTCATATGCCTATCACGATAAGGTACCTGGATGAAATTTCTTCATCAGAATATCAGTTTCTTCTACAAATTAAATATGGCTTTCTAACATGCAGGGTGCACACTTACCAGCAAATACTTTGGCTTCTCTCAAGCTTTGTAAACACTGATAAAGTAATTATAGTTCTAGGACAAAGGACAGGAACTTGCAAAGAATTTTCCCTGGGCTGAAGCAACCCAGAGGATAAAATTAAGGGGAAAAAATATGAGGAAAAAAAATAGCATTTGCTGAGGATAGTGACTCTTGATAAACTCAGTGACAGTGGTGGCAAGCAGTCCTTTGAACAGCATCCTCCTCACTCTGCTCCTTTCAGCTGACCATTGCCCTGGTCTGTTCTGCTGGGCAACCTTTCCTGAGCAGTGGTGCAAAGGGGATGCACAGGAAACACCTCCAGAACTCTTTGCAAGTACTTTCAAATTTTGCTGCCAGGGAATTCTCTTCTTTTGGCTAAACAATTTCATTTGACCAAACATTTGCTCCTGCATCCCCTTTAGCAGTAAGAAAAAAACCCAGATGACATCATTACACTTTTCTGGAAGTCTTCCTAGGATTCAAAGAATTGTCATTGGCCCACTGTGCAGCTCATTCTTGAATTACAGCTACCTTAAGATTTTACAGTTTTAAAAGGCAAATGCACAACTCCAACATTAAAAAAAAATAAAATAATGACCTATAATGTTAATAAGGAGGTGTATAAATGAATTCCCATTATTTAATATTTTTAAAATAATAATAAACTGAAAGAGGAAAACAAAGACACCATGGTGACAAAATCAAAAGTTTTCATATGGTCCATGGAATTTCATTGTTTTTTTTTTTTTTTTTCCACAAAGGAAAATTTTGTAAATATTTTGTATTTTTTATAATTCTTTTTAATTTTATAATGTCTCCACTGTGCAAAAGGACATGTCACCATTTCAATCTGAACATACCTTTCTCCAACATAGTGCAATACAGACTTTTCAGAAATTTAGTATAACTGACAAAAACCATCTCCTTAGTAGCCAGAGAACAAATCAGACTGGGAAAACTCTGCAAAGATGACGTAACACAAAGTTTTGAATAAATGGGCTTAACTCCTAAATTAAGCTAAGTGCAATCACCCAGTCAGCTTCTCTATATTAAGCCAGTTTGAGCCTAACGGGTAAGCGCAGACACAGTCATGCAGAAAATCTCAGTGCAAAACGGAGCAAATAGTTAAGACACACTGTAAAGCAAGTGTCCATTTTTCCATGATAATGGAGAATTTCACCCCCTGATTCCCCAGAACCCACCCATTTAAGTACTGGTAATAAGATACTAGTTTAATCTTGTTTTGTGTTTTGCTCCCCCCTGCAGACTAATGTTACCATACTTCTAAAAGAAACTGGAGCCCAGTGGGGGAGGGTGGGAGAAAGAGGAAGGTGACAAAGGTTTCAGTGCAAAGAAGTGTGCAGGCAGCAAATCAGAACGGAAAAGGGCCTGGCACTTTTCAAGTCATACACAACAGGAAAAGGAGGAGTTACCTGCAAGATTTAAGAATTGTGAGTGGATTTAGTCTGGTGTGTGAGGTGAGGATGGGGGAAACGTTTGTGTTACTTCAACAGTTAAGAGAAAAACCTAAATGTGTCAATTAGGTTTCTCTATTTCTGTACATGTCCAACACTGAACTAATCCATCCTTCATTCATTCATTGAATCAGACTGACGTCATTTAAATATTTCTTACGGTATTATTACACTGCACATAGACAATCTAAAGGCAGCCATGCACCAACTGAAAAATATTCTCTAATAAGATGCTGACTATTCAGATCGATGGTCATGGGGATCATGACAGAAAGGTGTCATCACAAACTTGTGTGAGCAAAGAGATCATTTATCTACTCAGAAAGGAAGCAGACTTACCTTACAGACTCTGACAGAGATTAGACCCCATTGTGAGCAGTCTCCATGAAATAAATATGATGTTTAAGTCAGCTCTCAGCTTCTGACTTGGTTGCAGTCCTGTCAAAACTCAGCGAAGTTGTGTTGTCTAATTTTGCATGCGAATGTGTGAAAGACAGAAAGGTTTGACAGTAACGCAAACTGGTCAAATCAGCCAGTTTCTGCTGGGTTTATATAGCTGAGCTGCAAATGCTGCTCCTTGGCTCATTCCACTGTAATAGGACGCCTGAAGGCATTTTTTTTTTCAGTTTTGCTTTAAAGGAACAGCCTCTCTCTTTGGCTTAGCTTCTGAAAGACACACACGCACACTCACATCCACACACTGTCATACACAGGCACACGTACAAAAAAAGAATTTGCGTGCAATTTATGGCTAAAGAAGGAAACCTCTGAACCATTAAAAAAAGTCAGGGCAAATGACTCAGGGCAAATGACTCAGAAAGCAGAATATTTTCCTTACAGCAGCAGCTGAGTACGTTATCAGGAGTTTTAATTCCCTCATCCCCATTATTTTAACATTGTGAAAGAGTAGCAAACTAAAAAAAGATCAGAGGAATCACAAGAAGGATTCCAGTTCCAGAAACTCCTACTGAAAATAATGGGTGTAATTTGCAAATACCATATACCAACATCAATCCACTGGAATCAATTGAAAAATTCATTTTTACACAAACTGGGAATCTGGCAAGTCCCTACATTTTCAAGCTTGTGATCTCCTTTGCACTCTCTTTCAGTCCTTCTGCTCTCAAGAGTTGTAGGGAAAAATGGGGAGAAATCAAGAGAAAAGTCTTGTCTAGTGAGCAGAGTCTCAGCCTGATTCTTTCTAAAATAAATAAATAGATGATAGACACAGAAGGGATTCCCTTTCTTCTCAGATCTAATAAAAATGGATTACCAGGCTGTGTGTGTGTAAAGATAATCCAGCCATTTTGTGAGGCTTTTGGTTTCTCAGTCAGTACATTCTCTCTTCTTCTCATCCCAGAGCTATGAATGACACACAGAGCACTCATCTGGGACCTTTTTGGGGCTGATTGCTGCCTCTGATTACCCTTGAGCCTCAGGCTTGTGGAAAAAAGTACAGATCCCAGTTAAAGGTGTCTCATTAACACTGATCTCCCTCCTACCTCACACTACAAATCTGCCTCTCCCTTGCCCACTGCTGGTTTGGTTTTCGTTGGTGGTTTTCATATTGGTGTGGGGAAGGGACAGGGGGGCACTGGCACAGGGGGAGATAGGGAGATTAATTGTTAACTTTCAGGTCTATTTCTAGGATGAAATCACACTCTGTTTGATTTAGAAAGCAAGACTTACTCAAACACCTCTGAAGACACTGAAAACACAAACCACTGCACACTACGTTCCAAGGGTTTATGGGACAGATCCTACTAGTAAAGTAATGGGATCCTACAGGAATAAGGATACTCTGTAAGGATAAACGTTGGTTGCCTGGGGCTTTCTTGTCATGTTTCTTATTGAGCATATCTCCTCCAAGCTGGCATTTCCCAGGCTCCACAGACTCACACATCATTTTCAGGATATTTTTCCTTTTTCTGCACAGCAGTACAAGGAAAATTTGGCCTATCCTACACGTTTAGAAAAGTACGGGAAAATTCCTTACCCTGAGATTTGGAATTACCATTTTAGAATCATTATTTTTAGCCTCAATAAAATGTAGACTTTTTTGCTCACTGAAATGCTTACATTTTCTTTTCTGTGGCTTTCATACAGAGCATTGACCCCATGTGTATATTCTCTTCTGTCTAGTAATATCACTGAGCTCATGTTGAGCTCCCTTCCTCAGCACATGGCACAAATTTTAGTTATTTTGAAATAAACTACAATGAAAATAAAAATGGAAAAAAAAAATCAAGAAAAGGAAGCCCTCATAGCAGTCTTTACAAATTATTTTTCCAACACATGCTGTTTCTCAAACCAATTACAGAAGTGTTCAAAAAACACAGAATTTAGGTTAGGAACACACATTTCCAGTTTCTGTGTTAATTTTTTGACACACGGTCTTTCATAGCAGTGAGACCCTAAGAGAAGAATAGGACTATTGGAAAGAGGCTCTGAAATGCTCCTTGGTAAAGGAATCTCTTTAATTGCTGATTGCTTAAATCTTATTCTGGATATCTTCACCAATCTCATAGGCAATGGGGTTACTGTATATCCCCATGCTAGTTAAGTCTCCAATTTTTGTGTGTAATTTTTAGAATATCCTCATGACCACACTGATACCAGCCTATATTAACTGTCCTCCAATTATACAGTCCTGTGAAATTCAATTAAAACTCAAGGCCAAAAAACTGAATGATATGAAACACATTTTTAATAAAATCTGGTGGGGACTCAGAATAGTTTCCTATACAATGAACCTCTGAAGAACTCCTTATTTCATTGTTCAGAGTCACAAGTCTAAACAAGATATTTAAGCCTGTGTATACAATGTGGAAACCAACTTGCATGATTTGTTTTTAGAACATTTGCTAATGCCAGATTTTGTGCCAACAGATGTTGAATCAAAATTTAAATTAATTTTTTTTCTCCAATAATTCTCCACCCACTTACGTGACTTCCAAAAATATGCCATATGGAATGAGTTTCAGGTAAGAGTTCAGACCTGTTCTTGTTTTATCTGTTTGGGCTCACCCATCCTTAATTATAATGTGTTGCAAACATTGAGCTATATACACTGAGTCAAAAGCAAATGATAACATGAAAGAAGAGGGAAAATGTATTTTAATAAAAAAGAGAGCCTTAGGCTGTGATTGCTAACAAGCGGGGCTAGAGATTAATTCTGTGCCCTGTGGTATCCTCTTTCATTAGACAAGTGTTTATAGCATTAGTTTTGTGGTTTTGTTTTTTTTAATGAAAAAATCAGGGAGAAATTAAGTGAACACTGACCTTTATATTTGAGTTTATTACTGTGTTTTTATATGCTTAGAAGCTCATATTAGAGAAGCAACTTCACAGTACTCTCATCTCTACAGCTTCCTTATATCGATCCCTTTATGACTGTACCCAAATACAGTTTAGTTGATTCCAGTTCACATTGAGTGCTATTCTTGCAATCTTGCTAAAACTTTGGCTCCCAGGTTACCATGTTATCTGCTGCTTTTCAGTTCATTTCCTACTAGTATGCTGCAAACCATCATTCCAGTGTATTCATTGATTCTTACTTTACAATCACTTACAGAGAGACTTTTGATTTTTATAAGAGCTTTTGTTATTTAGCTCAGCACTAGTACACAAGACAAGTCAACTTATTTCCTTAGAAAATATCTAAACATCTGAACTACTGCTTCAAAGATCTGCTATTTGCACAATTCATCTTGCCTCTGCCCTAATATTCTCCCTTCCATGCAGCAAGGCTTTTGGCTCCTTCTCCAGTGCTTATATTCAGGTGAAAACACTGATTTATATAGTTGTACATAGACCATCCTTTCCCAAATGTTGCTAACACTAGGTATTATCATGCTGAAGACAACATTGTTTTGAGGTTGGATTGATCCTGATAACTGCAACCCACGTTAAAAGGTAGGAAAAGCATCCACTCTTTTGGCATCAGAAAATGCAGAAGCTCATTTTTACCCCAGAGGAAAAGTCTGACCTAAATAGACAAATGCAGAAACAATGTACAAGTTAACAATTTTTGCACAGATCAGCACTGCTGAGAACTTCTGTGGGATCAACTGCCCATATGTAGACAGTAAAGTTGAAGCTCCACAATGTTCATTAGAATATTAAATATCACACACCAAACACCAAATAACAAAAACATACTTATAATTTTTGGAAAATTTAAAGATACAATCTTCAAAAAACAAAAATATTTCCTCTATTTATTTATTATTATTAGTTTATTTTTTAATTTTATTACTATTGTTATCATAAGGGCATTTCCAAGGGTTGCATTCATTTCCTGAGTGAAGGAAGAGGAAGCAGCTGTTTGAAAGAAGACCCACTGAACTAGTGTACTGTCTGTCCAGGGGAAGACAGTGGTGATGGGTATCCATTTAGCCTGTCTTTAACTGTTCAGTGCTAAGCATGTCTTGGCAGTATTTGCATGATCTAGAAAGACCACAGACTTAATCACAAACAAGGCGTAACTGAGCAAATGTTGGTGTTTTAAAAAGTTCAAACTCTGTTACCAGATCAGTGGGAAGAAGATACGTGCCTGATAAGGAAGGGATACATGAGAATGGAGTCAGATGACTTTGAGTACTAATGCAAGGCCTGCTGTACTCTGAAAAGATGACCTAGATCATATCTTTCCCTGATCCTTAAAATATCTTTTGCATGGCAGACATCAGCACACTGCTAATATACACTAGTCAAGAATGTTGTTGTTAGTGGTATCACAGACATTTACAAAAATAATCTAGCTAGCACTGCACAAAACTGACACAAGAAAAAAACAAAACTTCACAGAAAAAAAAAGAAAAAGCTGCTGGTGTCAGACTCTGTGACAGCTGCTTCTAATGTTGATAAATATTTTGGGTTTTATTATATTTGCAGTAGATATTCTTAGAAGTTTGCGGGACAAAATATGGCTGTCAGTATGTATCAAGGTAGCGAGGAGAACACAATTGCTGAGAACTGAGTGAGAAAGTGAAGCTTCACTGTGTGGGATGGTGTTAAGATTTTTATCAGCACGTTAGCATTACTTGCAAGTGGTAAATCCATAGATGACACAGGGAAAGTAACTCAGCTGCTGGTTTTATATCATGCCACACCACTTTGTATCCTCTAGAGTAAAAAGTGTCGGCTTCCATCCAACTCTAGATACTTATGTGCACTTTACTGTAACCACAATTTTAAGGCTATTAATGTCAAAATTACAGCTAATCATGTTAAACACATCCTTAAATGTCTTGAAGGAATAGTTTCCCTCCTGGAACTTAAGAAACAAAAACAGAAAAGCAAAAAATCGTAGTGCTTACCCATTTTTCATAAAACATGTGAAAGCATAACAGTAGCCGTTACCAGTATATGCCTGGCAGTGATGAGGATTCCTAATGCTAATAAAGACTTAAGAGTGGCTAGTTATAAAGCAGAGATGTGAGCCCACCAAGCTCCAGGACTGCCTATTTTTAGTGAAAAGTACTAATTAGTGTCACCTCCTCTGTTTTTTTTGGTTTTGTTTTGGCTTTTTTCCTTCCAAATTGCCTCCTGCCCAACTGTGATACCACATCAAAATTATCAAAGACTGACAAGGACCAGCTGCATGATTGCATCACTCACAAGAGTCCTAAGAAATGTCTTTCCTGATCCAGCTGTTCATCTTCAGCTTGCACCCAGGCATGAAGACACGGAAGCAAAGTCCTATCAGCCCAGTTCCCAGCAGTGCCCATTTTACCCGAGATATCTATGAACACAACAAAACAAGGGGGAAAAGGAAAGGTGATGCTGGCTCTTCACGGAGCTGTAATCCCATTGAAAGGGTAGTGGGGGGGAACACAAGCTCTTTCTGCTCTCTCCTTGGGTATCATTCAACACACTGTGCTGTGTCACTAATGAGGTCACATCATAAAAGGAGGCCAAAGAAGCAGAGGGAAATCTTTTTTCCTTGCCTTTTCCCCAGCATTTCCGGTAGGAGCCCATACACCTCTCCTCATATCCTGCACTTGGCGGCTTCTGGGACCAGAGGGAAACCTCAGAGCAGATGGAATTTAGCTTACTTGCATTCTCTATAGCTAACTCAGATTTTATTAAACACAGCTGCAATCCCAGAGACTTCTTCAAATGGATTAGGTCACTTACATTGCTTCTGTATCTTTAGAAACGCAGGGTTAGCAAACATTTTGCTTTCTTGCCAGAAGCATCTAAGTCATGAATTTAACAACAACAAAAAAAAGTAATTTAAAAAAATTGTAGTTGTGCCCTGAACAATCCTTTCTAGCAAAGAACCTAGCAAACAAGGCAAACCTTCCATAGCAGAATAATATCAGTCGTTCCACACTGAAATAATGTTACTTGTAACTGATCATATGACAACACAACAATAGTACTGCATACATTGCTTCTGTTCTGGATAGGTTTGTTATCCCCATGCTTCTAGAAATTGTATGACAGTATTGTAAAAGTACTCTTTCAAAAAAACCTGACGTTAATTGAATGCTAAAACCTGTGTTTTCAAAATAATCAAGACAGATCAGAAAAGCCTTGTTGATGCATACAGGGGTAGATTAAACTTTATGATCCCAAAAAATGATAGTCACTGTCTATAACAAGAAATGTTCAGAAGCACACAACTAAAGTAAGGATCTAACCAAGAAAAAAAGAAAAAAAAAGAATTCCTGCAATAGATCTCTGCTCTACTCTGTCATCTCCAGACTAAACCTTATTTTGTTAGAGTGCAGTTAAGCTTCTCCTATCTAAAGCAATTTTAGGGTGAAGGCTCACATTATGAGAGTTTTTCTGTTATTGTTTTAAACTCTTTGTTCTGGCAAAGATAGTGCCTCCCACAAAGCTCAGTTCAAAAATAGGTGTCAGTAGACCAGAGAGAGGACTCAGAACCTATATAGGTATCAAATTCCAAATATTTTATTTATTTTTTTCTTAAAGCTCTTTATGGACACCATTATGCAATGAGGATTAGAAGTGCTCATATAACAGCCAGTGGTTTAGTGTCCGCAGATCATTATGTCTAAGGTTGCTCATTGCAGTGAGGAAGTTATTCCATCTTGTAAAACCAAAGATACTCTATGTAATGAATTCCAGTCAATTATAACCAAATTCAGCCCATGTCCTCCTGCTGTAGTTTTCCACAACCTCAACATAGTAGCTGCTACACAGTGAACTTTGTATCTCCCTACCTGTTGTTAAATAAAAATAAAACCAAAATATATTAAAAAAAAAAGAGCAGTGTGGTGGGAAATTCAGAATTCATCACATCAAGCGTGTTGGATTTCAGCTTGGCATTTGGCCATGGTGGAGAAGCACTTATGGTCTTTACACATATTTCTCTATGATAGTGCTATGACTGCTCTTTTTCTTTTTTACTGTTGTCTACATTACTAGTGCCTCGTCCCAGTTTGCTGTATCATGAAATGACACAGGGCTTAGGAGCATCCCCTGGAACAAAACACCAACCCCCACTGCCTACTGCAACGGGGAGACTCGTGTCTCTGCCCTCATGGCACCAGCGACTAACAATCAAAGAGCTACTGCAGCAGCCCCGGGCAAGAATAAAAAAGCAACCAGACTGTATATGTCCACCCAGTACTGAGGAGGAAGTGAGTGAGGACAGATTTTCCAGTCTATAGCCAGAGGCCCGTCTTACAGGAAACTTCAGTCAGTGAAAGCAAAGTGTTACTGGAATGTTGCCTTGTTGAGCTTGCATGGAATTTTTTATTATTATTAAATTGGGAGAAACAGGTGTGAAAAATTCATCTCTTTCCCTATGGGGCTTGTTCAGATGCTGCAGATTGCATGGACTCAGCAAGATGCAAAAGGGCTTCTGTCTGGCAGTGTTACCTGAAGGCAAATCTCTGTTTCCAATTAGCTGTGGGTGTTCCCACGCTTTCCCACCCCGAGGCAAGCCAGGAGAAAAGCATTTGGCAATAACAATAATATTGTCTGCTGCAAGCTGTCAAATAACTTCCTTTGTGTTCAGCCTATCCCACAAGGTAGCTGAAGAAGTGAGCTGGAGCCTATCAGTTCTTTGTGAGCAGCCACATTTCTCTCTAGTTCTTCTGCTATAATTGTCTTGCTGCATATCTTTTTTTATCATTAAAAAATATCCTTTTTATTCTTTACCCACCTTCTCCCTCTGTGTTATGAACTGTGTATATTTAAATACACATTACAATTCCAGAAGGACAGCACAATAACTTTTACTCCTTTCAGTAGCTGGTTCAGACATGAGAGACACCAGCAAGCAATGCCACTGTAAAATACTTGACACCTTCAGGCTAACAGGAATTTGAAGAAGTTATAAAGATATAATCTTGGAAGTGCCTGTTTCAGCACTGGTACAGATGAATAAATTAACCTTGAGTGTAAGAGGAAGAAATTGGTTTATATTTCTTACATCTACTGACAGACAAAAGCAAGCAGCCCAGTAACAAGGGTAAGAACATACAAAATGTTCTGAGTTTTCTAACCTAGCCTGTGTCCTTTCCAGAAGATGACTGCAAAGGATACAGTTGGTATAAAAGCTATATTGAGAGGAACAACTGACATCATAGGTGCCTTGCAGGATTTCTCTTCTGAAAGCAGGCCAGGTAATTAATACTTATTATACTGTGTATAAAACAAACAAAAACAAACAAACAAACTACCAAACACAACTGTTGTGCAGAAAATACTCAGATGATTAAAAGCTACAGGATTTGCTTGTAAAGCCTGAGAATCACTGTGCAGAGCATTTCCTAGGGTCAAATCTAACCCCCCTATATCATGGCTACCTAACAGCCTGCTACACAGTAGGAGTTATGCTATGCTGTGCTCTCCCACTGCCAGGAAAGAATTGCCCTGCCCTGCACCCATGGGCTGGCCATGAGGTTCAGGACAGGAAGGTGGCCATTCACTCCTCACACACATACAGCTATATTACCTGTTTATTTTGCAAAGACACCTGTTCTTCCCTTTCTGTTTTTGTTTCTAGGGCTTGTACTTATGTGTTGCTCAAGTACAATGCAGTAGATGAGATGGGCTTATTACAAAAGTACTTTTCTCTCCAGGTTCTGGACTAATAGATCTTTTCTCAAGGCATCATGGAAAGTGAGCTGCTTGGTCCACAATTACCCATTTCAGAGATAAAGTTACCGGACTGCTGTCTATACCTGATCTGGCCATTCCTGTTTTCGGTTTAATTGCTGGGCCAGTGTTAAACCGTGACAACAATTAAAATGCTTTATAGCAGATAAATTACCACAGAGACCTGAGACAGAGTACAGACTATGTATGAAAATACTGAAAAAATACTTCTGTGAGGGTTTTTGACCCTTCAAACCAACAATTTTTTCAAGACATAGCCATACCTTTACTTCGTGTCTGTTGGAAAAATACTCAAATTTAAATCCTAACTTACAAGACAAATTGACACCAGAAAGAGAGCCCATGCTATATTTAGTTTACTTACAAGGGTAGGTGCAAGCAAACTACCTGTGTCCTCCACCTGCAACCCATGCTGGCACATAAAGTCAACAAATCCACTGTTATGACAGACCAGCACAAAAACTGAGCTGATACATCCCCTGCTCAGCACCACCTGACATTTTAATGCCATTTTAACATAGAGGGATTTCTTTAACCAGAGCTGGTGCTCATCTGCCACTTTATTGCTCACACTGTACATGTATGTAATTGTTTAGTCCTGTCTGTGTAGCCACTATAGGTCTTACCTTAACCCAGTTTGGAACCAGAGGAGATGAAACTGCATGAAGGCACTCAGAAGGATGTCCACAGCTGGACTTGCTGCAAAAGAAAAGTAAGAGAATGAATTTTAATGGCAGTTGTAATTTTCTGTGGACAAGTCTTGAGCTACTTTGTTCTCAACTCTGCCCCAACAATACAGTACTGGCTAGCTCTGCAGCTGTAGACTAGGTCACTGCAAAACTACTCTTAGTAAATCCTTATGAAGGCAGCAAACTCTACCTACACTAAACTCTGATTTTACTGGTGGATTTTTTTTTTTCTCCCTTCTCTACACAGAAACTTCCACCTCTCCTACAGATCCATGACCTAGTTCAGTCCAAAAGAATCCAGTGGAAGCACACAGAGAAAAACCAACGAACAATCTGGAATTATGGCAATGTATCCCTCACACAAGACTTAAGCCATTTTATCCTTGATATGTTATTGTTAGTCCCGACAGCTCTCTGCATGTAATTTGTGCTACACAGCAATGACAGAGAGTGTGATTGTTGCAAATGTTGTAGCAACAACTTAAATTCCTGTTGGGAAAGATCAAGGCAACATGACATTTGCAGAGTGCAGGATTAAATTGTTTTTGTGTGATGCTCCAGAAGGCTTAGGAGCTCTTGACAATTGTTTGGAAGAATGACATGGGTTTGGTTTGGTGCTTTTATTGTTGTTGTTTTGTTGGGGTTTTTTTGTTTGGTTGGTTTTTTGTTGGTTTTTTTTTCCATTGGAACACATTCTTAAGAAATAAAATCTGTTATCTACTGATAAGAGAATTGGTCAGGCAGAATTACAGAATACATGATGAAGAAGGAAGCAGTAATGCAAAGCAGATGCAGATATTTCATGATTCAGGAGGCCAGTCCAGACTAAAAAAGTGGGTACATTTCTCTGAAAAAGAAGTTGGGAATATGTCCCAAAAAATTCCTGCTGACCTGACTTCATGTGTCCAGGTGGAACTCATGAAAACTTCAATGGTATAAAGACAGCTGTGAAAACATCTGGACCTTCAGATTTCAAGGAAATTATTATACTTGACAGTGGGCCACAAAGCTCATCCTTTGCACCCTTTCATATTTAAAAACAAAGCATCTAATTAAAATTTTTCAGCTTACTCTGTAGCACATGAAACTTTTTGATCTGGAAGACAGAACAGACTCTGAAAAGTCTACTCACTTGAATACCATCTTCCAAGAGTGTAGTCTCACAATGTCTCATTGAAGCTGGCAATTTATTGCCTTCACTAAAGATACGAGACACAGAAAAGCAGCTCTGGATATTTTAAAGTGCAACATTGACAGAATTTGGGTATCTCAAACAGTTTTCAAAAGCCTGCTGAAGTTTACCATAATGGATGCTTTTTCCCTTGCTGTCTAAAGTCCCGTTCATTTGTGTCACAGAATAGTTCATTTAGCTCATATGCTAGGAACGGCTCTTCTTAATCATGGGCCATTTTGTCACCTTTCCACTGATGGGGAACAACCCATCTAAAGCCTGTTCATAGAAAAGAATCAAGCAGTCACTGAGTTGACAGAGCAAGGGTGTACATAGCTCATGCATTTTATGTTCAACTGTAATAGAAGTAAATTAAAATATTTAACATTAAAAATCGTACAGTTTTATCAAGTGCAAATAGAATCACATTTGCTTAAGGAAATACCCTCTCATAAGGTCACCAGCACACACAATCCCTCTGTATTACTTAGAAAATGCAACAATTAATTATAGCTGCTGAAAGAGGGCGAGCCAAAGCACACTAGATTAAACACCAATTGCAGACAGTCTCCCACCTTGGGTTGGTTTTACCTGATCCAGCTGACAGACAGTAACACTGCTGAGGCTGTAACTATCAACTTCAATAACATCTCATTGCCTCAGTCTCAGAAAGCCATGGCCAAGCATCCCAACCACTGTGGGTGGCAGGTAAGTGAAGGATTACAGGGGAAAATTGGGACCTTTCAAGCAACAGTCAGTTTATATTAACAACCTTCGAAGAAAGATCCACCAGAGGATAACATTAAGCTGGAAGAAAATGGGTATGTCAAACTGGGCCAATATGTCCTGAATTTTGCCACATCCTTCCTCCTTTTTTCATTTCACTCCACCGTTAAAACCTTCCAAGTTCTTACAACTGTTTAGCAAAATCCTGGCCTACTTTATATAAAAATTAATATATTTCTGCAATAATAATACAATAAATACAATAATAAAGCAGTAAAAGACACTAACTACCAATGTAAGCAACTCCTTGGTAGATTTTAAGCAATAATTCTGTCACAGCCTCCAGAGACAAAACACCCTGACAAATACTAAGGCAGAAAAACACACTGTGATTTTTAATTAGGTTAGATGAAAGTTTCAGTCAGATTATTTCACCTAATTTTAGTGATTTCTGAAGGCACAAATTCTGTTTCATCTGCAATTTCTCTGCTAAAATGGTTGTACAGACCACCATGGCAAAACAGATAGATTTCCACAGAAATTGTATGGAGTAACACCGAAATAATGTCTTTGAGATTTTATCTACTTTTTTCAAGTATAGGTATATAGAGTATTCCAAGTACCACAAAACAGTTTACAAATGCTATGGAAAGGATCTGTCTGTTGAATGGGTTTTCCCCCTGCAAAGCAAGGAACCTTGTGAGAAAGCACTTCCAAGAGGCCTGTGCCAGACCACCTACAGACCTGTTTAGCCCATGCCAGGAGCTGCAGGATGCCAAGTGGGCTAGTGGGTTTTGCTGCCCAGATGAACTGTTTGTGTCCTGGCAAGGGCAACAAGTTCAACCACAAGACAAAGGAGCATTTCATTTCTCCTGCTTCCCTGTTCCACTTTTGCGTCTTCCTGTGAGTTCCTGTTGTTAAAGCAAGTGATTAATTGAGCACTGGGGAGCTGTTAGTATTATTTTTTTTAATCAATGGACTTTTCTCAACCTAGATGCTAAATACTTTATTATATTTGCATTTCTTTTTTCCTTGAAACTTTACATTCATATGCACACCTGTAGATTTGAGTTTATTTTTTGTTTGCATTTTCTGAGGGGGGGGTTCCCCCTTGTGTTGTTTTTTTTTTGGATGGTTGGTTGGTTTTTAGTGTCTTTGGTTTTGGGGGGAGGTGGGGGGAGGGTTGAGTTTGTTCTTTGTTTGTTTGGGTTTTTTCCTTAATATTCTTTATCAGAATTTGTACTTGACAGAGGACATGAAAAGACATAAGCCAGTCCAGTGCATTAATAAGAAGGCTACAGACAATCACAGCTCTCTAACTATAGTATAAACCAAAAATTACTCTCTTCACTTCTGTAGAGAAGTAGCAAAACTAGGTACCCACAGGAAAAATTAGAATAACAGTAGCACTGTTGAAATGTGTGCTGGGCAGCCATCAAGGGGCTGGTTTAGCACTGAAACATCCAAATCTGAGTTCTTTGCATTTCCTTGTGGACATAAAGTTCATTGCAAGAAGGCTGCTTGTTACCAGACTTCCGGGTACTGCTAAAAGGTAATCAGCTCCTAGGTCTGCCATATTTACCTTTTTATCCCCCTATGGCCTGGCATAAAGGACTTTTAAATGGACTCAAGATCATCTGAGCATGTGTTGTAGCGAACAAAAAACCCTTTACTGACTGCTCCTTTAAATCTGGCTTGCTTCATAAGCTACAAGCTCTTCAGGACAGAAACAGATGGTTCTTATACACATGGGTTATGTTTGAAAGTGCCACTGGAATTCGTCGTCACTATGGGTAACAGAGCCTTTTCAAATGTCAGTTTAGCTTTAAGCCAGGAACAGTAAAGTACAACCAAAAGCACAGAAGTGAAGTTCTTTGCCCACAGGAATCAATGAGAATTTTGTCCTTGACTTCACTGGAGACAGGCTTTTATCCAATGTACTTGGACTTTAGGTTTCCCATGGTGAATAAATAGAAATAAAAAACTAAAGTCCTAGCACCAGTATTGTGAGGCAGACAATCAAGTATGTGCAGTATGCATTTCTCCAGAAGAATCAGGCTTTTAGGTCATAAGTGTCTAGATATACCATCATGTGAAATTGTCAGGCTGGACAACAAGACTTCTCCAGTGGGAGCAACAACCTCCTGCATGTTTGCTTTTGTAGACAGGAAGTCAGCAGGGTTATCAGTCCCGAAAAAGTTTTGCAGATACAGAGATGCTCTGGGAAGCACACTGGGTTGTTCAGGATGCTGGAGAAAGAGGGGTATGAAAAGGATATTATCAAAGCCGAGACAGCCCTTGTCAGAAGTTATGATGCGAACACAGCCTAGAAAATAAGATTTTGCTATTTTGTAACCCAAAGCGCAAATGGTATTTGGTACCAAGTGAGAATTTTCCCCATAACCCATCTGAAAGATTCTGTTCCTTGTAGGTACTTGCACCACTCTTCTAGGAAGAATAAAAAATATTTCCACAACAATTTTTACAATTTTTAATAATTATTATCCTTTAGAAACATGTGTTAGAATTACTGCTCACAATCATTAACTCTGAGTTGCTTGATGCTACATTATAATGGTCCACTAGGAACATCCAACTGGGAAAAAAAAAAAAAAAAAAAAAGAATAAAAGACCAAATATTAAAATATATATCTCGTAAAATCTCTTGTGGTGCTTCTTCTGTTTTTTGGTCTG
Source organism: Phaethornis superciliosus (assembly GCA_023637945.1). Classification (NCBI taxonomy): domain Eukaryota; kingdom Metazoa; phylum Chordata; class Aves; order Apodiformes; family Trochilidae; genus Phaethornis; species Phaethornis superciliosus. Next base: position 134,518 of record JAJQWJ010000022.1, on the reverse strand, counting down.
ACCTTTACCTGTTGGAGAGATTTATATAGATCTATATGTTGGAGAAATATATATATATATATATATGTATATATATATGTTGGAGAACTCACAACATTTTCATTATGTATAAACATTTTTTTTTCCTTTTTGTTTTTTTCCTTCCTTTTATTATTCAAACACATCAGGTTTTTTATCTATATATACCTGCATATATGTATCAACCATCTCAGTTTTGGGTATGCAAAGTCACTGGCCAGTTTGGGGGAAGAAAAAAAAAAAAAAAGTGAAAAATCAAACAATGTGCAGAGCTAGCACATTTCTAGGATCTTTAAAATCAGAAATATTCCACTAATTGCCTTTTTTGGCTTGTATCTTGTCACATGCAAAATAACACCCCTTTGTTTTGTAAGACAGATGAAGGAGAGATACCATTAAAAATAGGTTATACTGGCATGGAACAGTTCTAATGGTATTTTTTTCTCTCATTTTTTACAAATAAATTGCATGATGAAGTTCTGATTTTTTGTAGAATTACAAGTCTGTGGTATAAAATCCTTCTTGCCATGGTATTTGAAAATCACGAATTACATGGGAGTGACTTATTCAAGGCCTTTCCTCCAGGAGATGCAGCTACAAGAGCTGTTACAGTACCACATGCACAAATGCATCACACTCAGCACAGCTCTCAAATACCAAGGTGATGAATAGAGGGGGGGCAAGACCTACCGCCAGCTAGTACAGATACCACCAGGAAATCCCATGTACCCCATGTGAAGCAACATGACGTACTGTTTTAGGAGCCCTTCAGGGAGATAAGTCAGAAATTATAGTGCTTTTCCTTCTTTGGGTCATCCCCACCTCCTTCTCCCCCCCGGCTCTACAAGGAATTTGGGACGGTGGTGCACACTTTCTATGTCTGCAGTTTCTCACATTCCCTTATGGTTTCTTAGGAGCATTCCTGAACAGTGAACTCATTGATTCTTCCAGATTAGTACAGGGAAGACAATCCAAGTGCCGAGTATTCCCCCCTCTATGCAGACAGAGTTCATCTGGTTTGCATGTGGAGATTTAACTGGAGAATGTCTAAAGCTAGAAGTAGCTGCTAATACTATCAGAGCAGGATGCTAGCTGCACATTTTCATGTAGAGACTTCATCACTTAAGAGATCTCTGCTAACAATTCCAACAGATGCTTTTCTGACTTTGTTCATGCAGATACTGAGTTCTATTCATGGGGTGCCTGTGTCCTTTTCCTTCCTTCAGACTCCTTTTACTGTCTAGTTAATCATATTTACTGCTTTGATCTTTAACCTACATGATGATTTAAAGCAGCTTAGGCTACATGACTCTTGAACTGAAAGGTATGTATGCATGCGGTTAGAAAGATGTTCCCTGACCCACTTGAGGGCTGAACGTTCACTGAACAGAGCACTTCAGAGACTGATAAGCCACTGACAGGCCATAAGATACAGCTCTTGGTTCGATTTGGGTATCTTAACATAGTATCCAGCAGCCAGGCAGGAGTGTGTTCCACTTAGGTTTAGACAGCCACAAGCCTTTGAACTTAGGCAGGTGTAGCTTTTGTAGACACATACTATAGCATAAATTAATGAGGTCTGTAGAGACGTGGCATGTTCTGGTTGAGGCACAGAGTCCTACATAGTATGTGCCTTTTGGTCAGTGCAGTGCATGTGCTAAACAAGCTCATGCTTGCCTGCAAAAGACCACGTAGGCATAATTTTAAATGCCCTCCAAAACTGCAGCCCAGATCTTTGGTTTCCTTACACTCCCCTCTTGATAATTTTAGGGTTACTATTGTTTGTTTTGAAATTGCTATGGTGATTACCTAGGTAGTCTTCTGATTCGGATGATTTATTTAAAAACAATTAGCCCAAGGTGACATTACATTCCCATCTAGATTTAGTAAGTGTTTGAAAATTCTTCTTACCAAGCTTCCAGCTGTTTGGTACCTCCTGCAATTCTCACAGACCTCCCAAACTTTCAGTGCAGCAGCTGCCAAGGCTGTGGGCAGTGGTGGCTATTCTCATATAGATGCTGATGCTGAGGATTTTCTTCTTCCTGAAGAGATTTTGGTTAATTGTTAGAAGACTAAGAAAACTCCCCATCCTCAACAGGGCAGGGGAAGAAAGCAAGATAGAAATCTTGTGGGCTTATATAAAGATGGGGAAACCACTTACCAGCCACAGCCATGGGAAAAACAGGGTTTTTTTTTGTTTTTTTGTTGTTTTTTTTTTTAAAGTAATGCCAATTAAAATAGGTTTGGAAAGTAGGAAACAATTCAAAATACCTTCCCCCCCATATCAATCTTCATTGACTCAGCTTCACTGCTGTCTATGTCCCTCTATGTTCCTCCAGTCCTGAGCTGTGGAGGGAGACAGTGAACGAAAAGTTACACTCAGTCCATAACAGCTCCTCTCCAAAACTCTTCCTTCCTCACACTTTACACCTGCTCCAGCATGGGTCCTCCACAGATCACAGTTCCTGTCATGAAACATCCTCTTGCTTCAGCATGAGGTCTCCCAGGGCCGGCAGCATGGGTCCCCTCCACAGGGAAATCCCTGCTCTGCCTCCTCTTTCACTGACTGGCATGTTCACAGAGCTGTTTCTCACATTTCTTTCCTCATCCTCACTGCCTATGGGGCATTTTGCCTCTTTCTGAAGTAAATTTTTCACAGGGGTTCTCCCAGTGTAGCTTGTAGAGTCAGTTGTGCCATGCAAGGCCACTGGAGCTGTGCCTGGCCTGGGGCAGTCATGGCCTCCCCTAACAGAAACTCCCTACAGCCTCCCCACTGCCAAAACCTTGCCATCTACACCTAGAAACACGCTTTTTCAGATGGGAGACTATCCTTGTTGCCTTTAAAAGTTGCCTCTGCCTCTGCTGCACAACCATTGTTTATGAACAGCAATACCTGTGAAGCTCCCTCCTTGAAGTGGTAGGCAACACCCACACCACAGGTCAGACACTGCAGCACTGCAGTCCAGAGCCTAATCTGGACTTTAGCTGAGTTTGCCTCATGCCAAAGGCTGTAGCCAGCCACCCCTCTTCCACAGAAACACTGACTCCCTGCTCTGCCATAAAGGAAATCAAGATGTGTCAGCTCCTGCAAGAAGCTATGGATACTTTGAGACACCCCAGCCCAAACATCAGTGATGAATAAAGCAGCATTCTTTTTCCATGTTGCGCAAGCCAGAGCATTGCCAGCTCTCACCCCAGCAGCCATGAGTCAGCAGTCTAGGCTGTCCCAAGCTGCAGCACACGCAAACACAAGTTAGACTACTATTTAAGGTCATTTCTAGCTTCTGAGTGGCCCTAGGCCAAATCATATTCACAGGGCTTTAGCCAGATCCTCCTCTGAAATTATTCCCTCCAACACGGAATGCAGTCACTTCCTCTGCATGTCCCCAGTGCTCCAGGCTGGGGTGGCTTCCATCTCCTCTACCACCCCCACACAGTGCTCCTGGGGCAACATGGAACACCTTGCTCCCAGAAACACAGCTGGAGCTTCACTTTCTGGACTGTGAAGTCAGGGAAATCACTCACAAACACAGATGGGGCTCCAGACAGCCCATAAGTGGGAGCTTTGGGCCTTGTTATGAGGTTTCATTCAGCATTTAAACAATTGTTTTCATGTGACTGTTCATCCGGTATGAAGTTTGGGGCACATGCTTTCAGCATAGTGCAGTCTCTTGTGTCTCCATAAATCACACAGGCTTTTCCTGTAATCCCGCCTCGGTGAATATACTAGTTCTGACCCAGGGATATAGCCTGGACACACATGATTGAGATTTTTCCTTCAAGGTCAGATAAGAATACCTCATCTCATTGCAATGAAGCATATTTTAAGATAGAGGGGGACCTTTCCCATCCTTCTTTTACAAGGGCAGAGGTAGACAGAATTTCAATGTCAGCCCTGGTCACAATTTTTTTGGCTAAGCACAGAATTGAGCAGCAATCCTACCTTGCAAGGATGTCACAAAGAAAAATGCTTTCAAGATTAGGAGATGCTGTTTTGAGATCAGACACCATGCAATTTATACCTTTATTTCAGAGCAAGAAAAGAAAATCAGGCAATCTTTTAGTAACCTGAAAAATATCACTTCAAATTCCACTTCTGTCTCATTTATACTTATTCAATTCCACTTGTATCAACACTTCATTTACCCTTAATCTATTCATGCCTTTAGCTGCAACTGAGGTGAGAACCTTCACATTTTAAATAAAAATCTTTGAAGACCAACATAAATAAGGATAGGTTCTTGATTCTGCTCCCAGTCATTTGGGATTATTGTACTTCATTACCACTTCATTAGTTTTCTAAGTAACAAAGGAAGTGTCTCAAGGTTTTGAAGGAAGAAGCCAGTGTATTAAACAACAAATCACTAAGATATCAGAAATTAGTAGGAAATAAGTGGAGTGTGAAGAAAATTCAGTGTTTAATTCTTGACTGATAGATAGGAGATACTTATCTGTAGAACTATCTCCTAGAAGTCAAATATTAAATAGTTGCTTGTTTATTAAGAAGAGGAGATCCTCTTTAATTTAGAAGAAAGTTGTTTTGTCTATGGGTTTGTCTATGGGTTGGGGCTATTTTTGCTTCAGCATGAGACAAGTGTGCCAAGAACATATGAATAAAATACAGCCAATATGTAGTTCAGAAAAATAGAAAGTCAAGATTTGATTTGAACTTACGGTGACTATAAGGAAGTGATTTAATTTTTCTTGGTTTTGTTTTTTTTTTAACTGGTTATGTTACTCAAAGCAATTACACTCCCACCAACCACAAATCCTACTAAAAAAAAAATACAAAACACCACCACCAACAAAACAACAAAAACAGCAAACAAATGTAAGTCTGTGTAAATTTTTTTTCAAGTTAGAGAAAGATAACAACTAAGATCAGGTACTTTCCCTCGAGTTAGCCACCAGTCCCTATTTCATTGAAAAAACAGTGTTAAAAGTAGAAAACATGACTTGTTCAGAACATGGTACTGTTTTTGATGCATTGGTACTGGCCCTGTTGTCTGAGGAACATGTATAGCTGCAGGACTGAACTGCAGAAAACTAGACAAATTCTCAAAGATTAAAGCAAGAAACACCAGGAAAGTTTACTGTTAGGTGTATGCAGGTAGCTGCCATCAGCAGTTATATGAGCTGTACCCAGTAATTTATAACCTAAAGCACAAAAATCTGCAAACTGTGGAACAGGGCTCCACAAAACTTCTTCAGGGACAGTGAAAATTGGTTGAGAAAGAAAAATCAGTGTTTTCTGGAAAAAATGTTAGTTCTGAAAAACAGAACAAGTTACAAAGAAAAGCCTTATGGAAACCTTAGTGACACTAGAGGTGTCAACAAACTACTAGAGGGAATGGAGCAAAAATGTGCAGGAAAGCATACATTTTAGGTAACAGAAAGACAAAGTGATCTTTCAATTAAATTCTGAGCCCACTGAGCCCAAGTGGTGTAGTACTTTATGCATTTTAAGTCAAATTTCTGCTCACACAGAAATAGAAATTATATCCATTAAAGTTTTACCTTAAAAGGGACAGTTATCAAAGTCACTTTTGTGAATATTAAACAAAGACTGCCCCTACCCACAACTTTCTGTGCAGCTTTTTAAGTGCCTGTAGTCTGTCTGGGGTTGGTTCATGCCTATCCACTCAAACCCAGGAAATCTTTTTCTCGTTGCTGATACCATTCAAGAGCATATAGACCATTTAGATTAATAGTGACTATAAATAATAACCTTGTTGTTTTAGTATGGGGCAACAATTCTAAAACTTCTTAAATAAGTTACTTTTTTAAAGACTCATATTTTTAGAAGGGAAAATATTACTTCATCTTAACCCATATTGTCCCATGTGGTTTCTAATCCTCCTCCAAATCTTGCTTTTACACAATAATGAAAAATTCAGGAATGCTCTGGCATGCCTATGCATAATGATCTCTTCTAAATTCAATGTCACTGGTTATTAAAGCAAAAATTCTTGCCTTAACCTCATTTTCATTGTTAGTCAATTAGGTACATACAGCTTTCCAGCAAAGGATTTTAAATGGACCCTTACATTCAAAAAAAAAGCATCTTTCACCTCAAACCATGCTTCAGATCAGATTCTTTTTTAATTATTATTTTCATTGATTTCTGGAAGAATCCTACTTCTTTCTCCTTACAGCCTATATTTTCCTGGTTCACTTGCGGTTTTTGTTTTTTTGTTTGGTTGTTTTTTTAATAAAGATTGTATTCTAGAAGCAAAAAATTTTGAGCAGAAAACCTCTACTTTGACTTCCTTTCTGTGAGATACATGAGTATTTTTCCCATCTCACAATACCAGTGATAAAACCAACAATAGTGTAACAACACAAAAATTATTCTGCAAAATACCCCCAAATTTACAAATATTTAAAACAAAGTAGTCCAATCTTACTCTCCAAAATGTTCTGCTTATTTCTAGCATAGAACATCGCTTTGGCCAATACTTCCATATGAGGCATAGAAAAATTATTTGCAGGGGCAATATACGTCACTACAAATTTCTCAGAGACCTACTCAGTTCCAAAGTCAGGCCAACATGAAGATGCTTAACACATGACAGCATCAGGGCTAAAACAAGCCAGAGCTGAATCTGCACAAGACAGTGGACTGCTCAGAGAAGTTAGGACATGAATCTCACTGACAAACTTCTCCAGGAGTGCAAGTGGGACACTGGAAGGAGGATAACTTGTGCCTGCCACCTACTTTCAAACCAGTAATATTAGAAAATCCTAATACAGATGAAAGGGAAGCACGAGATCTTGCATTGCATTGACTAAATCAGAGCAGCATGATGAGAAGTACCACTGCAGCCAATGCAGTGAACGTCAGGCTGTTCTCAAGATACTGATTCAGGCAACAATGCAGTAGTCACCATATTTATCTCACACACGGCATGCTCTGTAGCCTGCTCTGGAACTTGAAGCAACATTAGAACACCTCATAACAAGAGCAGATTGGGAAAAAAATCCATTTTATAGAAAAGGTAAAATTTCAAAGTTATTTTTTTCTTGCCATATCAGGATGAAATGTAAAACATTTTCATTCTATTCAGATAATGAAATGTAAAACTTAATAAATAGCTAAGAAATTAGTGTCCATCACACTCAAGACTCGTGCTATAGAAGAAGGTTCAAGTTACTGCTCAATGTGTGTAAGGAAATTATCTTAAGCAGCAAGACAGTAAGTCCTTCCTATCAGAACTGCACTAGTTTTAGCTATGTATCTGAGGACAGGTTTGGATGTCCTGGACACTATGGTAAATGGGATTTGTTTACCATAATCCACCATAATCTACTTCTGCAAAAAGAGGATGAGTTTAATCTGGTTGAATCACTCAATCACTGGCTAGCTGGCAATACCTCCCTTTCTCTGACTTTCACCAATTCCAGTTAGAGAGAGAGAACTCTCCCAGGCAAGGTTTGATCAGACTGTTTCATTTCTAGAACAGCTTTGGAAAGCTACTGACATCAAGTCTTTTAAAAATTGCCAACCATCCACTCAGCCTTTTTTTGTTAGCAAAATTATTCTAAATGAAGTTGAGCATGCAGCTTGGTAGAGATTACTGAGTCTGTTTGCAGCTTGAGTCTGAGAAACTGAAAATGGGCACTTCCAGCAAACCCCATCAGCAGTGGATGGCAGGGGATTTTTGAGGATGTTCCTGCTAATACAAATAAACTGTCAAGCAAAACAAAACCACTCGGAAAATCCCATTTCAGGAGGCCAGAAAAGAACTGTGGCGATTTTCACATCTGTTTTTCTCATTACTTCCTTTTAGTTTATTTTGTTTGGTTGGTTATTTTTGTTGTTTGGAAGTGCTTTGATTTTTTTGTTTATTTGCTAGTTTTGCTTTTTTTCAGATTGTGCCTGCAGTGTCTTCAGATTGGTGCCTGCAGAAAGGGCAGCAGTCCAACCAACAGTGCAAATTGGACTGCCCAGAAAGCCTCACCACTTGGAGAACTCTGGTTTCAGAAGGCCAAAAATGAATTGTTGCAAGCTTTACATCTGAAGACTATCAAACTGCCTAATTATGATATCAGGTTTATTTTATTTTAGTGTTTTAAAGAGAACCAAGCCCCATTTGTTGAGTAATAAAGATATAAAATGAAACAGTTCAATGCCAAAATGAAAGACATCAAAAAGCAACCAAAAGCCATTTGTACAGAATCTTCATCTGGGAAAAATGAGTGTTCTTAATTGTCAGTTTACATTGATCAACATTTTTCGTCTCTAATAGGGAAGGAAATAAGAGTACCATCTTGTCAAGCGTAATATTGATCCAAATATCTAAACCAACTACAAGTTCTGACAGAGGATGCAATCATTTGTTTAAATTTCTTATTTTTCATTAAAAAGAGTTAACTTGAAACCAAAATACTCTTCACTCCTTAGAGTGGCTTCCCAGGAAAGTCAGCCATCCTAACATTTTGGTTTGTAAACAAAAATGTTTAGACTATAGTTGTTTGCACTACAGTAGAGGAAAGGAAGTATTCAATGCATAGTTCACTGCTGCAGGAGAAACCACTGAAAATATAAACATATCCATATTCACCCTTTGGGCTTCACCAGATGAACAATAGGAGAACTCAGTAAAGCTAAAGCTCTGGCATTAGTGTTTCTGTCAGCATTCACCTGCATACACAGACATATGAAGGTGACATTTTAGGCTTTGATCCTTACCTCTAGACGAACTACTAAGCCCTACCTTGGTTCCTTTAACAGGTGACTCATCCAGAAGATATTCTGCTTCAACATACTACATTTCATAATACCCTGGGAGATGGTAGAGCTGTATAGCTTCCCCAGTCTCACTCCTCACTGCTGGTTTTCTGCTACTTCTAAAGACAGTCTGCAGTGGCAATTAAAAGCACAATTTTACTTGCCAGCTGTGTGGTTTTTCCCAGAGGGTGCTCTGTAAGTGGTGCAAACTCATTGCCTTTCTAATCGCTTTACTGACCTATTTCAGAAGGCCAAGACATTTACATTTGGAAGACTTGTAAGGAAGAAAGGGGAATGCAACCAGAACATGATATTTTTCTTATTATTCCTGTTCCTTCCCTATTAGAGCCAAACAAGGACTCTGGGAACAGTCTCCAAGGCAGGCACTGTTGCAGGGGTTGACCCATTTCAGAACTGCCTGTCACTGTATGTGGAGATGAACTGGAGGAGGGCAGAAGACAAGGCACTTGCATAATCTTCAGCATTGTCACCCTTCTATCTGATAACTTGCTATCAGAAAGCAGCAACCAACCCAGGCACACAAAGGGCAGCTTTTGAGGAAAGCAGCTTTTAACCTACAGCTCACTTGCCCTCCAAGCAGACAGACAAGAAACTACAACTTTCCTGCTAAACCCAAACATCTAAGCATTGCAAGTAGGAGTCTTTTTTCCTAGAAAATTCAGAAACTGAAGACCATCAACTGTACTGAGTCTTCTATCTCCTTGTGACATATTGTGAAATCATTCGGCTGCCTGATTTTCAATTTGCTCCATAATTAATTTAGTGTACGGCCAGGCAGCAGCTCCCCATTTGCCCTTGTCCTGTCTGCTGTGCTTTGGTTCAGACAACCTAGAGTTAACAAATCAAGTCAGGGACACCAGGGCTTCACTGTCACCTGCTTTCCAGAGCAATGACCTGAAACTGGGCTTCTCTTCAGCTTTGCCTTGCCATGTTTTTTTCTGTAATGACATTCCCAGAAAATGTGTTTAGGCTTTCCTACCCTTTATCACATTTAGATGTTAAACAATCCTCCACCCACCAAGGAAAATTTAGTCAGGAGTTTCTGGAAGTGCTCAGCACTGTTGTACTCAAAATTATTTGATACACAATGCACAATTTCAACTGCAAAGATACTTTTCCAAGGAACACTGTGACATGTTTTCTTTAACACTAAACCCTGCAAAAGCTATCAACTATCTGCAGTGATCCTGCTCCCTCCTGAAATATTTTTCTGTTAAAGGCATTACTGTCTCGCAGGAAATTATTACCATCCACACATACGCTACCTACTTCATACCTTTTGGTCCCATTGCTATCAAAAGTCAAATTCAACATTACACATAAGCTGGGATGATCATTACCTATTTGCACAGGCAAGATTCCCTAATCATTGGCTGACCACACAGACATCGCCTTTGGCATAGTCTGGAAAATGCAAACACACGAGAACTGCCTTGTTTCTTTTCAAAATAGCATTGAATATAGGAGTCCTTCATTTCAAGAAAGTACATAGGAAATCGGAACATTTTTTGACCCATTCTTTTGGATTACCTGCTTACATCTCCCTTTCATTCAGAAAGCTACCTTGGGTTTGTGCAATTTCCCCTTTCCCATCAGGAAAAGAAATAGTGACACCCGAAGATTAACCAAATGAAGCCTGCATCCACATATGGAACCCTGAACAGCATCACATCAGTGTGTTTCATGTATGTTCTCTGTACAGACAGTCTTTACTAATGCCAAATGTTTTGCCCCTTAACTTTGTCACTTTTCAGCTGGGGAAGGGTAGAGAATATATTCAGAGCAAGGTGCAGCTCTATACCAATAACAGTAATACAATTGTGTTTCCTACACAGACTGTCATGATCTGGGGCCACAGGGGAGATGTTAAAAAGCAGACAACTCCAGAAATATATACAGATATTGATTCAGCCAGATGTGTAAAAACTTATTTTTTCGTATGTACTTCTTGGTGTATGCCAACTTTAACATTTTCCTGAGAAATAAAATTTCAGGACGCTGCTTTTTTTGCTCTCAACCAATTGCCCAGAATTTTGAGGATATACCACAAAAACGGGAAATGCATGTGCACTGCCTTCATAAAAGCCAGTAACAAATCTTTACTCTGTGCTTTAAAATCTTTTCTTAGGTCATCTACATATGAAAAAAGATTCAAAGGGAGAAAGCAGTTCAATGCAAAGTGGGATGCTGCATTAACATTTTGGGATTTCAACTCATGCCTGTTTTCCTTTCTTCTGGAAAGTAAGTGTTGGTAGTATTGGGCTTCAGGACTGCTGGCCCTCTTCTCCCTACAACATTGCAACTCCCATTAACATCTGAAACTGAACAATGCATCCAACAAGCAAGTGTAAACTTTTGTGGAAAAATCACTTTGATTGCAACACCAGTAATTTAAAACACTTCATCCCATCCCCTGTAATGTAAATCAGTCTTCAAGGCAAGATTATGCCAACTCTTGAAGATATCACAGTCCAAAGTAGCCTGAGGACAGATACAGAAAAAAGAAGATAAATCAGACTCCTTAGAAGCCTACACTAGAGAAGCAACACAGCAAACGGTTGCCCCACCTTCACTATGCCCTAAGCCAAGGGGTCAGATATTGGAATGGTCTCCCAGGTGAAGTGGTGGATTCCTCCTCTCTGGAAAGTTTTAAGTCTCTGCTTGACAGAGTGCTGAGACATCTCATATAAACAAAAAATTAGAAAGGTTAGACCAGATGATCTTTGAGGTCCCTTCCAACCTGACATTCTACAATTCAAAGACTGTTTTTTCCACCTTGCTATCTCTGCATATCTGTTTCACTAATAAAACCCCTTCTCAAAGAACTGTTGGCCTCAGCTGAAATATGTCGACCTATTTTTTCCTACCTATACAGAATTAGAGCAAGCTACAGAAGCATCGTGTCACTTCTCAGCTTGAGAAGTAAGGACAAGGCCCTTTTTAAATCTCATCCATCAAAAAAAGGAATCGATTCCTTTGGAATAGGAATCGGAAATAGGAATTGGAATAGGAAATTAAACCATTTCTTATAAAAATATCAAGTCAACATTAATTACTGTTTTGCAACACCAATGGTTCATTGATCAAAAGTAACATTTTTTTTTTCCTCATACAGCCCACATTGAACACTCTTTATCCATCACCATGAAACAAATAAAAATCCCTAATGGTCAATCTCACATTACATTCCTGGTATTAGTATTACCTCCCCTTTCCCATGTTCATGTAATTTTTGTCATCCTTCCAACTCCCTTCTTTGCTCCTTAGGGCAGTCACCTAACTTCTCTGTCAGTTTTGCAGCTTTAAGTTAGAAATTTTGGATCCTCATAGCAGAGAGAAGTTGCATATCCAGTGATGACTGTTCACTAAGAAGCATCAAAAAGCAGCTGTTCTTGTGAGACAGATACAGTTTGTCTCATTTTGTGGAAACAGAGGCACTCAGAGACTAGACTTCTTGCCCAGAACTCCAGTGAGTCTACCTAAAGTCAGAGGATGGCCAGGGAGCACTAAGCACTTGCTCCTCTGATCTAGTCACTTAACCATTTTGCCCTTCAGGATTTATTTCCTCTTTCATGACTGATGACTCAGATACTGTGTAAGAAGGGCATTACACACTAATTCATGATAGGGGCCTAATTTCTCCTTGACACATGCTGTTGGGTATAACATGACCCAGTGTTAACAAGATAATCGGTCCTTTGTCTAAGTATGTTTATTGAGACAAATGGTGTAATGAGTCATGTTTAGGTGTCTGCTTCAATGTTTCCTCTTTGTTTTCTGAGATTAATGCCTTTATTCCTTGGAGGTGACTGCTGATGTTCCTTCTCTCTGAGCACTACTGCTGGGATACAATGTGTCCTTGTACTGTCTCATTTGCAAAATATCCTGCTTATTCCAATTTGCTATTTTGAGAGTCTGGAGAATTACTTTCCCATGCCAACTGCTTTTAAGGTTAAAAACAAATGAGAACAGAATCAAGACAACGTACCCTCTACCCGCCTCTTTATACTTAAATAAAAAATGTGAATACGTCATTTAGAATTTTGCCATTTTGAATTATGCTTACATGATTTTGTCAGCCAAACATTAGTCAGCTGTTAATTGGGGGAACTTCTGTCTGAGCTTTTAATGTGGGGGCCAGGGACCCTCACTTACCAGGGCCATGGATAGAAGAACAAAGGAACAGGGAACGAAGAGTGGTACCTGTCTTGTATTTAGTTTTTGGTATTAGGCCCGTACGTATTTCCTTCACAACCACCTGCTTGAAAAACACCATCTAAAAACACAGAGAGCAAACCCACAGCTTTCAGAGCTGAAAACCCAAAACCTATCAGAGCAGTTAAAATCCTAAGACAAGACTGTGACAGTTCCTCATTAATAGATAACTGAAAATTGGGATCCACTACTTTCTTTCCTCTTGTAATCCCAGTAGGCCACAATCAAAGCACAGCAAATAGGACAAATCTCCTTTGCTCTCTTCAGCTGTGTTCCAGGTAGCTCTGGTAAAGCACAGCAGAGGCACTCAGAGAGGCACCATGACTGTTACCCACATACAGGACCAGTAGTCATCTTCTTTGCTCACATTACAAGCACATTCTAAACATTCTGCAAGCAGCCACATGCTTCTGTCCATATTTGAGGCTGCATAGACATCAGCCTCCTTTAGGCCAGTAGTCATCTGTGCCTCAAAGCCCCAGCAGCATGGCTTCACAACTCCTAGACAGAAGTCAATTCATACGCAAGGGGCTTAAGCAGGCACTTAAATACTTGTACAAAACCATAGAGCCAGGCTCTGCATTGCTTCAGGCAGATCTATTTCTCAGTTTCAAAATCTTGCCAAGGCGGAGAAAGGCAATAGCCCTCATACAGAATTTGCAATTTTTCTCTGCAAGAGTTGTATAATCTCACATACATTTAAGAACCCAGCAGATGTGGCTGAATTCAGTTCTACATTTTCCCTCAGCTTGCATTCAGTGGTGAGAGATGAAGAGCTGGGTGAACTTGCAAATCAAAACACGGTTAAGTGTTAACAGCAGATGAACATAATGCTAAAGCAAGAGTATTTTCAACATAGTGAAAGGCTTTGAAAGAGTGCTTCCTAATCAATGGAAATAAAAATCTCTAAGATATCCACTGTGAAGTAAGCCAAAGTATGCACAGAAGAAAAAACAAAATATCCCAGAACTGCACTGTAACTATCCATGAACATACTAAACACCAGAAAATAACTGCATATTAGGCACAGGCACAGGAGACTTCGACAAAAGTAGTTGAAGGATTTAACAAAAGGGCACAAGGCTGTGTAGAGACAAAACTCGGATCAGGGCTAGCATAGTCAAAATGGTGGAATTTCTAAAAGTAGAAGCAAAAAATATCTAATATTGTCCCTTTTTACAAATTCTTAAAAAAATTACCATGCTAGACTTTGTCAGATCACAAACCTCAGAAACAACCATGTCTCTACCAACACATATGCAGTTGGGCTTTCCATGGGAAAATGTACTAAGATGACATCAGCCACACAAAAGACAGCAGATAGTCTTGCATAGGATATGATTCATACAGAGACTGCTGACATGGCTTTATAAGAAGCAAAACTTGGCTCTGTGCTTTACATTCTCAGTTGAGACAGGTTAGAGGAAACCAGCACCATCAGAGAGGAGCACAGCACTCCTGCAGAGGGATGTAAATGATAGTTAATGATGAGGCAACACATAAATAATGACCCATTTCTACACAAGTTCATCAGTACTGTATGGGGGTGTTAAACTAGAAGTAGTGACAGATCTTGGTCCTAAAATAGAGTCTCAAATCTTCAGCAAGTTCCTGCCATGAGGCAGAAAACACTTGATTTGCATAAAGATAGAAACTGCCACTTGGAAATCTCTGAGCTAGCCCCAAGCACAAGTAATGTCCTTTACAAATGATTAAATTCCAGGCTTGATTGGATTTTGTTTCCAGCCTGGAAATACATAAACACCAAACAAGTTCCGATGAAGAAGTTTGTTTCCTGGTAAGTGGTTAAAGTGCCTCCAAAATATTTGTCTGCCACTGTAAAGAAAGGGGTTTCCCCTCTATGCTGAGCTAGCTGAAACTGAAAGATGGTTTCATGGGTTCTTTTTAAATGTTTAAGTAAGGACATGTCATGAAGTTCAGTCTGAAACAACAAGAAAACACTTTAATTTTCCCTTTCCTTTGCAATTTCCATCTGACTGTACAAGACTGGTCATCTCCTAGGAACATAAATACCCAAGGGAAGCTCTAAAAATTCAGACATTACAAAGTTATTGTATTTGCAAGAATATTATTCAGATGAGGCTTTTATGTTGTAGACCAGAGACACTAAACCAGGCCATTAGCTACATAAACAACCCAAGTCTGTTTAGCTTTTGTCCCTACAACACTATTTCAGTTTTGTTCGCACAACTACACATCTCTCACTGAGCTAACAAGCTGCATTATGTCAACACCCCAAAGTCTCAGTCTTATTGCAGCTAGGGAAGAGCAAATATTAGAATAATTGAACTTGAACTCTATAATGAATAAGTTAAAGGTTACACCTATTCGACATCTGGATCTTAATCAATGAGGATCAAGAAACAGCTAGGCACACCACCTCAGCCAATCTATCATGCTGAACAGGCTACAACATGCACAACAAGCAGGGTCTAATCTTTTTTTTCTTAACTGCTGACCACCCCTCTCTTGTCTACTCCCCTGCCTACCACAGGTATTTCTGTTAAAGTCTCAGACATAATCCTGAGTCAGGAGTACTGCAAAACCTCTGCATGGACCACCTAGCATCCCAGTTGAGACCAACAGCTACAAGAGAGAATTTGTTCTCTTGGAAGCCCTTCTGACTAATTTTTTTAAAAATTTTTATTTTATTCTTTTGTCTCATTTCCCATGAAAAAGCAGTTTCAAAACCAAAACAAAATAAAACAAACAAACAAAAAACAAAAAAACACAAAACAAAACAAAAAAAAAGGTCCAGTGAAGGATTTAATAAATTCTGGATTAAGTAACAGCTATGTGCCGTACATGTAATTCAAACAGCTGGAATTCATGTAGGTGTGTGTATATATATATGTGTGTGTGTGTGTGTGTGTTTGTGTTTGTATAACTTTTAAATGGGCTTTAAGAGTAGAGGAAAGAAGAATAACAAAAAAAAGGAAAGAGAAACTGGTAAAGACAAAAAAGCTCTACTGCATATTTCCAGAGAATCCATGGGGGATTATATTCCCTAGAGAAAGATGAATGAATGGAGACTACACAGAAAATAATTTTTTTGGCATTGCAGGGAGTGGGGTGAGAAAAGATGTAGGGTAAGTGACAGAAGGAAATACTTGAAATACAGAAATGGAGGAAAAGTACCAGTGAAGAAGAGGTGTCTGCTGTTAGCGGCTGACCTTGGAAAGGGCTCTCCCCATCAGATGCAGCAATTCTTGCCTTGTAGGTGCAGAGCTGGGTTTTCTATTTGACATTGTTGAAGAACGGTTGCACAGTGAGCTCTTTGTAGTGGTTTCTTAATAGTCTTCTGTTCTTCTGGGGGCTGCATGTGGAGGCTGGAAGGGAGACAGAGAGCAGGGTAAATGGGATAAACATTTCAGAAGGCTGAGAAGCAGAAAGGAACAAGAGCAAAAGAAATTTCCCCCTGGGCTGCAGGCGCAGAAAAAACCCCAGAGGTTTCAGGACTTCGAAAGTTGAAAAGGGGGATTTAAATTCAAGGCAAGATAACATTTTCTTTTAGAGGCTCAGATTATTTACATTCCAGTTGTAGCTGTGAATGGGCCCAGATAAGTTTCTGCCCCAAGCACTTCTCCATCTTCTTGAGCTGACAGGCTCAGCCAGCACCAGACAGGAAGATAAACTTCCATTTATTTTCTGATCCACTGTCTCCTCTGTCCTGAGGAAAGCTGTGTGCAGGTAAATCATTGGCCAAACTCTTTTTTAAAAAATGCTTTTCTTAGCATTCTTAGCATTCAAGAACTTAGCATTCACCTCTTTTTTAGCATTCAAAGCCCAATTTCCCATAATATAACTGCATTTCTACACTGGGTTCAATTATTTTCATTTTTTTTCCCCATCTTATTTTAGTGAAATTGGAGACTAACAGGAGCCTAAGGGCTCTATTAGATGTGTTCACCTTTAGGGACAATTTGATATAAATGGATTATCCTCCTACAGATCACTGGGAGTTTGTTCAGACCACACACATGCAAGCATACCTTGCTGTTTGTAGGTTTTGCAACTGTTCAGTTCCCAATGTTTCAATCCTTGATAAATTCTCTAAGGCATTTTTATAGAAACTCAGTTTTTTCTCCCTTTAAGGAATCTGTGCTCTCTGGTGCTGTCTCCCAAAGTACTATCTCAAAATAAAGAACAACATTCAGAAGAACTGAAAGAATATTTGGAAATAGATGCATGGTTTCCACACATGTCCCTTGCATCATAAATAAATCACTAAGAACACCTGTAGTCCCTCCTGAAGAACAGAAAGGTAACTAGCAGAACATCACTAAAGTCTTACACCTTCAAAAATAAGTTTCACTGATTTTAAAGTAGGGAGACAGTCTGCTAAATCTAGAGTCAGGTTCTTTCATGCCAAGTCCCAGTTTCTTTCTGAATTTTTTTTTTTTTTACTTTCTCCTGTTTGGACACCACCTACCTTTTTATAATACTTTCCTTTCTGCAAGTAAAAAATTGCAAGTTGTGTTCCTCATGAACATCAAATCTACTGAGAACTTTGGTTTTATGATCCCAAGATCCACAGGACCATCACATCAGAAACCATACAGCCCTTAAGTCTAGTTTTGCTCTAAAAAGTTTTATTCATGGCCCATCTTATTTTTGTCACCAGAAGAAAGCCTTTGAGAGCAGCTCTGCGTTCAATTTCTTCATTGACAAATTCAGTTTGAGATTACCCTTTCCTGCCTCCCCGTAAAAAATTTGTTTCCAGTGTCCTGAGCAAAGTTGGTTTTATTTAGAAAACCTCTGCTCCCAAAGTTATTCAGTACAACTGAAGAAAAATTTAGCAGGGTGATAGTGTGCAGAGCTAGGAATGAGCTTTCCTATGAGAGGAACCTTAACAGAATCATTAATTTGAAATTATTCTTAAATCTTGAGTGACTTTGAGAGGTTTCATGTGGAGGTATTATGTCCTGGGTTGTGGGCACACAAAATAATTGCTTGTTCCTCAATAAGAGGGCACACAAATAAAAATGAGTACTTCTACTTTAACTGCTTAGCAGAAACATTTTGAGAAATGCAACAATTAATCCAGCATCAGAGTACAAAATGTTCATAGTTTTCAGTAAAAATAAGGTGCCTCCTTTCCACAGAAAAGGGAAAACTTCAAAGAAAGCTGAAAACTTTCAACTGACATCCTTCCTTTTAAGTTCTATTTCAAAATATATGGGTCTTCCTAGAATAGAATAGTCAGTGCTTTCCAGATTATTAGAGAGAAAAGTTTTGGTGGAAAAAATAGCTGACTAGTAGCCAGTAATTACACAACCTGTCGTTAGGAAAATGCCACGTCTGCCATCCATGGAACCTTATAATCATGATCTTGTTTCTGCTTTGGAAAAAAGTCATTGTAACAGATGCAGTGGCAATATATGCACACCCTCCACCCACACATCCTCCCCTCCCTCAGCACACCATTTTTAGATAGATCAAGTGATCTAACAGCAGGACTTATTGCTATGCTGGTGATGCACAGGAATAAGTATCTCTGAAGAGCCTTTTTTTGTCTTTATTGGGAGGTTTAGTGGAAAGTTGCTCATTATTGTATACCCATGCCATTCTGTGGATAGATACATATAGGAGTACACACTGAAGAACAAATTCTTCTTACCTTATTTCATATTTAAACTAAAAATAATCTCAAGAGAACCATTCATATCCTTAGGTGATTTCATTTAAGGTGAAATAAAACAAAACTTAAAACATCCAAGCCTGCTGACCTATATCACTGAGTAATTGGTCAGAAAGCCAGGAACAATGCTCCAAATAGACAGGAAAACCTAAATAATCAAGCACTATTAGTTAGGATTTGGGGCTTGTTTTTTTAAAAAATACATCATTCAACTATGTAGGTTGCTTCAGATCTAAAGAAAGCATAGCCAGCTTTCTTCATTAAGTCAGTGCTTAATGAAGAAATTAAGCACTAATAGCTCACTTCCAGCAGCTGAGGATTGAGTAAAGAACATTCCCATTTCCCCAAGTTGTCCTGGGGTAAAAATCCCATTAGCTCAATATCATGAGACCACAGAGTGAAAGAGCATGGCTTCACAAATGAGCCCTAATCACTGTAAGAACCAGAGCAAATTAGTGCAAGAGATGGGAGGATGGCTGCCAAAACAATCTTCGCAGTTACTCTCTTCTGACTGGGTGGCAAGAGAAAGGGGGTGTTGTGCCACATCCTACAGCTTCACACGACGTCAAAGTGAAAAGATTAGCTCATCTTTCAGTGACAGACAGGAGCTTGGCCTGTGTTTTGTCACAAACATCACCTTTCCCAAGGGAGAGAGAATTTACACCTTTGTCTGTCTCAAGCAATAAGTGTCAGTTATCAAATGCAAACCCTCTGGCTTCCAGTCAGCACTTCTCCAGACTGACAAGCAGCTGGAGGGAAATAGCACAATAACCCTTTGAGAATGGGAAAGAGAAAGCTTTTTGCCATAGGGCAGCATTACAGATCTTTCTGAAGCTTAAGGAAAGGTAATTAGAGGTCTTGTATAATCTATTCCCTGCACAACTTGGCTATAATGGAAAAGGGAATACCACAGCTCTTAAAATTTAAACTGCTGGAGACTCTCTTTATGTTAAACATAGCAATTTCTGTGTAGTCTACAGTCAAGAACATCGCACAAAATACTTAATTGCTGGATAATTTTGACAGTACTATGGCTTTGCAGATTTTTGTATCTCAAACACACAATAAAACCTTACCCAATTTAATGCCTTTGTCATCAAAAGCTAAAGAAGTCATGCAAAGAAGGCATGCAAAGATCATTCGCCTTCACTTTTGATGGAGAAATAAATGTTGCTAATGCAATCATGACTATTTTGGTGAAGGTACAAAAAAACAACAAACAAAAAACAACCCAAAACCCACCCCAAAACAACAAAAACAGAAAAACCAAACCAAAACAAAAAAAATCAAAACTCAACCCCCCCCCAAAACCCCACATAGACAAAAAACCCCAACCAAATAAATAAGCCTGCTTCAGAATCCGAGCCTGGATCTATTGGAGTAAGCATCTAAAATGATGTTGCAGAGTGATGTGAAAACCAGACAAAAATTAGTGCCACCTCAAAAATCCCTACCATAAACAAAGTTTGTAAAAATTGTCATTAAATGTTGCCCCAAAATAAGAAGATAGCAGAGTGGGAAGGGCAGTATTTCTGTGGTGAAAACTCTCTAAAGGGAGAAAATTTAAAAAAGAGGACGTGACAGAATGATGAATGTAGCAAAGAAAAGGAAAACCATTTTGGAGAAATAGCTTATAGCATGCAGAAATACTTGATATCTCTAGGCACAACAGGTGTGGAGTGGACGACTGAGATGTTTCCTTAAACATGAAGGCAAAGGGAAGAGGAACAAAAGAAGGGGAAAAAAAATATTTTTAAAGACAGAAAAGAGAGGTAGAGACTTTCACTGTTGTCTGGTGTAGAAGTAGCCAATGCTGCTGGAATGGCAGATCCCTCTCAAGAGCTTTTACATACACTGGAAACTACTACCTCTTCCCAGGCACTCAAAATCTAATCAGACAAGCTAAACAAAAAGAGTGGTGGAAAGGGGAACAATTATCCAGAGTTTGTAGATGGGGAACAACAGGCCTAAATTGCCTGTCACACAATACCTTGTGTTTCAAATACCTAATCTCATAGATTAAGTAATAAAACCCACCCTGTCTCTTGACAGTGTGTTTTTAATTGCACACAATCCAAAGGAAATGAAGGCTCCATCACTGAGAGGTATTAATCCTCCTAATTGAGTGGAGTAGTTAGAAAGCCATTAAGAAAATAAGTGAAAGAATGAAAGGAAACTAGCTGAATAACATCAGAAATAAACACCAGGCTCCTTGCTAAATATGAAACTTTCATCAGTCAGAGGCACGAGGGGAGTCCAGTGCTGGAGACAGATTTATGTTTCTTGAGGACCATTAGAAGCCTGAAAAGCATCTTAAGCAGTGCAGTGTATAATAGCTCTACAGAGACCATGGGAGCAGAGCAAAGCAAGCTAGGGGTCTGGATTGCTTCAGCTCTCACTGCCTAAGTAGTAACAGGCTACTTTTACTTGGCTTAGCATCTTCAGGAGAAATGATCAAATTAGAAAACAAACTGAGGATATCAAGACAAACTGAGGACATCAGAAGTCAGTAGCCATTTTGCAAATGCTTTGCCCTTCGCTTCTGCATTGTGGTTCATAAATAGAGAATGAAACCCATCACAATCTTCATCAAGCCATCAGACATCTCTGATGGTATAAGCAGCAGTGGGATGCTCTCTTGTAATTCACACCTTTTAAGCTCCATTGTTAGTATACTTGCAGATCAGCTATATTGGCAAATCAGAGGTGAGATGGAAGTCGGTGCTAAGGAGTCTTCCCTAACTTGAATGGAATAAGGATTTTCTGTGACTCTTCTTCTGCAACTACAAAGTGATTGTGCCATACCTTGCTCCCTCTCTTTCTTTTTTTTTTTTTTTTTTTTTTTTTTTTTTAACTATTTTGTATTTGCCTTTCTTCTGTTACGCTTCTTGACCTCTACAGCAGCTTTTCGCCAGTACTTTCAAATTCCTCACTTAAAGACAGTGCAGGTGGCTCTACCACTACCAGTTACATTCTGGAATTATTTGTTTATTTTAATAGCACCCTTTATCTCTTTCCCTCCTTTGTTTGTGATGATACATTTTCATCCAGATTTAGTGTTTTGACCAGGAATAAATTGCTAATCTCTTCCATACTCTAGTCCTTGATCTCTTCAGCCACACAACTTAATTCCCTGCTTCCCTTATTGTATCCATCTCACTCTTTTGAAGCAAGTTTAGACTAACTTTTGCTTCTTATATTATGTTCCAAGTCACTGAGAAAATTAAACTGGTTGGAAATATTTCTACAGAAGGCATAAAAGCTTTTATGTCCTATTTCCAAATTCAGACAATGTAATAATAAAAGCCCTGTTTCTGCACACTGTATAGGCAGCAAATTGCAGAACTACAACAGTGTATGAAGGTCAGAAACTCAGCCAGTCCTCCTCAGCTGGAATTCCTGACACACAGAACCTATTGTCCATCAGAAATGCATATCCCAGTTATTCTTTCTGAGCAAACAAGATCAAACATCACATCCAAGAAAACCCCCAAGTCAGCAAAAGAATTGTGTTCTTCCAGGGAAAATATGGCCATAAGCAAAGGAGGAAAAAGCCTCTCAAAGACAACTTTTTATTTATTATGATGCTATTTTAGCACAACTGTATCCCCTGAAATGTTAGAGGAGAAAAAGAAAGGAGGAGGAAGGAGGAGGGAGGGAGGGAGGCAGGCAGGCGAAAAGGAGAAGGGAGGAGAAGGGAGGAAGAAAGAGGAGAAAGAGGAAAGGAGGGAAGGAGGGAAGGAAGAAAAAGAAAGAAAGAAAGAAAAGAAAGAAAGAAAGAAAAGAAAGAAAAGAAAGAAAAGAAAGAAAAGAAAGAAAAGAAAGAAAAGAAAGAAAAGAAAGAAAAGAAAGAAAAGAAAGAAAAGAAAGAAAAGAAAGAAAAGAAAGAAAAGAAAGAAAAGAAAGAAAAGAAAGAAAAGAAAGAAAAGAAAGAAAAGAAAGAAAAGAAAGAAAAGAAAAGAAAGGAAAGAAAGAAGATAAAAGAAAAGAAAGAAAAGAAAGAAAAGAAAGAAAAGAAAGAAAAGAAAGAAAAGAAAGAAAAGAAAGAAAAGAAAGAAAAGAAAGAAAAGAAAGAAAAGAAAGAAAAGAAAGAAAAGAAAGAAAAGAAAGAAAAGAAAAGAGAGAAAAGAGAGAAAAGAGAGAAAAGAGAGAAAAGAAAAGAAAGAAAAGAAAGAAAAGAAAGAAAAGAAAGAAAAGAAAGAAAAGAAAGAAAAGAAAGAAAAGAAAGAAAAGAAAGAAAAGAAAGAAAAGAAAGAAAAGAAAGAAAAGAAAGAAAAGAAAGAAAAGAAAGAAAAGAAAGAAAAGAAAGAAAAGAAAGAAAAGAAAGAAAAGAAAGAAAAGAAAGAAAAGAAAGAAAAGAAAGAAAAGAAAGAAAAGAAAGAAAGAAAGAAAGAAAATAAAAAGAAAAAAGAAGAAAAGAAATTCAGTGAAAAGACACTTGCATTCAGTGAAAGACACTTGGCAACACCTCATTGAACTGTACAACTCCCTCTGGGTTAACTGGAGTTTTTATGGGTCAAGTCACAGCTATACAGAGAAAAACTTGCTAATTTATTGTTCTTGAATAGTGTAATCTTACAAAGATCTAATTAAATCTCATTTTGAAGGGACATTTGAATTCAGTGAGGGGTGGATGATGATGCTTTTTTGGGGGGGCTTTTTATTGGTTTTTTTGTGTGTGGTTTGTTTTGGGGGGTTTTTGGGGGGTTTTTTTGGTTGTGGTTTTTTTTTTATTTTTTTGTTTTCTGGTTTTGTTTTTCTTTTAGCCATTTCAAATTAGCTGTTTGTTAAATTGACGTTAATGTTTGATGTAATCTTTTGTATTTAAGAACAATGTGTTGTGCCTAGGATGTCATTTCATTTCATGTCATGTAACACCTTCTGAAAGAGATTAAAATATTCCCTACCCCCTGTTAATTCTAAACACAAATAGAATATATTAATCAATGACAGGCAAAAGGAGTCAACAGAAGCTAATTATGTGCATTATGGAATAAGAGATTACTATGTAATACATGAACATAGAAGATGAACTGTTCTTTCTCCACTTCCTCATAAGAGGACTTTCATCATGACAGACAGAATGACAGAGGGTTTCAAATGATTAAAGGCAAGAACAACTCTTTCTCTAACCACCCTTTCTAGCCCCCAAAAAGATTAACGTAGAGCACCTTGGGATTTGTCTACATTAAAAGCTCCATATAAAATAATTGTTAAAAAAATACTTGCCAGCATTTCTCAAATGCTGTCCTTTGAATAGCTGACATCTTTATTAAAAGCTCTATTAGTATTCAGTTCAGAATTAGGAAATGGTAACTGTCACAATACAGTCCCAGCTGATGCAATTAAAAAAAGTGAATTCCAGCAAGTCTTCAGATGTAGTTTTAAAATACTTTCCTTAGAGCTTCACTTTTTATTTGCTGACAGATGATTTTGTAGACCTGCTAACTTTTGAAGCCAGCAAATCATAACCAGCCAGGCAGAGGTTGCATCAGCAGAATAAACAGAGCAGAAATGAATAAGACTCTGTATTTTGAATGAAACTTGAGCACAGCTGCCAGTATCAACAAGTACCACATCATCGTTTCTTAGAGGTTCATCTGCTTGAGTAAGGTGTCCCAGTTCTCTGGCAAAAAGGAAAAGCTGCTTTCACATTTCACCTAGATCAGCACCAATGAGGAGTAGTACCACAAAACCAGAATTAGTTCCAGTATATATCAAGATTACTGAGGTTGAAGCCCTTGAAATTGCAATTTTCCAGTCAGAGAAATGAAGACAGTAAATAATCCTTGTCTACCGTAAGAGGGAATTGGGCTGACAGATTAACATTTGCTCAGTGTTCAAAAAGTTCTAGCTCAAATAATTCACATACTCTACATTTGCCTCAAGTTCATCCTGTTTCTAATGCCAAGAATTTCAATCAACTTACAACAAAAGATATTTGGTCAGTCTTTTTTTTTTTTTCCCACCCCCCCCTTCTTTCCTCAAGCACAGGCGATTTTCTGGTGCTGCAGCCAAACCCAGCACAGATGGTGGCTTCCGGGGCGTGCAGCCACACACGAGTCTTCTTACCTGGCAGCAAATCCCCATGGCCACTGCACCACTCAGTGGCCTGAATGTATCTTCATATGTGAAAAACAAGAAACTACACACAGCCCAAGCTAAATTTCATTTTCTTTCCCATTTGCTGGCCTCCAGCAGGAAAAAAAAATTGCCTCAGGCTTTTTAATTAAAGCTTCCCTTCTACAGCTGCAGTGTGCTAGCACTGGACTCCCAAGTTGGCTTGCAACACACCTGTAGAGCCAAGAACTGTAGACATGTAACATACAAATGTTACACCAGAAGCAAGATGGTTGCTGGTGAAACTTGGGGTAAAACAGACAAAACAGTTTGGCTGTGTTCTCCACTGTCAATCCATATAAGCAATAGACAGAAATGCAGAAAGGAATCAGAATCCAGAAATTTATATTCAGAAGCATAAGCAAAAAATCCAAGTTACTTTGGTCAAGTCATAAAACCATGATAAAAATGCAATTTCCTTTTTAAAAGCTTTAGTCTTGCATATCACCATTCTGAAAAGCATCATCAGTGCCTCAGTTTACCACTTGAAAATTCCACATACACTTTAGCTTCACCTGCACTTCTGTGCATGACCAAAACCACTTCAGTCATGGTGCTGAGCTGCTGAAGTGCCCTTGTTCTGGATGCACTTGAGTGAGACCACGGCTCTACAGACTCCTCCAGCTCGACCAGTTATGGCACGTTCAGGACTCATAATACAAAAATGTCTCTGGCAGCATACACTAATAGCTTCTTTTAGAAGAGAAGCAGAGAAAGATGTAATGTACTCTCCTCCATGTACAATGTACAACCTCCAAACCTTTAGGAGGCAAACCAAGGGTACCACTCAAGAAGCATCTCTGAGACATAACTACCAAGTTACAAACTATTCTTATACTGGTTTGAGGGTGTGCTATATTAGCTTATCTATACAGTTATTAGGAGTTAAAAGGTTTGCAGATGGTACAGTAGCAGAACACTCAGAAATAAATGATCTATTTTCAACAGTTTGCCAGTTAAACCTAACAGCCATGTTTCATTTCTTTCATTGTCAAATGGGAACATTAGCCTGTTACAATGTTTCATTGCAATTTTATGAAGAAAGAGACGTGTTGAGAATTAACATTAACAAAAGGGAACCAAAACCTTAATTTCATTACAGAATATCCTGAAATGCAAGAGAAAATTTAGACCTAGAAAGCAAGTTTAATTTTTACAGCAAGTATTTTGCATTGTCTGCCAAAGATGAAAATAGTAGATTTAATGAAAAATAAGCCAATGATCTCAGTACATGAGGGGAATGTGGATTACATCTAAAAGTGAATTATATATTTGTCTAAATTGTTATGCAGAAGACACAACACATGAAGCAACCACATGACAGCTGGGACTGCAGTTCTGCAAGAAGTGGATGCATTATAGACGTAAGACAGAGGAGGGCTGGAACTTTTTATTGAGACAATACTGAACACCAAAAGCTGCCTCTGCAGCTGGGCCTGGTGAGCATCAAAATCTACAGTTCTATTTGTAGTACCAGACCCTTCATAATTTGGGAAGCACAGTGATAAAAAGGTAATGAATAATTAACACTACTGTTATGACAAACTCCACTTTAGTTTCTTGCTCAATGAAAAGCACTGCTCCCTTAACCCAGAGACATACTAGCATTTCAACTCATGTGGTGATCCTTTTCCCAAGCCTGTTGAGCAACAGAATTTTACCACAAAATGCTGCAAGGGTTTCTCTTAAGAGCTGAAGTCCCTCTACACCCAGCCAAACCAGTTTCACATATTCCTATCCTTTTTTTCAACAAAAGTCCTTTATATTTTTTAACCTTCAAAGCAAGAATTTCAGAGAAAGGGCTGGACTCATGGTTACAAATGGTATTCAGAGCTACAATGAAAGGTTTTGCCATGGGGCAGTATTCTTTAAACAAGGAGTTTACATTTCTCATGGCCAATTCAGAAGTCAGCCAGTGAATACTGAACTAGGAACAACCTCAAATTACTCCACATCTGCTATATCTGCCTAGAGTTCTTTGGAACAACTTAGTTCATTTCAACAGAAGACAAGCTCTGCATATACATATTGACCAGTGCAAATCCACACATATTAAACTACTATACTTTATAAACTGTCACCACAGGTTAAAATAAGACTTTATATCCTGAAGAATGTCCGTCCTTCAACCCATCTTCTTTCCCCATAAACTGCACAAGACTCCAAGTAAATTATTGACCCACAATTGTTACATGTCTTTTTACAGTGCAAAAATCCTAGAGCTGTTCAGGTGGGAAAAGATCTATAAGATCATCCGGTCCAGCCTTTAACCTAAATCCACTAACCTAGCTCTACCAGCCCACTCCTAAGCCATATACTTAAGCACTGTATCTACATGATTTTGAAACACATTCAGGGATGGTGATTCCACTCTTTCCTGGGCAGCCTGTTCCAGTGCTTAATAAACCTTTCTGTAAAGAAGTTTTCCTAACATCCAATCTAATCCTCCCCTGGCATCCCTTGAAGCCATTTGGCAGCAATGCTGACAAGGACAACACTCCACATTCTTCTCCACCAGAAGAAATGAAAAGTCGGTTTAGCCATCCATCCGAGAGACTGAAACTCCAACATCCACCTGTGTTGCTGAGAGGAGGGGGAATGGGGTACCTGGGCAGAGGCTGCCGAGGCCGTGGGGAGCGCCGTGGGTCCCTGCCCCACCGTCCCGCCCACGGGCGCTGTCCCGCGCCGCGGTGCTGAACCCAGGAGCGGAACGGGGCTGACCTGCCAGAGGCCAGGAGGCTGACAGTCGAGCAGTGGCGACGTCCCCCGCCACACAAAATGACCTCCTGAGTTACTAGAGCCTGGAGTCCAGCTTGCTCGCCATGTTTTAATGTGCTTTTCCACTAAGGAAGTTGCTAAGATGAGTCAAGATCCATTTTTTCCTGCCCTATCTAGGAAAGGATTTCCATCATTCATAATCAAAAGTAAAAAATCCTGCACATCAGAAGCCTCATCTGTGCATCTGTGTCCTAAACCATCTAGTGTATTGGAAAGTTCCAATTTACCCAGTAAATTTTTTTTTTTTTTTTTTTTTTTTTTTTTTTTGAGAGCAGAGTACCAGTCACAACATCAGATGCGGAAACATAGATCCTTCAGGTTGGAAAAGACCTTCAGGATCATCCAAATCCAACCTCCAGAAGTACTTTGTGTGTGAAAATTGTCTGTGTCAGTTTGGAAGAGATGACACTTGAGATGAATCTTTAGGGACCCATATGAGCATCAGCTAAGGAATGAGACAGTCTATTTCTAGAGTCATCTTTAACATGAGGTGAGCAGAAACTACAGTCAAGTAAAAATTTCAACTACAGTTCATATTCTAAAACTGGTACTAGAAGTTATGGATATGCTTTCCAGTTTACTAAAGGTCTCAATTGTTCTTACCAAAAGTATCCAGAAAACAATCACATTTACTCATTGACCTAAATCCCTAGAGTGGTTTTCCTTCCTGCTTTGGATGGATATTTAAACCTTAGTCCAACAGATGCTCCAATTGCAGAGCAAAACATGAGTCAAACTGAAAAGTAACAAATGGAAAAATTACATGAAACAGATATAATATGGAGTTTTAAAATTAACTTACATTCACTACAGTGAAAGTACCAAGAAGCTGACCAAACACAAACATTTTGACACTACCACAACTGTAGTTTAAGAAAGTCTTTAAACTTGTTCATGGAAAATTCACATTTGCTAACAGTGGTAAAAATAGAAAGGCATGAAACAGCTTGTTCTTAATTATTTTACTGGTTGCCAGTCAAAGCTTCTGGAGCTCAAGTAACTTCTGACCTCTGTTTTTAAGCTGGATTGTATAGATTCTTATATCACAAATACTAAGAGCCTGTTCTCAATACGTCTTAGTTTACCAGGTGACTATATACACTAACACATGCCCACTGATCAATTTTTTCTGTTTGTGGGCTCTTCTGCTAGTTCCATCAAGTGGTGCTCCTGGCAGCACCCCCAGGAGCTTCAAAAGCAATAATTTGATCTGTAATATGAGCAACACCTGGACACACTTAAGCCACTGAAATTAGACCCTCTAAAGAAAGAGAATAAAATTTTTTTGTTTGGTGGATTGTGGTTTTTTCCTCTCCACAGAGGACACAGCTTCATCTCCTGCTGTGGTAGCCACATGCTAAAAACAATGATGAAGACACCTGTTATCTGACATGCTGTATTTGCACCTGTTATTTAATTCTTTCTCCAGGTAGTACAGTTATGAGAAAACTGCTAAACACCAGTCTCCACAGCATTGATCTTTGCTGTGCCATGAAAACAGAGCAATAACAAAATTTCCCAGTATCATGCAGAGCTTACCAGAAGCATTTTAAGGAAAAAGTTCCTTATTAAATGCCATTAAAAGAGACTCTTCTTCCTTTCCAAGAACACATAATTTTGTACAAGAAAAGGCTTCTCATGTGCAAAATAGTATTTCTAATCAGATCACTTTATATATGTGATATATATATGCAGATCTGGAAAGACAAAAGGCAAATTATGGCATATGTGTGACATGCTAGTGGTGTGTCATTTTTTAAGTCTATAGATATTTTTTTAACCTTAGGACTAACATCAGTGTCTGAGAGATAAGGTAGCTAGTTCTTAAGAGAAAGAATGAAATCCACCCCACCCTAAGCAACCCACACACTCCAAATGGTTGAGAATTCTTGCAACAAAGGATACAGAGAACTGCATGTAGCATTAGACAATAATTTGTTGAGACTTGGAGGTCAGAACTGGAGATTATGTGAAGAAACTACATCCCATTGAAAGTATGTGGTACATAGAATCAACAGGATGATTTTCATCCCAGTATGTCACTGATTGGATCAACACTTTATAACAAGTCATTTCACATCTGTCTCCTATTTGTAAAATAGAAATAAGACATTTAAGAATGCAATCTGAAAACCTGCTGTAAAATTTTGCTGTAGCCTTAAGTTACTGTTCCAGGCTGCTTTTTATTTTCACTCATTTGACCTTTTCTAGAAGATGCCATAATAGACTGAAAACAGTCTGCTCTTCAGTGTGGTTGACCTGGCTAACTTTTAAACCCAGAGAAATCAGATGTAAACCATCAAGTCCCTACACACATCACCTTTTCAGTAATGTTCAGTAGAGAATACCACCTGTCTCCAGTGTTAGAGCATGGAAAAGGGAGACTGAGTGAATAGAGTTCCTATGTTAAGGACATCCTCCAACAAAACAGTCTTCAAACTACCTTGGAGTTTATGCAGTGAGAAATAAGACATTCAATAGAAGGAAGCTCTCTCCTAAAATACAGGTCTTATCTAAAGTCCATTTAAATCAGTTGGAGTCTTTCCATCAACTTCAAGAGGCTTTTGGGTCATACCATGTGAGAAGTTCTACAGTTGGGCCAAAATAGAGACTATGGGGAGAAATATTTAAAACAACAAAACTATTGCTTAGTCCATTGCACATCTTCATTAAGACATTATCGCTACAATTGGGACAATTCATCTTGAAGAGGGTAGCTAAGGTCTACTAAAGAACCAATACAAATCATAACTTAATCAACAGAAGTAGTCAACGGTGCTACTGTAATTACTAATAGTATTCCTGATAAATAATGCCACCAACTCTGAAAAAAATCATGGTAATTTGACCTTATACCTTAAGTGTATAGTAGTAAAAGCATGTAGAAAACTGTTTTCTACTGCTTCAAAGGCAAGGTGAAAGTCTGCTGCAATAAACTACACACCACCAGGCCTGGGATTTTTAACTAGAGTGAGGTCAAGACATCATGGAATCCAGCTGGAGCCATTCCAGGTTCTCTGCTCCATCACTCAGCCTCTAATCAGAACCAGCTGGGGAGAATCTGACTACACAGCTCTGATTCAAACCTTTGGCATGCCCAGAATAAATAGAAAGTAACAAATTATTAATATAAAAAACAAGTCTTCAACAAAACCAATATCTTAACAAATACAAAGGGATTTCCAGAGGATGTATGTATCTGCCCCTGTTGCTAAGGAAAGGAGACATTATATACACAGCATGGAAAAGCTCCAGAGCTCAGCACACATTTCTTTCCTTACCTTCCCCTCCCTCTTTCTTTCTACTGATTGTCTAACTACGTATGTCTGAGGCAAGGGTTTGTCACAGTTTTCCATGCAAGAAGCCAACTTCAGGAGCAATGCATATGAAATATCAGGAGCATTAGAGCAAAACTTGCATGCAAAAACAAAACCTAAAACAATTCAAAAACTTAAACTAATATTTGGACAAAGGCCTTGTCTACCTTACCTGAAAAGAGAAGCTTTCTTTTAATTAGATGCTTGCTCTTCTCAGTTATATTTACTACAGTATGGTCAAAACTTAAGCTGCAAAGCGAGAGCTACAAATTCTCTGCAGACCTTCTGCATGCACAGCAGCTCCTGATGTACCCTTATTATTCATGTACTACTGACAGAAGGCATTCTTCAAAGTGGACTGTCCTGAATGGGTCTGTGCTGGTAACAGAAAGCAGAGATGTACTTTGCAAAGAAATCAGTTTCCTGACAGAAATGAAAAAGGAAGAGCTTGGCACAGAATTCTTCCAATTCTCTCTACCCCCAATAGTGAATTTTGCAGCAAATTAGTCACACCAGAGCAGAATCAGATCCAACTGAATTCTGAACACTGCTGTTTTCCCACAACCCTCCCTTTAGCTGGAAAATCACACTTCCCCAAACACCTACATGCTGCTCCACTGTATCCAGCAACTGCAGCTCTCCATAGTAGCACGTTCTTCTTTAGTGACCTGATGTTCCACTCTCCCCTTGGAAGGGCTTGCAAGGGACTCTGCTTTCCTGCTTACAGATGTGTGTTAGTGGTGTGTTTACCTCCAGGTGATGAGTAGATCATGCAGACTGTAAATACTGTTATAAATATAAGCATATGCTAATTTGGCTTTGTGTACTCTGAAATATCTGCGATTGGCAGCAGTCACTTGTGCTCTTTATCCGCAAAGGACAGAACCTGGCTGAAAAGTCACAAGACTGGAAAGAAAAATTCTCACCATCTCACCTAATTTCATGAAGACAAATTCCAAGACTTCAGAAGAGGAAACCAAGTTTCAAAAATTGTAAGGCTTAAAACTGAACATTGAGATCTGACACTACTGTGAATACCTCTGGTATTTCTTTTTTGTCACTGCGGAGTTCTGCACTTCATCTAGATGCCTGACATGGAAACCATGAAGCCTTTGTGAGTTCTGTTGCTATGGCATGCATACATACACAGGTATACATATCCTGCAGTGTACTCATTTGTCTGGCAGACTGGAAAATATAAGACAATGGGGGAATCTTTCTGGATGAGTCACTACAGGAGATTCTTAGAACATTCCAGGGTGATCTGGGGATTCTTCTGGCTTTTAATGTATTTCATTAAGGACTGAAGAGATGGGTGTAAATTATTCCCTTGGCAGCCTTCCACCTTTGTGAGGTAAAGGCTGAGGTCTGCAACAGCAGTAGGGGAAAAAGGATTAGGAATTTATTCTCAACCTCCATTCTCTTCTAACCTCCATTTCATCCCCTCTTGGCTCTCATCATCTCTTTCCTCATCATTCCTCAAAATGCACTTTAATTACTTCACCATTGCCACACAAAACCACAAAATCCCTGTTGTCTAGTCCTCCACAATAAAAAACCCTCACACATATGAATACATACACACATTCTATAATAACCCCTCCAAATCTAGAGCTTAGTTATGTAAAACATTCTAAGTATAGTACAGGCTGTGGCCAAAAACCCCATGAGTCTTATTTTTTCCAATATAGAAAATAAAGCTTTCCTCAGTCTGAAACTCCTGTTCCGATAAAGAAAGGAAGCGCCTTTCACTTAATGTTCCTACTAATGTCTCAGGTGGTGCTGAGTAGTAAATGTTCACCACAGGCACTTCAGGATGAAAACTTCAAATGATATCAACAGCTTTGTTAGCAGGAGAGTAATTTGAAGGGTCTGAGCCTGCTGAAGACAGTTGTGCAGGAAGGTGCTGATCTATTAACTGTGACAGCAAGCACCAATACATCCTATTCACCTGTCCTTGAAAAGGCAAGACACTTCTGGATAGAGAAAACGTAAGTAAAAGTAACATTGAACTTGCTAGAGCTCAATCTGCCCGTGTGCCAAGAACACACAAGGGCGGACTCCCCATCTAACAGCATATTAAGAACCATATTGAACAGAATGATTGATGATGTGGCTCATGCTGGTTTTGATGGATTGCCTATCATAGGTAAAAGAAATTTTTTTACATTCTGCTTACCCTGCTTAAGCTATAAAAACATTGTGACCAGGACTGTCTCATTGTACTGTTCTCATAATGCTACTCAAAGAGGAGACAATCACTTGGAGCCGATAAGACAGCTGAAAGAAAACCATTAAAGTACAAACAAATGACTGGGCTGTTCCTTTTTACTACCTCTTAGCAATTTTTCTAACCATGAGAAAGTGTATCCATCTGATTCGTGGACCTGTGCCTTGGGAAGATCTTGTAGGGAAGAGAAAGGACAATCAGGCTACTACTGAAGATCCAGAACCTATTAGCTGAAATCATGAGCATAGTTTGAGTTTAAGGTAACTATCAAAAAAAAAAAAAAAAAAAAAAAAAAAAAAAAAAAAAGTGAGGCTTTCTGCAGACAGAGCACAGAAAATTAACAGTGGGTGACATTTCAACCTTTTGAAATCACACTGTGACTTCAATTTCCATGGTTTCTCATTTTGCGGTATTGAAACTGAACCTAAGAGCGACATACAACTGACCTCCTATACTAAATTAAACAGCAGACAAACCTAAAATCCTCTAAAGCAATTCAAAAGAGATAATATCTCCACAGCTTGAAGATCTGCTAAGCATAGGTTGAGGTCTAGCAAAGCAATAGACAGAAAGAGCAAAGAAGCGCAGTTATCTTCCCCCTCAAATGAAGAGTAGAGGAAACCCTCAGTCAGCAAGTGGCTTCTGTAGAAGGTCTGAGGTGACATTAAACACATAGTTTAAGCATCACCACTTTCCCTGTAGATCTTCACCGGGGAAGAAATACAGGCAAGTAATGCAGCTCACTTACCTGTAGCCAGCTGCTGCAAACAAGTTTCCAACTCTAGTGATAGCTTATGATCAGGCTAACATGAAAGCAGGATGAATTCTCCTGCTGCTGAATGTTCTGTTTCCATGTTCCTTACCCTCCCTGATGTAAACTCTGTACTTTATTCCCTCTCCACCTTCAGTGTTTAATTTTTATTTCAGTCTAATGGCTGGCTCGGATACATGTGTTTGCTTTTACTTTTATTCCCAAACTGTTTCTGAAAATACAGAGGCATGATGGAAATATTTTCAAACATTAAAAGCTATTTAAGCTCATTGCTTTTGCATGTTACATATGCTGTTTCTTTGAACACTCTTCACCTAATTCTGCCTCCCCACCTCTCCTCCCCCCATGCCACTGTAGTATGCAGGTGTTATGCTCTGCTGGGGTGTTGCTTGACAGCAGACCATCCAATACTGACTTCAGGGGGAAAAAAAAGAACAACAAAGAAAGCCTCTTTCCCCACAAAAAATAAAGGAGTTTTACAGTGAAAAATGGTAGCTGCAAAAAGATAACTATTTTAATGCAGCAAATCCCATTTATGAAGCTACACAAGAACAAATTACTTGTGAGCTCTGACAAACACATCAGCCCTGATTAGGCAATGCTTGCACTGATTCTGTGCCATCATAACCAGTATGCACTTGTTAGAAAGGCCAAGGCTCGTGGGGAGGTACACATTTCCTAAAGAACTTCAACTTCACAGATGAAAAATAAACCCAGGCTGGCTTCCAAGATGTGCACTCCCAGAAAACAAGTGGCAGCGAACACATCAGGGTCTTGGTGAATTTTCATAATAATTTGGTTCTTGTTGCAGAGTACTCAGTGGGCAGAACAGTTTACATCAGAGACAGGTATCTGCAGTGAACAGAAATGGCAAATTCTGCAAGAGGCCTGGCTCTAAAGAAATTCTTTACCAGGTGTTATTGCTGATATCAGATTCTGTTTTGTTCCAAACAAGTAGAACTGAAGGTTCATCCCACCAAGCCCTTCATAAGACAAGCTGTCTGCATCTGAAAACATGCCAAAGAAGGAAAAAAAGCATCTGTGTTGCAGGGTTACATTAAATGTCACCTAAACCAGAGCAAGTGCCATCAGGGAAATGATGAAGGAAAGTTTCTGGAACTAACCCACATGCAGGGCTTTCCAACAGACTGGATCAACTAACCCATTGCTGTCCTATTCCACTCTCATTTACTCCCATCCACAATTCCAACCTTAAATATCAAGTACTGTTTAATGCCAATTTGGATACAGCTATTCTATGCACACATACATAATCTAATCTGATTTTCCATGATCCACTACTGGAAATACTTCTCATAACTCTTAGACCGAGCCTATCTACAACCCATCTCAACTCACAGCCAGCACAGGGCACACTGATCTACATTTAAAAAGAGTTGCAGCAAGAAAGGGAAGTGAAAGGAGAAAAAGGAGCTCTGTGTAACAAAAAAATGCAAATGAGTTGTCACTCAATGGTCATGAAAGTATGATTAGTTCATTGCAGCATGTGAGTATGGTTCAGTGATTGTTGCAACTTACAGAAGAGAAAAAGAAGAGCACAAAAAGGGCAGAAGGCATATTCAGGTGACTTGTCAGGGAACTGTGTGATTTGCTGACAGCCTGAGGAAAAAAAAAGTGCAAAGTAAGTACTCCTCATCACTATAAGGCCACTTAGTCTCTTGTATGTCCTTGCAGTGCTGATTCAGTGCTTTATGATATTTTTACAAGAGAGATCTCTCCTCTGCTGTAGCAGCACACATTGTTAGTATTAAACACCTGTTGTCTTTGTAGATTAGCATTTCCCGGGTGCAAGCACAAGCTTTAATTGGTATAACTTGAATATTTACCTCCTCAGCAAAACTACCAAATCCAAAGTGCCTCTTCCTTTATGCACACACTTATTATGAAGTGAAATAGATTATGCAGATTCCTGCATAATGCCAGTGCTTCCATAAGTTCACCATTTAAAATCCTATTAAAATACAATAATGAAAATAAATTGCAAAACACTTGGAAAAAGACTCAAAGAAACTATAACCTACTATGTAAAGCCAGTAACAAATAAATGGAAAGTTACAAAAGAGTAGTCAAGAAAACTATTTCTCCATGTCTCTTTAAGTCACTACATGATACAACCTGAATGCAAACCAAACTCTCTCTTCCCCTGTTGTTAGGGCAAAGGAGTTGTATAGCAGCCATAGGTATTTTTCCACAACAATTCAAAGTTGCAGGAAATACGCAAGCTCCTCGGAATAAATTCTTCACCTATTCTACTCAGATTTACAAAGAAATATAGCACAGATACATTTTTGCCATACCCTCTCTCTCCCAAGCCCAGACATGCACCAAGCACTGAGACTCATGAACAAACCCCATAACTGGAATTTTTCCTCAGATCTTCCCTTCAAAGTAAACTCTAGTTGTCTGTAATAGCATTAACAGTGTACTGGGATTCTTTCAGTTTGAGTGACAATACCTTTCTGAAAAAAGCTAGCAGGTGTTAAATGGCTTTTATGCTACTACAAGGCTAAAGCTTATTAAGAAATGGCATAAAAATATTAAGCTAGAAAAAGTAAAGTTTAGAAGGTGGCACCATTTCTTAGCAAAGGTGGTGAATGAATTTTGGAATGCAACATCCAAACAAGTGGCAGGATCTGTCCAGGAGGCGAGGTCAGCATCTCTCCCAGTATCTAGAGATTAGGTGCCTTCAGAAATGTTTTAACAAAAGAAGTTACAAGGTTCCATACAGAAGCAACAAGGAAATGTGTATCCTGCAACATGTAAAAGGTCAGACAAGGGTGGTACCAGGGGTCCCTGTAACTTGAACTGTGTGAAGTCTTTCTTCTATCTACCTTTCAAGAAAAACTCAGGCATTTTCCTCTGAAAAAAAAAACCCTTGACAAGACCAGTGTAGTAGAGTCACTCAGTTTAGAGTCAGAGTTTTGTTAACTTGAACAAACTGAAGAACTATTCCTTTCTGTTCAGTGGCAATTATGGCTTTCCTGAGGACCTGGTCAATTTTGGAAGGTCACACTATGCATTAGTCCACCTCCTCAGGCTTTGCTAACCAAGTTATGTTTCCTTAATCATGACTATATTCTCCATGAGCAGCTCTCAAGTATCTGATGCTGCTTCTCTTGCCAGCCATGACTTAATGACAGCCTTTTCACTGGTATTTCCATTTCAGCAGCAATCAGCAATTTTTCTCTTTGACTTGCTGACCAGGATTTAAGCTGTACAGTTCTGTACACACTGTGCATATCACTTTGGTTCAGAAGTCCATACCCACAGACCTGCCACAAACATGCTGGCAAGCATGTTTGCAGAGAAATCAGAACAGCAAGGTTTACCACTCAACTTCAAAGAGCAGCAAAAAAACTGAATTACAATAGTACAATCTGCTCATGTGTCTAGTACTCTTTTGTCTGGCCTCCTAAAAACCCATAATTAAAAAAAGATATCTTCATGGGCTTCATGGGCCAAATTTAGTTTTTGTATAAATGTGTCTGCCTAAACATGACTTCAGATGTTAAAATTACATCAAATTGTTCCGAGTAAGAATCCTAGGGTAATAAAAAAAACAAAACAAAACCCAACAAAACCACAGGCTGTAGCCCTCTGAGCTGCACAACACTCAAGATCAAGATACAACTCTGGTACAGCAAAGAGCTGATAGATTATTATTGTCACCAGTTCCAAAGCCCAACATAAGGTACCTCAACCAAGAATCTGTGAATCACACTTTACTGCATGCCAAAATCTTGTGACTGTCTACACGTCTTGTTAAGTCCTGGCCACTCTGAGGATAGGAAGGGACACCTGGCTTTACCTCTTGTAGCTTTGTTAATCTAGGATTTGTCACCATTTACAAGAGGCAGAACTTGTCAATATAAGTCATGTTACCTCCATACATTAAGGATTTGAGACCTCTCAAAATAAGTTTAGAAATCCATCTAAAAAAGGCACTAACATGCAACAGGTTCAGACATACCTGAAAATTGTTTATACTTATAAGCTACCTCTGTTACTAGCAACTTTGTTTCAAAGATTTTAGGAAGGGCTCTCTTCTTCCTGTCCTTTTAGCTCTCCTCCTTGGATAACTGCCAAGGTTTCAAGAAAAGCACTGATGAAACAGTCATTCAAGTGAAAAGAAATTGGAACTGAACAAAGGCACCCTCACATACTATCTAGCCCATCATAGCCAAGGTTTATTTCCTTAGTGACTTTCAACTTATGAAGCTTCCCCTATGTTAACTAGAACAACATTTCTTTTCAGCAGTACCTGATTGCCTTTGCCAGCTTTGTCCATATGAGCTCATCCAAACCTTGCCTTACTGCTCACCCCCATGACCAGTTCAGCCTCTGGCCCACACATATTTTTATCATCCCAGATTTTCTATTTCTCCATCTTTAGGGTCATGCAGCTCCCAGGTACTGCCTTCATTTAACATCCAGCTGGCCAGAAAATCCTATAATCAGCCAAAAACTCAGCTGTTCTCTCTTTCTTCAAGAAATTATGTTGGAAATAAAATAGGGTGGATAACACTTCTGGGTGACCAAGAGCCTCACTGAACCTGCTCAGAGCATTAAGCGATAGGTTCGCAGTCCTTTGGAAAGCCTAAACAGAGAGAAGCAGCCACTTGGTTCTGCAGAATTTAGTAGTGGGCCATGACAGAGAAGTTCAAACTTCAATTGCCATGACTGTCTCCAGCTGAGAAATCAACTCTAGGTAACAGTGTCTCTAATCACCCACCATGTCTTCGGACCACATTTTCCAACTAACATGCAGTCATCTGACTGGAACTGCATCTGGTAGCATATATAATCCTAAAAAAAACCCCAAACCACCAGAGCATCTGGTTCAGCGAAGTAGAAAAACCCAGCCTAGGCTTTTGGTACAGGGCGCTCCTTGTCTGGGGAAGAAAGAACTGAGGCAGACACAATTCTGAAGCTTTGGTTTAGTATAGTTCAATTGACATCCTCACTATGACATTTTGAAAGCTCCTTTGTATTTCCATTGCCAATTCTTCACACCAAAACCCTCTCACAGCTTCAGTTCATGCAGGACTACACAATACCCTGATCTAAAATAAGGGATATAGGAATACACTTCCATATGAGAGGCTGCACAATGTACTGCAAAGAATATCAAAGCATAACAGGCATCCCAAGCAGCTTTGTGCAGTTTACTGGTGTCCATAACATGAGCATGGAAAGGAGAAGGCAGAAGGAATTCCACAAAACTTTAAATATCCCATTATGTTT
Source organism: Phaethornis superciliosus (assembly GCA_023637945.1). Taxonomy (NCBI): domain Eukaryota; kingdom Metazoa; phylum Chordata; class Aves; order Apodiformes; family Trochilidae; genus Phaethornis; species Phaethornis superciliosus. The sequence goes on along the minus strand of JAJQWJ010000022.1, from coordinate 95,389 downwards.
GGAGCGTTGTCATAGCTTGAGGACTACTCAGCTCCCAGATATTTTCCTAGTGACACAGTAAAGCAGGCTCAGTTTTAGTTGTAGGAGTCTGCTTTTCTCTTTCAAGCAGATTAGAGGAGTTAAGATTTAGTACATTGTAACAGTCCCTCAGCTTTATGTACCATTATAAATAACTTGATTTACTTTTGGTTTTGAACAGGTCTTCAACCTCAACCAGTGACATTAACAACTTTCTCAGGTTATTTCCCTGGTGAATGACAGAGTAAAATCTGCAGGAAATTGAACTTTCCATTTTGGTCACCCCCACCTTTGATAAGTAAAGGACTAATTAGAACAAATTTTCTTCTTCTAAATAGTGGGAAGGGAAGAATTGTCTTTAAGGCAGACATTTTGCTCTGTATAAAGTCACCTAGATGGATAGTTCCATCAATTCATAAGTCAATACCAGTTATAGACAAATAGTTCAAAGTCTCACAAATTGAGAGGATACTCAGGTGTCCACAGTTTCTTGTAAAGCTTCATCATGAAAGAAAACAGTCTACTGGAAATGCAATGATGTGAAAAACTGGCTGCAGCTCTAAGGCAGAGTAAAACTGTTTCATAATACAAATGAACATATCTTTCTGGATCAAGACAATAACACAGAAGGACTGTATGAATGAAGAGGAAGCAGATGACTGGGCAAGGCCTCCATCATGGTCAAAAAGTGCTATTCCACCAGCAAAAACATTGGCCAGAAAATTAAACTCATGGAAGTAATTCATTTCAGGACTAATATTTACTTACAAAACTTTATGAAAGTTAGTTTCAGAAACTTTCACTTTTTTTTTTTTTTTTTCCTTCTACTCCTGTATTTCCCCCCCTCTCTCACCTTACTATATTCCATGTTGTTTTCTCTGCTAGTAAAACAACCTAGAAAGGGCAGAGTAGCTTGCTAGTTTGCCAAGCTTTCCCATACTCAAGTTTCATAACAGTGTAAAAGAGTCTAGTTTTTCAAAATAAAAATCTTTAGAGAAGTCCTTTCCCAAGTCCAGGATCAGCAGTTCATATTGTGCCAAGCAACACAACAAAAGGCACACAGCAGGCACTTCCTTCAGCTACTCATTTTACTGGCTCTGTGTCCAGAAAAGGGGATGACACTTTTCCTACCACATACAAGCAGACTTCTAGGGCAGAAAGCTGAGCCAACAGGCAGCAAAAGTGGAAAGACTTGAACCTTGGAGAAGGGCACTAAGCAGGTTTATCCTCAATAAGGAAATAAAAGGAGTTCATACGTCTTGTTCTTTTTAGTGCTCTTCATGAGCAGCAGCTACGTGCTGTTTTGATCCCTCAGGACAGACTGTACCATGCTCTTCTCCATGCCACACAATATGTTATACCCAAGGCTGCACAAGTATCCTGGAGACTTTGAGTGTGCTGCTGCAGAAAGGGGGAGGACAAGATGACTTATGAATAGAGCTATTCACCATATCCCATGGTGGGCTCTTTTCAGCTTAAAACAGCAGCCAGGCTTTCCAGAAACCACAGCTTGAGGCTCTGCCAAAGGAGCTGCTGAGAAAGGGGAAAAAAATCTCTTGGTCAGTTTATATTTTAATCAAAGTAAGCTACTGCCAAGATTCATGCTGTAGAAGGACTTAAGATGCCTCTATGTTTTGAAAAGTAGATTTTGCTATTGATAACTAGATCAGGATTACTCTTTTCCATGCGAAAAGAAGAGCAGTCCAAGGCCAGTCAGAATCATTTGTATATTAATGTCAAGCTATGGGAGCATCTGTGGACAATTCTATTTCTTCTTTAAAAACTAGATCTGTTCTACCGTTTGAGAGCTGAAACCAAACCATGCAGTACACTGAAGCCAGGCTACCTAAATGTTAAAGGGCATTAATCCCAGGAGTATTTCTTAAATGCTCAAGTTGTTTATAAAACAAAACCCCAGAAAACTAAACAAAAAACTAAACAAAAAACTAAACAAAAAACTAAACAAAAAACTAAACAACCAAAAAGACATTTCCCCCCCCCCCCCCAAACCACCAAAAACCAAAAAACCAAAAAACCACACACACACCAAATAGAACAATAAATTTTGAGCCCAAAGAATTTTCCTTATAGTTCAGGAGTAATTGACAAAGAAGTTAAGTGGTTTGTAAATCTCAAACACTTCACCAAGACATCAAGAGCCAGGAAAGAAGATTTACCTAAGCACTCAACAGCTTTTTGTCTTTCATAACCAAGCCACATCCATAAGATATCCTCCTCTTGAGCGGTCTCTATTCTCTCCAGATAATCTGCAATTCTCACATAAATCAGACACTTTGGAATGTTCAAGACCTGAAAGTTCAGCTGCTATTTTTATGCTAGGAACAGCGGGACTACAGGACAAAAGCTCAGACTTCATCAAGACATTTGTAAAACTTCTTCTGCCTTGTGTACTCTACACTGCCATGGAATGAAAATCTATAATTAATTCCTCTAAAATTATGGATTAATCAGATTATTTCAAGGTGATATACAAACAATGCTAAAATACCAAATATTGTTTTCTACATACTTTGTATGTAAAACCTCACTGCAGAGCTGGGAGCTACTGCCAAAGCCAGAGAGGATCTCAAATGTACCTTGTGTAGAAATGTCTCGCCTTAGAGTAATTAGATTTTACAAAGTTCAGGTTTTTAAGAATTTAGATAAATTTTTAAATGAATTACTTTGTTTATGTCAGGTTAGCATAAATTATTTGATTGGAGCATAATATAATCAGACTGACTGCTATTGTATATTTTCTGTGCTGCATTAAAGCAAGTTCTTACATACATGCTGGCAATAAAGAGGGATCCATGTCTGTTAGCCGAGATATGTGTCTTGGAGCATTCAGGCATTCAGAATATTTTTGGAAAGACTACCATTTACATATCTGTTGCAAGCTATGCAGTTTAGAGAAAACCCAGTTCTTTGCCACCAAGCCTTTTTAAGGAGCACAGTTTAACAGTGAGATTTAGAAGATTGTAAAGGGCCTGATAGCAAGTGTTAAAACATCAGAAAGAACAAACCAATGCATCTTTAGCAACTCCATGATTTCTAGCAGTCTCATGTTCACTTCATTTCTGATCATGACTCAATGGGAAAATACAGGAGCAGAGCTCCAGACAAACTTACACTTTAAAAAAAAACAAAAAAAAAAAACAAACAAAAAAAAAAAAACAAAAAAAAAAACAAAAAAAAAAACAAAAAAAAACCCAAAAAAACCCAAAAAAACCCCAAAAAACACCCCAAAAACCTCCCCAAAAAACCAAAAAAACCCCAAAAAAACCAAAAAACACAAAAAACCCACAAAAAAACAAAAAAAAACCAAAAAAAAGTTGGTTGCGGTGGTTTGGTTTTTTGTTTCTTTTTTTTTGTAAGGCAAGTGGGATGGGAAAGCAGCAGCATGTCGTTGAGAAGAAGAAATCCTGTACTGTAACCCCTATTGAACGCATTCGGGAGCCATGGATACAGCTCTGGAAGCTTGTCTGATGGAAATCAGTGTGCAGCACAGAAATTAGAGGATGTTCTTCAACTTGGATCTGAGGAACTGCTCTGTGCATTCAGCTGATGCCTCTGCTTCTGTGCTCCAGGGATGGCAGTTTTAATTACGACAGCCCAGATGCACACAGGCCCTTAATGAGATGGTTCATCACCCAGAACATAAACAGCTTTAACGAAGTACTAAATCCACTTCAAAAGGCAAGCCCTTTAATAAATTTATACATGCCTTGAGGCTAGAATTACCACCAAAATATTATTAGTCTTGCAAACGAGGAAGTGAAAAATGGAGGAGGTAGAAATAAGGATTAATTATAGCCAGAAGCACTGGCACCAGATATATGTACTACCAGGCCTGGAGGCTGGATCAGTCACAGAGAGTGGTGTAAAACCTTGCTGCAGCGTCAAAACAGTAACACTGTAGTACTTAAGACAGACTCTGGCCTTTAAAAACAAGAGTGATATTTTGTACCACTATAAGACAAGCAGTGATGCAGCTGAAAAAATGTTTTCGTGGAGCCTTTAGCTCCCCAGCAGAAAGGTAGAGAGATTTGCAGGTGAGGTTGAGAGAGGCAGAGCCAGGGGCAGGACAGCTTACCATAACATCCTGTCCTTTCTGCTGGCAGGGTCAGATGAGCAAATGTCCAAAGTAGGAAACAGGCAGATCAACAACAGTTTAGCATTGATGGGAAGAAACTAGAAATACAAAGGAGAACCTAGATGTCCCTAGCCCCTAACTCTGCCACTGACCTGGTATGATACAAAGAGAAATACCTTGTTTTATCTCAGTATATTAATTCCTATAAATACTTCAATCTAGCTAAAAACATTCTAAAGCAGAAAACTTTCTGCTTTATATTCTAAAGCAGAAAAGTCTCCTCTTTCTTTCTCCAGCCCATCCTCTCACTCAGCAGTACTTTCTAGACAAAGACAAGCCACAGCCAACTATAGGTAGCCAAATTCATAAGTATTCTTCTAGTCTACAATGAAGACATTCCTTAATATAGTTTTTCTTGGACTTTGGCAGTAAGCATAACCACAGGAATAACCCAGGAAGACTTCCTATTCCCTTTTAACCTAAGCCTTATCACCTACTAGCAAAACCTACGACTTGCCTCTGATATCATTGACTGAGGCCAACTATCCTTCTAATGATCTTGTTAAACCTCTCCTTAATGGAAGGAGCAAAAAACTAGAGAACCTAGAAACAATCAAAACTTTAGATCTTCACCTGTGAACTTGCCTGTCCTCTATTAACTTAATGAAGAGTCTGATAATTGCATGATTTTCAAGGAAAACAGAGTAAAGCCAGGTGTTGTATAGATACATAACAAGGGATTTTTGTTAATGCATGGCAAAAATTTTTAAAGAAAAAAACATAAATAGCAAGCTAGACTATAAACAAATTGAAAGTTATCAAATAAATGCTGTGCATTTGTCTGAATAACAAAGGTGAAAGATCAAAGCAATCTTTCTCAGCTCCTACAGGAGTGCGGAAGGGGAAGACTCTTACAGCTTATGTTGAAAACCTGCCTGTCCCACAACTTACACATAAATGGACTCAGAGGCATGGAAACTTAATAACTTAATGCACTTTTTTTGTTGTTTGTTTTTGTTTTTTGTTTTTTATATTCTTAATCTTGGATTGCTAAACAGTTTCAGTTTCTGGCACCTACTGGACTGCTGTGTTTCATGTACTGGGATATTGCAAAAGAGAAACAAAAGAGAGGAAAGAGGTGGATAGATGAAACGTACTGCAAATATTGTCAGTCTGAAGCTTCCAAACATTATCAGGCTGCTTAAAAACAGAAGACTTCTTATTTTCCATTTTGGTAACTCCTTATTTCAGATACACTCAGACAACACATTTGTTTTTTCTTCCAGATGCACACAGGTGGGGAAAGTGCAGAATCTTTGGAATCCCGATGTTTTCACATCACTTTTCAGATCTGGGGCACAATAAAAAATATCCAAATCCTCAAAGATTCACACTTATATCGTTGCTGTTAGCAGAAAAACCCTGTCATGGCAGGAGACCACTAACAAACTTAACAAGCTCCACCTGATCACAGCCAAGGCAAGGCTCTCTTTAAGCCCAGGTGGGGATGCCAATTTTTTCTTTGGCTGTGTGAGGAGTTCTGTCTTATGTTGTTAGGTTTGTGGTGGGCTGTATGCTGCTTTGTTGCTCTTTCTGCCCTGGAAACACGAAGATGGATCTTGGACCTACCTTGCTGCAGTCTTCCATGCTGTGGGCCCTCTGCAGCCCTCCCTGCGCTGGCCCTGCTCAGGTATGTTGGGACAGGCCCTGCCTGCTGAGGCCTCTGCCCTCAGCTCTCTTCAGGAAGCTCAGCTCACCTGGAGACCTGAGCTGGGCAGAGGGGTACCTTGGTCCTCCAGCTTCCCTCAGGGAAAAGCCTGGCTGAGGGCTTTGGCTTCCTCACAGCACCCACCCTTGCCTGGCCCTGGTTTTCTGAGAGCCTCCAGGTCTCTCCACGGTTGCTGGGTCCTCCTGATCAGTACCCAGTGTCCAAGGCCCTGCTCTGTGTCCTGAGCTAACTTCTCACGCCTCACAGTAGTTGCAGTGCTCTAGACCCTGGGCCATCTCTTGGCTGGGGCCCTGAGACCACCAACAGAGCTGAACAACCCTGAGCCTCCCAGACCTGCTTCCAGCCCAGGACCCAGTTAGGAAGAAGTTCTTCACCATTAGGGTGTTGACACAGTGGCACAGGTTGCTCAGGGAAGTGGTGGAAGCCCCATTCCTGGAAGTTTCTAAGGCTAGGCTGGATGGGACTCTGAGCAACCTGATCTGGGGGGAGGTGACCCTGCCCATGGCAGGGGCATTGGAACTGGGTGATCTTAATGTTCCCTTCCCACCCTAAAAATTCTATGATTCTGTTGTCATCTTCAGCCTGGCAAGGCCCCGTGTCCTTGCTGTACCCTGACAGGAAGGTTGAAACCCCATAACCCAGAAAATCACCCCCCTCTAAATTCATGGTGGTTCTCTCCTTTGCTCTCAGTGCAAGTGTGGATCTGCAGGCTCAGGCTGCAATGACTCGGCAATGTCTCAGCAGGCTCCATCCTCGTCCTCCCTTCATCTGCTGCATTGAGCACAAGGTCCTTGTCTCTTCCTAACAGGTAAGGGACATCTTTGGGGCTGCTGGTCCTTTCTAGTTCTGCCTTAAAAAGTTGTGCCCCTTCCCGGGTTCTGTGGGCAGCAGGGAAGGTCTCTGAGCAGGCTGGGAGCACCAATGCTTCCTCAGTGGGAATTGAGAGGAATCTCCGTGCTCCTCAGTCCCTCTGTCCTAAATGTATGCTTTCCAAAAATTAGCATGGATTTGGTTGGAATCCACAGCAATGTAAAAGATGATTTTCTGGGTAGCACATAAGTGACAAAAGGATAAGTATCATTTTGGGTTTTTTCAAATAAAGCTCCGAGGGTCAGGAAGATAAAAAGAAACAATCTTTCTTCCCACCAGTTCAAGAAAAATAATTTTGCATTAATCTGTAACTGTTCTCTTGAACTTGATTTATTTTGTGTCTTTTAGTTATTTAATCTTTCTAATGAAAAAAAAAAAAGATTAAAGCATTGCTTTTGAGAAAATATATATTCGTTTTCAAACCAGAAGATTGAGAAAATGTAATTTAGAAAAGCAAATCGGGGTGAAAACATCACATTACAGCATTCTGATCTTTTCAAGGGCTTTTCCCTAACTGCTTTGGCCACAACTACCTGTTAATTCAAGGTACACTGGCAAAGAGCTCAGCTTCCCCTAGAAATCTTTTTCTCCCTTTTTACTGTCAGTCCCCTCATTCAATGAACTTCAAAGAGCAAATTCTTACTACAGCTCAATCACTGCAAAAGAAATCTGAAACTCTCTCAAAACATTTTCTTCCTAAATCATTAATTAGAAGGGAAGACACTAAAAAACTTAACTCATGACTAGTAATTGATAGCAAGAAAGATTATTTTTTTTTTTGTTATCTGAAAAAGCATTTATCTGAATGATTATGAAAATGTCATTTGTACTGATTCTCCACATTGCAACTGTGTCAACATAATTATAACTGCATTTTTTCCATTGCTAGTTGAAGGACCCTTTATGGTGTTGCCAAATGTCTTTGTCCTAGCCAGATATAAACCCTGCACTGTTTTTCTTGCCAAACATTTTCCTGTAACTCTTCCCTCTGTCCTTCATATGTTTTGAATGTGGACTGTGTGTCAGAATGCGTGTGATGGGTTATTATTAAACCACTAAATAAGAACTCAAAGTTCTGGACATGTGACATGAACAGCATTCTGAAGTTCATAATTTAACTTGGTTTTTCTTCTACCTACTGAATTCATCTAAATTTTCACCTCTCATTATTTATCACACTATAAATGTGAGTTTTGCCTTATAGCCCCAAATGTTGGAGTATGCAGTTTAAATGCAAACATTGTTTCTTTTCCCTGATTTTAGACATTATGGCTGCAGAGAAAATCTTGAACATGTGAATACTAAAATTTCAGAAACTAAGAGTGCAAAAAATTCTAGTTACTTAAAGCAGGCTTGTGTTAATAGTTTTTTATGTTTGGGCAAAGTAACGCTGAGTCACTGCAGCCATGTCTGGTATCTCCAAACACCCCTGACAAAGCTATTGCTTGGCCAAGATCTATGCTTAAAAGCTCCAGCTGATTACAAGATATTTGTGTGGGAAAAATATGTGGCAATAATTGCGTTTCTTCTAACTGAATAATGGTTGAAGGGATTTTCTTACAAATTCCTCAAAATAAATGAGCAAAACCAACTGTGGGCAAGAACTAAATAAGACCAGTTCATACCATAAATAATGCTTAGTATTGAAATCTTTCTATACCTTCAGTTGGTGGATGCAGCTCCCCTTGGTACACTAGGGGCAGCCTAAGGAAATGTGGTGGTATTAGGTTTTCATCGCAAATCTGCCTCTGTGGGCCTTCTATGAAATTCACTGTTCTCTAATTGTGGACTAGAAAAACTTTGAAGAATTTTGATTTGTTCTCTACTCGGAATAGTAAGACCAAGGATGAAACATATAAGAAAAACAATTCTTTGCAGAGTTCTTTTTGTGTGGAGTTTTTTTGGGTGGACTTTTTTTTGTTTGTGTGGGGTTTTTTTGTTGTTGTTGTTTTTGTGGTTTGGTTTTTTTTTCAGTTTTAGGGCACTTCACTTTTATGGTATTGCATTCCACTTTCAGGCAGGTCTTGGCAAGGCTGTTACTCAAACTGAACTGTTTGACTCCTGTGATTAAGAATGGCCCCAGATCATCTCTTCCATTGGCTTCTGCGGAACACCCTTTTGAATCAGTCAGTAGTTGGACTTCAAAATATGAAGCCTACATACAGTTCCTAGATCCAGTCTCATCTGACTCCAGCTAGTCTGTCCCTCTTCTCGAAACTCACCTGCCTGTCTACATCATTGTCTTGGTACTCACTGGGAAAGAACAAGAAAAGAAGCTTTAAAGTAGCTTGCCCCATAGAGTTTGAGGAGGTCCAAAAGCTGCTGTTTCGTTCGTCTTCAGCTCAGATCAAGATTTTAGTTCATTCCCCTTAAGAATTCATATATAACATACAGGACGGTAAAGAAATTTAACAGAGTCATTATAATAATGAAAAAATGCTGCATTTCAAATTTCCTCATTTTCTCAAATTATGTTAACAGATATTTTTGCAGAATTTGATGAAGTATCTTTGGTATCTGTTCCAGGTTTTTTTGTTCATATCTTTGCATGTTTTACATAAGCTATGTATCTTGCCTCAGCCTAATATAAGTTCTCTACAAATGCTTAAGCCCTGAACTGTAGATATTTGGTACCCCAGGTAGGGTCAACCTCAGTTTGGTATTTCGTGTAGGTGAACTGTCTGGCTCGTATTGCAGACAGTGAAGAAACAAACATGTTAAAACTCTCTCGTTGCCTCCTCAAGGCAGTTGTGTATCTCCTTGTTAGGTAGAGAGGGCATCCAGATAACCATGGAGTGAACCAAAAACCAAGTTTCTGCCACAGGTTATCCATCACTACAAAACAGTTGGAAGGGGAGTGGGAGTAGGAGTAGGGGTGGGCGGGTGGGCAGCAGTGATGCCTTGATTTGCCCTTTACAAATTTACAGATGAAGATAATTCCATGTTTAAGGATCACTGATACTATCCCTGTTTCACTCTGTGGAGGCTGTTGGGTGTGTCTTCAGTGTACATCTGGGTTTAAGAATTCCAGTGTGCAAATAAAGCAGCTTGGTTCAAGAGACTAGCAGGCAGAAATCCCATAGCATGTTTATAGCAACAGATTTTTGGCTTGTATTTATCTGAAGGGTCCTACTTTTAGCTTAATTACATTCTGTATAAATCAGAAGTTGTATTTGAAACAGGAGAGTTCTCTTAATGTAGAATATTTTCAGGGGTGCTGCAGTTTGTAGAGAAAGAAGACCGACCGGTCAAGCAGGCTCAGAAAAACAAAAAACCTGAGCAATAACCTAGGTCTATGAGGAATCAAAACTCATACCAGGCCCTGCTGGCTGCACAGAAGGCCCAGAACCAAATACTTTGGAGTTCCCCAAGGAACTGTAGATGTTGATTAAGTCTGTAATTTCTGGAGGTGAATTTCTAGCCTGTAAGATATGCTGTCCTAGAGGCTCTAGCAGCTTTTTCACAGCTGAATTGATTTCAGGGCCAGTGTGAGAAACAGACGCTCTTACTAGGGGTATCTTATCTCTGCATGTGATTTCTCTGACAGAAATACGCAAATGTGCACAGTTGGCCTACACACAGGTTATAAATTTTATATTTCAGAGACATATTTAAATGACTGAAAGATCTGGGATACAGCAAAGTGCTCCTGGAAACAGAGAATCCTGGAATTCTTGTATTTTGGAAACTGAAAGGAAAAATACAGGAGTGGTATGGGAGAATGTCTGCCAAGGTGTCTTCCCCAGGCTGGCTCTCCTCAGAGAGTCTACCTCAGCATTCCCATCACAGGCTCCGTTTGACTCCATGACTTAAAACACCTTAAGATAGGAATCTAAGTGGCTCTTTCCACCCCAAAATGTACCTCTGAATGGCATCGTTTTTCTCTCCTCTTCCAAATTCCCTTTTCCAGGCACTCCAAACTGTGAGGGCAGTGGGTAATCCTTATCCATAGGGCTTTCCTTGGCTTTCAGCTCCTAGATAAAACATCACTTCATTATACCCACTGGAAAGGCATAATTTTAGCTTAACCAAAACACAAGCTGCATCCAGATTCATAATGCCTGGCTTCTCATGCCATGAGTGCTCCTGAGAGTGGGCAGACTGGGTGTCTGGAAGTGTCTTTCTAGGGTTAGAGTCTTGGATTAGCCTTCTTGGGACTGAATTGCTGTTTTCTTTGGGAGGAGAAAAGAGCAGAGCAGGTTCCACTGGGTGGGATGCAGGGGGTGCTTTTGTGTCTTACTCTATGGTTGTGCTTGGAAAAATTCAGAGTGAAGACATGTCTTTCCTTCACCTGAGTTTCACCAACAAAGTATGTTGGACCTCCCTCTGTATTTGTGATGAACAGCTAGAAGTCATAAATAGTAACAAAGATGCTGTAGAGGAAAGGAGGAGGTGGTGAGAGCTGTTAATTTCTAGTGGGAGCTAGAGCTGCTTTCATTTTAATGTAAATGGCATCTCACTTGGAAGTGATGAATCACCTTCTATTTCCATTAAATAGAAGGTCCTCTTTGTTCCTGTGATTGCACAGATTTTATTAATGACATTTTTTTGGCAATGTATATGCTATACAGATGCATAGAAATAACACATAACTGGCTTAATTTTCTGTTGCCTTAATTTTTTAATTTTCTTTTTCCTATGCAAAAGAAAGTACAAATGAGTGTGTAATATTACTGTATCAGTCTAAGAGTCTCCAAGATCTAATCAGATAATCCACATGCAAACGAATGTATTTTTGCTTCCACAATACAATTGTATATTGACTCTCGAATATAAAATATAAATCCTTGGTATATGGGGAAGTCAGGGAAGGTACTGACCAAAGCTACTGTGTATCAGGCTCAGGTATATAGGCTTGCAAATCGTGACTCTTTCCCTATCTTTCAGCTAACTTAGAGAAACCTGAGATGCAAAGTATCACTTTGAAAAGCTGAAGATGGAAAAAAAAGTCTGTTGCTAAACTTCTTGTGTTTTTGTTCAGCAACTTAAGCAAAGAGAGGCACTAGGAGAAAAAGTGTAGTACTTTGACTGACCTATCTCCCTGGCTTGAGGTTATGAACAGGAGCCCAGTAAAGCTGGCATTAAACATGCTTAGGAGAAAAGCTTGGAAAGAACTTCTATGATCAGGGTGCAGGGTTGGAGAAGGAAAAAAAAAAAAATTATTAACTAGTGAAGGCAAGTCGCACTGTGATTCAGAAAAAGAATTGAAAACAGTTCTTGCAGTTCTGGTCAGTATGTCAGCATTTTGGAAACAGTGAATAGAAACTTAGAAATAAAGAGTGGTGCACAGGGAGTTCAAACAAATCAGGTGGTGACGATGGATGTGTTTAGACTGTTTGGTCACTTAAGGTGAATGAATTGACCCAAGCCTGTATAACTTGTTCACGGCAATCCTCTTGTAAACAACATTTCCTCAGAAGTGTGTAGGCACAGATACACACACTCTTCTTAACAGTCATAGTCCTGTTAAAAAGAAACAAAATCAGGTCTAAGCTTGTAGATGATGAATCTGTGAATGGCTTTAGCAGAACTTGACCTGAACAGTATGTTTTTCTGCCTCCTCTTTCATAGTGCAAGTTCACTATGATTGATGTTTAAATGTAGTAGGGCTTGTTCTCCACTGTGCCTGTGGAGCAGGAGAGTAGCCGTGTTGTAATGTCATCCCATTTGACCAGTCTTTCACATTTAAATGGACAAGTGTCTGCTTTGAAATGGTGCTTGCATTTCTTTACCCCTAAAAAAGGTTTAGTTTTCCATTGCCTAATCTGCATTTGCCTCTTTGCAGGACAAAAAGTTTATTTTTAAGGAGGTACAAACAGGAAGTTATGAGAGGTAACACATTCTGTGGTCTAATTGGACTTCTTTAGAATTTTATTTCTTCTCTGAAATTTTGTGATATTTGCATCAGATATGTATAGAGATTCTTGATCTTACAACTGTTTTGGATTGCCTAAATCTCAAAGTGAGTAAAAATCAGATGATCACATCTCTTAGCCCTGTGCTTGTTCCTTTCTTATTTGTGTCTCATATCTTTGTGTCTCTCATCCAATGTGCTTATAAATTCTGATGCATGTTGTGTATCTCTCCTTGCTTCTCCTCCCTCATTGTGGCAAAGAAAATCTGATGCCTGCTTTCCACATCTACTTTTTTACAGAAAGAGAAATCAGGAAAGGCTGCATTTTTAAACCAGCACAAGTGGATAGGGTAAATGATAATGGAACAGACTTGCTTCCAAAACTAGCAGATTGACTTAACCAGACCTCATCTACTTTTGACTTCAAAGAATTTAAACTCACAGAGCTGTACTCTAGTTAAAAACACCTTGACTCAATGAAAAGAATGTGCAAACATATTCAGATAAGACAAGAACCCTGAGCTTTAACTTCATAATCCTAAGTTTTTGAAGTTGTACTAGAATAAGAAGTATTGAGAGCAAACATCCTCCTGGTACTTCAGTTTTATTGTAAGATTTTATTTGTCCCATTACTCCCAGTCTTCAGATCTCCTAAATCCTGGGCTGCTTTCTTCCTGGCAGCAGGACTTCACAAATGACAGTGCACTTCAGGAAAGGTGAAGAGCAATTGGAGGAACCTTGGAGGAGAAAACCAAGAATGATCAAAGGTTCAAAAGTAACCATTACCTTTGGTGTATGACTGAAAGGATGAGGTATATTAAATGTGTCGAGGAGAACTGAAAGAAACAATGTTCTTTAAATACGTAAAACTTAGCTGCAAAAGATTAAACCATTCTCCATGTGCAGAATAAATAAGAATAGTAATGAAAAACTTAAATAACAGGAAAGGAAATTTTAGAGTGTCTCTTATAAAGATGTTCTAAGGAGACTGAGGCACAGAATTGCCTAGGACTATGCTGAACTGCTGTCGCTGGAGAGTTTTAAAAACTGAAGAGTCCAACATTTCTTAGAAAATTAGGTTAATTAAAGCCAGTACCAAATCTGTAGGGGCCAAATCTGATCCTTTCAAATCAGGGGGATATTAGGAAGAACATCCTTACGTGGATTTTTTCCCAGCATCCCCCTCTTAAGCAGAAGAATTTACTTTAATAAAAACATTTTTAGCAACAAAAAGCCCTTTAAAATATTGACATCTCATATCCTATTTTATGCATAGGCAGTTTTATGTTTTCTATAAGTTTTGGTGAAAAAAAGAATTGCTTTTTTTAGAAGATTATGTCCCAAGGGAAAGCATGTATTTTCTTTCTAGTTCTCTTCATCCTTAGAGAACATCATTATTCAGATCGGGATGATCTGAAATCCTTCATCATTAAGAGGAAAGGAAAATAGCTCCTTTTCCTTCTTCAGTGCATAACTGGCTATTGGCCTGACAGTGGTGTTGGCTAAAAACACCAGTAACAGGCTTAGGAAGAAGAGACTTCAGGAGTGCTGTGTTCTGTGTGTCAGCAGATTCATCCCCATCTGTGTCTGATCCACAAGCCCCAAGAATAAGCTCGGGCCCAAACTGCATTTGTAGTTGTGAGCAGAGGGCTATGGTCATGGCTGGTTGGTGGATTTTATGCAAAACACTTTTATCTTTTAAATTGCTTCTTTTCAACCCATTTGAGCTAAGGCTTACTGGTATCTTCGAAGCAGTCATCTGACAACTGTGTGCCACAGGAGCTGCTTGCTGGAGCGAAGTTACTAATTCGTTTGTGTTTACCAAACTTATTGGTTGTTCTCATGTAAGTTATTTAAAATAAATGGAAATTTTACAAGGTATTCATCATGGACTAGGATAGAGAGAGCAAAGCCAGTTATGCAGCACTCGGAATATACAAAAAATAGCATGCGAATAGGAACTTTTAATGTCCACTCAGATGAGGACTTGCTTTCTGAATCCTTTTCTTCAATACTGTTTTGAGTATGCCCCACTTTTGTATTGGGACAAGTGAGCATGTTTTTATGCTTTCCCCAGACAACAGTTCACAGGAGAACCTTTTACCCATCAAAATAAAGTTGGTGAAGAGCTGGCAGGATGCTATTATACCTCTGTTTCCTACAAACTCCCATATATGTTGGAAAGCCTGGATGCAGTTTACTTTATTTGTTGCATATCATTGGGGTAAAGTCCAGCTTCTGCGCAAGCCACAATATCATTAAATATTTGCCTGATTAGTGTTTGTGTCATGAGGTACTAGATACAAGACCCTGCTAAGAGCTGAGATCTGGTGCTCTTCACTGACTGATGAAAACAGAGCACTAGCAGGGAAAAACGGACAAAATATTTAGAATTTACTCAACTAAGAGAAAATTAATTCTCTGATCATGGTAAAGACAATAGAAAAGCAAAGTTTGTTTATTCATGACCTTGATGAGGCATTCAGCTTCCACTCAAGTCCTTTTGGGAAATGCTGGAGCCCAAAGGGGTATATAGATACAAAGTTTACAAATCATCCTAGTTTTGGGGATGAGCAGATCAAGTCTATGAAACTAAACATTTCTGACCTTTGCAAAAAGAGGCAATTTAAATCTAGTTCTGGAAGCATCTGAAACTCAGCCTTTCTTTCAGTGAAACTTTTCCAAAATGTTGCTAAAGTTTGTATTATTCAAATTTACAAAAAAGTCCTACTGGCTTCTGGATGATAGGCCTTTAGGTATTGCAGTCCAAACACGAAAGCAGAGCCTGTGAATTCCTGTAAAAATTATTTTGTTTTTTATTCAGCTGGTGGCTATGAAATTACTTCAGTCTGGAGAGTTGTGGAGAATGAAGTGCAAACCCATGCTAAAGTGAATACAGAAGTTGACTGATATAATGCTGTTGAAGAATCAGAGAAAAGGTCTGTAAAGGTCTTTCAAGGTCACGTCCAGTGTCTGGCTCTGAGGTCCCTTCCAACCCGGCTAATTCTATGATTCTATGATAATGGCATTCATCAGTGCCCCAGGACGGATTTTCAAATCAAGACTTAGTGCCACTAAATTATCACTTTCTTCTGCCTTGTATTCTGTAACAGTTTTTTAACCCTCTTGTAAGATTTCTTAAAATTTCAGTTTCTTCCTCCTTGATTTTATCAATGTTTTCCTTGTCTGTTTGTGGTCTGTTCCAGTCCATCCTTTCAGGAACATCAAGCACTTCTCCACATTCTTCTTGCTCTTGCTTTGCCAGACCAAACTTCCCCCTCCTTCTGAGTCAACTTCTTTGCACCTTTTCTGGATTCATCTCTAGGAGTCCTCTGGGATGAGTAAATGCCTTTCCACTTTAAAATGGTCTCTTGCTCAGTAAGGATTTTTTTTTTTTTTTAAATTGGAAATATTGTTAGAAGGGAGCATTTTTTTCAAAGCATCTTTTACAAAATCTAGCAGGTTTTTCCAAGCTGTGTGTTTCATTAACTGCAATATTCCTTTGGCACCTAAGGTAGGATTTTGTGATGTTTTCTGCCAGCATCTTGGCTCTTGGAAAATTCTAGATTTTTACTGCCATGGATTTACTTTGAAAGAAGTCTGATAAATCAAGATGGAGTAGTTTATTTTCCTCTGGGCAAGAGGGATAATTGTTCTACTTCTAGTTTCACATTTTATTTGTTTCTCTGGATGAAGTGTTTTCTTTTTGATTTTTTTTTTAAAAAAATAGAAATGCCAACACGTACTGAGTTTTTCTCAAAATTATTTTTTCCAAGATTTGTTTTCTGATGCTAAGGTGGGCAACGTGCTTCTGATATGGGCCTTTATTAAAAAAGATATGTTATTAACAAGGAATTCTGAACACCAGATCATCTCTATGTGGCAGAAGATCCCTTTGTTTTTTGCATGCACTTTAGATTTTCAGAAAAAAAGAACTTGAGAAGAATCTGAGTGCAATCTATACTCCTGGAGTGGCATTAAGAGCAGGGAGTCATATTTGCTATCTTGCTGCATCACATTGAAAAAGTCTTACTGTTCCATCACATCTCTCACCTCCAAGTGAGCCTGCATGCAGGGAAGTGCTTCTATGCTTCAGAGAGGGAGATGTCCTTTGAGAAGTAACAGGGAAGAATGGTCTCTTTCCATCTGCCCCTTCACCCCACTGCCATGGTATGGAGGAAATCTGAGTAGGGAGCAGGCCACAGAGGGGCAGCAGGACCTCGTGGTATCAGGCTAGGATCAGACATACTTAGAATGCTGCAGTATTACCAGCACCTAACTGGTCTGTCATACAGCCAAAATCCTGGTACTGTTGAGGCATTCTTTTGTATCACTATTATACAATCTGTGCAGCAAGGTCAAAGAGTTCTGGGTTCACAATACCCAACAAGGCTCATGTGGAACCATCTTTGGGAGCCCCTTGGCTGCTGGCTGAATGGTGCTTGGTCATTGCTCAATCTCTGCTGTAAGATTGAAAGACATACTGTCCCGCTTGTTCTGATTCTGGCCTGTGTTGGTTTGTACAAATATTAATGTTGGCTTTTTCCTTCCTCAGCCTGCCTCCTCATTGGTAAGAGACCATATGTATGAATAATCGAACAAGTATTTCTTTTGGTGGGGTTGGAAAATGCAACTTTCCTAGAGTTAGATCCAGAATTAGAAAGAATCACTTCTGCTGCCACTGGGTTTTTGATCCTAGCAGAAGCAGCAGCAACCCCATTTCATTAGGAGGATCGGGGCCAGATAAAATCCCTGCTGAATCCAGGGAATTGCATTTGAGAGTATTTACTTTGAAGTGACAAGGTACTCATGGTGCTGAAAATGAAATTACCTCTGTGGGCTATGTGACCGCTCTGCTGCTTTTGAGCTAGGTGCAATTTAGGCAGCCCTAGGGTGGCTCCTTGGAAATGGCTAAAAGCTGGGGGAACCTACAACGTTTTTTGTGGATATTATCCCAACCAGCGGGGACTACCTTGGCCATACCACTTAAAAACTTCCCTGAAAAAGATGGAAACATGCTGAACATAGGATGGATTGAACATGGGATAGGTTGACTAATATGAAGAAGGTCAAAAAGCACATGACTATTGCATTCAGGATTATGGAACAAATCTTTATTTATCAACCTAAATTTAATTGTAGCCCTCTTTGATGGATTGTTAGAGCATAATGAAAAGAAAATTAAAGAATCTTTCATTTTTGCCCAAACATAATGCTGAAATGCTTAAATAACATGAAAAGACATTTTTCTTATACAATTTCTGACCACATGAAAATGAGGACGTACTACAAATCTTTTAAGAAATCCTGACTTCATGAGATTCCCAGCATCATTTCAAAATTAAACAGATCTGGCTTTATATTCAAGCTTCTTTAGGTTCACCTGAGCCAATCATACTTTCTGAGATTTCTGTCAGTCTGGGCTTTATTTCTTATATGACTTTTATTGAATTTTGGAAGCTCTATTTATGGGCAACTGTTCAAATAATTCAGTGTGAATCTCAAAAGCCTGGATTCTACTTTCAGTAGCAAAGCTGGGATAACCCTCCAGATGAGTCTGAGTCTAACAAACTCTGGACAAAGTTCCATGGAAAGAAGGTCCAGGTTGGATTTTGATTTTGACTTGGAGAAGAGAGAATATTGAAGAGTCAGAGTGCTATAGTATGATTTCTTGCTGTCCCACAGGATTCTATGACTTTTAATCTGTCTGTGTGGCTTCTAAAAACTATTTGGGTATCCAGCTGCTGTTGCTTTTAATCCAGAGGTAAGGAAAACCTGGTGAGGGTTAACTTGTTACTTTCTGAGACAATGTCAAAAATGATTTCATGATAATGCCCGAGTTGAAGCTCAATTTTGCTGAGCCTGCTGGGACCATCCTACAAGAGTGTCTGTGGTCTGCATTGTTGATTCTCTGCACAGAAATGGAGGTAGCTTAATTCAGATCCCAGGTGGTCAAAAATGTGTTGTGGTCTAGCATGCAGGAATAAAGTTAAGGAAAATCAAGCCTCAGCCAGATGTCACCTCTCTGCTTCAGATCTGCATGTGGCAAGCATGGTGTAACACTTTGATACACTAGAGTAGTGTTAAAGGTTGTGGAGTGTTTCCTTCCCACCAGGATTAGTAAGATCATTTAAGGATTTTTTGAACATTCTGAAGAAAAAGCTATTAATGCTAGCTGTTACAGGGAGAATTCCAAAATTTATTTGAATGTCAGCAATATGCAGGGTCAGAATCATGATTTCTTATCTAGAAAATTGAAATTCCTTTTAATGTCTATTGCACTTCTATGCGTCTGAGCTCTCTCTGGAGTAATTTGAAGGTAAATGTGCTGAGGCTGCACTATGAAAAAGCTGAATTTAGCTCCGAGTGCAATGTTCAA
Source organism: Phaethornis superciliosus (assembly GCA_023637945.1). Classification (NCBI taxonomy): domain Eukaryota; kingdom Metazoa; phylum Chordata; class Aves; order Apodiformes; family Trochilidae; genus Phaethornis; species Phaethornis superciliosus. The sequence continues at coordinate 76,443 of JAJQWJ010000022.1, read as the reverse complement.
CAGCCATTTTGTTCTTCCAACAACTCAGGAACGTAAGAAAAGAGATGAAAGCTCTCCGTTTTCTTATGACTAGTTTTCTTATGACCTTTATCTGCTTTTCTTCATGCTAGTCTTTACAAGCATCAGATGAAACTGGGTTGGATGTGTATTGTTCATTTTGTAGGGGAAAAAGGCAAAACAACTGGTCCCCAACTATTTAAAGCAGCAAATTCTTGAAGAAATTAAATAGAATAATTCAGGAGAAAAAAAAAAAAAAGAAAGGCTTTCACTGTACTGCCTATCTTTTTTGAAAGCAATAATATTTACCACATTGGTATTTCTGGCTTTTTTATTGCTAAGAACAAAATAAGGTTTGTAAAGGAGATTTGGCAAAGATGTTACCTACAACAGAATCTAATAACTTCAGATATTTTTACTATAATGAGGTCCATTCTGCTTTCAAAAAGATTTTTGCACTCCCGGTGGAAAGAATGTTTACAGCTCTGGACCTCGAAGAAATAACTTGATTACTTGCAGGCAGCATACTCTGCCTACTTGTGTAAGAGCACACCAGTTGTGTAATCACCACTGTTAAGTGAAAAGTCACATCATTTGAGTTTTGTTTAAACTCGGATGGTTCTTGTTTTTCCATGAGTTACCATTCTCTTGTGTGAACTCTCAAGGAGAGACAATTAGATAATTTGAAGCAGCATTTCATCTTTGGCTTTTCACGCTTTATAATTTTGTTATGTCTTTCAAAACCTCCCAAATTGCTGGGGAAAGCACTTCCAGTAGTAGTTATCCCAATTAATTACATTTTTTTTCATGGAACTGGTCTGACACTTATGGCTCAACGAGAGTTTTCCTAGTGAGCATGTTCACTCTTGTGCTTGAACAGCTTCCCACAGATCAGTTTGCAGATTTCAGCTTTTCATGGGCTACAGAGACTTGGAGTGTTCTCAGGAACATGCTGAACATAGGATGGAAGGACAGAGGATGAGAGGCAGCAATCACATGCAAACATATGTATGTGTGTATGACAGAAAATAGATTTCCTGGTAAAAATAAATCTGTCTGATGTTCCAGTGGAATCAGGAATGCAATAGTTTCCACCAGTATTGGAGTATTTGAACTGAGCACATTGGTAAGTGTTCAAAACCTTCAGAGTTTTCATGTCCATCTTTTGTACCGTGCCATTTTCTATATTCTGTAAGCTGCCATTTCAAACTGCAGGTCTTCTGGAAATAAAATAGCAGTAAAAACCTATCTACTTTGTCCTGGATAAGCAGTGGTATAGAATAAAATAGCTAGGTTTCCTATAGTGTTCCACGAGGTGTCTCATTGTAGTAAATACCATTGATGGGATACAAATTAAGAATGACAGTAAACACAAAAGAGTTAATAAAATACATAATTTATGGTTTATTTGTTGGAAGGCAGAAAACATGAGAAGTCTTGGTGTTTGGAATTTATTAGTTTTCCATTATCTATGTCCCCTTCTTTCTTTTTCTTCTAGATCCAAGATTCTCTTTCTGCTTTTCTGTTTCTGCTTTCCTCTTTTTTACTACTTCTGCTTCACTCCCTGTGGCCTAGAATAGCTCCCTTAGTGCACACCCCAAGCCCCCTGTTCAGGTGCCAGCAAGTCCTGTTGTTTTTTCTGCTTCATCTTGTCCTTCTAGTGGCCTTTCTGGCAGAGCTGTTATAATATATTTAAGGTTTATTTTCTCTTCGGGATATACTGAGCTGTATGAGGAAAGCTAAATAAGTGTGGAAAATGGTCTTAATGTGACTATTGGCATTACAGTAGTTGCCCTGGGGATGTCTGTTAGTAGTAAATGAGAGTAGAAGTGACCTATTAGTACAAGGTTTGCCTCCTGTGAGATGTGTTTCCCCATTTGAAGAGTTTGAAACTTCTGAGTTTGGCTTTCTCTCTAGAGACAAATTTAGCCTGGCATCTCAAGGCAGCAGAAGTACCACCTCCCACAGACCGATCCTTCCCTTTGTTACAAGACTAGAACTACAAAGGTTTACAATAGTTACTGTGCCATTCTCCATGTGGCTGTTAAATTATGTTGAGTTACAGCAGATATGTCCATGAGCAAGATGTCTGTCTTTTAACCTCTGCTATAAGGGGGTTTTGATTTTCCTTTAATATAAAGCAATAAAAGGAGAATGGATCATATTGTGCCTGATTGTATTTTCTGAGAAAATGGCTTAATATCCCCTGTGCACTGTCTTACCCAGAGCTGCTTCACTATAACCACAGTAGAAAGGTGAATCAGACAGCAGATTGAGCCAAAGGTAGTGTCTTCATCCAGTTGCTGATGGGAAAGGCATTTCCCCCTCTTCTCAAGTCTTTTCCTGTAGCAATGTCCACTGCGATGGCTGTGGAGGCAGTATTACATTGCAAGGGAGTGTCTCATTTGCTGATAGTCTTCCATGACTTCATAATTTATAGCATAATAAAGTAAAGATCATATGTTGCACTTAGCACTCCTGGAGTGGGCAAAACAACACAGATGTTGTCCTGGGAGGTAGTGTATAATATCTGATTTCAGAAGCCATTTTGAAAAGAAAGCGAGGATTACTGAGTATTGTTTACATGGAAAGAAGTCCCTATCAAAATGAAGAAAAGCAATCTCTAAGTGCAAAAATATAAACCAGAAATTGCTATTTTGTGTTTGTTCCAGAGAGACTTCTTCCTTCTATTCTTTGTTTCTAATGTCTGAGGAATGGTATTTAATGGAAGCATGGGTTTAATTCTTTACCCCTGTAAACAAAACCATTTCTTGTTGAGTTTGCATAATGAGAGGGAAAGGATGGGCATGGGCATGGGCATTTAATTACAAAGAAATTATTTTTAAAACCCCACCTGATTATAAAAAAAAAAAAAAAAAAAAAAAAAAGGAAGGAAAATATTCACAGAGGTGATACAATTTGCAGGAACTTCTGCCTTTGCCTGGGCATCAATGTAATTAATGTATATTTGCACTACTGGACTTTGCTCATAGCGTATGTGCACCACACAGAATAATGACCCTGTAATTAAAAGGACAAATAATCAGCAACCTAAGACTAAAGATAAGCCCAAATTGTGGTGGTTGAATGTTCGTAGACGTGTTGGATACTCTTGTTCCCTCAGACTTGATTTCTGTGGTTCCTGACAGAGCTAGCAGCCTGGGGGACCGAAGATGCTTTGGTGTACCAGGAATGTATAATTCACCAGCTTCCTGCTCAACAAACTTGTTTTCTGACAGCATATATTGTCATGCATCTTTACGCATAGATTTGTGCCAAATATTCCAGTACATCAGACACAGATACTGGGCAGCAAATGTAAGAGAATGCTTTTTGTTACTGGACAAAACCAGAACCTTAAATTATACTTGGTTACTGAGAAAAAAGGTTTAGGTTTTGTCTTTGGTATATCACCTACCTCCTGATCACACTCTTGACAGCTATTTTTATCAGGCTTGTGGGCATGGAAAATGGCTGTATCTTTAATGTTTTATACTCTCTATTGATAGTCATTCTATACCTAGATAATTTTCTTTTTTAGCCCGTGAATAACCTCTCAATACAGGCACGTTTCTTGTTACACTTCAGGAAGTTAGAAGAGGTGCCTGAGATCTGTGGAGTTTGAGCAGTCTCAGGATTTCTCAAGTGGAAGGAGCTTTCCATCATGGAGCTCGCTTGGCTGCTGCGTTCTCTCCAGATACATTTCAGCTGATGCAAGCTTTTGATATTTTCATAGTTAGGTAAAAGCAGCCAGCAAATCTTTATCCCCTTTGCCCCCCCTTTGCCCCCCCTTTGCCCCCCCTTTGCCCCCCCTTTGCCTCCCCTTTTCTCACACGCACATACAACTGACAGGAAAATAATCATTAACATTTAATCTTTAAAATAAAAGGGGGGCATGGTTTCCTTATGAAGTAGTGGAAACACTGACATCATGTTTGGAACAGGTTTTCTTTTTTTTCCCTTTTCCCTTTCTAATTTAACTGAATTTTTAAAACCAGGGAATAAAATCTTCCCCTCTAGAGTGGGAGAATGTTCCCCATAGGCTGTTGTTTTTCTGGGCTTGGTATGATCCACACTGCTCCTTTTGAACCTCATTGACAAATTACTTAAACCAGGGGCTGTGAACTGAGGCAGCAAAGGAAAAAAGCAAAGGTTTCAAGTCAATTGGTAATAGAAATGGGGAGGAAATATTATTTATGGAAAATTAAGTGACTGGTTTCTTATTTCTGTGTTATATTCTTTGTCTTTCTATTTTAAAGGAAAGGATATTTCTTCTATAGATATGCTTCTATAGCGAGAATGACTTGTTCATCAGATGTTGTCAGTGATGTGGGTTTCCCTGTTACTTATTAACCTTTTATCACAGCATGGTGCAAGCACACAGTTCCAGGTCAGACCACAAATGTGAAGGCAGAGGAGCAAGACAACAGATGGTGGGAAAAACATAATTTATGGTCAAGTATCATTCCTGTATGTCTGCAATGAGAAGCAGCTCTTTGGTGGATGTTTAAGCTGACCTGAAATAGATTTGAGAGGTTCATTCTCTGTAGCACTGTATCCACACACCATGTACTGACTTTATGGAGATTTTGGTGTTCTGTGTCTTGACAAATCAGAGGAAACCTCCACCAGGCACAGGGACAAGAACAGTGCAACATTGTCAGCTTTCTCTGATAAATGTTTTTCTTGGGCAGCACAGTCTGGTTGTGACGGCACCTGCTTCCCATTTCTGCAGAGCTCCTCACAGATCCCCAGAGGGACCCAAACTCTTCACTGGGGAGAATTTAGCCTTGTGTTAACAGAGGAAAGGAAGGAAACAAAAGAGGAGACTGCAAATAATGCAAGGAAGTGATCTTTCTAGTTTCCCTCTCTCTGTATGGCAGTGAAAACAGGAAAAAAGATAAATAGGTCAAGGTATGCTGTGTGATCATTCTATCTGATGGAAGCTCAAAAGTTACAAAAGAAGGTTGAGTTCAGCAAAGAATATACAATACTATTTTCTTCAGAACAAGATTTTAAATCCATCTGATTTTGCTTTGTATTTTCATTGCCTGCTCTGAAGTACTTGCACTTGTAAGTAAAAGTTGAATTTTCACCATTCTGAAATACTTGCAGACAGAATGCTTTAGGCTGAGCAGTATCAAGACTAAGCTGAAGATGGTTAGTATTAGAGATCTGATGTCACACTATCCCATCAGACCAATCCAAGTAAAACCTTCCAGCAGTGGCTTCTGCAAGAGCTGGCTGCTAACTAATGGTTCACTAACATACTTAAAATGGTCTGTGTGATATGACTGCACTCTTTTTTTTGGGGGCATTTATCTAGTAAATATCACTTGTGAAGTTGCTTCAGAAGAGGAATATCCTTTATAATTCTTCACTAAGTAGGTTAACTATTCTCTTCCTGACAAAAGTGCTTCTGGAAAGTGTTGGCTTATAGGTGGGTGGACCATCTTTTTCTCCTGACATCCAGTGGTGAAATAATCATTCTTTATTCAAAATAACCACGGAAAGAATTGGAGTTCATTGTGGAAAGGAAAAATTCTGCTGTAACAATAGTAACAGTCTCCTAGGTGACAGGCAGTATGCCAGTCTGCTCAGAAAGATATAGCAATGATTGTGTCTTCTGAGGAACCTTCAAAAAAACTCTGAGATTGTGATTTATGACAGGAAAGGTGTGTAATTTATTTAATGTTTTGAACAAACAGCAAGGAGAGATCAAGGCAGAAGGACAGGGCACACTTTCCCACTCATTTCTGTGAGAAAAATATTCAGATGTCTTCTCTGGCAGCAAAGCTCATTGAAGACATTTCAGATTACATACTGGAATTTACTTACCTCCAGTAGCACTGAGGCAACTTACCACATGTATTTCTGAACAAGATTGCTGACGAGAACTTGCCTAAAAATGTTTTATTTTTCTTTAAGAAGTTTTTAACTAGGTCAGGGAATGGGGTGGCAGCAGTGAGCAGACTGTCCAGAAAAAACCACACCATCAGACAATTGTAACCTTATAATTCTTAGGCAGCTCTAAGCAAGTGATTTCCCAGAAAGATGTCATAACACAGTGGATGACATTTTGTGTTTGCAATGATGATACCTTAATTTTTCTTGTTCTGGAAAGTTCTGCCTTTAATAGTGACACAGGAGGGGTATCTTCAGCTACATCTCCATTGTAAAACTAAGGATGGGATTGTTATCATATATGTTTAAAAGAATAAATATATTCATGGAGTGCTACAGCATTATGGAAAAGCATCAGTTTGTCTCATCGTGTAGAGGATCCCTTAGAAACATTCTAAGCCAGTATCTTCAGATAATCTGCTTTGTGAGTCCTGGTTACAAATGCCCCGTTTTTGTGGTCTTTCTGTTGTGTTTTAAAAATCAGCTTTAAAATATCTAAATATTAATTTTGGAGTTTTTAAGAATGCAAAATGATAATGAAGTATCTTGCTCCAGGGGGAAATCCATGAGTGAGATACAGCATGGGTACCATCCTAGAAAAAAGTTATCTGGGAGAATAAGAAAATGTAGTGGGAATACTCACTGGTTAAGCATGCTGCTGCTTTTATCTCACAGGATTTGTTTTAATGTTTGATGTAGTCAAGAAAGCATAAGGGGATGAGGCCCCTAAATTCCATGAGGATTCACTGAGAGTGGGTTATGCTACTTTCAGGGGCTGTTCTGTAAACAAAACCCATTGCAGTCACCCTTGCTTTTCAGCACAGATGCACAGCTGTCTCTTGTCGTTGCTGAGGAAACCTGATCTTGTACAGATGTGGATTCTTGACTTCTGGTATGGCAGAGCATGGAAAGTTGTCATGTTGCAATTAGTACTTGAACTGCACAGTAAGGTGTTAGCAATTTACTAAACCACAAGAATTTTAAGTATTTTCTCACATGACCTGATTCATCACAGAGTTTGTTTGGTGATTAGGACTCCTGGTTGAACCTGGCCACAACGCTCTGTCCTGTCCTATCCTATGCGCCTGGCTCAGAGGTTGATGAGACTTCTTCTCTGCTGGCCCCAGGATCACTCCTGGCTTTTTATCATTCTGGAAGCAGCTGACACTACTGTGCCTTGACAGAGGGGACTGTAAAAGCACCCAGATATATGTGCCAGCATGCCCACAAGCTTCTTGGACAGGAACTTAAAAAAGAGTCTCTCATACAAGTTAGCTTACAGTAGAAGGGAACCAGTCTTGATGACCTAGGTGATTTCCTCCCAGCTGCACACTGCTCAAATGCATTTGCACAGGATACAGATGTATTGAAGGTAAATTCTGAATTACCTGGAATATTTTAAAGAAATTCTCAGTGAACTGAGAGGATTAACTGTATTGCACTTACTGCTTAGACACGCACCTTTAAAATTGGTTAATATTTTTTTCTTTTAAGATTGAAATATTTGGGGGTAACTCTTTATGTATGCTTAGAAAACAAAAACTCTAGAAAGTGGATTGGTGGGAGCTGTTTTTTACTGTTAGCCTTATTCAGGTCACTAAGCTGATTAAATGTGAGTTTGAATAATATGTGTCATGTCTCAACACTGCGAGGATGAAGTGTTTCATGAGTTTCAGGAGCCAGAGCTGACTTCTAGTTACATCACGAGAAGAACTCCAGTTATACTTCACAGGCAGTTTACCTCTGCCTCTTGCTAGTTGTTCCTGCCAGCTGTGTCCTCTTCAGTCATTTCTATTGGTAGGTGCCTTGACCCAAGTTCCAGGATGGACTGGAGAATGCAGGAGTAATGCCATTGTCCTATATATATACTGCATGGAAATGCTTTGATACTTCAGAATTAAGAAGGTGAAAAACAAGTTCTGAGAAGGGAGCTACCCCACCTCCAATAAGTCAGGAAATACTGGGGACAGGATGTGGTTTATATCTCATTCCCCTCAATGTTGTGAAAGATGTTTTCCAGTGCAAGCGAGCTGTTAGTCTTTTTTGTCCTGTTTTCTTAAATGGAAGTACCCTCAGTGCAATTGGGGTTTGATTTCCTCTCTATCCACAAGGCAACAGCTCACCCTCACCTCCTCATTTGTGTAATCAAAGAATTGTAAATGTTGTCTGCAAAGTGGAAACACCTTTTAAAGCAGAAGTAAAGTAGAAATTCCTTGCCCCCCACCCCAAGTTAAGGAATATCCTCCTGTTTCAGACACAGTCCTAAGGAGTGAGAGCTCTGATGTCCAGACTGATGAAGTGAAAAAATTAAATTGGAGAACAGAATTTGAGATTAAGGCCACTAAGATTTCTCCTTTCAGTAAGGAACAGATCACATCTTATTAGTTAGCATGCAGGAAGAAATGAGGCAAGCAATAGATTAGAAATGAAAAAAGTGTGTTGACTTTCCCCCCAGAAGAGTAATTGCTATAGATAAGGCACTTGGCAGAAAGACCGTTGCATGGTCTAATCTAGAAAGCATGTCATTGTTTAGTCTCAGTTATCACCCAAATACTGTTTAAAAATTCTAGCCTCCTAGTAAATTAGGAATCAAGACCAATTAGCCCAGAGCTGGAGGTCACTTTGTGGTATACAGCTGGCCTGTTTGAGAGTCACAGGATTTCTGTGAAAGAAATCCATTTCTGATAAATAGATTTTTATAGAGAATGGATTTTTATTGTTAAATTGGACTGTTTTTCAAAATCTCAACCAAAGTAAAGAGAAAAAAACTGGAATTATGAGCCTATTCTCATTTCTCTATGAATATTTTGCATATAACTGTTATGGATTTGTGTCTACTCTGAAAGTGGAGCAAAACCAGCAGTTCATTTCAAATAGGGCACCAAAGAATTGCTGTCTTATTCCAATGTTCATTTGTTGTTTGTTTGTATCAAATTCACCAGCAACATGCTTCATTTACTTGATGCTTCTGTTTTAATGTGATTACAGACCTCACTAGATAGACAGGAAGATTCTGGTCATGCCAAATTAAGACATTGCTTCTTTTAGTTTGGATCTGATTTTTCATCTTAGTAGTCACTTACAGCGAAGAGGAATTTCAGACCCTGCTGATCCAGTAGTGTATCACATACCCTTTACCCTTTGTATGTGCCTTGTATCAATAAAGCAAATTCAAAAGTTATTACTCTTTCTGAAAACTGATTCGCTGCTTAAACTAGTTTGTTAGTAATTTCACTGGGATTATTCCTTATTTATTCTGCTGTTTTTGAGGCTGAGTATCAGTATGGTTGATATTTAGCTAGCTAAATAGAGACACATGCAGGGAGAAGAAAGAGGCATGAATATACACTTACAGAAATGTGGAAGCCAACACTCTCTTATATACTAGTAAACAGACCACGCAGTCCTTACCTCACCTGTCAGTGCATCAAAACTCCTATCAGTCAGAACAAATAACCCTAAAATGAGATTATAAATTACCTTTTGTCCAAGAAATGCAAAACTGGAAGAATTCTTTACTGCAAGACTCATAATTCCTAGAGTGGGTTGCATTGTGTGTATTTCCACCAAATCATTTTCATATGAGTATAGGAATACTGGGCAAAAGTTTCTTGTTTGCTTTTGAGGATGTTCCAAAACTCTTCTAGACAGTCTTAAATTTCAGGGATTTTCTGGGTTTATTTGACTTCAAGTGGAACATGCCTCACGTTACCCCAGGCACAAGAGAAATAAAGTCAGCGTGTTTTTCCGGAAGCTGATCCCTCTGTATGTAAACTCAGCACTTCCAATGGGAACTCTTTGTTGGAGAAGACTGAAAGCATGTGCTTGTGCACAAGAGAGGCCCCTTTGTGACTCACTTTGTCATTAGCATGATATGGAAAAATTAACAAAGGACAAGGAAACAAGTTTATAGATTTAAGAATTTTTTCCCTAAAGGGAAGCAATTCACTGGCCAGTTGTTTTCCTGCAAACAAGCGTGTCCTTGTCAGAGCTGGGTTACAAAATGGAAAAAAAAAAGTTAAAAATGTGTGGGAGGACTAGTATACAGTAGAAAATTTCAAAGATCTTGAAGCGTAGGACAATGTATGTGACAGCTGAGAAAACCATGTCCTCGACTGCCAAGAGACAGACAGGAAACAGACTTCCATGAGAGATGATGCGAACCCAGTGTCTTTAAGCAATGTGATAAAATTCTTTACAGAACTCTTCTATAAGAAGAAGACATTAGCAATGAGGCAGGAAGAAGGAGATGTGTTTTCATGTAAAACTGAATGTTCTGGGAGAAAAGTTTTCCTTTGAGAAAAACATATCAGCAAAGAATGTAAATATCTTGAGGGGGTTTTTGTTATTATTTTCAGATGTAACCAGCCAGGATAGCCATTAAACATTTAGCCACAAGTTTCTAATACATTTCATTTGAAAATGAATGGTATTCAGGATGAAAGTAGCTGAAATTCTTTTTTTAAGTATCTTTTTTTTTTTTCCCCATTCAAAAATTACAAGCCACTCTGCACATAAAGATGGCTCTCATACTTGTCTAGTATGCCAAAAACTGAAAACCACCAAGTAGACATTAAAACTTAGTAAGTACCAATACAAGAAGAGAAATACTGAAATTAACTAGAAGTTCCTCAATGCAAATGCATGCGACCCTAAGTTAGCACTGAAGAGCTTTCTAATGCTAAGTACATTGCTTAGACAGTGCAGTGGGGAGCATCTTAAAAATCCTTAAAGAGAGCAGTAGCTAGGACAATTTTAAGAGCTTAATCAGTCTTTTCAGTCATGGATCAGAAAAATACCAATTGAAACCTTCTGAAAGAGATGGAAGTCTGCCTTTAAAATCTTGCTGCTCAAGAAAGATGGGGCAAGGAGATACAGATGTGGAAAAAAAAATCTCTTTCAAAATGATTTATGTTTCAAGTCAAATTTGGAGAGCCTCTTCATATTTCACTTGAAGTTTCCACCTCTTACCCCCAAGTAAATGTAAAAGGATTTCAAAGCTTCAGTACTTCTTATTTGTACCTCCTCTTCTTTATTTTATCATACAATAAACTACCCAGTAAGCTTCTGTCTTTCTGGCTTTGGTGGTGATGAAGGTCACTGAAAAGATATCTACTGCAATTTTGTGGTCATCAGGAAATCCAAGCATGTCAGGTTTTCTAGGTGCTTGTAGCAATTGTTTGGCGTGCATGCAGAAACTGAGCAAATCAAGTGTCTGCTTCCCCCTCCCAGATTATTACATGGGAGGTTTGCAGATACAGTAAAATTTACATGATTTTAGGATTACCTTTGTGCTGTGCCACATTCTTCTGGTGTTCACCTATATGGAGGTTTAGTTACTGCAACTGCCTCATACATTCTTTAAAGGTCTTTGTTATATTTCAGACTTGGAAATGGCTGTGGTGCCAGAAGGCAGTAAACTCCAACTGGTTCCTAACATGATAGCTGTTCACTTGGCAGCCTAATTGGGAACACAGAGTGATGAACTGCTATCAAAGTGTAAAAGTTTGATTATTCATTTCAAGAGGACTAAAGGGATCATAGAATCATAGAATCGGCTGGTTGGAAGGGACCTCAGAGATCATCAAGTCCAACCCTTGATCGACTACCGCTGCAGTTACTAGACCATGGCACTGAGTGCCACGTCCAGTCTCTTTTTAAATATCTGCAGGGATAGAGAAAATCTTAGATCCTTCAGCATTTTGCAGGTTACAGACCAAATGATTGGTATGAGGATGTGTGTTGAATCATCCAAAGTCAATGACAAATTGCTTGATGCACGGCTGTAGCTGAGCTGTGTGCCAGTTCACAAAGGCAGTAAACAAGATGACTTTTCTATACCTTTTTGGGATATATACAGGTTTTAAAAGGTGTCTTTGAGGGAAAACCTAAAATAGAATTAAGAAGGTCTCATTTGGAAAAAAATTACTATATTGTAGGATCTGATCAGCAGAATCATTATTTTTTCTCATGCAAGTGTGACATTTTCTGGTCTGGATAATTTACATAAATCAGGAAGAGCCCAGCCTGTAGTAAAGGGTAAGGGATAGGTAATCACCAAGTGACAAATGCTAATCTTTGTCAGTAGTAGCATTTGCAGTGACAGTGGTAGCTGTGTGCTGTAGGAGGGACAGGGAGAGTTTGAACTGCAGCCTATAAAAATTTCACTGACCCTGGGATTTTTCTTGCAACAAGGTGAGTTGGAAGTAGCTTGTTGCATCGTCTTGTTAGGCATATTTGTCTTCCCAAAATGGAACTTAAGAAATGAGGGAAACCAATCCAATTATTTAACATTTCTTTGTCTTACTGAATCAATTGCATAAGATCTGGCACAAGTAAACATTTATTGTAGGTTATTTTGCATAGTTTAAAATCCTCTTCCTAGAGGCACTGTGTTTCTAGTGCCTTTCATAGGAAGTTCTTTCCAGACAGCCTTTTTTGTAACATTTGCTCAGGGAAGCAGTGTGTTTTCCACAGAGTGATTCAAATTCCATATCTGCATAAATCCACAGAAGCCAATGAAATTATGTTGAAATTATGAAAATGGTCTCCCCATTCTTCACAAAGCTAAGAGAAAATTCCTTACAAATGTGACCGTATGAGAAAGATCAGGATGTGACCACTAAAGATAGAGTCTACTTGATGGACTTCCCATTTTTTTACTTCATATGTTTCTTTGGTATCACCATCCACTGTATTATTCATCACCTCTTCTTTCTACATCTCCATTTGTTCCTTATTAGTTAATATTGACCTTGTGCTGTATCTCTCTGAAGATGGAAGAGATGAGTTTTTCATAGGTAGACTATTCTTCTGATCATTCTATTCAAAGTTCAGGACTTGGAGTAGTTTAAAATATAAGGACTGCGGGGATCATGTGGGGGCAGAAATATGGAAGCTAATTGGTCTGGCCTTGTTTAAAGTATTCCCAAACCAGAATTAGGTATATCTTAAATGTGTACATTCTTCATTCTTTCAAATTAAAAATGAATAGCCTCTAAAACCAGTGAGTATAGAAGCCTTCATATTGACAATCACTATGAAGAGCTAGACTACTTTTATTGTTGAGGTCAGTCTGTCACGGTTTAACACTGGCCCGGCAATTAAACTGAATAACAGATGCTCTCTGTTAATCCCCCTCTCCTCCCTGATAAAGGAAGGAGAGAGAATAAGGGAGAGATGCTTATGGGTTGGAAACTAAACTACACATCTTTAATAAAATAGTAATTATAAATAGGAAAAATTACTAAATATATACAAATATACAGGAAAATTGATACCACATTCCTCCCCCTTTTCCCCCAGTAACTTTCACATCACCACCAAGGCTGCAGGGCAGCCCTGGGAAAGTCCAGGCTGGACTCCTGGAGTTGGCAGCTGGAGGCAGGAATGCACAGATTCAGGCTGGTATGACCACAGGCAGATGAACGGACGAAATCCTCCCAGGATGCCGAAGCAAACAGGGACAGGCGAAGAAAGGGAAGCTGGAAGGGGTTTGACCCTTGTGATCCCTCAAATTTATACCGAGTATGACGTGTATGGGATGGAACACTCTGGTCAATTCTGGCATCTATCTTGTCTGGTCCTCGCCAAAGGAGGGTTTCAGGTGGGACCTCCTTACTCCTTGTAAAATGTTCCTCAGAACTGAGCAGTGTCCTTGGCTCTGCATACCAGTCTTTAGCTGTAACTATAAACATCGAGTGTTATCAGTCCAAGAATCAGACACTGAGAAACTTGCTGTTAATTTCAGGAAGTGCAGGTACTTACAAGAGACTTAGCTGAAAGCAAAAGTACAAGATCGAAAATCACCTTTATCCTGGCCCAAACCAGGACACAGTCACATGCTTTATATACTGTGTGATATTCAAGTCCATTCTGAGTTGTTCAGTTTTTTCCTGTTGCACCCATTATTACAGCACTTTAGCATTTACAAAACCCTCTAATGTTAATTTCCATTATGCCTGGATACAAGGGAAGTGAAAGGGGAATAAAGACATGGGTTGCAAGCAACTCTAACTTTTGGGTGCCCATGGAGACATCTCTAATGGCTGATTTTTTTGCAGAGCACTTAGCAATATAGAGCACTTTATTTGTTCCCAGCTCCCACTGAGTTCATCTGCAGCTGTGAGTACTTTGCACTTCTGCACAACAAGCTTCTGGGACCCAGATCAGACAAAGAACACTCAGTAAGTGCCACCTCACTGAAATGACTTATCTTAGTGTGGTGGGATACTCGGTGGTAGGAGCTGATATCCAGTCTAAGGCTGTATCAAATAGCCAGAGCTATGAGATCATCTATTCTTTTCCAGCAAATCCTTCCTCATGGAGCATATGAGTCTTCCTAGAAATGAAACAGGAGTCTTAAAGTGTCTATTGTTATACAGCACTAATTCAGTGAAGGACACGTCTGAAGGACACGTTGTTTTTTTTGTTTTTAACCCAAATGAAGGAACTTGGAGTAGGGAGGGGTAGTGTGTGTTCATGGCAAAAGACTCTTTCTTTAGTGTCTGACTCTCCTGAAGCTTATGCTTATAGTTTGATGTTCAGAATATGCAGCTATCACAAGTGGTTTTACCTGTGGTGAAACCTGTAACTTCTAAATGTTGATTCAACTTAGCAGATGATGTCTGCTAGGATAATTTTTTGTTTCAGTGTAATAAGGCTGATAATGCTGATGACTTATGCAAGGTTTTGTTTTGTGGGACACATAGTTTCATCTCCACCTTGCCTTGCAAAATTGTACTTCATGAGTGTGGAGGTAGGGTAGAAACTAAAGCTGCTATACTTTGTACCTTTGGGAAAATTGTTTCTATCTCAGATTCTCAGATTAATTTGACTTTAATTCCTTCTTCTACACTTTCTCTGGTGTCTTTTTTTTTTTTTTTTTTTTTTTTTCCCCCCTTTTCCCTGGATTGTTTCATGTTTAGATGTTTAGATAGGGATTTGACTGTCACATCTGTTACATGATGTTACATTGTTACAGTGAGGTAACATGAGTTACTTTAAATGAGTTTCTGATTCCTGCTGGCTATACATTTAGTCATCTGTAGAGTCTATGAAGTCTGAATCTATTCATTCTGAGCAAGGTGACTGGGTAAATGTCTCTGAATTCAGAGACCTGGGGAAAAGTTTGCCTTCAGATTATCTGCAAGATTTTTAATCTAGTCTATTTTCTTCAGTACCCAAGGACGTGAAAAGCATTGAATAATCAGAATAAAAATAATTTCTAGTCAGAACCAAGTCACAGGGAGATCTTACCCAACATGTTCCTTTGCGTAGGAGCCTGAATGCATTCCATCATTTTGTTAGCCAGTATTTATGGTTTTTCAACCTCTTCCCTGTGGAAGCTGGCTAAAGTTTGAAAGTAATTACAAGTCTGGGCTGATGTTTGTCGGTTTGTAGCAGGCAGTAAATAAGTGCTAACATTCAAAACCAATTCACTTTCTCTGCCCAAAAGAATCTGTTGGGAGAAGACCTTTGTTCATACAGTGTAAGTGCCAGGACTAGTTTGGGTGCAGTTCTGAGATGGAAAGAGCCTATTTTCCCCAACTTCTGTCTCTTGTTTCCTCCTTCTAGAGTCTTCCACAGAGCATCCACATCTACCCCATAAATTTCTAACTAAGGTGCACCCATTTCTGAAACAGCAATCATAACATTGGATTCAGTGATAAGTGTCCAAAAAACATCTTTGTCCAAGTTGTTCCACAAGTGACCTGCATCCTCCCTGCTAGGCAGACAGCAGTATTCCTAAACATGTAACTTGATTTCAGGTGGTGGGGGAAAAAATAAATAAATAAAAAAAAAAAAATTATAAAAGATTATCACCACCCTTTCATTTTAGGAGTTATTTGGGTAATGTGTTTGGGAGCCATATCTGGTTTTGTATGGCTAGGGAGAATGAGTGTGTGTAAGAAACAATTCATAACTTCTATGCTACTAGCCTTCCCATTTCACATCTTAGAGTCACTTTTTCTTTCTCCTAATGTTTCTTCTTTATAGACATACTGAATGATTGAAAGGAACTGATGCTGCTTCACTGTACAAAGCAATATTGATCAGTTCATGCCAGAAATGCCTATTTCTGCAAGCCTTGAGATTGAAGTCCTCTCCTTTCTAAAGCATGTGTCTAATTCATATGCTAGCAACAAAACAGTCTTTGTCTCTCTTTCTCATAGCTATTTATTCTTGAAATCGATGACTGAAAAATTCTCCCTCCCACTTCCCTATGACATCCACTGTTTATTTCTTACAAACATTAGAGTGACTTTGGGGATGGAGATGGTCCTAAACTGGGGATCTGCATTCTGGATTTAATCCTGGTTCTGACTTAAGTCTTGGTGTCTCTTTCCTACAGCCTGGGATGATGGCAGTATGGGAGTTAGTAGGTGCCACTGCCTGCCCTTGTGAATTGGAAATTGCTTCTTCTGACATCACTGCATCATGGCACTGGGAAAGAAGCTGAGAATGATTGAAGGGTAGGAGAAAAGCAGTGAAAGAAAATTTATATTGGTTTGAGGTTAAAGCCATGGTTGTAGTCCAAAGATTCTCTCAGACTGACTGTCCTTTATAGAAAACCATTGATGGAACACTCACGCAGAAATCTGGCAGAAGGAGGAACCTTGAGATTGCCTGTGATAACCAGGCTGAAAAATTAGGGAGTGGAGCTGGTGGAAGCTGGCATGGAAATATACAACCTAAAAATAACATATGATCTCAATAAATTACTTCTGCTAGCTGCATTCTTTAAATGCTTATTTATTCAGCACTATACACAGTGTGTCCTATGCTATACATAACTTATATTGCAACCTGAAATACTTCTGAAACAAAACAAAAATCTAAGCCCTAAAAACCACTCTACCGATGCATCTCTTCAGTCTATAGATTAAGGGTTGAGCACCAAACTGTTAAGCACCAAACTGTTAGTCCAGAGAACTACACCTGGATGTTCATAAACACTTCATGAAGTTTCATGCTACCTCCTAGTGTTTCTCTTCTCCTGTGTTTTGTCAACCCTTAGCTTCACATCTGGAGCCCTGAGCACCTCTGAATGCCTGACCGTTGTGAAACACATTTTTCATAGCTTTATTGAGAGCTACTGCAGTAGACTTAAACTGAGAAGCTGGTATTTTACAGTGCAGCTGACAATAACTTGACACTTCTTTTGAGTTTTTTCTAGCTCAGGCCATTTTTTTACTAATGATTGATGAGTGCTGCAAGGCCCATGTTGAGCATAAAGAGCTACAGTCACAGAGCACCCACAGAAAACTGCAAGCAGGGGAATCTTTGTCTGCTTGTGAGCCCAATAGCTGCCCTCTTACAGACTCTGTTTCTTTCTGCTGATACACAAGTGCTTGTTTCCCCCAGCGACAAGTATGCATTTCAGGTAAGGAATAGCATGGACAAGAGATGATGTCATGGTTTTCCATCCTTTGTGGAGCTTTTAAACAACTGGAAGAGAATGTAAGAGTTGTTAAAAAATGGTTCATGTCAAGAGGTTGCTGCTGCTGCTGTAGGATGTGCCAGTGACTCAAAGAAAAGGCAAATGGCTTATTTCTCTGAGCTAGCAATGAGTCATTAACAGCTGCCTTTTCCTATTTATTCATGTGAATTCTCTCATTGACTTGTAGATTTTCCTTTCCACTCTCTTTTACAGTAAGACTTTCTATTTTGGTCTCTTTTAGTCTCTCTATAGGCAGTTTTTCCACTGCCCCCTTCCACTTCCTTGGGAAGGAGTTGCTGCTGAAACTCCCTTTCACAAAGACTGTGGCTCTCTGTGAAATCAGTTCATCTGGAACCAGTAACATTATGAAATCCTTCGGCATTGAAGTGCAAAGCATTTTGCACAAAGCTGTTCTTACAGGTTTATGCGGTATGGACTTCAGAGAGAGATAGATCTGAAGTGACAGAGCTCCTCTACAACTGCTCTCCTCTCCCATCTCCCATAATTTTTCTATGGAAGGAGGACAAGAGGAAATGATCTCGAGGTGCACCAGCAGAAGTTTAGATTAGCTGTGAGAAGGACCTTCTTCACTGAAAGGGTTATTAAAATCTGGAATAGGCTGGCTAGGGAGGTGGTTGAATAATGCTCTCTGGACGTGTTTAGAAGATGTGTCGACGTCATGTTTAGAAATGTGGTTAAAGCACTGGACTTGGTAGAGTCAGCTTAATGGTTGTAGAGTTAGGTTATGGTTGTACTTGATGATCTTAATGATCTTTTCCAACCAGAATGATTCTGTGAGTTTTCCCCATATTTTGCCCTTCTCCTTCTGTCTAACCCACCACTGCTGATTTTGTCAGTTTGGTCAATTCTGTGTTTAGCTTCCATCTCTGCAGAAAGCAGCCAGTTTTTATGTTTTATCAAAACACTCTGACTCAAGTTAAAGTCTGTGATTTTTGGTTTTGCTGATGGATTTCTTTAATGACAGTGTTGGGTACATGGAGTTTTGCTGTGGCATTCTCTCCTTCCAAGAAGTGTTGTGTGTAGGTGCTGGCAATGTCTCAGAGGGAAGGGTGTGCTGGCAAGGCAATGTCTCTCCTCTTTCTCTGTGCTCTTGGGGCCCAAAGTCAGTTGGGCAGTTCTTAGAAACAGAACAACTCTAAGCATGGGAGCTAATGTGGAACAGGCTCTTTAGGACTGCTTCAAAATAAGGTGGTTTGCTTTGACTTGTTTAGTGCTAATGTTTGTCATGAAATGAACAATAAGGATTTAAAGGAGAGAGCTGAATCTTTAACTCTCATCTCTCTTCTATATAACTGATCCCAGCCTTCACACTGCCTGTGCTTTCTGGGCTGAGCTCCATGCAACTAAATTTTTCCAGACTTTCACATTCCTTCTCTCCCTCTTGTCTTAGTTGACTTTGGCCAGGACCTCTCTACACTCCCAGTTCATTCAATTCAGACTCGAGACTGAATCTAGAGCTGTAAATGTTTTCTTAGAGATGCTTATCTTTGCAACAGCAACAGGGAAATCATGACCTCTATTTAAATGATAAGGATCTGACTACTTGCATATAATAGTTTGGACACAACATAGTAAAGGCTCGGAATGATAGTGAGCAGGGGCTGATTACGAAGAAATGGAGGGCTCAAAACTCATAGTCGAAGTGCTCAAGCATATACCCTTCAGCCACTTTTTGATTATTTTCCCAACAGAGAGACATGCTCAATCTTGCTCACAGTTACTGAATCATTAATCAGTGCTCTTTACTCTAAACTGATGTTAAAAGCAAAAAGAGCATCTTTGTTTTCTTTCAGAAAAACCACAGCACTGTTTTGTTCACACTGAAAACACGGAAACCCAAATAAAAGACTTCAATTATAGAAACATTTTCTCACATTTTTGCAAACTTAGAGAACATCCCTCTGTTGAATGTTGAATTTTTTTTTTAACCACTTGGTGCATGTGATTTCAAAATTATGTTGGAATTGTGGGGTTTTTTGCTGACCAACACATTGTGCAGTCATGCTTCCCAGTGTTAAAGAATTTCTAAAGGATTATTTTTATGGGTGTTGTCTCCCGGGGGGTATCCTTGGCTCTTCCCACAACAGATCCCTCATTTTTTACATGATAAAAGGGAAATGCCACGGGGCAGGAGACCCTGTCTGTGTCTTGCTGTACCTTGAAGGGCAGCACCTTGAGTTAAAATATTTACAAGTATTGTACAAATGGGATTTTTTTATACTACCATTTATGTAGCGGAGAAAACTGGTAACACGACATGTCTGCTAGGTGACACTGCTGCTGCACCAGAGGAACATCCCACACCGCAAGCTGCCTTTTACTTTTCCTCTCCTTTTTGGATTTTCTCAGGGCCCAATCTGCTACAGGAGCAAATAGGAGACAGCTCCATTATCTGTGAATCAAAAGGTTCTGGTGATTTCATAGCAGACGCATAAAAGTGCAAATTTCAGCATTTTTCAAATCTCAGGTTACTTCAGAGCTCGCAAGTGTGTTTCTACTCCCCACAAAGGAGTAGGAAAAGAAAATTTTCCATGCGGTCTTCCACAGCCAAGGAGCTCTTGGCCCCTGCTCCTCATACAAAAGGTGGGGGAAATTGCATAGTAGTATTACCCATACTTGTCCTCCAAATAGACATTTGCAACCTTTTTGGACTGCCCTTAGGTTGACAGCCAGATAATCTGTCAAAAATGGATGTAATTTGCTGAATATAAGTATCTTTACACCCTCAGTTACTAAGTGTACTAACTATGGACTTAGTACAACTCCATCGAAGTCAGTGGGGTCTGTATGTGCTGGTATCAGGTGTCTTTATGAAGCTGTGTTTCTATTTCTAGAGCAGGCTGCTTGCCCACAAAGGTGGGGAGAGGCAGTTTCATGGGGCTTGCCAGGCCCCATGAAAAAGGAGGAGAAAAAGAAGGAGAAAAAGTGAGTTCTTAAATGGCTTTGTGCAAAACACCTTTTTCAGCTGCAAAACACCTTTGACAGCTTAATGAAGAGACCACAGGGCGAGAGCATTGCATGCTGCAGGGCAGGACCAAGAGGACTGTGGAGGGGTGACTGTGCTGCTGAGCATGGGACTGCTCCCATAAGGAGAGGTGCTGCTGGGCCACACTGCCCTCTCCCTCCTGCTGGCTCTGTTTGCTTTCATGCACATTGAAGGCCCTTTTTTGGTGACCAGCTGCTGGAACTAGCTGTGAGGAGCAGATAGCAGTAAGCATTCCATCTGTTTGCAGTAATGTGGGGCCATCCTTTCTGAACTAGCTTTTGGTGGATATGTACCAAAATCTCTCCCTAAAGCCCACTGTTGTCACCATTCATCAACAGATGAGTTGCAGAAAAGACCACTCACAGCTTGACCTTACTGTGCCTGAGCTCTCTCAGATGACTAAAAGGGTGTTAAGCAGGACTAAGACATGACAAACAGCTACCACTGCTGCACAGGTTTTGTAGGTAGAGAGTAAGTCCCTGTCTCCTTACTCCGCAGCCCCAACAGTACTAGTATCTATTCTGCTCTTTCATCCTCCTCTGCCTGACATGCGAAAAGAGAGGATTTTTCTTCTCCACTTATCACTGGGATGAAGAATGGAATATGCTCTATAAAACATTTAGTAGTACAGAGAATTTGAAGCAATGAGCAAACAGATTACTTCATATAGGCATTCATACAAGTTGAAGTGGGATAGAAATATTAGGCACCCTAAATTCTGGTGATATTCTGGAGCTTTATTTCAGTGACCTCAAATAAATGTTAGAAGGTATCAAATATTTACAGCTCCAAAGGCACAGAGAAGCTTATGTATGGTAAGAAACTGTAAATGCTTCAGGTACTACATACTTCTGATGAAGAAGGCAGGCATTTGTGATGTATCAACAATTTAAACAAGAAGTGTGTATAGGAAGAACATGGTGGACCAAATGTTTGCCAGGTGTAAAGCAGTGTTGCTTTACTTGATTTCCTGGCATGTGGTGGCTGAGGGTCAGGTTCAAGGGCAATCAGTCAACAAACTGTAGCAGGTATAGGGATTTGGTTTAGAACAACAAGCTCTGTGTTTATACAAATCTTTTGTAAATGTTTTCAAGCATTTTTAAGAGATAAAATGAAGCTGGAATTTTTTTTTTAATTCAACAATGCAATTTTTTTTTTAATTCTTTATTCTTTTAATTCTTGGATCCCAAGTGCATAAATGGGCTGATTGATTCTCAAAGGTAGCTTAAACTACTTCAACTGTAGCAGCGGGAAGAATCTGGGATATCAGAGATACCCACAAGAGAATTAAAAGGGCATTGTTAATCAAGTGAGGTGGTTAATGCAAATTGAACATTGAAAAAGCATCAAATTAAGAAGCTGTTCGCTCTGATTTTAAGAGGATTTTGTGCTAGAAAGCTTCCCCTCTAACTGTCTAAATATACTTGGAGCTAAAGTGTTCCTAGATACTGGCCAAGCTGCCACAATGTTTTAGTTTCCATGATCCATCTCCTTTGCATCTAGTCTAGCAGATACTGCTTACTTCACTAACAGCTCTGTCACCTTTGGACTACGAGTCTGTGATTAGCATGTGTGTACATTCTTTACTTTCATCAAAAAGCATAGAAGCTCAGCATGATGCAGGATGAGACACTTTTGACAAGATTCTTAACTGAGGTCTGTCCCTGTCAAGGCAACATGAAAACAGACGATAAAAATTCCTCTGTTCCTTTCTGAAATCCTGAATCATGTCATATTAGCCATGAAACTTTTTTCTTTCAGTGGAAAAAAAAAAAAAAAAAAAAAAAGATATTAAACTACAACTTGTTTAGCTAATTATCAAGGGCAGAGATAGAACCAAGTAATAAAACCTGTTGAAATCTTTCAAATATGAACCAAATGTATAAAACAGGGGTTCGTTGATTCAGTAATCTGCAGCAGGTTGATAAATACAGCTTCTACTCTTCTCTGTATGGTAAATCTAGTCCAAGGTTAAAGATCGCCAAGCTTAGTTTAGCTCACCATAGATAGTTTTGTAAAACTTGGCTAGACTCCAAAAGTCATGTGTAGACAAATCTGACCAAGCAGCCAAGACCATGCCTGACTGCTTAATACTAGTCTTATTAGATCTGTCTGCCCACATCACTTGCCTGTCACCCTGTTCTGAAAAATAGTATATAAACTCCATTTTGTTACATGATGTTGCTGGAATTCAGGCTATGAAATGTTGCGAGCCACATGGTGCTTGCACACAATTCAAGTGTCCATGGGATCTGAAAAACTCACTTAGCTCTTCTTTGTTTGGAAGGTTTTAAAACTCATCTGGTGTTTACGTTTGCAATATTTTATGTCTCCGTAAGATGAGCATAAGCTGAGAGACATCTGTCCCCCAAGTTTTTCTTTCACTCCTTGCCCAGTCTACCAATCTGATAAAAGCGGTCAGCACTTCAAAGGCCTGTCTTGAGATGCTCCTGGGCTTGCTTTGAAATGTGCACTACAATTCTTCAGTGAGATTAAATACCATAATTACACTGATAATGTGGCCTTTTTCTCAGAAGCAACTTTTAAAATCTCTGTATTTAACTCTAGCTTTTTTCTAGCAAAATATCACTGAAAAGTCAGTGCACCTGGGAACAAATGCATTTCATTGCTAGAGTGAAACAGGAGCTCAAGGTACAGTTCTGTGGTTCCTGGGTTGACAAGTCAAATTCCAGATTCTCTTCCACTGCTCAAAACTGATGTTGTAGGCTCAGCTTAACTTTTACAAGTCTGGTCTCTCCACAGTCTGTCAAGGACCTATTAGGCTTTGAGTCTATTTAAACCCCAAAATATCTCCCAAAGTTATGAAGCAAATCACACAGTTAAAGGCCAGTGGTCATAATCAGACTATGGCACATAAGACAGCACAAGGGGGTAGGGACAGGAGTCCTAATGTTTCAGGAGATTTCTCAGATAAAACCTTCTGAGTGCAGTTCTGAGCCCCAAAATTTAAGGAAGTGAAGGTCCTTAATTATGTCCAAAGTAGGGCAACAGAGATAGTGTCAGGGCTGCCAAGCATGCTGAGCCCTGGAGGTGCTGAGTCTTCTCCCTGGGATCACGATAGGACATGTAGAAATGAGTCAAAGCTGCACCAGACAAGCTTTAAACTGGACATTAGGAAGCATTTCTTTACTGAGAGGATGTTCAGACACCGGAACAGCTTTCCTAGAGAAGTGGCCAACATCTCAAGCCCGTTAGTATTGAGGAAGCAATTAGACAACTCCCTTAACAACATTCTTTAACTTTTGGTCAGCCCTGATCTGGGAAGGTAGGTGGACTAGATGATTACTGCAAGTCACTTACAACTTAAATATTATTCTATTCTATTTATTCTATTCTATTTATTCTATTCTATTTATTCTATTCTATTTATTCTATTCTATATTGAACTCACATAGAAGTTACAACAGCAAAAAAGTTCAGATCTGGCCCAGAAAACCTTCTGTCTTGAGAACATTTTTAAATCCCCATAGTACTTGGTGCCTTGTGGCCAGATTTAGGCAACACTTATAGAAAAATGGACCAGACACCAGAATCTGGACCTTGTAAGTCACTTGGCACAGCTTTCCTTACCACCATAACAGTCCATCCTTTAGCTGCCACGTAAGTCTTTCCATCAGCACAGCGTTTCCAATTCACCCTTCTGGCACTGTAGAAAGTGCATTCAAACCTCACTGCAGTGATTTGTTTTCCTTCATTCAGGTTTTGTTTTTAATTTCACTGGTTTTATTGGTGCCAAACAGAACCAGCCCTTTGAACACTATTTAAAAACCTTTTTATCGTGACTGTTAGATGTCCACTCCAGTGTTGACCAGCAAGCACCATACATGGGTAGGCTTGGCAAAATGCTCTGAGAAACTGCTCTTCCCTTTCCCCACTCTTCAGACTGCCTTTTGTGGCTCTCTATTTAGAGCTCTGGGGAGAAGAACAGATGGAATAAATCATCTAGTGGTAGCCAAGTGACTGAACTGCTTCTGGGAAATACTGCATCTCTGTTGGATTTATATGTGAGATGCCCAGAAGTCACTCTTGTGTCAGGAATAATTTGCTTTGCAAAGTGCAGTAAATCTCTGAGTCTGTTTTGCTTCCGGGAAGGTTCCCCAGCAGAGATGCCTGGAGCTTGCTCACAGGGAATTTCCAGCCAGCCGGGGGCTCTTCTCAAAACCACCATCTGTGTTCTTAGAGCATACAGGAACGAGGCCAAAACCACCATCTATATATCACCTCTGCAGATGTGGCATATAAGCAGGGGAAAAGGGGGAGGTATGCGTTAAATCTTAGAAATACCATTTTGTTTTCTCTTCTCCTTCTTTTCCACCCTCTTCCCCTACTTTTTCTTTCTTTTTCTTTCCTTTTTTCCTTTTCTCCTTTTTCTCCCCTTTTTTCTCCCCTTTTTTCTCCCCTTTTTTCTCCCCTTTTTTCTCCCCTTTTTTCTCCCCTTTTTTCTCCCCTTTTTTCTCCCCTTTTTTCTCCCCTTTTTTCTCCCCTTTTTTCTCCCCTTTTTTCTCCCCTTTTTTCTCCCCTTTTTTCTCCCCTTTTTTCTCCCCTTTTTTCTCCCCTTTTTTCTCCCCTTTTTTCTCCCCTTTTTTCTCCCCTTTTTTCTCCCCTTTTTTCTCCCCTTTTTTCTCCCCTTTTTTCTCCCCTTTTTTCTCCCCTTTTTTCTCCCCTTTTTTCTCCCCTTTTTTCTCCCCTTTTTTCTCCCCTTTTTTCTCCCCTTTTTTCTCCCCTTTTTTCTCCCCTTTTTTCTCCCCTTTTTTCTCCCCTTTTTTCTCCCCTTTTTTCTCCCCTTTTTTCTCCCCTTTTTTCTCCCCTTTTTTCTCCCCTTTTTTCTCCCCTTTTTTCTCCCCTTTTTTCTCCCCTTTTTTCTTCCCCCCCAGCTTAGGGAAGGAATGACTTGATTCCAACCAGGCATGTAGTTGTGTTTGTGCACACTGTGGCTGAACTATCATTGCATCCATAATGTGCCCTGGCATAGCATTCTGAGATTTTCCCCTGCTTAATACAGCTTCTTGTGACAGGATATTCCTAGCTGTAAATTTTGCAAAGGAAGAGATTAGGCACAGTCTCAGTTTTACTGATAGAACTTGAAAAAACACTGACACAATACTAAGCATTGTCATGAGTTTAAGAAACAATAGGCCCTTGGATGTGGAGGAGGGCAGAGGTGTTTGTCGCTAGAAAGGCTCATGAAATTTGGGTGGAATTTGAAACTACTCTTCTCCAAGGCACAAATATCTGCCAACATGAAAGGTTAAGTCTCTGCTTTACCTTTCTTTTGCTGTGGTTGATGTGACTGGAAGCTCTAGAGGTGCAGGGATGAGTACCTGGGAACTGGGTCAGAGGACCTTAGTTTCAAGGTGTGCACAGCTGGGGAATCAAATCTGCTTTCTTTCATTGCTTCTTTGTAAGTGTGCTACAGCCACAAGTTGTGGTGTAGGATATTCATATAGGGCATGGGGCAAAATATCTTCTCTAATAAGATAGCACAGCACTGAGAAGGTCAGCAAAGAGGCTGTGCCACTGCTGTCCCCAGGGGCTCTGTGTCTTGGCTGCCTTGATCTAGTACTGGCAATGATCCTACTGCTGAAAGGGAGATTGGACTAGCCTCCAAAAAATCTTCTCCAACCACCACTTCTGTGTTTTTGTGATGTCCAGATGCCAGTTGGTGAGGGCAGGCTGTAAATAGAAGTAGGCAGAGCTCTTCCCCTGAAAATGTTGATTTCTGATATACCCATCTGAGGCTTATCCCTGTCCCAACAACTTCATCATAAAAGTAGTTATAGCATTTCCTCACCTTTTATCTTCAACAGCAGTGCTAATAGACCTCAAGATAGAATCACAGAGTTGCTTTGTTAATTCCCAAGCTTCCTGGCTGGCAGCATTAATGGTCATGCTTGCAGAGTGTTTTTGCTGTCTTTATTAGCAGCTGTCAACACCACTAAGGGAATGCCTCTCAGTCTGACCAGCAGCCACAGGAGATGAATGTGTGTGATCGTAGAGGAATTGCTGCTTCTGGCTGCTGATGTATCACAATTAGCACCTTCATCTCTAAGCTGGTACTTGCTTCCTTATTAAAACCATTGTTGAGGATTTCCTCCCAGAGAGCTGAAAAATCCTGGATTGCCAGAGAGGCAGTGCTGATGGAGCAGCTGAGCAGAGGAAGAGCTTGGGAGCTGTGCAGATGCTGCATTGCTCATGTCACCACCTCATGACCGTTGTTGGGTTTTATGGCACCATGAACATTCATTTGCACCATTTTCCTCCTGTTGCAGACAGTGAAACTAGGGAGCTATTGTCGAGAATAAGTCCCTTCCCCCTCACATAGGATTTAAAACAGAATGGCTATTGAAGTATATAGAACCAAAACATTTTCAGCAGCTATTGCAGAAAATGTGTGAGACCCTTGAGAAAAAGATTTCTTTAAAATAAGGTTGGAAAGGCTTGGCTTTTTCTATCATAGCAGTCAGGTAATTATCTAGGCAGAGGGGACCATGCAAGAGCTCCTCAGTGGCATCTGTTGCCAGCCCCTCATCACAGCCATTGATGACTTCAGAGCTCCAGCACCTGTTGTGCACCAAACCAGGACCTGCACATAGATCCCTGATCTTTTTGGATGAGAAATGACATGGGTGGGATCACTAGTGCTGACTTCCTTGGCCCATGTTTTCTACGACGACAGGGAAGTAGGTACAAGTTTGTGGCTCTGAGGTAGAGCAGGGACCATGTGCTAATCTGTGTCTAGACAGCCTGCGCTCAGCTCTCCCCTAGGTTTCCCTGGTCTTAGCACATTGCCTTTTATGCCCTATTTCAGATGGAAGAGGAAACACTGAAACTCAGAACAGCGGAAAGAGTGTTAATGTCACTTACATCCTGATTATGTCACTGTATGGCTGCATCTGTTTGGTGCTCTGCAATAAACTGCATTTCAGGGGTCTGTTCATGCACAGCCTGGAGTATTTCTAGCTCATGGGTTTCTTTGCATGGAAACTGAAGTACAGGAAGGGCTGAGAAGGGTTGAGAATTGGTCCTATCACAGCATTGGAATTTTGCCAGTATTTACACCTAGACTTGGGAGCCAGGCAGCATTCCTGTGTCCTACCATATTGCCTAGCTTATTAATCATGGCCTCATAAATCTGGTTACATCAAACACCTTCTAGTTCACACCTGCATTATTTGTGAGATTATTAAAAATCAAGAGTAGGGATAGGAGAGGCATTCATCAGCCTTTTGGATTTCAGACCTGGAGACAGAACAGTTTATATGAAGCTTGCAGAAATGCAGTCCGTGCGGTCCATCATAACTTTGTTCTCCATGGAATTTTAAAAATTAGAAATAACAAAATTAACACTCAAATACTGAAAAGCAAAGTTTTAAAAGTGAACAACATCAAGTCAGAAAAAAGTTTTAAACGAAAAAAAAAATCTACTTTTCCTATTTTTAGTAATCTCCTTTGGTGGCTAGCTAACATAAACACTGTGCCTAATAATCTGCCCTCATTTCTGGTATTATCCATGGTATTGAGCTGTGCTGTGTCACACCTCTGGGGCCAGACTTCTGCAGGGCGGGCTATTGCCTTGCAGGGGGAACAGGAGGGTGGACACTCCAGCAGGAGCGTGAGGAAGGCAGGGGTTTGTGCTGTCTCTCTGTCTCACCTCTTTTCTGGATAAACTTTGCTTAAATTTTTTTGCATAAAAACGCCCCATCTAGCCCCATCTACATCTCTGTGAGGCTTTATGGCTGGGACTGAACTGGTACTGGTTGGTTCAATTGAGAATAACAGGTTATCTAACCCATTGATAGCATCTCTGTGTCTTCAGACACAATTCGATCATCCACCAGGATTCTCCCTTTTGTTATTCTGCTTAAAAAATACTTCTCATTTCACGGTCTATCTCTGAGGAAGAGCTGAGCACCAGGATTTGTTACAGCTGCTGTGGCGACCACGCCGGCTAGTGCCTGCAACCGGAAATGCAGTCATGTAGTGACAGCTGGCTCGTTTTTCCTTTCTTGTTTCTTTTCCCACTTCCTCTCCACTGATGTTTGTGTGTAATTAGAGAAGAAAAAATTAAAAAGCAAATCGTAGGAATTAAAAGTGTCTCCAAAGCAGATGGATCCTATTAGCTACTTCTCAGGATGCAACAGTTTTCCGGTGCTTGGGACACAGTTCTGAGCAGTCAGATTTGCAGACATCTACTGATGTGGCAATTACAGGCAGCATGTCAAGTGTCAGAGAAGATGCATACCGAGGTAGCCTGAGAAAGAGAAAATCCTTCATTTCATCTTCATAGGAGGAATAAATCAATTGCTTTAAACAGATCAAAATGTTACCCCTAGATTGTGAATACAAAACTAAACTGACAGAAGTCCAAACACAATCTTTTTTTCTATCTCCATTTTTTTTTACATTCTCTTTAAGAAAAATACTTCCCCCAGAATCCAGATGTTTTGCCCCAGAACAATCAGATGTTTGCCAAAGTGACGGATGCCTCTGGGATGATTCTTCTGAGATTCCTTAGCTTTCAGCTGGTGATCAGTTCTCCTAGTTTCTGCTGCAGATCCTTAGGGATCCCAGTTTTGGGCCAGTTTATTAGCTTGAACATGATGTTGTGATGCCTGCATGTACCTAAAAGATTGCTATAAGAGTTGTGTCCTCCCCAAAATGGCTGAATTAAAAAAAAACAAACAAACAATCAAAATGTTAAGTGAGAGAACTCCTTAGTTCCTTTCTGTGTTTCTTAACTGGGGAGAAACCCTGTCAATGCAAACACCCTGTAAGCATCTGCTCTGCAATACAAAGTCACAGAGAAAATCACAGAGGGCTTTCGCCAGGGCTGATGGATGGCCTTTCTCTTTTCATGTGCTCCCAGTGTCACTGATTAATTATTTGAACATTTCAGACCAACACTAGGGACTTGCTCTGCCTTGCACAGCAGCTTGTCTCTGGTAAGACACAATCATTTTAACCTCAATGAGAAGACAAGTCTAAGAGCTAAATCAGAAGAAGAAAAGTAGCATCCAGAGAATAACATGAGAGAATATTGGACATACCAGGGATAAAAATGTATTTCAGGAGGCTTCAGAAGAGTTTAATGAGCACAAATGACATGACGGCTACGGACAGCAGAATTTCATATAACATTTCAAGCAAAAACCAACGGTCAAAAATCTTCAGCACACATTTAAAAATCTTTCACACAAATCTCACTGTTCTGCCAGACAAACTTTCTCCCTTGGAAATGCAGAAACACTTTCCAAAAAGCTTTTCTCCCATCATTTAGTTATTATGATTGATTTACACATCACCCAGGATACCTTGACTGGCAGAAAGTGAGAAGCAGGGCAGGTAAGCCAAATCTGTCAGAGTAACTCCTGGTGAGGTGAAGGAAGTTAATACTGTTGGTTATACGAAACAGAAGCAGTAGCACTAAAGGGGTGCTTCAGTTCTTCTGTATGGGACTGGTCTGGGATGCGGAAGCCAAAGAAAAGCATGCAGTGAAACCTTTTCCTTTGAACTCCATCAGTTGATCTAATAAAGTTTAAATTATATGATTTTTCCTGTGATGTGTCATTCTGGCACTGCAGGAAGTGTGAAAACTTGTAAAGGGTGCTACAGAAGTTCCATGAAGGCTTAGAAAATGCTTCAGAACAAGAACAAAAATTGGTTAAATATGTTTAACTGACCAATACTGAGCGGTGAAGTAAATATGTTATGTAAGTACATTCCTGGGGGGGGGAGGAGGGGGTGTGTGTGGAAATACTGCACTGTGCTTAGCTCCTCAGTTATCCATGAAAGTAAAAAAGTAGCAGATAGAAGAAGATGAATATATTTGCATGAGAAATTCTGTCTTGCTCGATGTTGTCAGACAAAGTCCAGAAGCCTTTATGGAAGAGACGTTTTTGACAAACACAAATTAATTGTTTCAGAATAATTAGGTGAGATGTAATGGCCTGGCCCACACAAAATGTTGGAGTAGATAATCCAGTGTTGCCCCCACCCATAATGTCCCTGAGTGTTCTTTGTGGCTGCCCACACCACGGAGAGCTGTCTCACAGCTAAGCAACCACAGAGTGTCAGTGCGGGCAGAGGTTAAGTGACTTGCCTGAGGTCACACAGTGGAGCAGGAAAGCAAAACCCTTTTCTTCCCTTATGTGATCTCCTGCTTTGTCTTTTCAAAGCATGTCTTCTCCTTCATGTATCTGATTAAGACACTAAGAAATTAAAAAAAAAAAAAACAACAGTTGAGGAGGTCAGCCAGAATGTCTGAGGTAGTTTCTTGTCCACATAATGACTTTCCAAGCTAATGGGGCTGCTGTCCTACCCTTAGAGTGGTAAGGTTTGTTAGGTTATCTACAGGTATGGTAGCCAGCTGTGTGCCACCAACAGCACTTACTGGGCCTCTGGGAGGTCTGGACTCCTGCTAGTTTGAACAGAATATATGTCACATCAACATGCATTGGTTTACAGAGGTAGTTATATGTCTTTATTGCTATGCATCCAATGGGGAAACCGAGGCACAAATTGGCAATCAGCTTTTCCAGAAACTTTCATAGCCTTTCCCTCATTTTAAAGGTAACTGATGTTTCTGTGTATCTTTGAAGGTGCACCCCATCTCCTGTGAAAATCTTGGTGGCAGTGTGGGTCAGCCAGAACACCTGCAGTCTGGCAACTGCGGGGTTCAGGAGCCCCATTGATTTCTGCTGAGAACTATGGCTTGTTTGCCCCTGGGAGTCTGTAGGAACTTCTGGCTTCTTATCTCTAAGGTACAGTTCAGGGAAGTAGTCTCAGCATTTGAGTGAAATGAAATCCCAGCAGCAGGCAAGAGTGAGAAATTGGGAAGCTCTGGGAGGCAAAGTCACAGAGCACATGAATTATTTTTATTAATATTTATCTTCCTCAAAGAAAGGAACATTATGTGCTGGAAGAGTTGTGCACTACAATGCTTTCAGGGAAAAAAAAGTGGTTCTTGAAAAGCTGCTCACTAGGTTATGGGTGAGGAAGGAGATAAAAAGGGATCATAAAAATATTCAAACTGGCTTAATCATGCTCATCCCGCTTTCTTACCTCCATCTGTAACAGCAGTCTGAGATCCAAACCCACAGAAGCTAAAGCACAGGTGTCTGAGCATAAATGAAGTAGAATAACCTATTGTAATTTGTTATTTCTTCCCAGGTCTCTCCATAGCATTCCACAACATTAAGTTCTCAGAGGCAATGTGATAGGACACAGATGCTGCATGATCTGATCTGGACTGCTACCACAGAGGGACTGGAGGAAGGTATTTACAATATGGATAATGATTTTCTTGGGCATCACCTGGGTTTGGCCACATATTTCTACCTTAAATCCCTACCAAATGCCCAACCAAAGCACAAGCTTTAACCCTGTAGAGTGGAAGAGCTCATAGAATGCAGCCCTGGTCAACTGGTCTGAAAATGCATCCTTATTTTTTTGACTTTGTACCAATGCTGTTGCTGCTCGTGATGGGCAGTAGACTGAGGACTGACAGCAGAAGCAACCCAGTTCCATAGAGCCACAGGGTCTTTCTCCTGAATTCTTCTAATCAGACTATTAACACTGAGTAGTTTTGACTTAGTGTCCTGCACAATGACACTCATCAAACATTTTCTCAAAACATGCTTCAAAGCCTGACAGGCATCAATGGAGCTGTTGTTTTCATTTCTTTATGTAAACTGAGTTAAAGCCAGTATCAATATTTATCTGCAACTAGGGAAGTGTTTTGCTGCCAGAAATTTGAACATTCTGTTTTCTTCTAACTATAAATGGGGCAGTTACTAATGAGAATATTTCTGAAATGAATGAATGGAAATTAATTTTCCCTTAGCCTCAGTCTCTAGTCATCCCACAAATAACCCTTTACATGTTTTAACTATTATCTGATGGTTAAGTTGCAGGTTCTAGTACAAAATAGAATTACATTTTGATATTGTGGGGGTTAGGGGATTGCTACCCCTCAGACTTCAGAATCTAGTTGTTTTGTCCACATTAACTCTTTCTGATGGGTGTGTTTCTTCTCTGTCCATCAGAGAGTGGAGGGAGTGATAGAAGGTATTTTGTTTTATCACAGACCATAGAAAAATTCTGAAAGGGTAGTTAAGAAATCGTTTAGCTAGTCCAATGCCTCAAGGCCAATGCCACTATGCCTGAACTATTACCTACAGAGAGCAGTCTGACCTGCCTGCATTCACAAACATGGGAGCTTGGGAAGTCTGTAGCTTCTCTACACAAATTATTCAGAGGATTTACTATTCCTGTGTGTTCCCCACAGTTTCATCAAAACTTTCTAAGCTATAATTTAAACTTATGACTTATTGTCCTTACCACAATGGGTAATAGTAAACATTTTGTTCCCTTCCTTTTCACAATTACATTCCACATATTTGATCACTATTATCATGTGTTTCCTTTGCCTCCTCTTCTCCAGGCTTAGCCAGACCAATTCTTTTCAATCTTTCATCACAGGTCACATTCTCTAGAGCTCTGATCACTTCTCTTGCTTTTCTTTGGAATTCTTCCAACTGACCTTGCTTGATGTGTCCTTCTTCATGTGTGGCACTTTGAACTGAGTAAGTCTGCCAGCTGGAGTCTCATGGTGTGAGCAGATTGGCAGGTGATCTATCAGCTTACACAAAACAATAAGGAGATACAAAGTTGAAGCCTATGACTATATGTCATCAGCTCCCAGTACATCTATTATCTGTTAATGTTTCTACTATTTTGTACTATATACTGGTGTGCCAGCTGACACCAACAGACCAAAGAAGCCTTATGTTCCTTTCCATCTACACATCAGCCAACCGTGCTCTGATTAATTTTCAATAGTCAGAGGTGAGATGGGTTCCAAACCTTCTCCTTTTAAGCCATCCATCATTATTAGCCTACCAAGCCAAATAAAACGTTCTTTGATGATAACTCATGACCCTGGAGAGGAAAAGGCTGGAAGAAAAGTTGGAGAGAATGAGACATTTCATTAATTACCCCATAGCAACTTAGTGGGAGGCTGGATATTTTCCTAAACTCCCAAGCTGTTTGTGCATACATCCTCCCCAACATTTTTTCTACTTCGTACATTATTTCCATCTCTCTGCTGAACTCTTGGTGTTTCCAGTTGCCACACTAAGCTGTTGCAAATTCTCCCTAATGGTTGAAAACAAGGTCACTTCTATGAATCACTCAGACTGAGAGGAGTTATCACGTGCCAAGATACTTTTGGTAGATAAACTTTAATGGAAGCTGTGAGTTCACATATTTATACATATAGATCAGCCTCCAGCTGTGGAAGTATTGCCTCTTCTTCACCAGTTCAGCTTTGGATGTGATCTAACCATGTTTTGCTTTCTCATGGAATCTCTCCAAGTAAAGCCCGGTTTACTGTGGGAAGCTATCCTGTAGGCTTAGGAGTTGCCCTCTTCCATTTCAGTTTTCAAGCCAGTCTTTTATTGAAAAGTTTGCACTGTATCCATATAAACCACCAGGCTTGTGGTAGAGGATTGAAGACAAGTCTCTCAACACCCGTATCCCAGATCACTGTAACTTTTGCCTGTAAAGTAGCAATTTAATCCAGTAGTTATATTTCTCTTCCAGAAATTCAGACCTAACATCACTAAATTAGTGTAAGATTTGCCTTAGGAGCTTCTCCACCCTGAATGTGGAGATGAACAAGTCAAGAATGAGGCTGAAGTTCTCTGCCCTGTGTTTTCTCTGAGCTGCTGTTGGATGTGAAGCTGTTCCTTCCACTTCTCCTTGCCCTGTTTTTGTTTTTTTAAAAAGAGAAAAAAAAAAAAGGTGCTATTCTGAAGCATTTTGTTTCTTGAGGACTTCTTGTGGATGTGATGTAAAGGGTAGGCACTAAATTACTTTGGATATGGAGTATGCACAGTTTAAAGATTTGCTCTTAAGGCAGTATACATTAAGGCTGGATTATCCAATGTTAACTTTACGAAAAGTCAAACACTAACACTGAATATTTGTAAGATTTTATCAATATGCATTTTTGGGTTAACAGTTAATTAAAAAAACACCTCTGATGCTCTTATTTATGCAATTAGATTGTGGGCAGGAGGTGAGATTCAAATATAACATCTTGATAATTCCACATTGAATTCCTGATTCCAGATTGCCATCACGACTTCATCAGTTAAATATAATTGAAAAATAACTTTAAAAAATTCTCTACAGATCTAAATCGCTAATGATAGAGATTGCAGAGTGGAAGGAAAATTCATTTACTGTCTACATTCACAAATGAAAATTATGTTTTTCCCTAGACATGGGGTAACATTTCAGCTGCTACTCTTAAGCCACACATTCGAAGTTGTCCATCTAGGTCTGCCCAGATTTTTCATTCAGTATAACCAGACAGTGCTGCCTTTCTTTGCACAGTCTGGCTTGACTGTTTTCTCAGAAATGACAATTAGTTATGAGGGCAGTGACATTTGCTGATATCCCTGATGAGTCTGTCAGTAATTGCTGTTGGTACTTGCATGGGTTGCATGGCTATTAGGAAAAAGCTCTGGGTTCATTTTCTCTCGGCACAGAGCCAGACCAAATGGTGGACAGAAAAGCAGATGCTCTCAAGGGATACCCTCCCAGAGTCCTGGTCTCCAGCCTCCTTCATACCCATCCTAAATTCATAGTTGTTTGCAGGGAAAAGAATATTCAGCATCCTGTGCCAGCTGTTTGATGAGCTCCAGCTCTTCTGCCAAGCTTTACCGGGGAACCTAGAGGCAAAAGAGCAGATGATGCGTTTTAATTCTCTGCTGCATAATGTGTAAGAGCAGATTTTTCAACAGAGGTTCAAGTCTCGGCCCTGCACTCAGACTCCAGGAGGTCCCATTTCTAATATTTCATGAGCACTGTCTGATTTAATCTGAAACCTAACTTTGTAACTACTGAGAGGCTAAAATCATAAATAAGATCTTCTCAAATTTTCTCTCCTTTTGTATAGAAAACTTATAGTCTACAGCCCAGCCCTTTCTGATAAACTCAGAGCAGTGATGTTATTTATGGTTGTACTCACTGCAGGTTTGGGAGAGGATCTGAAAGAACTTTCTCTTCATTTTGTTTCTTTCTCATGGCAACAGACAGAATTCCTCTTCCCTGGCCACAGTGGGAGCTGACCCTGCCTTTCTTCAAATGCAACCTTATGGCTGAAATAATGTTCTGCTTTTGTAGAAACGGAGTTTGCTCTCAGAGCTACTGCTATCCAAGCCTGTTTCTCTGTCCTGATGGAAGCTGCTCCTCTTTGCACGGTTTAAGAGGCTGAGCCCAAGATTTTTGTTTATAGATTTCAAAGTGGATCACTAAAATAATCTTAGCTGATCTGAAATCCATGTCCTCTCACTGAGTATTTTGCCATTTTACTGTAGTTCAGAGGGCAATTACCTTCAGTGAGATGTAATTGCATAAACCGCAGTCAAGCGGGGAAGTCAATATGAAATAACTCCCGTAATTGGTTTTACACCCCAAGGTCTTTTTTTTAAAGTCTCTCCAAAATTATTCATTTGACATCCTTCCTATATTGTTAGGGTTAGGGCCAGGAAAAGGTTTCAGTGGTCACTCTTTGCATTTTCTGTGCAGTCCCATTCATTCACAGCTCTGGGAGCCCTATTGAGCAACAGTGTGAGAGTGGCCGTCGAGGGGTGGTATGTTCAAGTTTTTAGGAAAAATGTAAACTCATAGCCCAAATGTTGGTGGTGCTGTGGGTAGGGTGGCATGTGAGGGTTAGGGCCAGCAGAAGTTTTCATTGGTCAGTCTTTGCATTTTTTGTGCAGTCCTGATCGTTCGGAGCTTTGGGAGCCCTATTGAACAGCAGTGGGAGAGTGGCCGCTGAGGAGTGGTATGTTTGAGTTTTTTTGAAAATTGCAAACATGTAGCCCCATAGTTTGTGGTGCTGTGGGTAGGGTGGCATGTGAGTGTTAGGGCCAGCAAAAGTTTTCAGTGGTCACTCTTTCCATTTTTTGGCCAGTCTCATTCATTCGCCGCTGTGGCAGCCCTATTGAGCTAGAGTGGGAGAGTGGCAGCCTAATAGTCTTCATACATGTGTTTTAAACACTGGAGTTACGGTGGGGAGGGGTAAAGGCCTGTGAGGGCTGTTGAGTAGAAGTGAGGGGGGAGGCTGGGGCCAGGAGGGAAGGGGGACGTTTTACTCCAGGTAGTCTGTGTGAGTGTATCAAAGCTGATATATAGGTCAAAGCAGATATTATATGTGTAAATGGGTATGTAAATGATTGCTGGCTTGCTGACAGACAGTAGTCCTCCAGCAACTGGTAACAGCATGTGAAGCAGCCAAACACACTCTCTACTTTGGACCATTAGCAACCACATGTGCCCCATTACGTTCTTTTTTGTCCTCCTGTAACTAGAAGCAGCCAGGCAGTCAGCTGCTCACTGTTTTCTGGTCCTCCAGCAACAAGGTAGGTTGGGGCTTAATGGATAAGAAGTAATGGGGAAATTCTGATTGGACATAAGAAGTACATTTTTCACCATGTGGACATGGTGAAATATTGAAATGGTCTCCCAGTGGAAGTGGTAGATTTCCCCCCCTTGTAGAAAGTGTAAGACAGAATCCATAGTATTACCTAGAGGGCTGGACCACGTGCTCTTTGAGGGCCCCTTGCAACACGACTGATTAAATGAATCTATGCAGTAAGAGAGAAAACTGAGAGGTTTTGGCAAAGAGCAGAGGATCTCCGAAATGGTGTTTCTACGATCAGGGACCATGGGGGATACTGGGGACGAGGTGGATTCTAAATTTTTAACAGTGAGTTTGCCCGATTGCCGGAGACTCATTTGTAGTTTTTTGGTTAAAAGATGGCCGACTTCCTGTAACAAAATGGCCGACTTCCGGCGCCTCATTTGTAGTTTTTTGTTAAAAGACGGCCGACTTCCTGTAACAAAATGGCCGACTTCCGGCGCCTCGTTTGTAGTTTTTTGGTTAAAAGATGGCCGACTTCCTGTAACAAAATGGCGGACTTCCGGCGCCTCGTTTGTAGTTTTTTGGTTAAAAGATGGCCGACTTCCTGTAACAAAATGGCCGACTTCCGGCGCCTCGTTTGTAGTTTTTTGGTTAAAAGATGGCCGACTTCCTGTAACAAAATGGCGGACTTCCGGCGCCTCGTTTGTAGTTTTTTGGTTAAAAGATGGCCGACTTCCTGTAACAAAATGGCGGACTTCCGGCGCCTCTTTTGTAGTTTTTCGAAAAAAAGATGGCCGACTTCCTGTAACAAAATGGCCGACTTCCGGCGCCTCGTTTGTAGTTTTTTGGTTAAAAGATGGCCGACTTCCTGTAACAAAATGGCGGACTTCCGGCGCCTCGTTTGTAGTTTTTTGGTTAAAAGATGGCCGACTTCCTGTAACAAAATGGCGGACTTCCGGCGCCTCGTTTGTAGTTTTTCGAAAAAAAGATGGCCGACTTCCTGTAACAAAATGGCCGACTTCCGGCGCCTCGTTTGTAGTTTTTCGAAAAAAAGATGGCCGACTTCCTGTAACAAGATGGCCGACTTCCGGAGCCTCATTTGTAGTTTTTTGGATTAAAAGGTGACCGACTTCCTGTAACAAAATGGCCGACTTCCGGCGCCTCGTTTGTAGTTTTTCGAAAAAAAGATGGCCGACTTCCTGTAACAAAATGGCCGACTTCCGGAGCCTCATTTGTAGTTTTTTTGATTAAAAGGTGACCGACTTCCTGTAACAAAATGGCCGACTTCCGGCGCCTCGTTTGTAGTTTTTTGGTTAAAAGATGGCCGACTTCCTGTAACAAAATGGCCGACTTCCGGCGCCTCATTTGTAGTTTTTTGGTTAAAAGATGGCCGACTTCCTGTAACAAAATGGCCGACTTCCGGCGCCTCGTTTGTAGTTTTTTAGTTAAAAGATGGCCGACTTCCTGTAACAAAATGGCCGACTTCCGGCGTCTCGTTTGTAGTTTTTCGAAAAAAAGATGGCCGACTTCCTGTAACAAAATGGCCGACTTCCGGCGCCTCGTTTGTAGTTTTTTGGTTAAAAGATGGCCGACTTCCTGTAACAAAATGGCCGACTTCCGGCGCCTCATTTGTAGTTTTTGGTTAAAAGATGGCCGACTTCCTGTAACAAAATGGCGGACTTCCGGCGCCTCGTTTGTAGTTTTTTTGGTTAAAAGATGGCCGACTTCCTGTAACAAAATGGCCGACTTCCGGCGCCTCATTTGTAGTTTTTTGCTAAAAAGATGGCCGACTTCCTGTATCAAAATGGCCGACTTCCGGAGCCTCATTTGTAGTTTTTTGGATTAAAAGGTGACCGACTTCCTTTAACAAAATGGCCGACTTCCGGCGCCTCGTTTGTAGTTTTTTGGTTAAAAGATGGTCGACTTCCTGTAACAAAATGGCGGACTTCCGGCGCCTCGTTTGTAGTTTTTTGGTTAAAAGATGGCCGACTTCCTGTAACAAAAAGGCCGACTTCCGGCGCCTCATTTGTAGTTTTTCGAAAAAAAGATGGCCGACTTCCTGTAACAAAATGGCCGACTTCCGGCGCCTCGTTTGTAGTTTTTTGGTTAAAAGATGGCCGACTTCCTGTAACAAAATGGCCGACTTCCGGCGCCTCATTTGTAGTTTTTCGAAAAAAAGATGGCCGACTTCCTGTAACAAAATGGCCGACTTCCGGCGCCTCGTTTGTAGTTTTTTGGTTAAAAGATGGCCGACTTCCTGTAACAAAATGGCCGACTTCCGGAGCCTCATTTGTAGTTTTTCCGCTTAAAACGTGGCCGACTTCCTGTAACAAAACGGGCGACTTCCTGAGCCTCATTTGTAGTTTTTCTCTAAAATAGCGGCCGACTGCCAGTCAGTGTCTTTGTTTCGGCTTATATCCAGCGTGTGGCAGTGTGTATTGGGGTGTTCCATTCTTGGCACGCATCGGACTGTTTGGTTTTTTGAGCAGCACATCTGACACGTAGGACCAATCTTAACCCTCTTATGTAAGGTAGCAATGGAAAAGTATTGAAAAAGTATGAGTTTGCAGTAGATGGTTAATTTAGGAATTAATGATTAATAGGAGTCTATGGTGTGGCTTCCCTCCACTAGCAGCTAACCACTGCCCCGTTATAAATTGGGTCCCATAAATTGACCAGAACATGCCAATCAACTCACAAATTAGCATTTATTGGCAAGCAACAGTAAGCAAACAGTGCTGGGTGCCCGGGAGTCCTCACTCCACCAAGAGAGTACACCCATACTTCCGCTCTTCTCCATTTTATAGTCCTTTTCACTATCAGCCATGCTGTCCTGTGCATGCGTACGTGTACGGTGTCGCAAGATCTTCCCTATCACCCTAGAGACAGGTTTCTCGAAAAGTGATTACATAACATCCTTAGTCACGTAGCATTTTATCCTTCAGGTACACCCCGCGGCAACTTGTTTTACAAACATTACATTTCCCATCCCAAACATAAAAATTTCCATCACACGTCAACAAAAATGACCTTTTAACACTTAAAACCACTTTTAGGTTAAATGAACAAAGAACATTTCACATCATCTATCACCCCCCCCCCCCCCATGAGTAATCAAGAACTAAACCCTGATTTTGCAGTCAAAAATGAATCTTGAAGGAGGTTTGGAAAAACCTTGGATCTATTAACTCATCCTGAGACAGAGCACATTTGTTTACTGGGAGATCAGCTAAGTATATAGGAGGAAAAAGCCTTGTGAAAGCAGTACCTTACCCTCCCCATTCTGAGAAATGTTTTTGAAACCATAAGAGAGAACAAAAGCAGCCAATATGCTGAGTTGTCTGGACAGATATTTTAGGTAACCACCAGTAAGATATCTAGGGGAGATAGCTTAGGCAGCCCTACGATCTGCGACTTGCAGCCCCAGCCAGGCCCCGGTTTCGGTCATTAGGGGGAACCTAACATAAGACCAGACATTTCCACATTAAGAAAAGCGCAAGTCCTTCAGACTAGCAGCAATGGGATACTCAAAAAGCTGGACCGTTTCTGGCGATCTTCGCGCACCTCACCTACGAGAGGATGCACCGTGTGGGACTTCCCAACTGCCGGGAAGGGTTCTCCAGGTCCTCATAACAACCAGGGCTCCCCAGCAACCACAGATCCAGACAAAGTCGAATCATTACGGCAATCGGCGACACATCTTACTCGCTATTGCTGCGTGTGTATAGTAACTATTAGATGAGTTGCTGTGTTTTGCTTTGACTTTGCTATTGCACTTCAGTGTTGTTGTTTGTTTCTGCACTTGTTCTCATAATGTAATACATCGGTAAATATAAACTAACTTCTTTATTTGGGTGCCTCTGTCTTGTCCACTGACCCCGACCATTTGGCAAAATATCATATTAAGCAGCAGACATATATAGACCTCAGGAGACTCTCGACTGTCATTGAAATCTAGTAAAACCATTGCCATGTGAAACACTAAGGACAGACTAATAGAGTTGAAAAGCAGCGCAACAAGCCCTTCCCCCCTTGAGAGTTAGATAAGTCCACACGACATGGAGACGGCAAAATGAAAGCTGAATTTCAGGAACTAGAGTTCCATATGGAGACCAGGAAGCAAATCATCAGAACTTCAGATGCAGATGGAGCAACCAGTGAAATCAAAGGCACATTCAGAAGAGCCAAGAGACCAATCACTCTGGGGTAAGATGTATTTTAAACAAACCCTTTATACGACTGGTCGGGTGCACATCATGCAGACAGGTAGAGAGTTATTAAAAGTCAGAAATAAAATACACCATCTCTGGGGCAGAGGGAGAGTATGAACTCTGCTTTACTGACAGGGGCAAAGACTGCATCCAGCCGTAGCCAGGGTCCTCTCCGAGTCACTAGGGGTGTCCCCCAGGGATTAGTGTTGGGCCCAGTTCTATTTAATATCTGTATTGATGATTTAGATGAGGGGATCGAGTCCATCATCAGCAAATTTGCAGATGACGCTAAGATGGGGGGGAGTGTGGATCAGCTGGAAGGCAGGAGGGCTCTGCAGAGGGACCTGGACAGACTGGAGAGTTGGGCTGATTCCAATGGGATGAGGTTCAACATGGCCAAGGGCCGGGTCCTGCACTTTGGCCACAACAACCCCATGGGGAGCTACAGGCTGGGCACAGAGTGGCTGAGAGCAGCCAGGCAGAGAGGGACCTGGGAGTCTGGATTGCCAGGAAGCTGAACATGAGCCAGCAGTGTGCCCAGGTGGCCAAGAAGGCCAATGGCATCCTGGCCTGGATCAGGAACAGCGTGGCCAGCAGGTCCAGGGAAGTGATTCTGCCCCTGTACTCAGCCCTGGTGAGGCCACACCTCGAGTCCTGTGTCCAGTTCTGGGCCCCTCAGTTCAGGAAGGAGATTGAGGTCCTGGGGCAGGTCCAAAGGAGGGCAACCAGGCTGGTGAAGGGACTCCAGCACAAGCCCTTTGAGGAGAGGCTGAGGGAGCTGGGGCTGTTCAGCCAGGAGAATGGGAGGCTCAGGGGAGACCTCATTGCTCTCTACAACTAACTAAAAGGAGGGTGTAGCCGGAAGGGGGGTGGGGGGGGAGGGGTGTTGGTCTGTTTTCCCAGGCAACTTTCAACAAGACAAGAGGGCATGGTCTTAAGTTGTGCCAGGGGAGGTTTAGGTTAGATATTAGAAATAATTTCTTCACAGAGGGGGTGATCAGACATTGGAATGGGCTGCCCAGGGAAGTAGTGGATTCTCGGCCGTCCCTGGAGATATTTAAAAAGAGACTGGATGTGGCACTCAGTGCCATGGTCTGGGAACCACAGCGGTAGTGGATCAAATATTGGACTTGATGATCTCAGAGGTCCCTTCCAACCCAGACAATTCTATGATTCTATGAAGAAGCATTCAGAAAGAGATGGGGGTCCAGTCTTCACCTCACGACTCTGCCAGAGGGTCTTCCCGGACTCTTTGTCAACATTGTTGCCCATCAGAGCCCTCATTCAGGGCACCGCTCCTTACGAGACCATACTCACACCGCCCCACACCAGTCGATCTCTGTAGTGCTCTTTTTTGCTCTCTTATTGAGACAGAATCCTTCTTCAGGCTCTCTTAGCACCCCAGAACCCTTACCTTATTTGTTGTGATCTTAGATGGCTGTTCAGTCCCTTAGCCTCCGAGGACAACCGTACATCAACCGAACACATCCAGTTTTTCTTCACATCCCAGAGCCGCCTTTTACTTCTCTTGCAGCATTCTTCTCCCCCCGTCACGCCTCTGGAGGCCAACCTCGCGTCCCACAGCCACCTTCCGGCTCTGTTGCGCATTTTACGCGTTGTTCGCTCCACGAGGACCTCTTCTGACACCGACTGTCATTCGGTTCCCAATGTCATGTAAACTGAAGACTGAGAAGAAAGCTCACTGCTTCTCCTCTGGCTCTTTTTATACCTTGTAGTAATTGCCACCTCCCCTTTCCCAGGGGACTGTGGGAAAGGCTGTGGGCGGTGCTTGGGGTATATAAGCCACAGCCTTTAGCTAGAGGCTTCAGTCAGCTCCTGGTTTTCTCTGAGATCAGAGCTCTTCTGCTCCTGTAGTTCAGAGCAGCTGTTAGAGAAGTCTCTTTAAGGTAAGAACTTTAGAAGTTTTGAGAAGGTTTTTTTGTGTTTTTTTTTCAAATTAGGTAACTTTATTTAGAGTCTTTGGAAGTGGCTACAGGGTTTACCAGTGCAGTTGTGATTTCTTTGGTTCTTTTATTCTCTACACATCCCAATTTTCTGAGATTTTCGAGTTCTGGAAAGGGCATCTTGTGCAGAAAGTGTCCTTGGCTTTCCTGATTGCTTGCTGAGTATCATGTCTCCCCTAGCTATAAATGGAGAGATAAGCGATAAACCATGAGGCTCTAGTGAGGAGGTGGGTGTGGTGGAAGCAGTTGGCATTGGCTGAAGCAGACAGTTGACACTTTCTTGATTTTTTTTTTTTTTGTTTGTTGGCTTGTTTTTTTTAAATGCAGGTGGTGAAGAGGAACCTTAGAACTGCAGGAACATGCTAGTCAGCCAGCGTGGTTTTGTTGCTGGATGTAAATTCAGACCCACAGGCCTCTGAAAGTTAAGTACAGCAACTTGGTT
This sequence comes from Phaethornis superciliosus, assembly GCA_023637945.1. Taxonomy (NCBI): domain Eukaryota; kingdom Metazoa; phylum Chordata; class Aves; order Apodiformes; family Trochilidae; genus Phaethornis; species Phaethornis superciliosus. Next base: position 33,019 of record JAJQWJ010000022.1, on the reverse strand, counting down.
GCAGAGGGGCTCAGGCTGGGAGTTGCAGGAGGGGTTTTGAAGATGGCATCTGGGAGAGGGCTGTCTACAAGCAGCCTCCTTTGAGTGGCTGAATAGAGCAAGTTAGTTTCTAGCAAGATGCTAGGGTGGGCTAGGGCAGCTCCAGCCTTGGTGTGTGGGGTTGTGTGTTTTGTGTTGTCTGTCTGTGTTGTCTTAGAGCTTCCTCAGACCTTGATGGTCCTCTGTGTGGCCTCACAGAACAAGTCTCGCATCTTGCACATCATCCCTGGAAAGCCTTTCCTGATGAGCACAGTGCTAATCAGCAGCATCTTCTGCATGACAAATCTAAATTGCAGATCAGTCTCTTGACTTGGAAGATTCTTGATGGTTGACTTCTGCAATGTCATTCTCAATTGCATTGTCATCTGATCTCTGTCCATCCAGTTTCCCTGAGCGGGACTCGGTCCCCGCATCCTTGCGTCCTCAGGTCTTGAAGGCGGCTTTGCAGGCATCCGTCACTTCATTCCCTCGCTTTGCAGATGCATCGCTGTAGGTCTTATTGCCCAAAAATCTTGGATTGCAGAGTCCCTCTTCTTGCTGTGAGTTTGATCTTGAGGTCAAGTCTTGTGACTCACATGGCTGTGTCTCGGGTTGGTCTGAGGGTGTGAGTGTTAGGCTTGGAGCTGCCCTGCCTGCTGTGTAGGATCAGGGGCCACGGGAAGCGCCATAAACTGACCGCCTCGGTGCCGAGCAGCATTCCGGTGACTTGCGTAATCCTGTTTTTCAGATCCCCCGTGTCAATGACTAGCAAGAAAGGGATGGAGGAGGAGAGGAGGGGAGGCCGCCATCTGAAGGTTGGTCAGGGTGTGGAGTTGGTGGGATGGTGCCTCCCTTGGCTACCCGACCATATTATGGTTTGTTGTCATTTTGAAGGTGAGAGCAGTCGAGTTAGCAGAATATCTGTTCTGGAGGTGGCTCTGGCAAGGTGAGCAAAGGCTGGTGGGCTGGAGGAGCAGTTACTTCTCAGATGTTGTATTATTGTTTGGTCATGAGCATCCCTTGTTTGTGTTTTTTTTCAGGTGCCCTCCTAACCTCATGATGGCAGGTAGATAGGTGAGAGGCTGAGGTAAAGGAGCAGGAGGTGGACATTACAGTGGGCTGCCTGTTGTTGGTGGCAATATCTCAGCGTGTGCCTTTTGCTTTGACTTTTGCAGGTGCCACAACCATCCTTGGAGAGACAAAGACAGCCATTTAGGAGCGGTTGGAGAAGGTGAGATGGCGGTGGGCTGGGTCAGCCATGTATTTTACATCGAGTCGCTTAAAAAGTTTCCTTTTGTTTTTTGCAGGCGCAGCACGTGCCACCTTTGGAACCGGATAGAGCTTTGAAGGTGAGCCGAGTTGGTAGCGAGGGGGTTCACGGGGCTGAGTGACTTCTGCTCATCAGAACAGGAACTCTTTTCTCTTGGTGTTTCAGGTACCCCAAGCAATGGTGGCGATAGCGTTCAACTCTGGAACGAGAAGGTGCGTGGTATACACGGGGCTTCCTTGGGAGGTGGAGTGCAGAGCAAGTAGCGTGCGTTGGCTTAGGTGGGACTCGTGCCAGCGCTGTTTGTGATCTGTGGGTTGTGTTTTTTCCTTTTCTCTGTATAGGGATGAAGACGGCACCGTGCGACTGCAAGCACATCCCAGTCAAGCAATGCGATTTTCATTACTGACCCTGGCTTTGTACTGCTATTGCTCCTGAAGATAAGTTGAGGGCCCAGGGGTGGGTGGGAGGGGCTGGGCAGAGGAGTCGAAGTTGGGAATTGCAGGTGGTGTTTTGAAGTCAGTGTAAGGGAGAGAGCTGTCCTGGGAGCAGCCCCCTTTGGGTGGCTGAATAGAGTGATTTAGTTTCCAGCACGATGCTAGGGTGGGCAGGGCAGCTCCAGCCTTGGTGTGTGGTGGTTGATTGTGTTTTGTGTTGTCAGTCTTTGCGGTCTCAGAGCTTCCTCAGGCCTGATGATCCTCTGTGTCCTCACTGAGCAAGTCCCGCATCTCGGGCATCATCCCCGAAAGTCTTTCGTGATCAGCACAGTACTGATCAGCCGCGGCTTATTCCGCACGACAAGTCTAAATCGCAGATCGGTTCTCTTGACTTGGAAGATTCTTGATGGTCATCTTCGGAAACGTCATTGCCAACTGCATCAGCATCTGGACTCGGTCCCCGCATCCTTGCGTCCTCAGGTCTTGAAGGCGGCTTCGCAGGCATCCGTCGCTTCATTCCCTCGCTTTGCAGACGCATCGCCGTAGGTCTTATTGCCCAAAAATCTTGGATTGCAGAGTCCCTCTTCTTGCTGCGAGTTTTATCTTGAGTCAAGTCTTTGTAACTCCGTGCCTGTGTCTCGGGTTAGTCTGTGGGTGCGAGTGTTAGGCTTGGAGCTGCCCTGCCTGCTGTGTAGGATCAGGGGCCACGGGAAGCGCCATAAACTGACCGCCTCGGTGCCGAGCAGCATTCCGGTGACTTGCGTAATCCTGTTTTTCAGATCCCCGTGTCTATGACTAGCAAGAAAAGGGATGGAGGAGGAGAGGAGAGGAGGCCGCCATCTGAAGGTTGGTCAGGGTGTGGAGTTGGTGGGATGGTGCCTCCCTTGGCTACCCGGACCATATTATGGTTTGTCTGTCATTTGAAGGTGAGAGCAGTCAATGAAGCAGAATATCTGTTCCGGAGGTGGCTCTGGCAAGGTGAGCAAAAGCTGGTGTGCTGAAGGAACGTTTATTACTCAAGTGTTTTATTGCTGTTGAAGGCATTGGCATTGCTTTTTTTTTTTCGTTTTCCAGGTGTCCTCCGAACCTACTTTTGGCACCCCACGAGGATGGCAGGCAGATGGGTGAGAGGCCGAGGTAAAGGAGCAGGAGGTGGACATCACAGTGGGCTGCCTTTTGTTGGAGGCACTACTTCAGCGTGTGCCTTTTGCTTGGACTTTTGCAGGTGCCACAACCATCCTTGGAGGGACAAAGACAGCCATTTAGGAGCGGTTGGAGAAGGTGAGATGGCGGTGGGCTGGGTCAGCCATGTATTTTACATCGAGTCGCTTAAACGTTTCCTTTTGTTTTTGCAGGCGCAGCGCGTGCCACCTTTGGAACCGGATGAGCTTTGAAGGTGAGCCGAGTTGGTAGCGAGGGGGTTCACGGGGCTGGTGACTTCTGCTCATCAGAACAGGAACTCTTTCTCTTGGTGTTTCAGGTACCCCAAGCGATGGTGGCGATAGCGTTCAACTCTGGAACGAGAAGGTGCGTGGTATACCACGGGGCTTCCTTGAGGAGGTGAGTGCAGAGCAAGTAGCGTGCGTTGGCTTAGGTGGGACTCGTGCCAGCGCTGTTTGTGATCTGTGGGTTGTGTTTTTTCCTTTTCTCTGTATAGGGGATGAAGAGGCACCGTGCGACTGCAAGCACATCCCAGTCAAGCAATGCGATTTTCATTACTGACCCTGGCTTTGTGCTGCTATTGCTCCTGAAGATAAGTTGAGGGCCCAGGGGTGGGTGGGGAGGGGCTGGGCAGAGGAGTCGAAGTTGGGAATTGCAGGTGGTGTTTTGAAGTCAGTGTAAGGGAGAGAGCTGTCTGGGAGCAGCCCCCTTTGGGTGGCTGAATAGAGTGATTTAGTTTCCAGCACGATGCTAGGGTGGGCAGGGCAGCTCCAGCCTTGGTGTGTGGGGTTGTGTGTTTTGTGTTGTCAGTCTTTGCGGTCTCAGAGCTTCCTCAGGCCTTGATGATCCTCTGTGTCCTCACAGAGCAAGTCCCGCATCTCGGGCATCATCCCCGGAAAGTCTTTCGTGATCAGCACAGTACTGATCAGCCGCGGCTTATTCCGCACGACAAGTCTAAATCGCAGATCGGTCTCTTGACTTGGAAGATTCTTGATGGTCATCTTCGGAAACGTCATTGCCAACTGCATCAGCATCTGGACTCGGTCCCCGCATCCTTGCGTCCTCAGGTCTTGAAGGCGGCTTCGCAGGCGTCCGTCGCTTCATTCCCTCGCTTTGCAGACGCATCGCCGTAGGTCTTATTGCCCAAAAATCTTGGATTGCAGAGTCCCTCTTCTTGCTGCGAGTTTTATCTTGAGGTCAAGTCTTGTAACTCCCGTGCCTGTGTCTCGGGTTAGTCTGTGGGTGCGAGTGTTAGGCTTGGAGCTGCCCTGCCTGCTGTGTAGGATCAGGGGCCACGGGAAGCGCCATAAACTGACCGCCTCGGGGCCGAGCAGCATTCCGGTGACTTGCGTAATCCTGTTTTTCAGATCCCCCGTGTCTATGACTAGCAAGAAAGGGATGGAGGAGGAGAGGAGAGGAGGCCGCCATCTGAAGGTTGGTCAGGGTGTGGAGTTGGTGGGATGGTGCCTCCCTTGGCTACCCGACCATATTATGGTTTGTTGTCATTTTGAAGGTGAGAGCAGTCAAGGAAGCAGAATATCTGTTCCGGAGGTGGCTCTGGCAAGGTGAGCAAAGGCTGGTGTGCTGAAGGAACGTTTATTGCTCGGGTGTTTTACTGCTGTTAAAGGCATTGGCATTGCTTTTTTTTTTCGTTTTCCAGGTGTCCTCCGAACCTACTTTTGGCACCCCACAAGGATAGCAGGCAGATGGGTGAGAGGCCGAGGTAAAGGAGCAGGAGGTGGACATCACAGTGGGCTGCCTTTTGTTGGAGGCACTACTTCAGCGTGTGCCTTTTGCTTGGACTTTTGCAGGTGCCACAACCATCCTTGGAGGGACAAAGACAGCCATTTAGGAGCGGTTGGAGAAGGTGAGATGGCGGTGGGCTGGGTCAGCCATGTATTTTACATCGAGTCGCTTAAACGTTTCCTTTTGTTTTTGCAGGCGCAGCGCGTGCCGCCTTTGGAACCGGATGAGCTTTGAAGGTGAGCCGAGTTGGTAGCGAGGGGGTTCACGGGGCTGGTGACTTCTGCTCATCAGAACAGGAACTCTTTCTCTTGGTGTTTCAGGTACCCCAAGCAATGGTGGCGATAGCGTTCAACTCTGGAACGAGAAGGTGCGTGGTATACCACGGGGCTTCCTTGAGGAGGTGAGTGCAGAGCAAGTAGCGTGCGTTGGCTTAGGTGGGACTCGTGCCAGCGCTGTTTGTGATCTGTGGGTTGTGTTTTTTCCTTTTCTCTGTATAGGGGATGAAGAGGCACCGTGCGACTGCAAGCACATCCCAGTCAAGCAATGCGATTTTCATTACTGACCCTGGCTTTGTGCTGCTATTGCTCCTGAAGATAAGTTGAGGGCCCAGGGGTGGGTGGGGAGGGGCTGGGCAGAGGAGTCGAAGTTGGGAATTGCAGGTGGTGTTTTGAAGTCAGTGTAAGGGAGAGAGCTGTCTGGGAGCAGCCCCCTTTGGGTGGCTGAATAGAGTGATTTAGTTTCCAGCACGATGCTAGGGTGGGCAGGGCAGCTCCAGCCTTGGTGTGTGGGGTTGTGTGTTTTGTGTTGTCAGTCTTTGCGGTCTCAGAGCTTCCTCAGGCCTTGATGATCCTCTGTGTCCTCACAGAGCAAGTCCCGCATCTCGGGCATCATCCCCGGAAAGTCTTTCGTGATCAGCACAGTACTGATCAGCCGCGGCTTATTCCGCACGACAAGTCTAAATCGCAGATCGGTCTCTTGACTTGGAAGATTCTTGATGGTAATCTTCGGAAACGTCATTGCCAACTGCATCAGCATCTGGACTCGGTCCCCGCATCCTTGCGTCCTCAGGTCTTGAAGGCGGCTTCGCAGGCGTCCGTCGCTTCATTCCCTCGCTTTGCAGACGCATCGCCGTAGGTCTTATTGCCCAAAAATCTTGGATTGCAGAGTCCCTCTTCCTGCTGCGAGTTTTATCTTGAGGTCAAGTCTTGTAACTCCCGTGCCTGTGTCTCGGGTTAGTCTGTGGGTGCGAGTGTTAGGCTTGGAGCTGCCCTGCCTGCTGTGTAGGATCAGGGGCCACGGGAAGCGCCATAAACTGACCGCCTCGGTGCCGAGCAGCATTCCGGTGACTTGCGTAATCCTGTTTTTCAGATCCCCCGTGTCTATGACTAGCAAGAAAGGGATGGAGGAGGAGGGGAGAGGAGGCCGCCATCTGAAGGTTGGTCAGGGTGTGGAGTTGGTGGGATGGTGCCTCCCTTGGCTACCCGACCATATTATGGTTTGTTGTCATTTTGAAGGTGAGAGCAGTCAAGGAAGCAGAATATCTGTTCCGGAGGTGGCTCTGGCAAGGTGAGCAAAGGCTGGTGTGCTGAAGGAACGTTTATTGCTCGGGTGTTTTACTGCTGTTGAAGGCATTGGCATTGCTTTTTTTTTTTCGTTTTCCAGGTGTCCTCCGAACCTACTTTTGGCACCCCACAAGGATGGCAGGCAGATGGGTGAGAGGCCGAGGTAAAGGAGCAGGAGGTGGACATCACAGTGGGCTGCCTTTTGTTGGAGGCACTACTTCAGCGTGTGCCTTTTGCTTGGACTTTTGCAGGTGCCACAACCATCCTTGGAGGGACAAAGACAGCCATTTAGGAGCGGTTGGAGAAGGTGAGATGGCGGTGGGCTGGGTCAGCCATGTATTTTACATCGAGTCGCTTAAACGTTTCCTTTTGTTTTTGCAGGCGCAGCGCGTGCCACCTTTGGAACCGGATGAGCTTTGAAGGTGAGCCGAGTTGGTAGCGAGGGGGTTCACGGGGCTGGTGACTTCTGCTCATCAGAACAGGAACTCTTTCTCTTGGTGTTTCAGGTACCCCAAGCAATGGTGGCGATAGCGTTCAACTCTGGAACGAGAAGGTGCGTGGTATACCACGGGGCTTCCTTGAGGAGGTGAGTGCAGAGCAAGTAGCGTGCGTTGGCTTAGGTGGGACTCGTGCCAGCGCTGTTTGTGATCTGTGGGTTGTGTTTTTTCCTTTTCTCTGTATAGGGGATGAAGAGGCACCGTGCGACTGCAAGCACATCCCAGTCAAGCAATGCGATTTTCATTACTGACCCTGGCTTTGTGCTGCTATTGCTCCTGAAGATAAGTTGAGGGCCCAGGGGTGGGTGGGGAGGGGCTGGGCAGAGGAGTCGAAGTTGGGAATTGCAGGTGGTGTTTTGAAGTCAGTGTAAGGGAGAGAGCTGTCTGGGAGCAGCCCCCTTTGGGTGGCTGAATAGAGTGATTTAGTTTCCAGCACGATGCTAGGGTGGGCAGGGCAGCTCCAGCCTTGGTGTGTGGGGTTGTGTGTTTTGTGTTGTCAGTCTTTGCGGTCTCAGAGCTTCCTCAGGCCTTGATGATCCTCTGTGTCCTCACAGAGCAAGTCCCGCATCTCGGGCATCATCCCCGGAAAGTCTTTCGTGATCAGCACAGTACTGATCAGCCGCGGCTTATTCCGCACGACAAGTCTAAATCGCAGATCGGTCTCTTGACTTGGAAGATTCTTGATGGTCATCTTCTGAAACGTCATTGCCAACTGCATCAGCATCTGGACTCGGTCCCCGCATCCTTGCGTCCTCAGGTCTTGAAGGCGGCTTCGCAGGCGTCCGTCGCTTCATTCCCTCGCTTTGCAGACGCATCGCCGTAGGTCTTATTGCCCAAAAATCTTGGATTGCAGAGTCCCTCTTCTTGCTGCGAGTTTTATCTTGAGGTCAAGTCTTGTAACTCCCGTGCCTGTGTCTCGGGTTAGTCTGTGGGTGCGAGTGTTAGGCTTGGAGCTGCCCTGCCTGCTGTGTAGGATCAGGGGCCACGGGAAGCGCCATAAACTGACCGGCTCGGTGCCGAGCAGCATTCCGGTGACTTGCGTAATCCTGTTTTTCAGATCCCCCGTGTCTATGACTAGCAAGAAAGAGATGGAGGAGGAGGGGAGAGGAGGCCGCCATCTGAAGGTTGGTCAGGGTGTGGAGTTGGTGGGATGGTGCCTCCCTTGGCTACCCGACCATATTATGGTTTGTTGTCATTTTGAAGGTGAGAGCAGTCAAGGAAGCAGAATATCTGTTCCGGAGGTGGCTCTGGCAAGGTGAGCAAAGGCTGGTGTGCTGAAGGAACGTTTATTGCTCGGGTGTTTTACTGCTGTTAAAGGCATTGGCGTTGCTTTTTTTTTTTCGTTTTCCAGGTGTCCTCTGAACCTACTTTTGGCACCCCACAAGGATGGCAGCCAGATGGGTCAGAGGCCGAGGTAAAGGAGCAGGAGGTGGACATCACAGCGGGCTGCCTGTTGTTGGAGGCACTACTTCAGCGTGTGCCCTTTGCTTGGACTTTTGCAGGTGCCACAACCATCCTTGGAGGGACAAAGACACCCATTTAGGAGCGGTTGGAGAAGGTGAGATGGCGGTGGGCTGGGTCAGCCATGTATTTTACATCGAGTCGCTTAAACGTTTCCTTTTGTTTTTACAGGCGCAGCGCGTGCCACCTTTGGAACCGGATGAGCTTTGAAGGTGAGCCGAGTTGGTAGCGAGGGGGTTCACGGGGCTGGTGACTTCTGCTCATCAGAACAGGAACTCTTTCTCTTGGTGTTTCAGGTACCCCAAGCGATGGTGGCGATAGCGTTCAACTCTGGAACGAGAAGGTGCGTGGTATACCACGGGGCTTCCTTGAGGAGGTGAGTGCAGAGCAAGTAGCGTGCGTTGGCTTAGGTGGGACTCGTGCCAGCGCTGTTTGTGATCTGTGGGTTGTGTTTTTTCCTTTTCTCTGTATAGGGGATGAAGAGGCACCGTGCGACTGCAAGCACATCCCAGTCAAGCAATGCGATTTTCATTACTGACCCTGGCTTTGTGCTGCTATTGCTCCTGAAGATAAGTTGAGGGCCCAGGGGTGGGTGGGGAGGGGCTGGGCAGAGGAGTCGAAGTTGGGAATTGCAGGTGGTGTTTTGAAGTCAGTGTAAGGGAGAGAGCTGTCTGGGAGCAGCCCCCTTTGGGTGGCTGAATAGAGTGATTTAGTTTCCAGCACGATGCTAGGGTGGGCAGGGCAGCTCCAGCCTTGGTGTGTGGGGTTGTGTGTTTTGTGTTGTCAGTCTTTGCGGTCTCAGAGCTTCCTCAGGCCTTGATGATCCTCTGTGTCCTCACAGAGCAAGTCCCGCATCTCGGGCATCATCCCCGGAAAGTCTTTCGTGATCAGCACAGTACTGATCAGCCGCGGCTTATTCCGCACGACAAGTCTAAATCGCAGATCGGTCTCTTGACTTGGAAGATTCTTGATGGTCATCTTCGGAAACGTCATTGCCAACTGCATCAGCATCTGGACTCGGTCCCCGCATCCTTGCGTCCTCAGGTCTTGAAGGCGGCTTCGCAGGCATCCGTCGCTTCATTCCCTCGCTTTGCAGACGCATCGCCGTAGGTCTTATTGCCCAAAAATCTTGGATTGCAGAGTCCCTCTTCTTGCTGCGAGTTTTATCTTGAGGTCAAGTCTTGTAACTCCCGTGCCTGTGTCTCGGGTTAGTCTGTGGGTGCGAGTGTTAGGCTTGGAGCTGCCCTGCCTGCTGTGTAGGATCAGGGGCCACGGGAAGCGCCATAAACTGACCGCCTCGGTGCCGAGCAGCATTCCGGTGACTTGCGTAATCCTGTTTTTCAGATCCCCCGTGTCTATGACTAGCAAGAAAGGGATGGAGGAGGAGAGGAGAGGAGGCTGCCATCTGAAGGTTGGTCAGGGTGTGGAGTTGGTGGGATGGTGCCTCCCTTGGCTACCCGACCATATTATGGTTTGTTGTCATTTTGAAGGTGAGAGCAGTCAAGGAAGCAGAATATCTGTTCCGGAGGTGGCTCTGGCAAGGTGAGCAAAGGCTGGTGTGCTGAAGGAACGTTTATTGCTCGGGTGTTTTACTGCTGTTAAAGGCATTGGCATTGCTTTTTTTTTTCGTTTTCCAGGTGTCCTCCGAACCTACTTTTGGCACCCCACAAGGATAGCAGGCAGATGGGTGAGAGGCCGAGGTAAAGGAGCAGGAGGTGGACATCACAGTGGGCTGCCTTTTGTTGGAGGCACTACTTCAGCGTGTGCCTTTTGCTTGGACTTTTGCAGGTGCCACAACCATCCTTGGAGGGACAAAGACAGCCATTTAGGAGCGGTTGGAGAAGGTGAGATGGCGGTGGGCTGGGTCAGCCATGTATTTTACATCGAGTCGCTTAAACGTTTCCTTTTGTTTTTGCAGGCGCAGCGCGTGCCACCTTTGGAACCGGATGAGCTTTGAAGGTGAGCCGAGTTGGTAGCGAGGGGGTTCACGGGGCTGGTGACTTCTGCTCATCAGAACAGGAACTCTTTCTCTTGGTGTTTCAGGTACCCCAAGCGATGGTGGCGATAGCGTTCAACTCTGGAACGAGAAGGTGCGTGGTATACCACGGGGCTTCCTTGAGGAGGTGAGTGCAGAGCAAGTAGCGTGCGTTGGCTTAGGTGGGACTCGTGCCAGCGCTGTTTGTGATCTGTGGGTTGTGTTTTTTCCTTTTCTCTGTATAGGGGATGAAGAGGCACCGTGCGACTGCAAGCACATCCCAGTCAAGCAATGCGATTTTCATTACTGACCCTGGCTTTGTGCTGCTATTGCTCCTGAAGATAAGTTGAGGGCCCAGGGGTGGGTGGGGAGGGGCTGGGCAGAGGAGTCGAAGTTGGGAATTGCAGGTGGTGTTTTGAAGTCAGTGTAAGGGAGAGAGCTGTCTGGGAGCAGCCCCCTTTGGGTGGCTGAATAGAGTGATTTAGTTTCCAGCACGATGCTAGGGTGGGCAGGGCAGCTCCAGCCTTGGTGTGTGGGGTTGTGTGTTTTGTGTTGTCAGTCTTTGCGGTCTCAGAGCTTCCTCAGGCCTTGATGGTCCTCTGTGTCCTCACAGAGCAAGTCCCGCATCTCAGGCATCATCCCCGGAATGCCTTTCCTGATGAGCACGGTGCTGATCAGCAGCGTGTTATTCCGCACGACAAGTCTAAATGGCAGATCAGTCTCTTGACTTGGAAGATTCTTGATGGTCATCATCTGAAACATCATTGCCAACTGCATCAGCATCTGGACTCGGTCCCCGCATCCTTGCGTCCTCAGGTCTTGAAGGCGGCTTCTCAGGCATCCGTCGCTTCATTCCCTCGCTTTGCAGACGCATCGCCGTAGGTCTTATTGCCCAAAAATCTTGGATTGCAGAGTCCCTCTTCTTGCTGCGAGTTTTATCTTGAGGTCAAGTCTTGTAACTCCCGTGCCTGTGTCTCGGGTTAGTCTGTGGGTGCGAGTGTTAGGCTTGGAGCTGCCCTGCCTGCTGTGTAGGATCAGGGGCCACGGGAAGCGCCATAAACTGACCGCCTCGGTGCCGAGCAGCATTCCGGTGACTTGCGTAATCCTGTTTTTCAGATCCCCCGTGTCTATGACTAGCAAGAAAGAGATGGAGGAGGAGGGGAGAGGAGGCCGCCATCTGAAGGTTGGTCAGGGTGTGGAGTTGGTGGGATGGTGCCTCCCTTGGCTACCCGACCATATTATGGTTTGTTGTCATTTTGAAGGTGAGAGCAGTCAAGGAAGCAGAATATCTGTTCCGGAGGTGGCTCTGGCAAGGTGAGCAAAGGCTGGTGTGCTGAAGGAACGTTTATTGCTCGGGTGTTTTACTGCTGTTAAAGGCATTGGCATTGCTTTTTTATTTCGTTTTCCAGGTGTCCTCCGAACCTACTTTTGGCACCCCACAAGGATAGCAGGCAGATGGGTGAGAGGCCGAGGTAAAGGAGCAGGAGGTGGACATCACAGTGGGCTGCCTTTTGTTGGAGGCACTACTTCAGCGTGTGCCTTTTGCTTGGACTTTTGCAGGTGCCACAACCATCCTTGGAGGGACAAAGACAGCCATTTAGGAGCGGTTGGAGAAGGTGAGATGGCGGTGGGCTGGGTCAGCCATGTATTTTACATCGAGTCGCTTAAACGTTTCCTTTTGTTTTTGCAGGCGCAGCGCGTGCCGCCTTTGGAACCGGATGAGCTTTGAAGGTGAGCCGAGTTGGTAGCGAGGGGGTTCACGGGGCTGGTGACTTCTGCTCATCAGAACAGGAACTCTTTCTCTTGGTGTTTCAGGTACCCCAAGCAATGGTGGCGATAGCGTTCAACTCTGGAACGAGAAGGTGCGTGGTATACCACGGGGCTTCCTTGAGGAGGTGAGTGCAGAGCAAGTAGCGTGCGTTGGCTTAGGTGGGACTCGTGCCAGCGCTGTTTGTGATCTGTGGGTTGTGTTTTTTCCTTTTCTCTGTATAGGGGATGAAGAGGCACCGTGCGACTGCAAGCACATCCAGTCAAGCAATGCGATTTTCATTACTGACCCTGGCTTTGTGCTGCTATTGCTCCTGAAGATAAGTTGAGGGCCCAGGGGTGGGTGGGGAGGGGCTGGGCAGAGGAGTCGAAGTTGGGAATTGCAGGTGGTGTTTTGAAGTCAGTGTAAGGGAGAGAGCTGTCTGGGAGCAGCCCCTTTGGGTGGCTGAATAGAGTGATTTAGTTTCCAGCACGATGCTAGGGTGGGCAGGGCAGCTCCAGCCTTGGTGTGTGGGGTTGTGTGTTTTGTGTTGTCAGTCTTTGCGGTCTCAGAGCTTCCTCAGGCCTTGATGATCCTCTGTGTCCTCACAGAGCAAGTCCCGCATCTCGGGCATCATCCCCGGAAAAGTCTTTCGTGATCAGCACAGTACTGATCAGCCGCGGCTTATTCCGCACGACAAGTCTAAATCGCAGATCGGTCTCTTGACTTGGAAGATTCTTGATGGTCATCTTCGGAAACGTCATTGCCAACTGCATCAGCATCTGGACTCGGTCCCCGCATCCTTGCGTCCTCAGGTCTTGAAGGCGGCTTCGCAGGCATCCGTCGCTTCATTCCCTCGCTTTGCAGACGCATCGCCGTAGGTCTTATTGCCCAAAAATCTTGGATTGCAGAGTCCCTCTTCTTGCTGCGAGTTTTATCTTGAGGTCAAGTCTTGTAACTCCCGTGCCTGTGTCTCGGGTTAGTCTGTGGGTGCGAGTGTTAGGCTTGGAGCTGCCCTGCCTGCTGTGTAGGATCAGGGGCCACGGGAAGCGCCATAAACTGACCGCCTCGGGGCCGAGCAGCATTCCGGTGACTTGCGTAATCCTGTTTTTCAGATCCCCCGTGTCTATGACTAGCAAGAAAGGGATGGAGGAGGAGAGGGAGAGGAGGCCGCCATCTGAAGGTTGGTCAGGGTGTGGAGTTGGTGGGATGGTGCCTCCCTTGGCTACCCGACCATATTATGGTTTGTTGTCATTTTGAAGGTGAGAGCAGTCAAGGAAGCAGAATATCTGTTCCGGAGGTGGCTCTGGCAAGGTGAGCAAAGGCTGGTGTGCTGAAGGAACGTTTATTGCTCGGGTGTTTTACTGCTGTTAAAGGCATTGGCATTGCTTTTTTTTTTTTTCGTTTTCCAGGTGTCCTCCGAACCTACTTTTGGCACCCCACAAGGATAGCAGGCAGATGGGTGAGAGGCCGAGGTAAAGGAGCAGGAGGTGGACATCACAGTGGGCTGCCTTTTGTTGGAGGCACTACTTCAGCGTGTGCCTTTTGCTTGGACTTTTGCAGGTGCCACAACCATCCTTGGAGGGACAAAGACAGCCATTTAGGAGCGGTTGGAGAAGGTGAGATGGCGGTGGGCTGGGTCAGCCATGTATTTTACATCGAGTCGCTTAAACGTTTCCTTTTGTTTTTGCAGGCGCAGCGCGTGCCGCCTTTGGAACCGGATGAGCTTTGAAGGTGAGCCGAGTTGGTAGCGAGGGGGTTCACGGGGCTGGTGACTTCTGCTCATCAGAACAGGAACTCTTTCTCTTGGTGTTTCAGGTACCCCAAGCAATGGTGGCGATAGCGTTACAACTCTGGAACGAGAAGGTGCGTGGTATACCACGGGGCTTCCTTGAGGAGGTGAGTGCAGAGCAAGTAGCGTGCGTTGGCTTAGGTGGGACTCGTGCCAGCGCTGTTTGTGATCTGTGGGTTGTGTTTTTTCCTTTTCTCTGTATAGGGGATGAAGAGGCACCGTGCGACTGCAAGCACATCCCAGTCAAGCAATGCGATTTTCATTACTGACCCTGGCTTTGTGCTGCTATTGCTCCTGAAGATAAGTTGAGGGCCCAGGGGTGGGTGGGGAGGGGCTGGGCAGAGGAGTCGAAGTTGGGAATTGCAGGTGGTGTTTTGAAGTCAGTGTAAGGGAGAGAGCTGTCTGGGAGCAGCCCCCTTTGGGTGGCTGAATAGAGTGATTTAGTTTCCAGCACGATGCTAGGGTGGGCAGGGCAGCTCCAGCCTTGGTGTGTGGGGTTGTGTGTTTTGTGTTGTCAGTCTTTGCGGTCTCAGAGCTTCCTCAGGCCTTGATGATCCTCTGTGTCCTCACAGAGCAAGTCCCGCATCTCGGGCATCATCCCCGGAAAGTCTTTCGTGATCAGCACAGTACTGATCAGCCGCGGCTTATTCCGCACGACAAGTCTAAATCGCAGATCGGTCTCTTGACTTGGAAGATTCTTGATGGTCATCTTCTGAAACGTCATTGCCAACTGCATCAGCATCTGGACTCGGTCCCCGCATCCTTGCGTCCTCAGGTCTTGAAGGCGGCTTCGCAGGCGTCCGTCGCTTCATTCCCTCGCTTTGCAGATGCATCGCCGTAGGTCTTATTGCCCAAAAATCTTGGATTGCAGAGTCTCTCAGTCTAAGTCGCAGTATTGAACATTGTCCTCACTATTTGGAACACATTTAGTCATCATTTTCATAGTGCCATCTGGATCCTTCTTTGCTTCATCTTGCAGATTTCTTGATGGACATCTTTTATTATCTTAATCACCGAATGAGGATCTCTGCTCATGAATTTTCCACATCTGCCACCTTGTCTCTGCATCCTTAGGTCTTGATGCTAGTCTTCTTGCCCATCTGATATGTTATTTTGAAGAGTAATTATTGTATCTGACAGCACTGTATGACACTTGATGCCACCATGGGGCCTCCTTGCCTCACCCTTGCATCCCTGTAGGTCATCTTGGCCAAGTTCTTGGATCCCAGAGTAATTCTTGTTGAGAGTTTTCTCTTAATGTTGAAATTGTAGTTTGCTGTGGTGTCTTGCGTTGGTCTGTGCTTGTGTGTTTGGCCTGGAGCTGCTCTGCCCAGAGTATAGAGCTGGGGATATTGAGGAGCCATAAGGGTCTCTCTGGTGATGTTTGTGTGCCTTGAGCTTTTAGGCCACAATTGTACAGTGATCTTAGTTGGAGCAGCCATAGTCTGACTGGGTGGGCGGCTGCTTTGATGGTGTTTCAAGGTTATGGGATCCTCTTGAGAGGGTTTTTCCTGTGCAGTGCAGGAGACTGACCCTCTCGGTAATTAACAATTGTGTATTTGTTTAAAGTTTTGGGGCTGTATTTATTTATGGCATGAGGGTAGTAGTACTCTAGATAGGGTTCCTAAGTGGGATGGAGATATTTGGAATTGTCTGTCCATTGTTCAGCATTCCATTGACTTGTGTAATACTTTCTTTCAGATGCAAAGGACAAATATGCACTTGTAAGAAGAAATGAGGGAGCAGAGTGCAGTCAGAAGGTCAGTCAGTGTGTAGTGTTGGAGGGATTGTGCTTTTGGTAGCTACCTGATGACATTGTGTGTTTAACTCATTTTGAAGGTAGAAGCAGTAAGCAAATTGGGATAGTCACTGAAGGTGACTGGGGTGAAGTGGGTGATGACTAGTGGGCCCAAAGAGCAGTTTTTTTTTCGGATGTGTGTTGTTGAAGTTAGAAGCATCAGTTGATGTTTATAGGTTCTATTGTAGCCACCATGTGACAATAAGAAAATTGCAGAGGCTGGATATGCAAATTGCCAAGGTAAAGGAGTAAGAGATGGGAATTGTTGCAGGCAGGGTGCTGTTTGAGGCAGCATGTTGGTATGTTCCTTTTGTTCTTCGCAAATCTTGTAAGCAGGCTCGATGGGACAAAGCTGCTGCTCATTATAGCAAGTAGTCCAAGGTAAGGTCAGTGTCAAAGAGCAGAGAATAATGTGGTTACTCAGTGAAGCAGTCACTTTTTTTGCATGAACTTTGTAGGCCACCTTTTGGATTGAATGAGCATTTGAAGTGAGCTGGGGTAGTAGTGAGGATGAACATAAAGCTGGTGACTACCTTCAAGTGTAACAGTCATTTTGTCTCTTGGTGTAGCTTGTGTTCCACAAACAATGACAGATGCAGTATCTGGCATCGAATGGGTACAGAGCAGGTGAGGGGAAGCCCATGGTGCTAATCACAGAATTACCTCTATTAGAAAAGACCTTCAAGATCATAGAGTCTAACCATTAAGCTAACACTGACAAGAACTTAAGCCATATCCAACTGCTATTTCTCTATGACTTGGGGGGTGTCTTTAGGGATGATGGGTACTGCAAGGGATGGTGAGGGAGGTTGTTTCAGAAGAGGTTTGTCAACCCATAGGATTCTTCCACATGCTTCCTGCTGGCACTCGGTGGAAGATGAAGACGAGCCTGGTGATCGCAGAAATATACCCGTTACCTGATGTGCCTTTTCTTGAGGAAGGAATCTGATGCTAGGCCTGCTGTAAGTGAAGCGGGGAGACCAGGAACAACTGCCCTTCAGCATGAATATTGACATAGGATGGGAAGACAGACTCCAAAACAGAAATGCCTCTCATTCAAAGATATTGCATTTTGGAAACTCCCCATCAGAGCAGATCTCAAAAGAGTCT
Organism: Phaethornis superciliosus; assembly: GCA_023637945.1. NCBI lineage: Eukaryota > Metazoa > Chordata > Aves > Apodiformes > Trochilidae > Phaethornis > Phaethornis superciliosus. The sequence goes on along the minus strand of JAJQWJ010000022.1, from coordinate 16,448 downwards.
GTGAAAGTCACCAGCAACAAGATTTTTCCCTCCTTCAAAAAAAGGAGAAAGTAGTTCTCAAGTTGGAAGCACAGCACATCTTTCTCAAGTTAATGGTTTTTCTGGTTTTGTGGTTGACAATTGCAGTAGGTGAGAGGATGAAAATGCATTCTTCTGCATGTTTTGGTACATACAGATGTATTAACAAATCAGAGTCCTTTTTGGTAACCTTATATACTGCAGCACTAATTTGTTTGACTCCTGCAGTTTTATCTACCGTTTTCTGCATCATGCTTCAAAAATGAAAGCCAAACAGTTCTCTGACAGATTTTTTTGTATCATAAATGTAACAAAATAAACTTGGACTTGTAAAAAGTACAAGCTGTGTTGTTTAGACTGTAACAGCCCCATAATGCTTTAGATCTCATATTACCTAGTTTAGTTAACTATCTATTCTCCGTGAAGAAATTCTTTCTAATACCTAACCTAAACCTCCCCTAGCACAGCTTGAGACCATGCCCTCTTGTCTTGTCCCCTCTTGACTACCTGAGACTCATTTGTACCTTTTTGCTTAAAAAAGGGCGGACTTCCTGTAACAAAATGGCCGACTTCCTGGGCCTCATTTGTAGTTTTTCCCCAATAAGACGGCCGACTTCCTGTAACAAAATGGCCAACTTCCGGCGCCTCATTTGTAGTTTTTCCTTAAAACAATGGTCGACTTGCTGTTACAAAATGGCCGATTTCCGGCGCCACGTTTGTAGTTTTTTGGCTAAAAAGATGGCCGACTTCCTGTATCAAAATGGCCGACTTCCGGCGCCTCATTTGTAGTTTTTTGCTAAAAAGATGGCCGACTTCCTGTAACAAAATGGCCGACTTCCGGCGCCTCGTTTGTAGTTTTTTGGTTAAAAGATGGCCGACTTCCTGTAACAAAATGGCCGACTTCCGGCGCCTCGTTTGTAGTTTTTTTGCTAAAAATATGGCCGACTTCCTGTAACAAAATGGCCGACTTCCGGCGCCTCATTTGTAGTTTTCGGAAAAAAGATGGCCGACTTCCTGTAACAAAATGGCGGACTTCCGGCGCTTCATTTGTAGTTTTTTTGTTAAAAGATGGCCGGCTTCCTGTAACAAAATGGCCGACTTCCGGCGCCTCTTTTGTAGTTTTTCGAAAAAAAGATGGCCGACTTCCTTTAACAAAATGGCCGACTTCCGGCGCCTCGTTTGTAGTTTTTTGGTTAAAAGATGGCCGACTTCCTGTAACAAAATGGCCGACTTCCGGAGCCTCATTTGTAGTTTTCCGCTAAAAAGATGGCCGACTTCCTGTAACAAAATGCCTGACTTCCGGCGCCACGTTTGTAGTTTTTTGGTTAAAAGATGGCCGACTTCCTGTAACAAAATGGCCGACTTCCGGCGCCTCATTTGTAGTTTTTCGAAAAAAAGATGGCCGACTTCCTGTAACAAAATGCCTGACTTCCGGCGCCACGTTTGTAGTTTTTTGGTTAAAAAATGGCCGACTTCCTGTAACAAAATGGCCGACTTCCGGCGCCTCATTTGTAGTTTTTTGCTAAAAAAGGGCCGACTTCCTGTTACAAAATGGCCGACTTCCGGCGCCTCATTTGTAGTTTTCCGCTAAAAAGATGGCCGACTTCCTGTAACAAAATGGCCGACTTCCGGCGACTCATTTGTAGTTTTTTGGTTAAAAGATGGCCGACTTCCTGTATCAAAATGGCCGATTTCCGGCGCCTCATTTGTAGTTTTCCGCTTAAAAAATGGCCGATTTCCTGTAACAAAATGGCCGACTTTCGGCGCCTCATTTGTAGTTTTTTGCTAAAGAGGGCCGACTTCCTGTTACAAAATGGCCGACTTCCGGCGCCTCGTTGTAGTTTTCCGCTTAAAAATGGCCGACTTCCTGTAACAAAATGGCCGACTTCCGGCGCCTCATTTGTAGTTTTTTGCTAAAAAGATGGCCGACTTCCTGTGACAAAATGGCCGACTTCCGGCGCTTCATTTGTAGTTTTCCGCTTAAAAAAAAGCCGAATGCCGGTCAATGGCTTTGTATCGGCTTGTATTCAGTGCGTGGCAGTGTGCATTGTGGTGTTCAATTTTTGGCATGTATCGCGCTGTTTGGTTTTTTTATCAGCACATCTGACACGTGGGACCAACTGACACCCCCTCAGCAAGCCCCCTGATCTCACACCCCCTCACCAAGCCCCTCCCCCAACCCTAACCCCGCCCATAACCCCACCCCCTCACCAAGCCCCTCCCCAACCCAAACCCTGCCCCCTTGTCACCCCACCCTCTGCGTCACCCTGCCCCCCTGCGTCACCCCGTCCCCCCGTGTCACCCCGCCCCCACATCACCCCACCCCCTTGTCAGCGCACCCCACCTCCTTGCCCCGCTCCCCCGCATCGCCCTGCCCCCATGTCGCCCCGCCCCCTGTTATGTAAGGGAAAGAAGGGAAAAGTATGAGTTTGCAGCAGATGATTTTGAATAAAAGAAGAGGCTTTACAAAAGGTTTTACATTTGGTTTACTGCGAGATCAGCTAAGTATATAGGAGGACAAAGGCTTGTGAAAGCAGTACCTTATCCCCCCCCCTTCTGAGAGTTTTTTTTTAAACCATGAGAGAAAGCAGAAGCAGCCAATATGCTGAGTGATCCAGGCAGATATATTAGGTAACCACCAGTAAGAGGAAGATAGCTTAGGCAGCCCTACGAGCTGCGACTTGGGCCCCAGCCAGGCCCTGGTTTTGGTCATTAGGGGGCATCAGACCAGACATTTCCACATCAAGAAAAGCGCAAGTCCTTCAGACTAGCAGCAACAGGATACTCAAAAAGCTGGACCGTTTCTGGCGATCTTTGCGCACCTCACCTACGAGAGGACGCACCGTGTAGGATTTCCCAACTGCCGGGAAGGGTTCTCCAGGTCCTCATAACAACCAGGGCTCCCCAGCAACCGCAGATCCAGACAAAGTCAAATCATTACGGCAATCGGTGACACATCTTACTCGCTATCACTGCGTGTGTAGAGTAACTATTAGATGAGTTGCTGTGTTTTGCTTTGACTTTCCTGTTGCACTTCAGTTTTGTTGTTTGTTTCTGCACTTGTTCTCATAATTTAATACATTAGTAAATGTAAACTACCTTCTTTATTTGGGTGCCTGTGTCTCATGCGCTGACCCTGACCATTCGGCAAAATATCATAATAAGTAGCAGACATATATAGACCTCAGGACACTCTCAGCTCTCATTGAAATCTAGTCAAACCGTTGCCACGTGAAACACTAAGGACAGACTAATAGAGTTGAAAAGCATCGCAGCAAGCCCCTACCCCCTGGAGAGTTAGATAAGTCCACAGGACATGGAGACAGCAAAATGAAAGCTGAATTTCAGGAACTAGAATTCCATATGGAGACCCTTCTCCCACAATCATGCCACTAGAAGCCAACCTTGTCTCCCACAGCCACCTTCCGGCTCTGTTGCGCATTTTACACCTTCTTCGTTCCCTGAGGACCTCTTCTGATGCCGACTATCATTCGGTTCCCAACATCGTGTAAACTGAAGACTAAAAAGAAAGCTCAGTGGTTCTCCTCTGGCTCTTTTTATACCTTGTGGTAATTGCCACCTCCCCTTTCCCAGGGGATTGTGGGAAAGGCTGTGGGCGGTGCTTGGGGTATATAAGCCACAGCCTTTGGCTAGGGGCTTCAGAGAGCTCCTGGGCTTCTCTGAGATCAGAGCTCTCCTACTCCTGAGGGCAGCTGCTGGAGGAGAAGATGACGACGACTCGGCTGCTGGAGGAGAAGAAGATGACTCGGCTGCTGGAGGAGAAGAAGATGATGACTCTGCTGCTGGAGGAGAAGAAGATGATGACTCTGCTGCTGGAGGAGAAGAAGATGATGACTCTGCTGCTGGAGGAGAAGAAGACGAAGAAGATTCGGGTGCTGGAGAAGAAGAAGACGAAGACGAAGAAGATTCGGCTGCTGGAGAAGACTCTTAAAGGTAAGAACTTTAGAAAGTTTTAGAAGGCTTTTTTGGTTTTGGTGTTTTTTTGTTTTTTTTTTTTTTCAATTAGGTTATTTTGTTTAGAGTCGTTGCCTCTTTGCCTTTCCCAATTGCTTGCTGAGTATCATGCCTCTCCTAGATATAAATGGAGAGATAAGAGATACATCACAAGGCTCTTTTTTTTTTTAAAATGCAGGTGGTGAAGAGGAACCTTAGAACTGCAGGAACATGCTAGTCAGCCAGCGTGGTTTTGTTGCTGGATGTAAATTCAGACCCACAGCTCTCTGAAAGTTAAGTACAGCAACTTGGTTGCAGAGGGGCTCAGGCTGGGAGCTGCAGGAGGGGTTTTGAAGATGGCATCTGGGAGAGGGCTGTCTACAAGCAGCCCCTTTTGAGTCGCTGAATAGAGCAAGTTAGTTTCCAGCATGATGCTAGCATGGGCAGGGCAGCTCCAGCTTTGGTGTGTGGGGTTGTGTGTTTTGTGTTGTCTGTCTGTGTTGTCTTAGAGCTTCCTCAGGCCTTGATGATCCTCCGTGTCCTCACAAAGCTAGTCCTGCATCTTGGGCATCATCCCTAGAAAGCCTTTCCTGATGAGCACAGTGCTAATCAGCAGCATCTTCTGCAAGACAAATCTTAATTGCAGATCGGTCTCTTGACTTGGAAGTTCCTTGATGGTTGTCTTCTGCAATGTCATTCTCAATTGCATTGTCATCTGAACTCTGTCCATCCAGTTTCCCTGAGTGGGACTCATTCCCCGCATCCTTGCGTCCTCAGGTCTTGAAGGCGGCTTCTCGGGCATCCATCACTTCATTCCCTTGCTTTGCAGATGCATCGCTGTAGGTCTTATTGCCCCAAAGTCTTGGATTCCAGAGTCCCTCTTCTTGCTGCGAGTTTTATCTTGAGGTCAAGTCTTGTGACTCCCATGGCTGTGTCTCGAGTTGGTCTGTGGGTGTGTTTGGCTTGGAGCTGCCCTGCCTGCTGTGTAGGATCAGGGGCCACGGGAAGCATCATAAATTGACCGACTCAGCGCTGAGCAGCATTTCAGTGACTTGCGTAATCCTGTTTTTCAGACCCCCCGTGTCAATGATTAGCAAGAAAGGGATGGAGAAGGAGAGGAGGCCACCACCACCCAAAGGTTGGTCGGGGTGTGGAGTCGGTGGGAAGGTGTCTCTCTTGGCTGCCTGACTGCATTATGGTTTGTTGTCATTTTGAAGGTGGAAGCGTCGAGGGAAGCGGGATATGAGTACCGGAGGTGGCTGTGGCAAGGTGAGCAAAGGCTGGTGGGCTGGAGGAGCAGTAATTTCTCAGGTAGTGTATTGTCAGTCATGAGCATGCCTTGCTGGTTTTTTGTTTCAGGTGCCCTCCTAACCTCACTTTGGCACCCCAAAGTGATGACGGGCAGACAGACGAGGGGCAAAGGTTTAGGAGCAAGAGACGGATGTCACAGCGTCCTGGTCATTTTTAGAGGCAATATCTCAGCGTGTGCCTTTTGCTTTGACTTTTGCAGGTGTCACACACGGTGCCGGAGTGACAAAGTCACGTCTTGACGAGCGGTTCAAAAAAGGTGAGATGGCTTTGCGCAGAGTCGTTAGCCTTTTTTTCTGTCCACTCTGTTAAAAGTTTCCCTCTTTTTGCAGGCGATGTGCATCCTACCTTTTGGAACGGATGACCGTTGAAGGTGAGCTGAGGTGGTAGTGAGTGGGTGCATGGAGCTTGTGATGTCTGATCAGCAGAACAGTAACTCTTTCTCTTGTTCTTTTAGGTGCCCAAAGCTGTGGTGAAGACAGGATTGAACTCTGGATCAAGAAGGGGAGCGGAAAGCTGTGGCAGTCTTTTGAGGCCTCTTGCTGTAGTGTAAGTGGCTGGTGATGGCTGAAGCAGTCCTTACTGGTTACATTGATTCTGATTCTTTTCGTTTTTGTTTTTTTTTTCTTCTGATTGCAGGCGATGAACAGGAACTTGTGTACTGAAGGATCATGCCTGTCAGACAGTATGGTGTTTGCTGCTGGACATAGATTCAGAACCCCAGCTCTCAGAAAGATAAGTTGAGGGACTGAATTGGTGAGGGGTTGAGGTTGGGAGTTGCCGGAGGGCTTTTGAAGTTGCTTCCTGGGAGAGGGTTGTCTGGGAGCAGCCCCCTTTGTGCGGCAAAACGGGGCAAGTTAGTTTTCGTCACGATGCTAGTGTGGGCAGGGCAGCTCCAGCCTTGGTGTGTGGGGTTGTGTATTTTGTTTTGTCCATCTTTGTTGTCTTAGTCCTTCCTCAGGCCTTGATGGTCCTCTCTGTCCTCAGAGAGCAAGTCACCCATCTTGGGCGTCATCCCGATCAGCACGGTGCTAGTCAGCAGCGTCTTTTTCTTGCGTGACAAATTTAAACCTTAGATTGGTCTTTGATCTTGGAAGTGTCTTGATGGTCATCTTCTGAAACATCATCGTCAATTATATCAACATCTCTGTTCGTAGAATTTTCCAGAGCAAGAATCGTCCTTGTATCCTCAGGTCTTGAAGTCCATGTTCTTAGCATCCGTCGCTTCATTCCCTAGCTTCGCAGTCACATCGCCGTAGGTCTTGTTGCCAAACAGTCTTGGATGCCGGAGATATGCTTCTTGCTTAGTGTTCTCTGGACATAGACTCTCGTGGTTTTCAGGGCTGTGTCTTGAGTCTGTTTGCGTGTTTGGTTTGGAGCTGCCCTGCCTGGAGTTGTAGGGTCAGGGTTTGTTGGACGAGCCCTAAGGGAATATTCCAGCTGTTGAGCAGCATTTCAGTGACTTGCATAATACTGTTTTTCAGATGCTGTGTGACAAAGATGAGCATGACCCGTCTGGAAGAGGGAGAAGGGTGCCATCTGAAGGTTAGTCACCGTTTGGTGTTGGTGGGGAGGTGCTTTCAATATTGATTAGTATCCCTGAGATGAGTTTGATTTATCTTTTTCAGATGCAGAAGTCCAGGACATGGAACAAAAAGCAAAGCAGGTAGGGAGCTGAGTGTCATAGCAAGGCTTGGTAAAAAAAAAATCTGTCATAGGGGAGGTGGATGTACTTGCTCTATGAGGAGCATTAATAGATTTGTATTTTATGGTGTTTATGTTGTGTGGGTTTTTTTTTTTTTTAGGTTTCAAAGCTGCGTAGAGCAGGCGGTTTGTCTCAACGGGACACGACATTTGGAAGGTGAGCACTGTGTAGTTAGCTGCTGGAAGTGTTAAATCTTGTGATGGGCTTTGTGATGTACCTGTATTGCCTTGTGATGTACCTGTATTGCCTTGTGATGTACCTGTATTGCCTTGTGATGTACCTGTATTGCCTTGTGATGTACCTGTATTGCCTTGTGATGTACCTGGTGATGTACCTGTATTGCCCTGCGATGTACCTGTATTGCCCTGCGATGTACCTGTATTGCCCTGCGATGTACCTGTATTGCCTTGTGATGATGATGATGATGATGTACTTGTATTGCCTTGCGATGTACTTGTATTGCCTTGCGATGTACTTGTATTGCCTTGCGATGTACTTGTATTGCCTTGTGTTAAATCTTATGAGTAGTATTGAAGTAAAAGACATTACCTGTGTATTTTTTCAGGTGGTGCCTCAGCATCCGGTTTGACTAAAATGCCTGAGGGGTATCTGGCAAAGGATTAAGGTAAAGGAGATGGGGCCATTGTCTGGGAGGCTTTTGTTAGAAGCAGCAGTATGTTATATATTGCCTTTCTTTTTTCAGGTGCCTTGTAGAGCCTTTGAGGGGTCAGGAAGTAGACCCATCAGATGCCTAAGAAGGTGAGATGCTAGTAAGCTGTTTCAGTGAGTAAGATCAAAGTCTTTGACCACTTGTTAAAGGCTTTTCCTTTGTTTTTGCAGATGCTGTCCTGGCCATTGTTGGACTTGGCTGAGCATTTGAGGTGAGATGGAGCGGTAGGAATGATTGGGATCATTTTTAAGGAGCACAACAGTAATTTTGTTTCTCTGTCCCCTAGATGACAGAAGCACGGTCTCTCCAAGGAGTGTGTCGTCTGAGGAGGGCGCGCCGTCAGAGCGGTCAGCGGCGGCAGACGGGACGCCGTGGGATTCTGCACAGTTTATGGAGAACCATCTTTGGGGAGACCATCTGGACCTGTGCCTTTTCATCTTGCAAGTTGTATTTCCAGGACAATACTATGTAGTATTTCACCTGTGCCTCCTTCAGGGTTTCAGTCTCGAAGCCCATCAGGTAACAAATCTGTTCCTCTGGTGTTTGGTTTTGTAGGGCTCTGTATCTGTTGTGTTTGGCAGTATACTGATATTGTATTGTAGGTCTCCAGATATACATTGTATGTCTGATTAGTTCTCTGTGTCTTGCAATGCTTTGACTTTGAATTGGCGTGGCGTTGTGGCGAGCTAGGTGGCGTGGCGTTGTGGCGAGCTAGGTGGCGTGGCGTTGTGGCGAGCTAGGTGGCGTGGCGTTGTGGCGAGCTAGGTGGTGTGGATTCGGTGCCTCCTTGTATTTATGCATTAGAACATTTACTGCATTGTATAGTATGGCTCATGTTGGTGTTGCGCCGTGCTTGACCTGGTGTTGCGCCGTGCTTGACCTGGTGTTGCGCCGTGCTTGACCTGATACTGCACTGTATTTTGGTTTGTATTTGTGCACTGCCTTGTATTTGAATCTTGTATTGGTACTTGACTATCTGTTTTTACTGGCCTGTATTCCTCTTTACTGGACTCATTTTACTGAGTGTTGCCTTGTAGAAGAAAATTTTCCATAGCTTTTTATTTGAATATTTGTACTGCCTTATTTCATTGTTTGACTTGATACAGCCTTACCTGATGTAAGATGATGTACTTGCATTGCCCTGTGATGGTGACTATGTACTTGTACTTCCTTGTGATGGTGACGATGTACTTGTACTTCCTTGTGATGGTGACGATGTACTTGTACTTCCTTGTGATGGTGACGATGTACTTGTACTTCCTTGTGATGGTGACGATGTACTTGTACTTCCTTGTGATGGTGACGATGTACTTGTATTGCTTTGTGATGTACTTGTATTGCTTTGTGATGTACTTGTATTGCTTTGTGATGTACTTCTATTGCTTTGTGATGTACTTGTATTGCTTTGTGATGTACTTGTATTGCTTTGTGATGTACTTGTATTGCTTTGTGATGCTGCTGATGATGATGTACTAGTACTGCTCTGTGACGATGATGATGTACTTGTACTGCTCTGTGACGATGATGATGTACTAGTACTGCTCTGTGACGATGATGATGTACTTGTACTGCTCTGTGACGATGATGATGTACTTGTACTGCTCTGTGACGATGATGATGTACTTGTACTGCTCTGTGACGATGATGATGTACTTGTACTGCTCTGTGACGATGATGATGTACTTCCACTGCTCTGTGACGATGATGATGTACTTCCACTGCTCTGTGACGATGATGATGTACTTCCACTGCTCTGTGACGATGATGATGTACTTGTATTGCTTTGTGATGTATTTGTATTGCTTTGTGATGATGATGATGTACTTGTATTGCTTTGTGATGTACTTGTATTGCTCTGATGTATTGCTTTGTGATGATGATGTACTTGTATTGCTCTGATGTATTGCCTTGTGATGATGACGATGTACTTGTACTGCTCTGTGATGATGACGATGTACTTGTACTGCTCTGTGATGATGACGATGTACTTGCTTTTTGATGTACTTGTATTGCTTTGTGATGATGATGATGTACTTGTATTGCTCTGTGATGTACTTGTATTGCTCTGCGATGATGACGATGTACTTGTATTGCTTTGTGTTGATGATGATGTACTTGTATTGCTTGATGATGTACTTGTATTGCTCTGTGATGCTGCTGCTGATGTACTTGTATTGCTCTATGATGATGATGATGATGTACTTGTATTGCTCTGTGATGATGATGATGTACTTGTATTGCTCTGTGATGATGATGATGATGTACTTGCTTTGTGATGATGATGTACTTGTATTGCACTGTGATGATGATGTACTTGTATTGCTCTGTGATGTACTTGTATTGCTCTGTGATGATGATGATGTACTTGTATTGCTCTGTGATGATGATGATGTACTTGTATTGCTCTGCGATGAAGATGATGTATTGCTCTGTGATGATGATGATGATGTACTTGTATTGCTCTGTGATGATGATGATGATGTACTTGTATTGCTCTGTGATGATGATGATGATGTACTTGCGTTGTGATGTTCTTGTATTGCTCTGTGTTGATGATGTACTTGTACTGCTTTGTGTTGATGATGTACTTGTTTTGCCCTGTGCTGATGATGATGTACTTGTATTGCTCTGTGATGTACTTGTATTGCTCTGTGATGTACTTGTATTGCTCTGTGGTGATGATGATGTACTTGTATTGCTCTGTGGTGATGATGATGTACTTGTATTGCTTTGTGGTGATGATGTACTTGTATTGCTTTGTGATGATGATGTACTTGTATTGCTTTGTGATGATGATGATGATGATGTACTTGTATTGCTCGGTGATGCTGATGATGATGTACTTGTATTGCCTAGTGATGGTGATGTACTTGTATTGCCTAGTGATGGTGATGTACTTGTATTGCCTAGTGATGGTGATGATGATGTACTTGTATTGCCTAGTGATGTACTTGTATTGTCTAGTGATGATGATGATGATGTACTTGTATTGCTCTGTGATGATGATGATGATGTACTTGTATTGCCTAGTGATGATGATGTACTTGTATTGCTCTGTGATGTACTTGTATTGCCTAGTGATGATGATGTACTTGTATTGCCTAGTGATGATGATGTACTTGTATTGCCCTGTGATGATGATGTACTTGTATTGCCCTGTGATGATGATGATGATGATGTACTTGTATTGCTCTGTGATGATGATGATGATGATGTACTTGTATTGCTCTGTGATGTACTTGTATTGCTCTGTGATGATGATGATGTAATTGTATTGCTTTGTGATGATGATCATGATGATGTACTTGTATTGCTTGGTGATGTACTTGTATTGCTTGGTGATGTACTTGTATTGCTTTGTGATGATGATGAAGATGATGTACTTGTATTGCTTTGTGATGATGATGTACTTGTATTGCTCTGTGATGTACTTGTATTGCTCTGTGATGTACTTGTATTGCTCTGTGATGTACTTGTATTGCTCTGTGATGTACTTGTATTGCTCTGTGATGATGATGATGATGTACTTGCGTTGTGATGTTCTTGTATTGCTCTGTGTTGATGATGTACTTGTACTGCTTTGTGTTGATGATGTACTTGTTTTGCCCTGTGCTGATGATGATGTACTTGTATTGCTTTGTGACGATGAACTTGTCTTGCCCTGTGATGATGATGATGTACTTGTACTGCTCTGTGATGGTGATGATGTACTTGTATTGCCCTGTGACGATGATGATGTACTTGTATTGCTCTGTGATGATGTACTTGTATTGCTCTGTGATGATGTACTTGTATTGCTCTGTGATGATGATGTATTTGTACTTGCATTGCCTTGTGATGATTTGATTGCTGCTTAATACAGTTCTTAGTCATTTACTATGCTGTAGCTGTAGCTGCAGGGTCTTGCAGGGTAGATGGCTTGGTTTTTCTGGGCTAGCTTGCTTGTATCATAGGGGTTTAGGTCTAGCCTGTGCTTGTACGTTGTATGTTGAGGTAACACTTTTTTCTCTTTCAGGTACTTAAAAAAAACACTTAGAATAAAAAAACCCCAGCTGGGGGATTTTTTTTTCGCTCCCCCAGCTGGGTTTTTTTTTCCTAGGTCCCGGTCGGTCTGCGAGGCGATGTTCATCGCCTATGTTTGGATGCAGAAAGGCCTGGGACCTGGGTTTTGGCAGGCAGGATGGTTTAGGAGGCCCTCGGGAGCAATGTTCCTGAGGAGCACTGGGGATGAAGGGTGTAGGTGTATAGAAGCAGAGAAATTGTACCTGGTAGTTGAGAGATGGCAGTGGCTGTAAGAATAGTTGTGGGAGGTAGTTGTTGTCTATGTTGTATAGGTGGAGATAACACTTTTTTTCCCTTTCAGGTACTTTTAAAAAATACTTAGAAAAAAAAATCCCCCAGCTGGGGGATTTTTTTTTCGCTCCCCCAGCTGGGTTTTTTTTTCCCGGGTCCCGGTCGGTCTGCGAGGCGATGTTCATCGCCTATGTTTGGATGCAGAAAGGCTTGGGACCCGGGTTTTGTCAGGCAGGACGATTTAGGCGGCCTCCAGGAGCAAAGCTCCCGGGGAGCATCACGGAATCACGGCAGAAGCGGGTACCGACGGCAGTCCAATGTAATCGGGATTTTAGCGGGAGAGGACTGCGTAGGCGTTGCGTCGGAGCGGTAGTTTGGAGAACGGAAAGGCAGCACTGAGATAAGAAGCCAGGCAGATGTTGTGAATGCTCCTTAGTTTCATCTGTAAGTCACTTGTTTAGAGAAAGGGATTGTCAAGATGTATTAGGTGTGAGGAACAAATGGAAACTTGAATAAAGAGTAATTTTTTCTGTTTTTGTGTACCATGTCATCATTTCCTAAAGTAGGCACAAATAAAACCTGAATAAAGCTGTGTCTTGTGTCACTATTTCCTAAACTAGGGACAAATAAAATGTGCAGGAAGCTGTGTTTTGCCTTGCTGTGTCTCGTGTCATTATTTAATAAGTTAGGGACCAATAAAACTTGAATAAAGTTGTGTTTTATCTTTCTGTGTCCTGTGTAATTTCTTAACCCATGAAAAAATATAAGGGTAAGGTAGGTTTTGTATGTTGTCTCCTTGGAGTGACTGGATTGGCTGTGTATGTCTGTGTCGGTGTCTGTGTATGTCTTTGTCAAATTCTATTTGTCTCTCTTTTGTCTTAGAGTTGGCCAACTCACATTCTCTACTGTCCACTTTGTTTCTTTCTCTCTTCTACTTTGTCTTTCTCTTGTACTTTCTCCCTTCTACCTTCTACTTTGTTTTTCTTCTACTTTTTCTTCTACTTTCTACTTTTTCTTCTACTTTCTACTTTTTCTTCTACTTTCTACTTTTTCTTCTACTTTCTACTTTCTTCTACTTTCTACTTTTTCTTCTACTTTCTACTTTCTTCTACTTTCTACTTTTTTCTTTCACTTTCTACTTTTTCTTTACTTCTACTTTTCTTCTACTTTCTACTTTCTTCTACTTTCTACTTTCTTCTACTTTCTACTTTCTTCTACTTTACTACTTTCTTCTACTTTCTACTTTCTTCTACTTTCTACTTTCTTCTACTTTCTACTTTCTTCTACTTTCTACTTTCTTCTACTTTCTACTTTCTTCTACTTTCTACTTTCTTCTACTTTCTACTTTCTTCTACTTTCTACTTTCTTCTACTTTCTACTTTCTTCTACTTTCTACTTTCTTCTACTTTCTACTTTCTTCTACTTTCTACTTTCTTCTACTTTCTACTTTCTTCTACTTTCTCCTTTCTTCTACTTTCTACTTTCTTCTACTTTCTACTTTCTTCTACTTTCTACTTTCTTCTACTTTCTACTTTACTTTCTTCTACTTTCTACTTTCTTCTACTTTCTACTTTCTTCTACTTTCTACTTTCTTCTACTTTCTACTTTCTTCTACTTTCTACTTTCTTCTACTTTCTACTTTCTTCTACTTTCTACTTTCTTCTACTTTCTACTTTCTTCTACTTTCTACTTTCTTCTACTTTCTACTTTCTTCTACTTTCTACTTTCTTCTACTTTCTACTTTCTACTTTCTCTTTCTTCTACTTTCTACTTTCTACTTCCTCTTTCTTCTACTTTCTACTTTCTACTTTCTTCTACTTTCTACTTTCTACTTTCTTCTACTTTCTACTTTCTACTTTCTTCTACTTTCTACTTTCTACTTTCTTCTACTTTCTACTTTCTACTTTCTTCTACTTTCTACTTTCTACTTTCTTCTACTTTCTACTTTCTACTTTCTTCTACTTTCTACTTTCTACTTTCTTCTACTTTCTACTTTCTTCTTTCTTCTACTTTCTACTTTCTTCTTTCTTCTACTTTCTACTTTCTTCTTTCTTCTACTTTCTACTTTCTTCTACTTTCTACTTTCTTCTACTTTCTACTTTCTTCTACTTTCTACTTTCTTCTACTTTCTACTTTCTTCTACTTTCTACTTTCTTCTACTTTCTACTTTCTTCTACTTTCTACTTTCTTCTACTTTCTACTTCTACTTTCTACTTTCTTCTACTTTCTACTTTCTACTTTCTTCTACTTTCTTCTTTCTACTTTCTTCTACTTTCTTCTTTCTACTTTCTTCTACTTTCTTCTTTCTACTTTCTTCTACTTTCTTCTTTCTACTTTCTTCTACTTTCTTCTACTTTCTTCTTTCTACTTTCTTCTACTTTCTTCTTTCTACTTTCTTCTACTTTCTTCTTTCTACTTTCTTCTACTTTCTTCTTTCTACTTTCTTCTACTTTCTTCTACTTTCTTCTACTTTCTTCTACTTTCTTCTACTTTCTTCTACTTTCTTCTACTTTCTTCTACTTTCTTCTACTTTCTTCTTTCTACTTTCTTCTACTTTCTTCTTTCTACTTCTTCTACTTTCTTCTTTCTACTTTCTTCTACTTTCTTCTTTCTACTTTCTTCTACTTTCTTCTTTCTACTTTCTTCTACTTTCTTCTTTCTACTTTCTTCTACTTTCTTCTTTCTACTTTCTTCTACTTTCTTCTTTCTAACTTTCTTCTACTTTCTTCTTTCTACTTTCTTCTACTTTCTTCTTTCTACTTTCTTCTACTTTCTTCTTTCTACTTTCTTCTACTTTCTTCTTTCTACTTTCTTCTACTTTCTTCTTTCTACTTTCTTCTACTTTCTTCTTTCTACTTTCTTCTACTTTCTTCTTTCTACTTTCTTCTACTTTCTTCTTTCTACTTTCTTCTACTTTACTTGTCACAACTTTAGTGACAAGTAAATATAAATTTAAATAGTAAGTTGGTTTAAAAAAACCCCAGGAGCTCCTTGGGAGGAAAAAAATTAAAAAAAAAAAAAAAAAAAAGAAAAAAAAAAAATTTTTTTCCTCCCAAGGAGCTCCTAGGGCTGCACCAGACTTATTATTTTTAATTTTTATATATAGTATATAGACAAATTACCATAAATTAGCATACCACTCCCACATGACACACCCCCCCCATACACACATAACACAACCACATTAACACACACCTCCCCTCACCCAACCCTAACCCGCCCCCTCCCCAAGCCCCTCCCCAACCCTAACCCCGCCCCCTCACCCAAGCCCCTCCCCCAACCCTAACCCCGCCCCCTCCCCAAGCCCCTCCCCAACCCTAACCCCGCCCCCCTCCCCAAGCCCCTCCCTAACCCTAACCCTAACCCCAACCCTAACCCCACCCCCTCCCCCAGCCCCTCCCCCAACCCTAACCCCGCCCCCCCAAGCCCCTCCCCCAACCCTAACCAAGCCCCTCCCCAACCCTAACCCCGCCCCCTCCCCAAGCCCCTCCCCAACCCTAACCCCGCCCCCTCCCCAAGCCCCTCCCCCAACCCTAACCCAAGCCCCTCCCCAACCCTAACCCAGCCCCCCTCCCCAAAGCCCCTCCCAACCCTAACCCCACCCCCTCCCCAAGCCCCTCCCAACCTAAACCCCGCCCCCTCCCCAAGCCCCTCCCCCAACCCTAACCGCACCCGCAACCCTAACCCCGCCCCCCCCAACCCCTCCCCCAACCCTAACCCAAGCCCCTCCCCTAACCCCGACCCCTCCCCAAGCCCCTCCCCAACCCTAACCCCCGCCCCCTCCCCAAGCCCCTCCCCAACCCTAACCCCGCCCCAACCCTAACCCAAGCCCCTCCCCAACCCTAACCCAGCCCCCTCCCCAAGCCCCTCCCCCAACCCTAACCCCGCCCCCCTCCCCAAGCCCCTCCCCAACCCTAACCCCGCCTCCCTCCCCAAGCCCTCCCCCAACCCTAACCCGCCCCCCCCAGCCCCTCCCCCAACCCTAACCCCGCCCCCCCCAAGCCCCTCCCCCAACCCTAACCCAAGCCCCTCCCCTAACCCCGCCCCCTCCCCAAGCCCCTCCCCCAACCCTAACCCCGCCCCCTCACCCAACCCTAACCCCACCCCTTAACCCAACCCTAACCCCACCCCCTCCCCAAGCCCCTCCCCCATAACCCTAACCCGCCCCCACCAGCCCTCCCCCAACCCTAACCCGCCCCCCCCCAGCCCCTCCCCCAACCCTAACCCCGCCCCCCCCCAAGCCCACTCCCCCAACCCTAACCCAAGCCCCTCCCCAACCCTAACCCCCGCCCCCCTCCCCAAGACCTACCCAACCCTAACCCCGCCCCCTCCCCAAGCCCCTCCCCAACCCTAACCCCGCCCCCTCCCCAAGCCCCTCCCCCAAACCCTAACCCCGCCCCCTCACCAAGCCCCTCCCCCAACCCCTAACCGCACCCCCCACATCACCCCACCCCCCATGTAGCCCCGCCCCCACATCGCCCCGCCCCCTACGTAGCCCCG